>OY728138.1:118913189-123913189 GCA_963277665.1 Viscum album | reverse complement strand
AGGAGTAGTTTTCCTAGGGGTGCTATATACGGAACCATAAGGATGGATAAGACTAAAAGGCTACTAACTATCAACTCTATGAGAGTTTACTATATCCCATTTTGAAGTATTTCTGTTTGACCATGTCGTCCCATGGTGGGAAGCACCTCTATGTTTCTTTTCAGTACAAGAGTACATGACGAGGAAGAGTACCACAGTTGTCCAAGATTAGCATGAATCACTTCTATGTGACTTTGCAAGCCCATGTTACATGACGAGTAGGTGTGCCTAAGGAGTCCAAGGTAATTGGGAAGCACTTCTATGTTTCTTGGAAGGCCCACAATACTAAATAGAGGATGATTTCTCCAAAATATGAGGTTTTCGATAATGTTTATAACGATGCTTCTATCACTACACTAAATTTATACATGGTGTGAGCTATGTATTTTAAATTATGATATGTATTTGAGGTCTTGGTTGGTGGAATTAACTCTTGGGTATTATCATTGTGGTGTTTTCCTTTGTGGATTACCAAGAGACATGCGTGTGTCTAGTAGTCCTTTCCGAGTATTGTTATACTCACTCTAGCATGGGCTTCGACCACACGTTTTGTGTCTGGTGAAGACGATTAATGTTTTAATATAGGTGATCATGAGGATGGGACTGATGGATTCTACAATGATGGGCATGGTGTCCTAGGACCTGGTGTTTCCATGTAGGACTGGGTGTTCATGACATACTACTTTGGATTCCTATCGCTTCACTACTCTCATTAGCAGGCATGGTTTTCTATGGATGCCCATCAGAGATTCCATTTTTACATTGCTATTTTCAGTTTGTTATTGAGTTTTTATTCTATGCCACTTACTTTCACATGTACATTAACTCAAAATTTTATTAGTGGTATACTTTCTGCTCCCTTTCAGTGTGTTGGGATGTGGTTGGATGTGTGTGTATGTGTTTATAGGATTAAATATAATGCCTTCCCTTTTTGGTGTATGCCTTTACGGTGCTAGCCACCATCCCCTAGCCTATAGAAGGTGTGATTGGGATTGTCATGGCATGGGAGCCATGGGACGGGTCATGAAAAATATGTATCAATGGGAGATCGTTCCTACCACAAAAACCGTGAGTCTATTTTTTGTTTTGGTGGAATAGTGTTATGTGTTTTGAGTATGTATTTCAGATTCAGGGAGTCCAATTTTGGTGTGGGGGCCGACATATGCATACACCAAGACCCTGAATTATTCTTTTCGGCTCAATACATGAAGACAACGGTTTCATAAGTGTCTCATTATGTTCTTTTTAATAATAGTTAGATCACCATGTATAATGGCATGACCATGGTTCGTCATTATTTTATTTTAGGATGCCTACATGAAGACAACCAGCCAAGATTCCAGTGTGTGACCTAGAGGATGGTCCACATAGTAATGAGGCATTGGAACAAAGATGATTGCCCGAGATAGTACCATCAGGTGGTTTCCCAGAAATACCACTGCCCGTAGGTCAGTAGTTACTAACAGTGCTATCGGTAGAGGACAAATGTAAGATCAGTTCCTTTCAAGAGTTTATATTTTTGATACCCCCCAGATACTGATGAAATCCTGACTCAGATGTAGCTAAAGACTTACTTGAGATGGTGACAAATTTTCCATCTATCCAGGGCAACATTAGATCTGATGGTTGTCCTTGTTGTGAGCCTTCTTTGTGGATCAGCAAGGCAATGGAAGGGTTTAGATTACCCCAATCTTACGATGAGGTGACGTTTTGATGGATAGAGCATGAGAAAATTTCTCATAGTAGGGGTCTATTTATAAAAAAATTAAGGGGATTGGGTTCTCACTAGCTTCAAAAGCTTTGGTTGGATGATGTGTCAGTTGCTGAGTATTCATCGAGGCATACTGAATATTCCTGGTACTCGATAATTACTATACAACCTATTCTTTAGAGATCAGACATCCGAGCAAGATGTGTTTAGGGGAATCTAAGCCAAAACCATTATATTGTGCACTAATACTTATTTTATGGTTCTAAATATTACTTTATTGGTTGACTGTTCTCTGAATGAGCAGATACAGCTAGTGAATGTTAGTAGTACAAAAGAATGAAATGGATGTCCGTCTTAGAGAATTAGACGTCTATAAATGATTTGTGATGATGAACTCATAGGGGAAGATGAATCTTCATGGAAGCATATTTGGAAGAGGACCTAGGAGAATAGTATGAGGTGGTATACATTTCCACATGTTACAACCACTATCCCAATGTGGTCCTCACCAGGCTAATGGAGATGTATGATAGATGAAGGGAGTAGTTTCATGTGGTCATGGAATATGAACCAAGGGCCCTTGGAATGATTCAAGGTATGGTATGTGTCTACTACTGGATTCAATATTACTAGACAGAGGTACTAATCATTCATTCTTGTCAAAAATCATGTTCAAGACCTAGAGTTTTTGGTCAATCATTTTACATGATCCTTACATCTTGATATACCTATGGGAGGAGACATGAAAATCATACATATGCCGATAGTGTGATCAAACCCTTAAGGTGAGAGTTTCTATTGGATCCTCTTGGTGGAAGTGTCGAGGTAATATGATGTTAATTTGGGAATGGACTGGTCATCCACAATTCTTGATTAGATTGAATATTTTAGGCAAAAAGGATGTGGTTTATCCACCACATTGAAATAAGGTTTTCCTTGGTCGGCAGAAAATGAAACGCAGATAGGAATGAATAAACTCATTCATATGAGGGAGTAATAGATCACTCTTGAGTTGGCCACCATTTTCCTCATGGGAGTTGATGTTTTTAGTTTTCAGTTTCCAGTAGTAGAGGCAGAGTGACGAAACTCCATTTCAAATGATGTTTCCAGGATTACCTCCCCTCATGGGGAGGGACTTCGATATCATTCTACACCCTGATATAGAACTAATATTAGAATCAATATATCTGAGGGATTTTGTATAGATTCATAAGAACATGTCATAGGTGGGAGAACTCCCAATGATGAACATAGTAAGACACAATGCTCACGGTTATGTTTGGATTACCTACACATTATCCATGTGACCGCGGAGAACGAGTACCCACTGCCAAAGGTTTGATGGGCACATAAATCATTAAAAATGGGTATCTATTCGCATGGATGAAAGGTGGTCGTAATATTATCAGCTGTTGAGATAGCAGAAATGGATGGAGTTCCTCCCATACAATGACCTTGAGATAGTCTATACTCATGGTAAGGGGGTCGTGGTGGTAGATGCACTCAGTAGGAGGCATGGATTGCATCTATTGAGGGAGGGGACATTGCAACTATCTATGATGAAATCATACATTGTGGATGATGATTGAACAACTTAACTTCAGTCAATGACTGTCACCTCCCCCCCCCCCTCAATATTACAATGAGTTATGGAGACACAATTTGAGGATATTTATTGTGAGGCCCAACATGCTCAGTTATCCCCAAGAAAAGCACTTGTTGAATTTTTGATATGTGGGGAGCACATCACCCTTTTCAGAGGGAACACTATAGTACCAGTGATTCTACAGGAGGAGGTTTTGAGGTAGTTACCCCCCCCCCCCCCCTTTGTAGTACATCCTGATGTGGCGATGATGTACCATGACATTCAACGTCAGTACTGGTAGTAGGGGATGAAGAGAGCAGTGGCAGAGTTCGTTTCCTGATGCCTCACTTGTCAACATGACACAGCTAGGAATCATGTTCCTGAAGGATTTCCCCATAAACTAAAGATACTAGAGTGGTATGGGACATCATCCCAATGGACATTTCTATGGGGTTACCATGCACATCCAGGGTCCACGACTCAATTCGGGTGATTTTGGACCTAACCACCAAATCGGCTCACATCCTACCCACCCGGGAGTAGGGACTGGTAGAGGAATTAGAACACCTCTATGATTACGAGATAGTGTGGATACACGGGGTGCCTTCGAAGATTGTCTCAAACAGTAATTCATGATTTACATCCAGGTTGTGGAAGGGATTGTAGGTGGTTTTCAATAATTAGTTATGTTTGAGAACATATTTTCACCCATATAATGATGGTCACATGGAGAAAACCATACAAACCATAGAGGAAATGGTTTCTGCATTCATCATGGATTTTGGTTGCAGTTGGCATGGCACCATTTGAGGCCATGTACGGGCTAGCATGAAGATCAACTCTATGTAGGACTGACCCCGAAGAGTCAGAACATATTTGTTTATAGTTGGTATGGGATACCACTAATATGGTATAGATCCTAGAGGATCATATGAGGATTTCACAGAGTAGCAATAAGTCTTATTCTCCCAGGACACAAAGACCCTTATTGTTCGAGTAGAGATACCATATTTTCCTTTTTTGTTTCACCCCATCATGGATAATGGAGACTTGGTCGGGATGACGTGTTATCTCTGAGGTTCATCAGATACTTTCAGATCTCAAGCAGAGTTGGCATAGTGGCATACCACATAGCCCTTCTCCCACAGATGAACCAGGTGAATAATGTTCTACATGTCATAGCTGAGCAGGTACGTGCATGACAAATCGCACGTCATTGACTAGGGTGAGCTAGTCATTGACGATGAGGAGACATATACAGAGTTCCCAGTGGATATAGATGATCGATGGAAGTGGGTAATATGTGGGCGATCAATTCCTCTACTGCATGTTATGTGGAAGCAATAGAATCTCTTGGAGAGAACATGATAGAGGTAGGCTCTGATTCGTGCTCACTACCCAGAATTATTTTTCTAGTTTTTGTTTTGGCTTTTGGGTATGTAAATCCCCATGTTGGGGAGAATGTATTGTCCCATAATTTCCATAAATTTTTTTCATATTATATGATGTTATATTGAGACCAGGAACTGAGATGACAAGCAATTATGAGTTCGAGTGTTCCTGGAGTGATCTATCGAAAAATGTTGAACATTAAATAAAGTGGTTGAGCTATTTTCCGAAAATGTAAAATAAAAAATAAAAGAGTTCCCAAATTATAAATCTATGTGTACCATTGCGTTTGGAATGGATTGTTTTACCCTAGACACGACTAACATTTAGTCGGCATAGACTTTATGTGGGAAAACCCAAAAATGACATAATCATAAATAAATTACTTAAATAAAATTACTTTATCTTTAAAATTCTTATAACACATTAATGGTGACTCGGATTAAAAATATGAGACCACCATTGAACTCATGAGGTTATGGGTTCCTTTAGATAGATACTAACATTGACTGGCACGAGACAACAGTGGAAGTCAGTTTTTTGCTCTAAATAAAAAAATTATGAAATATATTATTTTTAAAACCTTATAACTCCTAAATGTTAACTCATATTGGAAATCCAAGAGAACCATTTAGCTCATGGGGGTTTTTTCCTCTTAGGCGGTGCATAACCTCTACCGGAGTAGGTCGAGTGTGAATGTTAATTTTTTGACCATTTTTATGTTCATTTAAATAAACATGCAAGCATGTTTTCTGTCATTTAATCCAGTGCACATATCAAAAATCTAAAGGAACTATTGAACTCAGAATGCGTGGATAATCTTTGGAATGACATAACATTTACCGAGAAGGGGAGAAAAAAACAGTAATTTTCCGACATTTTGAGAAATAAAATAAAATAATTTAAAGGTATTATTTTATTTCTTTACTCACAATTGGGAGGCGGGCAGCGACGCTACGATGAAGCGACCAGGAAGAGATATGACACATTAATGAGGCTCATTAATGTCCCAAATTAGGCATCAAAATGATGATATAAACGATTTGTAACAGCGAATATATTTCATAAATGAAATAGCATAACAATGCGACATCACAGAGTAACTAATTTGATGCAACATGTTCACTTTAATTATTTGTCACATTGGAGAAGATGAAATTAATCATTTTATACTCTCTAATAAATATATGACAGAATTCCTCTCCAACTAATAACGACATAGAACATCGGTGAGAAATCATCATCTTTGACACAACCTCAAATAACAGAGCCAAAAGAGGCGGTATTGAAGACTTGAATTCTTGAGGATGAATGCTTCGTTATCTAACATCAAAGAAGTATGGGTTTGATTTTATTTCAAAGTTCATCCCCATTTTTCTCTTTCTAAAAACAATGAACACATATTAACCAAAAATCAAGATGATTTTTGGTTTGTGTGTTTATAAGGGAGGGTGACTTTTCTTTTGGATTTATTACCCAAGATTATGTTTATCACATGATATGATTATATAGACATCCCTAAACCTCCCCTCTTTATTTTTGTTTCAAACCTAAAACATGGGGTGGCCCAGACGACATGAACATGGAACAATCTCCTCCGCTCATGCATTCTTGGTGGCCATACCATCGAAGTAATAGTAATACATAATTGAGGACATTTCGGGGGTGAGGACAATCTCTAGGTTCCATAGACGCTTGAGGTGTGATGAACGGACCATTGGAACGCATCTAGTGGTCTGCTGAAAGCTCGAACGTGGCACCGACACTACGGGTGATGGAAGAATGCGGTAGTGGTAGCAGCACGTGCCAACCACATGACCCTCAACCAGACATAGGATGCTAGCCATACTGTCGTCCATGTAGAGTGGCATTCCCATCAGGGCACTACATTGATAGTTAACGCGTCTCCAGGAAGTCGTTGCATAAGAGTGGTGGAACCCGACATGTTGGGCGAGTTGCGGTCCATCACCCGCAGCAGGAGGGGGAGGCCTAGTTGCTTCTCGTGGGGCAGATAGGGCTAGATGCGGCCGGTTTCCACATCATGTCCATGTGACACACCACTGGTCGACATCCTAGCAGACTATCCATGGGCTGGCAAGACGTGCCCCAAACCCAGTGGGCCAGTCCCACGAGCAGTGGGCCGGACCCACAGTCCAACAAGCTAGAGCTGTGCCGGTAGCGAGGACCAACCCAAAGTGTGCCAAACCCGCTCTGATATACATGAATTGTTCTCTTTTGGGTTGTTCCAGACTAGATTGGGTCGTCGGGCGACCCGACGGGAAGGATCCATTACAAAACTGGGTTGGGTCTAACAAATCCCATTTGGCATGGCCCACTATCCATGGTAGACCAGACTAGCCCAGAACCAATCCAGCTCTGGTCAAGATAGTCAGATCTAAATTGGGTTACGTCAGACCCCTAGGATGAGTAGGTCGGGTCAGTTTGACCTTGTCGGACCGGACCCAAGTGCAACCAAAACATATATTCTAAAATTCCTATATCATGACAATCGAGCATCCGATTGATGATCTATTTGCAGATTTGGGACCCTCTCGATGAGTCATATCTATTGTAATGCTCTATTTTGACTTTAATGGACATCTAGATGTGAAATAATGGATTGAGTAGTGGTTCTACAAGGCATTCTATGTAAGGAACCAAGTGGTTGGTTGTACCACAATACTCGATAGAGGAGGAGTTCTCTAGGATCTGTGGTTTTCGATGATGTGAATGATGAATCTTCTATTACTAACCTAAATTTATATCGTGTTTGAGTTGTGTTATTTACATTTGTCTTTGTGATTAAGGTATAACTTGGTGGACTTACCAATTGGTTATTTTCTTTATGTTGTTTTCAATTGTGGATTTCTGAGAGACATTCGAGGGAATCTAGGTGTAGGGGTGAGTATATTTATACTCTCCCCTACATGGCCTTCACCCAAATGTGTTGGGTCTAGTGCAAACAATTTATGTTTCAACAGCGGTGATTAAGGGGACTAGACGGAAAAATTCTATGATGCTAGACTTGGTGGCTGAGGTCTAGCTGAGGCCTAGTTGGAGCAGGTGGGTGGGATATACTACTTTAGATTCCAGTAGCTTTAATAATCTCAAGAGTAGGCGGGGTTCGTGGATGGCCATACAAGATTAGTTTTGTAAATTGTTGTTTTATGTTTCTTGTTGGGCTTCTATTCTAGCCTACATACATTCACATGTAATTTCACTCAACATTATTTTAGTGGTATAATTGTTTTCCCCTTTCAGTGTGCTAGGATGCTATTGGGTGTGTGAGTGTGTACATGTTTAAAGGAAATGTATTACCCTTTTGGGATATCTTTTTCTGGTACTCGTCACCAGCCCCAGGCTTATGGAAGGAGGGATTGGGGATGTCATAGCACGGGCCCCAGGGGAAGTGTCATAACAATGTGGTATCAATGGGTGGTCAGTCCTGCCAAAAAGATAGGGAGTCTGAGTTTTCTTTTGGTGAAATAATGTTATGTGTTGTGAGTTCAAAATTCAGATTTGGGGAGTCTCGTGTTGGTGCGATGACCAAAATACCTATACACAAGGACCTAGAAATATGATTTTCGGCTCAATACAAGAAAAATCTTGTTTCATAAGTGTCTCCTTATTTTATTTTGTATAATAGTTAACTCACTAGGTATATTGTTTTGACTGTGTTTCATCTTCATTCTCTTTCAAGATTCCAATACATAGAACACAAGCTAGGATTCCATCCTATGACCTTGATGATGGTCCACATAGTGATGAGGCTCCAGTATAGGGACAATTTACTGAGAAAGTACCTTTTAGAGGTGTCCCAGAAATACCACATCCCATTGGTCAGTAGTTACAATCAGCACTATCAGTAGAGGATACATACAGGGTCAGTTCCATACACAAGTTTCACGGACAGATACCCCTTAGGCTCTATGGAATTTCTAACTCACATGTAGCTATGGAATAACCTAAGGTGTTGAACTAGTTTCCATCTCTAAAAGAGGTTCTAAATATTTAGATGGATGACATGTAGCTAGCTGGGTATTCAAAAAGGTGTTCTAACCATTCTAGGTACTCAATGAATACAATACGACTAGTGCTTCAGGGATCAGAATTTCGAGAAAGACGTGTTTAGGGACATCCAAGACATCAACATTACTCTGTGAAGTCATAATGTTTCATAGATTTCTTTGGAGAATCATTATTGATGAATGTTCTTTGGCTGAGCAGATACAACTAGTGAATGTTAGTAGTGGGGAAGCAGGAAACTGACATCAGTCTCAGTGACTTGGACATGTATACATGTTTTGGGATGAGAATGTTATAGGGACATATGAATTTTTATGGATGTATACATGGAAGACCATCTAGGATAGAACAAGGGGATGGTATATAGTACGACATATTACAACCACCACCCCAATGTGGTTCCCACCGAGCTCAGGTGATGGAGGACATAAGAAGGGAGTAGCTGAATGTGGTCAAGGAGTATGACCCATGGGATCCATGAATGATTCGAGGTATGGTATGTGTCTACTACTTGCTGCCTTATTAATATCATAAGTAATAATCATTCCTTCTTGTGACGAATCAGTTCAAGACATAGTGTTTTATGTTAAATAGATTAATTGATCCTTACATATGGAGATACCTATGGTAGGGTAATATATAATCAATCTTTTGTTGATGGTGTGATATGACCCCTTAGGTAGGAGTTTTGGTAGTAACCACTTGTAGGCAATGTCGAGTCCATACAACATTAGTTTGGGTATGGACTGGTCGTTCACAATTCAAGTTCATATTGATTATATAAGGAAAATGATGTGGTATATTGGAAATTTTGGAATGTGGTTTTCCATGTTCATTGAATAATGATACTCATGTAGCATTGAATAAACTCATGCATATGAGGGTGAATACGATCACTCTTGAGTCGGCCGGCCTTTCCCTCATGGAAGTATATATAAATTTTTTTACATTTCCCAGCGGTAGAGGCAGAGTGTGGAACACCCTTTCAAATGATGTTTCTAGGATTGCCTCCCTGCTAGGGGAGGGACATATGTAACATTCTACACCCAGATATGGAATAGATATTGGAATCAGTATATCTCAGTGATTTCATAGTGCATCGAAAAAAAGAGTTGTTGGTGGATGACTTGCAGAGGAAGGGATTAGTAACACCCAGTTCTTGGGGTTATGTGTGGATTATCGGCACTTTAACCAAGTGACTGTAGAGAAAGTGTACTCGCTACCAAAGGGTCGATGGGAACATAAATTAGTAAAAGAGGGGTATAATTTTTCATGGATGGAATGCTGATCTTAGGATTTACAGTAGATAAAATGGTGGCTATGGTTGTACTACCTCCAGGACGATTACATTCAGATAATATATACTCTAGGGAAGGGGGACGTGCTGGGAGATGCGCACAGTAGGTGTTTTGGTTTACATATGTTGATTGAGGTGATGGAGAAGCTAGTCTTGATTCCAATAACCTTCGTGGATGATGATAGAGCGGAATACCTTCATTCAATGAATGTCACTCCCACACTCTTACAGAAATTCAAGGAGGCACAGTTTGTGGATGTCGACTGCGAGGCCTAATGTTCTCAGTTATACCTAGGAAAATCTCTTGATAGATTTTAGATATCTTGGTAGCTCGTCATCCATTTCATAGGGCATAGTGTATTATGAGTGATGTTACAGGAGGAGGTGTGGAGGGAGTTACATCGTCAGTGGTGGCACATTCGGAAGTGGAAAAGATGTATTAGGTCCTTCGATGTCAGTACTGTTGGTCAAGGATGAAGAGTGTAGTGGTGGAGTTCAATTCATGATGCCTTACATGTTAGCTAGTGAAGGATGAGCATCAGGTTCCAGCAGGATGACCTCATCCCCTTGAGGTAATGGATTTGAAATGGGATAGATGCCTATAGACATTGTGACATGGTTACACAACACTTCTTGGGGCCATGACTATATCTGGGTGATCATTGATCGACTCACCATGTCAGCTAACATCCTACCATGTCAGGAGTAGGGACTGGTAGAGGGATTGTTAAACCTATATGGCTAGTAGATAATGTGGCTTCATAGGATGCCTTTGGAAATCATCTTAGACAGTGATGCAAGATTTATATCCTAATTATGGAAGGGGTTGTAGGTGGAATTCATGACTCAGCTGCGCTTGACCACAACTTTTCACCAAAAAACTGTTGGTTAAACAAAGGGGACCAAATAGACCTTGGAGGATATGCACCATGCTTGTATCCTTTATTTTGGTTGTTTTTGGAATTACACTGTTCAAGGCCTTGTATGGGCTACCATAAAGATCACCTCTATACAGGATAGACTCAGGGGAATCAATACTCCTGGGTCAAGAGTTGGTATAGGCTACCATTGAGAAGGTACATATCATCCAAGATCTGATGAGGAATATACAGAGTAGAAAAATGACCTATTCCGACTTGAGACATTAACCCTTATATTCCATGGAAGGAGACCATGTTTATATTCGGGTCTCACCCTGATGGGGATTGCAGAGACATGTCCAGAATGAATATTTATCTCTTAGGTTCATCAGATCCTTTCAGATCCTGAGCAGAGTTGGCGAGGTGGCGTACCCCTTATCCGTTCCCACACAGATGCACCGGGTGCATGATGTTTTCCACATGTCGTAGCTGAGGGGGGGTGTTCATTAATCATTGCATGACATCGATAGGGGAGAACTAGACATTGATGATGGGGTGTCATTTGATGTGTTCCCAGTGGAGATAGAGTTTCGGAGGGAGCAGGTCCTATATTGACAGTTGATTCCTATGGTGCGAGTTTGGTGGAAGCACGAGAATATCTAAGAGAGAACATAGAAGAAAGAGGATCATATTCTTTCTCAGTACCCCCATCTATTAGTCTAGATATTGTTTTGGATTTTGGGGATGTAAATCCCCATTGTTTGGAGAATGTAATATCCCGGAATATCCGTATAACTTATTCAAATTATATGAAAATATTTTTGGAAAGGCAATGAGACGAAGTGGGATTCAGAAGCTCAAAGTGCTCGGAATGGTTTTTCAAATAATGTTTAGCATTAAATAGGAGGATTGAGAAAATTTCCTAAAAAATTAGAATAACTCTTAAACATGTGACAAGATCAGAAATCTGAGACCACTGTTACGGTTAGGATGGTGGGTTTACCCTAGAGACGACATTTGTTTTTTTGGCACATGCTTCCAGTGAGAAAAACGAAAATGCATGACAATAAATAAAATTACTAAATAAAATTATTTTATATTTTAGATTCATATTATTCCTGATCAGTAGCTCTGATTAAAAATATTAGACCACTACTGAGATTTCTAGATCATAGAATTCGCAACCTGGTTCCATTTTACTAGTGTGTAAATTAATTTTAAATCAATGTATTTTTGGTACATGACCAACCATTAAACTAATGATTCAAATCCCACCGAGGGAAGATATACCAAGAAATATTATGATTTTTAAACACAGTGAACATCTCTAACAAAATGTAATTCCCCCAACACTTAATAAACCACTATTGTTAGCTCAAGATCATGAGTAGGGTAATTTCATTCATGATTCCCCCACTCTCATGACCCATATGCTACATCTCAATCATCTTGTATCCTCACTACAAAATGTCCAACACTGGACACATCAAAGAATAAGATTTACCTGTTACATGTATTGGGTATTATTAAAATCTGTGTGGTGGTCAATTACTTCTTAAACTATTGAAAAGTATTCTCATAGTCCTTTGAACATTAAAATATAATTCCCTTCCTGGTTAATTCATAGTATGTCACAACCAAATATCATAAATCAAAAACGAACCATTGACAGTGGCAGATCAATCCCAGGAATAATTAAACATCATATAAATTAATGGAATTCACCAGAGACACCAATACATGCAGTTTATCTCGATCTACATTATATCTTACTCATAAATTATGTGGACATTGAAATTCATGTTATCTATTCGAAACAAAAAATTTGACAGATTGGTGTAAATCTTAGTCTCTCTAAGTGTTCTCAGGATGATTCCAAAATGTTTGGAATGAATTTCATGATTCCATTGTGTACCTAAAGATGTCTTCAACAATGATTTCTAACAAGTGATCTAGTTATCGGTGATATATTTTGTTCATTAGAGCCATGAAAATAGATAGTACATTGTTCAACATAGATGATAACACTAAAAACACATT
This sequence comes from Viscum album, assembly GCA_963277665.1. Classification (NCBI taxonomy): domain Eukaryota; kingdom Viridiplantae; phylum Streptophyta; class Magnoliopsida; order Santalales; family Viscaceae; genus Viscum; species Viscum album. Next base: position 123,900,242 of record OY728138.1, on the reverse strand, counting down.
CTATATGTACCCTATTTGGGAGGCTGGTTGAAATACATTAGAAGGTATAACGTCCCATGCCCAAGAATCTAGAATCAACAAATTTTAAATTTTGTGTTTTTTTATAAAAACAAAATGAATTAATACAAAATAGATAAATGTCTCTAGTCTAGGTTATGGTGAGTATATAATACATACATTTTTATCAAAGTCATACAATAATAATGTAATACGATCAAAATGAAACTGGGTGCATTAACTCTGTAGGTAAAGAGAATTTATTTAGAAAAATATATTGGACCTATGAAAAATAATTGTAGTCCAGGGGTGACCAATAAATATTCATATTACATGTTTTTACAATTTTTAATAAATATCATTAATTTTTTTTGAAACCAAATTCATAAATTTCATTTTCATATTATTATTTGAAATTTTATATGGTTTAAAAATACTATATCCCTTTAGAAAATACATATGTGTTATATTGGTTTAAACATATTCTTGTGTTTTTTAGAAATCAATATGCAAGATTATAAAACAAAAGAAATAATATTGTTCCATTAAAATTTTTGAATTTTGTCTTGGGACATCCCACATAGAGATGGATGGGTTCACTCCACAATTCCCTTATATATTTAAAACATTCAAGTTATGGATTTTGTAAAAAAAATTATTATCTTACTTTACTTATAAATATAATTTTACTATAGACTTATATATTGAAAGCATGAAAATTGATTAGGATATATATTCACACTTATTTTTATACAATAGTACGTACACACATAAATATATGAGTTTTCATTTCATTTAACAAGAAAATTTGGTTACAATAAAAACAAATACCTTATTCCCTTCTTAGAACTGCACATGTACTCAAAATTTCAATCACATGATACCTTGAGTATTCATAAAAATAATTGATCATAATACTTATTGTATGTTTAATTTCAAAAAAGGAATATTTAAAAATAATATAAACCATTTTACATCTTGAATAAATCCTACATCCTTATTTCTAAAGCATTCCATAAAATTTAGGTTGAAAACTATGAATTTATTATAAATTCCACATGTGTTGATGCTATGAAAATAACGTGAAACCATAATTGTTTGAATAATGGGAATCCTTAATTTTAATATATCATAATGACATGTAATGATCATTTTTTGAAACATGGCAATAAAATTATAGACATGACTTTAAACATTCCGTTAATATATATTTACAAATATATATATAATAGGAATATAAATTTTATAAAATAGATCATGATGTTTAAAAATAATCACACAAACACACACACACATATATATATATAAGTATATATATATATTCATCATTACAATTAGGATCAAACAAATCATCGATACAAAAATGTATCCCTTGCAATTAAATTACTAGAGGAAAAATATTTGAAATCATACCAGTAAATAAAATTAATAATTTTATATATACGTTTATAAAAATGAATACTATTAATTAATAATATGGAATTTAAAAAAATTGAAAATATTATTTCACCCTAAAAATATGTTTAAAAATAACTAATAATATTGAATGGTTTTATATAATCATTCAAACAAATGTTTGAAAAGGAATAATTTGTACATACATGTTTTTAGTTTTGAAATGTACATAAAATATATCGTAGAATTATTTATAACTACATATGTATTAATCAGTAAATATATAATAAAATTAAAATAATTTTATCACATGCTGAATTGATGAAAAAGAATTACTGAATTGTTTTCAATACAACTTTACATAAATTGTAGTTGAAAAACACAAGAGGCATCGCTTTAGACAGGCACTCAGTCTTCCACTTGATTGAAAGAATATTATCAATATTCATTTTCAAAATGGGTTTTAGGGAAATTATTAATAACACCTTCAAAATGGATTACAAATTGGTTTACCTTTATTTTCATTTACATATCGAAGAATCTTATAGACATATATTCTACTACTTATACTGTGACAAATTCAAGGTTTCCACGTAAGTTGAAAATTACTATGGTAAAAAAAGAATTTATATTTTTTATGAATTCTTTAATTAAATGAATTTATAGACATTATAATATAAAATAAATTGACATATGATGAAAATAGTAAAAAATTAACAGAATCAGTATAAAAGAAGATGTTATTTTGGACATCTGAAATAGACATTTATAGATGAAATCAAAATACAGGTTTTCTGTAATCCAAATGAAATCTAAAAAGGGTGAACATAACACAAAAATGAAATGAAAATAGAATAATAACATTGGTCAGACAACGATCGATGAGGAATAGATCAAAAACCAAAAATATTAATATATAACTAGAAGAAAATTGTATCCCATGAAAGAAAACTGAAGCCTACCACACCTAAATATGAAAAGAATCAATCCAAAACCTATCCCAAATTAAATCCAAACCATGATCATTCATTGTTGAATTCACTCAAATATCCTTCAACAACATTTATATTTCTTGATCATCGAACGATGGACAATACCTCACTTGGAATGGTTGAACCGAACCACCAACATAAGAACTTACTCCTCTCGATCAACTCAAAGCTCCTAGGTTCTCTACCTCACCAAAATTATCCTCTAAAAGTGGGACCCCTCTTGTGTAGACAATTGAACTCAAACACCAATACCACATCAAGGCTCTACCTTTTCCCTTAGTTGAGCTAGATGACCGCCCAAGCACCTCTTGGTCTGTGGCAGACCGTCTAATCCTCAAAACCAAAACCATATACCATATTTTAGGTTTCTTACATCGTTATTATTAATTATTTAATTTATTTAATTATTCATTAATTATATAAAGTGTATCATAACATATTTATAATATTGTATATTTAATTTCAAAAATATAATATTTATAGTTTCTTATATATAAAAAAATTAATTTTATAGTCTAATATTGTTTATAATTAAAAACTAATAATTATAATTTAATACACATGTATATATATATAGATATCATTTTTTTCAAAATAAAAATAAATTTAAAAAAAATTATTACATTTAAATAAGATATTCATTATTCATTATTTCAAATTAAAAAATTATTATTCTATGAATATTTATATAGAACATAATTCAGTATTTTTAATATTATAATAATTATGAAAATTAATTTAATATTAGTTCCATTACATGTGTCAAATTGAAATATTCATAAATTTTTTTTATTTAAATAAAATAATTATACATAGTTAATATGTGTTTCTAGAATAATATATTGAATGTGAATAAATAAACTATATATAATATTTATAATTATTTTTAAGATTTATAATTAAATTATACACTTAATTTAAATTGTAACTTAATGTATTATTAAAAAATTACAAGGGTGTTACATTATTTTCCCCTTAATATAATTTCTTTTTCGCAATTCGATAATCTATACTTAAAAAATTATGAATTTACAAATCCAAAATAAAGAAACACTAGGATCGTTAGACACATATACTATAACACTTAAAGGAAATAATCTAATCTCTAATGTTCTTAAGACAGTTCCTATGATACAAATTATAATGACCCGTGCCTAAGCTACAAGTCTTAGATAAATATAAAGATTTTGAATTTTTTTTTAAAATGAAACATAATAAATACAAAATCAAGGAAATTTTCTAGTATTGTATTTATAGAGTAGACAAACCATACATTTTTATTAGATCTATAAAAGAATAAAATAAAATGAGAAAATTTACGCAATATGCACTAACTATGCAAGGGATGTAAACACCTTCAAAAAACACCAATGGGAATGAGAAAAATAGTCAAAAAAGGGGTGGTAATTGGATATGTCTTGTAAGGGGTTTTAAGATCATTGATAAATCATTTAATAAATATTTTTGGAAAAATAATTTAAAAAATATCCTTTTCAGAAAATTATATTAAATTACATATGCTTTAAAATTAGTATATCACATTATAAAATGCATACAATACAAACAATTCAAATATAATATAGGATTTTTAAGAAAAAAATGAAAGCTTAAGATATAAAAATATTAATCTGGGGCCATATGAAACAAAGAAGGTTGTCTTGGGCTAACCCACGTAGCGAAATATGGGTTCACTCCACCACTCTTATCCATATTTACAACATTAAAGTGTATGATTTTATGAAAACAATTGATGATTTCTGTAATTTTATAAAAAATATCATTTGTGTTTATTTTTTTGAAAGGATGTCAATGAATTAAGATATAAATTCACACTTTTTATATATAATTATGTACACAAATAAATATAATAATTTTCATTTAAATCACTTATGTTTGTAGTTACAACCACAAATAATGCCATAATCATTTTGATGAACTGACCTTGTACTAAAACATTCATTCACGGGATAACTATGGTATTCATAAAAAGAATTTTTCATTATAATACTTTAATGTTTCACTAATAAACTAATCATATGAAAATAAAAAAAAATTACATCATGATGAAATCTTGTTTCATAATTTCCTCAGCATACCATAAAATATAACTTGAAATCGTGAATTTATTATAAATGTAGCCGATGTCGACGTTAGGAATAAACACATGTCCATAATTGTATGTAGATATAGAATCCATAATTTTAATATAACATAATGGACTGCCATTTGATTTTTTCAATATCTTATTTATAAAATAATAAACATGAATTTAAATATTCCATCATTGTATATTTATAAACACACACACACATATAAACTATGTGTGTAAATTTTATAATATAATATCATTATGATTCCAAATAATCTATCTCTCTCTCTCTCACACATATATATATATATGAAGAATTTAATTTTTGATAAACCAATATTAGATATACAAAAGTATCCCCTGTAATTAAATTCATAAAGGAGGAAAAATATTTGAAATCGATCCTTAAAAAAGAAATAATAATTTTTGAAAAATTTTGAAAAACTGGTTTAAATTCATTAATAATCTATAAAAAAACCAAAATTTGAAAATATAATTTCACTATAATATAATATTGATAATAAAATTGTTATATTAAATTGTTTTAAATAAAATATTAGATAAATGAATGAAAAGGAATAATTTCCTGAAATCTTTTTTAGTTCTAAAAAATAGATGAAATAAATAGTACAAATATTTATACATGATTTTTTATAAATCAATATATATATATATTAAAATAATTTTTAACATACATAATTTTATAGAAATCCAGAAATAAATGTAACTTTAATACACATTTACTTGAACTACAAAAAAAAATTCAAGAGACTTCCCTATATATATAAATGCACTCAGGCTCCCACTGGATGGACATACTATTGTGAAAATTTCTTTTACCAATTTTTTGAGGGCCTTCATCTTCAAACACATTCAAAACAAACTACAAATTAGTTTTTTTCATTTTTATTAAAATATAGAAGGCTTTTACAGTCATAAAAAATCACTTCTTACAAAGTGATGAATTAAAGCTTTCCAATATAGATGAAAATTAATGTAGACAAAAATCTATAATTTATATAAATTAATTCTTATGAAGAACTTCTATACAGCCAAAAATAGGAAAATTTGATACAGAATGAAAACTATTCAAAAATTGATAGATTCAGCATAAAGGAAGAATTTAATAGGGATAGCTCAAAAAGGCATATATGGACAAAATCAAAATAAATGTTTTTTGTAATCCAATTTAAATGGAAAAAGGATGAACATACCACACAACTAAAATAGAAATAAATGAATAATAGTTGCTGGACCTCAATTTATAGAGATGAAATCAAAAGTGACAAAAATTAATCATTAATATTTAGAAAATATGAACCTATGAATGATAAAACAAGCCTAGATCAACTAAATCTACAAACAAGCGGTCCTCATTTAAACCCGAGTGGAACCATAACTGCAATAGAACCAAGACGATGTTTCTCAGATTACTTTATTCTACATCTAGTTTGCTCAAGCATCAACCAATTTTCAATACCTCACATGGCCTGGATGAAATGAACCCTCATAAAAAAGATTGACACCTTCCAATCAGCTCGAAGCTCCAAGGTCCTCAACCTCACCTGAATGAGCATCTAGAAGTGAGACCCCTCCTGTTGAGACTTTTGATGTCAAATCCCAATAACACGAAGAGGATAAGACTTTTCCCTCAGTTGAGCTAGATGACCGCCCCTATAAATCGGGGACCATGATAGACCACCTAAACCCCAAATCTGAAAACCCTATACCCGATTTTCCCCTTTTTATATCATTATTATTACTTTTTTAATTTTATTAAAAAATATTATTTACCTAATGTTTGTCATAACATAGGTATAATATTAGAATTCTAATTTCAACTCCAAAATAGTTATAACTTCATACTTATAAAAAAAATTAAAATATAAAATTATTTTAAAATTCATAGCTAATAAAAAAATACATAAATATTTATATAAATATATATAGATATCTCCATATCATTTAGAAAACAAATTTTGTAAAACAAAAATAATTTTATTTATATATGATTAGAATTATTAGTCAGTTAAAATTATATAATTAATAGTATGTGAATATTTAAATTGAACATAAATTAGTGTTTTTAATATTATAATTGTTATAAAATTTATTTATTATTATATTTTAAAAATTATAAAATAAAAAAATTCATATTAAATTATATATTTTTTATTTAATCAAAATAATTCCATATAATTATTATTTGTATATAAAATATTAAACTAAAAGTAAATTCATACACTATATATAATGAGTATAATTAATTTTGAGAATTATAGTCCAAAAAACACAATATTTAAATTATAACTTAATTTATTATTGAAAAATTTACTAGGGTGTTACTGAAGGTCTCTCCCTCAAATGATGGTATTCAGATATGAAAATCAATCATAGAGAACACTGAGGTACTCTATCAGCATGTCAAACATGTCATCAATTCCAGGATGCAAGTATTTATTCGTAACTATCATGTGATTCAATATTATATAGTCAACACAAAATCTCAATGATTCATCTTCCTTCAGTTCAAACAACATGGAATGTAACAACCCAAACCTTTATCAATGATATTTATAGCTCCATAATAAATTGTCACATAGTATGAATCACATAAAATCACTTAGTGTCCATAATAAAAACATTATAAATTATGTATTAAGGAAATATAAAGTATATAGACATGTTTTAGAACTAATACAAATGAAATAATAACTTTCCCTTATGAATTTTAATATTAACTTTGTTAATAGTAAATTGGAAAAATGAATAATAATCAAAACCATGAATTTATAAAAAATATTCAGTCATCTTATATGTAAAATAATGTTATAATTATATCATTGTTTAAGTAAATAAATATTTTAACAATTATTAATTAAGTTCTTATATTTTTATAAGTCACAATTAATTAAATAAAATTTTATGATTAAATTAATAATTTTAGAGAACATTTATTTTCATAAAATGTATTGAAAAATGAATAATTTTTTTCGTATGATTTTATGATAATTTTATGATAACATAAATAACATTTCAAACCGTTATAAAATCAGTTATAATTTTAAAATATGTATTTTCCATGTAAATGATGATTATAATTATAAATTTACATAATCATATATAAATAATTATTTTTATAAAATAGTGTTCATTTCATAAATATACAAGTCAAAAAATTTATAGGTTTAATTTTTTGGATTTTTCTGAAATACGATTATTTTTTATGAAAGGTAAAATACGATAATTTTTTATAAATGCTAAATACCTGCATTATTTAGTCATTGTTGATGTAAATATGATGTAAGAACCATAATCATGAAACTCCTTTGATTATTTTTATATATAGAGAGATAATTTTCAAACTATTTATTGTCTTTAGATAAAATAATAAACTAATTAATATAAAATTAAGAAAACACGCCTCTTATATACTATAAATTTCTGCCCTCACACCATCTTCTCCTCAAACCACTTAAGGTTTATTCTTTTCCCAAAATAATCTTGGAAAAATTCCTTATTCACTACCCCAAATTCAAGTTGTCTTGGTTTCATCAAAATACATGTCCAATGTGGTCTGATAAGGATCTCTAGAGGATAATTCAAGAGGTTAATCCCCCATATTTATCGTTTAATTTATTTTCAATTAATTTTTTTTTCATATTATATCTCCCCATTGCTTCATCCATATTTCTTGATAACTTTAGTACAAAAAATATAATATAATTACATTGAGTTAGTGAAATATCTGACATTACAATTTTTAGTCACTCTCTTTTTATTAAAAATGGAATCATTTCCCGTGAAGTGTTAATTTACTAACATTGTGGGTGATTCACTGTCATTTTTCTTAAGAAAACTCATGGGTGTTAATAAGACCATTAAATGGTTAAAATCATATTTAATATTTTTTATACCCCTTTCTATGTTCTTGAAATAACATATACTCATATTTCTATATGACTAAATGAATCGACTTCATTGTGTTAAATAAGACACCAAAAATAACCTAAAACAACCATCAATAACATCTAGCAAATTAATCATTCTCATTGTATATAAAAAAAATACTTGGTAAGAACATTTAAGAATATTTAGGATCGTTTGTAATATATAATAAAAATTCTGGATGTTCGTCATCAATTTAAACAAATTTGAATTCATGAATACAAGTGGACTAGTAATGAAAAACATGAAATTGAATGTTTGAAAATGATAAATTTAATCTATATAACAAGTCCAAAGTTTCATAGAAACATGATAAAACCACAATGAATAATATTTTTGTATAAAGGGATATTTAATTTAAAATTAATGAATATTTTTTTATTATACACGATATTAATGTGAAGGAATTTCTTAGAAAAACAGTAAGGGGTATTCCCAAACTCAAGTCCCTTTCTGTGGGTTTTCACTCTTTCACCCCATTTGAGTATTTATATTCCATAAATATAATTTCTTCATCATTATCTTATATTTTCTATGACATAAATTTTTTTTGATCTATATTTTTTCTTCTTCACTCAATGTTGATGATTCTTATATTAAATAAGTTATTTCCTATTTCATTTGGGAAACTATTGATTCTGAATGTATAGTTTTTGAAATAAAACTCAATGTCTAATATTTATATATGATATATACAGACTGTATTATAAATTTAATGATATTATGTGAAGGGTGCACTCAGAATTATATAGCACAATGTAATTGATAAGATGTGATGGATGTGATAATAATTATATAGCACTCCAATGCATTGGGTAATAATATTTATCTAATATAGAATGTGAAAGATGTCTGAACATAATTATAAATCCTTCACAACAATGTGTGGTAGCTGACAACTATGACATGATTTTTTTTATACATTTCCACATTATATTCCATTATCTAATGCTTCTAGTCATTATGATGATGTTATGATTATTTTCACCCCATGTAATATTATTTCATGATTTTATTCATCAGCTTAATGGGATTTTTTCTCACCATTTTTTATGTATATCCTTAAGTGACTATATTTACAATGGATAACCAAGTGACCATAAGAATATACTGCTGAAAAAATTAAATAAGTTTTTTTAATGTTGTAAAAGTAATGTCTGGTATATGTTTTCCAAAGACACTAAACCATTGGTTCCTCATTTTGAAATGCCTATATTATTTAATCATTAATATTATGTAATAATAAATGTAATAAAAATAAGTGTATCTATATAATCTATCATAGGACGGTTTTTTAAATTTAGTAATTAAGATTATATTACCTTATTGAAACCAATTGTATAATACTATATATATATAAGCACAAAATAAGATGAGTTAAACACAGGGATCCCATAAGATATTTTTTAGTGATAATTTTACAAAGGTATATATTATTGATTACTTGTTTACTCATTTTTTGATCTAACATTTTCTATTTTTTAAAATGGTGGTATTATAATGTAACTTGGTCAAAAACCCATGTAAGGGACAATGCAATGATTTCTTGAACAACACACCCATGATTTGGGATCTTGAGTCCAAAATTTCATGGAAATTATTACCATGCTATTTTAGGTCATGAAAAACATACTCAATGATGTTGAAAATCCTCCTTTATCCAAAATATGGAAATGATCTATTTAATATTTCTTGTGGAAATGACCACCAATGTTTAGTGGATCATCTGATCCACTAGTTGCAGAACAGTTGGTTAACTAAATGAAATGGGCATTTTTATGATTCACTAATCTGAGATGGAGACAATTTATCTGATCATTTATCATCTAGATGGAGTGTCTGATCAATGGTGGTATTTTATTAATAACACCAATATGAGTGAAAAAAATTTAAGAGATATAGTGTTTAGACTTTACGATAATTCCTCTTGACATGTATTTCCCTCGAACTCTTAGAACAACAATGGAGAGAGAATACTTAAAGTCGAAGAAAAATGATGTTGAATGTTTCATGAATTATAAAGAAAATATCACAATAATTTTAAGGTATTCTTTGAGTTTGATTATCAACAAGGATATGAAAATTGATATATTATTTAGTGGTTTAAACCACATATTCAAAAGGATCTAGCAATTAAAAAATTGGGAGTTATAAAGAAGTTTTTCAATGTTTTCTCAATGAAGAGATGTAGTTTTCAGAGTGGTCCCATGACTATAGTTATAATAAATAGAAGCTATGTTTTTATACTAGATGATCTATTGGGGTTGTTAAAATTTAAAAATAACCACCTATATGTCAAAAATTTGGGAAGAAGAACTTTGGGAAATACATCAAAGGTATGGGTAATTATTTCATGTATTGGAGAGAAGTCCACCAAGCTCATGAATTTTGAAAATACATGAAAATACATGAAAATACAATAAATTTTTTGGGTGAATGGATAACCCCAACTTTTTTACAACGATACAACTTATGGGAGAAAGGGAACTATACAAGACAATGTACTAAACATCAAGTCCTCGAGGGAATCCGTATCATCATCCAATAATAACAAATGAGAAGTGAAAGCTTATTTTATTACCATTGAGAAATTGAAGAAATTGAAAGAATTCATACATGGTACACTTCCTATTCACTCAATAATTGAAACTACCTTAATTTATTCAGGTTCTATGTACTCTTTTGTATCACGCATGTTTTTTTTTGAACTATATAATTGATACACCATATCCTCGAAGTTGAGGTATCCAAAAAACAACAAGTGGTGAAATAATTACGACTTAATTTTTATACTCTTCTCCTGATAGAGTATATGATATGATTCATTCAATGAATCTCATAATACTTACCTTTGTTGAATTTGAAGCTATACTGGTAATGTATTGGCTCTTGTTATATAGATCACATATCAATTATCATGAAATTGAAATTTATTTTCCTATTACAAACCATTCCATGTTCCTCTTCAAATTTATGGAAGATCAAGAATCTTTTTTGAATAATATTTTAATGGTTTTTTTGTTGATTCCCTATGAATAAAAATACCATTATAAAATGGTTTAGTCTAAGGATGGTATCTACCTTGAAAAAATTCACATTATGAGGGAATGGTTTGATGTATTTCCTAAAGTATTACACGGACAACCCTTGGATCATGAGGTATAGTTATCCATATAACACATACCCAAGGCTACTCTTATATCACATTTTCTATATAGGAATGTTCATATTGAATTGGTGGAGTTAAAGAACAAGATGAAAGAGCACTTTGAGAATGGGATCACATGCCCTAGTGCATTACCATTGGTGTGCCAGTGATCTTTGTCCAGAAGGATGGATCAATGAGTTTTAGTATTGATTATTGGGTACTTGAAAAGATCATAATAAAGAATCATAATCATGTAAACACGTCTTCATAATTTCTAATTGGTTAATTTAATTTTCTTACAATGGATGTTAACATGATGTAAGATTTCGAACAAAAGGTAAGGGGAATTGTCAAACCTAATTCCTTTTTATTGGGGCTTTCCTCTTTCACCCCATTGTTAGTATTGATATTCCATAAGTATAATCTCTTCAAAATTATATTACATTATCTAGGATATACCTATTTTATAGTTGATATTATGAAAAAACTAATGTCTTCTAAAATAATTCATTATAAAAAAAATTCAAAATTCTCGAAATTTATTCATCTTCAGACAAATTTTATGACTCTTATATCAAGTATGTTATTCAATACTTTATTTATGAACCCAATGATTATGAATATATTTTTTTTAAATGAAACCCATTTGTTTATATGGTTTATTTTATGACCATGATTTATATTTGTTCTGTGTTTCATGCATCATAATATAAATGTTTTGATGTGATGGCGTCATCAATAATTATATAACACAAAGTAAATGATAAGATATGATGGGTATGCCCTGAATTATATCACACTCTAATGCATTTGGTAATGTTATTCATCTTGTGAGAAAGGTAAAATTTGCGAGAAAAGGATTCAAGACAAGTTTACAACTATGTGTGGTAGTTGACCACTAAGACATGATGTTTTATTTTTATGCATTTTCACATTTGATGCTTTTATATATTTCTTACTCTCATGATGGTGATGTTTTGATTATTCTCACCCCATGTCATATTGTTTCATGATCTTATCTATCCTATTACAAGGGTTTCAGTTCGCCCCTTTTTAATGTATATCCTCATGTGACTACATGTTCTAGGGAGTACACAATGGAAAATATGATGTTAGAGATAGAAGAAATTAATAAATTTGTATGTTATATGTTGTGAATGTTATGTATGGTCCTTGTTTTCCCCAGAAACTAAACCTTTGGATACACATTGTGTATTTTTTTATGTTTTTTATCATTAAGATGATGTAATAATATTTTTACAAAAAAGGTGGGACACCATATGGAGGTCCCCTAAGGAAGAAAACTAGGACAGATGGAACAAGTTATTTTGAATAGGACACACAATTGGTGGGTTAGTTGAGTTTTAATATAAAAAGTTGTCTAAAGGTTTTATTTATTAGTTGCCCAATTTGAAAAAAAAATTGACCAATTATTTAATGGACTATTTTATAAATGATTTGGTTATTCAAATGATTTATCATAGGGTGGTCAGTTCCCAGTAAAAATAATTTTAACTACTACATTAACATTTGAAATTGATCTAATAAATAAAATTCTAATATGAACACTGTATATGGTAAAATATTAGAGAAAATTGAAGCTTTATGATTTAAATAAACAAAAACAATGAAATCTTAACATGATAGATCATTTTATAATTTAATAATTAGTTTCAGACTCAAATTGAGACTTCATACCCCCTTGTAAAACAAATAATTCCTAGAAGTTTTTTATAAATAAACATTGATCCACTCCCTGTATCAGGGTAAACAATATCATAAAAATTGATACAAGTCAATCTGACCACTTACAGAGTTTTCATGGGAATATAAAAAAAATCGACCATGGAAGGATCTCATTCATTGTTATCTATTGTATTTTAAGGTGTAAAAGATATAGTTTTAATATATCTATTTATGATACATTTTTAATAGGAGTTAATGTTTAATCCTAGAAGATATACCCACACTACTCATAATGTAAAATCATCAAAAGAGCCGATAAAACTAGGGTGAAGATATTTAGAATTATTTCTGTGATAGGTGAAGCACCTTGTGACTCCTTTATGACACCTTGATGAGCTAGTTTACATGAATTTTAGAAACAAATAGAAAAAATGCATCGTGAGAGCTTTTATCATCTATTTCAAGTTACATAATTTTTTTCTCAATGATTTCTTCTCCCATGATTGTTGTTTAACAAAAATGTTACCTGGTTTGAGTTCATAGTAGTATCCCCATGTATCAACAACAATCAATTTTCATGTTTTTCTCAGGTTCATGACTTCACGACTTTGACCTCTTCCATTTTCATAAGGTATTTTCATTATACACTATAGATGACATACTAAATGATGTCAATCGTATATTGGTATACCATACATCATACTACATTTTCATAATTATTTTCATCTGGTCTCCAAATTTTCATTTATATAATTAGTTGTAATAAATTTAAAACATATTCCCCGTAGAATGAAATTTTAATTTAAATGACAATGGATAAATTGGACAAGTCTCGAAATATTGATTTGGTTAGATAATGTTTCGGAATAGTGGCATGGAATGAAAGTGTCTCTGAATGTTGAGACATGTTGCGGTAAGTGGGTCTAGTAGTTGGTCTACATGAATGTGACTGATGCCAACAATATCTCATTCTATTAAAAAATTCATGATTGATCATAACAATGTCATATTGTGATGGTGAATCATACATTGTTATAATTATGAGCGGCATTGACAATGGGATGAATAATTGTGTCTCTTACATGTCAGGTTTCTGAATTTATGCTGACAGTGAGACACATGATAATTAAATTTGTAAATAGTTATTCTACCATAATGGTAACTCATACATAGCTAATTTCTTGCCATCAATGTGATGTCAAAAAATGGGTCCACTATAATGGTGACTCATACTTTTTCATATTCGACCAATTATAAAATGATATAATATACTAACGCATGTGATTAAAATTATATTTAAACATGAGTAAAAAAATGTAATCATGAGTTAACTAGTTGAACCATGATTTTTGGGAATTAAAACTATATAAGGTGAATATCCTTTTTCATTTTGAGGATAAAAAATCATAGAATTATAGAAAACAAAAAATGTCATTACTATTTATCAATATAAAAAATACATTTCCTCTTAGCATGACATACATATCATGAGATGTTAAAATAAATGTTAATCATATCAAATTAAATTAAATTTCTCATTTTGAAGTAAAATTCTATTCTCATTCTCCCCCTTTTGAAATTATCCAAAATATATCCAATAATAAGAGTGGAAGAACATATAATAGATGAAAATATATAATTTCTTAGATGACAAAAATTTAATACATTAAATGATATAAATTAAAAAATACATCCATATCAATGAACAATCGAATCATGATTTCTCCAAGGATGGATCCATGATTTCTTCTCCTTTATCAGAAAAAGCATGTGGAGAAAAATAAGGTATAGAAGTGTATATGGTATAGAATTGATAAATGTTGGATGATGTGTTGGCTGAAGAGATTGGAACTCCAAAATGCATAGTAGAGGTAATACATTGAGTAGTAGTAGGAGGGCTATGAATTAATCAATATATGATAGGACAAAGATGACTATGTACCTGATTTAGTGACATTGAAAAAGGTATCAGGGTTGGAGGAAAAAGAAAACATGTGTCCTAATTGAATGTATTATTGAACTGAGGATCATTAGGCCATTAGATTAACATGAGGGAATATTATCTATGATAGGAAAATGTATGATAGAATATGGAGCTACAATGGTAGAACTCTATATTTGAAAATAGTATATCAAGAGGATGAAAAATGTAAGATGATATTCCCACCTTTATCCATTACATTAGTAATGTCATCCATTTTTCCATGAAATTTGAAGGGAACAAAAAAGATCCATGACTTGTCAAACTATTTCAATTATATCTTGGGAGAAAGGGGGTTTAATTATATTATAAATCGAGTATTTAAATTTACAATGGATCCAATTATTCATTTAAATCAAGGAGATGTAATTATAAATCTTTTTTGATGGACCCCTGATCAACTATGGACTCGTTCATGTAATGACACACTATTTCATGAACATGATCATTGATCTACTGGATTTTACTCATGCATAAATAATTAACATCGCCTATAAAGGACTAATGATATTCCCTTACAACGGATCTAAGAATATAATTATCAAGAGACATAGAAGGATGAGTAGCTAGGGTTGATGCTCCTTTTAATTCATCATTGATAACTGGTCCTAAATTATCCATGTCAATTAATGCATGATGAGTTGTAGAATCATTACAAGACTCTCATGTGGCATATCCATGAATTTCTACAATATTTTAAAATTATACTCTACATTCATATTTAGTTCCTTCAACTACAGGAATGATATCATCTGTCTCATCACTCAAATTGTTTTCTATATTTTTTATCTTGATGTACCGAAACCATTTTTTGAATGATAATGTGAGATAACATTCTATAAATTTAAGGAATTATCATATTAATAATAAGTGAAATTGTTGTTTCTTGTGTTTAAATGTTGTTCTTGAATCTAAGAACTATTCATCTTTAAAATCATTAAAAGCATTTTGACCTATAAAATCAAAAGGAAAATGAGCAACTGAAGGATTAGGAGATGATACTGGTTCAATTCCAACATGAACTCTCTGAGAAGTATCCAATTCCTTAACCATGGATAATTTAGATCATATTATTAAATAATAGAGTCTGGATAGTCTAATCCCAACATGATATATCCATGATATATTTCCCATTCATACACTACATGAAAATAAAATGGGGAATGAGTGTCCACTTTAACTCATTTATACTATCCCACCCCCTCAAGTGGTGATTCCTTTTGAACAATAAATTGATCATCAACATGATCATTGGAATCTCGTTCATGAACTAAAAAAGAGTATGAATTCTTTAAAAATTCCAAAAATATTTCCTTTTCCACTAAACTAGTTCTAGCATGATTTTCTAACCCTTCACCATGACCATTATCACTATCATGATGATCCAAGTTACCATCAATTTCACCATTTTCTTATTTTTTCCCTTCTTCATTTGCATAGCATATCCTTTCTTCAATATTACCTTCATCATCCTATTCGTCATCTTTCTCATTTTTAGGTTCTCTTGTAGAAATATCATTTAGAGGGCTAAGTGGTCCATATGTAATTCTTTCAAGAAATCTTGAATATTTAGGATCACTTTTATCATGAATAGAGGATTATTTTTCTACATCTTCCTTAACCATTTATTCCTCCTCATATGAATATTTTACAACTTCATATGGTCATAATCTCGGAACAACTACCGCTTTTGGTCATCTATGCTGTTAAAATAGACTATACTCTTCAAATATTTTCCAAAATTATGTAACCTATTAATTCATCCAAGGAATACATAATTTCCTTATTCATTTTCATATATCCTTGGTAATGAAAAATCCATCCAAAAATGTGAAAATTTTCACTACTTCATTCAATTTTTTTTATTTCACAATTTAATAAATAAACATTGAATTGATAAGGAAGTATTAATTTTAATGAGGATTCATTATATTAGACATATGAACCATTTGGAATATCCATAGGTCAATCATGTATCATCGTTTAATATGATAATGTAAATAAACACCTTGAAAAATAAAAGAGGAAATGTCACCTTCTCATGGACATAGTTGAGGCTGAATAAATTTAAATTTCAATCTACATTCTCCATCAAGATCAGTGGCTATGGGGCATATGGTAATTCAATATCCGGTTTGATCAGCTATGGAATCTTAATAACAAAAAATTTCACTTTAAGGTGGAGCACAACATTGGTGAACATTGTAAATACATTCACAGGGTACATTCAAATGCTCATCTAATTTCTTATAATAAAGGGAAATCATGTGTGCTCTTATTCTCGACTCTATCCAATATTCAGATTCTCCCTCGAGAATGAACTCTATATATTTATAAAACACATGAACTAGCCTCAAAAGTAACACCCCATGATTTTGAAAATCAATTTAATATTTAATTCATAAAAACTATGTCCCTACAAAACACCCCTTTGTTATAACCTATCCAGTAAACATAATATTTCCACCACTAAGATTTGAATTTCGAAAAATGGCATACAGGGTTTCACTCAGAAATATATTTGTAGTCTAATAAGAAGAGCATAATTTCTTGGAAATGGTAACATACAATTATTAATAGTAATAGAACTTGTAATATTAACCCTATGAACAGTAAATCTTATTATTATTATTATTTTATTATGTTTATAATATAATGAGATATTGAATAATTTTTCAAGGTGATATAAAAAAATTATAGTTTCAAATTTTTTATTTTTAGAATAAATTATTATTTTTTAAAAATTTAATTAATAATAAATATAAAATAATTTTCAACAAATGAAGTTAATTTTTTAAATTTAGACATCAAAAAATGTTGAAGGTGAATTTTTAGGATTTTTGCAAAACACTCGAATTTTTTTTGAATAATAAAAAATAGTAATTTAACATATGTTTACATTATTAGTTAAATTTACTATTCCTAGCGTCATGGATGATGTAAGAACACTTGGTTTAAACTCATATACACATATTTCTATTCTTGGTCACCAAAATCAATTCTATTTTTCTTATTTTGAATCGTAATTAATTAATTTTTGAAATAATGGGGAAACCCTCCTTTCCTCCAGTATAAAACTCACCACACTTCGTTTTCTCATCACTTTTCTCATGCCTTTTGAAATTTATAAATTCTGCCCAATCAACTCCCTAGTTCCTTCCCCATGTCTGGTAGCCCTTTTTCTCATAAAAATACCAATACCTCTCTATTAAATAGGATATCAAGGTAGATAACATCAATAGGTAAATTCATCTTTTCATTTATTTTTTTCAAGTTTCTTTTTTTTCTTTTTCTTTCCTCAGATCCTTTCATCCAGTTTTTATGACTATAATACCATACATGTAATATAATTTTGTTCTGATAATGGTGTAATTCTTCATCATCTCTCATTTCCACTTCATTAATTCTCGAAATGAAAACACTATCTGGGATGTGTTAATTTATCACATTTAAGGATGAAGAGTTTTCAATTTATATTAACATATTCAATTATAGTCATGAAACCATTTTTATGGTTTAACCAGACTATAATATATTTATTATAACTTATTTAATGTTTTTTATTCCTTTTTTACACATGATATTAAATTATCAATCAAAATGATTTCATTGTGATAAAAACAAATTTACCCAAATAGCTATCATTATAGTCTTATATAATGACTTAACTTAACTCCCAATAATACAAGTAATTATTTTACCATAAAATCATCAACTTGTTCCGAGATAACATACAACTTATATTCTAGTCAACCATTATCATTCTAAAAGTTTATCCATACATTAATATATGTAAACCGATCAGGAAAACCAAGGAAGAAAACACTCGCAAACATTGAAATTGAATCTTATTTGACTGGCCTGTTTTGATAATCTCAAAAATGATTAGATATTTTATGATAATCCCAAATCATGATTATCTATATAATAATTATGTTTCATAATAAATACTAAATCTTATAGAGTTAGTATGGATGTCAATATAATCATATATATCATGGAATATATTAATCAATGTTTATATTTGTTTAAAAATGTTGATGTATGATATTAATTAAATCTAGAACTAATATGAATTGAATAGTTACTTTGTAATTATTTATGTTCTTAAGTCCCTGATAGTAATAATTCTGACTGATATAGATTAGTTCACTGATTCAAGTCCACTGATACAAGCTATTGATAAAGTGGAGCTACTGATAGAATGGATCTACCGATAGAGGAAGCAACTGATAGAGAGATCTACTGCTACCAATAAAAATAGCTACTGATAGAGAGGAAGAGGTACCAACCGAAGTTCACCATTACAAAGATCTACTGTAGAGTAGAGCTAGAAATACAAAGAGCTACCGCTACACATGGAGATACTGATACATGCACTACTACTACTACAAGAGTTACCATTATAAGTCTACCGACAGAGAGGTACTGATAGAAGATGACGGTTAACCAATCTCTGTTATTCAAACTATATTCATTGTCAATATTATTAATATAATTCTAACGATATGATTTTCATAATTCAATGAAACTAGTATTAATTAATGTGTTTTGTTGGCATGTCAGAAAAACCTACCTCGTACTTGTAAAAGGTAATCATTCCCATTGTCGGAGCTCAATAAAAGGAATATCGAGCTACTATAGAATAGATATATTTGAAAGGAAGAACAGAACATACATATGAGACACATACAAGAAGATATTCATGTACAGATAGAGAATAACACTCGATGAAATCGAAGAACACTAATACACATCAAGAAGAAAAGTTCAAAGAGGAGGTCAAAGTGCTACAAAGAAAACCATCACATTCAAGCTGAACACCAATACTGGAAGTGAAGGAACAGAACCACGAAACTCTGTTTTCAAGAAAACTTCTAGATAAGGACTCAAGGACTCATCTGCTACAATCCAAAGGATTCCATAGCTGCATTGACATCACACAAGATCAATCTAACTCATCTCCATATTATTGCTCTACTATGATTATTTTTTTATTACAGTAGGATCAGTGTATGATACTGTCAGTTTGGACACACACTGAATCCTAAGATGAACTGAAGGATACTGAAATCCTCACACCAATTTTTTTTACCTTTGTGTATCCCATGTAGAACTGTGGTAGAGGTCTGAAGAACTGGATAACCTATGTGTTGTTGTTGTTCCATTCCCACGTTGAATTATGGTAGAGGTTTGAAGACCTAGACAGCTTGAGTAATATTGTAAACCCGGATCTACGGTGTGGATTAAATTTATATATAAACTATTTGAGAGGAATAAGTGTCATATTGAGACTAATCATCATGGTTAAAACTGTTTTGCTTCTTATTTTAGTTTAAACTATTTTCAATATTCAGCTCCTAACTTCTTTGATATATAATACTATTTAAATGTTAGTATGATAGTTAAACTAGAAAGTGTTTGTAATTATTGTGATTCAATAGGTTCGTTTCAAAATCAAACTTAATCATTAAAAAAATGTTAACTGAGAACTAATAAATCGTTGGGAAACTAAGTGAACCCTTATAATCCTTATAAATTCACTACAATTTACCTTGTTTTATGAATTGGAACATTTAAATATAAATTGTTTAAACAGAAATTTTTTAATAGGAACTCAATTCACCCCCCCTCTTGAGTATTCCTCTGGGACTACATTTTTTTAAATGGGTGGAGATGAAAGTTTTTTAAAACATTCTTTTTGAGATGGTTTCAACTGGGATTTTAGTTGTAAGGTAAAGATCTCACGATTTCTGTTGATTCTAATTTTTTTATTTATATATCATTTTAAAACATTGTTATTATGGATAACATATTCGAAGGTGTGGCTAAAATTAGGACACCCTTCATTAATGGTGTCAATTATGAATAATGGAAAATAAAAATTAAAATCCATTTAGAATGTATGGGATTTGACATGTGGACTGTTATAGAGACTCAATATAAGATTATAGAAACTATTATAACTACATGGTAAAAACCTAAGAAATATAATTTCAAAAATAATTGTAAATCAATGAATTATCTATATTATGATTTAGGAGATGAATAATTTAATCAAATATCTTCTTGTAAGTTACATATGAAATTTGGGATATTTTTGTTATTTCCCATGAGGGAACAACCAATGTTATGGAAATGAGAGTAAATACATACACTATATGTATCTCATGTTTAATGAGATAGTAAATAAATTAAGCTCACTGGGAAAAGTAGTTCTAGAAAAAGAGAAAATCATGAGGATAATAAGATGCCTACTGGACAGATGGAGAGTAACGTCTGTCTCTATATGAGAATCACGTGACATTGGAAAGATACCTGTCAGCTGATTGGAAAATTGATGACATCTGAAGAAGAGCTAAAATTGAATAAATAGGAATATGTTGAACCCATGAATAAGTCAGTGGCATTCAAGTCCACTACTTCAAAGATCAAGGACCAATAAAAGGTTTAGATAACAGAAGAAAGCTTAACTAGTGAAATTTATGACTCTGACAGTAATGAAGTGATGGCTCAGATATCTAGGAGATTCAAAAAATTATATAAAAAGAATAAATTCTTAAGAAATTATGATTATATTTGTATGTATGATCGATGAGTAAATTTGAGTAAATAATAGAGGAAAACTGATAACAATTATGGAATAATTTTCCATGAGTGAAAAAGAAAAGGGCATGTCAACGCTCACTATCCAAAACTGAAATATAAGAAAAAGTATGACTATAAGGATAAGAAACACAAGAATGATATAAAATCTACAAAGAGTGCTTTTAAAGACAGCTCAATTGGATCTAAGGCTTCTGATACTAATGAAAATAATCATGAAAACATGTGTTTCATGACTAAAACATCTAAGGTAACACTTATTTCCCCTATGCACAATGATTATTTTTCTGGGAATGCAAGAGATTCAAATAATGATGATAATGTGTCTAAAGACGAATTATTTGAATACTGTAATATGTTGGAAGATACTTGAAATAAACTTAATGATATGTACAAATCATTAAAGAAGCAATATGCCTTGACTAGTATTTTTGTTCTGATTATAGTATAGAAAAGGAAATAAATCCTCACATTCTGAAGGATTATACTGAACTCAAATTGTTTAATGAGAAACATAGTAAAGAATTAGAGAGGTTTACAAATGAAAGAAAAAAACTCACTCAAATGTTGGGAAAACAAGTTGCACCAAAGTATACTACAGGTATAGGTTACCAGCCTGGACTGAGAAAGATTGTTATAAATATATTTATTCCAAAATCTGGACAGTATGCTGCTAGTTTATGTTTTGAAAATTCATATGCTTCATCTATATATTTGAATCAATGTAGAAAAAAAATTATTTATCAAATTTTTTTGAATCTCTTAATTATAGAAATCCCATTGGACAATTATCGGTGCCTAATGTTTTACTTTATATCCTTTCTGGACCCATGAAAATATTGGTTCCAAAAATATCTTCTATCTATATCTGTTTTGTAGGAAGCATGCTTGAAAAGATCCTATAGAGTGATATGTTACTTGGACAGTGGATTTTCAATGTATATGACATGAGACTACACATTCTTTAAGAGCTTAGTCAAAGTTGATTGAGGACATGTCACCTTTGGAGATAACTCAAAAGGAAAATTCATCGACTTAGGCCAGATTGGTAACACAGATTCAATTTTAATTTCAAAAGTACTATTTGATGATGGATTAAAATACAATCAGTTAAGTATTTATCAGTACTGTGATGATATATTCAATGTAAAATTTCAAAATGATTCATGTAATGTATTTAATTCAAATTTTTTTTGTATTTAAAATATTAAGAAATGAAAATGTATATTCCATAAATTTGAATTCATTATCTAAACAAAATGTTACTTGTCTAAATGCTTTTCATAAAGAATACTGGCTATGGAATAGATGATCAGGCCACTGCAATGTTCATTCACTCAGGAAACTAACTAGGAACAGTTTAGTTAGGGACCTTCCAAAACTAGAATTCCCAACAGATAAAGTTTTAATCCATGTCAATATGGAAAACAACATAATGTTTCATTCATATCAAAGAACGATGGTTCGACTTTTCAACCTCTCGAATTTTTTCATATGGATTTATTTTGACCATCTAGAGTTTCTAGATTAACATGGAAGAACTATATCTATGTACTTATAGATGACTTTTCTAGATATACTTGGGTATACTTTCTTTCTCACAAAAGTAAAGATTGTTCATATTTAATTAAATACTCCATGTCTATAGAAAACCTAAATGGAATTAAGATTAATACCCTGAGAAGTGACCATGGTCGTGAGTTTGAGAATCATGATTTTGAAACCTATTTCTCACACAATGGCTATAGTCACAATTTCTCTGCACCCAAAACACCTCAACAGAAGGCTATAGTAGAAAGAATAAATAGAACACTTCATGAAATTGCAAGAACTATGTTTAATGAATATGATATAACTGTTTAAATTTGGGCTAAAGCGGTCAATACAACAATTTATATTATAAATAGAGTCTTGATTAGACTAATTCCCAAGAGGACCCCTTATGAGCTATGGGATAATAGGAAGCCTACAGTTACATACTTTAGAGTTTTTGGTTTTAAAGTCTTCATACTCAATCCTAAGGATAATCTTGATATGATCGCATCCAAAAGTGATGAAAGAATTATTCTAGGTTTTTCTATATCTAGAAAATATTATAGAGTGTTTAATAAGAGGACCAAGTGTGTGGAAGAATATGTACACATCAAATTTGATGAAACTGATCCACATGTACCTAAGACACCTCTTGAAAATCGTGAAAGTAGAATGTCAATTCTAAACCTTAATGACAAAAACAGTGAACCTATTGTTAAGATAATCGATTCTGGAAATTTTCCAGAACGTATTTCTGTTGAACCTGAACGTGTAAATTATCCTGAAATTTCTAGACCAACCATTACTAGACAAACTAGAACCCATAAAATCCACCCGTTAGATACTTCAGTAGGAGATTTATATAAAGGAACCCATACTAGGGATTCTACAAGAAATAATGTTTAAAATCAATCTTTTCATTCATAGTTAGATTCTAAAAATATCAATGATGCTATCAATTATGAGTTTTGGGTAATGGATATACAAAAAGAATTAAATCAATTTAAAGGAACAATGTCTGGGAATTAGTAGACATACCTAAGGACACCTTGACCATAGGAAATAAATGAGTCTTTAGAAATAATGTTGATGAATCTGGAAATATCAATAGAAACAATGAAAGACTAGTTACACATAGATATAGGCAAGATAATGGAATAGACTAAGAGGAAACCTTTGCACCTATAGCTAGGATAGAAGCTATCATGATTTTACATGCTTATGCTACTTATCTGAATTTCATGTTATATCAAATGGATATTGAAAGTACATTTCTAAAAGGTATTATAATTGAAGAAGTTTTTGTTGAACAACCACTTGGATTTTCTAATCCTCATTTTACAAATAGTGTTTTCAAACTTTCTAATGAATTGTATGGTTCAAAACAAGCTCCACAATCTTGGTAAGATAGGCTTTGTAATTTACTTATTTCAGAAGGATTTACCAAAGGGATTTCTGATCCTACACTTTTTTTAAAAGGATTTCTAATGATGTTTTGACAGTAAAAATCCATGTTGATGATATTATTTTATAATAAATGGAAAATGAATTTTGTATTGATTTTTGAAAGAGTATGAAAAGTAAATTTGAAATGAGTTTAATGGGAGAACTCAAATATTGTATTGGTTTTCAAAATTTTCAAAATAATGATGGTATCTGTCTAAATCAAATAAAATATTCAAAGGATCTATTCCAATGTTTTGGTTTGGATAGTAATAAGGAAAGTGATACACCTAAGAGTACCACTTGTAAATTGGATGCATATAAATCTAGGAAACTAGTGGATAAAACCAATTATAGAGGTATGATTGGAGGTTTACTTTATCTTACTACTAATCGAATAAATATTTTGTTTAATGTGTGTATGTGTGAACGATTTCAATGAAATCTAAAAGAGTCACATTTAATTGTGTTTAAAAGCATTTTAAAATATCGTAAACATACTACCAATCTTAGATTATTTTATCTAAAAGGACAATATTTTGATTTAATAAGTTATTCAAATGCTGACTTTGCTGGTTTCCAGTTAGATAGGAAGAGTACATAGAGAACATATCTCATTCTAGGTATGTCTTTAGTAACATGGTGTATTAAAAAGCAGAATTATTTTGCATTGTCTACTTCTAAAGCGGAGTACATAGATTCTAGTAGTTTTTGTGCACAAATTCTATAGATAAAATACACTCTATTAGACTATGGATATCAATTTAGACATATATCTATAAACTATGAAAAAACCAGTGCAATCAACATATCCATGATTCTTGGGTCTCAGTCTAGAAATAAGAACATTGATGTAAGAAATCACTTTTTGAGAGATCATTATCCAAAAGGTGATATAAATCATGAATTCATTGGCACTGAACATCTATTGGCTAATATATTCACCAAAAATTTAAATTCAGAGAGGTTAAATTACATCAAACATGAATTAGGAATGAAAAACTTTTTCCTCACTTTTTAAGGATACCTCACTAGTATGGACCTCACCATTGTACCTCATCGGTGTGGACCTCACCATAATACCTCACTGGTATGGACCTCATCGTTATAACTCAGTGGTCTGGACCTCACCCTTATACCTAACTGGTATGGACCTCACCATTATACCTCACTCTTATGGACCCCACTGTTATACCTCACCATTATACCTCACTGGTATGGACATCACTGTTAGAACCTCACTATTAGTGAACCTCACCATTAGGAATCCTCACCGATATATGTTACCTCTATTTTGCGCTTTTTTAATCTTCGTTTTTTTAGCTTCCGTAATCTGTATCATTTGTATTATATTATTATGTTTCATTTATGTATTCCTACACATATTAAGTCCAAGAAGAAAGGATTTTTAAATCCTCATATTTCAAGATATATTCTTGCTATATCTACTAAGGGTTAGTGTCAAAGTAAATCTATGTAGGATTCTGATGAGTCAAATGGATGATATGACTAGGCCGAAATAAAAAAAATGCTTTCTTCTTTTCCATGTTGATATATTTAATTATTAAATTAAAGGGAATAGATAGGTCTCAATATGAGACTGTAGTTGTGAAGAAAAACTATTGTATCACCAAAACTATAACGACCCATACTTTACATACATTGTTATTACTTCAAAATTGATGCACTCTTATTACAACATATTACAAAACCATGAAAGGACTGTATAGGTATAGTGTCTTTAGAAACTGGGAAACATAAACAACTGGTTCTTAAAGCATCTACACTGTCTCCCATTTATTTCATCATATATATAGTCCCTTTTGACATATCTTACTTAATATCCTTCTTCCTAACCTGGGGAAAGAAAAAATACAAAAGGGTGAGCTCAAATTCTCAGTAAGGGTAATCAAAAGAAATATCAATCACATCATATACATAAGAACATAAATTTTGTAAATCTTAACCTGCAAAAGAAATCATAATTTCATAACATGGGATAAATCATAGTAGTGAAATGTAATCCCAATAATCATAACTTAAAACATGAAAATTTGTGGCATACACACATAATCATAGATAATCATTTCTTATTAGTCAAGACTCATTGACAAGACTATATTAGTGGACAAATTCCATTTCTGAACCGAGTTCACTACTCGTTTCAGTCCTGTTTCACTGAACCGGTTTAACCTTCTGTTCCAGCCATGCCTATCTCATGAGATATAAAATAAATACCCAATGCATTGGAGGGAGATATAGGTTCCACCCATCTCATAATGATACCATTCTTATGTGTGCCAAAATATCATAAACCATTCATCATAGAATAACCCATGTAATAAAATTGGGAATCTTAAACATCGTGACATTATAAAACAATTCATATAAGATAAAGGAATTCATAAAAATATTTCCATCACAACATAATCAAATCCATGTAATAATAGTGATAGAAACATAACCCAATGTTATCTTAGATGGAAAATAAATTTGATAAAACTCATGAACTCCATTCTTGTGTAAAATATCCTTTCTACTTCAAAAACTTTTTTCCTTTCATAACATGTCATACAATTTTAAACTAAAAGAAGTTAATTAAAAATAAAGTTGAAAACATGTAAAGGATGCTTCTTTTAAATAATTTTTTAAAATCCATTCATGCCGTATAAGTTAAAAAACATTCTTCTCATCCTTTTGTCGGAAAAGTAAAAAAGCACCTCGTACGAAAAACGACAAAAGATTTATTTCATATCTTTTACTATAAACTCACCGAAGGGTAAAATTGGATTTAAAAAATTTTAGGTGGATGGAAATAATTTTACATATTGAGTAAACATGGATGTGGATGATAAAATAAACCATAGTAAATTTCAATTTATAAACAATCTTGGATAAAAATGAGATTGAGGTATTTCCCTTACCTTAGGTCTGATTTTCTTCATAAGTGTCTGAACCTCCTTTATAATGATTTAAATAATATTATTTACTTATTCCAGAATCATATTCATTGTTATTATATCATATATGGTTCACTTAGGACTTTATATTACTAGTTCTTTTGTAAATTCATGTTAAAGTAGCGTTTTGGGTAAAATCGTCTCATTTCTCGTTCGTGTTTTAACTTGTAATTATTCAGATGATTACATAGATCATGATTACTTAAATCCAGAATGTAAAACATTATTTATATATAATATATATTCAGAATATACATATATATAATGGATCGATTAATGTAACGAAATACACCGTTCAAGGAGACGGTAGGTCGTACGTACGCATGAACGCTGTTTTCATTTCCTTATTGAATTGAGTGGACTTAAGTAGATGACATAAATATATATATACATAAATATAGTAGTATTATAATGTCATATATTTCATGATTGATTATTATATATACTTTATAATCATTCATGAATGGTTAACGTGGAGAATGAATCTTATCGCGTCATGGAAACGGTAGTCCGTACGTACGCAAGAGCGATGATATCATTCTCATGATCGTTGAATTGTATTAGAGTGTATGTATACTATTTCATAATCAATATCACTATTCAATAGTCATATATAGTCATTATTTACACCATTATACCCATCCAAGTAAGGTGGTCGTGGAAAATAGATTACACCACGGCGTGGAGACGGTATTCCATACGTACGCACGAGCGGTGATTTCATTTTCCGTAGGATGGATAGATGGTAAAATATGGTTGTTTCATACTTATAATAACATATCAGTATATGAGTGATACTGATGTTATTACTTCATAATGAAACAACTAAAGAAGAATAAGTGGATGAATAAATAAAGTTGAAAGAATCGGTAATGGACATTACCTCTTCTTTGAAGTCCTTCTTTGAGACCTCCTTTTAGGGCACTAAAATTGGTCTTTGAAGAAGACCAGGACCTCTAGGATGTCTCTAGGTAAGTGGAGAGGATAATGTGGCAGGGTTTGGCCGAGCTTGAATGCTCAAAGAGGTGTGAGGAAGAGGGGGAGGAGGTGCCCTTTTATAAGGGAGGAGAGGGGCTCCTTTGAAAAAACTAAAAATATTATTTTATTATAAAGTCATGTTCGGTTTTAAATAGCTCCAAATTGATTTATTTAGAAGCTATGGTGGGTATGGGTCGAAATACTCTCATCAAATAGAATTTAGACAAGTTTATGTTCCTATTTTAACCTTATCATTTAGATTTAACATTAAGTTAAATAATTTTACTTTTACCGTGTCTTCTTGTGTTCTTCTACTATAAGGTTAATAAACTAACTATAACAAGCAAAACTAACCCCAAGTTGTTTATTATTAATATATATAACTTTTTCTAAGTCATTTGGCCGAACCTTATATTTTTAGGAATAAAATAACAATAAATAATATAATATTTGTTTTAAAAACTATTTTATGTCAATTTTGAAACTATTTAGTAATTGATTTTTGTGAAAATCATAACATAATTATTAGTTCGACAAAAGTTACTGAAATCAATAGTAACATGTCATATTAACATATAAAATTATTGTAATTCATAAAAAGTCTCAAATTACGTTTATTTTGGTATTTATAACATCAATTATGTCAATATGTCATTAATAAGATAATTACTGCATCATCTTTGTGTCATAAATAAATTAAATTATTTAAGGTCTAAAAATTACAAATAAAATACAATTATGTAGGAAATCTTTTTATCATTCTAATGATGTTTTATAGTCGAATTTATCTTATGTATATTCCTATATTAAAAATGATTTAGTTATTAAACTTTGATTTTAACTATTTTAACCCTACTTTAAATAAATTAATAATAAATGTCCTAATCTAATCTAAGTGGGCCTAAATGGTCATATTTTATTCCTATGGTTGTTTTTGGTCGAATTTCACTTATCCAATAGAATTAGAACTTGTTTTAGGGAAATAATAATAACATTTTTACCCTTAATTACCCTATTTACTTTTAACTGTGGTAAATAAAATTAAACAGTTACTATTCACCAAAAATTATTTTCATCTCATTGAACCACATTTAACATACTGACATCAACTGTGTCTCTCGGATTTCTTAAATTCCACTCACAGAAGCGGTAAAATTATGTTTTATGAAAAATTCTGTTTTTTTACTACCACTTAGTGGTTTCACTATTCATCAAAAATTGAAAGTTTTCAGAAAAATACCAAAATTTCACCCTAGGCTAATTTTGATATTCCGAATCCAAAAATGAAGCCAATTTTGAAAAATAAAATTTACAAAATTTAAAAAAGTGGTTATTAATATTCATAACGGGTAGTTTAAATAATATTTTAATAGCATATCGTTGTTTAGTGAAACTCGGTATTGCGTACGACGCAAGCTATCGAGGAAGGTCGCGATTGTGTGTAAAGCAACCGATGAAAGTGTTGTGTGTAGTGAAATATTCCTTTGATGATAACATAAAAGTCTCGGGTGTTACATTCTACCCCCCTTAAACTGAATTTCTCCCTCGAAATTCGTCACATTGTATCAAACAGATGAGGATACCTCTCCCTCATCATATCCTCAAGCTCCCATGTAGCTTCTTCTAATTGGTGGTTCCTCCATAAATCATTCACCAATCAAGTGGTCTTGTTTCGTACGAATTTTTCACTACGATCCAGAATCTCTATCGGTTGTTCTTCATAAGAAATATCTTGCTCCAACTGTACAACTTCTGAGAAGAGTACATGTGAAGGATCCGATATGTACTTTCTCATGAGAGATACATGGAACACATCGTGAAATTGAGAGAGATTCGGTGGAAGCGGCAATCGGTAAGCTACCTTCCCAACAAGATCCAGTATTTCGAAAGATCTGATATACCTAGGACTCAACATCCCCTTCTTCCCAAATCTCATGACCCTCTTCCTGGGAGATATTCGTAAGAACACTTTATCACCCACTTCAAACTCTAGGTCTTTTCTTCGGTTGTCGGCATAACTTTTCTGTCGACTCTGAGCTGCTCTTATGTGTTTTTGAATGGATCTGACCTTTTCTTCCATTTCATCAACGAGATCTGGTCCTAATAGCTTTCTTTCCCCAACTACATCCCTGCAAGTTGGGGTCCTACATTTCGTTCCATAGAGAGCTTCATAAGGAGCCATCTGAATACTATAGTGAAAGATATTATTATAAGAAAATTCCTCCAAAGGTAGTTTTTGATCCCAACCACCTTTGAAATACATAAAGCAAGCTGTCAACATATATTCTAGAGTTTGAATTGATCTCTCAGACTGACCGTCTGTCTGAGGATGATAAGCAGTGCTAAAACTCAACTCTGTATCCAGAGTTTGCTGAAAACTTCACCAGAACATTGAGGCAAACCTTGGATCCGGATCAGATATAATAGAATGTGGTACTCCATGCAATCTTACCACTTCCTTCACATATATCATGGAAAGCTGATCTAGAGAGAAATCCTCTCTAATAGCGATGAAGTGTGCAGACTTTGTATAACGATCAACTATGACCCACATAGCATTATTGCCTTTGGATGTTTTAGTAAGTCCTGGGACAAAGTCCATAGTGATGTCTTCCCATTTCCATTCGGGTATGGGTAATGGTTGTAACGTCCCCTTAGACTTCTATCTCTTAACTTTAACTTGCTGACAAACCAAGCATCGAGAGACATATTCAGCAACATCTCTTTTCATGCCATCCCAGCAGAAGTACTCTTTCAGGTCCCTATACATCTTCGTGCTTCTAGGATGAATGGAGAATGAAGAACTATGAGCCTCATCCAGCAGCTCATTCTTTAATTCGGGGATGAGAGGAACACAAAACCAATTCCTGAACATTTTTATCCCATCACAATCAAGGTTTAATTTAGGAACATTTCACACCTTCGTTTGTAACTCGACAACTTCTTTCTGTGCCTCTTTAATCTTCACATGTATAGATGGTTGAACATTTATTTGATAAAGATACAATTTTTCCCCTTTCATTATAATTCCAAGATCCATCCTTTGTAAATCCATAAATATTGGATCTTTTGTGATCCTCATCATGGATAAACTGGCATGGTCTTGTCGACTTAATGCATCTGCCACCTTGTTTGCTTTCCCAGGGTGGTAATGGATTGAGCGGTCATAATCCTTAATCATCTCCAACCATCTTCTTTGGCGCATATTCAGCTCCTTTTGTGTGAAAATATACTTTAAACATTTATGATCAGTATAAATGTCGCACCTTTATCCATAAAGATAATGCCTCCAAATCATTAATGCAAAGATTACCGCAGCTAATTCCAAATCATGAGTTGGGTAATTTTGCTCATGTATTTTCAATTATCATGAGGCATAAGCTATCACCATATCATTTTGCATAAGAACACACCCCAATCCCTTCTTGGATGCATCACTATATTTCAAAAACCTTTCTCCACTACAAGGCAGTGTGAGCATAGGTGCACTGGATAACCTTCTTTTCAACTCCTTGAAATTATCTTCACATTCCTCCGTCCAAACAGACTTAACTCCTTTCCAAGTCAACATGGTGAGTGGATTAGATAACCATGAAAAATCGTTCACAAAACCTCGATAATATCCAGCCAAACCAAGAAAACTTCGGATCTCAGTTACTGATTTTGGTCTTGACCATCTTTCAATAACCTCTGTTTTTGCTGGATCCACAGATATCCCCTCTTTTTAGATTATGTGACCCAAAAATGAGTCTTTTTGAAGCCAAAATTCACACTTGGTAAATTTGGAATAAAGCTTCTCCTTTCTCAGGGTCTTCAATATAATTCTCAAGTGATCTTCATGTTTGTCCTTGCTCTTTGAATAGACAAGAATATCATCTATAAAGACTACCACAAACTAATCAAGATAGTCTCTAAAGACTCTATTCATCAGATCCATAAAGATAGCAAGGGAATTAGTAAGACCAAATGGCATCACTATAAATTCATAGTGTCCATAACTTGTACGGAAAGCCGTCTTTGCTATATCCTCCCATTTGACCCTTAATTGATGATACCCTGAACAAAGATCAATCTTGGAAATGTATTGAGCTCTGAGTAGTTGTTCAAAAAAGTCATCAATGCATGGGAGAGGATATTTGTTCTTGATAGTGATCTTGTTAAGTTCTCGATAATCAATGCAGAGTCTCACTGATCCATCTTTCTTCTTTTCAAACAAAACAGGTGCTCCCCAAGGTGACGCACTAGGGAGTATGAATCCCTTACCAAGATTCTCTTGGAGTTGCTTCTTCAATTACTGCAACTCAATTGGGGCCATTCTATAAGGTGTCTTTGAAATAGGAAAAGAACCCGGTATGAGTTCTATTGAAAACTCAACTTCACGATTTGGTGGAAGACCTAGTAATTCCTCCGGATAGACATCATCAAACTCCCGTACAGTTGGCATATTCTTAATCATGAGTTTCTCACCAACCATATGAGATAAATAAACCTCATTTAGTGGAATCAAGACCCATAAGATGGAAGAAATTTCCACTGTAAGGTTATGTTCATCCTTGCATCGATAGACGATCATAGATTGATCTGGAATATGAAATGTGACTTCCCTTATTTGAAAATTGATATGAGCTCCATGTTGAGAAAGCCAATCCATGCCAAGAATCACATCAAATTCCGCTATAGGAATGATCACAAGATTTGTAGGAAGCACTTTCCCACAAACTTCAATCGGAGAATAATTATAAACTTTTGATGCGACTGTTGTGCCATTAGGGGTTGTCACAGCTAACTCAACATATAACTGTTGATGTAATACAGTGATATCCTTAGAAAAATATTTAGAAATAAAGGAGTGGGTGGATCCAGAATCAAATAAAACACTTGCTACTTTAGAGTGGATGGTAAGTGTACCTTTCACCACATCGTTATCGTACTCCACATCACTGGTAGAAATTGCATGTGACTTTCCTTTTCCTATAGCCTTAAGAGTTTTTTGACATCGACCATAATCATCAACCCTTGGATTTGGGAATTGATTGGCATAATGCCCCTTCTCCTTCACTTGAAACAATGAAGTGTAGTAGGTTTATTCTATGTATCCCTTCCTTTGTTTGCATCATTAGACATCTTCTTCCTATAATTGAGGCATTCAAATGCCCTATGACCTTCCTTTCCACATTTGAAACATTTACTTGTCCCTTTAAGACAACTCCCTTCATGTTTCTTTCCACACTTTGATCATAAGGAAAAGCTCATCTTCTTTTAAGTGTGCTCTTTATATTTTCCTTTTAATTCCATTTTCCGCTTTTTATCAAACCCATATGACTGATGGGTTACTCCAATCTCCATATCAACTTTGAGAGCACATCGAACGATTTCCTCATAGCTATTGAAGTCCGTTATGGCTAACGCCCTTCGAAGACTTGGTTTTAAGCCACTAAAGAATCGATCGATCTTACTCTCAGGTTGGATAATAACACCAGAAGCGTATCTTGCATGTCTTGTAAAATTTTCTTCATAGGTACCAACAGATTCATCATCATTTTTCTTCATTTCAAGAAACTCTTTCACCATCATTGTTCGAAGAATATGAGGGAAGTACTTATTGAAAAATATGTTCTTGAACTCGTCCCATTCCATGGACTCAATTTCATCTCTTGACCTCATATTCTTGATAAGATTCCACCATTGATCAGAATAACCTTCCAAACGATACACTGCTAATATGACTTTATCATGTTCAGAACTTTGAAGAACTGAAAATATATTTTCAGTAGTACTAATCCATTGTTCAGAAAATAATGGATCAGTAGACCCACGGTATGAAGGTGGACACTGTCTCATGAAGGACTCAACAGAATGTTGCTCCTTCCTTTGCTCGTTTGGAAGTCCTTCATGATTCATAGGTTGAGAAAGTTGTGTGATCATGGCTAAAATATTTTTCATTCCAGCTCCCATAAAGTTTGGTTGCTCAGGGGGACAATCATTGCATTTCCCGTCGCATTCCGCATTAACACGGTTCCTTCGGGTTCCAGCCATTGACTAAAACCAAGAAAAATAGTGTGAGAAAAACTAATTATAATAGGAAAACCACATAATCAGGAATAAAATTTAACACTTAAGGTCTTATCCTAGGTTATTAATGGCCATTTATAAAACATTATGATAGTGTTCTATGCTTAGACTTATCCTTAGGGTTCTTACTAAGGCTTTCACATCCTAGTTTCCAATGGTTGACTATACCTTTCCTCTGATACCAACTATAACGACCCATACTTTACATACATTGTTATTACATCAGAATTGAAGCACACTTATTACAACATATAACAAAACCAGGAAAGGACCGTACAGGTATAGTGTCTTTAGAATCTGGGAAACATAAACAACTGGTTCATAAAGCATCTACATTGTCTCCCATTTATTTCATCAAATCTGTAGTCCCTTTTGACATATCTTACTTAATAACCATCTTCCTATCCTCGGGAAAGAAAACATACAGAAGGGTGATCTCAAATGCTCAGTAAGGGTAAACAAAAGAAATATCAATCACATCATATACATAAGATCATAACTTTTGGAAATATTAACCTACAAAAGAAATCATAATTTCATAACATGGGATAAATCTTAGTAGTGAAATGTAATCCCAATAATCATAACTTAAAACATGAAACTTTGTGGAATACACACATAATCATAGAGAAACATTTCTTATTAGTCAAGACTCATTGAAAAGACTATATTAGTGGACAAAGTCCATTTCTGAACTGAGTTCACTACTCGTTTCAGCCCTGTTTCACTGAACCGGTTTAACCTGCTGTTCCAGCCATGTCTATCTCATTAGATATAAAATCTATACCCAATGCATTGGAGGGAGATATTGGTCCCACCCATCTCATAATGATACCATTCTTATGTGTGCCAAAAAATCATAAACCATACATCATAGCATAACCCATGTAATAAAAATGGGCATCTTAAACATCGTGACATCATAAAACAATTCATATAAGATAAAGAAATTCATAAAAATATTTCCATCGCAACATAATCAAATCCATGTAATAATAGGGATAGAAACATAACCCTATGTTTTCTTATATGGAAAATAAATTTTATAAATCTCTTGAACTCCATTCTTGAGGAAAATATCCTTTCTATATCAAAAACTTTTTTCCTTTCATAACATGTCATACAATTTTAAACTAAAAGAAGTTAATTAAAAATAAAGTTGAAAACATGTAAAGTAAGCTTCTTATAAATAATTTTTTAAAATCCGTTCATGTCGTATATGTTAAAAAAACATTCTTCTCATCCTTTTGTTAGAAAAGTAAAAAAGTACCTCGTACGAAAAACGACAAAAGATTTCTTTCATATGTTTTACTAAAAACTCACCGAAGGGTAAAATTGGATTTAAAAAATTGTAGGTGGATGGAAATAATTTTACATATTGAGTAAACATGGATGTGGATGATAAAATAAACCCTAGTAAATTTCAATGTATAAACAATCTTGGTTAAAAATGAGATTGTGATATTTCCCTTACCTTAGGTCCGATTTTCTTCGTAAGTGTCCGAACCTCCTGTATAATGATTTAAATAATGCTATTTACTTATTCCAGAATAATATTCATTGTTATTATATCATATATGGTTCACTTATGATTTTATATTACTCATTCATTTGTAAATTCATGTTAAAGTAGCTTTTTGGGTAAAATCGTCTCATTTCTCATTCGTGTTTTAACTTGTAATTATTCAGATGATTACATCGATCATGATTACTTAAATCCAGAATGTAAATCATTTTTTATATATAATATATATTCAGAATATACATATATATAATGGATCGATAAATGGAATCAAATACACCGTTCAAGGAGACGGTAGGTCGTACGTACGCATGAACGCTGTTTTCGTTTCCTTATTGAATTGTGTGGACATAAGTAGATGACATAAATATATATATACATAAATCTAGTAGTATTATAATGTCATATATTTCATGATTAATTATTATATATACTTTATAATCATTCATGAATGGTTAACGTGGAGAATGAATCTCACCGCGTCATGGAGATTGTAGTCCGTACGTACGCAAGAGCGATGATATCATTCTCATGATCGTTGAATTGTATTAGAGTGTATGTATACTATTTCAGAATCAATATCACTTTTCAATAGTCATATATAGTCATTATTTACACCATTATACCAATCAATGTAAGGTGGTCGTGGAAAATATATTACACCACGACGTGGAGACGGTATTCCGTACGTACGCACGAGCGGTGGTTTCATTTTCTGTAGGATGGATAGATGGAAAAATAGGGTTGTTTCATACTAATAATAACATATCAGTATATGAGTGATACTGATGATATTACTTCATAATGGGACAACTAAAGAAGAAGAAGTGGAAGAATAAATAAAGTTGAAAGAATCGGTAATGGACATTACCTCTTCTTTGAAGTCCTTCTTTGAGACCTCCTTTTAGGGCACTAAAATTGGTCTTTGAAGAAGACCAGGACCTCCAGGATGTCTCTAGGTAAGTCGAGAGGAGAAAGTGGCAGGGTTTGGCTGAGCTTGAAGGCTCAAAGAGGTGTGAGGAAGAGGAGGAGGAGGTGCCCTTTTATAAGGGAGGAGAAGGGCTCCTTTGGAAAAACTAAAAATATTATTTTATTATAAAGTAATTTTCGGTTTTAAATAGCTCCAAATTGATTTATTTAGAAGATATGGTGGGTATGGGTCGAAATACTCTCATCCAATAGAATTTAGACGAGTTTATGTTCCTATTTTAGCCTTATAATTTAGATTTAACATTAAGTTAAATAATTTTACTTCTACTGTGTCTTCTTGTGTTCTTATACTATAAGGTTAATAAACTAACTATAACAAGCCAAAGGAACCCCATGTTGTTTATTATTAATATATATAACATTATATAAGTCATTTGGCCGATCCTTAGATTTTTAGGAATAAAATAACAATTAATTATATAATATTTGTTTTAAAAACTATTTTATGTCAATTTTGAAACTATTTAGTAATTGATTTTTGTGAAAATCATAACATAATTATTAATTCGAAAAAAGTTACTTAAATCAATAATAACATGTTATATTAACCTATAAAATTATTGTAATTCATAAAAAGTCTCAAATTACGTTTAGTTTGGTATTTATAACATCAATTATGTCAATATTTCATTAATAAGATAATTACTGCATCATCTTTGTGTCATAAATAAATTAAATTATATAAAGTCTAAAAATTACAAATAAAATACAATTATGTAGGAAATATTTTTATCTTTGTAATGAAGTTTTATAGTCAAATTTATCTTATGTATATTCCTATATTAAAAATGATTTAGTTATTAAACTTTGATTTTAACTATTTTAACCCTTCTTTAAATAAATTATTAATAAAGGTCCTAATCTAATCCAAGTGGGCTTAAATGGTCATATTTTATTACTAAGGTTGTTTTTGGTCAAATTTCCCTTCTCCAATATAATTAGTACATGTTTAGGGAAATAATAATAACATTTTTACCCTTAATTACCATATTTACATTTAACTGTGGTAAATAAAATTAAACAGTTACTATTCACAAAAAATTATTTTCATCTCATTGAACCACATTTTACATACTGACATCAACTGTGTCTCTCGGATTCTTGAAATTCCACTCACAGAAGCGGTAAAATTATGTTTTATGAAAAATTCAGTTTTTTTAACTACCACTTAGTGGTTTCAGTATTCATCAAAAATTGAAAGTTTTCAGAAAAATACCAAAATTTCACCCTATGCTAATTTCGATATTCTGAATCCAAAAATGAAGCCAATTTTGAAAAATAAAATTTACAAAATTTCAAAAAGTGGTTATTAATATTCATAATGGCTAGTTTTAATAATATTTTAATAGCATATCGTTGTTTAGTGAAACTCGGTATTGCGTACGACGCAAGCTATCGAGGAAGGTCGCAATTGCATGTAAAGCAACCGAAGAAAGTGTTGTGTGTAGTGAAATATTCCTTTGATGATAACATAAAAGTCTCAGGTGTTACATTCTACCCCCCTTAAAATGAATTTCTCCCTCGAAATTCGTCACTTTGTATCAAACAGATGAGGATACATCTCCCTCATCATATCCTCAAGCTCTCATGTTGCTTCTTCTAATTGGTGGTTCCTCCATAAAACATTCACCAATCGAGTGGTCTTGTTTCGTAGGACTTTTTCGCTACGATCTAAAATCTCTATCGGCTGTTCTTCATAAGAAATATCTTGCTCCAACAGTACAACTTCTGAGATGAGTACATGTGAAGGATCAGGTATGTACTTTCTCATGAGAGATACATGGAACACATCGTGAAATTGAGAGAGATTCTGTGGAAGCGTCAATTGGTAAGCTACCTTCCCAACAGGATCCAGTATTTCGAAAGGACCAATATACTTAGGGCTCAACTTCCCCTTCTTCCCAAATCTCATGACCCTCTTCCTGGGAGATATTCGTAAGAACACTTTATCACCCACTTCAAACTCTAGGTCTTTTCTTCGGTTGTCGGCATAACTTTTCTGTCGACTCTGAGCTGCTCTTATGTGTTTTTGAATGGATCTGACCTTTTCTTCCATTTCATCAACAAGATCGGGTCCTAATAGCTTTCTTTCCCCAACTTCATCCCAGCAAGTTGGAGTCCGGCATTTCATTCCATAGAGAGCTTCATAAGGAGCCATCTGAATACTATAGTGAAAGCTATTATTATAAGAAAATTCCACAAAAGGTAGGTGTCGATCCCAACCACCTTTGAAATCCATAGAGTAAGCTCTCAACATATATTCTAGAGTTTGAATTGTTCTCTCAGACTGACCGTCTGTCTGAGGATGATAAGCAGTGCTGAAACTCAACTCTGTATCCAGAGTTTGCTGAAAATTTCACCAGAACATTGAGGTAAACCATGGATCCTGATCAGATATAATAGAAAGTGGTACTCCATGCAATCTTACCACTTCCTTCACATATATCCTGGCAAGCTGATCTAGAGAGAAATCCTCTCTAATAGCGATGAAGTGTGCAGACTTTGTAAGACGATCAACTATGACCCAGATAGCATTATTGCCTTTGAATGTTTTAGGAAGTCCTGGGACAAAGTCCATAGTGATGTTTTCCCATTTCCATTCGGATATGGGTAATGGTTGTAACATCCCCTTAGACTTCTGTCTCTCAGCTTTAACTTGATGACAAACCAAGCATCGAGAGACATATTCAGCAACATCTCTTTTCATGCCATCCCAGCATAAGTACTCTTTCAGGTCCCTATACATCTTCATGCTTCTAGGATGAATGGAGAATGAAAAACTATGAGCCTCATCCAGCATCTCATTCTTTAATTCGGGGATGGAAGGAACACAAAACTGATTCCTGAACTTTTTTATCCCATCACAATCAAGGTTGAATTCAAGAACATTTCACACCTTCGTTTGTAACTCGACATCTTCTTTTTGTGCCTCTTTAATATTCACATATATAGATGGTTGAACATTTATTTGATAATGATACAATTTTTCCCCTTTTATTATAATTCCAAGATCCATCCTTTGTAAATCCATAAATATTGGATCTTTTGTGATCCTCATCATGGATAAACCGGCATGGTCTTGTCGACTTAATGCATCTTCCACCTTGTTTGCTTTCCCAGTGTGGTAATGGATTGAGCGGTCATAATCTTTAATCAGTTCCAACCATCCTCTTTGGCACATATTCAGCTCCTTTTGTGTGAAAATATACTTTAAAATTTTATGATCAGTATAAATGTCACACCTTTATCCATAAAGATAATGCCTCCAAATCTTTAATGCAAAGATTACAGCAGCTAACTCCAAATCATAAGTTGGGTAATTTTGCTCATGTATTTTCAATTATCATGAGGCATAAGATATCACCATATCATTTTTCATAAGAACACACCCCAATCCCTTCTTGGATGCATCACTATAGAACAATAACCTTTCTCCACTACAAGGCAGTGTGAGCACAGGTGCACTGGATAACCTTCTTTTCAACTCCTTGAAATTCTTTTCACATTCCTCCATCCAAACAAACATAACTCCTTTCCGAGTCAACTTGGT
This sequence comes from Viscum album, assembly GCA_963277665.1. NCBI lineage: Eukaryota > Viridiplantae > Streptophyta > Magnoliopsida > Santalales > Viscaceae > Viscum > Viscum album. The sequence continues at coordinate 123,859,352 of OY728138.1, read as the reverse complement.
GAGTGGATTAGATAACCGTGAAAAATCATTCACTAAACATCGATAATATCCATCCAAACCAAGAAAACATCGGATCTCAGTTACTGTTTTTGGTCTCGACCATCTTTTGATAACCTCTGTTTTTGCTGGATCCACAGATATCCCCTCTTTTGAGATTATGTGACCCAAAAATGAGCCTTTTTGAAGCCAAAATTCACACTTGGTAAATTTTTCATAAAGATTCTCCTTTATCAGGGTCTTCAATATAATTCTAAAGTGATCTTCATGTTCTTCCTTGCTCTTTGAATAGAAAAGAATATCGTCTATAAAGACTACCACAAACTGATCAAGATAGTCTCTAAAGACTCTCTTCATCAGATCCATAAATATAGCAGGGGAATTAGTAAGACCAAATGGCATCACTATAAATTCAGTGTCCATATCTTGTATGGAAAGTCGTCTTTGCTATATCCTCCCTTTTGACCCTTAATTGTTGATACCCTAAACAAAGATCAATCTTGGAAAAGTATTGAGCTCTGCGTAGTTGGTCAAAAAAGTCATCAATGCATGGGAGATTATATTTGTTCTTGATAGTGATCTTGTTATGTTCTCGATAATCAATGCAGATTCTCACTGATCCATCTTTCTTCTTAACAAACAGAACAGGTGCTCCCCAAGGTGACGCACTAGGGAATATGAACCCCTTACCAAGATTCTCTTGGAGTTGCTTCTTCAATTCCTGCAACTCAATTGGGGCCATTCTCTAAGGTGTCTTTGAAATAGGAAAAGAACCCGGTACGAGTTCTATTGAAAACTCAACTTCACGATTTGGTGGAAGACCCGGTAATTCCTCTGGACAGACATCATCAAACTCTCATACAATTGGCTTATTCTTAATCGTGAGTTTCTCACCAACCATTTGAGATAAATAAACCTCATTTAGTGGAATCAAGACCCATAAGATGGAAGAAATTTCCACTGTAAGGTTATGTTCATCCTTGCATCGATAGACGATCATAGAATGATCTAGAATATGAAATGTGACTTCCCTAATTTGGAAATTGATATGAGCTCCATGTAGAGAAAGCCAATCCATGCCAAGAATCACATCAAATTCCGCTATAGGAAGGATCACAAGATTTGTAGGAAGCACTTTCCCACAAACTTCAATCGGAGAATAATTATAAACTTTTGATGTGACTGTTGTGCCATTAGGGGTTGTCACAGCTAACTCAATATATAACTGTTGATGTAATACGGTGATATCCTTAGAAAATTATTCAGAAATAAAGGAGTGGGTGGATCTAGAATCAAATAAAAAAATTGCTACTTTAGAGTGGATGGTAAGTGTACCTTTCACCACATCGTTATCGTACTCCACATCGCTGATAGAAATTGCATGTGACTTTACTTTAACTATAGCATTAAGAGTTTTTTTACATCGACCATCATCATCAACCCTTGGATTTAGGAATTGATTGGCATAATCCCCCATCTCCTTGCACTTGAAACAATGAAGTGTAGTAGGTTTATTCTGTGTATCCCTTCCTTTGTTTGCATCATTAGACATCTTCTTCCTGTCATTGAGGCATTCAAATGTCCTATGACCTTCCTTTCTACATTTGAAACATTTACATGTCCCTTTAAGACAACTCCCTTCATGTTTATTTCCAGACTTTGAGCATAAGGGAAAGCTCATCTTCTTTTCAGTGTGCTCTTTAGATTTTCCTTTTAATTCGATTTTCCACTTTTTATCAAACCCATATGACTGATGGGTTACTCCAATCTCCATATCAACTTTGAGAGCACATCGAACAATTTCCTCATAGCTATTGAAGTCCCTTATGGCTAACGCCCTTCGAAGGCTTGGTTTTCAGCCACTAAGGAATCGATCGATCATACTCTCAGGTTGGATAATAACACTAGAAGCGTACCTTGCATGTGTTGTAAAATTTTCTTCATAGGTACCAACAGATTCATCATCCTTTTTCTTCATTTCAAGAAACTCTTTCACCATCTTTGTTCAATGAATACGAGGGAAATACTTATTGAAAAATAACTTCCTGAACTCGTCCCATTCCATGGACTCAATTTCATCTCATGGCCTCATATTCTTGATAATATTCCACCATTGATCAGCATCACCTTCAAAACGATACACTACTAATATGACTTTATCATGCCCAGAACATTGAAGAACTGAAAATATCTTTTCAGTAGTACTAATCCATTGCTCAGCAAATAATGGATCAGTAGACCCGCTGAATGAAGGTGGACACTGTCTCATAAAGGATTCAACAGAATGTTGCTCCTTCCTTTGCTCGTTTGGAAGTCCTGCATGATTCATAGATTGAGAAAGTTGTGTGAGCATGGCTATAATATTTTGCATTCCAGCTCCCATAATGTTTGGTTGCTCAGGAGGACAATCATTGCATTTCCTGTCGCATTCCGCATTAACACGGTTCCTTCGGGTTCCAACCATTGACTAAAACCAAGAAGAATAGAGTGAGAAAAACTAATTATAATAGGAAAATCACATAATCAAGAATAAAATTTCACACTTAAGGTCTTATCCTAGGTTATTCATGGCCATTTATAAAACACTATGATTGTGTTCTATGCTTAGACTTATCCTTAGGGTTCTTAATAAGGCTTTCACATCCTAGTTTCCACTGGTTGAATATACCTTTCCTCTTATACCAACTATAACGACCCATACTTTACATTCATTGTTATTACTTCAGAATTGAAGCACACTTATTACAACATATAACAAAACCAGGAAAGGACCGTATAGGTATAGTGTCTTTAGAAACTGGGAAACATAAACAACTGGTTCATAAAGCGTCTACACTGTCTCCCATTTATTTCATCATATCTATAGTCCCTTTTGACATATCATACATAATAACCTTCTTCCTGACCTGGGGAAAGAAAACATTCAAAAGGGTGAGCTCAAATGCTTAGTAAGGGTAAACAAAATAAATATCATTCACATCATATACATCAGAACATAACTATAGGAAATCTTAACCTTCAAATGAAATCATAATTTCATAACATGGGATAAATCATAGTAGTGAAATGTAATCCCAATTATCATAACATAAAACATGAAACTTTGTGAAATACACACATAATCATAGAGATTCATTTCTTATTAGTCAAGACTCATTTCCGAGACTATCTTAGTGGATAAAGTCCATTTCTGAACCGAGTTCACTCCTCGTTTCAGTCCTGTTTCACTGAACCGGTTTAACCTGCCGTTCCAGCCAGGTCTATCTCATGAGATATAAAATCGTTAACCAAGGAATTTGAGGGAGATATAGGTCCCACCCATCTCATAATGATACCATTATTATATGTGCCACAAAATCATAAACCATATATCATAGCATAAACCATGTAATAAAAATGGGAATCTTAAACATCGTGACATCATAAAACAATTCATATAAGATAAAGGAATTCATAAAAATATTTCCATCGCATCATAATCAAATCCATGTAATAATAGGGATAGAAATAGAACCCTATGTTATCTTAGATGGAAAATAATTTCGATTAAACTCTTGAACTCCATTCTTGAGGAAAATATCCTTTCTACTTCAAAAACATTTTTCCTTTCATAACATGTCATACAATTTTAAACTAAAAGAAGTTGATTAAAAATAAACTTGAAATCTTGTGAAGGAAGCTTCATGGAAATAATGTTTTAAAATCCATTCATACCGTGTAAGTTAAAAAAACACTCTTCTCGTCCTTTTGTCAGAAAAGTCAAAAAGTACCTCATATGAAAAACGACAAAGGATTACTTTCATATATTTTACTAAAAACACACCGAAGTGTAAAATTGGATTTAAAAAATTGTAGGTGGATGGAAATAATATTAAATATTGAGGAAACATGGATGTGGATGATAAAATAGACCCCAATAAATTTCAAAGTATAAACAATCTCGTATAAAAATGAGATTGTGATATTTCCCTTACCTTTGGTCCGATTTACTACGTAAGTGTCCAAACCTCCTATATAATTATTTAAATAATGTTATTGACTTATTCCAGAATCATATTAATTGTTATTATTTCATATATGGTTCACTTATGACTTTATATTACCTGTTCTTTTGTAAATTCATGTTAAAGTAGCGTTTTGGGTAAAATCGTCTCATTTGTCGTTCGTGTTTTAACTTTTAATTATTCATATGATTACATAGATAATGATTACTTAAATACAGAATTTAAAACATTATTTATATATAATATATTTTCAGAATATACATATATATAATGGATCGATAAATGGAAAGAAATACACCGTTCATGGAGACCGTAGGTCGTACGTACGCCTGAATGCTGTTTTCGTTTCCTTATTGAATTGAGTAGACTTAAGTAGATGACATTAAAATATATATACATAAATACAGTAGTATTATTATGTCATATATTTCATGATTACTTATTATATATACTTTATAATCATTCATGAATGGTTAACGTGGAAAATGAATCTCATCGCGTCGTGGAGACGGTAGTCTGTACGTACGCATGATCGATGATATGATTCTCATGATCGTTGAATTGTATTAGAGTGTATGTATACTATTTCAGAATCAGAATCACTTTTCAATAGTCATATATAGTCATTATTTACACCATCATACCCATCCAAGTAAGGTGGTGGTGGAAAATAGATTACACCACGGCGTGGAGATGATATTCCTTATGTACGCACGCGCGGTGATTTAATTTTCCGTAGGATGGATAGATGGTAAAATAAGATTGTTTCATAATTATAATAACATATCAGTATATGAGTGATACTGATGTTATTACTTCATAATTAAACAACTAAAGAAGAAGAAGTGGAAGAAGAAATAAAGTTGAAAGAATCGGTAACAGACATTACCTCTTCTTTGAAGTGCTTCCTTGAGACCTCCTTTTAGGGCACTAAAATTGGACTTTGAAGAAGACCAGGAACTCTAGGATGTCTCTAGGGAAGTGTAGAGGAGATAGTGGAAGGTTTTGTCCAAGCTTGAAGGCTCAAAGTGGTGTGAGGAAGAGGGGGAGGAGGTGCCTTTTTATAAGGGAGGAGAGGGGCTCCTTCGGAAAAACTAAAAATATTATTTTATTATAAAGTCAAGTTCGCTTATAAATAGCTCCAAATTAATTTATTTAGAAGATAAGGTGGGTATGGGTCTGAATCCTCTCATAAAATAGAATTTAGACATGTTTAGGTTCCTATTGTAAGCTTATCATTTAGATTTATCATTAAGTTAAATAATTTTACTTTTGCCGTGTCTTCTTGTGTTCTTATACTATAAGGTTAATAAACCTACTATAACAAGCGAAACGAACCCCAAGTTGTTTATTATTAATATATATAACATTATCTAAGTCATTTGGCCGAACCATAGATTTTTAGGAATAAAATAACAATTAATAATATAATATTTGTTTTAAAAACTATTTTATGTCAATTTTGACACTATTTAGTAATTGATTTTTTTGAAAATCATAACAGAATGATTACTTCGAAAAAGGTTACTTAAATCAATAATAACATGTCATATTAACCTATAAAAGTAGTGGAATCCATAAAAAGTCTCAAATTACATTTATTTTGGTATTTATAACATCAATTATGTCAATATATCATTAATAAGATAATTACTGCATCATCTTTGTGTCATAAATAAATTAAATTATCTAATGTCTAAAAATTACAAATAAAATACCATTAAGTATGAAATCGTTTTATATTTCTAATTAATATTTATAGTCGAATTTATCTTATGTATAACCCTATATTAAAAATGATTTAGTTATTAAACATTAATTTTAACTATTTTAACCCTTCTTTAAATAAATTAATAATAAATGTCCTAATATAATCCAAGTGGGCCTAAATGGTCATATTTTATTCCTAAGGTTGTTTTGGTGTAATTTAACTTATCCAATGGAATTAGGACATGTGTTAGGGAAATAATAATAACATTTTTAACCTTAATTACACAATTTACTTTTAATTGTGGTAAATAAAAGTAAAAAGTTACTATTCACTAAAAAATATTTTTATCTCATTGAACCACATTTTACTTAATGAAATAAACTGTGTCTCTATGATATTCAAAATTTCACTCACAGAAGTGGTAAAATTATGTTTTATGAAAAATTCAGTTTTTTAACTACCACTTAGTGGTTTCTCTATTCATAAAAAATTGAATGTTTTCAGAAAAATACCAAAATTTCATTCTAGGCTAATTTCGATATTCAGAATCCAAAAATGAATCCAATTTTGAAATATAAAATTTATAAAATTTCAAAAGGTGGTTATTACTATTCATAACAACTAGTTTTAATAATATTTTAATAGCATATAGTTGTTTAGTGAAACTCGGTATTGCGTATGACGCAAGCTATCGGGGAAGGTTGCGATTGCATGTAAATCAAGTGAAGCAAGTGTTGTGTGTAGTGAAAGATTCCTTTGATGATTACATAAAAGTCTCGGGTGTTTCAAAAACCATTTGCAAATACATGAAGATTAACTGGAACCTGTGGAGAAGAAAATGGGTCATTGATGAAGGGAAGTTGTATGGAATGTTCAATCATATAGACCATCCTTTCAAACCAATGAATGTGAGGGATCAAGGTCCAAGACCTAATGAAGAGGAGCCCCAATATAGTGAGGATGATGTTGGGGAGGATAGTTATATAGAAGTTGGAGGGGATCCTAATTTTCCTCCAAGCCTAGCTGCTAAAAAGGTATCGTATGGAAAGGAAAGTCCTCCTATGACCATACGTAGAAGGGATGGAGTTCTGGGAGACAGTGTTGAAGAAATATATGTAAATAAAGAAGACCTGCCTAAATCAGATCATAAAGAGACTACTCCAGATTCTAGTAGTAGTGATGATAAAGAAGAAAAAGTATTTGAAAATTGAAGTACCTGTTTGAGTCTCTGTACTCTGATTGATAGATCTATTACGCTTCTTGAGGAGGTTCTTAAAGTGGAAATACTAGTACCTATTGCTAATATACCTCAGCTTGTGCCACCTAGTTTAGATAAAAATATGGTTGTAGATGACTTCTCTGAAGAGGAGATGGCAGTAGTTGGGGTTGAAGAGGAGGAAACTCAACTTAAGGGGGATAAACCTGTAAAGATATGATCCGTTTCTGTGACCTATGAAGTGGAAGATTAGCCTTTGGATCCATGATTTGTTGTATGGGGACTAGAATATCCTGCCTCTGATTATGAGACACCCATTAGAAGGCATCATGTTTCTTATAACATTTTCTCAGAGGAAGTTACTGCTCAACCAGTAGCTCATGTACATCTACCTAAAGACATTGTGAGAAAAGGAGATCTTGAGGAACTGAAATCTGGACTGAAAAGATATTTTGATAAAGAGCTAAGTAATATGGAATGTTCTTTGGTATCTTCTCTGGGAAGTGTTTTTTCAAGTGCTGTGAAAGAAGTAATGGATGATGTAAAAGTATGTCAAAATCAAGTTAAAAGTTTATCAGAAGTTGTTGACTCTCTAAGAAAATTTTTTGCTTCATTTGATACCTTCATAAGTTTTAAATCTCAAGTTGATACCGATATCAACCACATTCAAAGTGTTGTGAAACTGTTTATGGATGTGTTTGAAGATTTTATGAAGACCATAAAAAAGAATGTCAGTACTCAAAATTTTGTTGTGAAAAATTTGATAAGTAATTTGACTCAGTCATTAAAAGAAACAATATCATTTCTTGTAGCACGACTTGGTTCATCCAAAGTATGAGTTTATGTTGAAATGTTTAGATATGTGCTGAAATAGGAACATGGTCAAATTCATGCCAGTAGCTCATATGATTCTTAGTTGATTACTACCACCAGGGATATCAGAAAATTCATCCAATATTATATGATAGATGCTACTACAGCCCCGAAGGAAATCAAAGACAAAAATTATTATTATTTTCAGTGAGTGTACACCATGAATCAGCTAACCAATCATTTCATGTTGCTATTAGAGAATCTAAAACACCCTCATGTTACTTGATCCTTCATAGAACAAGTTAATAAGCTCATAGAGTTGACCACTACTTTGGACAAATTTATGGAGAACAAGGACGATTTCATATCTGCCATAGAGAAAGGGTAATGTATCATTATCAATTTCAGAAATCTATTACTACCATTATTGCATGTGGATAGTACACCTATCACCATTCCTCCTTCCTTACATTCCACTGGTTCTGCTGGTTCCACACCCTAAATGACTCCTACATATACAATCAGAAGCTTGACTCTTATGATCACACATAGGCGTACTCATTACATACCTGGAAGTGTTTCAGTAGCTAAACCACCTTTGATAATTACTAGAGCACCGAAGTCTGCATATCAACCTACCCGACCTTAGTCCTCTGATCCTAAAGGGAAATCCAAAGTGGACATCCCGGAGGTTGATTGAATGAGGATAGATATTTTTATAGTTATCTTTGTACTTATTGTATTCCTTTTATATTATCTCATGTAACATTTTCATGCTAAATGAACATTTTTTCTTTCTCTCTTCCTCTTTCATGCTCTGAACCATTGTTTTTCTCTTTTTTCTAATAACAATGGGGGAGAAAAAATATAATATGGGGAGAACATACAATTTTTGGAGAAATTACACTAAGAGGAGAAAATTATAATATTTATCTTTGTGGAAAATAAATATTTTATCAATTTTTACTCTTATGTTTGTCCAAAGTTTAACTCTGATACATTTAATTGTTATATTCAACTTTTGAGAGTTATACAAGAGCTCTGATAATGATTCATTAAAAAAATAACCATCAAAAGGTGTTCTATTACATTTAAGGAGTTTAGATACTTTTGAGGAGCTTTGATAAATTAGTGGGTTGTGATCTGAACACACAGAGTAATTCAATTTGATGTATTTTAATCTGATTCATTAAAGGTTATTCTAGATTATAATGCCATAATTCATGATTATACAAAAGCGGGAGATTGTTGGACTCACCTATTTTGATAATCTCAAATATGATTAGATATGTTTTGATAATCTCAAATCATGCTTTTCTATATAATAATTATGTTTCAAAATTATTCCATCATGTTCTAGAGTTTGTATTGATGTCAAAATAATCATATTATATCATGAAATATATTAATCAATGTTTATTTATGTATAATAATGATGAAGTATGATATTAATTCAATCTGATACTAATATGCATTAAACAGTTACTTTGTAAGAATGTATGTTCTTAAGTCATTGATAGTTATAATTATGACAGATATAGATTAGTTCACCGATACTAGTCCAATGATACAAGATACCAATAGAGTGGAGATACAGATAGAATGGATCTACCGATAGAGGAATATACTGATAGGGAGACCTAACACAACTGATGATAACAACTACTGATAGCGAGGAAGAGCTACTGACAGAAGTTCACTGTTACAAAGAGATACTAATAGAGTGGAGCTACTGATTCAAGGAGCTACCGCTACACATGGAGCTATTGATACATGAGTTACTGCAATAAGAGTTACCATTACATGTCTATCGATAGAGAGATAATGATGGAATATGACTGTTAACCAGTCACTTTAACTCAAACTCAATACGTTTTCAATATTTCTAATATAATTATAACAATCATATTTTCTTAATTCAATGCAACTGCTATTAATTAATGTGGGTTGTTTGCATGTTAGGGAACTGTACCTCATACCTATAAATGGTAATCATTCCCATTGTCAGAGCTCAAGGAATAAAAAGAATATTGAGCTACTGGGGAATATAGATTTATGTAGGAAGAACAGAAGATACATACGAGATACATACAAGAATATATAAACATATATGCATATTAGAACACTCAAATAACACAAAGAACACTCATACACATCATGAATAGAAGTTCAAAGAGTATATTCAAGTGTTACAAGGAATACTCTCTCATTAACGCTGAACATTTATAAGGGAAGTGAAGTAGTATAACCACAACACTCTATTTTTCAGACAACTAATAGAGAATGACTCAAAGCTTCATCAACTTCAATCCAAAGGAGACCATAACTGCAGTGACATCACACAAGAGCATTCTAAACTCATCTCTATATTATTTCTCTTATGTGATCTTTTTTTATTACATTACGAGTAGTGTGGGATTCTGTCTCTTCGGACACACACTAACACCTAAGATGAAATGGAGGATACTAAAATCCAAACACATTACACTTAATAACTTAATGCATCCCATGAAGAACTATGGTAGAGGCCTGAGGACCTAGACAGCCTATGTGTTGTTGTTGTTACATTCCCATGTAGAACTGTGGTAGAGGTCTGATGACCGGAACAGTCTGAGTATTGTTGTAAACCCTGATCCAGGGTGTGGATTAAGGTGGCATAAATTTTTTTTGGTAGGACTAAGTCTCAGATTGAGAATGAAACTCTTGGTTAAAACTTCTTTGTATCATAATTTAGTTTAAACAATTTTCAATATTCCGCTGCTAACTTCTTTGAAATATAAAACTATTTTTAAGTTACTCTTATAGTTAAATTTTCAAGTGTTTGTAATTATTGTGAACCAGTAGGTTGGTTTCAATAGCTATCTTAATATTTAGATTAATGATAATTGAGAACTAATAAATTTTTGAGAAACTAAGTGTTCCTTTAAAATCTTTATAAATTCACTACAGTTTAACTTGTTTTAGGAATTGACGGATTTCAATATAAATCGTTTATATAGAAATTTTTTAATAGGAACTCAACTCACCCCCTCTTTAGTATTCCTCTGGGACAACAAATCTATTAACACATAAAATGGTCGTGAATGAATCTATTAATGTTATAATAAATAATATAAGTATATATTAGGTTATAGAATAATTAATTTATGAAAAAAAATATGATTATTCAGTTCATTATGATCCTATGAGGAATACCATCAGAGGTCAACTAAGGGTTTCATACATGAACAAATTTTTTCTTTTGGGTTACTCGTTGTATCTCACTATACCAATTAAATTATTAATTATTCTTATATACATCTCAAAAATTATTTGTGAATGTTCTACATATTTTTACAGACCAGAAATAACATTATTTTATGGGATGTAAATATTTTAAATGAATCTTTCAAATTTCATTTTAAAATACATACCTGTTTGAAGGGAATTTCTCAAATTCATAAATATTTCAAGGGAAATCTATAACATGTTTTAGAAACCATTTAATTTATAAAATAACTCCATTTATTATGAAAAAAATTTCATATAGAACATCTGTTTAAATACAAATACCTTTCTAAAAGAACTCTTTTTTAATAGTAAAAATGTATTTATATCAGGAATTACTAGAGGATTTAATAATAGTATCATCATTTATTTCAACACTCGTATTGATTTTTTTAATATTTTAATTAATCATTATGATATCATCAACTATATTTAATTGAATTTTTTATGGTGAGTTATAAAATGGATGCACTATCTTAAAACCATTAACCAATTTACTCTGAATGGTTGGGGTTTTTTGTTAATGTTCTGGGATATTAATTTATGTTTCATATGTTAGTTTCAATTTTAATATATATGTTGTTTATTTTAATCCCAATTAATATAAGAAATTAACTGTAATTATTATGTGATGGGTAGGGATAACTATATTCCATTGATGTCTCTATTGGTCTCATGAGAAAAATAAATGCGGACATAGCTGAGGCCTTTCCAATTTTTAGATAAGTTTTTGGATGAGGTCTTGATCATTTTATGATTTCATGGATGAGGCTGTGAAGGCATGTTTTTGAATATTAGACATATGAATTTATCTTTTTATAAAACTATTTATTGAAATATCATGTGGATATTCAACTAGATAAATACCCATGATATTTCTTTATTATAGAATTATTTATTCAGCCCTTATCCCTACCATAATGTCTTCAATATTATTTTTAAAAGGATGTGTTTTAGTTATTCACATTGAATAATGTTTAGTTTTGTGATATCATTTGATGTATTTCTTACCCATACTGAGCATCTAAGCTCACCCCTTACTCATTTTTCATTTTCTTAGGACATTAATAATATAATTAGGAGTAACTTGTAGGGATAATTTTAGAGTTGTGGATGTTCCCAATAAAAATAATATGTTTTATTTCAGTTCAAGTTGTATTGTGGAATTTTTTTTGCCTCTAGATTTCCAAATATGCTAAAATATTTGTCCCTTCCGGATACGAATTTCATATAATCATTAAAATGTAATGTAATAAGGCACTGGCATTGGGAAACTAGGGATGTGTCTTTTAAATAGGTATCAGAGAAGTTTCATAGAAAACATGGAAACTAGATTTCGAAAACATAGATTATAGAAAAAAAATATGATATTCATTGAGTATAAACATACTAAAATATCTTCAAATATTGTTAATGAATAGATTATGTGGATCTTTCTAGAAAATAAATCCATGTCTGGATAGTAATAGTGGACATGGTTATGACACAGATTTACCTCAGAGTGAAATCATCGATAAGGAGTTTCAGGTTTGAAATATGGTATCCTGGTACATAAAAATATTCTTTATTACACACCTAATTAAATTCTCCTAGGGGATATGCTTAGGATAATTCACAGTTTTATTACAATCCAATATGATTGATTAAAATTTAAATATTTTCACACGGAAACCTTTTTTATAACTATGGGATTAGCCATGCATAGGATTTCAATTTATGATATATATATATTTCTATGGTTAGATTATTCATTATGATTCATAACCTAATATAGTATAAGCCATTATTAAGAAATGGAGCTTAGTGGAAGGAATGCAAACCACATGAACGCTTGTATCCCATGTTGGGATTTCTCTCATGTGTATGATAAGGACGTTTTTTTGGATCTCCAACTAGTGCCGACAAACATATAACTATACTGGGACAACATAATCGGGTTATGAACAATAACCATAGCCATATAGAGAACCTGTATCCACATAATTTGGGAGAAATGTTTGACTAATTTTTACGACAATACCCTCTATAATATTATGGGTCTAAAAACCCATGTGTATCAGTGTAGTGGATTTGATCATTAGAAAAGATATTTTTCACTTACTGACATAATGAAAGGGAGATGGTTGCCTTTGATGTTTATCTTCCATCAAGAGATTATGATCAATGAAGGCCACTAATTCAAAACCTAATAGAGGAGTATTATATAGAAAACATTGAATGGAGTGAATTTAATGAAATTATAAAAGAGATATACTTACCTTGTGAACAATGAAAAGATATCAAAATTGATTTTTTTAATTTCTAGAAAAAGGATGTTGAGAATGTGGAAGAGTTTGATGTTAACATTACATTGTTAGAAATATATTATATGGACTATATACATAATATAAGGTTAAATATTGATTGATTCTTTGATGGCATAATTTCATTACTTCAACAGGAGATGGTTTGCGAAACATTCTCTGGTAAGAAGATATAGTCTCATGTGCATTCAAGATGAAATGTGAGTTCTAAAATTTTTATGAATTTAGAGGAATTAATTTGATGAAGAAATTTTTATAAAACTATGGAAAATTAAATAAGGAAATGGGGAAGAAGGTAAGAGTTGACTTTACACCCTATGATCATTGTTGAAGTAAACACCCCAATTCCTACTTAAAAAGAAAAGGGGTATGGTACAAGTGTGAACAGAAAGGCCATCATGACGGTGTTTCTAAGGGGAAGAAAAAATCTATTAACATTAAATGTTATAATTTTAATGATATGTTTCCCAATTCTAATTATTTTCCAAATAGTCAAGGAAATGTTCCTTAAAATTTCCCAGAGAGAATGGATATGCTTATGTGATCACAACAGATGTTATTGAATTTCATAATAATGTGGTGTTAGGTACACTAATCATTTCCTCAAACATTGAAAATGATTAATATTATTTTGGATCATGAAATTATTTCATATCTTCCCATTTTTCTAAAAAATCGATATTTCCAATTTGATAAAATAAGGGAGTTTTCAATCAAACCTCAGAAAGGGAAGTATCATCACATCAATGTATTGTCTGGTAGTCCCCATTATGTCATATAAATGTCATTTTTTCTACATGTTTAATAATCATACCATTTATTGACTTCGATATAATCTTATGTATGAATTGTATTTTGAACCATGATGTGAAAATTTATTACAAGGGACATAAGGATACAATTATTGACGATAATGTGGAATCCCTTACCATTAATGAATAAAAATAACAATTTGATTCCATCAATATCCACCCCCAGTAGCTCGACTAAATTCAATTTTTGGTGAGGAAGGGAATAAAATAACAATGGTTGAGGAAAGGAATGTACAAATAGAGGATGTACCTATTACGAAATAATATGTTGATGTGTTTCCATAGGATTTAAAATGACAACCTCTATAGTAGTAAATTAAGTTTTCCATTAACTTAATTCTTGATTCAACACACATATCAAATACCCATTATATAATTACCACTATGTAATTAGTATATTTAAAGAAGTACATAGAGAATTTAAGTGATGAAGTATTTAATCTCCTTACTTTTTTCCATTGGGAGCCCATGTCCTTTTTGTTATGATGAATGATGGATCCATGAGGATGTGTATTGACTACAAGGAGAATAAATCTATAAAATTAATAAAAATGTATACCCTACCATGCATTGATTATTTATTTGATCAACATCATGGAGCCCAATATTTTTCTAATATTCATCTTTAATATGGATATCATTAGATTCACATTTTGAAAGAAGATATTTCGATGATTACATTTTGAACCAGGTAAGGTAATTGCATGTTTACAGTAATTATTTTTGGACTGAGTAATGCACCCTCTATTTTATTAGATATAATAAATTGTGTTTCAAAGGAATTTATATTTTACATTGTGGTTGTATTTATTGATGATATATTGGTATACTACATAATCTAAGAAGATCAAGAAAATCAATTGCACACTATTCTGAAGACTCTAAGAAGAAATGGATTACATGGGATATTTATCATGTGTAAATTTTGGCTTCAATTAGTTTTATTTCAGGGATACATTGTCTCTACGGATGGAATATCTGTTGATCCTAAAAATAAAAAGGCTTGGAATAAATGGAATACTCCAATGAACATAATTGAAGTACATATTTTTATTTGTTTAGCGTGTTATTTTTTGTATTTCTTTCAGCGATTCACCCATTTATAAAACCCATTTACCCACCTAAAACCTAGAAAGGTTAAGTTCAGATTAAAAAAAATAATGTGAGAAATGTTTTGAGGAATTTAAGAGGAGATTGGTGAATGCTCTAATCCTAACTGTACCATAAGGTAATGGCGGGTTTCTGATATATAGTGATGCATCAATGAAAGTACATGGCTGTGTCCTTATATAGAATAATATATTTATAAAATATACATAATGACAGTTAAAAATTTATGAAAAAAATTATTATGCTACAAATATTGAGTTAGCAGTGGTAATTGTTACTATGAAGATATAGAGAAATTATGTATAAGGAACATAATGTTTGATATATATGGATCATAACAGTCTGAAATATATATTCTCACAAAAAGAACTCAACATGAAGAAAATGTGACAGCTCAAACAACTCATTGATTATGATTATTCGAAACACTACCACCCAAGAATGGAAAATAAGGGAGTTAATGCATTGAGATAGAATGATCATGGAGTTCTCAACAAAATGTGGATAGACAATGATCATTTATACATGGATATTGTGATGATGGATATGGGAATTATCAAAGAAGGTGAAACATTAATAATTTTTTCAAATGGTTTCCCATCAGTATTTATTGGAATTAATTAAATCATAACAGTCTAATGATGAGAATCGTCAAAAGAAAATTAATGTTGTGAATTATGGGAAGTTTATAGACTTCATGTTTGATGATGGAATTATATTATTTGGGAGGAGGATATGTGTTCCATCTATACCCGAGATGAAAATAGAGTTATTGTACGATTCTCATAGCTAAAATTTCTCTATATACCTTGGTTGCAATAAAATTTATAGAGATTTGAAATAAAATTTCTGGTGGGATAACATAGAGAGGGAAATTACTAATTATATATCTAGATATTTATTTTCTAATCATGTGAAGGATAAAGGATAACATCATAGAGGATTCATGAAACCTCTACATATTCCTACATTTAAATGGGATGAAATCACCATATATTTTTTTCACTAGATTACCCAAAAGTCTAAGAATAAATGATGCAGTATGGGGAATTGTTGATCAACATATGATATATGTGCAATTCTTCACTACAAGTGATGAATTTACACTAGAAAAACTACTATGAATATTTATAAATTATGTGGTCAGACTTCATGAAGCACCTCTCTCAATTGTTTCAACAATGATCCACAATTGACATTGATATTACAGAAATTTATTTATAATGCTCTGGATACGGAGTATCGATTGAGAGCAACTTATCACCCAAAAACTAATAAGAAATCAGAAAGGGTGATATGAGACATAGAGGACATGTTGAGATATTGTTCACATTACTTCTAAAGTATATGGGATCAATATCTACCTTTAGTGGATTTTTTTCTACATTAATAGTTTCCATTAATGTATTCAAATGGTACAATATGAAGCATTGTATGGAAAGAGATGTCATACACCAACATGTTGGGATGATACTGGATAAAAATGGATTTTGGGGATAGATCTTGTGGAGGTAGCAACAACGAAGGTAAATAATATTCAATTCCATATCCAATCAGGTCAATGTAGAAAAAAATATGTTTATAATCAAAGGAAGGATTGGGTGATTAATGTGGGAGACCATTTTTCATAAAAGAATCTCCATGGTAGAGTGTTATATGATTTGAGAATAAAGGGAAACTGATCCTTAGGTTCATAGGCCCTTTTGAAATTCTAGTGATAATTGGAGTTGTTGAATATCGTTTGGCTATTCCACCTAGAATATCTAAAGTACAAAATGAGTTACATGTCTCATTATTGTGAAAGTATATGCCAGACCCAACACATGTCCTCACTTCTAATGGAAAGGAATTAGAAGCTGACCTTTCATACTATGATGTGCCAATCTAGATTCTAGAGACCAAAGAACATGTTTCAAAGAATCACATGACTCAACAGTTACAGGTAATCTGAAAAACTCATACAATAAAAGAGGGAAGACAAGCTCCGTATGAGATTATGATGAAAAAATACCTAAATAATTTTATGAGGTAACATTTTGGTTATGTTGAGGATGGTTGTTTTATTTGGAGGGGATTGTGTAGCACCCCATGAGTTTGAAATTAAATTTAATATTGAATTAATGAAACATGACGTCTCTACAGAACAAAACGTTTTTATAACCTTGACAGTAAACATAATATTCCTATCTCTGAGATTTTAATTTTGAAAAAATAGCACACACAATTTTGTTCAGTATGATATTTAGAGTCTGATAAGAAAAAGTTAATATTTGGTGAATAGTAGCATACCCTTATGAATAAAAATAAGAATAGTATTATGATAATTATAAATATTAAATCATATTATTAATATATTGTTTAATGGTTATAATTTATGAGATATTAATTAATTTTTCAACGTGATATAAAATAAAATATATTTTCAAAATTGTTATTTTTCGAATAAATTATGATTTTATTAAAAAATTAAATTAATAATATATATAATAATAATATTCAAAAAATAGAATTCATTTTTTAATTATAAAAATCAACAAATAGTTTATGTGATTTTTGGGAATTTTTTTAAAACTATCAAATTTTTTATAAATATTAAAATATGGTATTTTATTGTATATATACATTATCAGTTAAATTAATTATTCCTAGCAACATGGTTGGTGTAAGAACATATGTTTTGAAATCAAATTCACATATTATTATTCATTGTCATAAGAATCAAAACTATTGACTGTCTTTCTAAAAATAATAAAATAATGAGTAAAATAATGGGAAACCCCTCCCCTCATCCACTATAACCCCCCCCCCCCCTTCAGGTCTTATTATATTAACTCTTCTCAAGCCTTGATACAAGTCTATATTATTCTCTAATATCCTAAAAACATCCTTCCCCATCACCAAGAATCCATTGGTATCATTAAAGTATTAGAACCTCTCCTTAAAGAGACTCTCAAGGAAGATAACATCAATAGGTAAATTCCTCTTTTCATTCTTTTATTTCAAGTTCATTTCTTTTCTTTTTCATTTCTGATGTCCTTTCATCCAGATGTTTTGATGAATCTAGTACCTTACACGTATTGGAATGTTTTTATGTCAAAGTAATACTTCTTAACCTTCTCTCATTTCCCCTTCTTTTATAATAAAAATGAAAACAACATCCAAGATGTGTTTATTTATAACATTCAAGGAAGAAGAGTGTTCAATTTTTATTACCTTCTCCAATAATTATTATTAAAAAAAATTATCTTGGAACTATACTATATTACATGCGTAAAAACTTTTTTAAGGATTTGGAATCCTTTTTAATATATGATATTAGTTTATCAATCAAAATAAGTTTTTTGTGGTAAAAAAACTTCCAGTTAAGCCAAAAAATTGTTATTAATGTTGTATACAATGATTCATTTTCACTCTTAGTAACAAAAATAATTTTATTACCATGTAATGTTATGTTTATTCACTGATTAAGTACAAATTCTATTATGGACATCCATTCTCATTCTACATGTTTATCTATACATGAATATAAGTAAACCAATCATGAAAACCAGGGAAGAAATCACTCCTAACTAATGAAATTGAATATATTAACCCATTAAAATACATAAAATAAACATAATAGATTTATAATAAATCAATTAAATGTATAGGGGGTTCTGGAATCATTAATTTATGAACCAAATTTTGACTAATCATGTCATTATGATTAATTGAGGAATACCTTCAGACTTAAGGTAAGGGTTTCCTACTCAAACCTCTATTTTCATTTTCATTACACTTTTTTTCTCTTTATCCCAATTATATTATTAATTATTCAAATGTAATCATAATAAATAATATTTTAATGTTATATATATGTGTAAAACATAGAAACCCTGTCTATTTTATGAGATTAACCTTTTTTAAAAGAAATAATAAAATTTCATGTCGAACTACAAACCCATTTCAAGGGAATTTATCATATCCACAGCTGTTTTAAATGGAATTATATAATCCATTTTAGAAAAAAAATATCTAACTAAAATGACTCATTTTTTATGAAAATAATATCCTACTACATTTATGGTTTTTTACAAAGACCTTTCTAAAAGAACTATTTCTTTCAAAGTAAATCTGTATTTATTTCAAGAATTACATGACGATTTTATAAGAGTATCTTCATATATTTTTTAACACCCAGAGCATAAAAGTTATGTTTACCATTAAATAATGTAGTTGCCTGCGTTGTATGAAACATGGAGTTTTAACACCACGACCAATCAAACTAGCCGTTATGAATAGTAATACCAACTTTTTGAAATTTTATTAATTTTATTTTTCAATATGGACTACATTTTTGGATTCAGAATATCAAAAATAGCTTAGTTTAAATTTTTGATATTTGTCTAAAGACATTCAATTTTTATAAATAGTGAAAAACACTATGATATTGTTTAAAACATGATTTTTATTTAAATATATTATTATTTTATTTATATTTATTTTTTAAAATTTATTATAAGTCCAAATGGATACATAATACCTATATTAGTACAATTTAATTTATTAGAGTCATCTTATAATAAAATTAGATATATAAAATTTTATTAAAGTTTTTACTGTATTTTACCCACTTTATAAGAGCATTTGAAAATTTGTATAAAACATAATCTTACTGGTTATGCGAGTTGAATTTCTAAAATCCTGGAGAAATGGTTGATATCATTATTTAAAATGTGGTTCAATAAGCTGTATTTTTTTGATGAGTAGTATCTTTTGAATTTTATTTACCACGGTTAAAAGTAAATAGGGTAATTAGTGTTAATATTGATATTATATTTACACTAACACATGTCCTAGTTATACTGGATAAGTTTCATTCCACCAGAAACTACTATAGGAATAAAATATGATCATTTAGGTCCACATAGGTTTGATTAGGACATTTATTATTATTTTATTTAATGAATATTTAAAAGTGTTAAATTCCATGGTTAATAAGTTATATATTTTTAATATAGTATTATAAATGACATAAATTAGCCTATAAATATTCATAAGAAATATAAAAATATTTCCTACATTATGGTATTTTATTTACAAATTTTAAACATTATATAATTTATTTTATTAATGACACAACGATGATGCATTAATTACCTTATTAAATAAATATTAAAATAATTGATATTATAAATTTTCAAATAAATGGGAATTCAGACTTATGATGAATTCAAATAATTTTTAAGGTTATTATTACAATTTAGGGTTGATTAAATAAATCTTATTAGAATTGATAATGTTTTTATGGCTTTAAATAAAATCAAATACTCAATAGTATCCAAATTGACATAATTTAGTTTTTAAAAAAATACTGTATTATTAATTGATATAATATTCCAAAAAATATAAGGGTCGGAAAAAGGTCTTAGATAAGGGTATATATATCAATGATTAACCTCTTTGGGTTCCCTTTTCAGTTTATAGTATGTTTATTAACCGTATAACATAAAACTACAAAGAGACATGGTAAATATCAAATTATTTAACTAAGACTTAAATATAAAAGATAAGGTTAATATGGTGACTTAAACTTATCTAAAAAATATTGTTTTAGAGTTTTTATGCCCATACCCACCTTAGCATGTAAATAAATCATTTTGGAGAAAATATAAACCGAATAATATTTTATAATAAAATAATATTTCATGGTTTTCCTAAAGTGACCCTCACATCTCTTATAAAAATGCACTTCCCCTTATCTCAGAATCACACCACCAAATCCATTTGGTTTGGCCAAACCCACCTCAAATAACCCCCAAATACCGTTAATTCTACCTAGAGGCCTTACATTGATCTTAAAGCCAACAGAATGAGCGTTTAGAACAACTCAAGTAGAAACACACGAAGAAGAGGTAATAGTTTCATCACTTATTTCTAAGTTATTTTTTTCTTCGACTTCCTCTTACATTGTTTTATCCATACCAAAATAATAAATCCATTTCCTTATATATACTTTTATGTTATTATAAATATGGTAGAACCATATTCATTATTCTATCCATCCTATTAATGACAAAGTCACTATATGTGCATATGTACAACTTATATATTCTCCACAACATGGTGTCGTTTCTCATTCAACACATTACTATATGTATGTGTATAAACATGGATATAGTTGATTTGAATAATAAATATAATATTTTAATTATTCTTTATATAATATATACCATCCAATTACATACAATTCTACCATCAATAGAAAGGTATTTTCGCTCGTGTGTACATATGGATTACCATTTCCCTAAACACGATAAGATTCACATTCCCATCATAATAATTCATGAATAATTATAATTTTATGATTAAAACTTGATTTTAAGAACTCATTATCATTATTGATAGGAATCAAATACATATTATCCATAACAAACATGGTTTATGTAACCATGCATATAAAAGAAAATGAATCATTTAACGCCTAAAACGATGATGCTACTGAAATTTTATTATCAAAGAAATATTAGAGGATCATTTATGATATAATATTTTTGTATATAGTTATTGTATAATATAATATCAATATTATAACTATTATACATGTGGTTAACATACTATATACTAAGGAAACGAACAAGGTAAGGGTTAATTCTATAATCTATATATTATATGAGGTCGTTTATACGTGAGTATCTACTAGGACCTCTTTATCATCCACAGACGTGCTTTTTATAAATTTATTTTGAAATAGTTTTACTATTTACTAGACTATGGGCTAAATTAATTTATACCCTTGGTTGAATTATAATAATTTTTTTAAAATGAATCTTTCTCTCATTTTCCATAGAAGGTAATTTATGACCTTTTCAACAAAAATGTGGTAAGAATGTATTTTTAACTTATACTACAGGTGAAAAAATTTTCCACCATTATAACGTCATTGTAGATTCATTACAATTTTATAAGAATATTTTCAAAATAAATTTTTTCAATTATAATTATGTGACATTTAAAATTTTTTAATAAAAAAAACAAGTAATTTCTCTCATATAGTTTTGATTTCATCTATGTCAACACACTTTGATGGATTATAAACTTGTTTAAATTTGATTTATTATGTTACAAATCAACCATATTGTATTAATGTTATTCTGATATATTTGACTATGGATGTGTTATTTTCATACCAATCATTATTTATAGTTAAATTATTAACATTTTATATGCTATTTTTAATACTAATGTTTATGTTATGTTTCAACCTATACATATAAAGAATTCATTGGACTTAGTATGTGACGGGTGGATCCAACTATAGCTCATCGATGTATTAGTATGTCTTTTGAGAGAAATTAGTTTCTTAGCATAAGGACTTAAGAAAATATTATTTGTAATCCTGGCACGAGTACTAGACTATGTGGTTATGTTGTCCAGCATTATGCATTCCATCATTAGGAAATTGGCTATTGATATTACATGTGATTATTCGATTGGTAGAATATCCATGTTAATATGTAAATGGAATTATTTGATTTATCAATACCATATTATGCTGATTTTTATGTTTAAAATTCCTGAGTTTTAGTCTGATACATTTCCTTTAGTGTTTATGCTTATTTATGAATTTTTCCTATATATTTTAATCCTTGATGTGCATTTGAGTCAAGCCCTTTCTATGTTTTATTTTTCCCAGTATGTGAGGACGTATATTATGACTGACCAATAGGGATGTTCTAAAGAATATTAATGTGTTCAAAATGTAAATGTGGTTCTTATTCATTTTATAATGTAATGTAAAACTTATATATTTTTCTAGTATATTCAAGGCTACAAAACTTATTGGAATTTTAGGATTTGATCCCTTGTGATCATGAAAGTGTTATTTAATAATTCACTAACTCTTTGTAACTAGGGTTGGGGCATTACAGTTGGTATCAGAGGACGTTTAATACAAATCATGTAAACTAGATTTAGAAAGCTTTGATTAAAGAACAATACACTACGATTGACTTTGAGAATTATTATTGAACAACATCCTAGAATTTTGGTAAAGTATAAATTTTTTGTATTTTCCAAGAAATACATCCCAGTATCGATATGAGTAGGTAGGGGAAGATCTGGAATAGTTGTACCAATATTGAAAACTCTGAAAACGAGTTTCGGGATTGACCTAGGGTATCATGGTACATGAAAATGGGCCTTAATTCACTGATGGTTACAAAACTCTCGAGGGATATGCATAGGTTAATTCCTATTTTCATTATAAACCATTATGAATGATTTATGAGTAAATTCATCCCCAAATTTTTTTTATGATTATGGATAATATCCAAAAACTTTTCAATTTATGTATGTGTATGACATGTTTGGAATTATGTATTGTGATTCATGAAGTAATCTAGTGTATGATATTGTTTATAAATTATGCCTAGTGGAAGGAATGATAACTGTATCAATGCACGTAATCCATGTAGGAATTTCCCTCATACATAACATAATTATTGTGGAGCTTGTGATGGAACTAGTGCTGATTAGCTTATCACCATGCTATGAAAACTCACTCCGCCTATGAATAATATCATTACCTATATAGAACACCCTGATCTACAACATGAAGGATCAAAGTTAGAAAGTTTCATCAGTCTAAAACCACCAACATTCAATTGGACTACAAATCCATTTTTAGTTGAGCAATTGATAAGCTCTATAGAGAAAATATTTTTTGCTTTGGGGACTAGAGAAATGGAAAACGTTGTCCTAAAAATTTATCGCCTCACACGAGAAGCAGATCATTAGTGGTCATTGATTCAGGGCACAAATGAAGATGAAGAAATTTCAAATATGTAATTGAGGGCAATTAATGATATTTTATTATAAAAATACATTCCTTATGTCAATCGTGAAAATATGGAATGAAAATTTCTGAGTTTGAGGCAAAAGGAGGATAATAATTTCGCAATGTATGAGACTAAAATTACGAGGATAGCAAGGAATGAAACTGATTATATACGTAATTCACGGAGTAAGACTAATTGATTCATTTATGGGTTAAAAACATTTCTTCATCGAGCATTATTCTCACAATACTTCTCATTGTATGATGATATTGTCTCATGTGCAATCAAGATAGGAAAGGAATTCTCTA
Organism: Viscum album; assembly: GCA_963277665.1. Classification (NCBI taxonomy): domain Eukaryota; kingdom Viridiplantae; phylum Streptophyta; class Magnoliopsida; order Santalales; family Viscaceae; genus Viscum; species Viscum album. The sequence goes on along the minus strand of OY728138.1, from coordinate 123,834,992 downwards.
TGTATTATGAATTTAAAGCATATAAAGAGATAAAGTGATCCATTGAACACTCTAGAAATGGAAATAAGGTGAAGAATGGAATGTTTGAATATCCATCCTGTTGTAAATTCAGGAAGAAACACCCTAGTACCTTCCGGAAGGGAATGAGATTATATTACAAGTGTGGTGGAAAACACCTCCATGCTCGTGATTTCAAGTGAAAGAGAGAGGATTTCAATGTTGAATGCTACAGCTGTAAAAAAAAGGGAATTATGAAAATTAATATTCAAGGAATTAGGGAAACATAATTCAATAAAGTCCAAGGGTTCATGGACAAGAATATACGAACTCTACAGCTGAGGTTGGAGCTACAAATGACATTGTGGAAGGTAATTGAATGGTTTCCTCATGTTTATCCAATGCATTATTTGATTCTGGATTATCTCATTGTTTCATATCTTCCTAGTTTACTATGACAATTAGATATTTCCAATTTTATTTAATAAGGGAGTTTTCAATAAAAACATGTAAGGGAAGTATCGTTGCCAAAATGTTGTGTCAATTAGTTCTCATTAAGTAATATAATAGTTATTAATTTGCTGATCTCTTCATCATACACATGATTGAATTTGATATAATTATAGGTATGGATTGGATTTAGGATCATGATGTAAAAAACATTTGTAATATGGAGGTTACTATTATCGATAATGTTAATGGGTACCTTATTTTTAGAGAGGAATAATCACCATATGATTCTTATCTGGATCCACCCCCAGTAGATCTATGAAATTCAATTATCAGAGAGTAATAGATTGAAATAACTTTTGGTGATTAAAGGAATGTTAAAATAGTTGAAGTACCTAATGTGAACTAATACATGGATGTATTTCCATAGGATTTACCTTGATATTATCCAGAATGAGAAATTGAGTTTTCCATTGATTTAATTCCTAGATCAATTCCCACATCGAAGAACCCTTATAGAATAGTCATTGTAGAAGTGGTGGAAATAATTAAACTAGAGGAATTGAGTAATAATAAATTTATTCAGCCTACTGTTTCTCCATGGGGAGCCCTTTTTCTTTTTGGTTAAGAAGAAATATGGATCTATGAGTTTATGCATTGACAATAGGGAGATCAATGTTATAACAACAATGAATATGTATACCCTACCTCACATTGATGATATAATTGATCATATTCATGGAGCTCAATATTTTTCAAATATTTATTTTCGATCTAGATATCATCATTTTTGTGTGAAGAAGGAATACATTCTTAATAAAGAATTTCGAAGCAGGTATGGGCATTACGAGTTTACAGTAATGATTTTTGGGATATCTAATGAACCCTATGTTTTCATGGATCTAATGGACATAGTTTACATGGAATATCTTTAAGAATTTGTAGTGGTATTTATTGATGATATCTTGGTATACTCCAAAATATAAGAATATTTGTAAAAAATTGCACATTATACTAAAGTCTCCTAGATGAAATGAATTATAGGGGATGTTTAGCATGTGTGAATTCTGGCTGTAAGAGATTTCATTTCTTGTCCATATAGTCTCAAAGGATAGAATCTCTAATGAACATTATAAGACAATTAAAATACACGAATGGCCAAAACTGAAGATTATAACAAAGGTATGCTATTTTATTGGTTTAGCAGGTTATTATCGACAATTCATCCAGAATATTTCCCAATTGGAAAACCCATTAACCAAGATCACACTTAAAGGGGTTGAAATTGTTTGGACAAAAATATGTGAGGAAGGTTTCAATGAACTAAAAGAACATTAGTCAATGCTTCTATCTTGACTGAACCATCAGTGAATGATGGGTTTGTTATTTATAGTTATACATAAAAAAATGAATTGGTTTTGTCCTTATATAGAATGATAGATTTATTACCTATGTATCACGATAGCTAAAAATTCATGTACAAAACTATCCCACTCAGGATCTCAAGTTTGCAACTGTAATATTTTCTTTGAAGATATTGAGACTCTATCTTTATGGGAAAAATATGAGATATATTCCAATCACAAGAGCTTGATGTATATTTTCTCACAAAAATAACTCACCATGAGGCAAAGATGATGGCTTGAACTACTAAAAGATTATGATTTCACTATAAAATGCCACTCGGGGAATGAAAATAAGGTGGCAGATGCTCTGAGCAGAAAGGATCATGGTGTTTTGAATAAGATGAGAGTGGAAAGGGATCCAATTCTCATTGATCTAGTAAATGTGGATATAGGAATAATCATTGAAGGTCAAACATCCATACTTTTTGGAATGGTGTCCAATCCATCATTACTAGAAGGGATAAAAAATTCACATATTAATGATGATGTGATTGAAAAGAAAATTAAATATATGAATGATTTGAGATTTATTGGATTCATATATGAAGATGAAATTTTGAAATTTGGGAAAATACATTGTGTTCCTAACATACCTGATCTAAAAATGGAATTGTTGGATGATGCTTATAGCTCTAATTTCTCTATGCTCCCTGGTAGCACAAAGATATATAGAGATTTGAAGGAACATTTTTTTTGGGAAAACATGAAGAGGGAGATTGATGATTATGAGTCATGATGTATGATTTTGCAATAGGTAAAGGCTTTAAGGCAACATCCTAGAAGAGTAATGCAACCTCTTCATATACCTGAGTGGAAATGGGATGATACTACGATGGATGTTGTCATGGGGCTCCCAATGACTCCTTGAAGGAATGATGAAATATGGGTTATTGTTGATCATATTACCAAGTCAACACATTTTCGTGCTATGAGATAAGATTTACCAGTTGAACGTCTAGAAAGACTATATATTAACGAAGTTGTAAGACATCATGGTGTACCCCTATCGATTGTTTCTGATCAAGATCCCCATTTTACATCAAGATTATGGAAAATTCTTCAGAAGTCCTGGGATATTGAACTTTATATGAGCACTTCTTACCACCCTCAAACCATTAGACAATCTGAACATACTATTCGAACCTCAAAAGACATTTTTAGATCTTTCTCACTTCAATTTTCTAGGTAAGTGGGATCAATATTTACCTCTGGTAGAATATTCCTATAATAATATCTTCTATTAAAGTATTCAGATTGAATCATATGAATTGTTATATGGAAAGAGATGTCTCACACCAAATTGTTGGGATGATGTTGGTGAAATAAAACTCGTGGGCCCATAACATGTTGAGGACACAATAGAAAAGTTGAATATTATCCAATCTAACATCAAAGCATCACAATGTATGAAAAAGTTCTATGTAAATAACCAAATATAGGATTTGTAATATCATTTTTTAGACCCTTTTTTTAAGTTATATCCATGGAAGAGTGTTATACGTTTCTATAAGAAGCGTAAACTATGTCCCATGTACATGGGACCTATCAAAATTCTTGAACGAATTCGAGTTGTAGCTCATCGTTTGGAAATTTCTCTATGTCTCTCATATGTTTATGATGTGTTCTACATATCACTATTGAGAAAATAAAGCCTGAACCAAACCATGTAGTCACCTATGATGGAATATAACTAGATCCTGACCTATCTTATTTTGATGTGCCTATAAAAATTCGTGATACCAGAGAAAAACTACTAATAAACCAGAAAACCCAACTGGTAAAAGTTCAGTGGAGAAAACATAAGATTAAAGAGGCAACATGGGATCCTAAGGAAATTATGATGAAGAACCTACCAAATAAATTTATGCAGTAGTATTCTAGAAATTTCGAAGATGAAATTATTTAAAGCAGGGGAGAATGTAACACCCCAAGCTTCCACAATACATTTCCCTTTGAATAATAATGTAGCTTGCATTGTATGTAACGTGGAGTTATAACACACCACAACTGATCAATCTAGATATTATGAGTAGTAATAACCACTTTATGAAATTATATAAATTAATTTTTTCAAAATTGTCTTCATTTTCGGATTCGGAATATCAAAATTATTATAGGGTGAATTTTTGGTAATTTTTTGAAATCAGTCAATTATTAATGAATAGTTAAAAACACCGTGTTATTTTTTAAAACCTACTTTATATATAAATAAAAATTTAATTTATTTATATTTATTTTAAGTCAAAATAGATACATAATATCTATATTAGTTCAATGTAATTAATTTGATTCATTTTATAATAAAAATAGAAATATAAAATTTTATTAAACTTTTTACCGTCTTTTACCCACCTTATAGAAGAATTTTCAAATGTTCATAAAATATAATTTTACCTCTAATGTGAGTATAATTTATAAAATCCGAGAGATATGGTTGACATCAATATGTAAAATTGGGTTCAATACGATGATTTTTTTGAATAGTGACTTTTGAATTTTATTTTCCATGATAAAATAAAAAATTTGTATTTAAAGGACAAACGATATTTTAATTACCTAAAAACAGGCCATAATTTTATTTTATAAGATTCATTCGACCAAAAAACCCTTACGAGTAAAATATGATCCTTTTGGCCTACATGGATTAGATTAGGACATTTATTATTATTTGATTTAAAGAAGAGTTAAAAGTCTTATATTAAAAGTTCAACAACTAATCCATTTTTAATATAGGGTTACACATTGGAAAAATTAAACTATAAATTTTCATTAAAAAGGTAAAAGTACTTCCTACATAATGGTATTTTATTTATAATTTTTAGACATTAAATAATTTAATTTATGTTTTACACAATGATTCTGCAATAATTAATTTATTTAAGAAAAATAAAAATAATTGATAATATAAATATCCAAATAAATGTAAATTATGACTTTTGATTATTTCTAGTGATTATATAGGTTAATATTACATGTTATGGGTGATTAAATAAATTTTCATAGAAGTGATAAGGTTTCTATGAATTCTAATAAAATAAAATACTAAATAGTTTCAAAATTGACATAATTAACTTTTTAAAATAAATACTATATTATTAATTGATATACCATTCCTAAAAATATATGGTTCAACAAAAGGATGTAGATAAGGTTATATAAATCAATAATGAGCCACTTTGGATTCTCGTGGTATTTTATTGTATGTTTATTAAGCATATAATATAAAAATACAAAGAGCCATGGTAAATATCAAACTATTAAAATAAGAGTAAAATCTATATGATAATGTTTATATGGTTGCGAAACCCGTTTAAATCTAATTTTTTGATAGTTCTTCGACCCATCATCACCTTTGGTTATAAATAATTCATTTTTGAGTCATTATAAACTGAATATAATTGTATAATAAAATAATATTTCATGTTTTTCCTAAAGTGACCCTCACCTCTCTTATAAAATGGTACATCCCCTTCCCTCCAAATCTCACCTCTAATAACATTTGGATCGGCCAAACCCAGCTCAAATATCCCCAGATACCCTCACATCAACCTAGATGCCTTACTTTTATCATAAATTCAACCAATGGATCCTTTTGAACAACTCAAAAGGAAACACCTCAAGAAGAGGAAATAATTTCATCACCTCTTTTAAGTTCATTTCTTCATGCACTTACTCTATATTTGTTTTATCCATACCAAAATAATGACTCCAGTACCTTATTAATACAGTGATGTTATTATAAATATGGTACTACCATATCCATTATTCCATCCATCCTATTAATGACAAAGTCACCATACATGCGTATGTACGGCTTACCATCTCCACGTCGTGGTGTAGTCTGTCATTCAACACTTTACTATTTGGATGGGTATAAAAATGGGTATAATTGATGTAAATAATACAAATAATATTTTAATTATTCATAATATATGATATAACATCCAATTACATATGATTCAACCATCAATTGAATGGTATTTTCACTTGTGCGTACGTACAGATTACTGTCTCCACAAACGTGATGAGATTCATTCCCCATAATAATCAGTCAAGAATAATTTTAATTTTAGTTTTAAAAATATTTTTTAGGAACTAAATATCATTATTTATATAAATCAAATACATCATATAAATAAAAACATGGCTTACCTAACGAATCATATAAAGGAAAATGGAAGAGTCAACACCCGAAATGATGATACTACTGAAGTATTATAAAAGAAGAAATATTAGAGGATCTTTTATGATATCATATTTATGTATATAGTTTTTTTATAATTTAATAAAAATGTTTTAACAATTATACGAGAGGTTAACATACCATAGACAAAGTAAAAGTCGTAGGAAAGGGTTAATTATACAATATCTTTATTATCCGAGTTTGTTTATACATGAGTATCTAATGGGTCATCTTTATCATCCACATATGTGTTTCATAAAAATGTATTTCAAAATTTTATTAATATTTACTAGAATATATATTAGATTCATTTATAAACACGATTGAAATTTTATAATTATTTTTGAGAGGAATATTTCATTCGTTTTCCAAAAAAGGTACTTTATAACCTCTTGGACAAAATGAATGTAATAATGTCTATTTTAACTTATACAGTGGGTAAGACTATTTTCCACTATTATAACACCATCAAAGCTTCTCTTAAAATTGTATAAGAATATTTTAAAAATAAATGTTTTATATTTTAATTATGTTCCTTTTAAATTCTTTTAAAAAAAGAAATGGATATTTCCCTCATGAAGTTTTGATTTAATCTATGTCCACACCCTTTGATGGTTTTTACACTTGTTTGATGTAGATTTATTGTGGTACAAATCTACCATATTGTACTGATGGTTTTGTGATATGTTTGACTATGGATGTTTTATTTTTATACGATTCATGGTTTATGGTTAAATTATTAACATTTCATATGCTAGTTTAAATATGATTGTTTATGTTATGTTTCATACTTTTACTATGAGGAATGAATTGGACTTAGTAAATGACAGGTGGAGCCTGATAAATCTCCTCGATTCATTAGTAGATATCATAAGAAAAACTACTGTCTTGGAACAATACCTTGAAAAAATCTTATTTGCAGTCTTGGCACGAGGCCTTGACTATGTGGTTATGATGTCCCACATTATGAATTCTGTCATTATAAAATTTGATACTGATATTTCATTTGATTATTCATCTTGTAGAATATCCATGTGAATAAGTATATGGAAGTATTTGATTTATCTTTGCCATATGATGAAGATGATTGAGTTTAAACAGCATGTGTTTTAGTCATATAAATTGCCTTAAATGCTTATGAATATTTATGAAAGTTTCCTCTATATTGTTATCCTTACTAAACATCTGAACTCACCCCTTTCTATGATTTATTTTTTCCAGGATGCGATGAAGTTTATTATGACTAACCTACATGGATATAATATGCAATATGAATGTTTTAAAGGAGAAAATGATGTTGTTATTTTTTATTTTATAGTATAAAGTAAAATTTAGTTATATATCTAGTACTTTCAGGGATAAAAATTGATCTGTCTTTTGAGATTTGATCCCCGGTGATCGTGCCAATGTTAAGTAATAATGCACCAACTCTGGGTAACTGGGTTCGGGGTATTGAATTTTTAGACACTCTTATTAATTATTATGTATTATTAGGATTAATATTTTATATATAATCCATCATATTTAACTAAATGGGTTTTTATTATTTCAAAATTGTATGTGATATCATAAAACCATTCACCTATTTACTCTAAATGGTTAGTGTTCATGCTTAATGTTTGGGAATACTATTTACATTTTACATGTTAGATTAAATATGAATTTATATATTGTTTATGATTATCCACATTCATATGAGGAATGTATTTGAAATATTATGTGTTGGGTGGGGCCTTTTTAAGGCACTCGATGCAGTAGTTGGTCTCATTAGAAAAATAGATATGGATTCTAATGTGGCCTCCCCCATTTTTAAGATATGAATTTTTCAAGGCCATAATTATTTTTATATTTCATAGTCTATTCTTTAATAGTATGTTTTAGAATGTATGGAATATTCATTTCCCTAATTATAAAAGTAGTAATTTAATGTTAATTTGATTATTCAACTAGTATAATACGAAAGATTATTATTTATTATAGAATTATTTATTCATCTCTTATTCCTACCATAATGCATGCAAGTTTATTTTTTATTTTATGTGTTTTATTTATTCACCATTTATAATTTTTATGTTTATGGTATCTTCCACTGTATTTCTTACCCTTACTAAGAATCAGATCTCACCACTTTCTAATGTTTCATTATCTCCATACATGAAGAAGTTTTTTATGAATGACATGCAGGGATGCACAAAGAATTGTGGATGTTCCCAATAAAACATATATTTTGTATTTAAATTAAATTTGTAATGTTGAACTTGTGTATGTATCTAGATTTTCAAAACTAATAAACTATTCATTCCTTCCAGATAGAAATTTTTTGTAACCATGCAAATTTAATGTAATAAGACACTGGATAATGGAAACTAGTGTTGATTATTCACCTCAGATACATAGGTAGATTATTATTAGAGAACCATTACAACTGACCATGTACTTGCAACACTTTAATTACAAGATAATTAATTTACAAAATCCATTCGATAAAAATTTCATATTCTAGAATCACTATTTGGTTTTCGAGTTCTAGTTTAGGTGGGTTATCTTTCAGTTCAATCTAGTTTCCTTTTTTCTTCATTAAATGAAGATACTCGTCCAAAGACACCTCAAGTAAATTCTTTAATAGATTAATTTTGAATGATTTTGAAGGTTTTGTTATATTGTAGAAGGCATTAGAGGTTTGAGAGAGTAGGGTTTGGTTTCAGTAGAGGTGTGAATGTGTTGTTATGTTAGATGTGATTTGGACTAATTCGATTGTTATCATTTAGGGATTTTAAAATAATATATATGAAATGAAGAAAAAAATAAAGCAAGATAAATAAATAATTATTTTTAGGTATTAGTAAGTAAAACGACAAAGTATATGACAATAATCCACATTAGTGAGTCATGATAGTGAGTCCTCAATGGTGAGTCCCAACGGTGAGTCACAAAAATGAGTCCTCATTGATAACTCCTAACGGTGGGCCATCAATAGAGAGTCCTTATGGGGAGTCTTAAATGGAGAGTCCCAATAGTGAGTCACTAATAATTGAACATCCCAAAATCAGGTCTGATGTAAATGAATTTATAATAATTTAATGTGTTATTAATAATATCAGTATGATGTTGTTTAGTGCCAATGAATTCAAGTGTTATATCATATTTTGGATAATAATATCATAATAAGTGATGTATTATATCAATATTATTTGTTCTCAAATGAGATATTGGTTTCTCAGAAATGTCAATAGCATTTTTGTTGTCATAGTTTGTGGTGACATGCATACATTGATATCCATAGTCTTTTAATATGTGTTTCATCCAAAGAATATGTGAAAAAAACTACCAACACCTCTATATTTAGCTTCAACTATAAATAAGGAAAATGAATTTGGTTTCTTACTACACCCTAAAACTAGACACGTTAATATAAATTGACATACCTGAGACGTTGTTTTTCTATCTAAATTTCACCCTTCAAAATCATTTTCATAATAACAAACTAACTCAAATGACTGTCCTCAAGGGTAGAATAGTCCTAGGATAGCAGTATAGTAAGGCTATTTGTAAATTCATTTGACAAAAAAAAATGTGTGAATCTTTAAAATTTCATGAATATGAGAAAATATACACACAATAAACATAATAACATATCAGCTAGAAGTTATTTAGGGAAGACTTATAATCATACCTCTATAATTGGATTCATCTACAAATTTACCATATTCATGAATATCAAATTTACAGGTGGTTATAATGGGACAGTCACTATAATTAATGATATCCTAGCCAGAAAACTTTAAAATATCAATTGTATATTTACACGGAATTAATGTAATATTTTCCTTATTATAGAATATTTAAAATCGAAGAATGATTTAGACTTAACCCATTAAACACATTTTAAAATAATTTTGCATATTTTTTTAAAAAAATTAATACATAAGGAATTTTTTGAACTACCAAATATATTATCATGTGTATATATTTGAACAGATAAAACAACTTTAGAGATTATTTTTATAAAATGAGTAGATTCAGTAATACCATTAGAAAATCTATTAGAAATATGAATATTGTCAAGCCTATCATACGAAGCTTGTATAGCTTGTCTTAAACCATATATAGAATTTGTTAACATGAAAACATGATTTGTTAAAATATGGTTTTTATTAGCAGGGGTTGTGAAACAAAAAAAATCCAAACAATTTACCAATTTAAGAATGGCCTTTCGATATGCATTTCATAATTTCTGAAATAAACACATCATTCATAATCTAGAATCATTATAATGGCCACTAAAAAATACATATGTGAAAAATTTTCATCAATGTATATTCCTTCCTCATGATTATATACATGGGAAACTAGTATGGTGTTATATTTTACTATATTTCAATATTTATCCACAATTTTTTTTATAAAAACCCATTTAGTGCTTATGGTCATGGTGTATTTGGGTCTACAAACATGTTCTCATACTTTATTATTTCAATATTATTTAATTATTCACACATAAAAATCACCTAGAATTCTTCAATGATTCCATCATTGATGTTCTTAGGTTTATGCTATTAATAAAGGCATGAGGTTCAACCTCATTTCTTAGAGAATCCCTAGACTGTGTTCTTTTGTCTATGTCAACAACTATAGAATCTAGTGTATGTTTTTTAAAAGTTATAATAGTTATGTAGAAAGAAGTATTATTCAATTTAAGTACTTATATATGTTCATGTTTCACTTCTTTATATGCTGGATATTTTCTAGAACATGAGGTTCTTTGTACTTAAATAACAACAGAATCAGATGATTTGGTATTTAATTATATATTAAATACATTATTCTCAAAATTTTCTAACCATTTATTGGATTAATTTTGATTTTATTCATAAAATATATCATTCACATATTATTCCAAACATTTGGATCTCTTATTAAATACTCTATAGGGTTTACTATATACTGAATATCTTAGGAAAATTACTTCATCTACCAATGAAAATTATTTTTCAAGATAAATTTATTAATAATAGTAATGTCTTTCCAATTGAATACATTAAGAAAATTATGTAAAGGTTTGTTAATATTAGAAATATCATATATGGATTTCGTTAGTATAGGTATAATTAAGACTATTGATTATATAACAAGATGGTTTCACAACTTCTACCTAAAAATAAACTAGTTGATCATATTAATTATGCATTTTTTGGCCTATCTCTTGTAAGGTTATATTTTTTCATTCTACAACTCCATTATTATTAGGTGTTTTATAAGTAGGGATGATAGGAATATAGACATTTTGTGAGCAAAGATATTGAAATTATTGATTTAATAACTCATGTCTGTGGTCACAGCTTAAGGTTTTGATTCTAAGTAGACTTATATTTTCAAATGATCTACAATTCTTTGTGAAATAGATCAAGCCTCCCAATTGTGGGAAAAAAATAAAGTCTATCTATACCTTGACAACTCATATACTATAACATATATATAGTGTCTCCCATTTAAAGTTGATACTCTACATGGTCCAAAAAAAATCCAAGTAAACCAACTCCAGAGGATAAGAAGTTGACACTTCATTCATGGGTATAAAAGATATTTAATGTTGTTTTCCTATTTTGTTAAGGATCAGTGACATTAATATTTGGAAAGAATTGTTTAGTTATACCCTCAAATAATCCATTTATAGTATGCTTTCAAGGAGATTGAATGTTAAATTATACTAGTTCCATATTATAAAGAAATGATTCTTTATGAAAGGAACTTATCTATGAAACATTCTGTGAGACTAAGGAATCCTGATTAATATCAATATCATTTTAATTTACAAAATCAGTAAATACTAAACCATTCAGATAATTGAAAAAAATTTAATCATTATATTCAAATAAAATATGGAAACCATCATAAAATAACTATAAAATTGTAAGTAGATTGTACTTTAGACCACCAAAAAAGAACATTACAAATTAAAAAAAATTATTGTTACAAATTTGGATGAGGCCCATAGTTTTCCCTTTATTATTGTCTATAAATGTTACATATCCACCATAACTATTAATGATGTTCTTCACGGGAAGGTAGTCAAAGGTCAATTGTCATTATCACCCACTATCCAAGTCCCATAAGCTATTATGGTAACTCTCCAAAGAGTTTTCCAACAAAAAATAGATTAAATAATAAAATACAATGGTACCCAGATTTTCATGGCTCTTGTAATATTATTAATCAAGTATTTAGGAACCCGAATTTTATTAATGGATTTACTATAAGAAGTTTATTATTTTCAGAAAAATAACCATTATTAGATCAAGATGAATATGAAGTAGAAAAATATTATCTAGCACTAAAACAAGCAGAAAATGTTTCAGATCTTGGTATAAAAACCAATTTTTCTGATTTGGATATAATTTCTTTGACAAGATTTATTTTCTTAGGATGATATCCAATTCCGTTATTATATTTTCGATAAACTTATTTTATATGAATTTGAGTTGGGTATTTTTTCTATTTTGAACATTTCTTGATCCTTATTTATTTACTCATTATAATGTTTAATTTCAATATTATCAATGAGTAGTTTATCATTTTTCTCTTTTTCTATATTGTGTTCAAGTTTTAATGTAGTATAAAGATATAGTTTTTTCTTGTGATATTTATATTTATGATTTAGATCATTGAATGTATCCTCAAGAAATTTTTAGTTTTCAAAAATTTCAACATTGGTGATTTTTTAGAAGTCTCAGATTCAGATTTATCACAAGAATAGTAAGAATTCGGTGTAAGAGATTCTAAGGATACCTCAAATGAATTTTTCATTAAAAAGGTTTTCTTTTAAAATATTTTCCCCATGAAAGGAATCATTTTCACATGATATTTCCTCAAATGTATTTTAGGTTTCCCTCATAGCCTTCATTTATTTTCTATAATTTTCCTAATATTTCTTCTTTTACATCTGTTTTGGATGGTCTTCTATCACTTTTCCTTTTATTTTTCTTTCATAGCTAATTATCTCATTCGTAATCTAGATTATTTTCCAATTATAATCATAGTAAACAATATTTTCAAATTTCCTTCTATAGTTAGGCTTTATAATGAACTTTTTCTTTTCAAATATTTTCTTAAACCTTCTAGATTGATGGGACATTCCCCCTTCACTATCATTTTATGAATCATAATTTCATGAACTTCTAGCATGAAAAAGGATGTTATATTTTTATGATGTAGTTATTATTAATGCCATTGACATTATTATAGGTTCCTCATATTATTCTCAATTAACCATCAACTCATCTTCATACATCATAATTTATTACAATTAATTTAATAATAAGAAAAATATTTATGCTGCCTGATTCTACTTTTGATATTGTTGATCCTATGCATATTTTTGTTAAACATCTGAGTAGTTGCATGGTTTTTCCTTGGCATCACGGGGATTTACTAGAGAATACATTATATATTAAATCTCATTGAACCTGAGGTACATGATAAAAATAGGTTTTCTTGGCTTTATTTTTATGATATCAAATTTAATAGTATATTTGTAAAGCATCATTTATTTAACATTATTGGTTCTTTGATAAGGAATAGATAAGGTTTATGAAGTCTAATTTTTTTAAATATATAAATCATATTTAATTCTTCATCACATTGATTATAATATCAGTAATTCATATCATTGTAATTTTATTTATAGTATTCCATTGTGGGGGTTATCCTAGGTACATCTATTTATTGTTGGGATCTTATATTAATATACAATTTAAAACCATATTTCAAAACTCATTCCTTATATATTAAATTTCATTTTTATTATTCACTAAGAATAATTTATCCCATTGAAATAAGGAGGTTGATTTGTAGCAACCAATTCAAGTACATAATCCATGTTAAATAAAAAAATTTGTTTTAATGAAGTATGTTTTTCTAACTGACATAGTTTTTGAGATCTTCAAAATGAAAATAAATTAATATTTGAAAATATTTGAAAACATAAAAAATAATTAAACATAAAATTTAGACACTATTGATACCAAATGTTGGTCAAAGTTGGATACTGAAGAGGAAATGGGAATTTAGTATTGATAAAAATTTAAATCTTAAATATTTATTTTAAGACCCCTCAATTTGAAAAAATGGTCTAGTTAACCAGTATATAATTTTATAATATATTTGGTTATTCAAATGATTTCCCAAAGTGTAATTAGTTACTATTTAAAACAATATAATTATTACATTATCATTTTCCATCGATCTATTAAATAAATTTAATATATAAAATCTACATAAAATAGACTATGAATAAAAAGAGAAGTTTTTTTATTTAAATATATAGAATTAGAGAAAACTAATATTTAAATAACCCAACATAATTTAAATAAGAGGATATGTCTCAAGTTGAAAAATAATCCACTTAATATGAAAATCATATTCATTTATGTACTTTATATAAATAAACATTGATCCACACCCTATTTTGGGGTATAAAAATTACACATAGTTATGCAGGTCCACAAGAACTCTTCCAAAGTGTTTGTCAGTGTATAAAAACGAACAGGTCACACAAGGAACTCTTACACAATTATAAATAATAATATATGGTGTAATTGATATATTGTGAAGATATCTATGTGTATTAAAATCTATTATCTGAGTCATTGTGTTTTAATAGAATATAAAAACAATCTTATTTTAATTTAAAATAGTAAACAAAAAGTTAATGTTAGAGATATGAGATCTATATTTTCTCTGTGTGACAGGTGATGCAGCTTATGACTCCTTGATGTTATAATGAAGTGAAAAATGAGACAAATTTTAGAAATATATAGTAAAATATAATATCATGAGATCTTTTTTCTTCTATTTAAAATGAGTAATTGATTTATTCATTGATTTTTATTCCTCTCCTAGTTTTTTGAGCAAAAGTTTTTATTTTGTCTAGCTCCCAACAATAATACCTTGTATCAACTACAAACATATCTCTTATTTCTCTTAGGTTTATGACTTAAAAACTCAAACCTCTTCGCATTGGATCAGGTATATTTTTATACACTACAGATGATATAGATCATGATATGTATAACATTATATTACATTGAACATGTAATCATCCCCCTTTTCTTAAGATATTGTTTTGTAAAAAAATTCATAAAAACATTTTTTGGTGTTTTCTGCAGCCTTCAGGACATGGAAACATCATGTACCAGAATCAAATGCCATGTACAAGGATCTGGTATTAGGTCATGAATGGGGATGTCATACTATCAGTTGATACATGTCTTGTTATTTATGTTTACATTGTGTAGTTTATAAATATCAAAATTGTAACACGAGGAGATGGGTTTTTTGGCATACCTACCCACCACAACCTTCACGTTGTGACCCCAAGATACATGTCATGAATCTACCCACTCCCATATTAATGTCATGTGTTTGGATGTTTCACTGAGTCCTTTTAATTCAATTCTTTTGGCTCCTGAGTGAGAGACGATCTGGTGAATTTTTAGAAACTCAACTAATCCCAGATCGAAAAAATAGCTTGGGATCTTTATTCTTGTTGCAGGCGATTACCGAGTAAGTGTTCCCCCTTGTTATTAAGATTTCTCTCTTCATTCCATATTTTTTTTTCAAGGGATCATATTTGGATTTATGGATCCATGTCTTGTGGTGTGGGATCATTCTACTTCATTGAGTTTTGAGGTCGTATACACTTTTTTTCTCGTTGACAGGTGATTTTGAGGGTCTCATTATTTGAAAAAGAGGTAGGTTATTCCATCTCAATTTTCTGAATATATTACAAATAATTTCTAGATTTATTTCAATTTCTAATTTAAATTCAATTTCTTAATATTTTTTTCAATCTGTTTTATGAAAACACAATTCCAATAAATTAGAGGATTTGAAATGGTTTTGGCATGAAAATTTGGAGAACCACAAATTCCATTGAATTAGGGTGGGTTTATGGAAATTGGTAGATTTAAATTGTGGAATTTAAATTACGGATTTGATTTAAATGTTTTCAATTAAAATGCTGATTTTAATAGTATAAATTACTTTAAAAAGAATGGAATTAGGTATTAATTGATTTCAAACTCATGAAATTGGATTAATTTTTTTGATATAACCCCAGGGGATTTATCTTTTGAAAAAAGAATGTTTTTTAAAAAAAACTTTTTTTGATTTTAAATGGAATGACATAGGTATTTTTGAAATGTAATAATCTGATTGATCATATTTTTATAAGCCTTAACATAGTTTGCCCATCTAGTAAATGTTCATGCAAGCCATATGTAATTAGTGAGTTATTTGGATACACTCTACTATACAAAAACATTCTAAAACATACATGTGGAAGTCACATCAATGATGGGTTGGTGATGAGTCTCCATTGTCTAGTGTCCTAGGGACGTGGGTATAAATATTATTTTGAGTTCACATAGAGAGTGTATAATCATAAAGTTGGTTAATACTATCGTACCTTTTGGACGATGACCATGCTTCTTGCTTGTTTATTTATATTAGAGTTGTAAATGTATGCCAATGTTTTTGGGAATTTCATTACATGCCTACTAAATTTATATAAAAAATTTTAAATTATTTTTTTACACAAGCCATTATTTAATAAATACTCAATCTCTTAAAAAGTAACTCATATTCTATAAGTAAATATTCAATCATATCGAATTCGTCTATAATGTTTTGTTTAAATATACTTCATAATTTCCATACCTATTTATTTTGACAATTTAATCCTTTTTTGGGTAATATATATTTTGTATCTGTTATGTAATCTTTGGTTGTATCCAACTGGGATTAGAATGACACCCATGTTTTTCCTTCAGGTGTCTGTAGACTTTCTCCTTCCATGCTCGAGCAATGGGAAGGGATCAATTAGAGGTGGATTTGTCTATTTAGTTTTGTATGTGATGATTTGTGTCCATAGGGGCATTGGGGATATTTTCTTGTTTAGTACATTGGGTTGTAGAACTATGGATTTTATGCATCTTTTTTTTCTGGTACATTTACTCCCAATGAATTTTTTCAATTGATATGGATACTGTATTTTATATTTAACTTCTTCAATATTGTGGAAAAATAATTCTGACATGTATGTTGTAAGATGCCAAGTGCTAATCACCATCCCGTGTGGATCAAGAATGCCCATTAGGTCATGTTAGGGTCAGCTCAGTTTTTGGGATACTAGGGCACCCTGGCCGGTTCGTGAAAAACTATTTTCATATGAGGTTGTAAATCATCACTTTTCATGATGTCAGTATACATTTTTTAAATTTTGTCAGGACTTAGGAGGTTAATGCGATTGATTGCGTAGTGATCTGTCTCCACAATAAACCTTATGTCGATAGGTTTGGTTAGGTGAAGATGACTAGTGGATTAGTTCTTGTATTTTTCCTATTGATATTTGGATACGTTAAAATAAAAATCTGGTTTGTCCCTTCTGTTGTGAATATCACTCACTTTCTAATTAGATTTATTTTTAATATAATGTTCTATTTTTATCTTATAATGGTTTTAGCATCATGCCTTTGAGGATATGTGTGAATTAGATATTGGAAAAGTCTTATCTTGAACCTGAGTATGCAAATCATATTGTCGACCCGAATCTAATTGTTGTGATTGTGCTCACTATCCAAGCTCTAGGGTAGGCATCACCTCCAATTCCAAATCAGGCTCCAACTGTGGATCCTTAGGGGAGATGTTTATTGGAATCATTATAAATAGTTCATTCACCAAGATCCCCTAGTCACCAAAGGCTCCACAGATTTTTAATATATTGAAAATGGATATGAAATATAGAATGTTTTTTGATGTTATTGGAGACACCGAAAGTGATTAGGTTGAAGTGTTCCATTCTAGTGATGGAGGGACCTAGAATGAGATGATGGGATATAATGGTGAAAAATGAAAAAATGAGGTCATAGAATGGAAATACTTCAAGTTAATTTTTAAAAGTCAGTCCTATCCAGAGTCCATGGCTTTGTCAAAGGCTGTAGATTTCTTCAAGCTGGAGGAGGTTGATAGAACCATGATTGATTATTCAAATCACTTTTCTAAGCTGGTGTAGTTTCCTACTGAGTGGTTATATAATGATATAATTAAGGATCGATAATTTGAGTTGGGACGTCGATTAGATATATACTCTCGGGTTTTCTTAAAGAAGCTTCCCACTTATGACGATGTGCTGAATAGGGAGATGATGGTTCAGATTGACTTGGCTAGTATGTTACTATTGAAGGGAGTTTCTTTTCCTCCCACTGGTATTGTGGACTAATTCAATGGAAAATGGAAGCACGGTTATCCTTGTGGACGTTCTCTAGGGCAGAGTCATTCCAAACCACCTACAACTCCAGGTTTAAGTTATTTGACATGATACAAGTGCAGAAATCCAGTATATTCTTGGACAGTATGTCTTAAAGCACCCAAGAAATATAGCTCCTGGTGACTTTTAGGACAGTTATATAGATTCTCATATCACTTATATACCCCCTTAGTGGGACAATATCATCACATCTTATTAAAACTATGGGGAAATTAAATGATTCACATTCAAAAGAGTTCCAACCAATGGAATCCAGAATGATTTTTCATCACGTAGTGGAAGTGTCTCTAGAGGAAGAAGACACAGGTCCATCCACAATGAGTGGTTCTATTACTATTTCACCATCATTATTGAATATGATTTTTTATATGGGTGCATCTCACTATTTTATTTCATCCAATGTTGTTAACCTTCTTAATATTTCAATGGAAAAACAATATTGTTCAATTGATATTACAACACCCATTGGTATGAAGAGAGAGACAGGTCTTTTTAGTCTTATCTATGAATTTTATCTATCAGAATTCAACCCATCATGGAGTTTTCTAGTTCTTGATTTGTAATATATTGAAATCCTATTTGGACTGGATTGTCTCATTGCCAATAATTCCCAAATTGATGATTATCTTCAATGTTTCTACATTAATAAACCCATGGATGTTCCCCTTGTTTTTCAAGGATAATGGGACCCAAGTTAGAGTAGATTTGGACCATATTATCCAAAGTAGGTGAATGTGATATAAATGTTTTCTTTTGACATAGAATGGCATTCATTGGGTGGTGATCATTCTCCAGTTGTCCCCATGTTTTCTAATGTGGTCCCTTCTGATTTCCATAATCTACCACTAGTGAGAGAGGATGAGTTTTCTATTGAAGTAATGCATGACACCCAAACAGTACTTATCCCCTCTTACAACATGGAACCATCTAAGCTGAAAGACCTAAAGACATAGTTGGACGACCATCTAGAGAATTGATTTTTTTCATCCAAGTGTTTCACATTGGGAATCCATGGTTCTCTTTTCTAATAAGGCTGACAGTTCCATTCTCGTATATGTGGATTATTGAAAGCTCAATAATGTTATGATTAAGAAAAAATATCAATAACAGAGGATTGATGATATGTTTGATTAGATAAAAGAGGTGAAGTGGTATTCAAATATTGACCATCAATCTGGTTATCATTAGTTGAGGATAAAATAATCAAACATTTTAAAAACCACCTATCATAGTAGGTATGAGCACATTGATTACCTTGTTATGAACTTTAGTATGAAAAATTCTTCTGTAGTTTTAATGTATCTATGGAACAATATTTTACATGAATATCTAGATACGTTTGATGTACTCTTTGTTGATGGAATTCTTGTCTACTCCAAGTCCTTGGAGGATCATGTGAAACAATGGAGAACAGATCTGAGTCTGCTAAAAAATAATTTCCATTATTCAAAGCTTTCAATGTGTTATTTTTGGATTTAAGATGTGAAATTATTTGGGCATGTGGTGTCTGAACAGTATGTATCAGTTGATCTAAATATGGTGAAGGCTATTATGATGTTAGAGAAATTTGGGAATGTCTTGGAGATATGGATCATGATGGCTTCAACTGGACATTACTGCAGGGTTTTTAAGTAATTATCAATGCTTGATTGTCCAGTGAATATTCTAACTCAGAAAGGGGTGTTGTTTAGGTGGGATGATAAATTTCAGAGTTCTTTTTTGAGATAAAACGTCTCTTTACTACTACACGTGTGTTAACTCCTCTAGAAGTCATACATGGCTATGTTGCCCTTTTTGATGCATCTTCATCTCGATTTGGCTGCATTCTTATGCATGGTGATCATGTATTAACATAATGATATTGTCATCGTATGCCACACGAGAGGAATTATCCTACCCATGATCTAGAACATGCAATTTTGATGCACATTCCTAAATGTTGCAGGCATTATCTTTTTAGAGAAATGTTTATTGTGTGTTCAAACCACAAAATCCTGAGTTATAAATTCTACCAAAAATATTTTAATATTTGGAAGATATGTTGGGTGATGTACATAATGTCTTTTGACATCGACATGTCCTATATCAAGGAGAATGAGAATGTCGTTACGGATGCATGAAGCAGGAAACATCAAACCCATGCAGTAAAAGAACCTTCTGAAGAGTGGTATTTGATGGCTCTCTTTTCACAAACACATATTAGTGATTGTGAGGAAGTGGATGATGGTTCATTATCCAGTGTGCATTTGCAGTATTATCTTTATAAGAAGTCAAAACTTATTCTCAGGCATGTTCATTATTTTCTGTTCGTTTTAGAGAAAAGGACAAAATTATGGATATTTTCTAAGTGCACACCTTGTTCTTAATGAGTACATGTCATGGTCTCAGTTACCATACGTAGACAGGTGCTGTCTATGTACAGTCCATGCACACAGCCTTGTGGGGTGACCTGAAGGATCCTTAAAGCAGAGTATGGAAATGGAGAGTACACATCATGTACTTCAAAAGTACACCCTGTGTACTTTCTTTTTTATTAATTAAATGCACCAGGTTCACTTCTAATCACCAAAATTCTCTCCTTCTAGGTC
The DNA here is from genome assembly GCA_963277665.1 of Viscum album. Taxonomy (NCBI): domain Eukaryota; kingdom Viridiplantae; phylum Streptophyta; class Magnoliopsida; order Santalales; family Viscaceae; genus Viscum; species Viscum album. The sequence continues at coordinate 123,814,043 of OY728138.1, read as the reverse complement.
TCGTTCGACTGAGAGCTCTGTATGGCATTGGATCTCCCACAAACCCCCAAGGGTTCGTCCTCTGAATCGAACACCATTGGTTGTGCTGGAATCGAATCAGTGAGTTCTCTCTTCTCCAGGAGCACCATCTTCGATTTTCTCCTCTCTTGTGAGATATCGTGGGTTAAACGTTTTATGAGTGTCTATAGATCTACCTCATTCATGGTCGAGCCAAGGGCATACACTAGAGTATATCAATCTCCCAACAATGAGTTAGATGGTTTCTACCTTTCTGTTAAAATATTGGAGTATTATGTCAATTTTTGACCAATAAATTTCAATAGGTTTTGTGTGTTTACCGTTTACCCATGTTTTTTCCTTCCATGCTTGTATTATTGTGTAGAGATTAATTGGTTATGAAGGCTATTGATTACTATGCTTTGGATGTTTTACCCACACATGATCTATTTACAACCGTTAGGTCCTACTTAGACTTTTGGACGCCATGCCTGTTTTCCAAGCCTGTTGTTGTAGGGTAGATATTTTTTATTCTGACATGCTTGTTATGTTGTAGACTTGATAGCCAACTAGTTCCGTAGGTTTACTTTGCCCATTTTTCATTTTAATTCTTGTATACCTGTATAGGGTTGTGAGAACTAGGTGTAGTATACTATAAGGGGGGTTGACCGGGTGTGTTTACTTAGAAAGCCTTGGACCACTTGGGTCTATAAGGGTAATTGAACGAGTGAGCTTTCTTAGAGAGTCCTTGAATGCTTTAGACTATAAGGGTAATTGAATATGTGATCTTCCTAAGAGATTATTTGAATTACATGGACGACTTTAGGCTATAAGTGGAATTTATAGAGTGAGCTTCATTAGAGAGTCCTTGACCATGGAGATATAAATGGAATTGAACGTGTGAGCTTCCTTAGAGAGTCCATGACTACCTTAGTCTATTTGGGGTATTAGATTTGTGATATTCCTCAGAGACTCGTGTTTTTATTATGACTATAAGGGGAATTGACTGTGATTTCTTCCTCAGAGAGTCTATTTATACATATTCTAGTGATAGAACAAGAGGAGTTAGACTGAGTGTACTTCCCAGAGGGTTTCATGTACGTGTTAGGTAGGACTAGAGGGGATGGGGTGCGAGTACATCCTAGAGGGTTACATATATCTATTTAGCTGATTGTTTAGCTATTGCATGATTTTGAAACTGTGGAGTGTTTTCTACTGAGTACTTTACTGTTTACTAGTTTCTGTACTTTTACTTACCATATATTCACTGACTATTAGGTACAAGTATTCGAGTGGTTGCCTATTCGGATTTAGTCTAACACCTGGTTTAGACCAAAATTCTGGGCCCAAACAGATTATATTATTGCAGGTATTGATAAGTGCAAGCGCCCTTCTAGTTCGAGTACTTGATTTGTTGTGGAGCTAGAGAGAATGGGACTAGGCTTAGGTTTGCGATGCTATTGAGATATTTATCTTTTTTATTTTTAGTTTGGTTAGTATTGTTTATATTCCATCATTGTGATTTGTTTGGCTGCATTCCTAGACATATTTACCTTGCAACATAAATATATATGTGCTTCATTTGTTTTTTATTTCAGTATTACTCTATTATTATTGTTGATATATTTACTACTTCCACTATTGTGTATTTGTTTCCCTTCTGATGTGTTAGTCTTCCAATGAGGGCATATTTTTCCCACTATCACACTCGAGGCCCTCACTTCTAGTTGGTGGCCTCTGAAATTTGTGGAAGTGCACATGAGTCCATGTGACCAATCGGGTACGGGGCTCCACTGGGTGGCTTCTCGAAGTAGGAAGTTACAAAGTGGTGTCAGAGGCAATTCTTTTCTCTAGGCTTACTGTATGGAGCCTTTAGCAATGGATAAGATGAAATAGATGCTTGGTAATAATCAGTGCCCGAGAGTAGCTAACCCATGTATAGGGAAGAGCCAATATACATCATTTAATGCACTTTTTTTTCTAGTTTTTCAACTTTAATGTTGATTTGGGTTTCACCATTGGGTGATTAACATGTTTTTTTCTATTAACGTTAATGTTGTTATGGTTCTATTTCTGTCGCAACCTGATTTGATGAGGGTGTTCCATCTCATGCATCATATAGTCACTTGCTAGAAATAACATGTCATGAATTCTTTCCATGCCATCTCAGATGCATTATCGATTTCATGTTGTTGTGATAGATTCTGTATAAATTATGAATTCTATTGTGATGGATGCCTTGATAAAAATACCATCTATTATATAGGGTATTTTTTGGGTATGGATTTATTCGAATGTAGGAGAAACATTGGTTCTTAAAGTGTTATAGGACCTCATGGACTAGAATTTTTTGGATCGTTGCCTTGTTTCATTGTTAAAACATGTGTATGATTCAAAACATTGAATTGTCAAGAGTATGGGCCCTCACAGATAAGAATTTGGAATTTTGAGGTTTGGTTCAATATTTTATGGGATCCAGAGTAGTTTTTGAGGCTTACTGTCTGGAAAAACCCAAAATACAGGTGGTGTAGTTTTGACTACACACCATGTGTTCTTCTGTGGGGGAAGAAACTTTTTTTATGTACATTTTGTGAACATTATGTACATGCCATGTACTTTATGTATAGGACATGTAGTCTCAAACCACGTCATTAGTGATGTGGGTAGAGAAACTGGATGGGTAATGTCTGGTGGTAGCACGCCATGTACTATTTGAACATGACGTGTAGTGTTGACCCTATATCCTCCAGTGCAACTAACAACACATACAGATAAACCTTAATGAATACATGCCATGTCAGGATCGAACATTCTGTGTGGTTTTACCCAAGTACCTGGCTTTTTCACTAACAACACGGTTCAGTGTTATCCTTTAATGTACACGTCATGTCCACCTTGAACATGCCATGTAGTGTGCACCGTGTGTCAGGTCGTGTCACTAACAACACGGGCCAGGTGAAGCTTGTCTAGTACAAGTAGGGTCTACTATGAACATGTCGTGTAGTCTTATATTAGGAGAACCATGTGGCATTACCATGTTTTAGGAATTGTGCATAGAAAGAGGATTCAAGTACATGTCGTGTGTTAAGAAAACACGTCATGTGTTTGGGGTGTTACACGAAGAGTTTTACGCAGGATTACACGTCCATTTAATCGACTTAAGGGAACACACCATGTTAGAATTGTACACACCATGTAGTCTTGTTTTATAAAACATGAGTGCTTTCTTTCTCTTCATCCCTCCTTACACATATAGTTTTTAGTTCTGGAAAATCTTCTTTTATGTTGTGAGCTTGACAATGAAGATTCATGCCACTGATGTGTCCACCAGATGTATGCCAGTTTCCAAGTGGTAATCAGACAGTAGACATGGTTGATCATGGACTCCCAGCATATCCTATAGTTATGCCATACATGGAACTAGCCATTTTACCTGACATAGGTTCTGATGCACTATTTAGGGAGGCCTTTGAAGATTATGTAGAATATTCAAGGATCACCACCTCATGCCTTGTTGATGGTAGAATTGACGTGGGCATTTCAGGAGAATAATCCTCCTGCTTTCTTAGGCGATGGAGGATCCCAGAATGTAGAGTCATGCCTAGAATCCATGATATTGATTTTTGAGCATATAGATATACCTCTAGAGAAGTGGGCGATGCCCACTACCTAAATGCTTCAAGACTCCGCCATGAGGTTGTGGGATTTCATATCACAGGCAGGACGCTAACAGAATATTGATTGGGATGAGTTTCGGCTCATCTTCTACGATTACATCTATCCAGAGACCATGAGGGGCGATCGAGCCCGAGTGTTCCAGAGTCCTGAGCATGGAACTCTTGCTGTTATGGGGTATTTCTCTCAAATCACTGATCTGCAGCATTTACCGCATATTCCAGGAGGTGATGAGTTGATCCTTGCATGGATGTTTGAGGATGGTATGAGGCACGACATCCAATATCATGTGAACATCTTCAGATTGACTTCGATATCCTCTATCCTCAACCATGCACTCATCAGAGAGTGTAATCTAAGGGATTCTGGAGCTGTGATCCAGGGAAATTTGACATCCATATTTATTATTCCATCGACAGATAGTAGGAAGTGCCATAGGGAGGCTGATTGAGGAGATTAGAGAAGGAGGGATGCATCATATGGTAGCCAGATAGTGTGATAGTAGTATGCGAAGAGTGGGCTTACAATTCCACATTTCCGGAGAGTCCCAGTGGAGTTCTGATCGGGTGACAAGATGGGTCACCTTCAGCACTTCTGTCAGATCATCTCACAAGCAACTAGTTATAGGGGTTCTTCTATGACTCTGCATTCAAGTGCAGCACCACTGGTCTCCAACCAGTCAATGAACTGGAGTTCTTCAATCTATTATGGTCATGGTTGAGGTCATGTAAATACAAGCCATTCTCCAGTCTTTCAGCGTCAATAGGTTGGATTAGTTCAGAGTGGTCAAGCAGGGTCATCGGGTCGCGACATAGGTCAGACATTTGCAGTGGAGTAGATACAACAGTATCAGGATCCCGGACCATACACTGTTCTATATATAGTTATAGTATACTCACTTTTAGCATCCACTATTTTCGATTCAGGGGATTCCCATAGCATTATATATGTTACTGTTGTGGAGAGCCTTGGTATCTGCATATTTTCCACTACATATATCTTGATGCTAGACAATCTGTTGGGGACTAGAACAGCTAGTGTATGTCAGTACAAGGAGTTTTCTCTATAGGTTGGTGGGTTTCACTTCTTATGGGACCTATATATCCTAGATATGACATGTTATGATGTCATTATTAGGATGGAATGGTCAGTTCCTTTCTAGGAAGCTATCAAATGTTATCAATGCAGGGTGAGTTTCACATCACCAGAGGGTAGATCATTTCATCACAAGGGTGAATGGTATGTCCATACAAGCAGAGTGGGGCATGAGAATCATTGGTTGGGAGGAGTTACAACTGATATTACTAGTCTATAATAAGATGACCAGGGGACATCACAATTAAAAATTCTCCCAGTGGTAGATCATTTCAGAGATGTCTTTCTAGATGAATTTTCAGGTTTTCCTCCAGAGCGTGAGGTAGACTTTTCTGTTGAGCTTCTTCCAGTGGTGGCACTGGTGTCCATTCCTCACTATGAAATGGATACATCTGAGTTTTGGGAGCTCTAGAAGTAGTTATAGGAGTTGCAGGAAAAGGGTTTCATTCGACCCAAACTATTCCTTTGGGTTCCCCTGTCCTTTTTGTGAAAATGCAGATGGTAGAATCAGGCTTTGTGTGGATTATATGAAGCTAATCTAGTTTACGGTCAAGAACCAATATCCCTTTCCTAGGATTGATGATCTCATTGACCAGCTTCAAGGAGCATGGGTGTTCTCAAAGATTGACATGAGGCCTGGTTACCATCAGTTGTGTGTTAGACCATCAGATATACATCTTAAATCCTTCCGAAGTTTTTATGGTCTATAAGAGTATATGGTTATGTCATTCGGTGTAAAAGACACGCATGTTTTTTTATGGCACTGATGAACTGAGTGTTCCATCCATATTTGGTTTCCTTCATGGTGGTTTTATTGGATGATATCTTGGTTTACTCTCACACTCGACACGACCATGCTACCCATCTTGAAATCATTTTGAGTAAACTAAGTGAGCATCAGTTATATGGTATGATCTCCAAATTCCGCATATGTATGGATCTGATTCACTTCATGGGTCATGTTATTTTTGGGACAGGAGTATCAGTAGACCCAGAGAAAGTGAGAGTAGTAGTTTCCTGGGAGCATCCGAAGAATGTCTTTGAGGTTCTGAGATTTCTAGGGCAGGCTGGATACTAAAAACATTTAATATAGTATGTTTAACTCTAAGTAACACCCCTGATGGGTTTGACTAAAAAGGGTGTGAAGTATTAATGGTCAGGTACTTGTATGAAATACTTTCAAGAGATGAAAGAAAGTATGAATTTAGTACTAATACTAGTCTTTCTAGAGATGGGGAAGAGTTATAATATTTAATTTGATGCATCAGGTATCGAGCTTGGAGCTATGAATATGCATGGATATAGAGTCGCTGCATATGGTCATGGAAGTTGATGCAAAATGAGAGGAATTACCTGATGCATGATCTCAAGTTGGTAGTAGTTTTTCATGCCTTGCGTTGTTGGAGACATTATCTTATAGGAGATAATTTTTTGGATTTCTCCGAACACAAAATTCTCAAGTACATTTTCACTCAGCGTGACCTGAATTTGAGAGAGCGAAGGTGGGTTGAGTACCTTTAGTAAATTGAATTTGAGCTTGCCTATGTGCCTAGGAAAGGCAACACAGTGGCTGATGTGTTGAGAAGGAGGACTCAAATACAGGCAGTTTAGGAGGCAAGCAGTTAGTGGCAGCTTATGGCGCTATTCTCTGAGATGCATTTGGAGGTGCATGATAGTCAGGGGAAAACATTTCATTCTTCTATAGATGTTACCTATACTATTTTTGATAAAGTGGGAATGATATATCTATGATATTCATAAGGCCAAGTCCTATGGGAGAGTGTATCAGGATAGGACACTATTCTTGGATGGACAATAAGCAACGATGAGATCTTTCATTTATAGGGCCACTTATGAGTTCCAACAAATATACACGAGGAGACGATGTTGGATTTTTATTGCCCATTTTTAGAAGTTTATCCTGGTGTCCCCAAGATATATCATGATCTACACTATCAGTACTGGTGTCCAGGTATGAAGAATGATTTTGATGGTTTCGTCATATGGTCTTCCACCAGTAAACATGTGAAGTTGGAGAATCAGCAGCCAATAGGGATTTTGCAGCAACTACCCATTCTCGAGTGGAAGTGTAATGAGGTCACGATGGATTTCCTAATATGGTTTCTGAGGTCACCTCAAGGGAATGATGTAGTTGGGGTTATAATTGACAGGATTACGAAGGATGATCACTTATTACCAATTAAGGAGACCTTTAGATTTAATGAGCTAGGTTGGTTATACATCTGTGAGATAATACGTCTTCATGGAGTTCAAAACTACATTGGTTCAAATAGGGGTTCCCATTTAATTTCTCAGGTCTAGCATGGGCCTTATAAGGCTTTGGGTACACATGTAATTTTGAGTACATCTTTCCACCCCGAAACAGGTGGCCAGTCCGAGCACAAGACTCAGGTGCTTGAGGACATGCTCCAAGCCTGAGTTCTAGATTTACAAGGTTCTTAGGGGAAGCATATACCTCTTGTGGAGTTTTCCTACCATAATAGTTTTCATGCCACTATTTAGATGGAACCTTATGAGGGTTTGTACGTTAAGAAATTTCCAATCAACCTTACGATGGCTGGAGGCAGGAGAGGCAGCTTTGCTGGGACCTCGTCTTCTTTAGGAGACCACAGAGTTGATAGAGTTAATTCAAAAGAGGATGGCTATGTTACAGTCTCGACAGAAGTGTTATACTGATCAGTGGAGACGGCCTCTGGTGTTCGATGTCGAGGATCAGGTTTTCCTATGTGTTACACTAAGGTTGGGACACAGGAGGATTAGGGGATAGGGTAAGCATTCTCCAAGGTATGTTGGTCCGTTTGAGGTGTTGGAGAGAGTTGGGCTCATTGACTATCATTTTCAGTTACTCATAATTACCAAGATATGCACGTCCTTTTTCATGTTTCCCAGCTTCAACATAACTTTTCAGACCCATCTGATGTCTTTCAACCTGAGTAGGCTGAGCTCGAAGTTGATGACTCGTTCAAGGATCATCCTATATAGATTTTTGATCACAGTACAATGGTTCTCAGTGGCCGGACTGTCCCTCTAGTATGGGTTATATGTAAGCAAAGATGGGTACAAGACGAGACATGGGAGAAGGAGGCTGATGTACCAGCACAATGGCCCGAACTGTTTTGGGGTTTCGGCCCCTATGTCACACTTGGAAAATTTGGGGAAAATTTTCATTAATTAGTGAAGATTGTAAGAACATGGACCTTCAATTCGGGTTTGATCTTCCTTTTCATGTAATTTTTATGAAAAAAGGAAATTAAGAATATTTTTGATGTACACACCATATACTTTATGAGTACACGCCATGTACTCAGTTATCGCAGGTAGCTGGGAGTTGGTCATATAGCGGGCATGCACACAACCATGTAGGTGACCTGGGGGTTGCCTAAACTAGAGTATAGAAACAGCGATTACATTCCATGTACTTAAAATGTGCACACCATGTACTTTTTTCATCAAACATACTAGGGTCACATCTAATCACCAGAATTCTCTCCTTCTAGGTGTCATTCGGCCATGATCTCCATACGACCATAGATATTCGATGAACCGATGATCGAGCATCCATCCTCTGAATTGAACACTGTCGGTTGCGTTGGAATCACACCATTGAGTTCTATCTTTTTCAAGAGCACCATTATCTGTTTTATCCTCTATCATGAGATATCATGGGTTGAATGTTCTACACATTCTTTAAGATCAACTGCATTCTAGGTCGATCTAATGGATAACACCTATGTATATTGATCTCACAACACCGAGGTAGGTGGTTTGTTCCTTTCTGTTGAATTTATTTGGTTATTATGTGCTATTTTGACCACTACCATTCAACAGTGTATTGTGTGTTTACCATTTTACCCTGGTTGATTTCTTACCATTCTTTTATGCTTCTGTAGAGATTAATTAATTTTGAATATTGTTTATTACTATTCTTTGTATGTTTTACCCATGCATGATTTTTTTATGACCATTTTGACCTAACTTTTCTTTTTGTACGCCTTTCATATTTTCCATGCATGTTGTTGTAGGGTAGAGTGTTTTTTTATAACATGATTGTTATGTTTTAGATTGGTTATCCAAGTATTTTTGTAGGTTTACTTTGGCCATATTGCATTGCAATTCTCATTTACCTACACAGGGCTGTGAGAACCTGGTGTAGTAGACTATAAGAGGGATTAACTGAGAGAACATCCCCAGAGAGCCTAGGACCACTTGGGGATAAAAGGTGAGTTGACCAAATGATCTTCCTCAAAGATTCCTTGACTAAATTAGACTATAAGTGGAATTGAATGTGTGGTCTTTCTCAGAGAGTCGTTGAATTAATTGAACAAATTTTGGCTATAAGGGGAATTAGCCGACTGAGCATCCTCAGTGATTCCTTGACCTTGGGGATATAATGGGAATTGATCATGTGAGCTTCCTTAGACTGTCCTTTAATAACATAGACTATATGTGGAATTGACTATGTGAGCTTCCTTAATGAATCCTATATTACTTATTACTATAAGGGAATTTGACTGTGAGTGCTTCCTTGTAGAGTCTATTTATATATATTATTTTGACAGAACCAGAGTGGTTAGACTGAGTGTACTGCCTAGAAGAATTCTTGTACTTGTTATGTAGGACTAGATGGGATGGACTATGAGTACATACTAGAGGGTTACCTATTTGTATTTAGATTATTGATTCTTTGTTTCATGATATTGAAACAATGGATTGTTTATTGATGAGTACATTCCTTTTCATTGCTTTCTATTCTTTTAGCTACCGTATATTCACCGACTGTTAGGCACAGATCATCAAGTGGTTTCCTACTATGATTTAGTCTCACACCATATTTGGTTCATGATTTTGGGCCCAAAAAGATTATATTATTGCAGGTATAGATAAGGGTATGCACCTTTCTATTTCAGGTACTTGATTTGTTGTGGAGTTGGAGAGAATGAGACCAGGCATAGGCTTGTGATTCTTTAGAGCTGTTTATATGTATCATTTGTACCTTGGTTAGTACTACATGTATTCTAGGAATTTTATTTTTTTATGCTTTCTTAATCATATGTTCCATGCATCATATATATATATATGTGCTTCAGTTGTTTCTTATTCCAGTGTTTCTCTATTACTATTGTTGGTATATATACAGCTTCTGCTATTTTTTATTTGTTTCCCTTACACTGTGTTACTCTACCAAGGAGGGTATAGTTTCCCCAAAATCACACCCAAGGTCCTCACTAATAGTTGGAAGTCTCTGGCATTTGGGAAAATGCGCTTTGGGCCATGTGACCAACCGAGTATCGGGTGCCCCTGGGTGGATTTCAGAACTGGGATGTTACACTCTTCCCAATATTATTCATCAAGACCTAGAGCATGATCATGTGTTTCATAGAATTAGGGAATCCCTTAATGGTGGGGAGATAGTTACCCAGTGGTATTTCTCCATAGAGGGAGTTTTATGCTTTGGAAATTGATTTGGTGTGTCATTAGCGGCATGAAAGTCAGCAATACAGGATGTCCATTGTTATCAATGTATTTTGAACCCAGAAACTAATAAGTAGTTCGATGATATGAGAAAAAAGTTCAATTGGACATATATAAGATGGTACATTGAAATTTTTTCCTCTCGTTTCTTTATGTGACAACATGTGAAATCGGAGCACTAGAAACCTTTGGGTTTGTTTCAACCACTTCTAGTTCCTATATCGAAGTGGAATGAGATCTCTATCATTATTGTGGTTGGTTTTACTCATACCCAATGAAATAATAATTCAATAAGGGAAGTGATCGACAAGTTAACCCAGTTGGATCACTTTATACCCATTTTATACATGGCCAAAGTTGAGTAGTTATGAAATTTCTACATAAAAGAGATTATCTTTTTTCATGAACAGTCATATTCTATAGTCTCTAATAGGGATCCCCAGTTCATTTATCACTATTTGAGAGGCCTTCATGATGCATTGGGATATCAGGCCCATTCAAACATGGCCTTTCATCCATAGTAGGATAGATAGATTGAATGTGCTATACAAATTCCTAAAAAAGTACTATTTGATTTTTTACCCAACTTCGGGAGGGCATAAAATGATAACTTGAGGCTGGTTGAGTTCTCTTATGACAACAATTACCAGTCCATGATCAGAATGGAACCATTTGAGGCCTTTTATGGTCGACCATTTAAATCTCTGTTGTGTTGGTTGGAGGTTGGTGACAGTTTGTTGGTTGGACAGAGCATGATGTAGGAGACGACATGAATGATTAGTTAATTCATCAGAGAATGTTGACATCACAAAGATGATATAAGTATTATGTTGATCAACATCTTATACCATTGGTTTTATCTATTGGTGATTTTGTTTTCTTAAAGGTTTCACCCCAGTTGGGTCATCGACATCTTGGGATGCAAGGGATGTTGCTCCTCGATTTGTGGGGCCACTAGAGGATGTTGGAAAGGTGGGGAAATTTGTTTACCTTATGCAACCACCACCATATATAACATTTATACATAACATGTTCCATGTATCATAGTTGTGAATGTACATTTTTGATTCATCTCACATTTTGACCTGGAGAGATCTTGAGATTGACTCTGATTTATCTCTGACTGAGCAGCCAGTTAGGAAAGTTTATTATGAAACCAAGGCACTTTATGGGCAGACAATACATTTGGTTCATGTAATATGGTAAAATTGTTCGGATTCTCATGATACATGGGAGAGGGAGGAAATGATGACAGATCTATGACATCATCTGTTGGGCATAGAAGACTCTTCATAGGCTTTCAGGGGACAAAACATTTTCATGGTGGGGAGGTTGTAACATTTGGTTACCCTAACTGTGAAAAATTACACCTTTTTATATGTTCTCGTTCAGTAAAAAACCCCTTAAAATTTTTTTTTGGGGGATTACTACATGATCTAGGACAAGAACATGTCATGTACCTCAAGAAAACCTATTGTACTAGGAGCTAATTTTAGGTCATGAATGGAGATGTCACACCGTGAGTTGGTACACATCATGTACCTGAAGTACATATCATGTATGAGATAAATTTTGAATTTTTAACCTGAGGTGACAAGTTTTTCTTCCTACTTATCCAACATGGCCAACACACTGGGACTCCAAGGCACACATCGTGACTCAACCTATGTCCAGTTTATGTCACAAATTTTCAATTATCCCTACAATATTTTAAATCAAGATTTTTTGGATCTTTCCCTAGAGAAGTTCTTGGGAATTTTTTAGTGATTCAACTCCTTCCATATTGAATGAAACATCTTGGGGTCTTCATTATTCATGCAGTGTGATTACAAATTAAGTTCCCCCTTGTTATTAAATATTCCATCTTCCTCTCCTCTTGGGTTTTCTATATATCATCATTGTATTGATGGATCCATTTCTTATGGGGTTGGATCTTTATACTTGGTAGAGTTTTGAGGTAATATAATCATTTGTTCTCATTGATGATTGTTTTTGCAAGTGTTGTTCTTCAGAAAAGAGGTAGGTGGTTCTGTCCAAATTTCCCAAATTGATTACCAATCAATTTATTGATTTATTTCAATTGATTATTTGAATTTAATTGATGAACATTTATTTAAATTTCTTTATTAATACTCAATTCCAATTAATTGGAGGATTTGAAATGGTTTTGGCACATAAATTTGGAGAACACACAATTCCATTGATTTAGGGAAGGTTTATGGAAATTAGATAATTTAAATTATTTAATTTAAATTAATGATTTTATGTAAATATTTTCAATGAAGTTGTAGAATTTAATTTTGGAAATTAATTTAGAAAAGACTAGAAATTATTTTGAATGAATTTAAAACTCATGAAAATTACTTAAATGATTGGATAGAAACCCAGTGGTTTTATCTTCAAAAAAATACATGTTTATGAATAAAATAGGATTTGGTATTAAATGTAAATAAATAGTAATTTTTGAAATTCAAGAATGGGATTGATTGTATTTTAATATTTTTTATGATAGTTCACCCATTATGTAAGAGCGCATGAAAATCGAAGGTGGTTAGTACGTTATTTGGATAAACTCTACACTATGACAACATTGTAAAAAAATACTTGCGGAATGCCACATCCCTGCTGGGTTGTTGACAAGTATATTTAGGACACAATCATAGGGACATGTGTATAAATTTCATTATGAGTTCACAAAGAGAGTTTGGAATCCTATAGCTGATTAATACTATCATACCTACTGGAAGATGATCATATTTCTCACTTTTTTATATATATTTGAGATATAAATGTATTCCATTGTTTGTGGGAACTACTTTACATGACTATGGAATTTATCTACATTGTTTTATATAAATTCTTTAATTAATCCATTACTTTAGAAATCTTCCTTCTATTATAAATTAATATTTGTGCTTAAAGTAAATTTTCCATCATTTCGAAACTGTTTATCATGTTAGATTAAATATTCTATTGAATTTGCAAAAATGTTTATTTCTAAAATTGAAATCTTTTTTGGGATAATATATATTTGGACTCTATTATGGAATAATTGGTGGTATCCTATTGGGCTTATGATCACATCCTACTTTTGCCTTTAGGTGTCTGTAGATGTTCTCCTTCCAAGATCAATAAATGGAAGGGATCTCTTGGCGGTGGATATAACTATTGAGTATATGACTTGTTGAGTTGTGTCCTTAGAGTCCTTTTGGATCTTTTTCCATTTAGAACATTGGTTTTTAGTACATTGTCTTTTATGTCTTATTGTGTTATGGTACTGTTACTCCCAATGGAGTTTTTGTTTTGACATTCAAACTATATTTTATCATTAACATCAAAATTATTCTTAAAGAATCAATTCCACTTGTATGTTGTATGATATTTGGTGTTAGTCTCTAGCTCGTGGGTATCAGGAAGTCCCTTTAGGTCTTGTCCTGGAAAGCACATTTATTAGGTAACCTGGCTAACCAGGCTAGTTCATGACAATCTCAACCATATATTAATACCTCATACCTCATACTACAGTATAAAAATTATTTTATGGTTGTATTAAAACGCTTATTAATTTAATTATTTTCATTAAATTTCAAAAATATGATCATAAGAAAGAAAATTAGAAATTTAAATTCAAAGGATGAATTGAAAATGTATCTAAATGGTGACTCGGTCTGACAGTATGTCTGCATGGTGACACAAAATACGGTTGACTATTAATAGTGAGTCATGTAGAGGAACATCAGTCTACAATAGGTTGGCATGAGGGTGACTCATGCAAATGGTAACATTATCTTTTTGAAAATTCTAGATTGAGCCAGATAGTAGAATAATGAGATACTGACTCAGACATTGCAAAAATTATGAGAGTATTTTGGATGTGGTCTGAATAAAAATGTCTCATTCATTTTTAGATTTTAGAATCTTGGCTGATGGTGTGACTCTTGTTAGTGAGACATCTTAATACTGTGTATACCTTAACATTATCTCATACATAGCCATATTTCATCCATTTTTGAGATGTCCAACAGTGATTCCAAATTATTGATGACTCGTCCATTGTCATATTTTTCCATCATGTATTATAATGTAATATACTGACATAATATATTAGTATTATATGTATACATGATTAAACAAAAGTAAACATGATATAATATTATGATTTATGATTTGTGATGATTAAAAAAAAGAGGAGGCCAACAAAACAAATTCGCTCTAACTCGTCAAAGTTAACCATAACATGCTTTAGTTCTATCAATTCCATTGGATATGGTAGAATGGAAACATTTACGTCCCTTATCAGTAAATATTTCACAAACTCAATATCTATCTTGGTTAGTAACATAAAAATATTTATAGAAAATACATCCACAGGTTGATCCATAATAGGGGTGAGGAATGGTGGATCCCTTCCATGTTCATCTAGAATTAAACAAGATCCATGGTCCTTTAATTATAATAACTTATGGAAATGTAACAATGACCATGTTTCTTGAATCACCACCTCAACATTAGAGACAAAGGTGTCTCAATCGAGATACACAATCAATACATTATGTTTGAAAAAATCAACATAGGCTTAATGCACCACTATCCATATAACGTCCAATACTTTACCTACATTCTTAATACTTCAACATTGAAGTAAACTTATTACAACATATAACAAAACCATGAAAGTACCGTATAGTTATAGTGTCTTTAGAAAATGGGAAACATAAACAACTGGTACATAAATCATCTATGTTGTCTCCCATTTATTTCATCATATCTAGAGTCCCTTTTTGGCATATCCTACTTAATAACCTTCATCCGGACCTGGGGAAAGAAAACATACTGTAGTGTGAGCTCAAATTCTAAATAAGGGTAAACAAAAGAAATATCAATCACATCATATTCATAAGAACATACCATTTTGGAAATGCTAACCTGCAAAAGAGATCATAATTTCATAATAAGGTATAAATCATAGTAGTGAAATGTAATCCCAATAATCATAACATAAAACATGAATTTTTTTTTTCATACACAAATAATCAAAGATAATCATTTCTTAGTAGTCAAAACTCATTTCCAAGACTATCTTAGTGGACAAAGTCCATTTCTGATCCGAGTTCACTCCTCGTTTCAGTCATGTTTCACTGAACCGGATTTACCTGCGATTCAAGCCATGTCTATCTCATGAGATATAAATCATTACCCAATTAATTAGAGGGAGATATAGGTCCCAACCATCTCATATTAATACCATTATTATGTGTGCCACAAAATCATAAATCATACATTATTGCATAACCCATGTAATAAAAATGGGATTCTTAAACATCACGTCATCATAACATAATCCATAAAAGATAAAAGGACATCATAAAAATAATTCCATCATAACATAATCAAATAAATGTAAAAATAGGGATATAAATATAACCCTATATTATCTTAGATGGAAATAAATTTTTATAAAACACTTGAACTCCATTCTTGAAGAAAATATCATTTTTTACTTCAAAAACATTTTTCTTTTCTTAACATGTTATATAATTTTGAACAAAAAAATGTTGATTAAAAATGAACTTGAAAACTTGTAAAGGAATATTCATGTAAATAATGTTATAAAAAATCCATTCATGCCATAAAAGTTAAAAAAACATTCTTCTCGTACTTTGGCCGGAAAAGTCAAAAAGTACCTCGTACGAAAAACGACAGAAGATTCCTTTCATATCTTTTATTAAAAAATCATAGAAGGGTAAAATTGTATTTAAAAAATTGTTGGTGGATGGAAATAATATTACATATTGAGGAAACATGGATGTGGATTATAAAAATTCCCCAGTAAATTCTGATGTATAAACACTCTCAGTTAAAAATGAAATTGTGAGATTTTCCCTTATCTTTGGTCCGATTTGCTTCGTATGTGTCCGAACCTCTTGTATAATGATTTAAATAATGTAATTGACTTATTATAGAATCATACTCATTATTATGATATCATATATGGTCACATTATTATCTTCTTATTAGTAATATTTCATTGATACTTGTTATTCGGGTGTTTATTACTTTTTGTTCTTATGCGTGTTTGGTCGAATAAATTTTTATTCTTCTATTTAGGTTATAGATACCTCATTTATGGAATGTTATTAGTGTACTATATATCATTTTGATTCATTCAATTCATTTATAAAATCATTATGCAATGAATATAATGTAGAATGAGTCACATCACTTCGTGGAGACGGTATTCTGTACATACGCACGAGCGATGATATCGTTCCCATGATCGTGGAATTGTGTTGGATTATATGTATACTATTTAAGAATCAATACCAATTTACAATAATTATATATTTTTATTTATTTTCACCATTATACCCATCCAAGTAAGGTGGTGGTGGAAAATAGATTACCCCACGACCTGAAGATAGTATTCCGTACGTACACACGCGCGATGATTTCATTTTCTGTAGGATGGATAGTTGGTGAAATAGGGTTGTTTCATACTCATAATAACATATCAGTATATGAGTGATACTGATGTTTTTACTTCATAATGAAGCAACTAAATAAGATGAATTTGAAGAAGAAATAAAGTTGAATGAATCGGTAACGAACATTACCTCTTCTTTAAAGCGCCTCTTTGAGACCACCTTTTAGGGCACTAAAATTTGTCTTTGAATAATACCAGGACCTCTAGGATGTTTATAGGGAAGTGGAGAAGATAATTTTTCAGGGTTTTTCTGAGCATGAATGCTCAAAGTGTTGTGAGGAAGAGAGGGAGGAGGTGCCCTTTTATAAGAGAGGAGAGGGGAACCTTTGGAAAAACAAAAAATATTATTTTATTATAAAGTCATATTCAGTTGTTAATAGCTCCAAATTGATTTATTTCGATTCTAAGGTGGGTATGGGTCGAAATAATATCATAAAATAGAATTTAGACAAATTTATATTTCTATTTTAACCTTATCATTTATATTTAACTTTAAGTTAGATAATTTAACTTTTACCGTGTCTTCTTGTTTTCTTACCCTATAAGGTTAATAAAATTACTATACCAAGCCAAACGAACCCCATGTTGTTTATTATTAATATATATATCCTTATATAAGTCATTTAAACGATCCTTGGATTTTTAGGAATAAAATATGAATTAATAATATAATATATTTTTTAAAAACTATTTTATGTCAATTATGACACTATTTTGTAATTGATTTTTGTGAAAATCATAATAGAACGATTTGTTCAAAAAAATAACATTAAATCAATAATAACATGACATATTAACATATATAATTATTGTAATTCATAAAAAGTCTCAAATTACATTTATTTGGGTATTTATAACATCACTTATGTCAATATTTCATTTATAATATAGTTACTGCATCGTCATTGTGTCATTAATAAATTAAATTATTTAAATTCTAAAAATTAAAAATAAAATTAAATTATGTAGGAAATCATTTTAGATTTCTAATTAATTTTTATAGTCTAATTTATCTTATGTATAACCCTATATTAAAAATGATTTAGTTGTTGAACTTTGATTTTAACTATTTTAACCCTTCTTTAAATAAATTAATAATAAATGTCCTAATCTAATCCATGTGGGCCAAAATGGTCATATTTGATTCAAAAGTTTGTTTTAGGTCGAATTACACTTATCCAATAGAATTAGGACATGTTTTAGGGTAATAATAATATCATTTTTACCCTTAATTACCCTATTTACTTTTAACCGTTGTAAAAAAAACTAAAACGTTACTATTCAACAAAAATTATTTTCATCTCATTTAACCACATTTTAGTCCTTGATATTAACCGTGTCTCTTGGATTTTTGAAATTCCACTCACAGAAGTGGTAAAATTATGTTTTATGTGAATTTGGAAATTCTCCTAAGAGGTGGGTAAAAGACGGTGAAAAGTTCAATAAAATATTTATATATCTTAAATTATTAAAAAAATGTCTCCAATGAATTGAATTGAACTTATATATGTATTATGTATCTATTTTCACCTAAAATAAATTTAAATAAAAGAAATAATTATTTAAATAAAATGTCGGTTTTTAAATAGTAACCTAGTGTTTTCACTATTCATCAATAATTGAATGTTTTCAGAAAACTACAAAAAATTTCACCCTATCCTAATTTCGATATTACGAATGAAAAAATGAAGTCCATTTTGAAAAATAAATATTAAAAAATTACTAAAAAAGGTATTACTATTCATAACGGCTAGTTTTAATAATATTTTAATAGCATATCGTTGTTTAGTGAAACCCGGTATTGCGTACAACGCAAGCTATCGAGGAAGGCGGCAGTTTCGTGTAAAGCAAGCCAAGATAGTGTTGTGTGTAGTGAAAAAATCCTTTGATGTTGTATATAACATAAAAACAAAATATTTCTCATAAAAGTCTCGAGTGTTACATTCTACCCCCTTTAAAATGAATTTCGCCCTCAAAATTCGTCACATTGTGACAAAAATATGAGGATACCTCTCCCTCATCATATCCTCAAGCTCCCATGTAGCTTATTCTAATTGGTGGTTCCTTCATAAAACATTCACCAAGCGAGTGGTCTTGTTCCATAGGACCACGATCGAGAATCTCTATCGGCTCTTCTTCATAAGAAAGATCTTGCTCCAGCGGTACAACTTCTTAGATAAGTTCATGTGAAGGATCAAGAATATACTTTCTCATGAGAGATACATGGAACACATCGTGAACATGAGAGAGATTCGGTGGAAGCGCCAATCGGTAAGCTACCTTCCCAACACGATCCAGTATTTCGAAAGGACCGATATATCTAGGGCTCAACTTTCCCTTATTTCAAAATCTCATTACTCTCTTCCAAGGAGTTATTTGTAAGAACAATATATCAACCAATTAAAAATATAGGTAATTTCTTTGGTTGTTGGAATAAATTTTTTGTCAACACTGACCTGCTCTAATGTGTTGTGGAATAGATCTGACATTTTCTGTCATCTCATCAACAAGATCAGGTCCTAATAGCTTTCTTTCCCCAACTTCATCCCAACAAGTTACAGTCCTGCATTTCTTTCCATAAAGAGCTTCATAAGGAGCCATCTGAATAATGGAGTGAAATATATTAATATAATAAAATTCCACCAAAGGTAGGTGTTGATCCCACCCATCTTTGAAATCCATAGAGCAAGCTCTCAACATATCTTCTAGTGTTTGAATTGTTCTCTCAGACTGATCGTCTGTCTGAGGATGATAAGCAGTGCTGAAACTCAACTCTGTATCCAGAGCATGCTGAAGACTTTGCTAGAACATCGAGGTAAACCTCGGATCCCGATCAGATATAATATAAAGTGGTACTCCAAGCAATCTTACCACTTCCTTCACATATATCCTATCAAGCTGATCCAGAGAGAAATCCTCTCTAATAGCAATGATGTTTGCCAACTTTATAAGACGATCAACTATGTCCCAGATAGCATTATTGTGTTTGGATGTTTTATGAAGTCCGATGACAAAGTCCATAGTGATGTTTTCCTATTTCCATTATGGTATGGGTAATGGTTGTAACATCACCTTAGACTTTTGTCTCTCAGCTTTAACTTGCTGACAAACAAAGCATCGAGAGACATATTTAGAAATATCTCTTTTCATGCCATCCCACCAGAAGTACTCTTTCAGGTCCCTATACATCTTCGTGCTTCCAGGATGAATAGAGAATGAAGAACTATGAGCCTCATCTAGCAGCTCCTTCTTTAATTTTGGGATGGGAGGAACACAAACCCGATTCCTGAACATTATTTTCCCATCACAATCAAGGTTGAATTCAAGATCATTTCTCACCTTCTTTTGTAACTCTGCTTCTTCATTTTGTGCCTCTTTAATATTCACATGTATAGATGGTTGAACATTCATTTGAGAAAGATATGATTTTTCCCCTTCCATTATATTTCCAGGATCCATCCCTTGTAAATCCGTAAATATTAGATCTTTTGTGATCCACATCATGGATAAGCTAGCTTGGTCTTGGTGACTTAATGCATCTTCCACCTTGTTTGCTTTCCCATGGTGGAAATAATTTAGCAGTCATGGTCCTTAATCAGCTCCAACCATCTTCTTTTGCGCATATTCATCTCCATTTGTGTGAAAATATACTTTAAACATTTTTGATCAGTATAAATGTCACATCGTTCTCCATAAAGATAATGTCTCCAAATCTTTGATGCAAAGATTACCACAGTTAACTCCAATTCATGAGTTGGGAAATTTTTCTCATGTATTTTCAAATTTCATGAGGCATAAGCTATCACCCTATCATTTTTCATAAGAACACACCCCATCCCCTTCTTGGATGCATCACTGTAGGTCACAAACCTTTCTCCACTACAAGGAAATGTGAGTACAGATACATTGGATAACCTTCTTTTCAACTCCTTGAAATTCTCTTCATATTCCTCCGTCCAAACAAACTAAACTCCATTCCAAGTCAACTTGGTGAGTTGATTAGATAATCGTGAAAAATCATTCACAAAACATCGATAATATCCATCCAAACGAAGAAAACATCGGATCTCAGTTACTGTTGTTGGTCTCGACCATCTTTCAATAACCTCTATTTTTGCTGGATCCATAGATATCCCCTCTTTTGAGATTATGTGACCCAAAAATGAAACTTTTTGAAGCCAAAATTCACACTTGGTAAATTTGGAATAAACCTTATCCTTCCTCAGGGTATTTAATATAATTCTAAAGTGATCTTCATGTTCTTCGTTGCTCTTGATAGACAAGAATATAGTCTATAAATACTACCACAAACTGATGATGATAGTCTCTAATGACTCTATTCATCAGATCCATGAAGATAATTGGGGCATTAGTAAGAACAAATGGCATCAATATAAATTCATAGTGTCCATACCTTGTACGGAAATCCATCTTTAGTAAATCCTACCTTTTAACCCTTCATTAATGATACCTTGAACGAAGATCAATCTTGGAAAAGTATCGAGCTCCATATAGTTTGTCAAATATGTCATCAATGTGTGGGAGATGATATTTCTTCTTGATAGTGATCTTGTTAAGTTCTCAATAATCAATGCAGAGTCTCATTGATCCAACTTTCTTCTTAACAAACAAAACTGGTTCTATCCAAGGTGACGCACTAGGGCGTATGAATCCATTATAAATATTCTCTTGGAGTTTCTTCTTCAATTCCTATAACTCAATTGGGGTCATTTTATAAGGTGTCTTTGAAATAGGTAAAGCACACGATACGAGTAATATTGAAAACACAACTTCACGATTTGGTGGAAGACCTGGAAATTTCTCCAGAAAGACATCATCAAACTCTCGTACAATGGGCATATTCTTAACCGTGAGTTTCTCTCCAACCTTTTGAGAAAAATAAACTTCATTTAGTGGAATCAAGACCCATAAGATGGAAGAAATTTCCACAAGAAGGTTATGTTCATCCTTGCATCGATAGACGATCATAGATTGATCTGGAATATGAAATGTGACTTCCCTTCTTTGGAAATTGATATCAGCTCCATATAGAGAAAACCAATCCATGCCAAGAATCACATCAAATTCCACTATAGGAAGGATCACTAGATTTGCAGGAATCACTTTCCCACAAACTTCAATCGGAGAAAAATTATAAACGTTTGATGCGACTGTTGTGCCATTAGGGGTTGTCACAACTTACTCAACATCTAATTGTTGAGGTAATACGATCATTCCCTTAGAAAATTTTTAGAAATAAAAGATTGGGTGGATATAGAATCAAATTAAACATTTTCTACTTTAGAGTGGATGGTTAGTGTACCATTCACCACTTCGTTATCGTACTCCACATCGCTGATAGAAATTGCATGTGACTTTCCTTTTTCTTTAGACTTAAGAGTTTGTTGATGTCAATCATCATCAACAACCCTTGGATTGTGGCATTGATTGGCATAATTCCCCATTTCCTTGCACTTGTAACACTGACGTATAGGCGGTGCACTCTCTTTATCCTTTTCTTTGTTCACATCACTAGATGTCTTCTTCCCATAATTGCGGCATTCAAATGCCCGATGAACTTCCTTTCTACATTTGAAAAATTTACTTGTCCCTTTAAGACAACTCCCTACATGTTTCTTTCCACACATTGAGCATAAAGGAAAACTCATCTTCCTTTTAGTGTGCTCTTTATATTTTCCTTTGAATTCCATTTTCCTCTTCTTATCAAACCCATATGACTGATGTGTTACTCCATTATCGATCTCAACTTTGAGAGAACATCAAACGATTTCCACATAGCTATTGATGTCCATTATGGATAACTCCCTTCGAAGAATTGGTTTAAAGCCACTAAAGAATTGACCGATCTTACTCTCAGGATGGATAATAATCCCAGAAGTGTACCTTGCAAGTCTTGTAAAATTTGATTCATAGGTACCAACAGATTCATCATCCTTTTTCTTCAGTTCAAGAAACTCCTTCTCCATATTTTTTTGAAGAATACGAGGGAAGTAATTATTGAAAAATAAGTTATTGAACTCATCCCATTCCATGGACTCAATTTCATCCCTATGCCTCGTATTCTTGATAAGATTCCACCATTTATCAGCTTCACCTTCCAAACGATAAACTGCTAAGAAGACTTTATCGTGTTTAGAACATTGAACAACTGAAAATAACTTTTCAGTAGTACTGATCCATTGTTTAGGCACTAATGGATCAGTAGACCAGTTGAATGAGGGTAGACGCTGCCGCATGAAGTATTCGACAGAATTTTGCTCCTTCCATTGCTCGTTTTGAAGTCCTGCATGATTCATAGCTTGAGAACGTTGTGTGAGCATGGCTAAAAGATTTTTCATTCCAGCTCCCATAATGTTTGGTTTCTCATGGGGCTATAATTGCATTGCTCGTCGCATTCTGCATTAACACAATTCTTTCGGGTTCCAGCCATTGACTAAAACCAAGAAGAATAGTGTGAGAAACACTAATTATAATAGGAAAAACACATAATCTAGAATAAAATTTCACACTTAAGGTCTTATCATAGGTTGTTCATGGCCATTTCTAAAACACTGGGATTGTGTTCTATGCTTAGACATATCCTTAGGTTTCTTACTAAGTCTTTCACATCCTAGTTTCCAAAGGTTGACTATACCTTCCCTCTGATACCAACTATAACGACCCATACATTACATACATTGTTAATACTTCAAAATTTAAGTACACTTATTATAACATATAAGAAAACCATGAAAGGACCGTATAAGTATAGTGTCTTTAGAATCTGGGATACATAAACAATTGGTTCATAAATCAACTACGTTGTCACCCATATATTTCATCATATCTAGAGTCCCTTTTGGGAATATCTTACTTAATAACCTTCTTCCTGACTTGGGGAAAAAACATAAAAAAGGGTGAGCTCAAATGCTCATTAAGGAAAAAAAAGAAATATCAATCATATCATATTCATAAGAACATATCATTTTGGAAATCCTAACCTGCTAAAGAGATCATAATTTCATAACAAGGGATAAATCATAATAGTGAAATGTAATCCCAATAATCATAACATAAATCATGAATCATTGTGTCATACACACATAATCATAAATAATCATTTCTTAGTAGTCAAGACTCATTGACATGACTATCTTAGCAGACAAAGTCCATTTATGAACTGAGTTCAATCCTTGTTTCAGCCCTGTTTCACTGAACCTGATTAACCTGTCGTTCCAGCCGTGTCTATCTCATGAGATATAAATCATTACCCAATGCATTGGAGGGAGATATAGGTCCCACCCATCTCATAATGATACCATTCTTATGTGTGCCACAAAATCATAAATCATACATCATTGCATAACCCATGTAATAAAAATGGGATTCTTAAACATCACGTCCGCATAACATAATCAATAAAAGATAAAAGGACATCATAAAAATAATTCCATCATAACATAATCAAATCAATGTAAAAATAGGGATAGAAATAGAACCCTATATTATCATAGAGGGGAAATAATTTTGATAAAACACTTGAACTCCATTCTTGAGGAAAATATCCTTTTTTACTTCAAAAACGGTTTCCTTTCTTAACATGTCATATAATTTTGAAATAAAAGATGTTGATTAAAAATGAACTTCAAAACGTGTAAATGATGATTAATGTAAATAATTTTCTAAAAAATCCATTCATGCTGTATAATTTAAAAAAACATTCTTCCCGTACTTTGGTCGAAAACGTCAAAAAGTACCTCGTACAAAAAACGATAAAAGATTATGTTCATATCTTTTACTAAAAACCCACCGAAAGGTAACATTTGATTTAAACAATTGTGGGTGGATGAAAATAACATTACAAAATGAGGAAACACGGATGTGGTTGATAAATATTCCCCAGTAAATTCTGATGTATAAACAATCTTGAATAAAAATGAGATTGTGTGATTTTCCCTTACCTTGGGTACGATTTGCTTCATAAGTGTCTGAACCACTGGTATAATGATTTAAATAATGTCATATACTTATTCCAGAATCATAGTCATTGTTAGGATATCATATATGGTCATATTCTTAGCTTTTTGTTAGTAATATTTCATTTCTACTTGTTATTCGTGTGTTTATTACTTTTTGTTCTTATTCGTGTTTTGTCGAATAAATTCTTATTATTCTATTTAGGTTATAGATACCTCATTTCCAGAATGGTATTATTGTACTAAATATCATTTTATTCATTCAATTCATTTATCTAATCATTATGCAATGAATATATTGTAGAACGAGTCGCATCATATCGTGGAGACGGTATTCCGTATGTACGCACAAGCGATGATATCGTTCCCATGATCGTGGAATTGTATTAGAGTGAATGTATACTATTTCAGAATCAATACCACATTAAAATAATCATATATAGTTATTTATTTGCACCATTATTCCCATCCATGTAAGGTGGTGGTGGAAAATAGATTACACCACGGCGTGGAGACGGTATTCCGTACGTACGCACGCGCAGTGATTTCGTTTTCCATAGGATGGATAGATGGTGAAATAGGGTTTTTTCATAATAATAATAACATATCAGTATATGAGTTATACTGATGTTATTACTTCATATTGAAACAACTAAAGAAGAAGTGGAAGAAGAAATAAAGTTGAAAGAATCGGTAACAGACATTACCTCTTATTTGAAACGCCTCTTTGAGACCTCATTTTAGGGAAAAAATTGTTCTTTCAAGAAGACCAGGACCTCCAGGATGTAACTAGGGAATTTGAGAAGAGAATTTGGCAGGGGTTGGCCGAGCTTTAAGGCTCAATGTGGTGTGGGGAAGAGAAGGAGGAGGTGCCCTTTTATAAGAGAGGAGAGGGGCACCTTTGGAAAAACTAAAAATATTATTTTATTATAAAGTCATATTCCGTTTCTAATAGATCCAAATTGATTTATTTCTATTACAAGGTGGGGATGGGTCAAAATAATCTCATACAATAGAATTTAGACACGTTTATTTTTCTATTTTAAACTTATCATTTATATTTAACTTTATGTTAGATAATTTAACTTTTACCGTGTTTTCTTGTTTTCGTACACTATAAGGTTAAGAATATTACAATAACAAGCCAAACGAACCCCATGTTGTTTATTATTAATATATATAACCTTATATAATTCATTTGGCCTAACCTTAAATTTTAGTAATAAAATAACAATTAATAATATAATATTTGTTTTTAAAACTATTTTATGTCAAATTTGACACTATTTGGTAATTGATTTTTTTGAAAATCATAACAGAAATATTAGTTCGAAAATAGTTAATTAAATCAATAATAACATGTCATATTAACACATAAAATTATTGGAATTCATAAAAAGTCTCAAATTACTTTTATTTGGGTATTTATAACATCAATTATGTCAATATTCCCTTTATAATATAATTACTGCATCATCATTGTGTCATAAATAAATTAAATTAATTAAATTATAAAAATTACAAATAAAGTACCATTATGTAGGAAATATTTTTATCTCTACAATGAATATTTATAGTCGAATTTATCTTATGTATAACCCTATATTAAAAATGATTTATATATTAAACATTGATTATAACTATTTTAACACTTCTTTAAATAAATTTATAATAAATGTCTTAATCTAATCCAAGTGGTCCTAAATGGTCATATTTTATTCCTAAGGTTGTTTTTGGTCGAATTACACTTATCCTATGGAATTAGGACATGTGTCAGAATAATAATAATATCATTTGTACCCATAATTACCCTATTTACTTTTAACCGTCGTAAAAAAAAGTAAAAAGTTACCATTCACAGAAAATTATTTTCATCTCATTGAACCACATTTTAGTCCTTGATATTAATCGTGTCTTCCATAATTTCTAAATTTCACTCACAAAAGCGGTGAAATTATGTTTTATGTGAATTTGGAAAATCTGCTAAGAGGTGGGTAAAAGACGGTAAAAAGTTCAATAAAATTTTTATATATATAAAATTATTATAAAATGACTCCAATGAATTGAATTGAACCTATATAGGTATTATGTATCAATTTTGACCTAAAATAAATTTAAATAAAATAAATAATTATTTAAATAAAAATTTTGTTTTTAAATAGTAACCAAGTGTTTTCACTATTCATCAAAAATTTAATGTTTTCAGAAAAATACCAAAATTTCACCCTACGCTATTTTCGATATTCCGAATCGAAAAATGAAGTCCATTTTGAAAAATAAAATCTAAAAAAATTCAAAAAGGGGGTATTACTATTCATAACGGTTAGTTTTAATAATATTTTAATAGCATATCGTTTTTTAGTGAAACTCGGTATTGCATACAACACAATCTATCGAGGAAGGTCGCGGTTGCATGTAAATAAAGCCAAGCTAGTGTTGTTTGTAGTGAAGGATTCATTTGATGATGTATATAACATAAAAACAAAATATTTCTCATAAACGTCTTGGGTGTTACAATCTACTCCATACAAAATGTTATGTCAGAACCTGATATCCCAAGTACATGTAGGTTCCCTAGAAAACAAAATTGACAAAAATATAAATAAAAATCCTAAATTGTATTATATTCTAAACTCATACCCCCAATAGATTATCAATTGAAATAACTCAACATACAATTTCCACTGTTTGGATCAATACAACAATGAAATATTAAAAAATAAAAGAATTTATAGAACCTATGTCTAATTATCAACAAGTGATCATGGACACTATAATAATCATACCTCAAAAGGTAGATGGTCTAGAATACCCACCATTAGGTGTAGACTAACCTTCACGATGATTACCAGTACCTCTACACTTATTTCCATCCCGAGTACCTTGAACTACACTACCTTGTGGGTATGGACGATCTCTTCTTGGAGATCCACATCCACCAACCCTACTATTAGGACCCATGAAACTCCAACAACCTAATTGATATGGGGTGATTGACCCCCTTCCCACATTTGGAAGTTGCGTCTGACATCCATCTCTGCTCGAATAATTAGGATTTTGAATAAAAACTATATATATCCCAAACTACCACCCAACTGGCACTCGAATGGTGGTCAAGGAAACTAAACACATATATTCCCCAACCATCCACTATTGAAATAGAAAACCAAACCACCACCCTGAGAGACTGGCCCACTCATATATCTACTTTGTGAACTTTCATTCTATTAGAAATTCCCAATATAATTATTCCTTCCCTCTGAATATGCACCGCTTTTCCACCTAACTAGCACCACATTTCCAAATTCTAATGTTACCATCATGTACCCTTCTAAGATAATTTCATAGTCCACTACCTATAAAAAACTCTTTAGATGTAGGATATTCTCATGGGACCTAATCTCGTGTCTAAACCCATCATAGAAGCATTTATACCTAGTCCCCTCATCCCTAGTAAATGTCAGAATGATGTGGCATAAGTTATTGAAACAACTAGAGTAATCAATAATTGAGGATACCAATAGGTAAAATTAAAAAAATATAAATCCTTCTCCTAACATAAATAATTTGTGTAGTAGTGTTCGATAAACATTTTCTGAATATCCTTTTATAATTTCCTTCAAACTACAATGTATAAAAAATAATTTCCTAGAAGAACTTTTCCTATCCCCTAGACAAATAGACTAATAGGTTTAATCCCCTATCATAAGGGGCATCTTGAATATCTAGAATTTAATATATAGACGCTATCTAGAACATATATTCTCTAGATCTTCCTCTCCAGTAAAGGTTAAAGGGTAATACGGATGAAACAACTTAGTCATCTCAAACATTCCCATTGGAACCCACCATGGGTACCAATCCATAATCTATAGAAAATGAGAAAATTTACAATGAAACATCTCTTCCCTTATATTTTGTTTCCACTTGATCTTCTTGAACCCCTACTGGATGAGAATTCATGGAAAACATTTCTAGTCCCCCAACTGACATGAATAATTTTGGTGGTTTTTATCTACAATTACTAATACATTAATTAGAATAAAAACCATAAATATTCTACAAAACATAAATTAAGGATCACTAGTATAAATTAAAAAATAAGATTATATAATATTATCCAAACCAACCTATCATATGAGAAACATTACCCTCATATATCCTTAAAAAGATCCATGGATATCACACGGCAACAGAAAAACACTGTTAAAATCCTTACCATATACACAATTTCAAATATCCTTCTATATACAAACATACATCAAACAAAATTAATTCAAATTAAACCCTTTGATAGGTACAATTACTTATATATTATTTCAAATTTTACACTTATTTTTATGCATTTAAATAATTTAATTAAAAAAATATAATCAATTTTATGAAAATCAATTGCATATCACAATTTATGTCCCACACACCAGTACCATTAATGTGCCTTACAAGATTAATTTAATAATGTAATTAGTTTCCTAGAATTATTCTTTAATGCACAGCTTCATGAAATTCACGTAAAGAGAAAAATATTTTAAAGCTGTCACATCATAAAACAAGTGGGTCACCCAATGGTGACATATCATCATATGTAACAATATTCACCATGAAAAAAACATCCACCCATGTGTGAAATGGTTTTTCCATCATACATTAATCAGATAATCATAATAATGATCTTCTAACTATGGAAGGATTCCTTCTTAAACTGCTATCTTTTATCCCCATATTGATTTTCACAAAAAATATCTCATCTGATACAATATCGTAACATCACATACTTAGGAGCCACTAAACCGGTTCCCTCAGTCGTATTGTTACATGACCTCTTGTGTGATACCCCACATGATAGAGGATTCCTAAAAGAAGTAGGGTTATAAGAGTATTATGGGGAGAATATAAAATATTTACTAATGTAATCCACATTTGAAAATTAATCGATTGGAGGAAATAATATTTAATAATAAATGAACATGAATAAATTACCATCTCCCAAAACTAGGGAAAATAAAAATCAATAGTAAATATGTCATTTCATAATATAGGTCCTTGTGAAACAAATCCCAAAATAAATATAAATAGAGAAATCCTAAAAAAGGTCCTTATTCCTTGTACGAAATTTCATCCATGTACATCTTAGGCATGACTCATCTCCATAAAATAAGTCAAATGCCACTTTCTTGACTTGCATGTATGAAATAAACTCAGGTACCCAATCCCAGTCCAAGATGGGTGTCATTACAACATAGTAGGCAACCACCAATGGTATCAACAAAATATATAGTCTGATATAATAGTTCATGAAATTATTAAATAAATGAAAATTAAACAAAAGATAGTTCATGTGGCATTATCCGATAACCTTTATAGTTATTATTTTAATTAGAATAATTAATTAGTTTCATATTCTTCATTACATAGTTAATCATCAACATGAATTCCATGGGTTAAAAATTTATATCATTAAAAAAATGATTCATTTCATTTCTATTTTTGAATAAGGTAATATGTGAAGTCCCCATCTCACAATTGATAATGTATTAAAACATCAAAATTTACTAAACATAGATCTTGTTCTGTTAGAATATAACCATTAGTGGAATAGATATCTTTCTCTTTCCTTGAACCATACATTGTGGGTTGAGTAAGAGGATCAGTCCAACTCAAACTGTGGGAGGAGTCTCCGTCTATTATCCCACACCTCAGGCCATGTACACATGATTATTCATCCATTCACCAAACACAGACTCCATCCCAACCATAAAACCAATAAATATATATTATTCATAGTCTATAAAATTTGACATGGGAATTAATATTATTACTTAACCCATTAATATGTTTTACATGAACATTACAATTTTTTTAGTCCAATTCTCATACTCATGCCTTTCTCAATATAGGTATGAAACATTCCCATATATCCAAAAATTTCACATATCCATCAATTACCTTATGATATCCCATTTATCATGATTTTATTTTCACTTACCATCATTAATTTAACATATTCAGAATTTCATATTCACTAATTCACATAGGCATTTTTAATGTAACACATAATCCATGATTAAAAATCATGATTAACCAAATTAACCCATTTTCATCCAACGCCAAAATACAGCTTATGCTATTTCAAAATCCATAATCAATATTAATATTAATTTTCACATCCATAGAACATGTGACAGTATAGAACATGTGATCTTCATTATGACACAATGATTATTCACTTACATAACCTATTTATAGAATCTGGAATAGCGGGGCACCCCATGGGAGTCCCAAAATTAGTCAAATCATCCTCGATGGATCCCCTAGGGACCATGAGGGTTTTAATTCGTCATTTAGTAACTAATTTCACCAAATATTCCCAATTTAATCATGTGAAATATAATATATAACCATGAACTAGACCAAACATGCATCGATCTATAAAAAAATGTGGGATATAACTTATAAACCACCTACCTTGTATATATTCTCTAAGACACACTTAATCATAGGCATATATCCTAATTAAAACACCTAAAAAGTCCTCAAACCATATATAATCAAAATAGAGGTTTTACTATATTTAGATGAAGCTAAGATTAATATGCTAACCATAAACCGATAAGAGAATCAATAGTGTGATGAAATTCAACTAGAGCTTCGATTTGCAACCAACGAATCCCCAATCAGATTTGTATTGAAGGATAATAACCTATTGGATGCTTTGGTCATTTGGTTTTATCACTAGGGATTACAGAAAGAGGGTTGGGTGGAAAATATGGTGAGGTTTTTCAATATTATAATCTAAATGTTATATTTTTTCCAACATTTACAATGTCTAATGCTTTACCCGCATTGGTTTCAATACTATGCACAAACAATATGCAATCCACTATCTCATGGAAAAAGGGTCCAAACAATTACCTAAGAAGCTCTGCGTGGTTTATAAATTTGGATCCAAACATGAGATATGCCATTGTCCCAAACCACATATCTTGGACATACCCTCACATGGGTTTCACTAACCATGCGCAAACCGTGTAACATGACTCAAAATTTCATTTTTCCTTCTCTTTAATGTTGTGATCCCCCAGCACAACAATGATCCTTCTAATGAAGACAATAATCATTTATTTACCTATTGTGAAGAGACATAAATAAACCTAAACAAAAACATACATTAATATAATTTAGTATCCTATAAATTTAAAAAAATCACGTAATGAATCTTATTTTAACATATTTAAACATATATTATTGAATTTTAGGTTTGGAAAATTGCTGAAATATTCATAACATTTAGTAGAAGGAAGAATATAATATTAATCATTAAATGATTCATTTTGATGGTTTTTATTTAATTAAGTAATCCTCTAGATTAGGATGATTCAAAATTGATTAAAAATAATTTAAATCTGTTACAATATATATATATATATAATATTCTTTAAATTTGGAATTTTTATTAAATTAGTTCATAATAGTAAGGAAATTATTTAATTTTTCATCGATACAACATGATAATGATTTAATAATTTATGTTTCATTAAAATTATAATTGTCAAATGAGCATATGAATTGACATATTCACCAATACATTTCATGTAGGGGGAGATGCATTGTTCTTAATGTTGTAGTGAGATCATCAGTTATATTCCAAACCATATAGATTATGTTATTGATTGAGTGTTAGAGATAGTGACTCAATGATATGGGTGAACATAAACAATCTATTATTTATAAAATCATAGATTAAAAGTTTACAAGAATTTTCCAATAATGTATATAATTTATTCTACATCGATTTTTCATTTATCTGTGAACAGTGTTATATTTCAAATTTACATGAATTTAAATTTTTATTCAATATGTGGTTGGATAATGTATGATATAAAAAGGTAAATACTTCTCCTTTCAATGAGTGAACAATTTATAAATGAAATGGAAAAGTAGGGAATAAATGAATGTAAATTAAATTATAATAATTGCTTTATTCACCCTCCACTACAAAATATGTCCATGGTTCCAACTCACAGACCCACACATATAAATATTTATAGTTGGGTATTCATATATGTCCATGTGGTTTAGTAGAGTGTGAATATAACATCACAAGGATGTTTGAATTGTTACTCATTTTAAGATATTGGGAAGTATCCTAATTAATCTAATACAGGTATAGACCCCCCATGAATTTTAATGGTTGTCATATAATGTTCATAAAAATAAATGATATCTTTCCCAATAAATATTAAGATAAATATGGATTTTGGATTGGAAAATCATGTCAATTCGTATATATAATAATCTTTAATCGTACTTATGGTTGTAGAATTTTTTATTGTATGAAACATAATATCATATATAGTATCATCCTAGGAATTTAATCACAACCCCAACATTGTATCAATTGAAGAGATGGAATTTAACACAATAAACATGAAAATTCATTATATATATATATATATATAACCATGGAGATTTGTGATCAATATAAATTAATATCTTATGGTTGTAGTTGGGATAATATAAGCATGACCTTGTTAGATTTTGTTGTGTAGTGAATGGACGACAAGATTTCATCATCTAAAATTACAAATTATTTATTTCTTGATTTAATGTTAGGTCCACAAGGCTGAATACCCTAAGAGGGGGGGGGGTGAATTTGGGTATGAATAATTTAAAATTAATGACTGTTCTAGTCTTGTTTCGATGTTACACAAAACACCCTTCTCTCCCTTTCATGTTTCACAATATAAACAGAATGTAAAGAAAGCACATGACACATCAATTTTTACTTGGTTCACTGCTAAGGGCTACGTCCAAGGAGAATACGCCGACAAGTTGTTTGTCATACCAAATTTCAGTAAACATCACTAGCTGTGGATTACAATGTTTAGGCATAGTCACTCTGTCCTAGGCTCACTTACTTTATAGGGTTTAGGGTCAGCTCACTACTTTCCCAAGGGTCACTCCCTATTTCTCTCCCTCTGGATCACTGCCGGTGGAGAGGATGACCTTCTTCCTCTTCATTTTCTCACTTCTCTTGGAAAGGATCCCCTCACAGTTTAGTGACTTGTAGGTCTCTTCATTATCCAAAATGAATACATCCTCTATTGTATGTGGATGCTCTATTGAAGTCCAAATTTCACCCGTAGATTAATCTCTGTTTTCACCGAAGGAATTGGGAAATCTTCAAGCTTACATGAAACCCCGAATCACTGCCGAAAATCAACCTTACATGGCTTGTAGGTCTATCCCCACACGCAAGTCTCAGCGCACAAGTCATAACTGGTGTGCAAGTCCACCTCAGACACCTGCTCAACATAGGATTATTCAACTCCAAACTTGCACGAAGCACTTCCCTTTACGCCCAATCCAATATTTTTTTGAAACTACCAACCGGCGCGCAACATCAAACACTGGAGTGCATGTCCACCTGCGCGACCACACACCACTTGCACGACTTCCTCACATACTCAACGAAAGATCTGATTTTTCATAGTGTTGAACTCCTTTAAAAATGAGTAGGGGTGGTCCTGTATTTATTGGATTTTGATCACCCTACGCAATGGCGTGCAAGTCTCTGTTCAGTGCGAAAGTTTCAGCATGCAGATCACTTCCCTTGCAAGTCACCTACTCAACCAACACAATTCCTGCACGACCCTCTTTCCTTTGTTATATTTTGTGTTTCTGATCCTGAAAAATAACAGGCGCACAAGTTCCCAAGCCTCCTAGGCATCGGCGCACAAGTCTCTTCACGGTGCGCAAGTCACCGGCGTGACCACACCAATACCTGTGTGACCCACTTTCCTTTTCCATATTTTGACATCCTGATCTGGAAAAACATTAGGCGCACATGTTTCCTTTCCCTGTATCTGTTCTTTTTGTACAGCCTCCATATTATCCATCTCTTTTGTCGACATTCTTTAATGAAACATATATCGTTGACCACGACTCTTGAACACGACATTCCACCATGTAAATCCATTTTTTATTAAATTTGTATGTCATTGTTTTGCTTTGTTAACTATCACCACATAGATTTCCACTTTGTCAACAAACATAATCACCTTGAAAAATCTTTAATGATACCTTGAGGGTTTGTTTCCCAACATTTATGAATAATTATAAATTTTCATTAGATCATTTTACTTATAAAAAATATAATTCTAATATATCTGTATTCTGTGAATTAGTAGACATATTAAGGATATGTTTATAGTAATATATATGTTTCTAAACCCTGTATGATGATAATTTTTTTTTTATTTCTTCCTAATGATGTTGAATAACAAATTTTTTTCAAAATACATCAATGAAGTATTCTATAAGTATAACTTCTAAATAATTCCAAAAATTTATACATAAAATCAGGATTTATGTAACTATTCCTCAGGGACCAGAGTTTGTTGTTAGGCTAGTAAAATTACACCATTTGAAAAATTTTGGAATCTATGTAAAAAATAATATTTTAATTTAGAGTGTTTTTTGGTATACTATGTTTTTTAATTTCAAAATGAAATGTTTTAAATGGATAAAAATTCAAATTCAACCAGTATAATGTAAGCATAAACCAGTTTATTATAAACATAATCCATCGAACTGATTCATGAGTAACTAGTAACAACTATAGGCTTTATTTTGTATGTCAGTTACTTCATTCATTTATTATGAAATGTATTAAAATATTGGTTCATGAGGTTCATCTGGGGAGCCTTCCTCAGTTTTGATCCATGATTCACGATTAGATGTTTGTTGGTAGGTATTGTATGACATCCTGATATAGGAATTTCTAGTATGAATTTTTTATTTATATATATTTAATCTATAAGAGTATTTTTCTTATCCAAATAAAATAATATAAAATATTCCATTATAATGTATTGGATGTGATTCAAATAATAAGAAACAATTGATAAAATTTGAATCCATAACATGGATTGTTTTTTTATTTATCAAATATTAAAATTTTATGTATCAATATATTCCCTAAAATTATTATATATCTATTCACTAATGTATAACATCTAATTATTTAATATGAATTTTCACATTTTCTATCATTTAAGGGAAATTCCAGAACATACATAACTATCAATATTTCCATTAAGGTTTGACATCTATATCAAATGCTATGGTGATGTTGGAACCTTTGACCAACTGAGAGTATGGAAGGTAATTTCATCCATTAGGAAGTATTATTTCACTGTATTTGACTCCCTATTAGATATAAGTCATATTAAATAATAATTGTAAGTCATAACAATAGTGATATTAATATATTATTGAGATTCAAAATTTGAGAACCCTAAACATTAGAATTATATTATGTCTTGTATGATTCAATTATTTTTTGACTATATGATTTAATGAAATACTAATATGGAATAAAAAATTTATCTATTTCTAGGGATTCATTTGAATCCAATGAATGGGTGTTAAAGGTGAAATGGACATGTCATGGTTCCAAAAAATGTAAATTCCTAAAAACCCATTTCATGGAAATTGAAAGAAAATTAGTTTTGAGAATAATAATGGTACATATAGTAT
Organism: Viscum album; assembly: GCA_963277665.1. Taxonomy (NCBI): domain Eukaryota; kingdom Viridiplantae; phylum Streptophyta; class Magnoliopsida; order Santalales; family Viscaceae; genus Viscum; species Viscum album. The sequence continues at coordinate 123,777,782 of OY728138.1, read as the reverse complement.
ATTTTATAGACATGTCACATTGACCATATTTGTTACATTTTTAGAAATGCATCTACAACCACATTAATTAATTTTAATGTTATTCAAATGGGTTTATTCATCTAAATTTTTCAAATAATGTGTTTATATTAAATGAATTGATGAGAATCCATCACTGAATATACATTACCTGAATGTAGATTTTTTATTGGAAATAGGTGTTGTAATAGTGGGTTTCCTAGACCCAACATTTATTTTTTATTTTCCATTACCATATCATTTATATAGTAATTTATGTAGGAATATTTCATTACATTAGTGTGTTGATATTTCTCTATCAACTATTTACATGGGAATGTCCATAAATTACTTTTTGTATCATAATGTTAAAACATTGTCAAAAAAATAATGGCAATTTTTAGGTACTATGAAAATAATTTTTTGAAAAATTTCTTATAGAATAGACACATAATTTTTATGGGAAACAAATTATATGTGAAAATAAGGATCTAGGGGATGAAAATAATTTAGACATACTATCATGATGTTTTCACTTAGTGATCTAGAATCGATGAGATTATGACAACTAACATGATTGTTTGAAGCTGACATGAGTCATTTTTCATTGATTATTCCTATCAATAAACACTTCTAATTACCTCTCGACAAATTTTTTTTATCACTATATTTTATTTTATCATGTAGTCTTATATAATGGAAAAAACATTTCATTGATGATCTAGTGATTCATCATACGTTGAGAAAATCATTGGTGTTATGGAAGTGATTTAATAATCAAAATGGATTTTTTTTATTTTGAAAGGAAGCGAAATATCATGAATATTTAAAAATGGTGATATTAATATCAATAAATACATATACATGGTATAATAAGTTATGTATATCCTATAATTTAAAAGATTAAAACAACATGATAGGAAAATGAAACAGTGTGTGAGGAATTCTTTATTAGATATCATGAGACAATGATATTATATTACATAGCGTATGGTTTTAAAAATGGTTTTGGTTTCAATTTAGTTTTCGTATCTCATCAAATGGCCTAGATGGTTTAGTAAACTCCCCTCATATTATTCAAAAAATATTCACTATTACCATGGTAAGGGCTTAGAGGGTTATAAACAATAGAGTATTCAAATTTCTCCCCTAATTAGATAAATACTAGCAATGGAAAGTGTGGGACCCACCTCAAGGTCCATGATTTTTTTTGTGAAACAAATGTATAAAATAAAAAAATAAATAAATTTTCATTCAATTATATAATATCAATAATTAAACATATTTAATAAATTTATTGATAATGTATTATTTGAATAAATGGAAAAATATTAAGCAAATGAATATTATTATTAACATCGTTTTTTGATTGAGAACAGCTTGAATTATTTTTTTAATTAGAGACCCTGTATTATAATTTATTTTATTTATTATATATTAAATAAAGATGATAAAATATAAATTATTTTTATTATTTATTTAAATTATAATAATTATGCAATGGTTATTTTTTAGTGGTCATTTTATATATGGGGTTTAGAACTCTTTTTTGATATTTAATCACCACTCTATTAGAAAATAGACACCATTTCACAAGGAATATAAATTAAAATGTATTTGATATGTCTTGTATCATCGTTTATGTATCTTATTGTGATAAAGGATCCTTCATTACATTCAACCCATACACTCCATTGCAGAACAACCAATTTGAGTCGTTGTGATCATCCTGACATTTAAACATTTTTTGATCCTTTCCCCATAACACATGTTCTTAAAAGTGTCATTCAAGTGGACTTGTAATGATTTTTTGGATTATATAATGTCAATAAACTATCGATAAACTGGGAATAAGACTCCAGTGAGGAGATTTTTTCGATCAAACAGTTAATTTCAATGATGTAACCATTCAGTTTTACTTTTATTTATAAATAAATTCACATGTGTACCTCATATGTCAAAAAAGGTCTTAGATCAATGGAGATGAAGATATTATGTCTCTACGGTAATGAAAAAATTGAAATCCTCCATCAATCATTTTAGGTATTGTTCCATACAACCAATAATTTATTCCATATCCTATGTACAACAATATTTATTGAGGCACTGATTGGGTTTGTGTAGTGGGGTCCATTATGAATATGTACTTCTTCAATATAGTTGAGTGTATAACACCCCTGGATGATTATGACATAAAATGATAAATGTGTCAACCAATTTCAAAAAGGTGAAACCTTTTTTCTAGATCATCCATGATTACAAACCCAACGTCATTTGGGATATGATTGGACTAGTTATCTAGATATGTGACCACCTAGATGATCCCCATTGTTTCTATTTGTTATAATAATGAATAAATAGTTAGCATGTTATATTCATCAGGGAGTGTCATTAGTCTTATAAGTGACCCAAGTGGATAATATACTATGATGTATGTTGAATGAAAATATTTATTATATGAGACACATAGCACCAAGTTAAATAATTATCGACATGGGAGGTTGGGAAATGCAAATTTTAATTAGAGTGATCAAGATAATTTTTATGAAAATGAATAATTTAATTTTAATGAAATAAATTAGTGTCATTATTTAGTACTGGTGATTCTAATTCTTCATCAATATAATCATGGATAACCAGGTTATTTTCATCCATAAAATTAAATTGGATTGAAAATTGTTTCTACTAGTACTAAAATTGATGAACAATATTGATTGTACCTAGTGCATGGAGTGGAAAACTAATTCCCTAGCTAAAAAACTAAATGGTAACCTAGTGGATGTTATATTGAATCCCATAGAGAAATAGAGGAAATGAAATAGAGTGCGCCAGTTGGTGAGGATCAATCAATTATCTAGAAAAATGAATTAATATGAGGATGGCATTAATATTATTGAATAATATTTGAAAATAGTCAAAATAGAAAAACAGAAAGAGAAATATGGAAATAAACATGTCGGGGTTCTCACCTGATTATGGTTACCATCAAATATTTTTATTTAATATTAATAAATAATAATGAAAATATTTCTCTACGGGGAGTCAATTATATTTTATTTCTTTCTAAAATTACAAAAAATTGCTTGTTTGAAACATAAATCACATCATCCATTGATTGAATTCACAAAATCATGTTATATAAGTACCCCCAAAATAGTGGTAATAGACAATAAAAATATTCATATGTTTTCAATTTTAACTCCTTTATTTATCATAATTGTTTTAATTGTTCGTCCATTTTGAAACCATAGAATATTTTGGAATTAATTTTGTACATTTTTTTATAAAATAAAGATCATAAGAAAATAAAATACAATAAAATTTATATTATGATGAACACATAATCATAGAACAACCCTATAATTAGAAACTCACCACCATATTATGATGTTCATGGTGTATGGATTGAGAGGAACCTCAATCCTTAACATGTGTACGAATGGTAAGTGAGGGGATGAATAAAATAATCTAAAATATAAATGAAGACAATAGAAATCCTACTTGGATTTTAGTGATGATCAATTTGGTAGAGAAGAAACACCATCTTCTTAAATGGCTTACAAAAATTATATAGGTATTAGAATATATTTATAGAAAAAATTAATACAATTCATGTATGAAAATGTGCATGATGTGTAAATGGGTCAGTGGTGAAGGGAAGATATATGGAATGTTCAATCCTTTGGACCATCCTTTCAGACCAAAGAATGTGTGGGATCCATGTCTTGGACCTGACGAAGTGGAACTTCAATATAGTGAGGATGATGCTAAGGAGGATAGCTCTATATAAGATGGAGGGGATCCTCAATTTCCTCCATGACTAGCTTCTAAAAATGTATCATATGAAAAGGAAAGTCCTCCTATGACCCTACCTAGAAGGGAAGGAGATCTGGGAGAAAGTGTTGAAGAAATATCTGTAAATAAGGAAGACCTGGCTAAATTCGATCATAAGTAGACTGGTCCAGATTCAAGTAGTAGTGATGATGAAGAAGAAAAATTATCTGAAAGTTGATGTACCTGTTTGAGACTTAGTACTCTGATTAGGAGATCTAATAAACTTGTTGAGGAGGTTCTTGAAGTGGAAATATTAGTACCAATTACTAATATACCTTAGCCTATGGAACCTGGATTAGATATAAATATTGTTGTAGATGACTTCATTGTAGAGGAGATGGCTGCAGTTGTGGATGAAGAGGAGGAAGCTCAACTAGAGAGGGAGAAACCTGTAAGGATAGGATCAGTTTCTGTGACCTATAAAGTGGAAAATTTGTCTGTGGATCCAAGATTTGTTGTATAAGGACTAGACTATCCTGATTCTGATGATGAGACACCCCTTAGAAGGAATCATGTGTCTGATGATATTTCTCAGAGGAAGTTACTGCTTAACCACTAGCTCCAGTAGCTCTAGCTGAGGACATTGTGAGAAAACGTGATCTTGAGGCACTGAAATCTGATTTCATAACCTATTTTGTTAAAGAGCTAAGTAAGATGGAATGTTCTTTGGTATCTTCTCTGGGAAGTGTTTTTTCAAGTGTTGTGACATAAGTGATGGATGAAGTAAAAGAATTTCAAAATCAAGTTAAACTTTTAGCATAAGTTGTTGACTCTCTAAAGAAATCTGTTGATTCATTTTTTACCTTCATAAGTACTAAATCACAAGTTGATACTAACATCAACTACATTTGAAGTGTGGTGAAATAGTTTATGGATGTGTTTGAAGATTTTAAGAAGGCCATAAAATACGTGTCTGTACTCAAGATTCTGTTGTGAAAATTTTGACAAGTAATTTGACTCAGTCTTTCAAAGAATCAGTAGCCTTTACTATGGAACCTCCTAATGCATCCAAAGTATGAGTTGATATGGAAAAGATTAGATATGTGCTGAAAGAAGAACATGGTCATGTTTGTTCAAGTAGCTCATCTGATTTTCAGTTGATTACTACCACTAGGGATATCAAAAAAATCATCCAAGATTATATGAGAGATGCTACTACAGCCCAAAAGGAAATCAAAGACAAAAACGATTATTATTTCTAGAGACTGTACACCAAGCATTTTCTAACGTATCATTTCATGATGCTGTTATAGAATCTGAAAATGCCTTAAGTATCTATAGCCTTCATAGAAAAAGTTATTAAGCTCAGGGAGTGGACACCTACTTTGGACAAATTTATGGAGAACAAGTATAGTTTCATCATTACCATGGTGAGAGGGGGATGTATCATTATGGATTTCAGGAATCATTTACCGCCATTCCTACATGTGGATAGTACACCTATCATCATTCCTCCTTCCTTATCTACCACTAGTTCTGCTGGTTCTACACCTTAAATGACTCCTGCTCGGGCAATCAAAAGCCTGACTCCTATGATTAGACAGAGGAGTACTCATCACAGACCTGGAATTGTTTTAGTACCTAAACCACCTTTGCTAATTACTGGTGTACCGAAGCCTTCATCTCAACCTACACTTCCTCAGTCCTCTGGTCCTAAAGGGAAATCCAAAGTGGACATCCTAGAGGTTGATTGAATGAGGACATAGTTTTTGATAGGTTTTTTTGTATTTCTTGTATTTCATTTTTACTATCTCCTGTAACATTGTCATGTGAAATGAAAATATATGTTTTATCTCTTCCTCTTTTATTCTCTAAACCATTGTTTTTCTCTTTTTTCTAATCACAATGGGGGAGAAAAATTATAATATGGGGAGAACTTACAATTTTGGGAAAAAGTACACTAAGGGGGGCGAGAATTATAATATGACTCTTTGGGGGAATAAATATTCTATTTTTTTACTCTTATGATTGTCCATAGTTTAACTCTGATACATTTCATTGTTATCTTAATCTTTTGAGAGTTATACAAGAGCTCTCATACTTATTCTTTAAAAACAACAATCAAAACGATATTTGATACATTTAAAGAGATTTGAAACATTTGAGGAGCTTTGATACATTAGAGAGTTATGATCTGAATACACTGAGAAATTCTAGTAGATGTATTTTACTCTGATTCATTAATTTCTATTCTTGATTATAATGCCATAAGATGTGATTATTCAAAAGGGGGAGATTGTTGGAATCACATGTTTTGATAATATCAAATATGATTAGATATGTTCTGATAATCTCTAATCATGCTTATCTATATAATAATTATGTTTCATAATTATGCCCGCATGTTCTATAGTTAGTATGGATGTCAAAATAATCATATTATATCAAGGAATATATTAATCATTGTTTATTTATGTTTAACAATGATGACGTATGATATTATTTCAATCTAGAAATAATATGCATAAAATAGTTACTTTGTTAGAATATATGTTTATAAGTCACTGATAGTTATAATTATGACTGATTTTTCATAACAAGGCTAAGGTGCAAAGATCCAATTATTAAAATAGAATGGCATACAAGAAGTAAAGAAAGAGAATTAAAAACAGAAAATAAGGTCAATTAAAAAGTCATCAGCACACTCGGGAGCAATTGTTCGTACTATAAATAGATGTTTGAGCACACCTTCCACTTGGTTGTATCCCCCTCCGCCAAGCCACTGCCTGCATCTAGGGACCTCCACCATTATCTGGGATATCAGAAGTTACATCAGGGTTCAAACACTTATCTCCATTCCGATCATCCGTTGGTTTCTTTTCTTCATCACTACTAGAAGATTCAAGAAATTCAAATGAATTATAAGTACTCACCTATTTTATAACTTTCTGAATTTGAGAGTGAGGGGTGCCACAACATGGTGAAGTCTGGGATGATCTGGAAACATTGTCATTTTTGATTCCCTCCAAACTAGGAAGGTCTGCATGCACTTCAGAGGAGTCTTGGACATATTCCATTAAGGGACCTTTCTGTTTATACTACCCAGTTTGAGTGGGATTATGGTTCATTCTATGGGTAATCATGACATCCTAGAATTAGTCTTTTTAAGAGATACATAGTCTAGAATAGAAACTGTATCCAAACCTTCTTTAGCATTCTAAAGTGAAGAATCACCAACACTAGAACTTTGTTGAAAACCATGAAGTAATGTTAACTTAACTTATTCCTTAGGATTAAATTTCAGAGGGGATAATACAATATTATTAGCATGAGTAACTTTAGAAATTGTGTATGTTTCTCTATCCTCTGTAAACAAAAAATAGCCTTTTCCATTTGAGGAAAGAGAATGACCGAAGGGTTGTAACTTTTATTTTCTTTTTCTGAAGTATAGTTACAAACATCAGTCACCTCTTTCCATTCTTCAGATTTTCGGATCCATAGGAAATGAAGAAGGATAATGATGCTTTGAATAACCTTTCCTCTTTCAAGGGTTTCTCTGGGGGATCATTCATTCCTCCATCAACTCGCGCACCCCAATGAATCATTCCAAAAGGGTCAACAGCACATGTTTCAGCCTCGGAAGATGAAATAGAGGCTAGGATTGATCTGTGAAAACATTCATTCCTCTCTCGCATCTCCTAAAGGAATGGTTTGAAAACCTGGAAGACTACAGATCTCATCTCCTGGTTGGCTGATATTTGGGGATTCAATGAATTCAAATGTGTGTCCCTTGATCGCAGACTCTTTCATATCTTGTTTCTTTTAGTGGAGCTCAAAAGTAATGCTTGAAGTATCGACTCCATCAATCTCAGGCTAGGTACACTTAGACATTATTAATGAAAATTGAACTTCAATTTTTTTACTTTAAGGATACATGGGAGGAAGTATGGATAATAATACACGGTCTCATCTGGGAAGTGTGGCTTGCTGAGATTTTATTCGATATTGCATCTGCTATTGGGATTCTTTTTAGAATAGATCATGTCACAGAATCATTATGTTATAGTATTTTTTCTCGGGGCCAAGTATAGGTTGACCTTAGTACTACTTCAATAGATAAAGTGATTTTATCTACTCAATAGGATGATATTTTTCTTTGGATTGAATATGAAGGCATTCCTCTTTTCTGTGTTACTTTTCAAATTATTGCGCATGATGAATATTTATGTAGAAGAAATGTTATTTGTGAAAAATATCAAATTAAAGGGAATGATATACAACACTGTTGGAAGCCACCTAAACAAGGTATGGAACGAAGCACTGGGTAGAATAAGATGGCTATTTTTGTTGGTCATGATCTACAAAAGGACTCAGATAGAGAGACTGTTGTGTCTCCTAAAAATCCTCAAATGTATCTTGATGAATAACCCAAAAACGGAATGTTCTGAAGAACCTATCATGACTAGTTATAATTATGACTAATATATATTAGTTCACCGATACAAGTCCAGTGATGCAGCCTACCGATAAAGTGGAGCTAGAGATAGGATGAAGCTACAAATAGAGGATTCTACTGATAGAAAGACCTAATGCTACTGATGATAACAGCTAATGATAGCAAGGAAGAGCTACCGACCGAAGTTCACCAATACAAAGAACTACAGATTGAATAGAGATACTGATACAATGAGCTACTGCTACACATGGAGCTATCGATACCTGAGCTACTGCAACAAGAGTTAGCATTACAGGTCTATTGACAGAGAGATACTAATGGAAGATGGGTTTTAACCGGTCACTGGTACTCAAACTCTATAATTTGTCAATATTATTAATATAATTCTAACAATCATATTTTCATAATTCAATGAAACTGATATTAGTTAATGTGGGTTGTTGGTAAGTTAGGGAACAATTCCTCGTACCTATAAAACATAATCATTACCATTGCCAGAGCTCAAGGAAAAAAAGGAATATTGAGATACTGGAGAATAGAGATATATGTAAGGAAGACCATATGATACATACGAGACACATAGAAGAAGATATACATGTACATTCAGAGTATAACACTCAATGAACTCAAAGAACACTCATACACATAAATAACAAAAGTTCAACGAGGAGGTTCAAGTGCTACAAAGAATACTCTCACATTCAAGATGAACATCTATACTGGAAGTGAAGGAACATAACCACAACACTCTATTTTCCAAGAAACATTCATATAAAGACTCAAAGCTTCATCTGCTTCAATACAATGGAGTCCAAATCTACATTTACATCACACAAGAGCATTCTTAACTAATCTCCATATTGTTTCTCTTATGTGATCATTTTTTTAATACATTATGAGTAGTGTGTTCTTCTGTCTATTCGAACACTTAATGAATCCTAAGATAAACTGAAGGATACTAAAATCCTCACAACAAACTCTTTATTCCATTAAGTATCCCATGTAGAACTATGGTAGAGGTCTGAGGACCTGGACAGCCTGTGTGTTGTTGCTATTTCTTACCCATGTAGAACTGTGGTAGATGTATGAGGACCTAAATAGTTTGATTATCGTTGTAAACCCTGATCCACAGTGTGGATCATGGTTATATATAAACTATTTAAGAGAAAAATGTCTCAATTTGAGACTGATACTCTTGGATGAAACTTCTATGTATCAAAATTTAGTTTTACAATTTTCAATATTCCACTGCTAACTCCATTTAAATATATAAAACTATTTTAAAGTAACTCTGATTGTTAAACCTGTATGTGTTTGTAATTATTGTGAACCAGTAAGTTCGTTTCAAATTCTATCTTAATATTTATAGTAATGTTAACTAAGAACTGATAAATCATTGAGAAACTTAGTGTTCCTTTACAATCATTATAAATTCACTAATGTTTAACATGTTTTATGAATGGGGTAATTCAATATAAATCATTTGAACAAAATAAATTAATAGGAACTCAATTCAGCCCCTCTTGAGTATTCCTCTAGGAAAACAAATATTTTTACCCCTAAAAAGGACATGAATGAACCTAATAATGTTATATAAAATAAAATAAATGTATATTAGGTTCTATAACCATTAATTTATGAATGAAAATCTGATTATTCAGTTCCCTATGATAATGTGAGGAATACCTTCAGATGTCAACTAAGGGTTTCCTATATGAACTTCTATTTTTGTTTGGGTTATGTGTTGTACCTCATTATCCCAATTAAATTAATAATTGTTCTGATATACTCCTCAAAAATTCATTTTGAATGTTTAATGTATTTTTACAAACTCGAAAAAATGTTATTTTATGGGAGTTAAATATTTTAAAAGAAACATTCAAATTTCATTCGAAAATACATAACTGTATTAAGGGAATTTCCCAAATTCATAACTATTTTCAAGGGAAATCTTTAATATGTTTTAGAAACCATTATATTTCGAAAATAACTCCATTTATAATGAAAATACTTTCATACATAACATCTGTTTAAATACAAATACCGTTTCAAAATAACTCTTTTTTAATAGTAAATGAGTATTTATATCAAGATTTACTTGAAGATTTTATAAGAGTATCTTCATTTTTTTCAACACTCCTATTGATTTTTTTTTATTATTTGGATTAAGATTTATGATATCATCATCTATATTTAATTTAATGTTTTATATTTTTTTACAATGGATGCACTATCATAAAACCACTAACCAATTTACTCTTAATGGTGGGGATTTTTATTAAAGTTCTGGGAAAGTTATTTATGTTTCATATGTTAGTTTCAATTTTAATGTATATATTATTTATTTTTTCCCCATTAATATGAAAAATGTATTGGAATTATTATGTGATGGGTGGGGACCGCTATATGCCCTCGATGTTTCGGTTGGTCTCATGAGAAAAATAAATGCGGGCTTGGCGGAGGCCTTTCCCATTTTTGGATATGTTTTTGGTTGAGGTCTTAATCATTTTTAGATTTCATGGCTGAGGCCGTGAAGGTATGTTTTTGAATGTTCGACATATAAATTTCCTTTTTTATAAAACTATATATTGAAATTTCATGTGGTTATTCAACTAGTTGAATACCCTTGATTTTTCTTTATTATAGAATTATTTTTTCAGCTCTTATTCCTACCATAATGTCTTCAATAATATTTTTATAGGGATGTGTTTTAGTTATTCACCTTGCATAATGTTTAGTTTTGTGATATCATCCGATGTATTTCTTACCCTTACTTAGCATCTATTCTCACCCCTTACTCATATTTCATTTTCACGAGACATGAATAAATTTATTAAGAATAACCTGTTGGGATAAGATTAGAGTTTTGGATGTTCCCAAAAAAATAATATTTTGTATTTCATTTCATGTCGTAATGTTGAATTTTTTTATGCCTCTAGATTTCCAAATCTACTAAAATATTTGTCTCTTCAGGATACAACATTCTTATAATCATGAAAATGTAATGTAATAAGGCACTGACATTGGGAAACTGGGGATGTGTCTTTAAAGTTGGTATTAGTAATGTTTAGTATAAAACGTGGAAACTATATTGTGAAAACATAGATTATAGAAAAAATATATGATATTATTTGAGGATAAACATACTAAAACATCATGGAATATTGTTAATGAAGAGATTATGTGGATATTTATAGAAAATATATCCATGTCTGGACAGTAAAAGTGGACGTTCTTCTAGAACATATTTACCTAGGAGTGAAATCATCGACAAGGAGTTTTGGGAATGAACTATGGTAACCTGGTAAATAAAAATAGACCTTATTACACACCTACTAAAACACTCCCAGGGGATATGATTAGTATAATTAAAAGTTTCATTACAAGACAATATGATGGATTAAAATTTAAATCTTTTCAAAAAAAACCATGTTTTTTACTATGGGATTACACATGCTTAGGATTTCAATTGATGAGATGTATTTTTTTATGTTTAGAGTATTCATTTTGATTTATAACCTAATATAGTGTAATCCAATATTATGAAATGGTGCTTAGTGGAAGGAATGGGAACCACATGACCACCTGTATCCTATGTTGGGATTTCTCTCATATGTAAGATAATTATGTTTTCTTTGGAGCTGTGACTAGTGCGAACAAACTTATAGCTACACTAGGACAACATAATCGGGCTATGAAAAATAACCTTACCAATATGGAGAATTTGTATGCACATAATTTGGGAGCAGTATTAGACTAATTATTGCGACAACAGCCTCTAACATATTATGGGACTAAAATCCCATTTGTATTAGAGTAGTGGATTTGATCATTATAGAATATATTTCACGCTTACTGATGTAATGAATGGGAGATGGTTATATTTGATGTTTATCATCCATCAGAAGATTATGATCAATGGGGTCACTATTTCAAAACATAATAGATAAGGATGATATAGAAAACCCGGAACGGAGTGAATTTAAATAAATTTTAAAAGATATATACTTATGTTGTGAACAACGAGAGGTTATGGAAATTGAGTTTTTGAATTTTAGGAAAATGGAATATGGTAATGTGGAAAATTATTATGTTAACTTCAAATTGTTAGGAAGAAATTCTAAGGACTATATACATAATCTAAGGTAAAATATTGATTTATTCTTTGATGGCATAATTTCAATACTTCAGTAAGAGATGGTCTGCAAATCATTCTTATCATAAGAAGACATAGTCTCATGCGCATTCAATATGAAATGTGAGTTCTTAATGTATTATGACTTTAAAGGAGATAAAGTGAAGAAGATATTTTCTAAAAACACTAGAAAATGAAATAAGGAAATGGGGAATAAGAGAAGAGTTGACTTTACACCCTATGATCATTTTGGAAGGAAACACCCTGATTCCTACTTAAAAAGAAATGTGGTATGGTACAAGTGTGAAAAAAGGCCTTCATGATGGTGGTTCTATGGGGAATAAAAAATATATTAACATTAAATGTTATAATTTTAATGAAATGATTCCATATTCTAATGATTTCCCAATCCATCAAGGAAATGTTCCTAAGAAAAGACCAAGGGAGAATGGATATGTTTATGTGATCACAACAGCTATTATTGAATTCCATTATGATGTGGTGGCAGATACACTACTCGTTTCCTCAAAAATTTAAAATGAATAATTTTATTTTGGATTATGAAATTATTTCATATCTTCACATTTTCCAAAAAAAATATATTTCCAATTTGATAAATTAAGGGTGGTTTCAGTCAATCCTAATAAGGGATTTATCATCACAACAATGTTTTGTCTGGTAGTCCCCATTATAGCATATAAATGTCATTTTTGAACATATTTTATTATCAAAGCATTTATTTATGTCGATATAATCCTATGTATGAATTGGATTTTGAACCATGATGTGAAAAAAAATTACAATGAGAATGAGGTTACAATTATTGACGATAATGTGGAATCCCTTGTGATTAAGGAAGAAAAATCTCAAAAAGATTCCATCAATATCCACCCCCAGTCGCTCGACTAAATTCAATTATTGGGGAGGAAGGGAATGAAATAAATATCGATGAGGAAGGGAATGTTCAAACAGAGTATGTACCTATTATGAAATAATATGTTGATGGGTTTCCATAGGATTTAAATTGACATCCTCTAGAGTTGGAAATTGAGTTTTCCATTAACTTAATTTTTGATTCAACACACATATCAAATACTCATTATAGAATTAACACTATGTAATTAGTAGATTTGAAGAAATACATATATTATTTATGTTATGAAGAATTAATCTCCCTAATTATTATCCATGTGGAGCACATGTCCCTTTCATTATGATGAAAGACTGATCCATGAGGATGTGTATTTACTACAAGGATAACAAATCTTTGACAATAATAAAATGGAATCCCCTACCGTGCATTGATTATTTATTTAATAAACTTCATGGAGCCTAATATTTTTCTATGATTCATATTTGATCTGGATATCATTAGATTCATGTTAAGAAAGAAGATATTCCAACGATTACATTTTGAACCAGTTATGGGAATTTCATGTTAACTATAATTTCTCTTTAGACTGAGTAATGCACCATCCATTTTCATTGATATAATTAATTATGCTTCCAATGAATATGTATTTTACATTGTGGTGATATTTATTGATGATATATTTGTATACTCCAACATCTAAGAAGATCAAGAAAATAAAATGCGTACTATTACGAAGACTCTAAGAAGAAATGGAATATATGGGAAGTTTATTAAGTTTGAATTTTGGCTTCAATCATTTTCATTTCCAAGACACATTGTCTCAATGGATGGAATATTTATTGATCCTATGAAGACAAAGGCTTTGAATAAATGGAATACTACAATGAAAAAAATTTAAGTACACATTTTTATTGGTTTAGCAGGTTATTTTTGGTATTTATTTCAGGGATTCACCCATTTATAAAACCCAATTACCCAACTAAAATCTAGAATGGTTAAGTTCAAATGGAAATAAATGATGTGAGAAATGTTTTGAGAAAATGATGAGGAAATTGGTGAATGCTCTGATCCTAACTCTACCATCATGGAATGATGGGTTTCTGATATATAGTGATGCATCAATGAAAGGACATGGTTGTGTCCTTACATAGAATAATAGATTTATAAATATACATAATGACAGTTAAAAATTCATGAACAAAACTATTATACTACTAATATTGAGTTAACAGTGGTAATCGTTACTATGAAGATATGGAGAAATTATCTCTATGAAAAAAAATGTTAGATATATATTGATCATAAAAGTTTAAAATATATTTTCTCACAAAATGAACTCAACATGTAGAAAATGTGATAGCTCAAACTACACTTTGATTATGATTGTTCCAAACAATACCACCCAAGAAAGGAAAATAATGGAGTTGATGCATTGAAAAGGAATGATCATGGAGTTCTCAAGAAAATGAGGATAGACCGAGATCATTTTTACCTGGATCTAGTGATGATGGATATGATAATTATCAAAGAAGGTGAAACAGTAATACTTTTTTAAATGGTTTCCCATCAGTATTTAATGGAATGAATTCAATCTTAACAGTCTAGTTATGATAATATTCAAAAGAAAATATATGCTATGAATGATGTGAAGATTGTTGACATCATGTTTTAAGATGAAAATATAATATTTGGGAGGAGGATATGTGTTCCCACTATACCCGAGATGAAAATGGAGTTATTGGATGATGCCCATAGCTCAAATTTCTATATAAACCTTCGTTGCACTAAAATATATAGAGATTCGAAATAACATTTCTGGTGGGATAACATAATGAGGAAAATTACTAATTAGATATCAAGATATTTAGTATATCAGCAAGTGAAGGATAAAGGACAACATATTAGAGGATTCATGGAACATCTACTTATTCCTACATTAAAATGGGATGAAATCACCATATATTTGTTTCACTATATTATCGAAAACTTAGAGAATAAATGACGAAATATGGGGAATTATTGATCAATATAATATTTATGTGCATTTCCTCACTAAAAGGGATGATTTTACACTAGAGAAACTAGCATGAATCGATATAAATTATGTTTTCATACTTCATGAATCACCTCTCCCAATTTATTCTAACTGTGATCCACAAATTACATTGATATTATGGAAAGGTATTTATAATTCTATGGATAATGAGCTTCGATTGAGAACAACTTATCACTCAAAAACTAACATGTAGTTAGAAAGGATGATTTAAAACATAGAGGACATGTAGAGATAATGTTCACATGACTTCCAAAGTATGTGGGATCAATATCTACCTTTAGTGGATTTTTCCTACGATAATAGTTTCCAATCATGTATTAAAATGGTACCATATGAAGCATTGTATGGAAAGAGATATAATACAACAACATGTTGGGATGATGTTAGATAAAATTGGATTTTGGGGCTAGAGCTTGTGGAGGAATAAACATTGGAGGTTAATACTATTCAATTCTATATCAAAGCAGCTCAATGCAGGAAAAAAGTATGTTGATAATCCAGGGAAGGATTGGGTTCTTCTTGTGGGAGATCTTGTTTTCTTAAAATAATCTCCATGGAAGGGTGTTATATGATTTGGGAACAAAGGGAAACTGATCCCTAGGTTTATCGGTCCTTTTGAAATTCTATTGATAATTGGAGTTGTTGAATATAGTTTGTCTATGCCACTTAGACTATCTAATGTACAAAATGAGTTGCATATCTCATTATTGTGAAAGTACACGCCAAACCCAACACATGTCCTCACTTATGAAGGAAAATAATTAGAACCTAACATGTCATACTATTAAGTGCCTATCTAGATTCTAGAAACCAAAGAACATGTTTTGAGGAATCAGATGACTCCATATTTGATGATAATTTCAAAAAATAATAAAATAAAAGAGGAAACATGGGACCCTGAGGAGCATATGATGAAAAACTACCAAAATTATTCTATGAGGTATCATTTTGGTAATTTTTAGGTTGGTTGTTTTATTTGGAGGGGATAGTGTAACACCCCCTGATTTTGAAAATAAATTTAATATTTAATTCATGAATCATGATGTCTCTACAGACCACCACTTTTTTTAACCTTGACAGTAAACATAATTTTTCCATATCTTAGATTTGAATTTTGTTAAAATGACAAACACAGTTGTGTTCAGTAAGATATTTAGAGTCTGATAAGAAAATTTTAATTTTTGGTGAATAGTAGCATAACCTTATGAATACTAATACAAAGAGTATTATGAGCCTTATAAATATAAAATCATATTAATAGTTATTTGTTTTATGGTTATAATTTATGACATCTCGATTAATTTTTCAATGTGATATAAAATGAAATATATTTTAAACATTGTTATTTTTCGAATAAATTATAATTTTATTAAAAAATTAAATTAATAATATATATAAAATAATAATTAAAAAATTGAGTTCATTTTTTCATTATAAACATCAAATAAAGGTTTTTGTGATTTTTTTCAATATTTATAAAATTCTCAAATTTTTGATAAATATTAAAATATGGCATTTTATTGAATATATACATTATTAGTTAAATTCACTATTCATAGCAACATAGTGGGTGTAAGAACATATGTTTGGAACAAAAAATCACATATTTTTATTCATCATCATAAGAATCAAAACTATTTGCTGTCTTTCGAAAAATAATAAAATAATGAGTAAAATGATGGGAAATCCCACATCTCATCCACTGTAAACTACCCTCACGTCTTATTCTCATAACTCCTCTCAAGCCTTGTTACATGAATATGTTATTCTCTAATATCCTAACAAGATCCTTTCCCATCTCCATAAGCCCTTGGTATCATTAAAGAATGAGAAACTCACCTTAAAGAGGCTCTCAAGGAAGATAACATCAATAGGTGAATTCCTCTTTTTATTCTTTTATTTCATGTTCCTTTCATTTCTTTTTCATTCCGGACATCCTTTCATCTAGATATTTTGATGACTCCAGTGCCTTACACGTACTATTATGTTGTTATATCAAAGGAATACTTCTTCAACATATCTCTTTTCCCGTTCTTTTATACTAAAAATGAAAACAACATACAAGATGTGTTAATTTATAACATTCAAGGAAGATGAGTTTTCAATTTCTATTATCGTCTTCAATAACGGTTATAAAAAAATTTATGTGTGAACTAGACTATAATACATTTATTAAAACTTATTTAAGGATTTGGAATCCTGTTTAATATATGATATTAGTTTATCAATCAAAATGAATTTGTTGTGATAAAAAAATGCCAGTTAAGACAACCAACTCTTATTAATGTTTTAAATAATGATTCATCTTCACTCTCAATTACAAAAATAATTTTATAACCATGTAATTTTATGTTTATTCACTGATAACATACAACTTCTATTCTGAACATCCATTCTCATTCTACATGTTTATCCATACATTAATATAAGTAAACTGATCATGAAATCCATGGAAGAAAACACTCTTAAATAATGAAATTTAATATCTTAATCCATTAATATACATATAATAAACCTAATATAGTTATAATAAATCAATTAGATTTATAGGGTGTTCTATAATCATTAATTAATGAACCTAAATTTGACTAATCAGGTCATTAAGATTAATTGAGGAATACCTTCAGACATAAGGTAAGGGTTTCCTAATCAAACCACTATTTTATTTTGAATTACACATTGTCTATCATTATGCCAATTAAATTATTAATTATTCATATATACTCATCATAAACAACATGTGAATGTTATATGTATGTGTAAAATATAGAAATCTTGTCTATTTTATGAGATTAACATTTTTTTAAAAGAAACAATAAAATTTCCTTCCGCAATACAACCCCGTTTCAAGGGAATTTATCAAATCCATAGCTATTTTCAATGAAATTATATAATATATTTTAGAAAAAAATTATCTTTCTAAAATAACTCATTTTTTTGAAAATACTATCTGAGAACATTTATGGTTTTTTTACAAAGACCCTTCTAAAAGAACTACTTTTTTAATGTAAAAATTATTTATCATAAGAATTACATGAAGATTTTATAAGAGTATCCTCATCTATTTTGTAACACCCAAATATTCCACATTATGTTTCCCACTAAATAATGTAGTAGCTTGTGTTGTATGCAACATGGAGTTTTAACATAGTGACCAAACAAACTAGCCGTTATGAATAGTAATTCCCACTTTCTAAAATTTTAAGTATTAATTTTCAATATGGACTACATTTTTGGATTCGAAATATAAAAATTAGATTAGTTTAAATTTTTTATATTTTTCTAAAGACATTCAATTTTTTTAAATAATGAAAAACACTATGTTATTGTTTAAAACTGAATTTTTTTTAAATAAATAATTATATTATTTATATTTATATATTTAAATTTATTTTTAAGTCAAAATATATACATAATAACTATATTAGTTAAATTTTATTTGTTGGAGTCTTCTTATAATAAAATTAGATATATAAAATTTTATTGATGTTTTTACTGTATTTTACCCACTTTATAAGAGCACATGAAATATTTTATAAAACATAATTTTACTGCTTATGCGAGTTGAATTTATAAAATCCTAGAGGCATGGTTGACATTATTAATTAATATGTGGTTCAATATGAATTTTTTTTTAATAGTATCCTTTGAATTTTATTTACCACGGTTAAAAGTAAATTGGGTAATTAAAGGTAATATTGATATTAGATTTACTTTAACACTTTTCCTCGTTATATAGGATAAGAGTAATTCATCCAAAAAGAACCGTAGGAATAAAATATGATCCTTTAGGTCCACATAGGTTAGATTATGACATTTGTTATTATTTTTTTAAATAATAGTTAAAAGTGTTAAATTCAATGGTTAATAAGTAAATCATTTTTAATATAGTTATAAACATTAGATAAATTAGAATATAAATATTCATTAGAATTCTAACAAAATTTCAAATATTATTGTACTTTATTTATAAATTTTAAACATTATATAATTTAATTTATTAATGACATAATGATGATTCATTAATTACCTTATTAAAGAAGTATTAAAATAATTCATTTTATAAATATCCCAGTAAATTGTAATTGAGACTTATGATGAAGTCCAATAATTTTCAAGGTTATTATGACATGTTAGGGTCTATTAAGTAAATCGTATTCAAATTTATAATGTTTTATGGCTTTCAATAAAATAAAATACTAAATAGTATCAAAATTGACATAATTGTGTTTTTAAAACAAATACTATATTATTAATTGATATAATATTCCATAAAATATAAGGATCGTAAAAAGGACATAGATAAGGTTATATATATCAATAATGAAACACATTGGGATCCCTTGTCTATTTATAGCATGTCTGTTAACCGTATAACATAAAACTACAAAGAGACATGGTAATGTAAAACTATTTAACTAAGAATTAAATCTAAATGATAAGGTTAATATGGTGACCTAAACCTATCTAAAACCAATTTTTGAGAGGTTTTTGAACCATCCCCACATTAGCGTCTAAAAAATAATTTTATAGACATTATAAAAAGAATAATATTTTATAATAAAATAATTTTTCATATTTTTCCTAAAGTGTCCCTCACTTCTCTTACAAAAAGGCACATCCCATTCTCTCAAAATTGGACTACCAAAGCCATTTGGCTCAGCCAAACCCAGCTTAAATATCCCCCAAATACCCTCAATTCAACATAGAGTCCTCACATAGATCTGAATTCTAGCATAAGGATCCTTTTGAACAACTCAAAAGAATACACCTGAAGAAGAGGTAATAATTTCATCACCTATTTCTAAGTTATTTTCTTCTTCCACTTCCTCTTTCATTGTTGTGTCAATACCAAAATAATAAATCCATTTGTTTCTACATTCTTTTATTTTATTATAAATATGGTAAAACCATATTCAATATTCTACCCATCCTATTAATGACAAAGTCACCATATATGTGTATGTATGACTTACAGTCTCCATGTCGTGGTGTCGTTTATCATTCAACAAATCACTATATTGATGTGTATAACAATTGGTATAGTTGATGTGAATAATAAATATAACCTATTAATTATTCTATATATAAGATATAGCATCCAATTACATACGATTCCACCATCAAAAAAATGGTATTTTCACTCGTGCATACGTACAGATTACCGTCTCCATGAACGCGATGAGATTCACATACCCATAGTAATCATTCAAGAATTATTATATTTTTATGATTAAATATATTTTTTAATAAATTAATATCATTCTGGATATGAATCAAATACATATTATCCATAACAAACTTGTTTTACTTAACCAAGCATATAAAGGAAAATGAATCAGTTAACAACCAAAATGATGATGCTACCAAAATATTATTGACAAAGCAATATTAAAGGATCATATATGACATAATATTTATGTATATAGTTATTGTATAATATAAGAAAAATATTTTAACTATTATACATGAGTTTAACATTCCATCTAGTAAGGGAAATAACAAGGTAAGGGTAAATTCTACAATCTCTTTATTATTTGTGGTTGTTTATACGAGAGTATCTACTGGGACTTAGTTATCATACACATACGTGTTTTTTAAAAATTTATTTCAAAATAGTTTTACTATTTACCAGACTATGGGTTAAACTAATTTATTCCCTTGATTGAATTTTAATAAAATGTTTTAAATGGAATATTTCTGTCATTTTCCAAATGAGGTACTTTATGACCTTTTCGACAAAATTAAGGTAAGAATGTATTTTTTAACTTATATTGTGGGTGCGAATATTTTCCTCCATTATAACATCGTTTTATCTTAATTAAAAGCTTATAAGAATATTTTCAAAATAAACATTTTCTTTTATAATTATGTGAAATTTAAATGATTTTCATAAAAGAATGAGATATTTCTCTCAAATAGTTTTGATTTCATCTATATTAACATACATAGAAGAATTTTACAGTTGTTTGATGTTGATTTATTATGATTAAAATCATCCATATTGTATTGATTTTATTGTGATTTGTTTGATTGTGGATGTGTTATTTTAATACCATTCATAGATTATGGTTAAAGTATTAACATTTCGTATACTATTTATTAATACCAATGTTTATGTTATGTTTCAACCTTTTCATATAAGGAATGTATTGGACATAGTAAGTTAAAGCTGGTGCCCGCTATAACTCATCAATGCATCATTATGTATTCTGAGTGAAGCTAGTGTCTTAGCATAAGGACTTGAAAAAATATTATTTGTAGTCCTGGCATGAGTCCTTGAATATGTGGTTATGTTGTCCGGCATTATGAATTCTATCAATATGAAATTGTCTATTGATATTACATGTGATTATTCGACTAGTATAATATCTGTGTGAAAATGTAAATGGAATTATTTTATTTCTCATTACCATATTATGCTGATGTTTATGTGTAAAATTCTTGAGTTTTAGTCTTATACATTTCTTTTAATGTTTATGGTTATTTATGAATGTTTCAACTATATTTTTATCCTTGTTGAGCATTAGTGCTCACACCTTTCTATGTTTTATTTTTCCCAGGATGTGAAGAAGTATATTTTGACTGAACAATAGGGGTTTTATAAATAATATGAATATGTTAAATGTATAAAATGTTGTAGTTGTTTTTATTTTATAATTTAATGAAAAACATATATATTTATCTAGTATATTAAAGGGTACAAAATTGGTCGGTCTTTTAGGATTTGATCCTTTATGATCATAGAAATGTTATTTAATAATGCACCGACTCTTGGTAACTATGGTTGGGGAATTATAGTTGGTATCAGAGTAGGATTAATACAAATCTTGGAAATTATATTTAGAAAACTCTAATTAGAGAACATTACTATATGATTAACTTTTATCATTAGTATTGAACAACATCCTAGAATTTTGGTAAAGTAGATATATTGTATATTTTCCAAGAAATACAACTCTATCTCTATACGAATAGGTGGAGGAGGCTCTGGCGTAGATGTTCCAATATTGAAAACTCTGACAAAGAGTTTCGGGCATGACCTAGGGTATCCATGTACATGACAATGGGCCTTACTGCACTCATGGACACGAAACTCTCGGGGGGATATGCTTAGGTTAATTCCTATTTTCATTATAAACCATTATAAAGGATTTATGAGTAAATTCATCCTCAATTTTTTTTCATGATTATGGATAATATCCATAAACTATAAAAGTTTGGAAATTTTTTTTGCGATTTAAGAAGTAATATAGTATATGTTATTGTTTATAAATTCTTCCTAGTGGAATGAATTATAACTATATCAATGCACAAAATCCAGGTAGGGGTTTCCCAAATACATAAGATAATTATAGTGGAGATTGTGATGGAACTCATGCTGATCAGCTTATCACAATACTATGACAACTCACTCAGGTTATGAATAATAACCTTACCCGTACAGAGCACACTGATCCACAACACGAAGGATCAATGCTAGATAGCTTAATGAGGCAACTACCACCAACATTCAATTAGAATAAAAATCCATTTGTAGATGATCAATGGATAACCTCCATAGGGAAAAATATTTTATGCTTTTGGGACTAGAGAAAGGGGAAACGTTGTCGTGGAAATTTATCACATCGGAGGAGTTGCAGATCATTGGTGGTCGTTAATTCAAAAAACAATGGAATAGGAAGAAATATCAAATATGTTATGGAGGGAAATTAAAGATCTTTTATTATAAAAATACTTTCATTTTGACCATCGCACAGATATGGAAAGACAATTTCTGAGTTTGAGGCAAAAGGAGGATGAGAATGTCGCAATGTATGAGACTAACATTACAATGTTAGCACGAAATGCAACAGATTATATACATATCCCCAAGGAGTAAGTCTAATTTATACATTGATGGGTTAAAACCATTTCTTCATCAAGCATTAGTCTCACAATACTTCTCATCGTATGAATATATTGTCTCATGTGATATCATGATTGAAAAGAAATTATCTATGTCTAATGACAATAAAGCATAACAAGAGACGAAGTGAACTGCTGAACACTTTAGAAATGGAAATAAGGGGAAGAAGGGAATGTTTGAATATCTATCCTCCATTAAATGTAGAAAGAAACACCCTAGTACCTACAAGAAGGGAATGAGAGCATATTACAAGTGTGGTGGAAAAGGCCTCCATGCTTGTGATTGCAAGGGAAGGAGAGAGGTTGTCAATGGTGAATGCTATAGCTGTAAAGAAATGGGGAATCATGAAAATTAATATCCAAGGAATCAGGGAACCATAATTCAAAAAATGAAAAGGGATCAAGGAAATTCATATACGATCACTACTGCTGAGGTTGAAGCTACGAATGATGTTGTGGTGGGTAATTTAATGGTTTCCTCAAGTTTTCCCAATGCATTATTTGATTCCAGATCATCAAATTGTTTAATATCTTCCTAGTTTCCTAAGAAAATTAGATATTTCTAATTTTATTTAATAAGGGACTTGTCAATCAAAACTTGTAAGGGAAGTATCATTGCCAGAATTTTTTGTCAATTAGTTCCCATTAAGGCATATAAACGGTTTTAATCTGCTAATCTTCTCATCATACCCATGATTGAAGTTGATATAATCATCAGTATAAATTGGCTTTAGTACCATGATGAAAAAAATTGTAATAAGGTGGTTACTATTTTCTATAATGTTAATGAGTACCTTATTTTAAGAGTAGAATCATCACCATATGATCCATATCTAGACCCACCCCCAGAAGCTCTGTAAAATTAATTTTTCAGATAGGAAGAGATTGAAATAACTGTGGGTTATGAAAGGAATTTTAAAATATTATAATTACTTAATTTTCAATAGTATGTGGATGTTTTTTCCTACGATTTACCTAGATATTATCCAGAATGAGAAATTGAGTTTTCCATTGATTTAATTCATAGTTCAAGGCCCATATTGAATATCCCTTATAAAATTTCAACTGTGGATTTCATGGAAATAAAGAATCAAATAGAGGAATTGAGTAATGAGAAATTTATTCACCCTAGTGTTTCTCTAGGGGGATCCTTTATTCTTTTTGATAACAAGAAAGATGGATCTATAAGGTAGTGCATTGACAATAAGGAGATCAATGTTATAACAATAAATAATATGTATACCCTACCTCATATTGATGATTTATTCGATCATCTTCGTGGATCTCAATATTTTTTTAATGATTGATCTTCGATTTGGATATCATCATTTGTGTGTGAAGAAGTAAGACATTCCGAAGACAACATTTCAAAGCATGTATGGGCATTATGAGTTTACAGTAATGCTTTTTGGATAGACTAATTCACCCTATGTTTTCATGGCTCTAATGAACATTGTTTTCAAGGAATATCTTGATGAATTTTTAATGGTATTTATTAATGATATCTTGGTATACTCCAAAATGTCCAATGATCTGGAAAATCACTTGTGCATTATCCTAAAGTCTCTTAGATGAAATGAATTATATTGGAAGTTTAGCATGTGTGAATTCTGGCTGTAGGAGATTTCCTTTCTTGGACATATAGTCACTAAGGATAGAATCTCTATTGAGCCTTATAAGACAATTGAAATAGAATATTGGCCATAACTGAAGAGTATAACTAAGGTATGCTTTTTTATATGTTTAGCAGGTTATTATCGATGATTCATCCTGAATTTTTCCCGATTGGAAACCCATTAACCAATATCACAATTAATGGGGTTGAAATTGTTTGGACCAAAGAGTGTGGGGAATGTTTTGAAGAATTAATGAGAATATTATTCAATGCTTCCATCTGGACTCAACCATTAGTGAATGATGGGTTTGTTATTTATAGTGATACTTCAAAAAAGGATGTGGTTATGTCCCTATATAGAATGATATAATTATTGCCTATGAATCACGACAGCAAAAAATTCATGAAAAAAACTATCCCACTCATGATCTCGAGTTGGTAGCTGTAATATTTTCTTTAAATATATGTAGAAACTATCTCTATGGGGAAAATTTGTGATATATTCCGATCACATGAGTTTGATGTATATTTTATCACAAAAAGGTCTCAGCATGAGGCAACAATTATGGCTTGAAATACTCAAAGATTATGATTCCACTATAAAATACCACATTGGGATAGAAAGTATGGTGGAAGATGCACTGAGCCGAAAGGATGATGGAGTTTTGAACAATATGAGAGTGGAAAGGGATTCCGTGTTCATTGATCTAGTAATGATGGATATAGGAAAAATCATTGAAGGTCAAACATCCATACTTTTTAAAATGGATTCCAAACCATCATTACTAGAAGGGATAAAAAATTCACCGGCTAATGATGATGAGTTTGAAAAAAAAATTAAAACTATGAATGATGGGAGATTGATTGGATTCATATATGAAGATGAAATTTTTAAATTTGCGTAAAGACATTGTGTTCCTAACATTCTTGATCTAAAAAGGTAATTTTTGGATGATCCTTATAGATCCAATTTCTCAATGCTCTCGGGAAGCACTAAGATGTATAGAGATTTGAAGGAACATTTTTTTTGGCAAACCATGAAGAGGGAGATTGTTGATTATGAGTAATGATTTATGATTTGTCAACATGAAAAGGCAGTAAGACAACATCCTAGAATATTCATGGAACTTTTACATATACATGAGTGGAAATGGGATGATATTATGATGGACGTTGTCACGGGGATCCTAATGACTCCTTGAAGGAATGATGAAATATTGGTCATTATTGATCATCTTATCATGTCTGCATTTTTTCTTCCTATAATAGATGATTTACCACTTGAACATCTAAAAATACTATATATTAACGAAGTTTTAAGACTTCATGGTGTACCAATATCGATTGATTCTAATCATGATACCCATTTTACATCAGGATTATAGAAAATTCTTTAGAAGCCCTGGAATATTGAACTTCATCTGAGCACTGCTAACCGGCCTCAAACTATTAGATATCAGAATAGACTATTTAATCCTTAGAAAATATGTTGAGATATTGTTCACTTGACTTTTCAAGGTACGTGGGATCAATATTTTTCACTGGTAGAATTTTCCTATAACAATAGCTTCCATTCATGTATTTAGATGGAATCATATGAATATTTATAATGAAAGAGATGTCTCACACCCACTTTTTGGGATGATTTTGGTGAAATAAAACTCATAGGCCCATACCAAGTTGAGGACACAATAGAAAAGGTGAAGATTATCCAATTCAACGTCAAATAATCCCAAAGTCGGTGAATGAGCTATGTAGATAACCAAAGGGAGGATTTGGAATTTCAAGTAGTAGAACCTTTTTTTGAAGGTATCTCCATGGAAAAGTGTAATAAGTTTTGGTAGTAAGGGTAAATTTTGTCCCAGGTACATTGGAACTATCAAAATTCTTGAATGAATTATAGTTTTAGCTTATCGTTTGGCAATGCCTCGTGGTCTCTCAAATGTTCATGATGTGTTCTACGTATGACAATTGAGAAAATGCATGCCTGACCTAACCCATGTACTCACCTATGAAGAAACAGAACTGGAACCCGACTTGTCTTATTGTAAAGTGCATATCAGAATTCTATATACCATAGAACTACTACTGATATACCAGACAACTCATCTAGTAATATTTCTATGGAAAAACCATAAGATTAATGAGGCAACATAGGATCCTAAAGAAAATATGATTAAGAACCTCCTGAATCAATTTACATAGTAGTATTCTAGAAATTTCGAAGATGAAATTATTTAAAGGAGGGGAGAATGTAACACCCAAAGATTCCACAATACATTTCCCTTTGAATAATATAGTATCTTGCATTGTAGGCAACGTGTAGTACTAAGACACCATGACCAATCAAACTGGATATTATGAATAGTAATTACCACTTTATGAACTTTAATAAATTATAATTTTCAAAATTGACTTCTTTTTTGCATTCAAAGTATCACAATTATTATACGGAGAATTTTTTGTATTTTTCTGAAATCAATCAAATTTTGATGAATATTTAAAAACACCGCGATATTGTTTAAAACCGATTGTTTATATAATAAATAATATATTTCATTTAAATTTATTTTAAGTAAAAATATATACATAATACATATATTAGTTCAATGTAATTCATTGGTGTCATTTTATAAAAAAAATTTATGTATAAAATTTTATTGAACTTTTTACCGTCTTTTACCCACCTTCTAGGATAATTTTTATATTTACATAAAACATAATTTTACTGCTTATATAAGTAGAATTTAAAAAATATGAGTGGTATGGTATACATCAGTAAGTAAAATTTGTTTCAATATGATGACTTTTTTTTTGAATAGTTACTTTTGAATTTTATTTTCTATGATAAAAAATGGGTAATTAAAAGTCAAAATGATATTATATTTACCCTAGTACATGTACTAATTCTATTAGATAAGTGTAATTCTACCAAACATACCTTACGAGTAAAATATGATCCATTTGGCCCACTTTGATTAGATTAGGACATTTAATATTATTTTATTTAAAGAATAGTTAAAAGTGTTATATTAAATGTTTAACAACTAATCCATTTTTAAAATAGGGTTACACATAAGATAAATTAAACTATAAATATTTATTATAAAGGTAATAAGACTTCTTACATAATGGTATTTTATTTATTATTTTTAGGCATTAAATAATTCAATTAATTTTTTACACAATGATGCTGCAGTAATTACTTTATTTAAGAAATATTAAAATAATTGATATTATAAATATCCAAATAAATGTAAATTTTTAATGTTGATTATTTCCACTAATTATATTGGTTAATATGTCATTTTACGTTTGACTAAATAAATTTAAATAGAAGTGACAATGTTTCTATGGCATTCAATAAAATAAAATACTAAATAGTTTCAAAATTGACATATTATACTTTTTAAAACAAATACTATATTATTAATTGATAAAATATTCCTAAAAACCTATGGATCATCAAATGGACATAGATAAGGTCTTATAAGTCAATTATGAACCACTTTGGCTTCATTTGGTAGCATATTGTATGTTAATTAACGTTAAAATATAAAAATACAAAGAGATTTGGTAAATATCCAACTATTTAAATAAGAGTAAATATAAAATATAATGTTAATATGGTGACATAAACCAATTTAAAACCTATTTTTTGAATTTTTGTATACTCATACTCATATTTGGTTCTATATACATTATTTTGGAGTCATTATAAACCGAATATGATTGAATAATAAAATAATATTTCATGGTTTTCTTAAAGTGACCCTCACCTCTCTTATAAAAAGGTACTTTCCCTTCCCTCAAAATCGCATCTCCAAAGAAATTTGGGTCAGCCAAACCCTACTTCAATATCCCCAACTACCCTAAATTCAACATAGATTACTTAGTTTTATCATAAATCGAACCTATGTAGCATTTTGAACAACTCAAAAGGAAACACCCGAAGTAGAGGTAATAATTTCATCACCTCTTTCTATGTTCTTTTCTTCATACACTCCCTCTATCATTGTTCTATCCATACCAAAATAATTACTACCATATGTTCCACATACTGTTATGTAATTATAAATA
This sequence comes from Viscum album, assembly GCA_963277665.1. NCBI lineage: Eukaryota > Viridiplantae > Streptophyta > Magnoliopsida > Santalales > Viscaceae > Viscum > Viscum album. The sequence goes on along the minus strand of OY728138.1, from coordinate 123,748,887 downwards.
TGGTACATCCGTATTCATTATTCTATTTATCCTATTAATGAAAAAGTTACCAAATGTGGGTACGTATGGCTTTCCATCTCCATGTCATGGTGTAGTTTTTCATTCGACACTTAACAATTTGGATGGGTAAAACTATAAGTATAATTGATGTAAATAATAAATATAATATTTTTATTATTATTAATATATGTTATACCATCAAATTATATACGATTCAACCATCAATTGAATGGTATTCTTTCTCGTGCGTATGTATAGATTATTGTCTCCAGAAACGCAATGAGATTCAATCCCCATCATAATCATTCAAGAATAATTTTCATTTTAGGAATAAAAATATTTTTTAAGAAATTAATATCATTCTATATATCAATCAAATACATCCTATCCATAACAAACATGGCTTACATAACCAAGCATATAAAGTAAAATGAAAAAGTTAACACCCGAAATGATGATGCTACTCAAATATTATAAACAATGAAATATTAGAGGATCATATATATGATATCATATTTATATATATAGTTTTTTTATAATTTAATAAAAATGTTTTAACAATTATACTTAAGTTTAACATACCATCGACTAAGGAAAAGTTATAGGGAAGGGTTAATTCTACAGTTTCTTTATTATTCGTGTTTGTTTATACTTGAGTATTACTGGTTCCCCTTTATCATCCACATCCATGTTTCTTAAAAATCTATTGAAAAACATTTTTAATATTTACTAGAATATGGGTAAGATTCATTTATAAACATGATTTAAATTTTATTTTTTTTAAAGGAATCTTTCCTCTATTTTCCATAAAGGTACTTTTTTACCTTTTCGACAAAATGAAGGTAAGATTGTATTTTTAACTTATACGGTGGGTCCGACTATTTTGCAATGTTATAACATCATCAAAGCTTCCCATAAAATCATATAATAATATTATAAAAATAATTTTTCTGTTTTATAATTATGTGATTTTTAAATGATTTCAAAAAAAAGAAATTGATATTTCTCCCAAGTAGTTTTGATTTAATCTATGTCAACACACTTTAATGGATTTTACACTTCTTTGAAGTAGATTTATTATGTTACAAATCATCCTTATTGTGTTGAAGGTTTTGTGATATGTTTGACTGTGGATGTGTTATTTTTATACCATTCATGGTTTATGGTTAAATTATTAACATTTCATATGATCATTTTAATACGAATGTTTATGTTATGTTTCATTCCTTTACTATGAGGAATTCACTGGAATTAGTATGTGACGGGGGGAGCCTGATGTAGCTCCCCGATGCATCGGTAGGTCTAATGAGAATAACTAGTGTCTTGGCACAAGGCCTTGAAAAAATATTTTCTGTAGTCTTGGCATGAGGCCTTGACTATGTGGTTATGATATCTGGTATTATGCATTCCATCATTAAAAAATTGGCGATTGATATTTTATTTAATTATTCAACTAGTAGAATATCCATTTGAATAAGTAAATGGAATTATTTGATTTATATTTTCCATATGATGATGATGATTTATTTTAAACGGAATGTGTTTTATTCTAATAAATTTTCTTAAATGCATATGAATATTTATGAATGTTTCTGATATATTGTTATCCTTATTAAGCATCTGAAATAACCCCTTTCTATGTTTTATTTTTCTCAGGATGTGAAGAAGTATATTCTGACTAACCTACATAGATAGACTATGTAATATGAATGTTTTAAAATTAGAAAATGTTGTTGTTATTTTTATTTTATAATATAATATAATAGTTATGTATATAACTTGTACTACTAAGGATACGAAATTCATCGGTCATTCGAGATTTGATCCCTGGTGATCATGCCAATGTTATGTGAAAATGCCCCAACTACCGGTAACTACATTCGGGGTATTGCATTTTTAAACACTCTTATTAATTATTATGTATTATTGGGATTAATATTTCAGATATAATCAATAATATTTAACTAAATGGGTTATGATTAGTTTGAAATTTATTGTGCTATCTTAAAACCATTCACCGATTTATGCTTAATTGTTAGCATTCATGCTTAATGTTTGGGAATGTTATTTACATTATATATGTTAGTTTTAATATGAATGTATATGATGTTTATGTTTATCGACATTCATATGAGGAATGTATTGGAAATATTATGTGAGGGGTGGGGCCTTCTGTAGGCCCTCGATGTAGTAGTTGGTATCATGAGACAAATAGATATGTATTTTGTTGAGGCCTCCCCCATTTTAAAGATATGGTTTTTCCAAGGCCTTAATTGTTTTTATATTTCATATTATATTCCTTTAAAGTATGTTTTATAATGCATGGCATACGCATTTACCTCATTATAAAAATAGTAATTTAATGTTAATTTTGTTTCTCTACTAGTAGAATACCCAAGATTATTATTTATTATATAATTATTTATTCATCTCTTATTCCCACCATAATGCACGAAAGTTTATTTTTAGAGGTATGTGTTTCATTTATTCAACATTCTTAATGTTTATTTTTATGGTATCTTCCACTGTATTTCTTACCCTTACTAAGTATCTGTTCTCACCACTTTATAATGTTTCATTTTCTCAAGACATGAAGAAGTTTATTATAAATGACCTGCAGGGATGAACATAGAATTGTGAATGTTCCCAATAAAAAATATATTTTGTATTTAAATTAAAGTTGTAATGTTGAAAATATGTATGTATCCAGATTTTCAAATCTAAGAAACTATTATTTCTTTCTATATACAAATTTTTTGTGACCATGCAATTGTAATGTAATAAGACACCAGATCTAAGAAATTAGTGTCGGGTCTTCACATCAGATATATAGGCTGATTATTATTGGAAAACCATTCCAACTAACCTTGCTCTTTCAAAACATTCAACACAATAAAAATAATTTATAAAATGCATTCGATAAGAATTTTATTTTCAAGAATCACTGTATGGTTTTAAAGTTATACTGTAGGTGTTTCGTCCTTCAGTTAAATCGAGTTGCATTATTTTCTTCTTTAAATGAAAATAATCTTCCAAAGACACCTCAAATAAATTATTTAATCGATTAATTTTGAATGATTTTGAGGGATTGGTTTTATGGAATAAGGTAGTAGTTGTTCGATAGAAAAGGGTTGGGTTTCTATAGAGGAGTGAATGTGTGGTTATGTTAGAAGTGATTTAGACTAATTCGATTTTTATCATTTAGGGATTTTAAAATAATAAATATGAAATGAAGAATTAAATAAAGAAAGACAAATAAATAATTGTTTTTAGTTTTGAGTGAGAAAAAGAACAAAGTATATAACTATAAGACACAATAGTGAGTCCTAATAGTGAGTCATCAACGGTGAGTCCCAATAGTGAGTCCCAAAAATGAGTCCCTATTGATTACTCCGAATGGTGAGCCGTCAATAGAGAGTCCTAATGGGGAGTATTCAATGGAGAGTCCCAATAGCGAATCACTAATAATTTAAGTTCCCTAAATCATGTCTGATGTAAATTATTTTCCCAAAATTTAATGGTTTATTAAGAATATCAGTAAGATGTTGTATAGTGCCAATGAATTCAAGTGTTATATCATATTTTTGATAATTATATCTTAATATGTGATGTATTAAATCAATATTATTTGTTCTCAAATGAGAAATAGGGTTCTTTGAAATTCCAATAGCATTTTTTGTCATAGTTTGTTGTGACATGAATACATTGATATCCATAGTGTTGTAATATGTTTTTCATCCAATGAATATGTGAAAACAACTACCCACAACTATATATTTAGCTTCAACTATATATAATGAAAATGAATTTTGGTTCTTACTACACCCTAAAACGAGACACTTTACTATAAATTGACATACCTGGGAGGTTCTTTTTCTATCTAAATTGCACCCATAAAAATCAGTGTGATAATAACTAACTATGTCAAATGACCTTCCTCTAGGGTAGAAAAGTCCTAGGTTAGTAGTATAGTAAATTTATTTTGTAAATTCCTTTGTTAGAAATTTTTTTTGAACCTTTAGGGTTTTTGTGAATATGAGAAAACATACACAAAATAAACATAATAACATATCAGTTAAAAGTTATTTAGGGAAGACTTCTAATCATACCTCTATAATTGGATTTATATACTACATTAGAATATTCATCAAGATCCAATTAACTGGTGGTTCGCGTAGGACCATAATGATATCCTAGCCAGAATGTTTTAAAATAGCAATAGTATATTTACTCAGAATTAAAGTAAAACCTTCCTTATTATTTAAAATTTTAAATCCAGGAATGATTTTGACTTAACCCATTAAACACATTTCAAAATATTTTTTATTTTTTATTTAAAAAATTCAATACATAAGGAATTTTTTGAATAACCAAATATAATATCATAATTATATACTTGAACAGCTAAAACATCTTTAGAGATTATTTTTATAGAACGAGTAGGATCAGAAATACCATTAAGAAATCCATTAGAAATAGGAAATGTGTCAAGCCTATCATACAAAGCTCTTATAGCTTGTCCTAAACCATATATAAATTTTTTTAACATGAAAAAATTATTTTTAAAAAGATGGTTTTTATAAGCAGGGGTTGTGAAAAAAAATTCCAACACTATATAATAATTTTGGAATGCACATTTGATATCTGTTTCATAATGTCTAAAATAAAAATGTATTTCATCATCTAGAATCATTATATTGGAAATTAGAAAAGCCACATGTGAAAAAGTTTCATCAATGTCTATTCCTTCCTCATGATTATAAACATTGGAAATTATTATGATGTTATATTTTACTATATTTTCATATTCATCCATAATTTTTTAGAAAATCCCATTTTGTGCCAATGGTCATGGTGTAATTGTGTCTACAAACTAGATCCCATACTTTGTTATTTCAATGTTATTTAATTATTCATACATAAAAATAACCTAGAATTTTCAATGATTCGATCATTGATGTTCTTATGTTTATGGTATGAAAAAATTCATGAGGTTCAACCTCGTTTCATAGAGAATCTATAGACTGTGTTATTTTTTCTATGTCAACAACTATAGCATCTAATGTATGTTTTTTAAAAGTTATTACAGGTATTGAGAAAGAAGTATTCTTCAATTTAAGTACATATATATGTTCAGGTTTCACTTGTTCAGAAGCTGGGAATTTTCTAGAACATGAGGTTCTTTGTACTTAAAGAACATCAGAATTATATGATTTGATATTTAATTATATATTCAATACATTATTCTAAAAATTTTCTAACAATTTTTTGGATTAATTTTGATTTTTTTAATAAAATTTAACATTCCCATATTCTTACAAACATTTGGATCTCTTATTAAATAATCTATAGGGCTTACTATATTCTGAATATCATAGGAAAATTACGTTATCTACCATAGAAAATTATTTTTCAAGATTAAAATTGTTATTAATAATAATGCCCTTCCAATTGAAAACATTAAAAAATTATGTATAGGTTTCTTAATATTAGACATCTTATATAGGGCATTCATTAGTATAGGTCTAATTAAGACTATTTATTATATAGCAACACGTTTTCACATCTTCTACCTATAAATAAACTAGTTGATCATATTAATTATGCATAGTCTTTGTTATCTCTTGTATGGTTATATTTTTCCATTTTACAAATCCATTGTTATTGGGTGTTTTATAAGTAGAGATGATAGGAATATATACATTTTTTGAGAAAAGATATTGAAATTATGGATTTAATAACTCATGGACATGGTCAACGCTTAAGGTTTTGATTCTAAGTCAACATATATTTTCTACTGATTTATAATACTTTGTGAAATAGATCAAGCCTCACTATTGTGTGATAAAATAAGGTCCATGTATAACTAGAAAATTCATATTCTATAACATATATATAGTGCCTCCCATTTAATGTTGTTAGTCTATATTTTCCAAATAAATAAATGTAAACCAACTCTAGAGGTTAAGAAGCTGAAACATCATTCATTGTTTTAAAAGATATTTTTTGTTGTTTTCCTATTTTGTTAAAGATAAATGTCATTAACATTTGGAAAGTATTGTTTATTTATACCCTCAATTAATTCGTTTCTAGTAGTCTTTCAAGGAGATTGACTGTAATAACAGACTAGTTACCTATTCTTGATAAATGATTCTTTATGAAAAGAACTTATCTACGAAACATTCTGTGAGACTAAGGAATCAAGAAAAATATCAAAATCATTTTAATTTACAGAAGCAGAAAATTTTAAATCATTCTTATAATTGAAATAATTATAATCATTATATTTAAATAAAATAGGGAAACAATCATAAAAAACTATGAAATTTTAAATAAATTTTACTTTAGACCATCAAAAATTAACATTTCAAATTAAAAATGAATTATTGTTACAAATTTGGATGAGTCCCATAATTTTCCCTTTAACAATGCCACTAAATATAACATATCCACCGTCAATATTAATGAATTTATTCAAGAGAAGGTATTCCAAGGTCAATTGTCATTATCACCCACTATCCAAGTACCATAAGATATTATGGTAACTCTTCAAATAGTTTTCCTCCAAAAATAGACAAAATCAGAATATAAATTTATGCCCAGATTCTCATGGGTCTAGTAATATTGTTAATTAAGGATTTAGGAACCCAAATTTGATACATGGATTTAATATAAGAAGTTTGTAATTTTTTGAAAATTAACCACTATTTGATCTTGATGAATTGGAAGTAGAAAAATATTATCCAGCACTAAAACATGTAGAAAATGTTTCAGATTTAGGCATAAAAACCGATTTTCCTGATTTGGATATAATTATTTTGACAAGATTTATTTTATTAGGTTGATAACCAATTCCATTATTATATTTTTGATAAACATATTTTCCATGAATTTTAGTTGGGTATTTTTTTTAATTATGAATTTTTCTTAATCCCTATATAATTACTCATTATAATGTTTAATTTAAATATTAGCATTGAGTAGTTTATCATTATTCACTTTTTCTATATTGAGTTATAATTTCAACGTAGTATAAAGATAAAGTTTATTCTTGTGATATTTATATTTATAATTTATATCATTGAATGTATCCTCACGAATTATTTAGTATTCAATCATTTAAATAGTTGTCATATTTTTAGAAGTCCCATATTGAGGTTCATCTACAAAATAGTAAGAATTAGGTGCAAGAGATTCTAAGGATAACTCAAATATATTTTTCAAAAAAAATTGTTTTCTTTGTCAATATTTTCCACATAAAATGAATCGTTTTCACATGAGATGTCCTCAAAAGTATATTAGGTTTCCCTCATATCCTTAATTTATTTTTTATAGTTGTCCTGATATTTCTTCTTTTACATCAGTTTTGGATGGTCAACTTTCACTTTTCCTTTTTCTTTTTCTTTTATAACTGATGATCTCATTCGTAATAGAGATTATTTTCCAATCATATTCCTAGTTAAAAATATTTCCATATTTCCTTCTATAGTTAGGCTTTATGAATAATGTTTTTGTTCTATATAATTTCTTAAATCTCCTATATTGATGGGACATTCCCCCATCACTTCCATTTTTTGAATTGCATTTTCATGAACTTCTTGCATGAACATGGATGTTCACTGTTTTTGGGATGTAGTTGTTTTTAATTCCATTGAAATTATTATAGGTTCCTCATATTCTTCTCAATTAACCATCAACTCTTCTTCATATATCATAATCGGTTACAATTGATTTTTTAATAAGAAAAGTATTTATGTCACATGATTCTACTGTTGATATTGCTGATCCAATCCATATTTATGGTAAACATCTTAGTAGCTGCATGGTTTGTTCCTTATAATCAAGGGGCTTTCCAAGAGAATAAATTATATATAAAATCTCATTATACCTGAGTTATATGTTAAAAATAGGTTATCTGAGATTCATTTTTATGATAAACAATATAACAGTATATTTGTTAAGCATCATTTATTTATCATTATTGGTTCTCTCATATAGAATATATAAGGTTTCTAAAATCTAAAATGTTGTTTTACATATAGAAATAATATTGATTTCTTCATCAGATAGATTATAATATCAGGAATTCATAGTTTGTAATTATTTTTATAGTATTCCATTGTTGGGTTATCCTGGCTACATCTACTTATAGTTGGGATATTATATTAATATACAATTTAATACCATATTTCAAAACTCATTCCTTCAAAATGAAATTTCATTGTTATTTTCCATTAAGAATAATTTATCGCATTGAAATAGGGTCTTCTATTGGTAGCAACACATTCATAAAAATTATCCACGTTAAATTATAAAAACATTTTTTAATGAAGTAATTTTTTTAATGCAGATAATTTTTGAGATCTTAAAAATAAAATTGAAATCATATTTGAAAATATTTGAAAACATTAAAATTAATGAAACATATAATTTATACACATTTGATCCCAAATGTTGGTTAGAGTATGATACTGAAGAGGAAGGGGGAATTTAGTTTTTATAAAAATGTAATACTTAAATATTTATTTTACGGCTCCCCAATTTGAAAAAAGGCCTAGTTAACCAATGGATAATTTTTTAATATATTTTGTTATTCAAATGATTTACCAAAGTGTTATTAGTTAATAGTTAAAAAAATATAAATTATTACATTAATCTTTTACCATCAATCTATTAAATAAAATTACAATATAGACTATATAAAATTAACTATCAAAGAAAATAGAAGTTTTTTGTTTTAAATATATTAAAAAAGATAAAAATAAACATTAAATAACACAATACAATTTAAATACGAGGATATGTCTCAAGTTGAAATATAATCCTCTTAATATGTAAATCATATTCATTTATGTATTTTATATAAATAAACATTGATCCACACCCTAGAATGGGTTATACAACAACACACATAGTTATGAAGGTCCACAAGAACTCTTCCACAGTTTTTGTCAGAGTATAAAAACAAAAAGATCACACAAGGACCTCTTCCACTTTTAAAAATAAGAATGTGTATTGTAATAGATATATTGTGAAGATATCTATGTGTATTAAAATTTATTATCTATGTCATTTTGTTTTAATAAAATATATAAATAAACATCTTTTAATTTAAAAAAGAACACAGAAAGTGAAAGTTAGAGATATGAGATCTAGATTTCTTTGTGTGATAGGTGATGTAGCTTGTGACTGCTTGATGTTAAACTATAGTGAAACTTGAGTCAAATTTTAGAAATATAGAGTAAAATAAAATATCATGGGAGAAGTTTTCATCTATTTACAATGAGGCATTGATTTAGTCATTGATTTCTAATACTCTCCTAGTTTTTTGAGCAAAAATTTAATTTTTGTCCAGCTTCCAACAATATTTCCTTGTATCATCTACAAACATTTCTCTTATTTCTCTCCAGTGCATGACTTCAAAACTAAAACCTCTTCACTTTGGGTCAGATATATTTTATACACTATAGATGATGTAGATCATGATATCGGTAACATTCTATTACATTGAACATGTAATCTTCAACTTTTTTTAAGATCCTTTTTTAAAAAAAAAATCATAATAACATTTTTTTGGTGTTTACTGAAGCCTTATGGAAGTTCACACATCATGTACTAGAATCACATGCCATGTACACGGATCTGGTATCTGGTCATGAATGGGGAGGTCATACTGTCTGTTGATACACTTCTTGTAATTTATGTTGACATTGTGTAGTTTATAAATATCAAAATTTTAACCCGAGGAGATGGGTTTTTTTGGCATACCTACCCACCACGACCTTCACATTGTGACCCCAAGGTACATGTAATGACTCTACCCACTCCCATATTAATGTCAAGTGATTGGATGTATCACTGGTTCTTTTTCAATCCATTCTTTTGGCTGTTGACTGAGATAATATCTGGTGATTTTTTAGAAACTAAACTAATTCTGGATCGAACAAAATAGCTTGGGATATTCATTCTTATTGCGTGTGATTACCAAGTAATTGTTCCCCATTGTTATTAAGATCTATCTCTTCATACCATATTGGGTTTTCAATTAATCATATTCGGATTGATGGATCCATGTCTTTGGGTGTTGGATCGTTATACTAGGTAGATTTTTGAGGTCTTCTATACGTTTTTTCTCGTTGAAGGGTGATTTAGAGAGTGTCATTATTTAAAAAAGTGGTAGATTATTTTGTCCTAATTGTCCAAATATATTACCAAAGAATTTATTGATTTATTTCAATTTCTAATTAAAATTCTATATCTTAATATTTTTTTCATTTTATTTAATAAAAACAAAATTCCAATAAATTAGAGGATTTGAAATGGTTTTGGTAGGAAAATTTGGAGAACCACAAATTCCATTGAATTAGGGTGGGTTTATAAAAACTGGAAGATTTAAATTGTTGAATTTAAATTATGTATTTGATGGAAATGTTTTAAATTAAAATTTTGATTTTAATTGTGGAAATTACTTTAAAAATGATGGAATTGGATTTGAAATGATTTCAAACTCATGAAATTGGAATAATTTTTTTGATATAAACCCAGTGGTTTTATCTTTTGAAAAAGAATGCTTTCTAATAAAACATTTTCTGATTTTAAATGGAATGAAATATGTATTTTTGAAATGTAACAATCAGACTGATCATATTTTAAGAATCCTTAACATATTTCGTCGATCTTGTAAGAGTGAATTCAAGCCATAGGTAATTAGTGAGTTTTTTTGGATATACTCTACGCTACAACAACATTCTAAAACATACATGTGGATGGTCACATCAATGATGGGTTGGTGATGAGTCCCCTTGTCCAGTGTCATAGAGACATGGGTATAAATTTTTTTCTAAGTTCACATAGAGAGTGAATAATCATAAAGGTTGTTAATACTATATTACCTTTTGGAAGATGATTGTGTTTCTTGTTTGTTTATTTATAATAGAGTTGTAAATGTATTCCAATGTTTGTTGGGACTTCTTTACATGACTTATGAATTTATATAAACCAATTTAAATTAATTTTTTTACATAATCCATTGTTTTATAAACATTTCATATCTTATAAAGTAACTCATATGTTGTAAATAATATTCAATCATATCAAATCCCTCTATAATGAATTTTTAAATATATTCTGAATTTCCAAACCTATTTATTTTAAAAATAGAAACCTTTTGTGTGGATAATTTATATTTCGCATATGTTATGTAATCTTTGGTTGTATCTAACTGGGATTTGAATGACACACAAGTTTTTCCTTCGGGTTTCTGTAGACTTTCTCCTTCCATGTTCGAGCAAAGGGAAGGGATAACATGGAGGTGGATCTGTCTATTGAGTTTTGGACTTATGAGTTATTTCCTTAGGGGAATTGGGGCTATTTTCTTCTTTAGTACTTTGGGTTTTAGAACATTGGATTTTATGCATCTTTGTTTTTTGGTACTTTTACTCCCAATGGAGTTTTTCTATTCATATGCCTAATGTCTTTTATCATTCACTTCTGCATTATTGTGGAAAAACCATTTTGACATGTATGTTGTATGATGCTAGGTACTAGTCACCATTCCATGTGGATCATGAATGTCCATCAAGTCATGTAAGGGTCGGCTCAGTTTTTAGGATACCAGGGTACCCGGGCGAGTTCGGGTAAAATTAGTTTCATATGAGGCTATAAATCATCTTCTTTCATGAAGTTAGTAAACATTTTTAATATTTTATTGGGACCTTGGTGGTTGATGTGATTGAGTGTCTGATGATCTGTCTTTATAATGAACCTTATGTCACCAGGGGTGTTTAGGGGAAGATGACTAGTGGATTTGTTCTTGTATTTTCCCAATTGAAATTTGTATAGGTTTAAATACAAATCTAGTGTGTCCCTTCGAATATGAATATCATTCTCTTTCTACTTAGATTTAGTTTTAATCTAATTTTCTAATTTTGCCAAATAATGTTTTGTAGCATCATGCCTCTGAGGATACATGTGAATTAAATAAAGGAAAAGCATTCTCTTGAACCTCAGTATGCAAATCATATTTTTGACCTGAATCTAGATGTGGAGATTGTGCTCACTATCCAAGCTCTAGGGTAGGCATCACCTCCAATTCCAACTGAGGCTCCAACTGTGGATCCTCATGGGGGATGTCTATTGCAATCATTATAAAGAGTTCATTTTCCAAGATCCACCTTTCATCAATGGCTCCACAGATTTTTAATATGCTGAAAAATGGGTGGGCAATATAGAATGTTTTATTGTGTTCTTGGAGACACCTAAAGTGATCATATTGATGTGTGCCATCCTAGTGATGGAGGGACCAAGAATGAGATAGTGGGATATGATGGTGACTTCCAGAAACAAGGACCGCATAGAATAGAAATACTTCAAGGATCATGTTAACAGTCAATATAATCTATATTCCATGGTTTTGGCCAAGGTTGTAGATTTTTTCATGTTGGAGGAGGTTGAAAAAAACTTTGATTGAGTATTCCAATCACTTTTTGAAGCTGGTGTAGTTTCCTATTGAGTGTTTATCTAATGATAGGATGAAGTCTTATTGGTTTGAGTTGGAAATTCGATGAGATATATACTCTCATGTTTTCTTAATGGTGCTCCCCACTTATGATGATGTGATGGATAGGGAAACGATGGTTCAGATTGACTTGGATAGTATGTTAGGGTTGAAGGGAGTTCCTTTTCCTCCCACTGGAAGTGTGGATTACTTAAATGAAAAATGGAAGCACGATTATCCTTGTTGACATTCTCCATGACAGAGTCATTCCAGACCACCAACAACTCCAGGTTCATGTTATATGACATGATACAAGTGTCAAAAGCTAGTATATTCATGGAGGGTTTGTCCTGAAGCTCCCAAGAACTATAGCTCCTAGAGAATTTTAGGATAACTAAAAAGATTCTCCCATCATTATCTATCCCCTAAGTGGGATATTATCATCGTATCCTCTTAAAACTATGGGGAAATGAAATGATTCACATTCAAATTGGTCCACTCATGGGAATCCAGAACAATTTTTCTTCACGCAGTGTAAGAATCTCCAAGGAATGAAGACACGGGTCCATCAACTGTAAGAGGCACCATTACCATTTCTCCTTACTTATTTAAAATGATTTTTTATACTAGTGAATCTCACTATTTCATTTCATCAAATATTTTTAACCTTTTTAATATTTCAATGGAACAACTCTCTTGTGCAATTGATATTTCTAAACCCATTGGTATGAAGAGAGGGAAGGGTCTTCATAGTAATACCTATGTCTTTTCTCTATCAGAATTCGATCCACCATGGAGTTCTCTAGTTCTTGATTTGTATTCTATTGACATCCTATTCGGGATGGATTGTTTCATTGAAAATAATTCTAAATTGGTTGTTATCTTCAATGGTTCTACATTAATAAACCCATGGGGTTCCCCTTTTTTTCAAGGAGAATGGGACCCAAGGTAGAGTAGATATGGACCATCTTATCTAGAGTATAAGAATGTGATATAAATGTGTTATTTTGACCCAGAATGAGATTCAATGGGTGGTGATCTTTCTCCAGTTGTCTCCATGTTTTCTAATGTCTTCCCTTCGGATTTCCATAATCTGCCACGAGTGAGAGAAAATGAGTTTTCTATTGACATAATTCATGACACTCAAATAGTACGTATCCCCTCTCACTGTATGGAACCTGCTAAGCTGAAAGAGCTAAAAACATAGTTGGAAAACAATCTTGAGAAAGTAATTTTTTCATCCCAATGTGTAACATTGGGAATCGCTGGTTCCCTTTGCTAATAAGGCTGATGGTTCCATTATCATATGTGCGGATTATTGATAACTGAATAAATTTATGATTAAGAACAAATTTTAATAACAATAAATTGATGATAAGTTTGATCAGATGAAAGTTGTGAAGTGGTTTTCAAATATCGACCATCAATCTTGCTATCATCAGTTGAGGATAAAATAATCGGACATTCTAAAAACCACCTATCAGAGTAGGTATGATCACATTTAGTACCTTGTTATGCACATTAGTATGACAAATTCTCCTCTAGTTTTCATGTATCTAAGGAACAATATTTTCCTTGATTATCTAGTTACCTTTGTTGTAGTCTTTGTGGATGGAATTATTGTCTACTCCAATTCATAGGAGATTTAGGTGCAAGATTGGAGAATTGTTCTGTGACTTCTAGGAAATAATTTCCATTATTACATGCTTTCAATGTGTTATTTCTGGATCTATGAAGTGAAATTATTTGGGCATGTGGTGTCTGAATAGGATGTATCAGTTGATCCTGATAAGGTGAAGGCTATTATGATGATGGAGAAATTAGGGAATATCTTAGTGATCTGGAGCATGATGGCTTTAGCTGGATATTACTATAGGTTTTTGAAGGAATTATCTTATTTCAATTCTACAATGAACATTATTACTCAGAAAAAGGTTTTGTTTGGGTGGGATGATAATTTTCAGAGTTCTTTTGTTGAGATAAAATGTCTCTTGACTACTACACATGTGTTAACTCTTCCATAATTCATACATGGCTATGTTGTATTTTATTGATGCATCTTCTTCTGGATTTGGCGGCATTCATATGCATCCGGATCATGTATTAAAATAGGGATCTTGTCAGCATAGGACCCTGAGAAGAATTATCCTACCCCGGATCTGGAACATGAAATTGTGAAGCATGTGCCAAAATGTTGGAGGCATTAACTTTTTAGAGAAAGGTTAATTTTTGTGTTCATACCACAAAAAGCAGCATTCTAACTTCTCCAAAAAAATAATTTAATATTTGGAATATGCATTAGGTGAAGTACATAATGTCTTTTGACATTTATATATCCTATATCATGGGGAAAGGGAATGTCGTTGCTGATGCATTAAGTAGGAAACATCCAACCCATGCAGCGAAAGATCCTTCTAAAGAGTGGAATTTGTTGGATCTCTTTTCACAAACACGTATTAGATATCAGGAGGAAGGGGATGATGGTTCATTTGCCAATGTGAATTTGAATTATTCTCTTTGGAAGAATCCAGACCTTATTTTAAGGTATGTCGTTCCTTTTCTAGAAGTTTTGGAGAAAAGTAGGAAATTATGGAAATTTTCGAAGTACACGCCTTGTACATTATGAGTACAAGTCGTGTACTTGGTTACCATATGTAGCTGGGTGCTGGCTGTGTACCGACCATGCACACAGCCATGTGGGGTGACCTGATGGTTTACTAAAAAGGATTACGGAGACAGCGAGTACACATCATCTACATAAAAAGTGCACACTATGTACTTTCATTTTTTTCATTAAATGCACTTGGGTCATGTCTAATCACCATAATTCTCTCCTTCTATGTCTTGTTAAACTGACTTCTCCATATGGCCATGGATCTTCAACAGACCCCCATGCAAGGGTTTGTCCTCTGACTCGAACATCATCAGTTGCGTTGGAATCGCATCTGTGAGTTCTCTCTTCTCCAAGAGCACCATCTTCTGTTTTCTCTGCTCTTGTGGGATATCGTGGGTTGAACATTTCAAGATTTTACTTAGATCTACCTCGTTCTATGTCAATTGAAGGTCCTACACTGGAGAATATAGATCTCCCAAGGATGAGGTAGGTGGTTTGTGCCTTTTCGATGGAAATATTTGAATATTATTTAAAATTTTGTCCAATAACGTTAAACGGGGTTTTTCCTGTTTATTGTTTTACCCATGATGATTTCCATCCGAGCTTGTATTATTTAATAGAGAATATTTTCTTATGAATAGTTTTGATTACTATGCATTGGATGTTTTACCCATACATGATATATTTACGACCATTGGGTCATGGTTAGCCTTTTGGCTACCTTGCATGTTTTCCTTGCCTTTTGCTGGAGGGTAGAGATTATGGATTCAGACATGCTTGTTATGTTGTATACTGGAAAGCCATGTAGTTCTGTAGGTTTACTTTTCCCATATTTCATTGTTATGCTTATTGAACTACATAGGGATGTGAGAACCTGGTGTAGTAGATTATAAGGGGGGATGATCGAGTGAGCTTCCTCAGAGAGACTAGGACCACATGGGGCTATAAAGGGAATTGACAGAGTGAGATTCCTCAGAGAGTCCTTTACTACTATATACTATAAGGGAAATCAACTATGTGATCTTCCAAAGAGATTATTTGAATTAATTGAATGACGTTGGGATATAAGGGGCATTGATAGAGTGAGCTTACTCAGAGAGTCCTTGACCTTGGGACTATAATGGGAATTGACCGTGTGAGCTTCCTCAGATAGTCCTTGAAAACCTTAGACTATAAGGGTAATTGGATGTGGGAGATTTCTCAGAGAGTCATGTTTTTCTTATGACTATAATGGGAATTTATTGTGAATGCTTCCTCATAGATTCTATTTATATATATATTCTTGTGACAGAACTAGAGGGGTTCGACTGAGTGTACTGCCCAGAGGGTTACCTGTACTTGTTAGGTATTACTAGAGGGGATGGGATGTGAGTACATCCTAGAGGGTTACATGTTTATATTTAGCTTTTTCTTGATTATGAAAATGTTGATTGTTTACTGCTGAGTACTTTCATGTTTACTGGTTTCTATACTTTTACCTACCATATATTCACTGTCTATTAGGCACAAATCATCAGGTGGTTGCCTATTGGGTTTTACTCTCACACCCTATTTGGGCCATGCTTTTGGGCCCAACAGATTATATTGTTTTAGGTATAGATAAGTGCGAACACTATTCTAGTTTAGGTACATGATTTTTTGTGGAGCTGGAGAGCATGGGACCAAGCTTACGTTTGCGATGGTGATGAGTACATTATCCTTTTATTTTGTACTTTGGATAGTATTATTTTTATTCCAACATTGTTTTTTGTTTTGCTGCATTCCTATACATATGTACCATGCATAATACTTATATATGTGCTTCAGTTGTTTGTTATTCCAGTCTTCCGCTATTATTATTGTTGGTAAATTTACTAATACCACTATTGTGAATTGTTTTCCCTTCCGATGTGTTACTCTGCTAATGAAGGTATAGCTTTCCAACTATCACACCCAAGGCCCTCACTTCTAGTTTGCAGCCTCTAGCATTTGGGAAAATGTGCATGAGGCCATGTGACCAACCGGGTACGGGGCGCCTCTGGGATGCTTCTAGAACTAGGACATAACAAAGTGGTTTCAGATGCAATTATTTTCTCGTGACTTACTGTTTAGATCCTTTAGCTAGGTATAGGACAAAATAGGTACATGGTAATATGTTTTTTTGGGAGTAGCTAACCTGTGTATAGGTAAAATCCAATCTACCTCGTCTAATGCAATTTTTTCTGGTTTTTCAACTTTACTGTTGATTTGATTTTCACCGTTGGGAGATTCACATGTTTTTTGTTGTTACCGTTAATGTTAAATAGGTTCTATTTCTGTCACAACCTGATGTGATGAGGTTGTTCCGTCTCATTCATCATAGAGGCACTTTTTAGAAATTACGTGTCATGCATTCTTGCCATGCCATCTCAGATGCATTATCGATTGCATGTTGTAATGATACATGTTGTGTGAAATATAAATTCTGTTGTGATAAATGCCTTGATAGAAATACATGATATTTCATAGGGTATTGTTTAGGTAGGTATGTATTAGAATGAATTCTATACATTGGTTATTAAGGTGTTATATGCCCTTATGGAAAAGACTTTAGTGGATCGTTGCCTTGTTTTCCTTGTTAAAACATGTGTATGATGCCTAAATTTTACTCGTGGAGAGTATGGGCCATTGAAGATCAGAATTTGGAACTTTTATGCTTGTTTCAGTGTTTTTTGGGCACCATAGTAATATTTGAGGCTTACTGTCTTGAAAAACCTAGAATACACGCAGTGTAGTTTTGACTACACCCCACGTGTTCTTCTATACAGGAAGAAATTGTATTTCTTATGTACATGTCTTGAACATTATGTAAACTCTTTGTATATTATGTATACTCTATGTAGTCTCAAATGATGTCATAGGTCATTTGGTTTGAGACACTGTATTGGGAACATCTGGTGGGAGCACACCATGTATTAGTTGAACATGACGTGTAGTGTTGTCCCTGTGTCCACCAGTGTAACTAACAAAACAGACGGTTAATCCTTAATGCATACACACCATGTCAGGATTGAAAATGTCATGTTATTTTTCCCAGGTACCTGTCTATGTAACTAACAACGTGGTCCGGTGTTATCCTTTCACGTACGCACTGTGTCCGCGTTGAACATGACATGTTGTGTGCGCTATGTGTCAGGCCGTGCCACTAACAACATGGGCCAGGTGAAGCTTTTCAAGTACACGTCATGTCAACTATGAAAACACCATGTAGTCTTGTATTAGGATAACCAGGTGGCTTAACCGTGTAGAAGTACTTGTGTAGTGAAAGA
Source organism: Viscum album (assembly GCA_963277665.1). Classification (NCBI taxonomy): domain Eukaryota; kingdom Viridiplantae; phylum Streptophyta; class Magnoliopsida; order Santalales; family Viscaceae; genus Viscum; species Viscum album. The sequence continues at coordinate 123,730,490 of OY728138.1, read as the reverse complement.
GGAATCAAGTACATTTCGTGTGTTAAGACAACATGTCATGTCTTTGGGGTGTTACACGAACAATTTTTGGCAGGAGTACACGCCCATGTAATAGACTTAAGGGAACACGTCGTGTAGGAATTTTACATGTAGTGCAGTCTTGTTTTGTAAAAAATGAGTGATTTATTTCTCATTATCCCTTCTAACACATCTAGTTTTCAGTTCATGACAATCTTGTTTTAAGGTGTGCGTTTGACCTTGCAGAGTCATGCCACTGATGTGTCCTCTAGTGGTATGCCAGTTGCTAGGCAGTGATCAGACACTGGACATGGTTGATCACAGACTCCCAATAGATCCTCCAGTTGTTCCATACATGGAACCAGATGTTGTACCTGAAATAGGTGTTAATTCACTATTTAGGGATGGATTTTTTAGGATTATGCAGATCATTCAAGTATCACCACCTCCTTCCCCGTCAATGGTACAATTGACGTGGGTCTTTCCACAGTAGCATCCTCCCTTTTTCTCAGGCGATGGTATAACTAAGACTGTAGATTTAGGGATAGAAGCTATGATGATGATTTTCGAGCATCTTGTGATACCTCCAGATAAGAGGGTGAAACATTCTACCTACATGCTTCGAGACTCCACCATGAGGTTGGGGGATGTGAACTCATAGGCAGAACCCCAGAAGAATATGGCTTGGGATGAGTTTTGACATATATTCTATGGTTACTTCTATCCAAAGACCTTGGGGACTGATCGAGCCTGAGATTTCAGAAGTATAGAGTAGGGAAATCTTATTGTTATGGAGTATTTCTCTCACTTCACAGATCTGCAACATTTCACAAATATTCTAGGAGGTGATGATTTTTCCACTACATGGAATCTTGAGGAGGGTCTGAGGCAGGACATCCGATCTCATGTGAACATCTTCAGGATGACTGTGATATCCTCTATCGTCAACTAGGAGCTCATCACAGAGTATAATCTAAGGGATTCTGGAGTTGTGAGACAGGGAAGTTCGACATCCAGAGTTAATATTCCTCTTACTGATAGCAGGAATTTCCATTGGGAGACTGCACGATGAGATCCGAGTAGGTGGGATGCATCTTCTGTTAGCCAGGTGGTGTGCTACCAGTACGGGAAGAGTGGGCATATAGGTCCACATTGACCAAGAGTCCCAGTGGGGTGCCGATCTTTTGGCAAGATGGGTCACCTTCAGCTTTATTGTCAGATCATCTCACAAGTAACTTGTGAGAGGGTTTCTTCTATGACTTCACATTTAGGAGCAGAGCCACCGGTTTCTCTCATGTCAGGGAATTGGATTTCTTCTAGCTGTTAAGGTCATGGTGGAGGTCATGCTAATGGTGGCCAGTCGCCAGCCTTTCAGCGGCAGTAGGGTGGATTTGCTAAGAGTGGTCAGGCAGGGCCATAGGGTCACGACATAGGTCATAATTTTCCAGTAGTGTAGACCCAACAAGAGCATGATCACAGAATCTAAATAGTTCTATGTATAATCATAGTATCCTTTGTTTTAGCTTCTACTCTTATCGATATATGGGATTCCCATAGATTTATATATGTTACTATTGTGAATAGCCTTGGCCTCGGCATATTTTCCACTGCCTATATCGTGAGTCTAGACACTCCGTTGGGGACTAGAATAGCTAGTGTACATCCGTACAGGGAGTTCCCTCTACAGGTTTGTTGGTATCACTTCTTGTGGGACCACTATGTCCTAGAGATGACATGTCATTATTTCATTCTCAGGATGGACTGGTTAGTTCCATTCCAAGGAGTCGTCGATTGTTATCACCACATGTTGAGCTTCACGTCACCGGAGGGTAGATCATTTCTTCATAAGGGTGAATGGTATGTCCATGTAAGAAGAGTGGGGACTGAGCATCATTGGTTGGGAGGAGTTACAACCCATATTGTTATTATATAACTGGATGACTTGGGGACATCATAGTTAAACATTCCCCCAGTGGTGGATCATTTCAAAGATGTCTTTCTAGATGAATTTTCAGGTTTTCCTCTAGAGCGTGAGGTATACTTTTCTATTTATCTTTATCTTGAACTGGCACCAGTGTCCATTCCTCATTGTAGGATGGCTACATCTATGTTTTCGGAGCTCAAGAGGTAGTTAGAGGAGTTGTAAGAAAAGGGCTTCATCTAACCCAGACATTTCCTTGGGGTTCGCCTATCCTAACTGAGAAAAAGGTGGATGATACCTTCAGGAATTTGTGGATTATCAGAAGACGAACCATTTTAGGGTCAAGAACCGATATCCCTTAACTATTATTGATGATTTCATTGATCATCTTCGAGGATCATGGGAGTTCTCGAAGATTGACTTGAGGTCTGGTTATCAACTTTTCTATGTTAGACTATCAGATATACATCTTACAGCCTTCCAAAGCTGTTATGGTCTATATGATTATATAGTTTTGTCCTTAGGTCTCACAAACATGCCTAATTTTTTCATGGCACTGATGAACTGAGTGTTACATCTATATTTGGATTCCATCATGGTGGTTTTCTTTGATGATATCTCGGTGTACTCTTACACTCGACACGACCATTCTACCCATCTTGAGGTCATATTGAGTACACAAAGAGAGCATCAGTTATATGGTAAGCTCTCAAAATTTCACATCTGGATGGATCAAATTCACTTTATGGGTCATGTAATCTTAGAGACAGTAGTATCATTAGACCTATAGAAAGATAGTGTAGTAGTTTACTGGGAGCATCCAAAGATCTTATTTGAGGTGAGGAGTTTTTTAGGGCTGGATGGATACTACCAACATTTCATATATTACTTTTAACTCTTAGAGACACTGCTGATGGGTTTGACTATGAAGGCTATGAAGTTCTAATGGTCAGATACTTGTATGTCATCCATTGAAGAGATGAAAGGTAGGATGACTTCATCACTGATACTAGTCATTCTATAGACGGGAAAGAGCTATATTGTTTACTGTGATGCATCGGGTATCGGGCTGGGAGCTATGAATTTGCAGGGATATGGAGTCGTTACATATGGGTCACGAAAGATGAGGCCAATTGAGTGGAATTACCTATCACACAATCTCATGTTGGTAGTAGTTGATCATGCCCTGCACTATTGGAGAAATTATATTTTAGGATCGAATTTTTTTTGGTTTTCTCCAACCATGAAAGTCTCAATTACATTTTTACTCAGCGTGACCAGAATTTGAGATAGAGAAGGTGTGTTGAGTACCTTCAGTCCTTTGAATTTGAGCTTTCCTATGCGACTGGAAAAAGGCAACATAGTGGCTGATGTGTTGTGCCGGGGGACTCAAATAAAGGCAGTTTAGGAGGCTAGCAGTGAGGGGCAGCTTATGGTTCTATTCTATGAGATTCATTTGGAGGTGCACAACTGTCAGGGGAAGCCATTTCTTTCTTCTGTAACTATTACCTCTACTATTATTGATCGAGTTCGAATGAGGTAGCTATGAGATTCAGAAGGCCTTGTCTTATGGGAGAGTGTGTCAGGAGAAGACACAATTCTTGGATGGACTATAACCAACGATGAGATATTTCATTTCTAGGGCCACTTATGAGTGCCAAATAATATATGTAAGGAGATGATGTAGGAATTTTATTCCTCGGTTTGGGAAGTTCATCCATGTGTAACCAAGATGTATTGTGATCTACACTATCAGTAATTGTGCCCAGGTATGATGAACGATGTTGATGGTTTCTTCATATGGTCTTCCAGCAGTAAACAGGTGATGGTGGAGAATCAGTGGCCAATAGGGATTTTACAGCACTTACCCATTCCTGAGCGGAAGTGGAATGAGGTCATGATGGATTTCATAACAGGTTTGTTGAGGTCACCTCGAGGGAATAATGTAGTTTGGGTTATCGTTGATAGAATTATGATGGTTGATCACTACATTCCGATTAAGGAGACCGTCATTGTTGATGAGCTGGGATGGTTGTACATCTATGAGATTTTACGTCTACATGAAGTTCCACACTCCATTGTTTCAGATAGGGATGGCCATTTTACTTCTCAGGTCTAGCAAGGTCATTATTAGACTTTGGGTACATAGATACTTTTGAGTACATCTTACCACCCCCAGATAGATGGCCATTTCGAGTGCACGATTCAGGTGTTTGTGGTCATGCTCCGAGCATGCGTTCTAGATTTACAAGGTTCTTGGCAGAATCATATACCTCTCGTGGAGTTTTCCTAAAAAATTAGTTTTCATGCAACAATTCAGATGGCACCTTCTGAGGCTTTGTACGGCAGGCCATGTCGATCACCCTTATGTTGGCTCGAGATAGGAGAGGAATATTTGTTGGGATATCATCTTATTTAGGAGACCATAGAGTAGATAGAGTTGATTCTGAAGAGGATGGCTATAGTATAGTCTCAACAAAAGTCTTATACTAATAAGCATAGAAGGCCTCTAGAGTTCGACGTCGGGGATCAGGTTTTCTTGCATGTTACACCGAGGTTGGGACAGCAGAGGATTAGGGGATAGGGTATGCTTTCACTGAGGAAGGCCAGTCCATTTGAGGTGTTGTAGAGAGTTGGGCCGGTTGCCAATCATTTACAGTTACCTCAGAGTTACTAGTATATGCATGACGTTTTCCCTTTTTCCTACATCGATGTTACTTTTCAAACCCATCTCATGTCTTTCAACCTGAGGAGGATGAGCTAGAAGTGGATGAGTCATTCGAGGAGCATCCTGTCTAGATTGTTGATCATAGTACAAAGGTTCTCCATGGTCAGTATGTCCCTCTGGTATGGGTTCCATGGCAGCACAGACGAGTACAAGACAAGATATGGGAGAGGGAGGATGATGTACCAATATAGTGGTCGGAACTGTTTGGGGTTCCATTACTAACAGTGCACTTGGGAAATTCAGGGACAAATTTCTTTAAGTGGGGGAAGATTTTTAGAACCCAGACCTTCTATTCAGGTTTTTTCTTCCCTTTCATGTAATTTTTGTGAAGAATAGAAAATTATGAAAATTTTCGAATTACACACCATGTACTTTATGAGTACACTCCATGTACTCATTTACCGCAGGTAGCTAGGTGTTGGTCCTTTAGTGGCCATGCACACGACTGTGTGGGTGACCTAGAGGTATCCTAAATAGGAGTACGTAAATGGTGATTACATGCCACGCACTTCAAATGTATACTACATGTACTTTCATTCATTAAACACACCGGGTTCACATTTAATCACCGGAATTCTATCCTTCTAGGTCTCATTCTACCGCGATCACCGTACGGGTGCATATCTTCAAAGAACCCCCTATCAAGCATCCATCCTCCAAATTGTTCATTGTCAGTTGCATTGGAATCGAATCAATGAGTTCCCTCATCTCCAAGAGAACCATATTAGGTTTTTCCTCTATCATGAGATATCATGGGTTGAACATTTTATACTTTTTAGTATATCTACCGCATTATAGGCCGATCTAAGAGATAACGCCAAATTATATTGATCTCCTAACACCAAGGTAGGTGTCTTGTGCCTTTCAGTTGAATGTATTTGAGTATTATGTGCAATTTTGACCAATACCCTTCATCATGGTATTGTGTGTTTACTGTTTCACCCTTGTTGATTTCTACAATGTTTGTATGCTTGTGTATATATTAATTGGTTATGAATATGGTTTATTACTATTCTTTGTATTTTTTACCCATGCATGATTTTTTTGTGACCATTTTCCCCTGCTTTGACTTTTGGCCACCTTTCTTGTTTTCCATGCCTATTGTTGTATGGTGGAGAGTTTTTATTTTGACATGCTTGTTATGCTGTAGACTAGTTAGCCATATAGTTATATAGGTTTACATGGGCCATACTACATTGCTATTCTTATTGACCTACACAAGGTCGTGAGGACCTGGTGTAGTAGACTATAAGAGGGATTAACCGAGAGAGCTTACTCAGAGAACCTAAGACCACATGGAGCTATAAGGGGAATTAACCGAATGAGCTTCCTCAGAGAGTCCATGTCAACTTTAGACTATATGGGGAATTGACCGTGTGAGCTTTCTCAGAGAGTCATTGAATTACATGAATGGCTTTAGGCTACAAGTGGAATTGATATAGTGATCTTCCTCAGTGAGTCCTTGACATTGGGGCTATAAGGCGAATTTACCATGTGAGCTTCCTCAGAGAGTCCTTGACTACCTTAGACTATACGTGGAATTGACCGTGTGATATTCCTCAGAGAGTCTTGTATTACTCATGACTATAACAGGATTTGACTGTGATTTCTTCCTTAGAGATTCTATCTACATATATTCATGTGACAGAATCAACAGGATTAGGCTGAGTGTACTGGCTAGAGGGTTTCTTGTACTTGATAGGTAGGATTAGTGGAGATGGGTTGTGAGTAATTACCAGAGGTTTACCTTTTTGTGTTTAGCTACATGTTAATTTGTTGCTTGATATGGAAACAATGGATTGTTAATTGCTGAGTACATTCATATTTACTACATTTTGTACTTTCATATACCATATATTCACTGAGTATTTGGACAGATCTTCATGTGGTTTCCTACTGTGATTTAGTCTCACACCCTGTTTGGGCATGATTTTGGGCCCAAACAGATTATATTGAGGCATGTATAGATAAGGGCAAGCACATTTCTACTTTAGGTACATGATTTGTTGTGGAGCTGGAGAGAATGAGACCAGGCTTAGTCTTCCGATGCTGAAGTGTTGTTTATCTATTTCATTGGTAAATTGGTTAGTACTACTTATATTCAAGAAATTTCATTCGTTTGGATGCTTTCTTATACATATGTTCCATGCATCATACATATATATGTTCTTCAATTGATTGTTATTCCACTCTTTCGCTATTACTATTGTTGGATTATTTACGGATTTCACTATTGTGTATCTGTTTCCCTTACACTGTGTTACTCTTCCAATGAGTGTATAGTATTTCTACTACCACACCCAAGGCCCTTACTGCTATTCGGTAGCCTCTGGCATTTGGGGAAATGTTCTTGAGGCCATGTGATAACCGGTTATGGGGCACCCCTAGGTGGCATTTGGAACCAGGATGTTATAATCTTCCCATGATTATTCATCAAGACCAAGAGCATGTTCATGAGTCTCATAGAATTATGGAATCCCATAATTATGGGGAGATAGTTACCGAGTGGTATTTCAACAAAGATGGAGTTCTATTCTTCCGAAATTTATTTGGTGTTTCATTAGCGTCATGAAAGTCTACAATGGAGGATGTCCATAATTCTCAATGGATTATTCTCCCAGATACTATTATGTTGTTCAATAATATGATATTATAGTTCTAGTGGCCATGTTTGAGAGGGTACATTTCAAATTTTGTCACTCGTTGCTTTACATTCCAAAATGTGATATCCAAGCACTAGAAACCTTCGAGTTTGCTTCAACCACTTCTAGTTCCAACATGGAAGTGGGATGAGATCTCTATCAACATTGTGGTTGGTTTTCCTCATACCCAATGAAAGAATAATTCAATAAGGTTAGTGATCTAAAGGTTGACCCAGTTGGCTCACTTTATTCCAATTCGATACATGGAAAAATTTGACTAGTTATAATATATCTATATAATAGATATTTTCTCTCATGAACATTCATATTTTGTAGTCTCTAATAGGGATCCCCAGTTAATTTCTCACTATTGGAGAGGCCTTCATGAGGCACTGGGATATCAGGTCCATTCGAGCATGGCCTTCCATCCACAGTAAGATAGATAGATAGAATGTGCTATACGAATTCATGAAAAAGTACTTATTGATTATGTACCCAACTTCAGCCGAGAATATGATGATAACTTGAGGCTGGTTGAGTTCTCTTATAACAACAATTACCAGTCTGCGATCATAATGGAACCATTTGAGTCCTTTTATGTTTGACATTCTAAATCTCTATTGTGTTGGCTAGAGGTTGGTGATAGTTCATTGGTTGGACCAAGCATGATGTAGGAGACTAAATGAATGATTGGTTAATTCATCATAGGATGTTTACATCAAAAAGCTGATATAAGTATTATGATGAACGAAATCATAGAAATTTGGTTTTTTCAATTGGTGATTTGGTTTTCTTAAAGGTTTCACCCCGGTTGGGTCATTGACATCTTGGGATTCAAGGGATGTTGCACCTTTCATTGTGGGGCCACTTGAGGTTGTTGAGATGGTGGGGATATTTTTGTACCTCTTCGAACCACCACTATAGCTATCATAATTACATAACATGTTCCATTTATCACAGTTGTGAATGTATATTTTTGATTCATCTAACGTTTTGAGCTGGATTGATCTTGAGATTGGGTCTGATTTATCTCTGACTGAGCAGCTAGTTATGAAAGTTTATTATGAAACTAAGGTACTTTATGGGTGGAAAATACATTTGGTTTATGTGATATGGTAAAATGGTTTTGATTCTCATAATACATGGGAGAGTGAGGCACTAATGAGAGACCAGTGACCTCATCTCTTTGGCATGGAATATTCTTCATAGGCTTTCGGGGGATAGAACATTTTCATGGTGGGGAGGTGGTATCATTATGTTACCATGAATATGAATAATTACACATTTTTCTACGATATTGTTCGGTAATGAAACCCTTAAAAAAAATTTGGGGGTTTACTACATGTTCCAGGATAGGCACATGTCGTGTACCTGATGTAAACCTATTGTACATGGAGCCAATTTTTGGTCGTGAATGGAGATGTCACACTGTTATTTGGTACACATCATTTAACTAAAGTATATACCATTTACGTGATAAATATTTAATTTTTAACCTAAGGCGACAGGTTATTCAGCGTACTTATCCAATATGGCAAACATTTTGGGACTGTAAGGCACACATCATGACTTAACCTGCACCCAACATAATGACACACATTCTCCATTATCTCTAGGTCATTTTAAATCTATAATTATTGGATCATTACCTAGAGAAGTTCAAGGGAATTTTATACTGATTCAACTCCTTCCATATTGAATCAAATAACATTGGAACTTCACTATTCATGTAGTGCGATTCCAAATTAAGTTCCCCATTGTTATTAAATTTTATCTGTTCCACTTCTATTGGGTTTTCAATAGATAATCATTGTATTGATGGATCCATTTATTGTGGTTTTGGATCTTTCTACTAGGTAGAATATTGATGTCACATTCTCCTTTGTTCTCATTGATGAGTGATGTTGCGAGTGTCGTTCTTCAGAAAAGTGGTATGTGGTTCCATCCTAATTTTCCAAATTGATTACCAATGAATTTCATGATTTAATTCAATTGATTATTTGAATTTAATTATTTAATATTTCTTTAAATTTCTTTATTAAAACTAAATTACAATGAATTTGATGATTTGAAATGGTTTTGGAACATAAATTTGGCGAACCCCCAATTCCATTGATTTAGGGAGGGTTTATGGAAATTAGATAATTTAAATTATTTAATTTAAATTATAGATTTTATGGAAATATGTTCCATGAAGTTGTTGAATTTAATTTTGGAGATTAATTTTTAAAATACAGGAATTAGTTTTGAATGGATATAAAACTCAAGAAAATTGCATAAATTATTGGATAGAAACCCAATGTTTTTATCTTGTAAAAAATAAATGTTTTTGAATAAAACATGATTTGGTTTTAAATTTTAAAAAAGTGGAATTTTTGAAATGGAAGAAGAGGATTGATTGTATTTTAATAATTTTTACGATAGTTCTCCCATTAGGTAAGAGCGCATGAATATCGTAGGTAGTTAGTAAGTTATTTGGAGACACTCTAAACTGCGACAAAACTGTAAAACATACATGGGGAATGTCACATCCCTGATGGGTTGTTGACAAGTATCTTTAGGCCATAGTCATAGGGAAGTGTGTATAAACATTTTTATGAGTTCACAAAGAGAGTTCAGAATCCTATAGCTGGTTAATACTATCATACATTTTGGAATATGATCATATTGCTCAATTTTTTATTTATATTTGAGAAATAAATATATGCCATTGTTTGTTGGATATTCTTTACATGCCTATTGAATTTATATAAATTTTATTATATAAATTTTTTACTTAAGATATTATTTTAAAAATGTTCCATCTATTGTAAATTAATATTTTTTCTTTAAATGAATTTTCCATCATATTGAAACTATTTATCATATTTTATTAAATACGATTTTGAATTTCCAAACATGTTTATTTCTAAAATTGAAATATTTTGTTTGGATAATATATATTTGGAATCTATTATAAAATCATTGGTGGTATCCTATTGGGATTATGCTCAAATCCTACTTTTTCCTTCATGTGTCTGTAGATGTTCTCCTTTTAGGATCGAGAAATAGAAGGGATCTCATGGCAGTGGATCTAGTTGTTGAGTTTTTGAATTGATGAGTTGTGTCCTTAGAGACCATTGGGCTCTTTTACAATTTAGATCATTGGGTTTTAGTACATTATCTTTTATTCCTTTTTGTGTTCTGGTAATTTTACTCATAATGGTGTTTTTGGTTTGATATTCATACTATATTTTATCTTTAACATCAAAATTATTATTGAAGATTCATTCCCACTTGTATGTTTTAAGATCATAGGTGCCAGTCTCCAACTCATGGGGATCAAGAACTACCTTCAGGTCATGTCCTGTACGGCTCAGTAATCTGGTAACCTGGTTAACCAGGCTGGTTCATGACAATCTCGACCACATATTAATACCTCATACCTAATACTATAGTATGAAAATTATTTTAAGGTTGTATTAAAACTTTTATTAATTTAATTAGTTTCATTAAATTTCAAAAATATGATCTTAAGAAGGAAATTATAATTTAAAATTCAAAGGATGAATTGAAAATGTCTCTAAATGGTGACTCGATCTGAAAATGTGTCTGATTGGGGACATATAATGATGTTCAATATTAATAGAGAGTCCTATAGAGGAATGTCAGTCTGTAGTAGGTTGGAATGAGGGTGGCTCATGCAAATGGTAACATAATATTTTTGAAAATTCCAAATTGAGCCTGATTATTGATTAATGAGATAGTGACTCACACATTACAAAAATTATGAGAGTATTTTGTATGTGTTTTGAATAAATATGACTCATACATTAGCTTGTTTTGAATCTTTTCTGATGGTGTGACTCTTGATAGTGAGACATCTTAATAATGTGCATACCCTAACATTATCTCTTACATAGCCAACTTTCTACCATCAGTGAGATTTCCAACAGTGATTCCACTTTAACTCTGACTCATCTATTGTCATATTTTTCCATCATGAATTATAATGTAAAATACTAACATAATATATTAGTATTATATGTATACATGTGTAAAAAAATTAATCATTATTTTATATTATGATTTTTGATTTCTGACCATTAGAAAAAGAGGAGGAAAACAAAACAAATTCTCTCTAACTCATCTAAATTAACCATAACATCCTTTAGTTCTATCAATTCCATTGGATATGGTAGTATGGAAACATGTTCATCCCTTATCAGTAAATCTCTCATAAACTCAATATCTATCTTGGTTATTAGCATAAAAATATTAGTAGAAAATACAACCACAAGTTGATCCATAATAGTGGTTATGAATGGTGGATCCCTTCAACGTTCATCTAGAATAAGACAAGATCCATGGGCCTTGAATTATAAAAACTTCTAGAAATGTTACAGTTCCCATGTATCGTGAAGCACCATCTCAAAATTTGGGACATAAGTGTCTCTATCGAGATACAACAACAATACATTATGTTTGAAAAAAAATATATAGGCTTGATGCACCACTATCTCATCCATACAAAATATTATGTCAAAACCTGATTTCCAAAGTACATGTAGGTTCCCTAGAAAAAACAAATTGACCAAAATATAATTAAAAACCATTAAATTTTATGATATTCTAAACTCATAATCCTAATATATTATTAATTTACATAACCCAACATAATCGTTCCACAGTTTGGATCAATAAAACAATGAAATATTCATAAATAAAAGAATTTGTAGAACCCATGTCAAATAATAAACAAGCGATCATGGACAACATAATAATAATACCTCAAAAGGTAAATGATCTATAATAACCACCATTAGGTTTAGACTAACCTGCATGATGATTACTAGCACCTATACAATTGTTTCTATCCTAAGTACCATGAACTGCACTACCTTGTGGGTATGGATGATCACTTCTCGGAGATCCACATCCACCACCCCTACTATCATGACCCATGAATCAGCAACGACCTACTTGATATGGGGTAATTGACACCCTTCCCACATTTGGAAGTTTCATTTGACATCCATCTGTGCCTGATTAATTAGGTTCTTAAATAGCATCTATATATATCCCAAACTACCACTTAATTGGCATTCGACTGGGGGTCAAGGAAACTAAACACATATATTCCCCAACCTTTCACTATCTAAATAGAAACCCTAACCACCACAATGAGAGGTTGGAACACTCTTCTAACTACATAGTGTATATTCGTTCTATTGGAAATTCCCAAAACAATTCTTCCTTCCCTGCGAATATGAACCACTTTTCCACCTAACTAGCACCACATGTCCAAATTCTAATGTTCCCATCAAGTACCATCTTAGATAATTTCCCATTCCACTACCTATACAAACCACATTAGATGCATGACATTCTCATGGGACCAAATCTCATTCCTAAACACAAAATAGAAGAATTTTTCCCTAGTCACCTCATCCCTAGTAAATGTCGGAATGATGTGGCATAAGTTAGTGAAACGACTAGAATAATAAATAATTGAGGATACCCATAGGATAAATTAAACAAATATGCATCCTTCTCCTGACATAAACAATTCGTGTAGTATTGTTCGAGAAACATTCCCTGAAAATCCTTTTATTCTTTCCTTCAAACTACACTATATAAAAAATAATGTCCTATAAGAACCTTTCATATCCCCCAAACAAATAGAGTGGAAGGATTAATCTCCTATTAGAAGGAGCATCCATAATATCTATAATTTAATATATAGACTCCATCTAGAACATATATTCCTCTAGCTCTTCCTCTATAGTAAAGATTGAAGGGTGATACAGCTGAAACAAACATAGTCATCTAGGACATTCTCGGTGCACCCCTCCATGGGTACCACTCCATCATATATAGAAAATGAGAAAATTTATAATAAAACATATCTTCCCTCATATTTTTTTCCACCAGATCTTCTTGAACCCCAACTGGATGAGCATTCTCGTACATCTTTTCTAGTCCCCCAAACAACACAGATAATTTTGGTTGTTTTTCTCTACAATTCCTAATCCATTAAATAGAATAAAAACCATAAATATTCTACAAAACATAATTTATTTCCAACCCATATAAATTAAAAAATATTATATAAAATCATCCAAAGGGTCTTATCATACCAGAAACACTACCGTCTTACATCCTTAAAAAATAGCCATGGATAACACAGGGTAACAGACATTCATGGTTAAAATCCTTACCATATACACAATTCCAAATATATTTCTATATAGAAACATACATCAAACAAAATTAATACACATAAAACCCCTTGGTAGGTACAATTACTTATTTATTATTTCAAATTTTACTTATATTCTTACCCATTTAAATAATTTCATTTAAAAGATTTAATCAATTTCATATAAATCAAATGCATCTCACAATTTACGTCCCACACACCCGTAACATGTATGTGCATAATAAGATGAATTTAATAATATAATTAGATCCCTAGAATTATTATTTAATGAACAGAATCATGAAATTATGGTAGAGAGAAAAATATTGTAAAACTGTCACATCATACAACATGTGGGTCACCCAATGGTGACGTATCATCAAATGTAACATTAAACAACCATAAAAAAATCCCACCATGTGTGGCATGGTTTTTCCATCTTAAATTGGTCATATAACAATAATAAGTATCTTCTTACTATAGAAATATTAGTTCTTAAACTGCTATATTCTATCCCCAAATTGATTGTCACAAAAAAATATCTCATTTGATACAATATTGTAACATCACATACATAGGACCCACTAAACTGATGCCCTGAGTTGGATCATTACATGACATCTTGTGTGCCTCCCGGCCAGACAGATGATTCCTACAAGAAGTAAGGTTCTATGTGTATTGTGTGAAGAATATAAAATATTTACTAAAGTAATCCACATCAAAAAATTAATTGATTAGAGGAAATAATATTGAATAAAAAATGAACATGCATAAATAACCATCTCCCAAAACTAGGGATAAAATAAACAATAGTAGATATGTCATTTCATAATATTGGTCCATGTGAAACAAATCTCAAAATAAATATATATAGAGAAATCCTGAAAAAGGTCCTTATTCCTTGTACGGAATATCATCCCTGAACATCTTAGGCATGACTCATCTCCAAAAAATATGTCATATTCCACTTTCCTGACTTGCATATCCGTAATATACTCAGGTACCCAATCGTAGTCCAAGATGGGTGTCATTACATTACAGTAGGCCGCCACTATTGGTATCAACAAAATATGCAGTCTGATATGATAGTTCATGAAGTTATTAAATAAATAAAAATTAAATAAAAGATAGTTTATGTGGAGTTATCCAATAAATGTTAAGATTAATATTTTAGTTAGAATAATTAATAAGTTTCATATTCTTTAATACTATGTTAATAATCAACATGAAATCCATCGGTTATAAATTTATATCATTAAAAAAATGATTCATTTCATTTATATTTTCGAATAAGGGAATATGTGAAGTCCCTATCTCACAGTTGATAATGCATAACTACATCAAAATTTACTGACTTTAGATCCTCTTCTGTTGGGATATAACCATTAGTGGAATATAGTTATTTCCCTTTCCATGACCCATTCATTTTGGGTTGAGTTATAGGATCTTTCAAACTCAAACTGTGGGAGGAGTCTCTGTCTATTATCCCACACATCAGACCACGTACACATGATTATTCATCCATTCACCAAGAACAAACCCCATACCAACCTAAAAACCCAATAAATATATATCATTCATAATCTATAAAAGTTATCATGGGAATTAATATTATTACTTAAACCATTAACATGTTTTACTTTATCATTAAATATTCCTTTTAGTCTAATTCTTATTCTCATGCCTTTCTCAATAAGTGTATGAAACATTCCAATTTATCAAACAATTTCACATATCCATCAATTCCTTTATGAAATCACATTCAACGTGATTTTATTTTCAATTACCATCATTATTTTAACATATTCAGAATTTCATATTCACTAACTCACTTAGGAATTTTTAATGTAATACATAAGCAATGACTCGAAATCATGATTAACCAAATTAACTCATTTTCGTCCCACACCAAACTACATCTTATGATATTTAAAAATCCATAATCAATATTAATATTAATTCTCACTTCCATTGAACATGTGAACATATAAAACATGTTATCATCATTATGACATAACGATCCTGCACTTACATAACCAATTTATAGGATCTGAAATATTATCACACCCCATGGGTGGCCCTAAATCTATCAAATCATCCTCGATGGATCCCATAGGGACCATGAGGGTTTTAATTCATCATTTAGTAACTCATTTCACAAAATATTCTCAATTTAATCATGTGAAATATAATATATGACCATGAAATAGACCGAACATGCATCGATCTACAAAAAAATATGGGATATAACTTATAAACTTCCTACCTTGTATCTTTTGTCGAAAACACACTTAATCATAGACACATATCCTAATTCAAACACCTATGGAATCTTCAAACTAGATAAAATCAAAATAGAGGTTTTAATATATTTAGATGAAGGTAAGATGAATATGAAAACCATAAACCTCGAAGAGAATCAAGAGTGTGATTAGATTCAACTAGAGTATTGATTTGCAATCAATGACTCCCCAAAAAGATTTGTGTTGAAGGATAATAACCTATTGGATGATTGGGTAATTTGGTTTTATCACTAGGGATTAGAGAAGGAGGATTGGGTGGAAATGATAGTGAGGTTATTAAATATTATAATCTAAACTTCATATTTTTCCAACATTTACAATGTCTAATGCTTTACTGGTATTGGTTTCCAAACTATGCACAAACCATGTGCAATCCACTATCTAGTGGAAAAAGGGTCCAAACATTTACCTAAGAAGCTCTATGTGGTTTATAAATTTGGATCCAAACATGAGATATGCCATTGTCCCAAATCACATAGCATGCCCCTGCACTGACATGGTTTTCACTAACCATGCGCAAACCATATAGCATGACTAAAAATTGTATTTTTCCTTATCATTAATGTTATGAACCCCTGGAACAACTATGATCCATCTAATGAAGACAGTAATCATTTATTTACCTATTTTGAAGAGACATAAACAAAAACCTAAACAAAAACATACATTAATATAATTTAGTATCCTATAACATTAAAAAATCAAGTAATGATTATTATTTTTGACATATTACTACATAAATTATTGAATATTACGTTTTAAAAATTACTGCAATATTCATAAAATTTAGTAGATGGATGAATATAATATCCATCATTAAATTAATCATTATTATGATTTTCTATATGATTCAGTTATCCTCTTGATAAGGATGATTCAAAATTGACTAACATTAATTTAAATCTATAACAATATATATATTTATTTATTTATTTAATATTCTTTAAATTTGGATTTTTTATTAAATTAGTTTATAATACTAAGGAAATTATTTACTTTTTCACCGATACAACATGATAAAGATTTAATAAACTATATTTTATTCAAATGATAATTGTCAAATTAGACTATAAATTGATATCTTCACTAATACATATCATGAAGGGGGAGATGCATTGTTCCTCTTGTTGTAGGGAGATCACCAGTTTTATTCCAAAACATATATATTATGTGATTGATTGAGTGTTAGAGATAGTGACTAGATGATATGGGTGAACATAAACAATAAATTATTTATAAAAATATAGTGTAATTGTTTACAATAGTTTTCCAATAATGTATATATATTTTTTTCTATATCGATTGTTCATTTATCCGTGAACAGAGTTATATTTCAAATTTACATGAATTTATATTTTTCAAATTTTTTGTTGGATAATGTACGATATAAAAATTTAACTAAATTACCTTCCAATGAGTGAACAATTTCTAAATGAAAAGTTAAAATAGGGAATAAATGAAAGTAAATAAAATTATAATAATAGCTTTATTCACCTTATAGAACAAAATATGTCCTAGGTTCCAACCCATAGACACACACACATATGTATTTATAGTAGGGTATTCATATATGTCAATGTGGTATATTAGAGTGTCAATATATTATCACAAGGATGTTGGAATTTTTACTCATATTGAGATATTGGGAAGTATCCTAATGAGTGTAATGTGGGTATAGACCCCCCATGAATTTTTAATTTTATCATATATAGTCAATAAAATTCAATGATATCTTTCCTAATGAATATGAAGATAATTATGGATTTTGGACTAGAAAATCCGGTCAATTTATATATATATATATAATAATTTTTAATCATACTTATGGTTGTAATTTTTATTATTGTATGAAACATATTATCATATAAAGTATCATATTATGCGTTTTCTCAATACCCCAACAATTTCTCCATTGAAGACATGAAATTTAACACACTAAACATGATAAATATTTCTATATATATATATATGTATGTCACCATGGATATTTGTGATTGTTATAAATTAATATCTTAATGTTATAGTTGGGATTATATAAGCATGAGACTATTAGATTGTGTTGTGTAGTGATTGGAGGACATTATTTCGACATCTAAAATTAAATATTATTTATTATTTGATTTAAGAATAATTAGAAATTTTCATTGGATCATTTTACTTATAAAAAATTTAATTCCAATACAATTGTATTATGTGAATTAATATACATATTAAGGGTATGATTATAGTAATTTATATGTTTCTAAAGGCTATATGATGATTACTTTCTTTTTTCATTTTTTCCTAACGATTTTGAATCACATATTTCATTTAAATCCATTAAAGAAAAATTCTATAAGTATAAATGCTAAATAATTGAAAACATTTATACATAAAATCAGGATTTATGTAACTATTCCTTGAATACCAGAGTCTGTTGTTAGAATATTCAAATTACACCATTTGAAAAATTTGGGAATCTATATGACAAATAATACTTTGATTTAGAGTTTTTTTTGGTATACAATGTTTATTTATTTTTAAAATTAAATGGTTTAAATTGATAAAAATTCAAATTCCACCATTCTAAAGTAAGAATAAACTTGTTTATGATAAAACTATTGCATTGAAGTGATTTATGAGTAGCTAGTAACAACAATATGATTTATGTTTTATTTCAGTTAATTCATTCATATATGATTAAATGTTTTAAAATATTTGTTCATGAGGGTCATCTGGGAGCCATCCTCTGATTTCATCCATGTTTCATGACTAGATGTTCATTGGTAGGTATTGTATGACATTTTGATATAGGAATTTATAGTATTAATTTATTATTTTTATACATTTAATATACAAGTGTATATTCTTATCCAAATAAAATAATATAAAAGAATTCATAATAATGTATTGGATATGATGTATATAATAAAAAACAATTGATACAATTGGAATCCATAACATGGATTGTTTTTATTTATTAAATATTAAAATGTTATATATCTATATAATCCATAAAATTAATATATATATATACACTAAATTATATCATCTAATTTTTTAATATGAATTTTCACATTTTTATTCATTTAAATGTAATTTATTAACATACATAACTATCGATATTTCCAATATAGATTGACATCTATATCAAATGTTATGGTGGTGTTGGAACCTTTGACCAACTGAGAGTGTAAAATGTTATTTCATCCTTCAAAAAGTATTATTTCACTATATTTGACTCACTATTAGATATAAGTCATATTCAATAACAATTATAATTGATAATAATACTAATATTAATATAATACTGATATTCAAAATTTGAGAACCCTAAACATTAGAATTATATTATGTCTTGTATGATCCAATTATATTTTTAACTATTTGATTTAATGAAATACAAAAATGAATAGAAAATTTAATTATTTCTAGGGATTCATTTGAATCCAATGAATGGGTGTTAGAGGTGAAATAGACATGTCATGGTTCCAATAAATGTAAATTCCTAAAAACCCACTTCATGGAAATTAAGGGAAAATTGGTTTTGAGATTAATAATGGTAAATATAGTATATTTTACAGACTCTTAAAATTTACCATATTTGTTTCTTTTTTGGCCAAGCATATATAACCACATTAAATTATTTTAATGTTATTAAAATGGTTTTATTCATCTAAATTGGACAAATAATGTGTTTATATTAAATGAATGGATGAGAATCCATCACTGGAAATATTTTACCTGAATGTAGAATTGTTTTTAGGAAACTTGTGTTCTAATTGTGGGTTTCCTAGACCCAAATTTTGTTGTAATTTTAAATTACCATATCAATTATATAGTGACTTATCCATGAATATTTAATTACATTAGAGTGTTGATATTTCTCTATCCACTATGTACATGGAAATTTCCGTAAATTACTTTTTGTTTCATAATGTTATAACATTGTCAAAAATATAATGGGAATGTTGATGTAATATGAAATTAATTTTAAAACATTTTTCATATGGCATAGACACAAAATTTTTATGGGAAAAAATTAATGTGAAAATAAAGTCTTAGGGGATCAAAATAATTTAGAAATACTCTCATGATGTTTTCACATGGTAAGCTAGAATCGATGAGATTGTGACAACTAACTTCTTTTTTGGAATATGAAAAGTATCATTTTCCAATGATTATTCATATCAATAAACACTTCTAATTTCATCTTGAAAAATATTTATTATCACTATATTTTATTTTATCATGTATTCTTATATAATGAAAAAAATTCATTGATGATCTAGTTATTCATCACGCATTGAGTAAATATTTTGTGTTATGGAAGTTATTTAATAATCAAAAGAGATTTTTATTTATTTTTAATGGAAGCGAAATATCAATCCTATTTAGAATGGGTGATATTAATATCAATAAATACATATACATGGTATAATATGTTTTTTATATCCTGTAGTTTCTACGAGTAATACACAATGATAGGAAAATGAAACAATGTGTGATGCCTTCATTATTAGATATCGCAAGAAAATTACAATATATTACATAGTGTATTGTTATAAAAATGGTTTTGGTTTCAATTTCATTTTCTTATCTCATTAAATGGCCTAGATGGTTTACTAAACTCCCCTCATTTTATTCGAAAAATATTCACTATTACCAGGATAAGGGCATAGAGGGTCACAAACAACAGAGTATTCAAATTTCATCCCTAATAAGATAAATACTAGCAAAGGATAGTCTGGGAACCACCTCAAGGTCCATAATTTTTTTGTGAAACAAATGTATAAAATAAATAAATTAATTAATTATCATTCAATTATAGAATATTTGTAATTACACATATTTAATAAATTTTCTAATAATTTATTATGTGAATAAATGGAAAATATTAAGCAAATGAATATTTTTATTAACATCATTTTTTGATTGTTAACAGCATGAATTACAAGTATAATTAGTGACCCTATTCTAAAATTTATTTTATTTATTATATATTAAATTAAGATTACAAAATATAAATTATTTTTATTATTTAGTTAGTTTATAATAATTATTCATTTATTATTTTTTAGTTTTCAAATTTTATAAGGGTTTTAGAACACTTTTTTGATAAAAAATTACCACTATATTAGAAAATGGAAACCATTTCACAGGGAATATTAATTACAATGTATTTGATATTTCTTGTATCATCGATTATATATCTTATTATGATAATGGATCTTTTATTACATTCAACTCATGTACTCTATTACAGATCAACCAATTAGAGTCGTTGTTATCATCATGACATTTAAGGATTTTTTGATCATTTCCCCATAACTCATGTTCAAAAAATTGTCCTTAAAGTGGACTTGTAATGTATTTTTTGGATTATATAATGCCTATACACCATCTTTAAACTGGGAATCGGACTCCGATGAGGAGATTTTTCCGAAAAAAACTGTCAATTTTAATGTTCTATCAATTCAGATTAACTTTCATTTATAAATAAATTCACTTGTGAACCTCATACATTAACAAAGGTCTCAGATCAATAGAGATGAAGATGTTATGTCTCTATGGTAATGAAAAATTGAAATCTTCCACTGATAATTTCCAATACTATTCCTTGAAACCAATAATTTATACCATATCCATTGTAAAAAAACAAGTATTAAGGCACCTATTGGGTTTGAGTAGTGGGGTTTACTATGAAGATGCACTTCATTAATATAGTTAAGTGTATAACACACATATATGAGTTTGACAAAAAATGATAAATGTTTCTACCAATGTAAAAATGGTGAAACCTTATTTTATAGATCATCCATGATTACAACCCCACCGTCATTTGGGATATTATTGGACTAGTTATCCGGATATGTGACCACATATATGATCCCCATGGGTTCTATTTGTTATAATAATGAATAAATAGTTAACATGTTATAATCATCAGGGAGAGTAATTAGTCTTATAAGTGACCTAATTGGATAATATACTATGATTTATATTGAAGGAAAAATTGTATTATATGAGACACATGTGACCATGATAAATAATTATGGACCTGTGTGGTTTCGTAATTAAAATCTTAAATAGTGTGATCAAGATAATTTTTATAATAATGAATAATAAAATTTTAATGAAATAAATTAGTGTCATTTTTTAGTCCTAGTGATTCTAATTATTCATCAATATAATCATGGATAACCAGGTTATTTTAATCCATAAAATTAAATTGGATTGAAAATAGTTTCTACTAGTATTAAAAATGATGAAAAATATTGATTTTACCTACTGCATGGAGTGGAAAACTAATTCTCTACTAACCCAAATAAATGGTAACCTGGTGGATGTTATATTCAATCCCATACAGAAATAGAGGAAATGAAATGGAGTAAACCAGTTGGTGAGGATTGATCAATTATCTAGACAATTTCATGAATATGAAGATGGGATTAATATCACTAAATAGTATTTGAAAATAGTCTAAATAGAAAGAGAGATTGAGAAATATGGAAACAAACTTGTTGGGGTTCCCCTTGGATTAAGGTTACCATCATATTTTTTTATTATATATTATCTAAAAATAATGAAAATATTTCTCTGCGGGGAGTCAATTATATTTTATTTCTTGCTAAAATTACAAAAAATAGTTTTTTTAACATAAATCACATTATCCATTGATTGATTTCTCCAAATCATGTTATAGAAATAGCTCTAAATCATTGGTAATAGGAAACCACAATATTCATATGTTTTCAATTTTAACTCCATTATTTTTCATAATTGTTTTAATTGTTGGTCCATTTTGACATCATAGAATATCTTGGAATTAATTTTGTAAATGTTTTTTAAAATAAAGATATTAATTGAAGAAAATAAAATGAAATTTCTATCATGATGCACACATAATCATGGAAAAACACTTAAAGAATAAACTCACCACCTTATTATGATTTTCAAGGTGTGTGGATTGAGTGGGAACTCAATCCTTACCATGTGTACGAATGGTAAGTGAGGGGATGAATAAAATAATCTAAAATTTAAATGAAGACAAATGAAATACTAGTTGTATTTTAATGATGATCAATTTGGTAGAGAATACACACCATCTCCTCAAATGTCTTACAAAAATTATATAGGTATTAGAATATTTTTATAAAAATACAATACATTTCATGTAAGAAAATGTGCATGATGTTTAAATGGGTGAACCATTGTTTTGATAATTTTCTCCACCGATAGGTGACTGGCTGCACCAACCATTATATTTTATGCTTTAGTGGTCGGTTGGTCGATGTATATAAATTTTAGTGCCACCATATAATGATTAAATCATATGCATCATCCACTAACTATTTATTTATCTATGTACTTGAATGTTATAATTAATAAATATCATATAGTTTCTTGTCGGCATCATGAGAATATACTTGAGTTGATCAATCATTGCATTTTTCTCTTTTACACGACCTGTGATAATAAATTGCACTCCATGTAGTCTTGAATTTGTATTCTAAAAGGATTTGATATGAACACCTACTATAATATCCAAAAAAATAACCATGAATAATGAAAAAGATAACTTGATCAATAAAAAATAATAAATATCTAATTTAAACGAGTTTTTGAGAATACTAATGTTTATGAAAAAAACAAACATATAAAGGGGACATCAAATATATATATATACATGTGATATTTTTTTAGATAACATTCTTTGAAGAAAATTTTCTATAATTATATTGGTTAGAATCTAGTTGTTGGATCACCTTTAATAGTAAGCATTTATATGAAATTTATGGAATTTTAAAAAAATAAGGATTAAAGATGACATCCTCTAACATCATTTCAAGGAATTTAAATTCAACAAGAATAAAAAATAAATATTTATAAAACATTTTATCTTTTAAGATTATAGAAAACTACAAATGTAAATTGGGGTTTTGGGGTGGGGGTTCATGCAGAAGGAAACAAATATATGAATTTGGGAAGCATCCCATGGAATATAACTATATATATATATATTATTATTAAATATATTGTGGTTCAGACCATTTCCACCTCCTCCTACCACCCATTCATTTCCATGTGATCCATTCCTACCAACATCCTCCCACTTATGATGTTCCACCATGTCGTCACCTCTCCCATGTATTCACATTAGACTAATTCCCCTACTCATCCTTCCACATTCTTATCCAATGAATCATATTCCCATATGGATCCACTAACCCACCTAGAAAGAACATATACACCACCATTAGTGCCTCATCAGAATCAATATTATCTAGTATAGAATCAGTGTTGCCACCTCACCATCAGGCTCCAATTCGATGGAGTGCTCATGTGGCTACCACCACACCTGAACCCTTGATTTCTCCTCTACTCACCATTAGTAGTGTTAATTTTCATCATATTTAATTATTATAGTCCTGACTCGAACAACTTCAGTACCTCACTCGATAGTGAACAACCATAATTGTAGTATATTATGTTGAACCGTGTTGTACCATCCAAGAATAAATGCAATGAGGTTCTACACAACCCAGAACAGTCTTGAATGGGATCTAGATGACTAAAAATCGTCTATGATAAGTTTGGACAACCCTAAATTTCTTATAAATTTTCTTACATGACTGATAATGGGAAGTGATCTGTTTTCTCAAATCATAATGGGATTTGGTATGTTCAATATGAAACTATGTATTTAATTTTATTGTAAATAATTCATTTTAATCATTTAATTACCATTGAATATAAATTTATAATTATTTAATTTTTTCATGTATAACTATACTAGTTCGGTAGTCTTGATCATTGACTATCCTTTTTTATTTAGAATTAAATTTATTTTTTAATTTATTTCAACTGCATAAATTTATTGTAATAAGTGTTTATATTTCATAATCATTGCATATTATTTGACACAAAAATATGTATCAGCGAATGTGTGTCCATCAGTATACCTATGTTTGTATTTTTCACTTGTTGAGAATCCCATACCTATGTCTGAATATATTTTTATTATAACTACTACACTATAAGACACAAACCAAACCAGGATGAGGAATTAACCTAGATGAGATTTGAAAACATTTTATCAAGTTAGAAGAATCAATATGGGGAACTTTTGAACTAATATATTATATACTTAGGGTAATGGTTGATTCTTTATGATTAAAATGATAAAAAAATACCAAATTATTGGGAACATGCAGTTAGTTTACTAAATTTATGGTTTTTAATTATTTATTTCATCATTTTACATATATTATGTAATCATAAAATAATAAAATTAAATAAATATATTAAATAAATATATGAATATATGGATGTTTTACTATTAAATAAATAGACTGTCTTGAGTTTCATCAAACAGTATGAACATATTAGACAGATAATGATTATATTTAAAAATACAAAATAAAACAACCTTAAATGTATATTTTTCATCACAAATGAATTTATATGAATTATAAAAATGATGTTTGTATGGGGTTCTAATTATAAGATGTTAGGGGATAATCCTATTAATCAAGATATTTTATGATTGTGATGGGTTTTTGTAAAAAAAATCAAAAAACATTTATACATAGCTATATTTTTTCATCATTACTGTAAAATCATTAAGAATATAATTTTTATATTTTCTAGAAGTTATCACATTACTCAAATATTTTATGAACATTGAATTATTATGGTATTCCATTCAAACTTATACCTAGAAACAATCTATGTAGTTTTGGATCCATATCATGGAAAATAAAGAGTGGTATCATGGTTATCGAAAACTATAATACTAGAGAAATAAATTCATTCATAATGTTGTTGTGTGGAATAATGTGTTTAAATAATGTTTTTAGATAAATTTAATGAATTAATAAATATATAATGTCTAATCATTAATAATTATTAAGTTACAATATGATACATTTTTGTATAGCAAATAGTATGTAATTCAATAAAAAACTATTATTTATAATTCCAAATGTAAATAGATTCATCGGTTATAGTTTTCTGGAGTTGCATGGGATCACTAGCATAGTACAATGATATATGATATTTATGGTACTATAGTTCCCAATGAACAATTGCGAGGCATTAGAAAGAAATACTGGTAAATATTTTTACAAGAATCTCATGTATGACACATGTGATGATTACAACATGATTCTATTACAAACATCAAATGTGATTTTTAGATATAAAATCCAGATTAGGATTGGCCTACATGTTTTATCCTTCATATGAGAGGTTTTTAAGGAACGTGTGAGTCAGTATTTGAATTCAATGATGATACCAATGGATTATTGTAAATTAAAAGGCAGACCAGGATCATTTAATGAAACCCATTCTGATATAATTTTCACCCACTTACTCTAATTTCAATTTGGATGACAAAAATAAAATTTATGGAGAAAATTCATCATTAAATTTTGGTGAAAACATTGAAATGAAAACTTAAAAGGCCAACAGAATCTATCATTCAAAAGTCACCATCCGAATATAATTTAATAAATGAGGAAAATCATTATATAGTTTTTTATATTCATCACATAACATGAAATATTTCTATAGAAGTAAAATTTTCTGTTAATTGGATTGAGGAAGAATGTGTACACTTCTTATTCATAAATATCCATCAATTATAAATAATGTTTCCATTATACTTCTTGGGTATTAAATAAAATATTCATATAATATATGTGTGTTTAAATATTTTAATGTAGTAGTAAATTAAATTTTATATGAATAAGGTTTGTTCACCAATTTGTTGAGAAATGGTGGTTCTAAATTCGATCATGATAATTACATAACATCGACTTTCCTAGTTTAATGACTCTTTTAGAATAAGTATTTTAGTATTTCAAATTTTTTACCTCAAGTGTCTATTGGGAAAAGAAGACAATAATCCAATTTTTGAATAAATTTTATTCTTGGTATATTATACTTAATTAATTTTTTAGTATTTAATGAATCGTTGGATATACATGATGTATATAAATGTGTAATTTAAAAAAATACCTATTTATAACAATATATTTCATTGTCTACTAAAAATAAATGTATTTTTCAAGGATAAACAATGTATAGTATTTGATCTATATTGAGATAAGTTCCATTATTATTATAAATATTAATTTAATTATATTTATTTTCACAATGAAATATTCTTCAAAAAAGGTATTATATACTACTTTTTAAATTGGTTTAAATAGCGGGCCGACAAAATTATACGGTGTAGAAGGTAAACTATATTCCTCACAATGATTCCAATATGAGATTTAGGGAATATAGTACTGAAATATCAAATATGATTGTTTTGAAAAAATTATTTTCCTCAGACCCGTATTCCAACGAATATCCTGGGAAATAAATCTTTGATCATTATTGTGTATCATGGATTAATTTAAAAATTCAAATAACCAAATACACATAAAATGTGTCATGTTAATATGACGATTGAATGATGACTCTTATATTAAATTTTTTCCCTTTTAAATGTAATTTGGATCAATTGCTAAATGAATGATTTTATACAAACCAAATTAATGTTGTGAGAATAAAGACTATCAAAGAATATACTTATTTTCATTGTGAAATAATCAGATCGTTTTGAGAAATAATTTTGAAATAATGGAGATATGCCATACCCAAATGGAAACTATAATAATATTTGAAAATATTAAGCGTTATATTATGATCTAAATTTATTATGTCACAACACCATGTGTTCGTACGAAAAGAGTTTGTTATAAATAACACAATTCATGAATTATCAATGTAAAATTGTGTATATAAAGTAATTATTATAATGGTTTCAAAGGATATAAAATATTCCTTATGATTGAAATTTTTTATCATTTAATTGAAAATATTTCTATAAAAAGTTCAAAAAAAGATTTCATATAGTTGGATAATGACTGACATGGATTTGGTTTATATCTAAGATAAAAATAGAGGTTTGCATGGGAAGATGCATTATAGTAGCTTGAGTAAAGGTAATGTTCAAAGGATGTATTCTACATTAGAATTAAAAAATTATCTTAATGGTTTTACATTCATTGTGAATGGTGATACTTTATTCCATAATATGTATGTAACATATAGTTATGTATTATGTAGAAACATTCATTGATTAATATGGTCAACTAAATTTAAATAATGGATTCAATGTATGAATGTATAGGTGCACGTTGTTTTGAATACTGTGTTCAGTATTCAAGTGAGATGATACAATGATGGTAAAATTTTGGTACCAATTATGGATTTATTAGTAATACCAGGCCATTATTTTAAATTCCATTGTACAAAAAATTATCATTTCTATATTCTATGATCATTATATTGATAATTTTTTGATAATATCGCAAATATTGAATTTTTCCTCAATGAATTAAAAGGAAAGGGTTGGTGAAAATTTATATTTAAAATATGATAGAATTTATCTACATGGAATATGTGGATTTATGTAACTTAAAATATAATAGAGAAAAATCAGAAAATAATCAATTACATGTTTCAGCAAAAGATTGGATAGTTATAAAAAATAATTAAAGAAAACAAGTAGATTAAAATCATCTATATGTGATTTTTTAGTAGGAATTTTTATTATATAGAACATGATCCACTGAGATAAGACATATGGGTTTCTTGAAACAAGTATAATTTCCTTATAATGTAAACCTATTAAAGAGAACAAATTAGAACAAGTAATGATGGGATTATAAATTATTCCACATGGAATAAATCTATTTAGGAAGATATAAATAGGAAGTATTTAGAATATAATTATGTGAGGATAATATTATATGAATCAAAAATGGGTTTGTAACATATTTCCAGTTAAGGCAATATTTATGATATATAGAACATAAAATTAATTTTATGAAAAATATTACTTATACCTATGAGGGTTGTATGAGAATAATATATTACTATAAAAGTGTACCTTATGAAGAATAAGAGATATGTACTTGTTCAATGGACATGAAGGGATCATACTTTTATATGGAGAATAACTAGTATTCATTTAGATTAATATGGACATAATATTTATGTCATGATATATCAAAGGGTAGGAAAAGATCATTCAAATAGGTTGTAGACATATCTACGTATATTAAGAGTGTTGTTGATGCCGATATAATGAAGAAATTAAATATTAACACTAATTATTTCCATTCCTTGTAATCTCACCTCCTAAGTATCATTTTCTCATATTATGAATTATAAGTATTATACTATATTTATTATCCCAAATTTCATTTTTTCAGTGGAAAGAAGTTAAATACTTAGTGATATTATCCAATGAAGAGTAATACATATCGAAGTGATGTCCCAAATAAAAGAGTTTTCAAAATGGAAAGTCATGTCAGGGCAAAAAAATAAATCCATTTCTCATTATAAGTATTATATAATCATGTGAGTTCTAGAATGGTTAGTTTTGTAGTTAGATTTACTAAATGTGGGGGTTTTGTAGCATTAATTGCCTAAAACCCATATTAATTAGGAATTTTTTTATTACAATATCATGTATTAAATGATTTATGTGTTATGTACTGTTAAAATAATAGTGTTGATATTTTAGAATATATTATTTTTAGGGTATGTTCTAATGCTTATATTTTTTATAAAAAGCATATAAATCTTAAAATTCTATAAATAGGACCTTGTGATATAATAATGTTTTTATAAAATGTTTATCCTATGGTCTATATGAATCATTATAATTGGACCCTGATGATATTTTACTATAAAATTTTGGGTGATAATTATCATTGAATATTATTCTCATTATGTATTTACATGGGGGTGTCATGTAAATCAAATATATTGGATTGTCCTACCGATAGGAAAACCACATGTTTCAGGACTATTTGTACTTACTAAATGTGGTCACATGAAATGTTAGCTAGAATTACAATCATTATTAATGCATATAATTTGATAATATAAATTTATATAAATAAAACATTATGGAATTGATGTAATTTTGAGTAATATTTAATTTGGTGATTCATACATGGTTGACATTCATTGAATAGTCAAGACATAATTTGTACAGTTCAGAATCAAAGTGATACCTCTATCCTATTTGACCTGGATGGTAGAACATTTACTATGTCTATGGAAATGTTATAATAACGTATTATATATTGTATGATCAAACAATGACATGTTAGGAAAAAGTGATGACATAATGGAGGAATAATTCATTTTTTGGATTTAATGAGTTAATGAGATTATACTAACCACAAATTTTTCATAGAAATTTTTTTCATTGCTATTAAATTTCTTAATCAGTTTTGGGGAATTGATGGATTTCTATACAGTACACTTGGGTTGTGAATATTATTTACTATAATAATGATATTGTAATTCATCTACACATAGAATATAGTATTCCCAATTCATCTTTATTTTGAGGAATATGATTATCAGACATAGTGGGACCCACCTTAGGGTCCATGGTGGGTCTAAAAATAATGACCACCAATGAATAAATATATTCACTATTATTCATTAATACAATAATTTGAATAGATTTTCTCTATTAAAAATACATTTATGTTATAATGTAAACATATGGGAAAATAATATTTGAATTAATATTATTTAAATATTACATTTTCGATTATTGTTATAGGGAATTATAAGTTGATTTAGTGACTCTCTTTTGCACAATATATTTATTATATATTTAAAAAAAATTAAAAAAATGTTGTTTATGATATAGTTATTTCAACATTATGTGATATTGACAACTTATTTAGTGGGTGTTTTATATATGGGGGTTTTATAACCATTTTTTGGTATTTAATTCCACTAATATTAGAAAAGAGGATTTCATTTTTGGGGGAACATACATTCCAAAATATTTGGTATAACCATTATCATTCAACCTACATTAATGGAAGATAATTGGTCATTTCCTAAAATATGAAATATATATCCACTATTTATTGATGAAACAAAATCTAGGTGATCATAGAGATGTCAAGGCATTATTAGATCTCCACCAATGAAATGAAATTATAAATATGGGCATTCCTACTAACTCTTTATGCGTCTATGGATGATCTATATGGACTCTATTTTAGATCCTTTTTTAAAAGATCAATGATGATTCCATTCTATCGAACACTCCATCAATTCCAACAAGGTAACCACGTTATCTAATTTTTATCCTGAAATAATTCACACATGATCCTGGGACCTTTTCATAGAAATGGATTTCAAGATAAAATGAATTTATATTGCAGTAGTGATGGGAATTTTTAATTCCCAAGCCCACCTAGTTATGCTTTCAACCCTAGTGCCAAAAATAAGAGTAATTTCAATAAAAGATTATTATGAAATTATTTTTATATAACTAATCTAGCGTATATGATGGGAAAAGGCGTAGATGATAATAAAATTGAATTTGAGTAAAAATAATTTTATAATCTGATAAAAAATAAAGAGGGTATATGAGGAGAATAATGTAAAATCATGAAATATGAGGATACAAAGAGATGAATATGATCTATTGGTATCATATGAATCAATTAGGATAATTTCATGCCAATATATATGTGTCTATAAAGTAGTGGTATATTTATTAATGGTATATGATGACGAAAAAATGATTTTCTAATACCAGAACATGGGGAAACCAAGAGGAGAGTCATGAGTCACCATTTTTTAGGATAATAAAAGTTGCATCATGAATCATGGTATTTTATTTTTCCAATTATAGTACCATCACTAATTGAATGTGTGGAATCCATGTCAAAAATACCCACTCACAGTGATTGATGAATGTGTTATTATAATATTGATTTATTTTATATGTGGAAATTGATGGTAATTTCTACTTATGGTGTATAATGTTATGATGGACTGAGTTTTAGGTGTTTCTATCTATAATATGATCCACTAGTCTTGAAATGTTTCACGTGACACTGGAGATTTTCTATAGGTTTCAATGATTGTGATATCCTAAACATGATGTCAAGTCAAATCCAATTAAAAACTAAATTATCCTAGATATGTGACTCCACCCATAGATATTG
This sequence comes from Viscum album, assembly GCA_963277665.1. Classification (NCBI taxonomy): domain Eukaryota; kingdom Viridiplantae; phylum Streptophyta; class Magnoliopsida; order Santalales; family Viscaceae; genus Viscum; species Viscum album. The sequence goes on along the minus strand of OY728138.1, from coordinate 123,698,681 downwards.
TTTTTAAGGGGAAATGATTCTAAAAGATATTTCAAAATGGGTCTAATTTATCCAAAATTATTATTCATTAATAATGAATAAAATATGTGGCACAATAATAAAGGCATTTATCACCACCATGTTAAATGATTCACAACCATTCTTCCAATAAACTCTATACATAAATATATGGCATGAAATATAAAATAATAATATTCCATTTTTAAATCATTTATTGATATGGAATATCGTATTAATTGAAAGAAATAATTATACAAAAGAAAGGGTCATATTTGATTTTCTATTAAATCAATCTATTTGGGACAAAAATTTCGGTTCCTAGGAGATAAATAATTTTTTTTCTGATATTGTATGTTCCAAATACATGTCAACCATTTTGAAATATTTTATGATCCTTCATCTATTATAGTCTATATTTAAAATATTAATACTAATAATATTACTAAAACCTAGTTTAATGATATAATAACAAAAAATGTTACGAAATTCAATCCATAAAATATAAATAAACAAAATATTTGACTTTAAAAATTAAAAAATTCATCATTTAGAGGAAAAAATTATTATAATTCTTCACATTTCTATGTATAGTGAACACTATTTTTTTAGAATTTATTTTTTGGAGTGAAGTAACGTTTATTATATAAATTTTTTTAAATAGATTTACATAGTAGATATATTTTATAAAAAAGGTTTTATTCCATTAATCCTAGTATTCAATGATGTCTTAGGTTGAAAAAAAATATTTTTAAAAAATATTCATGTTTTGTTTCATTAGAAAAAAATTCATATTTAAAAAATTCTCTACCTATAAATAATATTACTAATATGGGTGATCTTGGACCATATTGGTATTAAAAAAATGGATTATTTTACAAATATAATTATGTTGTGAATTTGGAATTCAAGTTTTCTATAAATGATTAAAATAAATGTAATTTTACCCATTATGGAATAAATAAATTTTTAAAATTAAAATTTAGTGAAAAATTATTGTTCAGTATTTTTTTCTCGAAAATATGTAATAATGGTATTAATATTTAAAATATGGTGTTTTATATAATTGATTAATATTTTATTTAATGAAAATACAAATAATTTTCTATATTCCTTTTATTGTTTAATTATTTATAATAAATTTAATTTAGTGGCATGTAAGGAATATGAAAATGCTTGTTTCGTCTTATCTCTAAGATCACCATAGTTTGTATTCATATTATTAAATTATATTTATATAATTATATGTTTATTAGTATATTCTTTAGTGTGAATACAAGATTCATATTAGTTACTTATGTTTAATTTATAAACCACACATTAGATTCATGATTGGTAATTTTGATACATATTTATGTAAATGTTTAGTATGTAATTATTTCATTAATTTTTTAATCTCAAGGTCTATTTATGTATAAGAAATGGAATTCATGTGCCTGTATTCATCTATTTTGTTATATAATAATGTTTTATGTCACAATTTAATCATGATTCAGTATATATGGTTGTTTGAATTCTGGAGTAGGTATTTGATGTTAGTTTTGGATGTCTGTATCCATAAAAGTTTTAAGGAGTATATGTTATATGGTTTTGATAAGGAAAAAACATGTTAATTTTGTGATTAAATTTAAATGTAAATATACTTATATTCTAATTTTTATTAAATGATATTTAATTCATGTTTGATATTTTATTTATTTATCAATGTATTTTATTAATTTTATAATTCATATTTGAATTATAATAATATTGGATGAAAGAATAAGTTATTTTTGTATTTAGTATTAAATTTTGTTGGTATTTTTTGAGTATATTATTGGATAAAATGTGGATCAATAAATTATGTAATTTTTCACGTGATGTTGGGTATATTTTAACAGGGAACTGGGTACCCACTACTGGAATTATTCCATTTACCAACGGTTCAGAACCATTAGAAAAGGCCTGGAAACCATTGGTATATTGTATACCAAATGTTTCCCAAACCATGGCCAAGTAAGCCGGGGGTAAAGGCGTATACCAACGGTTCTGTGTAAACCATTGGTATATGTGTTAAGTTATGAGATATACTAATGGTTTCACAAACCGCTGGTATATGTTACCCTTATACCAAAGGTTCTATACTGTTGGTACATAGTGTCCAATATACATCCAAAGCATATACCAACAGTTTTTTAAACCATTTTTTCAAGTTTATACCAACGGTTATAACAAAACTATTGGTATAATATACATCAAAAGGCTATACCAATAGTTTTCAAAATCATTGGTATACATATACTGCATCTCCATAGCAGCCATCAGCCCCATCCGACATGTAACTCTCCATGACCGGCAAGAACACATACACATCCAGAATCCAAAATCATACATGGGATGTTTAAAATTCATCCATAATTCCGAAATTTGGAAATTTAAAATTCATTCCTCACTCAAACCACAACAAAAGGGAAAAATCCAGATTCCAATACATCCACAATCCAATACATCCTGAATTGAAATTCAATAACACCCACAACACCAATACGAAATTAAATTCAATAAATCTATAATACAATACACATAATAGTATTCAAATTTTAGAATTAATTTCCCATACATACGGAATTGAATACATCCATAATTTAGAAATTTTGAATTGAAATGCAATAACACCGATAATATTATTCAAAATTTAGAATTCACTCCTCACTAAAACCACAACTCCAATACACACAATAGGCCTACATGTTATAGGAAGCACATGGGATGTTTACCCAAGGTCTTGGGTTGACTATCTTAAAATCAAAAGAAAAACATGGGTAGAGTGGACAATGATCATGATACCCATAAGTTTGACAATGGTATTGGTCATGTGCTTTGACCTATGACCAGTTATAGGAAGCACATGGGATGTTTATATTCCTCTAATGACTATGTATCCATGTATAAATGGTTCTTTACTTGTTAGTGGGAAACATTGGCCAATATCGACATATGAGACGTGTTACCAGAATAGCAAACATGTTTTTTCATAGACTTTTCAATTGGAATAAGGTGTTATGTGTCTAATTGTAATTTGGTATCCTGGGTGTGATGCGAGATGAATCCCCATTTTGGGTAGTAGGTATGAATATTCAATTCTGTCTTTGGTATTGGGTTCTCAAAGGGACTTTGGTGTGGTACTAGAACACGCTATTGATGGATGGTATTGAAATATTAAATGTCATGTGTTATAAAATAGGGTATCGAGTTCCTCACTTGAGTAGTGTATTGTGTGAGGCTGGACCATGAATCTTTATGCTAAAGTATCAACACATTCTGAATACATTTGGTTGGTTTTCTGTATCTAAGTTGTTGTTTTCACTTATAATCATGTCCATTTCAAATAAAAGTGAGACAATTTGAGTGGTACCGGCCACACTGTGCCTCATATTGAGGAGGGGTTGACTCGTACATGTCATAAATGACTCATGGACCATTTTCCGAAAGTATCAATAAAAACCAAATGCGTTTGGTCGGTTTTCTGTATGCCAGTTGTTGTTTTCACTTAAAATGTTTCCCATTTAAAATAATACTGAAGCACATTGAGTGGAACTAGCCACATCATCTCTTAGATTGAGATGAGGTTGACTCGTACGCATCACAAATGACCCATGGATCCTTGTGCTAAAGAATCAACCCAATCAGAATATGTTTGGTCGGTTTTCTGATTGTCTATTGTTTTTACATAAAATATTGTCCACTTTAAACAAAAGAGAGACACATTGAATGATACATGCCACACTATGACTTAGATTGAGGAAAAATTGACTCGTACATGTCACAAATTACTCATGGATCATTTTACTAATGTATCAATCGAGTCAGAAATCATTTGGTTGGTTTTACATATGAATGTTGTTGTTTACACATAAAATCATTTCTGTTTCAAATAAAAGTGTAGCAGTTTGAGGGATATCGGCCACACCATGCCTTGGATATAGGTGGAGTTGAGTCGTACATGTCCCAAATGACCCACAGATCGTTTTCATAAAGTATCAACTAAATCCGAATGTGTTTGGTCGGCTTTTAGTATGTAAGTTCTTCTTCTTACTTAAAATTTTGTCCATTTCAAATAAAATTGAGACAATTTGAGTGGTAATGGCCACACCATCCCTCAGATTGAGATAGGGTTGACTGGAACATGTCAGAAATGACCCATGTATCCTTGTTCTAAATTATCAACACAATTAGTATACGTTTGGTCAGTTTTGCAAATGTTTGTTGTTTTTACTTAAAATGGTGTCCATTTTACATAATAGAATGGCACTTTGATTGTTATCAGCCACACCATGCCTCATATTGATGAGGGGTTGACTCATACACGTCAAAAATACCCCATGGATAATTTTTTGGAAGTATCAGTACAATCAAAAAGCATTTGGTTGGTTTTCTTTATGCATGTTTTGGTTTTCCCATAAAATCATGTCCATTTCAAATAAATGTGAGATAGATTGGGGGAACTGGACACACCATACCTTGTATTGAGGCGGGGTTTCCTCATACATGTTATAAATTACCCGTGGATCGTTATCCTAAAGTATCAACATTATCTGAATCCGTTTGGTCAGTTTTCCGTTTGCAAGTTGTTGTTTTGACTTAAAATATTTTCAATTTAGAATAAATGTGAGAAATTTTAAGTGTGGGTGGCCACACCATGCCTTGGATTGAGGCAAGGTTGACTCGTACACATCATAAATGACCCATGTATCATTCTCCTAAAGTATCAGTATAATATTAATGTGTTTGGTTGGTTTTCCATATGCCAATTGTTGTTTTTACTTAAAATTTTGTTCAATTCAAATAAAATTGAGGCATTTTGAGTGATATAGGACACTCCCATCCTCAGATTGAGGAAGGGATGACTCATACACGTCACAAATGACCCATGGATCATATTCTTGAAGTAACAATACAATCAGAAATCATTTCATCAGTATTCCATATGCATGTTGTTGTTTTCAATTAAAATCCTATTCATTTCTAAAAAAAGTGAGGTAGTTTGAGTGGTACCGGATACAGCATGCCTCAGATTTAGGCATCATTGACTTTTACATGTCAAAAATGACCCATGGATCATTGTCATAAATTATTAATATAATCCAAATGAGTTTTTTTGTTTTTCATATGCAAGTTGTTGATTACACTTAAATTGATGTCTATTTCAAATAAAATTTAGACACTTTGAGTGGTAACGGCCACACTAACCCATGGATTGAGAAGATGTTGAATCATGCACATTAAAAATTAAACATGGTTCATTGTTATAAAGTATCAATACAATCATAAAATTTTTGATCAGTTTTCTGAATGTATGTTGTTTTAACTTAAAACAGTGTCCATTTTAAACAAAAGATAGACACTTATAGTGATACCGGAAACACCGTGCCAAGTATTGAGGTAGGTCTGACTCTCACACGTCAAAAATGACCCATGGATCATTTTTCTGAATTATAAATAAAATTAGAAATCGTTTGGTCAGTTATTCACATGTAAGTTGTTGTTTTCACATAAAATCTTGTCCATTTCGAAAAAAAAGTGAGACAATATGAGTAGTACCGGCCACACCATACCTTGGGTTGAGGCATGGTAGACTCTTACACGTCAAAAATGGCCCATGGATCATTTTCAAAATGTATCAACATAATATGAATGTGTTTGGCCACGTTTCCATATGAAATTTGTTGGTTTCACTTTAAATTTTTTCTATTTCAAATAAATGTGAGACAATTCGAGTGGTACCAGCCTCATAGTGCCTCTAATTGAGGCAGGGTTGACTCATAGACATCAAAAATGTCCCATGGATTGTTGTCCTATAGTATAAATATAATCTGAAAGATCTTAGAAATTTTACCATGTGCAAGATGTTGTTTTCACTTAAAATGTTGCCCATTTCAAATAAAAGTGAGACACTTTTAGTGGTACCGAACACACCATTCCTCGTATTGAGACATGGTTGACTTATAAATGTCAAAAATGACCCATGGATCCTTGTGATAATGTATTTATACAATCAGAAATCATTTTTTCAGTTTTCCGAATGTCTGTTGTTTTTAAATAAAATCCTCTTCTTGCTTTCTCTATTTGATTATGGTTTTTACTCTTCTCTAATCTCCTTCCAAATCTCTAAAACCCACCTTTTCATGGGTATTTAAGGTGAATCTTCAAGTGAGCTTAGATTGGGATATCAGATTCGGAATTAAGTGTGTAATTATCTCTGGAATCAAGGTAGTTGGTCGGTTCTTGGTACTGAAATAATAGTAATGGAATGTTAATTAGATTGGGATTTAGGGTGAATCTTGAAGAGAGCATAGATTGGACGTCGTGACCTTATGATGTAGGGATTGTTGTGATGGTGTCGGTGATACAGAGTTGTGTGTGGTACCCCATGGAGGATAATGATATATGGGGCAGGGGATATGCATGGTAGAAGGAGGGTGGGGGATGTCCAGGGTCCAGGAAGGAAGGGGGTTGTCTGGGGTCTAGGAAGGAGGGTGGGGGCTGTCCGAGGGGCTTTCTGGGGGGGATGTCTAGGGGGGGTTGTCCGGGGGATGTATGAGGTCAAGGGAGGAGGGTGGGGGGGATTGTTTGGGGGCCTGGCTGTGGTCTAGGGAGGAGGGTGGCTTTATGGGGAGGTTGTCTGTGGTCCAGGAAAGAGGGTGGGGGAGGGGGGCTATTCGGGGGCTATCTCGTGGGCTATCAGGGGCCCAGAGTTGATGTTGTGGGGATGTTTGGGGGGTGTTCGTGGTCTAGGGAGGAGGTTGGGGGTACTGTTAGGGGTCCAGGAAGGATGGTGGGGGGCTGTCCGAGGGGCTATATGGGGCCCAGAGATGAGGGTGGGGGCTGTCTGGGGACCATATAGGAGGGTGGGGGCTGTCAGTAGTCCATGGAGGAGGGTGGTGTGCTGTCCGAGGGGCTATCCGAGAGGAAGTTCGGGGTCCAGGGAGTAGGGGAAGCTATCTGGGTCAAGGAAGGAGTTTGGGGGTGTTGTTGACCCATTTAGATATTATGTTTGAAAATCCATCAGGAAATATAATAGAATATAATACTTCAGGATATTGTTTTTTTCAATAGGTGTCATCAATAAGAAGAACATGGTACTTACCATTTATTTTCACTGATAGAAACATGATGCTATTCTAGTATGTTTCCCTAATACACGAAGTCACGCCGATACCATAAATTATCTTTTTTATTTCCGATAACATTTAGAAATAATGAAAGAAACATTTCATATATATTATTTTCAATGTGCATTATGTCTAACAATGACGTAACCAATTGGTTAACCAATAAGGTAAATAAAAAAGATAATCCTCCTTCTCCAATTGTAACACGTGTCAGTGGAAACATTCTTTCTCTTTCAAGATTTAATTAGATCCTTCCTGAATGAAAAAAAAACCATTCAATTCATTATTCACATCAGTTCCAGACATACGCTGAGTTGGATCATCACTCTCTAAGGTATTGTCAAATCTTCGATGATTATTTTTATATTGATGGTCTATTGAACGGAATCACCATTGTCCTATAAAACTGAAACTACAACAATGTTTTAGTCTTCTGGATCATATATTCTTCATAAAAATAGGACATGACAGTTATCCCTTCGTTCAACCTCCAGACATCATTTCATAAGCCAAAAAATCATTGATCATCCACATAAGAGGAATATGAAACTGAAATATGTCTTTAGAATATGCATCGTATGTGCACACACCCACATCCCAAAATAGTTTTAACACTTTTATTAAATTTTTCATGTATCATCAATATCAATGTCGAGATCAGAAGGGCTAGATATGAGTATACTCATGAAAGTGAAAGATTTTTTGATACACAACCATGGGGAAGATTATAAATGTTCTTAAAAACTGGTCATGTGTTGTGATATTTAAGCATCTTCCAAAATGGATTAAAACCATCGCATTAAAGACCCAGCCTCACATTACACATGTCAGCTGCCAAATATGGAAATCAAAAATCAAATATTTACCATGAAAATCCATCTGCAGGGTAAACCAACTCATTCGTAGTCTTCTTTCTCTCAGTATCATTCCATTTCATTTATATTGACATTTCATCAGATATAAAATTATTCTTGAGTCTATGGATCACTATAAAGTGCCACATTACATTCTGTGGAACACATGATGGTGTTCCATGAAATTTTGACTTCCAGCATGATGTGCCACATTTTATACAATAATTTATTTCAGCAGTTTCCTCCCAGAATAAACTACAATCTTTCGGGCAAGCACTAATATTGTTTCTTTAAAATCTATGTTCCTCAACTAACTTCCATTACATATTTTGGATTTATGGAATATCGGCATCATCTGGAAGTACATCCTTCAATAATGTAATAATGTAATTGATTGCTTTATTAGAAATCCCACACATAGTTTTCCCATGATACAATCAGATTTAAAATTCCAGCTTTTTCATTTTATCACACTGTCGATATACTAGAGCCGTAGTAAAATCAGTCAAATTTTTCACCCTGACAATATCATAATTTACATTAGATTCATTATCTGTCCTCAAATTAATGTCTTCTTGAGTCGAAATAATTTCTTTTTCATGATGTCGAATAAACGGAAACCGGACAGCTATCAAATTCTCTAGTCCAGTCCTTTCATTTTGATTATTAGCAATTTGAGCTTTCTATTTCTCCCCATTGTGATACCACACAACATTGTTTTCCTGAAAACCATATTTGTTAATGTTGTAGCTAACTTTTTCATGGATCAACCAAGGTCTACCAACATAATTGGAACATGGGCAATGTATGCGACAATTATCTGGATCATTGTGAAATGGAAAATCTATAAAGCTCTTAAAATTGTTTTGAAAATCGCTTATGATCTGATCGGTTTCATATATCCAAATTCTATCCATCCTGTAAAAATAATTTTCATACATCAATTCCTCGTAATCAATTCAATAATATTGATGTTTAATAGAAAATATATTTAAGTAAACAATAAAAAAAATTGTTTCTAGTTGATGTAGTGAACTTTTAAAACAATGTAAATATATATATTAATAAATTTTGTTATATGTGCCTAAATTTGAGGTGAGATGTGTTTTTTAATTTTTTCATTTATCATATACCAATAAGAAACCATAGTCTTGATAGAACATTGTTCAAGATATTAAAATGTGATGTCTTTTCCTGGAATATGCAGAATGTGTAAAGAGAGTTTTTTAAATAAATTATCAATGCTAAAATTTTCAAATATTGGGAAAAGTTATTACATTTCATAACACCCAAACTAATTTCCATAGAAAGTAACATATCACCACACTAAAAAAGGAAAATCACCAAAAAGGAGTGGCTATGAAAACATTATATTAAGTTTATTAATAAAATCATGACACATTAATTGTTAAACGAAAATAGAAAACAAATAAAACTACACTTATTGGGTATCTCATGCAACACATGTCACCACCTAGTTTAGGCCAGAAAATATAAACAATGAATAATAGATTCAAAATATTAAAACATTTTTAATCCTTATAGATTTGGAGTGTAGAACTAAACAAAATTATTGACTTTATATGGATTTATAGGTACGAATGATTTCCCAACCTATGTAAAGAGAGAGGCCTCTAGTTTATAATTTAAGGGGGACTTCCCCAGGGCTTCCTAAATAATAATAACTATGAATAAAAGGTAGATTTCCCCAAGGTATTCTAAAAAAATCACCATGAATCTTAGGGGGATTTCAAATGCAATTAAAAGCTATATTTTTACATGAATCCTTGGTTGGTTTCATCAAAGAATTACAAATAATTAATCAAATAACAAGTAATCAAAAATTAAATTAAAATTTAATTATATTCATTTTCAATAGGTCTCTTATAATAGGATCATGACTTAGGTCTCGTTATGTGTTATAGGTATCCCAAATCATTCACTTGTGTTCAATAACTCATTCTTGGTACCCCTATGCTCATACCTTTCATTACCCAATTAGTTCCCCATGTGTAGTGCACCCCACGGGTATCTATAGTGTATTATTCCACACTAATAGGTTGTTAATGGATCGTAATGAGGTTTAATTTCATAATGTATAGAAAAAAACATTGATTTTAAAATTTGATAATATAAATAATGAATGTCAATGATACTTAACATCATAAAGAACACAAATCAATTATACTTTTAAGGGATAGTTTATAAACCATCTTCTATATACTCATAGAAATTTACCAATCATGTATTAGTCACTGATTCAATATCAAATAGTGTGAATCATAAAATTTTACAAAATACCTAGAATTAGGGAATAATGAAAGTGATCTTTCAAGATAGTGAATTTAATGGAGAAATGATGAGAATGTAAGGATATCCTTATAACTTGATCTAGGGGGTGGGTGTTGTCTAAGAGGGTGGGGTGGTGTCTTAGTGGGATGTCCAAGGGGGAGGGATGGATATCTAGGGGTTGGGTGGTGACCAGGGGGGCTATCAAAGGGGTGGGGGTGTCCAGGCGTGGGGGGCGTCCAGGGGGTACGGTGGTGTCTGGGGGTAGGGGGTTGTCCAAGGGGGTGGGGGTGTCGAGGGGGGTTGTCCAGGGGGTGGGAGTGCTGTCCAGATGGGTGGAGAGGTGCCCAGGGGGGTTTTCTGTGGGTGGGGTGGTGTGGTGTCTAGGGGGGCTATCTAGGGGGTTGTCCAAGGAAATGGGGTGGTGTCCAGGGGGATGTCTAAAGTGGTGTGGGTATCCATGGGGGTAGGGGTGTCTAGTGGGTGGGTTAGTGTCCAAGGGGGTTGTCCAAGGGGAGGTGGGGGTGGATAACCCCCCTCCCTCCATGGACAACCCACACACACCTCTTAAGTGAAATTTCTATAAGCAAATCATCCTCAATTTTCTTATCCCATCCAACCATATAGCATACCACCTACGGAATACCCTATAACATAGAAATATCTTAATGTTATACAGAATCACATAGGACATAATCGATATATGGAAAATCTCATCATCCACCCTTATCCACATCCCAGCATAGCACACCTCTAGGTTGTAACCATACCCCATAGGCCACAAGGAACTCACATAACAATTTCCAACATACCCAACTCACTCAATAATATAACCCCAAATAGTCACTCAGACAATTATCCCTTTAAAACACATTACATGTACTAAATGAATAAAAAAACTATGAATGTCACCATATATTTTTTTATGAAGCAGTTTCTCTAAAATTAGTCTACCTAAACAAAACCACGCAAAGAAAACATCTTAAATTTATCAATAGTGACAATAAGATAAATAAATCAAATCAATGAAACAGGTTATCACATTATACATGAAATCGATGAATTATATTTCTACTACAATATAACTGAAATTCCCCATAAAAATAGATTCATTATACATCCAATACCTCTCATAATTGAGATAATATATCACACAAAAAACAGAACCACAATTATTCAACACCTCAAATGGGTTTTCATTATCCACATGGAACACTGGAAAACCTTACTGTACAAATGGAAAGGATTCCACTAGAAAGAACTTCTACTCAAGGCCCCCATCACATTAAAAAATATAAAACCTCACTCTCATGATCAGCTATTGCAGAAGGGTCTTGTGGCAGGGGAACATGATAGGATAAATATAAATACAGGAAGAAGAAGACTATGAGGATCTCGTTTAGGTGAAATCAAAATAGAAAACATTCAATAAAATATATGCAAGTCATTACACATAAAATTTTGAAGTATATAATTAAATAATTAGCTGATTGCATAAAGGGATTCGAGAGATACCTTGGGGTGAAGAGTGAGCATCAGTAGCGATTATGTTTATTGATGCAATCGGGAAGAGGGATTCTAGATGTGCTGGTATTTGGGGTAAAACATACTCAATGGTTTGTTAAAACCATTGGGAAAGATTTTATTTACCAACCCTTTTTAATAAAAGTTGGTATATATATATATATTTTCCATGATTTTCCCGACAGTTTGAGTAAATTGTCCAAAAAATATAATTCTCATCCAATTATCCCAACAGTTTGAAGAAACCATCAGGAAAAATTCATCATTCCAATAGTTTATTCAAACAGTTGGTATAAAAGTGTTGGGAAAAAAAATTTTCCAGTAATAACCATTTGTTATTGTTTATGAGCATTTTTTTTATGGTTTCCATCAACAAAGGGGTCTATATGTTTAGATTTGAAAATCCAGACCCTTATTTTTTATTAAACAAAGTTAATTTTTTTATTCATTATAATCCATTTTGTCTAATATTCCCATAAAATTTGATCCCCAAACACTCCATGAATTTTATATTTCATCTAATTTCTTTGGTTTACCTTCTATATAAATTAATTTTTCCTTGTAAATAAAGTGTTATCTAACAACCATTATGATGTATAATACAATATTTATCAACCCCATTATTCTCTATTTACTCTTCCATTAATTGACATATAACATTCCATGAATCTTTAAGGATTATATAATGAATTATATTAAGGTAAATTGGGATTAATCATTTTAGATGTTGTTTTTCAATGTTTATGATATAAATTATTTTATATGTCCATATATGATTAGTTATTTTCTCATTACATATGAGGTAAATAAGTTATTTTCTAGGAATACTTATTGCAACACAAAACTAATAACATACTTTTTTATTATATTATATATCTTTTTTATTATACTAGGGATCACATCATAATGGATAAATAATTATTAGTGTCCTGAAAGGACTAATAATAAAATGGTTTACCTGATACACACAAAATTAATGACATATATTGAAATATAAATCATTGAATCTTGAAAATTATTAACTCATCCATTCATAATATCTGATGGATAGGAAACAAATATGGTGATCGGATATTCTTAATATGGGATTGTGTACATTGGATGATATCCTAATTTAATAAGGAATATTAAATATTGAAAAATAATTAATAAATAAATATTAAATTTAATCAATATCTTAATGTTGTAATGATATTAAATTAAAAATACCTATTTATATTTAAAATATATATTAACTACTAAAATAATAACGAATAAAATTTATATTGGTGGACCCCATAATCTAACAATAGATGCCTCACGCAATTACATCGTGATCCCCACCAGTCATGCCCTTGAATTGTGTCATCCTAAATACTATATAGCAATTATTCAAAGATATGTACATTGTATGGGAGTTGTATTGAAAACGAAATAAAATTTTATATTTTCCTTTATATAAATATGTATTAATTATTATCGTGTATATAATTTTTCACCACCTGTAACATATATATATCTAATACATTCCTCATATTTTAAATCGATAAAATATTAAATAATAAATATAACTTTCCAATAAATAACAATCCATATTTTATCAATTTTAATTAAACTAATTATTTCCCCAATAAATGAATTATCATTATTTAAATACATCAATGATGAAAAACCATATTTAGAAATGCTATATAATAAAGAAAAATATATTAACCCATACCTATAATATATTTATATTACAAAATATAATATTAATATATACATTGAAAAATATAATGATCTACTCCCAAATCATATGGGACTACTATCACTAGAAATTTAGATATAAAAAACATTTTTACAAATATGAACTGTATCATCACCCATACTATTATTAATTATTAGAACTCTGAAAGAATTTTAAAAAATTATAAATCTCTTCATAACATGGGTAATTAAAATTTTAGAAATGGTGACATGATAGTCATATTAAGGTTAATTATTTGAGATATCAATTATCACTTAAATAGTACATTATTATATGAGTGTAAGAACAAGATAAACACATTTGAAACCTACACATGACATATCAAAGAACATTATATTGATTAATTGTATAATTATTTTTATTACATAATACATTAATCATAAATTAATCAACAAACATGATACATGATATAATATCAAGGGGGAAAAATAAGCTTTATCATAGAAACTTATATTTATATTATTCATGTATTACTCCCCAGACTGTAATAGTGGAATGAATTCACTCCCAAAATCATAATAGTAGTCTAGTAACACTCCCAAGACTATCATAGTGGGAATAGTATATTTTTAAATTGGGTTCACCTGAAATTACAAAACATTTTATCTCACAAGATATCAATCTTTACGTAATGCATTAATGGGATTAAGAATTTTACCCTAGCCATCCCATTTTAAAAAAAAATTGAGGTCTTCATGATATAAAATAATTCAAAATGTCATATCATCTAAAATGAAAAAAGGTTTCATAATATCTTCATCATATCATAACTCACTGAAAATAATTGGTTTTTATAAGAATTTTATAATTTCATCATATCGAAACTGATTTAAATAAAATTAGTTGGATAAATATTTTCTCATCATTATCATAAAACATATAGGGAATGAATAATTATGTTATCATTGGATCATATCCATATTAAAAAATATGTTACATTAACAGATTCTATCATAGATAAAAAAATTATTTTACATATTAGTTACAACATTTCATGAGGAAAAAAATTTCCCATTTTAAATCACTTATTTATAATATATGATTATCCCATATATTATTATTTTTTAAATGAACAATTAAATCATTTAAATGCATCATAAATACCATGAGTGGTCCTCAAACCAGAAAATTCATTTCATATTATATTTGTTAGAAGAAATCCCTAATTTCTTAGATTTTTAAATAGTTAAAAAGTATATTTCTACAAAAAAATATAAGATTATACCTTTTAATCCATTATAAAAAATTTGATATTTATTATATTTTTTGGAAATAAATGACATAAAAATAGTTAAATATTTTTGGAAAATATATTTTAAAACATGGACATGTTTGGAAATGTATTTTTGAACCATGATAGAAATTATGTTGGTTTTCTATAAAAACATTATTACGGTGTCATTAATATGTAAGGACAAGAAAATGAAAATAAAATATTCCATATAAACAAATGGAGTGAATTAAAAATTATAAGAATCTATAGAGTTATAACCAGGTATTTAATCACAAGAAATAGACTCATAAACAATCTTGACAAATAATGAGATAGTAACAAAAAACACTATATCAGGTCCAATTTCAATCATCAATTTAAAAAATACATTATAATAAATATAAAATTTATAAAAATATATTATATTTCAATAATATTATATATATATAGCCATATAATATTTACCCAAAACATTTTATCACCCATATATTTACAATTCTTTGTTGTATTTTCAATTCTGGGTGATAACTATTTTATTTTTCATATTTGTTTTTGTTCGGTATTATTGGTCCATCTACATTTTTTATGGCTAAATGATGTCCATAATTTTAATAATTATATATATATATATAATATATAAATATTGGAAGTCAATTATTAGAGTTAGAGAAATAAATAAGAAATACAACATTCATTGAGATGGTAGGTAATACGTATACAATAATTGTTATCCCATTATTTAAGTGATGGTAAAATTAATGATAAATATAAATTCGTCATTATATAATAATTTTAATGTAATTTTTTTCTGGAAAACTTATTATATATATTCTTACTGATATCCACATAATATATAAATGATTAATGAGTCAAATTATTTTATGGAGTTTGTAGATGACTTGTAGAAACAAGGTAAATTATTGTTTTTTAAGGGATTGGAATTTAAGAATGTAAATATGATATTATCATTCATGATGAATAATTATTTCATCTACATTACATTTAAAAATTATATCCACCATAGTATCCATTCAAAAAATATGGTAATGAAAAAATAAATTTTTGACCCTCTGCGTAGATGGTAATCCAAATATTTGAATGAGTAATACATTTACCTAGCATTTGATGGGATAGTGGGTGTATAATGATGTTTTGAGAAAAATAACAAAATTTCATATTATTTAATATACATAATATAGCTGATTTCAACAAATATAATATATTTAGATGATGTAATACATAAAGTAAAAAAGGATTGTAATTGGATAAGGCCATTACCTCTTCATTGAATGATCTCCTTTAGATATCATATTATGGACCATATGTTTGTTCATTTTTTGGTGAATAAAATATACCAAATGTTTCTACGTATGATTGAAATATAATTCTCCCTGTATTGTTCTTGGATTATTGTTATCATTGGTGTAATGGAATGATAGAATATATGTCCATATAAAATTGAGGCAGGGGACACAATTATCATAATCTATTTTATTTAAATATAAGAATTTTATTGTTAATGAAAATACTAATAAATAAATATTATTATAAATAATCGATTAAAGGGTTTATATACAATCAGAAAATGTAATTTATATAGAATTCAGTTTCATTTTAAAACATATCGTTTAAATTAGAACTTCATTATAAATTTTTTACCATTATCAATGTAACTAATATTTGAATCATAATAGGTAATGACATTTAGCATAAATGAAAAAATAATGCACAAATATATTATGATTTATATTTAAAAAAATATTAAATTCACTTGAATAATTATATTCATTTTAATAATTTTATAATAATTAAAAAAGTATCATTTTTATATTATATTGTTGATGTCAATTTTAGATATATTCATTTAATATGAATTAAATGAGCAGAAGAAATATATTGAAATATAATATAATACTGTAATATATATTTATTCTCTCTTTTTAATATAAAAAATAGTGAAAGTAAATATTTTTCATAAACTACATAATAAATTATTATTTTTAATATAATTTATTTATACTATTTTTAATAATAATTCAATTGGGTCTCCATTGAATATGAAATTATCTTCATTATATAATAACATAAAATTATAAATAATTAAAATCAATAAATTAATTTCAATATTCTCATAGTTAACATTAATATTAATTCACAACATTATTTTTACCTAACCTGCAAATATAAGAGATATTTAAAAGAAAGTGTGGGACATTTTATATTTTTCATTATTTATATAAAAAATTATACATTTTCATGGACATGGATCCCTTAAAAAATTATATTTTATTCTAATAGTGATAAGTTTCTATATAATTTCATACAATAAGAGTTCAACTAAACTATGTTGAACATTACATTATTTTTTACATAGGTTAAAAAGATTTTTATATTCATTTCTAATTAAATAATAACTAATGAATCAATTTATTAAATTTGTTAACTTGTAATGTTTCATATTTCGATAGTTATTATTCTTAGCTACCAATTACAATTCCTAACATATAACTATCATGTATGAATAATAATTCTCTAATATTTTATCATAGTTGATTTAAACATAATGTTGTGTGTAACACAAGATTTCATAGAAATTAAATTTATTTGAAAAAAATAAATCATAAAATATCAGTTTGATTCATCATCCTAATTAATATAATTTTTAATAATAAAATTTATTCATTCTGATACCAAAATAAGGATTTCTCAATTCTTCATATCCAATGGTTCCTATGTTTTTTTTAATTTTTTGATTCACATAGAGAACACAGACAAGGTGAGTAGTGTTGTTAAATGAATCATTAAGTATATGAAAATATATTTATAATTGTGGTTCATCAATGGAATGGTCATGTTCTCGTAGAATGACATATAAGTAAATTACATGTGATGGGTGAGCTATGTTCATTTTAATGAGATACAAATGGAACACATAATGAACTTGATATAGGAATGTTCAAAGTCAATTGTAATAGACCACATTTTCAACTCCATCATGAATATCAATTGTAAAAATTTACATACGGCTCATATTTCTTTTTATTCAGTATTTTATAATCATCCTCCATGGAGAAATTCTCAGAATCACATTCTCATTAATATGGATGTAAAGATATTGATATTTATTATTGGAAATAATTTTATATCAACTCTGATATAACTTGATGTACTATTAAATTTATTTACTTAGATACTATCTTTTAATACAATTCTATTATATCACTTTTTCATAATACATAATTCATTATAATTAAATGAATAATGATTGTATTAATTTACATCCTTTGGAAACATTGAAATGTATGCATTAGTATATGTGTGAAAAAAAGTATTTCCCAATAGTTTCTCTAAGACTAGAACCCAAATTAGATTTATCATATAAGAAATATATCTTCATAACCTAAGGAAGGATCCAAAAATGGCTAAGCTCTGATGCTCATTAAAGGTAAAAAAGGTAGACGTGTAAGCACAATCATGAGAATAAGGTTATTCAAACATGATCATAATCATAGAAGATCATATAATTCAGCTCAAAGATTATAATAATAGATCATGGTTTAAATCATTCAGTTTAGAAGACATTAATTTTAAGGAAATAAAGAACACAAGCCGTTGAAGAAAAATATAAAAAAACATGAAATTTTGGAATCTATATAATGATATATAATTAACTCCATATTTGTCAATGCAATGCTTATGAGAACTTCTTAGTGGAAAATGTCCACTAATAAACTAGGTTGACACACAGTTATATCCCTTTATTACTGAAATGATTTCACTCCTCGTTATAGAGCTGTAATATTGAACGAAGTCCATTTATCTTTTATTTCCTTTCATAATGAACTTAATTCAACTATAGTTCCAAAAATGCCCATATCAAGAGTTATAAATCATTACCCAATAGCTGGGGGTAGATATTGGTCCCACCAATATCATAATGAAATCATACATACATGTGCTAAAAAGTCATAAAAAATAATATTATAACCAATGAAAATAAATTTGTATCATATAAATGTAGTCATGTCATAACATATAGAAAAATATATTGGTATCATAATCATTTCATTATAAACATAATCGATGAAAATAATCAGGTTTTCGAAACACGTAACCCATAAATAAGTAACAAGATTCATAAGAATCATTCAGTAAAAAAACAATCAACGAATGAATTGGAAAGAACCCATTGCATTATTTCTTACATGATCATGAGTAACATCAAAATAAGTCAAATAAGATTTAAAATAACATGTAATGATAATTTGATAACATTTACTTAGGAAAATTTCCTTTCTTGTTTGATTTTATTTAAATATATAACCTTTGGAAAACCATTTCCATTGAAATTATTTTGGAAATTTATAAAAGAAACATGATTTTCTTAAAATATTCTCTCTTGAAAAATTATAATATAAGCTTGAAAAAAATATGAAATCCATTTTCTTTAAAAACATTTAAAATAATATTAAAAACATTTAAAATAGTTTTTACCTTTTAAAAAACATTAAAAATTAATAAGGAAAATTTCAAACCAATAAAACGTTTTTAGAATCCTCTATAGTTGAAAATTATCTACATGGATCATTTGAAACTTTTTTTGATTTTTTCAAAACATTGTTTTTATAATATAAGTGAATTCAATCAAAAAATAGAAATAAGATTAGATTTTCATTAAATAAATTTCTTATTTATCATAAGTTAAAATAGAATAAAAATGGTACAAATAAATAGATGTGTAGAAATAAATATGGGATAATGAAAATCAAGAGTGTTCATGAGATATTGGCCATAATATTTCATTATGAATTCATAATCATTATGAAACATGAAATGTGACGATATTGTTTCAATAAAATATTATCACTTAGTACATGGGGATCATACACTCCATGTAAAAAGGGGAGATTAAATTATTTTTAAAATAACATTAAAATAATTATTTTAATTATATAACATGTTAAAGAAAATTACATACACCTAAAAAATAATTTAGGTGCACCACAAAACATGAGCCTTATTGTAGGAAAATTAAGAAAAATTAATTTTACCAAAATTTTATCTTTTGAGTCATAAACACAATGAATTAAAAATCATAAAATGGATATGTAAACAACCAAAAATTTAATAATATTATTCATATAAAACTTTCATGGTATGTATATACATCATGAAAAATGACTGATTTTTGAAGATGGCATGTATGACACACAAATAAAAATTGAGATTAAATCCCTTTACATTATCTCTTGAAACTCGTTATACTCAAAAAAATATTAATGTATAATAAATTTAAGTTTTTATAAATATTTTATATAATGAAGTTATTATATTTAATACCATATATGACTTTATATTAACCTATTGTTTATAATTTCTTATTAAGGATTCACTTCTGGTACTATTTTCTTTTTTTACACTTCGGTCACAATTTGTTATATATTTGGTCCTTATAAATGTATCTGGGATTTTAGAAAATAAAAAGTGATATAAATTTCATTTATAGTCAATATATTTTAATTATTTTAATTTTTATAATATAGATTTGTGAAATAGAATACAACATTAATGGATACAGAAACAATACTTACACATAAACGTTGTTTCTATTTTTTTGGTTGTAATGAATGTAATGTCTCAGATTTTCCATATGTTATTTTATAAAAAATTGGGAATTATTTCGAGGCCAGTCTTCGAGACAATGTGCAGTTCTAAGGCCCAGTGATCCCGGAAAAAATGTTTGAATTTAATTAAATAATTAAATTACGCCCATGTGCGGTTTTCCTGAAAAAGTGGAATAACACCCGATTGGGTGCTCAGATCATAAATTTGAGGGCACCGTTGCATTTAGAACAATGATTTTACCTTAGGCAATTCCTATAATCAACCAGCGTAGGACGGTGGTGAAATCATGTTTTTGGACGTAAGAGTAATAAAATATTTATTAAAAATGTTTTATTCTATAGGGAAATCTTTTTAAATCTGTTGCAATAGATATATTTTATCATTTTTGAATAAATGCTTGTACAGGGGTCCAGGGTTACAAAACACATAACCCTGAAACCCTTAGAGGCTCTGGAGGCGCTAGAGAAATCCTCCCAACGACGATGAAAACACGTCGACCAGATCTTCGCCAACGAACAACGTGGATCCAGGTAGGATGTGTGTTTTTTTAATTTCCTCGTTATTGATTCCTACGATGAACACAGACTAATCTGTGAACCAATTAGCCCCCAGATTGATCATTTTGTGAGCGGGTTTGATTTGGGGTTTTATCAGTAAATCATATACTCGTGATTTATAATCAGTCGATTGTTGTGGTTTTGATCTAATGGTGATGAACCCGGATCGTCAAGAACAATGATCGAGGTTCGTCCCTTTTGTTAGATTCTTTATATTTTTATTCTCTTGTGCATTCTTCGTGCGTTTTGTGTGTTCTTGATGGAAATTGATCATTCCACATTCGTTTTTAGGCGCAACGATCCAAGATTGTAGATCCGGACCTGGAGAAATGTCACGGAGGTAGGACGACGGTTTCGACAGATGATTCGGGGCGGATCGAGAGATATGAGTTTTTAGGGATTTTACTTCGGATAGATCATTCGAGGTTTATGATCCGATTTCATCACCGAATACACCCGTTTCAGTGTTCATATGATGAAACGAACCAATCCATGGAGTATCCGGATGAATGGATGAGAAACCATGGATCCGGAGGATCAGCCACGACGCGAGGGGAAGACAGTGTTTCTGGAAAAATCCCGACTACACAACGAGTAGTATGGGCTACACGATGTGTGTTCGTCGGCGGACCACCTGGCGTGTACTCTGAGAATACACAGACACAGGTTGGGTACATGGCTAAGCACACGGCGTGTATACCCCTCCCCAACCTGACCTGGCCAGATACACGGGATACCCCATGTATTGGTACACAGGTGGGAGACATGGACGGAGACCGTGTACGGGCACATGTCCATCGTACATAGAGCGAGCCCCAGGTGCTCAGACTCGGTGTGTGATTCTTCTAGACGTCGTGTAGTTACTTTTTATACAATGAGCCAAATGACACAGGTTGTTTATACGGGCAGTACCCGGAGTCAAGGAACACGACGTGTGATTATTTTTCACATCGTGTAGTTCAGTTTTACACATCTCGAATAGATGACACGGACCGTTTACACAAGCAGTACCCGGGGTCAAGGTACACGACATGTAACCATACTACAAGTTGTGTAACCAACTTTACATGGCCTGAGCCAGTATCCTTCTGTGTCTTGGGCTAGTTTCCTTATGGTTCGTCCCCTTAGTCATTCTCCTGAAGGTTCCCGATATCATTTCCTGCGTATAGGTGTATGATCCCTTCAACAGGACTTCCTGAATAGAGTTGTTGGAATCCCCTCTGTGATTCATAGAACCGGATCCCCTATTCATTTCTTTAACCCTAGGTAGAGCTCTTGGTATTGACGTGACCAACTTTTCCTGGGCACCGATCCTCTGCATAGCAGATTAGCTTAGACTGAGTTTTTGGAATCACCCCATGATTGGGTGGTGATCCTCATCTGAGCATCATGTTCTCAAAGTACTAGCGGAGTGTGTTCTCCCAGAATGATTACTTCGTATCTCTCTCTTCAGACCTAGGAGTGTGTTCTCCTGCTTGCATGCACAGTGGAATCATCGAGCTAGATCACAGTGGTGCTTTGAAATGGTTGTTTGTGTAGAGTAAAAATGGATATTGTTGTTATATGTTCTGTAAACATATGTTGTGTAGGGATGACTGTATCTTTCTTTTTTTGTATTTCCCCTCATTGTATTCATTTGTGGTTTCGAGGTATCCTACTGGGTATTGTTATACTCACCCCTACACGAGCTTTGCCAGCAAATGTCATGTCTTGTGCAGATGAGCGAGCCTTTGACAGGATTCTAGGCGGACAAGGACCAGATGGTACTTAGTGATATCAGATAGGCCGAGGTGTGTTCCTACAGCTACAGATTGCAGTCCCAACACATTTCTTTACAGGTTGGACTTTGTTACAGACTCTCTTTTGGTAGGATTGTACATTTGGCCCAGGTTTTTACATTTCTGTACTGTACCATCTTGTCGTACTCTGTTGGTTGGGTTTTAATGTATCCATGCATCTTTTTCCTTTTAATAGTTTTTACTTTTAATCATTGTGGGCTTGGAGATGTGTGTGCATGTGTACAGATATATAGACAATGCCTCCCATGTTAGTAGCATGCCTACTTGGTTCTAGTCACCATCCCATGGCCTATTGTAGGCAGGCTTGGGGAGTTGCAGCTCGGCCCCCCCTGGGACGGGTCGTGACTGAGTTGTATAAGAGGTGGTCGGTTCTACCTTAGGACCGAGAGTCTGTGAGTTGATTTGGGGAAATAGTGTTATGTGTTTCGAGTTCGGATTTTAGGCTGGGGACCCCAGTTTTTGTGTGGGCGGCTGACGTATCCATACACCAGGACTCTGATAACATGATTTTCGACTCGGAACATGAGAACACTAGTTCTAGGGGAAAATAATGTTACATGCATCATATAGGAATGGGTTTTGGTATCCATGGACTGCTTGTCTAAGATCTCCAGATATACTCACTGACAGCGATACATATTGTTTCATTACAGGATTCCTCCATGACACGCACCCTCTAGGATTCAGCAGCTTGGTCACGAGGATGACCCCCTCGGGGATGAATCCTCGATACATGAATCAGATCCCCCAAATTTACAATCTATTGGTGTTCCAGTTATCTCACCACCTGTGGAGCAGTGTTTAGTGCCTG
This sequence comes from Viscum album, assembly GCA_963277665.1. Classification (NCBI taxonomy): domain Eukaryota; kingdom Viridiplantae; phylum Streptophyta; class Magnoliopsida; order Santalales; family Viscaceae; genus Viscum; species Viscum album. Next base: position 123,675,135 of record OY728138.1, on the reverse strand, counting down.
TTTTACCATTGGAGGAGGAGCACAGGCTGAGCGCACTCCATGAGTTTCAGATATAGAGATCCCTCAGGTTTCGAGGCGAGCCTGACCCTTAGGCAGTAGAGGATTGGCTTGAGGTGGTGACCAGAGTCTTCCATTTGGTAAGGACACCAGCAGACCAGATGGTGATCCTGGCAGTGAGCATTCTATATGGCTTGGCAGGACGATGGTGGATTTTGGTTATTCAAACTCACGACGAGGTGACTCTTTCATGGTCAGAGTTTGAGCATCTCTTCAGAGAGGTGTTATCACCGGTTACCCTCAGTGCAGAACATATACAGGATCTTCTTTAGCTCCATCAAGAACCATAATGGTGGATGACTATACATCTAGGTTTACTGACCTCTCGTGGTACTCGATGGATATGGTTAGAGATCAGTACTTTAGAGCTCAGACTTTTGAGTGGGGTTTGTGCAGAGGTATCTAAGGAAGAATCATCCCTATGAGCATTCCTGCTTTTGATGGGGTGCTCGAGCGGGATTTGGTGGTCAATAGCTTTTTGGTACATGAGAGACACCTGGCATTTGTCAGTAGTGAGCGAGCTGGAGCAGAGACCTCGGTAGCAGGGAGCCGAACTCAGGGACCCAGGCGTGGGAGACATTTTTAGAGGAGATCCCAGGATGCGGGATCTACCATTCAGGGTTCGTAGGGCACATCCATCCATCCTCAAGAGAGGGTATTCTACTCATGTAATGGAAGGGGACACCTCGCTCGAGATTTTACGACCCATCGTACTACTAACACGGTAGATGTGGATGGACCACCGAGGCAGTGGCAACATGCGGAGTAGACAGATCCGCGGGGCGGTAGAGGTGGTAGAGGAATGGGGAGTGCAGCTGGAGGTGGTCGGAATTTTGATCGTTTACCACCACCACCCCCTGGTGGTCCACCCCAGGCTCAGGGAGCTGGTGGACAGAAGCAGTGACAACTGTAGGCGGCAGAGGCATATGACTCAAGTACTCCCAAAATGATTAGAGATTCAAATTGTGTCTTGTATACATTGGCTTCCGTACTGATAGACACAGCTTTTAGTCATTTCTTTTTTGCTGCTTATCTTGTTCGAGACCTTGAGATTCTAGTTGAGCCATTGAATCGACCCTTTCACTTAGAAACACTGACTGTAGAAGATTCGGAGATCAGACACCTTTGCCGACAGTGTGACCTAACCCTTGGAGGTGAGAGTTTCGGTTGGAACCACTTGGTGGTAGTGTCGAGGCCTTACGATTTCATTCTTGGTATGGACTGGTTATCCACAGTTCATGCCCAGATCGACTGTTTTAGGCGAAGGGTGCGGTGTGTCCGCAGTGATGGAACAAGGTTCTATTTTGTCGGTGAAAGAGAGACTCAGGTAGCGTAGGATGGACTCGTGTGTAAGAAGGTGCAACTGATATCCTATCAGTCGGCTATCCTAGCCCTTGGCAGAGAAGATGTTACGAGTTTCCAGTTTCTAGCATTAGTGGCTGAGTACGAGGACGCCTTTCTAGAGGATGACCCCGGACAACCTCCCCATCAGGAGATAGATTTCTACATTGAGTTGCAACCCAGGATGGCACCGATATCAGCATCAGCATATCAGATGTCTCCTGTAGAGCTTCTTGAGCTGAGGGTGAATGTGCAATACTTGTAGAAGAAGGGATTTGTAAGGAACAACGTTTCACCTTATGCAGCCCCTATGCTGTTTTCCAAGAAGGCAGATTGGAGCATGGGGCTATATATGGATTATAGGTGCTTGAATCAGGGGACCGTGAAGAACCTGTACCTAGTACCAAGGATTGATGACCTCTTCGACCAGTTAAGAGGGGCGCGATGGTTCTCGAAGGTTGATCTATGATCAGGCTATCACCAGTTGTGATTAAGGGATGATGATGTACAGAAAATGGATTTCAGATGTCTCTATGGTCACAATGAGTACTTGGTGATGCCCTTTGGTGTGACGAACACCCTAACAGTGCTTATGGGACTCATGAATCGGATCATTCAGCCCTATCTGAATTAGTTAGTAGAAGTCTTTATCGATAATATCCGTGTGTACTCTACGTCCGAGGAGGAGCACGCGATACACCTAAGGGTGGTTCTAGACACACTCTGAGAGCACTAGTTGTATGGGAAACTCTCGATGTTCTAGTTCTGGATACATGAGGTCCAATTTCTGGGACACGTTATCTCAGTAGATGGTGTAGTAGTGGACCCATCCAAGGTGGAGGTAGTTCTAGCATGGGAGCCTCCCCGGAGCGTGATGGAGGTGCAGGATTTTCCATGGGTTGGAAGTCTACTATCAGAGGTTCATTCTTTATTTCTCAAAGATTTCATTACCCATGACAGCGTTGACCCGAAAGGGGCATCCGTTCATGTGGATCGAGAGATGCCAGCGGGCTTTCTTGCGGTTGAGACAGAGTCTGAAAAGCGCCCTGATCTTGATATTACATAAAGAGGGTGTCGCGTATGTAGTGTTATGTGACGCATCAAGAAATGGGCTTGGTTGTGTCCTAATGCACATGCAAGTGGTGATTTCCTATAGCTCACTCCAGTTGAGGCCCCACAAGCAGACCTATGAGACCCATGATCTTGAGTTGGCAGCAATAGTCTTCGTACTAAAGATATGGCGGCACTACTTGATGGGTGAGTGGTTTACCATCTACTCTGATCACAAGAGTCTCAGATATATCTTTTCTCAGATGGATTAGAATTTTAGACAAATAAGATGTCTTGAGTTCGTCCAGGATTAAAACTTTGATATCATTTACACACCTGGGAAGCCGAATGTTGTGGAAGATTCTCTCAGTAGGAAATCCAGTTCGCAGTTGCTGGATGAGGCGACGAGGCGGTTGGCCTCATTACAGTTATCCTTCATGGATAGAGATGTGGGGGCATACCTTTAGTCGATGGTTGTTACCCCTCCACTCTTACAGTGAGTTAGGGAAGCACAACTCGGGGACTCTAGCTGTGAGACTCTACATGCTCAGATATCTGCAGGTAATGCTGCTGATGGATATTCAACAGGTGGGGAGCATGTTGTTCTTTTCAGAGGGTTCCCGGTAGTACCAGTGATTTTGTGAGAGTAGGTTCTAAGGGAGTTCCATACATCTACTTTGGCAGTGTATCCAGGCGTGGAAAAGATGTATCAGGACCTCCGACGTTAGTTCTGGTGGCCAGGAATGAAGAAGTGTGTGGTAGAGTTTGTTTCTTGGTGCCTTACTTGTCATCAAGTAAAGGCTGAGCAGATGGTACTAGTGTGTTTGACTCGGCCCCTTGAGGTGCCAGAGTGGAAGTGGGATGAGATATCAATTGGCTTCGTGACGGTTCTACCACATACGTCCAGGGGACACAACGCCATCTTTGTGATTGTTGATAGACTCACCAAGTCGGCCCACTTCATATACAAATGGGAGTAGAGCTCAGTAGAGAGCATGGGAAGCCTCTACGTGTTGGAGATAGTTCGACTTCATGGAGTTCCATCGATGATCGTCTCATATAGTGATGCTCGTTTCACATCCCAGTTGTGTAAGGTATTGCAAGAAGATTTTGGGACACTGTTACGCTTAGGCATAGTGTTTCATCCCCGGACTGATAGTCAGACAGAGCAGACCATCCAGGTTCTGGAGGATATGAGTCGAGCTTTCATACATGACTTCGGTCATAGCTGGGAGGATCACCTAACATTGGTGGAATTTTCTTATAACAATAGTTGTTATTCCACTTTTAGTATGGCACTATTCGAGGCTCTGTATAGGCGACCTTGTAGGTCACCGCTTTGCAGGACTGACCCTTGAGAGTCAGCACTCATGGGCCTAGAGATTGTGCGAGCTACTACAGAGAAGTTTCAGGTTATCCATGAGTGGATGAAGACAACATAGAGTCAGAAAATGTCTTATGCCTATAGGAGGTGGAGGCCCTTGTAGTTCGAGGAGGGATACCATGTGTTCCTTCAGGTCTCACCTCGACGGGGATTGTGGAGGTTTGACCGAGGCAGCAAGCTATCACTGAGGTTCATCGGCCCTTTCATGATTCTATGTAGAGTTGGAAAGGTGGTGTATCACTCATCTCAACCTACTCAGATGGACTGGGTAGACAACGTCTTCCATGGGTCGCATCATTGGAGGTACGTGCATGATCCATCGCACGTCATCAACTGGGGCAAGCTGGACATCGATGACGGAGAAACCTTTGCTGAGTACCCAGTGGAGATCGAGGATCAGCAGAAGATGACCCTTCATGGGCAATCTATTCCATTGGTGTGTGTCTGGTGGCAACACAGAAATATCCAAGAGTGCACATGGGAACTAGAAGCTCAGATTCGTGTGCTGTACACACATCTTTTTTAGTAGCCTTTGTTTCGGCTTTTTTGGGATGTAAAATCCATATGGTGGGTGTGATTTAATGTCTCGGATTTTCGATACATTATTTTAAAAATATGTGCGAATTATTTCGAGAACATTCGTCGACACGGCGTGCAGTTCTGAGGCCCGGTGATCCCAGAACAAATATTTGAATTTAATTAAATAATTAAATTACGCACACATGCAGTTTTCCGGAAAAAGTGGAATAACTCCCTAATGGGTGCTCAGATCAGAAATCTGAGGGAACTTTTTCATTCAGAACAACAATTTTATCTTAGCTGAGGCTTAACATCGACCGGCGCAGGTCCGTGGTGAAATATTGTTTTTGGACATAAGAGTAATAAAATATTTTATATAAATATTTTATTCTGCAGCGAAATATTTTTAAATACGTTGCAACAGATTTCTTTCATCCTTTTTGAATAAAGTCTTGCACAAGGGTCTAGGGTTACAAAGCTCATAACCCTAAAGCCCTTAGCAACTCTGGAGGCACTGGAGAAAACCGCCCAATAGAGACGACAATGCAGCGACCAGATCTTCACCAATGAACACTGCAGATCTAGGTAGGATGTTTGTTTTTGATTTTCATTTCCCCGTTCTTGATTCCTATGACGGACACTGACTAATCTTTGAACCGATTAACCAATGGATCGATCATTTTGCAGGCGGGTCTGATTTGGGGTTTTGTCATGAAATTAAATACTCGAGATTTATAATCGGTTGATTGTTGTGGTTTTGATCTAACAGCGACAAACCCATATCATCACGAACAATGATCGAGGTTCATCCCTCTTGTTCGATTCTTTGTATTTTTGTTCTCCCACATGTTCTTCATGATTTCTACGCATTCTTGGAGGAAATCGATCGTTGTGCATTCATTTGTGGGTGCAATGATCTGTGATTGTAGATCCAAACCCAGAGCGATGTCATAGAGGTGCGACGACGGTTTCGGCGGACAATTTAAAGCAGATATAGAGATATGAGTTTTCTGGTGTTTTTCTTCGGATGGATCGTTTGAAGTTTATGATCTGATTTCAGCACCAAAAACTCCGATTTTGGTGTTCATATGATGAATAGAACCAACCCCTGAAGTATCAGGATGAACAGACGAGAAACCATGGATCCAAAGGATCAGCTGTGGCGTGAGGAGGAAGACGGTGTTTCTAGAAAAATCCCGACTACACGGCATGTAGTATGGGCTACATGGCGTTTGTTCGTCGGCAGACCACATGGCGTGTACTATGGGAGTACACAGACATAGGTTGGGTACATGGCAAATGATACGACGTGTATACCCCTCCCCGACCAGACCCAGCCAGATAAACTGGACACCCCGTGTACTGGTACATGGGTAGGCAACACGGACGAAGACTATGTACAGGCACATGGCCAAAGTACACGGATCGAGCCCCATGTGCTCGAACACGGTGTGTGATTCTTCTACACATCGTGTAGTCAGTTTTTATATGATGAGCCAAATGACAATAGAATTTTATAAGGGATGTACCTGGAGTCAAGGAACATGACGTGTAATTCTTCTACACGCTGTGTAGTTGAGTTTTAAACAGCTTGAACAGATGACATGGACCGTTTACACGTGAAGTACCTAGGGTCAAGGAACACGACGTGTAACCATAATACAGGCCATGTAACCAATTTTACATGGCTTGATCCAGTTTCCTTCTGTGACTTGGGCTAGAATCCGTAGGGTTCTTCCCCTTGGTCTTTCTCCTGAAGGTTCCCGGTATCATTTCCTACATATAAGAGTATGGTCCCTTCAATAGGACTTCATGAATAGAGTTTTTGTAATCCCCTCTGAGAGACTTAGATCTAGATCCTCTATTCATTCTTGGAACCCTAGGTAGCGTTCTTGGTATCAATGTGACCAACTTTAACTGGTTGATGTTCCTCTGCATAGCGGATTAGCTTAGACTGAGTTGTTGGAATCACCCCATGACTAGGTGGTGATCCTCATCTGAGCATCATGTTCTCAATGTACTTGTGGAGTGTGTTCTCTCGAAACTAGTACAACATATCTCTCTCTTTAGACCTAGGAGTGTGTTCTTGGGGATGCAGGCTTAGTGGAATCATTGAGCTGGACCTTAGTGCTGCTTTGATATGGTCATTTGTGTATGAGTATATGTGGATATTCTTGTCATATTTTCTATAAACATATATTGTGTTGGGATGACTATATATTTCTTTTGTGAAATTTTTGATTGTTCTATTCATTTGTGGTTTCGGGGTGTCCTACTGGGTATTTTTATACTCACCCATGCACGGGCTTTTCCCGCACGAGTCATGTATTGTGCAGACGAGCGAGCCTTTGACCGGATTCTAGGATGACCAGGACCGGACGGTACTCAGTGAGATCAGACGGACTAAGGTGTGTCCCTACGGCTACGGATTGCAGTCCCAACACCTTTCATTACAGGTTGGACTTTGTTACGGACTCTATTTTGGTGGGCTTGTACTTTTGGCCTAGGGTTTCTCATTTCTGTACTTTACCTTCCTATCTTACTCTGTTGGTTGGGTTTTAATGTATGCATGCATCTTTATCCTTTTAGTAGTTTTTACTTTTCTGCTTTGTGGGCTTGGAGATGTGTGTGCATGTGTACAGGTTTATAGGCAATGCCTCCCATGTTAGTAGCATACCTACTTGGTGCTAGTCACTAGCCCCTAGCCTATTGGAGGCGGGCTTGGAGAGTTGTGGCCCAGGCCCCATTGGGACGGGTCGGGACTGAGTGGTATCAGAGGTGGTCGGTTCTACCTTAGGATTGAGAGTCTGTGAGTTGGTTTGGGGAAACAGTGTTAAGTGTTTCGAGTTCGGCATTCCGGCCAGGGACCCCAGTGTTGGTGTGGGCGGCCGATGTATCCATACACCAAGAGTCTGATAACATTCTTTTTGACTTGGAACAAGAGAACACTATTTGCATGGGAAAATAATGGTGCATGCATTATATAGGAATAAGTTGTGGTTTATAAGTCCTTCTTGTGTAATCTATCTAGATATACTCACTCACTGCGATACATCTTGTTTTATTACTGGATGCCTTTGTGATTCGCACCTTCTAGGATCCAGCAGCTCAATAATGAGGATGACCCCCTCAGTGATGAAGCTTTGATACAGGGACCAAATCCCCCAGTTTTACCATCGGGTGGTGTGTCAGTTATCCCGACACCTGTGGAGCAGTGTTTAGTTCCTGCTGTACCAGTAAAGGAGGATCCCAGGATGAGCGCACTCCATGAATTTTATAGAGAGAGACCCCTCAGGTTTCGAGGCAAGCTTGACCCTTAGGTAGTAGAGGACTATCTTGAGGTGGTGACCAGACTCTTCCATTTGGTTAGGACACCAGCATACAAGATGGTGATCCTAGCAGTGAGCCTTCTGCAGGGCTTGGCAGGACGATGGCAGAGTTTGGTTATTCAGACTCACGACGAGGTGACTCTTTCATGGTCATTGTTTGATCATCTCTTCAGAGAGGTGTTTTCACCGGTTACCCAGATAACATTACATATACAAAAGTGTCTTCATCTCCAGCAGGGAACCATAATGGTATCTGACTATTCATCGAGGTTTACCAACCTCTCGTGGTACTCAGTGGATATGGTTAGAGATCAGTACATCAGATCTCAGAATTTTGAGCTGGGCATGCTCATAGATATCTGAGCTAGCATCATCCCTATGAGAATTCCTACTTATGATGGGGTTCTCAAGTGGGATTTGGTGGTCTATAGCTTCTTGGAAGAGCAGAGACAGCCGACAGTTGTTTGTAGCGAGCGAGCTATAGTATAGAACTCTGAAGCAGGGAGCGGACGTCAGGGACCCAAGTGTGGGATAAGTTTTCAGAGGGGATCCCAAGATAGTGGATCTTCCATATAGGGTTCACAGGCGCATCCATCCAGCCTCGAGAGAGGTGATGCTACTCATGTGATGGCAGGGAACACCTCACTCGATATTGTCTGACCCTCCGTACTACTGACACGAGAGAATTGGATGGACCACCGAGGAAGAGGAAACGTGTGAAGCAGATAGATCTGCGGGGGTGGAGGACGTGGTAGAGGAACTGGGAGAGCATCTGGAGGTGTTCAGAGTTTTGACCTTTTACCACAACCACCGCCAGGAGGTCCACCCTAGGCTTAAGTATCTGGTGGATAGAGGTCGGGACAGCTGCAGGCGGTAGAGGCGTATGACCCAGGTACTCCCGGAATGATTAGAGGTACAATTTGTGTCTTTTCTACTTTGCATGTTGTACTGATAGACACAGGTTCTAGTCATTCCTTTCTGGCTAATTATCTTGTTCAAAACCTTTAGATTCAAGTTGAGTCATTGACTCGACCCTTATGCTTAGAAACACCAACTGGAGAAGATTCAGAGATCACACACCTTTGCAGACAGTGTGACCTGAGCCTTGGAGGCGAGAGTATCTGTTAGAACCTCTTGGTGGTAGCGTCAAGGCCTTATGATGTCATTCTTGGTATGGACTGGCTCTCCATAGTTCATGCCCAGAACGACTGTTTTAGGCGAAGGGTGAGGTATGTCCGCAGTGATGGAACAAGGTTCTCTTTTTTCGGTGAAAGAGAGACCCAGGAAGTGCAGGATGGACTCGTGCGTATGAAGGTGCAACCGATATCCTATCAGTTGGCTAGCCTAGCCCGTCACGTAGCAGATGTTATGAGTTTCCGGTTTCGAGTAGTAGTGGCTGAGTACAAGGACGTCTTTCCAGAGGATATCCCCGGACTACCTCCCCACTGGGAGAATGATTTCTGTATTGAGTTGCAACCCGAGACAAAACCAATATCATTATCAGCATATCGGATGGCTCCTACAGAGCTTCATGAGCTAAGGTTTCAGCTAGAAGACTTGGAGAAGAAGGGCTTTGTAAGTCCCAGCATTTCACCCTGGTTGGCCCCAGTGCTATTTTCCAAGACGGCAGACAGATTCTTGAAGTAATGTATAGATTACTGGTGCTTGAATCAATTGACGATGTAGAACCGGTACCAACTACCGAGTATCGATGACCTCTTCGACCAGTTAAGAGGGGCGCGATGGATCTCGATGGTTGATCTACGGCCAGGCTATCACCAGTTGCAAGTACAGGATGACGATATACCGAAGATGGAATTCATATGTCGCTATGGTGACTATGAGTACTTGTTGATTCCATTAGGTTTGATGAACACCACAACAGTGTTTATGAGACTCATGAATAGAATATTTCATCCCTATCTGGATCAGTTTGTAGTAGTCTTCATCGATGATATCCTTCTGTATTCTGTGTCGGAGGAGGAGCATGCAAGACACCTAAGGATGGTTCTGGACACACCCCAAGATCACCGGTTGTATGGGACACTCTAGAAGTTCCAAATCTAGATATAGGTGGTCCACATTCTAGGACACATTATCTCAGCAGACGGGGTATTAGTAGACCCAGCCAAGGTGGAGGTATTGTTAGCATGGGAGCCACCCCGGATCGTGATGGAGGTGAAGAGCTTCCTTGGGTTGGCATGTTACTATCGGGGGTTTATTCTTGATTTCTCCATGATTTCAGCACCCATGACAGCTTCAACAAGAAAGGGGAAGCCATTCGTGTGGACCGAGAGATGCCAACTGGCTTTCCAGTAGTTGAGACAGAGTCTGAAGAGCGCCCGGATCTTGAGATTACCGGAAGAGGGTGTCGAGTACGTAGTGTTTTGCGACACATCAGGAACCAGGATTGGTTGTTTCCTGTTACAGAGACAAGCGGTGATTACCTATGGCGTACGCCAGTTGAGGCCCCATGAGCATAACTACGTGACCCATTATCTTGAGTTGGTAGCGGTAGTCTTCGTGCTGAATAAGTGGCGACACTACCTGATGGGCGAGCATTTTACAGTCTACTCTGATCACAAGAGTCTCAGATATATCATTTCTCAGAAGGATGTGAATTTGAGACAAATACGATGGATTTTTATCCTCAAGGATTATGACTTTGAGATCATTTACACACCTGGGAAGGGGAACATTGTGGTAGATTTTCTCAACAAGAAATCCAGTTCGCAGTTTCTGGATGAGGCAACGAGGAAGTTGGCCTCCTTACAGTTATCCTTCGTGGATAGAGATGAGGGGGCTTACCGTCAGTCGATGGTTGTTACCCCTCCACTCTTATAGAGAGTCATGGAAGCACAGCTCGAGGATGATAGCTGTGAGACTCTACGTGCTCAGATATACGCCGGTGATGCTGCGGATGAATATTCAACAGGTGTGGAGCACGTTGTTCTTTTTAGAGGGCGCCTGGTAGTAACAGTGACGTTGCAAGAGGAGGTTCTGAGGTAGTTTCATACATCCCATTTGGTAGTGCATCCAAGCGTGGAAAATATGTATCAGGACCTCCGACGTCAATTCTGGTGGCCAGGAATGAAGAAGTGTGTGGAAGAGTTTATTTCTCTGTGCCTTACTTGTCGGCAAGTAAAGGCTAAGCACCAGGTACCAACGGTTTTGACTCAGCCCCTTGAGGTGCTACAGTGGAAGTGGGATGGGATATCAATGCACTTCATGACGTGTCTACCACGTATGTCCAGGGGACACGATGCCATCTGGGTGATCGTTGACAGACTCACCAAGTCGGCTCACTTCCTAGCCATATGGGAGTAGAGTTCAGTAAAGATCTTGGGATGCCTCTACGTGTAAGAGATAGTTCGACTTCATTGAGTGCCAACCACGATCATCTCATATCATGATGGTAGTTTCACATACCGATTGTGGGAGGGATTTCAGGATGATTTTGGGAATCAGTTACGCTTGAGCACAACATTTCATCCCCAGACTGATGGTCAGACCGAGAGGACTATCCAGGTTCTGGAGGATATGCTTCGAGCTTGAATACCTGACTTCGGTCTTAGCTGGGAGGATCAACTACTATTGGTGTAATTTGCTTATAACAATAGTTATCATTCCATTATTGGTATGTCACCATTTGAGGCTCTGTACGGGCAACCTTGCAGGTCCCCGCTTTGCTGGACTGACCCCGGAGAGTCAGCACTCATGGGTCCAAAGATGGTGCGAGCTACTACAGATAAGGTGCAGGTCATCCAGGAGTAGATGAAGACTGCACAGAGTCGGAAAATGTCTTATGCCAACATGAGGCGGAGGCCCTTGGAGTTTGAGGAGGGAGACCATGTGTTCCTTCTGGTCTCAACTCGACGGGGATTGTGGAGGATTGGCCGAGGTGGAAAGCTATCTTCGAGGTTCATCGGCCCTTTCCAAATACTGAATAGAGTTGGCGAGGTGGCGTATCTCTTGGCTCTACAACCTCAGATGGACCAGGTACACATCATCTTCCATGTGTCGCAGCTACGGAGGTACGTGCATGATCCATCACATGTCATCAACTAGGGCAAGCTGGACATTGATGATGGAGCGACCCATGCTCAGTACCCAGTGGAGATCGAGGATCATCAAGAGAAGATCCTTCGTGGGAGAGATATTCCCTTGGTGTGTGTCCTGTGGTAGCATGAGAATCTCCAGGAGAGCACGTGGGAGTGGGAAGCATATATTCATGTGCAGTACCCACATCCTTTTGAGTAGCCATTGTTTTGGATTTTCGGTGATGTAAAATCCCTAAGGTGTGTGTGATGTAGTTTTTTGGATTTTCCATAATTTATTTTAAAAAAATGTCGGAATTATTTCGAGACCATTCTTTGAGACGATGTGCAATTTAGAGGCCCAGTGAGCCCCGAAACAAATGTTTGAATTTAATTAAAAAATTAAATTACGCAAGCGTGCGGTTTTAAGAAGGGGTAGAGTGCTTTCATTTTTATAGTGGATGGGGAGTGGAACATCTATAAATAAAAAATGTATTCAATAATTGGAGGTATCCTTTACATAATGACCATAAAATGGAAAATTAATGAATTAATGTGAATATATTGTGGATCCAAATCTACACTACATTATAATATGTTCTTTTTAAATAATTTGTTCCTTCACTGTTATGATTCCAGAATTTTATTAATTTAGTTATTTTTTAAGAATATACTTTTCTAACCTATGTAATTCATAAATAATGTCTAAAATATATAACAAAGTTATATATAATATATACCCCCAAATTATAAATATGATTCCTAATTATCAATATAGAAAATATTTTTTAAAATAATTTCCAAAACTACTACATTTGACTTGCAAAAAACTGTATAAAAATGGACAATCCTTTATATGTTATTACATGAAATGGGTCAATTTTTTAATTAGTATATAAATATTGTTCCTTTAAAATAATATATTTTTTATTTTTGATCTTTGAAAAATAACTTGTCAGAATATATTATATTTATTAAATTTAAATAATTTAATAAAATATAAATTATTGTAAAACATCAATATGGTTATTTTTTAAGTTATTTATTTATTTTAAATTTTAAATTATAAAAAATATTACTGGAATTAAAATAAACTAAGATTAAATATTTTTAAAATTATATATTAAACATAAAAAATTATTAAATTAATAATTCAATCAATTCACATCACATTTAAAATTTGCAGTATCATTTATTTTAATTATTTATAAACTAAATAATCAATACAGTGTTGTTTCAAAATAATTTTAGGTAAATAAATCACATATAGATATTATTGATAATTTATTATGATAACAACAACCCATTTTTATTTCAAATGGATATCGATAACCTAAAGTATGATTCTTTTTACACATATCATTGTTTTTAAAATGTTAATGGTTAGGGAAGTTCCCTTTTTTATTTTTCCTAACCCAAACATATATATATGGAACATCCACTCCATAGTATCCCAAAAACCCAAATACTAGAACCGGGATGTGATATAGCAAAATTATTTTAATCCATTGTCTTTTCAGCATGTTTGCCTGTAATTTTTATCCTTATGATTAGTGTTTGGTCCTTAATTAATCATAATCTTAACTTAATCAATGTGATTAATATTAATTAATTTCACTAATATTTTTGATAAAGAATTAATACATTCTTAATTTAATAAAAATACCATAAGAATTAAAATCATTTTCTCTACTTTCCAAAATTTATATCACATATGTGGAAATTAGGATCAATGATAATCCCATAGGCATGGCAGTAATGTAGGGGTTTAAAGTAAAAATATTCAAAAGTTCAATATGTTTTTATATACAATTAAATATAAAAATTACTCTGATAACCAAAATTAGAATAACATATTCATAAAGGATCTTTTATGACTTTAAAAAAAGAAAATATCATGTAAAAATAATCATTATATAAACTAATGGTTTAATTAACTAAATTGAAGTAATTGTTACAATTCACCCAAAATAATGTTTCTCTATAAAATCCAAAAAATTAAATCTATGATAATTTCAATATTATGAATTAAAATATTATTTTTATTTTGTTCAAATTAAATTTATATTAGTTTCTATAATTTATTTTAGTATTGTTCATTAAAGGACATAAAAAGAAACCCCTTAAAGAAAATATTTTGTAAACATATAATGACATTATCAAAAATTACCTATTTAATTATCAATGTTATTTATTTTTGTGAAACCATTATATATAATTTATTATGATTATTTCGTACTATTTTTATACTATTTATAACAACTATATTCTAATGATATCTTTTAAATATTTAGAATAATAAAATTATATTTTGTAGAATCTCAGTGTTGCATATAATGCATGCCATTTCAGTGTAGCATCTAACATAAGCTATGAATGTTCAATGTTAAAGGAGTACTTTACATTGTGAAATAAATAAAAAAGATTAATGTTAATTCATTCTAATAAGAAAAAATATAACACAAAATCTTAGGGTGATTCATTCAACCCCCTTAATATTAATTTTTCCTCATAATTTTTTTGGGGTTATCAAAGGATTAATAATTTAATGTTTCGTTTAAAGAAACCCTCATTATAAAAATGAATAATAAAACCTCCCTAAAATGAAATGCTTGAACCATAATTGTAACCCCTCCTCCAATTACCCAAAGTTGGTGAGTTACTACATAACATTTGCATGATCTCAAGGGATCTCGTCCAGAAAGACTTATCATTATAGTTGACTTGGATGTTTTTTATACATACATAAGTTTTCAATTACTTTATGAAATGAAAAAAACAACATTTTGTCTCCTTCAAAAACACACATATACCTTATTCTATCCCTATAGGTCAGTCATAATATACCACTTCATATCCTGGGAAAAATAAAACATAAGAAAAGGGGTAGATCAGATGTACAGTAAAGACAACAATATAGTAGAAAATAACATTAATAAACGTAAACATTTCAGGAAATGTGTAAGACTAAAACACAAGACTTTAAAAAAAATACAACATAATATGGAAAATATAAATCAAATAATTCTTTTTACTTATTCGCATGGATATTCTAATAGAATAATAATAACATATAATATCAATAGCTAATCTCATAATGATAGAATGTGAAATGTCGGACATCATAACCACATATTTAAGGCCTCATCCCAAGAATACAAATAAAAATATTGTCAAAGCCTTGTGCCAAGAAACTATTTTTTTTATTGAGACCTATGTATGCATTGAGGGGATAAATAGGGCATCTCCTATCACTTACTATGTCTAATGAATTCCTTTTAAGAAAATGGTGAAACATAACATAATATTAGTATTAAACTGGCATACAAAATGTTAATGCTTTAACTATAGAACACGAATGAAATAAAAATAGCACATCCATAGTCAAACATATCATAAAACTATCATTAAATTATCAAATATTGTCTGATAATAAATCATCTTCAATTATACAAAAAATCCAACAATAGATGTAAAAATAGATGAAATCAATCCCAAAACTATTTGAGATAAACATATCATTCTACATTGAAATAAGTTAAAAGTAATGTAATTATAAAATTAAAAATCTAATTTGAAAATATTATTATAAGCTTATACAGGATGCTTCGAAAGTGTTATAACAGCGTAAAATAGTCAATCCCACCATATACGTTAAAAAAAATTCCTTAATATGTCGAAAAATACATAAAGTACCTTTTTTGCAGAATGATAGAATGATTACTCTGAAAGAAAAATTATAAAAAGTCCAACAAGGGTATAAATGAATTTAAACCATAGTATAGAAATTAGAAAAAAATGTTTTGAAATACTTTTTTAAGAAACATGGATTTGGATGATATTGAAGTCCTAGATACTTACATATAAACAACCTTGGATAATAAAGTGATTGTAATATTAACCGTTACCTTAAACTTTTCCTTAGTAAAGGGTAATTTAACCTCTTTTATAGAGGTTGAAGAATTATTATTAAATTATACAAGAACCACATACATAAATATGATATCATATATTTTCCACTAATAATTCTTTGTTAATTATATTTTAGTATTATGATTGTTTCAGGTGTTAACTGTTTTGTTTTCCTTTATTTGTTTTCTTATGTAAGAAATAATTGTTATGGATATGATTTATTGAATTCATATCCCAAATTATATTAAGTTCATAAATTTTCTTTAATCATTAAATGAAAATTATTCTTGATTTGTCATGATGGAGAATGAAATCTCATCATGTCGTGGAGACGGAATGTTGTACATACGCATGAGCTACAATATCATTCTATTGACGGTGAAGTTGTAAGTAATTAGATAGAATACTATAAATAAAAAATCATTAAAATGTTATATTTATTATTTAAATCAATTATACTAATTATTATACCAATTAAAATAATGATGTGTTGAATAACGAACTACAACACGACTTGGTGATGGTATGCCATACTTATACACATATGGTGACTTTGTCATTCCTAGAATGAATATAATAAGGAATATTTTTTTAAAATGTTTATAATAAATTCCAATTATTTATATGTAAATTAAGTTATCATTTTAGTATGGAAAAAATAAATAATGTGGAATTAGAATAAGAAAAGAACATTGAAAAAGGTGATAAAATAATTACCTCTTCTTTGGGTGATTTCTTTGGATTTGAACAAAAGGGCTAGATTGGATGGCTTTTAGATAATTGTAAGGCTTCGATGATGAAATGAGGGTAGTTGGGGGAGATTTGAGTAGGGTTTGGATTAGGAAAATGGATTTGGAGATGTGAATTTAAGTGAAGGAGATGTACCCTTTTATAAGAGAGTTGAGTGCCACTTTAAGAAACGCTTGAAATATTAATTTATTATAAAATTATTTTTGGATTATAATGGATCACAATGTATTTATTTTGAGTATAATAGGGGTATCAGTGTAAATACTGTTAACAAATATGTTTTAGACAAGTTATATCCCCATATTATCCTCATCATTTAGATTTAACTCTTAAATAAATATTTTAACTTTTACCATCTCTTTTAGTATTTTTATACTACAGGGTAAATATAGACACTATAAAATTCCATAGATCCTAAAGTGGTTCATTAATGATATATGTTACATTATATAAGACATTTGGGAAAATATTATATTTTTGGACTATTATTTAATTTAATAAATTTTTTTTTGTTTTAAAAACTGATTAATGTCAATTTTGTCACTCTTTAATATTTTTTTAAAGTCATCAAAAATTGATTAATTTTAAAAAAATACATTTAATCAACTCTAACATTTCATATTAACCTAGAACATTTTTTAATGGCTTTAAAAGTTTCAATTTAAAATTATTTTAATATTTATAACATCAATTGTTTTAATCTATCATTACTATGGTAATTACTACATCAGCATTGTGACATAAATAAATTTAATTATTTAATGACTAAAAATTATAAATAAAATACTATTCTGTACGAAATATTTCTGGGTTCCTAATTAAAATTTATAGTTTAATTTATCTTATATATATCCCTATATTGAATATGGTTTTGTTATTAAAATATGAATTTAACACTTTTAACTCTTCTTTAAATAAAATATAATATTTGTCATATTTTAATCTGAGTCGATAAAAAAAGATTATATTTTTGTCCTAAGGATGACTTCAGTCAACAAACACTTATCCGGTAGAATTAAGGCACGCATTGGGGTAATTTTATTTTATTATAATATTATTTTTATCTTTAATTGTCATATTTACTTTTAACTATGGTAAATAAAATTCAAAAGACGCTATTCACTAAAAATTATTCTTATTATATTGAACAATATGTAAATTACTGATGACAACCATATCTGACTGATTTTTGAAATTCACTTCACATAAGCGGTAAAATTATGTTTTATGCAAATTTGCAAATGTGCCAAAAAGGTGGGTAAAAGGCGTTAAAGAGTTCAATAAAATGATAGTTGTCTAATCTTATTATAAAATGACTCCAATGAATTAAATTATACTAATATAGGTATTATTTATCTATTTTTACATTGAAATAAATTTATATTTGAATTAATTGTTTTAATAAATAGTTGGTTTTAAAAAATAACACGCTATTTTTGACTATTCATCAAAAAATGAATGTTTTCATGAAAAATCATTAAAATTCACCATAAGTTAATTTAAATAATCCAAAAAAAATGAAGTCTGTTTTAAAAAATAAAATTTATAAAAATTCAAATAGTTGGTGTTACTTTTCAAAACTGATTTTTAAATGGCTAGTTTGATTGGTCGTGTTGTGCTAGAACTCGAAGCTCCATACAACACCATCTATTTTATTATTCAAAGATAAGTGTAACATGTAATAGTGGGGTGTTACATCCTTCCCTCATTCAAATAACTTCATCCTTAAAATTTCATGAATATTAATATATAAATACATTCATGTGGTTTTTTATCATACGTTCCACAGGTTCCCATATTGCCTCATCAATTTTATGGTTTCTACAAAAAACTTTTACCAGATGAGTCGTCTGGTTTCTCAACAATTGTTCTATGGTATCAAGAATCCAAATAATCTCTTCACATTAAGATAGACCATTTTACAATACTATTTCTTCATAGGTTTGTAAATTCATTGGGTCATGCATATGTTTTCTCAACAGTGGTATATGGAACACATCACGTACTTGGGATAGACTTGGTGGCATTGCAAAATGGTATGCTAAATCTCCAAATCATTCTAGAATTATTGAATGTTCTGATGTACTTGGTACATAA
Source organism: Viscum album (assembly GCA_963277665.1). Taxonomy (NCBI): domain Eukaryota; kingdom Viridiplantae; phylum Streptophyta; class Magnoliopsida; order Santalales; family Viscaceae; genus Viscum; species Viscum album. The sequence goes on along the minus strand of OY728138.1, from coordinate 123,656,659 downwards.
TTTACCATTCTTACAGAATCGTATAACACCCATCAATTGAGATACCTTCATGAAAACATGATCTCATAAATGAAATTCCAAATCCTTCAGTTTTTGGCATAGCTATTTTTCCTACTTTGGGTTCTGTTATGTGTTTTTGGATAATATTCATATTTTCTACTGCATCCTCAATATGATCTGGGCATATGAGTTTTCATTCACCTACATCATCCCAACAAGTTGGTGTGCGGCCTCTCTTTCTATATAACACTTCATATTTTTCCATCCGAAATCTTGAATGAAAGCTATTATTATAGAAAAATTCTATGAGAGGTAAATAATGCTCCCACATACCGTGAAAGTCATGTGAGAAAGATCTCAACATTTCTTTTTGGTTTGAATAGCCTGTTCTGATTTTCCATCAGTTTGCAGGTGGTAGGAAGTTCTCAAACAAAGTTTAGTATATAGGGATGTTTGATGACTTATCCAGAATCAAGATGTAAAATGGGGAAAATGATCAGAAACTATTGATAAGGGTACACCATGAAGTCTTACAACCTCCTTAACATATAATCATGCAAAATGGTCAAATGGTAAATATTTTCTTATAGTAAAAAATGTTCTGAATTGGTAAGACGGTCAATAATGACACATATTGCATCATTACATCAAGGAGTGTTTGGTAGAGCGATGAAAAAACCTTTATAATACCATTCCATTTCTACTAAATTATGGGATGAGGTTTCATGAATAGTCTAGGATGTTGTCTTCCAGCCATCGCCTATTGAAAAATCAAACATATTGGCACATGATCATCAATATTTATCTTTCTGTTGTTCCACCAAAAATGTTTCTTCAAATCTCTATATATCTCAGTGCTTCCAGGGTGTGTAGATAAATTGGATTTATGAGCATCATCGCACAATTCCAATTTTTGATACGGTTTATCGGGAACAAAACAACTCATCCCAAATTTTAAAATTACATCTTCAAATACGAATTCAATCAACCTCTCATCATTATGCTATAATTTATTTCTGAAATATGTCATCATCAATCTGAGAACAATTTATCCTTTTTAGTAAAGATAGTTTGAAAACAATTTTAAAATGTATTGATGTTTCACCTTCCATGGTTATTACCATATCCATGTTTACTAAATCAATGAACAAATGATTGCTTTGGAATGTCATATTATTGAGATAACCATGATCCTTTCCTCTCAAAGCATCTTCCACCTTATTTTTCTTCCCCAGGTGGTAGAGTATTGTGAAATCATAATACATTAGTAGTTAAATCTACTTCCTTTGCCTCATGTTGAGTTCTTTATGTGAGAAAATATACTTCAAAATCATGTGATCAATATATATGTCACAATTTTCACCTTAAATTTAGTGTCTCTATATATTCAAAGAAAATAATACTGCTGCTAATGCAAGATCATGATTGGGATATTATCGTTCATCATTTTTTAGTTGTCCTGATGCATTGGCAATAAATATATCATACTACATAAGGAAACAACCATGTCCATTCATTGATACATAACTATAAAAAACAAACCCATTATTCCCCGAGTGTAGAGTCAAGAAATGATAATAGAACTACATTATCTTAAATTATTCAAAATATACTTCACATTATTTTTCTCCAAAACAAAATTAACCCCTTTACATGTGATCTTGGTTAATGGGCTTTAAATTATCAAAAACTCTGGATGAAATGCAGATAGTAACCTTCTAAACCAATAAAACTGAGTGCCTCAATTATACTCATCGGTGTTGTCCATTCGTGGATTTCAATTTCATTGAAGGATAAACAAAGATTCCATCCATAGAGACAATATGGACAAAAAATGAAATATCATGAATCTATAATTCACACATGCTATACTTCCCATATAATTCTTTTATTTTAAGAGTTTTCATAATAGTGTGCAAGTTATATTCATAATCTTAGTAGGTATTGGAAATTACCAATATATCATCAATAAATACCAAAAGAATGACATAAATATATTCCTCAAAAACTATATTAATTATAACCATGATAATAGAGGCAACATTGGTCAGTCCAAAATGAATTAATGTAAACTTGTAATGCCCATAACTAGTTAGAAATGTTGTCTTTAAAATGTATTACATCATCAAGCACAACTGATGATATCCAGATCAAATGATAATTTTTGAAAAATATTGAGCTCAATGAGGTTCATCAAATAAATCATCAGTGTGAGGTTGCATATAATTTTTCTTTATTGATATATCAATTATCTCCCTATAGTCAATGAACAACCTCATAGATTTATCATTCTTCATAGGGGCTCCCCCTAGAGAAACATTATGGTGAATAAATCATTTATTACACAATTTCTATTTTTGTTTATATAGTTCCACTAATTCCATAGTGTACATCCTATATGGGGTCTTTGATGTGGGCCTCTATCTTAGAATTATGTCAATGGAATACTCAATTTCCTATTCTGGATAATTTCATGGTAAATCATCTAGAAACCGATAATTATATTCTTTTATAATAAGTACATCACCTATTTGAACATTTATATCCCGCCTATAGTTATTTCACTCCATTCATCCCAAATAATTGAATTTAATAGAGCTAATGCGGTTGGATCTAGAAGAGAATCATATGGTGATGTTTCTTCTCTAAAGATTACGGATTCATTATAATCATAAAAAATTGTAACCTCCTTCGTAAAATAAATTTTCACATCATATTATTAAATCCAATCCATACAGAGTATTATATCAAATTCAATCATAGGTATTAAAATAAAATCAATAGATAATGCACATTAATATTCAACATTTGTAACTGCTTGAAAAAACATTATTGCAATGATACATCCTGTATGAGTTTTATCTAAAACTCCATTATTATGTCAAATTTGAAATATATTATTTTCATGAAAAAATTGATGAAATTAAATAATTATATAATCTAGAAACAAATAAACCATTGGCTAATTTTGAGGAAATGATTAATGTACCTACCACCACGTCATTCAGAACATCAACCTCAGCAGTTGTGATCGTATAAGATTTCCCTTGCTCCCTTGGTCTTTTATGAGGATATTTTCCTTGGCAAATAGGAAATTCATTTTCATAATTCCCCAATTCATTATAATTTTATAATGGAACATTGAAAACCTCTTTCATCCCCTTTTAATCACGATCTTGGTGGAATTTTTCTCTACACTTGTAACCAAATCCCAACCACTTTCGGCATGTACAAGGGTGTTTCTTCCCACAATTACTACAAGATGAAAAGTCAAATTTTCCCTTCTTTACATTATTGCAATTTAAAAAGTGATTATAATATATCTTCTTCTCTTGCTACATTTTAATGTCATAAGACTTAGAGAATTCATTTTCAATCTTTATAACACATGAGACTATATCTTTATATGATGAGAGGAATTTTGATTGTAATTCCTATGGGAGAAATGGATTTAACCTTTAAAATAATAAATGAACCAAACATAATGGTATATGTGTGTAATCTATAGCTTTCCTTTCTATCCTTGTAATGTTAGCATCAAACATTGTGATATTTTCATCATCCAATTTCCTTACAATCAAAAATTTCCATTCCATATCCACTCGATGTTCATGAGGAAAGTATTTTTCAATGAAAATGTTTTTAAAAACCCATCATTACATATTTTATTATTCTTCATCTTCTATTGTGTTTTAAATTAATGACCAATATTGGTCTATATCTCTTAAGAGGCGAAAAACATGCATGAATTATTTTTCCCTTTTGTTACCCCCAAAGCATGAAATATTTTCTCAATGGAACATATCCTTTTATAAGCTTCAAATGGATTTATAGTCCCATTGAATGTTTATGGTTGTTTCCTCATGAAGTTGTCTAACACTGATCTTCCACATTGTGGATATGGGCTCTCCATACGAGTAAGATTATTAATCATTACATTGTTGAGTTATCCCATTATGGCTATAAGTTTTGCAGCACCAGTTTCATCACCTACTCCACCATAATTATCTTGAATTGGTGGGAAATCCATACATAGATTACATGCATTGATACTATTTTCATTCAGTCCACTAGGCACTATTTCTAAACAATGGCATACACAATATTAGTTTATGAATCACAATTCAAAATTCCAATCATGTAAGATACTGAACATACATGATATAAATGTATAGAAAATAGTCTAAGCAATGTAAATAAATAGTATATGAAAACCAATGAAATAGATAAACAAGAATAATAATAAATGTATCAACTAGAATAGTGATGATATAATATCATGTCACTAGAAAACTAGAAAGCATGGATACAATGTAATAAGAAAAATTTGTTGCAAAATGTAAAGGGAAAAAAGACTACACAATGCATCTTGAGATCCTACAGGGTCATCTACTATCAAGAAACACCCTATCCACACAAAATCAGTTATTGGAAGCTACATACTTCCCTTTTTCAATACCTACAACCATGTAATGTACTCCAGGTACCAAAAAACTCATGAAGTGGGTGTGGGATAAATAATAGTGGGCCACCACCAATGATGTCTATAACACCTAGCTATTGTAATGGAATATAACATTGGGAAGGCATGCATATACAAAGTAAATTTAGTAGTACAATATACCTAAAAAACCAAGTACCTGCTTCATCTCTCTGCTGGTGTCTGAACATGAAACCATTTAATTAATTAATCAATTAATATTTAAATGTTAAAAGGTCACTTGGGTCATAGCCAACACTCACATCACTTTGTGATAGTACTAATATTGAATCTCTCAAGACGTAATAAGGAAACCAAACAATGATATTAACTGAGGGAGTTATAGGGTAGAAACTGAGGTAATGTAAACTCACGAAATTCTAACTCAGTAGAATATGAATCTAGATAAGGTGTAAGAGTGTAATATAAGGAGATTAATCCATCAAATTCAACAATAAGGTGCCTACCGAGTCCTAGTTGATCGACTAATGTAAACGGGGCTAAGAAAAGATAGGCTCGTATGGGGTTTCATCATGGTATCTACTAGTCAATGATGGAACCAAGGATAGTTTCAGAGGTATCATGTAAGAATTAGGGAACCAAAGTTAGTATACCAGGAATCTATGGAATATATTAGCCCCACCATCTATTTGAGTATCAACCTTTGAAAACTGTATCTTTGAATTGGAATAGGGTTCTTGAGACCCAAGGTATTTTCCCCTAAGAATCCACGATGATCTCGAGTCAGTCCATTCTTATATGAAATTAGAATAATTTCTTAATTCTTACAGTTCATGTATTTCCTTCCAATAGTTTGGATAGGTCATATAGAGTTGAAACGATTGGACCAATGGACATGTATCATTTATTCAATATCTTATGATATGGAAAAGTTATATTAACAGTATAATTTTCATTTTACAAATCATGTTTCACATTTAATATAAATTTGCAAGTACTTACCATAGGTGGGACAAGTGGTGATCATATTTGGTACATTCCATTATGCAATTATCAGTAATAACAATCCATTTTTGATAAGTAGTCTAGCCTTAATAAATTTCAATAAAAGGCACAACCAAATTATGGATTAAATGTGAAAAAACACTAAAACCCAATTATGGAATAACCTTTGACAAGAGGTGGTTTGAGTTGTGGGTGAAACCACTAAAAACTAATCACATATTTTTAAATGGCATAACCATATGATTCAAACGAGTGTAATCATGGCATGTTAATTTATGAAACAGTTTCAAATTAAATTGGTGGGACCCACACAAACATTAAAAAAACAATGAACATTAGGGATGACTTATAGTCCACCCACCATTGTGTTAAGAGAGACTTCTCCTCTAGTATTTGTTGATGATTTTCCTCAGATCGAAGTACATATAAGAAAAGGTGATGAAATTTAATATGGAGATATCTAGGTTGGGAGTGAAAGAGAAGAAGAATGACTAAATTAGACCTGATTACTTATTGTTGTGCAACCAACATGATGAAGGAAAGATTGATTAGATGTCATATGAATGAGATCTCTTGATTCCATGTTTGGTTCTTTAAAATGATCCAAAAATATAGAGGACTAGGTCAATCTTGCATAAAATATTATTATTGGGGAAGGGGGAGGATTAAAAGGTCATTACGGTCGTTTGAGACATTTTACATAGGTTTTTAGACTATGCACAGTTCATCTAAATGGTTTGCTAAACCGTTTCCAAACCATGTGATACAGTTTTGCATGAAAAATCATCTATGCATGGTTATATCATATTATTCTCCATCTAGGTATGGTTACTTGGGATAAAGGGGAATTCAAACAGTTAGGCAACACAACTGCGCACTAACCATGGGAGGATCCACTATTTGAAAAAAAATCGTATGGTTTGGAAAAACGTGCACAAACCATGAGAAAACTGTGACACGACATGATTTCCCGAAAAGAGGTGTTTTAATATTTGAACATTATCTAAACACCATAGTACCTTTTCTAACGGATTAGGCATATATATAAGGTCTAATGTAAAGGTTTACACCCAAAATTTAATGACCCAAGCCTGAGTGAAAAACTAGGTTCTAATAGTCTTCCCCCTTAAATGAACTCGCCCCTAAGTTCTTCATTCATTGGTAAGGAAACACTATCTGAGAAAAAATCTGGCCATTGGCCATGTACATCAACATCCCTCTCCCATGTATCATCCTTTACATGGCCATGCTACCATAGAACTCATACGAGAGGGACATGCATTCCCCAAAGAGGCTTAGTTATTTTCTCAACGATGCGTACTAGAAACTCATCAAATGTAGCATCAGATTATAAATCAACTTCCTCTAGATAGAAGGCATGAAAAGGTTCATCAGGATATTGTAGAAGCTATGATACATGAATGAAATCATTTATGTCATGGTACCTCTGTGGAAGTAGCAACCGATAAGATACTGACCCATCTCACCAAAAAATTCAAATGGCCTGACATAATGAGGGGGAAGATTTCCCAACTTTTGTAGTAATCTATGACCTGTACTATGTGATAACTAATGAAAAACTAGATCCCCAAACTCTAACACAAGAGGTCATCGATGGTGATCAACATAATATTTCAGTATAGACAGAGTAGTGGTCATACGCTTCCTGATCAGTTGGACCTATTATAATTCTCCTGAATAAGAGGATGGACCAGTAGGGTTTCCTCACCTAACTATAATTAGCACAAGGTTGAACCGCATGACCTACCATATAAGGCCTCAAAAGGAGCCTTCTGAATCATTTCATGGAAACTATTATTGTAGAAGAACTTGACAAGAGAGATATGCATCTCTCAAAAACCATTGAAACCAAGGATGCATGCTCAGAGCATATCCTCTAAAACCAATATTTTTCACCCTGATTTTACATCTGTCTAAGGGTTAAAATATGTTTTTAAAAGAACATTATTTCCCATAGATCTCTGTAAACCCATCTAGAACCATAATGTGAAACAAGAAACCAAATTTTAAACTATAGTATGTGGAATTATATTTATTTGTATGATCTCACTAACATACAGTCTTCCCATACATTAAATTGAGAAATTATCTCTAATAGGAATGAAGTGGGATGATTTTGTTAGTTTGTCAATGAATACCCAGATGGAATGGCTACACCTCAGTGACCTAGGTAAGACGACTACGAAATCCATATAAACATTATCTCATTTACATTTTAGAACTAGATGAGTCTTTTACAGGCCTTCAGGTATTTAGTGTTCTTCCTTCACCTACAGATAGGTGGACCACCTAGTGATGAAGCCGACAATATGACAGTTCATCCTAGGCCACCAATACTAGAATCACATATCTCGATACATCAAAGTTATTCCTTGATGAACTGTCCAATTTGAAGTGTGGAACTCTTTCACAAACTCCTCTCTTACATCTATAGAAACCCAGATATGTCCACATAGATATAGGAAATCATCTCTCTCCATAGAAAAATCATGAGGTGGCTTATATTGGGATATACTCTCACAGAGAACCAAAACATCAGGATCTCAAAATTTCTTACTCTTCACCCTCGCATGAAGGGAAGTGGTAACTGTTACAAATGAGAGGTATGACTACTCATGACTATCATGAAAATGGACATGTAGTTCAGAAAAGAATACCATTAAATTTCCTTCATCAATGGCTTCCAGAACAGAATGCTTTTGAGTTTTCTAACTCAGTGCATCTGATTCCACAATGTCTTTTCTATGTGCATAGGCAAGCTCAAAATCAAATTATTGTAGATGTTTAACCCATCAACAATATCAGAGGTTCGGGTCACTCTGAGAAATGATATACTTGAGGCTCTTCTGATCTGTACACACCATATAGCACTCACCCAAGAGAAAATTTCTCTAGAAACGTAAGGCCTAGAAAATTGCTACTAGCTCGAGGATATGTGTTAGATAATTTATCTCATATGGTCTCAACTACTGAGATCTATACACAATGACATTGTCTTCATGAATCAACAATTCTCCTTGTACAATGTTAGATGCATCACAGAAGATGATATAACCATTACCATGTTTAAAAATATTCATAATAGGTGTCGAGACAAGCCTCTCATTCAGCTTCATAAAGGTTTTCTCGCATTCTTATGACCACAGGAACTTAACAACCTACATTGTAAGTCTAGTAAGAGGTGATTCAATAAGTGAGATGTCCTATATGAAATAAATGTAATATCCAGCAATCCCTAAAACCACATAATACCAAACATGCTCTTAGGCTGCTCCCAGGATACTACAACACTATCCTTTTTTAGGGTAAATAGATAATCCCGATTCTGAAATAATATCTCCCAAAACATGGACATTGTCAATATAGAAGTCACATTTATCATGCTTAGCCTAAATCAGATGCTCTCTCAGTGTACTCCGAATGACCTCAAGATGTTTGGCATGGTCATTATGAGTGCGAGAATGCACCAAGATGTCATCCACAAGGTCCATGACAAAAGAGTCCATGTAGGGATGGAGAAACCTATTCAGTAAATCCATGAAAATGATAGGCACATTTGTAAGACTAAATAACATAACAATATAATCTTACAGAACATATGTACTATAGAATTTTGTAGAAGGTGTGTCTGATGGTCTGACTTCCACCTGATGATAACCAGGTCTCAAGTAGATCTTAGAGTACACATATGCTCCTCGGTGCAAGTCCAATAGATCATCTATTCATGGAAGTGGATAACGGTTCTTGACCATAAGCTAGTTCAACCTTCAATAATCCATACATATATATATATTGTTCTGTCCTCATTCATAAAGAAAATCCTAGGTGAACTCAAAGAGGTTGTACTAGGCTGTATAATTCAGTTGGACTCTATGATCTCTATCATCCTCTTGAGCTCTTGAAGCTTAGTAGGATCCATCATATATGTAGGAATAGACACAGGATCATCTCTTGGAATAAACACTATTGCCATCTCTACTATCTCTTAGGAGGTAATCCAAAAAATTTATCATATAAGACTTCCCTAAAATGATCAACTACTAGTGGGACACAATTTGAATCAAACCGTGATCCCCCATGAAATGATTTTCAATTTGGTCAGTCACTCCACCTAGCCCATGATGCTTCGGTCTCGCTCTCCTAGCCAAAACATCCCACATACCTTCGAAAAGACAAGTGAATATTATGGTGATGTGAAAGTAACCCTTCAACAATTATAGTCTACAATGTAATGATAGTGGTCTTACTTTTCCATCTCAAGAATAAAATTTAATCCCATCATCTAGCGATCAAAGAGATTCTATAGGAAAGGTTAACTGCCATCCTCAGGGGGACAATCCCTCCACTATCATATGCTCTTCATTTGTATTCCCAATGATGTATCAAGGGAGATTACACTATATTTATATTGTATCTCTAGTCAAATAGTTTTATAGGATATATTCCAAAATAAATGAGTTTTATGAACCTGTATCAATGATAGCATAGACAATAGTAGAGGAAACTAGAATAGTACCTTGCACTGTAGATGGTCCTGCAGCCTGATCCTCAGGTGTCGGCATTAAGGAATGCAATTGACCTGATCCTTGGCCCTGTGCAATAGATGGACTACCACAATCATGAATACTTTTCTAGAACTGCTGGTGATCAAGTATCATACTACCACATCCATGACCTCCTCCTCATCTTGATCAATCGGTGATACTCCAACTCTCCACCTGAAAAGGTGAAAAATAACATGTTCCTAATTCTAGAGCTGAAGCTAATACTTTCCCACTTGAAGATAGTGTAATCTTCCTGCAAATGCACTGAGGATGACCTGTATGACCAAAAGACTGACCCTCCATAGGGCCTCTATCTTAATATTCATTCTTATGCACTTGTTTTCCACACTGATGACCCACTACAGAGCTATCAAACTGGATACTTTGGCTGCCGCTACCCTAATGATAAACATCTAGGGAACGTTTTCTACCACCAGTATAACTATTGGCCTAACATAACACTAATCCTCTAAACCCTTTAATCTCTTCATCCATCATATTATGCTCAGTGGTAAGGTCCAGATCAACTGTTTATGATATGGTTGGAAGATGAAATACATTCACCTGAGTTTGAATGGAGTATTGGAGCCCATCCTCAAAATTTCTAGCACATGAAAGCGCATCACTGAATAGATGATGTGAAAAGTGCTTTAAATTAGTAGAATGTGCTTAATAGTCGACATCGTACCTAGATCCCAAATCGATATTCCAAAACTCTCTGGTTCTATCAGATCTCAATGATTGATTAAAGAACTGATCATAGAAGATAGTCCAAAAGTCAACCCCTAACATGCCATGATGACGTCCAACCTAGGTAACGACATCCCACCAAAACTTGGCTACATCCCAAAGCATGTATGTATAGAGGTTAATTATCCACTCTAGTCGTGTTTCCAGATGCTCAATGAAGGAATTCATGGCTGCTAGCCAAGACTCAGCAGCATGAGAACCACTCTCCTCTGAAAAAGTAGGAGGATGCTGCTGCTGGAACTCATGGGTCAGATCAGTCATCGTAGGGGAATGCCATGGGGCACCAATCATGGACTGCATCATACGTAAGAAAACATTCTGGACATGTGAATTAGTTCTCTGATTATGTATAATGGGCAGTGCCTTATGTGGAACTCTTGAATGTAATTCTGGTGGCTCATGGCCCACAATTTATGGAGCATAGTCGTTACCACCTTCGTGGTGAACAACATGAGGACGCCAATGTGGCATTGGTCTACAAATTCCAATCACATACCTTAGAAAAAATAATTGAAGCAAGGAGATAGAATCACTAACGAAAGATTAATGTATGAATACTCACCACCCAAGGCATACTACCCAAACTACCTGCTTGGACGTCTAGGTATTGTTATTTTTTCAAGTATATGTTTCATGTCATTTTGTAGTTAAATTCTTAGGTTAACTGTTCTACTCATCATAAACATTAAAATATGGGATAAGGATGAGTAACGAATTCATTTTTTATTTTATTATTCACTTTATAATGGACATTCATTTCCAATTAATTTTTTCCCATACACTTATCACCAAAAATTACACCCATTTACTTATAACATCATATCTTGACTTAGTAAATTACTCATTCCAATCCATAAGGACCCATAAACTTCATCAATTGTGACATGAATTCACTCAACCAAATCCAAATTAATACAAGTACAATAAACTATCACCACATCACCCAACAATCATATAAATATCAAGCAATCCAAAGAAGTGAAATTCGCATATATGGCAAGGAAATTAGAATGACATGTGAATTATAGGAGCATATGATGATTCATGTATCAATACTCATTTTCCTCATATCATTGGGCCCAGGATGAAATAAATTCCCAATATTTATAACCAAAAACACAACACAACACAGGAGTCACACATCAGTGAAATAATATCAACTGTAATAGGAAAAATATATCAAGAAATGTATTTTTGGGTAACTTGTATTTTACCCCGAACATGGGTTTTTGATGCCCAATCATGACTCATGACCAAGTACCAAAAATTATTATTCTCTAATTTATTGTCTAAAAATAGTCAAAAAAAATAAAATAAACCTCTTTTAATACAAGTTTGTGGTGACCCAGACCTGGATGCCACTTACCTGGTGCCCCGAGCCCTGTGGGCCACATGGCCTCAAGTGCATCTTTCTGAATGCCAAAGCTGCCAACTAGAATTAAGGGACTAGGGTGTGTCTATGTGATGACTATGACCTCATTAGTAGGTTGTAGAATAATGTAAGGGATATAAATGAATATTAAACAGTGAAAGAAATATATGTAAATAGTGGAAGTAAGCTAATGCAATATATAAACAAGAATAACAATAACTGTATCAACAGGAACAATGATGTTGTAAAGTCATGTCACTAGAAATCTAGAAAGCATAGATACATGATAATGGGCATAATACGTTCCTAATGTAAAAGGAAACAAATACTACACCAACCATCCTAAGGTCCTACTCGGTTATTTGTAACAAGATATACCATATGAGCACACAATCAAGTATTAGAAGCTACATACATCTCACTGTCAATACCTTCAACCATGAAATATACTCCAGGTACCAAACGGTTCCCATAGTGGGTGTGATAGAAATCACAATGGGCCACCAAAAACATTTTCTATAACATCTGGACCGTGTAATGGAATATATTAGTGTGTAGGAACACATATATAAAGTAAAGAAAGGAGTAGAATATAACTAATAGTATTGGAAAATAAGGCTATACACACAGTTTTCCTAAAAACAATGGGTATATACCAACCTATACCCATATTTCGTAAAATACATGGTTATAGGATACCCATGTATACCTACGAAGCCACAAAATTCCATGAGAATGGTGTGGGAAATCCTATACCCATGGTTTACAACGAACAATGGGTATTGGTGGCATCTATACACATGGTTTTCATGAACCATGGTTATAGTATTATATACTCAAGACTATACCCATGGTTTATAAGGTCTATAATATTTATATGATAATTTTTAAACATATTCACAAAATTTCATTTGTTTTAGTGGTAGCGGGGTACCGTAGTGGGGAAATGGTGCATGTTCAAAGTTTGGTGAATTCAAATTTTTAACGGCACTTTATATTAATATATTTAAGTAAATATATAAATTTAATAAGAATTGTATTCAATCAAGGGTGGTTATGAACTAGATGTGTGTAGAATAGATTCGTGGTTCGATGCTCACGAAAAATGTTTTTCAATAAAAACTATAAAATTTAATATATTTAGATAAATTTACACACATGGTCTTAAAAATACATTAGCTTGAGTGGTAAGGTTAGAGATTTATCAGATAGAGGTCACAGAATTAAAACACGATGATTGATATTTTTCAATGCGTATAATGTTTTATTAATATATTTAATGTAATATGCATGTAAATATTATTAATATGTCTATCATGGTTTGTGAGACTCTGAGTCATCGAATTGGAGGTCTGCGGTTCCAAACTCAATAAAAGTTTTTACGAAAAATAAGAGAAATAATTAATATATTTGGATAAATCGATATATATACATACATATTAGAATGTGATGTGGGATATAAGGTAGGGATATACAAGAAAGTGGTATATGTCATTTTTCCAGTACTGTAAACAACCAAGTACCTACTTTTCCCCTCGGCTTGTGTCTGAACATTTAGACAATTAATTATTTAATCAATTAAAATTTATATGTTAATAGGTCTTATGAGCCAAGGACAATATTGAAATCACTACATGATAGTATAGGTAGTGGAGGTCCAATGATGTAACATGAAAACCAATCAATGATATGTAGTGAGGGAGTTCCAGCGTAAAAATCAAGGTAATGTAAATGCACATAAAGCTAAATAAGTCGAATATGAGTCTAGAGAAATGGTAAGAGTGTAATCTGAGGAGAATAATAAAATTAATTCCCCAATAAGGCATCTACTGAGTCCCAGGTGATTGACCAAGTTATAATGGATCTGAGAAATGATAGGGCCCTATTGGCTTTCACCATGGCACCTACTCAGCAATGCTGAATAAAATGAGTGTAACTGAGGTGTACTATAAGAAGAAGGGACCCAATGATAGTATACTGGGAATCCAAGGAATAGACATTAAGCTTAGTCTTGGAGGGTATCAACCTAAGGAAACCATATCCTTGAATCAGAATGGTGTTCATGAGACCCATGGTATTCTCCTCTCAGAATCCATGGCGAGCATGTGTCAGTCCATTCCTATTTGATATTGGAATCATGTATTAATTCATTTGGTTCATGCCTATCTTTACATTAGTGTAGATAGGTCATGAAGAGTTTAAACCATTGGTCTGTGACTTGTCTTTCATTAGTGTGTATTGGCCAGGTAGTATTGCAACTATTTAATCAATTTTTAGTTGTCCATTAAGGCTTATTCAATTATTGAAGTTCACTCAACTACCACCCATCAACTTGGAACGGGGTGCTACATTCATGTACCCTTTATTCAATCTATTTTGATAATTCATTGTTATATTCTAAGTATACATTCAATTATACACTTCATATTCCACATTTAATAAACATTTGTAATTACTTACCATAGGCGGGTCAAGTGGTAAGCACATATGGTACATTGCATTATGAAATTATCATAAATAACAGAGGCATTATAATAAGAATTCTCACCATTAGAAAGTTCAAGAAATGGAAATCTTGAATGGTGTTACATACATGTCAAAACACTAAAACCATGTTATGGCATAACCACTTCCATGAGGCAGACTGAGTTGTGGGTGAAACCACTAAAAACTAATCACATATTTGGAAAGGGAATAACCAAAAATTTATAACGAGTACAATCATGGCATGTTAATTTTGGAAATGGTTTCCAACAAAGAATTTGGGACCCACACAATCATTCCAAAAAAATGAACTTTATTGACGAGTTATAGACCACCCACCATAGGATTGTATGAGTCTTATCCTCTGGTATCGGCCCTTGATTTTCCCCAGGTTTATGTAGATATAAGAACGGGTAAAAAAATCACACATGGAGATATCTAGGTTGAGAGTGAAATAGAATAATAGTGGTTAAAGAGTACTCGATTTCATACCATTGTGCATCCAACGTGGTGAATAAAAGCACGATCAGATGTCGGACAAAGGAGATCTATTTATTCCATGTTTGGATAATCAAAATGCTCCAAAAAGTGGGAGAATTAGGTCAATCCTACATAAAATAAGATTAGAAAGAAAGGGTGAATATTAATAGTTCATTAAAGTCATTTTAGGCATTTTACACAGGTTTTTAGCTTGGGTACAATTTTCCCACATGGGTTTTCAAACCATGCGCAAACCATGCGATATGGTTCTTCTCGGAAAGTCTTCCCCCACAGAGTTTGATCAAATTGTGCTCCATCCCAGCATAGTTACATGGGAAAATGGGTCATTTTCATGGTTAGGAAACACAGCCGTGCACCAACTATGTGATGTGACACTATCTGGAAAAACACAATCTACACTGTTAGGCAAACCGTGCGCAAACCATGCACAAACCACGTGACATGGAATGTTTTACCAAAAAGAGGTTTTTTGAGCTCCAAACATTCTCTGGACTCCCTAGAACCATTTTTAACTAATTATTTATCTATATATGGTGAAATTTAATGGTTTATACTAAAACTTAAAGGATCCATATATGACTGAAAATCAAGATCTTACAATAAAGTTTTTTTCTTTGGGGATGTCTTTACTCATAAAATCTAAATAATGGTTTGTAAAGAAAATGTGAATTATCCAAGGCATGTCCCCCAATATTGTCAAACTAGGTGTGGTGTAAGGATAATTATTGTGCACTTGGATACCCTACGTTAATCCCAAAACTCCATGTTAGTATTTTCACTTCTAGGTACACATATGCCTAAACCACATCCACTTGTATTATATATAGAGGGTGTATTTCATGGAAAACCAACACAATATCTACATTACCAAAAAATTTGGATTTTTTTATATACTAATCCTAAGATTCAATCTCAGGGTAATGTTCTCTAATTAGTGATTTTCTAATTAATGTTTCCATGGTTTGTAAAAAACTTCCCCTGATACCAACTGTAACTCCCCGACCCCAGTTACCCCTAGTCGGTGCATTATTACATAACATTGGTATGATCACAATAGATCATGTCCAAAAAGTCTGACTAGTTTTGTAGCCTTGGATGTACAAGATACATACATAAGTTTTACATTGGATTATGAAAAAAAAACAAAAACACTATGTCTCCTTTACACACACTAATATCCCTTATCCTATCCTTGTAGGTCAGTCATGATATACTTCTTTGCATCATAGAAAAAAATAAAACATAATTAAGGGGTGAGTTTAGATTGTTAGTAGGGATAAAAATATATCAAAAACTGAAATAAATAAATACAAACATTTAAGACAGTGTATAAGAATAAAAACAAGCCTTTTAAACATAATCTGCAGCATAATACTGTAATGATAAATCAAATAATTCCATTTACACATTCACATGGATATTCTATTGTATGAATAATGACATTTAATATCAATATCTAATATCATAATGATTTAATACATTATGTCAGACATCATAACCATGTATTCATGGCCTCGTGCAAAGAATACAATTAAAAATATTTACAAGGCCTTGTTCCAAGACACTAGTCTATCTCATGAGACCTAAAAATGAATTGAGGGGATATACCATGCCCCTCCTGTAATTTACTACCTCTAATGAATTCATTTTATGAAAAGGATGAAACATAACATAAAAATTCATATTAAACATTCATATGAAATGTTAATACTTTAACCATTAACTATGAGTGAAATTAAAATAGCACATCCACAGTCAAACATATCATAAATATATAAATATAGTATGGATTATTTTATCATAATAAATCAACATCAATTAAACATAAAATACAACAATAGATGTTGACATGGATAAAATCAATCAAAAAATTATCTGATAGAAATATCTCATTCACCATTGAAATCATTTAAAATTAATATATTATAAAAAAGATAACATTTATTTGACAATATTTTTATATGGTTGTAAGGGAATATTCAAAGGCATTATAACGGTGTAAAATAGCGACAACCACTGTCTAAGTTAAAAAACAGTCTTTCATTAATTTTTCGAAATGGTCATAAAGTACCATAATTGGAATACGATGAAAACATTCCTTTCAAACCATTTTATAAAAATTAAAACAATGGTATACATGAATTTAAACCATAGTCTAGGAAATAGTAATAATTTTTTGATATACATTTATATGAAACACATATGTGGATGATAAAGATGTCCCAGTATATAGTTATGTTTAAAAAATCTCAGATAATAAAGAGATTGTAAAATTAACCCTTAACATGAACTTATCCTTAGTAAATGGTAAATTAACTTCATGTATAATGGTTAATGAATTGTTATTATATTATATTAGAACCACATACATAAATTTAATACCACATATGATCCTCTAATATTGTTTTGAAAATAATATTTTAGTATTATCATTGTTTTGGGTGTTAACTCTTTTGTTTTCCTCTATATGTTATATTATGAAAGTCATATTTTTTATGGTTAGGACCTATATATTTCATTTCTAGAATTATATTATGTTCTTAAACATTTTTTCAATCATAAAATGAAAATTATTCTTGAATGGTTATGAGGGGGAATTAAATCTCATCACGTCATAGAGACTGTAAGCCTCACATACGCACGAACGAAAATATCATTCTATTAATGGGGAAATCACATGAAATTTGAAGGTATATTATATATAAATAAACAATTACAATATATATTTATTATATAAATCAATTATAATCATTGTTACAATAGTACATACCATTAAGTGTTGGATAACAAACTACACCATGATGTGGAGTTGGTAAGCCGAATGTATGCATGTATGGTGACTTTTCATTCATAGGATGGATAGAATAATGAAAATGGTTGTAGAACATTTATAAAAAAATATTAGCATGTAGAAGGTACTTTAGTTAATTTTTTAGTAATGAAATAGAAAATAAAGTGGAAGTATAAGAAGAAAAGAACTTCAAAATAGGTGACTAAATAATTACTTCTTCTTTAGGTGATTCATTTTTATTTGAAAAAGGGCTCCATAGGATGGATTTATGATTAAACAAAGGTCCATAGGATGAATTTATACTAGTTGGGAGGATATTTGATCAGGGTTTCACCTATTCAAATTGAATTAGAAGTGTGAATTTAACATAAGGGAAGGTACCCTTTTATAAGAGATGTGAGGGGCACTTTAGGAAATGCTTGAAATTTTAATTTATTAAAAAATAAATTTCTCCTTATATTAGCTTAAAAGGATTAATTTTGAAGATATGATGAGATTGGGTCGAAATACTCTCGACAAATAAGTTTTAGACATGTATAGGTCTCCATATTAACCTTATCATTTAGATTTAAACCTTAGTTAAATAGTTTGCCTTTTACCATGTCTTCTTGTATTCGTATACTGCATGGTTAATATACTTACTACAAAATGCCAAGAAAACCACAATGGATTCATTAGTCATATATGTAACATTATTATTTCATTTGGTATATGATTAAATTTTTATTACTATTATATAATTTAATATAATATTATGTGTTCTAAAAACTCATTTACGTCAAATTGACACTGTTTTGTGTTTGTTTTTTTGATAAAGTCATCAAAAATTTATTACTTCGAAACAAAACATTGAATCAAACCTAACATGTCATATTCACCTAGAAACTTAATGGATAACATTAAAAGTATAAATTTATAATTTATTTTAATATTTAGAGTATCAATTATTTTAATATTTCATTAATAAGTTAAATACTGCATCATTGTAGTGTCATAAAGAAATATAGTTTTTTAATTTATAAAAATTATAAATAAAATACTATAATGTATAATTTTTTTAATATTTTCAATGATTATTTATAGAATAAATTGTCTTTTGTAGAACCGAATATTAAAAATGGTTTAGTTATTAAAATTTTAATTTAACACTTTTATCTCTTCTTTAAATAAAATATAATAAATGTACTAATCTAATAAATGTGGAACAAAAAGGATTATATTTTTGTCCTAAGGTTGTTTAGGTTTATAAAAAATTATCTAATATAATTAGGGCATGTTATGGGGTAATTTTATATTATTATAATATTATTTTTGCCTTTAATTATCGTATTTACTTTTAAACGTGGTAAATAAAAATTAAAAGATACTATTTATAAAAATATATTTTCATTTCATTGAACCACATTTCACTAACTGACAAAAAACCATGTCTGTATGATTTTTTAACTTCCATTCAAAGAAGCATTAAAATATGTTTTATGCTAATTTAGAAATGTGCTAAAAAGTTTTGTAAAAGACGTTAAAAAGTTCAATATAATTTTATGTCTAATATTATTATAAAATGACAACAATAAATTAAATTTGATTAATATAGTTATTGATTATCTATATTGACTTTGAAATAAATTTAAATTAATAAAAATTAATTATAAAAAATTTTCTTTTAACAATATCGCATTGTTTTTTACTATTCATAAAAAATTGAATGTTTTCAGAAAAATGCCAAAAATTCACCCTAAGTTAATTTTGATATTATAAAACAAAAAATGATGTCCATCTCGAAAATTAATATTAATAAAATTTTAAAATTAGGTATTTCTATTCATAAGTGCTTTTTAAATGGCTAGTTTGAGTGTTTGTGGGGTGCTAGAACTCGAAGCTTCCACTACTACAAAAATGGGCGAGGGAAGCGCTACCCCTTTATCAGCGCTTCTTTTAGTAGTGCTGATAAAGGGGTCCTTATCAGTGCAGAAAAAATTTATATTTAAAATAAATCATGAATAATTAATTATTTTTATATAAGTATATTTGTTTGTATATAAATAAAATCTATAATTTTAAATATGTTTTATATACGTATAAATAGAATATTGCATTTAATATATAAGAAATTTAGAGTAAATGGCTTTAAAATATTTAAAAAAAATATTATTCATTAATAATTTTCTAACTATTATCAATTAAAAATATTTTAATAAAAATTTGAAGACACAAAATTAAAAACAATTAATAAAATATCTTAAATAAGTTGAAAATGTAACTCAAACTTCAAACAGACATAAAATTTTATCCAAGTGTTCGTTTGAGCTCTTGAGCATATCAAATCGAAGCCTGTGATGAGCTCTACGTGCTAATGAACTTGGAATATCCTTTGGCACATTGGTCTAGTCCAAAGAAGGCCCAAAAACTCTCCAAAACTGAGTTTTTAGTCGGGATACCTCTTTTTTTAACATTCAAACATGTATAACAAATGATCTGGATGTCCGTAAAGCCTGTACCGCATATCATATCAAATATTGTTTCATTTTCATTGATTTGATAGGTTTTGGAGTTCAAACAGGCTTCTAGATTACATGTTATGATTGTTTTAAAATTTTATGGCTTTTCAAATAGACATATATATGTATTTGCTGATAAATATATATGTGTTCATGTGTGTTTGTGTCTGTGTTTGTGTCTGTGTGTTGTATATATATATGTATGTGTGTATTTAATTATTTATTTTATTATAAACACATAAACAAAACATTTTTTAGAAATTTATTTAAATCTAATCATATAATTATATATTAATATAAAAATAAATATACGGATAAAAAATTATAACTAAATATATATATATAAAAACAAATAAATATAAATATATATTAATATACGAATGAATTTATATATACTAATATATGAATAAATATATTTATATTAATATGAATATATATCAATATACAAATAAATATAACTATATAACTATATATATACAAAGAGATATATCAATAAATAGACAAAATACCAAAATAGATTATTGGTAAAGGTGCAACCGCAAAATGGGGAGGTTGCGGGTTCGAGTTCGGGTGGAGACAATTGTGGTGCGTGCATGTGAGGATGTGTGGGAAGGGAAGCGCACAGGAGACACCCTAGCGCTGATAAATTGGTGGTCAACGCTCATAAAAGCTCTCCCCGTGCATTATTTATTTAGTTTTTTTATTTTTTTATTTTTTGACTTTTATCAGCACTTTTTAAAAAGCGATGATAAAGGCCCCTTTTATCAACACTAAAAAAATTACTGATAAAGGGGTATTTTATCAACATTTTTTTAGCGTTGATAAAAGGGACCCCACTATATTAGAATTGAGCTTTACAACGCTTTTTTAGCGCTGTTAAAGCCCATTTTGAGTACTAATATATGTAGTTTTTGTTGTAGTGTGTGTATAATGAATGAAATTATATTATTAAAAGAGAAGCATACCGTGGATGTTTGGAGTGTTACATTAATCATTAATCAATTTAACTCATGA
The DNA here is from genome assembly GCA_963277665.1 of Viscum album. Classification (NCBI taxonomy): domain Eukaryota; kingdom Viridiplantae; phylum Streptophyta; class Magnoliopsida; order Santalales; family Viscaceae; genus Viscum; species Viscum album. Next base: position 123,635,238 of record OY728138.1, on the reverse strand, counting down.
CATGTTTCTCACATTGGAGGATATATATAGGATGTATAAACATGGATATAGAAGAAAAATCACAGCATCATGTTTTGATGTAATGTGATAAAGAACATGGTCATGATTATGTTAACAATCACAAATCCATAACTCTATGATGACCTATGGGACCTTCTAATTAATTTGAAATGAAGGAACTATAATTAAATTTTTATCATGAATATCATTTTTAATATATTTGAATAATTTTCATGAAATTACATATTTACAGTATTTCATGAAAAAAACATCCTTTGTTGTTCCATGAACCACCTCACCTTTTAATCTTAAAGGAAGGTGACATGTCATTCTTGAATTACTATAAGATTATTAGACCAAGGATTTTCCATTTCTTCTATTATTATCATTATAAATTGTTTGAAGAGGCTATCAAATTTTCATAAATACACATATGGATAAATAAAGCATTAATCTTAATAAATTCATTTCAATCTTTATATAATCATTCCATAAAATGATATCCTTATAACCCTTCAAAAAGAAGAGAATTCAACGCTTTCGATTGAATGTCATGAAATCTGATTAACATTAACCCCCTATATAAAAAAGTAAAACATGGTTTTTTCATTCCAAAAATGTGGAAACCCTCATCGCATGTTCAATTAATTAATAGAAATCTCATAGAAAAACACAAATGCTTCTATATTCTAAGGATTATTTGATATATTTTCTAAATACAAGAAGGTGAAAACTTCATACTCGATGAAATAGAACAATTTTTTAACAATAAATTCCTAGGAAGTTATATGATTTAATTATTCATATCTAGTATATCATTATCCAAACATCATTGTCTCATATTATAGAATTAATTAAGAGTTACCATATCTTAATAAAAATATCTCCATCCCATAAAATTTCTTTTATATTTCATCAAAATTATTATAAATGTCCCTTTATATCATAAATGAAAACATATATTGAATATAATTATCAATTTTAGGATTCATTTGACATTATATCTGAATTACAAAACAAAAATACATATTTTATCCAACATTATTCTTATTCCATTAATCATGACTCATCTTATTATTACATTTAACCTCTTTACTAGAATACGAAACAAAAATAATGTCTTAAGATAACTCAAAATCAATCTAATCATTATTATAATGTTTAATGTAAACAATATAACATGAAACTCACATTTCTTTCACATTTCATCTGTACTCTCTATAATTATAGATGTATAACCAGTAATCATTCCACTTTTTGAATTCTTTTTATGAGATTTCAATTTGGATGTTGTTTTGAATAATTCAAAATATTTCCACATCTGAAACATTAAATGTTAACCAAGTTCCTTTTATTCAATCCATTGAATAAAACCCGAAGTCATAGTGTGAGAAACATTTATCATACTAGGATACCATATAATGATGAAAAATTACCTTTTATGTTTCTATATAATGCATCCAACTTTTTAAATTTATGAAATATTATGTTTATACAATGTTATTCAAATCCAAATTATATTTATATCTTTCAATATGGTTTCTAATCAATTTGTGAATTTCTATAGCATATCACATGGGATTGTAAAACTAGGTGTGCAAAAAGGCATGTTGTCGTGTATATATTGCACTGAGCTAGGCCTGAGACATATTTTTTGTGTTGTTATCCCTAGGTAAATCTATGCCGTATCAATATGAACTTTAGTATCCAAAAAAGGATATATTCATAGGAAACTACTTTTTTTCCCCTTAACAAAATTCTAGGACATTTTCTTAAATGTTATCTATTCCTTATACATATCATAAGATACATCCCTATACATATCCATAGAAATTTAAAAAGGGATATAAATAAATAATCCTCCTCATAGTTTCAAAAGGTTATCTAATTATTTGAACTGATAACAACTATAGAAAACCTTACATTTCAAACATAAACATTAAATAACTTTCTTATAATACATACTACATTTTGAAAATGAATTACCAAAGGCAATATTATTTTAATGCCTCTGGAAACCTAGAAATATAAACATATATACAAGAGATAGTAAAAATGTCTCCCACTAGGATCTAAAAGATGAGAAACAATCTTATGAAAATCATAAAGGAAATATAACTTTATAAATTAAGGAACAAAACAAAAAAATGGTGAGATCACATTCTTAGTAATGGTAAACATGGAAAAAATGTAATCATAATTATGAGATTAAGGGTAATAGAACATGATAATGAAAAAAATATCATACGATTCATATTGAAGATCATTAAAATGAATTATATCATAAAGTGTTGCAGTTCATAAGACATGAATCATAAGGATAAAATGAACATATTACATTATGTCAAAATATAGGAATAAAACATGGAATTGTGCAAGACATAATATAATATATAATGATTTCATTATTATTCAATTACTTTCTACTGAGGCCATCATAGTGGAAAAAAATCTATTAATGAACTCGCTTCACACCCCATTCCTTCCATGTTTTACTGAACTAAGTTCACTCTTAGTTCTAGCCCAGTAATACTGGACTGATTTAATTGCTCATTCAAGCCCAATAATACTGCATTTTTTTATTTTCTCAAATTAAGCATGTATATTTTATAAGATATAAATCATTATCCAATGCATTATAGGGAGGGAATGGTCACACCAATATCATAATGAAATCACACATACATGTGCCAATAAATCATTAACAATCATATCACATCCCTTGAAATGAAATGTGTGTCACTATAAGGCCCCAAATGTAAATATTACATAATCCTGAGTTATGTCAAGAATTCACATTTTGGATCTTATCATGTTTATATTTTTTGAGAATTAGTCCATAAATATTACATTACATCTCAAATATTAGTAAGAATACACTTCTACTCTAACTAATTCTTTACCCAACAATAAAACACCTTGATTAAAATAATAATTCTTTTCTTTATAAAAAACTACCTGAAATTATCCATTATTTTACCCTTTCATATATCCTATGAAAAACATTTCTAAAAACTGGGATGAGCATAAAAATCCTAGTATGGGATATAAAATAAAAAAACAAAACATTAGTCCATGAATATATAAAAATCAAGATATCATACATTTCAATCAGAAAACAAATCTCTTTAACATACTTCATGAAATCATAATATTTTTGAATAACAAATACAAATCATAATTCATATTGTTAACTTGTATAAACCATAACATACTTACATTAATGATTTCATGCATACATAGGGAGTTATATCTGGAGTACCCATCATCGTATATTCCTTAAATCTCTTTGGAGAAAAATTACCATTTCTCTCTGCCACATTACCCATGCATTAGAGATCTGTCTTAGGCTCACCTGGACTAGGTTTATTAAATAACCACACGTATACAAAAAAATTACAATGTTTGATAGCATTATAATAATACATAAAACAAGTGTAAAGGAAAGAAAAAAATTCCAAATTGAAATCACAATATATCATTTAATGATATTGAAATAATCAAGGATTTATTAAAAACCATTTAAAATAATGAAAAATGAAAAAAAATAAGCTATTTGTTAACATTTTTTAAAAAAAATTCATATGAAGAAATACAAATATAAAATTACGCTCACAACAGCAGAAAGGTAATTGTCACCGCATACCATGAAAAAACATTCCCTTTGTTGTTTATAAAACTCTTTGTAAAAAAATATTCTATTTGAAAAACATATAATGAAATTTAAATAATGAGGGTATAATTATACACTGTAAAAAATAAGGTCATATATCTAAAAAATATGCCTTACTGAAAGGATATTGAGAAAAAAAATACCTTTCAATCATCGTATAAATGACATAAGAATTTATCAATGGTGTGACTATGTGTAGAAGTAGTATACAAACAAAAAGGGAAGCATAAATTATAACAGTAATAAATAAATAGTGATTCCACAAATAATTTTTGAATAATATAATCAATAAAGTTGGAATAAATCCCAATGAGAGGAAATTGAATTTAGAAATTCACTTACGGAAATTCTAAAGCCTAACAACATCACATAAAAATTCAATAAATGAGTCATTGAGAGAGAAAAAGGTCCCTCACAATTTGGGCATAAAATATATAGAAATAAAGATATAGAAGAAAATATCCCAAGATAAGAAAATTAAAATTAAAAGGTATAAAATAAAAGAATTCCTTGACTAAAATAGGAGGGTGAATGCTTCCCTTGCATTGACTCAGACTTATCTCCTTCAATCTTTATATTCTTGAATAATACAAATAAGTTAATTTAAAAATACATTAGACCAATATTAAATTTTATTATTAATTTTTTATTACAGATCATCATGTTATAAAAATTACAAAATTATTTATGTTTATTTCAGTTGTTTTGTCGATATTCAGTACTTAAGTCAAAAAAGAACTAAATATATTACAAATTATCCATTTGGTAAAAATTCCATTATCTATATAGTGTTATTCATGTTTTAAATATCATATATATCTATTATATATTGGTATTTATAATATTCCATAACATTAGATGATAATATATGAAATTCACCATTCATGGAGACAGTAGGTCATACGTACACATGAATGATACTTTAATTTATTTTTTGTATTAATGAAATTAAACCAAAACAATAAATATGTATATTATAATTCCACTATAATATAATATGTTATATATGTTACATATTTTTATTAACTCCATCTTTTATACATTCAATGTATGGAATTAACGAGTCATATCAACTTGAGGGGCGATATCCCACACTTCCTCAAATGAAATTATCATATTTACACATTATTCAAAGAATAAAAGTACAATGTAAATTAAAAATATAGAAGAATAGAGATTATATAAATACAATATATATCATATATAAATACAGTTCCATCATAATGGACACCAAGAGAGGTGGTAGGTGGAAATTGAACAATCATCGTTTCGTGAGATAGCAATTCGCCGTCCACAAAAATTGTATGTTCATATCCATTAGATGGACGAGTGTGTAACTGTAGTTTGTCTCCATATCATTAAAAAACTAGTATATTGAATATTGTTTTGATGTAATCAATGAAAATGTAAATAATACAATGTGAAAAAGTAAAATAATGGAAAAGATCTTTAGAGAAGACGATACCTCTATAATCTTGTAACTCCCACTGATTTGGTACAAAATGATTTATTTAATTTCTGTCTATAAAAGGAAAGTAATATATGAGTATTTTAGGGATTTTGGTATCTTTGTTGGTCATAATTTGGTTGAGCCAAGGGGTTTTAGAGGTGTGAGTTAATTGGTAGAGGTGGGGGCCTTTTATAAGATGTAAGAGGGGCACTTTATGAATGTCTAGAAACATTAATTTATAATAGATAATATATTCATTAAAAATTAGTCCATATTCATTTATTTAGATGATAAGATGAATATAATTAGAAATAAAATCATCCAATAATAACTACACTGGGTTTCTATATTTTTTAATCCTTATCTCTTCAATTTAACCCCATTTTTACCTAAATTATAAATCAAGATTTCAATACTTTGAAAATAAATATAGTTACTAAAACCTGAAAAATTTCCAATGAATTAATAATTAATAAAAAATTTTACTTCTCATATATATTTGGTAGAATATTATATTTTTAGGAATTTAATAGCATTTAATAAACAATTATTATTTTATGTTTTGAATTATGTCAATATTGGACCTTATTCATACTTGATTTTTTACAAATTCATAACAACATGATTCATTCGATCCAATGGAATTAAATAAATAATAACATGTAAATATCGTCCATAAAATTGATGTATGACATCAAAATTCAAAAACTAAATTTATTTTATCATTTATAATATCATTTCATTGAATCATTATTTAATGAATCAATCACGGGATCATCATTGTCTCATAATTAACATTATGTATAAAATGTCTAAAATTTATAAATAATATATAATGATATAAGATATTTTTTTATATTTTTAATTACTATATATAGAGAAATATATCACATACATAACCGTGTATAAAAATTGTTTTAGTAAAAGATACATGTTTTTGTTATATTTTTTTTACATTAAATTAATTCTTATAAAATGCCATTTTCACATACATGGGGCTTCATGGGGTCCCAAAATCGACTCATGGATGCCAATGGTCATACATATCTCATTAAATAGTATTTGGATATGTTTTAGGGTAGTATTATATAATTATAAAATTATTTTATTACCCTTATTTACCAGATTAACCCTTTAACCAGGGTGGATAAAATAATTACTGAAGTAATTACTCATAATATCTAAAACATAATGGTAGCTTTTCAAAAAATATGTAACTTATAATTCAAAATATGTAATAATTTTTTCCAAATTCAAAACAATGAATATCCAGTAACTAATTAAAAATTAATTCTCGATGTCAAAAACAAAATTAGTGTTTTTAAAAAGTATAACATATCAAAATATTGGCATGTGTTTGTGTCCATATTCAACAAGAAATTACTCCCAATGACCAAAATTGGATTAAATGATAAAAATATATTCTATTTAAACATTACAACCAATTAAAATGGAAATCTATCTATATAATTAAATTTTATGAAAATGATGTTTTGAATTAAAATGTAGAATTTTTTCATTACACATTAAAAAATCAACTTTATTAGAAAAATACAAAAAATTCATTCAAAATAAATATTGTTGTTAAAATTATAAATAAGAAGTATATATTTTCAAATAAGACATAAAAAAGTAATAAAATCTATATTTAATAAGGTACTTCCCTCAAAAGGTGGTAAAACGAAATATTAAAATTCAGAGTATTGAATGCTTAAAATTAGAATCATTCTTATTTTAATCCTATAATATTCATTGGATAAATCTAAAAACATTTCATAAATGTGTAATATCATATTATAGTTAATTTTGATCATCCCTCCAATACAATGGCTAAGCGTTAACTTCCATTTAAAATAATATTATTATCATTTTATTTTTCTGTATAACTCAATGTTGTTCTCAACATAAGATTTCAATGAAACCCATTTTAGCATGTTGAGTACACAATTAGAAAAAACATCTCATTTAATGTAAAAATAATAATATATTATTAATAAATATTAGTAGAAATGATATAATTATTATTTGATAAATACATTGGTCATTATACCCTTTCCCCTTTTTGGAAATTCAGTTCTCACAATTTTACTATTGGGCTTGGAAACGTCATTGAATTTCCCACATCAGAAAAAGAGTCAATAAAAATATCACATTTAAAAAACTATCATTAGTAAAAACGTCACCCGAGATAACACACACTAGGATTACATGTAAGAAAACATGCATATGGAAGAGATACCAAGTGTTATATTCTCATGGAGAAATATAGAAAACCTGATTAAGAGAAATCTAATTAACAAAAAACCATAAACTTGTGTTGGGTTAAATGGAATTTGATTGCCCAAAAAGAAATGGAAACAAAAAACATGTTTGTTTTAAGTTCCATTGATAAAGTTGAGGAATTTATTTATGAGATTCCATATTAACATAAATAAATATACATAATTTTCAAGTAGAGTTTCAACCTATAAAAAATTTCTACCAAAAACACATCTTTTCTCTAAATATTGAGTACTCAAGATTACTAGGTCAGACCAAAAAGACTATAATCAACTTATAAAGAATCACATAATCTACAAAAGATGCACTATATATTTTCCATATCATTAAACATATACTTTTATTAATCTATAAAATTCAACAAATAGTATATAAAGTTTGACAAAAGACCATTCAAAACACCATTTTTATTTAAAATTATTTAAAATAATCCAAATAAGATGAAAACACTGAATTTCGAACGATTTGATCACATACTATTCCATAATAAATAATAAAAATTATCCCTAAATAACATTGACTACTATTAAAGTGGCATAATGAAAAGTAATTATCCAAATAACATATTCATTATTGGTTAATAATTTCCATAAATTACCCAAATTTCTATATGGTGAGAAAAAAAAAATAAAATCTCCCAAGTTAAAAATTCATAAATTACTCCTCAAAGGAAATCCCATTTTATTCTATTTTCCTTATGCATATAGTGTTCCCAAAATAGAAAAATTCTTCCCAAATAATCATTATCACTTAATCAAAAAATCATTTTCCTATACTAAGGATATCCATTTGATAAAACATAAGTTCCCAAATAAACTTATTCTTGATCCATAATATCATTTAACTTAAAATAATAAGTCTTACTAACCAGGAACTTCATGTAGGCTAGTGGTAGGTGATAAATATTTGTCACACATTGGTTGTTAGTTCGATTCCAGTAGCTTTATCTGACATGGTGGGTTGGCACGCAGTAAGTGTGTCTTCCCTTATCAACAACTATAAAATTTTATAAAATTCCATGAAATGAGATAAATTCCTAAAAATAACATAAACATATTTTTACCTTAAATGTTTTCTCATACCTCGCATTTTCATCCCAAAAATTAATAACTCATAATTGCTTCAAATTCTAGGATCATATAAACCAAAATGGTTTTTTTAAAACAATACCCACAAAATAAAAGATAATTCTTCCTCATAAAAAATTTTCACATAACAAAATTCAGGTATACATATACAAGAGAAAAGTAATTCAATGAAATCACATCAACAATTGAGCATTAAAAATTTTAAACATTTCATCACCCAGATATCTAACATAACTCTCAAATCCCTAAAATTTATACATATTAATCATTCAAAATTATTATTTATTCGTTCACTATTTTTTTCCTACTTATTTTATTGTACATATTTCCTATAAAAAAATCCTGAATCATATCCTAATATTAAATAATGTCAAAATATCAACCAAAAAATAATTCATACCATTCATACGTCATTGTCAGTTTCCTCATTCTCAATTAGAATGGAATTAGGTATTAGAAAAAATATATATATATTATCCGGATGATCCCATACTTGATCCTGCTTCATTGGATATATATTTTCATAGTGACCATGCACACCACATTTAAAACATTTACTTGATCCCTATGAGATAACTTATATCCATTTCGTGGAGTAAACTAAACACATAATTTTTCATGGTAGTTTTTTTTATGATGTTAATTACCAAATATTAAACACCATCACATCCCATTGAATCATTTTCTTTGGTTTTTCATTCCACACCCTTGACACATTGGTTTTTAAATATACGTACCTTTTTAAATATTACCTCTTATTTCATAGGGATTAGTTTCACACATATATTATGCCTTAAAAATCACAACAGTTCAAGTGGTCACTATTGACTCTAGATAGATGCTTGAGAATAACCACAAGAGTTATCATTGTGTCTCCCATATTAATATGTTTCTTATTCAAAAAATAGCCATAGTTTCATTCACATCGATAATTTCATTGGTGCCTACTAGATCCAGCCATTTACTAAAACCATAAAGGATAGTGTGAGTATAATAGTAAAATATTCATACAATCTTATGAGGATGATAAAAAATAATATATACTTATTCCATTAATATTAATCTCATTCAATATAATTAAAAAACTATGAATATTTATAAAATGGTTACCACTGTGTTTATATAAAATGTGTCACATATTATTAGATAACACCCTAACCTCTAATGTTATCGAAACCAACCTCTGATACTAACTATATGGACCTGACATTAAACATTACATAATCTTGAGTGAAGTCAAGAATTCACATTGAGTCTTTTTTTTGGTTTAGAGTTTTGAAGAATTAGGCTATAACAATTACATTACATCTCAAATTCTACAAAAATAGACACTATTACTCTATTTATTTTTGCAATAATGAAATCCATTATTAAAAAAAGAATTATTTTATTTAAAAAAATATTCCTGAATTATTCATTTCTCTTACACTACTTTATAACCTGTGAAATATATATCAAAAACTTGGTATGAGCATAAAAATCATTGTAAGCGATATAAAATAAGGGAAGAAAACATTAGTCCCTGAATACATAAAAATTATGAAATAATGATTTTCTATCATAAAGCATAGATATTTAACAGAGCTCCTAAAATTATAATATATATGAATAACACATTGAATTAAGACATCATAAAGTTAGTTTATGGAATCCATAACATAGGTACACTGTAGCATTCACATATACACTAGGAGTAGCGTTTGGAATACCCATCATAATATATTCCCTAAATCTCTATGGATAAATATTAACATTTACCTCTGTATTATTACCCTATGCATTGGATAACAATCTTTGGCTCACCCACCCTAGTATTATCATGAAACCACTCATATACATAATAATTTCCCAAGAACCATAACATGTTCATAACATATAAAACAAGCATAAAGGAAATATAACACTTCCACACAATAATAAAAATATATCATTTCAAGATATTGAAATTATAAACGATTTACCAAAACCATTTTTAGTACCAAAAAACATAAAAAATTATATGGTGTTTTTTTTTATTTTTAAAAACATTAAGACTTGTGAAGGAAGCCATATATCAAATAATTCTCACGGCGGCGGAAAATCCATTGTCATTGTGTACAGTAAAGAGAAACATTCTCTTTGTTGTTTAGTAAAACACTTTTTAAATGTAAAGATTCCTTCTGAAAACCATTGAATGAAATTAAAATAAAAAGGGTATAATTTTAAAACATATAAAATAAGGTCATGTATAAACAAAAATATACTTCAATGAAAAAAAAATTGTGGTGATGTTCCTTATAGTGTTCGTATAAATGAAAAAATAATTAATCAATGGAATGAATATGTGTATAAATAGTATATATAGAGAAAGGGAAGTGGAAATTGTTTCATTAATAAATAAACAAGGATCCACAGATAATCATGGCATTATATTATAAATGAAGTATGTGTCATATCCAATGAGAGGAAATTGAGTTTATAAATTCCCTTACTAAAATTCAGTCACATAACAATGTCACTTATAAATTCTGAAAATGAGTTGATTGGAGAAAAAAAGAATCACTCATAATTTGGACATAAAATGGAATGAAATACGGATATATAACGACATATCTCAATACAATAAAATGGAAATTAATAGACATAACATAAAATATGTTTTTCTCTAGAAGGGGATGATGAAAGGTTCCCAAAACACAAGTATGACATCTCTCATTTCTTCTTTATATTCAGAAATAATATAATCAGTTTAATTTAAACATGATTAAGAAACATTTAGTGGTTTATTATTATTTTTATATTACTTATCATCAGGTTATAAAAATTATATAATTATTTATCTTCATATCAGTCGTTTGGTCATTATTTGGTACTTGAGTTTAAAATGACCAAGATATAATTACCAATTGAGCATGTTGTAAAACTTTTATTATATATATGATAGTATTAATTATTTAAATATAGTATATAACTTTTATATATATTTATTTACAATATTCCATAACATTTGGAGATAATAATTGAAATGAAACGTTCATCGAAATGGTCGGTTGTACGTACGCAAGAATGGTACATTCAACTATTTTTCATATTAAAATAAACGACAACGGAATGAAAAAAAATTATTATAATTAAAGTATAATATAATATTTTACACATGTTACATATTTTCATTAATGCCTTATTTTATACATTCAGTGTATGGCATGAATGAGTCATGTCATTTTGAGGGGGTTGTAGTCTGTAATTCCTCAAATGAAATTATAGTATTTACACATTATAGAAATCCAAAAGTTATGCGGTAAATAAAAAATAAGGAAAAATATATACAATATAAATATAATATATATAATAGTTAAATATTGTTCCAACATAACATAAACCATGAGATTCCATAGGGGGAAATTAAATAATCATCGTTTCGTGAGGCAGTAGTTCACTGTCCACAGAAACAGTATCTTTATATCCATTAGTTGTATGTGTGTTTATTTGTAGTAAGAATTATTCTCATAAAAAATTTATAGTATATTGATGATCTTGGTTTTTTATATTAATTAAAAAAATATAATAGAGAGTGAAGAAGTAAAATAATTGAAAGTATATTTAGAGAAGACACTGCCTCTTAAAAATTGTAACTCCCTTTGTTTTGAGAAAAAAGGCTTTCTTGAATTTCATTCAGCCAAAGGTAAAGATTCTAGTAGGAAGGGAGGAATGTTGGTACCTTACTTGGGCATAATTTGGTTGAGCCATGGGGATTTAGAGGTGTGATTAAATGGGTAGATATGGTGTCCTTTAATAAGGGGGAGGTGGTGCACTTTAGGAACGTCTTGAAATATTAATTTATTATAATTTTTATTTTGATCAAAAATCTATCCAAATTAATTTATTTCGAATATAAGTCAAATATTAGTAGAAATAAAATCATTAAATATTTTTTATACTAGTTATGGATATTTTTTAGTCATTACCTTTTTTATTCAACCCATTTTTACTCTTACCATTTTATCAAGCATTCAACACTTTGAGAATAAAAATAATTACAAAATCATTATAAAGGACCTATAAAAGAGTCATTAATATAATTTTATAATTATAATAAACATTTCTCCTTATAATTTATTTTTATAAATTTAATAACATTTAATAAACTATATTATTTTTGAAGTTATGAAATATGCCAATTTTGGACTCTATTCGTACCTGAATTTTATTAAAATTCCCCATACCCAGATTTCTTATAAAAAATCATTAAATAAATCCTAATATGTATATATCATCCATAAAATCGTGTATGAAATAAAAAAATCAATATAATTTTAAAATTTATAATATCATTTATTTGAATTCTTTAAAAATGAATCAATCACTCTATCATCATTGTGTCATAATTAAATTTACTTATTTAATGTCTAAAAAATAGAGAAAATATCATTATATATTAAATATTTTTATCTTTATAATTTAAATTTATTGTCAAATATATCCCTTATATATCCTCATGTAAATATTGTTTTAGTAAAAGAATAGATTTATGTTATATTTTTCATTATTTTTAATTAATTATTATAAAATGTCATTTTCACATTCAAGTGGCTTCATGGGGTGCCAAAACCTACCCAAGGATTTACATGGTTGTATATATCTCATCCAATAGGATTACGACATCTGTTATGGTAGTTTAATATTATTATAATATTATTTTAACCCTTATTTACCAGATTTAACCTATAATAGTGGTAAATAAAATAATTACTGAAGTAACTATTCATAATGTTTTAAAATAAAACGCATAAATTAAAAAAATTACCTAATGATTCTAATTATTTAATCCACTTTAATAAATTCAAAACATATAAGAATCATTAATTTTTTTAAAATTAATTCCCATTGTCAAAACCATAAAACATTTTTTACGTAGTAAAAACTAAGAAAAGATTGAATTGTGTTTAGGTCCAATTTAAATGTGATATTAATTAAAATGGAAAAAATTGGATTAAATGAAAAAATATATATTACATTTATACATTAAAACCAATTAAAATGTCAATCTAACTTTATAAATGAATTAGATGAAAATTCATTTTTGAATTAAAATGAATTTTTTTTTCATTAATCATTAAATATTATCTTTATCAAAAAAATACCAAAATTTCAGACAAAGTAAATTTTGAAGTTCTTATTATAAATAAGCAGTGTATTTTTCCATATAGGACACATATGAGTTTCAAAAACTAGATTTAAAAAGGGTTCACCATCAAAAGACATAAAATGACCTTTTAAAAATATTAGAGTATTTCATGTTCAAAATAAGATTCATTCTTATTTGTAGCCTCTAATTTTAATTGGATAAATATAAAAAAAATTAAAATTATGTCAAATAATAATATTCTTATTTCGGTTCATTCCCTCCAATATAATGGCTAGTAATATCTACCATTTAAAATAATAATTTTATGATCCTATTTTTTGAAATAACTCACTCTTGTGTGAAACGTATGATTGCAATGAAACCTGTTATTGCGCGTTGTATACATCATCTAAAAAATATCCTCTTTATATATAACAATATATTTCTCATAAATATTAATATAAATTGGAAGTTATTATTCTATAAATACCAAGGTCATTACAATAACAAAAATGAATTCATATCACAACCTGTGGAAAATGATTTATTATTCATAATAAACTCATAATAAAACTCTATTTTGAGAATAAGTGGGATTTAAAGAAATCTAACCTAGGTAAGATAACACAGTTTCATAAGAAATATTCCATCCACAAATAAATATTTCATGAAATAATCTGAATGGATTATTTGAATTATTTTCAATAATTTAATTAGTAACATCAATATATGTCATCATAGATGGAAAATAACTTGGAATGATATTTTGAAAACATTTCATGGCCAAATTTACCTTTCTTCAATGAAAAAAAATCATTAAAACATAATACCATTTGAAAACCATTTATTTTGAAAATATTTTAGAACATACCAAAAATTATTTAGAACATTTTGAAAGCTATTTTCCAATAAAACATATAAAATAATAATATTTTTTTTAAAACAATGTTCCATAAAAATTTATAATAATAGATTCAAAATATTTTAATAAACCATTAATGGAAAATATCCTTAAAATATTATAATATAATATTTGAAATTAATAAATCATTTTTATTCTCATTTTTAAATGAAAATAATTGTAATGGAACATTTGAAAAAATATTTGAAAACATTAATTGAAAATATGGTTTTTTTAATAAAATTGATATTTGACTGTATTGAGAAATATTGTAATATTTTCTTAATCCAAAATTCATAATTATATTAATTACCCAATTGTGTAAAAATTCTTCTTATACATGTATGTATATTTAATAAAATGATGATATGTAAAATCATGAGTGTTCGTGATAGTCTAACAATAATATTTCTACAAAGAAGCATCATCATTAATAATCTCGAAAAGTAATGATATTATTTCAATAAAATATTCTCACATGGTAACATGGTATCATAGTATCCATGTAATAAAATTAAAATATATTAATATTAAAATTTCATAAAAATAATTATATTCATTATATATAATATAAAATGGATGAATATACACCTAAAAAATAAATTAGGTGTATAAAAAAAGATGAGTCTCAGAGATGGAAAATTGAGACAAAGCAATTTTACCAAATTTGTAACATTTGAAACATAAACCCCATGAAAGAAATATCATAAAATGGATAATTAAATGCCCATAAATTTAAGAATATTATTAATATAATACATTAATGGGAATCATATACACCACACCAAAGTAATGAGTGGTTAACATGGCATATATCTCACAGAAATTAAAAGTGGGACGAAATACCCATATCATATGTCTTGGATATCATTATACTGGAACATATTCATGTATAATAATTTAATGTTTAGTATACCTATTATAATATATACTATTTTTATTTCTAATAAAATATATTATTTTATATTACCTTCTTGTTAATAATTTTATATTCATGTTTCACTTTAGGTAATATTTTTAATATTTTTCGCATGTGTCAAAAATTTTCATATGATTGTCACTTATACATATATATTGTATTCAAAAATGTAAAAAATGGTATAATATATAATTTATATTCAGTATATTATTGTTATAATAATCAATATAATATGGATGTAACAAATGAAATGTATGATTCATGGAGTCGGCAGGTCGTACATTCCTATGATTGTTGGTCCCATTTTATTATCGTATTGAAATAACGAGATTAAAGGATATATATTTTAATATATCATTTAAAAATAGAATTTTTATATCATATATATCTTATATGTTCACTGAAACATCCTTTAATACAATTCATTTAGTGTGTGAATGAATCCAATCGCTTTTGAGGGGGTTTTCGTCCACACATCCCCAAACTAAATTATGCTATTTACACCAAATCGACATTTAAAAAGATATCTGTTATGAAAGGAATAAAAAGAATAAATACATATTAAATATAATATATGTAACATATAAATAGTTTTCCATAAAAATGTCCTCAATGAGAGGTGGTAAAGGAAAAATGAACAATCATCGTTTAGTGGGGCTTCATTTCTCCACAGTCATAAAAAATATGTTTTCTCCCCATTTGATATAGGTGTTTGTAAGAGATGGATGAAAACATAGTAGAAATAAATCATAGTATATTGGAGACAATTTTCTTGATATACAATCTTTGAATAAATATATTGGAGGTGGGGAGAAAGATATTAAATGAAAGGATGTTGATAGATGCAATAATCTCTTAATCAGGTAACTATTCTTGGTTTTTTCCCAAAGGATTCCTTCTATTGCATTCATACTATATAGAAGATTATTGGAAAAAGGGAAGGATTTTGTTACAGTACATTGTTATATTTTTTAGGAACCAATTTTTTTTATATGTGTGATCATGGGGGAGAGTGATTTCCTTTTTATAGGGAGAATGAGAGGCACTATTGTAAACACTAAATGGTATTCAATAATGGGAGGTCTCTGTTACCTTATGCACCTAAAAATTGAAAAAATAATTGATTATTGTAATATATTGGTTAAACTAAATAAACGAAAACCAAAAATAAGTTAATTTTAATTATTTCTGTACATAACTTCCAACATTGCCTAATATTATTATTTTGGTTTTTATTAAAGTATCATGTTTACTAACAGAACTAATTTAAACATAATTACTCAAATAATGTCATCTTTATTATATAATATCAATACAATAAGTTATAAATAAATATAATACTTTTAAAAAATAAAATCACTTCTGTTTTAGAAATATAATTTCAATACAAGTACATGTGACGTGCAAAACATTGCTTAAACTGAACTATCCTATAAATGATTTTACAATCTATGGGTCAATTTGTAAAATATAAATGATACATTTGTCTAATAAATTACCATATTCTTTTTTTAACCCTTAAATTCAATTTTACGAATATAATATATTTTTTATTATCAAATAATTAAATATAATATGAATCATTACAAATAACAAAAATGTCAAAACAAATATTTTTAGAATGATATATTAATCTCGAAAAAAATTTAATTATTATAATTAAATCAATTCAATACCCCAGTTAACTTTTCTATTATCATTTATTTTTGTAATTTATTAACTGAATATTCACTATGTTGGAGTTTCCTACATATTTTAAGTAAATAAATCATATCTAAATAATATAGATAATTTATTATAATTAAAATAACCCATTTATATGTAAAAACGATATATAAATCATAAAATATTATGTTTATACATATCTCAAGATTTCATAAATGTTAATGGTAAGGATAGTTCACATTTCATAATTTATATATACTCATCATTTTATAAAGATCATTTCTATTAAATAATATCCAATAGCCAATAAAGGTAGAATGAAGATGGTATATGTTTAAAATAATTACATCTTATGGATTTTGGACATGTTTCCAAGATATTTTAGTCCTTAGATTATGGTTATGTGCTTAATTGAATTTAATATTACCTTAATCGATGTGGTTAGTTTCAATCGTAGTCAATAATATTTTTAGACAAAATTAAATTTTGATATTATTATACAAAATATTCTATAAAGATTAAAACTATTTATTTCTATTATTAATATTTAAAATCACATAAGTGAGAAAAGTATTTTTTTTCAATAATCTCGTATATGTTGATATAAAGTGGGTTTTTTAACAAAAAACATTCAAAAGTTCAATAAGGTATAAGTCTAATTTCAATATAAAAAATGAATCCAATGACCAAAACTTGATTAATATTATCATAATGGATGTATTTTGACATTTAAAAGGTATTTAAAATGTAATATAACAGTAATAAATATTTAAAAGAAAATTATGTTTTTAAAAAAATTGCAATACACTTTACTATTCACCCAAAAAAAATTCTTGTAAAAATAACATCAATTAAAACTAATATAATTTAAATATTATGAATTCAAATATTATATTCATTTTATAAAATTAAATTTATATTATTTTCTAAAATTAATTTTAATATTTTTATTTAAATTCGTAAAATGATTATTCTTTATTAATAGTGAAAGTCAATAATGTTCTATTTTAAGGGTTTATTTGACATAGTTATATTAAATACATCGTTGAAATTTATTTCACTAAAAGAAGAAAAAAATTCCACAAAAAATTGGGGTGTTATAGTTTTTACATTATTTATCATTTCATTATCTAGATTAGGTACCAGTAGATTTCATTCACCATATTCAACAAAACACATTAGATTTATAAAATATTCCTATATTGATATTTTTAAGGTTTCACAAAAATTCCTTTGTGAAATTAATGTGTTAATAAAATTGCACTAGATGATGATGTTGATAACAACCACCATTAAATTCTATATAAAAATATCCCAAAATATATTCTAATGTTCGGATCGATTTGTCAAAATGTCCATCTATAGGAGTATTATACATCATACTAGAATTGAACTTTTAATTCAGTTCCTGGTGAAATCTTTTCAAGAATATTTTGGTAAACCACGAGTCATGATCAGATGTAATTGAATGTCATAATTCATAAAACCTTAACAATTTATCATTTTTTATAAATGAAATATGATATAGGGTAAAATATTATATATTTTAAATATTGTTATTTAACATTTTAAATTGATCAATTACAACCCATATATAATTATGGCCTTCATTTGTTTGGGGGGTACAAATGAAAAAAAAATCCATAGTAATGTATTTTCTTTTATTGTTTAGTATGTGTAACGGTTGTAACATCCCATTATTATTCTCTCTATAACCCTCAACATACAATCATACCACTAAATGATATGCATTCCCTTTTATATCTCTATTTAATTTATCCCATTATAAATACATATCTAGATCTGTATAGATATTCATAGATTCTGGATGAATAGCGAATAACTAAATATAAGCAACATTAAATAACTCCTTAAAATCTTATATTGGTGATAAATAAACATGGTTCATTAAAATACCATTAAATCACAATCAATGATGATTTTTGGATCATATCTAGCCTTACATTGGAGATCCAAGTCTTCCTTATGTGCCTCTTCAATCATTACTTTGATTATTTTTTTACACAAATTTGAATAATATAATAGATCTCTCCTCCCATAAGTATTTATATGTAAATATTTTTAATGTAAATATATATTATATATTTTTTGTCCCTCATAATTACAAAGAAAACATGACGATTTCTACTCTATGCAACATCCAACCTTTTCACATTATAGTAACGGTAACCTGTTTTTCAGTCATAATACATAATCAACAAAAAATATCATATCCAGAATAGATTGACCTCATATTCAGTGAATACATAATTTATTCATTCTTGATCATTATATATATAACCCATTTATCCATAAAGGTAATCCATCAATACCTTTAATATAAAAATTAACTCAAATAACTCTAAATAATGATGTGGTTAATTTTCAACTAGAATAATCAACTAGAGTGATGAATAATTTATAACCAAATCATTAGGCAAAAGAATATAGACTTGTCCCATCATTGACGCATCACTATAGATTAAAAATTCTTCCACACTACAGGGTGATTTAAACACATATTTATGAAATAACCTTTACTATAGAACAATAATGATTTCCTCTCATTGATATATCTAATTTTATATCAATCCCTTACGAGTTATCATGGTTAGTGAAATTGATTTTGGTGAAAAATTATTATCAATCCTCTATTAATATTAATACAATCCCAGAAATATATGGATCTCTGTAAAATATTTTGGTCGATGCTAACTATCAATAAAATTTTACATCGATGGATCAACATATATACCCCACCATTAAATTATATAACACAAAAAAGAATCACTTTTTAACATAAGTTAATACTTGGTGAATTATTCATATATCTAATACTTATGTAGTTTCATTAGTATAATCCTTAGGATATATTCATTCTCTTACATGCACTATGAATATATAATTATATCTTATATCAATGTCATGAACTTGCCTAGAAATCCATGAAAATTAATAAATATGTTGTTCATGAAATATAACGAAGGGTTTTTCTGATCCACATTGGTAGAAAACAAAAACCTAGATTCATAAAAATTAAAGTGGGAAAAATTTATCTACATACAAGGAATAAATAGACATAAAAAAGTTACTCAAAAATTGAGGAACTCCACAAGGAGATGTGTACCAGAATTCATACACATATAAATACCCACAATACTACAAACATGTACTAGACAACTTGGAAATATAGCAATGTTCTTATGTATGAAACTAACCAAGTCCACATATAAGCAGCTATAACCACCTCCAAATATTTATTTACCCAATATAGATCCTTAGAGAAGATAATCTTCAAGCACATATAGAAAATTGTAATGTCTGAGATAAATTCCTTATAGGGTCTCACCCGAGATTCTATAATAGATGTCAAACATTAATTAATCAAATAACCAGTTTTCAATTTAATATGAATAGGTTTTTCATTTAAAAAATATATTTAAACAAAATATTCCTTATGTACAAATTTATGTAATTTTTCTAATCAAATTCATTTTTCAACATTTTATATAAAAGAATTTATAAAGTTATTTATGTCATGTAAAATTGTTTACCAAAATTCCCATAAACTATTATCTAAAATATAAACAGATGATCATCGTGGTCATCTTCCAAAAGGTAGGGTTTTCCATGTTATGGTATCATCACACACTCATGTGATAATAAACACAATGTGTACACTTGTATCAAGATCATGTCCAGAGAAAGCTAATCAACATCCTACTGAGGAATTAGATGAGAAATTAAATGTTTCAATTAGAGTTATAAAGCAAAAATCCGTAGCTAGGGAATTCCCATCGTAGAATGTTTCTATGAAATAACTCACAGACAACCTAGTCTTCCATGTTCTATAGTAAGAATCATTGAATTGTTAATAATGGTTTGAAACATTAAAATTAAATTAAACCCCATTGTCTTATTTTAATGAAATATAATTTTCTATTTATATAACAAAATTATTTTTATTTAAAACATGGATTTTTCAAAGAACACCTACATATGTTTTCATAAAAAAAATAATCCATTTTTTCAAAATAATATTTTGTTATAAATTAACAATTAAAATTCTCAAATCATTTTCCACAATTAAATTCCAAATATTATATTCAAAAATTTTAACAATAATAATTCAATGATTCTTCTCAATTTTAAATTAAATAATTTAAATACACAATATTTTCCATGAATTTCTTAAGCACAAACCAATTAAGTGGGATTTGACATTTTCTCATGTCCTTGAAAAAATTCATTTAGCAAAAACCTATAATTAATGAAATTTGTTTTAAATTAATAAATTAAATGAATATTCAATTATATAAGCTATTTTATTTAAATAATAAATTTAAATTTAATAACATAATTTCAGGTTATTAATCATTTTACATCATGATATAAATATCCACCTTAAAAACACAATATCTCAAAATAGAAAACTATACTCAGGATTCACTATGATAGAATGGGAAAAACATAGGAATCAGAAAAAGATCATATATCTAAAATAGTTGGAATTATTTTCCAAAATTCACATTGGGATGTAAAACCTTATGAATGAATCATGTGGGAGATGGATATAAATATTGGGAAGAGTAATCCTACAGGGTGGAGAAAAAAATATTTTTTAATATTTAATCCACTTCTTCGAGGGTTCCAAGGGGCCAAAATCGCTCTTAGTAGGACCTAGAAAATGAAAATTCTATTTGGGGTCATACTAACTCACTTAGGACAAAAAAATATATTTTAAATTCATAAAAATTAATATCCTGATTAAAAAATCATTCATGGATGATTTGATATGCAGAACATCTCATTTTAGGCAAACCGGTCTTCATACCCATGAACCCATTTAAATGGGATGCATGTTTTCTCTTATGTGGCTGAAAAAAATTACTAATCTTCCACCTACCATGAAAAGCCCCATTTCTATGGTTTTTTTGGTTTCCCATGACAAGTAGCATCATTTCTGTAAATCATGTTCCAACCACATACATCCAAAAATGATTCAAAATATACAAAAAATTCACCTAAAACAAACATAAATAAAACGAATCCAAATTCTGTTTAAAATAGGGACTTGTAAGATCAAAATATAATATCAATATGTTACAACTTCCCCACCATTGAAAATCTGTATCCCACAAATCCTATTCATGATATTCCATTCCAAAGCTTTGGGACACCTATCCCTCTACATGCCCCTATATCCCACTCCTCAACCCCATCATAACCATGTACCCATATCACTCAAACAAAAGGTATTTGCTTACATTATTGTACATTACATTTATAATAACATATATTTACTATATGATCTAACTAATATAATTCATGTTCAACCACAAAATCACACCAACTCATAGATTGAGATGGTTCATATATCAACAACGATGGTTGTTCTAAATGGTAGAAATGATCCGCCACTATGTGAAAATCTACAAATGTTCCCAAAAAATTAGGATCATGTTTCCATTTCCTGTCATGTTGTAGATGGTCAATCCAATATGTAAATTGAAATAGTACATGTTCAATAACTAAGAATTCAAATGGATTGAAAGAATAATTAAAACAAGACTTATATCAGATAAGTACCATCATCATTTTATTATGAATCAACATAATCATAATGGTTGTCTCTTAAACCGAACATTGTCCAACAAGGATGATTCAAAAATTATTCAAAAACAATACACTGATATGCAATCCTATCCCTAAAAGGCCTCAAAATATCAATCCTAATCACATACTTGTATCTATTGTTATAAGAAAACTAAACTATCCCCATGTGACCAATACAAGCACCACCAATGTCTAGAAAATAAAAACATAGCATATCCTCAGGATTCTATATTACTTTTTCAATCTAGCCATCCAACTATGAATGTAATGACATGTTCAAAAGGAATTGACATCCTGGTGTCTCCTAAAGGCCTCTCTAAAAACTTGATGTGAACTGGGGATCCCTATTAGTAACTATTGACAACAGAACTCCATAAGTGAAATAAAATCAGTTTCACAAAGTGACTTCCCAAATCCTCAAGGTTGGTTATAACCCATATTGGTATAAAGTTATATGATCTAGTAATATGGTTGATCAAAACAATTATTAAATTCATCCCTTTCATGTTATCTGAGAAACCAACCAAAAATAACATATATATCTTTATCCCCGTTCTATGTTGGGATTGGAAATGGCTGAATAAATCCAATTAGAATCTAGTGCTCTCCCATGAACTATTTTCAAGTGTAACAATTAGAGAAAAATTCAGAAATTCCTTTCCTAAAATAAGGAAACTATAATTTCTAAAACATTTCATATATTATTTTTGTGGTTCTTGAGATCAAATTTCATAGTGAATTATGACAATCCAACATCAAATTTTTTTTACCAGTAATGCTAGAAAGATATGATTCTGTTAAATAAAATGCCCCTAGTAGACAATGTTAAGTCTAGCATGGTCTCAACTCCATTAAGATAGTCTGTAATTCCATGGAACACATAATCATGAAACTATTCCTAAATAATTATTTTGTGACGTGTATATGAAAACTAAACACTAGAAAATTAATCCTCAACCCTTAATTCATGAATTCCACTATGCTTCCATTTTAACAGATCCATCATGTTCCACTATTTTGATGATTCTTTCACCAATAAGGTCAGTTGTCTCCTACAAAAAGAGTCATCAAAATCATTCCATTTCTACAAGGTAGAGTTGATTTCAGAATAAAATGACTAAATGTAATCCACCCAACACCTCTGTACAAGATTATCATATTTTTAATATATTAAATAACTTAATAAGTTGTAGTCGGAAGACGTGGTAAAATTCTATCAATCAAGGTAATTTTTTGAACTCATTTATGAGTGAAACATAGGTGTGAGGTCACAATAATCGGTTTGATAATTCATCTCATATATACGAATATGATGATATCCTTAAGCAACAACATGATCCCTATGAAATTGAATGATTGTCAAGCACAAACCTGGTGAATCATAGAAAACCACATATCCCTACTCATACCTTTAGAAGAGTCAGCAATGGTGTAGTAGATCAATAAAAATTAGTTGAAAATAACAAATTTGAAATTATCATCACAAGAAAAAATTATTTCCCTCTGATTTAGAGATGACATAATGTATTCCATCAATGTATATTCCTTATGTAACTAGTGATATAACCCGGCTAATCCCAAGAATATCATAACCTGATAACCTTTTCATGGTTTTTCCCATGTCATAACAGCATTCACATTCTCAATGTCAATTGATATACAAATTTTTTGACATCGTGTTCCCAAATTAAATGAAATTTTTATCCCATAAACCACATTTCTAAATCATATACTTATGCTGGTTATTTATCAAACATTCAAAATCTGAACTCAGATAATTCACATGGTCCTCCATAGAAATAGTGTAATTTATAATTTCAACCAAAAATATACCACAGATGCATAAAAATATAAATGTTAAATTATATTCCTCAAATACATAAATAACAAGGAATTGTTGCATTATCCCATGGGAATAACATTGTAATCAAATTGGATGTGCCGACTCTGAAAGCTATATTTCTGAATGATAGATTCTATTATACTAAAATAATGGTATCCATACTAAATATCTGCAATTTAAACCACATCACACCTTTCATAAGGCCAATAAATAACAACAATATAATCTAAAAAACATGTTCATTATAATAACTCAATTTATATTTTTATTATCAACACAAAATATAATGTAAATATAATCCCTCGTAGAAGAGATAACATGAGCCACCCACTAAAGAAAAAAAGCAGAGCATTCGGAAGGAAAAACATCAAGAAAATCAGTGGACACTGTGGAGAGATCCCTGATAATATTTTATCAGTCCCTATCAATTTTGAACACATATATCAATTTCCACCAACCATGGATAAAAAGGCCCTTCTTTGCTCTACCTTGGGCCGCATTCTCCTTGAATGGTTTTGAAAATTCCATCATGTTCAGTAATAGAGACCATATAAAGACTACAATAAATCTAGGTTTCATTGATTGTGATAAAATAAATCTCAAAAAATATATCAGGATCCTTAATTTCAAGAACTAGAAAACCCCATGAAATATTAGCATCTGAAAGAGGGAAAACATACGCAGGCCTACATAACATGTGCTCTCTATTTATTAAAAGGGGTCTAGTAATATCCATTACCATAGAAAAAATATCTATATAATTATTTAGAGTATTTTCAATGAGGGTCGAAATAAAATAACGACATGTATTAGTATCAAAATAATAATTCACTAATGAAGAAGCTATTATAATGGTACATCCCATAGTTACTAGACATATATCTTATTTATATAGAGACACTTCTTCTATGTGGAGAATCATTGTTCGATATTCTTATTTTGTGGACCCTTTGGTCCATGAAGAATCTTATTACAATGATTCTTATAAGATGATTATGATATCATATCTCTATAAGGAGTGGAATTGATATGGAATAACATATGTAGGTGACCTGAGCATCCTCATGAGCCACATATCTTAGGTATCTTTTTGAAAACCCTATTTCCATGCCATGGCTATCACACTGGTAAAAACTAAAAGAGACACTTCTAGGTACAGAAGTAGGTACATAATTCCATTACAAACAAGAACAACCTTGAGAATTATCTATATCTCACTTACCTTTAAAGGTACATGAACAACTATAGTGGTGGAATGAAACAATTTTAAACCCTGACATTCTGTCCATTTCTATTTCAACCTTTATCTCTCTATCATGAACATTTGTAGAATAAGGATTATTTATCTTAAAAATATGATAAAAAATTTGGTTGAATTCCTCACTTGAACCTTCAAGCCTTCATCTTCTTATTTTATACTATCACAGATGAAAACTATATAATATCATCATAAAATATTTTATATTGAATCATGGTTGGGTCAGTCCTCTCATGTTTGGAAAACCTAATAGCCTTGAAGAACACCATTGACTCCTGAGATAACTATGTATTGAAAATAAAATTTACATCAATCCACTATATTAAGTCATGCTTCTTCTCTGTCACCATCCATTCCCAACAAATATTTCTCATTCCTCCCAAAAATATAATGGCACACATCATCGTAATATCCTCAAGTGTATCCATGAACCCAAAAATTTATGGTTTATTTTCTATTTAAAAACTATTGAGTTTCATTTCATACAATGAACATTGATGTCTTTAGGCGAAGTAATTCATGAGAATGACTATAGAGATAATCCCTTTGGGGCTCTATAATTTATTCCTAAACAACACATGGTGTTCGTCCTTGTCCTGGAGCTTGGATAGAACACAAAATTACCTTAACTAGTTTTAGGTCTAAAATATGATTTATTAATTTAGTTTTATTATTAGATTCATCTTCAATCTACTTTAGATGGATTAGTGGAGGAATAATACTATAAATAACTAGAATACAACATTCCTGGCATCATATTAACACAATAATAGAGAAACAATGGAAACCAATCACAACATATAGAAAAAAGATTTGTATTTCGATATATATATATATATCAAAATAAATTAAAATACTAGAACCAATACCCAAGAGTGATTTTTAAAACCACACATGGTGAATAAAATCACATATTAGTGAGAACCGACCTTGTACTCAATCACATCTAACACATAATGGTAGATGAAATAACAAAACGAATACTAACACCATGAATAAATCACAAAAGGGAGCTTTCATAACACATTAGCATAAAAATTTGTAGGTACCCTGGTAACTCAATAACTAATATGGTCTTGACATATCTAGAAGGTAATTCCTGATCCCCATAGGTTGGTCACTAGAACGTGACATTATACATAATGAATATCAGAACCATTTTGTAAAAAAACATTGTTAATGTAGAGATAAAAAAGTTATTATGAATAAAAGATATACAACACAAGGATAAGTTTAATAGATTTAATACATGATTAATATTCCAATGTTGTACTATAATGTAACCAAAATATGAAAATCAACACATGTCCCAATAGCTTAAAATCACCAATTCTATGGATGAACAACTAGAACCACCTCCTTGTGGTGCTTTACCCATACTCTAACATAGAGGGAGATAATATATAAAAAATGAAGGCATGTGTGGGGAGTGATAAAAAACCCATTAGAGTCTCACTGAAGAATCTATAATATATTCCAAAATAAAATTTAAAAAAATACATAGATTTGAAATTTAAATATATTTTTTTAATTTCCAAAGATTATTTATACTCATGAATATTTACATTTCAGATTATTTAATGTTCATAAAAAGTGGATTAATGAAAATTTTATATAAAACCAATTATATAAATATAGAGGTTATGTAAAAGAGTCCAAAAAAATTCCATACATTTATATCTCACAATATAATAATGATAGAAACATGGTCATCTTAAACAAGGTACGATAGTTACATGTTATGAGATCTGCACACACTCATGTTGTAATTAATCACAATGTGTACACAAGTCCTCCAACACTGGCTAATGGGGTTTCATTAGCACATAATGCGGAATTAAATGTGCTAATAAATGTTTATATTATTGTTTTAATATGAAAATAATGTTCTAGGTCATTCACATCCTAGAATAATTTCCACCAACAACACTCTATCTAAATTTTCATTCATGTGATCTGGTAAAAATCAATGATTAGGAATTAATTTAATGAAATTAAGATGTTAAATTATATCCCAAAATCATATTTCCAAAAATTAGGATGATCTATTTAATAATAATTTTTTTTAATAAAATACTGAATTTTACAAGATAAAACACATAGGATTTTTTCAAAACCACTTCACCTTATTTTCACCAAAGAATCATTTAAAATAAATTCAAATTTACATATCCAAATTCAATTACAATAAATAAATACCCACAAAAAAATTAAAAAAATTATTGAAAAAATTCCACAAATTTGATGAATTGAAAATAATAATTTTCAATCTACAGATGTTTCCCAAAATTTCACAGTCACACCCAAATTAATTAAAATTGGTGGTTTTCCCAATTTCAAGGGAAAATTCATTTTCCAAAAACATCAATTCATTGGAATTGAGTTATAATTATTCAATTGAATGTACTTTAAATTATATTATCTATTTTATGTAAATAAAAAATGGAATTTAATTGATGAAATTTAGTGTCAATAAAAATTCATCATCATAATGCAACCACATAAATTGGAAATATATTATATAATATTTCCAAAAACTATATATAATTTCACATTGAAAAATAAATAAACAAAATCTAGGAATCAATAATACATTGAAGATCTAAAATATTTGGGATAATATAAAAACAACGATATAGGGATCTATAAAACTGTAAGAGAGGAGATAGAACGGTGTTGAGTATGATAAGAGTAAAACAATTAGGTGGGGATTGAATAATATACATCATTATTTGATTAACATCACAGAGGGATACATGTGGAAAAAAAATCTAGTGGAATCTCATAGGGAAGGATAAATATATTTGTGGAGTACTAGTCTGTCAGGGATATAAAAAGTTGGTTTAAGGTATTTTATAATTATATTTCTGATTTAAAAATATCATACTCAAGGTTAGTTATAAATAGATTCATGATTTATAAAAATTGTATACCCATGTTTTGGTTCCCTTTTATTGGGTTCGAAGGATTCTAATATGTGGGGATTTTTTTTTCAATGTGTTTCTGACCATGAAAAACCACACTTATGGGGTATTCATTGTTTTACATTAGTCGGTGCATAGTTTGGGAAATACCGAGGTACGTTTTTCAAAATTTATCAACATTCATAATTTACAATGTATACACCCAAAACAACCAAAAAAGACTCAATTAAAATAGATTGGTGGAAGGGTTTAAGAGTACCTGAAATAAATAAAATGTTGGTACAAATAAATGATACCATAAACAAATCATAATCCTCATTGAATATTTTATTCATTATTTCCATGAACATATCAAGGGAATTATTAAGAACAAATGGTATAAATATAAAATCATATTATCCAAATGAATTATGGAAATTAATCCTAAGCATATCATCTATCTTGACCCTTAATTGATGATATCCTAAATGATGAACATTCATTGAAATGTTTTGAGATCCATGTGTGTGACCAAAAATGTAATAAATATATGTTCGGTGATACATTTTCAAATACTATGATATTTAATTTTTTAAAAAATATCAATATATAGTTTCAATGATCAATAATTATTATTAACAAAATAACATTATCTCCCCATTGTGATAAAAATGGATGAATAAATCCCTTAGAAAGATTCTCTATTTGTTTATTATGTAATTCTGGATATTAAATTAGATAATTCTATATGGATACATTTAAATATTTGTTTAATTTCCAAGACCCGCCTGGTCCATCCCTTTGCCAAATTTATACTATTTAGAACACCCTGGACCCATCAGGTCTGGATTTTAAGGGCTGTGTCTCGGTGGCAGGATGTCATCGCGGTGTCAACCATCGGTAACACATGGGGCCTGTAGGGTTTTTCTTCCCCAGTTTTCCTGGTAATGTCACTTTTAAGTATTTTTTCCTTTTAAAGTGGTTAAAGACTGTTTTTCAATCCCATAAATGATATCTAAAGGTCCCCTAAGAGTGGGGAGACCCTCAACAGAACCATAATGTGTGTCATTATTACATGTTTCCTCTATTTGAATAAAATCTTTTAACCCATATCTATTACGGCCACATCCCCACTGAGAAATTAAATAAAAATTAATCCCATTATTTGTAACCACCCAACTACGTGGTAAAACCATGATCCACCTTTCATGCAGTTATGAAATATTATCCTGTATCTCCATGATCTCACCTCTTTATATCACATATTAATTCTATTATTCTTCTTCTTGACTGGGTTCATTCGTCCCATTGGTGCATTTAGAGTCTCATTCCAGAGGAGAGTGGGCACCTTTGTGTTATCCTTTCCTACTCATTCTTGGTGGCCTTGGAGTTCCTCCCCTACAAGTCTCACATCATAGTTCTTGTCTCATAGAGAGAAACTTTGATCGTTGATAATACAGGTAGGGTTTTTATCTAAGTCTCTTTTTATTGTGTATCATGCGGGGTGGGTATGAAAATGTTTCTTATGTGGATGGATGGAACCAGATCGTAATGAAGATAATAAAAAATCTTTTAAGGGATGAAGGGGTGTGTTTTATGTTTCTAGTGTACAATTTTACCCCTATATATATGTTTTGGATTGTATGGACTTATGTACACTATAAATCATTGTAGTTTGTGGTCATTTCTTGTGCACTAATGATCCTTTGTTTTTATGGTTATTTTTATGATTAAATGGTTTTAACATGGAAACTATTAAATAATGTAAACTCGATTGATTAAATGGATTCCCAATGAATATGAATCCTTTTGTGATCAACCCGGTTAACCAAATAGAAAGACAGAACTAAATGAATGGCGTGTTCAAATTTGAAAACTCCCTTGCTCTGTTCTAGTGATGTTAACAGATGATTCTTGTGAGTTGATTTGGATAGGGATGGGATCCCCTATTGTGGTTCTGTTGTCGGATTCTGATCTTGTGCCCATATGTTGGTTCTTGTTTTTTTTCAGTACATCGAGGGATCTCACTGATCCCTTTTGTTGTTGTGACATTACAAAAAAACCAGGTTTGAATTCTTATATTTTTATTTCGCTGTTTTCATTCCTTAGATTATGGATATTCCACTTTGCTTCCCAATAGTGAATAAATTCATAAATGTAATTTATTTAATAGGAAAAAAATAATGATTTCAATGGGAATTATTTTCTGGGAATGATTTGGGACATTGTTGTGGGTGTGTTGCTTCTTATGAATGAATAGTAATGAGGGAGTTTGTGGAAGGGCTGGTTTTGGTACAACTAGGTTGGGATGAGTTATTTTTTACCTATATGTATAATTTAGTTCATATGTTCTTTATTCGTGCCCCACCCAAGTTGAGAACTTTGTGCTGAACACCCCCATTTCATGGCACATAGTGTTTTTCCCAAAACTCCTAACATTTGCTGATTATTAGCTGCATTTCTTCTCCCTTTATCAAGTAGCCCAAGATTCTTTGGGTAGGATATGATAGCCTAATCGCCATTATAGCCCTAGATTCTTTGGGTAGGGTACATGGTGGTGGTTGTCCCAGGTGTGTGCGGGAAGGTGGTTTCCCAAGTGTCTTTGGGATGAGGCCCATGTTTTTTCGAGCATGGTAGTAGATGTTTGTACACAAGTGTGTGCGGGTGTGGTTATGTTTGGTTGTTTTGGCCTAAGTGTTTTTGGGAGGGATGTGTTGTAGTGATAACACTTGTGTTTGAGGTCAGGATGTGTGGTATTTTTAGCCCAAGAATTTGCAAGCAGGATGTATGGCTTCGATAGCCTAGGTGATTGTGAGCGGGATACGACAGTGGGATAACAGTGCAGATGGCGGGAGAGGTCCAATGTAAAGGAAGTCTTCAATAACTTGTGGGAAAGTGGTTTGGGGTACCCAAATATTGATGTGCTATTACTATTACATTACTAGACTTGCGTTATTTGTGGAGTGTGCCTTAGTGAGGTTGGGGTGGATAGTTTCCTTTCTAAGTACTCTAGTTATCTTCTTTTCTCACGGGCATTGGAATATATACCTACTTGTTCACGAGAGATTTTAGTTTTACCTACTGAGTGTACCTGTATAATCACCCTATGTATATAAAATGTCTTTCCGGTTTCTAGGAGGACTTTGGAGATCTTGTAGGACCGTACTTGTTCGAATTTTGGGATAGTTATTGTTGCATTTTTTTTCTTCATCTTTTTTTGGAACATTACTTTTGGGTTTTCTTCTAATTTTGTAGCATCTACTTTTGGACATGCATATAAGAATGGTTTTCTTTTGGTTTTACTTTTACCTATAGTTCTGGTATTGTTGGGATTCACCATATTTTATCCTGATCCTACGAAATGAAAAGGGTAATGCCCTCCATCTTGCGTGTGATTATATACCATTGGTGCTTGTCGCCACTCTGAGACCAATTGAATTCGGGTTTCAGGGGTCATTATCTCTCCTTTAACTTAAGGAAGAAAGGGCCTGGAAATTCTATTGTTCTTTCCCTCGTTATGGTGAAGGCGGGTTGTAATAGAGTGGTATCAGGGGTGGACAAGAGATATGTTAATTTCTAGAGTTAAGAACAATTAAGATTTCAAGGGACGGTATGGAACTTTTTTAAGAAATCTTGGTGCATGAAATAGGCTAGGGAAGACTGGCTAGGACATGGGATTTTAGGGCCCCCTGATCCGATGTAAGGACTCTAGGCATACCGAATGACTAAGTGAGGCTACACTGATTTCACAGTAGAGACACTAAGAAAGGTACATGCACTATAATGACTTGTGTTATTGTATTTCATGGGTATTTTTGGGATTTAAAATGAATAAGAAGTCAATGAATATTAAAATTCAATCTTCTACACTACTCGAGCTTAGGCATTACTTGTTAACCTTGCAGCTATGTTTCTCGAATGACGACCATGAGTAGTGTGGGTGATCGACACCCATGAAGATATTTTGGTTGATCAGAAAAAGGCTGATCGATATGAGGAAGATGACCAATAGCAGAGGATACTTCATTCCATTCAGCAGCAGTCCCTTAGGATGTATGAGGGCAGCGTCTCAGACAAGGAGACAGAGAGCTACCTCGAGGAGCTAGTGATTGTTGTCAGCATTATCTGGGATCCGACGGAGTACTCGTTTCCATTGGAAGTAAGACAGATTTGGGGAGCGGCACATCAACAGTAGACTTTATTTCTTGGGTAGAAGAGGGAGGATGAGGTTGCATGAACTGACTTCGAGAAGGTGTTTCAAAAGGAATTCCTCTCTTCCATGATAAAGGCTGAGAAGAGGCAAGAGCAGCTCTCTCTCCAGCAGGAGAGCATGTCAGTGGGGGAGTTGAGGATAAAGTTAAAAGATATCACTTGTTTTCTGTATAAATTTTTATATATGGGGAGTCTCGCGTGAGACGTTTAGAGGAGGCACTCTGACCTACTATTCAATATGATTTTACTCTCATCAACCTACCGACTTACATGGAGGTCCAAAATAAGGCTGAAGTGGTGGATAGGATGCACATGCTGGGGGGGTATGTCACGAGAGGGAAGCCAATTGGGATTTTCATCGGGGAAGGCAGTTAGCAGTAGGTCTCCAGCATCAGGGCCTTCATGGTTTCGACTAGTGGGTAGTAGGCCCTAGTAGTTCGAGTTTCGATCTCTCGATCCCCACCCTTTATTCACAGGACCAAGACTGTGGTGCTTTATATTTTGGAGACATGGGCACCTTCAGAATGAGTGCCATGAAATATTGCAGTACAGTGTGGGTGGGAAGGTTCTGCACACACCTCAGCATTAGAGGTTTCTAGCTAGGCCCTCTCAGTTGCATCAGTAGGTACAGCTAGCTCCCACTCTTCCAAGAGAAGATTTTGCTGGAGGAGGCCAGCCCCAGGGCGGTCCTCAGTGACCTCAACCTAGGACTGGTTGGGGAGGTCGTCATCAGCCTAGGTGTAGAGTATCTGGGCGTGGTCAGTTACACACCGTTGAGACAGTAGTTCTAGTTGGGCCAGAAGTCGTTTAAGGTAAGATCAACTTTTTTAGTACTCTTGCCTATTCCTTGATTAATATAGGGTCTTCACACTTATTTGTTCCACGTAGTATGGAACGTGCTCAGGGTTTAGAAGATGAGAGAATTCTAGTTCCCCTGTTGTTGAGTAAGCCAATGAGAGGTTAGACCAACTAGTTTTTTGTTTGCCGAGGGTGTAGAAAGATGATAGGGCCACATCAGTCTAGCTGGGATCTTCTACTATTAATGATACAACCATATGTTTTCATCCTAGGAAATGACTGGTTGTTTTCTATACATGTTGTTATCAACTATTTCTAAAGAGCAGTCATTTTCTACGATGAGGATGTCCAGCGTGTGAATTTTTTCAGCGAGTAGGGTTTCTAGGAAGGCAGCTTGTGAGTGAATACCCTCCCTTCATTGTTATCTGAGCTGTCAATGGAGTCGGTAGATACATAGATGTTGTTTGTCCTGGGGATCTTCAATGAGTTCATAGACATCTTTCTAGAAGAAGTGGCAACTCTACCCCCTCAACGTGGTGTTGAGTTCGGGACATACATCGAACCTGGTCCCATCCGATTTTGATGGATCCTTATCGGATATCACCTTCTATGTTGCGAGAGTTGCAAATTCAGATTGAAGAATTGATGAAGATGGTTTTTGTCTGAACAATCATGTCGCCATGGGGTGCTCCAGTCTTGTTCGTGAAGAATAAAGATAGTGGTCTAAGGCTATCCAAAGACTACTGGAGACTGAATCAGGTAACAGTCAAGAACTGTTACCCTCTCCTGAGAATAGATGATATATTTGACCAGCTGAGGGGAGAAAGCTACTTCTCTAATATCGGTATATGGTTTGGGTATAACAAGATAAGGGTGAAGGATAGTGATATTCATGAGACTAATTTCAGGTGCAGGTATGGGTACATTGAGTTCATAGTCATGTTGTTCGGTGTTACAAACACTTCTATTGTATTCATGGGGCTCATGAACAATATTTTCCACGATTTTTTGGACTAGTTAGTCATTGTGTTCATCGATGACATTTTGACCTACTCAGTATCAAACCATATTAATCACCTCAAGACGGTCTTGGAAATCATTTGACACCACCACCTCTATGGGAAATTGTCCAAGTGTAAGTTCCTGACATGATAATTGCATTTCCTTGGACACATGGTTTCTCAGTAAGGGGTAGTGGTCGATCTTTCAAAGGATGAAGTATTTGTTTCATGGGAATCACACATGAATGTGATGGAGGTTCTTAGTTTTATAGGGTTGGAAGGCTATTATCAGAGGATTGTACATGACTTCTCTCGAGTTTCATGTCCAATGATAGATTTGACCAGAATGGACCATGCCTTCCTGTGGAGTGAGTAGTGCCACAAAGCCTATAGTTATCTAAAGGGGAAGTTGGTTAGTTCCCCAGTGATGAGGATACCAGAATAAGTGATGTTGTTTGAGGTATTTTGTGATGCTTCTGAACTTGGCATGGCGTGTGTTCTGATGCAGCAGCAGGGAGTGATATCATATGGGTCTATGAAATTACATCCCCATGAGCATAACTATGCCACCCATGACCTAAATCTTGCAGTAGTAGTGTTCATGTTGAAGTTGTGGTGGCATTACCAGACTTTGGAGCACTTTGTGGTATTCATGGATCACAAGAGTTTGAGACATATCATTACAGAGCAAGAGCTGAGACTGAGACAGCTAATGTGGGAAGAGTTTCTTCTGGACTACAACTTACAGATATCTTACACATAAAGTAAGGGGAATTTTTTTGCAGATTCCTTGAGTAGGAAGTCATGGAGGGAAGCAGTTGAGGAATTTGTGGATTCTTGATAGGAAATGGAGGAGTTGGCTACCCTACACATGGAAGAAAGTGTGGATAGTGGTAGAGGTTGTATGTTTCAGATGAAATTTCATTCCTTTATGTTTCAGCAGGTGGAGGAGTCTCATTGGGGATACATAGAGAGTGAAGTGATGTGAGATCAGGTGAAGAAATGCAATGCTTAAAAAGGGTGGATTGAGGATAGTCATAATCAGATGATTTTCTGGGGGAAGTTGTTTGTCTGAGAGATGATGCACGAGGGAGTTCTCCGGAAGTTCCATAACTCTCTCGTAGCGGTACACTCTAGAGTTTCCAAGAAGTAACGAGGCCTAAGAGAACATTTTTGGTGGCCCGGGGTGAAACAAGAAGTGACATAGTTCGTGGAAAGGTGTCTAGTGTGTCAGCAGGTGAAGGTTGAACACCGCATCCTAGGAGGTTTGTTGCATCCTTTAGAAGACCCTGAGAGTAAGTGGGATTACATCTCAAGGGATTTTTTCATAGGACTACCTAGCATTCAAGTAGGACGTGATGTTATTGGGGTATTGGTTGATATATTGATAAAATAAGCTCACTTCCTGGAGATCTAGGAGTTGAGTGTGGTGGATTCCTTAGCACGAAGATACGTGGATGTGTTGTTGTAGATTCATGGAGTTATGAGGTCCATTGTCTCGGATAGGGATTTTTGGTTTACCTCACAACTCTCTAGGGTATTGCCTCATGCTTTTGGCACACAGCTATGCCTTAGAACAACTTTCTACCCCCAGATAGATGGGAAAATAGAGTGAAATATCCATACCTTGGAGGATATTCTACGGGTATGTGTTTTGGACTTCAAGGGATCATGGGAACGACTTTTGACATTAGAATAGTTTGCCAAAAATAATAGATGTCATTCAACTATTAGCATGACATCGTTTTAAGCCTTGTAAGGGAGGTTGTGTTGTTTGCCTGTGTGTTGGACCGAGGTTGGAGAGCCAGGTGTTCTTCACCCAGAGGTAGTGTAGAGCACAAAAGAGAAGGTTCAGCTTGTGTGTGAGAGGATGAAGGTATTCCAAGGCTGGTATAAGTCGTATGCGGATCGTAGGAGGTGGCCCTTGGAGTACGAGGTTGGAGACCATGTGTTCACGACAGTTTCCCTTTGTCAGGGGTAGAGAAGGTTCGACAAGTGGATAAATATCTCTCTGAGGTTCAATGGTCCTTTCGATGTTTTGGGGTGACTCAGAGAGTTGGCATATCAGTTGGAATTTCCACCTTAGTTGTAAAGGATCCACAACGTTTTCTACATCTCCCATTATCGTCGATATCTACATGATGACACCCATGACATTGACTGGGGATAGTTAGATATAGGGGATGATGGTATGTTTGTAGAGCGACTAGTGAGGATCGAGGATCCAAAGGAGAAAGTGCTTCATTGAGGAATCATTTCATTGGTTTGAGTGTTGTGAAGGCATGGTGGCCACGAAGAGAGTAATTGGGAATAGGATTCACATATGCGTGCACAATATCTGGAGCTATTTTGAGTCTTGTTCCGTTTTTTGTTGTAATTG
The DNA here is from genome assembly GCA_963277665.1 of Viscum album. Lineage (NCBI taxonomy): Eukaryota > Viridiplantae > Streptophyta > Magnoliopsida > Santalales > Viscaceae > Viscum > Viscum album. The sequence goes on along the minus strand of OY728138.1, from coordinate 123,598,144 downwards.
TTGGTGATGTAATGCTGACCTTATTGTTTTATGGGATGTTTTGTTTCCTAACCTGCTGAATGTTTATGAAGATACCTGATATGTGGGGAAGGGATGACCTAATCCCTAATCAAGGAACATTAAGGTGGATGTGATTAAACCCATGCAGGCGAGTCAATGCCGCCAATAGTGAATAGTATATAGAAACGGGGGAAAGAACTCCCTGATATGTGTATCGGGATAGTGCAATCCTTATTATTGGTATGGAACTTTGGGGTATTTTTTCCATGATAGGTATCTTTTAATGTGGTTGTTCGGACACCTCTTTTATCTTCGGGTTTATCTTTGATTCTCAAAGATGAGAATAGTTTAAGAGGTATCTTATGTAATGTCTGAGACCCTCCTGGTCCATCCATTTTCTATATTTATGGTGTTTGGAATGCCCTCGACCCATCGGGTATGGATCCTAAGTGCAACATCTCGGTGGCAGGATGTCATCACGGTGTCAACCATCGATGACGACGATCGGTGTGTCAGCGATCAGTGTCACCTAGATTGGTGTGACATGGATCAGTGTGTCCCCGATCGGTGCCACGGGGGGACTTATTGAGTGTTTCTTCCCCAGTTTTCTTGGTAACACCACTTTTACGTATTTTTAACCTTTTAATGTTGTTCAAGGCTATTTGTAAAGCCCATAAACGATTTCTAAAGTACCATAAAAGTGGGTAGACCCTCAACGGACCCATAATTTGTGTTAGTTTTACCCATTACATCTGTTTGAATAAAATATTTTAACCCACAACTTTAATGGCCACCTCCCTAATGATAAATTAAAAAACAACTAATATCATCATGTGTAACCACACAACTGATTGGTGAAACTATGATCCGCTGTAAAATCCATTCATGATTCATATCCCATAAGTCCAGGACCTCGCCTAATTACATCTCACTAGAATTATTTTATTCTTATTCTTGGATGGCATCGTTCTTCCCATTTGGGCATTTTTAGCCCCCTTCTAGAGGCGAGTGGTTCACCTGTTCTGTAGCCTTTCTTTCTCATTCATAGAGTCCTCGGTGTTCCACCACTTCATGTCGCGCATCACATTTCTTTGTGTGTGGAGAGAAACATTGATTGTTGAGAATCCAGTCAGGGTTTTTTCCCTTAGTATCTCTTTAATGAGTATCATGTTGGGTGCGTATGAAAATGATTCCTACAGGGATGGATGAAACATGAACTGAATGAATATATTAAAAAAATTAGGAATTATGGGGTGTGTTTGATGTTTTTAGTGTACTCTTTTACCCCTATTTATATGTTGGGGATTTTATGGGCTTATGTCCACTGAAATTCATGGTCGTTGGTTGTGTCTTCTTGTGTGCTAATGATCTTCTATATTCCTGGTTAATTATATGATTGGATGGTGGCAACATGGTAACTGGTAAATACTATAAACTCAGTTGAATAAATGGACACCCAATGAATAATAATCCATGTGTGATCACCCGGGTTAACCCAGTGGAAAGAGATAACTAAATGAATGGAATATTCAAATTTGAAAACTCCTTTGATCTGTTCTGGTGATGTTTGTGGTTGATGCTTTTGAGGTGACATGTATGGGGATGGGATCCCCTATTTTGATTCAGTTTTTGGCTTCTAATCTTCTGACCATATGTTGGTGCTTAGTTTGGTTCCAGTAATTTGAGGGATCTCACATATCCCATTTGTTGTTTTGACTTTAAAAAATAACCGAGTGTGAATGCTTAAATTTTTGTTCGCCTGTTTTCCTACCTTGGCTTGTGGCTATGTATGTTAGTTTCCTAGTAGTGATGAATTAAATAAATGGAATTTATTGAATATGATAACAAGAACATGTTCAATGGGAATTGTTTTCCGGGAATGAGTTGTGACATGGTTGTGGGTGTGATGCTTCTTACAAATGAATAGTAACGAGGGTGTTTGTGGTTGGGATGGTTTTGGAACTCCAAGGTTGCGATGAGTTATTTTTTACTAATATTTATAATTTAGTTCTATTGTATTAATTTTTCTCCAAAATCTAGTTGAGTAATTTGTTCTGAACAACCCCATTTCAGGGGGAGTTTTTTTCCGACACTCCTTTGAGTTGTTGGGTATTAGCTCCTTTTCTGCTCCCTTTACGAGTAGCACAAGATTATTCAGGTAGGATGTGGTTTCCTGAGATCCATTATAGCTCTAGATTCAATAGGTAGGGTATGTGGTGGTAGTTGGCCTAGGTGTGTGTGAGCAGGTGGTTTCCCAAGTGTCTTCGGGATGAGGCCCTAGAGTTTTTCGGTGTGGCAGTTGTGGTGCAGACACATGTGTGTGAAGTCATGGTTATGTTCGATTGTTTTGGCCCATGTTTTTGCGAGCGGGATGTGTGTCAGTGATATCCATGGTGTTTGTGGGCGGGAAGTGTCATAGTGATATCCTAGTTTATTGTCGGTGGGATGTGTTGTTGCCATAGCCCAGGTGTGTACGGGCAGGATACGGCGGTGGGACTGTGGTGTGAATGGCGGGAGAGGTTTGATGTGTATGATATATTCAATAACTAGTTGGAAGGTGGTGAGGGGTACCCAAATATCAATGTTCTTTTACTAGTACATTACTTTAAGTGCGTTATTTCAGGAGTGATCCTTGTTATGGTTGGGGTTGATAGTATCCTTACTAGCTACTCTTATTATCTCCATTTCTCACGGGCATTAGAATGTCACCCCACTTGTGCATGAGATATTTTGGTTTTCCCTACAGAGTATACATGTATACTCCCCTTATGTTTATAAAACTGCTTTCAGGATTCCAAGAGGTCTTCGGGGATCATATAGGATCGAACTAGTTTGGACACTGGGACAATTTCTATTTCTCATTTTTCTTATTTTTTGGTTACTTTCCTTTGGGGTTTTCTTCTACTTTTGTCGAATTTACTTTTGGATAAGCGTATGGTAATGGTTTGATTTTGGTTTTACTTTTACCTCTGGTTCTGGTGTTTTTGGTATTTACCATCTTATCTCCCAATCATACTATATGAAAAGGTTAATGAAATCTATCTAGTGTGTTATTCTATACACTTGGTGATATTTACCACTTCGTGGCCTATTGAAGGAGTGTTTTGTGGGTCATTATCTCCCCTTCAACATGAGGAAGGAAGGGACTAGAAATTCCACTTTCCCTTCCCTCATCATGGTGATGGGGGGTCATGACATTTTGATTCACATGGTATTCTTTAAATTGGGATCTCAACCCCGTAATTCGATTGAAAAATAGGAAACATTTTAGGAAACACATCAATAACCTCTCATAGAATCAGAATATCATTAATTCTGATTTTCAGTAACAATTCATGATTTTTTGAATTTGTTCCCTCTATGAATGTTTATTATATTTTTTATTAGAAACAACAATAATTTTATATTATGTTACATATAATAATAAATTTTTCCTTAGTTAACCACAACACATATTTTAATTGATGTGAGACATATGATTAAAAAGTTATTATTTACTATGATTGTTATCACCTAGCCAAAGAAATGTAGGGTATAAATAAGATAAAATATAATTATAAAATGATATGGTTCAGACATGTATATATAATCAATTTTATTGTGAATAATTAATCATCAATGAAAAAAGACATTTTGAAAATATAGTAAATCATCTTATTAAAATCTATTTTTGTGAAAATAAATGTGTTTTACCACAATAAATTGATGGAATCAATTTTTATGAATTATTTTAATGATATATATATATATATATATATTATAAAAATTCATTCATCATATATTTTGTACAAATAAGATGTCATAATAATTATAATTTTATGATTCAAACTTTATTTTGTAGAAACTGATGTTTAATCTTTTAAAAATATAGTTTGACATTGATTTAAAAATTATTATAATATTTATACTAAAAGGTTTAAATAATTTCTATAATATTAATATAAAAATTATCTTATGTTGTATTGGTGTTATTTTTCTGAATTGTTCCAATTTTATATGAATAATAAAAAATACAAAATTTTCATTGAACACTTTATTTTCATTTATTTATTTTATAATGCTATATTAAATTGAAAATTTGTCTTAATATAATATTTTTTAAATAGTGAATCCATTATTCTAACATAGATAGTTAAAATATATTTCATATAGAATTTAGTTACAAAAACATTGTAATAATTTGAAAAATCTCACATCAAATCCCATTGTTATCATCCTTTAGTTGATATTAATTTTAAATTAAAATTATCAACTTATGTTAATGGAATTTGAAAAAACATTATTCAATATTTTTTAATAGTAATATTAATTTTATAATAAGTTTAATATTATTATAGTCCCAAATTAATAGTGAAAATAGTAAGAAGTAATTATTGCAATGAACATATAAAATGATCAACCAAGTTTGGGTGTTTTTAACAAAAATGATAATGGTCAAAAAGAAAAAAAATGTTGAAAACCTATTTTATTGAAATATTTTTGTCTTATAGATTCTATTATAAATAATATACCGTCATTAAATACATGTGATCTGAAAAAAAAACAATCTTTGAATCCATGTTTTCATAAAATTACAATGCATCCACTCACCTCACTTATAAAAGTCCACCCCTATCCTCTAATATTTACCCCATAAAACCAATTTTTTAGAAAAAACAATCCATATAACTTTGAAAATTCTATAAATTAATCTTAGTATACATAGTTATTAATGAAATCCAACATCATTTGGAATTTTCTAATTCTATCATTGGATACTTGATGAATTTAAAATGATCATCAACTAGTGTTTTTTGTATTATTTTGACATCCAACCAATTTAATTTAGATTATAACATAATGATATAATATAAAAATTATCTACAATATGAATATATTATTTTGTTAATGAAATTACATGTAACCATATCTATATCCTTAAATTGTGTTACAAAATCATAGTTTATGTGTACAACAGACTATCGCTTTACAAACCGATATCATTAGTTTTTCCATTACATCCTCGCACAATTGGGTATTATTATATATCTAAAGTAAATAGATTATATTTATAAAATTATTTGATCATTAGTTTAATTATTTAATATATATCATTTTTACCTTCATTTTTTCGATATATGATAAACTTGTTCATGTGTATAGTGGATTACCACCTCAAAAAATGATGTTATTCATTTTCACTAATGATTTTAATATAATATAGTAAGGATAATATTAGTGAATATATGAGAAATAAAATATATTGTTATGATATTAATGAAATATTTATCATTCATAAAAGATAATATAACATTTAATTTCTTACCCTTTCAGTCATAGAATTATGATAACAACGTTTGTGTATGTCAGGAATACCAACTTCATGAAGTGATGTGAATCTCTATTAATTACCACATAACAAGAATGGTTTTAATAGGTTTATATAAATAAATAATATGGAATTTATAAATTAGAGTCGTATATAAATATATGATATTACTTAACTTATTTCAATAATGATCGTGGAAAAATTGAAGCATTACTCAAACATTCACACAACCTACAAACTGTATTATCATAAAATGTATCATTTTTCATAATCATTTTTCATGATGGGTAATATAATTATAATTTAAATATAAGTAGGAAAATTATTTCATTATTAATTCTTTATATTTGAGGAAGTTGTGATCAGTGTATGATTTTGGACAATAATGGATCAAAACATATATGAAAAAAATGATTTTCTCCCAAAATGCATCTTTTACATTGAATTGATAATAATGTGTAATAAAATTTCATTAATATATAATCAATTTTATGATATATATATGTATATCAATTTATATAATAGATTTATAATAAACATATATTTTTTATACATGAGGATTGACCGTGTATGAATGATGTCGACACATAAGGGAAGGGATTTCCATTACGTGTGATTTTCAATTAAAGAATTCCATATTCACCTAATGTTTTTTAATATAGAGTATATAATTAAAATTAATTTATTTTATGATGATGATATGGAATATTATTTTTACTCACATAACCATTTTGTTAACTCTGATTTATAGGGTTTACGATTTAAGAGTTACCAAATCAGTAAGGTATTTTTGTCTCATTTAACCATTTTGATACATATGATTTTGTTTTACAAATATCTTCAAGGAAGAGGCATATATAATTATTCATTAGAAAATAATTTCATTAACTTATTTATAATCATGATATTGTATGTCTCATTTAATTATATTCCTTTATAGGGTTATGTATCAATGTTAAAAAAGGTATGATGATTTTGTCTTATAATCTCATCAAAAATCTGGATTATTTATGGTCATTTTTTTTAGATAGATTATTATGATTAATACCCCAAGAAAACCATAAATATTATTATCCAATTTTTATTTCATGATAATAAAATTTATCCCTTTATGTTCCTCTCTATATGTATGAAAAAGTTCTAAATTAATGTTTTTTGAGATAATGTCATGTTTTAGGTCAAAAACCATCTTTCATCAGAAACCATATTTTCTATTAATGTACTAAAAATGGTTTTTATTTTTACTCAAATGATATTTTTAATAAAATTATATACAATTTAAAAATTTTATGAAATTTTTTTTAATGAAATATAATTTTCTTCCAAAAAATATCGTTATGGATTTTCCAAAAAAATGTGAAATGAATATTTATTTATAACATGAATGTAACGAACATTAGATTTATATTATGATCATCACACAAAGAAATATATTTTCACTTATGTTTTTGTCATTTTCATTAAAAATAAAATTATCCCAAAAAATTTCTAAATTATTTATATTTTAAATAAATGATTTAAACATGATATGGATTTTTATAACATTTTGTGTTTTAAAATGGGGTTTTAAAGTGGAAATGAAGCATTCATCATGAAATGTTTTAAATTATATCCAAAATTTTCTTAATATTTTTTCAATTTAATTTTCAATACAGAGGTTATCTAAATTGTTTCATAATTTCAAAAGTGTATTCCCTATAAAAGTTATATTTCTTATAAAAACTTTCATGAAAAATATCAAAATCATAATGAATCTATAATGAAATAATTGAATGTTACTTATGATTAACAAAATATATGATCAAAGGATACCATAATTACAATTTATCTAAATTGTTCATTATTAATATGATAATATTTATATGAAACCCATTTCTATTCCATGGGTTATATGATGAAATTTTTTTTATGAAACATCCTTTTTTCACAAATTATTCAATCATAAAATAATGAAATGATTGGGAACAATATCTCTTTAGAACTAATTATAATATGATGTAATTGTTATTAATCTCATTTCATAACATTATTAGGATATGTTTTTTTATCACCTTATAGAACACATAAATATGGTTTTCATAATGAGGGAGGTGAGACATTTTTCTCCCTCTAATTAAATGGTTAATGCTTAATATATCATGATAATGTAATGTGAAACATGGTGATGGGCTTGATCAACTATGAGAACCATGTGAGTATTTTTCTACTATGCGAAATCGGTATCTCCTGATACACAATGAGAATATTTGGTCATTTTTTATGCACTTCATTGATAGTCATGGAATTTGACCTTGAAATATGAAATGGTTTTTAGTAATTACTATCTTTTAACATTTATATGACATGATTTTTTGATTTTATATTGATATATGATGGTTTATCACCCTTATAAACCATGTTTTTGGAAATTATACTGATTTTTTCCTTAACTCAGGTTTATTATCAATGAATTCTTGGGTATAAAAATTAATATTCCATACATGATATTATAATATAATAAATATATTAATTTTTAATATGATCATATATTAATATGTCTTATGTTTTCCCTTGTTTATAATTTGACTTCACCCATTTTTATGTATAAAATTAACATGATTTGGATAATGGACTTATGTAAGGTATTCCTATAAAGAGTACTATATGGTAAGAAATTTCTGGAATTCATTGAATTTATTTTCCGAAATATATGATTGTGATGTATTTGTTTGATGGAACCTAACAATTATATTCCTTAGTTATGCGTTCAATTTAATGTAATTATTAGTCATCCAAAATATGTAATATACATATATCATAATTCTAGTTCCCAACATTTTTCATTAATGATAATATTAATTTAACACTTTGAAACTATTATGAGAAACCATTATTCATATCTCTATGGAAATTTTATAGTATTTGCTCAGGAATTTATACTAGAAAAAGCCAACATGTGTAACAATGTATAAGTAAATGTTCGGTAATTTTGGTAAAGGATAATGTATAATATTTCAATGAAATTATATCACTATCATGATATTATATGTGTATGTGACTCTAGAACATAGGTATTTAGGTGTAATAGATCAGAAATGGTTACATTGAATGAAAATCAATTATCACCATGTTTATCAGAATGGGACATTCAATACCATTAGTTTGACATTGTGGAGGGATATGACTTGGAAATTCAAAATAAATTTATAAAACATCATGAAAATTTTAAATAGATGGTGACTCACAATTAATAACAATATATGTAAGGTTTCATGGAATAAAAATAATATTTCATGATTTAGTCAACTAATAATTGATTTCTATCGATTATATTCTATTCTTCTTAGATTTGTTTTCTTCACTATATGATTTTTGGAATTATTCAGTTTCTAGTACCCAACATAATTATTTAAATGATGAGTATGATGGAATATACAATAATTTTCATCATGAGAATAAAATCATAATGGGAGAAGAAATGAAAATTCATATTGATGTGCTCATAAAATCATTTTAATATTTGAATCAGGTAGATCATATAAAATATAAAATGATAGATCATTTTTCTATTCATTCACTTATGAGTAAATCTCAACCATCCATTAGGGGTTCCACTAATCTAGTGGTTTCTAACAAATGGATAAGTACAACGAAAATGATATTTTCTAATCTCTAGTGTTTAGAATATGAAGAATTCATTTTGAATATATATCATTTTTAAGGTGAATATGATTAGTGGTGGAAATATATAATGAATATGGGGGAACAAGATAAAATTGAATATAAATAATATAAATAATTTAAGAGATATTTCTCAACAAGTACTATGACAACCCCCCTCAAAATTAAAGATTATTTATTCATTTATATCATATGATTACACAATATACCAACCAGAAGATATAGAATCCCAATTTATTATATTATTAGTTATGTTAAATTAAATCAATACACCTGGGGTACATAAAAAATTTATAAAACATCAATTACATTCTCATGTTATTCCATCATACATAAAATTTCAAGGGATAACCTAGGGACATACATAAGAACGTTGTTAGATATAAAACCAAAGAGGGAGTAAATATGGAATAATATGAATAATTTATAACATGTTATAATCTAGGAAATATAATGAGACATTAAAGTGTTTAGAGTGATAATAATCCTCAATGACGAATTATATATCATGATAATATAATTCCCACATGGAAAATGTGGCATCAACATATAACACGGAATCATAGACATGTGTCAAAGAGAAATTCCCAAATGCCATGATTTGAAATTCCCATTTATGGAATAGGATCACTCCCAAATCCATTAAATGATGTCTCATGAGACTAATTCATTAAATAGTTCATTTCAGTGCTACATTATTCCCAAAACACCTGTCATGTTCATTTCATTCTCATTTATATGTGTACCCCATAAATAATACCCCCCCAAATCATTTATCATTACATTTTCAAAAAATATATATAGGAGTATCGAATTCACTAATTTAACTCCCAAATAATTGATTTATAAGTTCTTCTTTTGGAAACCCCTTAATATGAAATGAATATGGGTACTCAGTTAACATTTGATTGGGATGAGAAATCACTATGGAATTTTTACATCATAACAGTAGTACTGGAGTATTCATAAATATGTATAAATGAGAGTGAAATGGTTCTATCATTATTGGGAATAGAATAAAATGTAACAGGGGTAGGTAAAATAATTTCCCAAAATTATGAATCTAAAACAAATGATGAAGATGCTTGAATAAATAGGAAAAGGAAAGGATCACATACAATATTCTAGCATCCCGACAGGTGTACATAAAGGATCATTGGCTGTAATGATGAGAGTGAATATGGAATATCATTATTTATAAATAAAATGAATAATAATGTATATATGTAAGATCATATAAAAACATAAACAAATTGAAATTATGATGTAAAAAACGTTCATTAATATATGCAATGGGAGGTCCATTTCATTGAGTTGGAGATTAAAAGTTATTGGGAGGATCTTATTGATGTCACGAAGAACCCTACGAGTAATATAGATATGGGGTGGAAGAGTAATTAATTTTTAAAAGGTTTTAGAGGGAGTGGAAATGAGGTTGTGGTTGGGTTTATATAGGAAATTAGAGTGGAGTTCATTATTATCCTCCAAACATTGTTTTTAGAGTATATATAATAATATATACAGGACCACAAAACATAACATAATTTTTCCCATGGTTTCTAACAAATGGGAGTAGTTTTTATTATTTTATGATTGAAATTATTAAAAGATAACCATTTGTGATGTCAAATTGAGTCATTTTTTAAGGAAATGATTGTAAAAAATGAAAATATATTATTGGTTTTTTAGGACTCACAGAAATTATAATAAAAATAAATTAAACATAAAATAAAATTATTATAAATAATAAACACATATTTGGTCATTTATTTTATTTATATTAATCATCACATCATTTTTTTCATTATTATCTCATTATATACACTATTTATTTATACAGAATTTAATGTTAAATTGAAAAATCTAATTTCCATGAATGTTAAAAAAAAACACTTTTGTAAAATTTTGATGTTATGATTCGAAATATAATTTTTTTTATAGCCAAATAATTTTGTTAATATGTTACTATTCAATTTTTAATTAATTATTGACCTTTATCATAAAATGTTAGTTTTTTTACAATAACATTCATTGAACACTTATACAAATTACAATTAAATTTATCAATAGTTAAGATTCCTAAAAATATTTCATATCCAAAAGTATATAATAAAAAAAATATTTGCATGTGTTTATTATTACCATTATACCTATTAGGGTATTTAATTCAACCTGGTAAAAAATTATAAAATTCATGGTCATTATAATTGTCCCCCATTCCGAAATTTCACCCTAAAATTTGTCATATCACACAATCTGGAGGGTAACACTATTTTATCACCAAAATTTCCTCCCAAATCCCTTCTAATAACTTTTGGGTTTTCTTTACGACCATAACAAGGCTTATTGTCTTATTTTATAGAACTGTGTCTATATTAACAAAGTTTTTCACTAACTGATCCTCATAGAAATGATCATTGTCAAATTGTAAAACCTCTAGATTGAGTATATGTTTTTGGTTTATTATTTAATTTTTCAAAACTTATTCATGGATCATATCATGTGATTGCGATAGTTTAAATAAGTGTTCTAGTTAATACACCACCGATATAGTGTGACCAATGTCCTAGAAGGGACCTATATATATTAGAAAAATCCTTCCTTTCACCCCTAATAAAATTACTGCATTCCATGTATATATATGATATAATGCATTGTATACGCCCTAAAACACTAGGTATCATTGATTAGTTTAAAAAAATTAATCTAATCATCCTTGATGTGCTTTTGAATGGTCTTGAAATTTTCCACAATTTTTTGACCATTTCAAGACGTAACTATTTGTGATCTCAAACTTCATAAAATCCAATTGGTATTTTGAACCTCTACCCATAAAAAGAATCATAGAAATTCATTTGGAGGATTGAGTGGACACTTTTTTTGATAAATCGACCATTGTAAGATGTTGATCCCATCTTCCATTTATGTTAATTAATAATTCATTCAATATTTTCTATTGTTTGTAGATATTATGTTATGATTTGGATGTAGTTTGGGGTGATAAGTTTCTATGAAAATAAATTTAGTATTATGAGAATGTTGGAAACTCTTCCAGAACATGTATGTAAATCATGAATCTATATCAAATACAATTGATAATGTTGATCCATGTAGCATCACTACATATGTAATTTATATCCTTGAATGATTATCAACTGAGATGTCCTCTAAAATTTTAATGATCTAATATTTATCTTTAAGATGATCCACCACAACCCATATATCATTTTTTTCCAATTGATATCTTTGGATGTTCATTGAAAAAGTCTAGAATTATTTTTTTCCCATTACATGGTGGGTATGGATGATTGTTGAATCATCCCATTTCATTTTTTCCTAACATTAAAGACACGTTATTGTATATTATATAATATTTTTCATATTATTCTCCCCAAAAATAGTCATATCAGAGATATCAATAAATCTGTTTTCATCCTAGATGGGTGGATAAGGTCGAACTATGTTCATCATCCCATAGATCCTTATTTATCAATGGATTTCGTGGTACACGTAGTCGTGAACCAAATACCACAAATCCTCATTTCTTAACAATGACTATTGTGTATTTATATTTTATTATATACTAATATTTAATATTAACTTCCTTAACATAACTTTGGGAATTCTTTATCCTCTATAGAATGGATGTTTGTGAAATTACTTTTGTATGTAATAATGATGATACAACCATTATAATTTGCATTTCCATCATTTTTAGGTATAATAATATTATATCATTATCAATTATAATTAATGATAAACTTTTTGGATACATTATACATTGAGTTTCTACCACTTTTTTTGGTTTCCAAATATTGTGTTGGATTTAGAATTCATAGCCCTCAATCATCTCTAACCACCTCCACATGTTCATATTCATCTTTTTGTGTATGAATATTTACATTAGTCTCATATGAACCATTTATATTTTTCACTTATTCCAAAAAGATATTATGTATCCATATTTTCAATGAAATTATCTATAAATCTATTTGGACATCATCCAATATTGAGTTATGATCACAATTCAACATTCTCAAATCATAGGCTATAACATAATAATTCATCTTTAACACAGTACCCAAGAACATATTTTGAGAATTATTATACATTGTGATATGTTATCCATTTGTTATTACTATATGTAAAGGTGAAGTGATAGACCTATTATTTGTCTCCTTGAATTTTTCTTCATATTTATCATTACAAGCAAACCTGACTCACATTCATGTTATATTTGATTGTGGGATTGAAAATTGTGTTAAATTATTAAAAATTAGAAGATAATACCAATTAGACCCAAGAAAAATAAGGATTAATTTCATAGATAATGGATCTGAATCTCATTCAATTGTATATGTTTTTATGGGTCCACATATATCCCATTTAAAATGGTTATATTTCCCAGCAATGATAATTATTTGAAAAATTACTCACATGTTCATTACATTTCACAAAGATAATCTATTCGCATGGTATTTAGAATAGTTATCAGATACCCATAATGATTCTCCATTCCTTTGATGTATATTAGATTTCCACTTATTATGAAATAAAAAATTTGGTTCAGGTTATATCTAAAGACTCTATTCTTAAATTCCTTTAGAATTTTTGGATAACTAGTGTGTCTGACTAGAATTACCATGAACTCATCATGCATGTGCCTTGAACAGAAAGTGGTATTGGGGATATCCTACTTTATCACCCATACATGATAATACCCTGATCGAATATCCAACATGGATACATATTAGGAAGCACATTTTTGATCAAACTGGTTATAAAATTGTGTAATGTGATATTTATTATTTTTCATGATCATTTTGAGCTCCTGATAATAAATGAAATGAGACATCAATCTATATGTCTTTTTGATGAAGAGGATGGGTTCCACCTAAGGTGAATCACATGTTCATGCGGAACCTTCGATGAGATTCTCATGTCATAGAAATTTAATCTCCTCATGTTCCACAAAAGCCATTCTAACTAGATTATGGGATAATAGTTACACACTAGGTATAATATTGATTGAAAATTATACCTCCTAACTAGAAGGTATTCTATTATTTTATTTAGGAAATAGATAATTGTATTCCCTCACAGGGAGAAGGTATTCATGGATTTTATTTACCATAGAAACTATAATTTTATCTCGATTAAGTTTCACATATTGAAATAATATACATGATTGAGATTGTAATTCTAAAGAGGATCCATCATTCTCCTTCGATTTGTATTGCACGAGATGATTATCCTAGATACCCAGACTGATTCTCTTCATGTTGAAATTTATTATAGTAATATATAATGAAATAAAATGAATTATTAGAATAAGATCAAATTAAACTTGGGGATGTATCAAATGGTTTTATTGGGATTTTTACCCTCAAAATTTTATAGGGTATGAGTTATATAATTGAGATGAAATAATCTAACCATTTTCTATTTTCACTGATAGTTATACATCCATTCATTATGGAGGTGTTTGAATAGTTATAAAAATTTAGAATGAATGATGGTATTAATAGACAATGGATGATAACCATACCATTCAATTTTGGACTATGTTTTATAATTAACCAATATAGATTTATTTTTGAGTACTTTTGAACTATTGAACAAAAAAGAAGGAATCCAATATCATTAAAAGGATAACATATAAATTAAATATATTCATAAAAATATGATGTTATATGATTTTCTCTATGTTATCCATGATCTAATTTTTTACATAAACACATATTGAATTTTTTTTTCTTTTAAATGGGTTTTAATTATATTTTGAATTTACCAATGAATATATCCTAGGTATTTTGAACCATTTTTGTTATAGGGGTTATTGTCATGTTCCGGTTCCTGATTGAGTCTTCAATTATTTAGTGTTTTGCAGTTTTACCACTACGTTCATCTATTACAAAGCCACTTCCATATGTAGTATCCAAAAAGGGATATATATTCATCAAAAGTCACAATCTATAATATATTATAAATTATATATTCATTCTGATGTATTTTCATATCCTTAATTATTTCACAAGTGCATTCAAATCTTACTCCCTAAAACAGCTAATATTCACCTCTAATTTAATATTGGACATCCCTTCTATTTATTACACATAATTATATGAATTACTTCATAATATTTAACAAAATAAAACATGGATGATAAATAAACCATGTCTTTATGTGTATTTGGTACATTACATAACAATTCCATAGTGGGGGTGTAACAAAATTGTTAAAAACAACCTATAGATTCAAATATTATTCCATCTATCTTAAAATTTAATCACATAACTTAGAAACAAAAATAATAAAATCGGCATTCCATAAATATCAGTAAGGGAGTAAACATGGAATAAAATGATGAAAATATTACATGTTATACAATAGTAATTTAAATTATACATACAAGTGGTGATAATTATAAACAAACATGTAACGACCCAGATATTTATAAAATAATACATTTTCATTTCTATTAATATTTATGAACATGATATTAATTTTATTCTTAAGGGGGTGTTTTTTGTAATATAATAATTTTCAAAAAACAACGGGTTTCTCCAAAATATTATGTAACACCCAAATTGGAGTTATATCAAAAAATAATACAACAATATTATTATAATTGTAAATTGTTTTTGAAATGGAGGGAATTAATAGTATCAACTAAATATTGAAATATTATTTAAACATGTTTAAATAATGATTCATTGGTTTCAAAATTTATATGAAATGGAAATAAAAACCAATTGAATATAAAGGATCTGTTTTTCCGAAAACCTATTTAAAAGAGAATAATATTGTATAAAATCACATCTATCTTTATGTATTTTTATTTAATGAAAAATATGTTCTATATATTCAATGTAATTATTTAAAGTCACACTATATGTTTTCTAGATATTATATAAAAACAAATTAATTTTTTCTTACAAAAAAATATTTGTTTCTTAAAATGCAGTTTTAGAGAATTTTGATGGAGAAACCGTTCTAAATTTTTTTTTGAAACCATTATATGTTATATTAGATAAAATAAATTTATTCATTATAATAGAAACATTAAAAATTATGTTGAATGAATTTGTTTGGTGACTATCATTTTTTTATGAATAGTAAAAATACGCTAAATTTTAATTTAGAACAAATTTTTCAAAAAAGATAATTTTTATAGATATTAAATATTATTTAATGGTTTTATAGTTTAAATGGAATATATTTTTATCATTTGTTAAATTTTTGTTCATTGGATATAATTTCACTTTTATATTGGATATAAACACATATCAATCTGTTAATAGAGTTTCCTTCTTCAAAACGAAAATTTTGGTTTTGAAAATTGGATTTAATTTCAAATTAATGTCTAAAAATCACGTTTTTTGAATTTGGATAAATGAATACCATATTTTTAGTAATATGTTCCAAATTTTTTGAATAAATAATGTCAAAAAATAAAATCATTACAATAATAAAATACCATAAAATGTGTCCCAATACTATTTGATGATATTTTTCCGACCATGCGAATGCATGAGTAAATTTGGACTCCCCATGGAGCCACATGGATATAAAAAAGACATTTTATAAAAATTTATTAAATGTGATGATAAATAAATCATTCACAAGTATCTCTAAATAAGAAAAATTAATATGGGGTTATATAAGTTATATCATTGACTATAAATATTCATTAAAAATATACTAATATTTCTTGAATCATGATATTTTATTTATAATTATTATACACTATATAAATAAATTCAATTATG
Organism: Viscum album; assembly: GCA_963277665.1. Classification (NCBI taxonomy): domain Eukaryota; kingdom Viridiplantae; phylum Streptophyta; class Magnoliopsida; order Santalales; family Viscaceae; genus Viscum; species Viscum album. The sequence goes on along the minus strand of OY728138.1, from coordinate 123,581,404 downwards.
ACACAATGATGATACTATGACCGATTCACGAAAAAAGGATATAAATAAATTATATTATAAATATTAAAATAAATATAATTTTATTATTATAAAGCCATGAACAAATTTTATAGATTATATCAACATATTATATTTTATTTAATTACTTTGGTTTGAAGAAATCAAGATTATATGAATTTTTAAAAAATTCTGGTACGAATAGTGTCCAATATCGACATAATTCTTAACTTAAATCATAAAACAATTTATTAAATGATATTAAATAAAAAAAATTGTCATATTTTCTCATATGGTTAGGATAAGTCCAAATGTGTCATAAATATTTTCTTTTTGTATTTTTATATGATTTGGAAATTACTTTAACCCACATTTTTAAAATAAAATGGTATCATGGTATGATTAAAAGGGTAAAATAAGGTTTAAACAAAAAAGATAGAGATAAAATAATAGTCAAAACTAGTCTAAAAATTATTTTATTATGGTTATTCGAACCAAAATAATTTTATATTTTATTTAAAAGAGTTTAGAACCACTTTTAATTGAAATTGAATATATAATAAAGTTCTATTTCAAGACATTCTTAAAGTTACCATCCCCCTCTTATAAAAGGCCACCACAACTACGTACATAAATTACACTTATCAAGACCATTGGATCAACCAAATTATAAAAAAATAACATCCCAACATCCCTGCCTTCCTTTTAGAAGCCTTATAATTGGCAGAAGGCAATTCAAGAACACCATTTTGGCTCAAATCAAAAGAAGTTACCCGATTTAAAGGTAATGTCTTCTATCAAGTTCTTTTCATTTATTTTCCTTCTCTACTCACTATGATCTTTTTCATACCTTATTACATAAAAAACCAGTACCCTCAATATTCTAGTATATTTTTAGTAGAATTATTTAAACTACACATACACGCACCTACATCCAATCGATATGAACATTTTGTTTTTGTGTACGACAAACTACTTCCTAAAGAAACAATGATTGTTCAATTTTCACTTAACACCACTAATAGTGGCCATTATGATGGAATAAATATTTATATATGATATATATTATATTTATATTGTCTTTGTGAATCTATAGTTTTCATTTTTAATATGCCTTCAAGCTATTTGTGAGGGGGAAAAAAATTATTTCATTTGATAATAAGTGACATAAAAAGAATAATTATAGGGCCCTAGCCTTAAACAGTACATAATATTGAGTTAAGTCATGAATTCCAATTGATTATCTTTTCAGGTTTATATTTTTAGATAATTAGGCCATAACTACTACATTACATCAGAAATATTAAAAAGTAGACACTTATACTTAGTATCAATTTTTTTAATAAAATAAAAACCCTAAAAAAAGAATTATATTCTTGATATAAATTGTCCAGAATTATTAATTTCTTTGAACCTAACTTATACCTTGTGAAACACATTTCAAAAATATAGGATGAGAATAAAAAGCTTAGTAAGGGTTATAAAATAATGAAATAAATCATTAGTCCATAAACACATACAAAAAATAATCTCTTTAACACACATCATGAAATCATAAGTTTTTGAATAACACATAGAAATAATAAAGGTATCATGTGGCTTCCATAACATACTTATTTTTCATCATTCAATACTACATAGGGAGTTTCGTTTAGAATATCCATCAAAGTATATTCATTAAATACCTTAGGATAAACTTTTACATTTACCTATGACACGTTAACCAATGCATTGGAGGTCTATCATGGGCTCACCTTCCCTAGGATTATCATTGAAAAAATCATATACGTAAATAATGTCCATGATCCATATCATAATCATAACACAGAACAAGCATAACTTAAAGATATCATTACCAAATTTTAATCACAATATATCAGTTCATGATTTTGAAGTAATCAATGTGTTCACAAAAACATTTTTAATAAAATGATATATAAATGGGAATATGGTATATATTTTAATTAAAAAACACAACATCTTTTTATGGAATCCAAATATCAAATAATACTTGCGATGGTGGAAAAGTCATTGTCATCAAGTATATTAAAAATAAACATTCCATTTGTCATTTAGTAAAACAGTTTATATAAAAAATATTCCAATTGAATGAAATTTAAAGTTAGATGGGTTTTTACATTGTAAAAAGGAATGTGGTGTATAAATCAAAGTATGCCTCAATGAAAGTGGATTGAGACGAAGTTCTTTATCTCATGTCTGATATGACTTGTTCATTCTTTAATCTCCAGAATAATAACATAATGTTAATATTTACATTCATCTGATCCTATTTCATGTTTATTATTCCTTCTATATAACATATTACTATGTTATAAATATTACATAGTCACTTAAGTTAATAATGGTAATTTTGTCGATATTTGGTACATGAGTCAAAAATGATCTTCTTATAATAGAAGTTGTTCATGTGGTGAAAATTCCATTATCTACGGAATAGTATTCATGAATTAGTTATCATATATATCATATATATATCCTGTATATATACATATATATTTATAACAGTACATAACATTTGCAGATAAGAAATAAAATGCACCTTTCATGGAGACGATTATTCATACGTACATATGAACGCTAATTTCATTTCTACTTCATATTTAATGGAATGAAAACATAATTATAAATTTGTATACTATAATTCCAGTATAATATCCTATATAACTTCATTAACTCAAACATTAATGCATTCCTCATATGGCATGAACGAGTAACATCACTTTGAGTGGGCGATAGTCCGCACTTCCTCAAATGAAATTATTGTATTCACCCATTACTGAAAATATAAAGGTATTAACTAAATGATAAATATATAAGAATATAGGAAATATAAATATAATATATATCACATAAAAATTAAGTTCTATTATAATGGCCACCATTAGAGGTGATGAGAGATAATTGAACAATCTTCATGTCGTGAGACATTAGTTTTCCATCCACAAAAATAGTTTGTTCGTATCCATTAGATGGAGGTGTGTGGATGTTTAGTTCGAATAATTATCATAGAAATAATCTAGAATATTTTAGATACTGTTGTTTTTATAAAATAATGGAATAAAGAGAGTTTTGGGGGTAATTAGTGGAAAATAAAATAAAATAAATTGAGAGAGGAAACTATCTTTAAATCAGGTAACTCCCTTTGGTTAGAACCAAAAGACTTTATTGAAATTTCTTCATCCAAATTTGACTTTTATATGTGAAATATTATGATGTTGGGATATTATTTATTTATTGTTTGGTCAAGACAAGGCGATTGGGAGTTGTGAGTAATGTGTTAGAGTTGTTGTCATTTTATAAGAGGGAGGAGGGGCTCTTTAGGAAAGTTCGAAAGAATTATTTTATTATAAATATTATTTTCTGATTAAAAAGTTCAAAAAATAATTAAATTAGACTATAAGATAAATATAAGTCTAAATAAAATCATCCAATAAGAATTGGACAGGTTTTTGAGATATGTTCATCCTTATCTTTTTTATTTACCTTGTTGTTCAATTACTTAATTTTTACCATGTCTTCTTGTATATTCACGCAATATGGTTAATATATTTGCTATAAAATTTCAAGTTACCCAAAATGGATAATTAATTATATTTTTAACATTATATATTTCATTTGGATAAATCATAGATTTTTTGGACTATTTTATCATTTAGTAAAATCATAATTGATTTAAAAAACCATTTATGTCAATTTTTCTACAATTCATATCATGCATTTTTAAAACATCATAAAAACTTTAAAAATTCTAAAAAACATAATTAATTAAAATATAACCAGTTATAATAATACATAAAATTCTTTTATGGAATAAAAAGTCTAATAATATATTTATTTTAATATTTATAATCTCATTTATTTTAAACCTTCATTAATGAGGTAATTCTTTGATCATCATCGAGTCATGAATAAATAAATTTATATGATGTATAAAAACTAAAAAATATATAAAATGATGTAAAAAAATTAATCATTCAAATGACTCTTTATAGATGAAAATACAACATATATAACCCCATATAATGTTTTTAACTAAGAGATATATCTTAATGTTTCGTTTTCATTAAATTGAAATTAATATTTATAGAATTCCATTTTAACCTACAATTTTCTCCATGGGGTCTCAAAATCGACCCAATGATTCCCGTGGTCGTAAATGTATCGTTAAATAGGAATTTAACACGTTTTAGATTAATTTAATATTATTAAAACATTATTTTTTTACCTTTATTTACCATATTTACCTTTAAATGTGGTAAATTAAATATTTACTGAAGTTATTATTCATAATGTCTAAAAATAAAATATACCTCATTACATAATATGTCCCTCATGATTCTGAATATGGATTCAATTTTTGAAATTTGAAAACACATAAGTATCAAAAGTTAATTTTAAGTTTATTTCTTTGTCAAAACTAAAAAGCGTGTTTATAAAGAATAATTAGTATCAAAATTTTGATTATTATGTATGTTCAACTTCAATGTGAAATTGTTTACAATGGCCAAAATTTGATGAAATGAAAAAAAATATAATCCAATTTTACTATAAAACCAATTAAAAATAATATATCCCAATATAAATAAATTATATGAATCGAATTGTTTGACATAAAATGCAGTATTTTTTATTATTCATTAATAAATGAAATTTATTAGAAAAATACCAAAAATTTCCCAAAGTAAATTCTGATGTCCTTCTTCTAAATTGGACGTTTTATTTTTCAAATGGAACATATAAATGTAAAAAAGCTATATTTAAGAGGGGTTCACCATAAAAAGGGGGTAAAACGACCTTTTAAATATACTATAGTATTTATGGTTAAAATTGGATTCTTGTCATTTTAAGCCTCTAAATTTTATTGGATAAATGTAAAACCATTTATAAAACAAGTATAGTAATGATTTAGTTAGTTTTGATCATTACTGACAATACAACGACTATAAATAACTACCATTTAAAATAATATTATATTATTATTTTTCTGTAAGACTCACCCATGAGTGCAACATAATATTTCAGATAAATCCATAAATGCATGTCGAGAATTCCATTAAATAGAGCATCTCGATTAAAATAAAATTAATATTTAATTCACAAATATTAATAAATATGAAAATTTCATATCCCTTATTTACCTGGGATGTTACATCCATCCCCCTTTTAGAAATTTTGTACATGTAATTTTTATTCACTTATAAAATATTTGGTGGTATTTTTCAATCATAGAATTATCAGATTCCCATGATTCCTATTCAACCATATGTTTTTTTCAAAAAATACATTAACTAATGAATTACCTTATTCCAGAATGCATTCTCTCTTCGGTCAAGAATCTGGACTGGTTGTTCCTCATAAGAAAGATCCTCATCCAACAAAACTTCCTATAGACTCAATACGTGAGATAGATCTAGTATATACTTTCTCAACATTGAAACATGGAAAACATTGTGTACCTTGGATAAACATGGAGTTAAAACCATTATATATGTAACTGATACAGCTTATTCTAGGATTTCATAGGGTCTAACAAACCTCAGACTTAGCATTCCCTTCTTACAAAAGCACATCACAATTTTCCATGATTAAATGTTGAGAATGTCATGATCGCCTACCACGAAAGAATGATCCTTCCTCTAGTTATATCCACAAATGTTATGCCTTCTTGGAGCTATTATCATGTGATTTTGAATCAACTTTACTTTTTCTACCATCATTTCTACCAATTCTAGTCCCATCAACTTCATTTCACTAACATTATCCTAAAAAGATAGTGTTCGAAACTGAATTACATATAATGACTCAAATGGATCCATTTGTATTCTATAATGAAAAGTGTAATTATAAAAAAAATCAACCAAAGAAATATGGTGGTCCCAAAATCCCTGGTAATCCATTGAGCAATCCTGTTGCATATTTTCTAAAGTTTGAGTTGTTAATTCAGACTATCCATCTCATTATAGATGAAAAGTTGTACTAAAATTTAATTCAGTACCCAACGACTTTTGATGGCCATTCCAAAAGTTACAAGTGATCATGGGATCATGATCATATACAATGTATAGGGGAAATCCATACAACATAACTATCTCTTTAACATATAATTGAGAAATGTGATGTAGATTCAGAGTATCTTGAATTGGAAGAAAATGATCTGATTTAGTCAATCGATCTAAAATAACCCAGATTGCATTATTACATCAAGATTTATTTAGTAATCCCACAAAAAAATCATTGGATATATTTTTTCATTTCTGTTCTGACACCGGTAATGGTTGAACCATCCATTTCAGTAACTATTTCTCTACCTTAACATTTTGACAAGGGAAACACTTCACAGTAATGTCAAGAGTATCTCTTTTCATTCTTTCCCACCAGTACCACTCTAGAAGATATCTGTACATCATAGAACTACTGGGATGAGCTGAAAACATATGACAATGAGCATCACATAATAACTCTATGTTCATATATGAATCACAAGGAATACATAATATCTTCCTAATACTCAAATCACAATATTTATCAATGTTAAATTTAGGTAAATTACCCTTTTGAACCAATTCTACCTTTTTCTACAACTCACTTTCATCTTTCTGTTCTTGCCTTATTCTGTCTACTAGAGATGGTTCTACTTGAACATGAATCAAAACAGAGGAACTTCCTACACCAACAACTACTGTGCCAATGTTAATCAAATATTTAATCAATGGAACTTGTTCAAAATGTAACATAGTTTATGTAGCATTACATTTTTAACTCAAGTGTCATCCACTTTATTTTCCTTTCCTGTATCATAATGAATAGTTCAATCATAATCCTTGATTACGTCAATCCATCTCCTCTGTCTAATGATCAATTCATCCTTATTGAATATATTTGTCAAACTTTTTTTTCAGTATATGTTTCAGATTTTACTCCATACAGATGACACCTCCATATGTTTAAATCAAAAAATGGAATCCAATTCCAAATCAGGTGTTGTGTAATTTAACTCATGAGGTTTCAAATGACATGAAGCATAAGTAACTGCATGATCATTATTCATAAGGACACATCCATTTCCTTTCAACAAAGCCTCACTATAGATAAAAAAATATACCATATCTGTAAGGTAATTCCAATACTGGAGCATTCACCAATGTATTTTTCAGTTATTGAAAACAATCATCACATTCTTTTGTCCAGATGAACTAAACACCTTTTTGAGTTAATTAGTTATTAGGCTGAATAACATTGAAAATTTTAGAGAAACCTCCAGTAATAACCACTAAACTAAGAAAACTATGGATCAATGTTATATTTGTAGGAATTGGCCATTCTTCCACAACTTTAGATTTAACTGTATCAATAGTTATGTAATTTTTTGAAATAATGTGGCTAAGGAGTGAGATTTTTTGTAACCAGGACTCACACATGCATAATTGCCTTTATAGTTTTTTCTTTTAAGGTTTGATAGAAAACCCTTAAGTTATTTTCATCTTCTTATTTTCTTTTGGAATAATCCAAAATATCAATAATAAACCCAACTAAAAATATATCAATGAGGTCACATAAATATCTTTTAATAAGATCCATTAATAAAACAGGTTCTTTGATTAACACTAAATGCACAACTAAAAATTGATAATGGCCATATATAGTACAAAATTTGTTCTTCAGAATTTTTACTTCCATTATATTCAAATGATGATACCCCAACCTCAAGTTAATATTTGAAAAATATTGAGCTCTCTAGAACAGATCATAAAAATCATCAATATAAGACTAAGGATACTTATTCTTAATAGTTATGTTATTCAAGTCTCTATAATCAATTAATAGTCTCATTGACCCATATTTATTTTTATCAAACATGACTGGATCACCCCATGGTGATATGCATGGTCAAATGAAACCTTTTTCTAATAACTCCTAAAATTGATTCTTTAACTCTAAAAGTTCAATTTGAGTCATTTGAAAAGGCGGTCTTGAGATTCTCTTAGAATGAGAAAATTCTTCAATAGTAATTTCAATTTCTTGGTATGGTATTATACCAGGAAACTATTCAGAAAGAACATTTACCATAGTCACATAATTAATCTGTATAGTTCCATTGTTTTCAACAATTTGTGAATGGTAACATTCATTTACATCTTTAACCAGTTCTTCAGCTTCCTAATAGGTTATCATAAGTAATGGTACATTATTGTATCCAAACATAAATTACTTCGGAAAAGAAAAATCTTTTCCTCTTTATTAAATCATAGAATGTTAAATGGAAAACCAATCCATACCCAAAGTAACATCAAACACTACTAGAGGAAAAACAATATTGTTTATAAGTAGATTTTTTCCATACACAATGATAAGAAGGTTCAAATTCTTTATTTTTGCCTCTACATTTCATCCAGATGTCCTTACCATATGTTTAGGATTATATCATGAGATGGAATTCCCAATTTACTATAAAATTTCACAGAAATGAAAGAATGCGTACACCCTGAATCAATCAACACATGGAATAATCTAAATAAAGAAACATTGTACCTGATAATAATTCATTTGATATCCCAACATCTGTTGAAGTAGATACAATGGATTTTACCCATCCATTTAGCTGGTAGTCCGGATGTTTCCCATTATTTGAGTTCTTCATCAAAGACACATTCTCCAAATGACCCATTTCAATGCACTTAAAACATTTTTCTAACTATAAATAATATTTTTCCTTAGAATTTCCATAATCTTTTTTAGTGTAATTACATGCTTTATGTTCCATTTTACCACATCGATATAACCTTAAACAATTCAAAAATATTTTCCAAAAATATTTTTTAAAAAACTTTTTCACAAATTGTAAACTTATGTTTCTTTCCGTAAGACATTTTTGCAGATTTCTTCCCCTTCATCTTCCACCTCGACCTATTATTCTAATTTTTACAACGAATACCTGGTCATCAAGAAAATCAATTTCCACCTTCTCCATACATCAAAAATGTTCTTCATAACATTTGATCTCATGAGAAGATAAATATTTTTGATACTTTGGCTTTGATCATGAGTAAAAAAATTGATTTTACTATCATGCTTCTATAAAAAAAATTTGATTATACAATTCAATCCGAGTCAATTTTTCCTCATATGTATCCTCTATGTAATCATCTTTCCTATATTCTAGTAATTTTTTATCGTCCAAAGTTGAACCCATTTGGAAAATATTTCTCATGAGGAATTACTTTGAATTCATTCCAATTAAGAGCATCAATCTCTTCAATATCCCTGCTATTTTTAACCATCATTCACCACTAATCAACTTCACATTCAGAATAGAAAACAGTGAGACTAACAATTAGATGTCATAAAAATCATATGACATAAATAATCTTATTCATTACATTAATCCACCCTTCAAATAGAATAGGGTCAGATGATCCTCTAAATGATGGGGAATATTGCCTCATGAAATGCTTTACTACTGACATGTGCCTCTATAGTTGATCTGGCTAAACTCTTGTAAGGATTCCAACGACATTTATAGCCTAATTCACCTATTCCATCACTAAAACAAACTGTTCATTTCTGATTCTGATCATATTAGGTTGCTCATTTGGAATGTTGTTTTCCTCTTGATGTTGTCGCATCCTAGCTACCATGTTTCCTATGTCAGAAACCATTCTGAACACAATAATATCTTAGGCAAATAAACATGATAATTTTTAAATGCTATATCATTTCAATTATAGAATAAATTAATTCATGGACATTAATTTAACAATATCATACCTCCTAATGTTTTCTAAACAGACCATTGATACCAACTATAATGCCTCATCCATAAACATTACATAATATTGAGTTAAGTCAATAATTCACTTTGAGGATCTTTCTAGGTTTAGAGTTTTAGAAAATTATGCCTTAACTATAAAATTACATCTCAAATATTACAAAGTAGACACTTCTACTATGAATCCAATATTTCATAAAAAAAATAGAAAACAAGAATTCTTTTCTTTATATAAATCTTCTTGAATTCATCCCTTTTTCTTACCCTACCATACACCCTATGAAAAATATTTCTTAAACTTTTAATTACCATAAAACCCACAATCGGTGATATAAAATAAGAAATGAAATCATTAGTCTATTAATACATACAAAACATCAGTTATTTGACGTACAACCTTGAATCACAAGATTTATGAATAACACATAGAAATCATAAATAATAATGGGAACTTGTGGCATCCATTACATACATACACTGTAGTTTTCACAGCGATATAAGGAGTTACGTTCAAAATACCTATCATAGTATATTCCCTAATTCTCATAGGAGAAACATTAACATCTACCTCTATCATGTTACCCAATGCATTGGATATCTATCTAAGGCTCACCCACCCATGGATCACTATAGTACAACCCAAATACGTAAACAATTCCAATGAACCATAACATAATAATAACACATGAACAAGCCTAATGGAAAGATAAATTTTCACATTGCAATCACAATATATCATTTCATGATATTAAAATAATAAATGAATTATAAAAACCATTTTCAATACCAAAATATGTAAAATGGTATATGGTATTTTTTTCTATTACAAAACACTACGACATGTTAACGAATCCAAATTTCAAATAATACTCACAGTGGTGGGAATGTCGTTGTCACCACATACATTAAAATGAATCATTCAATTTCTTGTTTAATAAAACACTTCTTTGAATAAATATTCCCTTTGAATGAAATTAAATATAAATGGTATTTATACACCATATAATGGAATGTCATGTATAAATCATTGTATGCTTAAATGAAAAGAGATTGAGATGATGTCTCATACCTCGTGTCTGACTTGACTCGTTCGTTCTTTAATCTTCTGAATAATAAACTAAATTTAATTTCAAATTATATCAGAACCATTTTTATATTTATTATTCTTTTTACATCACTTATTACCGTGTAATAAATATTACATAATCATTTAATTTATTAACGATCATTTTGTCAATATTTGGTACTTGAGTAGAAAATGAACTTCTTATAATTACATGTTGTCCATGTGGTCAAATTTCCCATTGTCTCCAAAATTATAATAATGATTTATATATCATATATATCTTGTATATATATATATGTATGTATTTATAATATTACATAACATAGGTAGATGAGAAATGAAATGCACCATTCATTAAGACGGTGAACTGTACCTATGAATGAATGCTACTTTCATTTGTATTTCATATTTAATGGAATGAATCATTTTGATAAATTGGTATATTATAATTCTAGTATAATATAATATATATTTTATTAACTTTTACCTTCATACGTTCCACGTATGGCATGAACGAGTCATGTTAGTTTGAGGGGGCGATAGTCTGCACTTCCTCAATTGAAATTATCATATTTTCCAATTATGGAAACAATAATTCTATGATATAAATGAAAAATACCGAAGGATAAAGTCAATATAAATATAATATATATATAAAATATAAATATAGTGACATCATAATGTCCATCGTGAGAGGTGGTAGGATATAATTAAACAACCATCGTTTCGTCAGGCAGTTGTCCACCGTACACAAAAACAGTATGTTCGTATCCATTAGATGGAGGTGTGTTGTTGTTTATTTTGAATAATTATCATAACAATGTACAAGTATATTTAAGATACTATTGTCATTATAATAGAATGGAATAAATAGAGTTTATGGGGTTTGAGAAGGAAAATAAATTAAAATAACTTGAGAGAAGATGTTACCTTAAAAATCGGTAACTCCCTTTGATTTGATCCAAAATAATTTATTGATATTCCTTATACACAAAGTATTGATTATAGGTGGAATATAAGGATTTTGGGAGCTTATTAGAGTAGATTTTGGATTATTGAAGGGGCTTAAGAGATGCGAGTAATGGGTTTGAGGTGGTCTCTTTTTATAAGAGGGAGGAAGGGATCTTTAGGAAATACTGAAAGTGTTATTTGATTATTAAGATTATTTTCAATTTCAAAAGGACAAAAAATAAATAAACTCTAATATAAGATGAATATATATCGAAATTAAATCATACAATAATAATTGGACTGGATTTGGTTATTTTTTAATCTTTATCTTCTTTATTTAACACTTTTTTAACTTATTTAACTTTTAACATGTCTACTGGTAAATTCATACTATATGGTTAATATATTTACTAAAAAATTAAAAGAGACCAAAAATGGATTATTAAGGACATTTGAATCATTATATATTTTATTTTTATGATTCACATATTTTTATGACTATTCTATCATTTAATAAAATATTAATTGATTTAAAAATACATTTATGTCAATTTTTATAATACTCATATCATGACATTATAAAAATCCATAAAACATGATAAATTCAAAAAAAACATCATTAATTAAAATATAAGAAGTCATAATCATCCATAAAATTTATGGATGGCATAATAAGTTTCAAAAGAAAATTATTATAATATATATAATCTCATTTAGTTAAGACATTCATTTATGAGTTATGATTACATAATCATTATGTCATAATTAAATTTATTTATATTATGTTTAAAAATTATAAATAAAATACCATGATGTAAGAAATATTTTTAACAGTATAATGACTAAATATAATTTAAAAGGGAACTTATATAACCCCATTTAATTTTTTTTATTAAGAGAAATATATCTATGTTACATTCTTATTAACATTGAATTAGCTTTTATAAAATGTCATTTTCACATACAAGTGGCTCCATAAGGTTGCAAAATTGACCCAAGGATTCCCATGGACAGAACTGAATCATTTAATATTTCTAGGACATTTTTTGGGGCTATTAAATATTACTATAAATTATTTTGGTTAATGTTATTTACCAGACATTACTTTAGACCATAGTAAGTAAAATATTTACTAAAGTTACTATTTATAATGTCTAAAAATAAAAGTTACCAATTTACACAATTTGGACATCAAGATTACAAATATTGAATCGGTTTCTAAAAATTCATAATAATGAAGATTCAGAAAATAATTTAAAATTAATTCACCTTGTCAAAACTAAAAAGCATGTCTTTAAGAAATAATAACAATCAAAAGATTGTAACTTATTTATGTCCAAATTCAATGTGAATTTTCTTCCAATGGCCAAAATTGGATTAAATCGTAAAAATATTATCAAATTACACTTTAAAACAAATAATAAGGATAATCTATCTATATAAATAAATCAGATGAAATGACAGTGTTGACATAAAATATAGTATTTTTCATTATTAGTTACAAATGAACATTGTTAAAGAGATACCAAAAAATTACCAAAAATAAATTTTGATGTCCCAAATCAAAATTAGACGTTTATTTAGTCATAATGAACATATAAAATAAACAAAAACTATATTTAAAAGGGGTTTGACATCAAAAGGCGGTAAAATGACCTTTTAAAAATATTAGAGTATTTATGCTTAAAATTGGATTCATTCTCATTTTAAGCCTCAAAATATTATTGGATAAGTGTAAAAATATTTAAAAATATGTATATTATTATTTTAGTAAGTTCTGTTCATTCCCATGAATACTACTGCTATATGTTAACTACTATTTAAAATAATATTATATTATTATGTTTCAGTATGACTCAACCTTGTGTGCAAAGTGAGATTTCGGAAAAACCATTATTGTGTGTTTGGTACGCCATCGAACATAGCATATCGTTTAAAGTAAAATAAATATTTATTTCAGAAATATTAATGAATATGAAAATTTCATATCTATTATTTACTTGGGAAGTTACAATAATAAACATGAAAAAGGTTATGAAGAGAGTATAAGTTATGTTATGTTTATTATTAAGGATGAACAAGTAACTTACATAACGAATCAAACTCAAGGTATGAAACTTAGTCTCAATATCTATTCATTGAGGCATGTTTTGATAATATTCACCTCATTATTTTATACAGTTTATAATAAACCACATTGACTTTTAATGTCATTCAAAGGGAATCTTTTTTCTATGAAGCAATATACAAAACAAAAAAATGAATGTTTCTAACACATGTGGTGACAAAGACCTCTCCGCCACTGTAATTTTTGTTTTATATTTGGAGTCCTTTAAAAGCATTAATGTTTTCTAATGGAAAACAAATCCAGTATTCCCTTTTAGGGTGTTTTTGTACTGAAAATGGTTTCTAAAATGGATTGGGTATTTCAATATCCAAAAATGATTTCTGTTGATTGCAAATGAAATTTTATATGTGGTATGTTGATATTTTAATATTTTATGTGTTATGATTATATAATGGTACTTGGACATTTTACGGCTGGTTACATGATAAACCAACGACAGGTGATTAAGTGATAAACCAAATAATGGGTGGTTCCATGAAAAACCAAGGACGACTGGTTATGTTATAACCTACAATGCATTGGGTATGGAAGTCATCCATATGCCTATTCCACTTCGTGATATATATGGACGTTAATCGTTTGGTTATTCCTTTTAAATAATTTTACATCCTATGTTACCTTTATTTGTCATATGCTCCTTTATATGGGATTTATGGTAACATTTTTGTTACAAAAAATGGTAAACATAAAACTTATATTTAGTGAAGTGTTTTAGTTACTTCTTAAAGGTAAATAGTTGTACTTTATGATAATGTTTTCATGGTTTAGATGTTTTCACATGAATAATAGTTTCCATTCATTATATATCCCATAGTGAAATTTTTATATTGTTCCCATGTTTTGAAATGTTTTTCACCTGACATAATGAAGAATATATTCAACGATGGGATTAAGGAAAATCTATGCTGTTAAAAATGAAATGATTCCATGTTTCCTTTTAATGAGTTTTTGTTTTATGAAAAGAAAATGGATTGTGAGAATAAGTGTCTATATGTAATATTCATTTTGTTATTTATCAGTTATAATATAATTTTTAAAAGCTCCAAATCTGAAATGATCTTCTATGTGAGATAAAGTCAAATTATTGACTTATCTTAATATTAATTAATTTTTGCAGTTGTGGCCTTATAGTTGGCATCAAAGGTTAGTATAGATAATATTTGAGGTTATGGTGTTATTTATGTGGATGTGAAATTGTTTATATACCCATAATGGTAACCTTATTAGAAATATTGATATTTATTTTAGATAAATTGAATGTGTTTATGATAACATGAATAAGTATATATTAGTGTTTACCATCATCATAAGATAGTATATGACGATATTACATATGTAACCACACTAACCATTTTGATTTTAGTAAATTTCTTGATCTAGAAGCAACCAATGTAATAATGTATTTGAAGGAAACTATGGGGCTTTTCTGAATAAGAAATTAAATGAAATGGGAGCTACAATGAGAACTCTTGTGGTTATTCATAACCAACTATCTGGAGCCATTATTGACTACTCAAACCATAGTGATTTCTCTATGGAATCGTATATGTGAGAAATTAATATATATGGATGTTATGATAATAATAAAAAAGGTATGTATATAAAAAAAATATATGTCAAGGATTTGGAAATAAATACCTAGGATGATTATTCAAAGGGAAAGGAAGATTTTATTGATGTGGTTATGAAGGTCATAAAGAAAAAACCTACCCTGGAAAAAGGAATATTTTAGTTTCCTCTAATAAAGGGAAGGAAGTTATTTTTCAGGGATCAATTGAATGTTTTAAAAGTCGAGTTGTTGGTAATTACCCAAATAGATGTCCAATGAAGATGGTATAGGAACTTGTTTCGCAAGGCCGTAGAGATATAGGTTTACCAATTCTTAACTCCATTGCAAATGAATATGAGGAAACTAAAAAGGACCTCTGATAGGTATTGATTACTTTTTAGCTCATGTTTTGATATTATTGAAATATTAGGAAATTACACATGTTTTTTATGAAAGAAGTATAAGAGAATAATATGGAGCAATCTTTATAAGGAATCATTAAAAGTGTTCAATGATTAATATGTATTCATTTTAGGAATTAAATATTTATATTGGATATATGGATGATGATATTTTAAAATGTATTAATTATGGGATTACTTAGGAAGACTTATAGTATTTCTAACAATTAAATTTTCTATAAAAAATTTAATTGAGGAAATGTTATCTTTTATATTGTAGATATTTCTATTCAAGACCATTATCTTTTATATAATACTTGACTTTTAGGAAAATACAAGTTATTACTTTTTGAGATGTAAAATGTGAGGTATGAGATAAAATTTGAGGTTAAAATATGTTATGGTTATATTTGAGGAATTTATCTCATTTCTAGGAATGTTATGGAATTATATTGAATGTGAAAAAGGACAATGCACAGACTGTGTGACAACCTGTCATGTCAAACAAAGATTTATGAATCGAACCCACAACCAATGTGTGACTAGGATTTATTGCCTACCACTAGCCTTTTTGGTGTCTCCGGTTAGTATGAAATATTAATATTAGTTAAATAATTTTATTGATCAATAATAAGTGTATTTTTGGAAATTATTTTTTATCAAATTAATATCATTATTATAGGAAAATTATTTGGTCATTAAGATGTAAATGTTATTTTTAAAGACGTTCATTTTTTGGGGAACACTATATACCTAAGGAAAATTAAATACTATGTGATTTAATTAGTGGGGTAATGGTTGAAATATTATTATTATTGAATCTGTGGTTTTACTGTGTAAAGTTATGTTATTTGTGAAAATTATTAACCTCGCATGTAAAATAGGTTATTAGGTTAAATACATTTCAATATGAGACTTTTAGAGTAGTCGGTGTTATTTACCGATAAATGTTAAGATTTATCAAATAAGTCTTTGTGATCAAATCCTTTTAATTTTTTTTTCAATCCCAGTTTATATTATTTTGATGAATTTTAAGGAAAATTTGGTATTTAATAGTCTTTGTTGAACATTGATTATTGATTGTTAAATTTTGGAGATTAAGAGTAGTATTTATTTTTATAAAAGATTATCCTTTTACGAATAATATAATATTTTACTAACCATTTCTATTTTTGTTAATATATAATCATAGAGGAAATATATAATTCCTCTATTTTTTTATTTTGTGATTCTCTATATGTTTATTATAGCACTTCAGTTCTGACCAAGTCATCATGAGTAATCATCGTTTAGAGAAAAGATGAGCTTGTGGTAGAAAATTATTAAAGAATTAAACTCTACTTGAAAATTTAGTATAATTTCTTATGATATTAATCTAGGTAGTAATGAAATTATTCAAATATATAAATAATATCCTCATGTAAAAATGTTATATGCATTCTATTATCAACAAACTATTACCCAACTACAAATTTATTGTATTGTGGTGGTAAATTTTCTGTGATCATATTCTATATCACTATCTATTAGTTTATGAGAGTTGGTATTTCTTCCATATCCAGGTTTTCCAACATGGAACCCTAGTATGGGTGATCTTAGGTGACCCTTGTACTTATATTTATTTCTTTTAATGTGGTAGTTTTATTAACCATTTTTCTGATGTGGGTTTTTCAATGAAGTTTCCAATCCCACTTTTAAAATTGTGAGGACATAATTTCTATAAGGGGAAATGTTGTAATGACCAAGGTATTTATAAAATAACACTACTTAATTTTTGTAAATATATATGAATAATAGATTAATTTTTCATTAAAATGGAGACTTTTTCAAATAGCATACACAACATGCGCAAATGGGTTTCTCCTAAATCTTATGTTGTACAAAACATTGAGTTCTAATGAAAAAATAATAAAATAATAATATTATTATTATTATTTAAAATGGTAGTTAACGAATATCCATTATAATGGAAAGAATTAATAGCACCAACTAATTTATTAAATATGGCTTACAATGTTTAAATAATGATTCATTGGTTACCAATTTCATTAAAAATGGAAATAAAAACCAATTAAATATAAATGATGTGTTTGTATGAAAACATATTTAAAAGAGAATAATTGTGTTTATAAATCAAATCACTCTTTATGGATTTTTATTTAATTAAAAATATATGTTATTAATTCAATGTAATATTTTAAATTCATCTTATATTTTTTCTGGATATGATATAAGAACAAATTCATTTTTTAGATAAAATAATTACATTTTTAAAAATACAGTTTTACCATATTTTGATGGAGAACCCTTAATATATTTTGTTTTTTTAACCATAATATGTTCTATTTGTAAAAATAAGAAACTTATTTAGATATAGGACAACATAATTTTTTTTTTGGGAAATTTTGAAATTTTTCTAATTACTATCATAATTTGTTGAATAATAAAAATATGCTATATTTTAATTGAGAACAATTTTTCATATCAGGATATCATATATGGATAAATATTATTATTTATTGGGTTTAAATTATAAATAAAATTTATATTTTTTGTTTATTCTAATTTTTAGCATTGATTTTAATTTTACTTTTAAATTAGATATAAACACATGTCAATCATTTAATAGATTTTATCTCTTAAAACACTCTTTTTGGTTTTGAAAATGGGATTTAATTATAAATTAATTTGGGTACATTTTGTGATCTAAATTTAAAAAAATGGATTATATATTTTGAATCAGATGGTTTAATTTTATATCCAATATGTTCCTTTTATTTTTTGACATTATCAATTGTAACTTCAATAATTTTTTTATTTACAGTGGTTAAAGGTTAAGTATTGTAAATATGCGTAATAAATTATATTTTAAAAATATTAATCAACTATAACCCAATTAATAATACTACTGGATGAGATATGTCTGACCATATGCATCTTTGGGTTGATATTGGTACCCCATTGATCCACATGGACGTGAAAATGACATTTTATAATAAATAATTTTGTTAATGATAAATATAAAATTAAAATTTATCTTTTACAAGAAAAATGTTAATATGGGTTCATATAATTGATCTCATATACTATAAATAGTCATTTTAAATTTAAAAATATTTCCTTCATTATTATTTTTTATTTACAATTTTTAGACATTATATAAGTTAATTTAATTATGACACAATGATGATGAAATGATTGATTAATTAATGAAGGATTCAAATAAATGATATTATAAATATTAAAATAAATATAATTTTATTATTTTGTTGTAGTCCCTAAATTTAATAGATTATACTAACATGTTATATTTTTGTTAATTCCTTTGCTTCCAATTAATCAGGTTTTTATGAATATGTAAAAAGGCCATGAATGAATAGTGTCCAAAATGGACATAATTCCTAACATAAAACATAAAATAGTTTATAAATGATATTAAATTTCTAAAAATATAATATTTGTCTAAATGGTTAGTAAAATTCTATATATTTCATAAATAACATTTTTTGGGTCTTTTGATATGATATATTAATTAAATTAACCCACAATGTTTCAATAACATGTTATCACGGTATTATTAAAAAGTTTGAAATAAGGGTTAAAAAAATGATAAGGATAAATAAATATTCAAATCATGCAAAAAAATATTGTTTGATAGTAATTCGATCTAAAATAATATTATATTTTAATTAAATGTTTTTTGAACATTTTTAATTGAAATTGAATTTATAATAATTTAATATTTCTAGAGTTTCTTAAAGTACCCATCGTCCCTCTTTAAAAGGAAACTACGTATACCCACATATGTCACACCTCTCAAGCCCCATGGATCTACCAAATTCATCCCAAAAAAGATCCTAGAATCCATAAATTCCTTATAGAATACTAACCTTTCACATAATTCAATTTAATAAATAATTTGGCTCAAATCAAAAGAAGTTACTCAATTTAGAAGTAACATCTTCCCTCATGTTCTTTTCTTTTATTTTCCTTCTCCACTAACTACGATCTTATTATTCCTTTATTTCATAAAAACACCATTATACACAGTATTCTAGGATGATTTTATCAAAATAATTCAATCTACATTTACACACACCTTTTTCTGATGGGTACAATCATATTGTTTCATTATAAGGTGAACTACTTCCTCATGAAACAACGATAGTTCAATTTTCTCCTAACACCTCTAATAGTGTAAATTATGATGGAACTACATTTATATATTATATATATTATATTTCTATTGTCTTTATGATTCAAAAATTTTATTTGCAACACACCTTTATGATTTTCATGATGTGAAAATATGATAATTTCATTTTAGGAAGTGTGGACTACCGCCCCTCAAACTCTTATGACTTATAAATTCTATAAAAGAAACTTATAAATGATGGTGTTGTTAATAATATGAGACATACATGACCTAAATATAATACAGGTATTATAATATAGATTAATACCATTTGAGTATTATTTTATTGACAAAACAAATAATTCAATGTACCGTTCATGCTTATGTAGGACATACCATGTCCATGAACTGTGAATTTCATATCTTATCACCAAATGTTATGGACTATATTAAAAACATATATAATAGATATATATGATATTTTAATCATGTATATCATTCTATAGATTATTTACTTCTCACTACATGTATAATTTTTATAAAAAACATGTTTATTTTCAACTCAAGTACTAAATATCAACAAAACATCCGATATTAACATAAATAATTATGTAATTTTTATAATGTGGTAATATGTGATATAAATGGAATAATAATCATGATTATGGTTTTGATGAAAGTAGGAATTAAATTATGATTATTATTCAGGATAAACAAGAAACAAATATGGAAAATTGGACTCAAGGTAAGGGACTTCATCTCAATCTCCTTTCATTGAGGCATATTTTGATAATATACCCCTCTTTCTTTTATTCGGTGTATAATAAACCCCTTTGAAATTTAATTTCAATCAAATGAAATATTTTATCTACTAAGTGCTTTACTAAAAGACAAAATGAATGTTTTTAACATTTGTAGTGACAATGACCACTCCATCTGTATAATCATTATTTGATATTTGAATTATTCTATAATCCTTATTGTTTTTTCAAAAGGAAAATAAATCCATAATTCCCATAATGGGTGTTTTCATATTGATAATGTTTTTTTAAATGGATTGAGGATATAAATATCTTTAAATGATTTCTTTTTGTTGCAAATTAAACTTTATTAGTGAAATGTTGATAATTGAAATATTTTATGTGTTATGATTATATAATGGTACATGGAAATTTTTTGGGTGGTGATTTGATAATATAATGATGGCTGGTTCTGTGATAAATCAAATGATTGGTGGTTGCATTAAAAAAATGATATGTGGTTGTAATGTCTCGAATTTTTCCATTTTTATTTTTAAATATTATATGGAATAATTTCGAGACCGGGCACGAAGACGGAACATCATTCTAAGGTCCAGTGGTCCTGGAATGGTGGTTTGAACTTTTTATTAGTTAAGTAAGTCGGTACTTGTGCGCAGTTGTGGCGATTTCCAAACTAATGCTCAGATTAATAATCTAAGCACACTGTTGCGTCCGGGACAATGAATTTACCTAAGAATGAGGCTAACCTCGATCGGCGCGGGTTGAGAGAGAAAGTTAATTTTCAGACGTTTTAAGTAAAATAAAATAAATTACGTTAACAAGTTTATTTTATTTCATTTAAGGAAACATCCGCTGTAGTGCGGAAACGGCGCAGCTATTTCCTAAATTAATGTCAAGTCAATGTCATTAATACTTCCGTGAAATTAAGTGCCAAACCTTGTTTCCCTTTTTAATGGGTTAAGCAATTGTGGATCGTTTGTGACGAGAGAGGAACCTCTCCAGAATCCGTGCCGCATTGGAACAAACCCTCTATGACGAACGACGACGGATTGGGGCTTTGAATTGATGTGCCGACGACATTGAAGGATATCGATGACAACGGAAGTGTGGTGCCTTCATCAACGATCGATCCTTTCAAAAGGTAGGGGTTGTTATTTCTATTTCTTTCCCCCATTTTTAGTTTAAACAATGAACGCAGATTAACCACGAATAAGTTGATCCGCGGATTCGTACGTTCTTGCGGGAGGGTTTTTTTGGCGATTTTGGGGAATTGATTCATGTTTTTTGTTGTTGTTGATTCTTTCTTTGTTTATAGCAATTAACGGGAGCGGATAATCGCTGTGACGAACGACGGCGGAGGTTCGTTCCTCAATTATTGTTACTGGATTTATTTCCCCAATTATTTTTCTCATACGTTCTTCGCGTTCTTCACGGGGCGATGAACAACTGATCATTGCTCATCTGTTCTACGACGCAGTGATCCCAAATCGAAGGTTCGACATCGAAACGACCTTGTGGTGGTGCGACGACGATGGCAGACGACGAATCAGACCGGATCAGAAAGAGCATTCTTCGAGCGTTCTTCATGTGGGAAGACCAAAACATGTTTTTGGAGCCGATCGGAGGTCTGAAAACACAGGAAGAGGCTTCGTGGCATCGAGGCAACCAATCCCAGAAGGTTTCGTGGCGATCAGACGGCTGGATTGACAATCGTGCAGCACGGGAGGCACGCTGCCGAGGAGCGCCGTTTCTAGAAATTTCTGGAACACATGGCATGTACTTCTGAAGAACACGTTGTGTAGTGCTGGTGGTGGTGACTATGGTTTCATGGTCAGAGATAAAGAACACGACACGTGACCCTGATCACACATCTTTTTTGACTTTCCCCGAAGCACGGCGTGTACTATGGGTAGTACACGGACACAGGATGATCTACACGGCTTCAGGCTGCACGACATGTACGGCATGGCAGAGGCGGCTATGCGGGACTCGGCGTGTACCCAGGGGGTACACGGAAACAGAATGGAGTACATGACCGTGTACTCTATCACACGGCCAGGTGAGGCCAGCAGCACGGGTCACCCATGTGTCGACTACACGGGTTGGAGTACACGGGTTGATGATCGTGTACGGGTGCATGGCCAACGTACACGGGGCCAAAAAAAGTCACTTGGGAACGGTGTGTACATCGTACTACACGCAGTGTACTTAGTTTTCCCAAATGACCAGCCTGAGACACAGGTCGTTGTACGCGGGCAGTACCCAGGGTCAGACAACACGGCGTCTATATTTTCTACACGCTGTGTACTTTTTGAAATTAGTATGGTCCTCCTATTCATCGTATCTTGGATATATTTTGTTTGGGTTAGTTCCCCTTCCTCTCGTTCCCCTGAAGGTCAAGCATCGTTTCAATCTACACTAGTATGATCCCTTTAGCCGGACTCTCTGTGATAGAGTCGGCATCCCTCCGAGAGGCCCGGAGCGAGATCCTCTATCAATTCTTGACCCTTGGGAGGGTCCGGCACCGACGTGACCAACTCTATTGGGTGTTGATCCTCTACCTAGCTGGCGTATCACCTAACTGGTGAATTCGGATGAGTCGCGGTATCCGCCATAGTGATCCTCATCTGTGTATGGTGATCTTTCCCACTCAAGAGTGTGTCTCCCGTAATGAGTGCATTCTATTTGTCTTAACCTTCCCACTCAAGAGTGTGTCTCCAGTAATGAGTGCATCTACCTCTCGTGATGGTTCCCGATGAACATCACTTCTCGGACGAACATCATAAGATCTATAATACATGTGGTGTGTGTTCTCCCGGAATGAGTGCATTACAGAATCTTCAAACGGAATCCCTAACAGGGGTATGCGGTTGTGTGGCTTGTCCAATGACTACGAGTCTGGGTTTTGAGTATATCTGGTTCGTTCTATATGTTCTGTAGTCATATACTCATCAAATCTGAATCTACCTTTACATTGTTTACTACTTTGGGGTTTTTGTGGTCCTCTACTGAGTTTTGTTATACTCACCCCTGCATGGGCTTTACCCAAACGTCTGGTGTCTTGTGCAGACGAGCAGTCTTTTGACAGAGTCTAGGGAGGACCATGGTAGGACTGAGCTTTCTGAGTTCCCTACAGGTCGAGGTGTTCCTATGGATACGAGGGGCATTCCTAGTACCTTTTGATTACAGGTTGAAGTTTGCAGTTTTCAGACTCTTGTTTGTTTTCTTTTTTGGTGGGATTGTATTTGTTGCCCAGTTTACTTTTATAGTACTCTACCTTTTATTGTACTCAGTAGGGTGGTTTTAGTTGTATGCATGCACTCTTTTTCCTTAGTGGTATTTATATTTCAGAATTTGTGGTCTTGGAGATTTGTGTGTGTGTACAGGTACTTAGGCAATGCCTCCCATGTTAGGGATATGCCTACTCAGTGCTAGTCACCAGCCCCTGGCCTATTGGAGGCAGGTTTGGGGAGTCACGGCGTGGGCCCCACTGGGACGGGTCATGACATAGTGGTATCAGATGTGGTTGGTTCTACCTTAGGACCATGAGTCTATGAGTTTGGTTTGAGGCAACAGTGTTAAGTGTTTCGGGTTCGACGTTCAGGCCAGGGACCCCGGTGTTGGTGTGGTGGCCGATGTATCTAGACACCAGGACTCTGATAACCTGCTTTTCGACTCGATATACAAAAACAGTTGTTGCGGGGAAACAAAAAGGTACATGCATCATATTGGATTGGTTTTTGGTTTCTATGTCCTTTGTGTCATCTCTCTAGATATACTCTTTAACCATGGTACATCTTGTTTCCTTAAAGGATTCCTCCGTGATGCATACCCACTAGGGTTCAGTAGCACGATCACGAGGATGACCCCCTTAGTGACGAGGCTTCAATACAGGAACTAGCTCCCCAGGAGTTGCCACTAGGTGGTGCACCTTCTATGCCACCACTAGTGGAGCAGCCAATAGTACCTACAGTACCAACCGGCGAGGAGCGCAGGCTTAGCGCACTCCATGAGTTCCAGAGACAAAGACCTCTTAGGTTCCGATGCGATCCTGACCCGCATGCAAATGAGGACTGGCTTGAGGCGGTGACCATAGTTTTCCGTCTAGTGAGGACACCAGCAGACCAGATGGTGATCCTAGGAGCGATCCTTCTTCAGGGATTGGCGGGATGATGGTGGAGTCTGACCACACAGACTCACGACAAGGAGACTATTTCATGGATGGAGTTTTAGCGACTCCTTAGGGAGGAGTTATCTCCGGTTATGCTGAGAGTTGTGTGAATCCAGGAGATTTTTTAGCTCTAGCAGGGCAGTATGACAGTCGATGAATATTCCTCAAGGATCACCAACCTCGCCAGGTACTCGATGGATATGGTCAGGGATCAGTACTTCAGATCTCGGACCTTTGAGCGAGGTTTGTGAAGTGACATACGAGCTAGTGTCGTGCCTCTATGAATATCGACTTATGCTGGAGTGCTTGAGTGAGATTTTGTGGTCGAGAGCTTCTTGGCGGAGCAGAGACAACCACCGGTAGTCATCAGCAGGCAGACAGGTGCGGAGACCTCGGTGGCAGGGAGCCGACGTCAGGCACATGGATCTGGACATGAGAGACGTCGGAGGAGGACCCAGGATAGGGTATCGACAGTCCATGGCTCTCAGGATGGATCCAGTAAGCCTAGAGAGAAGTGATGTTATGCATGCGATGGTAGGGGACATCTCGCTAAATATTTCTCGACACGTCGAGCTACATACAGGGAATCGGTCGATGGACCACTCAGGCAGAGGCAGAGAACAGAGCAGGAAGACCCGGCAGGTGGCGGACGTGGTAGTGGAGCACGGAGAGCTGTAGGTGGTGGCAGACGCTTCTATTTACTTCCACCACCACCCCCAGGAGGTCCGCACCAGGCTCAGGGAGCTGGGGGACAGGGGAGAGGGCAGCTGCATGCGGTCGAGGCATACAACCTAGGGGCTCTAGGGATGATTCGAGGTACGATCTTTGTCTTTTCTACCTTAGCTGCTGTACTCATAGACACAGGTGCCATTCATTCCCTTGTATCCACATGTCTTGTACAAAACCTCTAGATTCTGGTAGAACTGTTGACTCGATCCTTATGCTAGGAGACACCTATGAGAGGAGACAAGATGATCACCCACCTTTGCAGACAGTGTGATCTTACCTTTGAAGGAGAGAGTTTTGGTTGGAACCTCTTGGTGGTAGCGTCGAGGCCTTACGAAGGCATTCTCGGTATGGATTGGTTATCTTCGGTCCATGCCCAGATTGACTGTTTTAGGCGAAGAGTGCAGTGTGTCTGCCGTGATGGACCGAGGATTTCCTTTGTCGGAGAAATGGAAACCTAGGAAGCACAAAATGGGCTCATTCATAGGATGGTGCTGCCGATCACTAATGATTTGGGTAGCCTTACCCTCGGAGTAGTAGATGTTGTGATCTCTCAGTTCCCAGCGGTAGTGGTAGAGTCTGAGAATGTCTTTCCAGAAGATGTTACAGGATTACCTCCCCACTGGGAAATTGAATTCTGCATCGACTTACACCCCAGGATGACACCAATTTCCTCATCGGCATATCGGATGGCCCCCACAGAGCTTCATGAGATGAGGGTGCAGTTGAAGGATTTGCAGAGCAAGGGTTTCGTGAGACCCAGCATTTCACCCTGGGCGGCCCCGGTCTTGTTTGCTAAGAAGGCCGACCAGAGTTTGAGACTGTGCATGGATTACCGGCACCTGAACTAGGTAACGGTGAAGAACAACTATCCTCTACCGAGAATCGATGACCTCTTCGATCAGATAATAGGGGCACAATGGTTCTCTAAGTTTGACCTTTTATCAGGCTATCACCAGCTAGGAGTGCGGGACGAGGATATACCGAAGACGGCTTTCAGATGGTGTTGTGGTCACTATGAGTACTTGGTGATGCCTTTTTGCGTGATGAACACCCCCAAAGTGTTCATGGGGCTGATGAAACAGATCTTCCATCCATTCATGGACCATTTTTTGGTGGTCTTCATCGACGACATCCTCGTGTACTAAGCATCAGATAAGGAGCACACGAGACAGCTGCGGATGGTTCTGGACATAATCCGGGAGCACCAGCTTTATGGGAAGCTCTCGAGGTGCCAGTTTTGGATTTAGGAGGTCCACTTTCTGGGACCTGTCATCTCACCAGATGGAGTAGCTATAGATCCATCTATGGTGGAGGTTGTGTTAGCATGAGAGCCACCTCGAAGCATGACATAGGTGCGGAGCTTCCTTCGGTTGGAAGGATATTACTGGATATTCATTCTTGATTTCTCTTGGATATCAACACCGATGAAATCCTTGACCAAGAATGGGAAACCCTTCATGTGGACGGAGATGATTCAGTAGGCTTTTGAGAAATTGAGGTAGAGTTTGATGAGTGCCCCGGTCTTGAGATTGCCGGAGGAGGGTGTCAAGTACGTAGTTTTCTACGCCGTATCAGGGATCGGGATTGGTTGTATCATGATGTTGCGGCACACAATTATTGGTTATGGTTCGCACTAGCTTAGTATTCATGAGAATAACTATGTGACCGATGATCTCATGTTTTCAAGGGTGGCCTTTGCGTTGAAGATATGGCGACACTACAACAAGGGAGAGTGGCTTATTGTCTACTCCGACCACAAGAGCCTCAAGTACGTCTTTTCTCAAAAAGATCTGAATTTCAGGCAGCAGCGATGGCTAGAGTTCCTCCAATACATTGATTTTGAGATCATATATACTCCTGGAAAGGGTAACATGGTGGCAGATGTCCTTAGAAGAAAGTCGAGCCCACAGATTTTTAGTGAGGCAACACAGTAGTTAGCCGTGTTACAGTTATCCTTCGTGGATGGAGAGGATACATCTTATTTATATTCGATGGTTGTCACCCCTCCACTATTACAGCAAGTTAGGGAGGAACAAATTGGGGATGTCGACTGTGTGGCACTACGTGCTCAATTATCCACAGGACATGATACTGATGGATATTCGCAAGGTGGGTAGCACGTACTACTTTTCAGAGGATGCACTGTTGTACCAGTGGCATTCCAGGAGGAGGACCTGAGGTAGTTTCATACATACCATTTGGCGGTACATCCTGGAGTGGCAATTATGTACCAGGATCTCTGACGACAGTTCTGGTGGTCAGGCATGAAGAAGGTAGTAGAAGATTTTGTTTCTCAATGCCTCACATGCCAGCAGGTGAAGGCTGCGCACCAGGTTCCAGTAGGGTTAGCTCACCCCTGGAAGTCCCAGAGTGGAAGTGGGATGGAATATCGATGGACTTCTTGAGGAGATTACCATAGACATCCGAGGGGCATGAATCCATCTGGATGATCATTGAACGACATACCAAGACGGCCCACTTCCTAGCTATCGGGGAGCAGAGTTCCATAGAGAGCATGGGACGCCTCTACGTGCGGGAGATAGTTTGGCTTCATGGCATCCCCTCGACTATTGTCTCAGACCGAAACGCCCGCTTTACATCCTGGTTGTGAAAGGGATTGTAGGAGGCTTTTGGGACTCAACTATGCTTGAGTACAACGTTTCATCCCCAGACAGATGGTCAGACGGAGAGGACCATTCAGGTTCTAGAGGATATGTTGTGAGCCTATATCTTGGGCTTTGGTCACAGTTGGGAGTACCACCTACCACTGGTGGAGTTTGCATACAACAATAGCTACCACTACACCATTGGTATGGCACTATTTGAGGCTTTGTATAGTATACCCTTCCGGTCACTGCTTTGATGGACCGACCCCGGAGAGTCAGCCCTCATGGGTCCGGAGTTAGTGCGAGCTACCACAGAGGGGTGAAAATCATCCGGGAGCGGATGAAGACTACCCAGGGCCGGCAGAAGTCATATGCTGACAGACATTGGAGACCTCTGGAGTTCGAAGAGGGAGACCACGTCTTTTTTCAGGTCTCACCTCGACGAGGGTTGCGGGGAATTGGCCGAGGTGGAAAGCTATCTCCGAGGTTCATCAGACCTTTCCAGATTCTGTGCAGAGTTGGCGAGGTGGCGTACCACCTAGCTCAACCACCGCAGTTGCATCAGGTACATGATGTCTTTCACGTGTTGCAGCTGAGGAGGTACGTTCAAGACCCATCGCACGTCATCGACTAGGGCGATCTGGACATAAAGGATAGAGTGACCTTTGTTGAGTACGCGGTTGAGATCGAGGATCGGAAGGAGAGGATCCTTGGTGGGATTCCTTTGTTTTGGCTTTTCAGGGATGTAAAGCCCCAAGGTGGGTTGAATGTATTGTCTCGGAATTTTCTGTTTTTAGTTTTAAATATTATATAGAACTATTTCGAGACTGGGCACGAAGAAGGCACATCATTCCGAGGTCCAGTGATCCCGGAATGGTGGTTGGATCTTTTTTTAGTTAAGTAAGTCATCACTTGTGCGCGGTTGTGGAAGTTTCCAAATAGATACCAGGATTACAAACCTAATCACATCATTGTGTCTGGGGCAACAACATTACCTAAGAATGAGGCTAACCTCGACCGGCACAGGTCGAAGGAAAATTTTAATTTTCACACTTTTTAAGTAAAATAAAATAAAATAAATTAACATGTTTATTTTGTTTCATTTATGGAAACATCTACTGGAGCGTGGAAACGACATGACTGTTTCTTAAAATAAAGGCGAGTCAACGTCATTAATACTACCATGAAATTAAGTGCCAAACCGTGTTTCCCTTTTTAATGGGATATGCAATTGATGATCATTGGTGACGTGAGAGGAACCTCTTCAGAATCTGCACGGCTTTGTAAAGAACCCTCGGTGAAGAATGACGACAGATCGAGGCTGTGAATCGTTGCGCCGACAACATTGAAGGATCTCTATGAAAACGGCAGCGCGGTGGCTTCTTCAACAATCGATCCTTTCGAAAGGTGGGGGTTGTTATTCTAATTTCATTTCCCCATTTTGAGTTTAAGTGACGAACGAGGATCAATCACGAACATGTTGATCTACAGATTCGTACTTTCTTGCAGAAGGGTTTTCTTTGGGACGATTTTGGGGAATTGATCCATGTTTTATGTTGTTGTTGATTCTTACTCCGTTTAAACCTCATAACTGGAGCGGATCAGATCCTTGACGAATGATGGTGGAGGTTCGTTCCTCAATTTCTGTTATTGGATTTCTTTCCCCCATTAATTTGTCGAATGTTCTTCTCGTTCTTCGCGGGGCGACGAACAACGGATCGTTGCGCATCCGTTCTGCAACGCAACGATCCCAAATCGAAGGTTCAACATTGCAACGACCTTTTAGAGGTGCGACGATGATGGTAAACGACGAATCAGACTGAATCGAAAAGAGAGTTCTTCGAGAGTTCTTCATATGGGAAGATTAGAACATGTTTTCTGAGCTGATCAGAGGTCCGAAAACACCAGAAGCAGCTTCGTGGAATCGGGGCAACCAAACCCAAAAGTTTTCGTGGTGACTAGATGACTGGATTGATGATCAGGCAGCATGGGAGGCGTGCCGGTGAGGGGCGTCATTTCTAGAAATTTCCAGAACACATGGTGTGTACCTTCGAAGAACACATCATGTAGTGTTGGCGGTGGATAGGGTTTCGGGGTTAGAGAGTAAGAACTCGGCGGGTGACCCCGATCACATGTCATGTTGGACTTTCCCCGAAGCTCGGCGTGTACTTTGGGTAGTACACAGACATGGGATGATCTACATGGCTTCAGGCGGCACGGTGTGTACGTCATGGCAGAGGTGGCTACGCGGGACTCGGCATGTACCCAGGGGGTACATGGAAATGGGATGGAGTACATGACCGTATACTCCATCACACGGCCAGGCAAGGCCAGCAGCGGGGGTCACCCGTGTGCCGACTACATGGGTTGGTGTACACGGGTTGATGACCTTTTATGGGTGCATGACCAACGTACATGGGGCGAACCCCAGTCACTCAGACACGGAATGTACATTGTACTACATGCCGTGTACTTAGTTTTTCCAACATGACCAGCCTAAGATATGGGCCATTGTACACGGGAAATACCTGGGGTCAGACAACATGGCGTGTATATTTTCTACACGCAGTGTACTAATTGGAAATCAGCATGGTCCTCTTGTTCACCGTATCCTGAAAACATTTTGTTTGGGTTAGTGACCCTTCTTCTCAGTCACCTGAAGGTTAGAAATCGTTTCCTTCAATAGGAGTATGATCCATTTAGCAGGACTTTCTGTGATAGAGTTGGCATCCCTCTGAGAGGCCTAGAGAAACATCCGTTATCCATTCCTGACCCTAGGTAGAGTCCGGAATCAACGTGACCAACTCTACCGGGCATTGATCCTCTACCTAGATGGTGTATCACCTAACTGGTGAATCTGAATTAGTCGCGATATCCACCATGACCCTGGCAGTGATCCTCATATGTATATCGTGATCTTTCCCACTCAAGAGTGTGTCTCTCGTAATGAGTGAAGCTACCTCTCGTAATGGTTCCTGACGAATAGAACTTCTCGGACGGACGTCATCAGAGCTATAAGACTCATGGAGTGTGTTCTCCCGGAACGAGTTCATTACATAATCTTCAAACAGAATCCCTAACAGGGGTATGCGGTTCTGTGACTTTTCCCTTGATGGCGAGTATGGGTTTTGAGTATATCTAGTTTGTTCTATATGTTCTGTAGACATATACTATGCAGAGCTGACTGTACCTTTACATTGTTTACTGCTTTGTGGTTTTCGGGGTCCTCTACTGAGTATTGTTATACTCACCCTTGCATGGGCATTGCCCGCACGTCTGGTGTCTTGTGCAGATGAGAAGAATCTTGAAAGAGCCCAGTGAGGACTAGGGCAGGGCTGAGCATTTTGAGTTCCCTACAGGCTGAGGTGTTCCAACGGCTACGAGCATCAATCCCATTACCTTTTGTTTACAGGTTGGAATTGGCAGTTTTCAGACTCTTGTTTGTTTTCTTTTTGGTGGGCTGGTATTTTTGGCCCAGTTTACTTTTACTGTACTCCACCTTTCTTCGTACTCTGATGGTTGGGTTTAGTTGTATGCATGCACTCTTTTTCCTTAATGGTTTTTACATTTTAGCATTTTTGGACTTGGAGATGTGTGCATGTGTAAAAGTACTTAGGCAATGCCTCCCATGTTAGTGATATCCCTACACGGTGCTAGTCACCAGCCCCTGGCATATTGGAGGCGGTCTTGGGGAGTCACGATGCGGGCCCCACTGGGATGGGTCGTGACAGTGGTTATGTTATAACCTTCAATGCATTGGGTATAGAGGTTTGATGTATAACTATTATTTTTAGTGATATGATTTGAAGTTTACATATGGTTATTCCATTTATATATGTTTATGTCCCATGTTAGCTATATATGTTATATTTTGTTTTATGTGGGACTTACTGTAATATTTTGGTTACAAAAGGTTAAGAATTCAGTTTATATTCATTGAATGTTTTTTCTATTTCATAAAATCAAAAGTATTAATTTATGATAATGTTTTCATGGTTTATATTTTTTCACAAGACTAACATTTTTCATTCACAATATATAAATTAATGAGCTTTTTATGCTCAACCCATGTTTTGAAATGTTTTTCACAGGACATAATAAAGAATAGGGTCAACAATGGGATCAAGGAAATGTGATGTAGTTAAAACATGAAATGATTTGATGAATCTGTTTAAAGTGTTTTTGTTTTATTAAAAAAAATTGATTGTTAGTAGATGTGTCTATATGTAATATTCAAGATGCTATGTATCAGTTATGACGAAATTCTATATTTCCCTAAATCTAAATGGATCCTTGATGTGAATTAATGCCTAATTTTTGACATATCCCATGAGTAAGTAATTATTAAGGATGTGGCCTTATAATACACACTGAGGTATGATATAGATAATAACATAAATAAAATATGGGAAATGTGTAAATGACGTAAAGCATAACATAAAAAAACCTTTATCAAGGAAAACATACAAAACAATAATGATAGTAAAAGTACCATTTTGAAATATGTTCAACCCCTAAGCACATGAATGAAATCAAATGAGGAAAATTCACTATCATATCCATTGTAGTAGTATATAATTCTCTAAAAATAGGCCCACTTCTTTTTATTCACTTGCATTAGTGTATGACATAAATTAGAATGAATAGAATCATTTATCCTCATATATTTTTCAATGATCACATAGTCTGGAATATATTCATTCATGTCCCCAATAAAATAAGAATATGTTCATAAAGCTGAACACAATTGATAGTAATAGGGTATCAGTATTCACTACCAAATTGTTTTGTGTGGAAAATCACAGTGGAATTTTGGAAACAAAATATCAGTACCCAATGATTAATAAAAATGGAATAATGAGAGTGTGGGGTTCCATAATTATTGGAAGTTAGAAGAAATGAATGAGGTATGTGGTAAATAATATCCAAACATTATGAACTGGAAATAAAAGAAAAAAACATGAAAATAAGCTCTAATAAAGTGGATAAAGAAATAATCTATTAATAAATTTTGGCATTGTAATGAGTGTACGTAATGGTTAATGGGAGGGACTATGAATATTGAATGGGGTAAATCATAGTTTATATATAAAGTAAATATTATTATTAATATGGATTAATATATCCCAATATAAAAAAATTCATGTAAATATTCAAAACATACAAGATGTTCTGGAATAAAAGTAGAGTGGGGAACCCTTACCATGAGAGGGTGATACCAAATAAATTGGAAGAGTTTCTTGAGTCTTTGGGGGCACCCTAGATGGACACCATAGAGGTTGTATTTGAGTAAAAAGGGTCTTAGGTATTTTCAATCAAGATAAATGGGATATTTGGAGGGTTTATATAAGAAATGAAAGGTTAGTTGTTTCTTATTTTTTAATCATTGGTTATGGACTGTATAAGAAAATAACAAAAACAAAAATCATTAACATGTTTTATTTTAATGGTTTACAACTATGGAAAGTGTATTAATATTTTTTATTTCAATTTCTAAACATATTAATGTATTACTAGTGTTGATTTGTATGCTTGACATGTCCATAAAGAAATGATTTCAACAAATAAATTACATTATAGTTTTTGGTGAATTCAAAATAGATTTATAAAATTAATGAAATAAAAATAAAATTATATCACGTTAAATTGAAGAAATCTATTTGGAATTTTATACGGATAATAGAATTTATTATATCAATACTTTTTAAATATTATGGAATAATATTCAACATGTATTTATAAAATGTTTAAATTATACCCTAAAATTTGAATAACTCATAAAATTATAAAGATGACACCATTGGATAATTTAGATGGTATAATTATTAAAAAACTATTTATTTTATCCAAATAATTTTCAAAATATGTGATCCATCACATTTACAACATGAATTGACCATTACTCATATATGTATGGGTTTTTTACAATAATTTTTTTTGAACTATTATTCCATTTACATATGAATTCATAGAAGTTATTTTATAATTTTTATTCAATACAAATTTTTTAATATGAATATTTATTTAATATATTATTTAATTTAGTTAACCAATAATTCATAAATTTATTAATTGAATTTTAATATTACATAGAAATACAATTTTTTTATTTTATGAATCAATAAAAATAATATATAAATTAACAATAATAAGATGATAATATTTTCATTTATTCTATAAAAATTAAATACTCATATATTTAGTGTCTTGATACATCTCACATAATTGTTCTAGCTTACTTATTATAGTAAGGTACAATATTTTGAGACTTTCTTGGTGTGTTTTGACATATTTGGATTGGGTTGTGATATTGATAATGTTGATCTTCTACCATAAATAGTTTGGATCATGCTTATAATGTTGCACCATAGTTTTCGATTACCCATGGTATATTCCAAATGATTATATCTATTATGGATTCTATAATAAATGGGATTTGTATGGTAGGATCCTTCTAGTTTAGGACATCACATCCTTTTTGTGTCAATTAGATCTATCAAAAATATATATTTACACTAATAATCAGATCCATTTTTAACAACTAAATTGTTATTGATTAAGATGGTTACGGAACACTAAAATTATATATGATATAAAAATTTGTGGAATGACATGTGTTTTTGATAACCATAATAAAATTGGTTATTCAAGTCATGATAAAATGTTATTATAATGTTTGAGTTCTTACATGAACTTCTAAAATATTCAATGACTAATGATTGTGAAAAACATTCATGAAATTAATAGAATGTTTGTAGAATGTATTTGTATCTATAAATATATTTTAACATGACTTTCAATGTATGATTATTGTTAAATCATCATCCGTGAAATTAAAAATGATCAATTATTTGGTTGAAAAAAAAACCGACTATTCAAAAGGTATTTTCTATAAGATACATCAGTAGGTATATTTAGTTCATTTGATGTTCTCTGATGATCTTAAGGGAAATTTGATATTTTTCATCATTAAATAGGTATTTATATGAAAAACACATTCTGGTCAAACTTATACTCAAATGGTGGAAATAAATTCTGACCATATATATTCTAGAAATGTGGGATAGAGAATCCTCATAATATGTTAAATGTAATTAATTAGTTCTCATATGGTGGAATGGAAGGTCAAAAATATCATTAATGTAAAAATAAAACTACTGGAAATCTTAATGTAATGGAGGTTAAATGGTTACCAACTAATTCACTAACCAAACTCCCATGATTCAAGTGAAATGTGTTGGTGCATTATGTGATTCAATTCCCCAATCGAAGGGATAATGTGGGTGATATTACACAATAACCTCTAAATAAAAAATGGAAAATAGAATGATTAATCATTCATGACTGATATTTATAATCATGATAAATAATTAACACTTATCCTACCATCTTTGGTTGGTAATTGGTTATTTTATTTTGTATGAATGATCCCCACTAAATACATATTATTAAATATTTAGTGAAACATCATGTTATTACCCCCTATACATGATTTTTGAAATTACTACATAAAATTTGAAATTATATTTTCAATAGGTTAATCCCTATCTTGAAAATGATATGGTTTTTCATAAGATAAGATATTATTTAATTAATAAATAGTGAAAAAACTTTTGAAAGAGTACATGTCTCCATTTATAATTATAGTATGATTTATGGATACGGTCACAATATTATGATTTTATGGTTTAACATAAGTCATTGAAACCACTTTTATGGTTTTACATGATGGTATTATTTCATCATTAGGTGTATTTCAAGTGAAGAATATGGAATTAAAGAACATTGGTTTTGTTTATGTTGTATTGAAAGCGTTATTTAAGTATAAATTACATTACAATGTTATTGAAATATGATTAAAGGTGTTGGTACCCTTTAAGGTTTAATTTATCATTGATTTTGACATAATAAACATAATCATTTAGAAAAAATCAGTTTATCAAGGAAGAATAACATTTGGATAATATTTCTAGAATATACATTAAATAAGTGGTAAGGTAGCATTGAGTAACACATTCAATGTTATCTGATTGGGATATGAGGTTTACATTTATGTATTGTAAACTTATTCAGCAATATATTTATTCAAAGTTGTGTGTTATTAAAATGAGAAAAATTCAAACTATAGAGGTTGTTATATGATATTTTTAAATGGATTTCAATTTTAATTATTATCATATCATCCTATAGTTGATTATCTTTTAAAAAGTCTTAATCAATCAATAATTTTAAAGTATCATAAGGTATGAATTTTAATGTAATTGAATGAAGATACAGAAAGAGTGCTCTTTAAACCTGGGAATGTTGATGAGATATAAGGGAAGTGTATATCCATTTGGTAACAAGTATGTATTGAATAATATTTTTAATATATTATGCTAATAATCCTAAAATCTTTCTAAAATTTGTTGATGGTGAGAGAGTATTTATATTAATTAATAAATTAAATAATGAAGAGATTTATAATAACTAGATATATAAATCAAATTGAAATACATGATCATATTAATGTAGTAAATTATTATTTAAAACTTTAATTGAACCTCTCTCACCTTAATGATGTGTTCCTCATATCACTTCCAGCGATGTACAAACAATATCCATCACATATACTGAAATGTATTTTCATAACCCTAGAGCATATAATTTAATATGACGGGAAACTCATAGAGATTATGGATCAAATATGTCATTTATAATTAAAAAACACTAACCTAGTCAATTTTTATTGGTGAAGCCACTATCTTATAGTTGCTAGATTGGATCCTAAATACATAATGATGAATATGTGTCCATAGTTGCTGTAAGAAATGAGATGAATTTTGAGACCAAAATTAATATTAAGGGGTAGAATAGAATACAATTGTTTTTTGAAATTTTTATTATTTAAAATGAATAATATATTATTAATATTACTAATTATACACAACACTATTTTTTAATTCCCTACACACAATACCATGTTTAGCATGCCTTTAATGTAACACTGATTCTAGATGCAATGTGAGATACTATTAAAATACTAATTTTGATTTTATATTTATAAACAAGAACCTATAATTGATGGTATGATTAGTAATACATATATAATGAAATTATATTGTTTACACAAGTATATATAATGAAATATTTACTTTCCATAAAATTAAAAACAAAAATAAAAAACTTTCATCAATATGGAAATAATTTTCGGCAAAAATATTTTAATTCACATAAACACACATTACCTAAATAAATTAGAAGAATATAATATGGTGAGTTATTTTGAGGACATGTATATAATATATATTGAATAATATTTTTCAAACTAAAATCGTGTGTCTTCTAGATAAGAGATATGTAAAAAATTATTTTATGTTTCAAAATGTATTTCCCAAAATATAGTTTATCTCTATTAGATATGTGATTTTGAAATTGGTATCAATATTTTTGGAAACATTAGTTAAAAAAATCATTATATAATTTTAATTATGAATTTAAAAATATTTATATGGAAAATTATTTGGATTTTCTATAAAAGGATTAATATTTTCATGAATAGTGAAGAATTATGAATTTCAATTAAAAGATTCATTTTCATTTAATTTATTTATAAAGGTAAATGATTTTCTAAATTGGATTTAATGTAAAATTAGTTCAGTTATAGAACTAAAGATCAAATGTATATCCTTATAACTCGTTTATTATTATATTTTTATGTAATAATATTTAGAAAGATAAAACATTTTTACTATATAACCCAACTTTGTCATCGAATATGTGGGATTAATTTTAAAATATTTATTTCCACTTCTATGTGAAAAATTTGAAAAATAGAATCCGTATATAAAATTTAAATAAAATATACATTATAATATAGTTTAAATATCATTAAATAATCAATTTTTAAAATAATAAAAATGTATTACTGTGGTAAATATTAATATCTGGTTACCTAAGGTAAACACAAAATAAAAAAGCAAAAAGTAACCCAAAACATTTAGAAAACAATATTTAGTGTGTTATATAGATATTATATATATTAATATAATGAATGTATTTTTATTGGATACATATTACAAGAATTAAATGTGGTTTTAATTATTTCATTCTATAATTTAAATCATTTCCAATCACCTCACATATAAAGTGACCCCTTGTCCTCTAATATTAAAACTATAAAACCCTTATTGATCGTCAAATTTATGGAATCATAAACTACCATTTTCCATAATATCATCCATGATTCCTTATATTGTAATAAAATCCCACCAATGAATGATTTGGGGGAAAATATAAGGAGGATACATGAATGAGGGGTACATTTATAAATGAGCATTTTTGATTTATTTTTTCCACCACCTCCATTAATTATTATTATAAGATGATGATATAGTGAACTAATAATATTTAATATACTTATATTTTCTTATGTAATTTCCATGACCTATAACAATGTCCATTCAAAAAAAATTATAATGAAATCATCATTAATGTGTAAAGAATACGACTACCTCAGAAACCAATATCAATCATTTTTCACTAACACATCTCATGGTTTGGTATGAAGATGGATAATGATAATATATAGATGGTATTTTTAATATTATTACACCCCTATATTCATTATATATTATATTTTTTTTCATTTTCAATATGTAGTGGATATTATAACATCAGTCATGTGTACCGTCGACAACTATACAGTGAAGCAATGTGATTTATTTTTTACAATCGCTTTTAAATCTAAGATATAAATCATTGTTATAATGAATATATGTAATTTAAATTATATAATTATATTATTAATTACATTTTTATTATTAGATAATGCTAATATATCATTTTATTTCTTACATTTTGACTCACTAAATGATGATAACATCGTTCATTTACATGTAGACTATCACCTTAACAAAGCGATATGACTATTGTTTCACATCCACAATACAATGATGATATGTATAATTGCATTTTAAAAATTTATATTTAATTAATGATATTATTATAATTATAAATGGATAATATTTTATTTACATCAATTCAAAAATTTCTATTGAAAAATCGAATCATTACTCTTGTGTACTTAGGGCCAACCATCTCAATGATCATAACATACATCATTTTTCATATCTATAATTCATGATAGGTATTAAAATTGAATTTATTTATAACCGTGATAATTATATAATTATTTTTATTCTGTATCACATCTAATCATGATCTAATTAATATGACGGAAATTATCAAATTACAACAAACATGAAAAACAATGTTGTTATTTCCCGAAACACAAATTTAACATGAAATTGATAATAAATGGGTAATAAAATTTCATATGTATATATCAAATATATTATGATATATATTATAATTTTACATTAATAAATTTATAACAACCATATACTTATTATACATGATATGTGAATATCTATGAAGGAATTTGAGACTTACAAAATTGCATTTAGTTATAACTTCTTATTTTTTTCTCTGAGACAAATTCTATATTGCACAAATTTTTATCACATGCAGTATATATAATCCACATGAATTTATTTTTTTTATTATTATATATAATGTTATTTCCATTTATATATCCATTTGGTAATATCTCTTTCATGGGGTTTACTGTTCAATAGACACCAAATTTGTATGTTTTTTCCAAATTTGACTTCTTTGAGACATATGATTACTGTATAAATATATTATGTTGTAAGAATTGTATACATAACCCAATCGACATGTAAAAAAAGGAATTTAATTATCTTTAGGACATTTTATTTTTTTAATTAGTGATATTTCTCCATGATACATATGATTTCATGTCACCTATGTGGTAAAAAGATTAGGTAACAATATCATCATTTATCTAGTTTGTTTATGATTGTGATTCCAATTATAGAATATAATGATTAATGTCACCTTAAAATTATTTTTTTATTATATTATGTTTATTTCATGAAATTACATGTTATTACTTTACCCTCCAATATTTATTTACTCAAGAGTTAACAAATTATTTTTTTATGAAAAACCAATCTTTTCAGTCAAAATAACATTTTCATCCAAAGCCATTTTTTCTAAAAAAATTATCAATTTTTTTAATATTATTCAAATAAATTATTAACTAAAATATTAATAATGTTTTAATTTTTATTTTTTATGGGAATCATTATTTCATTTTCTAAAAAATTCATTTGATGATTTTAAAAAATATCTAAAAAGAATCATTGTTCTTATCAAGAAATTCATGAATATTATTTTTCTATTCTCATGTACAGTCAATAATTTAAAACATAAATTTTAGTTTTCCAATTTTATTTTAATATAAATGTTTTCCCTTAGTATCACTATAATTTTCTATTTTAAAATTAACGATTTCAAAATGAACTTAATTTTTAAGAATGTTTATGTATTAACATGTTTTATAAGAAAAAAGTAAATTTTCATATAGAAAATTTATAAACTATTAATTAAGAAAAAATTATTTTACTTCTTGTTTATTTTTAATAAAACATGTCAAATCCTTATTTCTATAAAATTTATTCTCAAATAGAAGTTATCTTCCTTACTAAATGGTCTATTCAATCATTAGAAATTATTTACCATGCAAGATGATATACTTTGAGGTTACATATTAATTATTTAGGGCATGAATCAAGGATAATGTTCATATTTACAATTAAAATGGTTTATTTTTATAATAAAATGATGTATTTGAATTTATATTATCTACACATGCTATAAAAGTATAAAATTTATATCAAACTATATTAGTTTCATGGGTTATACAACAATTAAATGAAGAAATAATTATGAAACCAATCTAATTTTCACATGTTTTGATGTAGTGAAATGTTTATGAAACCAATTTTATTTCATGGGTTATGATATATTGAAATTTTATGAAATAGAAGAACACATTAATCTAGTTTTCATTATCAGATTTGTTGGACCACTTCATCCTCCAATTCATTGAGTAATGATTTATATCTAATCTGAAAAAAACATGAAGCATATTTATGGTCTTGATTGACTCTATGAAATTGGGTTCCCCTAATCTACTATGGGAAATATTTTTATCCTATTCCATGTTGGTAAATATGTGATGAGATATTATCCACTTCATTTATGGTAATTTTATATAACCATAATATGTAACACATTTTCCAATATTTATTCTGTTTTTAGTACTTTATGACGTGGTATTGTAGTTTATGATTGATTTATCCCCATTGTGGGCCATGTTTTCAGAAATTTTATAGTTTTATCCTATAATTTAGGTAGATTATCAATGAAATAATTCTTATTAAAATAATAGGTTTTGTTCATAATCACATTCACATATTATTATCTTATTCGTTAATATGATAATAGATTGATATCTATTATGTTTACCTGTACAAGGTGTGTGATCATA
The DNA here is from genome assembly GCA_963277665.1 of Viscum album. NCBI lineage: Eukaryota > Viridiplantae > Streptophyta > Magnoliopsida > Santalales > Viscaceae > Viscum > Viscum album. The sequence continues at coordinate 123,539,724 of OY728138.1, read as the reverse complement.
ATATATATAATGTTTGTTTTCCCTAGGTGATGATTAATGTTAATATGTAGTGTATTTATTTGGTGATAAATATATTTGAATATCGTTGTAGGATCATTGAATGTATTTTACATGATTAGAATATTATATTTTAGGATTTTAGAATCAATAAAATATTATATTTCCTAGTCACATGTCTTTGAATTGTAATGAATATTCATCTAGAAAAATTTAATATCCATGAATGAAAATCTTAGTACAATATAGATTATCCCCTACCATCGTAGATATTCAATCCATTTAAATAGTAATCATGACCCATAAAATATATGTAATTCAAATCATATATTCATATTTATAATGCCACCAATAACTGATTATAGAATAGTTTAAAATATCAAATAGTACATTCCCTCCTTGGTAATTCATGCAATATTTATGTGTAGAAATGAAATAAATTATTAAGAAAATATAAAAATTAATATATTCGGATAATATATATATATATATATGAAAATCACTCCTGAAAACATAAACCATATAAAAATCATTTTCTGTAAATGAAATCATGACACCATTAGAGGATTTACCTTCTAATTCTGAAACTAATAACTGATGATATATTCCAATACCCACAAAAAATAATTCTTATAAAATTGATTGAGTGTATCCAATGTCATATAAGTCATTAAATTTTTTTTGATTTGAAGTTACGTGTATCTTTTAAAAATTGTTTTCATACCACTAATTATAAATATTTATCACATATAGTATCACATTTTCTCTAGGCCTATGAGGTTACTTACGATGATCATCATCATTGTCCTTTATATTTTGAAAAGATTAAAAAATTACCATATTCTTATCATTTGGAACACTGAAGTGTATGTTGTTGATTGCGTTATTAATTCTATCTATTCACATAATTGGATATCTTCTTTACATTACATACATAGTCGATTTACCAATGTCTTTTGTTTCCCATGTAAAAACGTTTACCACTCTCATTATGAATATTTACTCCAAATTTATTTCTACAAATAAAATATAAAGGAATAATATTTGTTTCTCTCTATGTTTTTTAGAGACTCATATGGATTAAAAAATTTATTTCTTATCAAAACAATGTGAGTTTTGGGTATATCCAATCTCCACATTATCTTTGATAATGCATGGAACGATTTATTGATAATTATAAATGGATTCATCATCCTTTTTCCATAGAAAAAGGATATATGTATGTATTTTTAAACGTAGAATATAATTAAATCACATATATAAAAATATTCTATTAAAATCAACTGATTCCTGGGATATAATCTCACTATACTTCCACATATTCCTGATAAGAGTCCAACATTGGTCGGTTTATCCATCCAAGCGATAGAAACCAATATGAAATTATCAATATATGAACACTAGATAATGGAATACATGTCTCCCAATAATATTAATCCCTTGATCAGATACTAATAGTTATGAATATTGACTCAACAAAGGTATTTTTTTGTTCATGATGGACGCAATATATCATTTTCCTCAAAAAAATTAAAATGGAATTCTATCATGGTTCATATATTGAGAATGTTGTGTAATCATCTCAATAATAATTTTCATTCAATATCCAATAAAAATGGACAGTTTTAAGTGAAAAGATTTCATTTTCCATCACATTTAGAATTTATATGGTTGTTTCAGGTTCTATCGATTAACAAAAACTATAAATCATTATTAGTGTATTAATAATGATACTTGTTAACAATATAATCATGTATACCCCTTAATATTATTCATATGTGGTATTCTCCTAATTTACATCATGGAAATTAGATGTTTAAAATTGGGTTTTTATAATCATTATATATTTAAATACATCACGATGGATAATAATATAAATCTAAATTAACCATTGTATATCTCCCTAGAGGTGTGAAATTAGTAGTGTAATTAGGGCTTAATCATTATAACAGAGAATGATGGATGATAAATTCACAAAAAACACTAATCTCTATTATTTCCCATATATTAATCTATTCTAAGAATTCATTTTTTGTGTCTAAAAAGGGATATTTTACAAGGAATACCATAATACCTCATTCAATATATAAAATTAATGTATTGTTTAATTCATATTTTCCTGAGGTTTTTTACACTCATTTTTTCTTCTCAAATTCTATAGGATAACAAAACATTTCTCTAATAAAATTTATCACAAACCATTATATTAATATATATATATATATATATATTAATTATCATTATATGAATATTAATAATATAATATAATGATATAGATAACATCATATAAGTGTAGTAACAATTGAAACAATAATACATAAAAAACTAGTTTATAAGTGATCTTAGTCATCATAAACATTGTTATTCATAAGTATAATCATTCAAATAAATATAATACGTAATAATATTTATCATAATATAGGCAATATAAATATAAATATGGGTTGGATATGATAACATTATCCTATATTCTCAATAATTGTAAACAAGATACATAATAATGTAAAATTTACCATAATATAAAGACAATTGTATATATACACGGTAATAATATTTGACAATAATATTACACATAATAGATATCATAATTTTCTTTAATTTAATAATTCTTGGATGATTATAATATCTGAATATCAAATTAATCAATTTACATGTCAATGAAAGCATCACATAGAAAATGGCATAAGTTTTTAGCATACACATAATGATAGAAAATCATTTACATTGTTGTTAGGGATTATTTTCTAGACTAACATAGTTAAAATGTTATAATCCCATTCAATATTAGTAATCCATAATCAATCCCATGATATCATAGTGGATGTATTCCATTATTAATTATTCATTCACCCAACTCAAGCCCAATTTAATGCACGATATATCCATCACTAACCATTCCATTTAAGAAAACTATAATTATAGACACCCATCCCATATTAATTATCATACATATATAATCAAAATTATTAAAAAAATCATCATATCATAAAAATTTAACATTAAATGTGTTTCATAAAAATTTCATTAAATGATACTGTATGGAAAGGAAACTAGTTTTATATAAATTTCACCATATCATTGTATCATAACCCATTGAATAGAAACATGTTCTGTCTATATAATTTTAATTATTATAATTGAAAATTCATAGAAATAATAAATATTTTTTTATTTTTTTATAGTCATAGTAAAACATAACCATCATTTGATGATGAAATCTTAGACGAAACATGACATTTAAATATCAGTTGGTATATTTCAAGAGGAAAACACCAATTCATCTTCGAAACCACTTATTTGATTTAATAATTTTTCTGAGTTTGTTATGAAAAACATTACCCTAAAATGATCCTTTCAAAAATGTAATTTAATGATTATATCACTTTAGTGTTCATGGTTGTGTGAATCTTTTTTCATACCATATATGACAATTTGAAACACTCAATTCTTATATTTAAATTAGTATAAAATATAAGTCCAATGAATAGAACATGAATACTCCACTTAAGACATTAAATAAAATTTAAAACATTATAATAATTTATTTATGCATCCATTTGAGAATAATAAATACTATATATTAAACATTTTTATAAAATAATGAAATTAAAGGGAATTTAGTCCCAATTGAAATGCTATTGATGTTGATTTCCCATAAATAATACAATTACATATCAAGATTACATAATTAAGGGAAAATGAAATGAAATAATATATTTAAATAAAATTAAAAGAGGATAATAAATTTAACTTCTTTCATGAGTGGATTATCATGGAATTTAAAAATAACCAACATAATCATAATAAATCAAATTAGCATTCAGATTTTATAATAAAACATATACCTTAGGTAAAAATTAATTCGTACCTATTTTAACCACATATTAAATAAATATAATTTTTTATACATACTTTCATGACCATTCTAATATATCATTATATATTTCATTTTATTTTAATCAATTATCTCCATTTTGTTATCAATTCTTTATTAAAATCAGTATTCTCTATGTTATCTACTTAATTTTTTATAGATGTTTTGTTTTCTAGATAAGGTCCTATTACATAGATAATGGGTCTATCACATACATATTTTTAATCGTCAAATGTATTTATATAATTTATATCACATATATAAATTATAAACATATTTATTGTAATATATAAAACTTATAGTTGGACTATTTAATTACACCATTAATGGAGATGGCATGTAATATTAATAAATGGACAATTTTCATTATAACACGAATGAAAAAATTAAAAGTAAATAATAATTTAACACCAAATAATTGATATTATATAATTGATATTGTATAAATCATATGAATATGTTTTTATTACAATATATATGAAATGTAAATGAAAAATTATTCTAATCACTTTGTGGAGGTGGCAATGCACACATATTCGTGAGAGATGTATTCATTTCCCAAATGATTTGAAGGTATGAATATATATTTATATGATATTATCAACCCTAGTGAATAATTATTTAATAAATATAATATGTATAAAATGTATCCTTCATAATACCCATCCTAAAATGATGGTGTAGAAGAATGAATTATATCACTATGTGGATAGTCTAGACTTACATATGCACAAGTAATGAATTCAAATCCCATTTTATTAGAAAGATGGTCCATAATGATGGATTAATAAAAATAAATTGATTTTATTATAGTAAGGATATAAAATTTATGATCTTATGATAAATACCTTTGGGTTATCATAAGTAAATGAATATGTAAAAAATAAGGGGAAGGGATAAGGTGATTACATATATTCCTAACTGAATCATTTGGATATTCCCTTAATAATAATAAGGTTTATATATTAGGGAGAAAATCACCTATGGAATATAGATATTAAATTTGACTATGAATTTAGCTAGTTATTGGTTGAGCAATATTGTTCAATGCAGTGTAATAAATAAAATAGAGTAGTGTCTAATAATAATATAGAGAATTGACAGCCATTGAATTTCAAAAATGATAAAATTATAATAAGTTAATTAAAAAATTTCTTCCATGAGAAAATTCTATATATAAATAATATTTTATAAGTTAAATAAAACTACATAATGAAATTTTGATAGATTTTGGGGAAATTTTAATCTATAAAATTAATAGTAATCCCTCATTAATCAATTTCACCCTAACTATAGAATCTAAATTTATATTTTTAAATAACTTTGAATTTTACCATTATTTTACAAATGACTCATAAATATTCCTTTCAGTATTTGTTCATACATATTCAATTCACTTATACAATTACAACTTTTTTATAATTTTTTATAATTTTATATATTATTATTTATTATATATTATAATTAATATCAATTTTGTTACTATTAATTTAATTTTTCATAAATTACACCAAGGTAATTTCTGAGTTAGAATATATTATTTTTCCAACAAGTTGAAATTGTTATAGGTATCTAAAAAATTCATGTAATATAACAATTCGCCAATATTATATTACTTGAAATTGTTTTATAATAATTAAATTTATATTTTATCAATTGATGAAATATTTTATAGATGTGGAAAAATCCAATAAATAATTTATATAGTTAAAAAAAATTGCAATAAATTACTTTCATGAACTATAGATCATTATGATAAAAATAAACATTTTGAACCATTGAAAACATTCTTTTGAAAACATCTGAATGCATAAGATATATTTATAAGAAAGGAAATAAAATTTCTATTTGATTTATCTAAATAATATATTACTCATTCTTATAGACATGGATCCAGTTAAAAAATATAAATTTCAGCCTAGGGTGTTAATTAAAAATTATTTTACAAAAATAGAATTCATATGAAAATGGTGATCATGACAATGTTTTTATGTAATGGATATCTTTATTTACCCATTACTGAATTGATATGTTTTTCAAAGGTTGATACACATAATTAATATTTATAAAACAAGACTATTTAACATATTTGGATCTTCTTATTCCAAATATTGAATATACTTTACACATTTAAGTTTTATAGTTAGAACTTAGTGAAAAAATCATGGAAAATTTTATTTCATGAAATATATGTTTGGAAGGATAAAATAAATTTATTCTTATCTAAATACTAAAATAATTATTAGATATGGGTTATAATGGTTTAATTTTTCTAATAAATAAATTTCATTATAATCATTCACTAATTTCCATTATTTTAATTAATTATGACAAAATAAAATTTCACATAGATAAGTATTCTTCAACAAATAAACCCCTTTACATTAATATGATATTTTTCAATTCTAATAAACTGATAACCGATGAATTCATTTTATATATTTGTAAACCATTAATTTTATGTAATTTATAACAATATTCACACCCTATAATTAAAATGGATAGTTTTGTATGGTAATGTAAAATGAATTATTTTATAATAGTATATCATGGTTTTTTTAAAATCAGTGTTGTGTGTTAAATAATAAATCATTGATATAAAATTTACTTAATAATAATTTCATAAAAATATCATGGAATTAAAAATATATTTGATTGAGAAAAATATAAATTATACGTATATATAAGATTATAATGTCAATATAATATTGAATATTGATAGAGAACATAACATCAATGTAATGAGACTATTAATTCTTGGAAAATGATATTTAATCCATGAATATGTAATATAAAAAATGAGATAATCAATTAATCAGAAAATACCATTTTTATATCCAGGAAATTAATTTTGGAATCACTGAATAAAAGTGAATCAAAACATAAAAAGGGACATTAAATAATGATTTATTATTATTTTTGTAAAAATGAATATAAAAATCTATTTTAAATTTCATAGATGCGGTGTAATGGATACTTTTGGAATTTTAGTTAAAAATTAATTGATAATAAATAATAATATTTATAAATACAATAGAATATTTATACAGAATGATAATATAATCATCCACAAAATGAATTAACTTTTCAATCTTGTAATAAAAAATTCCATTTTAATATTTATATAAATATAAACATACATTTCACTGATTAAAATTTAAATGATTTCTATTAAGAAGCGATTTATATTTTTAAATTATTATTATTTTTTAATAAAATTCATAGATTATGGAATATCATTTCATGAAAATATGAAAAAGCTATTTTTAAAAAAATTTCTTATAATGAATTATTATATGACTTCATCGAAAAAGAATTCAGTTATTATTATTAAATCCAAATATTGAATGTCAAATGTTGTATAAAAACACTATTAATAATTGTTTAATAATATGTAAAAAATTTAATAATAAAATCTGAAGAATATGGATGTTGAATGGGAATATTCCATACTAAATATTGAATATAATGAAAAACATTCTAATCAATAATCCTTAAGTTTCCTTCTAATTCATAGTGAGAAAAATTTATTAGAAAATAATGAAACCAATGAATAATATGAAGAGAGAATTATATATGGGTTTTATGAAGTATATATAATTCAATTAATCCTAATAAAATGTAAACATGATGAGTCCATAATATTCTGAGATAGTCAAGAATGATTTACATCTTTTATAACATTTTTATAGAATCTATTTCAATTAGAAACATTATAATAAACTTTTATAACCATATTTATGAAAAATTATTGATATAATATATCAAAGAAATATTATATAATACATTGGAAATAAATTAAATACATAATAAAAATATGTCTCATTAGATTTGAAATGAGTTCAGTAGAGGTTATGTTCAAATCCTGCTTCAATAGAGACCTTATATCATTTTCCACACTGTGAAATCTACTTTGGAATATACCTATTTCATTTTAAAGAGGAATTTTTATAATAGAATAACATTTATGATGTCACTAAAAATGTTACAAAATATTTTGATAAGGTTTTTGTATCATGTTAATTTTTTGGGAAATAAAACCCCCATTTTTAATATTTTGTGTTTATTTTCATTTGATTTTTATAAATTTTTCCATAAAAATAAATGATTTAGTAGATTTTTATATATTTAAAATTACATGTAAATTACTATGAATGTTATATGGAGTATTTTTGGAGTAAGGCCCTTAGATAACATTGTATTCAATGTGACATAGAGCCACTACACAAACAGAATAATAATATTAAATATATTATATCATGCATGTATGATTCATTTAAAAAAACAATACAATACCTCCCAAAAGGGGTGTCATGTGAGAAATATGATATAAACCATATCTCTGAGATGAGGAATTTAATATAGGAGTGGCATGAAATTTATGTGTGTTGATTTTTTTGTAACATCTCATGTGAGGATAACATTTTTAATATTTTTATTTATATATTTTAAAAAATAACAATATCGCGTAAACAATGAGTTATATGAGAAAACTAAGACAGATGCTAGGTCAAGGATGATGATTTTAACCTATGATCAATAAATATTATGTCCGAATTGGCTGCTTGTTGAAACACATGTGTGGAAAATTTATTATATATTTTTAATTATATATTTTCAAGAATAAATTAATATTCCCAAAATGGTGAAATATAATTGAAATACGAGACTAATGGTAGGTTTGCAGTGGTGGTTTTTTACTTTGTTTGAATAACCATTCTGTTTCATTGTTTGTTTCATGACATCATACATAATGATAAATTTTTATAATTTAATTATATTACTATTATGAATTTAATTCTTTAATTTATTTTTTATGATATGTCATCACCTTGTTGAAATTTAACATCTATTATCATGAACCCATCAATCTAAACCATTCGGTTTAAAATTGTGTTTATCTGTTTTAACATTCAATGTGATAATGATTTGAGTTTAAATACACAATAACTATTATTCAATTGAATCCTTGTTTAAATCAGGTGAATTAGTTTAGGTAATTAAATTTAATGATTTTGTTTTTAATATTAATTTATTAACTATTATCGATGCTCAATGATGGTTTTTTAATTTTTTCTTGTGGAAATGATTTGAAATAGTTAATTACTATTATTATTATTATTTATTATTATTCAAGGGAAATAATATTATTGTGTGATAAAATTATACATATATATATATGCGTTAAATATATATGTATATACATATGTGATGTTGTATAAATATATATATGGGTTTTTATATGCATAGTATAGAGTATATATTTAGGTTAAACAAATATATAAATATATATATGTGTGTGTGTGTGTATATATATTCAGATATTTGTATATATATAATGAGTATATAAATATATGTCTATCTGGATGGATACTATTATGTATCTAAATGAATAGTTTAAATGTATATTTTAAAGAGTTTAAAATAAAATAATTTTTACATTCCATGGGGGCCATTGCATAACCTGAATATGAAACAGAAAATTACTAATTAATTAGTTGTTTAATAATTTTTTTGATATAATTATTGAATAAAACAAAAAGGTCGATAAAATTTAGGAACTCAAAGAGGCACATGCTCATAGTACATGTGGATTTCCCAAACCTCATGCACCCTTCTACCCCATTTTCTATTTCATTTAATCTTTTCAATTTATATTATATAATATTTATTAAAAGTATATCTCTTGTATAACTTTACCAATTCTGGTTGGATTTTCTAACTGATGGTGCCATTGAATTAACCACGAAGATCACTATTTTAATCCTATGATCTCATAAATGGTAGTATGATATTTTGTTCCTTATTTAAATAAAATATTCATGTAAAGACCTGGAAATTTCAAGGAAAAGTATTTCTTCATTTTCTTTGGAATTTTACAAGAACCCAGTTTCTGACGGTGCCTGATTCCGAGGCACGGTGTGCCCGGAATCATTTTCCAAATTCTGGCTTGGGTACGTTCAGTGAACAAACGAGCGGGAATTCATATCTTTTGAACAGGTGCTCGGAATCGAATTCTGAGGGCACCGATAGAACCATAGTGCTGGTAATTGCTTCGGAACGCCACTTCCGAAGTTACGTTTACACGTGGTAAGTTGTTGGAATTTGTGGAAGTTGAAATAAAAATTAAACTACAATTTTTTTTAACTAAGTGGATTAGGCTTTGGGTCACAGTTGGGTTACTACCCAACTTCCCAAGGGAGGTTATGAAGGTGGTGGGTCCCACACAAACCCTACCCCTTCACCTTCCCAAACCTTCCATAACTCTTCACATTCTTTAACCACCCTTAAATCACATTTAATATTTGACAACTTCTGTTTAATATCTTTTATTATTAATTAATTGAGTTAAGTGTGGTTATTTGAATTTTAAACTCTTGAAATTCAAATATTTGTTATGTTAATAAAATAAGAGGAAAGCTTATTTTATTTTGGGGTTGGAACCTTTGTTGCTTGAAAGGTTTGGGGAGGAAACCTAAGGAAAGCAAGAGTTCTTCATCTTCATCATCGAAGAACACGAAGAACACGAAGAATGCATTGAACTCCATTGAAGAACGCCGAGTCCTTGGAGACCGACTACGCGACGCCTTTTACCGCGACGGTTCTTCCTCAACATCTTCTTCTACGACGACTCTTTTCGCGATGAATCCTCGTTCGACGATCCTCTGTTCAAGATCGCACAAGGTAGGGGGTTTACGTGTTTTCTATACATGATTATCTTCCGTCTTTTATCCGTGTCTTTTTGGACCGCATGATATCAATTAACGGGAGAAGGCCGGACTGCACAAACACGGCCGTACCCCTCCCTTTTGTTTTCCTTATTATTGCGGATCGAATGAATGTAACATGGTGTCATCGCACGGCGTGGGATTGAGCGGCAAGAAATGTGCGACGTCTTCATGTCGGGCATTCAAATTTTTGAACCAATTCCGCGGCACCGTCGCGCCTTGCCGAAGAACCGCAAAAGAACTGCGGTCGGAGCCGGGCCGCGGCGAAGGGGCGCGACTCCATCGTGTCGCGCCAGAAAACCCACAAAGACGATACATATGTTAATTGACGTGCGGAATGACGGGCGATGAAAAACGGGGACGCAATGTATTTTTGAAGCTTCCCCAGTAATGTTTGAGACCCGAGATGAACACCGGATCAGACTGTTTTGAAAACGGACCACCGGAGCAACTCCGGTGGCCTGCGGAAACACCAGGAGGCGCGGATCGCCGGCGCGGCGCCGCCGGTGACCGGGTGCGGCGGCCGAAGCCATCCGGCCTCCCGAAGGCGGCGGCGCCCGAGCGTACCTCTGGAAGATTGGCGGCGGCGGATCCGTTGCAGGCCTCAATCAACGGCGAAGGCGGGCCGCACACCCCCCCCCCCCCCCCCCCCGCTCTGCGGCTTCCGCTCGGCCGTGCTGGCCGAGCCGCGGATGGTCCGTCGAGCCAAACCGAGACGGCCAGGCCACGCCGCGCCGGGTCGGGCTGACTCAGACCCGGGGCGGGTTGACCCGGTTCGGGCCGACCGGGGGGTCTCGGGTAGGGTTGGTCCGGGCCCGAAACCCGCGTTTTCCGACACTCTTTGGTCTTTTTCCCATATCCTGGGCTATGAACCTCTGATCGATACACCGTCTGTTGCGTAGAGATCCTTGGAATGAGAAGATCGTTTCGGTATATTACACTAAAGGTTTAGGAGAACTTTGGGTTCGGCCGGGTTGGTTCGTACACGAAACCAACTGAGCCCTCAAAGTGGAAACGCTCATTTCTTAATCTCCAGACGTCTGAATGATGTGCCGTCGACTTTGTTGGATTACGATAAGTGAGAAGGATATTTTGGCTTACTCTGCTCGAGGTTTGGATACCTTCGGAGAGTGGTCGGGTTGGTTCGATCATTAATCCAATCGGGGCCCTGGAACGAAAAAGCCAATAACTCACAGACCGGGCGTCTGATTGATGCGTCGTCTGTCTCGTTGTATTCCTCTTGATGAGACGGAACTTTTGGCCTACTTCGCCCGAGTTTTGGTTTCTGTTGGTTAGTGGCTGGGTTGGATTGTACCCAGAATCCAACCGGGGCCTTGGAACGGAAATGCTGTTATCATTCAGACCAGACGTCTGTTTGACGAACCGTCAGTGGCGATGGTGATCACGTTGAGAAACGGTCCCTATGAGTATACCCTCTGAGTGTTCAGGGTACCGTTGAGATATGGCCAGTTTGGTTCACACACGAAACCAACTGGGCCCCGAGGACGAAAAGGCTAGTAACTAACAGACCGGGCATCTGATTGACGCACCGTCTGTTGCGCTGAGACCCCTATGACGAGGCGGTCCTTTGAGTTACTTATTCATGGGAATTTGAGATACTTGGAGTATCGACCTGTAGATCGTGGAGCGGACCCTCCTAGAGACGAGCGTGCGGAGTACGGAGACTGTGTAGCTGACTAAGACCTGACGACTGCTTGACCGACCCGACTTGGAGTGAGTCGACTATCCCAGTGGACGGAGCACTACTTTGTGAGGTGCAGACCCATGGCGGATGGAGCACTACCTGTGTGACAGTGCAGACCCGTGGTACTCTTTCGGGGAGTACCTCAGCAGGCTACTAGGGGGTGTGCACTAATGTGTTTGGGTGACATACCCCCGCGGGAAGCACTACTGTGTTTGGGTGGATGACCCACAGTACTCGACAGGAGGACTACCTCAGCAGTCTTTGGTTAGTGAGCAGTACCTTGGAGTCGTGGAAGTACCACTATACACTCCAGAGACGGAGCTCTTCAGTAGTTACGGTTTCGATAATGAAAATCCTGGTTTGAGCTGAGACTTTTGACCTTTGTGTTTACCTCATGATTGAGATGGGTCACTTGATAACTTAGGTATATGTATGGGCATATACCTGGGTGGAGGTTATCCGTTGATTTCATGATATTGGTGTTTTTACTCATGATTGAGACGGGTTAATTGATAACTTAGGTATATGCATGGGCATATACCTAAGTAGTGGTTATCTGTTTAGATCTTCTTGGTGGTTATCCTTGTTGGTTTTAGTGAGACATTGAGGGTCTCGGGGTCCCTACTGAGTATCATTATACTCACCCCTACACGGGCTATGCCCGCACCTCGTTGTGTTGGTTGCAGACGACGGGCAGTGCTGACGGATGCCGAGTGTTCGAGGACTGGATAGTACCCATAGGTGGACTACACGACGAGTCACTGTCCAGAGGTGGACTACACGACGAGTTAGTATCTAGAGGTGGACTTCATGGAGAAACGACACACGGAGGAGGTTGATGGGCGAGAGCATTGTGGATGCTATTTGTACCTACCTTTCAGGTAGGATCCGTGGTCGACGATCCAGGAGCTACGCCATCTGTACCTACCCTTCAGGTAGGATCCGAGGAGGACGACCCAGGAGCTGCTTCCTTTCTTCCAGCCGTTGTCTTTTCCTATTGTACTTTGTTCAGTTGTAGTTGTAATTTCATTTGGGTTTGTATTCTAGCCCATTTAACTTTCAGCACTTCCCTTTGTACATAGTGTTTTACGTTCACTTGTACTATGTACTGTTTTGTTTACTTTTATAAAGGAAATGTCTTCCCAGTTATCGGGATTTACGCCTTTGGTGCTAGTTGCCACCCCCTGGCTGATGGAAGGTGGGCTTGGGGTAGTCACGACATGAGCCCAGAGGATGGGTCGTGACAAATTAGTATTAGAGGAGTCGGTTCTACCGCAGAACTATTAACTCTGATATTTTTCTTTCTATGAAGCAATAGTGTTAAGAGTACCGAGTGTGGTTTTCAGTTCAGGGAGTCCAGTGTTGGTGTGGGCGGCCGACGTATCCATACACCAGGACCCTAACAACTGAATTCCAACTTTGTGAACGAAAACACTGATTTCATGTGTGTTTCTAGAATTTCTATTTGAATATTAGCTCAAACTAGGTCATCTCACCAGGTATATTCATTTGACCGTGTCACGTTGTTTCTTTCAGGATGCCTTTTCTCAGACGACCATCTAGAGCCCAGAGGGTTGTGTGTACTGATAGCCTGCCGACGATGAGGTTTGGTATAGGGCCCTCTTGCAGTTGAGGCACCAGCGGAGGCACCAGCGGTACTACCATACGTTGGGCCACTGATGCCACCAGCCCCAAGAGTAGGTGACGCACGCCACATGATCGCGCTGCACGAGTTCCAGCGCCAGAGGCCACCCAGGTTCCGGGGAGAGACGGACCCGCAGGTGGCTGAGGTTTGGATGGAGGTTGTGGTGAGAGTCTTCAGGCTAGTGGGGACACCGGAAGACTTCATGGTGATCTTTGCTGCCAGCCTCCTTCAGGCAGCAGTAGGCAGGTGGTGGAGCAACTTGTTTCAGTTTTGCGACGGGATGACAGTCGCATGGGAAGACTTTGAGACCTTCGTCTGGGTGCAGTTTGTGCCAGTAGCTCTAAACCCCGAGCGTGTACAAGAGCTTCTACCATTTCCGCGTGTTTTTCGATCAGTAGCTGAGTCATCTTTGGGTAGTAGATAGATGATGCAGAGGTCCAAGAGGACCAGACCATTAGTTGGACGATCTCGGGTTTTAGGACCGGTGGTGCAGGGCACCAGGGGTGGGGTCAGATCCAGGCGTGACAGAAACAGACAGTGTTACTCATGCGGCAGGAAGGGTCACATGGCACGTGACTGTCCGACTCCTCGTACAAATGATCTGCAGGCATTGGAGGAGCCACCGAGGCAGAAGCAGTGACGAGTGCTGGAGCAACATCCGAGCAGTGGGCAAGGCAGTAGAGCTCCTGGAGCAGGTGGACAGGATAAGAACTAGTGGATATGTCCCTTGTACTTCTAGTTCTATGTTGTTGTTTTATTCGTGTCTTTGTACTGTGAACTTCAATAATAAAAAGACACTTATCTTTGTGATGTTTGCTTTCATGTCCTTTTTTTGGTTGATACTGAGTGGTCCTGGTTAAGATGGTTGACATGACCTTAACTTCTGATATTTTTACTGGGGGAGACCTAGTGACCTCACACTGATGCCAACAGTGTGAATCGACCCTTGGAGGCGAGAGTGACAGTTGGATCTCTTGGTAGTTACGTCGAGGCCTTACGGCGTCATCCATGGCATGAATACATCATTCATGTCGGGATTGACTGTATTAGGCAATGGGTGTGGTTCATCCAAGGGATGAGACCAAGTTTCTCTTTTTGGCAATGGAGAAATTTTTAGCAGCTCTTTCAGATCATAGGCAAAGAAGGTGCAGATCATCCAGGGGCGGATGAAGACTACACCGTGCGGTAAGAAATAGGAATTCGGCTCTAGTTTTGGAGACTCGAGTGTGTTAAATGTTTGAAGAATAGGAAGCTTTAAGGATAAATGAGTCTACGGAGCCGCAGACGTGGAGACAGAGCTAGGAGAGCTGCATGAGGAGGAGTACATCTTAACATGCTACAGACACCTGCCTTAGTTATTCCCGCCAGGCTCAGGGAGCTGGAGGGCGGAGGAAGAGAGTAGCTGCATGCGGTCAGGGAGAGTGACCCAATGGATCTAAAAAAAGATTCAAGGGATAGTCTGTGTCCACTACTAGCTTCTGTAGTAACATACGTCGATATTAATCATTCCTTGTTTTCACGAATCTTGTTCCAGACCTAGAGTTTCCGGTAAGCCGTGTACTTGACCCTCACGTCTGGAGATACCTTGGGAGGAGACTCGATAATCACACTTACACCAACAGTGTGGTCATACCCTCGAGGTGAGAGTTTTGGTTGGATTCTCTTGGTAGCAGCGTTGAGGCCTTACGACGTTGGTCTGAGTATGGATTGGATCCATAGTTCATACACGGATTGACTGTATTAGGAAAAAAGGATGTGGTTTAACTACGACGTCAGGTTGGGTTTTCCTTGGCCGGCGAAAAGGAAACCCCAGGCAGTGCAGGGTAACTCTTGCATAGGAGGGTGCGGCCAATCATTCTTGAGTCGTTCAACAATACCCACGTGGAAGAATTAACTTGAGTTTTAGTTCTAACAGGAATTTGAGACTTCTAGAGTTTGAGGATGACGATCGCGTCCTTATACGGGTCTCACCTCGACGAGGATTACAGAGATGTGGCCAGTGCGGCAAGTTATCTCGGAGGTTCAACGGACCTTTCTAGGTCCTTAGCTGGGTAGGCGAGGTGGTTTACCACTTGATCCATCCACCTCAGTTACATCAGGTGCACAACGTTTTCCAGGTATCTCAACTGAGGAGATACGCGCTCGACCCTTCGCATATCATCGACTATGAGGAGCAAGACGATGGAGAGGGGGTTACTTCCATGGAGGTTCCAGTAGCGATCGAGGATCGACATGAGCGGATCCTACGAGGACGGTTGATTCCTCGGGTGCGCTTTCATTAGAAGTACGAAATCTCCAAGTAAGCATATAGGAGCGGAAGGCTCAAGTGTGTGCTCAATACCGCTTTTGTGACCCTAGTTTGTGTTGAAGCATTACGGGGACATAAATCCCTGAGGTGGGAGTAATGTAAAGACCTAGAAATTTCAAGGATCTTTTTTTCTTAATTTTTTTTGGAATTTTACAAGAACGAAGTTTTTGAAGGCGCCTGATTTCGAGGCCCGGTGTGCCCAG
Source organism: Viscum album (assembly GCA_963277665.1). Classification (NCBI taxonomy): domain Eukaryota; kingdom Viridiplantae; phylum Streptophyta; class Magnoliopsida; order Santalales; family Viscaceae; genus Viscum; species Viscum album. The sequence goes on along the minus strand of OY728138.1, from coordinate 123,523,264 downwards.
AATCATTTTCTAAATTTTGGCTCGGGTACGTTCAGTAAACGAACGAGCGGGAATTCCTATCTTTTGAACTGGTGCTCGGAATCGAATTCTGAGGGCACCTATGGAACCGTAGCGTCGATAATTGTTTAGGAACGCCACATCCGAAGTTGCGTTTACACGCGGTAAGTTTTTGGAATTTGTGGAAGTTGAAATAAAAATTAAACTACAATTTTTATTTTAACTAAGTTGATTAGGCTTTGGGTGGAAGTTGGGTTACTACCCAACTTCCCAAGGGAGGTTATGAAGGTGGTGGGGCCCACACGAACCCTACCCCTTCACCTTCCCTAACCTTCCATAACTCTTCATATTCTTTAACACCCCTCAAATCACATTTAATACTTCACAACTTAAGTTTAATATCTTTTGTTTTTAATTAAGTGAGTTAAGTGTGGTTATTTGAATTTTAAACTCTTGAAATTAAAATATTTGTTATGTTAATAAAATAAGGGGTAAGCTTATTTTATTTTGGGGTTGGAACCTTTGTTGCTTGAAAGGTTTGGGGAGAAAAGATAAGGAAAGCTAGAGTTCTTCATCTTCTTCATCGAAGAACATGAAGAACGCGAAGAATGCATCGTACTCCGTCGAAGAACGCCGAGTCCTCAGAGACCGACTACGCGACGCCTTTTACCGCGACGGTTCTTCCGTGGCATCTTCTTCCGCGAAGAATCTTTCCATGATGAATCCTCATTTGACGAACCTCTGTTCAAGCTCGCACGAGGTAGGGGGTTTATGTGTTTTCTATGCGCGATTCTCTTCCGTCTATTATCCGCGTCTTTTTGGACCGCATGATATCAGTTAATGGGAGGAGGTCGGACCGCACAAACACGACCGTCCCCCTCCCTTTTTGTTTTCCTTGTTATTGCAGATCGAATGAAAGTAACGCGGTGCCGTCGCACCGCGTGGGATTGAGCGGCAAGAAATGTGCGGCATCGTCACGCCGTGCATTCAAATTTTTTAACCAATTCTGCGGCACCATCGCGCCTTGCCGAAGAACCGCAAAAGAACCGCGGCCGGAGTCGGGCCGTGGTGAAGGGGCGCGGAGCCATCGCGTCGCGCCGAAAAAACCACAAAGATGGTACATTTGTTAATTGACGTGCGGAATGATGGGCGACGACAAACGGGGCCGCAATGTAATTTTGAAGCTTGTGCAGTAAAGTTCGAGACCCGAGATGAACGTCGGCTCAGACGGTTTTGAAAATGGACCACCGGAGCAACTCCGGTGGCCCGCGGAAACACCCGGAGGTGAGGGTCACCAGCTCAGCGCCGCCAGCGACCAGGGGAAGCGGCCGGAGCCATCCGGCAGCCAGAAGGAAGCAGCGCCCGAGCGCACCTCCGGAAGATTGGCAGAGGCGGATCCGCCGCCGGCCTCAATCAACAGCGAGGGCGGGCTGCGCACCCCCCCCCCCCCCCGATCATTGGCTTCCGCTCGGCCGCACTGGCCGAGCCGCGGTTGGCCGCGCTGCTCCAGGTCAGGCCGACTCGGACCCGGGGCAGGTCGACCCGGTTCGGCCCATTTTCGGACACTCTTTGGTCTTTTGCCGATATCTTGGGCTACGATCCTCCAATCGACGCACCGTCAGTTGTTTAGCGATCCTTGGAACGATACGGTCGTTTCGGTATATTACACTCAAGGTTTCGAGGAACTTCGGGTTCGGCCGGGTTGGTTCGTACACGAAACCAACCAGGCCTTTGGAGTGGAAACACTCGTATCTTAATATCTGGACGTCCGAATGATGTGTCGTCGACTTTGTTGGATTCCTCTAAGTGAGACAGATATTTTGGTTTACTCCGCTCGAGGATTGGATACCGTCAGAGTGTGGTCGGGTTGGTTCGCTTACGAATCCAACCGGGGCCCTGAAACGAAAAAGCCAATATCACACAAACCGGGCGTCCGATTGATGCGTCCTTTGTCTCATTGAATTTCTATTGATGAGACGGAACTTTTGGCCTACTTCGCCCAAGTTTTGGTTGCTTTTGGATAGTGGCCAGGTTGGATTGTACCCGAAATCCAACTGGGCCCTTGGAATGAAAAAGCTGTAATCTTTCAGACCAGACGTCCGTTTGACGAACCGTCAGCGGCGATGGTGATCACGTTGAGAAACGGTCCCTATGAGTATACCCTATGAGAGTTTGGGGTACAGTTGAGATACAGACGGTTTGGTTCACACACGAAACCCACCGGGCCCTGGGGACAAAAAGGCTAGTAACTCACAGACCAGGCGTCTGATTGACGCGTTGTTTGTTGCGCTGAGACCCCTATGACGAGGCGGTCCTTCGAGTTACTTCTTCGTGGGACGTTGAGATACTTGGAGTATCGACCTGTAGCTCGTGGAGAGGACCCTCCCAGAGACGAGCGTGCGGAGTACGGAGACTGTGTAGCCGACTGAGACCTGACGACTTCTTGACCGACTCGACTTGGAGTGAGTCGACTAGCCCAGTGGACGGAGCACTACTTTGTGAGGTGCAAACCCATGGAGGATGGAGCACTACCCGTGTGAAAGTGCAGACCCGCGGTACTCGTCCGGAGAGTACCTTAGCAGGCTACTTGGGGGTGTGCACTACTGTGTTTGGGTGACATACCCCAGCGGGAAGCACTACTGTGTTTGGGTGGCTGACCCGCGGTACTTGATAGGAGGAGTACCTCAGCAGTCTTAGGTTAGTGAGTTGTCTCTCGGAGTCGTGACAGGACCACTGTACACTCCAGAGATGGAGCACTTCAGCAGTTAGAGTTTTGATAATGAAAATCCTAGTTTGAGATGAGACTTTTGACCTTTGTGTTTACCTCTTGATTGAGATGGGTCACTTGATAACTTATATATATGTGTGGGAATATACTTGGGTGGAGTTTATCCGTTGATTTCATGATCATGGTGTTTTTCGTCATGATTGAGATGGGTTAATTGATAACTTAGGAATATGCATGGGCATATACCTATGTTGAGGTTATCTGTTGAGATCTTCTTTGTGGTTATCCTTCTTGATTTTAGTGAAACCTTGAGGGTCTCGGGGTCCCTACTGAGTATCGTTATACCCACCCCTGCACGGGATATGCCTGCACCTCGTTGTGTTGGTTGCAGACGACGGGCAGTGCTGACGGAGGCCGAGTGTTTGAGGACTGGATGGTACCCGGAGGTGGACTACACAACGAGTCAGTACCCAGAGGTGGACTACACGACGAGTCAGTATCTGGAGGAGGACTTCACGGCGAGACGACACACTGAGGAGGTTGACGGGTGAGAGCATTGTGGAGGCTATCTTAACCTACCCTTCAGGTAGGATCCGTGGTGGACAATCCAGGAGCTGCGCAATATGTACCTACCCTTCAGGTAGGATCCGAGGAGGACGACCTAGGAGCTGCATCCTTTCTTCCAACCGTTGTCTTTTCCTGTTGTACTTTGTTCTGTTGTAGTTGTACATTCATATGGGTTTTTATTCTGGCCCATTTACCTTTCATCACATCTCTTTGTACTTAGTGTTTTACTTCTGCTTGTACTCTGTAGTGTTTTGTTTACTTTTATAAAGGCAATGCCTTCCCAGTTATCAGGATTTACGCCTTTGGTGCTAGTCGCCAGCCCCTGGACGATGGAAGGCGGGCTTAGGGTAGTCACGGCATGGGCCCAGAGGATGGGTCATGAAAATTCATTCCTAGATTTTATTTCTCAAATATGCTGGAAATTATAATGAAATCATTGATTAGTAGGAAATGTCTCTATAAGGTGAAAATAAATTCAGATGTCAACATTTATCATCAAAATTTTTTTAACCTATTGTATGAAGGTCCTTGCATCATGTGATCCCATATAAATAGAATTACCTTGCATGATTGATGCATTGGATTACTTGATATCATTCTTTATTATGATCAATTGTGAGTGTCTTTGTGTGTGTTTAGATCATGAGACCCATTTTGATTCCATGAGTGATATTATTATGTCTTCTTACATTTATTATTATTATTACTTGTTTTTAAATTATGTTACCTTAACATATTATATTTAGTATTATTTTAAATTGGTGGACCATCATGAAAAATTTATTCCATGAAGGTATAGTGTTGTTTTTAGTGATGATAGATATAAAGGTCTTAGTAATAGTTTTGAGGTATGAGGTAGCCATGTTATCATGTTGTGGATGAATTTGAGGTATCCCTGATTTCATATACCATTCACTTTATAGTATCCTAGTTTCTACTTGATAAATCCTTGTGATATAGATGACTTAGGGTATAAATGATATAGGGTTCATGTTCATGTGATGCCTTGAGGATACTGTACGAGTGTAGTATTGGACTCTACTATCATACCTCAATATGGATTCCATGGGTTTGACTGGCCCATTCTATTAATAATATTCATATATATATATATATATATATATATATATATATATATATTTCAATCACCATAAGTTGTTATATGAAGAGATGGATTAAAACCACCCTGCCCTGGTTTACCCAAATATGGACTCTATGCACCATTTTATATCCCATTTAAAGACGAATTCTATGTGCAATGAACTAATCCATGTTCTTTGAAAAATTCCATGTTTATCATCCCCACATATATTTTAAGAATGTGTGACAAATGTTTTTGTGGAGCTTTACTATGAAAATTTTATCTCAGTTTTTTATTGTGTGTATATGATTAATGAATTTTTTATTATTTTTGATTAAAATTGTAATACAATTGCAGAAAAAGAAATGATAAATAATTTTCGTTATAGTTAGTGTAGTAAAGACATATAAATTATGAATTTCTATATGCCTATAAATTTCATGAGATACCTGGGGTAGGTAAGTGACCCAATGGTAAAGAAAATATCAATTAAGAATAGAGCTATATATGGATGGGGATGAGGTCTAATGGTCTTACATTGTTTCTTTGAACTATTTTACATACTCTAGATTGTCTTAACATAATATTACATTTTCAATTATATTATGTTGGTCATCATTAGAATTCTTCATTAACTCTAATTATTTACTCATTATTGGATTATTACAATTTATGATATGTTTTCTTGAAAAGATATATGTGATATAGCATCCACACTATCAGGATTATACTCTCAATACATGTTAGTGAACACTTGTATATGGAGAGATTTGCATAACATCATGTAACATTACATTACTTAATTTGTGGTTCAATTCAAGATCATAAAAAATGGTAATAGAGGATTGGGACCAACCCACTAGACTTTTTTATCTCCTTTCCATTTGTTAGGAGTGTTTATACAAGAGAAAAGACGATTGGAATCCAGGCAGAAGAACTATGTCTATTCGTACTCAACACTATGTAGTTGACATCTATGTTTCCATAAACGGACAAGTATGTTTTACATTAATAATTGAACAATTTTACCTTGTGAAATTCAATTTATTTTCAAATTTTATTTATCATATTTCGAGTACATTCATGTTTTAGGAATAAACATGTAGGTTCAGAGTCCAAATATGTTATAACAACACTAATTTTTAATAATAAAAAATCCCATTTTATAATTAATCCACATAATTTAATGAAAATAATTCAAATATAGAAACAAATAAAAACCTTATCCTCATAAATTGAGAATGATAAATTAGTTTAAAAAAATTCTACGATGAATTCCATATATTACAGTGATATAAAAAACAAAATAATATACTATCAATATGAAAATTAGGATATTCTCGTTCCACAAGAATAACTGAAGTCAATACACAGCATTTATAAATAAATCATAAATTTTGTAATAACATATTCATTTAAATGATGAATTTATATAAAACTATGTTATAATATTTAATTATTTGGTAAATAGAATGAGTTCTATTTATAAAAATTATTAAACCCTTGTGACCCTTTAAAATATTATAATTTGAATAGTAATAAAAACATTGGAATAATAATGTGACCATTAGGAATAGTAATCTAACCAATAGAATAGTAACCTTACATATGAATTTAATAATAAAATTTAACCATCATATAAATTAAAATATGACATCTACATAACATTGAATATGTAAATATCTATTTTAAAAAAGATTAATTATGTGTCTGAATTTTTGTGATGTGTAAATGTTTATTTACAATTTTATAATTAATTTAATGAGTTAAATTAAAATATATTTTTATATAATAGATCAATAAATTAATAATTTTTTTTATAATTGTAAAATAATTTCATCATATCAAAATTAATTATTCAATGTGTTCTACATTTTGATTTGATATTAATAATGGTATTTTTCGAATAAATAATGATTTTAATAAAAAATTAAATTTCTCATATTCACAAAAAAATTTCCTAAATTGGAGTCAATTTTTTAAAATATAATTCCCAAATAATTGTTATTATAAATTTTTTGAATTTTCCTTAAATAGTTTGATTTTTGGTGAGTAGTGAAATATGTAAAATTTCATTATTTCATAAAACATGGATATATGAATTTTTTAGTCATTATTATGACATAGATGATTTTGGTGCCCATTATCTCAATATAATATGATCTATTTACTACAGTTTGTAATTTCAATCCAAAAAATATAATCTATTGATCTAAAATAATAAATAAACCAATAAAATAATCAAATATACCTGTCTCACCTCCCTCTAAACACCACCCTCACCATCCGTTCTCATAACACCTCTAGAGACCTTAATTCATTAAAAATTAATCATAATTATATTCCCAAGACTCTTACCCATGTCCCTAAAATTTTAGTCAATACATAATACAAAAACTAATAACAATAAGAAGGTTCTCATGGATACGACATTCAATATCTAAAATCCTCATTCATTCTTATTTAAATTATTTCTTATACCTTATCAACAACTCGACTAAAAAACAAAATGATAAAATAATTATCATATGTATATTGGAATATTAATTTTTAAGTGAATATCCAACTAAAAATATCTTATCTTCCCCTTTTATCAAGAAATGGTCAAAAAAATCGTCTGTTATATGTTGATTCACCACCTACATGGATATTGATTTTTCATTTTCCATTTCCATCTTCATCAATGGTTATAAAACCATTATAATTGTTGAAAGATATTTTAGTATTTATATTATATTTTTTCAATGTACTATAAATAATATATACATAATATTAAATTATAATACAAAATAATGTTTTTCCTGATTGATAACTCGCGAAAATAAACTAAATTTTTACCATTATCATTTTACCATATAAATCAATCTCATATTGGAAAATTGATATATGAGACCATTTAAAATTATAGATGTTTATTAATACCATTTAATTCAAATTCTATATTTTCATCCATATAGTAAGAACCCTTATAATAATACTGAACGGAACCAACCATAAATATTTAAAAGAAAATCTCACAGAAAAATGAAATTAATAATTACAACTCATCGAAATTTATATAAATAAAATCAAAAAAAATTAAAATATAAAATACATGTTGAAACGTATATGAATTAAATTATTAATTTATGTAATTTCATTATCTAGGACCATATGTGCATGTAAAAAATACATTCAAAGAAAAATAATAAGATCCCTCTAAAAATATAACTTTACCATTGTTTTAGTCATTCTCTATTAATATAATATTTTTTCATTATTATTTTATAATACTTTTAATTTATGTCTATATGTACCAAAATTATGTATTCATTTAAATTAATAATTCTTTGATGTGAAAATGCATATTTTAAAAGGTTCCCTTTTCAATTCATCTCGATAATATTTTCTGACAGAAAGGGAACTTACCAAGTTCTTACATATTTTGAAGTACACACCCTAAACTATTTTAATCTTCCATTATTTAATACAACAACTAATTTTATCTATAAAATATATATTAGATCATTTATATTTTTATTTAATAAATTATTTATTTGTCCCCTTTAATTAATCTTTTTTATTTTTCTTAAATCTGTGTCAAAGAATCTCATTTATGAAGTTTCGAAAACAATATTTATCATGTCCTCTCTTCATTTTTAAATGAATATTCAAGATATATTATTATTTTTATGTTTTAATCCAGAATGATTAATCCCGTCTTTCATTGATACCATTATGAAACCCCCATTGGTTATGCCTTATTATAGGATTATGACACCCATTTCTTTTCATGGTAACTCTTCTGTTTATTCCTTATGATTTATTCTTTATGAAGTAAATATAAACATAAAAATGATATGATTATCATTTGTAGATTATGCACTAATTAATTGGATAATTTTTAGTCTCATGAGACAGCCTCATTTGTATTAGAGAGCGAACCTAATAAATTAGGATATTTCATCTACCATGTGATATAGCCTTGGAAGTTAGCCTTAGATCATCATTATATCATGTAAATGATGATTCAAAAGAGAAATGGTTCCACAATCATAGGAACCCATGTAATATATGTTATACTTATATATTTTTTCTCATGTTCCAGGCCTTTTTTATTCTATATTGTTTTGACTTCTAAGCAATGTTCAATTTTTTATTCATATTTTTATTCCCTTAATAGGAATTTTAGCTCATCCCATTTGTCAAAAAATTCCCTAAGTTATCATATAAAGATATAATATTTCAAATTATTTTTAGAGAACACTAAGTAATATTATTAATGTTTTGTTTTATTCTACTTTATTTTTTTAGTTTTTTCAACTAGTCATACAAAGACACTAGACATTTCAACAATTGGATTTCATTTTATGGTAACTAATGACTTAAATGATTCAATAATATGTAAAAATGATTGGATTTCTATATATATATATATATATATATATTAACATTTTGGTGCTTTTTAGTGGTTAATTTATTACATTGGTTGAATTTTCCTATCTATTTAGTGAAGATTCAATTTTTATAATTTATGTGTCATGCATGTTGTTGTGATATTTAATTATGGGAAATAATAAAATTAACTCAGCATGATGTTCTGTTATTATATATACGATGATTATGAATAACATGAAATTATGGATTCTAGGCTCACTTCAAGGAGGGGTATACCATGAGTAACAAATTGACTCCTTAAGCAACATTTTGTGATCACCCATACTATGTCAGGATGGCCTATCATCTTCTTCTTATAGAGATGTGACAATGGGGTTCTAATGTTTGATCACAGTGTCTGAATTTTTTCAAACTAGACCTCTATGGATACATATCACTAGAAGTAAATCAGTGTATTTAGATAATTGTAAAATCATTACAATATTAATTATAGTAAATTCATATTTGAAAATAATTTTCGAATGTTTTTATGTAAAAATGTATGCTTTAAATAAAATGAAATTATTTAATGGAGTTTCATAGTGGTTAAAAAAATAAGACCTTGGAATATTCTTTGGAATATATTGGAAGTATGTCACTAAGATGTCATGTAAATCAATGGCCGATAGATCCTTAATGAAAAAATTAGAAAAAATTTATATATATTCTATTAAAAAAAATAAAATATTTAGAAAATTAAATAATATATCCCAAATTTTTCAACATATTAGAAATATTAGACCATACATCGGTATAATATGAGGGGTATTGCTAATAGAAACATTAATTGTTTGTGTGGGGGTATTTGGTAGCATCACATGTGAGTAAAACATATTTATTATTTTATATATATATAATAGAATATATAACAATAACTTCATCATATTACAAAAATAATACCATTGTTAGGTCTGGGATGTAGGGTCTACTATATGTGCAATATAACATTTATGTTTGTGCGGCGTTTGGTAACGTCACATGAAAGGATAATTTTTTTAATAATTTTTACCTGAATTTTCTAAAAAATGTATGAATATCTACCAAACATTGCATTATATGATAGATATGAGGCCATTGTTTGGTCAAAGATGAGAGGTTTACCCATGGTGCGACATAAAATTTTTATGCAACACGCTTTTAGTCACATCTCACATAATGACAACTTTTTAAATTTTAATTACATTATTATTAATAATTTAATTAATTTAATCCAATTTTTATATTTTGTATTCTTCATGGAAATTTGTAAACTCCATAATCATGATTATGTTAATCAAAATCTATTAATTTCAACCACTTTTGATCTGTATCATCTTTAAACACAATAATGTTGTGTATTAAAATACTTCACCATGAATTTTTCTTGAATAATGGTTTAAATCGAGTATATTAATATAGCGGTTTAAATGAAAAGAAATTGGGGTTAATATAAATTTATTAATTGTAATGTGTTTTTAAAGATAGTAATTTTTTAATATTTTTTTCTAGTAATGATTTGAGATAATTAATAATATTATTATTATTAATAACAAAACAACGTCTTTTTTGGTGAAATAATAGTATTTTTTGATTAAATAAAATATGCATATAATTGGATTAAATATATACATATATAAATATATTTTCAGTTGTCTATAATTATATATATATATTCATGTGGATATATACATATATTTTAGGTATATATATATAGGTTAACACAATATATTTATATATTTATATATTTATGTGTATATATAAATATATATTTATAGAAAATTTATATATATATTTATGTCGATGGATTTTAATTTGAATTTAAATGAATGATTTAAATTTTTAAAAAAATTAATATAAAATATAGTTGAAGGGTTATGGTGGGAATTGCATGGAAAAACAAGAATGATAAAAATGATTAAATAAATTGATTAATAAATTATAGGAAACAATTAATGAATAAAATAATGTTTATAAAATGGATGAATTGGAAGAGGCCAATGTAATCATCCCTGAGTTTTCCCCAACCTCGTGATACCTTCTATCACATTTTTTTTCTCTCTCTCTCTTATTAATTTCATCAATTATTATTTTTATTTTTTTATTCTTAACTCTTCTATAAATTGCCTAATAACAATAAAATTGATTTGTCATAGGTGTTGATGGATTCACCTCAATGAGCCTAATTTCAATCCAATTTTTTCATAGACATCAAAATATTATTGTTTTGAATTAAATAAACTATTCCATTCAATGTTTTAATAATAAAAAATTATTATTATTCTACTGAAAGAGATTATCTATTAGTATTGTCTCATGAAGGGAGGATTTAATTCGGATGTCAATGATTATCATGAAATAATTATTTAATATATGGTATGATGTTACATACCTCTTGGTCTCCCATATACACATGTTTCCATAAATTTTTGAAGTATCTAATTATTTGATATAGGGTTGAATATGATACCATATTTGTCTCTGTCTGTGTGTGTCCTAGAAGACCCTTTGTGACTCCATGAGTTATATTACTGTCTCTGTTAGATGTTTCATTATTCTCACATCTTGTTATTTTTTATACATACACTCGTGATGGTATATTATATTAGGTATTCTTATGCTCTCACCATGTATGTATGTTACCATGGTATGGTGTTTGTTGGTGGTATTTGATATATGAAGACAATTTGGACATAATTATACCATAAAGGTGGTGTGTATTGTTTTTCAACATAGTAATGAATGTTATTTGTATATGGGGGTTGTATTAGGTAATAAATTTGATATGATTTGGATTTATTCTATGTATACTTTATTCCATGTACGATTCATGTCACGGTATCTTCATTATGACTAGAGGACCGCACACAGTGTGTTTCTCTTAAGGGATATATAGTAGTAAGTGCATGTTCATGTGACACTTCAGGACTCCGAACATGTGAATAATTTATTAAATATGATTTGGGTGAGATATTACTTCTTTGTATTTACTAAACTATTATCTTACTGGACCATAGATTTAGTTTTTTATCACTATTCAATTGTCCACTTAGTGATGGGTTATGAGCACCATGCATTGGTTCTATCATGGATGGATCCTTAGATCCATGAGTTAGTTATTTCATAGAATGATTCTAAGATCATTTAATTATTATGTAGTCCTTGAAACATTACATAATTATATATTATTTATGTATCCAAAGCTGGTATTGGATAAGGGTTTGGTGATGGTTAATGTGAACACTACTGCTCATTTTTGTATTGTGTTTTAATGATTTTGAGAATTTTTATTATATAGAATAAAATTTCTATATATTAGCACACAAGTTAATGTGGCATTAGTGGTTTCCTACTAAATCTATTACTCACACCCTTCTATAGTATTTATATACACTTGTAGATTTACTAAGTTGATTGGTGATGGGAAAGGACCCTTTGGTAGATAAATGGAATGTGGTGCATAGAGATCGAGTTGAATGAGGATAAGATCTACTGGACCCATATTCATTCTTTTATATATTTTTTATAATTTAGGAATACATAACATATTGGGATATAGTTATTTACGTTATGTTTTTCACCTAGATTATTATTAATTTACTATGTTTATTTATTCAATATCATATTAATATTATTTAATATCATATTTGATGAAATGAAATACAGGGTTTTGTATCTCGCTATCTAGAATATTACCTCACATATAGTTAGCACCCTCATTCCAGAGGAAAGGCATGCATTAGGTCAAGTGGCACTTATTCATGGACCCACTACTTTAGGTCGAAATGTTGTATATTGGTTAAGCTATGTGGATCATTATGTATGGAGGAGTGATGGTTGGTGGTTCCTATTTTAGTGAGGTTCGTCAAAAACATGGAAATTATTGTAAAATTATTATATAATATGTTTGGTTTGTATGTTTAGTTTCTCAAAATAATCACCATTTCATTAAAATGATGTATACTGTCAATATATTAGAAACTAATAATATTTAACCTTGTTTTTGGTTTTATCATGCTATAATATCCCATTATTTAAACCCTTTTTAAAATGTTTTTCCATAAATTGTGTGATAACATTTTTCACTGTATATTATTCATTTTGAAAAAAAAATATATATACAAATAAATATTTTTTATATTATGATCTATAATATTGAATCAATTTTAATATATATTTTTTATACATTGTAAAAATCACTTTTAATGTCTAATCATAGTATCCATTGAAATAATGTTTAATGAAATCCATTTTTTTGACTAAAAAATATTTTACACCTTAATAAATTATAAAATTGATTACCATGAATCATTATTATTATTAATAGAAAATTAATATTATTTGAAATTTAAACCATAAAAAAATTAAATATAAACTTTTATGTACTCAGTTAAATGAAATGAAAAAAATAGATTTTTTAAATATCAAAGTATAATAAATGTTTCAAAAGTTATACCGTGAATATAAAATTTCAAACAACTATTTTTATATACATTATATTACTCTATAAATGTATTGTTAGTATAGAAAATAGTATTATATTTCTTTTATATAAATCTTATATCAAAATAATTTTATATATTTTATGGTATTTATAAATTCATTTGTCAATATTCACAAAAAATTAAACTATTTAATATTATTTCTAAATATTTCCTCGAGGATAATGTGTTACATTTTTAAATAAATAACAAAAAAAATATTTAATAAATTCTACTAATTAAATTGAGTGAAATATATTTTAAATAAAAATTATAAAATAATATAAAATATATGCTAAAAAATCCCTTTCAATCACTAATGTTTCATAAGAAAATATTATTTCATTCATATCATTAAAAATTGGGTGCATATTTCATTTAAAAATATAAATATAAATTAATTATAAAATAATTATGGATTATTTATAATTTTGTTACTCTCATTCATAAAATAAAGTATAATGACAAATTTATAACAATTTTTTTTAAATAAAAATTTTTCAGAAGTATAATAAGGTTCATTCTAAGCTTATGGATTCATGTGATTAAAATATCATACATTTTAATTAGAAGAATAAAAATTACAGTGCTACTCACTCCTCTATTTAGAGAAATTAGGAATTAGAATATTTGATTGATTATTGATATATGAAGAGATTGAAGTATATTTATTCATGACTTTATAATAACTATGTAAATTCTATAGATGTTATAATTTAAGAAATAAATATTTTTAATCAATATATGTACTTCAATAACTCATCGATATATAAATTATTCCTAAAAGTTTACCTTGATAGTTATAATATATTATCCACCACAATCATCCTTGATTTATCATATATTAATTTTGTTAAATAAATTATATTAAAAAACATTAATGATTTCAATATATTCTCTAAGAAGAATTTTGTTCTATAATGTATTTTTTACCAGTATTTTATATATAAATGAAAAAAAATCTCTATGTTATGGAATAACTGTATAATTTTTAAATATTTTAGAAATAAAATTAACTCTTATGAGATAATAAAATAAATTAAAAGTATACTATTTTTTAAATTACATACAGAGCATTGGTTCCACTCATTTAAATCATTTTTCTAAAATAAAAAATAGTTACCATTCGTATTAAAAAAGACAACAAAGTTTATTCTATAAAATTATGTTGTATTATTTAAAGTTCTATATCCCTACTAGAAATATACATGAACCAATATAATAGAATGTTTTTTAATAAATCACAATCATATATTCACCCAAAATTTCTAGAACTACTATTACATAAAATGGGAGGATAATTTTAATTATTTAATATTAATTATAAAATCTTCCTTATCCTTGAAAAATTGACAAATATTCTATCCCTGTATAATATATATCCATTAAATGAGACATTTTGATGTTGACATTCAAAAATTAAAAATCATTAAAAAATATCATTTTATGAGTATTATGAATGATTTAAATGTGATTCTCAAAATTATAATCTAATTTATAGTATAACCATGTTAAAATAAATAACTACATTATGAAATGATCAATTTAATCCTTCAAGATTATTAAATTGACTCAGAAAGTTACTTTACTCCTTAATATAAATGTTTGGGATATGAGTGTCTTCATTTGTGCCATAACATTCATCTGCCTTATGACATTAATCATCAATATTGTAAAAAACCAAATTTTCCATCAAACATTTACAAGGATGTTTATTTGAAAATTTGACTAATATTTTTAGTTAAATTCAACCAATATTCTTCAATGATACATTTAGTTATTCATGGTGATATGTTATCCTTTTTATCACACAATTTCCGAAAAAATATAAGACACTAAGAATTATAATTCAATCATAATGGAACTCGATAAAATATAATCATTTTAGGGGAACAACTGTGAAGCATAATCTGATCGGTTTATTGATACATCCAATACATGTAATATTAATCTATATAATAAGGATTACATATGAAGTCTATATTTTTCATATATAATGTGATAATTCTACCGACACACATAGAAAATAAAAATAAAAATAATTGTGTAATAAAATAAAAATTTGAATTCAGATATAGTATAGATGTTTAGGAAGAAAATATTTACTAATGAACATCATTGTAAATGTAATCTATGTCATATTTGTATCTCCTCTTACAACATTTTATTCTGAATCAATGATAACCATCTATCCATATGTTTATTGAAGCAATATACTTTTTGAATAAGAATTCAATTTCCATTGTATAATAGATCCATAAAAATATTTTCGTTCAAGTTTATCAATTTCATAAATGAAAATATATTTGTAGTTCCAACAAATAGTAGAGTATTCTATAGCCTATAAATAATTGAAAATAATACACTACCAAGAATTGAAATTGTTTCTTCCATATTGATATGGTTATCGGTCATAACCATAGAAAACATCCCAATAAATTATTTAATCTATTCATCATATTATTTTTCCATGAAAAATTACTATGGTGGAATATATCCATACTGACCCTAGATATTGATAATATTTTCAATCCCTTAATTGAGATCAATTTCTAAATATTTAACAACACATTTTAATCCTATAATAATCATGAATATTGTTTGTAGAAAAATTTATTATGATATTTATTTTTCTAAAATATTATAAGATAATATAATAATAGTTATAATATCTATATTCTTATGAAATCATTTATATTAGGTTCCTATTTAAAATTCCATGATACCAACTATATTAACAGATAATATAGTAATATAGAGCCTATGATTAAAAAAATAAATCTTTACAAGATTAATGGAATAAAATCACCAATGACCCATCTATTCATAATTCTTAGAAAACAATATATATACATGTCTTCTTTTTTACATGAGAGATAAAAAAATCCATAAAATAATTGTTTAATCCTTGAAAATTAATCAAATATATCTACTTCATATAACAAGGAAATGTTAAAAGTAAATTGTTGAGCATAGATTCATTATAAGTGAAAGAATGCAATAAATGATTTCATGTGTAGATAAGGAGCATAGAATATATAACCATGGATAATCAATATATATGTAATTTAATCAATAATATTTTGTTAAAAATATTATAATTGAAAATATCAATATAAAGAAACATGGTTAATATTTAGTATTATTTTAGCGATGTTAATTAACTATATAGGATTTCATGACCATTTTATTAGTGTATTATTCTATGAAATGGTTAATCTTATCATCGACAGCTATCAACTAGACATATAAAATTCTTACTAGGTATTGTTCCAAGAACCATTCATTGTATGAGAAAATGTACACTACGAAAAACACATTCCTATTTCATTAATGAATCTTATCAAATAATAAAGCTTCTATGTATAACTATACCGTGAAAATTAGACATATATATATTTGGAATTCATCATACATAGAATTGAAAATATATTTAATAATAAATATTACTATTTAATAAATAAATAAATGTTCATAATCTTGAAAAATGAACATCAAAATTTCCCCCTTAATGTGAAATAGAATTCTCATTAAGTATACTTCAATGAAACCCATATGTTAAAATTATATAATTTTTAGCCAATATTGGAATGATATACTGTATATCCATGTTTCAAAACAATATGTATATAATGTTAACCTGGAATATGAGAATCATTGAGAAGTTATCGTAATGGATTATATATTATTCAATTCTAATAAATTGTTGTATAAACAATAAATTAATAATTGATTAAATAATGAAATAAATTCATTAATTTTTTTTAATTATAGGAATTTATTTTTATAATTAGGGAGGAAATGGAATGGAAACTAAAAAAAATTCCTTAATTTTATTTCTATGTCATTCTAAAATCCTTGATATTAAATATTTCTAAAATAAAATTCTTAGGTTCATAAGATCCTTTTAGAATAATATTTCCAAAATCATTTTTAATATCAAACATATACTTTATATTAAAAATAAAATGTAAAGCAGAAGTTAAAATGGTATCATGTAATATAAATTTTATTACCATTCCATTATGAGAATAATATAATTTTTTTAAATAAAAATATATTATAACTATTAATCTTGCAATGGGAATATAATTTTATTTGAAAAATTAAAATTTATATTGGATGGTATATAGATAATAATAGTCACAAAACCAGGAAATTTTTTTCAGTCAATATGTAATAGATTTTTTTGTATTATCCATAAACTAAATAAAATTATTCATTAAGAGATAAATAAAGATAATCCATTCACTCCCTTATATGTAATGTAAAAAATTGATAAAAATTTATAATTCATATAATTTAAAATTAGAAAAAGCATATTTATCATAATAACTTTATTTACACAAATAACAAAAATCATGATAAAAAAGTATAATTATTGTTGATTTTACACATGAAAAATTAATTGGTTGTTTTCTATGTCAAATATCGAATAAGTTGGAGAAAAAAATTTAATCACTATAAATAAATATTGAGATTATAATAAACGGGTTTTAAGAAGTGTATATAATATATTTTTTCCAATGATCATTTGAAAATTGGAATTTTATAAAAATAATATGATTGTAAAACAAACCCTTAAACTGTGAATATTGTTTCAATAAAAAATTCAAAAAGTATCATGAATTGAAGTTTTATGTATGATAAGGAAATCAATTCCTAGTATAATAAATCATATAGTTATTATATATACCATATGCATTATATTATATGTGTAATATGAAATATTTTTTAATAAGTGTAATTGTGATTAAAACCCTTTCAATTATGGTTTACTTTTATAAATGAATTTTATCAATCCCTTCTTTGTGAAATTTTTTTTGTGTAAAACCTCATGAAAATTTTAAATTTCCCTTTTTAGAGATAACTAAATAAAGAATGTTTAAATGATTTTGATAAGATATCATGGTTATTTTTTTAAATATATGAGGCTTAATATGTGTTGAGGATTGAAGGGAGGAAGTTCCATTTTAAATGTGATGTGGGGGAAAATGTAATTACATGAAAAGATATTATGTAATATTTTTTTCTCACATCAGGTAGATAAATTTATAATTATATTTTACATAATGAAGGAAAAATTAAAATCTCAATAATCTAGTGATACTTATACATATTTTTTATATTATAATGAATCCAAACCCCTTTATGTTATTAATTTTACCCAATTTTGTAGTTAAAAATGAAGGTAAATTTTAACCATTAATACAATTCCTTAAAGAAAATAAATTTAAATGATAAAAATTCATTAATATTTAGAAACAAAATAAAAACTCTAATTTCTGTCATTAAATTTATAGATATTGAAATTTTTAATTTTAACATATGTTTGAAAAAATAAATATAAAAAAAAATTTAATGGTCTTTTAATGAATCAAATTATTTTACACAAAAATAATCAATAAAATTCATTCATATAAATGTTACGTGCTACATAGAAAATGGGATTCATATTTTACATTTATTCCAATTAAAATTTGAAATATACCATCCAACAACAAAATTATATGATAACAACCAAAAAAATTTATATTGGACAAAAATATAACATAGGATCCCAAAAGCCAAGCATCCGATTCCATCTTCAGTCAAAATTATAAAATTATTTATTTTTAGAATATGAAAAAAATATGGCCAAGGTAATTGTTCTATATAATTTAATATAATTTTAATATAATCTATATATTACAAATGATATAGTATTTTTGAAATCCTTAATTTTACTATTCACTAAAAAATATTTTCAAAAAAATATATAAAGAATAAGCTGTTGCTCAATTTTATACAATGATT
Organism: Viscum album; assembly: GCA_963277665.1. Lineage (NCBI taxonomy): Eukaryota > Viridiplantae > Streptophyta > Magnoliopsida > Santalales > Viscaceae > Viscum > Viscum album. The sequence continues at coordinate 123,504,222 of OY728138.1, read as the reverse complement.
TCAAAAAATATATAAATTCAGAAAATATTATAAATAAATTATTTATTTGAAAAATAAAAATATATTTATTGACCACTTTAATAAAATAGGCATTTAAATGATAGTAGGTGTTCACCATAGATGATTTTATTATTTTTATTTAAAGTTGGGTTGTTATTTAATTTTAATAACATGTTTATTTTTATTGTTGAAAATTTTAATCATATATATTTTAATTTAGTTTCTCTAATTAAAAACATCTAATCAAATCCCAAGTTAATAACATTCATTTATAATTTTTTTAAAAAATATATATAATATCAATGTTTGGCCGAGCTCAGTGTAGTATCTATCATATAATAAAATAAATCGTATTAATAGACATAAATTATAGAGAGTAAAAAATATTTTTGGAGATAAATATTAATTATTAATTTAATTAATTATGTATTTTATTTCCTTTATTTTTAGTTTTAATTTTGGGGTGCTAACTATTTGTTTATAATATTTTCAGTGTTATTGAATTTAGTTAAAATTTATTTATTTTTATTTATCTAAATGACTAAAATCAATGGATATGAGGTTATTATCTTTTCATACAAGAAATATGAAAAATAACATATTGTTATGTTATTTGGCCTCTACCATCAGAATAATTATTTGGTTATATATATGACTTGTCTACCAGTCATTTTATTAGTATTTATAATAAAAATTAGAAAAACTTTACATATATATAGGTGGATACAAAATAATAATTTTGTATGATAGAGTAAATATTTTATAATGAGTTTATAATATCCATTATAAGGAAATATACTCTGAAATATCCATTTTTATCTAGTTTGGATGATACTTCTTTTTATTGATCACATGGAATCCATTATAATTGTTACAAAATTATATCATATATTTTCATTTTGGTTCTTCTCATGTATGAGTTACGCCACATTATCTTATTTACATGACATTGGATTCTATTTTGGTTTGATATTATACTTATTCTAAAATTAAACCATTATTTTGGTTATGTAAAACCTACTTGAGGATATATATCAAACCTAGAATGAAATCTAGAATAAAAACTTATCTAGTTTCTTATACAAAAGGTAAAGTCTTTATACATTGACATTAATATTTACTATAAACAAAATAAAATTTTACTCTATAATCATAATTTATTTTAACATCAAATAAAAACACTTCACTATAAATTATTATAGTGCTTCAACAAATTTTAATTTGATTCATTTAATATGTTGTCAGTTCTATTTAATATGAAACTATTATTAGGTTCCAAAAAACAAAATTCAATCTTATATGCTTTTAATGGGATGCATAATGATTCATATATATATAAATCATTATTTTATAGACCATATGCTATGTAAAATTCAATTTGAAGAACCATCATCAGTTTATTTCAATAATCTTTTAAAAGAATAAATTTATCATGATTTCAAAACACTAGTACTTCTCCCTTTTCAATCATTAGGTTTTATGAAAAATAAATATTGATGATTTTTAAATTGAATGATAATTATGTGACTGTTTCTTGTTTTTTTATAAGTCTTTATAATATTTAGTGTATCATTATTGGGTCGGTGCCATGTTGGTTCATCAATCCAATCCATTGAATATTTTAATATTTTTTGTTAAATTTATTAATTAATATCATACAATGAAGAGGTTAACTATATAAACCATGAATAAAATATAAAACTGTTTTAGATCAATTTTTTGTTGGTTATTACTTTTATATTCCTTAATTTATTTTCCAAACCTGATTAAATTCAATTCCTCCTTAGTTACATATTTATAATTTCCCTAAAAAATATAAATAATTTGATTATACCATATCTAGTTCATATTTTTCATGAAATTTTTTCCACTTGAGTGTTGATTATGTCCTATGAAATATTTTAATCTCATTGAAAATGTAGTGTTTTTCTACCATTATGTTTTACATTATCAATGGTGTGGTTGATGAGTAATCAAGTTACTGTGTTTTTTTAGCATTTTGGAAAGATATTTTCAATTTTTATATTATTTTTATGAATTATAGATGTGATATTTACCATATTTACTAATTTAGTATAATTTTTATAGGATTAAATATAAATTATCTATATTGCCTTGTAACTATGTAATAAAACGGTTTAATTAATGGTAACATTTAATTACAGATGATTGGAGAATTAATATATATTCATGTTACCATATTATACATCATAATATACATGTATTCATGATGAAATATAATCAGTTCACCCGAGATTCGTGGACAGTAGTTGTAAACCACAAACTCTATCACCCTATAGTAAATCACATGCTGACCAAGAAAACATATCTAATAATCGCAAAATGATTAGTGAAATTCATGAATGCACCACATATTTTTATTGACCCATTACATTTATTCTCAATCCATGTTTAAATAAATTGGGTATGAAAGTGTCTGTTACCTTGATCAAATAATGAAATAAATTTTTTATAATAAGATATATATATATATATATCTCAATATAGTACCAAATAACAATTTTCAGGGTCTATGTTTATTGTCACATCACCCCATACCACAACCCTATGTTTTCTATCCATCCTAATACTCATAATAAAATTTCCCTACCATCATCAACCAATACCCTATCATTTAGTATTCAGTCATCCATTCCCTATAATTAAATTATATATCCCCTTCCACAACCACTACCCTATCACATATAGTATGTCTTAACTATAAGCACAGTGACAGATAAAACACCAAATAAGGCAATAATCAATCATCAACCCATTCTTTCATAGTGTAGTAATTTTCATACAATCCCTCTTACTTTGGTATATGGAAGCATTTATTACCAATAAAAAATAAAACATGGTAGTGCCTGAAAATATTCACAATTTTTTATGCCTATGGACTATGAATAAGTTATGATTAGTACACAAATTAAATATTAGTCATGGAATGGTACCATATTCATAATCCCCATGAAACCCATCCCATATCAATGATCTCAACATAATATAATGTGGAATATAAAATTGATACATACCCACATTGATTTACATCCCAACACATATTTATAACATTCATGTCACATAAAAACCCATCACATTGTTTTCACATCGATAGAGTCTCATAACCATAACCCTAGAGTAAAACCACATTTCACATGTTCAACCTGACCCATAATAAGTGGTCCACTACACATATCTGTCCCAATCCCTCAATAATACGTCTTTCTATATTAAGAGATCATTAGATTATAATCCTATATATTTCTATCATTTAGATATTGAGTGAAGAATTTTTTTTATTTTATTTTTTATTTTTTTCATTTCAGCCAACACAGAATATAACTTTTGTTATATTAAATCATTACGTTTGGCATGGATTATAGTCAAAATTTTAATGTTGTCGTAAATAGAACACTTGCATTATCTTTTTGTACATGAAAAACTATGTTTGTATTGTATTACACCCAATATTGAGTCCCTTTGATCACATTTTTTACATGAAAGTTTAGATTTTAACTAACTACACTATAGTATTATTAAAACAATTAAAATATTTTTAAATATCCCACATAGCCGTTAGAATTGAATATATGGATAATATTAACTAAAATTTGAAAATATGGTTTAAATGTATAAAAATTATAATGTTTTATTATAAATTAGAATCAGTCGATATTATATCTATTTGAAAGTAATTAAATTATAGTTCCATGAATTTTTTTTCTTATCTATATACACATTTTTATGTAAATAGAATAATGAAAAAATATTTTATTAACGTTTAAAATAAAATTTATTTATATTAATTCATTATTTTTATACAATTAAATTTTTTTTGATTGAAATATGATAACAATAAATCCAATTTTATGAATAAAAATACATATTATAATAAAAGAAAATGTTTCCACCATTTCATGTTTAAACAATTTTAAAAATAATTCATTATTTTTTTTAATTTTTATGTGAAAATTTTATCTTATTTTGTTAAAGAAGAATATAATACTTTAAATTTAGTAAATTTTTTCTATTTTCCATTGATGTTTTATTTTTTTATGAATAGTGAAAAAAATTCACTTAAATTCAAAACATCACTTTCGACCAATTTATTTATATATTAAAATTGTTTATTAATTTGGTTTCAAATTATAATTAGATCTATTATAAATCAATAAGTCATGTTTACGTCATTGGAAATAATTTTTAATTGTTTTTTTATATAAACCCTTCTCAATATTTTTATGTTATTATATTTAAGAACCTATCATCGCATCCCATGTGTGGGATTAAATTTAAATTATTTTCAACCACTTCTGTGATTATATTTTGGAAAAATTGATTTTATATTTTCTATAAAAATAATCAATTATGTATAATATGGTCAAATTAATTTCCATCTAAAGATATTATTGAATGAAATTAATATTGATTATATAGATTAAGAAAAAATATGTTTACTTAGTAGTTAATATTAAATCATAAATATTTATATGATTTTGAAATATGTCCAAAATCTATTTTCTAGACATATTTCTTCCAATTACTATATTTTGTAAAAATTATACATTTATTTAAGACATATTATTTATGTTATACCTCTAAAATGTGTTTACATATTTATATTTAAATTATTGTCACTCATATTTCATTAGAAAGGGGAACTCACCTCCCTCACATAAACAAATATATCCAGCAATGTTTCACTGACAAAAATATCATGAATCTATTTAAAATACTTCCAAACAAACTAGAAAAATCAAATTTTTTATGAAATAAAATCATATAATATCATTATTTCAAACTAAAATAATTTTCTGAGTTAATATGTAACATCCTTCTACAATATCTTTTGTTTTATTTTCATCATACTCCCCCTCAACGCTTTTATTAATGGATATATAATAACATATGAATCCTATATTTAGATTCATTTTTTATTAAAATATTTATTCATACACTTACATACACATAAATCAAATTTGATACTAACATACCCTGCTTGTGTAAGACATACTACTTTTTCATGAAACAATGTCATTTTTTCCATTACTACCTCTCATAGATTAGAATTGAGATGAGCCTACTATTTATATAAAATATTTATTATATATTTTACTAATGTAATATTGAGAAATTATTATATAAAATTCTCTTTCATTCATTACATTTTGAGTAAATTTAGTAACTTCTTTTGTGGAGATGTGGACTGATGCTTCCTCTAAGAAACTTGATTAATTCACACTTTACAAAAAATGTATTAAGGACAGGATTAGTAAAAATATATAATACACCTTAAATTAAAATTATACAGGAATGATAATATATATATATATATATTATGTCATTTGATTTCCAACTATCAATAAATAAATCGGAAACATCATTTATGCGTACATACGTCCTACTATATCCTTGAATGGTGTATTCCATTGCATATTTGTATATATTATATATTATTATATAAATTAATATAATGAATATATATGTCATTTAAATCATTTGTAACATTCATGAAATATGTAATTAATGATCAATGTGATACGATAATTAATTAAATGTCAAAATATATATGAAATACAATGAGGTTAATACTCAAAATATAACATTAACACATAATTTTCAATAAAATTGTAATAAAATGTCTGAATAAAAATTTAAATTTTATTATATATAATATTATGTGTAATTGGTAGACATAAAAGAAACACATATTTTATAGAAATCAAATTTGAATGTATATAAAGAAATTCATGATATCAGGTAAATGTTTTATTATCTAACATTTATTTCCTTGAGATTTATGTATTATTGAAAACTAAATTAATTTTCTAGTGTATATACTGCCCATCAATATATTCAATTATTATTACACTTAAATTTAAATTTATTTACATATATAGTTTTTTATTCCACTTTCATTGGTATTATTGTTCAAAAGTTACCAAATCTATAAATGAATTTTGTCTCTGTATGACATTTTTGAGACACATGCCATGTTAATCACTAATATTTTCAAATAAGGTGTATACACATCCATTATAAATGATTCATCATGGATATAGAAATTTTAATGATACTATATTCTTCATTTATTGTTATTAATTCTCTATTATTATGATTCAATTTTACCAAAGTTGTAAGAGATTACAGATTTATTCTCATTATATATCAGGATATTTCATTATTATAGTTCCATTGATGAAGTATTATGATCCATATTTCATTAGACATCATGGAATTTCTTATCTATTGATTATTAATGATATATTCATGTGATGGTACCATTTTTTACTTTTAGGTACTTAATATAATTAATAAAGTGTTTTTAAGAATATCCATCAATATCTCCTACATCGATTAGAAATATGTGTCCATTCATATTTTCTAAATTTTATTAAATAATATTCTTATATTATATTATGATATTTAAAATTCTATTTTTCCATGTTTTTTCATTAATCAAAATAGTTTCTTAAAAATGAATATTATTACTATTTTTTTAATGAGGAACTTTTATAAACCATTTTATAACACAAATAGAATGGTAACCATTTATGGATTTATCTTTCATCATGACTTGTATTCCACTTGTGCTCCTCATACATGATTAAACGAATCATTTTATAAGAAATAAGTTTCGAAAATATTCGAGATATTCATTGTTTTTAATGTGTTGATCATAGATGAACGTTTTCAAAATGTCATCATTTTTCATCATATATTTTAAACGAGTTCTGAAAGAAAAATGTTTTATTTTTTTCATGATTTATTTATATGTTTTTATATTATTTTAAATAGACATGGGTTTCAAAATAATTTCAAGAATTAAAAACAATTTCTCAAAATGGTTTGAATAAAAAAATATTTTTAAAATGATTTCATTCTTTTTATGTATGATTTCAAATATATTTTCAATGGAGAAGTATTTTAAAATGATTTATTAATTATGAATAATTTTTCAAAGAATAAATTTGTTCCCCTCATGAATTGTTTTATATGAAATTTATATGATTTCTTAATAATAATATGATTTCTTAAATATGTTTTTGAAAGGTATTTTATAATAAATTCTATTTGACATGGGAAAAGTTACGAGTGATATTTATAAATCCTTCTCTATATATGATGGAATTATTTAAAATAATGTAATCATTATTCGAGATATGATATAAGAACATCGTCCATATTATTTATTTTATTGGTATATGTTTAATATTTCACATTCTTTTATAAATCCCATTTATCATACATGAGTTATATGGTTTCAAAAGATGATGAATTTTAAAGTTTGTGCTTTGATGAAATGATAAACAAACCTATATCTCTTACACATGTTATGATATAAAGACATGTTTATGAAAAAAAATTTATTTAATGGGTTATTATATGATGTTTTTGAAAGAAGTTTCTCTTTATCACAAATGATGTGATGGTTGTTTAGGATTGTGGGGAAATCATATGTATGATTTTATAATTTGATGGGTGGTACCATTTTATATCTACCATGAATATGAAAACAATTTATATCTCTTGAGATAAATATTACTAGAATGAGGGGTGAAATGTTGTTATTAAAGTACCTTTTATAGAAAGACAATCCTTAGAGTAAACCTTGACTACTAATATGGAATTCAATGTGAACCTTGATAACAAAAATAGATTGGACAGTGAACTAATTACACTATAAATAGAGGTTTGTGACTGTGGAAGGTGGTGTCTTTCCTATTAGGTGTTTCGACAATGATGTTCCATAACATTTTTTTCCATCAAGGTTTTTTATATAAGGAATGATTTTATATTTTTAGGTGTATTCCAAATACTCTCATTCTTATTCATATGTAATTATATCATGTAATGTGATCATATGTCCCTTTTCATTAATATATTTTATACAACCAATATTTATGGAATGAATCATGTATATTATACTTTATATACATTGTATGATCTTCACATATTATTTCTTTGTTCTTATACACTAAAACTTATTTTCTGCCTAAATATCTCTTTTATATAACCTTACTGGGCATCTAAGATCACCATTTCCTATATTTCCCATCCATAAGATTTAAAAATGGATTTAGGATGAATTAATGTAGGTAAATATCTCGAAAAAATCCCATTACCATTTTTATGTCCTCATAAACCCCTATTATAGTTGACCCTTAGTTGGGATTCAATTGGATTCATTTCATGTTTTTTTTCTGAAAATTTTGATTGTTTTTGGGTAGGTGTATCATTTACACAGGGCCTATGCATGGAGTGGAAAAATTTTCCTTGGTGCCATGTTATTGAAATTGGGATCTACATGGTATGTGCATGGTTTTTTCAAACCATGCGCAGTTTCCTAGGAATCCATGAAAATTGGATTTTCTAGATACCAAATTATTATTAAAATTTCATGATCCCCATTTTTAGGTTCGAGCCGGACCTCTTTCAACCCAAACACTTTTCTCCATCCCATTGAGCTCCCAAAAATTATTATTTGCCTTTATAAAACATTACATAAGTTATCTGAAGCTAGGAGGATGTCGGTCAGTCTCCCTCTAGTTAGTTTCCTCCTCATGTTATATCCCTCCAATTATATCCCTCTTCCACGATAGGGTTCCATAGATCTTGGTATTGATTTTGGATTTAATAACCTTTATTTTTTGGGATAAAAACCAAGGTTTAACACTTATATGTGTGATATTCATTATTCATGGACATATCCAAAATTAGGATTTTTGTTGAGAGATATATTTTTTATGTACTTCCGTTATGATAACCAAATTTTATTTGAACGTAATTTCTATGTGTAAATTTCAATTTTTTTAATTTAAATGTATTTTTTATATTTTAATCAAATGAATTTCAATCCATTTGTTAAATAAAACCAATTATGATGAATTTGGGTTTTTAATGCGAAAATAGTTTGTTGATGTGGAATTGGAATTTTTTGATATTTAAAATGTTAAATTTAACTTTTGGTATAATAGTTTAATCAATTTAAATGTTTATTTTAGTTGAACAAAAATTTATGTGACTGAATATTTGTGTAAAACCCTGATTAAATTAATTTGGGTGGTTATGATAAAAATGATTGAATTATTTGATTTGGTAACAATTCCATGTTTTGTGAAAAATGGATTAAAATGATTTCATAGAAATCATTGGGTCTCAGTTTTTGAAAATATTTAATTTAAAAAAAACCCATAATGGATTTTAATGAGAAAATTTACATATATTAAATGGAGAATAGGATGGATTTTATATTCTATTATAAGATGAATTATCCATCATTTATTTATACTTGATCACATGCAAGCCTCATGTAGCTAGTGAGATATTTTGGGTGGAAATTTATGATTCTACAATGTTATGAAACATCATATCAACAGATCATATTCCTTTTGTGATGGTGAGGAGAACCCATTACCTTAGCCCTAATGGGGTTTATGTACATACTTTGTGTTTTTCACCGTGTGGGATCCCTATATCCAACAATTATCATACCTATATGGCACAAGACCATGTTTCTCATTTGTTAGTATTTTTGAGTGCATATATATTCCATTGATTGAAAATATTTTAGATACCATGATAATTTATATGAACTATTTATATAAATTAATTATTTAATACAATTATTAGAATTTACGCTTATGGAATGAATCTTTTGAATAAAGAAAATTTTATATTTTGAAATGTTTCCATCATTTGGAATGTATAGAAAGAATTGATATATGTATTTCCATTTTTTAAAAATTAGATAATTATTTGTTTAAATATTCATTATTAATTCCATACTTGTTTGTTTAAATTTGAGGGAAAATTTATATTATATTGATATTGGACTATGTAATGGAATCATTTATTGGAATCAACAAGAATTCAGATCACACCCTACTTGTGCCTTCTGGTATTTTTATATTATCACCTTCTATGTTTGAGAAAAGGGAAAATATGTCTTGGGGTGGATCATGTTGTTGTACATTGGTCTTGGGGTGTTGTGTACAATTGGACATTGGGATATTTACAACTTTTTGTACTTGGGCTTCAGTACATTAGAGGTTGTTCTTATTTAACTTCTAATACTTTACTCACTATGGATTATTCTATTAATATGTATATTGTCTTGTTTTTTTCCATCCTTATTATTAGTTCCAAAAATGTTTACAATTTCTGTTTGTATGATGCTAGGTAGAAGTCTTCATCCTATTCAGATCATGAACACCCTTCAAGTTAGGTCCATAATGAATCTGTTATAAGTTAACTAGGGTACCCGGGTTGGTTAGTGACAAAGTATTATTAGGGGGAGGTCAAACAATTATCATGAAGTTAGTACGTATTGTGGAATATTGTTGGGACATAGAAGGTAATTTAGATTGATTTCATGGATAGCCATCACCACAATTAACCTTATGTCTCTAGGTGTGGTAAGGTAAAGATTTCTGGTGTTATAGTTCAAGTCATTTCCGTATTTTGATTTTGATAGATTGAAAAAAAAAATCCATCCTATCACTTGGGATTTATTTCCCTTGTTACAGAGTTTGAGAATTTTGTAATTTCTTCCTTTTTGTATGTTGATGTTTTATAGAATCATGCCTCTGAGAAGACATGTGAATAAAACCCATAAGGAATCTATTGTTGAACCTCAGTGAGTGAATTATATCGTAAATCTAAATCATATTGAGGTGATCTTGAGCACTATCCAATCTTTTGGAGAGGCACCACCTCTAGTTCCAATTTATTATCCCATTTTGGAATCTATGAGGGACATTCTCAAGATTAGTTCTCATGTGTTTCTTTTCCAGAAAACTGCACTTCATAATTAAAATATTACCCTCAAGAGTCTGAGGAGTGATTGAGCTATTTTGATCCCTTAATGGGGGTTTTGGACACACCTAATGAGATCAATGTATAGTGTGCCACATTTTTGCTGCAAGGATTAACAATAAGATGGTGAGACACATTGGTGATGGTTAATAAACAAGAGGTCATATAGTGGAATGAAATAATATTTCTTTTCACCAACCAATTTAATCTATATTTGAGGAATATATCAATGTCAATAGATTCATTTATAATTGAGATGGATGAAATGTCCATGATAGTGTATGCAAATCATTTCTCCAAAATTGTGCACTTCACGCATGAGATAATAATGAATTAGAGGATGAAGTATTGATGTGTCGATGTGTAAATTCTTCTGGATATTCATTATCAGGTTTTATGGGGGAATATTCCATATTATGTTGTTGTACTGGATAGAGAACTGATGGTCGATATAGACCTGGTGGGTATGTCAATGTTATCAAGAGAAAATTTTTCTACCAGTGGTAGTATGAGTTATTTCAAGGGAAAGTTTAAAGGTTATTATTATCATGGTTTTTCATGATGGAAGTATTTTTTTAGACATCCTATAGTACTAGAAGGATGCCCTTTGTTCTGGTATGAGTGTGAATGTCTGTTCATAATGAGAAACATTTTCACTAAGACACCCAAAAATTGTGGTTCTTGTGGGAAATCAGGGACCATGCAGTGGTTGATCTACATTTATTACACTCTACATAGTGGGATAAGATTATCATACCCTCCTAAAACATCAGGGAAATCAGATGCTTCACTTGAAAAAGAGTTTCAGCCACAGACATCAAGAAAAAATCTTCTTCATGCAGTAGAAGAGTCTCTAAAAGAATAAGATAATGGTCCCACAACTGTGAGAGGTTCCATCACTATATATTCATAAATATTTAATGCTTTATTTGATATCATTGAATCTAATTAATTTTTTTCAACTCGTGTGGTTAATATGAAAAATCGTCTTATGGGGATTTTATCATGTTCAATGGATATTAATACACCCCTTGGAATGAAGAGAGAGTAAGATCTCTATAGTCCCGCTATTCTTTTCACTCTATCAGAGGTTGAGTTAGCATCGACCTTTCTAATTTTTAACAAGAAATATTTGTACATCATATTCGAAATGGATTTTGATCATGGACAACAAAACCCAGCCTGACTTTTATCTTCAATGGGTCTTCTTTACTACACCTAGTGGTGTGTCTCTCGTGTGTCAAGTAGAATGGTACCCATGGTCGAGTAGGGCTCAACCTTATTATCCAAATTATGTGAAAGTAATATCAGTGTTTACTTTTAATCTGGATCGGGAACCATTGAGATGTGATTTCCCTCCAAACATTTTTGAGTTTCTTTAGGTTTTTCCTTATGACTTCTATATTTTTTTCACCAGTGAGAGAGGTTGTGTTTTCCATTGACCTGATGCCTAGTACTCATCGAGTTCTTTTACATCTTACCTCATGGAACTAGCCAAATGGAAAGATTTGATGTCTTAATTTAGTAATTGTAAAGAAAAAGTATTTTTTTTCATGTATTCATGGTATATTTGATTAGTTGAAGGGGTGAAGTGGTTCTCAAATATTTATCCTCTCATGGGTTACGACCAGTTCAGGATAAATGAATCTGATGTTCTAAAAATCTACTTTTGGACCATTTATGGACATTAGGATTACCTTATCATTTCCTTTGATCAAACCAATGCTCATGCCGTTTTTAGGGATTTAGTGAACATGGTTCTCCATTAGTATCTAGACACATTTTTGGTTGTGTTAAATGAGATATCTATGTGTACTCTAATTTTGAGGAGGATCATGTGCATCATCTGAGAATAGTGCTGAGTTTGATGATAAATCCCCATTTCTTTTACAAGATTTCAAATTTTCCTTTATAGTTTTTGGAAGTGATGTTCTTAGGAAACATGGTGTTAGAACATGGTATTTTAGTTGATCCTTAAAATGTGAAATATTATATGACATGGGAACAACCATAGAATTTCTTTTAGATTCGTAACATCTTAGGATTATCATGATATTATTGAAATTTCATGAATTAATTCACAATGGTAGTCTCTAAGATCATTATAATTACTCAAAAGTAGTTTATTATTATTTGGAATGAAAAATATTAGAGTTATTTTGTTGAGTTGAAATGTCTTTTACTATGCTGGTATCAACTCATCCAGTGGTTAGGTAGGGCTACATGGTCTTCTGTGATGTATCGGGTTGAGGCTTGGGTTGCATTCTTATCTAGGGTGATCAAGTTGTTTCTTATGGATCTTGACATCTTTGGCCAAAAATTAAAAACATCGCATCCCATGACCTTGAATATGATGCATTGATGAACACTCATAATAGTTGACAGTGTTTCCATTATAGGGAATGGTTTACCATGTTTTCTGATGAACAAAATCTTAAGATACATATTCTCCCAAAAATGTCTGAATCTTCTCCAGATATTTTTGGTGGAATAACTACCGTCTTTTGATTTTAAAATTTCCTATACCCATGGAAAATGGAATGTCGTTGATGTTTCCATAAGCATAATGATTCTAGAATTAGTAGTGAAAGAAACATCAGTGGTGTGGAACTTAGTGGATAATTTTTCAAAATTGAAAATTGGCGATTGGGAAACGGCGGATGAGGCATATGTGGATAGTGTCCAACTATCATTCTCTTTTTTTGAGATGATTCATTAGGATCAGTAGATTGATGATAAACTCTGTAACATTAGACAATATCATAATGGTGGGGAGAATATTTCACAATGGTTTGTCTCCACATTAGGAATTCTATGCTATTATAATCATTTAATGGGTACATTCACTGGTAATGAATGTTGTGATGGGTATTTCTATAATTCGTAGTGGGATAAGTACTCACGAACCACATAGATGTTCTACGACATGAGGTGACAATTCTTGTGGCTAAGTATGAGGTGAGGCATTAGTGAGTTAGTATCTAGGTGCAATACATGTCAACAAGTAAATGTAGATCAATAACAACATTCGGGGTCACTTCGTTCACTTCCAATCCCTATATAATGTGGGATGAGGTATCTATGGACATTTGGTTCAGGTTTTCATATACCCAAAGAATGAGGAATGCAATATTGGTGGTGATAGATCAACTAATGAAATCAGCTCAATTTACACTGATTCGTTGTACAATCACAATTGAGGAGTTAGGAAGTCACTATGAGAAATATATTGTTCATTTTTACAGACATCCATATGTTATTTTCTATGATAGATACCCTAGGTTTACTTATAACTTTTGAATTGTACTTCAGTAGGCTATAGGATCTCAGGTCCAATTTAGTACGGAATATCATCCATAGTCAGATGGCCAAACCGAAAGAGATGTATAGATTCTTGACAATAAGATTTGTGATTGCATTCTTGAGATTGGGGGAGCATGTGATGATCATTTCAGGAGGCAGGAGTTTTCTTATAATAATTGGGACAACTCTAGAATTAGGAGTACTCCTTTTGAGGAATTTTATGGTCATCCTTGTAAATCTCTTTTGGGTTGGTAAGAGATTGGTGAGTGTTACTTGGTTGGATCAAGCTTGGTCCAAGATATAACAACAATGATTCTATTTATTCATCAGAGAATGTCGACAACTCAGAGTTGATACAATTATTCTGTTGATTATCTTTGTAGAACTATGGTGATCTTAGTTTGTGACCAGGTGTTTTGGAATTTTTCTCCCTTGTTGGGTCATCGATGGCTTAGGATGAAAGTTAATCTTTCTCCTCATTTTTTGTAACATTTTTTATTGTTGAGAATTTGGGGTATGTAACATACTGATTAGCACTGCCACCGAACCTGATATCGATACATAATGTGAATCATATATCTGAGCTTCAAAAGTATTTATCTAATTAGTATATTGTTTTGATATGGTGTGTTCTTGAAGTGGATCTAGATTTATCCATGAATGAAAAAACGTATGAGGATATTTTCTTCTGAGGTAAAGGTACTTTGTGGAAGAATGGTACCATTGGTTTGTAAGCTATTATAGCACAGTTCAGATTCTCATGAGTAATTGGAGAGGGAGGAACTGATAAGGCAGTAGTGGTCTCATATATTTGACTAAGATGGTTCATAATAGGCTTTATAGGGACATAAATATTATACAGTGGGGAGGTTGAAATATCTCTTTTCCATTTTCAGGTATTCAAAATCCCGAGTTTGAGTTGAACATTTGTTGGCTTTTGTTTGGCGTTCATTCAAGTTTTTTTCTAAAAACCTGAGAGATTTATGGGCTAGATTACAGTTTGTGCATAGCCTTTTCATGGTTTGGATGATCATGCGGTAGATCCATGTTTTCAAAAGTGGGATCCACATGGTCTCCGTATGGATTTACCTAATCATGCATAGTTTCCCAAAATACCATGCAGATATGTTTTTCTTGATCTGCTTTTTTTTTAAATTTCCTAAGCCTCTTTTTACTGTCTAGATGGACCTCTTTCCACCCAAAAACATTTCTACCTCCCTTGGTGCTCCCTAGAAGGATTATTGTACCCTATAACCCCATTATGATGTGATTCGAAGCTGGTAAAACCACAGTCGATCTCATTCCACTATGTTTTCTTCCTCTAGTTCTCTTCCTCTAGAGATCTAATTATTTCTCTTTAGGGTTCCATGGATATTTTTATTGAATTTGGATATTATAACATTTGTTTTTATTTGTATCATAAAAATATGTTTGATTCTCGTTTGTGTGTTCTTCATTCATTATAGAAAAATTCTGATTAGGGTTCAATGTTGTGAGATCTGTTGTTTTGGGTAAGTGGTTACGTTTCAATGCTCAATTTTTATTTGAACATAATTTCCTTGTATTGTAACGCCCCGACCCTAGTTACCCAGAGTCGGTGCATTATTACATTACATTGGCATGATCACAAGAAAGATCAAATCTCGAAAGACCGATTGGTTTAGCAGCCTTGGAAACACTAGATATATTCATAAGTTTTACATTACATCATAAAATGAAAAACTACTACAATAACATAATGTCTCCATAGTCCACACTATTATCCCCTCATAATATCCCTGCAGGTCATTCATAACTTACTTCTTCACATCCTGGGGAAAATAAAACATAGAAAATGGGTGAGCTCAAATGCCCAGTAAGGATAACAATATAGCGGAACATTCATAAATAAGATTAAACATTTAAGGCAACGTATAATCAAAACAAAAGCCTTTTAAACTTGAACTTCAACATAGTATGGCAAAAGTAAAATGAAAAAATGCCATTTAATTATTCACATGGATATTCTACTAATCGAATAATCTCATGCAAAATCAATAACCAATTTCATAATGATGTAATGCATAATGCTAAACTTTAATTTCTTTGTCAAGGCCTCATCCCAAGACCTTGGGGCTATCTGTAACCGGAACCCAACCCGGAGTGCCTCTAATAACCGGACACCAACCCGGAGTGCCTCTAATAACCGGACACCAACCCAGAGTTCCTCTAATAACCGGAGACCAAACCGGAGTACCTCTAATAACCGGAGACCAAACCGGAGGGCTTACTTTTAACGGTCCCCAACCCGGAACATACTTGTCTAACACATTCATCTGAATGAAAAGTTGGAATATAACATAAACATTCGGATTAAAAATATCTTATGAAATGTCAATACTTTAAACAAAAACCATGAATGTCATGAGAATAACTTATCCACAATCAAAAATATCACAAAACCTTCAATAAAATATGGATGTTTTGTATCATAATAAATCAACTTCAAATAAGCATAAAATCCCTCAAAGGTTGTTGACATAGATGAAATCAAAATTCTTTTTAAATAAATATCTCCTATTATTTTGAAATCATTTAAGATCCATATAAAATAAAACATTTTCTTTGAAAATATTCTTATAATCTTGTAAGGGAAGCTTTGAAGATTTTATAACGGTGGAAAATAGCCGCACCCGTCGTATAAGTTAAAAAACAACATTCTTACCTTAATTCTGTCGAAAATGTTAAAAAGGACCTTGTTTCGAAAACGACAGAAAGATTCCTTTTATAAAAAGTAAAACAAGGTTATAAATGTCTTTAATCCATATTATTGTAAAAATGTTTTGAAATACATTTTGAAGAAACATGGATGTGGATGATAACGAGATCCCAGTAGATTATTACGTATAAACAACCTCGAATAATGAAGAGATTGT
The DNA here is from genome assembly GCA_963277665.1 of Viscum album. NCBI lineage: Eukaryota > Viridiplantae > Streptophyta > Magnoliopsida > Santalales > Viscaceae > Viscum > Viscum album. Next base: position 123,487,186 of record OY728138.1, on the reverse strand, counting down.
GAAATAACCCTTACCAATTTGGTAACTTATGAAACATACAACCCATGAAAGAGGTATCATACAATGAATATGTAAATACACATAAATTAGAGTGTATTGCACAAAGAATATAATTATGGGCAGTACATACACCACACAAAAGGTGATGGTGGCAATATGGCATGAATCTCACAGGAATAAGGAGTGAGATGAAAACCCCTTACCACGTTAATCAACCGAGTCGTATGGACAAAAGTTAATAACCACCAAATGATTTCCAGAATAAAATGAATATAATGAGAATCATGATAATATATATCAAATGGCAGTACACAATACACCACTTTCAATAATTTAGTGGCGAACAATGGAAATCTCACGGAATTGAAAGTGACATAAGAAAATCCCTTACCTTGTACTTTTCCTTGATTGGGGTAGGTTAACCTCCTGTATAATGGTGAAATAATTGTTATTAAATTATACAAGAATCATATATATTAATATGATATCATATATGATCTTTTAACATTGATTTGTTAATAATATCTTAGAATTATCGTTGTTTCGGGTGTTAACTTACTCATTTTATTTTATATGTTTTGTTACATAAGCGATGTTTGTTGTATCTTATTCATATCCAGAATGATTCCAAGTCCTTAAACATCATTTTTAAATCATCAAATGATAATTATACTTGAATGGATACGATGGAGAATGAATCTCATCACGTTCGTGGAGACGGTAGTCCGTACGTACACACGAGGGAAAATATAATTCTTTTGATATTAAAATAATATATAAATGGATGGTATATAATATATACAGAATCATTAACATGTTATATTTATTATTTACATGAGTTACACATCATTATTATACCCATCCAAATAATAATATATTGAATAACAATTACACCACGACGTGGAGACGGTAAGCTGTACGTACGCACGTATGGTGACATGTTATTCAAAGGGTGGATAGAATAATGAATTTGGTTGTACCATATTTATAATAACATCACATTATATGTGAGATACTGGAGTTATTATTTTATAATGGTATGAACAAAGAAAGAAGAAGTGGAAGAAGAAAGGAACTTGAAAAGGGGTGGTGAAAACATTACCTCTTCTTCGGGTTCTTCCTTTTGATTTGATAAAAAGGGCTCCATAGGTTGGCTTTATGATCAAACTAAGGCCTCTAGGTTCTAGTGAGGGATGTTGGGAGAGTATTTGGGCAGATTTTGGCCGGACCAAAAGTCTTTTATGGTGTGAAGAAATGAGGAGGAGGAGTGCCCTTTTATAAGAGGGGTGAGGGGCACCTTTGGAAAAGCTAGAAATATTAATTTATAATAAATTCATATTCGGTTTCTAATGGCTCCAAAGTTGATTAATTAAATTCTAAGGTGGGGATAGGTCAAAAAAAACTCAAACAATAGAATGTAGATAGGTTTGGGTACTTATATTAACCTTATCTTTAAGTCTTAACTCTAAGTTAATTAGTTTCACTTTTACAATGTCTCTTTGTATTTTTATATAATATGGCTAATAAACTTACTATATACATCCAAGAGACCCTCAAGTGGTCCATTAATGATGAACCTATCATGATATAAGTCTCTTGGCCGAACCTTAGATTTTTAGGTATTTAATATCAATTAATAATATAATATTTGTTTTAAGAACTCTTTTATGTCAATTTTGACACTATTCAATAGATGATTTTTTTGAAACTCATAAAAGATTGATTAAATCGAACAAAGAAAATTAAATCAATACTAATATATCATATTATCCTAGAAAATTAGTTTAATTCATTAAAAGTTTCATATTATATTTATTTGGGTATTTATAATATCAATTAATTTAATTTTTCACTATTTTAGTAATTACTGCATCATCATTGTGTCATAAATAAAATAAATTATTTAATGTCTAAAAATTATAAATAAAATATCATCATGTAGGAAATCTTGTTATATTTCTAATGAATATTTATAATCTAAAATCCAACATATGTATCCCTATGTAATAATTGTTTTTCAAAAAGATATATGCTTGTGTCATTTTTGTATTCATTTTAACTTAATTAAAATAAAGGGTCCCTATCACCTACAAGTGGCACCGTGGGGTCCCCAAATCAACCCAAAGATGCCTATGGTCGAACATGTATCAACCAATAAGGCTAGGACACGTTTTAGGGTAATTTAGTATTATTATAATATTATTTTGTAACCCTTATTTACCGGATTTACCCTTAACCATGGTAAATAAAATATTTACCGCAGTAATTATTCAAAATGTCTAAAAATAATAGTTACCTATTTACATAATTTGAAAATCCTGATTCCAAATATGGAATCCATTTTTCTAAATAAAAAACACAGAAGTGGCAGGAATTAATTTAAAATTAATTCCCGCTGTCAAAACAAAAAGCGTGTTTTTAAGAGATAATAACTATCAAAAGATTGACACTTGTTTATGTTCGGTTTAATTGTAAAATTATGTCCAATGACCAAAATTATATTAAATGGTAAAAATATATTCTAAATATACTTTAAAACCACTCAAATTCATAATTTATCACTATTAATTATTTTGATTAAAAAAGTTGTTTTTAATTAAAATTTAGTAATTTTCACTATTCATCAAAATATGAAAGTTATCCGAAAAGTACCAAAATTTCACCTTAGGATAAATTCGATATTCCGAATCCAGAAATGAAGTCCATTTTAAAATATAAAATATATATAATTTCGAAAAGTAGGTATTACTATTCATAAAGGCTAGTTTGATTGGTTGTGGTGTGTGTTAAAAGTCAAGGTTGCGTACAACACACGCTACAATATTATTCAAAGAAAGCGTACCGTGGAAGCATGGGATGTTTCATTTTAAATTTTTGATGTCCCCATTTAGTCAAAAAGTTTAAAATATTGTATTTAAAAAGGGTTCACTATTAAAAGTTGGTAAAAGTGCAATACTAAAAAAGAATTTGTTCTTGCATTATATCTAAGAAACTCATAATATAGATTCTAAAATTATAAGGATTATATAAAGTTTAAAATGTAGATAATACTATTCATAACCTCTTTTGAATGGATTTTTTTTAAGTCATGGTGTGATTGAACTCAGTGTTGCGTGTAGTGAATGTTATTCAATTATTTTGAAGAAATAACACACTATGAAATCTTGGGGTGTTACATTCTCCCCTCCTTCAATAAATTGCGTCCTCGCAATTTGAAATTGTTCTTCGAAAATAAAATGTTGAAAATAGAAAATATATTTGTGGGAAAACCCACATCGGAAAATGAATTAATGATGCCTCTATTTAAAATAAAGAGTCGAAAGTATGAAGATTACCGAAAATAACACATACTGGGGTTCCATGTAGGAAAATATGGATATGGAAGAAAAATCTAACCATCAATTATCTGATGGAGAGTGGTAGAGAACATGGCTATGAAAAGGCCAACAATCCCAAAGCCATAAATTAGTGATGATTTAAGGTACCATCTTGGAAAACATTTTTGTTCTAAGTTTCTTTTCTTAATATTGAGTAATTTATTTATGAGATTGACTAAGATCATAAGGAGTTATACTTACGTTATAGTTAGAGTTTTATCCATTAATAAATTTCAACCACAAACTCATCTTTCACTCTAAAAGATAATAGAATGTAAAAAAATTCTATTTACACTATTCGTATAGGGTTCCAAAATAAACGAATTTATAATTCATCTACAAGATCTTTTAATAAATACTACATTATTTAATCCAGGACATCTCGTGGGCCAGTGGTAGGTGATACACCCTTGTCGCCCTTCGGTTGCGGGTTCAAGTCTCGCAGCCTTGCCGGACGCGACGGGTTGCCGCCCGACCTCCGGGTTGTCCTTTTATGGAAATCCAAAATAATCCAAACTAGAACTATCCAAAATACTTCTGTCCAAACTCACAGTCCAACATTTATAAGGAAGGTAAACATAATACAGATCCTTTTTACCCCGCAATAGCATATGAATACCTTTATCATGTATTACCATATTCCTTATTGATTACATTCATGCTCCCTTATTCCATATAGAATGATGGATATACTTCATTAATCCAAAAATGTATTAAACCCCAACAATGATGGAAAATACAAATCATTAATCAGTTCCAAGGTAGTCAAGAATATCCAATATAATTTATCCAAAACAATCACAAATTATTCCAAAATCACTACCTCATTGTCAGAACTATATTATGATTTATCATTCTCCCAACCATATATGTTCCAAAAAATTTATCCTGCTATTGAGTCACTTTTCTTTTTTCCACACAATCTCAAGTCCTTAATGAAATAGTACTGCATTACAATCCTTATATACTCCATAATTATTATAACATGTACGTTGTTGCTACAACACTCAATTGACATAATCAACATAAGAAATCTAATCATTCCTCTTCATCTGTGGTAGTATCATAACTTGATTATTATCCAATAACATCATTTGCGGCATAGTCTGATGACTGGGACATAGGTTCGCTTAGTGTCCAAACTCCTTGCAAATGAAGCATTGTACATTGGAAACCATTTTCTTACCCTTTCAGTCACGTACTTTGTGCCCTTTTCCTCCACACTTATAACAAACTCCCATTCCGTTCAGGCATGTTCCAGGGTGTTTCTTTCCACAGTTATCACATATGGGAAAATTCTTCTTTTCCCTCTTCCCTTTATCCATCTTTCTCTCTTCCATCCTTTTCTTCTCTTGCTTCCCTTCAAAGCCATAGGACTCAGTAAACTCTTTACTTATCTTATCAACACATGATATTATTTCTTCATATGATGATAATACATGGGAGACTATTTCTCCTATAAATTCTAGCTTAAGACTATGAAAGATATGATCCTTCCTTCTCTTTGGATCATGTGCATTTCTGGAGTTCTCATTCCTTCTACTGGGCGCCATTTCTAAACAATGGAATACACTAGATCAGTTTATGAATCAAAATACATAATCCCATACTTATAAAACACTTAACATAAATTTAACTATTTATGGATGTAATCTATAATCATAAAAATGTCTCCTTTGAGGATTATATACTCATAAACCCTTCATAATGGTTTGTAAAGAAAATGAGAATTATCCTAAGGATATCCCCTGGGAGTGTCGTAACCAAGAGTGCAGCAAGGCCCATTGTCGTGCACCAGTTCCCGTTCGAGTCTAGCTCAAAGCGGCGTTTTCAGGTTTTACCGCTAGGTACATCTGTACCAGAGCCGCCTCTACCTGCTCGTATCCAGACAGGGATGTATTGCTCGGAAAACTCACAAAATCTCTACAATACCAAAATTCTAGGAAGTTCTTCTATACTAATCTTCAAAGTTCATCTTAGGTCTACGTTCTCTAACCAGAGTTTATCTAAATCTAGTTTCCAAGGTTTGTACTAAACTTCCTCTGATACCAACTGTAACGCCCCGACCATAGTTGCCCAGAGTCGGTGCATTATTACATAACATTGGCATGATCACAAGAAAGATCAAATCTCGTAAGACCGATTGGTTTAGTAGCCTTGGGAACACTAGATATATTCATAAGTTTTACATTACATCATAAAATGAAAAACTACTACAATAACATAATGTCTCCATATTCCACACTATTATCCCCTCATAATATCCCTACAGGTCATTCATAACTTACTTCTTCACATCCTGCGGAAAATAAAACATAGAAAAGGGGTGAGCTCAAATGCCCAATAAGGATAACAATATATCGGAACATTCATAAATAAGAATAAATATTTAAGGCAATGTATAACCAAAACAAAAGCCTTTTAAACTTGAACTTCAACATAGTATGGAAAAAGTAAAATGAAATAATGCCATTTACTTATTCACATGGATATTCTACTAATCGAATAATCACATGCAAAATCAATAACCAATTTCATAATGATGGAATGCATAATGCTAAACTTTAATTTCTTTGTCAAGGCCTCGTCCCAAGACCTTGGGGCTATCTGTAACCGGAACCCAACCCGAAGTGCCTCTAATAACCAGACACCATCCCGGAGTGCCTCTAATAACCGGACACCAACCCGGAGTTCCTCTAATAACCGGAGACCAAACCGGAGTACCTCTAATAACCGGAGACCAAACCGGAGGGCTTACTTTTACCGGTCCCCAACCCGGAACATACTTGTCTAACACATTCATCTAAATGAAAAGTTGGAATATAACATAAACATTCGGATTAAAAATATCTTATGAAATGTCAATACTTTAAACAAAAACCATGAGTGTCATAAGAATAACTTATCCACAATAAAAAATATCAGAAAACCTTCAATAAAATATGGATGTTTTGTATCATAATAAATCAACTTCAAATAAGCTTAAAATCCATCAAAGGTTGTTGACATAGATGAAATCAAAATTCTTTTTAAAGAAATATCTCCTTTTATTTTGAAATCATTTAAGATCAATATAAAATAAAACATTTTCTTTGAAAATATTCTTATAAGATTGTAAGGGAAGCTTTGAATATTTTATAATGGCGGAAAATAGCCGCACCCGCCGTATAAGTTAAAAACAACATTCTTACCTTAATTCTGTCGAAAAAGTTAAAAAGGACCTTGTTTCGAAAACGACGGAAATATTCCTTTTATAAAAAGTAAAACAAGGTTATAAATGACTTTAATGCATATTATTGTAAAAATGTTTTGAAATACATTTTTAAGAAACATGGATGTGGATGATAACGAGATCCCAGTAGATTATTACGTATAAACAACCTCGAATAATGAAGAGATTGTGAAATAACCCATAACAATTTGGTAACTTATGAAAAACATACAACCCATGAAAGAGGTATAATACAATGAATATGTAAATACACATAAATTAGAGTGTATTACACAAAGAATATAATTATGGGCAGTACATACACCACACAAAAGGTGATGGTGGAAATATGGCATGAATCTCGCGGGAATAAGGAGTGAGATGAAAACCCCTTACCACGTTAATCAACTGAGTCGTATGGAAAAAAGTTAATAACCACCAAATTATTTCCAGAATAAAATTAATATAAAGAGAATCATGATAATATATATCAAATGGAAGTACACAATACACCACTTTCAATAATTGAGTGGCGAACAATGGAAATCTCACGGAATTGAAAGTTAGATAAGAAAATCCCTTACCTTGTACTTTAACTTGGTTGGGGTAGGTTAACCTTCTGTATAATGGTGAAATAATTGTTATTAAATTATACAAGAATCATATATATAAATATGATATAATATATGATCTTTTAACATTGATTTGTTAATAATATCTTAGAATTATCGTTGTTTTGGGTGTTAACTTACTCATTTTGTTTTATATGTTTTGTTACATAAGCCATGTTTGTTGTATCTTATTCAAATCCAGAATGATTTCAAGTCATTAAACATAATTTTTAAATCATCAAATGATAATTATACTTTAATGGATACGATAGAGAATGATTCTCATCGCGTTCGTGGAGACGGTAGTCCGTACGTACGCACGAGCGACAATATCATTCTTTTGATATTAAAATAATATATAAATGGATGGTATATCATATATACAGTATCATTAACATGTTATATTTATTATTTACATGAGTTACACATCATTATTATACCCATCCAAATAATAATATATTGAATAACAATTACACCACGACGTGGAGACGGTAAGCTGTACGTACGCACGTATGGTGACATGTTATTCAAAGGGTGGATAGAATACTGAATATGGTTGTACCATATTTATAATAACATCACAGTATATGTGAGATACTGGAGTTATTATTTTATAATGGTAAGAACAAAGAAAGAAGAAGTGGAAGAATAAAGGAACTTGATAAGGGGTGGTGAAAACATTACCTCTTCTTCGGGTTCTTCCTTTTGATTTGATCAAAAGGGCTCCTTAGGTTGACTTTCTAATCAAACTAATTCCTCTAGGTTGTATTTAGGGATGTTGGAAGAGTATTTGGGCAGAGTTTTGCTGATCCAAAAGGCTTTTAAGGTGTGAAGAAATTAGGAGGGGGAGTTCCCTTTTATAAGAGGGGTGAGGGGCACCTTTGGAAAATCTAGAAATATTAATTTATAATAAATTCATATTCGGTTTCTAATGGCTCCAAAGTTGATTATTTAAATTTTAAGGTAAGTATAGGTCGCAAACAACTCAACCAATATAATTTAGACAGGTTTGGGTACTTATATTAACCTTATCTTTAAGTATTAACACTAAGTTAATTAGTTTAACTTTTACAATGTCTCTTTGTATTTTTATATAATATGGTTAATAAACATACGATATACATCCAAGAGACCCCCAAGTGGTCCACAAATTATGAACCTATCATGATATAAGTCTCTTGGCCGAACCTTAGATTTTTAGGAATTTAATATCAATTAATAATATAATATTTGTTTTAAGAACCCTTTTATGTCAATTTTGACACTATTCAATAGATGATTTTTTTGAAACTCATAACAGATTGATTACATATAAAAAAGTAAATTACATAAATCCTAATATATAATGTCATCCTAGAAAATTATTTTAATTCATTAAAAGTTTCATATTATATTTATTTGGGTATTTATAATATCAATTAATTTAATTTTTCGATATTTTAGTAATTACTGCATCATCATTGTGTCATAAATAAAATAAATTATTTAATGTCTAAAAATTATAAATAAAATATCATTATGTAGGATATCTTTTTATCTTTCTAATTAATATTTATAATCTAAAATAAAACATATATAACCCTATGTAATAATTGTTTTTCTAAAAGATACATGCTTGTGTCATTTTTGTCTTCATTTTAACTTAATTAAAATAAAGTGTCCCTATCACCTACAAGTGGCACCATGGGGTCCCCAAATCGACCCAAAGATACCTATGGTCTAACATGTATCAACCAATAAGGCTAGGACACGTTTTAGGGTAATTTAGTATTATTATAATATTATTGTTTAACCCTTTTTTACCGGATTTACCCTTAACCATGGTAAATAAAATATTTACCGCAGTAATTATTCAAAATGTCTAAAAATAAAAGTTACCTATTTACATAATTTGAACATCCTGATTCCAAATATGGAATCCATTTTTCTAAATTCAAAACACATAAGTGGCAGAAATTAATTTAAAATTAATTTCCGCTGTCAAAACAAAAAGCGTGTTTTTAAGAGATAATAACTATCAAAAGATTGACACTTGTTTATGTTTGGTTTAATTGTAAAATTATGTCCAATGACCCAAATTATATTAAATGGTAAAAATATATTCAAAATATACTTTAAAACCACTCAAATTCATAATTTATCACTATTAATTATTTTGATTAAAAAAGTTGTTTTTAATTAAAATTTAGTAATTTTCACTATTCATCAAAATATGAAAGTTATCCGAAAAGTACCAAAATTTCACCTTAGGCTAAATCCGATATTCCGAATCCAGAAATGAAGTCCATTTTAAAATATAATATATATATAATTTCGAAAAGTAGGTATTACTATTCATAACGGCTAGTTTGATTGGTTGTGGTGTGTGTTAAAACTCAAGGTTACGTACAACACACACTACTGTATTATTCAAAGAAAGCGTACCGTGGAAGCTTGGGATGTTTCATTTTAAATTTTTGATGTCCCTATTTAGTCTAAAAGTTTAAAATATTGTATTTAAAAAGGGTTCACTATTAAAAGTTGATAAAAGTGCAATACTGAAAATGAATTTGTTCTTGCATTATATCTAAGAAACTCATAATATGGATTCTAAAATTATAAGGATTATATAAAGATTAAAATTTAGATAATAATATTCATAACCTATTTTGAATTGATTTTTTTGTAAGTCATGGTGTGATTGAACTTAGTGTTGCGTGTAGTGAAAGTTATTGAATTATTTTGAAGAAATAACACACTATGAAATCTTGGGGTGTTACATTCTCCTCTCCTTCAATAAATTGCGTCCTCGCAATTTGAAATTGTTCTTCGAAAATAAAAAGTTGAAAATAGAAAATATATTTGTGGAAAAACCCACATCGGAAAATGAATTAATGAGGCTTCTATTTAAAATAAAGAGTCGAAAGTATGAAGATTACCGAAAATAACACATACTAGGGTTCTATGTAGGAAAATATGGATATGGAAGAAAAATCTAACCATCAATTATCTGATTGAGAGTGGTAGAGAACATGGCTATGAAAAGGCCAACAATCACAAAGCCATAAATTAGTGATGATTTAAGGTACCATCTAGGAAAACATTTTTGTTCTAAGTTTCTTTTATTAATATTGAGTAATTTATTTATGAGATTGACTAAGATCATAAGGAGTTATACTTACGTTATAGTTAGAGTTTTATCCATTAATAAATTTCTACCACAAACTCATCTTTCACTCTAAAAGATAATAGAATGTAAAAAAAATTCTATTTACACTATTCGTATAGGGTTCCAAAATAAACGAATTTATAATTCATCTACAAGATCTTTTAATAAAAACTACATTATTTAATCCAGGACATCTCGTGGGCCAGTGGTAGGTGATACACCCTTGTCGCCCTTCGGTTGCGGGTTCAAGTCTCGCAGCCTTGCCGGACGCGACGGGTTGCTGCCCGACCTCCTGGTTGTCCTTTTATGGAAATCCAAAATAATCCAAACTAGAACTATCCAAAATACTTATGTCCAAACTCACAGTCCAACATTTATAAGGAAGGTAAACATAATATAGATCCTTTTTACCCCGTAATAGCATATGAATACCTTCATCATGTATTACCATATTCCTTATTGATTACATTCATGCTCCCTAATTCCATATAGAATGATGGATATACTTCATTAATCCAAAAATGTTTTAAACCCCAACAATGATGGAATATACAAATCATTAATCAGTTCCAAGGAAGTCAAGAATATCCAATATAATTTATCCAAAATAATCACATATTATTCCAAAATCACTACCTCGGTATCAGAACTATATTATGATTTATCATTCTCTCAACCATATATTTTCCAAAAATTTATCCTGCTATTGAGTCACTTTTCTTTGTTCCACACAATCTCAAGTCCTTAATGAAATAGTACTGCAGTACAATCCTTATATACTCCATAATTATTATAACAAGTACATTGTTGCTACAAAACTCAATTGACATAATCAACATAATAACTCTAATCATTCCTCTTCATCTGTGGTAGTATCATAACTTTATTATTATCCAATAACATCATTTGCGGCATAGTCTGATGACTGGGACATAGGTTCACGTAGTGTCCAAACTCCTTGCAAGTGAAGCATTGTACATTTGAAACCATTTTCTTACCCTTGCAGTCACGTACTTTGTGCCCTTTTCCTCCACACTTATAACAAACTCCCATTCCTTTCAGGCATGTTCCAGGGTGTTTCTTTCCACAGTTATCACATATGGGAAAATTCTTCTTTTCCCTCTTCCCTTTATCCATCTTTCTCTCTTCCAACCTTTTCTTCTCTTGCTTCCCTTCAAAGCCATAGGACTCAATAAACTCTTTACTTATCTTATCAACACATGATATTATTTCTTCATATGATGATAATACATGGGAGACTATTTCTCTTATAAATTCTAGCTTATGACTATGAAAGATATGATCCTTCCTTCTCTTTGGATCATGTGCATTTCTGGAGTTCTCATTCCTTCTACTGGGCGCCATTTCTAAACAATGGCATACACTAGAACAGTTTATGAATCAAAATACATAATCCCATACTTATAAAACACTTAACATAAATTGAACTATTTATGGATATAATCCATAATCATAAAAATGTCTCCTTTGAGGATGTATATACTCATAAACCCTTCATAATGGTTTGTAAAGAAAATGAGAATTATCCTAAGAATATCCCCCGAGAGTGTCGTAACCAAGAGTGCAGCAAGGCCCGTTGTCATGCACCAGTTCCCGTTCGAGTCTAGCTCAATGCGGCGTTTTCAGGTTTTACCCCTAGGTACATCTGTGCCAGAGCCGCCTCTACCAGCTCGTATCTAGACAGGGATGTATTGCTCGGAAAACTCACAAAATCTCTACAATACCAAAATTCTAGGAAGTTCTTCTATATTAATCCTCAAAGTTCATCTTAGATCTACGTGCTCTAACCAGAGTTTATCTAAATCTAGTTTCCAAGGTTTGTACTAAACTTCCTCTGATACCAACTGTAACGCCCCGACCCTAGTTGCCCAGAGTCGGTGCATTATTACATAACATTGGCATGATCACAAGAAAGATCAAATCTCGAAAGACGGATTGGTTTAGTAGCCTTGGAAAAACTAGATATATTCATAATTTTACATTACATCATAAAATGAAAAACTACTACAATAACATAATGTCTCCATAGTCCACACTATTATCCCCTCATAATATCCCTACAGGTCATTCACCACTTACTTCTTCACATCCTGGGGAAAATAAAACATAGAAAAGGGGTGAGCTCAAATGCCCAGTAAGGATAACAATATAGCGGAACATTCATAAATAAGAATAAACATTTAAGGCAATGTATAACCAAAACAAAAGCCTTTTAAACTTGAACTTCAACATAGTATGGAAAAAGTAAAATGAAATAATGCCATTTACTTATTCACATGGATATTCTACTAATCGAATAATCACATTCAAAATCAATAACCAATTTCATAATGATGGAATGCATAATGCTAAACTTTAATTTCTTTGTCAAGGCCTCGTCCCAAGACCTTGGGGCTATCTGTAACCGGAACCCAACCCGGAGTGCCTCTAATAACCGGACACCAACCTGGAGTGCCTCTAATAACTGGGCACCAACCCAGAGCTCCTCTAATAACCGGAGACCAAAACGGAGTACCTCTAATAACCAGAGACCAAATCGGAGGGCTTACTTTTACCGGTCCCCAACCCGGAACATACTTGTCTAACACATTCATCTGAATGAAAAGTTGGAATATAACATAAACATTCGGATTAAAAATATCTTATGATATGTCAATACTTTAAACAAAAACCATGAGTGTCATAAGAATAACTTATCCACAATCAAAAATATCACAAAACCTTCAATAAAATATGGATGTTTTGTATCATAATAAATCAACTTCAAATAAGCTTAAAATCCATCAAAGGTTGTTGACATAGATGAAATCAAAATTCTTTTTAAAGAAATATCTCCTTTTATTTTGAAATCATTTAAGATCCATAAAAAATAAAACATTTTCTTTGAAAATTTTTTTATAAGCTTGTAAGGGAAGCTTTGAAGATTTTATAACGGCGGAAAATAGCCGCACCCGCCGTATAAGTTAAAAAACAACATTCTTACCTTAATTTTGTCGAAAAGGTTAAAAAGGACCTTTTTTCGAAAACGACGGAAAGATTCCTTTTATAAAAAGTAAAACAAGGTTATAAATGACTTTAACCCATATTATTGTAAAAATGTTTTGAAATACATTTTGAAGAAACATGGATGTGGATGATAACGAGATCCCGGTAGATTATTACGTATAAACAACCTCGAATAATGAAGATATTGTGAAATAACCCTTACCAATTTGGTAACTTATGAAACATACAACCCATGAAAGAGGTATCATACAATTAATATGTAAATACACATAAATTAGAGTGTATTACACAAAGAATATAATTATGGGCAGTACATACACCACACAAAAGGTGATGGTGGCAATATGGCATGAATCTCACGGGAATAAGGAGTGAGATGAAAACCCCTTACCACGTTAATCAACTGAGTCGTATGGACAAATGTTAATAACCACCAAATTATTTCTAGAATAAAATGAATATAAAGAGAATCATGATAATATATATCAAATGGCAGTACACAATACACCACTTTCAATAATTTAGTGGCGAACAATGGAAATCTCACGGAATTGAAAGTGAGATAAGAAAATCCCTTACCTTGTACTTTTCCATGGTTGGGGTAGGTTAACCTCTTGTATAATGGTGAAATAATTGTTATTAAATTATACAAGAATCATATATATTAATATGATTTCATATATGATCTTTTAACATTGATTTGTTAATAATATCTTATAATTATCATTGTTTCTGGTGTTAACTTACTCATTTTCTTTTATATGTTTTGTTACATAAGCCATGTTTGTTGTATCTTATTCATATCCAGAATGATGTCAAGTCCTTAAACATCATTTTTAAATCCTCAAATGATAATTATACTTGAATGGATACGATGGAGAATGAATCTCATCACGTTCGTGGAGACGGTAGTCCATACGTACGCACGAGCGACAATATCATTCTTTTGATATAAAAATAATATATAAATGGATGGTATATCATATATACAGAATCATTAACATGTTATATTTATTATTTACATGAGTTACGCATCATTATTATACCCATCCAAATAATAATATATTTAATAACAATTACACCACGACGTGGAGACGGTAAGCTGTACGTACGCACGTATGGTGACATGTTATTCAAAGGGTGGATAGAATAATGAATATGGTTGTACCATATTTATAATAACATCACATTATATGTGAGATACTGGAGTTATTATTTTAGAATGTTAAGAACAAATAAATAAGAAGTGGAAGAAGAAAGGAACTTGAAAAGGGGTGGTGAAAACATTACCTCTTCTTCGGGTTCTTCCTTTTGATTTGAACAAAAGGGCTCCTTAGGTTGGCTTTATGATCAAACTAAGGCCTATAGGTTGTATTCAGGGATGTTGGTAGAGTATTTGGGAAGTTTTTGGCCGAACCAAAAGGCTTTTAAGGTGTGAAGAAATGAGGAGGAGGAGTGCCCTTTTATAAGAGGGGTGAGGGGCACCTTTGGAAAAGCTAGAAATATTAATTTACAATAAATTCATATTCGATTTCTAATGGCTCAAAAGTTGATTATTTAAATTTTAAAGGTGGGGATAGGTCGAAAACAACTCAACCAATAGAATTTATACAGGTTTGGGTACTTATATTAACCTTATCTTTAAGTATTAACTCTAAGTTAATTAGTTTCACTTTTACAATGTCTCTTTGTATTTTTATATAATATGGTTAATAAACTTACTATATACATCCAAGAGACCCCCAAGTGGTCCATTAATGATGAACCTATCATGATATAAGTCTCTTGGCCGAACCTTAGATTTTTAGGAATTTAATATCAATTAATAATATAATATTTGTTTTAAGAACTCTTTTATGTCAATTTTGACACTATTCAATAGTTGATTTTTTTGAAACTCATAACAGATTGATTACATCGAACAAAGTAAATTAAATAAATCCTAATATATCATATTATCCTAGAAAATTAGTTTAATTCATTAAAAGTTTCATATTATATTTATTTGGGTATTTATAATATCAATTAATTTAATTTTTCACTATTTTATTAATTACTGCATCATCATTGTGTAATAAATAAAATATATTATTTAATGTCTAAAAATTATAAATAAAATATCATTATGTAGGAAATATTTTTATCTTTATAATGAATATTTATAATCTAAAATCCAACATATATAACCCTATGTAATAATTGTTTTTCTAAAAGATATATGCTTGTGTCATTTTTGTATTCATTTTAACTTAATTAAAATAAAGTGTCCCTATCACCTACAAGTGGCACCATGGGGTCCCAAAATCGACCCAAAGATTCCTATGGTCGAACATGTATCAGAAAATAAGGCTAGGACACTTTTTAGGTTAATTTAGTATTATTATAATATTATTTTTTAACCCTTATTTACCGGATTTATCCTTAACCATGGTAAATAAAATATTTACCGCAGTAATTATTCAAAATGTCTAAAAATAAAAGTTACCTATTTACATAATTTGAACATCCTGATTCAAAATATGGAATCCATTTTTCTAAATTCAAAACACAGAAGTGGCAGAAATTATTTTATAATTAATTCTCGCTGTCAAAACAAAAAGCGTGTTTTTAAGAGATAATAACTATCAAAAGATTGACACTTGTTTATGTTCGGTTTAATTGTAAAATTATGTCCAATGACCAAAATTATATTAAATGGTAAAAATATATTCTAAATATACTTTAAAACCACTCAAATTCATAATTTATCACTATTAATTATTTTTATTAAAAAAGTTGTTTTTAATTAAAATTTAGTAATTTTCACTATTCATCAAAATATGAAAGTTATCAAAAAAGTTCCAAAATTTCACCTTAGGCTAAATTCGATATTCCGAATCCAGAAATGAAGTCCATTTTAAAATATAAAATATATATAATTTCGAAAAGTAGGTATTACTATTCATAACGGCTAGTTTGATTGGTTGTGGTGTGTGTTAAAACACAAGGTTGCGTACAACACACGCTACTGTATTATTCATAGAAAGCGTACCGTGGAAGCTTGGGATGTTTCATTTTAAATTTTTGATGTCCCAATTTAGTCAAAAAGTTTAAAATATTGTATTTAAAAAGGTTTCACTATTAAAAGTTGATAAAAGTGCAATACTGAAAATGAATTTATTCTTGCATTATATCTAAGAAACTAATAATATGGATTCTAAAATTATAAGGATTAAATAAATTTTAAAATTTAGATAATACTATTAATAACCTCTTTTGAATGGATTTTTTTGTAAGCCATGGTGTAATTGAACTCAGTGTTGTGTGTAGTGAAAGTTATTGAATTATTTTGAAGAAATAACACACTATGAAATCTTGGGGTGTTACATGTATACCTTTCATTTTTTTGTATTTAAATGAAATTTTGTATATTTGAATCAAATAAAATTCAATACTATTATTGGAAATACCCAATTTTGGTGAATTAGGGATTTTGAGGAAACATTGGGTTTTTTGCATGAAATTAAAATTTTGTGAGATTTAAATTATTTAAATTATTTTTTTATTTTCATGGAAATTATATCAATGGAAATTTTTATTTTAGTTGAAGTATATTTTATTTCAAGAATTGTTTGTAAAAACCCCGATTCAATTGAATAGATGTTTGTGATGAAAATGATGGAATTGTTTGATTGGGTTTCAAATCCTGATTATGTGAAAAAGGGCTTAAAAAATATTGATGGAAACCTTAGAGTATAATCTTGGTGAAAATGAATGTATTTAATTAAAATACCATTATGGGTTTTAAATTGAAAATTGATAAATTTGAAATTGAGAATTTGGTGAATTTCATTTTATGTTATAAAATGAATTTTCCATCAGTGATTTATACTTGATTACATGGATGCCTTAGGTAGTTAGTGAGTTATTTTGGGTTCCACTTTATGATTCTACAATGTTCTAAAACATCATATCAAAGCATCCCATTCCAAAGGTGATAATGTTGAGATCCATTTTCCTTAGTCAAAAAGGGGTATATGTGCATACTTTCACATATTCACAGCGTATTATCCTTATATCCAAGAACTATCATACCTATATGGCACATGACCTTGATGCTTTCTTGTTTTCATTTTTGAATGCGTATATTTTCCATTGTAATAAACTATT
Organism: Viscum album; assembly: GCA_963277665.1. NCBI lineage: Eukaryota > Viridiplantae > Streptophyta > Magnoliopsida > Santalales > Viscaceae > Viscum > Viscum album. Next base: position 123,469,663 of record OY728138.1, on the reverse strand, counting down.
TGGTGTGCCCTAACAATTTATATATACTAATTATATACAGTTATTATTTAATCTATTCCTGAGAATTTTTTTCTGTAATGTATAATTTGATTAATGGAAAAAAAACCTTTTGAAAATTTTTCCATCAATTGAAATGTATAACATGATTTGTTGAAGGTATTTATATCTTCTCAACAATAGATAATTATTTGTTTAAATATGTTTTTTCAATGAAAAACCTATTTACATTAAAACTGATTGATCATTTTTGTTAAATTGATCTTGGAATTTATTGTGGAATCTTTGGAGGAAGTCTTATTAGGCTTTGTCTCATATCAAACATTTGACTTCAGGTGATTGTAGTGTATCTCCATCCTGGTTTGAGAAAAGGGAAGGGATCTCTTTGAGGAGGATCCTTCTATTGATAATTAGTCTTGGTTAGTTGTGTCCTGAGGGTATTTGTGTTATGTCCACTTTTAATACATGAGATTTATTACTTTGGAAGTTATTCCTATTTAAATAATGGTACATTAATCATAGTGTATTTTTCATTTGATTTTTATACTACATTGTTTTATTTTCTTTTTACATTGTTAGTTGAACAATCGTACCCCCTATCAGTTTTAATGATAACATGTTCTAGTTACCGACCCTTGGAGATCAGGAACATCCTTCAAGCTATGTCAGGACTGACTTGGTAATCAGGTTACTAGGGTACCTGGGTTGGTCTTCGACAGTCTATGGTGGAAACATCAAATATCTTTTTTAATGTTATAATATTTGTTTCCATGAATCCAAAGACAAAAAAATATTACTTTCCTCAGGAATATAATTTTTTAATATACTAAATATTCATCTATAACAATTTAATATCAATGAATATTAATCCAGATTCACTATTGTTGTTATAAAATGAATTTTTTAGTCATACTTTTTTAAATAAAATGAGAAAACATAAGTGATAACCCATGATATTTTTATGGGGATATGTCTATAAATTACTATAAGGATAAGACTATGGTGTTATATATTTAATATAATATTTCATTAAATATGACTGCTATTATATATTTCACATGATTATGTGGTTTTCAATGTTGAAAAATGCTTTTCACACAATGATCTCTGGTTTATTTCAATGTAGGGAACCGGAAGTAACCGTGTTAAAGCTGAATGGGACATAAAATTCTCTGATGTGTAGTCAAATTAGATGATCACTAAATTTAATGATATCGAATTCATGCTGAAACAGTTTTGACATAACATTATTAACAACATGTAACTAAACCAACTCTTGGACTCAATAAAGAATATAAGAAATTAGTTCTCTTAGTGTTCAAGTAATGGTGACCACAAAGTTATATAGAGTTAGTTTCCTTTGGTCATGAATGTGGAAATAATCACCAAAGTTGATCTCTAAGAGGAACAAGATAACATTCTGTCAATTAAAAATATGGAAATAATGAATTTAACTAAAATTATGTAAATATAGTTAGGTTAACTCAATGGATTGGAATATTTTCCTTCCCTAAGCATCATTGATGGTAAGGTGATTTAATTGGGGAATAAATGTTTGTTATTTCAATCGATTTCCCAAGAGGAAAGATCAAGAAGAGAATCATCAATGTGGTATTTGTAATGGTTATATATATGATGATGATGATACTCATGAGAAATATGAATGGAAATAGGTATTATGTAATACTATGCGGTATCGTTTTTAATTTTATAAGGATGATGTGGAGTAATCTAATTTATTATGTATTTGGATTCTGTAATTCTATTCTATAAATGGTGAAAGAAGTATTATTTTTATATATATATTTACTAAAATATGTTGTGTTGTTCTAATTGACGAGAAAAGTGACTTAATTGGTAGGTGATTTTAATTAAAAACAGATTATTTTAGTGCAAATTACATATAATACATTCCAAATGATAAAATAATGATGTTTTGAAAAAGAAATATTAGGTATGAATATGTAATTTGGATGGTAATAATTAACATTTTAATTATTAAGGATTTCATTAAAAGTTGTTTATTCTTTCAATTGGCGTTGTTTACAACATTTTTGGACATAAGGAATATATTAAATAGGCTTTGGGATAAGGAAAAATGAGTTATTTCAATAAGGTTATTCGATAATTTAGTTAATTAACCCGATTCAATAGAATACATGCTAAAGGTATTCTAAAGTTTTTTATATAAAAAATAATTGATTAATTATGATATACATGGGTTCGATGCTATGTTATTTTTTTATAAATTTAGGTACCATATTTGAAATGTATGGTACTTCCATCATCTGAAGGGCTTATAAGGTAAACCATTTATGGAATGGTTTAAGTTCAACATTAGAAGTGGGTTTAGAAATTAATGTTATGTCACACTATATGAGGATTTTTACATATTGGAAAACATGTTATAAACATTTTCTTGTGATAACTAAAGTCATATACATTCACTTATCATTCTATTTATTGATATATTGATCTTCTAATGCTTCTTGAATGAAAATTTCACCATAATTTCATGGAATTGGGGATGATGCGGAAATTGATCAAGGAATGACAAAAGGGAATGGTTTTCCAGAAACGATGAAAGTATATATTTTCATGGAAATCATCTTCTTTTAAAAAGGGTATTGTAATAATAATTTTTCTATTATCATCATTTTTAATGATATTTATCGCCTCTTTAATGCATCATCAGTTTATGATTTTGGGATTGGTAACATTTACAAGATCACCCACCTTCTTTTGACTTGTGACCTTTTTCAATATATTTGATTTTTAATGCATTTATTCCATCTCTAGTCCAAACTCACATCCTATATTCTCATATGAAAAAGCCTAGATATGTGTCACTTTGTGAAATTATTATGGTTCCAAAATTAAAATTCTAATAGAAGTATTATTATTTATTTGTCAATGTGGGTTTCTCTAAATGGATCTATAAAGCATTAATACATTCATATCCCTTCAAAATTTTGATCAAAAAAATCAATTGACGGGGGTAAGAAGTAACACCCCTATATTTTGTGATTTTTTTTAATTTAATATATTTTTTTAATATTTTTTCACACAACATTAAATATAGATTTCAAAAATTAAATCACTATGATGTTCATTCATTATAAATAAAACCATATTAATCTTTAACTACACACTACAATAATATTATGTTTTTGTATAAGAAATAATAGCGTTTTTTCTATCATATATAATATTGATTCACTTTGATTGCTTGTGTAACATGCAGGCTTGAGTTTTTCCAAACTAGAATTTATTTTTAGTATTATGATTAAAATATTACTATAGTTACCACCTAACTACTGTAAAGGATGCAACCAATAAGTGTAAATAAATTTTGAAAATATTATTTACCCATGTATATACAATTTAACATTTTGGAATTATATAGTATATGATTATGTAAAAACATTTTGAAACTAATGAAATTATTTTCCTAAGAAAACTATCCTTCTATGTTCAAACCCAATTTTATCTCAATGAATTCATAAAAACAATTTGGATTAATGTTTTAAATAAAATTTATATTTATAAAAAATTATTTTTTATACTCATCTAATATATTTTATACTTATACTATGAAAATGTATCTAGTTTTATTTAAAAAAAAATTTATTTATCTAAATAGTAATTTGAGGGCATTTTAATAGAGATCCCATATTAAATATAATTTTTGAAATTATTATTATTTCTATTTCACAAAATAAACCTCATTTTTGAATGTTGAATATCAAAATCAAAATTGGCTAATTTTTTGTGATTTTTATGCAATTTTTCTTTCTAAGATGAATATTGAAAAATATAGAATTTTAATTTAGAACATATTTCTCATATAATTTATTTATATTGTAAAATGATATTTTAATTATTTATGGAATTTTATATAGATAAATTATAAATTAATTAATTTAATTTTATTGGTTTTAACATACTTTTTTTTGAAAATTCGTAAAAAAAACTTGAACATTTTAGAACATTATAGTTTAAAAACATGTCATCTTGTCTAGTATGTGGGAATAATTATAAATTAATTTCTAATACTTATGGTATTATAAATTAGAAACCATGATTAAATATTTAGAATAATAATATAAATTCTTAATTTATAATAAGGGTAAATTAATGTTTCCCATGTTATTAGTGATAATTATTAAAAATAGTTACAATGATTATGGTAAAAAATGAGTTTAATTAGTGCCTAAAATTTTTATTAATGGAGAAAATTACCTACAAAAATGTCCAAAATCCATTCGATGGAAACAAATAAACCATATAAAATATTATATTTTAAATTGAAAATTAATGGATGCATATTAGGTAAGGTAGACACATCAATAGAGTTTATCTTTTGATATTTACATGAATGCCACTCCACTGCTATAAAAAATATGCATCGAACCCCCTAACAATATAATAACTCTCAAGATAATTTTTCAAGTATATAGTCATCCAAAAACCTTTAAAAAAATTCTATTCATTATATGTGGTCCAATATTGATGTTATGAAAATAAATAACGATCTTCATTGCAAACCAAAAGGTGTTTCACATATAATAGCGTAAATACCTCTACAAGCTCTTTTTTAAATATAATTTTATACCTCCTCAAGTATTTTTAAAAGGTGATCAAAAAATGAAATAATTTTCATTAATATACTATTTTTTTTTTATAAATTTTTTTTGATATTCACTTATACACATTTCCATTAAATTGTTAACAAATATGTAGTTTGTGTCTACGAAGGACAACTGCATCGCGAAACAATGTCATTCATTTTTTCCATTACCACCACACATAGATGGGAATTAAGATGTAAATATTTATTTTTATATGATATATATAATATTTATGAATTATTTATTCTTTTATTAATTTTTCAGTTAAAAAAATATTCATTCATTCCATTTTGAAATACTATAACATCCTTTTTGGATGTGTGGACAATCGCCCAGTAAAGGAAATGTGATTCATCCACTCGTTACATGGAATGTATTGAAAATATATTTTGTAAAATAATATTATATAAATTGAATAAATCATATATTTGAATGATAATATATGTATATATTTCAATTACATTATTAATTTCAATACAACAACAAAATAAAGATATCTTTCAAGAGTACATACAACCTACCATATTCTTGAATAGTGTATTGCATTTAATATTTCGATATTTTATTTATTATTATAATGATTTATTTAATTAATATTATTTATATTTAAATTATTTATTACATTATTTATATATGTAAATAATTATCAATGTGATAGGTTCAAAATTAACAAGTTAAAAGAAATATGAAAAACAATTTGGATATCACATCAAATGTAACAATAAAATTGAATTTTATTAAATGGGTAAGATAAAGTACTAATAAAATACAGTTTGGTAATATATATGTGAATATTTTTCAGTTTTATATTAATAATAAATTTTATTTAGTTTTCACGAGGTTTGAATATTTATGAAAAAAGTCAACAATAATGAAAATTGTTTTCTCATCTCACTTTTATATCAATGAGATTTATTCCTTATTTAAAACTGGAATACATTTTTTGGGTATCTATATCTTTTGATTTTTATATAAAATTATTATCTATATATATATATTTTTTATATATCCATTTTAGGATCCCTTTTTCAGGTTATTTATGGTGCAAATGTTATCAAATTTGTGTTGTAATTTTTCCCAATTTTTTTTCTTTGACACACAAGCCATGTTATACACCAATACTCTTATTCAATGTGTACACAATTCCTCCTGAAAATTATATGATGAATATTCTTATTTTCAGTAAATTTTATGCTTAATTTAATTTTTTTATTTTCTGGGGATTTTGATTCAATTTTATTAAGAAGAATAAATGTTTTTCTAAAGTCTCATTATTTATCAGGATTTTTTATAAAGAATCTTCCATTTATGAAATATCAGGATCCATATCTCAAGTAACATCATTAATTAAATTATCCTATAGTTATACTTGATATCTTCCTGTGATGATAAAAATTTCCTACTCTTTGGTACTTATGATTATTAAGAATTTGTGTTTATTGAAATCGAACATTACATACTTCTATGGATGGAAATACGCATTCCATAAAATAAATACATAGTAAATAAATTAAAAATGTTTTAATATTATCATAAGATCATTATTTGATATTTCTACTGATTTCATAGCTTCAAAAAAATTGATTTTTATAATGGAATATTCATGTCGTTTTCTGATCAAGGAATATTTCTAAATTATTTTATAGGGAAAAGGAATGTTCAGCATGAATGGATTTATCTTCCAAGATGAACATTATTCTATTGAGGCTTCCATTTCATGTTTAAAACATTTCATTTGAAGAAAAAAATACCTAGTATTCTTGAAATTATTTAATTTTTATATAAATTTCAATGATAATGGGTTTTAACATTTTTTCAAGATTACATTGTATGTTTTCTATTTTTTTCCACAAAAAAGGTTTCAAAAATTTTATCATGCTTTAAATTTATGTTTCATTAGTATATTAAATGAACATGTTTTTTAATTTTTTTATATTTAATTAATTTTTTTTAATTTTTTTCAAATAAAAACATCTATTTTACATTTTTTCAATCATATATTATATGTTTTCAAAGAAATTATTAAGAAAAATGTTTTAAAAAACTATATATTTTTTAAAATAATTCCAAGAGAAATTATTATTTTCTTTAATAAAGTTTATAAATGAATTTCCAATTCATTATTTGTTAGAAAAGTATTATTTAAAATGTTTTACTCAGGGTATTTTCTAATGAATATTATTCTCCGTAAAAATATTTTTTGATATCATTACAAATTATTCACCATATAAGATGAAATAATTTTGGAAAAATTATTTTTTAATAGTGATATGATACTAGAACACCATAAATATTTAATGTTATAATGGTTTGTGACAAATATGACATGTTAATTAAAGAACTTTTTTCTCTTCCATGGATTATATGCGTTTGAGAACAACATATTTTCATGTTTATTCATTGATGGCAAGATTATGATACCTTTTTCATTCCTATGGAGTTTATGTGATTATATTTTTATGATATTCATTCCATTTCATGGGTTGTGATATGATATATATGAGACCCATATCTTTTTGGGGGTTATTATGTTATAATTGTTTATTATCATGTTGCACAATCATGTATGATTTTATTATGTGACATGTGGTACATAAAAAACACCCAATGTGTTGGGATAAGACTTATATATCATGATATATAACTGGATAAAATGATGAGTAATCTCATGTAACTAATGGACATATTCCATGAAGATAGACATAGGACTGAACATTAACTGTTAATATAGTCTTGTTAGTTGACTATTACTAATAATATTGTTATGGTAGTGAAATCATTTCACTAAAAGAAAAGGGATATGGATGGGGATAGTGGTGTGTCTAACCTGTTAGATGTATCACCCAAGAAGTTACGTAGTAGGATTTGTACATAAGCCTTTACATATTGTGAATTATTTTGTATTCATGTGTTTATGAGAAATATTGTATGCATTATTCCAATGTAATTCTATCATTTATTATGAACATGATTCCTTAATCATTCTTGACTTGTTAAAATCAAATGTTTAATTGATGCCCATATATATTCTTTGATATGCACATTATGATATCCTATTTCTATTCTCATTCCCTCATGCTATTATGCTAATGTTATGATTACACATCTCCTTTATTTACCCATGCTGACAATATGAACTCAACCATTCTTATATATCATTTTGTCATGTTATCAAGAATGGTTTTATATATTAGTAATAAAAGGGATGATAATTTTGGAAAAAAATGATAATTATTCACCATGTTAAAATATTTTATTCCATTTGTCCAAATCTATTAAATTATTATATTTCTTAAACATGAAATTTTGAAATGTTATGAATACTCATCTAACAAAAATTTAATATCGATGATTGTTAAGCCTAGTCCTCTATACTAATCCCCCTGTGGAATCATCATTCTTTATATATATGAAAATTACTCATAGATTTTATGGGTCCAATCTCACATCTCATAACTGAGTTCCCTCATCCACCAACTAAGAGGAAACACACCCATTCACACCATGGAAATTCCTAGAAGACAAATCATACTAAAAAATATCACCAATAATCAGAATAACATCATGAGGTTTTTCCAATATCACCTGAGATGCACATCTATTCCATTCATCCTTAGAGTTCAAATCCCTCTCTATCCTTCTTAATATACCCAAAAGATTCATCCAATAATTCTTATGTTTTATATGACATTGTGAGACTAGAAATGGACAATTTTAACCTAATTTTTTCTCACACACCTTTGTGGCATAGTGGTTGGGTGATCTTGAATAGTTAATTAGTTTAAATGATATTTTACTATGAATTTGTGACTAAACAACACCCTAAAACTCCAATATGGACAACACCATTCCCAATCTATTCACCCAATATCCATAGATCAATAATTAAAGGGTAAAATTAAATATAAATATGTATATAATATTTTATTTAGAGGATAATATTCCTCTATCTTGGATTATAATCTTGATATAATCGCAACAATATCAGAACTAGGAGAATACATGCATAGTCTATCATCATACAACAATTTAATCTCCAGTTTCCATGACAAAGTAATAAATAAATAATTATAAAACACCATATTTTAATATCTTGTTTTAACCAAATAGTAAATCTAGTCAAAATACACATCAAGTTACACCAATGAAATAGATCAATGACCAACTATACATAGAGAGGCTTTATCATGGCCTTGGAACCATCATAAAAGAAATAGTTAAACACAATACATTAGTTATTCACTATTTCATTTTAGATTAACAATAAAAAGAATCAAAAAATATTATTTCCATTGAAATAAGCATAAATGATGAGATAATATTGGAATAAAACATTTGAGGATGTCCCCTAAAAAGGTTATAGTGACGACCTCACATAGATATTCATTTACACGTTTCTATAATGGAATCGAATAAAAGAAAAAAATATTTTCATATATGAGGGATGTGATGATGAGAAAAAATGGGAGAAAAAAGAGGCCATGAGATATATATAAAATTAAAACACTACTCATATGATCTTTTACCCTAAGTAGAAGAAATGTGGTAAATCAAAAGTACTTTTGGCATAAATTTAATTATATCAATACTTATACACCATTATATCTAGAAGATCCCAGACCAAAAAACATTAGTTTCCCCATTTGTGTACACCTAAATATAGCCACAATAACAACCTAGTCGAGCCTCACCTACAATCCTATATCATATCATCGAACTAGTTAATTCATAAGGGCCTACTATTGTCCCCAAGAAGCAGTCTAGGAAACTATTTCCCATCTCCATCATAAATCATGTTCCCCTACACTCACAATATGGTGGAATGTTGTGTGTACTATTCAGTAGCAGGATCATCAATTTCCTACTAGGATGACCCACCAAAGCCTCAAAGACAAAAAAAATTTACCACAATAATCATTCCCAAACACATCATTGAGATGTCCCAACTTCTAGAAATTTTATTCAGAGCTCGATTTCAAAAATCAAATATTCTACTAGATGAAAATCCAAATATTATTGGCAATTTGTAACCCATAAATATAAATTTCATTACAAACTATCCATATTATTGAATATAATCCTTAGAATATATTTTAAACCTTGAGTTTCATCTCTCCACCTACCACGATAAATAATTCATTTTGACCTAACCATGATCCATCCTCAATTTTCAATTTCATTTCCACTATAACACGCTAACAAAAATGTAAACATTAATTATAATTTGATACATAAAATCAATTCTAACATGTAAAATATGATATCTTTGATCACTATCATCATCCATGAGACACATCAAAATCTCTATCTCATTCAAGGTGATGTATGTTGTGAATCCAAACATAAGGCTCCAATATCAATGTAAAATATCAATTTAGGTTTCTCCAAAAAATAATAATGGATCATGAAATATACATTACTCAATAATAAAAACTTCTATATGTTATCATATGTAGTCCATATCTCATATAATAAAATCTTATTTTATAGTGTTATCCAAACATCCTCTGACCAACTTGTTTAGAAACACTTGGTTCAACCATTAGACATGTCACTGCCACACCTAATCATGAATTGTTAACAATAATAGGGATTGTAAAATTATAAAATATTTATCAAAGAAGTCCTAAAACAAAACCTAATTTAATTTTTGGTTATGATAAAAAACATAAAGAGAATATAATCATTATACAACCATATTCTTTGATTGATATCTCATCCTACTAAACCTCAGATCACATATATATTATAATGTGATCATGTTTTTAAAATATTGAATCCACCCAAAAATTAATCAATGTATAAAACATATCGTCTACTTTAGAACTATATTTTATCATTTCTACTTTATCAGCAGCTTTTAAAAAGTATCTAATACATTTAACAAATTGTCTCTCCAGAAGTACACCCTTTTGATAAATGGTTTATTCCCCGATGAAATATATTATCCTCCCTACAATGGTTATGTCAATATCACATAAACATTAATCTAGTAACCAATATTTATAACAAACACACTAAATAATAACATGTAATATGAATCGAGAAGTCAATCATACTCATACTCAAAATTTGACATTAAACACAAGACATACCTTTTTCCTATCATACTAATATTGAACCAAGAGATACCCAATATATGGATTTACATATAAATATATAATAAAAACATCAAATTTGATATCCTTATACACATATCCCTTCCCTAATCCATGGTATTCCATATTAAGAAATAACTATTAATGACCAAAACCATGGATCAACTTCACCATGGTAGATCAATCATTCATAGATATCACCTCTCATTATTGAGTGGAAAATACCTTTCTCACTGATTCCTAGTAATAAATGACATTGGAAAATTTCATTTATCACACTAACCACCTTATTCAAAGAGTAAAACTAACCTAAAACCACTGTCGATGGTTAGTTGATCGATGATTACCAATATAGTGGAATTTAGTGATGCAATGGGTGACTTTCTGTACATCAGGTGAGTTGAACAATTCTAATTTCCTAATACATTAAATTTTAATAATTTTTTTAACAAACAAAAACACCTCCAAAAGGAAAACATGTTATTCTCATATAAGGTTATGGATAAATTAACATTGAAAAAAAAAATTCATAAAAGTTATTATGATGGTTAAAACCATATATTATTTTAAACATTTATTTAACATTTTTTAGAATTAACTGTGATAACACATTATTCAGTCATAATTTTTTTTGATTTTATATATAATATTAATTTTAACACATAAATATAGAATGGATGTTATTTTATACCTTATAATACCTTTCAAGACAACATTTATAATTCAAATAGATTTCAATTAATTTTGAAAAATATTATATGATAATTTTATTATAATGATAATTTTGACCATATTAATCTATATTAATTAAACTTAAATCATCAAAAAAATTATATTGAATATAAGTCATTTTAACACAACAAGTAATTCACATGAATCTAATAGTTTTTTACAACACTATAAATCATTCAAATTATAAATCTTTTAATATTTGAAATACAATTTATTTTAAATATTATTTACTTGAATTATTACATTTTTATTGTTGTGTAATTTTTTATGGGTATTATATAGTTACTAAAAGTTATAAATAAATCATGAACATGATACTAAAAAAATTGATTGAATTTAAATTTATATTCAATAAAAATATTCATTTTCCCATACATAGATACATAATATGTATTTGAGGCAAAGAGATAGGTATTTCTTAGCATGAAATGATTTGAATATTATATTGGTCATTTTCATAAAAAAACTATAAATTATGAATACCAATTTTGATTCTAATATTATATGGGTACAAATTTCATTATCAAATAATAATTAATATGAAATATTGCAACATTATAACTTCTTTTTAACCCAAATAAATGATTTTTACCCTTTATAGAGGTGATAAGTTTACTAAAATTACAATTCATTTTGTAAAAATGTAAATAGAAAATATTAAAAAATTATTAAAATTAAAATTACAAATATTGAATAAATTTTTGAATATTAATTTTCTATATGTAAAATAAATTCATTTTAAAAATTCTAAAATAGACCATTGAAACTCTCTTTTTATAAAAAAGATATTTTTATGGATAAAAATTAATTAATTCATATCCTATAAAGAAAAAAACCCATAAAATATTGGTTTTATATTTTTTAAAATATAATATTTTACTTGAATGAAAATTATTCCCTGATCATTGAAAATCAAAATTATAATTTGTTAAATATAAGTCATTCATAAAAATTGTTCTTTATGAAAATGTGTTTTAACATTAAAATTATTTATATTTTTGTTGATGAAAAAAGAAATTTAATTTATATATGTTTAAAATAAATATTTTTTATAATTTAGAAATTATTATTCATAACAACCATTTCAATTTCATTGAAATAAAGGCCAGATAATAATTGAATGTTTAATATTTATACTATTTGTAGCATGAAACAAATGTTTCCATAGAGATTACATTAATTTAAGAAACAAATTTTTAAAATACTATGGGATTATTAGATTTTAATCATACATTATTTACAATACTTATATTGTAGAATTCAATATTATATTATGTTGGGACCACATTTTATAGGTTTTTTTTATTTGTTCCTTTCATGATATTAATAGTAAATTCATTTGATAATTTTAAAGCCTCAACCCTAAGATGTTATCCAAAATCATTTTTTTATATTACATCCATATCACTACTTGGTTTAATGTATATAACCATTAATTTATTTATTTTTTGCAGTATAATGTCTTTCGGTGATAATTTGTAGGGTTTGGAAACCTTTTGGATTGTTTTACATTTTTTCCATAAGTGCATTGTTTGATCATGGTTTGTGGAAATGGTGGAACTCCAATAGAAGTCTGTGCACAATAAGACATTTTCTAAGAGTAAAGTGCACAGATAGGTGCAAACTTTGTCCAAACTATGCTTCAACCAAGGAGAACCTATGTAAAGTTATATAGTGAGTTTTTCATGGTTGACGCATAGTTTGGCTAACTATGGATATCAACTATGTGAGGTTCTACAGGATGAAGTGGTTGTTTCACAGTTACAGCCCGATTTTGCCTAACCATATGGCTAAATATGCACCATTTAAAAAAAACAAATAATAGTGGATCTGGGTAAGGATTGAGTTTCAACCCTTGATTATTTTTCTATATTTTCAGACACTAAAATTTATATCCTCCCAATGGTTTTAGAACAAACACCCCTCGAATTAGAAGTCATCTGGGGACGTTTCATGTTGTGTTGAATCATAATATCCTTGGTAAGTCACCGTTTATGGTAATTTTAATTAGATTTCTTTATATCTACATCATTCCCTCTTGAGGTTTCATATATCTAGTCTACTATAAATAGATAAAAGGTTTTTTAATCCAATCAATGTTATATTTTTCAATGTTACTAATAATTAAGGGATTATAATGAGGGTTTTTTGAGATTCAACCTATTTTTGTAGCATTTGATATTCTAATATTAACTTGCGAAACAATTCTCTAGGTATGTGGATTAATTCATGGAAATTCTTACTAAAACATGAAGGATTGATTTTCAAAAAAATTTGTAAATCATTTCAATAAAATAGTTCATGTTGTTCAAATGGGTAATTGGTATGTTTTTCAACAAATGTGCATTTTTATCAAAATGGCTGAACATGTTTAGAAAATATTGTAATGGAATTTATTTTGATTAAATGGTTAATAATGGATCGAATGTGATGGATAATGTTTGTTAAGTACCATCATCAATGGGGTGGAGTATGGACATGATGTTCCACCATCAATGGTAAAACCATGCTTTTATGGTTGTTTGGATGAATGTGTGTTTGTGTGGTTATGTTAAAATTAATGGGTTATGCCAACATCAAGATTCACAAAAGGTTAAACAAATTTTTTGGATTTTTTCCTTATAAATTGGATTATTTTATAACAATGTTTTAATATTATAATTTTAATAAATTTTTTAACTATTTTAAATTGATTTTATTTAAATTTTGATATATAAATGTTCTATCATTTCTTACCCTTATGGAATGAGTAGGGAAGTCATGTTGGGAATGCCTATTGTCATTCATTACACACCCATTCATTGGAAAATTTCTTATATTATAAACAATGTTTATTGGGACACACATAATGATAAAGAATCAAACATCAGTAGTTTTCCATCATGATACTTGCACTATCATTTGGATTTTTAGCATGCATCATGATTACAGATATCAATTTATGTTTGGAGTCTTTGGGTTTTTTGTTTTTTTCTTCCTCTTATAATTTAATATTAATTTTCATCCATTTTAGTACTCTTCTCGCATGTGGTTTTAATATTGATAGTGTTACATTGAATTTCATACATTGTTATCAGTAATCGACTTGTTGTCCTTGGTTATGTAGTGTTTGTTTGGAAATTTTTACATCAAAATAGAAAGCCATCCAAAAATAGTTCTTAAACCCTTGGAATTTATTGGAAGCCTTTGGTTCCTTATATATGAAATATATGGCCAAGTAATGACCTTATGTCGTATCAAGTCAACAAAGAGGTGTGGGGTGATACAATTGGTATTAGTTTTGTAAATCCATAACTAACATATTGTTCTCATTTCCTTCAGCCTTGTAGTTGAAATTCATATATTCCTTTTGTGGGGATAGTATAAAAGAGTAGGATTGTTGGGACATGAATTGTAGAGAATAAAAAATATGTATCTATCTATTTTATGTTGAACTCATAGTTACTAGGGAGTAGGGTACATAATATTTTATTTTGGAACACGGCTATAAATTGAAATCACATTATAATTTTTTTAGACAATGATATTAGGATGAAATAAATTGATTAAATCACATCAAGATAGTACAATATATTTTATTTTTATTAATTATAAATGATTTGGTGAAAATTTCTTGATATTTTAGAATAATTATAAATTCATTATTATGTGATATTTTTAAAATGGGAATTGTTGTTGTATTTGGAAAATAGTTATATTTTATAAATCATTGTCAATTTTTTTTAAAATTATTGAAAAATGAAATATTGAATTTTGGAAGGATATGTTATGATATTGTGGTGGGTTAAATTTACAGTTGTTATGACTTAAATTTCGAGAAAGAGGTATATATGGAGTTTATTGTCTGTATAAAAATTTGGACATAGTTAGAATCATTGTAACTGAACAGAGGAATATAATGAGAATTTGGTTTCACATATTCCATAGGTGAACCAACAACTAGTTCTGAGTGTATAATTTTTTTTCATGGTGTGGATATAGGGAATAAGTGGGATGATCGTAGTAAAGTGTATCATTCCATTCGGTTTTAGAAGTAGAATTCACCCATCATTCTAGGTGATTTGGAACCAGAAAAGGTAGAGGTGTTGTTGAAATGGATGAATTGAATCATTTATTTCATTAGAATACCATATTATCTAACAGTAAAAAAGGTGATGTATATGCAATGGGATCATGAATTCCAATGGAGGGATTTATAAATTCAGTATAAATGCAAAAAATTACATTCATGGGAAATTTTTGACAAGTTGTTCATCAAGAAATTCTATCCACATGCATTGAGGATTATAATAATGATATATTTCATCATCAGTAGGATAGATAGTGTCACATTGATGGATTATATAGATAAATTTATTAACATAGTTCATTTTTCGCCTAACTTTATTGCCGGTGAATCGTTGAAGGAAGACATCTTTGAATTAGTTTTGACAAAGAACATTCACTCAATTATTTTTATGCTTTAAAAAACGGTATATACATAGATGGTCAAAAGAGAGATAGTGGAATAAATGGAAATCTCACATGGTAAGGGTGTAGATAGTATACTAATAACTATGATAAATTTTGGGAACTATAATGAATGAAATAAGAGGAATAGGGACCCATATATACAAGTTGGGAGTATGAATAAAAATAAGATAGCTTGATCTATGCATCTTTATCCATGACCAAAGAGAATGTTGAGATTTTTTCAATTTGGTTCTCTTAGTTACATAATGCGAGAGTGTACAAAACCAACTAAAAAATTATATAATTTTAATCATATGGGGAATCTTCGGTGCTTTTTTCATAGTGCACATAGGTTAGGTGTTGAATAGAATTATAATGTTTCATAGATGTCATAATCTGTTATGGGGTGAGGGGAGAAGAACGCCTATCCTCAAGAGAATAAACACTTATATAATGACTCTATAAATACAAGGACTCCTCAATAGGGGAAATATTAATAGGGAAATAAAGAACAATTTCTTCATGAGTAATTAGTTATATGGATATGAACTATTTCTTATGGATGATCAGTCATGACCATTGATGGTGAGGGGTATGCTTATTTTAAATTAATCACATGTTCAAGATAAATTTTAATAGTTTTCTTCCCATTTTTTTATTTCTTATTATACTATTTATTAGATGATTTTAAATGTTTTTATGATTCACACTGTGTTGAAACATCAAACCCCTCATTATCAAAAAAAATGTAGGGACATTGTTTGAAATGAATTTTCTATAACTGTTGACAGAGATGAGTTGATATTAGACATATTTGATCGTGATATGGATGTCAATGACATAATACTAGGTATGAATTGGTTGAAAACATTGAAGGATCTCATCAACTATTAAACGTAAAGATTCCTTTTTACACATTAATTGTTTTCAAGAATATTATTCATGGAGAATATAATGTAAGGGATGTTACAACAATCTATTAAAACTATTAGTTACAACAGGCTTGTTCTAATTAGCAGTTTTAAATTTTAAATTAGGTAAAGTGATTGTTAATTGAATGTTTCTAGTGGTGTTTAATCTGTTTTAGGATTTATTTCAAGAAAATATATATAAGATTTTGCCCAAAAGAGAAGTGTAGTTTATGATTGATATACTTTTCAGGACCAATTATATATCCAATCCTTCTAAATAGATTGAACAAAAAGATTTATGTAAATTGAAGGTGTAGTTTGAGGATCTTGAAAGTACCAGGTCGTTTGGCATGACACATCCTCATGGGAAACACCGATTTATTATTTCTAAAAGGTATATGAGACTATTTTGTTGTGTGTGTTCTATCATAAGACTAACCATGTTCTAATAATGATTTTTTATCGACTTCTATGCATTAATGATTTGTTGGTCCAATTTAGGGGAGATCAATAGTTCATTAAAATTTACATGTGATTATGATATCACCAATTTGATGTTCAGAATAACTTTTTCTCAAAAAATCATTTAGGAGAAGAAAGTGAAATTATGATTATGTGATTATTCCGTTTTATCTTATAAATACACCAGAGGTCATTATTGTATTGTTGAATCACATATTTCATAGATATTATGATTCGTTTTTAGTGGTGGATGTGGATGAAATATTATGTCTACATGACAAGGGATGGTCATGATAAACATGTAATGATAATGTTGGTAATATTATAGGACCATAATTTGTATGAGAAACTATCAAAGTGTGATTTTTTACAAAATTTGTACGTTTCATTGGAAATTTAATATCTAAAAGAGGCATCTTTGTGGTTCTATAAGATATAGAGGCATTTATCTCTTCAAAACCACCAAATAATGTCTTCAAGACATGTAGTCCCTTGGTTTAGCTGGTTATTAATGAATATTTGTTCAATATTTTTCATGATTATACTCAAATATGACAACTTTGAAAAGGATTAATGATCAATTACAATGGATTGATAAATATAAGAAGTCTTTTCAAGAGAATAAAGCTGCAAAAATACTGATGTTTTTAAAATCGAGGCACTCATACGTGGTGTATTATGAATCCTCGATATTATAGTTGGTTTGTGTTCTCATGCAGAAAAATCATGATGTTTTCTATGGATCACAATAGTTACAGTTTCAAGAGAATAACTACAAAAAAGATGATTTTGAGTTGGCTATTTTAGTCCATTCATTGATGATTTGTCATCATTACTACATTAGTGATAAATTTTCCACACTTATATAAAAAGATCTTGAAACATGTTATCTTACAATGTAATATCAAAATATGAAAAATATGATGGATTTTGTATATCAAAATGATTTAAATTGACTTAATATATATATCGGTAAGGGATATATAGTGGAAGATTCATTAATCCCAAATTTATATGATCACTTAGTAAAAGAAACACCTATTGAGTGGTTGTTGATGTAATTAATATAAAACATGAAAATTGAATGTTAAGGTTTATGTGATGTTTCTATTTTATTTCTCATTTCCCTCATTCCAAATTTGGTGAATATTTTTAAATAGGGACAATAGACTAATTCAGAATGAGTTTTTATATGGACAAAACTCAATGGTGGGAAGACCATTTAGGGAAGGAAGTTATATTAGTGTTCAGTTTTATGGATTCAAAACTGGATGGTCATACATATGGATTTTCATGAAAAACTTCTTAATGATTTCCACCTTTCAAAATGGTATATTCATCATAGGATACAAAATATGTATAAGGGATCTATAGCATAATTTTTGTGTGTTAACATGGGAAGGAAGGTGGTTGACTTTATTTCAATATAATAAACTTTTCTATGGTTTAGGCAATGCATCTATGACTATAATTTATGTTTTAGTCCTAGAATACCCCCTGTATGGAAATGAGGGTATATAGTTATGTATTTTGTATCAGTTATACAATGAATCATTCTAAAACATGACTCCATGAGTGATATTGGATCGTCTCAAAAATATGGACCATTTAATCCCAATAATTGAATATCATATATTGGAGGACAAGTCAAAAATATATATCGAAGAAGTTGGAAAGATAAATGATGTACATTTTTTATAGTTTCCAACATATATTTATGGATTGTGTCACATTTTTATAAATCCATATCAAAATCCATATGAACATAGTTGAATATATGTAAGGCATATTGTAAGATCCTGGATTTTTCAAGAGTCATCTCAAGTGCGTTTTCCTGTACTCTTTTGGATCTTTTATGTACCTTTAACTTGGAGTAGTGTCTTGGGTGCATTTCGGTGAATTTTTAAAGAATAATAATGGATAGTGGGAATCTCATATGGCCAATAACCCTGGTTAAAACTGGAATCAATAAATTATAAATGACCTCCAGGTAGCTCTAATAGTCAATACCCACTAGTAAAATGTAGTATAAATAATCATTAATTAACATTGGGTAGCTCACAAAGTCAATACACCTGTTTCAAAGCCTCAACCAAGGCCCTCACGGTCCTGTGTAAATAAACAAGGAAACCCCCATAGTTTTCTAGTTTCGAGGCTTTCACAGTCCATTGGAATATCAAAATGTGTAACATATCAAAACAATATATGTAATCTAAATCTAATACATGTATAACATTCACATGCACAACACATGCAATTCATATAATCAATTAACTCTAAAATAAAAATTTATTGTATGAAAAACATGGTATGCCACATAGAAAATATAGAGCATACATCCCTAAATAGTTAAACTAGGTAAATACACCCATGGAGTGTTCTATAAACATGGAATCAAACATTATGAATATTCTATAACCCCTTTTCAATTTATTAAACCATAGCTGGTAAATAATAGGGAAAAACAAAACACACAATACTCCAAACATGGGTATTACATAATTCAAGCATATTTAAACCAAATAAAAAAATGACTTGAAAAAAACACCTAAATTGATGTTGTATGATGAATAATCTTTAAGTTCAGACCTTCAATCAGTCTAGAACTGTCATGACCCATCCTCGGGGCCCGTGTCATGACTACCCCAATCCTGCCTTATATAGGCCTGCAGCTGGCGACTAGCACCAAAGGCATAAATCCCTAAGCTGGGAAGGCATTGCCTTTATGAAAGTAAGAAAGCACAATATAGTACTCAATATGAAGTAAGAACTAATTGAGAACTGTATACAAAAGGTAGTTCTAAATGTAAAGGGCCGGGATATACTATCCCAATAGTAAAGTACATGTACAACGGAAAGCAAGTAAAACTGAAAAAGGGAAAATAGCTAAAAAGGGACGCTCCTGGAATGTCTGCCAAGTATCCTACCAGAAGGGTAGGTACAGATGTCCACCTCAGCACTCCATGTCTATTGGTCCACTCTGTGTACCATCTCACATTGTGATCCACCTTCGGGTATCATCCAGTCCTAGCTTGATCTCAGCCTCCAGCAATGTTGTTCGTCGTCTGCATCCAACACAACGAGGTGCGGGCATAGCCCGTGCAGGGGTGAGTATAATGATACTCATTAGGGACCAAACGACCCCCTAATTTCTCCCAAGATCCACAAAGGAAAAACCATATAAGAAATAAACAACCACTATGTATCTACCAACCCTACTTAGGTATATTTCCATATATATACCTAAGTTGTCATTCTCAGTTCGGCTCCAACTCTCGAGCCCAAGCACAACACAGTCCACACATGAAGTAAAGTCACTTGCATTGATGGTAATGCTTGAAAGTCAAGACTCATCTCACACAGGTATACAACATTCGTATAGTGATAGAGATGATCAGTTGTAGTCACAGATTCATCTAAGATGTTAGACCCACATAGGATACAAGACCAGCTAAGCTGTCAGACCCACACAGGATACAAGACATGCTACTCTATCAGACCCATACAGGATACAAGTACAGAGGTCAAACTATCAGACCCAAAAAGGATACAAGAATAGTAATCATCGCTTCCAAACCCATGAAGGATTCCAGTACAGCAGTCGTCACTGTTGAACCCACGGAGTATTACAGTACAGTAGTCGACGCAGTCACAACCAGCTCTAGGGTTCCCGCACACAGCACGCTCAATTCCGGGAGGGTCCACTCCTCGAGCCAAGTGTTTGATACATCCAATATCAATAATTCCTATGTTTATGTATTCCATTGTTCTGTCTCATAAAAATAACCCCAACGCGACTGACGACACATCAATCGGATGCTCGGTTTGAGAGTTATTGGCTTTTCCGTTCAAGGGTCCCTATTGGAATTACGCTCGTTCCAATCCCAACCATTTTCCATAGTTGTCCAAAACTCACGTGGAGTAACTCAAAAGGACCGCCTTTTCTCAAGGGTCCCAGTTACACAAACGACGTGTTGATCAGACGCATTGTGAAGAAATTATTCGCATTTAAGTGAAACGGGCCCGGCTCGTCAAGCCCGGTGGGCTGGCAGGTCGGACCCTCCTGGTTTAGTAGGTCCAAACTGGCTAAGGGGTCAGCCTGGCCTAGCAGGGCGTGGCCGAGCCTGGTGGGGTGCGGCATGGCCAGCAGGCCAAGTGGAGCAGGTGGGCATAACCCCCCAGTTCTTCGTAATGGAGGCGCCGAGAGGCGCCGCCCCTCCTGCCCGGCTGGCTGCAGCCTACCAACTTTTCCGAAGTGAGATGCCTACAGTTGCGAGCTGTAGATCCTCCGCATGCGGCACCCATAGGCTTTTCATTTTCTTCCACCCGTCCGACTGTCGAGATGACCGGTTCATCCGCCAAAGCATCCCTCCCAACGCGGGTCGTGGTTCTCCGTAGCCCAGCGCGAAGGGGGCGTCGCGGTTCTCCAGCCCGGCCAACTAAAGCAGACCTTTTCTTCTTCGGTCGAGCATCCCGGTTGCAGGCCACGGTCTCCACCACCCGCATGACACCTGGTTTCATGGTCCTCTAACGGGCCGTTGTATGGCCACCATTTCCATCGCCGCCTTCGGTCATCATCAGCTCCGGTCGCCGCCACCTCTTCCATCACCACCTTCATCGTGAAAAAAACTAGGATCAACAGAGGGTCGTTGGGCCCTGTTCATTTGGGTCACGCCCTCCATGTTATGCGATAACAGTTGGCCTAAGACATTAAAAAGGATTCAATAAGAATGCGATAATTTAGTCACATAGAATTATACAAAACCCCTACCTAATATATGACATTATACGTCGTCGAGCAGCGGCTGACGAGCATCGCTGAGGTCGGGCATCGCGGAATACGAACGTCAATTTTGTTGATGTCAGGGTGCGTCCAAAGAGGAAGTGTCATTTGATAAGTTCTTCTTGTTCTTCTTCTGAGATGTTCTTCATTGAAGAACAGTGCTCTTTGTCGAGAGAGGAACACCTTTCTTTTAATTCTCTAGAGCCTTTCAACCGACAATTTTCTAATGAAAAATGAAATAAAAGGCTCCTAATATTGTAATAATATTCCCTTTGCATTAAAAATATTTCAAACACATGAAAAATTAAATAAGTGATTCATCTAATTATTTTACCCAGGGTTGGAAATAATTTCAATGGTCTCATAAATTAAAACATGGATGAGTTGGAACATCAATGGGAATCCCAATGTTGTAATGGGTTATAGGGGGTTTAGGTGCTCATGTGGGCCCCACCACACATTATACTCCAATGGGAGGTTATGTGGGGTGTTGGACCCACCTTCAACCTCCCTTTGGTGGATTTAACCACCACTATTATAAAATGTATATAACACATAAATTTTATTTATTTTAATAAAATTCCCAAAATTATCTTCCAACCTGCATAAAATGCAACTACGTTAAAGGCCCCGTGAAGTGAATACTGGCGCTGCAAGTTCATCGATGTACTCAGATTTCAATTCTGAGCACCGGTTCAAAAGATAGAAATACCCACACATATGTTTGTTGAACGTACACAAACAAAATCATAAATTGATTCCAGGAACATCGGGCCTCGGAATCAGGTGCCGTTGGAAACCGCGAACACATAATATTCCAAAGAATTTAATAAAAACGTTTCCTTGAAATTTACAGGTCTTTACATTACACCCACCTCGGGTATTTATGTCCCCATAAAGCTACAACATACACTAGGGAAAAAATGGTGGTACTGACCACGCATCTGAGCCTCCCACTCCCATTTTCTCTCCTGGAGGATCCCATGCTGTCAGTGAATGCGCACCAGAGGAATCGATGGTCCACGTAGGACCCACTCCTGTCGATCCTTGATCTCCATCAAGACCTCCAGGAATGTTGCCACATCATCGATGTCCAGATCCCCGTGGTCGATGATGTGGTATGGGTCATGCACGTATCTCCTCAGTTAAGATATGTGGAAGATGAAGTGCACCCAGTGCAACTGATGTGGAAGGGCCAGGCGGTAAGCCACCTTTCCTACTATGCTAAGGATCAGGAACTGCATGATTAAGTGCGGAGATAACATGCCAACCCAGACAAATCTTCATAGACCTCATCAAGTTTAGACCCATAGGAAAACATGTTTTCCATCCTCAAACTCCAGTGGTCTCCATCTCTTATCGGCATAGGACGTCCATCTACTCTGTGTAGTCTTTATCCGCTCCTGGATGATCTTCACCTTCTATGTCCTATCCAGCACCATCTCTAGTCATACAAGTACTTACTCCCTTGGGTCTATCCAACACAAAGGTGATCTTCAAGGTCGGTCATACAATTCCTCATACGGTTCCATCCCGATGGTGGAGTGATAACTGTTGTTTTACGCAATGTCAACCGAGGGTAAGTGATCCTCCCAGCTGCAACCAATGTCGGGGACACAATCACGGAGCATTTCCTCAAGATTCTGAATAGTCCTCTCAGTCTGACCATCCGTCTGAGGATGGAAGGTGGTGCTCAAGTGAAGTTGTGTCCCAAAAGTCTCATGTAATCCCTTCCATATCTAGGAAGTGAAACGAGCATCTCGATCGAAGAAGATAGTCGATGGCACACCATGAATCCTTAAGATCTCATAGATATGGAGGTGTCCCAAACTCTATAGTGAGCCATGCTCTTTGATCAGTAGGAAGTGGGCCGACATGGTGAGTCGGTCGGCAATCACCCTGAGAGAGTTTTGTCCTCTGTATGTACGTGGAAACCCCACCATGAGATCCATGGATATCTCATACCACTTCCACATTGGGACCTCTAGGCGTTGTACAAAGCCTGCGGGTACCGGGTGCTTCTCCTTCACTTTCTTAAAAGTGAGGCATCGCAAGACAAACTCTACTATAGCCTTCTTCATACCCAGCCACCAGTGCTATCATCTGGTATCCTGATACATCTCCACCAATCTTGGATTTACCACTAAAGGGTAAGTGTGGAACTCCCTCAACACCTCCTCCTATAATGAAACTGGTACCATGGTACGTCCCCTAAAGAGGATGACATGCTCCACACCTTCAGAAAATCCATCAGGTGCATGTCCTATAGATATTTGGGAACGTCACAACTCGTAGTCAACGTCCCCACACTGCACCTCTTTGACCCACTGAAGATGTGGAAGAGTGACTATGAGAGATTTAAGAAATGATGATCTATCTCTATCCAAAAAGGGTATCTGCAATGCGGCTAACTGCTTTATCGCCTCTCCCAGCAGCTGAATGCCCATTCTCATGCTGAGAGAATCTTCTACAACATTCCCCTTCCAATGAGTATAGAATATCTTTAAGTCATAGTCCTTGAGGAACTCAAGACAACATCGTTGTCTCAGGTTCAGGTCCTTCTGCGAGAAGATGAACCTCAGACTCTGGTGGTTACAGTAGACTATAAAGCGCTTGCCCATCAAATAGTGCTTCCACGTCTTCAAGGTGAAGACCACTGCAGCTAACTCCGGGTCATGGGTTGCATAGTTATTCTCGTGTTGTCTCAACTGTCGTGAACCATACGTGATCAATGTATTCCCCTCCATCAAAACACACCTGAGTCCGGTCCCTGATGCATCACAGTAAACTACATACCCTATGCCCTCCTCTGGAAGCCTCTACATGATCGCACTGGTCAATCTCTGCCTCAGCTCCTGAAAGCTCTACTAGCATCTCTCTAACCACACGAATGGTTTCCCCTTCTTCATCAAAGTTGAAAGTGGTGCTGCAACTCTGGATAAGTCTGGCACAAATATCCAATAATATCCATCCAGACCTAGAAAACTCCAAACTTCCATCACACTCCTAGGTGTCTCCCAAGAAATCATTGCCTCAATCTTCACTGGATCCACTACTACCCCAGCCTCTGAGATTACATGTCCTAATAGGTGAACCTCTCGAAACCAGAACTGGAACTTCCAGAGCTTACCATAATGTTGGTGTTCTCAAATTTTTTCTAGTACTACCCACAAATGGTAGGTGTGCTCCTCCTCAGTAGTTGAGTAAATAATTATGTATTCGATGAAGACTACAACAAATCGATCAAGGTAAGGCTGGATGATCCTGTTCATGAGACTCATGAACACTACTTGTGAATTTTTTACACTGAAGGGAATAACCAAGAACTCTTAGTGGCCATAACGACAACTGAAAGGTCGTCTTTTGAACATCCTCATCTCAAACTCTGAGTTGGTGATAGCTTGACTTGCGGTCTATCTTTGAGAACAATCGTGCTCCCTTGAGCTGATCTAAGAGGTTGTCAATCCTCGAAAGTGGGTACATGTTCTTCACGGTCACCTAATTCGGGTGACAGTAGTTGACGCACAATCGTAAGATCCCATCCACCTTCTTGGCGAACAAAATCTGAGAAACCCAGAGTGAAACACTAGGTCAGATAAATCCCTTCCCCTGTTAGTCCTCCAACATTACCCGCAGCTCACGAAGCTCAGCGGGATCCATCCGACATGCAGGAGTAGATATCATTATTTCCATGGGGTACAGATCTATGTATAAGTCTACCTATTTGTGAGGAGGTAGTCTTGGAACGTCATCTGGAAAAACATATTAATACTGATCCACCACCTCAGGAAAACTCGGACTCCTCGCATCAACTTCTCTGAGGATGAAACTAGAAAATTGATGTGTGATCGGCTTCCCTCTCCTCTGCGTAAGTCCATCCTACGCTGCAAAGGCTCCCTTCTTGCCGGTGAAGGTGAACCTAGTCCCATCCATGCAGACACACCACACTTTGCACCTAATACAGTCTATCTGAGCATGGACTGTAGATATCCAGTCCATACCCAAGATGACATCGTAATGTCTTGACGCCACTACAAGAAGATCACTACCGAAGCTCTCACCTCCTAGAGTAATCTCACACTGCTGGCACCAGTGCATAATCATCGATTCTAGTCCCTTATGAGTCTCTAGCTATAATAATCGAGCCAACAACTCTGTCGGAATCTCAGAGATTTGAACAAGGGCTACAGCAATAAAAGAATGACTTGCACCAACGTATATAAGTACTACATCAAGGGTGGAGTAGACACAGATAGTACCTTGAATAATCTCAGGTGCACTGTGGTCGTAGGCCTTGACTGCCTGGAGCTGAGCCCGTCTCTGTCCGCCAGCATTCTATGGTCGGTGTAGACCTCCTGGGGGTGGTGGTGGTAGAGCCTCGAAACGCCGTCCACCACCCACTACTCGGCCAGCTCCTCTACATCACCTGCCTGCTCCCGGCGGACCACCATGGTCAAAACTTTGCCTCATACTGGGATGTCCCTCTACTGTATGTTGCTCATCTACATGGTGGGTCATGCAGTCACTAGCCATGTGACCATGCACGCCGCATGCATTGCACTGCATGCTCCTCTTAAGACTGGATCTGTTTCTTGTGCCCCTCACAACCAAACCTGAATCCTGAGGTCACCCACCTGATGGCCTGGTCCACGTTGACCTCTGTGTCGTCTGTCTTCTTTTGGATGCAAAATACATAGCCACGTGTTGTCCTACGGTGGGTCTAGCTATCGGTGACTGCTCAGCGAGAATACACTCCACTAGAAGGGCTCGCTCCAGCACCTCCTCCTAGGTCGGGATAGTAAGGGGAATCGTCGAAGCCCTGATCTCATGCCTGAGTCCCTACTCATAGGTATGGTCCCTGATGAATGGGTCACACACCATATCTGTGGAGTAGCGTGAGTGGTCAGTGAACCTCGTTGAGTACTAAACTATTGTCATGTTTCCCTACTGTAGATGAAGTTACTCCTGAATCCGCCCCCAAATGTATGGTGGCTGAAACCAACTTAGAGTGGAAGAGACTCTCGAAGTCCATCCCGAGTAAAGATTCCTTGTCATGCACCTGGAGTATCAGGCTCCACCATCTACCTGCTTCTACATGCAGCAGACTCACGGAAAGGGTCACCATAATTTCAGTTGGTGTCCCTACCAATCTGAAAACTCTAACGATAGCCTCCAGCCAATCCTTAGCTTCCTGTGGGTCCATCTCTCCTCGGAACCTGGGTGGACTCTATCACTGGAACTCATGCAATGAACTCAGGTGGCGTGAACTCTCTACTGATGGGGCCAGTGGTATCGGTGGACCAACTGGTAGAGGTACCGTCGGTGCCTCTACTGTGATGGGGCCCTGCACTGATGCCTCATCGCCCGGTGGGCTACCATATCGTACGTAACTCGAAACCCTAGTTGGCTTCCTTTGTGGGGCCATCCTTAAAAGAAACAGGTGTGCAACGGTCAAACTATTTACCTGGTGAGATGACACAATGTAATCACAAAGAAAACTTTTGAAACACGCATGCAATTAGTGTTTTCGTGCACTAAGTGGAAAATTAGAGGTTAGGGTCCTAGTGTATGGATACATTGGCTGCCGCACCAATACTGGACACCCTGGTACTGAAACCCACACTCAATACTCTTAAAACTATTTCTTCACAGAGAATAATGGTCAGATTCCAGAGTTCTATGGTAGAACCGACATCTTATGATACCAATTTTTCATGACCTGTCCTCGGGGCCCATGCGATGACTACCCCAAACCCACCTTCCCTAGGCCAGGGGCTCTCGACTAGCACCAAAGTCGTAAATCCTTAAGCTGGGAAGTCATTGCCTTAATAAAATTAAACAATCGCAACAGAGTACGCAACTGGAAGTAATCACTAAGTGTAAACTATGTAAAAAAAGTTGTGCTGAATGTAAAGGGGCCAGAAGTACAAGACCAATAGTAATGTACAGGTACAACAGAAAGCAAGTACAACTGAGAAAGGGACAACAGCTAAAAAGGGAAGCTCATGGAACATCTGCTGAGTATCCTACCTCAAGGGTAGGTACAGATGTCCACCTTACCACTCCATGTCTATCTGTCTGATCCGTGTACCGTCACTCCATTTGATCAACCTCTGAGAATCGTCTGGTCCTGGCTCACCCTCAGCCCTTGTCTACGTTGTCCATCGTCTACATCCAACACAACAAGGTTCGGGCATTTCCCATGCAGGGGTGAGTACAATGATACTCAGTAGGGACCCTAAGACCCCCGATTGTCTTCCAGAATACACAAACACAAACCACATAAGAAATATACAAACATGAAGTATCATCCAACCCAACTTTGGTATATTCCATTACATATACCTAAGTTTTCATTCTTAGTTCATCTCCAACACTCGAGCCCAAGCACAACCCAGTCCACCCAGGAAGTAAAGTGATTCACATCAATGATAATGATTTAATTTCAAGACTCAGAACACACATGTATACATCTTCCGTATAGCGATAGAGATGAATAGATGTAGTCACTGATTCATCTAAGCTGTCAGACCCACACATGATACAACACAAGTTAAGCTGTTGGACCCACACAGGATATAAGACCAGTTACTCTGTCAGACCCACATATGATACAAGTACAGAGGTCAAACTACTGGACCCACACATGATACACGAATAGTATTCTTCGCTGCGGAACCCATGGAGGATTCCAGTACAGTATTCATTGCTTTATAACCCATGGAGGATTTCGGTAATGTAGTTGACGCAGTCGAAGCCAGCTCTTGGGTTCCCGCACACAACACGCTCGATTTAAGGAGGGTTCGCTCCTCAATCCAAGGGTTCAATACATCAACTATCATGATGCCTTGAGTTGATGTATCCAAAAGTTACGTCTCTTCAAAAGAAACCCAACGTGACATATGTCACCTCAATCAGATGCATGGTCTGAGAGTTATTAGATTTTCTGTTCCCGGGGCCCGGTTGGAATTACGCTCCTTCCAAACCTGGCCATTTTCCAATGTTGTTCAAAACTCACTTAGAATATCCCAAATGGATCACCTAGTCACAAGGGTCCCAGTGCCATAGATGGCACGTCAATTGGATGAACAGACAAGAAATTATTCTCATTTAAGTGAAACGGGCCTGGCTCATCAAACCCGGTGGGCTGGCGAGTCGGCCCGTCCTGGCCCAGTGGGTCTGACCTGGCTAAGGGGTCGGCCCAGCCATGCAGGGCGTGGCTCGGCCAGCTGGCCAAGTAGAGAGGGGGGGTTGGGTGCAACCCCTCGGTTCTTCTTAACGGCAGCGCCAAGCGACGCCGCCCCTACCACTCAGCCGGCCAAAGCCGACCGGCTTTTCCGGTGTGAGCCTCCCACAGTTACGGGCAGTGTATCCTCCGCACGCGGCGCCATTAGGCACCCCAATTACTTCTGCCTGGCCGACTTGTTAGCCGGACGGTTCATTCGCGAAAGTGGCCTGCCAGCACGGGTCGCAGTTCTCTAC
The DNA here is from genome assembly GCA_963277665.1 of Viscum album. Lineage (NCBI taxonomy): Eukaryota > Viridiplantae > Streptophyta > Magnoliopsida > Santalales > Viscaceae > Viscum > Viscum album. The sequence goes on along the minus strand of OY728138.1, from coordinate 123,440,115 downwards.
ATCGCGGGGCCAATGGGGAATCGTGGTTCTCCATCCCGGTCAGCTAAAGTCGGCCGGTTCTTTATCGGCCGAGTGTCCTGGTTGCGGGATGCGGTCTCCTTCGCCTGCACGGCACGCAGTTCCATGGTCCTCTAATGAGCCGACACATGCCCGCCTTTGCTTTCGCCGGCTTCGGTCATTGTCAACTCCGGCCGCCACCACCTCTTTCATCACCGCATCCATCATGAATAAAAACTAGGATCAACAGAGGGTCATCGTTCTGTGTTCATTCGGCCCGCACCCTCCACGTTAGGCAATAGAATTTGGCCTAAAACATTCCTAAGGATTCAACAGGAATGAGTTAATTTATTCAGATAGAATTATAAAAAACCCCTACCTCGTATATGAATTTTCATGTCGTCGAGCCGTAGAAGATGAGCATCATGGAGGTCGGGTATCACGGAATATGGACGTTGATTCTGTGGACGTTGGGGTGCATCTGAAGAGGAAGCATCGATGGAGAATTTCTTCGCGTTATTCATCAGAGATGTTCTTCATTGAAGAATGATGTTCTTTGTCGATAGAGGAACACCTTTCTTCTAATTCTCCAGAGCCTTTTCACCGACAATTTGACAAGGAAAAATGAAATAAAAGGCTCCCAATATTATAATAATATTTCCATGCCATTCAAAATATTTTAAACACATGAAAAATTAATTAAGTGATTCACTTAATTAATTTTCCATGGGTTGGATTTAATTTCAAAGGACTCATAAATTAATATATGGAGGATTTTGCACATGAATGGGAAACCCAAAGGTTTAAGGGGTTAAAGGGGGTTTAGGTGCTCGTATGGGCCGCACCACACATTATCCTCCCAAGGGAGGTTATGTGGGGTGTGAGACCCAAGTCCATCGTCCCTTTGGGGGATTTAACCACCACCTTTATAAACTTTATATAACACATATATTTTATATAGTTCTATAAAATTCACAAAATTCACTTCCAACTTGCATAAAATGCAACTGCGGTAAAACTCTCCTTAAGTGAATACCGGAACTGTGAGTTCATTAGTGTCCTCGGATTTCAATTCCTTGCACCGGTTCAAAAAGATAGAAAAACCCACATGTATGCTTATTAAACGTACCCGAAAAAAACTTCAGAAATTGATTTAGGGAACACCGGGCCTCAGAATCAGGTTCCATCAGAAACCGAAGACTCGTAATATTCCCCCAGAACATAAGAAAAAAATTCCTTGAAATTTTCTGGTCTTTACAAGATCATCATTGATCTAAAAGAGGTCAAAATTTTTCTGAATTGAAAGACCAATGAGAGAGGAGGAATCAAGAATGTGTGATCTAGGGAAAGAGAGAACTCACTGGTGGTAAAATAACACACCTTGAGGCTTCTAAATTATAGGTCAGATAAATTAACTGGGGGAGCACTATGTTCTTTGGTTGTTTGTCGCTCTCCCATAAGAACCAAGGGTAGAGGAGGGGGTCTCTTGAGATGAGACATGACCCCTCTACGACACATCAATTAAAAATAAAAGGACACAATGTTTTTATCTAATGTACACACCATGTAATATCATCAACCGGACTCACTTTAGCTGGTATACCAGGTCACCTACCTGACCATGTACTCCTCCGCTACATGACCAATACACGGCTACACGTGGGAACATGGTACACGACGTGTAATTTAAAAAAAATCCAATTTAATACATTTTCTTTAAAACACCAAGAAATATATATCCGTACCTAAAATGAAGTTCCTGGTAATTATGAACTTCCACCTTAAAACAATATTCCCCAAATTGCCCTTCCACGGGTGTGCTGAAGAAACTTCAAACAACTCTGGCCACTATAATCATACATTGGGCTCCCTATCCCAAGTCTCATCCTATACTTGCCTATGCTGCCAAAGTACCCATACCATAGGAACATACAGTCCACATATAACCTTAATTCTAGGATCAAAAATCTGAATAAGATGCTCCTCTAAGGATTTTTCCACCTCCAAATAAACCTCCTCAGGTTGAAAAACGTTAGATAGGTCTGAAAATTAACATCATTACTAAGAAACAAAAACAAACGACGTTCATAGCCTAGTACCTCTGAGGTAACTACAATTGATAGGAAACCAACCCGACTCTTTCCAAAACCAAAAATGGTCCAACATATCATGATGAAAGAATCCCCTATATACAATTCCTAATGTGTTCTAACCACGGTGTGGCGTGTAAGAAAACCTGATCTCCGACCTCAAACTCCGGAGTTTTTATCAGTTGATTAACATAATATTTTTATTGTGACAGTGTAGTAGACATACACTTCTAAATCAACTCCACCCGCTCAATTGTATATGGGATAAGTTGAGGTCCCAACATAGATGTATCTCTTTCCAATAGCAGAAATAGTGGTGATCGACATGGCCTACTATAAAAATCATCATAAGGTGCCATATGAATCATTTTCTAACAAATATTATTGTGGGAAAAATCCACTAGGGGTATGTTTCTCTCCCACGAGCCCTCAAAATCTAGGACGCATGATGAAATCATGTCTTCTAAAACCTGAGTCATGTGCTCAAATGGGCCATCTATCTGGGGATGGTATGATATACTTAGAAGTACCTATTTACCCAAATCCATATGTAGTCCTTGACAAACACAAGAAGTAAAATGGGATTCCCTGTTTGAATTTATAGATTGTAGAACCCTATAAAAACATGCAATCTTTTGGATGTAAAAACTTCCAAGATTGTCAACACTGAAGGTTTCCTTCATCAATAAAAAATATGCATCCTTTGTTAGTCTGTCAACAACAACCAAAACCACATCATTCCCTCGAGGAAACCTAGGTAAACACATCAAAAAACCCATCATGACATCATTCCATTTCCACTTGGTAATGGGTAACTTTTGTAAAATATATATTAGTCACTGATGATCTACCTCCACCTACTGATAGGTAGAACATCTCAAAACAAAACTAGCAACATCCTTCTTCATACATGGACACCAATATTGATGGTTCATATATCAATACATCTTGGTGACACGATGATGAACTGCAAAATCTGTGGAATGAAAATCTCATATCAAATTCTCATGTATGTCTGCTGACACCCATACACATCCATTAAAATGGAAGACGTCAACATTTTCTTTACTATACCTAATAGTTGGGTCCCCTCCTCACACAATATCCCATTGTACTAGGCCTTCAGAATATGATTGCATCTCTATTCCCACTCGATGTAGTAGAGTATAGGTAAGGGCTATTGATGAAAGATATTTCTACCCCTACATATCATGCAATTACAAATGCATCATAGTGAACAAATACATAATCTATCACTCACTGTTGGACTCCTATACTGGCTATAAATGAGTCCTTCTAATCAACGAATCAGCCACTACATTTCCTTTCCCAGATTTGTATGAAATCTCAATGTCAATAGTCGGAAGGTACTCAACCCCCTTCTCTATCTCAAATTCGGATCACACTATGTAATGATATACATGAGACCATTTTTGGTTAATGTATACCACCAAATGATTTCTAAAAAGATAATGTATCTAACAATGTATAGAATGCTCAATTGCAGCTAACTCGAGATTTTATGTTGGGTAATTTCTCACATGTGGCATAAACTACCAACACCTCTAAAAAAACGAATCATTATACTTGCATAATACTACTCCCAAAACTATACCAGATGCATAATAGTACACAATGTATCTCTTACCTGAATATAGCTGAACTATTATTAGTATTGAACTTAATCTCCCTTATTAGGACATGAATGGCTGAAGCACAGGAATCTGTCCACAAATACTTTTCACCCATATTAGTCAGACCCTTCAGTGAAACTGCTATGTGTGAAACGTACAAAATAAATCACCCATATTAACCATCCATCCACATAAAACATTGTACCTAAATGAAATAATTCGACTACTCCCAAGAAACTACCGATCTCAATTGATCTAGTTCTACTGATACACTAGTCACTAAGATAACAGGAACTAAGAATTGAATATGTTCCATTCAAAAGTATAATTTTGAGATCATAAAATATAATTGATGCTCTATCATTGTACTCAGGAAAATATCAAGATGGATGACATGGTTGTGTTGAGTGTGAGAATACACCAAGATGTCATTGATGAAAACAAAAACAAAAGAATCCATGAAAGGATGGAACACTCGGTTAATCAGTTCCATGAAAACTACCAACATGTTCATAATATAGAATGACATAACCAAATACAATTATAGAAAACAACTACTCTAAAAGACTATAAGAGGTATATCTGGGAGTATAACATGAAACTGATGATAACTGGATCTCAATTCAATCTTCAAGAACACATGATATCCTTCATGATAATCAATGAGATCATCGATCCTTGGCAATGTATATAGGTTCATGTCCATCAACTAGTTAATCTTTTTATAATCCAGACATTGTCTAAGGATAGAATATGGCTTCTTTGCATAAAAGGACAGGTGAACGCCAATGAAAAGTATTGGGTTGGATGAAACCCATTGCATGTAACTCATCTAACTGCTTCTTTAGCTCTAGTATCTCTGGTGTTGCAATCTTATAAAGAGGAATGGATATCGATGTTGCTCTTGGAATGAGGTCAATAGAGAATTCTACCTCCAACTTGAGGTAATCCTGAAAATTCAACTGGAATGGCATCCCAAAAATGATCCACCATTGGTGGAAAATCAATTTGTGAAGTCCCCAAGTCATCCAAATATAAACTAGAAATCTAGGCTATAATTCCTCCTAATCTATGATGCTCACGAGTTCCACTCTGCTCCCATGGACATCCCATTCTCCCTAATGTAGAAAAGACCCCCCTATGGTGACGTGAATCTCACCCTATAATGATAGCAGTCAAAAAAGGCCTAAAAAGAGACTAACCGGTCCATTCCAAGAATAAAATTGATGCTTCTCATCTATAGGACATATAGGACCCATTAGAAGTGACACACAAAAAACTAAATAGGGAACTCCTTGAACTAATGTACACTATCCATCCTAATCCCCAACGAAGTATCTAACATCATAATATACCAAAAGTAAAGATAAAGAGCCCATGACTCTCCACACTGACAACAAATATAAAACTATGGGTATCCCATATATCAAAAACAGATGAAACTAAAACCGAGGAAATTTGAATCATACCTATAACTGTAGAGGTTCTAGGATTCTACTTCGACAAGATCTACTACACTGCAATAGTCACACCCATACTACGACCATGTGACCTGGTTTGACATCGTTGAGCAGATCAACACTATTGTTTCTGAAATCATACCACTTGGATACCATGGCCACATCCACCTCCTCATCCTGAATGGCTGATGAACTCATGTTCCCAGATTGAGGATATACTATTGGTCCTTTTATTGGTCATGGAGTCATAACTAATCTTGACTCAGTAGATGCTAGTATGAAAACATGAAAAAATGCTGAAGATCACCCATCTTTCTATAACCTTGGCACTCAATTGAGTCTCTTGGGAATTGAGGTCGTGTCAACCCACACCTTCTGCACTAGTAACACCTCACATGGCTACATATAGATACATCCCTACTATTGTAATCACCACACGAAGGCTCCCAATGGTGATTCCTACTATCAAATGAAGGTGTACCTGCCCTACATTCTGAATGGCCCTAGCTCACAGCTCCTTACTCCCTCATATTACACTAGGTAAATAGTGACTAGTTTACTATAGAAGTCACTAATGTCTTTTTGAATACTTTCACATGCGATTATATGTCATACCTAAGACCATCCTCAAACCACCTATCCAGTGATAAATTTCCTCCTCCCAGAATAGGTGTGAAGCGCTGAAGCATAGTAAAATGAGAAATGTACTCCATCACAGAATGATCAACCTCCTCTAAATACATGAAATCAATTCCTTAATCATCCCGCAATGTTTCATTGTAGAAGTAGTCATATATGGTCCTCAAAACTCTTCACAAGACATATCATGATGTTGTACCAACTATGAGACAACATCCCACCATCTCTTGGGGGAATCACATAGCATGTATGTCATGAGAATCACCTTCATCTCCAGAGGCATCTCTAGATGCTCAAAGATGGAAATCATGGCCTTCAACCAAGCCTCCACAGCCTACAGTACTCCATTCCCAATGAATGTGGGATAATGCTACTACTGAAACAATCACGTCAACTCTTCCACAGACGGGGAAGGATGTGGTGCTTTTAGGATTGTATACATCATCCTCATAAAGCCTTCACGGACGTGTGCATCAGCAACTTGTTTCCAGAATAAGATATTGATCCAAGATTGTCAAAGTAGGAAGATCTGCTGGTAGTCCATAATCTACCATTTCAGGTGTCCGATCGTTGCCCTATATCTGGTATACAACCAGATGAAATCTTGGTAGAATGACACTACAAGGTCAAGCACACACCTCAGTTCATGATTATCATGGAAAAAAACATAAATATACCTCAAATTAATAGGGTAACAACATTCATGTTTTAGAAATTGTGAAACACAACGTGTATAACCCATACATGACATGTTCCCTTAATCTTTTAACAAGATGTGTGCCTCCTCCAAAAATGGTCATGTAACACCCATAAACACAAAATGTTCCTCATAAGACCCAATATGTAGTTCAATGGTTCAACCTACCAAAGTACTTTTACATGGCTATAACTACAGAGTTCTATCCTTTGTAACACTACATGGCATGTCCACCCTAGACATGACGTTTACTACTTCTGTTATAACCACCCATGTAATTTTTCACATGGTTAGAAACACGATCGACTCTGAACAACATCTATAAATGGGACATGTCGTGTATAACCACAGTTTTATCCACATGTGTCATTCGTCCCATGGATAGATACACTCTTCTTTGCAACATAGTGTGTACAATCCAAACAAGGATTATTCTACAAAATGTATCTCATCCCCATGTCTATGCTCACTCAATCAGTCACATGGTCAGCAACTAAACAGTGTGTACTCATAATACAGGTCATATACATAATAAATTTTAGTTCTTAGAGAATATTATAACAAATAATGTGTGTTCATAACACCACACATTGTGTGTTTTGGGTTTCTGGATATTAAGACCCTGAAACATCTCTGAAACCCTTAAAAACATGTTATTATATCCAAGGAATGACAAATTCGGACCAATGACATCCCATACTCTTGAAAATCCTTGTTTTGCATCCTTATTCATGTAAATACATGACAAAATTCAATATATGTTCAATCATGATCCACCAAATTCATATCTAAGAGGTCCCATAACACCTTAGGGAACAAATTTTGGAATCCATACAAATGAAACATTACATATACCAATACCCTATAAAAATAGTAGTTATTTCTATCACGACATATATCCAAACAACATTAATTTATAGCACATCATCTGTCACAACAACATGAAATCAGTAATGAACCCCAAAGGACATGATACTAATGAATGGCATGTGATCTCTGGTATGTTTCTATATGATTCATGAGATGTAATACCCTCATCTTCTCGATTTTCAATAGAAATTGATCCACAATGATATAAATCATAATATCAAAAAAAGAGTCAATCACCCAACCGTGAAATCAAATCAACTATAAGAATTGAAAAACTAGATAATTGAAATATTCAAGGTAACATGGATTTTCCCTATATTAAGACAAAATAGAAAAGAAACTACTCTGATACCACTTTGTAATGTCTCGGTTCCAGGTTCCACCCAATGGTTCCCCAAACCTGGTTGGTCACATAATCTCATTCACATTTCCCTAACCTCCAGAGGTTTCCAACTAGAAAAAAAGGGACAATGTAATACTTTGTGGAAACTATTCTCTCATAGGCAGTGTATACACAACGGAATTAAAATAATAAACAATAGAGGAAGCAGTAATTACATACAACAGAGGTAAACATTGGAAGACTAAAAGTATAAATAAAAAAAATCATATATATATATAATAAAAGATGCATGTCAAAAGTATATAAGAATGTATCCAAAAAAGTCCCAATACTAGAAATGAATTACTAAAACCATATTACAAAAAAGAAGTAAACTCTAAACAGCATCTCAAACCTCATCGTTGTCCCATTCTCTCGAGCTCTGACAATAATCATGTACCTAATGAAGAAGGGAACATTACATTATCTATACATGAAACCATATAATCTATTTAAGTCTGAAATCATGTCCCAAACAGGGTATGAGACGAATCCATTTATGAAAACATCAAATTATATGTTCTTAACTGTAAGTGAGTATATATAAAGACAATATACCGAAATAAAAAAATAAACTAGTAACTACTCAAATGTAAACAATCCTAAAGTTTTCAATTAAATTCATCTTCATTTATAGATTATTAAAACTGTTATATTATCTGTAAACAAAATCTATCCTCAAATTTATATCCCCCATGTATAATAGTAACTATATATGTCTCAAAACCCATCTAAACCACCAATTAAGACAGAGTCCATGCTTGTGCTTTGGCTTGGAAGACATGTCACAATAATTCAGTTATACACAAACCACCCTCTAGGAGACCTCTCACGGTCTAAACCCTTTGGTTTAACATAGAATAATTCAAATAAAAATGACAACATGGGAAACTCTCAATCTCAATAAACTTGTGTCAATATGGCATCAAAAAACTATACACGTCCTCTGGGTTGCTCTCACAGTCAATACCCCATAGGTCAACCTATTATAAATATTCATAAACAACCATCATGTATCTCTCACGGTCAACACCCATTGGTCAAAGTCCACACCCAGTCTCTTATGATCATGTGTTAATAAGCATGGAAAATCCCCACAATTTTATGGGTCCAAATCTCTCATGGTCTATTGGAATATCAACACACATATATTTTCAAAAGAACACATGTAATCTAAAACTACTACATGGATAACATTCACTATCACAATACATTCAAATCATATAATCATTCAATGACATCCTAAAAAAATCATGGTATGGAATACATGGTATGCCTCATAGGAAACCATGGCCAAAAGGCCCTAAACAATCGTACTAGGAGAACTCATCCATGGGGTGTCTCGTAAATAAGGAATCAAACCTTACTCATATTCTATAGACCATTTTGAATCAATTAAACCATAATATATATATATAATATTGATTAAATCAAAAACATAAAATACCCCAAACATGTGTATTTTTAACATTAAGCATATATAATCCAAATAAAATAAAAAAATGAATGAACCTGCTACCTTGGTCTTGTACGTTGAACAATCATAAACGTCGTCGCTTGAATGGACCTAGAATGTCATAGATCTATAAAAAGCACAATATAGTTCTATATTTAAATACTCACAACAGTGGAGGAATATAGAATTGAAGCTCTATGGAATGAGGGAACTCACTGGTAGTAATCCAACGCACCTGGTAGTATCTCAATCGGAGTTCAGATGAAGAACATGGAAGAGCTCGAAGATCATCCTCTGGCGGTCGCTCTCCTATACGAACCGAGTGCAGAATAAGGGTTTTCTAGAGATGAGCTTTGACCATACTTCGACTCATCAATTTAAAAAATACACAATGTATTCATTTAATGTACATGATGGTTACTAGACTCAATTGGATCTTGCTTTAGGCGGTCTTATAGGTCACCTACACAACCATGTTCATGGCGGCTACACGGTCAGTACTTGACTACACAAGAAAACCCGGTATAAGGCATGTACTCCAAAGTAAATAGGGTGTGCTAATTTTTATTCCATTTCATCCTTTATCATAAAAAACTACGTGAAATACTGATAAATACCTGAGATAATGATACGAGTTATTACATTAATGGGGTATTTCCAATAGTTTTAAACTCCCTTATAAAAAATCTCAATAGTGTTGATATAATGATGTCAGTGGTAATGGCATCAAATATTAATAATTTCAAGCATTATGAATTCCATTATTATTGTCTGTGAGATTATTGAACTAATGTTTTTCGTGTATGCCTTTTTTCTCATGTTATTGATCAATGGGAATGTTTTCTATTTATTTATCATTTAATATTAATTATTCTATATCAAATCACAACAGTATTATTTTTTATTATATGGACCATGTATTTGGTTATTTAAATTTTAGTAATTATAATTTTGAAATCATGATAGTCATGTTATTATTTATATGGAATGTGTATTCAGTTTTTTATCATTTAATATTGTTTTCTCTTTATCCAATACTGATAGTTACACTATTAATTATATAAAATGTGTGTTCATTTATTTTATTTTACATATTGATTATACCATATTTATTCATGATATATTCTACTGTATTTAATATTTGATAAGAATATAGTGGAACCATATTTTTTGTTCATTTCCTTTGTGATAATGAAGAAATAATAAAAATATTTCACGGTTGAAAACATTATAATTTCAATATGTTTTAATTTATTTTTTCAAAGTTTATTAAGTATTAATGTACGTATACCATTTAACTTGAATAGAAAAATAATTTTTCCCTTAGGATGTGATCGATTGTATTTATTACCAATATAATATATTATACACTGAATATAGTCTATTAGTTTTTGGGTCCTTATAGTTTGTATCATTAGTAGTATAGTTGATATATTATGAGAAATAGTTGACAAATCGTATATTTTAAAATTTAAAGGCATTGTACAAAATTTAGTATATTTATAGAAGAATCTATTGTTGTTTGGTTAAGTAGGATATTATGTTTTATTTCATTGAATTATATCCTTACCTAGATAATATAAATGGGTTTGGTTCTATAATTTAAATGAATACAGGTAAAACATTGAAAAGGGCATAATGTTATTTGAATCTTTTATAACCTCATATAGAAAATAAGTTCCTACTAGGCAATAGGTTTTACACGTATAGGGAATATGATTATGATTATAGATATCTTATTATAATCCATCATGAATAATTTTAATATCTTATGAAAATGAAATAACTAGGATAATTATATTTTTTCAAATATTTAAAAGAATGTGTCCGGATTTATTCAACCCTTATAATAATTTTATTGTTTTCAACTTGTATTCTTTTTCACTTCCACTAGGTTCTTTCATTTTAGTAAATGGATGGAACTAAAATAAATCATTTTAACCATGAATATGAAATAATTTTTTTGACTATGATATCCAAAATCGGAAGAAGAGCCTAGTTATATATATTGTGATTATACATAATCAGTTATCCCATTATATGATTTAAAATTTATACCTTAACCAAATATATGAGTCATTAGAGAATACATGGATGGAGTATTCTAAGATATCATGGTGTAGAGACATTGGAGGAAATTATCCATGATATTCTTTATGTAAGAAATGTGGACGTAAATACTGATGTGAATATATAAAAGTAAAAATAAATTTATTTATTCATGGGAAAATGGAAATACAACAAATTATTATGGAGGAATAGTGAGGATTTCAATTGAGATAAATAAATTTGATCCGAGAAACCCATTTATAGTACATTTTCTTGATTGTTGGGGGCCTTATTATTTTCTAAAACAATGACAGCCTTTAATGGTTAACTAATACACTATCAAATTTATATTTTCATTTAAAAGTTATGAGGTATTTACATACTCTTTTCATGAAATATGTTATATATCAATTTTTTACAATTAAATATTTGATATAATAATCCTAAATCATATTATATGTTTGTTATTTTTTTACAATATATGTATTTAGAAATAATTAACACAAAAAATATAAATACCAATAGGGGTTTATGATATTAATTGTTATCATAATTCAAAGTCTTCAATAATATATTAGAATCCATTATTAAGGGTAATTTCATTGGATTACTTATAGTATTGGATAAGTTTCTTTACGTTGACATATATAAAACCATAAGGTAAAAATGATGCTTTTTTTTGGAACCATTATAGCTTATTATGCTTAAATAGAATGATAAAAAATATAGAAAATATAGTCATTGATGTTAAGGTAATATTGTTTAATTAAAATTATTTTATTTTTTGTTAATATAATTTGTATATAATACCATTATGGATAAAAAGATATTTGATGACTAATAATATTTATGAATATTTTAATAACATTTCACATAAAAAAAATTTATTATATTTATATAGTTATTGAAAAATCACTAACTAAATTCAATGTCACATCCCATCACATCCTGATTGTGATTAGCGATTGGAAAAACAATTTATGAGTGAAAAGGGAAAAATGCCAACTTTTAGAATTCTTGAAGAGCTTGTTATTTTGACATTTTTTCCTCCAAATTGTTTTGATGGATAAATTTTATGATTATTTTTGTATATATATGTTGTGGGAATTATTTAATGGATGATTTTGGAATATCTCATTTCATTTTCTAAAGATGAATGTTAAAAAAGTATGATATCACCATTCAGATGAAAACATTCATTATTGTTCAGAATATTATATATAATAGGTTTGTTGGGTTTTTTACTTTTAAAATATTCTATGTTTCCAATTTTTGTAATATTTTGATGAAAATTTTACTATTTATTCATATGTATGTTAATAAATTTTTTATTATCCTACCTTTCATTCCCCGTATCATTTTAGTTAAATTTTTTAGATTGGTGGAAGAGTTTGTAATTATTATATAGATATTATGATATGTTAAATCATAATAATAGTTCATCAAAAATTCATATTTGTTATTCCCCTCATAGAGTCTGAAATGATGTCGAAATTGATCAAATTATAACCAATGTAGGAAATTTTTCTTATGAAATAAATATGTATCATGTAAGTATATTACCATATGTCCTATGGCTATATTGTAAATGAATCTATAAACTATAGAAAATAGATTTTGAATCAAGTATGAAATCTTATTACATTCATATCTAATGAACAAATTGTCTTTTGAATCATCACTAATTTATGGGGGTTTCATCACCGACGTTCTTTTAAAAATTATATTTCTTAGGAACAATGATCTCTATAGCCCTCTATAAAATTAATTTTCAACCTATATGATTTTTTTTATTTCATAAATTTTATTTTTTATTAATAATTAGGGGGTGATAATATCTAAATTAGGTGGATTTTATATTATTCCCAAAAGATAAATTACTATGTTTGAAAGAAATGAATATTTTTGATGAAAATGGAAATTTTAGAAGTATGTAATCCTAGGTGATAACAAATAACATGTTTAAATTTTTTTTATTTTTTATAGACGGAGTGTATTCATAACCCTAAATTAAATCCAATAATTTATTTAATATATTTTTACGAACAAGGGGGTAGGGAGAGATCCCATTATTGAATATTTTTTGGTACATTGAAAATGAAACATATTTTTAGTTATAAAAGTTAAAATCATCTCATCACTGCTACAAACCTTCCATGATGCTGGGATCTACAAAACTCAACAAAATCTCCACAATCTTCCTTAGAAATATTTTATATCTTCATTTCAATCTAAAATTCCAGTCTGATTTCCCATAATTAGATATCAAAATATGGTTTCTTTGGGAGAAGGTAATCATATTCACTAATATATTTATTTTCATCCTTAATTATGACTATAAATTATGTCTTCTGAATTCCATTATAAAACCAAGAAAAACTTAAAAACTAATGTTATGTTATTATAATAATGACATAATATATATCGACATACTTCTCAATAAAATGGGATATATATTCATCCTCTAATTGAAAATAAAATAAAACTTAGAATATATATAGGAATTCAAAATCAATGTTCTATCCTATATATTATTTCTAGAAATATAAATTAAAGTTAACAATGGTGTTTTATTAAAATTTATTTCTTTAATTCCATTATAATTTCCTTAAATTTTTTAAAGGATTTGATGTTATTTACATGATATAAAGGGAATAACTTTCATAGATATGGACTATAAAGAGGTGAAACAATTATATATATATATTTTAATTAAATTTAACCAAATAAAACATATGATAAAAAATTTATACTTTTGTATAATATATTTAACATCAATATTTTCCTCCAAACAGTAATATACATATTATATTGTATTAGAAAAATATTATTCTCATCAACTATATTGTATCTACAATATACGACACATATTCATATGCATAAAAAATACTACACATTTTATATATCCCTAAAAAATATATTACCAATGAATTGAGATATTAAAAAATATGTTAAAAATACAAATATAATTTTAGAATATCATATGTATGAATCATTATCATCTAAAAAAATTATACATGATATCATTCCACCAATATACTATATGTATGAAATTCCCTTGTGATATCAGGTAACATATCAGATTTTAATAAATTATATCAATGTATATGTAATATATATGATCAAATTCATGAAAATTATGATTGAATTCAACTGTAATTGTGGAATTTAATATACATATCACATTAAAATTAATTTTCAATAATTTTAAAACATTATATTAGGAATTACTCAATAGAAAATAAGATTTATAGATAATAATTCTAGATATATATTTTAATAAATATTTTTTCCCATCAGATGATAATAAATATGAGAAAATGTGTGATTGGGATAATTAATTTGAAATACCCAAAAAATATTATAAATTTCAAGATTTTTACTTCATTAAAGTGGAATAAAATAAAAAACTATGTGATAACTTGGATATAATAAATCATCAATTATAAATAATTATTTAAAAATTTCTATCCCCCTCCAATTGAATTTACAATTAAAAGAGAAAAAATTAATTTTGAAAGATAATAACTCACAATTTTCACCTTTAGTATGCCACATGTTAGATAATAACAATGTAACACCTCATGTTTTCAAAAGAAGAACATTATTATCAAGAACATAAATGACTCGCAATACCGCGTATAATGAAACCATTGACAAACTAATAAAATATTATTATAAAATGTAACATTTATAACTATTCTATTAATTTAAAGGAATTTGTATTATTTATCACATTAGGGATAGATTTAATAATTATAATTATAATTATTCATAAATAAGTCCTTAATTTTTAAAATGACAAAAATTATATGTAAAAAATTATATTGGATTTTATGAAATAATATCTTATTATATGAATATAAATTATTAAATAATATTTTTAAAAAATATATATATAATTTTTTTAGAAAATTTTGATTTTTCCATGAATAATACGAACAATTGTTGTCTTCTAAAATAATCAGTTAATTTAAATAAATTATTTTATGTTAAAATAAAAATATTAATCGAATTTCATTTCAAAGAATCTCATGCATAATTTAGTTATATAAAAAATAAATTATTACATTTTAATATTAATGATACACAATGTTAGTATATGATTCTTTTATTAAAATTTAATAAACATTTTCGGTAATTTATTTGTTTAGTTAATAATGTTCTTTAATTATAATTAATTAATTATTTCCTTAATATATATCAATTTAAGAAAAATATTTTATCATTTTTCTATTTCTATTTTAAATTAAATTAATCAACTTATAAGAATTGAATTTAATAAATTATATTGAAAAATTAATATCATAATAAATAATATAAAAAATAATACCATTTTAATTTTGGATAATATTTATTATTAATGATATAAAAATTTATTTATCAGGATTTCGTTTAAAAAGAGGCTTTTCAAGTTACATTCAATTCGGTAAAAATTATTTTTCCTCAAATGTGAAATTTTTATTTGGTAAATTTGATTTAATACTAAAAAAATTGGAAATTATGTAATATTTAAATTTTATTTTGTTAATAAATTATAAATTTTCTTGGTTGAATAAAATAATTACCATGGTGAAAATGAAAATTTCAAGGTTAGTAAATATAAAGGAAAATGGATAATGTTTTTTAGAATGTAAATTTTTTTGGAGATGGTTTTTGTCAACATTAACATTCCTACAATCAATTATTTTTCACTTTTTAAATAATATGTAGTGAGATTATATGGCATCCCAATACCATTTTAACAATTACACCTCAATACTTGTCATGTGTTTTATTTATCCATGACAATATTGTGTCAAGATTTAATTGGGAGGATACATAAAATTGTGAAGTCATGGATTTTTTGAATTCTAATATTTAAGATGCCTTTTCATATAGTAATCATATGATTACATGTCATGTGACATGGTTAAATGTCATGTATTAAATCTTTAAAAAATTCATGAATGGATTCACACTGTGATGGGAATATGTTTTAAATGGTAATTATATACTATTTCTTAGTTCCTTGAAACATGCGTTGTAGTTTAAGAATCACTACATACTAGTGGTTTCCATTGGATTTATTCATGGAACCAAAAATGTCCCATATTTATTTATCCCAAAGGTACCTTCTTTCCAAAGGTAGGCGTTCGTTAAGCTTGAACATTCATTACATTAAAACATACATTGGTCAAGAAAATGGGAGGTCAGACTCATCAGACCCTTTCGGGGGAAATTATTGTCTACACTGAGACTCTCTTTATATATTGGAGATAATTTCATGAATCCTTATTAATTAACCATGTATAATAGAGGTTACCATTGAGATTTTAAATCAATTATTTACATGTGTAAAATTTAGATTCATCAATATGTATTCAAGGTTCCCCATCACTGGTATCCTCTCATATACAATTTAGAAATTATTTTTATCCTCATTAAGATGATAATGGTTTTTAAGCCACAAAGTGGGGAACTCAAGAATCTTTTGTCTTTCAGGGAGATGAAGGTTGGTTTTAATATTGGGATCGTACCCATTAAATGGAATACCTACGTATCCTTGTAAATGGAATCAAAACCCTCATAGTTTGGTATTAATTAATGGGAAACATCAATCATTTTAAGGTCATGTGATAAGGACCTAACTATATAGTGTAATTCCATGTGTTAAGGTTATCTTAGAGAAAGGTCCTTATTCAAGGTTTGGTGTGTGACATATGCCTTAGAATCCCATAGAATATGGAATGAATATGGGTTTCCATGTAAGATTAGACTCTGTTGGCAATACAGACTAAAGTGAATAGGGTTGATTAGGAGTGTTGGGTTTAAACCCCAATGAGGATTCCTACGTATATCATTTGGATGGAAATCAATACCAATGTAGATTGACATGTCTCATAAGAGAGTGTAATCCTTTGAAGGAAATGAATTTGGTATTACATTATGAAAATGATTCCATGGTGATTTGGGGGTTTAATTTTGTGTTTATTCATAAGGTGGATTTCCAGATTAATGGAATCATTTTTGGACTCATAAAGATGATATCTAGTGAGCTTGGGCCTTGATGAAGTCTTCCTAAATATCCCAATTATGTTTGGAATCATAGTTTTCTAGTTCATTCGGTGTGTTTTTTTATAATGTTATAATAATTATGAATCTTTAATCCCACATGAGTCTTTCTTGATGTGTGGAATAACTGGATGTGAATTATTAAATAAACACACCCACACTATGCCTCCTCCACTGGTGGAAGAGTACGCACCAACAACAACAATAGTGGAAGACAGCAAGGTGATCGAGGAAGAGGGTGAGTTGATGAACCTTCCTTCTATTCACATTAAATAACACAATTCACAAATGTAATGAAGGTGTGAAGGTGGTGGATGTAAAGAAGATCAAGAATGAAACCTTACACTGTAAAAAGTTTGGGGTTTACACAAGGATGGAATCCCTCGAACGTGGTACTAGTAAGGGAGGGAGACTTCTCTTTTTCATTTGTGGAAAAGATAGTGTGAACTATAAATTACCTTCTAGATACCTGAGGTTCTACATTTTAGAGATGATAATGGGAGGATAGAAGCCAAACCCTAATCCTCTAAACTGGGAACGTCCCATCAGTATTCATTGGAGAATGGTCCATGCGACTGTGGATATACATACTCAAATACACTCCATGAATCCTAACCCCATTGCAAAACAAATTTGGGATTCCCTTGACTATGGATATACAAACAAAAATAGAAGACATTCTGATGTTTCCATACTAAGCTTTTGATATGTCAAGTGGTTTCGGTGGAGGTTTCAACATAATCCCTTCCAGAAAAGGGAGACAATTAATTATAATTCATTCCATGAATGGATTTGAAGAAGGATTGATGGATTATAGACTAAAGAGAATAGGTTAATCATAGGCGGTTCCAAAGTATGTATCATTCATACATGTATGGGCATGATAGTAGGATTGGACGACCATAGGTTCACTTATGTGATGAAGAACATGGATTTTAATACTTGTGTGAGAAGTAACACAAGTATTCAAGAGTATTCGTAGGTATTCCAAGAAATGGGGTGCTCAAGTTTTTTTTAGAGGAATGGGTGGTAGATAAGTGTTTCTGATCCATGGTGGTTGGGAACTTTAGTTGTGCAATTGTTATAGATTTAAAACACTAAAAGGACTTATGTATTATTATCCTCCGTCAATTCTTCTACTCTAGGTGATAAATAATAACCTTGAATGTTTCAGAAGAAATGGGAAAAGCACTAGGGAGACTAGAGCTGCAATAAGGCTTCAGGAAAATTATTCTATACAAATGAAGGAAACACGGGTCTATTTATAGTAAAAAATAGGACCTTGGGTGAATGTATATTGGGAGTGAAAGTGGCTTGCATGACAGATATTTGGTGCCCAAGGACCGTTCTTACTGAGAGATTTTTGGATAGACTCGGGAAAACCTTTGAGTACTTATCCAAATAAATTTCTTTAATCAACTCCAGGATGGTGGCACATTGGTGTTTATGCATAGGTATCTTGGAGGACACATTGGGGAAAAAAATTATTTATCTATGCCATGGGGTCTGTGCCCCCGAACCCATGCTTCTGATTAGTGTTGTGGTATGGTCCCAAACCTTTGTGTTGGTTCCATCACTACCATAACTATCCCCCCTGAAAAATGAACAGATGCACCATGAACGTTTCAATCCCTGTTGAGGACATTTTGTGGAAAACAACATGGATGATATTTCCTATGGTCTACAAAGGCCCCCCACCCTAGAATCATATTCATTCGAAATTAAAAAGAATATTTGTCTAAGGTACAATTATGACACATTGACGCATTGAAACATTATATTCATAGATTTGGAGCTACATCGTGTTTCGATGGATGCTCAAATCTCTACCTATGCCGTGGGGCCTAGTGAGAATAATTTAATTTTTCTCTAGGGTTACACAAACAACCCCACAAACATTTTATCTTTTGAATTTTTAATGTTCAATATTACCATAACCATACAAAAAGCATGTTTAGTGAGACAAGTCTCGACAATTTTCTAGATTTACATTTTCATATTTCCAATTTGGTGAGTACTACGTATCTTTTTTATCGAATTTTAGACTCATTCATGTTGGAATGGAAAGGTGTATTATTTATGGTTGATCATCTTTGACCATAAATTTTGAAATTAGATACCAAACTAGGCTTAGTGACTAAAAATTACTATAATATTATTTAAATAATTCCAAGGGGATTATGTTTTATAGCCTAATAGTGGCACCTTTTGGCGGGCTAGCCTGTAATGTAGGAAAATTTTATGCAAGGCCTCTGGGGGAATTTTATTCATTGTCAAGCAAATGAGAACTTTTTTATTTAACATTTTATAGTTGATAGAGAATGAGAAATAATATTTGAGTGACTCAAGGCCATAATTGGTGGATTTTCAAAGTTAAGCAAATTTTATGAATACATTGTTCTCTATACTAACATATGTCATGAACATGAAAAACACTTATATACAAATTTGTGTACGAGGAATGTAAAAAAAATTAGGAAGAGGGATTTATGATATCATGCTATGTAATTGTATGTCTTGTAGTGGGGATATAGTACTGAGATGTTTTAAGACATGTAGTGAGGACATTGGGTGGATTTAATTCAAGGTCATTAGATTTGGAAAAAGGTATCATACTACTTAATTTCATGATAAAATTTTTGGAAACATATTACCATGTTCCTGTATGGAAGGTAAGAATAGTGAACTCTGATTTGGGAATTTATGGATATGGGGAATGATATGAGAAATGGGATAAACGACATTAGAGGAATTCTTTCATATTAACAATGTTACTATTATTTGACGAAGCTATTATGGGGGCTGTATTATACAAGACCAAATAGGGAATATGTTGTATATCCAAATAGTTTCATCTTTTTATTGATAGGTCTATTATGTAGGCAACTTATGCAAGGCCACCTAATGGAGAATACTAGATAGTCATGAAAAAGAGCTCTCATAAGATTAAAATTAAATTTCTAAAATCCAAAGACAGTTTATGGATATTCATATTTTTAAAAGCACTAAGTTAGGTTTATGAAGAAAGGTACTAGAGTATAGAGAGGTTATTTCCAAAAATTATATCCAAAGAATCATATGAATATAAATTTTTTGAAATTCTGACATAAATGTAGGAAGTATGATGCCTGTAGAATTATGTAATAAAACTAGGATCAAAAAATGGAAATAGTGTATAATATGTGGTCTTCAGATCCATGGATATTTCAAAAATCTTTGAACACATGGAGATAGAAATGTGTAGACCAAGGTCTTGAATAATTTAATATTGAGAAAAAGGTGATGGGAAAAATATAAATGAACAACTACTTGAAAATAGATATTGTTTTAAATTGTTATCCGGGATTGATTGGGACAAAATAAACATTAACCAAGAATGATATTACCATTATTTGAAAAACACATTTTGGAGGCCGTATTATGCAGGGCCAACTATGGAAAATGATTTATAGCCAAATAGTGGTATCTTTTGAAAGAGTGGCATGTCATCTATGAAACATATGCATGGACACCATGGGGCACATACAGTATAGCCAGGCAAAAGAGCTTTTCAGATATGAAAAACTCTATCACCAAAAATAGTAAAAGAAAATTTGAAAATATGAAAATATCCATGATTAAGATTGTGAAATATGAAAAGGGTTATTGATCAATACATACAAGAATTATTTGAATCAATATTGACCATGAGTTTAGAGTCCTTTACAAATATTTAACTCAAATTTAAAATGGGGAAATTCTTTTTTTCTAAATGGTATATCTAAGGAGATAATCCAAGATGAAGACTCACTAATAGATTATTAATTATATGTGGAAGAGTGATAAAAAAGTATCATGTAACCAAGACTAGGAGATGTGGCCTAACCTTCATAACATATTTCAATGGGAATAAAATCATGTTATATGTAGTCTTTTCTGAGATTTTCATTTTAATTCTATGAAGCTATGACTTTGTGTTGTGTAGTTTAATGTCATGCAACGTGGACATGAAGTCATTTAGACATAAAAAGGAAATATTGTAGCTAGACCAGATAATTAAACCCCGGTGTCCCTACATATCACATATGAATGAGAATCAAGCTAAACATAGTTCTTTGAACATTCTCTAAGAAGGTTTGTTTCATTAATAGGGAATAATGGTGGTTTTTTCATAGATGGGACCATGATTGGAGTTATAGGTGTCCCTACATATCTCATAAGGATTAAAATATTTCCAAACATAGTTTATAAACATTCATTTCCAACTCTAATGTAGATTAATGTTGAAGGCGGGGGATTTTATCACATTCTAGAAAAAATGGTAACACTTAAGACACCAAATTGTATGATTTTAAAACCATATATCATAAAAGATAACTATATATAGATCTGGTTCATATATATGAGGATAAAAGGTAGATAAATTTATCTTGTGGTTGCAACTAGGCCCCAAATTAGAGATCCATGCATCTCTACATATCTCATATAGAAGAGAATCAAGCCACACATTGTTCTTGAAATGAGTCCCCTATACAGATCTGAATCAAACAAAGGGAGGAATGAAAATCTTTATCCACTATGGAATAAAAATGATTTCAATGTTGCTTTCATATTAAAGCTCTTAATATCAAAGATATAAGACATAAACTATACCTTTAAATGTCATGTAACGAAGAAAAATAATATCATTCAGTTTAACATCGTGCGACAAGTACAAAGATGCTACACATTTTATCGTCATGCAACATGGATGCTTATGGTTGCTATTCAGTTTAATTTCTTACAACTAGGACATTGTGCTATGTAGTTTAGTGTCTTGTATCAAGGAAAAATGATTTGAAGTTACACAAAGTACTTCTTCAATAATATCACAATGGTTGGATTTGTAACATGTTCTCCATCTATTGAGATTAATAATTAAGCTTTGTTTTAGTAGACCTTATGTATGGAATATGGTCCTTCCCACATCAGATCATGATTTGGTTGATTCTTTCCTAGTATCATTGGAATATTTACAACCTATCCCAATTCTCCTTGAATAAATGAGTGGAGGAGAACTTTCTTTCCAAAAATCTTATGCCATCCATTTTTGATAGAGTTCTAAATGACACAATGTATTCATTATGTTTTTATTTAATCATTCAAGCACATCAAACCATTTCTTAAAATTTTCATCTATATTCAACTAAACACATATTGCAAATTGTTGTGAAGGAAATTTAATTTCAACTGGAAAAACCGATTTTGTAAGGTATAAAAATGAGTATAGAGTTTCCTGATTTAAAGTACGGTTAGTTTCCTAATAAGCCCATAAAGCTTGAAAAAGTATATACATCCAAGATTTATTGCCTTTTTCTATATTTTTATGGTGTATATTTGATAGGATATTCTTAAAAGCCTATGTCTATCCACTGGCCACTTATTGGAAGTGAGAGGAATGGTTGGATTTGATAATGTTCTCCTGAGATTACATTTTTACTTACACAGAACATAAATTGGTGTGGTTGTATGTCAATATAGTATATGGAACTCCAAATATGGTGATGATGTTAGTTTTGACCAAAAAATAGTTATTTTGGATCCTACCTTTTTTAGATGTATTGTCTCAACCCATTTGGTGAAGAAATCAGTAGCATTAAGAATATACTCGAACTACATAGCCATAGCTATAGGATAATGTCACACTACATCCATTCCACATTTGGAAAATGGAAATGGGTATTTACAAGTATGTTACAACTCTGTGGGTTGATGAATGAAGTCAGCATACACTTGGTAGGGATAAAATTTCAGGGTGAAATCAGGGAAATCTTGTATCCTTGATGGCCAGAAGTATCCAGGCCTTCATATTTGATCAGAAATAATATGCCCAGACTGGTGAGCACCACATGCTCCTGCATGTACTTTTTTTATGACAGTTACAGTTTCATCACTGTCAAAACACCTAAATAGGATTTCATCAAAGCATAATTTTTTGAGGATCTTCTGGTGATCTGAACTAACTGAAATAATAAAATTTTCCACTCATCATTGAATGTATTATTTTTAGCACTATTTAGTGGAATTACTCTATTTTGAATTTAATCTGTTATGGGTTTCATCCATCCCATGGTATTACCATATGGATCAAAAATATGGCTATATCATTAATTTCCACCATTCCAGTTTGAAGGAAAGGTGAAACCACCTGAAGAAGGGAAATACTAATGATTATCTCATCCAGTTTTGGATCTTCTAAGGCTATGACTACATTAGCCAATGCATCATCTTGGGTGATTTGTGATCGTTGGAAATAAGACAATGTTGGATCTAAGGGAAATTCACCTGTTAACCATCTTACATAATCACACAAATGGATTAACTCATCTTTTTAGATATCATAACCCCCATTGATTTGTTTGATTACCAAATCTGAATCACCTTTCACTTTTAGGTATTTCACCTGTACCTAGAGTGCCAATTCTAGGCCAGCGATGAAAGCATGATATTCTGCCTCATTATT
Organism: Viscum album; assembly: GCA_963277665.1. Taxonomy (NCBI): domain Eukaryota; kingdom Viridiplantae; phylum Streptophyta; class Magnoliopsida; order Santalales; family Viscaceae; genus Viscum; species Viscum album. The sequence continues at coordinate 123,416,306 of OY728138.1, read as the reverse complement.
GGTTCCGCCTTCTAGAAATTTTAAGGATTATTGAAACACATCCATTTCTGGTTAGATGATTACAATTACTAACCCAATATTATTATGTTTATGGTTTTTCATTCTCTACATGTTTGACTTCTAGAGGAACCATTAATGTACATTTCCCAAAGTTGTGGATTTTCTTAAATAGACATACCTATTCATCAAGAAATTTAGTATTTGATGATGTGACTTTTTTATATGGGTGTTCATCAAGGAAATTAGACAGAGATTAGAATTTTGTTTCCTTATGAGGCACAAACTGTATATCAAAATGTTGAAAAATTACTTCCCATCATGCCAAATGTCTTAAAGAATAGGATGACTTAGGATAAATTTGAGTGTGTTATTTTGAGACACCAATAGGACCTAATTATTTTGTAGGTAGTGCCTCAATATTATAACTGAAAAAATTAATTCTAGGTAGCTCTTATCGAAAAGTGAATAACGAGTCTCTATGTGAAGCATAGTTTGACTGAGATAGTAAAGGTTGTTTTAATTCTCGATGTCATTCTTTTAGATAGGAAAGTCACCCATTGATCATTATAAAGTTGTCATATAGAGAATAAGTTTCATTTCCTCAATAGCTAGAATTGATACCGATGGAATCAATTGATTTTACTTAAGGGTATAAAATGCCTCTTGGAAGTCTTCATCACATTGATAAGTGAATCCCTTCATCATTAATGTGTTGAAGAGAAAACACTTGCCTCCCAAACTGGCAATAAAACACCAAATATAGTCCATGTTTCCTTCAAGTACTCTTAATTTTTTCAAATTTTGAGGAGGTTGCATGCCATGAATTGCCTTACTCTTCTTATGATCAACTTTGAAGCCAAGATGATGTACAATGAAACCATGAAATTTTCCCAAGGATTACCCAAAAGAAAATTTTGAGGGATTTATCTTCAAACTATTTTGTCGATATTTATTGAATATAATATCCAGATCAGCCATGTGATTAGAACGTTTTATTGACATAACCACCAGATCATCCACATAACATTTGACAAATTTTACTAAAAAAGATTTAAGATATAGTGTATGGAACATTTATACGTTGAACAATAATTCTTTAATACAAAATCCATTAACTAATATAAAAACACACATTGGGTGGATGAATATGCAATATATTATTCATCCCCTAGGGCAATTAAAATTTAAATGTACCCAATGTATCCATCCATGAAGGAAATTGCTTTCGAGAAAACTGTTTCATTAATTAAATGATCAATGATCAAAACAGGAAATTCATCTTTGGGATAATGATGGTTAAGATCTTTGAAATCAATGCAAACACTGATTTTCCCATTTTTCTTTTTCACTCCAACAATGTTGTCCATCCACTTGTGTTATTGAACATATCTAACTATGTTATCGTTTATAATCTGATCGTCTTTAGTTTCAATTTTAGAGGCACGAGTTATGTGTGTTATTCTTGTGGTAAGGTTGAATCCTCGATTATCTTCTGGAAAACCCAAATGATGGTTGGATACATTGAGATTAAGGCCTAAAATTTCTGTATAGTTTTGAGATAATATATCTCAATCATTCTTTGTAGATTATATATACATATCATTCTATTTAAAAGTCATGGACACGCTATGTAGAGTGAGAGTGGATCTTCCTCTGTACACGAATTTATTTCTCTAAGCTTGTGAACATTACTATAGACACCTTCCTCAAATGATGTAGTAGCATCCTAAAGATATTGTTTTTATTCTTTTCCTTTACATGTCACTTATTTAGTTTCTACATAATGAATAAGTGATGAAGGAAAACATTCAAAACTAGGGGAGTAGTTAGTATTTGGACATCCTGAAAGAGAAGAAACCATTTCTGACCCTACGTATGTTGAAGGGAATTCCAAGAGTATTGAAGAGGATATGATGGGATGGGAATAAACATCCATTTATTCCTCTGGTATTGTTACAAATTCTTCTATTCTTGTTGGTGAACCATAGAATTTCTAAAGTTCGATCGATTAAATGAAGACTTATCCATTTATGCTTTGCTGATTCTTGGTACATCAACAATTTCTCCAATGCTTTCAGGCTCAATTTCTTCAATTGACATTATGGAAGACACTAGATGAGTTCTCATAGATGAGTTTATCCTTTCAATTTGATTGATAATAAACATATATTATGTATTAAAATGTATAAATGTGTTTGTTAAGATCATTTCCAGTTCATTTGGAGGGTTGAATATTGTTATATAATTTACCACAGAACTTGTTCCCTTCGTGTGATTAAACTCTGCCTCAATATAATGTGATTCACATGGTTTGAATGGACTTTTTTCACTATAAAATGTATTCATTTTACCATTGAAATTATACTTGATATTTTGGTGGTATGAAGAATGAATGGTCATTTGGTGATGTATCCATGGCCTAGAAAGAAGAATATTAAAGGATGTGTCAAGAGAGACAACTATAAAATCTGAATTAGACAATAGATCTCCAAATTGAGTCTTAAGTGTAATCTCGCCCAGATGTTCTTGCTCATTACTGTCATAACCTTGCATCCTTAAAGTTCCTAGAGATATGTTATATTCATTGAAACCCAATCGACAATGTGTATGCATAGAAATGAGTTTGAATCCTGAGACATTATCAATGAAGGATCTTTATATGTCTATATCATTTACATTGTTAGATATATACAAGGGCCTAATGTGTCAATGTACACCATAATCTTCATCTTCATCCATATAATATATAACTGCATGAAATTCTATAATATCATTCTCTATATGGAATACCTTAGTAGTAGTAACTTCATTTTACATCTCTTGAGGACTCGACAAATCCTCAATAAGTGCTTCTCAAGGATCTTCTGATAGATTTAAGGCATCCAAAATTGGAAACATGGCTGGTACATGGGATAGCTATTTCAAAACATCATAATTATTTTCCAGAGATCTTTGTTTTCCAACCAAGATATGTGGTATTATAGGGGCCTGGGATGATGATGCTCCTGATGTAGATGTACCCTTTTTAGAGAGGAAGCTATAAATACATCTGGATTTGGTATATTAGAAAGATTATGTCTATCTACTTGATAAGAGAAATATAGGGTATCCTCTAATTGGTCCTCCATAATAATCATGTAAGGATGAATCCTATAATGTGTGTGATAATCTCATTGTTCTTGTTGTGCCTGCTGAATTTTCTCTCCCACAGGTTTTCACCGCATATATATTTCAACTAGTGGTAGAGTTAAAATAGTGGCTTTAAGCATACCCATTTATTCCCCACTATCCTTAACCTTGGATTCTACCTACTGTTCTATATCCAGGTACATGGAACTCAAGCTCATCATATCCATAATCATTATTGAATAGGGATCTATTAAGTGGAAAACATTGACAGAACCAAAGATTAATTTTTCATCTGATGAGGATTCTACTTGACATGTCAGTTTTGTTAGTTCCTTTTGGAAGTGCGGTGCTAATATTTTTGAAACATAAGGAATGAAATCATCTTGGGTAAAGAAAAACAAAGGCATTGACATGAGACAATCTTCTTATGACTTCTCTTTGTCCTTATGATCACATCGCTTCTTTGAGTATTTTCCTTTAGATGAAATATCTTTTGAGGAAGTTGGTTTTTCTTTGGATGAAGTGTAATAAGAGAGAATTGGTTGTTTCAAAGTTGTTCTTATAATGGAATGATTTCAGTTGACCATTTCCATTATCATACAATCATCATAGTTCTATGCATTTTTTATTTTGTCTTCCTTCCATTCGTCTTCTTCCTCTGGATCAGTAGCAGTAACACTTTCTACGTAGACTGATGGATTTTTTTTCACCTATCTATAGTATACCATTTTTTGAATAAGGTCTCTGAAAACAATACAATCTTGAATTGGATGCCCCAATTTTTGAGGAAAGGGACAATAATTTTGAATATCTTCATCTACTTATTTGTTAGGTTTCTTTGGCCTTGGAAACTATAACAAATTGTTTCCAGAGATGAGATGAAGTAATCGAGATCAAACACATTCTGAAAAGAATATAATTTTTTCATTAACACATGAAATTATATCTGCATTTGATCATTATGATCAACTTCATGAGGTGGTCATTGCTGCTAACACTCGAGAGGTATAACCCTTCGATATGATGAAGGTTTTGAAGTGGAAGCAGGTACAGGGACTTGCATGAGTGTGACTATGAAATCCTCTTCTTTACCAATTCTCCTTCCAAAAGCTGATGGAATTACATGATATTTAGATTGAATTTCCAAAATGGACTCCTCCATATATTGGGAAATTGAAGCAACATCTCATAACAGTCATATGTATTTCACTGGTATCAGTGGTGTTCATAACTCATCACATAGATTTTCCACACAAATTGGAAGCAACCATTCTGGAGGGAGTTCTAAATTCAAGGAATATATTAATCCTTTCCAACATCAAATGTTATATGAAACTCGTTAATTTTCCATTTTTGGAAATTTGGTGGATCAAAAACGGTTGTCTTTGGTTGCGTTGAGCTGAATTGAAGAAATAATTTTTGATAGAGATCTCCCTATTTAGTAAATAATCGATATTGCAAAATTATATACCAGACAAAATCTGGTCCCTATAATGAATTCCCAATGCATCTGAGCTTTACTGATCTTGTTGTCTATGATTCCCCATAATGGAATCACAATAAGATATGAAATGTGTTAATTTCTATTCCAGATCTCCTGAAACATTAAATATTGTGAATTTAGTGTTCAAAAAGTTTTTTATGTCACAGATTTGTTCCACCCATTTTGGGAATGATCTCTTTTCCATCTAAACTATCACACTTCACTATTATATATCTTACCATTCATTTTTTTAATGCCTAAATTTTGTTTAGAAGCATTTGGGGAATATCTAGATGAGATGGGACCTGTACAGGTACAGAAGCTTGAGTATGAACTGGTGCAATGACCGGAACAACAAATTTTTTGGGTTCTGCTACTATTTCTATTGGATAACCCATAGGTACATGCCTATAAGGATGTGTCTGATCCTTCTCTAGTTGTGTAATAAATGGAGGTAATTCATTATATGCATTTGTAGTTACAACAAATCCTCTTTGTTAAAGAGATTCTAAAGGCTATGTATGTTGAGGATCTGCTGAGGGAGTATGTCTAGAATAAATTGTACTTTGAATTAACCCTATATTGAGGGTTTTCAACTATTACAACTCCTCTTCTTGATGTAATAATATTTCTTCAAGAGAAATAGAATTACCTTCTCAAGTGGAAAAGTGATATGTTATCTGACATTTAATTTTTGTATTTATTATATGCCTTTTGGAGGGGAGGGTATTGGATACTTAAGAGCATACCTAGATTCTCGGAAAGACGATGATTTTGAGTATACACACATCCATTATCTACTTCAGTGTGTACCGTGTTATTGATAAGAACATCATATTTTGAATACCCCAAACTAGACTCATTCTCTGGAGGATCTTATAAAATGGTGTTAAGGACATATTCTGACGCATAATGCATAGATGAAATTCAATCAGTATCTTTGTAGGATCATCTCTTTCTATATCTTCCATGATAATCTATTCTCCTATATGTTGAATTTATAGGAACTCTTTGACAGACAGTTACCTGAAGGGAATCAGTGCATATTTCAGTTGTTCCTTTTCTTTGTGGCATCATCCCTGATCTGGATAAAACAAACATCTATTGAGGAGGGTATTGTAGAAGATAAAAACCCCCAGCCCTATAGGTTGGGGTTGTTCTTGTTCTTCTTCTTCAAACCCTAGAACAATGTTCATTGAATTCAAAGGTTGATTTAAACAACCCCCCATCCATACTGGCTGGGGTGTCTCTTGAAATTTTATATATGAGATTCAAGAAGTTTCTCTTCTGTTTTTGCATATTTTTTTTTGGACATTAGCTGGGTTCATTTTTCGAAAACCTATCAAATCACATATTTCTGATGAATATTGTGCTATTTATGAAATTTGAGTCATATGATGGCTAAAATCCTCAATGTGGGAAGGATTCTTATGATTATCATATGCATGATGCAAAATTATCTAAGAACATGATTTCTTTGTGTTTGACTCTAAGGAGAGCTAGTTGAGGCTAGTTCTTGATTGTATACTTCATTACAATCAAAATAGGTTAATTGTAGCCATCCATGAAAAGTTACATTGCATGAGACCTCTTTTGGTGGGATTTTACAATTATAGAGTGGAGTGAAATGCAATGCTTCATGTTCACCCCATCCTCTGATAAAAACAACAGATGGGGTATAAGAAATTAACTTATGTATCTTATTTTGTGCATTGTGGCATGCACGATAAAGGGCTCTCTACTGCTTTTCATCCGTTGTATGTCAAGAAATTTATATATATTGCAAGTTGATTTGGTTTTGGAACTCTACTATTACCTTTACATGACTTTGATATTCATCATATGGTAATAAGTTGTATTTCAAATGATAAAGGGTCTTCCATAATTTGTGGAAGATATCATGAATGCAATCTTCTACCATCAATTCTGAAATTTAGTATTGGGAGTCTTCCAAAGTCCATAACATGAATGATACTTCTCTTATAGGAAATTTAATTATCATATTTAACATATCTTCATCATATTTTACTAGATATTTCTCCACATGGTCTACCAAAAGTGGTGACTTCTCGATTTTTTTATCAAAAACAATGGAATCAATGGTTTTTCCTCTACTATATTAGAATAAAAATGACCCATGGGAGGTTTTCAGAATGACTCTTTACTTAAGATGTATTTTCATTGAGAAATAAATTCACTCGTTAATAACAAGGAAATAGACATTACTTACCTTATGTGGGAAAGATCCTTGAGATAATATGGTTTTTTCATTACTGCATTGTCAATAAAGGGAATTATTTTGATAATGTGAATCAATAATGTGGATAGAACCTTCGCATCAAATGCCATAATGGAGAGTACCACCATGGTGGATTATAGAATGGGATAAATCCTATTGCTTTCTGATTTCTGGCCACATGGTGGTTTATCGTGGCTCTCATATAAAGATAGGTTATCTGGATTGATCATCATTTCATGAGGAAAGCCTTCATGATGATGTTTTTGATGGAGAACTTCATAATCACCACTAATACTCTCGAAATATGGCAATGTGAGGGTTGTTTTTTGAGCTTGAATATTTAAATGTTTGAGGGCTTTAATATCTCCAGCATTAAGAGGATCCATATCGTAGATTGTATCTTCATTTTTAAACTGTGTTTGGGGAGAATTCTTCTTAGATGATCTCCTAAACATAGATGGGTCACATGATAGGATAAGTGGTTGTCATGGGTAGGTGTATGAGCCTACCTTTGAGTTGTCATCATAATAGGCTGATTACCACCAATTAGAATGGGTGTGTGTTCCCAGTCTAGTTGTCCATATGTTATATGGGAGTGTGCCCCATAACCCTCCTAGACATGAAAAGATGTATATTTTGGCTTTGGGATTCCATGACAATGTGTCATCCGAGGTGTGGGGATAGAGTTATGGGTATGTTACCCTGGTACAACTAATGTTTCTATTATGATATTTTGGAATGCTTCCAAAATATGGAAATGAATTTTTTTTCTACAATTTAACCATTTCTATAATATATCTGGTGACTTCAGTTGGTAGAATGAGAATATACATCCATTCTATATATGGAGTGGGTGTTTATGCCTGATCTAGTCCTCATTTTAGTATTAGTGGATAATTATAGTACTTATGTATTTGGGAAGTGAGTTGATTCTTCACCAATTTTTCCATCATAGATTTCTGAATGAGTCAACTGGGTGGTTCCAAATGATGTTGTTGGAAGGCTTGATAAATGCTTGTAAATGTATGTGTTTGAATGATTTCTCTTTCATGAATACTTGACACACTCTTTTTAATGATTATAAACAAGACTACTTGAAGATTTGGTGAGTGTGAGTAGATGATAATTCAATTTTACCAGTTGCAACCATATTTTATTGGAGGGCTTCCAGGAATGCAGTTAGACCAGCACGATGACAGACTGATAATTTGTAAGCAGGTGTATGTACATGTTCATGTTACTCCATTAGATTTACATAATAGGATTGGTAGGTCACTCCCACATGAGTCTGCTCGGTAGTGATATTAGGACAGAAGAGTATATGTTCCCACTCATTGTTTTCCATCAACAAAAGATGATGGTATTCACTATATGTGGAAAGGATATAACTAAATCCTTGTTTACCGAACGTTTTCTCTTATGGTTCATCTTGTAGGACGGGGTTTGAGTGACATGGGCCGAACAACCAACGGAAACACTACCATCATGTTGGGGGTTCACTATCACATGATCCTAATGGTGGAGATTGTTGGTCGGAGTCCTCGGGAAGGACCCCTGCATCATTGAATTATGTCCATGAGTGACCACTTGATCCACCTCTTTATATTATGGGAGAAACTCATTGTTGTATTTCGGGTATAAGAACCCTAAATGATTTAAGACGATGGTGGGAACCATCTCTTTCTTGATCATTGGTCATCGCAGAGCAAAGGATCAAGGGTTGTTCGTAACATGGAGGGACTATGGGGAAACCTCCAAGGTTGAGGTAGTATCATGATGTTGGTATTCCCTTACCAATACATTGGAAACCCTACATTGAAGATGTTGAGTTAGTGATGACGCCCTTCCATTAGATGAGGATCCAGCATGAGGAGCGTTCGGGGAATTCACAAGTGAAAATGTAAAGGAATCCATTTTGATTGTAAAGAGATGTTGGAAAAAATGAATAAAAATAAACTCCATTAAATAATCGTATTTTAGATAGATCATTGCGTGATTTATTCCTTTGTTAGGCCTTCCATTACCAATTAATAGGGGACTGACAGGGGGTAACAATGATTACATTGCAAAGGATTCATGTCGAGTTTTTTCATTTTTGAAGAGTAGTTCATTAGAAGTTGTGTCCTAGTTAAATAATTCCTACATCCAAGAAGATTCCATTGGATTTATTCATGGAAACTGAAACACCTTACATTTCATTATCCAAATAGGACCTTCTTTCTAAAGGAATGATTTCATTAAGTTTGAACTTACAATACATAAGAACATACATTGGTTGAGAGGATTGGAGTTCAGACTCATCACACCCTTTTTAGGGGAATTATTTTCTACATTGGGACACTCTTTATATATTAATGATATTTTCATGAATCATTATTAATTTACCAAGTATAACATAAGTTTACCATTGAATAATAAATCAATTTTTAGCATGTGAGAAATTTAAGATCATCCATATCTATTTGAGGACCTTCATTTCTAGAGACATCCACTTTCTATTGAGGATCTCCATCAATGGAATCATATCATATAATATTCAGATATTATTTAAATCATTGTTATGATGATACTGGTTTTTAAGCTACCCAGTGGGGGACTCTAAAATTTATTGTCATCTAGGGAGATGGAGGTTTATTTCGATATTGGGATGGTACACCTAAATTAGGCTGCCTACGTATCCTTATTAATGGAATCATAACACTAGTAGTTTGGTGCCACTTAATGGGACACGTCATACCTCTTAAGGTCATGTTACAAGTATCTAACAGTACATTTTAATGTCATGTGTTAAGGACATCTAAGTGAAATGTTCTTAGTCAATGATTGTTGTGGGAATTTTTCTTAAACTTCCTAAGGAACATGGAAAAAATTTGGGATTCCAAATAAGATTAGACCCTTTAGGGAATATGGACCATGGATAACGTGGTTGAATTAGAGTGTTGGGTTTCAGTATCAAGTAGTTTTCCTACATATCCCATATGGATGGAAAACAAAGCCCATGTAGTTCGATGAGTCTTGTATGAGAGTGTAGTATTTTGAGAGAAATGATTATGGGCTTACATCATGAAAATGATTCCTTGATTATATCAAGGATTAATTTTGGTATTATTCCATAAAATGGATTCTCAGATTAAGAGAATTAAGGTAGGACTTTTGAAGAGGATATCCAGCAATCTCAGTACCTAATGAAGGCTACCTATGTATCGCAATTATGGTGGGAATTAGAGTTCTTGTAGATCATTCAACATGAGTGTTTGTGAAAATTTTGTAATCATCACAAATATTTATGACCAAATCTTTCATGCTCAGTGTGAGATACACGAGGGTTTGAAAGATTCATCAAAAGAACCCAAACATTTCCTCCACCATTAGTGGAAGAATACATGCCTACGATGACAACATTAGAAGTGGTAGAGATAATCGGGGAAGAGGGAAAAGAGACGAGCCTTCCCTCTATTCACATTACAATGGACAAGGGTCCAATGTATGGATGGAGTGAAGGAGAGGAAGTAGAGAGGATCAAGACTACAACCTTATACTTCAAAATGTTAGGGTCTTACACTAGGATGGATACCCTCAAAATTAGTACTCCTAAGGGAGAGAGACTTCTCTTTTTCTTGAATGGAAATGAAAGTGTGAACCATACCTTCCCTGTCAGAGACCCGAGGTTCTGAGGATTAGAGATGAAAATGGGAGGTTTGAACCCAAACCCTAATCCTCCAAACTAGGAACATCCCAAAATTTTTCTTGGGTGAATGGTCCATGTGACTGTAGATATAAATTCCCAAAAACATTGCATGAATCGTAACCATAATTTGAAACAAATATGGGAATCCTCTAACTGCGGATATACAAACCCAATTAAGAGACACATTGATGTGTATTTCCAAAAAGTTTTATAATTCTTGAGGTTTTGGTGGAGGTTTCCACATAATCCCGTTCAAACAAGGGATACAATGACGAAGAATCCTGGTCTTGAATGGCATTGAATAAGGCATGATGGCTTGTAGACTAAAGAAAATAAGTGAACCAATGGAGGGCTCCCAAGTATGTATCTAGCATGCATGTATGGGTGCGCAAGTAGGCTTCGGTGACCTAAGGATCACTTATGTAATGAAAAACTTAGATTTTAACACTAGGGAAATACTTAAACAAGCCTTCAACAGTATTCACATGTATTCCCCGAAGTGGGGAACCCAAGTTCCTTTGAGAGTAATGGGTGGCACACAAGTGTTTCTGGTCCAGGGAGGTTGGTCACTTTAGGAATGAATGTGTTATGGATTTCAAACACTAAAAGGACTTAATTATTATGATCCTCCTTCAATTACTCCCTTCAATAGTATTCACATGTATTCCCCGAAGTGGGGCGCTCAAGTTCCTTTGAGAGTAATGGTTGGAACCCAAGTGTTTCTAGTCTAGGGAGGTTGTTCACATTAGGCATGCATGTGTTATGGATTGCGAACACTAAAAGGACTTAATTATTATGATCCTCCTTCAGTTCCTCCTCTCTAGGTGTTAAATAACTTCCCTGAAAGTCTCAAAAGACATGGGAAAAGAACTAGGCTGACCAGAGTAGAAATTAGGCTTCAGGTAAATTTGGCTATACCAATGATGGCCCCATGTGTATATTTATAGGCAAAAAATAACCCTGAGTGAATGGAGATTGGGCATGCCAGAGGCTTGCATTCTAGTTTTGTTACGAATCGTCCTCGGGACCCGTGCTGTGACTAACTCAAGCCCATCTTCCATAGGCCAGGGGCTGGGGACTAGCACCAAAGGCATGAATCCTGATAAAAATAGAAGTCATTTCCTTTATAAAGAAATCAAACACAACAGATTACACAAGATGAAGTAAACAATTTGTAAACTGAGTACAAAAGTAAGTGATGGAATGTAAATGGGCCAGTATACAAACCCCACTAAAATTATAATACAATTGAGAAAAGAAAGTACAATAGATGAAAAGTAAAGCAGAAACCACCAAGTCATCCTACGAAATTCCCAACTGAAGGGTGGGTACAGATAGTCTCGTCGGCTCCTCTGGTCCAGCCTTCTGCTGTGAGTATGTGCGTCCAAGTGGTCCACCTCCGAGTATCGTCCTACTCCACAATCCTCAACCATGATCAGCGTTGTCTGTCGTCTGCAACCAACACAACGTAGTGCGGGCATAGCCCATGCAGGGGTGAGTATACGATACTCATTAGGGACCATGAGACCCCCGAAGGCCTCCCATAATCCACAAAGGATATAACATAAAGGAAAGATACAAACATTATGTATCAACCGACTTTACTTAGGTATATGCCCATAAATATACCTAATTTATCAATTCCAGCTCTGCTCCAACTCACGAGCCCAAGTACAACCTAGTCCACACAGGAAAGCATAACCCTAATCCACATAGGAAATCACATCCCAATCCACATAAGAAGGAAATTCAATCCCATCAATGATAATGATTGGAAGTCAAGACTCAGCTCACACAGATACACTACTCACAAAGAGTGGTGGATATGATTAGATGTAATCTCTGAATCATCTTCTCTTCCGAACCCACATAGGATCCAAGTACAGTAACCATCACTATCGAACCCACGTAAGATCCATGTACAGTCGTCATCACTATCAAACCCACAGAGGATCCAAGTATAGTCGTCCACACTGCCGAACCCATGTCGGATCCATGTACAGTCATCCTTGCTGACGAACCCACATAGGATCCAAGTATAGTCATCATCGCCGTCGTGGTCGCAGCCAGCTCTAGGGTTGCCGCACACAGCACGCTCAATTCCAGGAGGGTCCGCTCCACGGGCCAAGTTGGTCGATACATCAACTGTAACAAAGTCCAGAGTTCATGTATCACAATGTTCTATCTCGTCAATAGGAACTCAATGCGACAGACGGCTGTTCAATCAAACACACGGTGTGAGAGTTATTGGATTTTTCGTCCCATGGGCTCGGTTGGTTTTTAGGCTAAAACCAACCTGACCGTACTCTAGATGCATCCAAAACTCGATTGGAGTAATCCAAAAGAACCTTATCACTATGAGGAATCCAACGTAATTTACTGCATGTCAATCGGGCGTCCGGTCTGTATGTTATAAGTGTTTCCGCTCCGAGGGTCTGGTTTGTTTCGTGTTCGAACCAACCTGCCCATACAAAAAGTTCTTTGAAACCTTGAGTGTAATATACCAAAATGACCGACTTGATCTAAGGTTCCCTATGCAACTGATAGTACGTTTATCAAAGGTACGTAGCCCATAATATGGGCATTTAACTGAAGAGGGTCTGAAAATAGGGGGTTTGGGCCCGGTCCGACCCGGCCCAATAGCCCCCGGGTCGACCGGACCCGGATCCGGGTCTGGCCCAGCTTGGATGGTGCGGCCCGGATGGTGCTAGTGGTCCTGCTCGGCATGGACGGCCCGGACTGGCACATCCTATAGCCCGGCTCGGAAGCCCGCCGCTACTCGGCTTTCGACAGAGCGGGGTGCGAAGGGGGGCGTCGCCCCCTTGTCTCCAAAATGGCGGCCCCGGTGGGGTCTACCCTAAATGAGGGTCGGGGGGTTACGACCCACCCCCCCCCCCCGGTTTTTCTGGAAAAATGGCTGTCCATAGGCCGGCCGGTTGAACTTACGAGGGACTCGCGGGGGTCCTACCTCCTGGAGCGCCAGCGGCCGGTACAGTCGGCCGCCCTAGGGTGTCAGCCGCGGCCTTTGGGTGCGGCTCTTGTCCGACTAGCACGGCGCGACAGCGTTGCACACCATTACCGCAGCCCGCTCCTAGCCATGGTCTCTTTCGGCCTCACCGGCGTCGCGCACCACCGCCGCGGCCCGCTCCGACCGCGGTTCTCTTCATCCCCGTACGGTGCAACGACATTGTGCCATATTTTCCTCAAACATCAATGAAGACCAACAAAAAAGGGAGGAGGATCGGCTGTGTGTGTGCGGTCTGATATCCTCCCTTTACCTCAATAACATTTTCACTAATTAAATGAGATACTTTAAAAACATAACAAATCACAATTTTAATTCATTTAAATTGAACATAACCCCTACCTCAACAAACGATGACGAACGTCGGTGTTGCGGTTGATGGCGTCACGTGGTGAGGATTCATAAACGTTGACAAATTGCGTCTGAAGAGGAATCGGCATCTCCACATTTTATCATAGAGAGAATAAAACAAAGGGTGATGTCGTTGGAGAATTCCCGCTTCGTTGTTTGCTTCCTTGCCGCGGAGGAGGAAAAATAAGATGAATATGGGGTCGCTGAGTCTATTTTCTTCTTCGGAGTCTTGGCGTTCTTCAACGAAGGAGATGATTTTCTTCAAGAGAATAGAGCTCCCTCCGAAAAATTCCCTCACCCAACAAAACATCCCAAATAAAATAATTCCTCTCCTTATTTTCTTATTTTTCCATGCATTTCAAACATTAGAATTCAAACACTTAGATAAATTAATTGAAGAGGTTTGATAAATTAATTTAGTGTGTGTTGTTATGAATTAAAGTTGGAGAGTGGGGAGTTACCCAATTAAATACAAGGGGTTTAACAAGTTTAAAGGGGGAGTTAAGGGGTTAGGGAATGTGGATGCTTGGGTCTCGTGTGGGCCCCACCTTACAAATATCCTAACATGAGTAGTTAGAAACATGTGGGTCCCACCACAACTTCTTCATGTAGATTAAAACCACTTTAGAAAAAGAAATAAAATTGTACCATGGTTTTATTTTAATTTTCATTTAATCCACATTTTTTAACAACTCCTCCCGAGCAGACACATCTTCGGTAGAGGTCCTCCTAAGTAATTACCGGTGTTGTGGTTCCATCGGTGCCCTCAGATTTCAATTCCGAGCACTAGTTCAAAAGATAGAAAAACATGCTCATTCGTTCACTAAACGTACCCGAGCTAAACGTCAGAAATTTATTCGGGGCACACCAGGCCTCAGAATCAGGTGCCGTCAGAAACTGAGTACTTGTAAAATCCCAAAGAAATTAAGAAAAAAAATATCCATGAAATTTACGGGTCATGAATTTCTCCCACCTCAGGGATTTACGTCCCAGTAAAGCTACATCATAAACTTGGGAAACAAATGAGGTTATTGTGCACGCATATGAGCCTCCCGCACCCATTTTCTCTCCTAGAGGTTCCCGTGCTGCCACCGGATTCGCACTAGAGGAATCGACCGTCCACATAGGACCCGCTCCTATCGATCCTCGATCTCCACATGGATCTCCTAGAATGTAGCCCCTCATAAATATCCAGCTCCCTGTGATCAATGTAATGTGTCGGGTCATGCACGTATCTCCATGGCTGAGATACGTGGAAGACGTCGTGCACCTGGTGCAAGTGAGGTGGAAGTGCTAGGCGATAAGCCACCTCGCCTATCGTGCGGAGAACCAGGAATGGTCTGATGAAGCGCATAGATAACTTGCCACCCCAGACAAATCTCCATCTTCCACGTCTATGTGATACCCATAAGATAATGTTTTCGCCATCCTAAAACTGTAGTGGTCTCCACCTCCTGTCAGCATAGGACTTTTGTCGGCTCTGGGAAGTCCTCATCCGCTCCTGGATGATCTGTACCTTCTCTGTCATGGCCTGGACCATCTCTGGTCCTACAAGTGCGGACTCCCTAGGGTATGTCTAGCACAGAGGTGATATGCAAGGTTAGACGTACAATGCCTCGTATGGTGCAATCCTGATGGTGGAGTGGTAGCTGTCGTTTTACGCAAACTCCATCAACGGTAGATGATCCTCCCAGTTGTGACCAAAGTCAAGGACACATTGAAGAAGAATATCCTCAAGTGTCTGAATGGTCCTCTCCGTCTGACCATCCGTCTAAGGGTGAAAGGTGGTGCTCATGCATAGCTGCGTCCCAAATGACTCCTGTAAACCCTTCCAAAGCTGGGATGTAAAACTTGCATCTCGATCGGAGACGATAGATGAAGGAACACCATGAAGCTGTATGATCTCCTGAATGTAGAGGCATCCCAAGATCTCCACTGATCCTTACTCTCTGATAGGTAGGAAGTGGGCCGACATGGTGAATCGGTCCACGATTACCCATATAGAGTCGTGTCCTCTAGAAGTACGTGGAAGTCCCATCACAAAATCCATAGATATTATGTCCCACATCCACTTAGAGACCTCTAAGGTTTGTACCAAGCCTGCTGGTACCTGGTGCTCCTCCATCACCTGCTGGTAGGTGAGGCATCATGAAATGAACTCTGCCACAGCCTTCTTCATACCTGGTCACCAGTGTTGTCGTATGAGATCCTGTTACATCTCCGCTACTCCTAGATGTACAACCAAGTGGGTTGAGTGAAACTCCCTCAGCACCACCTCCTGTAATGCTATAGGTACAATGGTACGTCCCTTGAAGAGGATGACATGCTCTGACCCTTATGAAAATCAATCAGGTGTCTGCCCTATAGAAATCTTAGTACACCGCGTCTCACATTCATCGTCCCCACACTATGCCTCTCTGACCCACAGAATAAGTCGAAGAGTGACTGTGAGGGACTGTAGGAAGGATGCCCCATCTTTATATATGAAGGATATCTGCAACGTGGCTAGCTGCTCTGTCACCTCTCCAAGTATCTTAATGCCCAACCTCCTGCTGAGAGCACCAGCTACTACATTCCCCTTCCCATGAGTATAGAAAATATCAAAGTCATAGTCCTGGAGGAACTCGAGCCATCACCGTTGTCTCAGGTTCAGGTCCTTCTGTGAGAAGATGTACCTAAGACTCTGTTGGTCAGAGTAGACCGTAAAGTGCTCACCCATCAGATAGTGCCGCCACATCTTCAAGGTGAAGGCCACTGCTGCTAACTCCAGGTCATGGGTGGCATAGTTCTGCTCTTGTTGCCTCAACATTCATGAACCGTAAGCGATCACTACCTGCTCCTATATCAGGGAACACCTGAGTCTGGTCCCTGATACATCGTAATAAACTACGTTCCATACTCCCTCCCCTAGTAGCCTCAAGATGGGTGCACTGGTTAATATCTGTCTCAGCTCCTGGAATCTCTTCTGAAATCAATCTGACATCACGAAGGGTTTCCCCTTCTTCATCAAAGATGAAAGTGGTGTTGCAACTTTGGAGAAGTCTGGAACAAATCTCTGATAGTATTTAGCCAGACCTAGGAAACTTCGCACCTCTATCATGCTCCTGGGTGGCTCCCAAGCTAGTACTGCCTCGATCTTCACAGGATCCACCGCAAATCCCACCTTATAGATGACGTGTCCCAAGAATTGGACCTCTTGAATCCAGAACTGAAACTTAGAGAGCTTACCATAAATCTGGTGATTTGAAAGTGTATCCAGTACAAACCACAAGTGGTAGGTATGCTCCTCCTCAGTAGTTGAGTAAATCAGTATGTCATCGATGAAGACTATGACAAATCTATCGAGGTAAGGCGAGAAGATCCTGTTCATGAGACTCATGAACACTGATGGAACATTTTTTACGCCGAAATGCATAACTAAGAACTCATAGTGTCCATACCGACACCTGAAGGACGTCTTATGCACATCCTCGTCTCAAATTCTGAGCTGATGATAGCCTGACATGAGGTCTATATTCGAGAACCATCATGCTCCCATGAGCTGATCGAAGAGGTCATAAATCCTTGGGAGTGGATACTTGTTCTTTACGGTCACCTGATTCAGGCGACGGTAGTTAACACATAGTCGTAAGCTCCCATCCGCCTTCTTGGAAAATAAAATCGGAGAAGCCCTGGGTGAAACACTGGGTCGGATGAATCACTTGCACTGCAAGTCCTCCAGCTGTACCCATAACTCATGAAGCTTAGTGGGAGCCATCCGATATCTTGGAGTATATATCGAGGTTTTCCCGGGGTACAGGAAAATGTAGAAGTCTACCTCTCTGCGAGGAGGTAGTCCTAGAACGTCTTCAGGAAAAATTTCTGCATACTAATCCAGCACCACATGAAAACTCGGACTCCTCACATCAACTCGTCCCAGGATGAGACTAGCCAACTGATGAGTGATCAGCTGTCCTCTACTCTATGTGAGCCCATCCTGTGCTGCAAAGGCTCCCTTATCGCCGGTGAAGGTGAACCTTCTCACATTGGTGCGGACACACCGCACCTTGCACCTAATACAGTCGATCTGATCATGGACCATAGATAAACAATACATGCCCAAGATGACATCGTAAGGTCTCGACGCCGCTACAATTAGATCCCAGCTGAAGCTCTCGCCTCCTAGAGTAAACTCACACTACCGGCACCAGTGCATAATCATCGAGTCTGCTCCCGTACGAGTCTCTAGCCGTAAGGATCGACCTAACGACTCTATCAGATTATCCGAGCTCTGAACAAGGGTAGCAGCAATAAAAGAATGGCTCAATCCTTTGTCTATAAGAACTGCAGAAAGGGTGGACTAGACACAGATAATACCATGAATCATCTCAGGTGCGCCGTGGTCGTAGGACTCTAGTACATGAATTTGAGCCTACCTCTGTCCGCCAGCTCCCTGTGGTCGGGGTGGACCTCCTGGTGGTGGTGGTGGAAGAGCCCCGAACCGTCGTCCACCAACTGCTTCTCGGACAGCTCCCCTGCCTCGTCCGCCTGCTCCTTGTGGACCTCCATGGTCGAACCTCTGCCTCTTCCAGGGTGGTCCCTCAACCATCTGTTGCTCCTCTGTATGGCGGGTCGGGCAGTCACGAGACATGTTGCCTTGCCCGCCACATGCATAGCATTGTATGCCTCTCGTATGACTGGATCTACTACATGTGCCCCGCACCTCCGAACTAGTATCCTGAGGTCGTCCACCTGATGGTCTGGTCCGCTTGGACCTCTGCGACAACTATCTACTGCCGGCTACATAAGACTCCCCTACATGTCGCCCTACAGTATGCCTCGCTGCTGGTGTAGGCTCAGTAAAAAAGCTCTCCACAAAAAGGGCTCGCACTAGTACTCCTGCCTACGTCGGAATGCTGAGGGAGATCATCGAAGATATGATCTCATTCCTCAATCCCTGCTCAAAGGTCCGAGCCTAGAAGAATGGGTCTCGTACAGTGTCCGTGGAGTTGTGTGAGGGATCAGTAAATATCACCGAGTACTGGGCCACTATCATGCTACCCTACTGCAGCTATAGTAACTCTTGGATGTGCGCCGCTTGAAGGGTGGCTAGAATGAACTCTGAGCGGAAGAGACTCTCGATGTCCGTCCATAGAAGTGTTGTCTCGTCATGCACCTGGAGAATCAGGCTCCGTCATCTACCTACTTCTGCGTGCATGAGACTCTCCATAAGGATCACCATAAGGTTATCTGGTGTCCTTACTAATATGAAGACTCAAAATAAAGCCTCCCCCCAATCCTCAGCTGCCTGAGGGTCCGTCTCTCTGCGGAACTCGGGCGACCTTTGACGTTGAAACTCGTGCAGTGCACTCAGGCGACGTGCACTCTCAACTGCTGGGGTTGGTGGAATCGGTGGCTCGACGGATAGAGGTACCGATGGTGCCTCTGCTGTAATGGGGCCCTGCACCGAGGCCTCGTTGATCGGTGGGCTGCCATCTCGCACAAAGATTGGAACCCTAGTTGGCTGCCATTGGGGGGCTATACTGAAAAGAAACAAGTGCGCCACGGTTAATACAGTATACCTGGTGAGCTGAAATAAAGTAATCACAAAGAAAACTTTTGAAGCACACTTGCCATCAATGTTTTCATGCACTGAGTCAGAAATCAGAAGTCAGGGTCCTGGTGTATGGATACGTCGGTCGCCGCACCAACACTGGACTCCCTGGACTGATAACCACAATCCATACTCTTAACATTATTGCTTTACAGAGAATAAATTAGCATAGTCCTAAGTTCTGCGGTATAACCGACTCCTCTGATACCAATTTGCCACGACCTGTTCTTGGGACCCATTCTGTGACTACCCCAAGACCACCTTTCATAGGCCAGGGGTTGGAAACTAGCACAAAAGGCGTGAATCCCGATAAAAAGGTAAGGCATTTCCTTTATAATGAAATCAAACACAACATACTATGCAAGTTGAATTAAACGCTAAGTAAACTGAGTACAAAAGTAAGTGTTGGAATTTAAATGGGCCAGTATACAAATACAACTGAAAGTAAAGTACAACTGAGAAAATAATGTACAACAGCTAAAAAGTAAAGCAGAAACCACCAAGTCGTCCTCTGGAATTCCCACCTGAAGGATGGGTACAGATAGTCTCATCGGCTCCTCGGGTCAGACCATCCGCTGTGAGTATGTCCTGCCATGTGGTCCACCTCCGAGTACCATCCTTCTCCACAATCCACAACCACAATCAGCGTTGTTCACCGTCTACATCCAACACAATGTAGTGCAGGCATAGCCTATGCAGGGGTGAGTGTACGATACTCAGTAGGGACCCCGAGACCCCCGAAGGCCTCCCAGAATCCACAATGGATATACCATAAAGGAAAGATACAAACATGAAGTATCAACCAACTCTACTGAGGTATATGCCCATACATATACCTAAGTCATCAATTCCAACTCTTCTCCAACTCACGAGCCCAAGTACAACCCAGTCCACATAGGAAAAAATAACCCAATCCACACAGGAATGCACATCCCAATCCACACAGGAAGGCAAGTCTATCACACCAATGATAATGATTGGAAGTTGAGACTCAGCTCACACAGGTATACTACTCACGAAGAGGGGTGGAGATGATTATATGTAATCTATGAATCATCCTCTCTGCCGAACCCATGTAGGATCCAAGTATAGAAGTCATTGCTGCCGAACCCACATAGGATCCAAGTACAGTAACCATCGCTTCCAAACCCACGTAGGATCCAAGTACAGACATCATCATTTCCAAATCCATGGAGAATCCAAGTACAGTCATCCTCACTTCCAAACCCACGTAGGATCCAAGTACAGTCTTCCTCACTGCCGAACCCATGTAGGATCCACGTACAGTCATCATTGTCGTTGCGGTCGCAGCCAGCTCTAGGGTTCCCACACACAGCATGCTCGATTCCGGGAGGGTCTGCTCCATGAGCCAAGGGGTTTGATACATAAACTGTCACGAAGTCCTGATTTGATGTATCACAATATTCTGTCTTGTTAATTGGAACTCAACGTGGCAAACGACGCGTCAATCGGACGCTCGGTCTGAGAGTTATTGTATTTTTCATCCCAGGGGCCCGGTTGTTTTTAGGCTAAAACCAACCCAAATGTACTCCAGCAGCAACCAATCCTCGAGTGGAGTAATCCAAAATAACCATCTCCCTAGGAGGAATCCAACATAATTGACGGAACGTCAATCAGACGTCCGGTACATATGTTATAAGTGTTTCTGCTCCGAGGGCCCGGTAGGTTTCATATTCGAACCAACCTTCTCATACAAAAAGTTCGCCAAAACCTTGATTTTAATATACAAAAATGACCGCCTCGATCCAAGGATCCCTACACAACTGACGGTGCATCAATCGTAGGTCCGTAACCCATGATATGGGCGTTTAACTGAAGAGGGTCCGGAAATAGGGGGTTTGGCCCCGGTCCGACCCGGCCCGGTGCTGGCAGCCCGGTCCGCACGGGCGGCCCGGCCTAGTGCGTCCTGCAGCCCGGCTCGAAAGCCGACTGCGGCTCGGCTTTCAGCCGAGCGGGGTGCGAAGTGCGGCGCCGCCCCCTTGTCTCAGAAACGGCGGCCCCCCTGTGGGGTCTTCCCTAAATGAGGGTTGGGGGGTTATGACCCCCCCCCCCTCCAATTTTTCTAGAAAAAACAGCGGGCATAGGCCAGCTGGTTGAACCACCGCAAGACCTGTGGGCGTCCAGCATCTTGGAGCGCCAGCGGCCTCTACAACTGGCCGCCCTAGGGTTTCCGACGCGGCCTTTAGCCGCGGCTCTTGTCCGACCGTCGCGGCGCAACGGTGTCGCGACCCTCCGCCGCGGCCCGCTCTGGCCCTGGCCGCTTCAGTGTCACCGGCATGGCGCGAAGGCACCACACACCATCATTGCAGCCCTGTCTTGGAAGAAGTCTCCTTCGGCCTCACCGGCGCGGCACGACGGCGCCGTGCACCACCACTGTGGCCCGCTCCGATCGCCGTCCTCTTCGTCCTCGCGTGGTGCAACGGCACCACGCCATCTTTTCCTTGAACAACAACGAAGATCAACAAAAAGGGGAAAGTGATTGGCCGTGTTTGTGCGGTCTGATCTCCTCCCGTTACATCGATAACATTTGGCTGAATTAAATGAGGTACTTTAACAACATAACAAAGCACAATTTTAATTTATTTAAATTAAACATAACCCCTACCTCAACCAACAACGATGAATGTCAGTGTTGCGGTTGACGGCGTCATGTGGTGTGGTTTTGTAGATGTCGACAGAGAGCATCCGAGGAGGAAGCGACGTCTCCTCTTTTTATCACGGAGAGAAGAAAAAAATCATGATGTTGTTGGTGAATTCCTGGGTCGTTGTTTCCTTCCTTTCCTCGGAGGAGAAAAAATAATAATAATCTGGGGTCTCTGAGTCGATGTTCTTCATCGGAGTCTTGGCATTCTTCAACGAAGGAGATGAATTTCTTCAAGAGAATAGAGCTCCCTCCCGAAAATTCCATCACACAACAAAACTCCCCAGATAAAATAAGGCCTCTCCTTATTTTATTATTTTTCCATGCATTTCAGTCTTTAAAATTCAAACACATAGCCAAATTAATTGAAGAGGTTTAATCAAATAATTTAGTGTGTGTTGTCATGAATTAAAGTTGGAGAGTGGGGAGTCACACAATTAAATACAAGGGGTTTAACAAGTTTAAAGGGGGAGAGTTAAGGGGTATGGGAATGTGAATGGTTGGGGCTCGTGTGGTCCCCACCACACCAATAACCTAACATGAGTAGTTAGAAACTTGTGGGTCCCACCCCAACTTCCCCATATAGATTAAAACAAAATTAGAAAAAGAAATAAAATTGTAACACAATTTTATTTTACTTTTCATTTAATCCACATTTTTTAACATCTCCTCCTGAGCAGGCGCATCTTCGGTAAAGGTCATCATAAGTAATTATCAGCACTACAGTTCCATCGGTGCCCTCAGATTTCAATTCCGAGCACCGTTTCAAAAGAAAGAAAAACATGCTCGTTCGTTCACTGAACGTACCAGAGCTAAACATCGGAAATTGATTCTGGGCACACCGGGCCTCGGAATCAGGTGCCGTCAGAAACTGCGTACTTGAAAAATCCCAAAGAATTTAAGAAAAAAAAAATTTCCTTGCAATTTACGAGTCTTTACAAGTTATGTGGCGCACAATTACCTTGGGTGCTGACAGTGTGTTGGATAGACTCTGGTGACCTTTTGAAGACTTACCCAAAATAGTTATTTCAATCAAATACAGTATGGTGGCACAACCTTTTCAAGAATGATTGAGGAAATTTTGTGGAAAATTACATGGAATAAATTTCATGGTGTCTACACATATGGTGAAGGATATAATGGCAGGTTTTTTATTCATAGAATCAATATTTAATTTGAGGAGACACGTTTTATTAGAGGTTAAGAAATATATATATTTCATGATTGGTACTTGTATTACACATAGTGTAATACCCCGAATGTGTTTTTTAAAATAGGGAGTGAGGCATGTCTATCATTTTATATCCTTTCTAATTTATTCCCCATAGACCCTTGTTTTCTCATTAGAACATGGATCTTTGAAAACCATTAAAATATATTCATTATACATCCTAGCATCATTTCTGTTATGTTGTCATTCCTAGGTAAGCATTCTCCCTTGTTCTTAATCTATCATTCTTTCTTATCCTTTGTGATTTTGATCGATCGTCTTGATTTTGACAGATATATTCCTTATTGTGTTGTGTATTATTTATATGTCTGGTTTCATGGTCTTCTTCCTCTTCTTTCTCATTTACAGGAGTTGTTCCGGTAGGATCGAAATAATGATGTAGATGCTCAATATACAAGAGGGGGGTGAATTGTATAATTTAAATATTTCTTTGTAACCATTAATGTTAGTTACGAATAACTATGTTTTCCTTAAGCAAAGGAAAGGTCTAAGTTTAACAATGTTAAACTAAGCAAATTCACAACACCTTTAACACCGAATGCAACCTTGGAAGGAGATTCCGAACGTGGGTTCCGGAAATATGGTTCCGGAAATTGAAACTTAACAAAATATTACATTATGAGATTCTACCTTAAAGCGTATAGAATCTAAATGGAACAGAGTACAAATAAGTAAGTATAAGAAAGTTATAATTTCCTTATAATACAAAATGAAGTGGAAATAAACAAGTAGTAGAACTACAAGTAACAAGATAATAGTCTTTTAACCCAAAGAGAAGGGTATCCAACAACCTTGGATAAAGGTCCGTTGATTTATACATTCAAGCTAGTCTGTCTTACCCACACCAGGGTAAGCCCTCGATATGATGATCAGAGTGTCTCTGTCTTGCTATCCCTGCAAGCCCTCAACATCAAGGTAGTTGGCAACCTCTGTCTTCTTCAGCAAGGAAGCCCTCGAACTTCAGGGTAGCCGGCACCTCTGTCTTCCTATCCCCAGATGTCCTCGAATGTAATCACCAACATTCAGAGTCACACGAAGCTTTGAGAGTTAATAAGAGCCTCTCTCTCTAGAAATCACTTCAAGCATGTAATCACTTGAGTCGAAGATCAGTCAGCCTTTTTGCTCTGAGCTCTTTCAAATGAGCTCCTATTTATAGGTAAGGTCGGCTCCTTCTCCAACAGTCATATTTTCCTTAAAGATCGGAGGGACCAGTACACGTGTCACTTAGACAATGGTTAGTTTATAACAAAATAGACGACATTGTTTTATAACAAAATAAGTGTAACAGAATGTACAACATCATTTTAATTGTAACTAAAAAGTCCAAAATGAAAGCTTCAAAGTGAAGGTTTGGAGTGTAATAAAAAATAAAGAGTAGACATATTATAACAACGTAAGCAAGATGAAAGTTCGGCGTCTAACCAAAGATAATTTTTGGAGTCTAAATAAATTTGGATTGCATAAAACAAAGATGATCAGATTCTGCATAATATGTGAATTCAGAATTAGGATTCGGAAAGAGATTTCATCATCAGAATTCGTTATGAGAATTCATCATCAGAATTCGTAATGATAATTCATCATCAGAATTCGTAATGAGAATTCATTATCAGAATTCATAATGAGCATTCATTATTATAATTCGTAATGAGAATTCATTATCAGAATTCGTAATGAGAATTCATTATCAGAATTCGTAATGAGAATTCATCATCAGAATGTGTATCCTGAATCTGGATTAAAACTGTATCCGGAATTCAAAATGAAACTTTATCACAGTTCTCATTCTGGATTTCGGAGTGAAACGTTATCACAGTTCTTATCCAGAATCCGGATCCTAAAATAGAATATTTCATATCAATGTTTCAAGTTATTCCGAGAAAATAGAAATGAATCTGAATCTCATACTTAAGAAAAATCTAGATGAAAATATGATAAGGATAAATTTTTATAATAAAAGCGATTTTCTTATAAAATCAATTTTCCTTATAAAAGCAATTTTACTTAAGAATAAGGTGTTTGTGATATTCCAAACAAGAAGGAATGGAAAATTCATAAGGAAAACCTTATTGACTCCACAATCTCCCCCTTTTTGGAAAGCACAAACGTCCTTACGAAAAAGAAATTCTAAGAAGAAAGAAAAAACATCAAGGCTTATCTCCCTTTTATTTGAGGATATTGATGAATACGACTAACTCCCCCTTAGGCTTTGAAACTCTAAGGATCGTATTCTAGATTTCCGGAGTGACACTTCATTACGAAAAAGAAAGTCTTCTTTAATGAAAAACTCCCCCTTAGATAGACTCTTATTAGAGTTCTTTTTCCATTAAGGATCTTTTCCTTCCCCCCTTTAGATAAACTCTCATTGGAATTATTCTTTTTCTTAAGGATCTTTTCCTTCTCCCCCTTTGGGGTTTTCAAAATGAAATTGATGGAATGGAAAAAAAATAACAAAGTACCTAAAAATTAGTAATAACAACAAAAGAAACGATAGGCACAATTATCATTAGGTTTGAAATCTCGGCAACAAAGAAAATTAGATACAACAACAAGATCAGATTTAGCTATTTCGGATCTTTTTCCTTCAAAATGAGCCCCTTAAGAATAGTCTTGATCTTCTTTAGGTCTTTATGATCTTCTTCAGTTTGCTTCTCTAAGACCAATATTCTTGCAGATTGAGCTTCAATCTTTTCTTCCTGGGCTTTTAGCTTTTCTTCCTAATCCTTGAACTTTTCTTCCTGAGCCTTCATCTTCTGTTCAAACTCGATGCGATGATCCCTTTCAAATTTCCAGTTTTGAGAGATAGAATTTAGCTTCCCATTCAGATCTCTGACTTCTTGGATCTGGATGTTCTTTTCATCTGTGAGCTTCTCTTCCAAGGAGTAAGTCAACTCATTTATCTTCCTATCCTCAGTCTCAAAGTCATCTTTAACATAGTCTTGAAACTCATCAAATAACCTCATCTCTTCAATAGTCTTCTTCGACCAGTTTGTCATCCTCTTGCAAGATCTTCTATGAGCTTCATAGCCAAAAAAAAACGTTTTGAACTGAGACTCTATTTCAACACACTTTTACATAACCATAGATACAGAATCTATTTTCTGATTTAAAGCATGTTGGAGCATCTAGAATCTTGAGTCAATACTTGAGAAGGTCTGAATGGTTCCCACCAACTTCTTTAAACACTGAACAACAAAGTCATGCCCCAATGAGGATGACTCCGAATCTAAAACATTTCTTGGAGAATTTCCTTCCTCAATAAGCACCAACTTCCTTTTAGAAGAATCACCATATTCTCTTTTCTTGCTAGCCACTGATTTCGGAGTCTCAACAAGGAGTTGCTTTCCCTTGTCTTTTTTCGGAATCAATTCTTGATCAGGATTTTTCTGCTCGCCAGTAGACACTTGAATAATATCATCAACAACTTTTTGAACAGAATATTCCTCATTCTTATCCTTCTCTAGAGTTACTAACTTAGAGGATTCATCCTCTGATGTTCAGAGTGATAGGTGTTCCGAATGCGACCCCTTATAATCATCTACTTCTTTCAATAACTCTCTTGTTTCACCACTTCCTTCAGCGACTACTTATTCCTCTTCCACTTGTTGAATCTGCTCGAGTTGCTCAACATGTTCAGTTGTAATCTCTTCCGGAAAATCAAGGTTTCTTCCTGGAGTCTTAGGTACTGATTCCGAGGAGAAAGATCTCGGAACTAGAATGCTTCCGGATACTATTTCCTTAAATTTTAATAAAGCATGGACTTCCTCAGCTTCTGACATCCTCTTCTTGAGCTTCTTTTCCTTTACTTGTTTTTCATTCTCATCAGCAGTTCTCTCCTTTAAGTCCTTAGCCTCCGTAGGGTCCAATCCGAACTGCGTATCCCCTTCTTTCCTTTTCTCTTTATCTGCTCTCCACTTCGCAACAACCTCATCAGGATAGGCCTTCTTCTTTTTTGGTTTGGGAGGTGCGGTTTGAACTTCCTTAGATTTAGGATCATGTACTTCAGCTGCAACTTCTTTCAACTTTCTTTTCTTTATGGCTTAGATGATTCCAGTTCAGCAGCCTTCGGAGCCGCTTCTTCTTGATTAGGTAAATCGAAGAACTCACCAGTCTCCTTGTTGAAAGCCACATCCTTCCTCTTTTGTGTATCATCACTGACCAACAAAATTTTGCAAACCCTTGGCTTAGATCTGCAAGCTTCCTTGAAAGACTCAAGGCACCGAACTATCAACATTGATAAAATTGTTGGGTACATTACGATCTGGGCTCTGAGATTTCCTTTCTTAAGATTATCAATAAGCTCCAACTTCCTTTTAGACGAATCACCATATTCTCTTTTCTTTCTAGCCACTGATTTCGGAGTCTCAACAAGGAGTTGCTTTACCTTGTCTTTTTTCGAATCAATTCTTGATCAGGAGTTTTCTGCTTTCCAGTTGACACTTGAATAATATCATCAACAACTTTTTGAACAACATCTTCCTCATTCTTATCCTTCTCTGGAGTTACTAACTTAGAGGATTCATCCTCTGAAGTTCGGAGTGATAGGTGTTCCAAAGGTGACCCCTTATAATCATCTACTTCTTTCAATAAGTCTCTTGTTTCACCACTTCCTTCAACAACTACTTCTTCCTCTTCCACTTGTTGAATCTGCTCGAGTTTCTCAACATGTTCAGTTGTAATCTCTTCCAGAAAATCAAGGTTTCTTCCTGGAGTCTTAGGTAGAGATTCCAAAGAGAAAGATCTCGGAACTGGAATGCTTCCGGATACTATTTCATTAAATTTTAACAAAGTTTGGACTCCCTCAGCTTCTGACATCTTCTTCATGAGCTTCTTTTCCTTTACTTGTTTTTCAAGCTCATCAGCAGTTCTCTCCTTTAAGGCCTTATCCTCCATAGGGTCCAATCCGAACTGAGGATCCCCTTATTTCCTTTTCTCTTTATCTTCTCTCCACTTCGCAACAACCTCATTAGGATAGGCCTTCTTCTTTTTTGGTTTGGGAGGTGCGGTTTGAACTTCTATAGATTTAGGATCCTATACTTCAGCTGCAACTTCTTTCAACTTTCTTTTCTTTATTGGCTTAGATGATTCTGGTTCAGCAACCTTCGGAGCCGCTTCTTCTTGATTAGGTAAATCGAAGAACTCACCAGTCTCCTTGTTGAAATCCACATCCATCCTCTTAAGTGTATCATCACTGACCAACAAAATTTTTCAAACCCTTGGCTTAGATCTGCAAGCTTCCTTGAAATACTCAAGGCACTGATCTATCAACTTTGATAAAAATTGTTGGGTACATTACGATCTGGGCTCTGATATTTCCTTTCATAAGATTCTCAGTGGTTATAAGAATATGCCTCATGAGGTTAAACTTCCTTAGCTTTATCTAGAAATATAAGATATAGATCTCACTCTTCTTCAAGCTGTCTTTATCACCTTTCCTTGGTACAATAAGACCTTGTACCCACAACTCTAGAATCCGAATATTTGTAGGCAAACTAGCAATCTTCGGAGCCTTGTCATCATCCAGTCCGAGAGTTTCTAAAGCTTTTTCCTTGTCAAAGCTACCCTTAGTATCCGGCAACACGTGAGAAATAAACTCAGATTCACCTTCATTGTTCAGCACTACCAAGTTGGCTGCCTTAGCATATTAAAGTTTATAAGTCTTACCATAAGACTTAAAAGATAACTTGTCCCTTCCATCTTCCTGAAGAAAAGAAACTGTTTCATAGAACTCTATGAGCAAATCCGAATAGACTTCATCTTGTTTCTCGGGTTTTGACACTGCAACATCTTCCCATCCATTCAACATAATGTTCTTCAAAATAAGAGAATCATAGTTGTTGAATAAATCTGGATGGACTAGCCTTTCCTTGTAAACTAACCATTGTGAAATAGGCTTAGAGGATGACATTTCTTGAGAAGCTAACTCCACAGACATTCGGATCTAAAGACCTCTGAGAAGTTCAGAACGGAGAAAACTGAAGTTCGGAACAGCTTTAAAATAGAGAGGTAGAGATTCGGGATGCGAGAGCTTGAAAACCGATGTGGGAAAAATAATTGGGTCCCCATTATATAGGCAATGAACCGACGGTTCAACTTCCTTGGTTGATCGAACGATTGTGATAAGCTGAAATCAGATCTGACGGTTGAAACTGAATTCTCAAGAAAACATGAATCCGATCTTTTTGAGGTTTTTATTAAAACAAAGAATTAGGAAAACTATAATCCGAAAACATAATACAAGAAAATTATAGGATGTAAAGTATGAATACGAAAACTTATGTAATAAAATCATACCTTTCGGATTTTCTTAGGCGGATTATTCGTAATGGGTAATATAAAAATGACTACGAAAAAATAGTTATTATGAAAAGACAAAGTTCGCAAAAACATTACTACAGAAAACAAACTCAGTATGGAAAAAAACACAGTACGGAAAACAAATTCCAAAAATTTAAGAAAAAAACTTATTAAGAGAGATTCAGTTCGAAGGTTCCGTTATGAAAATACCAGTACCAAATTTTCCATTCCAGAAGTTTTCAATACGAAAATTTCCTTTTTTTTAGAAGTTTTCTTATATGAAAATATCCAGTCTGGAAAATTGTAGTTCCGGACATTTCCATTCCGGAAATCTTCGTTCCGAAAAGATTGAAAAAAAACTTTGAAAAAAAATTGTTATTCTAACAAACAAATTTACTCCCCCAATGAAAAGGAATTTATTACTGTAAGGAGACTTTTTCAACAGAAAGTTAATTAAGGAGGATTACCTTACGGTTATCATTCCTAACTTCTGTTTAATATATTCAAATCTATCAGAAGGCAAAGATTTTGTGAAAATATCAGCAAGTTGATCTTGCATTCCAATAAACTGAAGAATAATATCTCCTTTATGTGTGTGATCCCTAAGAAAGTGATGCCTAATATCTATGTGTTTTGCACGGGAGTGATGTGCAGGGTTCTTACTGAGAGCAATGGCACTTGTGTTATCACACAAAATTTGAGTTTTAATAAAACTCAAGCCATAGTCTGTGAGTGTGTGTTGCATCCACAATACTTGAGCACAACAACTTCCAACTGCTATATATTCAGCTTCAACAGTGGAGAGTGCTACAGAATATTACTTCTTGCAGGACCAAGAAACTAATGAATCTCCTAATAAATGACAAGTTCCGGATATACTTTTTCTATCCATTCTACATCCACCAAAGTCAGCATCAAAAAATCTTTTTAGAACAAAATCATTTCCAGAAGTATAAAATAATCCTAGATCCATAGTTCCCTTAAGGTAGCGAAAAATTCATTTAATGCCTTTAAGTGAGATTCCTTAGGATTGGATTGATATCTTGCACATAAGCATACTGAGAACATTATGTCTGGTCGACTAGCTGTTAAGTAAAATAAACTTCTTATCATACCTCTAAAAATTGTTTTCATTTAAAATGGAACAAATTACAATATAAAATTGATGAATTTATTTTATTTGAATTTAATAATTATTAAAATAAATTTCGAATAATTGAATATATAAAAGAAAGTGCAGTATATAGGTAGTTGGTGAGTTATTTGGGCCCCCATTATGCTATTACATTGTTATAAAACAAACAGGAAGTAGGAAACAATTGTAAATTTGATGGTGATGATTTTACATTGGGAAGTGTCATAGGGATGTGTGTATACACATATTGCAGAGATAATTTTGAGAGTGCAGAGGAATATAGCTATAAAAAGTATTGTAACTTTTAGATGATGACTATGTTTCTTACATATTTTTTATATTTGATATAAAAATGTATTAAAATGTTGTTTGAACTATTCAATGGGCCTTCTTAATTTATAAAAAAAATTATATAAATGTTCTACTTAATCCATTATTTTAGAAATATTACATAATTTGAAATTCTATTTCTAAAAGTATATTTCAATATTTTGAAATGTCTAACATGTTTTGTTTAAATATAATTTAAATTCCAAATGTGTTTTATTTATAATTGAAATCGATCCTTTGGATAATCTATTGTTTTTACCTTTTATAGATTACTAGGTGAGATCATACTATGAGTTTTATATGACACCCTACTTTTCCTTTTGGGTGTTTGTATAATTTATTCTTCCTAGTTTGAGTAATGGGAAAGGATCTATTGGAGGTGGATCCAGCTATGGAACCATGGTCATGGTGTGTTTTTTTCTTTAGTGATTGTATGTTTTTTTGACTTGGTACATGGGTTAAAGTAATTTTGTCTTTCTATGTGTTGTTGTATTCTAGTACATTATTCCCTGTGGAGTTTCATTTATATGGATATTGTCATGATTGTACTACTTTAGTTATGTCTTGTGGGAAAATAATTCCCACTTTCATGTTTTATGATTCCAGGTGCTAGTCGCTAACCCAAGTGAATCGTGAAAACCCATAGGGTTCTATTAGGACTGACTCAGTTATCAGGTTTGTAGGGTACCCGAGATGGTTCGTGATAAATATTTCTAACATCCCATTATAGTTCTGAAAGGTATTCCTTAATCCTTGTCATGGTTTTTATTTTATTTTTTGAATATTCTGGGTAATGAATTAATTTTGAGGATACCTTAAATTGTGATACCATGTATTTTTTGGATTCAAATTTTTAATGTTCAATTTCTCTAGTCTTTGTAGGATTACACTTCATGTAACTAGATTACATGTCGTGTAATGGAACTTCAATGAGTCATGAATTGATTCACACTATGATGGGTAAAAATGGTTACTGTACATTACACATAATTAGTCATTTAATGATTGGTTTTTTAATTCAAGACATCAAGATTTAAGTAAGTGCGATGCATTTTTTAGTGGTTATGAAGTATAATTTTTTCAAGATGTGTATTGTAATTACACATCATGTAATACACAAAACGAATTTTTAAAATAGGTAGTGCAGATAGTCATTCATTTTGACCCTTGCATGGTTTATTCTACATTAACCAAAGGCTTTTTTCAGGAGAATTTGGAGACTTACAATACTTCTAAATTCATTCATTCATTATACAATCATCGTTGAGCATGAAGTGTTATTCCTAATTATGCTTTATTCCTCATTATCTATCAATATCTCTTTCTTATTCATTGGTATTTTGATAGACCATCTTAGAAGTGAAGGATATATTCCTTATTGTGTTTTCTCTCATCTCATGTTTAGGTGTCTTGGCCTTCTCTGCATTTCTTCTCATTTACAGACATAGTTGTGAGTGTTCAGTTATGGGAAAAGGTAAGCGGTTCCATCCCATATTTCTCAATTTATCTCCATTGTAAGGACTTATTTATTTTAATTATTATTTAAATTCAATTGATCAAGCTTTCAGGCAATTGTTTTGAAAATCCCAATTGCAGTGAATATAGAGGTTTGAAATGGTTTTGGTATGAGAACATAGAAGGACCCCAATTCCATTGAATCATGGCTGGGTTTATGGAAATTTGATCATTTATATTTTTTAATTTAAATTATGGTTTTGATTGAAATGATTTAAATAAATGTTTAATTTAATTTTTGAAATAATTGTTAAATAATGTAATGGGGATTTAATAGATTTCAAAATTTTTACGATTTCATAAAAATGATATTATTGAATTCTAGTGATTTTCTCTTGAAATATGAGTGCTTTTTATTAAAAACATATTTTTTTTAAATGGAAAAAATTTGAATTTTATATAGACTCCTGGGATTTTATTTTATTTTTATTGGTCATAAAATAAATTTATCATTGTAGATTTTGTAAGATCACCTTTAACTCTTAGGTAGTTGGTGGGTTATTGGGTCACACTCTATGCTATTACAATGTTCTAAACAAACATGTAGTGGTTCACACCCCTGAAGTGATGGTGAAGAGTCATTACTGACATGTTTCATAGGGACATGTATTTATGCATATTACGGAGAACACATAGAGTGTGCATAGTCCTATATAGAGAAATACTATCGTACCATTTGGAATATGGGCATGATTCTCTCTTGTTGTTTATATTTGAGATAAAAAAGTATACCAATATTTTTTGAAAATATCTACATCCCTATGGAATTTATATAAACTATTTTATACAAATGTTTTATATAAGAATTTTTTTTGAAATATTCCATCATTTGTAAATCCTTTTCTTAATGAGTCATTCCATGTTTTTATTTGTATTTCATGATTTGTTTAAACATTTATTAAATTAAAAATGTATTTTATTTAAAATTTAAATCAAATGTATGTTGAATATATATTTGGAATCTGTTATGAAATCCTTGATGATACCCTACATTGATTTTTAGATCACAGAACACATTTTTCTTCAAGTTTTTGCAAACATTATTCTTCCCGGTTTTAATATTGGGAAGGGAAATCTTGTAGGTGGATCCAGATATTGATCCTCGGTCTTGGTGAGTATTGTCATGAGGGTCTTCTAGAGTTTTCTCCATTTACTACCTAGGTTATAGTATTGTGGTCTTTTTATGCCTTTTTGTATTCTATTATTTTACTCCCATTTGAGTTTATTTTATTTTCATATTGACTTTCTTGTCAAACTTCTTCTATGTCTTGAATAAAATTATTTCCCACAAGAAACTTTTATGATTCTAGGTGTTAGTCGTAAACCATTGGGGATTAGGAACACCCTCCGGACTATGTCGAGGTCTATTCGATTATCGGGTTACTAGGATACGAGGGATAGTTTGTGAAAAATTGGTATCATTGTAGGTTTTTGGGCATGTTTTCTTGATGTTAGTATGCATTTTCAAAAACATGTCTAAATTAATAGGTTGTTTTGACTGAGAGTATGGACATCTATCTCTGCAATGACCCTAATGTTTCCATGGGTGGTTATGGAAGTACATCTTCAGAATTAGTTTAGGTCACTTCCCTATTCTAAATTTGATAGGGTAGATTCTAAATTTGGTTTCTTCTTCTATTGGGAATAAATTTCCTTGTTTGTCAATTGTGTGTTAATATAATGTATTGATTTTTGTCTCTTGATGTTATGTAGCATTGTTCCTCCGAGTAGATGTGATGATCAGATTCAGGAGGAAGTTATAGCTCAAATGTAACGAGTGAATCATCCAGTCTATCCAAATATAGTTGAGTTGATTGTGATAATTATATATTCTCGATGATTAGAAAAACCTCTTATCCCTATTCCATCTCTAGCATCAGATCCTTATAAAGATGTTATTTGGAAACCTTTCTAGGCGTTCCTTCTCCAAAAGCCACTAGTTTTCATAGGCTTCAATTATCCAAAAATTTCTGAGTAATGGTTTGAAAAGAATGAATTTATATTTCAGTTATTGGGTACAACAGACAATATCATGGAGAAGTACGGTACCTTTATTGTGGAAGTACAATGAAGGGTATGGTGGGACACAATTGAAACAGGGAAGATTCATGAAGAATTATCTTGGTAATTAATCATGTTTCTTTTCACCGACTAGTTCTATCATGAGTCAAAGCTGTTGGATAAGTTTGAGGAGTTTTTCATGATCGAGCTGGCCAATAAAACCATGACTGAGTATTGAAATCACATTGCCAATCTCATGTAGTTTTTACTTGATAGTGTATCTGATGTGATTATTAAGCTATGATGGTTTGATTTAATATTCCAATTAGATATTTGATCCTAGTTTTTCTTTTTGAACCAACCTTCCTTTGATGATGTGTAGGATAGGTAAATGATATTTGATATGGACCTGTTAGGGATGTTAAGGTTATTATGAGTTCCTTTTAGTCATAGTGGTAGTGTGATTCCCATTAATGGAAAATTAAAGTGTGGTGATTCTCATGGAAATTCGTTACAATAGGGTTACTCTAGACTTTTTATTGGGATAGGAGGAAGATCCTTGTTTCCCTGCTAGTGTTTCAATCTAGGAAATTCGAGGAGGGTTTTCACTGAGTCTCTTAAGTACTATAACTCATGAAAATGTTCAAGGTACATACAAACACTCTGTCATAATGTTTTAGAACCACATTGTGAAATTAGATCATCATCTCCTCCTAAAACTATTGGGAAATTAAATTTTGGATGTATAAATAGGTTCCAACAAGAGGAATCCAAATGTAAGAAACTTCAATCCATGGATGAGTGTCCACATGATATAAGCATGGGTCCATCAATGGTGGAATGTAAAATTACTCTAGAATAATCATTAGGGACGAATATTTTATCAAAATGGTGAACATCATTGATTTATTTCAATCCTTATTTTTGAAATGATAAATCATTATATGAATATTTTTTCATCTGAAATGTATGTTACTACACCCTGTGTTATGATGAGACAATAGGATCTGTAATGTCTTTATTCTATCTTATCTCTATGTTACGTAAACCTACCGTGTAGTTTTATAGTTCTCAACATGAAATATATTGTCGTCATATTTGGGATGGATGGGATAATTTCCAACAGATCCATGGTTTATTATTATCATTTATGGTTCTTTATTACTACCCCCAATGTGGATTCTTTTATCTTCCAAGGAGAATGGGACCCAAGGTCATGCAGAGACAACCCTTTTTATCCCGAATTGTGGATGGTAATATCAGTGTCTTTTTATCAGGACCAATATTCAATGGGTGGTGATCTATCCCCATTCACAGATGATTTTCCTAATGTGATTGCTTCCGAATTCTCTAGTTTTCTACTAGTTAGGGTGGTTTAATTTTCTATTTATTTAATTCAGATAACTCATCTAGTTTTAATTTCATATTAATCCATGGCATCAGCTGAATTTAAAGATCTAAAGTCAAAGTTATACAATCTTCATGAAAAAGGATTTAAACGTCTGAGTGCATAACCTTGTGTTGCACGAGTTTTCATTCATAAGGAGGATGATGGTTCTTTTAGATTATGTGAGGATTACTGAAATCTCAATAGTGTTATGTTAAATAAAATGTATACATTTCCATAAATTGATGATTTGATTGATCAGTTTAATGGGCAAAACTATTGTTCAAATATAGTCCTTTGATATGGATACAATTTGTTGAGGATAAAAGAATATATCATTAAAACCCCACCATTTATAGAATGTGTGTCCATTATGAGTACCTAGTTATAATATTTGGTCTAAAAAATTATTTGGAACTATTATGGATATGATTAATCAGGTTTTCCATGAGTATTTGGATTCATTTATGGAGGTATTTTTGGATGAAATCCTCTTTTACTATCAATACGAGGAGGATCATGTGAACTATCTATTTATATTTTTGAGTCTGTAGGTAAATTGCGGACATAATTCCATGATTTTGAAGTCTGATTTTTGGAATCATGAAGTTAATTTATTAAGACACATGGTGTCTGAAAATGGAATATCAATTGATACTATGAAGTTAATGGTTTTTATGACTTGGTAGAAACCACATAATTTCTTTGAGATTTTTTGTTTCTTCTTCTTAAGCGGATACTATCATCGATTCATGAATCACTTCTCGAAGTTTTCTTCTTGAATTACTGCACTAACTAGTAAAGGGGTGATGTTTTGTTAGAATGAAAAATGATAGAGTTATTTTGTTGACATGAAATATCATTTAACTAAGGTTTAGTTGTTTTATCTTTTGGATGTTGTGAAAGGCTATTTGGTTACTGTGAAGCAATAGATTGAATTTTGGGTTGGGTTCTTATGAAAGGTAACAATGTTGTCGCCATTGGATCTTGTTATCTAAGACCATGCAATAATATATATCATACCCATGACCTTAAAATTTCAGGTATAATACATTGTCATTGGTTTTTTCGATATTAACATTACAGTGAATGGTTTATTTTTTATTTGGACAATAAAATCTTTTCTTATATATTTTCTCAAAAAGAATTAAATCCCCACCAGAGACATGGGGTGGAGTACTGGAATTTTTTCAACATTGAAATAACTTATACCTAGAGGAAAGGGAATATCATTTTAGACATGTTAATAATTTATCTTCTAACCCAAGTAGTTAAATAATCTTCGGAAAAGTGGAATTTGGTGTCTCTCTTTGGAAATTTTTTTATTACAAGACACGAGAAAGGGGATGAATTTTGTTTAGACATCATTCAGTTGACATCCTATCTTCTCGAGAATGTTCTTCTAGATATATACCTTTATGATGAATTCAATTACTCTAGAGTCTTTTTTGGTGGGGAGATATGGTTTCACATTGGTCCTTCTCTAATTATGGGGTTATAGGCTATCAGAGTCACTTCTTTGGTCTATTTGTAGCAATTATGTAAATAATGGGATATTTCCATAATTTCTAGTGGCTTATGCACCCCTGATCAACTAAGATGTTTTATAACATATGTTGGTAGGATTGGTAGCCGAATATGAGTTTGGACATTGATAAGTTTATTTACCGTTTCTATACATTCAAATAGGTGAAATCTGAGCACCAAAATACTTGATGATTACGTCAACCACTTCATGTTAATACATGGAAGTGGGATGAAATTATAATGCCCATTGTGGTTGGGTGTAATCATTCCTAGAAGAATTGGAATGTGATATGTGGTTTGATTTAAAGGATAACCAATTATTCTCAATGTATACCCATTTGGGATACAACCAAAGTTGGGGAGTTATGAAATCTCTTTGTTGAAGTGATTTTATGTTTTCATAGATTTATTTATGTTGTAAACATTAATATGGATCCTTGATTTACTTATGGGTTTTTATAGGCCATTAGCTGGAACTAGGATCTAAGGTTCACATAATAATGTCCTACCATGTATAGTTAAATTGATAGATAGAAGTATATTTATATATTTCAAATGATATGATTTGTGTTTTTGTTCTTAACATCGGTGGTATTGGGATGATCACTTGGAAATCTAATTTTTCTAATAACAATATTAACTAACCTATGATAAGAATGGAACCTTTTTTAGACTTTTATGTTTGTCCTTGTAAATATCCATTGTGTTGGTTGGATTTTTGGGAAAGTTAATTGGTGGGAACATGATTAGTGCATAAGAAGATAAAAAATATTAAATTGATTCATCAAATAATGTTGAAATCGTGGATCTGATGTAAGTTTTATGTTGATTGCATCAATATATAGTTAGAGTTCTCAGTTGGTGAGCAGGTGTTCCAAACGGATTCACCCCAGCAGGATCATCAACTACATTGGAGGGAAGGGAAGATTTCTCCATATTTCATGGGACCTTTTTGTGTTTTTTGAGTTTGTGGTGAAGGATTATTAGCATTTAGCAATTCCACCATAGCTGATGACAATTCATAAATTATTCAATGTATCATATCTAAGAAAGTATATTTATGATTGAACACATATTTTGAGCTGGAATGATATTGATATTGAACCTGATTTATCTCTAACTAAACGGCCAGTTAGGATTTCTAATTCTAAGACCAAGGTAATTTGTTGTAAGAGGATACCTTTTGTTTATGTTCTATGGATGCATTGTTTAGATAGTCACGATACATTGGGATTCAAGGTACTACTGAGAGATCATTGGAATCATCTTTTTTCCATGTACGCTAGTTCATAGCCTTTTTGGGGAGAGAATGTTATTATTGTGGGGAGGTTATAACATCTCGTTATCATTATGACTGGTCCAACATAAACCTCACCACAGTGTTTCCTTTTTGTTGACTGGGATGTGTCAAGATTTAATTGGGATGAAATATATAATGGAGAAATATAATATAATAGACACTAACATTTAACCATCCTATTCTGCAGACTATCCAAGGATTACATGTCATGGGACATGGATACATATAATTTAATGGCTCTAAAACATGTCGTGAATAGATTCGCACTATGATGGGTACATGTATTTATTTTCCATTACATTCCATGAAGGATTTGATGATAAGTTA
Source organism: Viscum album (assembly GCA_963277665.1). Lineage (NCBI taxonomy): Eukaryota > Viridiplantae > Streptophyta > Magnoliopsida > Santalales > Viscaceae > Viscum > Viscum album. Next base: position 123,377,086 of record OY728138.1, on the reverse strand, counting down.
TTAATTATGTGCATTAAGATTAATGTCATGGTGAGGAATTTTTTGGATGCTGTGAAATTTATGTATTTTACAAAGTGTATTTGGATTAAATATCATGTAACACCCGAAGGAATTTGTAATACGGAATGTGAGGCATTAATTTAATTTTTCTCTCATTTATTGTTTTTTTCACATGACCCAAGGATTTTTTTCATTTAAATAAGGAGCCTTCCTAGCAACTCAAATCCATACATTAACAATTCGACTATCTTTGTGCCTGTGGTGTAATTCCTTGGTAAGCCTTATACCTCATTCTTCATCTATATATCTTTATTCTACATTAGGATTTTGATAGATATTATTGATATTGATGGATTTATGCCTTGTGTTGTTGGATCTCATTTCTAGGATGGGTTACTAGGTCATCTCAGCCATAGTTCACATTGGTGGATTCCACTGTGAGTATTGAGTATATAAATATGTTAGGAGGTCCTATCCTAATAATCCATATTTAAAAACACTATAGTGATTTATTTATTTCATTAATTGATTTAAATTTAATCGCTCAAACTTTCTTTCAATTGTTTTTATAAAACCCAATTCATCTAAATTAAAAGATTTGAAATGGTGTTGGAATGAGAACATGGAAATTCCATTATTCCATTGAATTGGGTTGTGTTTATAGAGAATGGATAATTTAATTTTTTAAATTTAATTTTTTTATAGAAATTATTTCAATAGTTTTTTTGAAATTAATTATTGTAAGAGTTATGAAATGATGTAATTCATGCTGAGTGGATTTGAAACATATTATAATTTCTCAAAAAATAATTTGATAGAAACCCAGTGTTTATATATTTGAAAGTGGTTGGTCTTGGATTAATTTTTTTTTCATATATTATAATTGAATTATAAATGGATGAATGTGATTTAATTTTATTTTAAACAGTCTTAAAAAAATTCCCATAATTAATTATGTAAGAACACTTTCAATCCTTATTTAGTTTGGGAGTTATTTAGACACACACTATGTTGTTATAACATTCTAAAACATACATCCAGTGGGTCACATCATTGATTGGATGGTGATGAGTCATCTTTGGATATTATCATAATGACGTTTGAATACACATATTATTGAGATCACACAGAGAGTTCAGATTCGTACAACTGAATTTAATATCATACCTTTAAGCATATGACGATGTTGATCACTTGTTTTTTATATTTGAGATATAAATGTATTCTAATTTTGTTTGATTGACATTACATCCCAATTAAATTTATATAAACTATTTTATATAAATATTTTACGTAACCCAGTGTTATTGAAATATTCAATAAATTTTAACGACATTTCTTAATGTGCTTTTCTGTCTTTTGAAATGTATATAAATTATTTTAAAATATTATTTAAACTAAAAACTATTTTATTTTAATTTCAATGAATTTTTTACATAATCTATTGTCAAAATATTTTATGGAATCCTTGGTGAGTACCTACTAGGATTATTAGATAACACCCTACATTTTCTTAAACGTGTTTGTACATTTTCTAATTCCATGTCAGGGAAAGGGTAACAGATATCTTGGAGGTGAATCTAGCTATTGAAAATTTTCTATGGTGAGATTTATCATTATGGACTTGGGCTTCATTCAGTTAGGTACAAGGGTTTTAGTACATTGTTATTTTTATGCCTTCTGTATTATGGTACATTACTCCCATTGATGTATCTTTTATATTCATATTGAATTTCTTATCATACATCTTCTATGTCTTGTGGGAAACTATTCCCACTTTATCATTATTTGATTCCAAGTTATAGTCATATAACCATGGGTGTTAGGAACACCATTAGAGTTATGTAAGGTCCGCCTTAGATATCATGTTAATATGGTACCAGATATAGTTCATGATAGATTTATATCAACTGATGTTTCTGATCTTTTGTCTTGAAGCTAGTATGAATTTTTAAAATCTTCTCAGGACCATGGAGGTAGTTGTGATTGATTTCATTGACATCTCTCACCAAATTAAACCTTATGTCTCCATGAGTGTTTAGGGAAGGATATCTTTTGGATTATTTCTAATATATTCTCTATTATAATTTGGATATAGAGGGATCCAAATTTTCTAGTTCTTTATGATGGGAATAATTGCCCTTGTTTGTCAGTTGTGTATTAATCAAATGTATTCTTTTTCTTCTTCTAATGTTTTATAGAATCTTTCCTATAAGAATACATGCATATTGGATCCAAGAGTTAGCTATTTCTAAACCACAATTAGTGGATCATACAATGGAACAAAATATAGTAGAGGTGATTGTGTGCACTATACAGGCTATGTGATATGAGCAACCTCTAGTAACCATTTCGGTTCCATATAAAGATCATCAAGGGTATGTTCTACAGAAAAATTCTCAATATATACTTTTCTAAAATCCATTATTTTTTAATTGTCCCATTGATCCCCAATGTGTTGAGGAATGGTTGTGAAAGATAGAATATCTTTTTTTGTTCTTTGAGATACTGGATGATATAAGGGTGAAGTGTGACACATTAATACTAGATGGAACAAGCATGTCATGGTGGGACATGATAGTGATGGTGAAGAAACATGAAGTATTAAAGTGGAATGACTACAATTTTCATTTCACCAACCAGTTATATCAATAGTAAATTTGGTTTTCTCTGACTATGTTGTTTTCAATCTTGTTTAAGTTGGAAAAACTGGGACTGATTATTAAAATTACATTGTCAAGGTCGTGTAGTTTTCACCTAATATTTTATCTAATTCGAAGATGAAGGATTGAATTTTTTAGTTGGTAATCCTATCATATATTAATTCCTAGATTTTCTTGAAGAATCTTTCAACTTATATTGATGTTCTAGATATGGAAATGATGGTTGATATGGGCCTAGATAGAAATTCTTGTTAATCGAGAGTTCCTTTTTCTCATAACAGCAACTTGAATCCCTTCAAGGGAAAATAGGAGGGTGATGATTATCACTACATTTGCTGATGGTAGAGTTACTCCAAACCTTCTATAGTGATAGGAAGTATCTCCTTGATTTTCTACCACTACTTCATGCACAGAAATAATTAGAGGGTTTTCAAAAATGTACTAAATAACAATAGATCATGAAGAAATTTAGAGAACATATAGAGATTCTACTATAACATTCATGCGCCATATAGTGGATCAAGATCATTATATCCCCCTAAAACCATGAGGAAATCAAATTCTTCATATATAAAACGGTTCCAACCACAATCATCAGAAACAAACCAACTTCACATAGTGTAAGAGTCTTCAATGGAAGCATACATGGTTCTAACAATTGTGAAAGGTACCATTACTATCGCATCATCATTCGGGACTACTATTTTTTATACTGGTTCATCTCATTTTTTATTTCAACCCGTATTGTTAATATGATAAATCATTCTATGAAGATTGTATCTTATGAAATAGATACTACTAAACCCCTTGGTATGAAGATTGGGAAGGGACATTGTAGACGTACATGTTTCCTCTCTCTCTATTTCTCTCACACATTGAGCTAGCTTGGAGTTATTAGTTCTGTACATGAAATCTCTTGACATGAAACTAAGGATGGTTTTGATCAATTCCAATAGATCCAAAATTTATTATTATATTTTATGGGTCTATAATACTACACTGAGTGGTATGTTTGTTGCCTTTAAAAGATAATGGTACCTGAGGTAAACCATATCCATACACTCTTGTCCGGAATTGAAAAAAGTGATTCAAGTGTTATTATTTTATCTTGAGTTGGATTTAATGAATGGTGATGTCCCTCATATCTTCAATGTTTTTCTTGATGTGTTTCCTTCTTAGCTATTTGGTTTTCTGCAAGTATGAGTGGTTGTGCTTTCTATTGATTTATTTTCTGGAAGTCAAACAGATTCAATTCTCTCTTAGCACAAGGAACCAACATAACTGAATGAGATGAATTCCTAGATTGATGGTCTTTATGAAAAATCATTTATACATGCATGTGTGTCACCTTGGGTGGCACAATAACCTTTACTAAGAAGGCAAAAGGTTCTATTTTCTTACAGGTTGATTACCAAAATGTCAATTGAGATATGGTAAAGAAAATTTTCATGATTCCATGGATTGATGATATGCTAGATAAGTTGAAAGGGGATAAGTGGTTTTCAAATATCGGCATTCCATATTGTTATAATTAGATGAGGATAATGGAATAGGACATTTAAATAACCATCTTTTCGAGAAGGTAGGGCCATTACAAGTACCTTCATATGCCCTTTGGTCTAACAAATTTCTTGCAGTTTTCATGGCATTGATGAAAATGATTTTCCATGAGTATATGGATACCGTTTAGAAGTATTTATGGTTAAAACACTCATTTAATTAAATTATATAGAGGATTGTATGCAACTTATGAGAACATTTCTGAGTCTACTATAAGGTCACCAACTTTATGAAATGATTTTGAAGCGTGATTTCTCGATTTAGGATATGAAATTCATGGGACACACATTGCCTAAATGATGTATATAAATTTATACTAATAAGTTAAAGGCTATAAAAACATTTGACGAAACAATGAATGAATTCAACATTTAATGATCCTTGTGCTTAACCAGATACTATCATCAGTTCCTGAAGGACTTCTGTATGTTAGATTCTATCATGATTATTCCAACTCCAAAGGGTGTGATGTTTTAATGAAATGATAAATGTTAGAGTAATTTTGTTGAGTTCAATTGTTTTTTGAATACTATACAAATTTTATCTCTTCTAGAAGCAGGTTATGGCTAGGTGGTATATTTTGATTTATCAGGTTTAGGATTGGGATTTTTTCTTAGGCAAAGTAATCATGTTGTAGCATATTGATCTCATCTTCTTGGGACAAAATGAGAAGAATTGTCCTACCCAAGACCTTGAACCTAAAAATTTAATGCGCACAATTATGTTATGAAGACATTAGCTTTATTTTGAATGGTTTCTTTGGTATTTACATGAAAAATGTATGAGTTATACATTCTATCAAAAATAATTAAATATCCACCAGTTAGGATTGGTGGATTTCCTAAAATCATTTGAATTTAATATCCCATATAAGCTAGGGAAAGGGAATGTAATTATAGATGCATCATGTATGAAAAATCCATCCTATGTAGTTAATGAATCATCATATTTGTATAATTTGATGTCACGCTTTGAATAGTTTGATATTGGAGTTTAGGAGAAAGGGGATGAAGATTATTTATCCAATGTTCAGTTGGAATCCTCACTTATTGATATTATTATCCAAGGTCAAAAACTAGAAGATGAATTTCATATAATTATATACTCACTTTATATTGGGGAGATATTTGTGAATTTTTTGTTCTCTATAATGTATTTTCTATGCTATCAGAGTCACTTTATTGTAACCTTAGCATCAGAGAACGCTATAATAGTATATTTTCATAATTCCTAGTGGTATGTACTCCAAGGAACCATGATAATGTTTTGTGATATGTAGAAGTAGTTCTTGTTTCCTAGTATGAAGTTGTACATTGTTGAGTCTGTTTCCCATGAATATACATTCAAATAGGTGATAGTGGATCACAAATATCCTTAATGTATACTCCAACCACATCTAGTACCTACTTGAGAGTAGGATGAAATTTTTAATGACTTTTTGGTTGGTTTGTGTCATACCGAGATGAAGAAGAAGGTGTTATGGGTCGGGATCGATTAGTTGAAAATTCAGTTCAATTTAAACAAATTCATGATACAACCAAAGTGGAGGAGTAGGGAAATAACTATGTTAAAATGGAATGAACTTTTTTACCGAGTCTCATATGATATAGTATCTAATAGGGATACTCAATTTACATCTCTTTTTTTGAGAGGTCTTTAAGAGGAATTGGGATCTCTTTTTCATATGAGTATGGATTACCATCCATAATCAGATAGCCGGATAAAGATATCTATATATATTCTTTAGGTTACACTTTACGGCTGTGTTATCAACATTAGTGGATCTGGGAATGATCACTTGTGACTGTTTGAGTCTTATTATAATAATACATACTAGTATACAATTAGAATTAGACCTTTTGATGAATTGTATGGAGGGAATGTTTTGTCTCTATTTTGTTGGTCAAAGATTGGAGAACATTCCTTTTTTGGACCATGTTTGGTGCAGTATGCGACATCAATGATTCAGGTGATACATCAGATAATGTTGATAGCACCAAACCAATATAAGCCATCTTCTGATCACTATTGTAGACTATTGGTGTTCTCCATTGGTGAGTAGGTATTCTTAAAGGTTTCGTCGTGTTTGGGTCATCAATGACTTGTGATATAAGGACCCAACCATAAAACATTACATAATATTGAATTGAATAAATAATTAGCATTGAGTTTCTTCATAGGGTTAGAGTTTTAGAGAATTAGTCCATGATTATTAAATTACATCTTAAAATTTACAAAGAAAACACTTCTACACAGTTTCCATTTTTTCATAAAATAACAACTCTTGAATAAAAGAGTATTTCCTAGTTCCATGTTTTCGAAATCATGACTTTTCCATGATCCCATCCATGACCCTATACATTTATATGTCTTGTGAAAAACATTTTAAAACATGGGTAGAGGATAAAAAGCTCAATAAGGGTTATAAAATAAAGAAATAAAACATTAGTACATCAAAACATAAGATTATTAAAATACCTCATGAAATCATAATATTTATGAATAACACATAGAAAACATAAATGTTAATGGTAACTTGTGTCATCCATAAGATACATACCTTTTAGGTTTCACAGCTACGTAGGGATTTACATTGGGAATATACATAAAACTATATTACCTAAATCACTTAAGAGAAAAATTATCATTTACCTCTGTCATGTTACCCAGTGAATTGGAGAGTTTTTTCAGGCTCACCTACCCATTTTTTATTAAGGATCCACCCGTATACGTAAAAAAATACCCATAAACCATTACACATAAAACAAGAATAATGTAAAGATAACATTTATACATTTTAATAACAATATATCATTTTAATATATTGAAACAACCAATGATTTATAAATACCTTTTCCAAAACCAAACTATGTAAAAAAGGTATATAGTATTTATTTTCCTTAAAAAAACACTTCAGCTAGTTAAGGAAGCCAATGATCAAATAAAACCCATAGTGGCAATATGGTCATTATCACCATGTACATTAAAAAGATTTTTTTTCATTTAGTAAAATTACTTATTGAAAATGATTCCCTTTGAATTAAATGAAATGTCAATTGTTTTTATACACCATATAAATGAATTTCATGTACAAATCAAAATATGCCTCAACTAAATGTGATTGAGACGAAGTCCCTTAGCTATTCTATGACTTGACATGTTAGTTCTTTAAATCAGTTGAATAATAAAATATTGTTAATTTCTAAATTATTGAGAACCTTTTTCATATAAATTATTCCATTTTCATCACTTATTACCACGTTATAATCATTAAATAATATTTTTAATTTAATAACGGTCGTCTTGTCGATATTTGGTACTTATAATTACAAGTTTTCCATGTTGTTAAAAGTCCATTATATATAGAATTTTATTCATTATTAACATCTCATATAAATTATATATATCCAGTATATATGTATTTAGAATAGTCCATATTATTTGGATATATTAAAATGAAATGCACCGTTTATGGAGATGGTAAGTCCTACGTACGCATGACCGCTACTTTGATTTCTTTTTTCATTATTAGAGGAATAAAAACCAAATGAAACATATCTATATTATAATTCCAGTATAAAATCATATTAATTATACATTACATAATTTCATTAACACCAAAATTTATATGTTTCATGTATTGTATGAACAATTCATATAACTTTGAGTGTGTGGTAGTCTGCACTTCCTCAAATGAAATTATCGTATATATTCCACATGAAAAGCATAAAGGCAGGTTTCAAAATATAATTGTGGGAGCATAGAGAAAATATAAATATCATAAATATCATATATAATTATTTATCTTTTATAATGGCCACCATGAGAGGTGTAAGGAGATAATTGAAAAAACATCATTTGGTGAGGCTTTAGTTCGTCGTCTGTAGAAATAATATGTTTGTATCTATTTAATGGGTGTGATTGTATGTTTTTTTTCGAATAATTCTCATGAAAACAACATAGTATACTGAGGATACTGGTTTTTTTTATAAAATAAAGTATTAAAAAGAGTTTAGGGGTTGGAAAAGTAAAATAAAAGAAATGAACTTATGAGAAGTCATTACCTTTATATCAGGAAACTCCCTTTGGTTTGAACCAAAATAATTTCAGGAGGGGCCTCCTTCCCAAGGTAAGACTTATAGGTGTAATATAGGGATATAGTGAGATTATTTGGGAAGACTTTTGATGATCCAATGGTGTGGACAGGTGTCAGTAATGTGTTAGAGGTGATTGCTTTTTATAAGGGGGAGGAGTGGTTCATTAAAAATGATTGAAAATAATATTTTATTGTCAACTAAATTTCTATTTAAAAATGTCCCAATATTATTAAATTTAAAGATAATATGACTATTACTTGAAATCCTATCAACCAATAGGTTTTAGACATGTTTTGGTTTCTAATTTAATCATATCATTTAGCTTTAAAACTTAGTTAACTAATTTGACTCTTACCATGACTTCTTGTGTTTTACCTCTATAATGTTAATATAGTTACAATATGTAATTCCCTGACCCTAGTTACCTAAATTAGGTGCATTGTTACATTACATTAGCATTATTAAAAGGAATCATTTATTGAAGGACCGATCAATTTAGCAGTCTTGGAAAATGGATTACAAACTTGAACATTACATTACAACTTAGAAAATAAAACATAACATTAATGATACTATGAGAACGCCATTAATCCCTTATAATAACATTAATTATCAATCATAATACAAATCATGAAATCCTTGGAAAATAAAACATAAGAAATGGGGTGATCTCAATTGCTCAGTAAGGGAAAGCAATACATCATAAGATAACATAAACATTAAGCATGGCGAATAATTAAAAACACATAACATTACAAATAATAAACAAGAAAAAATTATGGAAGGAATATGAGTTTAGTAAATAATTCCATAATAAAACATATTCTTGGGTATTCTACAAGTTGAATAATCTTATGAACCATCAATAATACTTTCATAATGAGGGAATTTATAATGCCAGAAATTCAGAAACATCTTGTCAAGGCATCGACCAAGATGTCTAAAAATGATTTAGGCCTCGGTAAAAACCATATATAAAATTGGGGAAGGCCTTGTCCAATTCCAAGTCTAATTATATCATGATACATACCGATGCACTGATGAGATATAGCAGTATCCACCCATAACATACTTTTCCAATACATTCTTATTTGAAAAGGTTGAAACAAAACATAAACATTCATATTAAAACTAACATACAAAATGCCAATAATTTTTTCATAAACCATGAATGGTATAAAAATAACACTTCCATTGTCAAAAATATAAAAAAATATTCAATACAATATGGACGATTTTTTTAATAAATCAACTTTAAACAAGTTTAAAATCCACCCAAGGATGTTGACATAGATGAAGTAAAAACTATTTGAAAGAAATGACTCTTTCTATTTTGAAACCATTTCAGAGTCACATAATTATAAAGGAAAACACTTATTTGGAAAATAATATTATAATATATTAATGGAAGCTTTGATGATGTTGTAATAGTATAAAATTTCTGCACTCACAGTATAAGTCAAAAAACATTCTTACCTTAATTGTTTCGAAAATGACATAATGTACATTGTTTGGAAAACGATGGAAAGATTCATTTCAAAACATATAAAGTCGAATAAGGGTATAAATGACTTTATAACATAATCTAGTAAGTATTAAAAATGTTTTGAATTTTTTTTAAGAAAACATGGATGTGGATGATAAATAGGTCCTTGTAGATACTTATGTAAAAACAACCTCAGATAATAAACACATTATGAAATTAACCCTTACCTTGTAATTTTCCTCAGTCAATGGTATTTTATCCTCCTTTATAATAGTTAAAAAATTGTTATTAAATTATACAAGAACTATATACCTAAATATGATGTAATATATGATCTTTTAATATTGCTTTGTTAATAATATTTTAGTAGTGTCATCATTTTGGGTGTTAATAGACTCGTTTTCCTTCATATGCTTGGTTAAGTAAGCCATGTTTGTTATGGATATGATTTATTTGATTCATATAAATAACGATATTATGTTCTTATCCATTATTTTTAATCATCAAATGAAAATTATTTTTGAATGGTTAATATGGGGAAATGAGCCTCATCGCGTTCGTGGAGACTGTAATCTGTATGTACGCACGAGCGATAATATCATTATTTTGATGGGGAAATCATATGTAATTGGATGTTATATCATATATAAAGAATAATAAACATGTTATATCTATTATTTAAATAAGTTATACTCATTATTATACCCACCCAAATAATTAAGTGTTTGAATAACAAACTACACCACGACATGGAGACGGTAGGCCGTATGTACACAGGTATGGTGAATTTGTCATTTAGTATATGGATAGAATAATGAATATGGTTTTACCATTTTTATAAAAAGATCACATTATATATAATTTATTGGAGTTATAATTTTAAAATAGAAACACCAAATAAAGAGGATGTGGAAGAAGAAAACAAAATAAAGAGGTGGTAAAATATTTACCTCTTATTTGGGTTCTTCCTTTTTAATTCATCCATAGGGGACCATAGGATGGATTTAGGTCAATAGTAAGGCCTTTATGATGAAGGAAGGAATGTTTGGAGGATATTTTTGTAGGTTTTTGCCGATCCAAATGGCATTGGAGGCTTGACATTAAGTGAAGGGGATGTACCCTTTTTTAAGAGAGGTGAGGGTCACTTTAGGAAAAGCTTAAAATGATATATTATAATAAAATAATTTTCCATTTCCAATGGATAAAAAAGAATTTATTTAGATGATAATATGGGAATGGGTAGAAAACATCTCATAAATTTGGTTTTATATAGGTTTAGGTCACCATATTGACATTATCTTTTAGATTTAACTCTTAGTTAAATAGATTGTTATTTACCATGTCTCTTGTATTATTATAATACATTTTTATAAATGTACTATAAAATTCCAAGAGAAACTAAAGTGGTTAATTAATTATATACCTATCATTTTATATGTCTTTGAGAAGAATATTATACATTTAATACTACTATATAATTTAATATTATAATATTTTTTTAAAAAACTCATTTATGTCAACATTGACACTATTTAGTATTTGGTTTTTGTGAAAGTCATTACCACTTTATTAATTCTAAAAAGATAAATTTAATCAATCCAAACAAGTCATATTCCTCTATAAAATTAGTGGATGTCATTAAAACATTGAAATTATATTTATTTTAATATTAATAATATCATTTTTTTGATTCTTCCATTAATTAATTAATATGTACATCATCATTGTGTCATAAATAAATTTAATTATTTAATTCCATACAATTATAAATAAAATACCGTTATGTAGGAAATTTTTTTATCATTAAAATAAAAAATTATATTTCAATAGATCAATTATATGGAACCATATAAAAATATTTTACTAAATGATACATGAATTTGTTATTTTAGTCATTACTTTAGAGTAATTAACGTAAAATGTCAATATCACTCTAATGTGGCTCCAAGTTTTCTCCGAATCGACCCAAGAGTACCCATGGTCGGGAATTTATAAAAAAATAGGAATAGGACAAATGTTTGGGTAATTTAATCTTATTATAATAATATTTGTTTACCCTTATTTAACTGATTTACCCTTTAACCATTGAAAATAAAATATTTACTGAAGTAAATATTCATAATGTCTTAAAATAAAATTTACCTATTTACACATTGTGGACCTAATGATTCCAAATATGGAATCAATTTTTACAAATTCAAAATATACAAGTGGCCTAAATGAATTTAAAATTAATTAACGTTGTTAAAATAGGAAGCGTGTTTTTAAGAATTAATAACTATCAAAAGATTTACACTTGTATATGTCCAGTTTAAATATGAAATTACATAAAATGACAAAAATTATATTAAATGATTAAAATATAGTCTAATTATACTTTAAAACCACTCAAATATATAATTTAACAATATAAATTAATTTTATTAAAAAAGTTGTTTTTAATTAAAATTTAGTATTTTTTCACTATTCATCAAAATATGATAGTAATTAGAAAAGTAGAAAAAATTTTATCCAAACTAATTTTTTTGTCACATTTATAAATAATAATATAATTTAACTAAATCGAATATATAAAAGTGTCAAATATTTTATTTAAAAAGAGTCTTCATTAAAATGTGGAAAAACTGCATTTTTTTAAAAATTCATCATTTATCTTAAAATTTGAGTTTTTCTTATATTATGTATATGAAATAAAATAGATGAATTTTAATATTATATAGTATATATAAATCATGTTATGTGGTTAATACTATTGATATCCTCTTTTTTGAATTTCTAGTTTGGTAAGTCAGGGTGCGCTTGAGCTCGGTGTTGCATGTTGTGCAACTTATCGAAATACTTTGAAGAGATAACATACTATGAAATCTTGGATAGTTACATTATCCAATCCTTCAGTAAATTGAAACCTCACAATTTGAAATTTTTCTTCAAAATTAAATTGTTAAAAGTAGACAAATAACTTTGTGGAAAACCCACATCATAAATTGGGTTAATAAAATTTAGTTTTAATAAGATCGAAAGGGAAATGAAAAAGTCACCACCAAATTATGATCTCAGTTATAAGAACATTGGTGTTAATTAGAGACACATAATTGGAGAAAAAATTTATATATTTATAGGGAGTGACTGAGGTCAAAATTCACAAAAAAAGTGTTCAATTTAGGGCATCAAATCCATCGATCTATGATGATTCAAAATATCATCAGTTCAACAAAACATAAGGTATTAGGATTACCCATTTTTTTTATGTTATCTTCCCTAAAGTTTAAGAATTAATTTATTCATATAATATGAGAAAAAAATTATACTTGACCAGTACAGTTTCATCCTTCAACTAATTCCTACCACAAAATCATCATTCACTCCAAAAGATAAAAGAATACAAAAAAATTATATTCATCCTAATCATATAGGGATTAAAAGAAATGAATTTATAATTTATCTATCAGATAATTTACAAAACTACATTATACAAACCGGGACATCATGTAGGTCAGTGGTAGGTGATGAACCTTTGTCGCTCTTCGGTTGCGGGATAAAGTCTTGGCCCTTACCGGATGCAAGGGGTTTCCACCTGACCTCTAGGTTGTCCTTTTTATAAAAATACAAAAATAATCTTAATAAATTCTTTAAACATTATAATAGAATCCAAAATAAAACATAATCCAGTCCACACTTTAGAATTACCCAAAATACATTTTTCCAAATTCACAGTAAAAACATTATATGTAAGGTAAACACAATGAAGAAAATTTTTTCCATGTAATAACATGTGAATACATTCATCATGTATTCTTTTAAAATAGGTTTACACTCTAAATTACCATAAAACCATATTTGTTACACTCATGACACATTATTCCTTATTGAATACTATATATACTCTTTATATCCAAAAAATGTTTTAAACTCTAACAATAATGGAATATACAAATCATTGATCAGTTTCAATGTAGTCAACAAACTACAATATAATATATCCAAATTAATCATATATTATTCCCAAGTCACTACCTCCTTATCTGAACCATATTATGGTTTATTTTTCTCTCAACCGTATATTTTTCCAACATAAATTAACCTGCTATTGAGTTACTTTTCATGGTTCCACAAATCTCAAGTCCTTAATGAAATAGTGATGCAGTACAATCATGATACTCTATAATTAATATAACATGTACATCATTAATAAAATACTCAAATGACACAATATTTTAATTACAAAATAATAACTCTAATCATTCCTATTCTTCTACGGTAGTATTAAAACAAAATTATTGTCCAATATCAGCATTTGGGGTATACTCTGATTATTTGGACATTGATTCGCATAGTGTCCCATCTCCTTGAATTTGAAGCATTGAATAACCGAAACATTTTTCTTACCCTTGCAATCATGTACTGGGTATCATTTTTATCATCACTTATTAAAAATTCTCATTCCCATAAATCATTTTCCAAGGGGATTCTTTCCACAGTTATCACATATGGAAAATCCTTCTTTCCTCTCTTCCCATTATCCATCTTTCTCTCTTCCATCCTTTTCTTCTCTTGCATCCCTTAAAATCTATAGGACTCAGAGAATTTTTACTTTCCTTATTACACATGATACTATTTCTTCATATTATGAGAATACATGGGAGACTATTTCCCTTTTAAATGATTGCTTAATACCCTAAATGATATGATCCTTCTTAATATTTTGATCATGTGTATTGCTATAATTGTTATTCCTTATATTATGAGCCATTTCTAAACAATGGAATACACTAGGTTAGTTTATGAATCACAATGCCTAATTCCAATATTGTAAAATACCTAATATAAATTCAAAAGATTATTCATATAATCTATAATCATAAAATGTTTTCTTTTAGAAAGTATTTACTCCAAAATCCTTTATTATTGCTTTAATAAACATTTATATAATCTTATGCATATCCCCTGGGAGTTTCAAAACCAAGAGTGTAGTAAAGCCCATTGTCGTGTACTAGGATACCCCATGTCAAGTCCAAAACTCCTTTTTAGAGTTATCACTTCTAGTTACATATGTGCCAGATCTATATCTGCCTGCCTGTATCCCGACAGAGATGTATTTCTTAAAAAACTCACTAAATCTCTACAGCACCAAAATTCTAGGAAGTTCTTCTATGCTATTCTTCAATGTCTATTTTAGAGTAATGTTATCTAATTATAGTATTTCTAAATCAAGTTTCCAATGTTATTTCTAAACATCCTTATATACTAACTATAACGCCATAACACCAGTTACCCATAGTCGGTGTATTGTTACATAACATTGGCATGATTATAGGGAATTATGTCTTGAAGGACCAATCAGTTTAGAAGTCGTGGAAAATATATTACATTAATGAACTTTATATTACACCTTAGTAAATAAAACACAACATAAATGACCCTTTGATAACACCATTAATCCCCTAGATTAACCCTACTTATCTATCATAATACACTTCATGGAATCCTGGGAAAATATAACATAAGAATGGGGCGAGCTCACATACTCAGTAAGTGTACGAAATACAGAAGAAGATAACATAAACCTTTGGCACGGTGAATAATTAATAACACATTCCTTTACAAATAATAGACATACATACTTTATGGAAATAATATGAGTTTAGTAAATAATTCTATAATAATACATGGTAATGGGTATTCTAGTAGTCTAATAACAATATGAACCATCAATAATATTTTCATAATTAGGGATTGCATAATGTCAGACATTCTGAAACATATTTTCAAGGCTTTGGCCAAGATTTATAAAAATGATTTTGGCCTCAGAAAAAACCATATATCAAATTGGGAAAAGCCTCGGCCAATTCCACGTCTAACAGTCTCATGAGACTTACAGATGCATCGAAGATCTATGGTGGTCTCCACCCATAACATAATAAGTCTAATACATTCCTCATATGAAAAGGTTTAAACATAAAATAAAAATTTATATTAAAATTGTCATACAAAATTTCAATACTTTAATAATATACCTTGAAGTGTTAAAAAAATAACACATTCATAGTCAAACATATCAAAAAATATTCAATACAATATGGAATATGTGTATAATAAATCAACTTTAATCAATGTTAAAATCCACCAAAGGATGTTGACATAGACGAAATGAATACTATTTGAAAGAAATGCCTCTTTCTATTTTGAAACCATTTAAGAGTCACATAATTATAAAAGAAAACATTTATTTTAAGAACATTCTTATAAGCTTGTAAAGAAGCTTCGATGATGTTATAATGGCAGAAAATAGCCTCACCCTCCATATATGTTAAAAACACATTCTTTCCATAATTTAGTCGAAAATATCATAAAGTACCTTGTTTGGAAAAAAACAGAAATATTCCTTTCAAAACATATAAGGTCAAATAAGGGTATATATGAAATTAACCCATAGTATAGTAAATTGTAAAAATGCTTTAAAATACATTTTTAAGAAAACATGGATGTGGATGATAAATAAGTCCCATAAGATACTTATGTAAAACCAGCCTCGGATAATAAAGAGATTTTGAAATTAACCCTTACCTTGTACTTTTCCTTAGTTGATGGTGTGTTAACATCCAATATAATATTAAAAATATTTATGTTAATTTTACAAGAACTATATTCATAAATATGATAGCATATACGATCTTGTAATATTACTTTATTAATTATTTTTTAGTATTATCTATGTTTTGGGTATTAATTAACTCGTTTTCCTTTATATGCTTGGTTAAATAAGCCATGTTTGTTATGGATATGATATAATTGATTCATATAAAGAATTATATTAAGTGCTTAATCATTATTTATTATCATCAAATAAAAATTATTATTGAATTGTTATGATGGTGAAATGAATCTCATCGCATTCACAGAGATGGGAATCTATACGCATGCACGAGCAATAATATCATTATATTGATCGTAAAATCATATGTAATTGGATGGTATATCATATATAAAGAATAATTAACATGTTAAATTTCTAATTTAGATCAATTATACTCATTATTATACCCATCCAAATAATTATGTTTTTTAATAATAAATGACACCACGACGTGGAGACAGTAAGTCGTACGTACGCACGTATGGTGATTTTTCCATTTATAGGATGTATAGAATAATGAATATAGTTGTACCATTATTATATTAACATCACCGAATATTGAAGATAATTGAGTTATTATTTTAGAATGGAAACAAGAAAGAAAGAGGAAGTCGAAGAAAAAAAAGAACTTGAAAGAGGTGGTGAAATATTTACCTCTTCTTCAGGTTATTCCTATTGATTTGATCAAAAGGGCTCCTTATGATAGCTTTCTGACCAAAGGATGACATCTATGATGAAGGGAGGAATGATGGGAGGATATTTTGGTAGGGTTTGGTCAAGCCGACCCCAAGTGGTTAATTAATGATATACCTATCATTATATATGTTCATTGGCAGAACCGTAGATTTTCAGGAGTATTATATCATTTAAAAATATAATATTTGTTTTAAAAACATATTTATATCAATTTTGAAACTATTTAGTATTTATGTTTTTGTAAAATTCATATCAACTTTATTACTTCTAAAAAGATAAATTGAATCAATCCTAACATGTCATATTCACCTAGAAAATTTGTGGATTTCATAAAAATGTGTAAATTTTTACAATTTTAATATTTATAATACCATTTATTTGATTCTTTCATTGAAAAGGTAATTACTACATCATCATTGTTTAATAAATAAATTTAATTATTTAATTTCTAAAAATTTTAAATAAAATACCATTTTGTAGTAAATCTTTTTATCTTTCCAATAAATATTTATAGTTGAAGAGATTAATTATATATCTCCATATAATAATGTTTTATAAAAAGATCCATGCTTTTGTTATATTTTATCATTACATTATATTAACTAATGTAAAATGTAATTATCATTCTAATATGGCTCCATGTGGTCCCAACATCAACCTGAAGATGCTCATGTCTGGACATGTATCATCCAATAGTAATAGGACACATGTTAGGGTAATTTAATATTGTTATAATAATATTTTTTTACCATTATTTACCAAATTTACCCCTTTCCCATAGTAAATATAATAATTTCTAAAGTAAATATTCCTAATTTATAAAATGAAAAGTTACCTATATACAAAATACGGACCACTTGATTCAAACTATGGAATCCATTTTTCAAAATTCAAAACTCAAAAGTTGATGAAATTAATTTAAATTTAAATCACATTGTTAAAACAGAAAGACTGTCTTTAAAAAATAATAACTATCAAAAGTTTGACACTAGTTTATGTCTAGTTTAAATGTGAAATTACATAAAATGACCTAAATTATATTAAATGGTAAAAATATATTCTTAAAATACTTTAAAACCACTCAAATATATAATTTAAAACTATAAATTATTTCAAATAAAAAAGTTGTTTTTAATTAAAAATATGTTTTTTTCACTATTCATCAAAATATGAAAGTTATCAGAAAAGTAACCAAAATTTATCCAAACTAAAATTTTTATGTCCCCATTCTAAGGAAAAAATTTAATTTATCTAAATTTAATATATAAAAGTCTAAAATATTGGATTTAAAAATAGTTCTCCAAAAAAATGTGGGAAAATTGCATTTTGGAAAAATACATCTTTTATCATAAAAATTGAATTTTTCTTATACTATGTATAAGAAACACCAAATATGTAGTTTAATATTTTTAAGATACATAAAATTTAATATGTGGTTAATACTATTAATAACAACGTTTTTTGAATTGTTAGTTTGGTATGTCATGGTGCGCTCGAACTTGGTGTTGCGTGTAGCACAAGTTATTGAAATACATTGAAAAGATAACATAAAATGAAATCTTGTGGTGTTACATTCTCCCCTCATTAAATAAATTGTGTAATCTCAATTTTAAATTGTTTTTTAGAAATAAATGGTTAAAAATAGAAAAATACCTTTGGGGAAAACCCACATCAAAAATTATGTTAATAAAATTTGGTCTCAATTAGTGGGAATGAGAAATGAAAAGGTTGCCACCAAATTATTATCTCCATTAGGAGAACATTGGTTAAAATTAGACAAACATAATTTGAGGTAAAATTTAAATATTTATAGGAAGTTATTGAGGTCATCAATCGCAAACAAGTGTACAATTGAGGGCCTCAAATACATCGATCTATGATGATTTAAACTATCATTAGTTCACCAAAACATAAGGTATTAGGATAACACATTTTTTGTTTTATTATATCTTCCCTAGTGTTTATGAACTAATTTATTCATAGAATAAGGTAAAAATATACTAGACTAGTATAGTTTCATATTTCCACTAATTCCTACCACAAACTCATCTTTCACTCCCAAAGATAGAAGAATTCAAAAACATTCTATTAATCCTAATTGTATAGGGTTCCAATAATTGAATTTATAATTTATCATTTAGAACATTTAAAAAAACATTACACAAACTTTGACATCGCATAGGGAAGTGGTAGGTGATTCACCATTTCCTCTCTTCGGTTGCGGGTTCAAATCTTGCGCCCTTGCCAGATGCGATGGGTAGTCACCCGACCTCCAGGTTGTCCTTTTTATAACAATTACAAAATAATATTAAGAATTGAATTAACCTTAATAATAGTATCCAATGTCATACATAATATATTCCAACCATTATATTTATGCAAAATACTTTTGTCCAAATTCACAGTGCAAAATTTATATAGAAGGTAAACACAATGGAAAATATTATTTCAACATAATAACTTTTGAATAACTTCATCGCGTAGTATTTTAAAACATAGTAACACCCTATATTACCATGAAGCCATATTTATTACACTCATGCTACCTTATTCATTATTGAATACTAGATATACTCCATATATCCAAAAATGTTGTAAACTCCAACAATGATGGAATATACAAATCATTAATCAGTTTCATGGTATTGAAGAATATCCAAAATAATTTATCCAAATTAATAATATATTATTCTAAAATAACTACATCGGTATCCGAACCGTATTATTGTTTATTTTTACCTCCAGAATATATTTACCAAAAAAAATTTAACATACTATTGAGTCACTTTTTAGGGTTCCAAAAAATCTCAAATCCTTAATAAAATAGTACTACAGTACAATCCAGATATACTCTATAATTCTTATAACATGTAGATCATTAATAAAATTCTCAAATGACATAATACTTTAATATCAACATAAGAAATCTAATCCTTCCACTTCATATATGCTAGTATCGTGTCTTGATTATTATCCAATAGCATCATTTGGGGTATACTCTGATAATTTGGAAATTGATTCACGTAGTGATCTAACTAATTGTAGATGAAGCATTGAATATTTGAAACCTTTTTCATACCCTATAAATAATGTATATTGTGTCCTTTTTATCCATACTTGTTACAAACACCCATCCATTCAAGAATTTACCATGGTGATTCTTTTTACAGTTATCACGTATTGGAAAATCCTTCTTTCCCCTCTTACCTTTATCCATAATTCTCTCTTCCATTATTTTCATCTCTTGCATACCTTCAAAGATGTAGGTCTGAGAGAATACTTTATATATCTTATTAACACATGATACTATTTCATCATATGATTAGAATATGTGGGAGATGATTTCCCATTTAAATGATGGAAAAATACTATTAATGATATGACCTTTCCTAATATTTTGATCATTTGTTTTGATAGAATTTTTATTCCTTATACTAGGCACCATTCCTAAATAATTGACTATGCTAGGTTAGTTTATGAATCACATTGCATTATTTAAAACTTGTAAAATACATAACGTAAATTGAAAATATTATGCAAATAATCTGTAATCATAAAATGTTTTATTTAGGGAAGTATTTACACTTTAATCCTTCATAATTTCTTGTAATGAGAATGAAAATAACCTATGCATATCCCCTAGGAGTGTTGTACCCAAGAGTATAGCCACGCATGTTCTCATGTACTAGGATACCCCAGTTCAAGCCTGAAGCTCCTTGTTGGAGTTTTCACTCCTAGGTACATCTATTCCAGAGCTGCATCTACCTATATGTATCCCGACAGAGATGTATTTCTTGGAAAACTCACAAAATAAATATAATACAAAAATTCTAAGATGTTTTCCAATACTAATCCTCAAAGTCTATCTTATGTTAATGTTATCTAAACAGAGTTTTTCTGAATCTAGTTTACAAGGTTATTTCTAAACATTATCTGATACCCACTATAACTTCCTGATCCTAGTTACCCAGAGTCTGTGCTTTGTTATATAACATTGGTATGATTACAAGGAATTGGGTTCTGAAGGTTCGATTAGTTTATCAGGCTTGGAAAATAGATTACATACATGAATGTTACATTACACCTTAATTAATAAAACCCAACATAATTGATCCTTTGAGGATTCCATTAATCCCTTATATTAACCCTACATATCAATCATTATACATGTCTTGGAATCCTTGGAAATTAAAACATAAGATATGGGTGAGCTCAAATGCTTAGTAAAGGTAAGAAATATAGTGGAAGATAACATAAACATTAATCATGGTGAATAATTAAAAACACATGCCCTTAAAAATAATAAACATGAACACCATATGGCAGGAATATGAGATGAGTAAATAACTCCACAACAAAACAAAGTCATTGGTGTTCTACTAGTCGAATAACCACATGAACCATTAATAATATATTTATAATGAGGGAATGTATTATGCCGGACATTATGAATCATCTTCTCAAGGCCTCGGCCAAGACATCTAAAAATATATTAGGCCCTGGCAGAAACCATATGTCATATTTGGAATGGCCATAGCCAATTACATGTCTAATTGTATCATGAGACCTACCGATGCACCGTGGAGCTATAGCGAGCTCCAACCATCACATACTATGTCCAGAACATTCGTCATATGAAAAGGTTGAAACAGAACATCAACATTCGTATACAAACTAGCATACTAAATGTCAATACCTTAATCATAAACCATGAATAGTATAAAAATAACACATCCACAGTCAAACATATCACACAACCTTAAATATAATATGGAAGATTTTTATAATAAATCAATATCAAACATGTTTAAAATCCATCCATGGATATTGACATAGATGAAATGAAAACTATTTGAATGAAATACAGATTTCTATTTTGAAATCATATAAGAGTCAAATAATTATAAAACAAAACATTTATTTTTAAAATATTTTATATTCTTGTAAGGTAATCTTTGATGATGTTATAATTGTGGAAAATATCCACACCTACCATATAAGTTAAAATAAACATTCTTACCTTAATTTTGTCATAAAGGTCAAAATGTACCTTGTTTATAAAATGACAGAAATATTACTTTCAAAACAAATAAGGTCAAATAAGGTTATAAAGGGAGTTAACCGATACTCTATTAAATATTAAAAATGTTTTTACTACATTTTTATGTAAACATGGTTGTGGATGATAAATATGTCCTGGTAGATACTTACGTAAAAACAACCTTGGATAATAAAGAGATTGTGATATTAACCCTTACATTATACTTTTCCTTTGTTGATTGTATGTTAATCTAATATATAATAGTTAAAAATGGTTATTAAATTATACAAGAACTATGTACGTAAATATGATATAATATATGATCATATAATATTCATTTGTTAATAATATTTTAGTAGTATCATCATTTTGGGTGTTAACTGACTCATTTTCCTCTATATGATTTGTTATGTAAGAAATGTTTGTTATCGATATTATGTATTTGATTAATATCTATAATGATATTAATTTCTAAACATTATTTTTAATCATCGAATGAAAATTATTCTTGAATGGTTACGATGGGGAAATGAATCTCATCACGTTCATGGAGATGATAATATGTACGTACGCACGAGCGATGATATCATTATATTGATGTTGACATCATATGTAATTGGATAATATAAAATATATGTAGAATAAATAACATGATATTTTTATTATTTACATTAGTTATTATCATTATTATACCCATCCAAATAATGATGTGTTTGAATATCAAACTGCACCACTATGTGGAGACGGTAAGTCGTACGTATGCATGCCTGGTGACTTAGTCATTACTAGGATGGATAGAATAATGAATATGGTTGTAACATTTTTATAATAACATCATAGTATATAGAAGATACTAGAGTTATTATTTTAAAATGTAAACAACAAATAAAGAGGAAGTGGATGAAGAAAATAACTTGAAAGAAGAAGTGAAATATTTACCTCCTCTTCGCGTTTTTTTTTATTTGATAAAAAGGGCTCCTTACGTTGTCTTTCTGGCCAAATGAATGTCTCTGAGATGAAGGGATGACAGTTGGGAGGATATTAGGTCAGGGTTTTGCGAATCCAAATTTCATTGGAGGTGTGAAATTAACTGAAGGGGAAGTACACTTTTATAAGAGAGGTGAGGGTCACTTTAGGAAAAGCATGAAATATAATTTTATTATAAAATAATTTTCTATTTGTAATAGCACAAAAATGATTTATTTAGATACTAAGGTGGTTATGGGATCAAAATATTCTTAACCAGTAGGTTTTAGATTGGTTTATGTCACTATATTAACCTTATATTTTAGATTTATCACTAAGATTAATAGTTTGTCATTTTCCATGTCTCTTGTATTCTTATAATACTTGGTCAATAAACATACTATAAAATGACAAGAGAACCTCAAATGGTTTATTAATGATATAACCATCATTATATAAGTTCTTTGGAGCACCTTATATTTTTAGGACTATTATATAATTTAATAATATAATATTTAATTTAAAAACTCATTTATGCCAATTTTGACACTATTTAGTAATTGGTTTCTGTGAAAGTCATCAAAAATTTATTAATTCCAACAATATAAATTGAATCAATGCTAACATGTCATATTAACCTTGAAAATTCATGTATTTCATTAAAACGTTGAAACTATAATTATTATAATATTTATAATACCATTTATTTTATTCTTTCATTAATAAGATAATTACTGCATCATCATTGTGTAATAAATAAATTTATTTATTTAATGTCTAAATTTTTTAAATAAAATACAATTTTTTATGAAATGTTTTTATCTTTCAAATAAATATTTATTATCGAAGAGATAAATTATATATCCCCATATATAAATATTTTACTAAAAGATACATAATTGTTTTATTTTTGTCATTACTTTATGTTAATTAATGTAAAATGTCATTATCACTCCCATGTTTCTCCAAGTTCTCCCAAAATAGACCCAAGGATTCCCATGGTCAGACTTATATAAAAAAATCAGAACAGGACACATGTTAGTGTAATTTAATATTATTATAGTATTATTTGTTTACCCTTATTTAACAGATTTACCCTTCAACCATGGTAAATAAAATATTTACTGAAGTAAATATTCTTACTGTCTAAAAACAAAAGTTACCGATTTACACAATTTTTACCTCCTGATTCCAAATATGGAATCCATTTTTCCAAATTCAATAAAGTGTAGTGTTAAAATTAATTTAAAATTTATTCCCATTGTTAAAATAGAAACCGTGTTTTTTAGATGTAATAACTATCAAATGATTTACACTAATTTATGCCCAGTTTAAATGTGAAATTACATCCAATGTCCTAAATTATATTAAAGGATAAAAAAATAGTCTAATGATGCATTAAAATCACTAAAATATATAATTTAACACTATAAATTATTTCGATTTAAAAAGTTGTTTTTAATTAAAATTTTTTATTTTTTCACTATTCATCAAAATATGAAAGTTATCATAAAAGCACCATAAATTTTTCAAAAATAAATTTTTATGTTCCTATTATAAAAAATTATTTAATTTCACAATATTTAATATATAAAAGTTTCAAATATTAAATTTAAAAAGGGTTCTCTATTAAAAGGCGAAAAACTACATTTTTTAAATAAATACCTCTTTTATCATAAAAATTGAATTTTTCTTATATTATGTCTAAGAAACACAAAATATGAATTTTAATATTATATAAGATATATAAAATTTTAAATGTGGTTAATAATATTGATAACTAGTTTTTTTGAACGACCAGTTTGGTTAGTAATGGTGCGCTCAAACATGGTGTTGCGTGTAGCGCAAGTTATTGAAATATTTTGAAGAGATAACATTCTTTGAAATATTGGGGTGTTACACATTAAAATTCCAATCGAACAACTATTAGTTCATTAATGAAATTTTCAACCTTATCTAAGTCAATTTTCAAATATTATATTTTTAATATTATTATATAATTTAATAAAATAATATTTCTTTTAGAAACACATTTATGTCAATTTAAATACTACCAATATCATGACATTATAAAAAATCAAAATCATCTTGATTATTTATAAAAAAACTTCATTAATTCAAATATAACATTTCATTCTCATCACTAAATTTATGGATGTGATATGAAGTTTCAAGATAAATTTATTTAAATATTTATAATATCATTTATTTTAATCCTTTTTTAATGGAGCAATTACTGCATCACCATTGTATGATAATTAATTTTATTTAGTTAAGGTCTAAAAATTATAAATAAAATAACATGATGTAGGAAATCTTAATATATTTCCAATGAAAATTTATAGTCGAAGATATAAATTATATAACCCCATATTAAAATTGTTTTTTCAAAACAATACATGTTTAGGATATTTTTATTTTTTCTTTAAATAAAAAGTTATTGATGTTATTATCTTCCCAAAAGGATTTAAATGGCCAAAAGTCTAACCTGTGGATTGTATTGGTGGGCCTTCACTCATCCAATAAGGTTATGACATGTGTTAAGGTAATTAAATATTATTATAATATTATTTTTACCTTGAATTACCATTTTTACCTTTAACCGTAGTAAATAAAAATCCAAAGCTATTATTCACCAAATATAATATTAATCATATTGAACAAAATTTTACATATGTATGAAAACCATGTATATCAGATTTCTAACATTCAATTCATAGAAGTAGTAAAATTTCACTTAAAAAAATTCAGTTTTTAACTACTATGCATTACTTTTCACTATTCATCAAAAATAGAAGGTTCTCATAAAAATACAAAAAAATCACCCTAAGAAGAATTTGGGATTATGAATTCAAAAAATTATTCATATTTTTCCAAATTCAAAACATATATGTTTCATTATTTAATTTAAAATTAATTATCATTTTCAAAACCATAAAGCATGTTTTTAAGAAATAATAACTACCAAAAATTGACATGTGTTTATGTCCAATTTAAGAGTGAAATTTATTATAATGAAAATAAATTCATTAAATGGTAAAAATATAATTTAATTAAACATTAAAACCAATTAAATGAAAAATCTATCTTTATAAATAAATTAAATGAACAGCCATTTTTGAATTAAAATGCAATATATTTCACTATTCATAAAAAATGATTTTTATCAGTAAAATATCAAAATCTAACCCAAAGTAAATTTTAATGTCTCACTTGTAAATAATAGGTTTATTTTTCAAATAGTACATATACAAGTGACCAAAACTAGATTTAAAAATAGTTCTCCATCAAAAGGCAGTAAATCAACCATTTAATGAATATAAGAGTATTTGTAACTAAAATTGTATTCATTCACTTTTTAATCCTGTAACATTTATAGGATAAATGTAAAAACATTTATGAAACACATGTAATCATATTTTAGTTATTTTTGTTCATTCCGTCCAATAAAACGGGTATGCGTTAATTACCATTTAAAATAATAATAATAATATATTATATTTTGGTATTACTCAAAATTGTGTGCAACATAAGATTTCAAAGAAACCTGTTGTTGTATATTGGGTATGCCATCAAACATAACATCCCTTATAATGTAAAACTAATATTTAATTCAAAAATATAAAAATATCATATTCTTTATTTACATGGGATGTTACATCCTTCCGCACTTTTGGAAATTATCTATACACAATTCAATTCGTGTATCAAATAAGTGGGGGTATTTATCCCCGATAGCATTTTCATATTCCCATGTTGCGTCTTCAACCATATGGGTTTTCCACAAAACTTTTACCAGATGGATTACCTTATTCCACAACACATGCTCTCTTTAGTCAAGAATCTGGAATGGTTGATCCTCAGATGAATGATTTTCTTCCAACAGAACTACCTCTAGACTCAAAAAAATGAGATGGATTCGGCATATACATTCTCAACAATGAAACATGAAAAACATTGCGTTACATGGATAAACATGGAGGTAAATCCACTCTCTCAAATACTAATAAAACATTCTCTAGGATATCATAGGGTCCAATGATTCTCAAACTCAACTTTCCCTTCTTACAAAAGCACATCACACATTTCCATTGATAAACTTTGAGAATGACATGATCACCTACCTCGAAAGAAAGATCCTTCCTCTAGTTATCTACATACAGATTCTGCCTGCTATGAGCTATTGTAATGTGATTCTGAATCAACTAAACATTTTCTTTAATATCTTCCACCAATTATGGTCCAATCAGTTTCCTTTCACTGACTTGATCCCAAAACGATTGAGTTCGAAAATTCTTCTCATATAATGCCTCAAATAGAGCCATCTGTATACTGAAATGATAACTGTTTTTATAAGAAAATTCATCCAAAGAAATATGTTGGTCCCAATATCGCTGGTAATCCATTCAGCAAGCATCTAGAATATCCTCAAATGTATGAATTGTTTATTCTAAATTCACATATGATTGAGGATAAAAACCTGTACTAAAATTTAATTCATTGCCCAATGACTTCTTATGGTCTTTCCATAAGTTATAAGTAAAACTGGGATCACAATCAGATACAATGGAGAGGGGAACTCCATGAAACCTGAAAATATCTTTAACTTAAAACTGAGAAGTTTGACCTAGAGAAAAAGTATCTAAAATAAGAAGTAAATGAGAGGATTCTCATAATCGATCAATAATAACCCAGATTGCATTATTACCATGAGATGTATTTGATAATCCAACAACAGAGTCCATGGATATATTTTCCCATTTCCACTATAGCACCGGTAAATGCTAAATCCTCCCCTTTGGTAACTGTCGCTCTTCTTTAACCTATTGAAAAGTTAGACACTTCATTGTAAAATCAGCAATATCACTTTTCATTCCATCCCACCAGTAAAACTTTCGAAGGTCTCTGTTCCTCTTAGTACTAACTAGATTAACAAAAAACGATGAACTATGAGCTTGACATAATAAATCTTTCATCAATTGGGAATCACAATGCACACATAATCATTATCCAAACCCCAAAAGATAATCATTTTCAATGTTAATATTAGGTAACATAACCTTATAAACCAACTATAACTTTTTTGCATCTTACCATCTTCCTTTTTCACTATCTTAATTCTGTTTGATATAGATGATTTCACTGACACCTGAAACAAAACTATGTAATAACCTACACCAAAAATTTCTATTCCAATGTTCATTAGATCTTTAATCAAATTATATTATTCAAAACATAACATGGTTAATGTATTAAAAATGTCTTGTTATGGCCTAGGAGGTAGTTGAGAGTTATTTACTAGATAGATCTCATATTAATAATCCTTACATCACCATTGGTGTTTTGGGAAAGGTTTCATATAGATTAGTTATAGTATTTTACCTTCCATAAATTTGGATATGTTGGGATCCAAATCATCTTGAATCATATAATGGGGTTAACTTCCCATTTTTCTTCATCATTCAGTAATATATATGTGTAATATTATATCATCTTTAAAACTTTTTAATGACATTATGTAACATCATACCACTATACACAATTGTGAAAAAGATCTTGGAGGAAGATGTTGATTAAACAAAAAGAAAAAATCCTCTCATTGACCAGAATCTATTTGAAGTTGTTATGTGTACAGATCAATATATTGGATAATCACCTTGACCCATTTCAATTCAGGCTCCAGTGGTTGAACCTCATAAGAACTAGTCTTGGAATAATGCTCAGGAGTTCTGTCATTTTAATCCACCTATGTTCCATGTAATTAATGATCCTTTAGATACTAAGGATTAGTTCTGAACGGTGTATCATAAGCCTTCTTTTTTGGAACCTCTTGAAGCTATAGAGTTTAAACATTCCACCTTAATGTAGGTGTTTCCTAGAAAGACATGGTGGGACTTGATGGTGATGGTGAAGGAGTATGATGGATTATAGTGGAGGGAATTCATATTTCTATTCACTAACTAGTTCTATACTGGATATATAGGGATGAACAATTCTATTGAGTCATTTAAACATAAGGAAGCTAACAAGACAATTACAGAAAATGTTAACAAAATCAATGGTCTTGTGCAGTTATCACCAGAAATTGTGTCAAATGTTAAGATGAAAACTTGGTGGAATGATATGTGACATAGATCTATTATTTGTGTTTTCATAGGTTTTTTTGATGAATATTTCCTATTATGATGATGTGTTGGAAATGGAATTGACTATTGACAATGAGGTGGATAGTATGTTAGGGTTGACAAGAGTTTGTTTTTATCTCAGTAGATGTTCTATGATTTTCCTTAAATGTATGAGAATTCATGAAGATTATCATGGTTTATTTTGATGTAATGGTTATTATAGACCATTTATAGATTATATAAGAGGTCCTTTGACAATATACCGATGTGGAAGTCCTAGTCATTCGAAATGGGATTTCACTAAGGTACCCAAGATATGTGGCTACATTTGTCATTTAAGAAATTTTTAAAAAAATTGTTATATCATCTCTACCCCACATCATAGAAAAATATCAATACCACCAAAAATTACAATGGTTTAATAAGCTGATTCAAGATCTAGGAAGAAGGCCAATGAATCCATATTGAAGATTCTTGAACTAGAGGAAGAGTATCAATAGGAAGCTGAAATTGGTCAATTGATAGTGATAGGTACAATCACTATAGATTCATCTACAGTGACCACCTTGTTTGAAACTGGTGAATTATATTAATTTATATCAACATGTATTGAAAAGATTATAATTATTCCTATAGATATTTTAACACATGTTATGAATATTACTACACCCTTCAAAATGAGTATAGTGTAGGGTGTCCATTTTAATTCATATGTGTTCATTTTATCACTTATTGATATTTTCATGGATTTTTTTTGTTCCCTATAGGAAACATATGGATGTAATTTTAGGGATGGATTGTATCATTGATAAAAATCTCTAATTATTTTTTATCTTCGAATGTTCTCTTTTATTGCACCTGATGGGGTGTATCGTATCGTTCATAGTGAGTTGATCCAGAGGTCTAGCAGATCCAAACTATATTAAATAGATTTGGGGAACAACAAATCTATGTTTTCTATTTATCATGAGCAATATTATTTTATTTTTTATCTCCCTCTAATAATCATTGAGTTTCTTGACGTTTTTTCTTTTGAGCTATTCAATTTCCCACCTGTAAGGTAAGAAGTGTTTTTTATTGATTTAATTCCTAGTACCCAACTAGAATTTATTGTATATTACTACATATCCTAGTAAAATAAAAAGGTGAAAGAATCTATTTGATGATATGTTATACAAATTATTCCTAGTTCTGAGTGTGTATCCATGATTAGTTCATGTAATATTGGAAGGGAATGGTGATAGAACACATTGTAAAAGTGTTTATTATTGAAAAATCAATCATTTTTTTGTTATATAATGTGTATATGTTTTCCTATATTGATTTTATATTTGAACAATCTAATGGATCTAAGAGGTTCTAGAAGATTAAGGTTTTAAATGGTTATCATTAGATGATAATCAAAGAATCTGACAATAAAAAAGCATCCCCCTATGGCAATAAAGGTAATTTTGAGTAAATTTTCATGCAATTTGGTCTACAAAATGTGCCTCCCATCATAATGGAATCGATTAATATTATTTTACATGAATATCTTACTATGTTTGTGGTAGTATTTGTGGATTACATCAGGGTTTACTCTGTGTATGAAAGGAATCATGTACATAATTTGAGAGCATTTGTGGAATTATTTAAAAATTTCCTACATTGTTCCAATATATTGAAATGTGATTTATATTTTGAACTTATTTTTTTCATTTGGTATTAGAACACAATATTGTTTTTGGATTTATTAAAGGTGAAAGATATTATGACATTTGAGAATCTGTAGAATGTTTTCTAGATTACGAGATTATTATGTCTAGTTGGATATTATCTCAGATTCAGAAAATATTGAATGAAACTGGCTTCATTGATGAAGGATTTAAATTATAATGGAGTTAATATAACATATGATGAAAAATTTCAGGGTCCATAAATTAAAATAAAACAAATTTAGTATCTACACTGATTTTGACACATCCAAATGCCCGGAATGGCTATATGGCCTTCTATGATGCATATGATTAATGATTGGATTGTTTTCTCATTTAGGGTGATCACATCACTCCCAATGTATCTCAGAATTATATAGAACAAGAAAAGAGTTATCCAACCAATTACGTTTAACTTGATGATGTGATGAAATTTCGTAAGTGTTGGTGAAGTTTCATTTTATGATAATGGTTTACCCTATATTCTGGCCACAAGAACTTGAATTGTATCTTATCTCAATATTACTTGAGTCATTTATATAGGTTTAAAGTGGATTACCTACATTATTTTCATTTTTATACATTCTATACCATGGGGAAAGTGATTTTCCTCACTAATTCCAAGGGCCGAAAACATCACACCCTTGCCGTGAATGACTCATAGAATGTGTGGACCTTCATGGATAACTTTTTATAGAATTATTTATGAGTCCTAGGATCATAGGATGAGGTTTTTGTGCCCATTTTTTAGTATACATATACACTTCACAAGAATATTATTTAGTTTTATCATCTTAGTGATGACTTCCATAGTATTCGAGGCTTTATTTATGCTGGGACCATCAGTAAAAAGTATTCATTCTTGAAAAAGGGTATTATATATTTTCAAAATAAATTATTTTGTAACATTACCTATGAGAAATTTTTTGATGTGATATTTCAACTATTTCTAGTGGGTTTTGAAAAAAATAACTAAAATTATACATTCTATGTCATGTTTCAATGATTCTATTGTCCATGTATGAATCAATAAATTGTTGGCCTTGCTTCAGAGATCTATTCATTCCTACAATCCAAGGACTAACATTAATTAATTTCAGGTTTCTGTTTACCAATATCAATGTTGACTTGAATTTTTGATGAGAATATATATGGACATTTTTTTGGGTTTCCACAAGCCTAAAAAAATAAGAATTGTATATGGTTTGTGATTGATATGATGAGAAATTGGTGTAGTTTGTACCCATTTATGATTCATCCCATGTTTAAGATGTGTTAAATATCTATGTGAATGTGATTTTTCAGGTTCATAGTGTTCTATATGTTAAGGTATCAGATATATCTTTTCATTAAACTTTTTACTATTTTAGAGGACCTCAAGAGGAACTAGGATCTCAATTTTGATTGAGTATAACATATCATTCATAGTCGGATATCCAGACAAAGAGAGATATATTGATTCTTGAGGATATTATTCATGATTTAATCCTTTATTTCTATAGATATTGGGAACAAAATATGAGGAAGTTTATGTTCCCTTATAACCATTGTAACACATATGAAATTAGAATAGCTCTTTTACAAGCCATTTATAAAACGATGCATAAATCACTTTTGTATTGGTTTGAGATCAATGAATGTCTATTTATTATACCATGAATGACTCAAGTGATTATGTAAATGATTCATTTTTTTCATTATTGGTTGTTTATGCAACTGATCTGGAATAAATATTACTATGATCATCAGCATAGTCCATTGTAGTTTTCTATGGGTGTCCATATGTCCTTGAAAAATTATCCTTTTTTGGGTCATTGGTGTCTTGGGAGGAAATTTATATTTTCACACCATTTTATGGGACATGTTGAGGTTTTTTAGAAGGTGGTGAGAGTATATTACATATTAATAATTTCTCCCCGATTGATGTTATTACATTATGTGATCCGTATATCATGCCTTCATTGATATATTTCTGATCCATATCTTGTTTTTACGCTAGAGTGATCTTGATATTGAGAATGATTTATCCATTGTTAAGAATCATTTCGGGATAGATTATTATGAGTTAAAGGTAATTCATGGGTGTATTTTTCAATTGGCCTATGTGTTATGGCATAATGATTCTAATTCTCATGAGAAGTAAGAGCATGATGCACAAATGATAGTGTAGTGGACTCACCATATTGATATTGATGATTCTTAATTGAATTCATAGGGAAATAACGTTATTATGGTGGGGCTTTATGTAACACCTGATTACCATTCTATTATGAATTTTTAATACATTGTTTTTTTTCGTTTTTAGATGGGAAGTTATTTCATAGATTGAATTGGATGGATACTTCTAATGGTGATGACATGTATTTTTTTAATTATCAACACAAAACTACTTATTTTAAAATTAGTAGAGGATTTACATGATGTGTAATTTGGTTACATGATATGAAATCATGTACTAGAATGTTTCGTGAAACTTTTACATAACATGAATGGTTTCATTCAATGTATAACAAACACACAATAAAAATATTTAATATCCAGATTTAATAAAATGGGAATGGGTTTTTGGTGTATATGGGAATATCAAAATACATGACATGTAATTATGTTACACAACATCTAGAATCAATAATATTGTTGATAAACTTGTGTTATAGAAATAAATATTATTTCTCTTATATAGATATCCTTTCTATCATCCTAGAGGTTATTCCTATGTGATTTTAGGGATCTCAAATACCTCTAAATAATCTATTTAGTAATTGATGTTCATGTTGGTCACAGTGAATCTGTAGAGACCCGAAGCTTAACGTACATGTACATTACATTAATTTTGTGGAATACTTAGAATATAACAAAAACACACACACAAGGACCATAATAGTTTAGTGTCTTGGAAACTCGGAATATAATCTTCTAATCATTGTGAATGATCTTCAACATCTCCCATAAAGAT
Organism: Viscum album; assembly: GCA_963277665.1. Taxonomy (NCBI): domain Eukaryota; kingdom Viridiplantae; phylum Streptophyta; class Magnoliopsida; order Santalales; family Viscaceae; genus Viscum; species Viscum album. The sequence goes on along the minus strand of OY728138.1, from coordinate 123,343,168 downwards.
CTTCCTTTTTTTGTACCTAAAACCTTTATTTATATCATGGGGAAAAGAAAACATAAAAGAGTGAGCTCAAATTCTCAGTAAGGGTAAAAAAAAGAAATATCAATCACATCATTTTCATAAGAACATAACATTTTGGAAATCTTAACCTGCAAAAGAGATCATAATATCATAACATGGGATAAATCATAGTAGTGAAATGTGATCCCAATAATCACAACTTAAAACATGAAACTTTGTGGCGTACACACATAATCATAGAGAATCATTTCTTATTAGTCAAGGATCATTTCCAAGACTATCTTAGTGGACAAAGTCCATTTCTGAACTGAGTTCACTCCTCGTTTCAGTCCTGTTTCACTGAACCGGTTTAACTTGCCGTTCCAGCCATGTCTATATCATGATATATAAAATATTTACCCAATGAATTGTAGGTAGATATAGGTCCCACCCATCTCATAATGAAATCATTCTTTCGTGTGCCACAAAATCATAAATCATACATCATAGCATAACCCATGAAATAAAATGGGATTCTTAAACATCATGCCATCATAACATAATCCATAAACAATTGATATCATTTCATCCTAAGAAAATTGAAACCATTTAAATCATAGATACATTTTACATGAAACATACACATATGAAATAATGTCATCTTAGATGGAAAATAGTTTTGACAAAACACTTGAAATGAATTCTTGAGGAAAATATCCTTTCTTCTTTAAAATCATTTTCTTTTCACAAAATTCCATGAAATTTTAAAAGATAAGGGTTTTGATGAAAATAATCATGCAATATTGTAGAGGAAGCTTCTTGAAAATTAGGCGTTATGAAACCGTAAAAATCCGTTCACGCCGTATAAGTTAAAAATAACATTCTCCTCGTACTTTTTTTGGAAAAGTCAAAAAGTACCTTATATGGTAACCAAAGGAATGATTCCATTCATACAATGTGGTAAAAATTCAATAAAGGGTAAAAATGACTTTAAACATCCATGGAAGAATGGTAAACATTATATGAAATCATTTTTAGAAAACATGGTCATGGATGATAAATGTAACCCTAGTAAATACTTACGTATAAGCAATCTCGGATAAAAATGAGATTGAAAATTTATCCCTTACCTTAGGTCTGATTTGCTTCGTAAATGTCCGAACCTCCTATATAATGATTTAAATAATGTCATTGACTTATTCCAGAATCATAATCATTTTTATGATATCATATACGGTTCACTTATGACTTTATATTACTCATTCTTTTGTAAATTCCATGTTAAAGAGCATTTTGGGTAAAATCGTTTCATTTGTCATCTGTATTTTGACTTGTAATTATTCATATGATTACTTAGATCATGATTACTTAATTTCAGAATATAAAACATGATTTATATATAATATATATTCCGAATATACATATATATAATAGATCAGTAAATGGAAACAAATACATCGTTCATGGAGACGGTAGGCCGTACATACGCATGAACGCTGTTTTCGTTTCCTTATTGAGTTGAATGGAATTAAGTAGATGAAATACATATATATACACATAAATCCAGTATCATTATTATTTCATATATTTCATGATTACTTATTATATATACTTTATAATCTTTCATGAATGGTTAACGTGGAGAATGAATCCCATCGCGTTGTGGAGACGGTAGTCTGTACGTACGCACGAGCGATGATATCGTTCTCATGATCGTGGAATTGTATTGGACTATGTATACTATTTAAAATCAATATCACTTTACAATAATTATATATATTCATTATTTACACCATTATACCCATCCAAGTAAAGTGGTGGTGGAAAATAGATTACACCACGGCGTGGAGACGGTATTCCGTACGTACGCACGCGCGGTGATTTTGTTTTCCGTAGGATGGATAGATGGTTAAATAGGTTTGTTTAATACTTATAATAACATATCAGTCTATTAGTTATACTGATTTCATTACTTAATAATGAAACAACCTAAGAAAAAGAAGTGGAAGAAGAAATAAAGTTGAAAGAATTGGTAACAGACATTACCTCTTCTTTGAAACGCCTCTTTGAGATCTCCTTTTAGGGTACAAAAATTGGTATTTGAAGAGGACCAGGACCTCTAGGATTTTTCTAGGGAAGTGGAGAGGAGAACTATTAAGGGTTTGGCCGAGATTGAAGGCTCAATGTGGTGAGAGGAAGAGGGGGAGTAGGTGCCCTTTTATAAGGGAGGAGAGGGGCTCCTTTGGAAAAACTAAAAATATTATTTTATTATAAATCCATTTTAGCTTTTAAATAGCTCCAAATTGATTTAATTAGAATATAAGGTGGTTATGGGTCTAAATAATCTCATCCAATATAATTTAGACAAGTTTAGGTTCCTATATTAACCTTATCATTTATATTTAACTTTAAGTTAAATAATTTAACTTTTACCGTGTCTTTTTGTGTTCTTAAACTATAAGGTTAATAAACATACTATAACAATCCAAACGAACCCCAAGTTGTTTATTATTAATATATATAGCCTTATATAAGTCATTTGGACGAACCTTATATTTTTAGGAATAAAATAACAATTAATAATATAATATTTGTTTTAAAAACTATTTTATGTCAATTTTGACACTATTTAGTAATTGATTTTTGTGAAAATCATAACAGACTGATTAGTTCGAAGAATGTCAAATATATTAATAATAACATGTCATATTAACCTATAAAATTAGTGTAAATTATAAAAAGTCTCAAATTATATTTATTTGGGTATTTATAACACCAATTATGTCAATATTTCATTAATAAGATAATTACTGCATCATATTTGTGTCATAAATAAATTAAATTATATAACATCTAAAAATTACAGATAAACTATAATTATGTATGAAATCTTGTTATCTTTCTAATTAATATTTATAGTCGAATTTATCTTATGTATAACCCTATATTAAAAATTATATACTTATTAAACTTTGATTTTAACTATTTTAACCCTTCTATAAATAAATTAATAATAAATGTCCTAATCTAATCCAAGTGGGCCTAAATGGTCATATTTTATTCCTAAGATTGTTTTTGGTCGAATTACGCTTATCCAATAGAATTAGGACATGTGTTAGGGTAATAATAATAACATTTTTACCCTTAATTACCCTATTTACTTTTAACCGTGGTAAAAAAAGTAAAAAGTTACTATTCATCAAAAATTACTTTCATCTCATTGAACCACATTTTACTTACTAACATCAACCGTGTCTCTCGGATTTTTTAAATTACACTCACAGAAGCGGTAAAATTAAGTTTTATGAAAAATTCATTTTTTTAACTACCACTTAGTGGTTTCACTATTCATCAAAAAATGAAAGTTTCCAGAAAAATACCAAAAATTATCCCTAAGCTATATTTGATATTATGAATTCAAAAATGATGTCTATTTTACCAAATTCTAAACATATCAGTTGCATTAATTAATTTAAAAATTAATTCCCGTCGTCAAAACAAATAGCGTGTTCTTAAGAGATAATAACTATCAAAAGATTGACAGTTGTTTATGTCTGGTTTAAATGTGAAATTACATCCAATAACCAACATTTTATTAAATTGTAAAAATATATTCTAAATATAATTTAACACCACTCAAATTAATAATTTATCACTATTAATTATTTTGATTAAAAAATTTGTTTTTAATTAAAATTTAGTAATATTCACTATTCATCAGAAAATGTAAGTTATCCGAAAAGTACCAAAATTTCACCCTAAGCTAATTTCGATATTCCGAATCAAAAAATGAAGTCCATTTTGAAAAATAAAATTTACAAAATTTCAAAAAGTTGTTATTACTATTCATAACGGCTAGTTTTAATAATATTTTAATAGCATATTGTTGTTTAGTGAAACTCGTAATTGCGTACTACACACGCTATCGAGGAAGGTCACAATTGTGTGTAATGCAAGGCAAGTCAAGGATGCATATTGTGTTAGATTTTTTTGGTGTAGCGTACAACAAAAGACATTAATGAAATTAAAAAGAATATTTTTCATAAAATCTCGGAGTGTTACATTCTACCCCCCTTAAAATGAATTTCGCCCTCGAAATTCGTCGGGGTTATAAATGGTTTACGACTCGAAATTTTCATTAATAGAAACCCACATCGTAAAAAGGAATAACAAAACCAATCTTTAAAAACAAAAGTATGAAACGTAACGGTTACCCAAATAAACTAATCACTTGGTTTCCACATAGTTGAAAATATGGATATGGAAGAGAAATCTAACCATCATGTTTTGATGAAGAGTGGTAGAGAACATTGCTATGGAAAATCCAGAAATCACAAAGCCATATGTTTGTGATGATCTAAGGTACCATCTGATTCATCGGATATAAGGGCACTAGGACAACATTTTTGGTTTTCAAGATCATTTCCCTAAAGTTGATGAATTAAAAGAAATACTTACATGATTTTAGTACAATCTCACTATTGTTCGTTAATTGAACAATTTCCACTTCATCCCTTAATGAAATGAAGTTCAATTTGTTATTTGTGATGTGTTAGCCGATCATGTGATAGAATGATGGGTCATTCCATCTGTCTCAAACAAAAGGTTATAAAAGTTATCAAAAATACATAAGTCCATCTATAGTGAGATTAATCATATATGGTTCCTAAAATGGACTTATACTTCTTATATCATACTTATTAATATAATAAAACTAGTTTCTGCTAAACAGGGACTTCCTGTAGACCAGTGGTAGGCGATAAAGGCCAGTCTCACTTCGGTTGTGGGTTCGATTCCCATAGCCTTGTCCGACGCGATGGGTTGTCGCCCATCCTGCAGGCTGAACTTTTTCTAAAACTACATTACTATAACATCACATAAATAATATCAAAAAAAAAAAGTTCTATCCTTAAACAATACTAACTTATGTCTAACATAATACATTCCAATCATTAGGCTTATCCAAAATAATGCTGTCTAATATCATATTATAGTGAAAACGATTACCAATGAGTTCATACAACTAGCATGTTAATACCATTGTTGATCCCCATATATCATGAGATATGTCTTTTTGGTCACATTCCAAACATTCGAAGGCCTTAATCATGTATTCTCTTGAAAAAAATGAATACCCATTGAACCTTATTGAAAACATGAATGCTGTTAAAAGTTAACTCTTTCCACATACCAAAAACCCAAAATTCTATATACTCAAAACATGATATAACTATTTCTTTATATCAGTCATGAGCTCGTGAATACTATCAAACATTTAATTTTCTCTTTATCCCTTCATTATGCTCATATCATCTACATTCAAAAAATATCTGAATAACCTTTCATGGATAATGGTACCATTAATCATTCACTTTCAAAACTCAAGGAAAGACAATAGTGTAACAATCCTTAGATGTCACTTTATTCCACAGTACCATGAGATTACTTATACAACATTACACATGATAAACATGTAATCATTCCACTACATTCTTAAACCATTGACCGAGCTTCAACAATTATTTCATCTCACATATCATTTGTAGTCTCTTCATTATCATCAACATAAATACTACCCATATGACCATACTGATTCTCTTCATGAGACTTTCCCTTAGGTCATTGGATTGCATAATGCCCGTACATTCCACATTTAAACCATTTAACCATTGTTGATGTCGTAGAAATACCATTATCTTCATCCCTGGTGTTAACTGAACCTTTTCCTTTGCACTTACTGGCTTTGTGTCCTTCTTTTCCACACCCAAAGCATCTTCCAGTTCCTTTGAAACATTCTCCTTGATTCCTCTTCCCACATGATTTACATAGGGGAAATTGAACTTTCTTTCCTCTATGACCATCATGAAACTCCATCTTTCTCTTATTAGCCGAGTCAGGAAACTTACCAAATTTTACTTTATTGATCATATTATAAGATTGCTGATTCGGCATAATAATGATGTTTGGACTTCCAAATCCTATTTCAGTTGGTTTCTCATGATGAATATCTTTCCATTGTCTATCATATCCTCCATTATCATGAATCATCTTGTTTCCAGCCATTTTCTAAAACCCAAAAAGAATAGTGTGAGAGGAAAAAATCATAATAAAGGGGGAGTAACTTCAATATCTAACATCTTCGGTTTAATCTAATATCGTTACCATAGTTCTAGGACTATATCATATACGTATACTTATCCTTAGGGACATCCCTAGACATACCTTAGAAATATCTCTAGGGATCTCACTAACCTTTTCGCATCCTAGTTTCCAATGGTTGACTAAACTTTTCCTCTGATACCAACTGTAGATACCCGAAGCTTAACGTACATGGACATTACATTACTTTTTTGGAATACATAGTACATAACAAAAGCACACACACAAGGACCGTAATAGTTTAGTGTCTTTGGAAACTCGGAATATAATCTTCTAATCATGGTGAATGATCTTCAACATCTACAACAATGATCTTCCTTTTTTTCTACCTAAAACATTTCTTTATATCCTGGGGAAAAGAAAACATAAAAGGGTGAGCTCAAATGCTCAGTAAGGGTAAATAAAATAAATATCAATCACATCATATTCATAAGAACATAACATTTTGGAAATCTTAACCTCCAAAAGAGATCATAATATCAATAATGGGATAAATCATAGTAGTGAAATGTAATCCCAATAATCACAACATAAAACATGAAACCCGGTGGCATACACACATAATCATATAGAATCATTCCTCATTAGTCAAAGCTTGTTGCCAAGACTATCTTAGTGGACAAAGTCCATTTCTGAATCGAGTTCACTCCTCGTTTCAGTCCTGTTTCACTGAACCGGTTTAACCTGCCATTCCAGCCATGTCTATCTCATGAGATATATAATCTTTACCCAATGCATTGGAGGGAGATATAGGTCACACCCATCTCATAATGAAATCATTCTTTCGTGTTCCACAAAATCATAAATCATACATCATAGCATAACCCATGAAATAAAATGGGATTCTTAAACATCATGCCATCATAACATAGTCCATAAACAATTGATATCATTTCATCATAAGAAAATTGAAACCATTTAAATCATAGAGACATTTTACTTGAAACATACACATATGAAATAATGTCATCTTAGATGGAAAATAGTTTTGACAAAACACTTGAAAAGAATTCTTGAGGAAAATATCATTTCTTCTTTAAAATCATTTTCATTTCACAAAGTTCCATGCAATTTTAAAAGATAAGGGTTTTGTTGAAAATAATCATGAAATCTTGTAGAGGAAGCTTCTTGAAAATGTGGCATTATGAAACCGTAAAAATCCGTTCATTCCGTGTAAGTTAAAAATAACATTCTCCTGGTACTTTTGTTGGAAAAGTCAAAAAGTACCTTATATGGTAACCAAAGGAAAGATTCCATTCAAACAATGTGGTAAAAAGTCAATAAAGGGTAAAAAAGACTTTAAACATCCATGGAAGAATGGTAAACATTTTATGAAAGCATTTTTAGAAAACATGGTCATGGATGTTAAACTAAACCCCAGTAAATACTTACGTATAAGCAATCTCAGATAAAAATGAGATTGAAAATTTATCCCATACCTTAGATCTGATTTGCTTCGTAAGTGTCCGAACCTCCTGTATAATGATTTAAATAATGTCATTGAATTATTCCAAAATCATAATCATTGTTATGATATAACATATGGTTCACTTATGACTTTATATTACCCGTTCTTTTGTAAATTCCATGTTAAAGAGTGTTTTCGGTAAAATCATTTCATTTGTCGTCCGTGTTTTGACTTGTAATTATTCATATGATTACTTAGATCATGATTACATAATTCCAGAATATAAAACATGATTTATATATAATATATATTCAGAATATACATATATATAATAGGTCAGTAAATGGAAAGAAATACACCGTTCATGGAGACGGTAGGCCGTACGTACGCATGAAGGCTGTTTTCATTTCCTTATTGAGTTGAATGGAATTAAGTAGATGAAATACATATATATAAACATAAATCCAGTAACATTATTATGTCATATATTTCATTATTACTTATTATATATACTTCATAATCATTCATGAATGGTTAATGTGGAGAATGAATCTCATCGTGTTGTGGAGACGGTAGTCCGTACGTACGCACGAGCGATGATATCGTTCTCATGATCGTGGAATTGTATTGGAGTGTATGTATACTGTTTAAAATAAATATCACTTTACAATAATCATATATATTCATTCTTTACACCATTATACCCATCCAAGTAAGGTGGTGGTGGAAAATAGATTACACCACGGCGTGGAGACGGTATTCCGTAGGTACGCACGCGAGGTGATTTCGTTTTCCGTAGGATGGATAGATGATGAAATAGGGTTGTTTCATAAATATAATAACATATAAGTATATGAGTTATACAGATTTTATTACTTCATAATGAAACAACCAAAGAAGAAGAAGTGGAAGAAGAAATAAAGTTGAATGAATTGGTAACGGACATTACCTCTTCTTTGAAACGCCTCTTTGGATCTCCTTTTAGGGCACTAAAATTGGTCTTTGTTGAAGACCAGGACCTATAAAATGTTTCTAGGGAAGTGGAGAGGTGAAATTGGCAGGGGTTTTCCGAGCATGAAGGCGCAAAGTGGTGAGAGGAAGAGGGGGAGGAGGTGCCCTTTTATAAGGGAGGAGAGGGGCTCCTTTGGAAAAACTAAAAATATTATTTAATTATAAATCCAAATTCGGTTTAAATAGCTCCAAATTGATTTATTTCGAAGATAAGGTGGGAAGGGGTCGGAATACTCTCATCCAATATAATTTATACAGGTTTAGGTTCCTATATTAACCTTATCTTCTATATTTAACTTTAAGTTAGATAATTTTACTTTTACCGTGTCTTTTTGTGTTCTTACACTATATGGTTAATAAACTATCTAAAACAAGATAAACTAACCCCAAGTTGTTTATTATTAACATATATAGCCTTATCTAAGTCATTTGGAAGAATCTTATATTTTTCGGAATAAAATAACAATTAATAATATAATATTTTCTTTAAAAACTATATTATGTCAATTTTGACACTATTTAGTAATTCATTTTTGTGAAAATTATAACAGACTGATTAGTCCGAAAAGCGTTAATTATATCAATACTAACATGTCATATTAACCTATAAAATTATTTCAATTCATAAAAAGTCTCAAATTATATTTATTTGGGTATTTATAACATCAATTATGTCAATATTTCATTAATAAGATAATTACTGCATCAAATTTGTGTCACAATAAATTAAATTATATAACGTATAAAAATTACAAATAAAATATCATTATGTAGAAAATCTTTTTATCATTATAATGGATATTTATAGTCGAATTTATGTTATGTATAACCCTATATTAAAAATGATATACTTATTAAATATTGATTTTATATATTTTAACCCTTCTTTAAATAAATTAATAATAAATGTCCTAATCTAATCCAAGTGGGCCTAAATGGTCATATTTTATTCCTAAGGTTGTTTTTGGTCGAATTAAACTTATCCAATAGAATTAGGACATGTGTTAGGGTAATAATAATAACATTTTTACACTTAATTACACTATTTATTTTTAACTGTGGTAAAAAAAGTAAAAAGTTACTATTCGCCAAAAATTATTTTCATCTCATTGAACCACATTTTATTTACTAACATCAACCGTGTTTCTCGGATTTTTTAAATTCCACTCACAGAAGTGGTAAAATTAATTTTTATGAAAAAATCATTTTTTTAACTACCACTTAGTGGTTTCACTATTCATCAAAAAATGAAAGTTTCCAGAAAAATACCAAAAATTAGGCCTAAGATATATTTGATATTATGAATTAAAAAATGATGTATATATCACCAAATTTAAAACATATCAGTTTCATTAATTAATTTAAAAATTAATTTCCGTCGTCAAAACAAATAGCATGTTCTTAAGAGATAATAACTATCAAAAGATTGATAGTTGTTTATGTCTGGTTTAAATGTGAAATTACATCCAATAACAAACATTGTATTAAATTGTAAAAATATATTCTAAATATACTTTAAAACCACTCAAATTAATAATTTATCACTATTAATTATTTCGATTAAAAAAGTTGTTTTTAAATAAAATTTAGAAATTTTCACTATTCATCAGAAAATGAAAGTTATCAGAAAAGTATCAAAATTTCACCCTAAGGTAATTTCGATATTCTGAATCCAAAAATGAAGTCCATTTTGAAAAATAAAATATAATAAATTTCAAAAATTTGTTATTACTATTCATAACGGGTAGTTTTAATAATATTTTAATTGCATATTGTTGTTTAGTGAAACTCGTTATTGCGTACTACACACGCTATCGAGGAAGGTCGTGATTGCGTGTAATGCAAGGCAACTCAAGGATGCATGTTTTGCTAGCTTCTTTTGGTGTAGCGTACAACACAAGACATTAATGAAATTAAAAAGAATATTTTTCATAAAATCTCTGGGTATTACATTCTACCCCCCTTAAAATGAATTTCGCCCTTGAAATTCGTCAGGATTATAAATGGTTTACTACTCAAAATTTTCTTTAATAGAAACCCATGTCGTAAAAAGGAATACCAAAACCAATCTTTAAAAATAAAAGTATGAAACGTAACAGTTACCCAAATAAACTAATCACTGGGTTTCCACATAGTTTAAAATATGAATATGGAAGAGAAATCTAACCATCATGTTCTGATGGAGAGTGGTAGAGAACATGGTTATAGAAAATCCAGAAATCACAAAGCCATAAATTTGTGATGATCTAGGGTACCATCTGATTCATCGGATATAAGGGCACTAGGACAACATTTTTGGTTTTCAAGATCATTTCCCTAAAGTTGATCAATTAAAAGAAATACTTACATGATTTTGGGACAATCTCACTGTTGTTCGTTAATTAAACAATTTCCACTTCATCCCTTAATGAAATGAAGTTGAATTTGTTATTCGTGATGTATTAGCAGATCATGTGATAGAATGATGGGTCATTCCATCTGTCTAAAAAAAGGTTAAAAAGTTATCAAAAATACATAAGTCCATCTATAGTGAGATTAATCATATATGGTTCCTAAAATGGACTTATACTTCATATATCAAATTGCTTAATATAATAAAACTAGTTTCTACTAAACAGGGACTTCCTGTAAACCAGTGGTTGGCGATAAAGGCCAGTCGCACTTCGGTTGTGGGTTTGATTCCCACAGCCTTGTCCGACGCAATTGGTTGTCGCCCGTCCTGCAGGTTGTCCTTTTTCTAAAACTACATTACTATAACATCACATAAATAATATCAAAAAAAAGTTCTATCATTAAACAATACTAACTTATGTCCAGCATAATCCATTCCAATCTTTAGGCTTATCCAAAATAATGTTGTCTAATCTCATAATATAGTGAAAACGATTACCAAAGAGTTCATACAACTAGCATGTTAATACCATTGTTGATCCCCATATATCATGAGATATGTCTTTTTGGTCACATTCCAAACATTCAAAGGCCTTAATCATGTATTCTCTTGAAAAAAAATGAATGCCCATTGAACCTTATTGAAAACATGAATGCTGTTAAAAGTTAACTCTTTCCACATACAAAAAACCCAAAATTCTATATACTCAAACCATGATATAACTATTTCCTTATATCAGTCATGAGCTCATTAATACTATCAAACATTTATTTTTCACCTTATCCCTTCATTATGTGCATATCATCTATATTCCAAAAATATCTGAATAACCTTTCATGGATACTGGTACCATTAATCATACACTTTCAAAACTCAAGTAAAGACAACATTGTAACAATCCTTAGATGTCTCTTTATTCCATAGTACCATGATATTACTTATACAACATTACACATGATAAAAATGTAATCATTCCACTACATTCTTAAACCATGGATAGAGCTTCAACAATTCTTTTATCTCACATATCATTTGTAGTCTCTTCATCATCATCAACATAAATACTACCCATACGACCATACTGATTCTCCTCATGAGACTTTCCCTTAGGTCATTGGTTTTCATAATGCTCGTACATTCCACATTTATAACATTTAACCATTGTTGATGTCGTAGCAATACCATTATCCTCATCCATGGTGTTAACTGAACCTTTTCCTTTTCACTTACTGGCTTTGTGTCCTTCTTTTCTACACCCAAAGCATATTCCAGTTCCTTTGAAACATTCTCTTTGAGGCCTCTTCCCACATTATTTACATAGGGGAAATTGAACTTTCTTTCCTCTATGACCATCATGAAACTCCATCTTTCTCTTATTATCCGAGTCAGGAAACTTACCAAATTTTACTTTATTGACCATATTATGAGATTGCTGATTCGGAATAATAATGATGTTTGGAATTCAAAATCATATTTCATTTGGTTTCTCATGAAGAATTTCATTCCATTGTCCATCATATCCTCCATTATTGTGAATCATCTTGTTTCCATCCATTTTCTAAAACCCAAAAAGAATAGTTTGAGAGGAAAAAATCATAATAAAGGCGGTGTAACTTCAATATCTAACATCTTTGGTTTAATCTAATATCATTACCATAGTTCTAGGACTATATCCTTTACGTATACTTATACTTAGGGACATCTTTAGACATACATTAGAAATATATCTAGGGATCTCACTAACGTTTTCGCATCCTAGTTTTCATAGGTTGACTAAACTTTTCCTCTGATACCAACTGTAGAGACCCGATGCTTAACGTACATGGACATTACATTACTTTTGCGGAATACTTAGTACATAACAAAAACAAACACACAAGGACCATAATAGTTTAGTGTCTTTGGAAACTTGGAATATAATCTTCTAATCATGGTGAATGATCTTCAACATATCTCGTAAAGATATTCCTTTATTTTATACCTAAAACCCTTTTTTTTATATCCTGGGGAAAAGAGAACATAAAAGGGTGAGCTCAAATGCTCAGTAAGTGTAAACAAAAGAAATATCAATCACATCATATTCATAAGAACATAAAATTTTGAAAATCTTAACCTGCAAAAGAGATCATAATATCATAACATGGGATGAATCATAGTAGTGAAATGTAATCCCAATAATCACAACTTAAAACATGAAACACTGTGGCGTACACACATAATCATAGAGAATCATTTTTTATTAGTCAAGGCTCATTTCCAAGACTATCTTAGTGGACAAAGTCCATTTCTGAACCGAGTTCACTCCTTGTTTCAGTCCTGTTTCACTGAACCGGTTTAACCTTCCGTTCCAGCCATGTCTATCTCATGAGATATAAAATCTTTACCCAATGCATTGGAGAGAGATATAGGTCCCACCCATCTCATAATGAAATCATTCTTTCGTGTGCCACAAAATCATAAATCATACATCATAGCATAACCCATGATAGAAAATGGGATTCTTAAACATCATGCCATCATAACATAATCCATAAACAATTGATATCATTTATCATAAGAAATTTGAAACCATTTAAATCATAGAGAAATTTTACTTGAAACAAACACATATGAAATAATGTCATCTTAGATGGAAAACAGTTTTGACAAAACACTTGAAATGAATTCTTGAGGAAAATATCCTTTCTTCTTTAAAATCATTTTTTTTTCACAAAATTCCAGGCAATTTTAATAGATAAGGGTTTTGTTGAAAATAATCATGCAATCTTGTAGAGGAAGCTTCTTGAAAATTAGGTGTTATGAAACCATAAAAATCTATTCACGCCGTATAAGTTAAAAATAACATTCTCCTCGTACTTTTGTCGGAAAAGTCAAAAAGTACCTTATATGGTAACCAAAGGAAAGATTGCATTCATACAATGTGGTAAAAAGTCAATAAAGGGTGAAAATGACTTTAAACATCCATGGAAGAATGGTAAAAATTTTATGAAAACATTTTTAGAAAACATGGTCATGGATGATAAACGTAACCCCAGTAAATACTTACGTATAAGCGATCTCGGATAAAAATGAGATTGAAAATTTATCCCTTACCTTAGGTCTGATTTTCATCAAAAGTGTCCAAACCGCCTGTATAATGATTTAAATAATGTCATTGACTTATTCCAGAATCATAATCATTGTTATGATATCATATATGGTTCACTTTTGACATTATATTACCTGTATTTTTGTAAATTTCATGTTAAAGTACGTTTTGTGTAAAATCGTTTCATTTGTCATCCATGTTTTGACTTGTAATTATTCATATGATTACATAGATAATGATTAATTAATTCCAGAATATAAAACATGATTTATATATAATATATATTCAGTATATACATATGTCTAATAGATCATTAAATGGAAAAAAATACACCATTCATTGAGACGGTAGGCCGTACGTACGCATGAACGTTGTTTTCATTTCCTTATTGAGTTGAATGGAATTAAGTAGATGAAATACATATATATACGCATAAATACAGTATCATTATTATGTCATATATTTCATGATTACTTTTTATATATACTTTATAATCATTCATGTATGGTTAACGTGGAGAATGAATCTCATCGCATCGTGGAGACGGTAGTCCGTACGTACCCACGAGCGATGATATCGTTCTCATGATCGTGGAATTGTATTGGAGTGTATGTATACTATTTAAAATCAATATCACTTTAAAATAATCATATATATTCATTCTTTACACCATTATACCCATCTAAGTAAGGTGGTGGTGGAAAATAGATTACACCACGGCGTGGAGACGGTATTCCATACGTACGCAGGCGCAGTGATTTCGTTTTCCGTAGGATGGATAGATGGTGAAATATGGTTGTTTCATACCTATAATAACATATCTGTATATTATTGATACTGATGTTATTACTTCATAATGAAAAAACCTAAGAAGAAGAAGTGGAAGTAGAAATAAAGTTCAATGAATTGGTAACGGACATTACCTCTTATTTGAAACGCCTCTTTGATATCTCCTTTTAGGGCACTAAAATTGGTCTTTGAAGAAGACCAGGACCTCTGGGATGTTTCTAGAGAAGTGGAGAGGAGAAATTGGCAGGGGTTGGCCGAGATTTAATGCTCAAAGTGGTGAGAGGAAGAGGGGGAGGAGGTGCCCTTTTATAAGGGAGGAGAGGGGCTCCTTTGGAAAAACTAAAAATATTATTTTATTATAAAGCAAAATTCAGTTTTAAATATCTCCAAATTGATTTAATTGTTTCATTTAATGTGTTTATTTATGTCACATTTAATTTTTTTACATCGAATTAAAATGAATGAATTATTTTCATTAAATATGATGATGATATTTCATGCCTATTTTGATATAAATTGAAATAGTTAATTCATTAAATTATTAGGGAATCATATTTTAGAATATATTGTGAGACCCTACATGTATGTTTAGCACAAAACCCAACTTTTAACTTGGGAATTAGTAAATTTTCTCCTTCTAGTACAATGGGAATAGAAATGTACTCTTGGAATTGGAGGATGTTCTTGATCCCTTAGGGATTGGTGTGATATTTACTTTCGGATGAAAGGTAATCATTTTATTTTCCTAAAACATTGATTATGAAAATATAGTTTTTTAAATATACCTATTTTCATTCTGGTATTGTTTCCATTTGGTGTTTTAAGAATGTGGATATGTATTAGATTTCTATAATTGTGGCTGTAAAAATTTCATTACCAAATTTTCAATGCTTGATGTCATGTGATAGTTGAAAAACCATGGAGATAAGTAATTTATTTTTGACTATTTTAGTGTTATCTCAGGTATCATGGTAGTAATTTATGGGTTCCAGTTAATGGTATATGGAATTGATGTTTAGTTTTTTACTATTCCATATTTATTATTCATTCTCTGATCATGCTAGATCTGTTATTGATTAAATAGAATGTTTTATAGGTTATTATCTATTAAATATTAATATATTCTTATTTATCCATCATAAGGAATGGTAATTTATGGTCACCCATATTTTATTTCCATTTCCCTAGACATGAAAAAGAAATCATATAATGATTTTAATGATGAGTTTTCTTTCATTGTCACTGTGTTTTTATTTATGTTTTCAAATTTAATATGACACACAATTTTGTATATAGTTTACCAAGACCACTATAATTCTTGGTCATTTTTATGTTGTTCACGTTTATCTATAAAAAATAAATTAATTTTACTGTAACACCCCATTCTTCCATGATACGCCTTCTCTTTTAATAATACAATAGCTTGTGATGTACGCAACTTCAAATTCCAGCACACCACGCCCAATCAAACTAGCTGTCTAAAAAGCAGTTATGAATAGAAGTACCCACATTTTGATTTTTTTTTATTTTTCATAATGGACTTCATTTTTGTGTTCAGAATATCAAAATTAGCTTAGTGTGAATTTTTGGTATTTTTCCAAAAAACTTCAATTTTTGGTGAATGGTGAAAACACTAGGTAATTGTTTAAAACTGACTTTTTCTATACATAATTATTTTTAGTTTTAATTTATTTTAAATTAAAAATAGATAAATAATATGTGAATTAGTCGAATTCAATTCTATGGAGTTATATAATACTACGATTATACATATATAATTTTATTGAAGTTTTAACCTCTTTTACCCACCATTTTGGTACATTTTCAAATATTCATCAATCGTAATTCTACAACTTCTATGAATTGAATTTTGAAAATATAATATCCATGGTTTTCATATGTATGTAAAATTTGGTTCAATGGGATGAAAATAAAATTTGTTGAATATTATCATTTTGAATTTTATTTACCATAGTTAAAAAATAGTGTAATTAAAGGTTAAAATAATATTTTAATAATATAAAATTATCCAACATATTTTTTAATTCTATTGGATAAGTGTTTTTATACCAAAATAAACCTTAGTAAGAATATATGATCATTTTTATCGACTTGGAATAGATTATTAAATTCATTATATTATATTTAATGAAGAGTTAAAAGTGTTAAATTCAATTTTTTGTATCTAAACAATTTTTATTATATGGTTATACATAAGATAAATTCAAATATAAATATACATTAGATATAAAAAAATCCTACATAATTGAATTTTATTTATAATTTTTATACATTAAATAATTAAATTTATTTATACCACAATGATGATGTAGTATTTATCTTATTAATGAAAGATTAAAACAATTGTTATTGTAAATATAAAAATCGATGTAAATTGTAACTTGTAATACAATTGGCTAATTTTCAAGGAGCGTATGTTTTTTTTTTCAATTTTTTTTGATGTAATCAATTTGTGATTACTATAAAAAAACCAAATACTAAATAGTGTAAAAATTGTCATAAATGAGTTTTTAAAACAAATAATTTCTTATTAAATTATATTGTATTCATAATAATATAATATTTATACAAATGACTTATATAATATTATATAATTCATTAATGAACCACTTTAGGTACTCTTGTCATTTTATAGTAGCTATTATAACCATGTTGTATAAAAATAAAAGAATACATGGTAAAATATAAACAATTTAACTAAGGGTTAAATATAAAACATAACAACAGTATGGTGAAATAAACATGTCTAAAAACTATTTTTTGATAGTATTTCAACCCATACCCATATTATACTATAAATAAAGTATTTTTTTCCAATTATAAACCGAATTTTTTTTAATAATAAATTAATATTTCAAGCATTTCTTAAAGTTCCCCCACCTCTCTTATAAAAAGGTACTTCACCTTCTCTTAAATTCACTCATCCAAATCCATATGTATCAGCCAAAACCTACTCAATTCTCCTAAAAAATACTTTCAATTAAACCTATATGCCTTAAATTGATCATAAATCAAACCTAAGTATCCCTTTTTAAATAAAAAGAAAGCACCCAGAGAATGGGTAATTATTTTATCACATATTTCAAAGTTATTTTCTTCATCTACTTCCTCTTTTTTGTTATTTCCATAATAAAATAAAAACACAAGTACATTCTATATACTGATATATAATTATAAAAATGGTACAACCATATTCATTTTCTATCCATCATATGAAAGACAAAGTCACCATATGTGTACATGTATAGCTTACTATATCCACAACGTGGTGTAGTCTGTTATTCAAGACTTCAATATTTAGATGTGAAAAATAATCAATATAATTTATGTAAATATTTATTATAAAATTTTAATGATTATTTATATATAATATACCATCCAATTACATATGATTTAACAATCAAAAGACTTATATTTTCACTCAAGCATATTTATGGCATACCGTCTCCATGACGCGATGATATTTCATTCCCCATCATAACCATTCAAGAATAATTCTCATTTAATGATTAAAAATAATGATTAAGAACTTAATATCATTATAGATATTAATAAAATAAATCAAATCCATAACAACATGGCTTTCATAATAAAGCGTATAAATTAAAATGAATCTGTTAACATCCAAAATAATAATAATACTAAAATATTATTAACAATGTAATATTAGAGGATCATATATGATATAATATTTATGTATGTGGTAATTTTATAATTTAATAAAAATAATTTAACCATTATATTGGAGGTCAACGTACCATTCACTAAGTAAAAGTACAAATTAAGGGTTAATTATAAAATATATTTATTATTTGAGGCGAGTTATACGTAAGTATCTACAAGATCTTCTTTATCATAGACATCTGTTATTCTTAAAATTATATATCAAAACATTTTTTGTTTTTTTAGACTATGGGTTTATGTCATTTATACCATTTTTTGACTTTTTTATAAAAAAATTGAAAGTTATATCTCTATTGTTTTCCAAATAGTGTACTTTATGACCGTTACGTAAAATTAAGGAATGAATATATTTTTAACTTATATGGTGGGTGCGGCTATTTTACGATGTTATAACACCTTTTAAGCATCATACAAATGATTATAAGAATATTTTTAAAAAAATTCTTTTATAATTTTGAGATATTAAATGATTTCAATGATGAAAATTATATTGATCTCAAATAGTTTTATGTGTTGATTTCATCTATGTCAATGTCTGTTGGATTTTATGTTTAATTGATATTGATTTAATAGGATAAAATATTCCATATTGTATTGATTGTTTTATGAAATGTTTTATTATATATTTTCTAGTATTATGTCATTCATGGTTTATGGTTAATGTATTAACATTTCGTATGCACGTTTAATGTGAATGTTTTTGTTATGTTTCGCCATTTTCATATAAGGAATGCATTAGACATAGTATGTGATGGGTGGGGCCCTCTATATCCCCTCGATGCAATGGTTGGTATCATGAGACAAAATAGTGTCTTGGCACAAGTCCTTGGTAATATTCTTATTTTTAGTCTTCACATGAGGCCTTAACTATGTGGTATGATGTCCAACATTATGCATTCCATCGTTATGAGATTAGATGTTGATATTACATGTGAATATTCTTCAACTTGAATATCGATATGAATTATTAACTATAATTATTTGATTTATATTTTCCATTTTATTCTTATGTGTATGTTTAAAATTGTTTTGTTATAGAATTATACATTATATTAAATTTTTTCTTTTATTTATATTAGTTTTCACTATATTGTTATCCTTACTGAGCATCTGATCTAACAACATTCTTATGTTTTATTTTACCCATGATGCACAGATGTATATTATGACTAACCTATAGGGATAGGATAAGGGATATGAATGTGTTTAAATGAGACAAAATGTTTTTAAGTCATAATGTGATATATAACTTATGTATGTATCTAGTACATCCAAGGATACTAAACTGATCGGTTTTTCGGGACTTGATCTATTGTGATCATGCTAATATTATGTAATAATTCGCCCACTCTGGGTTACTAGTGTAAGGATTTTATAGATGGAATTAAATGATGTTTAGTACAAACCATGGAAACTTGATTTAGAAAAACTTTGATGAGAGAAGATTACCCAAAGATATAATTTAAGGATTAATATAGATGAACATAAAAAATAATTGGTAATGTTGTTATTAGGTGGGTTTTCCATGAAATACATCTCTATCTAGATACTACACATGGATGTGGTTCTAGAAAAGATGTACCTTGGATTGAAAACACTGATAAAGATTTTCTGACATGACCTGGGTTATCCAAGTAAACAACAATAGGCCTCACAACACACCTGGTTTGAAACTCCTTGGGTATATGATTTGGATAACTCATATTTTCCATAGAAACCATTATGAAGAATTTATGAGTAAATGTGTCCCCAAATAATACATTTATATGATTATGTATTATATGAATACACTATTCAATTTATGTTTGCGATTTTACTAGTTTTTAATTTTGAATTGTGATTCATAAACCAATGGTGTGTATGCCATTGTTTATAAATGGGTCCTTGTGGAATGAATGGAAATAGTTCCAAAGCCCATAATCTATGTAGGTATTTCCATCCTATTCATGATTATTATATTATAAATAGTTATGAAACTAGTTTAAACCACTTATAACCATACTAGGACAATTCCACCAGGTCATGAATAATGATAATACCTATATTAAGCACCATGATCCACAACATGAAAGATCAATGTTATACCTATTAATTATTAAACAACCACAAAAATTCAATGGGAATACAAATCCATTTATATTTGAGCAATGGATAAGTTCTATAGTGAAAATATTTAATGATTTTGGGTGTAGTAAAAGGGAAAAAAATTTCATGGTCATTCATCACCTCTTAAGTGATGCAGTCCAGTGGTGGTCATAAATTCAAAACACATAAGAGGATGAAGAAGTTTCAAATATGGAAGGTGTGGAGTTTAAATAGAATTTCTTATAAAATTACATTCCTCATGAACATCGAGAGGATTTGTAAGTGCAATTTTTGAGTTTGAGGAAAAAGGATGATGACATTGTCGCAATGTTTGAGGTTAATTTTTCATGGTCAGAAATGAATGCTTAATATTATATATATAACCCAAGAAGATATATTGATCAATTATATGATGAGTTTAAACCATTTCTCTGATGAGAATTATTCTTGCAATCATTATCATCATACAATGATCTAGTTTCATGTCCTATCAATACAAGAAATGAATTCTCTATGTCTTATGACATTCAAGTTAAGTAAGAGAAGAAGAGATCTATTAAACAAACTAGAAAAGGTAATAAAGGGAATAAGGGAAAAGTTGACATTCCATCCTGTGGTAATTGTGGGAAGAAACACCTCGATACATACCTAAAGGGGATGGGATTTTGTAACATGTATAGAGAAAAATGTCACCAAGGTCGTGATTGTAAGGGGAAGAAAGAGGATGTCAAGGTTCAATGCTACAGTTTTAATGAAATGGGGATTTATTCAAATGATTTTCCTAATCTTCAAAGAAACATACCATAGAAAAGGCCAAGGGAGCAAGGCCAGGATTATGTGATCACAACCGCTGAGGTTGATGATCCGATTGACATGGTGAAAGGTAATTTAATTATTTCCTCAATACTAGTTAATGCATTTTTTGATTCTGGATCATCGCATTGTTTCATATCAACCCAGTTTTCCAAGATAATTAGATATTCCCTATTTAACATAATAATGGAGTTTCCAGTCAAAACACCTAAGGGAAGTATCATTGCAATAATGTATGTCAATCACTTACCAATATGGAATATAAACATGCATTATCTTCTGATTTTATTGTCACACATATGATTTAATTAGATATAATCCTCATTATGTATTGGATTTATCACCATGATGCAAAAAATTATTTTAAGTAGAAGGGGGTTACAATTTTTGATGATGATAAGGAATACCTTATCATTAGAGCAGAAACATCACCATTTGATTCTAATCAAGATCCAAACCCCTGTATCTCTATTAAATTTAATTATTGGGGAGTAAGTTAGTGAAATTACTTTGGATGAGGAAAGAAATGATCGAATAGAGGATGTGCCTGTTGTCTAAGAATATTTTGATGTGTATCCAGAGGATTTACCTTGACATCCTACAGAATGGGAAATTGAATTTTCCATTAATTAATTCATTGTTCAAGGCCCATATCGAAGACCCCTTATAGAATGGCCACTATGGAATAATTGGAACAAATGAAACAATTATAGGAATTGAGTATTAGTAAAATTATTCACCCTAGTGTTTCACTATAGGGAGCCCTTGTCCTTTTTGATAAGAAGAAAAATGGATCTATGAGGTTGTGCATTGACTATAAAGAGAACAATTCTATAACAATAAAGAACAAGTATCCTCTACCTCGCATTGATGATTTATTTGATCAAGATCATGGAGCTCTATATTTTTCAAATATTACCACTAATCTGGATACCATTAGTAGTGTGTGAAGAAGGGATTCATTCTAAAATAACTTTTCAAACCAAATATGGGAATTACATGTTTAAAATAATTTCATTTGGAATTATTAATGCACCATATTTTTTCATGGATATAATTAATTGAGTTTTGAAGGAGTATCTTGATGACATTATAGTTGTATTTATTGGGGATATCATCAAATACTCCAAAAGATACAAAGATAATGAAAATCACATGTTCACTATTCCAAAAACTCTTGGATAAAATGAATTATATGTTACGTTTGGCATGTGTGAATTCTAGATTCAGGAAATTTCTTTTCTTAGACATATTGTCACTATGGATGGAAACATTGTTGATCTTTCAAAGACAAGGGAAATCCAAGAATGGAGAGCACCGGCGAGTATAATTGAGGTATGCAGTTTTATTAGTTTAGAAGGATACTATCAATGTTTCATCCATAATATTTCATGATTGGTTATCCCACTAACCATGATCACACGTAAAGGGGTAAAATTTGATTGGACAAAAGTGTGTGAAATGTTTTTTTAATAATTGTAGAGATGATATGTCAATTATCATATCTAAAAACTACCTTCAAGTAATGGTGGGTTTTTTGTTTATATTGATTCTTCAAATAAATGACTTGGTTTTGTCATATTGCTAAATGACAGATATATTGCCCATGCATCAAGGAATCTAAAAATTTAGGAACCAAACTATCCCACTCATGATCTTGAGTTAGCACCTGTAATATTTTCTCTGAATATATAGAGACACTATATCTACGGTGAAACTTGTGAGATATATATAATGATCTCAATAGTATGAAGTATATTTTATTATTGAATTAATTCAACATATGGAAAAGGTGATGGCTTGAAATGCTGAAGGGTTATTATTATACAATACACTACCATCTAGAGAAGGAAAATAAGGTTGCTACTTCTTTGAGAAAAAAGGATAATGGCATTCTGAACAAGATGCGAGTTGAAAGGGATATTATATTCATTAATCTACTAAAGATGGATATGGTAATAACCTTGGAAGGTGAAGAATTAGTACTTTTTCAAATTCTTTCCGATGAATCGTTACTAGAAATGAAAAATGTTCTCTAACTAATGATGAGGAGTTTAAAAAGAAAATTAATGCTACGAATCCTGGGAGATTGATTGAAATCATATATGAGGATGATCATTTGAAATTTGGGATGTGGATTTGTGTTCTTGATATAATTTTTTCTAAAAGGGAATTGTATGATGATTTTTATAGAACAAATATCATTATACACTCTGGTAGTAGTAATATGTATAGAGATTTGAAGGAAATTTTTTGGTGGGAAAACCAGAAGAGGGAGATTGACATGATGTATGGGTTTCATATAGGTGAAGGCTAGAATACAACATCCTAGAGGAGTCATGAAACTTCTTCCCCCACCTAAGTGGAAAAGGGATGATATTACAATTCACATTAACATTGGGATTCCAAAGTCTCATAGAATGAATGATTCAACATGGGTCATTATTGATTTTCTAAGAAAATATGATTGTTTTTATTTTATAAGGGAAGATTTACCATTTTAATGTTAATCAAGAATATATATTAATGATGTTATAAGGCATCATGGTATACTGCAATCAATTGTTTCTGATCATGATC
The DNA here is from genome assembly GCA_963277665.1 of Viscum album. Taxonomy (NCBI): domain Eukaryota; kingdom Viridiplantae; phylum Streptophyta; class Magnoliopsida; order Santalales; family Viscaceae; genus Viscum; species Viscum album. Next base: position 123,319,141 of record OY728138.1, on the reverse strand, counting down.
CCCATTTTACATCAAGTTTTTAGAAAAGTATTCTGAAATCCCTTGAAACTGGACTTCATTTGAGCATTGCCTACCACCCTCAAATTGATGGAAAAACAGAATAGACAATTAATACCATAGAAGTCATGGTTAAATCTTGGCCACTTGAATTTAAACATAAGTGGGATCATTATTTACCTCTCATGGAATTTTCCAATAATAATAGTTGTTGTTCAAGTATTCATATGACACAATATAAAGTGTTATATAGAAGGAGATGTCACAAACTATCATATTGGGAAGATGTTGGTAAAATATAACATGTAGTCCCATATTATGTTGAGGAAACAATGGAAAAGGTGAAGATTAACCAAACCCATTTTAAAGTAGCTCTATGTAGTCAAAAGTCCACTGCTGATAACCGAAGAAAGTATTTGGAATTTAATATAGGAGATATATTTTTCTTGAGGGTATCTCCATGGAAGGGTGTTATAAAATTCAATAAGAAGGGTAAATTATGTCCCATGTACATTGGTTCTTTTGATATACTATAAAAAATTGGAGTTGTAGCTTACCGTTGGGAAAGGACGCCCAGTCTCTCCAATGATCCTCATGTATTCCACAAATCACTGTTGAGAAAATACATGCCTACCCTAATGCATGTAGTCACCTATAATGAAATAGAACTAGAACCTGATCTATCTTATTTTGAAGAGCGTGTCAATATTCTTGATACCAGATAAATTTGTTTGACAAACCGGATATCTTTTCTGGTAAAAGATCTTTAGAGAAACTATAAAATGGAATAAGCAACGTTTGAACTTAAGGAACATATGATGAAGGACCACCTATATCTACTTAAGTAGTAATATTCTAGAATTTTCAAGGATGAAATTATTTGAATGAGGGGTGAATGTAACACCCCAAGCATCCATTTAATGCTTCTCAAGGAATAATATAATTTCGTGCGTTGTATGTAGCTTTGAGTTCTAGCACACCACGACCAATCAATGTAGCCATTTAAAAAGTAGGTTGGAATAGTAATACCCAATTTTTAAAATATTATAAATTTTATTCTTCAACAAGGACATCATTTTATGATTCGGAATAAAAAAATCAGCATACGCTGAATTCTTGGTATTTATCTGAAAACGTTAATTTTTTTAATGAATAGTGAAAAAAACTGCGTTATTTTTCAAAATGGAATTTTTATTTCAATAATTATTTTTTATTTTATTTTATTATTAAGTAAAAAATAGATACTTAATACCTATACTAGTCTAGTATAATTCATTGGAGTTGTTTTATAATAAGATTATACATATAAATTTTTATTGAACTTTTTAATGCCTTTTACCCACCTTCTAAGCACATTAGCAAATTTACATAAAACATAATTTTACAGATTCGGTGAATTGTGTTTTAAAAATACAAAAGAAATGGTTTTCATTATTATATAAAATTTGGTTCAATAAGATTAAAATATATTATGGTTAATAGTAACTTTTGAATTTTATTTACCATGATTAAAAGTAAATAGGGTTATTAAATATAAAAATAGTATAATGATAATATAAAATTTCCCCAAAACATGTCCTAATTATATTGGATATGTATTTATAGACAAAAATCTCCCCTATGACACAAATATGATCCTTTTTTATATACATCGATTAGATTTGGAAATTTATTAAATTTGTTTTAAGGAAGAGTTAAAAGAGTTAAATTTAAATTTTAATAACAAAACTATTTTTAATTTAGGGTCATACAAAAGATAATTTAAACTGTAAATATTCTGTAGAATGCAAAAAATTGTCCCTATATTATAATATTCATATTTATATTTATTATAAATTAAATAATTAAATTTAGTTATGACATAATGATGATGATTTAATTCCCTTATTAATGAATGGTTAATATATTAGATACTATAAATATTAAAATAAATGTAAATTGAAACTTTTGATTCAGTACATGAATTTTCACAGTGGATATGACATGTTATTGCTGATTTATAGTATTTTTTCGAATTAATCAAGTTGGAACAACTTTAACAAAAAAAAATGAAATACTAAATTGTGTCAAAATTGACATAAATAATTTTTTTAAACAAATACTAGTTATTAATATATATAACAGTTCTAAAAATACAATATTCATCCAAATGACTTATATAATGTAACATATGTCATTAATAACCCACTTTAGGTTCTGTTAGCATTTTATAGAAACTATATTAACCATGAAGTAAAAAATACAAGAAGACATAGTAGAATATAAACTATTTATCTAATTGTTAAATCTAAAATATAATGTTAATATGGTGACCTAAACATTTATAACACCTATTGGTTGAGAGGATTTATATCCATATACATATCATCCTATAAATATATCCATTTTGAGCTATTAAAAAATAAAATAATGTTTTTAATTAATTAATATTTCATGTTTTTTCTAAAGTACCCCTAACCTCTCTTATAAAAGGGTACTACTCCTTCTCTTAAATGTACACCTCCAAATCCATTTGGTTCAACCAAACCTACATCCAATATCTTCCCAACTAATTTATATTAATCCTAGATGACATAATTTTATCATAAAGCATTCCCATGGGGACCTTTGGTTTAAATCAAAAGGACTCACTCGAAGAAGAGGTAATTAATTTGTCACATATTTCAAAGTTCTTTTCTTCTTATACATCCACATTTTTTATTGTTTCCATTATAAAATAATGATTAATGTAAATTATACATAATGATATGTTATTAAAAATATGGTACAACTATATTTATTATTCTATCCATCCTATAAATGACAATGTCACCATACATGCATACGTATGACTTATTATATCCACGTTGTCGAGTATTTTTTTTATTCGACACATCATTATTTGGATGGGTATAAAAATGAGTATAATTGATTTAAATAATGAATATAAAATTTTAATGATTCTTTATATATAATATACCATCCTATTACATAATATTTCACCAATAATAAAATGATATTACTGCTCATGTGTACGTAAAGATTACTAGCTCCATGATTCAATGAGATTTAATTCCCCATCATAACCATTCAACAATAATTTTCATTTAATGATTAAAGTTAATGTTTATGAACATATTATCATTATATATATGAATCAAATACATCCTATAAATAAAATAAAAGACTTATGTAACATAGTATATAAATTAAAATAAATCAGTTAACACCCGAAATAATGATAAAACAAAAATGTTATTAAGAATGAAATATTAGAGGATCATATATGATATCATATTTATGTATACAGTTTATGTGTAATTTAATAACAATTCTTTAACCATTATACATGAGGTTAAAGTACCATCAACATTGTAAATGTACAGGGTAATGGTTTATGGTAGAATCTCTTTATTATCTGAGGTTGTTTATACCGATCTATCTACTAGGAATTCATTATCATCCACCTCCATGTTTCCTAAAAATGTATTCCAAAAAAATGACCATTTTCTAGAATATTTTTTAATGTAATTTATTCACATTTTTTTTCTTTTTTTAAAGAAAAAATTGAAAGGAATATTTCCATAGATTTCCGAACAAGGTACTTTATGAACTTTTTGATAATTTAAGGAAATAATGTTTTCTTAAATTATATTTTGGGTGTATCTATTTTTCCCTATTATAACACCTTTTATGATTCTATTAAAAAAATATAATAATATTTTACAAAGAAATGGTTTAATTAATAATTATGAAACTTTTATATGATTACAAAGTAGAAAAAGAAATTTCACTCATATAGTTTTCGGATTCATTTCATATGTGTCAACATCTATTGTTTGATTTTATGTTTAATTAAAGATGATTTATAATGATACAATATTCAATATTGTATTAATAGATTTATGATATGTTATAATGAGGATGTGTTGTTTAATTTCAGTCATGATTTATGGTCAAAGTATTAACATTTCATATGCTAGTTGAATACGAATGATTATATTTTGTTTCATCCTTTTCATATAAGGAATTCATTATATATAGTATGTGATGGGCGAGGCCCACTATATCCCCTCGATGCATCATTACATCTCCGGAGACAATCCTGTGTCTTGGAAAAAGGCCTAAAAAAATATTTCTATTTGTAGTCTTAGAAAGAGGCCATGATTTTGCGGTTGTGATGTTGGATATTATTCATTCCATCATTATGAGATAAGTAATTGATATTTTATTCGATTATTTGTCTAGTATAATGTCCTTGTGAATAAGGTAAAGGAATTATTAGCTTTATCTCTTCCATATTATATTGATTTTTATGTTTAAAAATCATGTGTTTTAGTCTTATACATTGGGTTAAATGTTTACACTTAATTATGTTAGTTTCTGCTATATTGTGATCCTCGCTGAGCATCTGAGTACAGCCCATTCTTAGGTTTTATTTTTTCCAAGAAGTGAATAAGTATGGTATGACTGACATTTTGGGATATTCTAAGAGATATGATTGTTTCTAAAAGAGACAAAATATTATTTTTTTCATTTCATAATGTAATTTAAAACTTATGTAGGTATATAGTACTTTCATGTCTACTAAAATGATTAGTCTTTCTAGACATGATCTATTTTGATCATGCATGTGTTATGTAATATTGCAATGACTATGGTTAACTAGGTTTAGGGAGTTACAGTAACTATTTATTCTGTTATACAAGGATCAAGGTCATTAGAATCACTAATGGTGTAAAAATATCCCATATTGAATAAATTATCCTCAATTTATCTAAAAATGTTTAGGAGATAGAATGAAAACAAATACATAATTCAATTTCAAAAAAATTAAATAATAAAAATTCACATAATTAATGTATAATATATTCAAATTAAAATAGTGTCTCAAAATTTATTCCAAAAGAATTAATTAGGTAATGACTCAAAGGACGTTAATTGTCTGGAAATTTGATTTTCATATCGAATCCATATGTCCTCTAGGAATCATAAAAATTTATATGTATATATATAGTTTAACCATAAAATATATAGTCATTATGATATTAAATATTGTATATCATTCACATGTGAATTTATTATATTATTGAACTCAAGAACACTCATAAAACCAACATGAATCAAAATTGGCCAAATAAGAAATCACATACTCACTATGAACGCTCAAAAAATAATTATTCCAATATGTTAATATGACTAGAATCATATCAATAATGGTTTCCCAGAAAATCATTCCAACCAAAATTCTGATATCACACACCAATGACTAATGTCCTGGTACTCACATCCCTCTCATTATAGGTCTAGTTGAAGCTATTCGAGAAATGTGAACATGTCCTTTTTTAAGACACTTGTGTAACCACATCTTATCCCACCAAAAAAACCATGGAAACCCACTCATTACATTAACCCCATACAACCTATCATCATATATACATCCTACCACAACTATATCTATATGACCCGAATATTAGGTCATCATTATCATAGAGAACATTAAACTTCTTCCCCTTCTGTATAATGCAAAATCTCTATAATAAATCCTATTATTAACTCCAAATTTTCATCTAATAGAATAATATGGTATAACAAATGTAGAGGAAATAAACATCATTCCCTAATCCAAACAAGAATTTCATCCACACTAGGACACCACATTATATATTAAATTATAACCTAATTTTAAATTTTATCATCTAGAAATTATATCCCATGCATAGCATTTATAGATTGAAGATAAAGTTGGAAAGAGGGGGTAGTATGACATATTTATATCCATCATGGATATTTAGGATAAAACATCAAGAACCAAAAATCATTTTGAATCATAGAAAAGAGATGAATCTGGTATGGTTCATATAGAAATTAAATAAAATAATATGAGAGATAAATAACACATGACCTGTTCCTATGTGTTCAACTCAAGTGCAATATTATATCTCAAAAAATTACCACAAATTCTCATAGCCTCTAACACTACCACTGCAACAACTAAATGAAACTTTCTATAAAAGAAGACCATATACAAATGGTAAGTTTCATCCTCCTTCTCATGTAAAAGTTTTATAATTTTTCTAACTAAAACAAAATTCATTTAATAATGTCTATAATTTCATGCGTAAAACCATCCCATTCGGTGTGCATTCCATACAGAACTTCTTTTTCTAAAAATTAACTTACACCCACAGTCAATATAATTTATACATCTCATTTTAGAATTATATATATAGAAAAACTGCATAATTGAAAATACAACATTCAATACACCTAAAAACAAAAACAACATTCTTCAGAACCACACAATATCACAACCACCATGAATCTCATATTAGTTTTAACATTGGGATTTGAATGAAGTTAACAATTTTCAAGTATATTCCCATAAAAATAAACAATTCATTATAAAAAACATAATTACAAAATATAATTTCAAATCAATTTGTATACATGTTGAGTATAATAAAATAATCAGGATGAGGGTCCAAAATGTTAAAAACAAAAATAAAAAAACAAACTAATATAATAGGAAAAGTTTTCAAAAAATATTAATGACCAACAATATAGAAAATTAAAATTAATAAAATAAAAAATAATGTAATTTACCCTATCTCATTCAAATTTAGTTAATTTTGTTTTTTTCATTGTTATGACGAAAAATACTATTTAAACAATGTTCTAAAAACAGTGGTATTCAAACATGTAAATGTAATAATGGAGATGAATTAGAATTACCTTCCTAGATTGAAGATTAAAAGTGTTCCAATACTCAAAATATAATAAACTAATAGCTCATGACCAAACATGTTCAAATGAGAATTGAAAAAACCCTTATGATATAAAGCCACCACTAAAACATGTTGTAGGAAACAATAATAACACCCATGAGGGATCTTGTCAATGTGATATATGAATTCACTATGGTTTTTTACCCTTATTTAAAATTTTTAAAAAAACTATTTGACATCCATAATAAACTATAACATGACGTGTCTAATCCTTTATGTTTCATGAAATAACCATGAAATCGAATAATATTACTGGTATATTTCACCTCCCTATTCACAATACCATTGCCTGGTGATATCCCCTTCCCTATTATGAATATTTTGTTCCATTATATGTAATGAATATATTCAGTCCACTCACATTGAGTATTCATGTTTCATGTTCCAATAAAGATAGGCTCAAGGATCAAATGTTATGCACCACACCCACCTACATGACATGGAGTGTAACAAAATTTTTAATGACCAAGTCATAGACTCTCGGCCACCACCAATCTCCACATCATCCATGCTAAAACTCAAGAATTTATAATTTAAGGGTACAAATTTTGAACCAATTCATAATATTCTTTTAAAAAAATTGAAACTAATGGGAAGAAAATTCTTTTGTGGAATAAACTCAAGAATTCATGGGTTCCAAACAATAAGCTAATGAGATTAAATATTGGGAACTCAATATAATAAAAAGTATTCCCCCTTCCTCACATACCTCTAGAATAAGCACCGCCATTTCAAAATATAGATAGAAGAATCTATTGACATATATAAAAATATAAAAATACTACCAAAAAAAGACATAAATAAAATCAATATCTATAATAAGTTATTATTTTAAATTGGTTAGACCTATTTAGAATGGGATCTCCCTAATTTTTTTTGTTTTAAACCACAATACCAGACATTTTCAAGGTAAATGACACATCTCATAAACATGTAACATATATTTACTAGATCATGAATGAAAAAAATTGGTCAACTTTAAAACATCATCCGTATTTATAATAGATCCACAACACTCTAATGTACTCTCCTCCCAGTAACAATTCCACCCACGTTGAAAAAAAGGGGAAGGGTTCATCAATGCAGTACCTTGTCTCAATAATAAAGGAACAATGATAGTAGGACAAAAAAATATACGTATTCTTAAATATTTTAAATAACATATTAAATTAAATGGTATTCATCATACATATATTGGTAAATTTAGGGAATATGGTAGAAATAATGGATTTCATAAGTATGGTGGGTAGAACCATCCTATATTCCATGATACCAAAACACCTTAACAACATTGATGATATATAAAAAGGGTGAAAGTAAAATCGGAATGCAATTCCCCTACACCCCAATACAAGGGTAAAGGATTATTAAGACATATCCCCCAACCATGATATATAACAGTCTCCTCCTATGATCATCCATATTATATTTATCAATCATGCACAACTTTTGTAATCTCAAAAACTAATTGTTCCATAATTTATTTAATCGTCACCATATAGGGAATGAGAATAGATGGATCTCGAACCCAATTATAAAATTGTATAGATCAAAATAACCTCTCATACTACCCCTCATTATGACCCATGTCATTAAATGACTATTATGATTCTTCACAAGTGATCCCAATGTAAGGTAATCTATTTTATGAAGATGCTCAAAATTAGTTAATTCACTATAACAACAATTCATCTGGTAAATGAATTATATGATTTATTGGTCCATTTTATGATGTAAAATATAGTTTTGATTAAAAAAGTATTATTAAAAGTGTTAAATGACCATCTCTATAGTTTAATAGTAAATTATATAAATTTTACTAAATAATGATATTTGGAAATTTATGCAACTTTGAGAACCCATTAATATACCTCCTTCCAAAAACACCCAATATGATCAAGACTTTATATTTTAATATCTACTAAAAAATCATCATATGATCCCTGAAAACATATATATTACCATATTATACATAATCATGAGTTAATATGAAGAAAAAATCCAATATATTGTCATACAAATTTTACTCAGGGACATTCAAGGGTTACAAAAAAGAAAAGGTACACGAATAATTTTATTTACCTATTACAAAACCAGAAAATGGGAAATAAATAATTAAATGTTCCATTTCATCTAAGATTAATATAACCATATCCATAATTAGTGTGAATTATAATATTATACATGGTGAATTGATAATGTTGATATTTGGATTTCATTAAGGAAACCCTCGTGCATATCCACCAGGATGAACAATCTACCTTGAAATATATTTATTTCAAACCATCCCTCTAGGAATTATGTTTTCCAATGTGATAATGAATCCCCAAATCTAGTAAGTATCCCCAATGAAAATCCTCAACCAAAAATATAATTTATTATTTATCAATCCTTTTTTATGAGAATCATCTTCCATAAACAACCACTATATATAGCTTTTTGGATTCTATCTCTATAAAAATTCTCAAAGAATGCCTATTATTTTAAACAAATTACCATAATTACCAACTAAATAATTATTTTTACATGAAATTACCATTTCCTGAGGTTTGAGATGTTATAATTTTATAGTTTTGAATAATAATTACCCATATATACTAGAAAAACATTTTGGTTTTGTAGTAATAAAATATATGTCAACCTCTTGCGAAAATTAATGATCACAATGATTTATATAATGTTAGAATATGTCTACATATTCAACATAAATCCAATAGAAACTATCTCATTATCGCACATGGTATAATAATAGTAATTTAGATATTGTTTTAAGGACTTATGATAAATCACTACCTTCTATTTCCTCAAGATGGTCCTCAATCCTAGAAAAGAAGAATCCTAGAAACTCTCAACCACCCCCCCCCCTTCTTTAAACCGAAGAACCTAGGCATTGATTAATCACTAATTTAGGTATTTAATGTTATCCTATTACAATCCGTTTTTTCATAAAATATTGAGACATAATTGTCAGAGATATCAATGTTAGGTTGATTGTTGAGAAATTTGAAAGGACCCACTTTTAATATCCAATGAGAATGGGAAAATTATTGTCTTATTCCACTGACATGTGTAATTCCCATTAAAATAAAATCATAATATTTGATGGCTCCAAAATAGAAACCTACTAGGTCACTACATTCTAATGTAAATTCACCTCCCAAATTTAAAAATTGAACATTTTTTACATTATAAAGTGAAAATGGTGTCAAAGGACCGGCATTATTGTTGTGTGGTGATCATCATGCTCATCTTATAAAATATATTAGATAAATATACCATCAATTAACATAACAATGATATACTCTAGAAAAAATGGAAAATATTTTTCATATCCACAAAGAACCAAACTTGTTTAATCATACAACTAATTAGAATATCGAAAAACATGAACATCACAAGTATTCACAGGATGATAATCATCCAGACATCTTCATCCACCCAAATTTTATGATATCTATATGGTAGGATGATCTTTAGATAACCATCTATATATTATCTACATTCATAAAACATTTCTATTGTATAGAAGCTTGTAATGATTCTGGATCAGAACATGATTTTGCCTCTGATAGACTACACATAGCCTCATACTATTATCCAAATTCTTTTTGAATAACAATAAAACACCCCATGACCCCATAAATTTGATTGAAGAGAACATACTTCAATAAGTACAAAATGGGATTCCATAACTAACACAAATAGATGGTTCCATTTTTATAGAGCCATTTAAATTAGATAATATCCATATTGTTAACCCATGTTGACAATGGTATCAATATAAGAAGAAATTCCACATTATCCTTTGAAATGATATCTATCTATTAAATTGAAACTCTAAGAGTTTTCACAACATTATTTAACACATTATGTACTATCATATCAACCATAAAAGAATGAAGAAGTTCCCCATTACTAATATGCCTTCAAAACCATGGTCTACCCATGAAAACTAGACATAGATCTTTGACATAAAAAATTTTATCATCCACTAGAACTACTCAATATCTAAAAAGTAATAATTAAAACAATCAATATCAAAAAAAAATATCATATGATTATACCTATTGGGTGAAATGATTTATAAATGACTGATGTAGTACCCTAATTAGTTGACACCACCATCACACATCAACAAATATATTTTATATTCAAACTAGTGTTGTAAAAACTTATTGAATTAGGAGCCTCTAAAAATCACGTCCCAATGTAAGGAATAAGGAAGGGAAAACATAACATTTTGAGGAAAATATATCAATCATTAAAGTAATATGGGTAGAAAACGGAATCTAATTTTACTTAAACAATATCTTGACCATCTAATGATGGAATATATTGGTAATTTTACATTTGAGGCTTGGATCCTCTATTAATCTGGTACTGAACACCTCCATGGTCTCTCTCCAACCAAGAATATAAGGAATGAGGTCTATTATGAGGATTCTATCTAAAAAATCATACCCCATTAGATGTTTGACAAGTACTATTGGCATTTATTATTATTATTGTTGGGTCTGACCACCCGAACCAAACCATCATTCTACAGCATCTGGTCACTATACCAGGGGGTGACCATAACCCCCATTAATATATAACCAAAACTAAAAGTATCTATATGCCTCTCAAGAATAATTGGAATAATTAATATGGAAAAAATAGGTGGGACCATTATTATTCTAATAAAAATAGTCACGTACCTTGTATCAAAGCCAGGTTACTAAGAGCTCTACTCCTTATAAAATTATAATGGATCACTTCCCATGATACCCTACATCTGATTACATAAATAAATATTTTTTTCATTATTGTAAATTTATTTTTACAATTTAAATGATAATATAATAATAATACACAAGAAATTTGTCCACTTTTACCCATCATGATGCTACACATGTGACACCTCATTATGGAAATGGTACTGGGGAAAATAGAAAAGATATTTAAACATGATAGAAATGTGACATATATAAATAATTAAATGATAAAGTGATACTAAATTTATTTATATATAACCATCATGTTATATGATTGGAACACAATTCAGAATAACCTATTGAAATCTACAGTGGAAACATCCACCTCCTTATAACCACTAACATACCCCATCCTCCACTAATGTGAAACACCCATCATCTAACTGACAACCAGTAGAATGCAATGATATAGTGACCAAGTCTTATCCTAAATGGATATTACATTGTTTTTTTGTAAATATTCATAATATTACAAATTAATATGCATGAGGACTATAGTAGTTAAGTGTCATTGGAATCATGGAACAACATCTTCAAAAATGGGGAATGAACTTCAATATCTACATTAATGATCATACACTCTTGTATTTCAACTTAATATATTCATTAAAAACATAGGTAAAGGGAAACATAATAAGTTGGTGATCTTAAATTCTTAGTAACCATAAATAAGTGAAATATGTAATAATAACATGAATAAAATGGTATGAAAATACAGTAATTACATTTGAATATCATACACTGCATATCAAAGATCATCAACATGAGAGATGAAATAGATATTGTTTTTTCAAAAGACCTAGAACATAAGGATATAAAGAGCATAATCATTGTAAGAATAAAATATTAGTAAGATTTTTAATTAAGTCATAATGATTAATGTATACCATTAAAACAAATATAAGTGGAAACAAGTTCACACATTATGTTATGGATACGAAATCAGGACCTCAAATACACTTCTAGACATGAATCCAGGTCCACACATAATTTTACGATAATATATTGAGGTGCATGCATAATATTGGGAACATATAATCATGTTCTTGAAAAAACATATGGACAAGAAAATAGGTCCAATGATAACATTGTGAATATTTAATCATGATCGCAGATATCATTATCGACATAAATTAATGTTCATCTATAACATTGTGGACATGTAATAAGTTTCATTCATAAACTTGTGGGCATGAAACTAGGTCCATGAATAACATTTTGAGCAATTAATCATGTCAACCCATAATATGTATACTCATGATTCATCCATCATTACCCAATATATTGGATGGACATATATGTCACATCATCTAATAATAAATTCTTTCATACATGTTCCATTAAATAATACAATATTTCATCATATCATGACCCAAAAAATATTTAGGTTCTATAAAGATCCTATCATTACCAATACAATGAAGTGGGTAACATTATCATTTCATAAAATCATAACTAATGAAATGTATATATGTTTCATAATCATTGTTATAATAATAAACCCAAAAACATAAAGATTTTCAAAATTGTATTACACATGGAATTGGAATGGGTGTCATAAAAATAACTCTTTCAATAAATAATCCATTCACGAAAGGATATGATAGGAACCATTGGATAATTTCCTAGAATAGATAGTGTCATATCAACATATGTAATTTAAGATGGGAAATAACATCGAGAGCTATTCAGAAAACATCTCTTGAATCAAATATAAATTATACTCTCAAAATACCTTTTAAAATCATAAAACCATTAGATAAAAATTTTCTTAAAAAATAAAACAATTTTATAGAATGAAGTATTTAAATAAAAATTCAAATTATTTCAATTTTAAAATTATAACAGAATTTTGAAAATTTATTAAAAAAACTTTACATGAAAACATATATAATAACATTGAAAATTCAGGGAAAACCATTTCATTGAAAATAAATTTAAAACATATAAAAAATAATTTAAACGATTTTGAAATGATTTTTCCTTGAAATCATTTAGAAGATAAATTAAAATATTTTAAAATCATTTTCCTTGAAAATTACATTTAAGAAAATATATTTACTAAAAATATCCATTTAATCATGACAAAGAATCATTGGGGAAATGATAGTTGATAAATTTTTACATGTCATACAAGTTAAAAAGAATATTACGTTTTCATGGTTAAAATGTAAGAAATATTCATTGATTAGAAAGTGATATTATTATTCCTTTGAAAACATTCTTAAAATACAAAACTGGTAGAAATATATTTTAATGATTATAAAATAGCTGAATATTCATTGAAATCCTTTTTCAAAACATAGTTTTGAAGAAACCAAGATTTCCAACATGTGGGATAGGTATATGTAGAATTCATTAAAAATCTATCTTGACCATATTATGTTCCAAAGAGTTGAAAAACAATACCATTACATGGATATATCACGAATAACCAAAGGTTTTGAAAAATCATAAGAGTTATTGAGATATGGATCAAAATATATCATGTTTAATACCCCATAATTCCATATAATTTTTTGGAAAATTAAATGGTATTATTTCAAGATCATTCTCTGAGACAACATTTAGTTTTGGAACTTGGAGTGGCTGCACTATGTTTTCAATCTTTTTTAATGACCATTAGATAATCGTGTGAGAGAATATTTGTAACTTTTAAACTAATTACCAGATCAAAAATAAGAGGGAAATATTTAAATCAATGTGCCAATATTCTCCTAGGAAGGTCTTAGCCCTGACCAACACTGGTTGAGGGAAATACATTAATTATGGACATTTCTAGGAAAAAAATAAAATAAACACAAAAAAGATTATTTTATTCGAAATTATTTCACTACAATGCAACGACGAGGGGAATATTTGTTTAGATAAATCATGTTGTGTAATGATGCTGCAAAGAAAAATAAAAGAAGTGTTTTTTCATAAATAAAATAGTGTAACATTTTTGACTCAGTGTAACAAAAATGCGGCAACATTTTTTCCCCAATTAATTGGATAACTGGAATGGGGGATCAGTGCTGGATTTTGAAAATCAATCTTAATATATGGATGATCACCATCAATGAACACAAGTGAAAAATATAGAATAAAGAGTTATGAGTGTAAAAAGGGGCCAGAAAACAAGACCAATAGTAAAGGTTCAAGTACAACTGAATGACAATACAACTGTAGAAAATGGAAAGCCGTTAATGGGTCATCCTCTGAGATTCCTACCTGAAGGGTAGGTACAGATCGCCTCCTCAACAATCCATGTTTTATCATCTCCTCTATATACCAATAGTCCATATGGTCCACCCTTGGGCCCCATCTAGTCTTGGAACCCTCAGCCTCAATCAGTGATATCGGTCATCTTCACCAAACACAACAAGGTGTCGGCATAGCCCATGAAAGGGTGAGTATAACGATAATCAGTAGGGACCTCAGGATCCTCAGGGTCTCACAAAATCTACAAAGGATAAACCATGAATCATGAATCTAACAGTCAATGCTACTTATGTATATTCCCATACATATACCTAAGTTATTATGTATACCAATCTCAATCAAGAGGAATCATAGGGTGCAACCCTAAATCCCAGAGCTCAACTGTTCCACAAAGGATGGAATACCACGAAGGTAAGTACCACACAAGTATTCCACATAGAAGAAAACAACTAGGGTATTATCACTAAGGGATATACAACATAGGTGTGAACCCATCTCACACCAGGTATAACAAAGTATAGTATTAGAGATGATTAAATGTAACTACTAATTCATCGTACGTTGTTAAGAGGCTCTGCTATTGACCAATGTCGGATCACTCGGTACTAATCCACATAGGATAGCTATGTTCTGGCCCACACAGGATTGCTCGAGGCTGATCCACAAAAAATTTCTTGGTGCTCACCCACACAGGATCACTCGGTGCTGACCCACATGGGGTCTCTAGGTGCTAACCCACACATGATCATTATTCATTCTTTACGTCACAGCCAGCTGTTGGGTTTCGACAGTATGCACGCTTGTCTCCAGAAGGGTTTTCTCAACAAGACACTAGTCGATACTCCAAATGCAACAAAGTCCCATGAAAATTATCTCTAAGTATCTCCATATCATAGGTGTCTCAACACAACCAATAGTGCATCAATCAGACTCCCAGTCATTGAGTTATTTGTCTTTTAGTCCTGAGGTCCAGGTTGGATTCGTGATCAATCCAACCCGACCATACATCAACTTTATAAAAAAATCCAGTGGGGTATACTCAATTGGTCCATCTCGCTCCAAGGGTTCTATTGCCACTAATGGTTCATCAAACGGACTACTGGTTCCAATGTTATAACCGATGGAGTGAAAAGTTCAAATTTGGAACAGGTATGGTCTGACCCGATCGGACCGACCCAATCTTCTGGGTCTGGTCTGACCATGCTAGGTGACGCGGAGATCACGAGGGCAGAACAATGCAGTGGGGGGTCATGAAGGTCGTGGGATGGAGAGGCCATGGGGCCGTGAATGGCAACAGGTCAGTGAGTTTGCGAGGGGATATAGAGGGCCTCAAGGCGGTAAGGATGCGGGGGCCGCAGAGGGAAGCAAGGTGGTGAGGCAACGGGTGGCGCGAGGCCATCAAGTGTTAAAGGATACAGGTAGCGGAGGCCGCAAGGTGGCGGAGGCCACGGGTAGCATGGTGGTCCCAGGGTGGTGTTGTCTCCTTCGTCGCTGTCAGTGTTGGTGTTGGCCTCCATTCTTGTGCCCCACCTGAGTTTCATTGTCATCCTCCTCCATCGCTAAGAACACCACAATTAAACACAAGATTTGTGGAGTGTTTGGCCCTTGTTTTTTTGGCCCGCACTCTCTTCATTATAGCGGTATTACGATAAATTATCCAGAACGTGTAAGGGGAAAAATAAAACAACCATGATACAACGTCCGGCAATGATTATTCCCAAACCATCCAAGGAAAACATATGCGGATCAACAAGTTAGAGATTTTATCCATGTTATTAGTTTTATAAGATAAGAACATGAGAATATAAAATCATACACAACTAAACCCCTACTTTGATTGCTCATGGTCGTTGGAAGGTGTGAAGTCAATGACGATGGTGTTACACTGGTCATCAGTTCATTTTTGACGAAGACGTATTACATTGGTTTCCTTTGCAAGGTGTTTCTGATCCGGTATGGGGTCATTTTCCTCATTATTTGATCTCTGGTGGTCATTCATTGTTGGGAGGTGTTCTTCGTTTAAGTGGGTAAAAATTTCTTCAAGTGCTTTTCCAACACTTTTCCCAAAAAAAGAATATCCAATATAAATTGAATTAGGTTTTATTAATTTAATTTATAATATCACCATTAATAAATAGGTAATGTAATAATTAATGTGGAGGAATTTCAAGAGACTTCTTGACATTATATAGGGATTTTTATAGTTTCTATCCTTATGAGGGTTTGGGTGGCCCCACCATTAGGAATTCAAAATTGGTGTTATTTTAGGTGGTCCCCACCTCTAAACATCCGCATGGGAGGTTTAGGATCGGGTGGTCCACAACACCATAACACTTGTTTTGGGGATTCGTCAAATAAAATAAATATGTTAGCATTTTTATTTAATTTTATTCTTTCACGAAAAGCAAAAAATGATCATTCACTCTCAACCCACTACAGTCAAGGTGAAGGTATCTTTTAGTGAACACCAATGTTGCAAGTTCAATGGTGCCCCCAAATTCCAATTCCAAGGACCGATTCAAAAGTAATAATATCCCGCTCATACATTTACTAAACATACCCAAAAAAATGTTCGGAAATTCATTCCAGGCACACCGGGCCTCAGAGTCACTCACCGTCAATTTTCGTGTACTCGTAAATTTCACATTTATTAAAAAAATGGAAATTCCAGGTTTTTACATTATACCTACCTCATATAGTTGCTTCCTCATACGAAACAACTCAAATAAAGGGAACTAGTGTGGTTACTGAGCACGCATCTAAGCCTCCCACTCCCATGTGCTCCCCTGGAGGTTCCCGTATTACCAGTGAATGCACACCAAGTGTATCATCCGCCCATGAAGGATCATCTCCTATCGATCCTCAATCTCTACTGGAACCACCGAAAACATAGCCCCATTGTCGATGTCTAGCTCACCGTGGTCAATGATGTGGGATGGGTCGTGCACGTATCTCTTCAGCTGGGATATGTGGAAGATGTCTTGCACCCTGTGCAACTAGGGGGAAGAGCTAAGTAGTCATCCACCTTTCCATCTATAGTGAGGACCTGGAAGGGTCTAATTAGCCTCAGAGATAACATTCCAACTTGGCCAAATCTCTGTAAACCTCCTCGGGTTGGACCCATATAAAGATGTGGTCGCCATCCTCGATCTCTAGAGGTCTCTGTCTCCTATCAGCATAAAACTTCTTCCTACTCTGTGCAGTCTTCATCCGCTACTGAATGATCTTCACTTTATATGTGGTATCCTATACCATATCTCTTCCCACAATTGTTGACTCCCAAAGGTTAGTTCATCACAAAGGCGGTCTGCAAGTTTTCCCTTAAAATGCCTCAAAAGGTTCCATCCCAATGGTGGAGTGATTGTGGTTGTTGTATGCAAACTCCACCAAAGCCAAGTGATCCTTCCAGCAGTGACCCAAGTCAAGGACAGAAGCACACAGCATGTCCTCGAGGTTCTGTATGGTCTTCTCAATCGAGCCATCCATCTAATTATGGGAATCAGTTCTTAAATGAAGCTATGTCTTGAAAGTATCTGGAAAACCCTTCCATAGCTGGGCAGTAAAATGTGTATCACAGTCGGATACAATAATTTAGGGTACTCCATGTAACCGCACAATCTCCTACACATAGAGGCATCACATGTTCTCTACTGGACCATGCTCTTTGATCAGTAAAATGTTTTCCAACTTAATGAGTCGATCGATGATCACCCAAATCGAGTCACGTCACCTGGATGTACGGGAATGTCCTATCATGAAGTCCATGGATATCTCATTCCACATCCACTCTACGAACTAGAATGGTTGAACCAAGCCTACTGGTACCTGATGCTCCACCTTCACTTGCTGACAAGTGAGGCACCGAGAGACAAACTCTGCAACTGATGTCTTCATCCCCAGGCACCAATGATTTCGTCAGAGGTTTGGTACATCATCGCCACTCCAGTATGTACTGCTAGAGGGTATCTGTGGAAATAAATCATCAATTCCTCCTAAAGATACACTGGTACCATGTTATGTCTTTTGAAGAAGATGATGTGCTCCCCCCTTCAGAAAATTCATCAGGTGTCTGCCCTGTAGATATCTAAGAATGTTGAGCCTCCAGTCAGCATCCCCACACTGTGCCTCCCAGAATCGTTGAAGAAGAGGGGGGAGTGACTTTAAGAGAGTGAAGAAAAGATGCTCTGTCTCGATCCACAATGGATATGTACAAAGCAGCCAACTGCTCCTTCCCCTCACCTAGCAACTATATACCAGACCTCTTGCTGAGTTCATCTTCTACAATGTTCCCCATCCTATGAGTATATAGTATCTTGAATTCGTTGTCATGGAGGAACTCAAGCCAGTGTCATTCTCCTAGGTTCAATTCCTTCTGAGAGAAGATATACGTGATACTCTTGTGAACATAGTACACTGTAAAATTCACTCCCATCAAGTAATGTCACAACATCTTCAAGGAGAAGACCAATGCTGATAACTCTAGGACATGGGGATCAGAGTTCTTCTCATGTTGTCTCAACTATCGAGAACCATATGTGATCACTTCTCGCTCCTGCATCAGAACACATCCGAGTCTAGTCCCTGATGTGTTGTAGTAGACTACATACCCTACACCCTCCTCTGGATGATCCAATATGGGGGAACTAGTAAACCTTTTCCTCCGCTCTTGAAAACTCTGCTGGCATTTCTATTACAACAAAAAGTTTTTCCCCTTCTTTGAAAACCCTGATAGTTGTGCTGCAACTCTGGATAAATATGTCACAAATCAATGGTAGTATCTATCCAAACCCACAAAACAATATACCTCTGTCACACTCCTGGGTGTCTACCTAGAATGTAAGACATCAATATTCACTGCACATACTACAACTCCAACCTCCGATATGACATGTCCCAGAAAGTGGACCTATCGGATATAGAACTGGCACTCTGAAATAATACAATAAACTTGGTGCTCTTAGAGTGTGTCAATTACTACTTGCAAATGAAAAGCATGATCCTCCACATTAGTCGAGTAGATCATAATGTCATCGATGAAGACTAATACAAAGCGATCAAGGTATTGCTGAAAGATCATGTTCATCGTTCCAACGAACACTGATGGAGTGATGGTTACACCGAATGGAATAACCAAGAACTCATAGTGGCCATACTGATATCTGAAAGTTTTCCTCTTCACATACTCATCTCGTAATTTGAGATGTTGATAGCTTGATCTAAGTTCTATTTTCGAGAACCACTGTGCTCCCTTCAGCTATTCAATGAGGTAGTCAATCTTCAAGAGTGGGTACTTATTCTTCATGATCACCTAGTTCAGGCACCAATAGTCATCCCAATACCTCAAGCTCCCATATTCCATCTTGGTGATAAAAATTGGGGATGCCCAAGAAGAAACATTGGTCCGAAGGAACCCTTTCCTTTGTAAATCCTCTAGTTGTACACGATGCTCACGAATCTCCCTGGGAGCTATCTGATACACTGGATTAGATATCATTTTCATCCTGGGGTACAATTCAATGCAAAATCGCAGCTCTCTATGATTAGGTAGACCCTGAACATCATCAAAGAAGACATCCACATACTGATCCACCACTATAGGATAACTCGGACTATCCACATCAACTGCTCTCAGGGTAAGGCTATAAAACTTATTAGTGATCGGAAAAACCCTCTTTTGGGTAAGTCCATCCTATTTTACCAAGGCTCCCTTCTCATCGGTGAAGGTAAACCTTGTCCCATCTATGCGGACACACTACACGTTTCCCCTATTATAGTCAATCTGAACATAGACTGTAGCTAACTAGACCATACCCAAGATGACATAGTAAGGCCTGAACGCTGTTACTTGGAGATCCCAGATGAAGATCTCACCTCAACGAGTAAGATCGCACTGCCAGCACCGGTCCATAATCGTCGAATCTTATCTCATAGGAGTCTATAGCCATAAGAATCAAGCTAATGACTATGTCAGAATCTCCGAGCTCCAATTGAGGGAAGTAGAAATAAAATAATGAATGAAAAATGTGATTATAAGTACTTCAGATAAGGTGTAGTAGACACGGATCGTACCTCGTATCATTTTGAGAGCATCCTTATCTTAGGCCTCAGGTTTCTTGAGCTGAGCTCGCCCATTTCATCCTACTCCATGTGGTCAGGGTAGACCACCCATTGGTGGTGGAGGTAACATATAGAATCATCTCCCATTGCCACCTGCACGAACAACTCCTCTGCAATGTCTGTCTTCTCCCTACGGACTTCCTCGGTCAAACATATACCTCTGTAGTGCAGTCCTTCGACCATCTTCTAATCATCCGTATGGCGGTTCAGACAGTCACAAGCCATGTGACCCTGACCACCGCATGCGTAAAACTTCCCACACCTAGCATGACTGGATCTACCTCAGGTTCCCCACACAACCGACCATGAATCCTTGAGTTGTCCACCTCTAGGTCTGGCCTTCTTGGGCCTCTACGACATCTGTAAACTGCTAGCGGCAGAAGACTTTTCTACAGGATGACTAGTGGTGGTTCTCACTGCTGGTGACTGTTCATCATGAAAATTCTCATCTAAGAGGGCTCACTCTAACACCCCCACCAATGTCGGGATGCTGAGTGAGATCATTGAATCCCTAATAATTCATCTGAGTCCCCTATCAAAGGTCTGAGCCCTGAATAATGGGTCTCGTACCATATTCGTTGAGTAGTGTGAGAGGTTAGTGATCCTCACTGAGTACTGAGCCAGATTCATACTACTCTGCAGCCAATTAAGAAGCTCTTGTATGAGCACTGCATAAAGAGTCACTGGAAAAAACTCTGCCCGAAACAGGATCTTCAAGTCTTCCCAGAGAAGCATCACCTCGTGGTGAACATGGAGCATCAAGCTCCCCCATCTACTTTTTTCTTCCTATAGAAGGTTGGAGGCATGGATCCCCCATATACTCCTTCATTTGCGGAACAGTTGAGCTTTGGGTATTCAAGTTGGACTTTGTGGTTCCTCATGAATGAGATGGGTATACTTGATAACTTATGTATATGTATGGGCATATACCTATATAGGGTTGTTGGTTGATTTAATGCCTTGGGGTTTATCATTTGAAGATTTTTTGAGACCATGAGGGTCTCAGGGTCCCTACTATGTATTTTTATACTCAATCATACACGGGGTATGCCCACTCCTTGTTTTTTTGGTGGACATGACATAAAACAATGATCGAGGCTGAGGGTACCAGGACTACACAATTCCCGGAGGAGAACCATATGACGTGTCTGACAGCAGAGGGGATGAGCGAACATAGAGTGTCGGGGAGGTGATCTGTACCTACCCTTCAGGTAGGAATTCTGGAGGACTATCAAGTCGTTGTCTATCTTTTTCATTAGTTTTATTGTATTTCATTTGTACTTTGTCCTTTATAGTTGGTCTTTTATCTCGAACCTTTTACATTCAACACTCTTTTTTTCTATATAGTTGATTTGTTTTAGTATTTTGTTCTGTTCTTAGTTGTGTGTGATTATAGGTTATAAAGGCAATGGCCTCCCAGTTTTAGGGAATACGCCTTCGGTGCTAGTCACCATTCCCTATCCTAGGGATGGTGGGCTTGGGGCAGTCATGGTACAGGCCCCGGGGAACGGGTGGTGACAAATTGGTATCAGAGGAGTTGATTCTACCATAGAAAATAGGACATTTATCTTTATTATTAACGAAAATAGTGTTATGTGTAGTGAGCGTAGTTATCAGTTTAAGAAATCCAATGTGGGTGCGGAGGTTTACATATCCATACAACAGGACCGTGACGTCTGATTTCTGACTTAGTGCCCAAAAACACTGATTACATTTGTGTTTTGAAATGTTTTCTTTGTGATCTCTTTGATTCATCTCACAATGTATGCCTTTTTGACCATGGCGCACCGGTTTCTTTTTAGGAGGCCTCCACATAGATAGCCATATAGGGTTCTGAATATAGTACGCACTGATATCCCCCCAAGCGATGAGGCCTCAGTGCATGGCCCACTTCCAATAGAGGCACCAGTGGAGGCCCCAGTTGTACCATTACTCCTTTGGCCACTAATGACACATGTCCCAGAATCATAGGATGTAGGCCACTTTAGCACGCTGCACGAGTTCCAGAACCCGAGTCAACCTCGGTTCAAGTGATAGACAGACCCATAGGTGGATGTGGATTGGTTGGAGGATGTGGTGAGAGTTTTCTGACTGGTATGGACAACAGCTATTCTCATGGTGATCCTTTCCGCTAGCCTTCTATAGGAAGCAATAGACAGATGGGGGAGATTGATGCTCCAGGTTCACTATTATGTGACGCTTCTCTGGATAGATTTCGAGGGCATGTTTTAGGTAGTGTTTGTTCCATTGACTCATGGCGCAGTGCACATATAGGATATTCTTCATCTATAACAGGGAAACATGATTGTGGCGTAGTACTCAGTGAGGTTCACTAACCTCTCATTCTACCCCACTGATATGGTGTTGGACCCATTTTCAGGGTCTGGACCTTCGATAAGGGACTCAGGTGGGATATTAGGTCATCGATGATTTCACATAGCATCCAGACGCCAGAGGGGGTGTTAGATAGAGCCCTCTTAGTGGATAGTTAACATGCTGAGCAGTCACCTGCATTGAGACACACAACCATTCATCACGTAGTGGAGTCTTCTATAGTGGTCAGGAGACAGATGTCGCAGTGGTCCAAGAGAACCACACCTACAAGTGGACACCTGCATGATTCGGGGTCGGTTGTGCGGGGCCCCTGAGGCAGATTCAGTCATGCAAGGAGCGGTTAGTGTTACGCATGTGGCGGGGAGGGTCACATGGCTTGCGACTATCTAACCCATTATAAGGATGATCTACAGATGGTTGAAGGACCGCCTAAGCAGAGACAGAGGTTCGACTATGGAGGTCCGCATGAAGTAGACAGACATGGAAGAGGAGCTGGTCATTCAGTTCGTGGTGTGCGGCATTTGAGATGTTACCACCACGACCACCTAGTGGTCCACCTTGATTGTAGGGAGAAGGTGGATATGGGAGAGCTCATCTCCAGGAAGCTGAGGCCTACGATCACGGCGCTCCGTAGATGATATGAGGTACGATCTGTGTCTACTCTATGTTAGCTGCAATACTTATAGACATAGGTACCAGTCATTCTTTTATTTCCACTTCCCTCTTTCGGAGCTCAAAGATTCAGACATGGTCGTTAGATCGATCCTTGTGGCTAGAGACACCTACGGGAGAAGATTCAATGATTACGCACAAGTGCCAGCAGTGTGAGAATACTATAAGAGATGTGAGATTCTTCAGGGATCTCCTAGTACCGGTTTTGAGGCCTTATGATGTCATCTTTGGTATGGATAGGTTATCTATAGTGCATGCTCAGATTGACGGTATTGGGATCAAAGTGTGCTGTGTCTGCACGGATGAGGCCAGGTATACCATCACCGGAATGAAGGGAGCCTTTGTAGCAGAGCAAGGACTTACCTGGAGGAGGGTGCATCCCATCACTCATAAGTTGGCACGACTTACCCTTAGAATGTTTTATGTGGAGAGTCTGAGCTATCCTATAGCGGTGGACCAGTATACGGATGACTTTATGGAATATATTATGGGTCTACCTTCTCTCAGAGAGGTGGTCATTTACATTGACTTGTACCCAGGGACGGGAACAATATCTACAGCAGCGTATTAGATAGCTCATATCAAGCTTCGTGAGGTGTAGGGACAACTTGAGGACTTGCAGGGGAAGGGATTCATTCGGCATAGTGTTTCACCATGGGAAGCCCCTATTTTTTTCCAAGAAGCGTATGGGAGCAAGAGGCTTTGTTTTGATTATCGGTGCCTGAATCAGGTGACCATGAAGAACAAGTACCCACTATGGGCGATTGATGATACCATTGACCAGTTGAAGGTAGAATGGTGGTTCTCGACGATATACCTCATATTAGGCTATCACCAGCTCAGAGTACAAGACGAGGATGTATAGAAGACATTTTTCAGGTGTTGGTATGGCCATTAAGTGTTTTTGGTCACACAGTTCAGAGTGACCAACACTCCAGCAGTTTTCATGGGACTCATGAACAGGATCTTTCATCCATACCTTGGTTGCTCTGTAGTAGTATTTATCAACCACATTCTGATCTACTCAACTACTGAGGAGGACCATGCCTACCATTAACAGGTAATACTGGACACACTCCAAGAGCACCAGCTTTATGGTAATCTCTAAAAGTGCCAGTTCTGGATCTGAGAGGTTCACTTTATTGGAAATTTCATCTCATAAGTTAATGTTACATTGGACCCTATGAAGTTTGAGGTGTTACATGCTCGGGATCCACCCAGGAATGTGATCGATGTACGAAATTTCCTGGGTTTGGCCAGAAACTGCCAGATATTTGTGCTAGATTTCTCCAAACATGTAGCACCACGATCAGCGTTGATGAAGAAGGGTAAACACTTTGTACGGTCAGAGACATACCAGAGGTTTCTTCAAAAGTTGAGCTAAATTCTGACTAGTGCCCCCATCTTGAGGCTTCCAGAGGATGGTGTTGGGTACATAGTCAACTATGACACATCAAGGACTGAGCTTGAATGTGTCCTGATGCAGGAGTGAGCAGTTATCATATATGTTTCTTGACAACTGAGACATCATGAGCATAACTACACTACCCATGATTTTTAGTTAGTAGTAGTAGTCTTTTCCTTGAATATGGGGTGACACTATCTGATGGGTGAACGTTTTACAATATACTTTGATTAAAAGAGTATCAGATATATCTTCTCTCAGAAGGACCTGTACCAGAGGCAGTGACATTGTCTTGAGTTCCTCTGGGACTATGACTTTGAGATATTCTATACTAATGGTAAGGGGATCTTTTTAGTAGATTCCCTCAGTATAATATTTGGTATATAGATGATAGGTGAGGTGACGGAGCAGCTGTCCACTTTGCAGATATCATTTGTGGATCGAGATGGAGCATCTTTCCTTTAGTCTATTACAGTCACTCCCCCACATTTTCAGTGGGTCAAGGAGGCATAGTGCAGGTACACTGACTATGAGGCATGAAGTGCTCATATATCTATTGGATAGGCACCTGATGGATTTTTTGATTGTTGGGAGCACGCCATCCTCTTCAGAAGAACTATCATTGTACCAGTGTCACTTCAGGAGGAAGTGATGAGATAATTCCACACGTCCCCTCTAGTGGTACATCCAGGAGATGTGAAAATGTACCAGGACCCCGAAGACTACACTGGTGGCCATAGATGAAGAAAGCAGTTGTAGAGTTTGTCTCTCGATGCCTAACTTGTCAACAAGTGAAGGTGGGGCATCATGTACAACTATGATTAGTTCATCCCTTAAAGGTCATAGAGTGGATGTGGGATGGGATATCCCTGGAATTCATGACAGGACTTCCACGTACATCCATAGGTCATGACTCTATTTGGGTGATCATTGACCGACTGACCATGTCATCCTACTTCCTACCGATTAGGGAGAAGGGTTCAGTAGAGAGCTTGGGATGCCTCTATGTGCATGATATTGTGCGAATACATGGATTACCCTCAATGATTTTCTTTGATTGTGATTCAAATTTCACTTCCTAGCTATGTACGGGGTTTTGGGAGGCTTTTGGGATGCAGCTTCATTTGAGCACCACATTCCATCCTCAGATGGATGGCTAGATCACCTTTGTGCTAGACAGAACCTGGGGAGTCGGCACTAGTGGGACCAGATATGGTTCAAGCTACCACAGAGAAGGTGTAGACCATCTAAGAGTCGATTAGGACTACACAGAGAAGACATAATTCTTATGGAGACAAGAGATAGAGACCTTTGGATTTCGAGGATGGAGACCATGTATTTTCTTGGGTCTCACCTCGATGAGTTTTTTTGGAGATTTGGTCGAGGCTAAAAGTTATCTACGGGTTCATCAGACACTTCCAAGTCCTCCGCAGAGTTGGAAATGTGGATTATCTCTTATCTCTTTCACCTCAGTTTCACTGGGTTCATGACGCCATTCATTGTGTCCCAGTTGAGGAGATATGTGCATGACCCTTCCCACGTCATTGACCACGGTGATCTAGACATCGACGATGGTGCGACATTTTCAGAGGTTCTAGTGGAGATTGATGCTCGACAAGAGTAGGTCCTTTTTGGGCGGTTGATACCTCTGGTTCATGTTTGTTGGCAGCATGGGAACCTCTAGGATATCACATGGGAGCGGGAGGCTTAGATGAATGATTGGTACCACCACTTGTTCCCTTCGTTTGATTTGTGGCTTACGGGGACGCAAAGCCCTGATGTGGGGATAATGTAAAGTCTCAGAATTTCCATGTAAATTTTATTTATTTTTTCAATATATGGGAATTTTAGGAGTCTGCGAAAATTGATGATGCATGATTTTGAGGCACGGTGTTCCTGAAATGAATTTCTAAACTTTTTTCTGAATACGTTCAGTAAATGTAAAAGTGGAATTTTTTAACTTTTGAAATGGTGCTTGGAAATTCAATCTGAGGGAACCGTTGAACTCACAGCACCAATATTCTCATAAAGAGTTTCACCTCGACTAATATGTGTTAAGAGTGAAAGATAGTTTTTGTGTTTTTTCATGAAATAATGAAATAAATAAAAATGCTAACTTTTTTATTTTATTTTTTGATACCACTCAGTATGAGTTATGATGGTTGGGACCACCCAAACCTAAACCTCTCATGTAGATGTTTAGAGGTACGGACCACCTGAACTAGCCCATATTTTCTATTTAGGGACGAAGACCACCTGACCCCTCTTAATGGGGGAGAAACCTCTCAACACCCCATTAATCCTTTCATCCCATTAATTGGATCCAATTAATAATGCCAACATGGTACAATTAATTGATCAGAAAATTAATTGTGCTAACCATTTAATTTGATAATCATAAACTATCAAGGGGGATATTTTCACATTTTGGGTTGAATTGGGAGAGGAGAACCTTTTTGAGTATTTATTTCTCCAACAAATAACATGCTCCCCAACAAATAACTCTCGCGCTGACAAGGAACTTCTTCAACAACAACGAACCGACGATTGAGGAAACACTGATATCATTGGTGTACGTTTATCCCCAATGACTTCATCTCTTTCCTCATGACCTTCATCAAAAAATAATTGAGGTAGGATTTTAATTATGTGTGATTTTTTCCCCATGTTCTCCCCTTATAAAACAATTAACATTGATCACCTCTCTATCTATTTGATCCGTAGATGACTTCTTTTGCGGGTTTGGGAATAATTAATTGCAGGAGGTTTTTGTGTTTGGTGATTTTAATTCATGATTTTGATGAGACGCATGATACCCCTTTAACGCGCAGGGTTCGGTCCAAACAAACATGGCCCAACCCCTCCATCGTTCGTCATCTGTAGTAGGGAAGCATGAATGTGGCTCAGTACTCAGCGAGGATCATTAACATTTCATGCTACTCTACTAATATGGTGTGAGACCCATTCTTCAGGGCCCAGACCTTTGAGTAGGGACTTAGGCGGGATATCAGGACTTCAATGGTCTCTCTCACCATCCTAACGTAGGCAGGGGTGTTAGAGAGAGCCCTCTCAGTGGATAGTTTTCTTGCTGAGCAGTCACCAGCAACTGAGGCCCACCACTAGACATCACATTGTAGAGTCTTCTACAACTGGTAGCAGAAAAATGTCACAGAAATCCCAGAGGATCAGACCTATAGGTGGACGACTGCATGATTCATGGTCGGTTGTGTGGGGCACCTGAGACGGAGTCAGCCATGTGAGGAATAGGTAGTGTTTCACATGCGGCAGGCAGGGTCACATGGCTCATGACTATTCGACCCACCGTACGGATGATCAATAGATGGTCAAGGGACCACAAAGGTAGATACAGAGGATCAATCGAGGAGGTCCACAGGGAGCATGCGGACATGGAATAGGAGAAGGACGTGCCGCTGGTGGTCGTGACGATTTGAGTTGTTACTGACACCACCACCAGGTTCTTCACCCCTTCCACAAGGAGTAGGTTGAAATTGGTGAGCTCAGCTCTTGGCAGCTGAGGCCGACAATCACGACACTCCAAATATGGTATAAGGTATGATCTGTGTCTAGTCCACCTTATCTGTAGTACTTGAAGACACATGTGCCAGTCATTTTTTTATCGCCACTGCTCTCGTTTGGAGCTCAAGTGTTTCAGATGGAGTTGTTGTATCGATCCATGCTGCTAGAGACTCCTACGGGAGAAGAATCGATGATTACACAATGATGTTGGCAGTGCGAGCATACTCTAAGAGGTGAGAGATTTGGCAGAGATATCCACGTAGAATCGTTGAGGCCTTACGACATCATCTTTGTTATGTACTGGTTATCTACAGTCTATGCTCAGATAGACTATATTAGGTGCAACGTGCGGTGTGTCTGCAAGGATGGCACCTGGTTTACCATCACTGGTGAGAAGGGAGCCTTTTCCCACAGAATGGACTAACTAGGAGAAGAGGGTAGCCGATCACTCATCAGGAGGCTAGCCTTATCCTTCAAGCCGTTGATGTGGGGAGTCAGAGCAATACTGTAGTGGTGGACCACTACATGGATGTCTTTCGTGATTGTTTTGCAGGTATGCCTCTTCATATAGAGTTGTAATTTTACATTGAATTATACCCCGGGACGGCACTGATATCTACACCGGTGTATGAGATGGAAATCACAGAGCTTCAAGAGCGTCGGGTACAGCTGGAGGACTTACAGGGAAAGGGTTCATTCAACGAAGTGTTTCACCTTGGGAAACCCCTCTTTTGTTCGCCAAAAAGGTGGATGGGAGTTTGAGAATTTGTGTCAACTATCAATGCCAGAACTAGGTGACCATGAATAAAAAGTATCCACATCCTAGGATTGACGACCTCTTTGATCAGTTAAAGAGATCACGAAGGTTCTCGAAGATAGACCTCAGAACAGGCTATCACCAACTCAATGTATGAGATGAGGATGTGCAGAATATGGATTTCAGATGTTGTTACGACCACTATGAGTTCTTGTTTATTCCCTTTGGTGCAACTAATGCTGCAGAATTGTTCATGGGACACATGAACATGATCTTTCAGCCATACCAAGATCGCTTTGTAGTATTCTTCATCGACGACATTCTGATCTACTCCACTACTGAGGAGAACCGTGTCGACCATTTTTATGTTGTACTAGACACACTCTGAGAGCACTAGCATTATGGTAAGAACTCAAAGATTCTATTTTGGATCTGAGAGTTCCACTTTTGGGGACAAGTCATTTTGGAGGCTGGACTTGTAGAAGATCCAGTGAAGATTGAGGTGGTACATGCTTAAGAGCCACCCAAGAGTGTTGTAGGGGTACACAGTTTTATGGTTTGGGCTGGATACTACAAGAGATTTGTGACAAATTTCTCCAGAGTTGCGGAACCACTATCAACATTGACAAGGAAGGGGAAACCCTTCATGTGGTTAGAGAAATGCTAGTAATGTTTTCTGGAGCTGAGGTAGAGGCTTAATGGTGCCCCCATCATGAAGATACTAGAGGAGGGGTAGGGTACATAGTCTACTATGATGCATCAGAGACTGGACTCGGATGTGTCCTTATTCAGGAACAATCAGTGATCGCATATGGTTCTCGACATCTGAGACACGATGAGAAGAACTATGCTACCCATGACCTAGAGTTAGCAGAAGTGGTATTCACCTTATAGATGTGGTGACATTACTTGATGGTAAATCGTTTTATGGTGTAGTCTGATCACAAGAATCTCTACTATATCTTCTCTCAGAAGGACCTGAACCCCAGACAGCGACATTGTATTGAGTTCTCTAGGACTATGACTTCGATATAGTCTATATTCCTGGGAAGGGGAAGGTTGTAGCAGATGCACTCAGTAGAACGTCTGGTATATAGATGCTAGGGGAGGCGATTGGGTAGCTGGCTGCTTTTTAGATATCCTTTGTTGATCGGGATGGAGCAATCTTTCTTTAGTCTCTTATAGTCACTCTCCAACTTGTTCAATGATTCAGGGATGCGCAACATGGGGACACTAACTGCGAGGCTCGACGTGTTTAGATATCTGCAGGGCAGGCACCTGATGGGTTTTATAAAGGTGGGGAGCACATAATTTATTTCAATGGTCGTACCATGGTACCAATGTCACTTCGGGAGGATGTGTTAAGGGTGTTCCAAACATCCCCTATAGCGGTACATCAATGAGTGGTGAAGATGTGCCAGGATCTCTGTCGATAGAATTAGTGGCCGAGAATGATGAAATCAGTACCAGATTGTTTCTCTTGGTACCTCACTTGTCAGCATGTGAAGGTGGAACATCAGGTACTGGTAGGATTGGTTCATCCTTTAGAGGTCCCATAGTACCTGTGGGATGGAATTTCCCTGGACTTTATGATAGGACTTCCACGTACGTCCATAGGTCATGATTCTATCTCGGTGATCATCGACATACTCACCAGGTCGGCCCACATCCTACTGATCATAGAGCAGGGTTCAGTAGAGAGCATGGGACACCATAATGTAGACGAGATTGTGAGGATACATGGAGTACCCTCGATTATTGTCTCCAATTGTGATGCATGCTTTACTTCCCTGTTATGGAAGGGGTTGCAGGATACATTTGGGACATTGCTTCATTTGAGCACTTCCTTCCATCCGCAGACGAAAGGCCAGACTGAGCGGATAATTCAGACCCTCGACGACATGTTGCGTTCTTGCATCCTCAAAATCGGTCACAGCTAGGAGGATCACAGTAATTTAGTGGAGTTTTCATAAAACAATTACAATCACTCCACCATTCGGATTGCACCTTCTGAATGGTTGTATGGATGACCTTTCAGATCACCTTTATGCTGGACTGACCCAGGGGAGTTAGCCCTAGTGGGACCAGAGATGGTACGGGCTACTGCAGAGAAGGTGTAGATAATCCAAGAGTGGATGAAGACTACAATATGCATGCATAATTTTTATTCTCATAGGATACTATGTCCTCTGTAGTTTGAGGATGGTGACAACATCTTTCTATGGGTCACATCTCAATGAGGTCTGTGATGATTTGGCCGAGTCGGCAAGTTATCTCAGAGGTTCATCGAACTCTTCTAGGTCCTCAGTAGATTTGGCGAGGTGGATTACCACTTAGAAATTCCCCCTTAGTTGCACCGGGTGCCCGATGTCTTCCACGTATCTTAGCTAAGGAGATACGTGCATGACCCTTCTCACATCATTGACCATGGCGAGCTAGACATTGATAATGGGGTAACATTTACGGAGGTTCTAGTGGAGATTGAAGATCAAAAGGAGTGGGTCCTTTGTGGGTGGTTAATACCTCATGTACACATTCTCTAGCAGCACGTGGGTCCTCCTATAGATCACACGAGAGAGGAAGGCTCATATATGTGCTTAGTAACCCCACTTGTATTTTTAGTTTTGTGATGTGTCTTTTGGGAATGCAAATCCACGAGGTGGGGAGAATGTAAAGACACCGAAATTTCATTTAATTGTTTTAAATATATGGTAATATTATGAGCCAGAAAAAATTGAGGGAGCATGATTCTAAGGCCCGATGTTCCCATAATAAATTTCAAAAAAAAAATCAGGTACGTTCAGTAAACGTACGAACAGGTTTTTGTACTTTTTGAACAGATGCTCGGTATAGAAATCGGAGGGCACCGATGAACTTGTAGTGCTGGTATTCACATAATGGAACCTTCACCTAGACCGTAGTAGGTTGAGGGTGAAATATAGAATTTGATTTTTTAGTGGAAATAGAAATAAAATAAAATAAACTTTTATTTTAGATTTCATTTTGCTGAAACCACCGATGTGGATGGTTTAAAGGTTGGGAGCACCTGAAATAAATCCTCGTTCATTGGTAATGGTGGTGGTGACCACCTGAGTCTAAAACATCCTTGAAATCCCCTCTTAAATGTGGGGAGCCTCTTTCAATCCTTATTTAATGAGGGAGGTGACAATTTGGTTTCCCCAAAATTTATTATGCTAAACTCAATGTAATTATGATACCAATTCAATTTGTGCCAGTAATTAAATTGGGTAAAAAATCATATTGGATAACTTTTCTTTTTAGTGGAATTGGGGAAGTTTTGGTAAATGGAAATTGGGATAGAACCTTGGTGGAATTCTTCTTATCCAATGAAGAACGCTCCTCCAATGGAAAATTACAATACACAACATAAGCATCTTCCTCGGGGTATCCTCCAGTGTGGGACATCTTCAATTGACGATCGTCCTTCCCTCCTCATCAACTTCAACAAACAAATGAGGTAGGTGTGTGTTTTAAGTTTATCAATGTTAATTTTCCTCTCACATTGAATCATTACCCTTGAGACGCTTAATACTACCCTAACACAGAGGGTATGGGAAAAAACATGGCTTGACCCCTCTACAAACCTTATGGTACTTTTGTGTTTTCGTTGCGATGGTGATGGCGACCGGTGTCGACGTTTGGAATTGGTGGAATTCGAGAACTGTGTCCGGACGGGACGAAGGTGACAAACAGAGGGTGGCCTGTCATGATGGTATTTTTCGAAAGCAGAATGAACGACCACACCGCACTACCATGAAACATCACCGCCTAGCGGCCCCCATGACCTTGCCACCCTGTCGCCCCCTGTGCCGCCATGTGGCCCTCGGTGCCGCCCCGCGGCCTCACCACCCCACTGCCTCACCGCATAGTGGCCCTATGCTTTGCCATGTGGCCTCAACGACCCGCGCCCCTCGGCGTTGCCTCGCGGCCATGGTGCCTCGTAGCCCTCCACCCTGCCCCATGACCTCACGGACTCGTGACGCTCTGTGTCTCCCCACAGCCTTGTCACCCCGCGAACTCACTGCCCTGCAGGCCTCGTGGCCCCCCTTCGCGGCCTCTGCGGCCTCGCACCGCCCCCACGCCCTCTGTGCCACCCAGTGTGGGCCGGGCCATCTGGAATAGCTGGGTCGACCCGAATCTGGTCGCATCGGCCAAGGATGGTTTAGACAAGATCTAGGCCAACTTCGCACATTTTGCTCTACCGACCATTACTTTGGAAATAGGGATCCGATTGACTAGACTGTAGTGGCGCTTGAAACCGTGGAGTGAGACAGTCCCTTTGAGTATACTCCACTAGATATTTGGATAATGTTGGAGTATGGTCTGGTTGGATCGAGCACAAATCCAACCGGGTCCCCAAAACTAAAAGGCTAATAACTCACAAACCGGACGTCTGATTGATGCACCGTCTGTTGCGTTGAGACCCCTATGACGTAGCAGTCCTTGGAGACACTTATTCTCGAGACTTCATGGAAGTTGGAGTATTGAACAGTGTCTTGTGAAGTGGACCATCTCAGAGACAAGAGAGTGTATTGAAGGAACCCTATAGCTAGCTGTGACATGAAAAATGAATAGTGATCCATTGTGGGTCAGCACCCAATGATCCTGTGTAGGTCAGCACTGAGCAATACTGTGTGGTTCAGCACCCATTGATCCTATGTAGTTCAGCACCCAGTGATCCTATGTGGGTCATCACCTAGCGATCATACGTGGGGCAGCACCGAGTGATCATGTGTGGGTCAGCAGCAGAGCCACTTAACAAAGTATGTTGAATTAGTAGTTACATCTAATAATCTCTACACCTATACTTAAGTTATACATGTTGTGAGCATGGTTCTTACCTGTGTGGTACATTCCTTCATGGTAATACCTTGGTTGTATTGTCATATGTGGCATACCAATGTGTTACTTACCTTTGTGGTATTCTTTCCATTTTGGAACAGTTGAGCTTTGGGCTTTGGGGTTGGACTCTGTGTTTCTGCATGATTGAGATGGCAATACTTGATAACATAGGTATATGTATGGGAATATAACTAAGTAGGGTTTTCAGTTGATTTCATGTTTTGTGGTTTATCCTTTGTGGATTTTGTGATACCTTGAGGGTCTTGGGGTCCCTACAGAGTTTCGTTATACTCCCCTTACATGGGTTATTCCCGCACCTTGGTGTGTTTGGTGTAGACGACGGACAACACTGATCGAGGCTGAGGGTACCAGGGCAGTATGGTGCCTGGAGGTAGACCATATGGCATGTTGGTACAAAGTGGAGACAGGTGGATGTGGAGTGCTGATGAGGAGATATGTACCTACCCTTCAGCTCACACCAGGAATAACATAAAATGTAGTAGTCCAGATGATTAGTTAAAACTACTAATTCATCATACTCTGTTAAAAGGTTCCGTTGCTAACCCACATTGTATTTCATGGTGCAGACCCACATAAGATCACTATGTGCTGACCCACATAGTTTCGCTCAGTTCTCACCGACATAGGATCACTCTGTGCTGAACAACACAGGATCGCTAGGTGCTGACCCACACAGGATCCCTATTCATTCTTCATGTCACAGCCAGCATATTGGTTCCCACACAATGCTCTCTTGACTCCAAGAGGGTCTACTCCACACACCACTAGTTTATACTACAATTTCCAATAATTTTCACGAATAACTATCTCAATGGATCACCACATCATAGGGGTCTCAACGCAATAGATGGTGCATAAATTGGATGCTCGGTCTGTGAGTTATTATTCTTTTAGTCCTAAGGGACTGGTTGTATTCGTGCTTGATCCACCTTGATCGTACTCCAACTTTATCCAAATCTCTAGTGGGGTATAATCAAAGGGACTGACATGCACCAAGGTTTCTAGTGTTGTTTAATGTTCGTCAAATGGACACCCGATGCCAAAGTTATTCACAATAGAGAGAAAATTTTGATGTTGGCCCGGGTCTGGTCTGACCCGATTGGACTGACCTAGCCTGTAGGGTCTGGCTAGGCCCACTGGATCCATCTCAGGTGGCTTGGAGGACATGTGGGTGGCGAGAGGTCGTGGGGGCTGTGGAAGCCGCGAGGGACATGAAGGCCACGAGGGACACAAAGGCAGTGAGGCGGCGAGGCCATGGGGCAGCGTAGAGGGCCACGAGGCGATGAGGTTGTGGGTGGCGCGAGGCCGCGGGGTAGCGGAGGCCACGGGGGAGCAGTGGCCGCATGGCAGCGATGGCCAGGGGGAAGCGCTGGTGTGTCGCCACCCTGGTCGCGGCTGGCTGTGGTGCTGACCAGCGTTCCCATGCCCCACCGAAGTTGTTTGTCCTCCTCCTCCATTTCGAGGAACACAACAATTAAACACAATATTTGTGGAGAGGTCGGGCCATGTTTTTTTAGCCCACACTATCCGCGTTAGAGCGGTAGTGAGATGCTATAACCTCTTTATGATTTTACGATTAATTATCAAGTTTATGTAAGTGGAAAAATTCAAACAACCTCCCTACAACATCCCTTAATGATTATTTCAAAACCCACAAATGAAATCATCCCCGGATCAACAAGTTAGAGAGTTGATCTACATTTATTGTTTTAGAAAAGAAGAACATGGTAATATCAAATCATACACAACTAAACCCTTACCTTGATTGCACATTAATTTTCGAAGGGGGAAGTTAGTGACGTCGACGTTTCCATGATCATCGGTTCATTTTCATAGAAGGCGTCCTACTTTGGATGCCTCCTCAAGAGATTTTGATCTGGCTTGGGTTTGTTTTCCTCATTCTTCGATCTTCGGTGATCATTCTTCATTGGGAGGTGTTCATCATTGGAGAGGGTAAAAGTTTTTCCAAGTTCTTTTTCAATAATTATCCCAACAAAAGAATAGCCAATATAAATTGAATTAGGTTTTATTAATTTAATTTCAAATTTCACCATTAATCAAGAGGTGTTGTCATAATTAATGTGGAAGAAGCTCAAGAGACTTCTCCACATTAAAGAGGGAGTTTAAGAGTTTCTCCAATTATGAGGGTTTGAGTTTCCCCATCTTTAGGAATTTAAAATGGGGGTTACATCAAGTGGACCCCATCTCTAAACATCCACCTGGTAGGTTTAGGATTGGGAGGTCCCCACCACCATAACCCTTGTTGAGGGGTTTCCAAAAATAAAATATTAATGTTAACATTTTTATTTTAGTTAATTCATTCAAGAAATGCACAAAAATTATCTTACACTCATTGGGAGGAGGTGTTGAGTGAGCTACTTAAATCCCATTTAGTGGTACATCCTAGTGTGGTGAAGATGTACCAGGACATCCAGCATCTGTACTAGTGGCCAGAGATGAAGAAAGTAGTGACAGAATTTGTATCACGATGTCTCACTTATCAGCAGGTGATGACATCATAGAGATGGCAGAAGTCTTATGCTGACAGGATACAGGGACCTTTGTAGTTCTAGGAGGGGGACCATGTATTCTTGTGAGTCTCTCCTCAGTAGGGACTAAAGAGATTTGGCTGAGGCGACACGTTATCATCAAGTTTTATCTGTCCTTTTCTGATACTTCGGAGGATAATTGAGATAGAAAACCTCCTGGATCTTCCACCATAGTTGGAGAGGGTGCATGACGTCTTCCATGTATCCCAGCTAAAGAGATACATGCACAAACCATCTCACATTATCGACCAGGGCAAGCTGGACTTCCATGATGGCGTGACATTTATGGAGTTCCAAGGGTTGATTGAGGATCAACTAGAGTGGGTCCTTCTTCGGTGGTCAATACCTCTGATACCAATTTTTCATGACCCATCCCTCGGGGCCCATGAAGTGACTACCCCAATCTCACCTTCCATAGAACAGGCGCAGGAAACTTCCAACAAAAGGTGTATCCCTGAAAACCATGAAGGCATTTCTAATGTATCCTATAAACACACTCAACCAAGCACACAAAAAAATACAATCACACGTAAACTATATAGAAAAAATGGTGATGAATGTAATAGGGCCTGGAATACAAGACCAATAGTAAAGGTACATGTACACCTGGAAATAAAATACAACTAACGAAAGAGTCAGATAAGTATTGGGTCATCCTAGGAGGTTCCTACCAGAAGGGTAGGTACAAATCACCTCCTCAGCATTTTACATTCACCCGTCTCATCAGCACTCCATGTCCGCCCGTCTCCTCAGCATACCAACACACTGTATGGTCCACCTCTAGGAATTGTCCCATCCGGGTACCCACAACCCAGATCTGTGTTGTCAGTCATCTACCCCAAACACAATATGTTGAAGGAAAATCCCATGAATAGGTTAGTATAACGATACTTAGTAGGGACCCCGAGACCCTTAATGTCTCACAAAATCCACAATAGATAAACCACAAATAATTAAATCAACTGAAAACCCTACATAGATATATGCCCATACATATACATAAGTTACCCTGTATTCCAATCTCAATCCTGAGGAAACACTGGGTCCAACTCAAAAGCCCAATGCTCAACTATTCCACAAAGGTTGGAATACCACGAAGGTAAGTACCACACATGTATTCCACACAAAATAATACCACCAACGTATTACCATGAATAAAAGTACCACATAGGTACAGACTAATCTCACACTAAGTATAATGTATGTATCAAAGCATAGATGATTTCTTGTAACTACTGATTCATCTTACTATGTTAAGCAGCATACCAACGTAGGATCATAGTATATCATCAGACCCACATAGGATCCTAGTACAGCAGAACCACACAGGATCCTAGTACATCATCAAACCCACACAGGATCTGAGTACAACATACCCACATAGGATCATAGTACATCGTCAGAACCACACACGATCCTAGTACAGAAAACCCACATAGGATCCAAGAGTAGACCCATATGGATTCCAAGGGCAGATCTATGTTGGATCCTCAAATACATACCCACAAAGGATCTTGTTCTCATGTTACAACCAGCTTCAGTGTTCCCCCACTATGCACTCTTGATTCCTGGAGGGTACCATTCTCTAGCTAGAGGTTGAAAATACAACTGCCTCAAAGTCCCGCAATGAAAAATCCCTAAGGTCTGCCACGTAAAAGGGGTCTCAATGAAAAATATGATGCATCACTCGGACACCCGTTCTGTAATTCATTAGCCTTTTAGTCTCAAGATCCTGGATGGATTCGTGCTCGATCCAACACAACTGCACCCCCACATTATCCAAAACACAATTGTGGTATACCGAAAGGACCGTCTCACTCCATGGTTTTCGTCACCGCATATGGTTCATCAAACAGATGCCTAGTGCCAATGTTATGGAAAAATCTGAGAATATGGGTCGGAGTTGGTATGGGTCCGGTCCGACCTGGTTTGGGTCGACCAGGCCCGCTGGGTCTAATCAAGTCCACTGGGTCTGGCCTGGCCTAAGATGGGCGACCCGGCCTAGCAGCATGCAAGGGGAAGTCACCCCCCCCACCTCCACTCACTGGATAGTCGAATCCCTTCAGTCACTAGTAGCACGCGGGACCCATGAGTCCCACTTGTTTCAACTCAGCCGGCCATAACGGCCCGCCCCTTTTCCTCCTAGCAGTGCGTCATGTGTCGCCCCTCCACAGTCGACCGAATGTCTGCCACCCTCCCTTCACCATTGTGGACATTAATGTCAGGTGGCACGAGCGTGCACCACCTCCCCATCGTGTGGCGGGCCTCCGCTGCTTTCCACCCTTTCTCCATCTTGGCTGATGGGTCGGGGCCCTTCTCTGACAGCGTGGTTGTGCCACCGGTGTCTTCGCGGCCAACCATGGTTTCGTCAGCAGTTCTTGATCCCCACCAGTGATGGTTTCCATTCTCCTCTATGGTGAAGAACACAAAAAGAACCACATTATTTGCAGAGGTGTCGGTCCATGTTCTTTTGGCACGTACCCTCCACGTTAGAGTGATAACAAGAAGCTCAAGGTAGGTGATTCAACATGATAGGAATGTTAATGATGATTAATCGAAAACACACCCCTACCTTGAACATCAAATAATTTTCTGTGATTTCTAGTGGAACACATTCATATTTCTCGTAACTAGCTCCCAAAGACGTCATGCACACGTCACCCATTGGGGGTTCAATGTCATCTATCACCTACCACTAGGTCGACTTCATCTTCTATGGGTCTGGCATCATGACAATACTTCAGAAATTCGATGCTTGGTGAAGCTCTTTGATACCCCTTCCATAGATCCATATTTATAGGATAGGGAGAGGGTAAGAAATGACAAGGAGAGTTAATGGGTATCATTAATTAGGAAGCTTAATAATTCCCACTAACATTTTGGTTACTCATATTGAAGGGTCAAGCCATTTATTTTCTTGACATGTCGATGGTAAAACCTTTCCACTCGTCTGTTGGAGGAAAAGAATAAAAATAAAATAATAAATTTATTTTATTTATTCTGTTAAATGTTCCAAAAACTAAATTTTTCTACGAAACTACAGCGGTCGAAGTGATTGTCTCCATAAGTGAATATTGGCACAGAAAGGTCAACGGTGTCCTCATATTTCAATTCTGATGGTGCACCAAGGCGGTGGAGGTTATGGCCATTGTGGGATGTAGTGGTGTAGGGGGCGGCAATGGTCTGGCATAGAGTCAAAGGGAGATGTCTATAGGGTGGGCCAAAGCATGTGCTGGTACACAGTCCATGTTCGATAATGTACGGAGGGAGGTGTCTGACCTCAAGTGAAAGAATTTCTATTCAAAATGGATGCTTTTGAAGCATACATGATAGCCTTGAACAGTCCAGTTGGTGTGGGACGGGCCGACAGAATGAACTGGGCTTCTGTGATACTCGGTCTGGAGAGGAACTAGCCCACTGATGCATGGTGAGCCGGATGGAGAACTTAGTCTCTAGGTGACCCGGTGGGCTGTACCTATGGTCAAACCAGGATGGTTTAAGTTATGAAAATGGGAATGGCCATTGGCCTAGGATAGACTAGGTTGGCACTAACCTAGCTCGGTTGGGTTAGGTCAGCCGAAATAGGATGGGTCGTGCGGGAGCTTTGGGCCAGTTGTTCCGGTCGGTTCGACTAAGTCAGACCCGACTTGGGCGCAACCAACCTCTATTTACTAAAATAAAATTTTCATTCATATTGGCATCCGATTGACACACCATCTACAAATTTAGGACCCTTGCGACGAGACTGTCATTTTGGTAAAATCAATGTGATTTATTGTGGAAGTCAAGTTACGAGTGATGGTTTGAGGTGTTTATTCCCCCTAAATCATGCGAATTGATGAGTGTAAATTCTTTGGCCAGATGTGACATAATGGATATGACGAGCAGGATGTTGTTGGACTTGTAGTACAGTAGACATTATTGGCTCATTAGTGGAGCGAACCATAATGGTCCAAGATAAGAGAGGACCACAATGGTTTAGTAGAAGAGCATACATCAGTGGTCCAGTAGTCGAGAAGACCCTATTTTTCTAGTATCCAAGTGGACCTGAGTGTTCCAGTTGTGGAGTATCCCTCCGTGGTCCTATAGAAGAGCGTGCATTAGTGGTCTTGTATTCGATCGATCCTATAGAACACATCACTGACGAGTTCCTCTATATTAAAAGATGGTGTAATTTAATTTCTGATAATATTACTTTCTGTACCATGAGTTATACCCGGTGTGAGTTTTTTATGGTTTTTGGTTTGGATTTCTGTTCTTCCAATTGTTGTTTAGGGTCTATATGGAGTATTTGGTACTCACCCCCCACAGGCTTCACCTGCACATGTTGTGTATTTGGTAGGTGATTGATGCTTTGAAAAAGACCTTGGTGTTACGGGACCAGGTGGTTCTATGTGAGATATGATGGATGGGCATACATTTATGGATACATGCAGCTCATCTTCACCTACCATTCACTTAGGGTCTTAAGTGGACGAACCATGAACGTTTTAAATTCATTTTTGGTTTTGGGCTTGTATTCTAGAGCCTTGTTACATGTAGTTTGTACTACACTATCATTATTGTTCTTAATGAAATTTGTGGTTTACATAATTTTAACATTCGATAGTTTGAGATTAGTGTGTATATACATGATTAAATGAAAATGTATTCCCTTTTTGAGATATTCCTTCAAAGTTCTATTCGACAGATCTTGGCCTATTGAAGGCGGTCTTGGGTTCGTCACAACCCAGGACCTGAGGGACTAGTCATGAAAATTTAGTTTCAAAGGAGTTAGATTCTATTAGAAGAACTAAGAGTATTTTAACATTTATGGGTAAAATGTGTTAAGCATTTCAGGTTTGGATACCAGGCCTGGGAGTGCCGTGTTGGTGCATCATCCGGTGTATCCATACACCAGGACTCTGAATTCTACTTTTCTGACATAGTACATGAAGACACTGGTTGAACATATCAACGAATGTTTTCACATAATATTTCTATGTCATAGATATATGAATAGGTAAAATATATTAATCTGGATCATTTTGATCACTTTCAGGAGGCCTCAACATTGACATCCACCCATGATTTTAGTATATGAACACAAGGATGGTTTATAGAGTGATGTGGATTCAGTAAAAGTATTTTTTCACAAGATGTACCCTTCGGATGGTGTCCCTGCATAACCACCACCAATTGGTTAGTAGTAACTACCGATGATAATGGTAGAGGATACATGTAGGCTCAGTGAATTACAGCAGTTCTAGAGAAATATTCCTCCCATTTTTAGAGGGGAGATTGATCCCCAGGTCACTGAGGATTTGCTAGAGGATGTGACGTGGGTCTTCCATCAGTGATGACTCCACTTGACTAGATGATTGTTCTTTCCACGAGCCTTACACAGGGCTTGGTATGGATATGGTAGAGTTTTAATATCTAGACACATGAAAAGAAAACCCTCCCTTAGTATGACTTCGAATGAATTTTCAGGAAGGAGTGCTTCCCCACGACATTGTGTTAAGTGCACATACAGGTACTACTTCACCTATAACAGGGAATCTTGATAGTGACTGAGTACCCTTCGAGGTCCACACACCTCTCCCTTTACTCTATGGATATATAATGGGACCCTTTCTTCGGGTCCCAGACTTTTGAGCAGGGACTCTGATGATACATCAAGTCATAGATGATTTCCCTCAGTATCACTACACAAGATTGGGGCTGGAGAGAGCACTACATGTGGAGATATTCCTCATAGAGAAAGCATCAAAAATAAGAGATACCATCTGGTGACAGGTGGTTGAGTCATTCATGGTGGGTAGCTGATAGATGACGTAGAGGAAAAAATGGGCCAGGCCATTTTGAGGATGTCCACAGGACACAGGTTTGGTGTTACGTGGCTGTCGGTGAAAAGTATAAGGACCCGACCTTAAACCATACAAAATATCGAATTAAATGAAAAATTCACATTGAGGATCTTTTCAGGATTAGAGTTTTAGAGAGTTAGGACATAACTATCACATCTCAAAAGATTTACAAAGTAGACACTTCTACCGAGTATCCATTTTTTTACAAAGCAAGAACTCTTGAAAAAAAAGAGTCATATCTAGTTCAATGTTTAAGACATCTTGAATATTCCTTGATCCCATCCTTGAACCTATTCCACATTATCTCCTGTGAAAATCATTTCAAAA
Source organism: Viscum album (assembly GCA_963277665.1). NCBI lineage: Eukaryota > Viridiplantae > Streptophyta > Magnoliopsida > Santalales > Viscaceae > Viscum > Viscum album. The sequence goes on along the minus strand of OY728138.1, from coordinate 123,275,988 downwards.
AACTTGGGATGAGCATACAAATCTCAGTAAGGGATACACAAAGAAGTAAAACTGTTATTTTTTTCAAAACAACAAGTAAACCACGAATACTATAACATAAGTAAAACTTTCACCTTTATGAATTAGTAAATACCCTCCACTAAATAAAAGATCATTACTTACCCTTTTGTAACCAAAATATTACCATAAAACCCATATAAAGAACACATAACTTATAAAGGTAACTTTGGACATAAACATACTTAAATGGAATAACAATATGGTCGACTTCCACACATATCACTAAATGGAATAGCCATACGACCGACTTCCATACCCAATGCATTGGAGGTTATAATGTCACCACCCGTCCTGGTATTCATAGAACCACCCATCATTTGGTTTATCACGTAACCCCCTGTCAAATGTCCAAGTACCAATATAAAATAATAACAGAAACAGAAAATATAAAGAAAACATTTCCACATTTCAATCACAATATATCACTTAAATATATAATGATATAAAAAATACATTATCAAAACCATTTTTAATACCAAAATTCATAAATGAGTATAAGGTATTTATTTTCATTTAATAACACTAATGCTTGTTGAGGAAGCCATAGATCAAATAATACTCGCAGCGGCAGAAACGGTCATTGTCACTGCTTATGTTAAAAAGAAACATACTTTTTTGCCATTTAGTAAAATGAATTATAGAAAAATATTCCCTTTGAAAATTCAAGGGTGTTTATACATCATATAAAATAAAGTCTTGTATTAAAACAAAAAATGCCTCAATGAAATGAGATTGAGACGAAGTCCCTTACCTCGTGTCCGACTTGCCTCGATCGTTCTTTAATATCCTGAATAACAAACTAAAGTTAATTTCTTCTTTCTTGAGAACCTTTTCAAGTTTATTATTCCTCTTATATCACTTATTACCATGTTATTAAGATTATTTAATCATTTAAGTTAATAATGTTCGTTTTGTCGATATATGGAACTTGATTCGAAAATGAACACCTTATATTACAAGTTGTCTATGTTGTTAATATTACATTATATCCAGAATGATATTCATTTTTTAGATATCATATATATCATATATATCCAGTATATACATGTATTTGTAATAGTACATAACATTTAGAGGTAAGAAATGAAATACACCGTTCATGGAGACGGTAAGCCGTATGTACGCATGAACGCTACTTTCATTTATATTTAATATTTTAATGGAATTAGAACATAATGATACATAGGTATATTATAATTAAATTATAATATCATATATAATATCATTAACTCTATCCTTTATACATCCCACATAAGGCATTGACGAGTCATATCACTTTGAGGGGCGGTAGTCCGCACTTCCTCTATGGAGATTTTCGTATTTACCCACAACGGAAACCCTAAAGGCTTGGTATAATTGGGAAGTACATATGCATAAGGAAATTATAAACATAATATATATCAAATATAAATACAGTTTCATTATAATGGCCACCATGAGAGGTGGTAAGATGTAATTGAACAATCATCGTTTCGTGATGTGTTAGTTTGCCATCCACAGAAAAATTATGTTCTTCGTCGATTTGATGGAGGGGTGTATAAGTGTAGTCTGAATTCTTATCATAAAAACATCATTTTATATTTTTTATACTGTTATTTTTAGAAAAAATTGAATAAAAATATTTTATGGGTTGGAGATGCAAAATAAAAGGAAACAATTTAAGAGAAACCATTACCTTTAATTTCGGTAACTCCCTTTGGTTTGACCCAAAATGACTTCTTGAAGTCCCTTCTGACGAAGTTAAGGCTTTTATAAGGAGTATAGTGATGTAGGGTGATTAATGGGGCAGAGTTCGGTCAAGCCAAATAGCTTTAGAGGTGTGAGAAATTGGATAGAAAAGGTCTCCTTTTATAAGGGAGAGGAGAGGCTCTTTATGAAAGTGTGAAAATATTATTTTATTATATAATGATATTAGGTTTATAATTGTCCAAAAATCATTAGAGATGAAGATAAAATGTCTAATAGTCGAAATAAAATCATCCAATATGAATTGGACAGGTTTTGGATAATATTTTAATCATTACAATCTCATTTATTTAAATGAATTATTAATGAGGTAAACACTGCCTCATTATTATGTCATAAATATTTTATATTATGTGATGTATAAAAATTATAAAAAATAATACCATGATGTAGGAAATATTTTTATCTTTCTAATGAATATTTATAGTCTTAAATAGGACTTATATAACACCATAAAAAAATTAATTACTAAAATATTTTTGTTAATATTAATTTTGTCTTTACATTAAATTAATTAATCCAAACTGTCATTATCACTACCAAGTGCATAAATGGGGTTTCCATATAGGCCCAGATATGTCCATGGCCGTTAATGACTAATCCAATATGGTTTGGAAACGTTTTAAGGTAATTTTTAATTATTATAATATTCTTTTTACCTTGAATTACCCTATTTACCTTTAAACGCGGTAAATAAAAGTCAAAAGTTTCTATTCACCAAAAATTATTTTCATCTTAATGAACCACATCTTACTTCTTTATAACAAACATGTATGTTTTATTTTTGAAATTTAATTCACATAAGTGGTAAAATTTCATTTAAATGAAAATTATAGTATTTTTAACTACCACTAAGTGGTTTCACTATTCATAAAAAATTGGAGTTTTTCAGAAAAATACCAAAAATTAAGCTTAAGCTATAATTGATATTCCAAAATAAAAAATGATGTATATTTTTCCAAATTAAAAACATTGAAGATTCATTAATTAATTTTGAAATTAATTTTCGTTATCAAAACAAATAGCGTGTTTTTAAGAAATAATAACTATCGAAAGATTGATACTTGTTTATATCCAATTACAACGTGAAATTAATTCCAATGAAAAAAATTGGATTAAATGGTAAAAATATATTTTAATTTCAATTTAAAACCAATTATAAATATTATCTAACCATGTAAATAAATTAGATTAAAAGTCACTTTTGAAATAAAATACAATATTTTCACTATTCATAAAAAATGAACTTTATCGGAAAAATCCCAAAAATTTACACAAACTAATTTTTGATGTTACCATTCTAATGAAATATTTTATTTGGCCCTATAGAATGTATTAATGTGACCAAAACTATATTTAATGAGGGTTCTCTATTAAATGTAGGTAAATATTCCTTTTAATGTAAATTATGCTTAAAATTATATTCATTCAAAATTTAAGACTATAACTTTTTATTTGATAAATGTAAATACATTTAGCAGTCATGTATAATCATATTGTAGCTAGTTTTGTTCATTCCCTTCAATACAACAGTTATGATTTAACTGTCATTTAAAATAATAATATTATATTATTAGTGTGCAACATAAGATTTCAAATAAACCTGTTGTTGTGTATCGCGTATACTGTCGAACATAGAAACCCGTTTAAAGAAAAATTAATATTTATTTCACAAATATTAATAAATATGAAAATCTTTTATTCTTCATTTACCTGGATTTTACATCCATCCCCCCTTTTGGAAATTGCGTCCTCGCAATTTTTAGTCACTTAGCAAAATAAGTGGGGGTATTTATCCCTCATAGCATTTTTAGATTCGCACGTTTCCTCTTCAACCATATGGTTTTTCCAAAAAACCATTACCTAGTGAATTACATTATTCTGCAACACTTGATCTCTACGATCAAGAATCTGGACTGGTTTTTCTTCATAAGAGAGATTCTCTTCTAAATGAACTACCTCTGGGCTTAATACATGAGAAGGATCTGGCATATACTTTCTAAAAATCGAAACATGAAAAACAGTGTGTACCTAGGATAAACTTGGAGGTAAAGACACTCTGTATGAAACTGATCCAAATTTCTCCAAAATTTCCTAAGATCCAATGAACCTCAGACTCAACTTTCCCTTCATATAAAAATTCATCACACTTATCCATGGAGAAACTTTGAGAAAGACATGATCACCTACCTCAAAAGAAATATCCTTCCTTCGTTTATCAGTATAAATTTTTTTATGCTCTGAGATGTTCTCATGTGCTTCTGAATCAACTGAACTTTCTCTGCCATTTCATCTACCAATTATATCCCCATCATCTTCCTTTCACCTACTTCATCCCAAAAAGCTAGAGTTTGACAATGCTTTCCATATAATGCCTCAAATGGAGCCGTCTGTATACTGGAATGAAAACTATTATTATATGAAAATTCAACCAAAGAATGATGTTGGTCCCAACTTCCCTGATAATCTAGTGAAAAATCATGTAGAATATCCTCCAGGGTCTCAATTGTTCGTTCTGACTACCCTTATGATTGAGGATGAAAAGCTGTACTAAAAATTAATTCAGTACCCAATGACTTCTGAAGGCCTTTACAAAAGTTATAAATGAACCTGGGATCATGATCAGATATAATAGAGAGGGGAACACCATGCAACCTAACTATCTCTTTAACATACAACTGATAATGTTTATCTAGAGACAAAGTATCTCAAATAGGAAGGAAAAGATAAGATTTAGTCAATCCATCATCTAGAACCTAGATTGCATTATTACCTGGAGATGTCTATGGTATTCCCAAAACAAAGTCTGTGGATATATTTTCCCATTTCTACTCTTCCACAGGTAAAGACTGAAGAATCTCTTTCGGTAACTGCCTCTCTTCTTTAACCTACTGACAAGTCAAACACTTCATTTTAAAATCCGAAATATCTCTTTTCATTCCATCCCACCAGTAATACTTCTGAAGATCTCTATACATCTTAGTACTGCCAGGATGAACTGAAAATGAAGAACTATGAGCTTCACATAACAACTCATTCTTCAGCTGTGAATAAAAAGGTACACATAATCTCCTTCCAATCCTCAAAACACAATCATTATCAAGATAAAAATCAGGCAACATAGCCATCTGAACCAACTCTACATTTTTCTGCAACTCACTGTCCTCTTTCTGTGCTTGTTTTATTCTATCTGATAGAGATGATCTCACTGACACATGATACAAAATAAAAGAATTTTCTACACACAAAAAATATATTACAATGTCCATTAAATCAAAAACCAAAGGATCTCGTTTCAAACGTAACATGGTTAATGAAGAATTACTTTTTCAACTCAAAGCATCAGACACTTTATTTGCATTTCCCGAATAGTAATGGATCGTGCAATCATAATCCTTGATTAATTCCAACCATATCCTCTATCTCATGTTAAATTATTTTTGAGTGAATATATACTTCATTCTTTTGTGATCAGTATATATTTCACACTTCACTCCATACAAATGAATCCTCCAAATTTTTAAAGCAAACTGTAGAAAATTCCAAATCATGTGTAGGGTAATTTAACTCATGTGGTTTCAACTGACGTGAAGCATAAGAAATTACCTGATCATTCTGCATTAGGAGACAACCCAGTCCATTCAATGAAGCATCACTGTAGATAACAAACTCACCATTTCTATATGGCATTTCCAAAACTTGAACATTCACCAATCTTCTTTTCAATTCCTGAAAACAATCATCACACTCTTTTGTCCAAATAAACTTAACACCATTTCGAGTTAATTTATTCATTGGACTAGATAACCGGGAAAAATTTACAACAATGCTGCAGTAATAACCTGCCAAACCAAGAGAACTATGAATTTCGGTTATATTTGTGGGTCTGGGCCATTCTTCACCAACTTTCATTTTAGTGGGATCAACTGTTATTCCATTTTTTGAAACAATGTGACCAAGGAAAGAAATTGTTTTTAACCAAAACTCGCACTTTCTGAAGTTCAAATAATGATTATTTTCTTTTAAGGTTTTCAAGATAACCCATAAATTACTTTCATGTTCCTCTTTACTTTTTGAATAAACCAAAATATCATCAATGAACACAACCACTAACTTTTCCAAGAACTCACAGAAAATTCAATTCATAAGATCCATGAATACTGCAGGTGCATCGGTTAACCCAAAAGGCATAACTACAAATTCATAATGGACATATCTAGTATGAAACACAGTCTTCGAAACGTCTGCTTTCTTTTACTTTCAACTGATGGTACCCCGATCTCAAGTCAATCTTTGAAAAATACTGAGCTCCCTGGAGCTGATCAAACAAACCATCGATATGAGGCAAAGGATACTTATTCTTAACAGTGATGTAATTCAATGATCTATAATTAATTAAAAGTATCATTGAACAATCTTTCTTTTTATTAAACAAGAATGGAGCACCCCATGGTGATGTTCTAGGTCGAATGAAACCTTTATCTAATAAATCCCGCAATTGCTTCTTTAACTCTAAAAGTTCGATTTGAGGCTTTCAATAAGGGGGTTTTGAAATTGGCTTAGCATCTGTGAGTAAGTCAATAGTATATTCAACTTCCCAGTTAGGTATAATACTAGGAATCTCATCAGGGAAAATATCAAGGTACACATTTACCACTGGCACATCATTATTAAGAAAATTTCCTTTATTTCCAACAACATGTTCAAGGTAACATTCATTTCCATCATTTACTAGTTTCTTAGCGTCCTGATATGATATCAAAAGAAAAGGTTCATTCTTGTAAAAAAACTATAAATCTTTCTGAAAATAAACTACTTTAGTTCTGAAATCAATCATAGCATGATAAAAAGAAATCCAATCCATGCCCAAATTAACATCAAACACTACTAGAGGCAAAACAATAAGGTTTTCATGTAGATTCTTTCCTCACACAAGGACATGAATGTTATTATGTTTTCTTTTTGTCTCTACATTTCCTCCAGGTGTTTTTACCATAAGTTCAGTATTCATATCATGAGATGGAATTCTCGATTTACTATAAAACTTCTCAGAATTGAAAGAGTGTGTAGACCCTGAATCAAAAAACACATTGGCCTAATCTGAACAAACAAACAGTGTACCTAATACTACTTCATATGATGGCCCAACATCTACTGAAGTAGTTGCAAAGGATTTCACCACCCATTTCTTCTTATAGTCTGACTGATTTCCCTCATTTGAGTTCTTTTCAGGACACTCATTTGTATAATGTCCTATTTCGTTACACTTAAAACATCTTACTGATGGATTTTCATTTCCTGCTCGTTTATCTTCCTTAAAGTTACGAGCAATATGACCAGATTTACCACACCAGAAGAACTTTCCATTCTTTGATAAACATTTTCCTGGATGATTTTTACCACACTTCTCACAAGATAGATATTTAGTTTTCTTACCTCTAGGCTTCTTTGATGAATTATTCCCCTTTGCCTGCCAACTGCACCTCTTATTCTGTTGTTTGTCAAAGAACACTTGATCATCGGCAAACTCTATTTCTACCTTCTCTGCACATCAAAAAGTTTTTCATAACTTTTTAACTCATATGAAAATAAAGAACTTTGATATCGTGGCTTTAGTACTAAGTAAAATCGATTTATCTTACTATCAAGATCTCGGATGAAATTTGGAGCATAGCTTGCCAGTTGAGTGAATTTTTCGTCATAAGAAGCCACTGAGTTATCCTCCTGCCTTAATTACAGGTATTGTTTTTCCATCCTAAGACTAACCACCTTAGGAAAATATTTCTCAAGAAACATACCTTTGAATTCATCCCAATCAAGAGCATCAATCTCCTCACTATCCCTGATATTTTTCATCATTGACCACCACTCATCAGCTTCACCCTCCAAACGGTAAACAACAAGACTAACCTTTTGATGTTCTGAACAACACATGACCTCAAAAATCTTTTCAAGTGCTTTAATCCATCCTTCTGCTAGCATCGGGTCAGATGATCCTCTGAATGATGGGGGATGCTACCTCATGAAATGATCCAATACTGACATGTTCCTCTGCAGTTGATCTGGCTGATCTCGTGCATGGATACCACCACCATTTATAGCCTCAGTCAACAGTTCCATCACTGCAACAAACAATTCAGTTCCGATTCCGACCATCTCAGGTTGCTTATTTGGAAGGTTGTCTTCCTCCTGATGTCGTCCCAACATAGCTGTCATGTTTCCTCTACGGAAATCCATTCTGAACATAGAAATATATTAGGTGAAGCAACATGGTAATATGTAAATGCTATATGATTTCAATATTAACATAAAATACTTTATGGATATTAATTTATCAATACCCAAACTCCTAAAGTTATCTAAACCGATCTCTGATACCAACTATAAGGACCCGGCCATAAACCTTACTTAATATAGAATTAGATGAATAATTGACATTGAGGATCATTTCAGGTTTAGAGTTTTAGAGAGTTAGGACATAGATATTTCATCTTAAAATATTTACAAAGTACACACTTCTACCCAGTATCGATTTTTTTTACAAAACATGAACTCTTGAAAAAAAGATTCATGTCTAGTTCCATGTTTAAGACCGCATGAATTTTCCTTGATCCCATCCTTGACACTATTCCACATTATGTCCTGTGAAAAACATTTCAAAAACATGGGATGAGCATAAAAAGCTCAGTAAGAGATACACAAAGAAGTAAAACTGTTAGTATTTCAAAAAAACAATTAAACCATGAATACTTTAACATAAGTAATACTTTTCACCTTTATGAAGTAGTAAATACTCTTCACTGAATAAAAGATAATTAATTAACCTTTTATAAACAAAATATTACCATAAAACCCATATAAATAACATATAACTTATAAAGGTAACTTGGGACATAAACATAGATAAATAGAATAACTATACGGTCAACTTCCATGCATATCACTAAATGGAATAGCCATACGACCGACATCCATACACAATGCATTGGAGGTTATAACGTAACCACCCATCCTAGTTTTCACAGCACCACCTGTCATTTGGTTTATCACGTAACCGCCCGTCAAATGCCCATGTACCAATATAAAATCATAACACATACAACCAATATAAAGGAAAGAAAACATTTCCACATTTCAATCACAATATGTCACTTAAATATATATTGACATAAGAAATCGATTATCAAAACCATTTTCAATACCAAAATACATAAAAGAGTATAAGGTATTTATTTTCTTTTAAAAACACTAAGGCTTGTTGAGGAACCCAACGATCAAATAATACTCGTCACAGCGGAAAAGTTCGTTGTCACCGCTTATGTTAAAAAGAAACATACTTTTTTGTCATTTAGCAAAACACTTCTTAGAAAAAAGACTCCCTTTGAAAATTAAAGGGTGTTTATACTGCGTATAAAATAATTTCGTGTATTAAAACAAAATATACCTCAATAAAAGGAGATTGAGATGAAGTCCCTTGACTCATGAAATGCTCCACTACTAACATGTTCCTCTACGGTTGATCTGGCTGATCTTGTGCATAGATACCACCACTGTAACAACCCAAAGTTTCATTATTGGAAAATCCCTCTTGATCTTATTAAATGTCTCTTTATATAAAAGGTTTTTTATAAAATTTTTACTTCTTTGGTTTTATTTTAAGAATTTTGACCATTGGTAATATAGCCGTTGAACATTAATCACATGATTAGTATAAATATAGGACTTTAACAAATCCAATTTACTCTGAAGGAAGTGATTGCCTCATCCAGTAGAATTGCACCATACAAAGCCCATTTTTCGGAGCTCGGAAAAGAGGTGGCATCTTTGGGCTTTGCCCTTGAGCAAAACCAATCTGAGCTTCATCTTGTGAAGCTCGAACATGACCGTCTATGGGAAAAGTGGATGTTGATTGAAATTACCACTCGAGCGATGTAATGCGAGCCACCCCAAGAGTCTGTCGTCATCGCACACCTTACCCTTAGGTCTTATGCGATTGTTTTAAGGGGTTATGTAACAAATAATTAGTACTATGATCATGTTCATTATTTTTTTATATAATAATGAATATAATTTCTCATCATTTTTGATACATTTTAAATAGTTTTTAAAGTACAAATGGTGTTTTTAGTTATTATTAAATTAAGAATCTTATTTTATTAAATTAAGGGATTTTTGAAATAAATAATATTTTAATAAAATAATATTATTATTATTAAATTTATTTTTATTAAATATAAATGATCTTATAATTTTATGAATGCAATTAAAAATTTTATTAAGGTTCGAAAGCCATTTCGGTCAAAACCCGTGAATTTTCGATAAATGTCGGTTTTTATTTTAAAAGTTATAATTCACATATTTAAAAAATTATTTAGATAAAATAAATGTTATTTTTGGAATCAGGACATCGAAATTATCCAATGGAGAATTTTTCATAATTTTCTGAGATAGTCAAATATTTGGGTAAAAATTAAAAATCGTTTAATTATATAATGTGTTTTATGACATCATAATGACCCAATAGTGATATAATAAAATACTATAATCTTTATGTTCGGCCAATATATGTTTTAACATTAAAATAATGTGATTTTGGGTTCGTTGGACTTACTTTTCAAAGCATTAATGGACCCCTCAAAACTTATTTGACACCTAGCCTATTTAAATTAATTTCCATAGGAGTGTGACTCACCTCCACATAAGCAACCCTAATATTTTAAGAAGTTCGGACTTTGGTCTTATAAAATATTGTTTTCCTCTTCCCTTTTCCAAAACCCATGGGCAAAAACCATGGGATGGTTTGTGGTTTGACTTAATTTAATATAGGGGGTCCCAAACATAAATAATAATGAATTCTCTCACTTTTCCTATATAAACCCACCCAATCTCCCACTTCCTCCTCACTCAAAACCTTTGAGTTCGTCCAACCTCTGCCCTACTCTCTCTATATTCCTCCCAAGGTGCCCCAATCTCTAAAGAAGCCTCTCATAAGCCTCTCTCTAGCCTTTGGAAGCACACATCCATGTAAGGGTTTTTTTCTTCCTTTCCCATATTTGTCAGTTTTCCTTAAGTTGTATTGCCATTTTAATTTCAATTATGAATGTTGGGGTATGTTTTAGAACCTCTCCTATAATTGCCTCTTATTGTTTGAATAATGGGAGACCCCTTTCTTTCTCATTAAATGCCTCCCATGTACACTCGTTACTATGCCGAAATTCTGAATGAAACTTCTCTCTCTTCTTTTACATTCAAGCAATAATTTTGTATCATGAATCTCAATTCCATTAAAATTGTTGGTACATGTGTCTATATGGCCTCCTTACTGTTCATTATATTTAAAAATTATGAGGTACCCCTTTCTCTCTCATCATCCATTTTTATGAATTCTTATGTCACGTCGTTACGCTATCGAAATCACACCGATTTTCTATGCCAATTCCATTGTGTAGTGGATACCGTGCCCATTTATCCATCAAGGGTATTCACCTTTATACACATTTACTTATTTATTACAAAGTTTAATGTATTAATTCCACATTCTTTTATCAGGGAATAAATTAAAATGTTTTATAAATCCATGTTTTATGATCCATGTGGCACACTTATGAATGAAATGAAATGTTTAAGAAGGGTGTGCCCTTATAGCACTCCAACGCATTGGGTAAAGTGTAGTATCATGATACGTCATGTGAAATGAGTATTGACTCATGATAATTCAAGTGCAATGAGGGTTTACGGGTGATTTATGTTCAATGAGGATTTACTCTTGCTCCATGTGCAATGGGCCTTGGCTCATTCTAATTCCATGTTAAGTGTTGTTTTCACATTTCAATGTTATGATTATCATGCCTTATCATGCCTTTATGTTCATGTTTTTCTTATTCCCTATTGATATGCCTATTTTCTAACATGTATTGTACACCTCATGTGTTTCCATGTGTACTCCCTTACAGGGCTTTATAGCTCACCCTTTTTTATGCAAGCCCTCAGGTTATCCCATGCAATGCTAAGTACAAAGGAATGTAGTGGTCATGAAAAAGATGTTTTCAATAAAGATGTTGTATTTCATTTTTTAAGTTTTTATGTAATGATCATAAGCCCCAAAGACACTAAACCTCTTGATCTTATTTTTTGTATCATGTGATGTTTTATGTAATAAATCATGTTTAAGTTGTAATAAAAAGCAGGGTTGTCATAGTTGGTATAAGAGGATAGGTTTAGTTATTTTTTGGATTAGGAAACCCTAGTAAAGCCTTAGATAAAAGACTAAGTATAATAAAAACAACCCTAAGTTTTGGTGAGTACTGAGTAAGTGGTTTATCAAACAAATACATCCCTGTCTGGATACGAGCAGGTAGAGGCGGCTCTAGCATAGATGTATCCTAGGGGTAAAACCCGAAAACACCACTTTGATCTAGACTCAAACGGGAACTGGTGCACGATAATAGGCATTGCTGCACTCTGGGTTATGACACTCCCGAGGGATATGTTTTGATAAATTCACAAGCTTAGTATGAACCCTTATTATGGGAATTAAAAAAAATGCCCCTAAGAATATATGTTAGAAAGTAGATCATGAAAAGACTAGATTGAAGCCTATAAACTCTTGAGTAAGGAAATAAAAGTTTGTTTATAAGTCATCAACTTTTGTATTTGGATTAACCTTTATGTGTTACCCCTAACTTTCCTTTTATTCCAGAAAATGGACGGTAATAGGAGGACTCGAGCTAACAACTGTTGTGAAGATCAGTGTGATGACTGTACTAATGAGATGCCCAATCCAATGGGAGCGGTAATTGAAAACTTTGTCACGCTTCTCTCTCAGAAAACTCAATTTTTGAATAGAAACATGGGTCTAGAGGAACGTTCAACCCCCCCTAAGAATGAACAAGTAGCTATCGAGAGCTTCATGAGACAGAGGCCTCCCACTTTTAGTGGATTGTCCGATCCCACGATCGCTGAACAATGGATCAACTCCATTGAAAAGATATTCTCCATCCTCCAATGTTCTGAACAAGAGATGGTTCTTCTGGCGGCTTATCGTATGGAGGGTGAAGCTGATCAATGGTGGACGTTGATAAAAAATACTAATCTTGGGGAGGAAATCGAGGCGTTGGAATGGAAGGATTTCTGGAAGATGTTTTTCGATAAATATTTTCCGCACACCCTCCGACTAAAGATGGAAAGGGACTTCCTTTCCCCCAATCAAAAAGTTTAATAATCTATTGGAGCGTACGAGGAAAACTTCAAAAGGCTTTCACAATACACTTCCAACTTTGTCGTTACCCCCGAATGCAAGGTTGACCGCTTATTTGGGGGGCTGGAGCCTAGCTTGCGGAAAGCATTAGTGATCCGTGACTTCGACAGCTATGTGGAAATTGTCCGATGTGCCCTCAAGGACGAAATGGAGATCGGTGAATCACAGGGGTATCATGGGGATAAGAAGGGTAAGTTGGACTTCAATGCTGGTGGTCTGATGGATAAATCCAACGGTGCTAAGAAGATCCAGCACCCCACTTTCCAAAAGTGCGGAAAGAAGCACCCTGAAAATTGCCTTAAGGGGATGAGAAAATGCTTCAGCTATGGAAGAGAAGGGCACCTAGCTGTTAACTGTCGGCAAGAACGACCCATGGCTACGATAGAGGGTAGGAATGCTCCGTTTGATCCTCAACACGTTGTTCAATGCTACAAATGCAAAGAACTGAGTCATTTTTCAAATCAGTTCCCTAATCCAAGGGTTTTCGGAGACAACCAACAACCTCCAAGACAGCAAGGAAGACATTTTGCCATCACTTCTACCGAAGTGAACCCCGACAACAAAGTGGTGATAGGTACGCGATTTATTCATTCAAGAATAGAGAATGTACTTTTTGATTCAGGTTCTATGCATTCTTTTATATCTCAAATGTGTAGTAGAACAATCCCAGCACCACCACAAATCATGGAAGTAAAGATGTCAGTTAGTATGGAAAATGGGGAAATCATTTCATCCCATGAATATAAGTCATCCCCTGTTATAATCTGTGGATTTAATTTCCGGGAGAACCTCATCATAATCCCTATGGTGGAATTTGATGAAATTCATGGCATGGATTGTCTTTCCTTATATAGATCCAACATAAATTGTCGGGAGAGGGAAATCACACTCCATATGGAGATTCGACCCCCAATTCTTTACAAGTTTCGGGAGGAAGATGAATCCCCTTTAGCTCCATCATCTCATGCATGGATATTACTGCCTTATTAGAACTTGTATCTAGCTCATATGATTGAGTCCAAGGAAGAAACCACCCTTGATGAAATGCCTATTGTGAGGGAATTCTCTGAAGTGTTTTTCGAGGAACTTCCTGGTCTTCCTCCAATAAGAGATGTTGAGTTCTCAATTGAACTTATACCTGGGGCGCTACCAATATCCAAGACTCCATATAGAATGGTTGTTGTTCAGCTTGAAGAGCTGAAGAAACAACTATAAGAGAATCTGAATAAAGGGTTTATATGCCCATGTGCTTCACCATGGGGTGCACCAGTCCTCTTCATCAAGAAGAAGGATGGGTCAATGCGGATTTGCATCGATTATCATGAACTTAACAAAATCACGATAAAGAACAAGTATCCTCTCCCAGAATCGATGACTTGTTTGATCAGCTTCGTGGAGCACAATACTTCTCCAAGGTGGATTTTCGATCGGGATATTATCAAGTAAGGGTGAAGAAGGAAGATGTCACCAAGACTACTTTTCATACAAGTTACGGGCACTATGAATTCATAGTAATTCCTTTCAGACTCACCAATGCTCCAACAATATACATGGACTTGATGAATAGAGACTTTAGAGATTACCTTGAAAAATTTGTGGTAGTCTTTATAGATGATATTCTAATATACTCCAAAACCAATGAGGATCATGAAGAGCATTTAAAAACTATACTAGAGACTTTGCACAAGGATAATATCTATGAAAAGTACAACAAGTGTGAGTTCTGGTTGAAGGAGGTCTCATTCTTGGGTCATATCATCACAAGCAATGGGATATCTGTGGATCCCTCCAAAACAGATGCAATTGAGGTATGACTGAGGCCAACATCGGTAATGGAAATCCATAGCTTCTTGGGGTTAGCTGGATATTATCGACGATTTGTGAGAAATTTCTCACGATTGTCTAACCCTCTTACCAAGCTAACTCGAAAGGGAGTAAAGTTTGCTTGGAGTGATGAATGTGAAGAAAGCTTCAAGGAGTTGAAAAGGATTCTTATCACTACGCATGTGCTCACATTACCCACAAGTGGGGAACTTTTTGTGGTATTCAGTGATGCTTCAAAGAAGGGATTAGGCTGTGTGCTGATGCAGAATGATAAAGTGATATCCTATGACTCAAGGAAGTTGAAAATCCATGAGACAAACTATCCAACGCATGATCTGAAGTTGACGGCGATGATCATTGCCTTGAAAATTTGGCGGCATTATCTCTATGGAGAGAAATGTGAAATATATACTGACCACAAGAGTCTTAAACATATATTCACACAGAAAGAGCACAATATTCACCATAGAAGATGGATAGATCTCATTAAGGATTATGACTATTCAATACATTACCACCCTGGGAAAGCAAACATAGTGGCAGATGCCCTAAGCAGAAAGGACCCGACAATTCTATCAATGATGAGAATTGAGAAGGATCCAATATTCTTAGACTTGATGAAGATGGACATGGGAATCATAAAGAAGGGAAAATCATCAATCCTTTCACAAATGATTGCTCAACCCTCTCTTTTGGAAATGTTAAAGGATGCTCAAAAGGATGATGTGGGAATTCAGGAAAAAGTGGAAGCTATCAAAAAAGGGAAATCCTCAGAGTTTAATGTTAATGAAGAAGGAATTGTGTAGTTTGGGAAAAGAATGTGTCTTCCATCAAGTACAGAGCTGAAGAAGAAACTTTTGGATGATGCACATAGTTCAAATTTATCTATTCACCCAGGGAGCACAAAGATGTATCGAGATCTCCGAGAAAAAATTTGGTGGGATAATATTAATAATGAGATCACTGAATATACATAAATGTGTCGGGTGTGTCAGAAAGTTAAGTCAGAGAGGAAGAAGTCTAAGTTGATGATGCAACCATTTCCCATACCAGAATGGAAATGGGAGAACATCACCAGGGACTTTGTCATCGGACTTCCGAGAACATCTAAAGGCAACAATGCAATCTAGGTTATTTTGGATCATCTTACAAAGACTGCACACTTCATTGTAATTTGGGAGGATTTATCTTTGGATCAACTGGCACGGATATATATTAGGGAAGTGGTAAGGTTGCATGGAGTACCACTAACTATTGTGTCTGACCGAGATCCATGATTCACCTCTATGTTTTGGAAGAGTCTTCAAAATGCTCTGAATATTGAACTGAACTTTAGTACGACCTATCATCCTCAAACTGATGTCTAATCCGAGCAGACTATCCAAACACTTGAGTACATGTTGAGATCATGCTCAATGGACTTTAAGGGATGATGGGATCAACATCTTCCCTTGGTTGAGTTCTCTTATAATAACAGTTTCCACTCGAGCATCCAAAAGGAACCATATGAAGACCTGTATGGGAAAAGGTGCATAACACCGACATGTTGGGATGAGGTCAGTGAACTTAAGCTGCTTGGACCGGAAATGGTCGAAGAAATGGTGGAGAAGGTGAACACCATTCAACAACATATCAAGGCAGCCCAAGGTCAACAGAAGAGTTATGTAGATAATTGTCGATGAGAACTTGAGTTTAAAGTTGGAGACATGGTGTTTATATGCATATCTCTGTGGAAGAAGGTCATGAGGTTTGGAAAGAAAGGGAAGTTAAGTCCAAGGTACATCGGCCCCTTCGAGATTCTTGATCGTGTCGGGGAAGTGGCCTATCGACTAGCACTTCCACCTGCCATGGCCAAAGTACATGGTGTCTATCATGTATCCCTCTTAAGGAAGTACATACTAGACCGTTTACATGTACGCTCTTCTAAGGTGGTACAATTGGAAGATGATCTTTCTTATGAGGAGCAACCAGTGAAGATCTTAGATCGTAGAGAAAAAGTTCTACAAAATAAGACAATGCCCCTCATCAAGGTGTTGTGGAGAAACAACATGTTTGAAGAGGCAGCTTGGGAATCGGAGGATATAATGAAGCTAAGTTACCCACATTTTTTTTAGTGTGGGAAAAGGAAAATTTCGAGGGTAAAATCTCTTAAGGGGGGAATATTGTAACGACCCATAGTTTCATTAATGGAAAATACCTCTTGATCTTATTAAATGTCTCTTTATATAAAATGTTTTTATAA
This sequence comes from Viscum album, assembly GCA_963277665.1. Classification (NCBI taxonomy): domain Eukaryota; kingdom Viridiplantae; phylum Streptophyta; class Magnoliopsida; order Santalales; family Viscaceae; genus Viscum; species Viscum album. The sequence goes on along the minus strand of OY728138.1, from coordinate 123,258,859 downwards.
AATGACAAATTCTTTGGTTTTATGTTAAGAATTTTGACCATTGGTTATATAGTCGTTGAACAGTAATCACATGATTAGTATAAATATAGGACTTTAACAAATCTAATTTACTCTGATGGAAGTGATGGTCTCATCCAGTAGAATTGCACCATACGATGCCCATTTGTCAGAGCTCGGAAAAGAGGTGGAATCTTTAGGCTTCACCCTGGACCAAACCCAAGCTGAGCTTCATCTTGTGAAGCTCGAACATGACCGTCTATAGGAAAAGTGGAAGTTGATTGAAATTACCACTCGAGCAACGTTATCCGAGCCACCCCAAGAGTCTGTCACCATCGCACACCTTACCCTTCGGTCTTATGCAGCTACTTTAAGGTGTTATGTAACAAATAAGTTGCACTATGTTCATGTACATTATTTTTTTATATAATAATGAATATAATTTCTCATCATTTTTGATACATTGTAAATAGTTTTTAAAGTACAAATGGTGTTTTAGTTATTTTGTAATTAAGAAATCTATTTTATTAAATTAAGGAATTTTTTAAATAAATAATATTTTTTGAAAAATAATAATAATATTAATAAGTTAATTTTTATTAAATATAAATTATCTTATAATTTTATGAATGCAATTAAAATTTATATTAAGGTTCGAAACCCATTTCTATCAAAACACGTGAATTTTAGATAAATGTCGGTTTTTATTTTAAAAGTGAAAATTCACATTTATTGAAAATTATTTAGATAAAATAAATGTTATTTTTGGAATCAGGACATTGAAATTATCCAACGGGGAATTTTTCATAATTTTCTGAGACAGTCAAATTTGTGGGTAAAAATTAAAAACCGTTTAAATATATAATGTGTTTTATGACATCATAATGTCCCAATAGTGATGTAATAAAATAATATAATCTTTTTGTTCTTCCAATACATGTTTTACCATTAAAATAATGTTATTTTCGGTTTTTTTGACTTACTTTTCAAAGCATTAATGGACCCCTCAAGGCTTATTTAACACCTTGCCTTTTTAAATTAATTTCCATGGGAGTGTGACTCACCTCCACATAAGCAACCCTAATATATTAAGAAATTTGGACTTTGTCCTTATAAAATATTTTTTTCCTCTTCCCTTTTCCAAAATCCATGGGTAAAAACCATGGGATGGTTTGTGGTTTGGATTAATTTAATATAAGGGGTCCCAAACATAAATAATAAAGAATTCTCTCACTTTTCCTATATAAACCCAAACAAGATCCCACTTCCTCCTCACTCAAAACCATTGGAGTTCGTCCAACATATGCCCTACTCTCTCTAGAAACTTCCCAAGGTTCCCCAAGCTTCCAAGAAGCCTCTCACATGCCTCCTTATAGCCTTTGGAAGCACACTTCCAAGTAAGGGTTTTTGTCTTCCTTTCCAATTTTTGTCAATTTTCTTTAAGTTATATTGCCATTTTAATTTCAATTATGAATGTTGGGGTATGGTTTCGAACCCCCCCCCCCCCCCCCCCACCATACATCCCTCTTATTTTCTTAATGATGGGATACCCCTTTCTCTCTCATTAAATTCCTCCCATGCACACCTGTTACTATGCCAAAATTCCGAAAGTAACTTCTCTCTGTTCTTTTACATTCAAGCAATAATTTTGTATCATGAATCTAAATTCCATTAAAAATTTTGGGACATGTATCTATATGGCCTCCTTACTGTACATTACATGTAAAAATTATGATTAACCCCTTTCTCTCTTATCATCCATTTTTATGAATTCTTTTGTCACGCCGTTACGCTGCCGAAATCCCACCGATTTTCTAAGCCAATGCCATTGTGTAGTGGATAAAATGCCCATTTCTCCATCAAGGGTATTCACCTTTATACACATTTACATATTGATTACCAAGTTTAATGTATGAATTCAACATTCCATATATCGTGGAATAAATTATTATGTTTTATGAATCCATTTTTTATGATCCATGTGGCACACTTATGCATGAAATGAAATGTTTTAGAAGGGTGAACCCTTATAGCGCTCCAATGCATTGGGAAAAGTGTAGTATCATGATACATCATGTGCAATGAGTGTTGACTCATTATAATTCAATTGTAGTGATGGTTTAATCGTTCTTTATGTGCAATGAGGATTTACTCATGCTCCATGTGCAATGGGCCTTGGCTCATGCTAATTCCATGTTAAGTGTTGTTGCCACATTTCCATGTTATGATTATCATGCTTTATCATGCCTTTTTGTTCATGTTTTTCTTATGCCCTATTGATATGCCTATTGTCTAACATGTATTATACTCCTCATGTTGTTCCATGAGTACTCCCTTAATGGGATTTATAGCTCACCCTTTTCTTTTGCATGTCCTTATGTTATCCCATGAAATGCTAAGTACGAAGGAATGTAGTGGTCATGAAAAGGAAGTTTTCAATAAAGATGTTGTGTTTCATGTTTTAAATTTTTATGTAATGATCCTAAGCCTCAAAGACACTAAACATCTCCATATTATTTGTTTTATCAAGTGATGTTTTATGTAATAAATCATGTTTAAGTTTTAATAAAAATCAGGGTTGTCATAACCACCATTTATAGCCTGAGTCAACTTTTCCATCACTGCAACAAACTGTTCAGTTCTGATTCCGACCATCTCAGGTTGCTGATTTGGAAGGTTGTCTTCCTCTTGATGTCTTCCCATCATAGCTTCCCTGTTTCCTCTGTGGAATACCATTCTGAACATAGAAATATCTTAGGTTAAGCAACATGGTAAACTGTAAATGCTATATGATTTCAATATTAACATAAATTACTTTATGGTTATTAATTTAACAATACCCTAACTCCTAAAGTTATCCAAACTAACCTATGATAACAACTATAAGGACTCAGCCTTAAAACTTACTTAATATTGAATTAAATGAATAATTCACATCGAGGATCTTTTCAGGTTTAGAGTTTTAGAGAGTTATGACATAACTATTATATCTCAAAATATTTACAAAGTAGACACTTCTACACAGTATCCATTTTTTAACAAAACACAAACTCTGGAATAAAAGAGTCATGTCTTGTTCCATGTTTAAGACAACATGATTTTTCTTTGATCCCATCCTTGACACTATTTCACATTATGTCCTGTGAAAAACATGTCAAAAATGTGGGATGAGCAAAATACTCTCAGTAAGGGATACAAAAACAAGTAAAACTGTTAGTTTTTAAAATCAACAAGTAAACCCTGAATACATTAACATATTTAATAATTTTCACCTTTATGAATTAATAAATAATCTTCACTTAATAAAAGACCATTACTTACCCTTTTGTAACCAAAAGATTACCATGAATCCCATATAAATAACACATAAATTATAAAGGTAACTTGGGATATAAACATACTTAAATTGAATAACCATACTGACGACTTCCACACATATCACTAAATGGAATATCCATACAGCCGACTTCCATACCCAATTAATTGTAGGTTATAACATAACCACCCATCCTGGTATTCACGGCACCCCTTGTCATTTTGTTTATCATGTAACCACCCGTCAAATGTTAAAGTACCTATATAAAATCATAACACATCCAACAAATATAAAAAAAGAAATCATTTCTACATTTCAATCACAATATATCACTAAAATCAAAATTGAAATAAAAAATACTTTATCAAAACCATTTTCAATATCAAAATACATAAAAGAGTATAAGGGATTTATTTTCTTTTAAAAACACTACAGCTTGTTGAGGAAGCCACAGATCAAATAATACTCGCGGCGGCGGAAAAGGTCGTTGTCACTTCTTACGTTAAAAAGAAACATAATTTATTGTCATTTAGTAAAACTCTTTGTATAAAAAAGGCTCCCTTTGAAAAGTCAAGGGTGTTTATATAGCGTATAAAAGAAAGTCGTGTATTAAAACAAAATATGCCTCAATGAAAGGAGATTGAGACGACGTCCCTTACCTCATGTTTGACTTCTCTCGATCGCTCTTTAATCTCATGAATAATAAACTAAAGTAAATTTATACTTTCATAAGAAACTTTTTCATGTTTATTATTCCTTTTATATCACTTGTTACCATTTTATAAACATTATTAAATTATTTAAGTTAATAATGTTCGCTTTTTCGATATTTGGTACATGAGTCGAAAATGAACACCTTATATTACAAGTTGTCCGTGTGGTCAGTATTCCATTATATCCAGAATGATATTCATTATTTAGATATCATATATATCATATATATTCAGTATATACATGTATTTATAATAGTAGATAACATTTAGAGGTAAGAAATGAAATGCATTGTTCGTGGAGATGGTAAGTCATACGTACGCATGAATGCTACTTTCATTTATATTTCATATTTTAATAGAATTATAACATAATGATACATAGGTATTCTATAAATCTAGTATCATATCGTATATAATATCATTAACTCTATCCTTTATACATCCCATTTAAGGCATTAACGAGTCATATCACTTTGAGGGGGCGGTAGTCCGCACTTCCACTAATGAGATTATCATACTTACCCCCTATGGAAACCATAATGGCATGATATAATTGGTAATTAAAGAAGCATAAGGAAATCATAAACATAATATATATCATATATGAATACAGTACCATCATAATGGACACCATGAGAGGCGGTAAGATGTAATTGAAAAATCATCATTTTGTGAGGTGTTAGTTTGCCATCCACAGAAACATTATGTTGTTAATCCATTAGATATAGGTGTGTGTAAGTGTAGGTAGAATCCTTATCATAACAAAATCCTAGTATATTGAGGATACTGGTGTTTATAAAAAATAAAGGAATAAAAAGAGTTTAGGGTTGGAGAAGTAAAATAAATGAAAACAATTTAAGAGAAACCATTACCTTTAATTTGGGTAACCCCCTTTGGTTTGAACCAAAAAGACTTCTTGAAGTGCCAAATGCCTAGGTTAAGGCTTCTTGGATGAGGAGAGGGATGTAGGGAGCTTAATTGGGCAGCGGTTGGATGAGACAAATGGCTTGACAGGTGTGAGGAATTGGATAGAAATGGTCTCCATTTATAAGGGAGGGAGGGGCTCTTTAGGAAATTGTGAAAATATTATTTTATTATATAATGATATTTGGTTTATAATGGTCCAAAAATCATTATAGATGATGATAAGATGAATCTTGGTCGAAATAAAATCATCCAATAGGAATTGGACAGGTTTTGTATAATATTTTAATAATTATAATCTCATTTATTTAAATGATTTATTAATGAGGTAAACACTGCATCATTTTTGTGTCATAAATAATTTAAATTATTTGATGTCTAAAAATTATAAAAATAATACCATGGTGTAGGAAATATATTTATATTTCTAATTAAAATTTATAGTCAAAAATAGGACTTATATAACTCTATAAAAAATTATTTACTAAATGATTTTTTTTAATGTCAATTTTGTCTTTACATTAAATTAATTAATCCTAATTGTCATTATCACTCCCAAGTGGCTCAATTGGGTCCCAAAATCTACCCAAGGGTTCCCATGGTCGTTAATGACTGACCAATATGGTTTGGACAAGTTTTAAGGTAATTTTGAATTATTATAATATTCTTTTTACCTTGAATTAACCTATTTACCTTTAACCGCGGTAAATAAATGTCAAAAGATACTATTCACCAAAAATTATTTTCATCTTAATGAACCACATTTTACTTCTGGATTACAACCATGTATGTTGTATTTTTGAAATTCAATTCATAGAAGTGGTAAATTTTCATTTAAATGAAAAAGTTAGTTTTTTTAACTACCACTAAGTGGTTTCACTATTCATCAAAAATTGAATTTTGCCAGAAAAATACCAAAAATTCAGCCTAAGATATATTTGATATTCCGAATTCAAAAATGATGTCTATTTTTTCATATTAAAAACATATAAGTGGAATTAATTAATTTTAAAATTAATTCCCGTTATCAAAAAAAATAGTGTGTTTTTAAGAAATAATAGCTATCAAAACATTGATACTTATTTATATCGAATTTCAAAGTCAAATTAATTCCAATGAACAACATTGAATTAAATGTTAAAATATATATTTTAATTTCAATTTAAAATAAATTAAAATGATAATCTAACCATATAAATATATTATATTAAAAGGCACTTATGAAATAAAATACAATATTTTCACTATACATAATAAATGAACTTTTTCGGAAAAATACCAAAAATTTACACAAAGTAAATTTTGATGTCCCCATTCTAAATAAATATTTTATTTGGTCATATAGAATGTATTAAAGTGGACAAAACTATATTTAAAGAGGGATCGCCATTAAAAAGCGGTAAATCATCCTTTTAATGTAAATTATTCTTAAAATTAGATTCATTCATATTTTAAGCCTCTAAATTTTTATTGGATAAATGTAAATACATTTAAGAATCATGTATAATCATATTGTAGTTATTTTTTTCATTCCCTCCAATACAATATCTCGGAGTTTAATGCCATTTAAAATAATAATATTATATTATTAGTGTGCAACGTAAGATTCCAAAGAAACCCATTGTTGTGTATCGGGTACGCTATCGAACATAGAAACCCCTTTAAAGTAAAATTGATATCTTATTCACAAATATTAATAAATATGAAAAATATTTTATTCTTCACTTTCCTAGGATGTTACAAAAAGGGGGTCATTATAGGAGAAGAGTATGTTACACATGCGGTGGGTATGGGAACATGGCTTGGGATTTCCAAACTCACTGCGCAATGGAACGAAAGATAGTAGAGGGACCACCACGTTAGTTGTAGAGATAGGAATATAGTTGTTCTCTAGGTAGAAGATGAGGTAGATGAGAGGGATGTGTGGCCATAGGTGGGCTTAGGTATGAGACACTACAACCACCTCCCCCAGGTGGTCCACCACAGGCTCTAAGAGTATATGGATGTGGGAGGGATCAGCAATAAGAAATAAAGTCATGTGGTCCAAAAGTACCAGAGATAATATGATGTATGATCTATGTCATCTCCACTTTAACTGAATTTCATATATACATATGTTCTTGTCACTCTTTCCACACCGCAATCCTTATTCAGATCTCGGATATTTCGATCGATCCACTGGCTCAATCATTACTATTAAAGACTCTTATATGAGGGGATTATATGATCACACACTTGTCCTTGTAGTGGGAGATTACAATTGGAGGAGAGATATTTAACCGGGATCTCCTACTAGTGTTTTTAATACCTTACAATACCATTCTAGGTATGGACTTTCTATTAGCAGTTCATTTTCAAATCGACTGTTTTAGGTGTATAGTGTGGTGTGTCCACAGAGCTGGGAACTAGTTTTCCTTTGTTTGAGAGAAGGATAATGGAGCAGCGTGGGATGTACCCCCACATACAGGAGTGCAGCTGAACATTCATTTGTTGGATATAATGACCGTTAGTGAGGTGGATGAGATGAGTCCATAGTTTTCTACAATGGTGGATGATTACAATGACGTGTTTCCAGAGGATGTTCCTAGACTTCCTCCTCATAGAGAGGTAAAATTGTGCATTGATCTATACCCAGGGATGGAAGCGTTATCAATAACTATATATCCTATGGCTCACATAGTGATCTGGGAGCTGGGGGTACAGTTGTAGGACTTGTTGAGGAAGGGGTTCGTAAGGCCCAATGTTTCACCAAGGGTAGTCGTAGTGTTGTTTTCTAAGAAGGGAGAAGAAATTTTGAGGTTAAGTGTGGACTTCTGGAGCCTCAACCAGGTGACCATGGAGAACAAGTATCGTATACCGAGTATTGATGACTTATTCGATCTACTTAAGGGGTGATATTATCTTGAAAGATACACCACAGATTGGGCTATCCCCAGATTTATGTACGAGATGAGGAAATCTCAAATATGGATTTAAAATGTTGTTATGGTCACTACAAGTACATAGTGATGTCGTTTGGAATGAAAAAATCCCCAGTGGTGTGCTTGGGACTCATGAATTGGATCTTCTAGTTGGGCATAGACTGGTTTGTAGTGGTCATCATTGATGAAATCATAATGTATTCAGCATTCGAGGAGAAGCACATGATTCACCTGAGGATGTTTATGGACACACTCTGAGAGCATCAGCTTTACAGGAAGTTATCGAATTGTGAGTTCTAGATGTAAAAGTTTAACATTTTGAGACATGTAATCTCATAGTCTAGTGTTGTGGTGGAAATAATGAAGATCAAGGAAGTGAACTCTTTAAAACCACCCTAGAGAATTACGAATGTTTGGAGTTTCCTCATGTTTTGTTGGGTATGATCTGGGGTTTGTACCTGACATCCCCAGAAAGGCAGCACCCATGACAGCGTTGACAAAGAATGGAAACCCCTTAGTGTGGAAAGAAAAATTCTAGTAGAGCATTAAGAAGTGCTTGTAGAGTGATCATATCTTAAGGCTGACAGAAGAGGGCATAGACTATGTGTTGTTATGTGATGCCTCAAAAATCAGGCTTGGTTGGGTCTTGATGTAGGTGAAAGTAGTGTTTGTAGATTGATCGGGAAAATTGAGACCGTATGAGAAGAATTTTGTGACTCATGAAATTTCGATTGTAGTAGTAGTCTCCACATAGAAGATGTGGTGACAATACCATGTGGGTGAGTGATTCATCATATAATATAAAAAAATGTTCTAAAGTATATATCTTCTTATATGATTTGTAATCTAAGACACAATGTTGGATAACAATCTTCTAGGACACTAAATTCAATATAGTCTTTACTCCATGGATGGAGAATGTGGTGGCAGATGATCTCCACAAGAAATTTACTTCATTGATACTGAATGAGGCCTTAGACAAGTTGGAATCAATTTATATATCCATCATGGATAGAGAGGTAAAAAATCGTCATCAATCGATTCTACATTGCCCTCCACTCATACCACATGTAAGGGAGGAAAAACTCAGTGATTCCCACTACAAGACTAAATGTTATCTGCTATCCACAAGACACACCCCTAATGAATATTAGAATGGTGGGGAGCATGTAATTAGTTTTAGAGGATTCCAAAATGTACCAATGATGTTGCATGAGGAGGTGTTGAGGGAATTCCATACAACCCATCTGGTGGTAAATCCATGTGGGGTGAATACGTACCTGAATCTATGATGTCAGTACAAGTGGTCGGGAATGAAAAAGGTTTTGTTAGTGTTTGTCTCAATTTGCCTTACTTTTTAGAATGTGAAGGCTATGCAGCAAGATCTAATAGGTCAGAAACAACCCCTTGAGGTACCAGAGTAGAGGTGGAATGGGATATCGATGTATTTCATGACAGTCTTAACCCATATGTCTAGGGGAACGATACCATATGAGTCATCATGGCTAGAATCACCATGTCAACACACTTACTAGCCATTCGAGATCAGGGTTTAGTAGAAATATTTAGATACCTCTACAAGTAGAATGTAATTCAACTCCATGGTTTCCGATATACAATAGTATCAGATCGGGATTCATTTTTTACATCCTAGTTGTTGATGGGATTACATTAGGTGTTTGGGACTCAGATGCGCTTGACCACAACCTTTCACCCACAGAAAGATGGTCAGATAGAGCAGACCATACAAAACATGGAGGACGTGTTTCATTCTTTCGTTCATGATTTTGGTCAATGTTGGGAGGACCTCTTACACTGGTAGAGTTTTTGTCCAACAACAACTACCACACCACAATAGTTATGGCACCATTTGAGGCACTGTACAGATGACCATGTGGGTCACCATTATACTGGACAGAACTAGGGGAATCATCACTCATGAGTCCATATATGGAATTAGGTACCTCTAAGAATGTACAAGTCATCTGAGTGTGGATGAAGACTGCACAAAGCTTATATAAGTCCTATGTTGATAGGCGACAAAGACCGTTGGAGTTTGAGGATGGGGACCATGTATTCCTATGGGTATCCCCTCAACGAGGGATTACAATATTTTTCAAGGGAGACATGTTATCTTTGATGTTCATCAGACCATTCATAATTTTTCATAGGATAGGAGAGGTGTTGTAGCACTTGGCTCTACCACCACATTTAGAGAACATGCATGTCATATCCCATGTATCCTAGTCAAGGTGATACGTTCACAACCATTCTCAAGTCATCAACCACAATGTGTTGGAGATTGATGATGGGGTGAAATTCAAAGAGTACCTAGTGGAGATAGAGGGTTTACTATAGAGGATCATTTGGGTATGGATGATTAATCTAGATTGTGTTTTTTGGAAGAAAATGAATCTCCATAATAACATGTGGGAGCAAGTGGCCCAGATTCATGGTCATTACCCCCATTTGTGATTAGCCCTTGTTTTGGCATACGAGGATGTGAATCCTTAAATGTGGGGGAAATGGATAAACTATAATTCCGTGTAAAATTTTTGAATTTTAAATTGGATTATGTCCAGAGTAGGTTCTGAGATGTTACGTGATTACGAGACCAGGAGTGGTCGGAATAATTTTTTTAACTTTTTTAATGTACATCATATAATCATGTGAGTGGATTTTTCTATATTTTTATCAGTGTCAGGATAAAAAATTAGAAGGAACCATTGATCTCATAGCAGCAAGATTTTCTTATGAAGGGCTTAACCATGACCTTCATGGGTTGAGGAAAAAATATAATTTACAAATGATTAACGTAAAAAAATAAAATAAAAATAAAATATTTATTTGATTTAATATTTTTTACTGCCATGAAATGATGAGATAGAAGTTTGTTTCCATAAATGAAGCCACATAACATTTCAATAATGAAAAATAACATAAATGATGTTTCAAAAATGAAACTACGTAACTATGGTGAATCATTATAATAGAAATATTCCAACACATTTGTCTGTTAAATGCTATAATAGGAATTCGAGATTAGAGATGGATTTTGAAAATCACTCTGAATCTCTAGAAAATAATTGTTGATGAAATAAAACTGATTAATTAAAATTAAAAACAACATTGATCACTCCCACTCAACTTATAGTGACCTCACATATGAAGACAGAATGAGGACATTCACAGGAATATCATCTTCATCGAAAAAAGCCTTACTCTGATCGAACCCATTCTCTATGATGGGGTTTATTCATTGTGATTATAATTTCTATTCCATATTTATAGGGAAATAAATGAGGACCAACTACAAATAGGTTGATCTATATGTATTTAGTTTTTACATGAATGTGTTTTTTATACAGGGAGAGTTAGGAAATTTGATCCATGTTAAATTCATAAAAAAACTTCACCCCTATTTATGGATACATATGTAGAGGGATCAGGGCGACATGAATAAGTCCTAGATACGTCTATTGTGGGTACTTTTGTGTTATTTTTGAATAAAGTCCCATATAGATGGTGAGGCCTCATTGAACCTGTAGTAGTGGAAGCGACTATCACATGATCTTAGAGGCACATGCTAGTCAAAATACGGACCACAAGAGAAAGTATAGTGGCATGTAGTGGTGGCTGCAGGGGGGTGGGTGCCCTGAGCTGGCGGAGGCCGCGACCTGTGGGGACCACGACAGTGTTGGGGGTTTCCACCATGTCGGTGCCCCATCGAGGAGAAAAAACTTTGTGGTAGGCCATAGAGTGCGTTAAAACGTGATCCACACTAGAAAGTGTGTGGAGGGAGATGGCCTGCCTTGGCTGGCTACATTGCTACGCTGAAAAGGACGCTCGTGCGACGTTTGGGCTGGACCCCAACTGGATTGTCAATACGGGTTAGGCTAATAGAATATATTTGGAAACTAGTTAGAATGGGATTGATAAGAACCGTCCAGCTGATGCGGGCCATACAGGATGGAGAACCAGGTTCCTAGGAGACCTGGTAGTCTCGACCCACAGCTAAACCAGGGTGGCTTCAACTATGCACAGTGAGACTAGCCAATAGGCCAGGACTGACCAGATCGGATATGACCCAAATAGGATGGGATGGGTTGGCTTCAATGGTTCAATTCATGTGGTACCTTCGGGTCGGTCCGATCATGTCAGCCCACGCTTTGGCACACCATGCCCCTATTTAGTAAAAAATAAATATCTTTCAGACTGTGCATCTGATTGACACGTCGTCTATGGTGTTGGGACCCATGCGATGAGACAATACATTGGGTATACTATTAATGTTTTTTCATTGTATTATTGATATGTAAAATTCATTTTGGATTATATTTTCCAAAAATCTAGCACAATTGAGATTGGGAATCCAACGGCTGGTTGTGACACCAAAGATTGGACGAGCTGGACCCTACTGGCCCAGTAGCAGAGAAAACCTCAGTGGTCCAGCTTTTGAGTAGACCTCAGTGGTCTAATAGCAGAGTGAACCTCAGTGGTCCAGTAGAATAATGGGCCTCAGTGGTCTAGTAGAAGAGCAGAGCTTAGTGGTCTAGCAGCTGAGTGAACCTCAGTGGTCCGGTAGCCAAGAAGAACACAATGGTACAGTAGATAAGCAGACCTCAATTATCTAGTAGTATATATGTCCTTAGTGGTCTAGTAGCTGATAGATCCTTAATGAATAATAAGAGATGATTCCCTCAGTAGTACAAGGTGATCTATCTTTATGATTAATATTCTTACTTTCTATACCTTGAGATATATCTAGTGTGAGTTATCATTGCATTGTAGTTGTGCTTTGTGGTCATTGACTTGTAGCCTTCCTTTTGTGTATTAGGCTCAGTATTGAGTATTTTTTTAGTCACCAAATCACAGGCTTCACATGCATGTGTTGTGTCTCATGCAGATGATCGATGCTTTGATGGAGACCTTGGTGGTCTATGACCAGGTGGTGCTCAATGAGACGGGATAGACTGACATAATTCTAGGGCTAGGGGGATCTCCCTTTCACCTACCATTCAGGTAGGGCCTCGAACAGATAAACCACAGATGTTTTACCCTCCTATGTGGTTTTGGGATTGTATTCTTCCCCCAATATACTTTTAGTTTGTATTGTACTCTCAGTAGTTGTCTCGGTGATATTTGTGGTTTACTTTGTGTTTACATATCGTAGTTTGAGATTTCTACATGGGTATAGGATTAAAGGAAAATTCATTCCATTTTTTGGATATGCCTTCTGGGTGCAAGTCTATAGCCCCTGGAAAAGGGAAGGATAGTTGGGGGATTTCAATTCATGGGCCATGGGGGATGGGTTGTGTCATCTTAAATTAGAGATTAATCAGAAAAATTCCCAATCAATAGACATATTTTACCTATAAACCGATACAGATTTTGGAAAATTGAATCCAAAAATGGTAATAATATAATTGCATAAATAACAAAAAAATCATCAAAATAAATAGATTCATGATATAACATCTCAAGGATAGTGTATATGTAATATGGAAAAATAATGTTTCATAAAATAGCATTTGTATCAATAAAGTAAAACTGAGAAAAAAAAATTAATTTACATATTTTGTAAATTTAGAAAAATAAACCTCAGGCAATAAATATCGAAAAAATGAATGTTTAAATACCCATATATTTAATTATAATCGTAATTTTTCACGATAAAATGGTCATAAACATGGTGTGATCAAATAGCGATAAGAATATCCCTTTTAAAAAAATTCAAAAGAAAAAATGTATAGAAATGTCTTGTAGTGACGATAGGATTATATAATATTCTGGGAAAACCTTTCAAAAAACAAGTTTCTTAAGGGGAAATAATTTTCGATCGAAGGGAGAGGTGTATTACGAATTTCATAAAAAGAAATTCATAACCATTTTATATACCATAAAATATAAAAATTGTACTATTACTTGGATATAACAGGAATATATAAAGGGTAAAAAAATCAAAAGGTTTATTGAGATATAGATCATATAATTTCATCAGTCGGAGCATAATTGTAAAAAATCTCAAAGAATAGTTAGATTGTTTCTGTAAACCATTTCCAAAATGTTAACAATGAATCATAATACAATGGAATGAATAACATTACATTAAGCATAAAATATCATGATAATTAGGAGATTTATGAAATAACATATCAATGTAATTACACACTCCTCAGAGGAAAAATAAATGTGCATGAAATTGCATGTTTCTCGAAGAAGGCAAATTGATACATAATTACTTCACCAATATGGTATCATTTAAAACATAATAACCATGAATAAAAGGTTATAAAATGGATATGTTAATACTCAGAAATTAAAATATAATAATAATAGAATGCATCCATGGTATTTAAACACACCACTTAAATGAAAGGCGTGATGATTACGACATTTATATCAAGAAAATAAAAAAAATTGATATGAAATACCCGTACCTTGTGTCTTGATAATCATTATACTTATTCAAACCACTGTTATATTAAATATAAAATTATTATCCATAATTTTGATAACGTTATTATTTTATATAATACCAAATATTGTTTGATTATTAACTTATTTTACATTTTTATTAAGAATCTGTTGTTAGAGTTTCACTTTGGGTGGTATTTTTTTGGCATGTATATTAATTATTTATACCCTTGTTCCTTATATTAATATCATGATTTATATAATCTATGTAATGATATGGAAAAAAAATTAGTATTAGTTTGTCTTAAACCAATCAATACAACTATCCAACCAGACACCAGACTCGGTCCATGCCATGGCCCAAAGGGTGTTACCGATCTCTACAAGCTGAAAACGGGTGAAAAAGTATCAAAAACATAAATTGGGATTGATTTCACTTGGTAAAATTAGCATTAACTTACATAAATCATAATATGTAAAAGGATATATAAAAATAACCAAAATAGAATAAGAAGTTTTGATATTCACAATTATAACATTTAATAAAAACCCAAAATTATGTTCAACTAAAAGGGAAACCAAAAACTATACCAAAAAACACCATTCCGCAAGGTGAGGTTTGTCCTCAAACCACCACCAAAACACATACAAGAGATGACCATTAGAATCCCAAAACATTTCCTGCAAAAACATTTCATTTACCTCTCTAAAATATAATCATGTATACTTACAACCAAATGTGTATGTAGGATGTGAGTGAAATATCATTACAATTCCACCCAACAAATATATTTCAGGATTTAAACATTATAAGTTAAATAATCATTTAGATATTTTAAATGATGAAATGTGTACATTTTTTGGAAACATTTTAATAGGAAACTCTTTAAAATAAGTGATGTTTTTATATTGAAATAATAAACCAAGTATACTGATTGCGATGGGAATACAATGTCACCATATAACGCTATCTCAGGAGATAATGCCTATGAACTTGCAAGAAATGGGATACTAGCTACATTATTACGTGCATAAATGATTTATAAAACCCACAAAAAATAGTGTTCTTGTGCACGAGCCACAAGGAGGGGAAACCCATGATCCTAGTTGCATCCAAACATCAATATCAATTATTTAGTGTGGTATTGTCAATCCTATTGGAATAAATCGGGATGATACACTTCCAAATCATGTAGATTATTTCTCTTCGTCCATCCACAAACCTACCTAGGTTTCCCATTGTAGTCAATTGGAATTCCACATAACACATACAATATCATGTTATCAAATTCATAAATTAAATGCCACAATAATGGTTATATACCTTCCATTCCATATTAAAACCCCATTTTTAAACCAAAAAAATGCCAAATATATTTCAATGTATTCTTCTCACCATCCATAAAATTTATCAAATTCCTTGAATACAAAAAACAAGGAAAAATATATGCAAACACATGGAATATAACACATTTCCATTAAAAACAATTTTTGCCACATCATATCACCACGATCCTTAGTAAAAACACATTTTACACCTCATATATAGTAAATAGAACCATTAATAGAATAAATGAAACCATATTAAATTCATAAAACAATTATTAAGTATGATACCACACACTTCAACTGATGAAACATTTTAAAAATGGTGGAATCCAACCATCGCACCTCATTCAAAACATAGAGAAGAAAGAAAGAAACATGAAAATCATTATTAAACTCTAAAAATATTTATCTAACCCTAAATTGGACACCCAAACCCTTTGAAAAAATAAATACCATGATGTAATATAATTAACCATAGAAAAGAGATAGAAACCAAGAGAAAAGGGTCTTATTTGAGGGTTTATTGAACAATCCAATCCAAATATCCCCTCAAAATAGAGCCCAAGGGAGGAAGAAAGAAGGGAGAGGAATGGATAGGGTGATGAAACCTAAAGTGGGACAGGAATTAGAGTTTATATTTTAAAAATAAAGGAGATGGATACATAAAAATAACTCCTAATGGGATGGACATGTCACACATTTTTCCTACATAGTTTTCCAAAACATTTGACAACGGTGTGCCTGTTACAGTCCAAGAAGGACATTCTTAATGGTTGGTCCACATGTTTTACATACCATGTGATAAACATACGATATGTCTCCTACCAAAGAACCACATTTCAACAATTTTAACTAGGTATGGGGCACACTTTGTCAAACTGTTCCCCACCTTTTGTTTACCCCATTTTAGTTATTATCTCTAAAAAACCAAAACAAAACCCATGGAGAAACTAATAGGACCAAAATAAATAAAAAATTATCTCAAAAAGTAATAAAAGACGTGAAAATGTTCATTTTAACAATATTTATAATATATAAGTATGAAATGGAAGACGATGTTCATGGGTATGAAAAGTCGTATGTACGAATGAATGTCGTTTCTATTTTTACTATCATTTTGAAAAAAATAAGGTAAATAAAATATGTGCATTCATATGTGTGTATATATATATCATATTTCCATTATCATTATTAAATCATATGTATATTATAATTTTACTAAAATCAACCTTAATTAATTACATGTAGTGTATGAACAAATCACAAGACGTTGAGGGGTGGAAGTCCATGGTTTCTCAAACGAAATTATCATATTAGCACAAAGAGAAAATTTTAATGATATGTGTTATAAGATTATTAAATAAGTTTAATAACATAATAAATATAATATATAACATATATAAATATATTTTAAATCATAATGTCTATTGTGATAGGCAATAAAGAAGAAATGAGCAATCATCATTTTGCAAGGCAATCGTTCATCATAAATATAAATTGTATGTTTGTTGACCATTATATGAAGGTGTGTGTACGTTTCCTCCTATCTCGTAGCATAAAAAATTATAAGGTATATAATATATTTAATTTTTTATAAAAACATTTATTAAATACAATGGATGTGTGGATAAATAAAATTAAAAAAAAGATATTGAGAGAAGGCATTACCTCTTAATCGGGTAACTCCATTTCATTTGTCTAAAAATGTATGTTTGTATTAATTTATGTCTATGTGGATTATTCTTGGAAGAAGGGAGTGATTTTGGGAATTTAAATGGGTATATAATGTTTGAAATTAAGTGGTCAGATATTTCTGATGAAGTGGGAGATTCGGTGGCCTTTTATATGGATGGGAAATGACACATTGGGAATTTTGGATATAATCTTAGTAAAACCACATTTTCTCTAAAAAATTAATAAAAAAACAAAACAAAAATGGTAATGTAATGTTCCTAGAGTAATCATAGATATCCAATGGGGTTTGGACAAGATTATATATCGGTTGGGACCTAAATTTATGTTTTAATACTTTCTCAACATAATTTTTCTCATAATTATTGTAATTAATTTTTAATTACATTCAATAATATTTTATGTAAAAAAAGTTAAACATATTATAAATTATAAATTATTCTAATTAAAAATATTGAATCAATTTTTCTACACTCATATTATATAAGTTACAAATATTAATTAAAACACTATGCTGATGGGGTGACATTGGGGGGTTTTAATGTAAAAATGTCCAAAAGATTGCTTTTTTTGCACCCTATAACAAATTTAAATTGATTCAATTGACTGAAATCGAATTAAATTTATTAAATTAATGTTCTAAACTTATTTAAAATAAAATTTATCATTTTAAACTAATTAGACTAAAAAGTAGTATTTAATTATAATTCAGTATTTTTAACAATCAATTAATAAAAGAAACCATAATTTAAAATAAAAAGTATCATAACCAAATATTTATGTTTCACAATAAAATATTAAGTTTCTTATAAAAAATAATATCAATAAAAGTTTAAAAAAATTATTTAAAATTGGTAAACAATTAAGATGTCGTAAAACTACTTTAATAAAAATATTGTTTTAAGTCGTAAATTTTGTTTGTTCACATATTATATTTATAAAATATATTATATGATCATAAAAAATATTTTTTTGAAAGTATGAATTATAAATTTAGTTAATATAATTCAGTATTTGTAATTAATTAATATTATTAAAATATTATAATTTTATAAAATAACTCACTTTATATTCATTTGGTTTCTATATTGTAGTCTAATTATTAGGGAACCAATAAATTCAACTATATACAATTATATTTTAGTTAATCATAAAATATTAAAATTAATTTTCAGGTTATATCCTTCTGAAAAAATATATTCTAATAATGAATTATTTTTCAATAAAGCATGACCACGTGTGTTACAAAAGCCAATGTGGAATGTCATTCTTGAATGTGACATAAGCTAGATATAGTGCTTCGTTTATAGATGGGTAAAATATGTCTGGTTTTTAATAAGCTGGGCCATCCTGAGGTATTCTACAGACGTGGGAGGATGGATCCTAGACATGCTTCGGATGCAAGCGATGGTGGTAAGGGATTGTGTATGGGAGAAGGTAGCAGAAAATCTTTAGAAGTTGTACCAGTTTGCGCTAACAGTGGTTCCGATAATGGCAAGGAACAGGAGTTAGAGGTTCCAGGACTCAGTCCTGGTCTCACAACATAGAATTATAAGTAGCAATTAATGGCCCCCTCTCCAACCCGAAGGTTTCTATGGTTTTTGACTGATTAAAGAGAGACTTTGGTGTGTGCATTCTAGGGGAAATGGGTGCTAACGAGGTGGTACCCCTAGATAAAGAAGTTTCAAGTTGTATCAAAGAAGTAGGGAAAGACCTGCACTTTCTTCTGGAAGGCGACTCAACTAGAGGTAACAATAACGGAGTGAAGGAGGCTCACCTGGATGTAACAGGAATGCATATGGATCCAATTAATGCATCCAATGTTTCAGAGGTGATTGAGGGACCTTGTGGGGACCAACAATCCAGTGGCCAATCCCAGTGTCTTGCTTTGAGAGACACCTCAATGCAACTTCAATACATGGGGAGAGGCTATCAACAGGCAGTAGCCTCTGAGGTGCCAAGGCAGGCCATACAGGCGACCCTTTCATATGCAGAGACGGTTACAGCTAGGAGATTAAACATGGACCTTCAAAATCGGTTTGCAGTGTTGGGTGATGATGAATGCCACGCTAATGGGGATTTAAACCGGTATGAGGCTTCACATGAAGAGGACCACTTGGTAGATGTGGGTGAGTCCCAAGAGGAGATGGATGATGTTCTGGATGTCCCCACGGAGCCCAAGGAAGTGGCCATTTCAGAGGAAAATCTATGATCATCCTCAAGGAAGGGAAAGTTCATTACTAGAAATTCTGATGGTTTTATCAAGACCATCCAAAGGGGGTGATGTTGGAAGGATTACTCTAACCTACCCAGCCCTCCTATCACGAGGTCTGCATGTAAGAGCAAGAAGCTGACAAATGATACCATAATTGTGAACAATTCAGATGAAGTTGTCAACTAATATAGAGACCCGGTGTATGCAGGCGGTGAGGCTGGATTCTTGATATTCCCTCTGCAAAATCGAGGGTTCCTGGACAGCAATATTAGACATGATCTGTCAGAGACACCTAGCAATAGCTATCATCGATGCTAGAACTCGTGGATCTACTTTTTCACTCAGATGAAGAAATGGGAGAAGAAGATATGGATATGGGAGCATTGAAGAAGACCGGAAGAATGATTCGTGTGATCACTTATAAGGAACAAGGTGAGTGGATTGATAGGGAGGCTTGTATTGCGCTCAGAGGTTATAATTTGGGAAAGATTGTCATGGAGGAATTCACGAACGCTTGGGAAAACATGGCTCTTCAGTACGAAGGCATTTTGAAGGACTACCCTGACTCCCAGGTAAATTCTATTCCATGGATAATGTTTAGGGAAATTGATTCCAATTGGATCAAATTCTCCTCAACAAATCTGTTGTTTCTTTTTGTGTTTAAAGTTGTAGGGTTCTCACTCCCCCCTTAAAAGTGTTTTTGAAAAAAAATAAAAGTTGGATGGAAAAACCATGCAATTTAAAATTATATAGAATTTTTTATATTTCCTTATCCTCATTTGTTTGGTTGATCCTTTAGTGATATGGAAACATAAACACATAAACCATTACTTGTAGATTTTGATGAAAAAATAGTATCCATCAAAGAAAAATATGAATAAGACATAATCATACAAGTATGTTATTTTTATTTAATTAATTTTACTAATTAATTTTAATTTATCAGTGATCAAAAAATTATATCATTGGTATATACAAAAATAACACACACACCACTCTTAGATATATACCCTACCGGTGGAACTGATACACATGGTTGTGTGGTAGACTCAATGACCTTATTTGAAATTATTGATGGTTTTAAAATCAAATTTTCAGACCAGTCTTCTAAGCATATTTCATTAAAAAATATCGACCATCATTATTTCCCTAATAACCCATTAAATCGTCAAATCTCCAAAATATACAATACAAATTTTTTATCAGCCTTAAACATTGGTAAAACGCTTTCATGAAAGACTCAATCCAAAAAAAAGAACCTTATGTGATTAAAAAGGTGAAGAGAGGTAATGAACCAAGATTCCCACCTATATTAGGACCCATTTCGGGGGCTAACACCATAGGTATATAAATAACACATATAGATAAAATTACCCTATATTTATTTATTATGTATTCATATAGTTATAGAATAATTTTCAGGATAAAAATCTGAAAAATATATGAAAAAATCACATAAGGCATATAAATAGTATGTAAGTACAAGATTTTTCTAAAAAATAACACCCCATGATATAATTTGGAATATAAAAAAACTCTAATATCTATAAAATTAATATCCAAATCACTAGTCGATGTGATTATAAGGAGAAAAATAATATTTCTTTTCTTTTAGGTTTGGAAAAAATTGAAAACTCTATTTGATCAAACACGATGTATTTAATTCACATTTCAACAATAATACTTACACACCCATTTAGTACTGGTAGAAACAAACTGCACATAAATTAGTGAAATAATTAATCCTATTCTTATCACGTCATGATACCCAAATAAATAATCAAATATTTAATCATCATACGAATCATATTAAAATTGTTTCCATCACCACATCCCTGTTGATTTTACTCTCTTTGTCCTCAATGTTCTATGTTTGATAAATTCATTTACTTCTAAAATAGTCTTTCAAGAATAAAAAATGGAAACCAGATCACATACCTCCTAGAGATAAAAGGGAAACCAATTCATATCTCACCCAAGTAATTTTGGGTAATCACATATTAGCATCCACCATGAGCCTAATATCATCACATACACATCATCATACAAACAGTTCCTTATAATAATAATAATTGTGTATCATTAACATTATGGAAAACCACCATTATTCCCTCCTCTAAAAATGCATGAAACATTTAAAATCAAGAACTTCTTCTAAAAAATCACCAAAACTAGTTCAATGTTGATTTATGGCCCTCCAAACATATTCATATTAATATGATATAGAACAAAGTGCTAGTATGGGGAGGAATTGAACCTTTTCTCATCACTAACAAGGGTTATTGGGAAAAATACACTAAAAACTATTTTTTTCATAGCTATAGAAGGATTTTTTTGTGGGGTGAATATTTAAATTACATAAATATAAATGATAGATAAATAAAAAGATATATCAATATAGGGGTTTAAAATAATTTACCTATCATATCTCAAAGCATCGCCATGATGTCTTAAAACAAATTCCACTACTTTTCCACCCATTAATATAGTATAAAAACTAGATGTAAAGAATCAAAAGACAAATTAAACCATCCATTTCATGTCAAAAACACTTCAAATGTTTATAGTACCAAACCCTATATTTTAAAAATCTTATAAATTTTATCCTTAAACTCATCCATATAATTATCCATTCTATACATTACATTATCATCCCAACATTAATATCTACCCATGTTTATTCCCATTCCAACATTTCATGTCCATTAGATATACATAATTAAACATCACAAACAAAAATACAATAACTACTATATTTCAGTCCAAAAAACACTACATTACTACCTATCAACATCAAATCCAACACATTTTTATAACATATTTTTATATATTTATTTCAACACAAAAAATAGTTTTCATTGGGATTCTCACAAAAATATAGGATTGCATGGGAAAAAATTACTAACCTAATATAAATTTTTATATGTGTTGATTTTATTTAATAAATAATTATGATATTCCTAAATTCCAATAACATGAAAAAACACAATAACCTTATAGATGTAAAACGTGTAACACAACAATTTCGTATAACAATATTGGAAAACCGTAAGAAAAAAACTAATTCGTTTCTCCAATTACATTAAATTTTAAATAATCCAACTTATTTTTATTAGTATTTATTTTTTACCATTTATATATTGGTTTAACAATGTAGGATATTCCCACATGTATATGTAATGTTGTTGCTGAAGAAGGATCCCTTATATCGACTGAATATGTATAGATAAGAACTAGTCACAATGAATGAAAAAATATCACGACCCATAATGATGGAGTTATAGCCACTAAAACCAAAATATAAATATCCATCATCTATATACACTAAAAAACATCACAACCAGTGTGTATTTATACAGTTATCCTTAAATAATATATAAAAATAATAAATATGAAAAATGAGAATGTGGAGATCGTATATTCATCAACAACACATAATATATTGATCCATTGGGGTTAGATAAGAAATGAAGAGTCTGAATATGGAATGGAAAGTCAAGATGCATCCGATAAATTGAAGGAATAAAATGAAAATGAAACAAATGGGGAGTGAAATCCATTTTCATGTGAATCCATGTAGACATCAACACGATGTAGTGAACAATAAAAACAAACAAGGTGGCTCTGTTCATTGAGATAGATGAGTCTCCCATGGATATTTCCTCTTTTTATGTTACTTTTAAAAGATATATTTTATGTTCACTAGATCCTAGAACATTTTGTTTTATATAACATTTTGGTTCCTCCATCATCTTTTCGGACTAGACACCATATCCCAATGCTGAATTCCTAGATTTTTTTCTACACCACACCAATGGACATGGTGTGGAGACCCCATATATCCTTTTTTATAAAATAATTCCAAAATATTCAACACTCAGTTAAAAATACTTGAATATGAATTTAAATGATTCTTTTTTTAATAGTGTGAGCACATTGTGAACACAGCCATCAAACATACTCAATGGTTGGGTGTAGTGAATCCCAAAATGATCAAATATCCATCACCAAAATTTCAAACTCACAAAAAACCCACCTAGGTACCACTAAACCTCAAGAATCCTTGATAAAATTATAATGATGTTTAGAAACATTAAAAAAATTATAATAATTGCCAATAAAAATGTTCATTAATTTAATATTATTTACATTAATAATCATTTAGTAAAAAAATTATATTTTTTCATCAATTTATTTTGAAGTCATGTTTAATAATAATTAAAAATTAGGTTAAAATAAATTACATAAAAACATTGATCCATGTGATGTATAAAATCCCCAATTTTTTTTGATTACTTCATTCTCAGAACATATATATTTGAAAATAATGTAATCTTATATACCATGTAATAATGTAAATAAAGTTTATTTTATAGTATATCATTCTAAATAAAAGAGTAATACATTCTGATGGATAATATTTATATAAATTGATAACAAGAACATGTAAATAAAAATACTTTTATTTAAAATTATTATTGTTAATGGTACATATTAAATACCCCAATAATCAATAATACTACAAATTGAGTGAAAATAATTTAGTCATTATTCATCCCCTTGATAAAAAAATTTAATGAATTAATTAATGAATAAGTAAAAAAAATTATATTAATTTAAAATTTATAATAATTATCTAACCATTTGATGTTAATGGGAAACTATAAATAGTAGTATAACCAATGTTTATAATAAATTAGTACATATATAATATATATTTTTAATAATTTATTTAAATATTTATATAATAAATAAATTCAAATTCTATTTTATTTACTATATTAAAAGCTAAAATTATTTATCATAATTTTTTAATATTGGACCTCTAGAATATATATATATATATATATTATATTTTAAAAGTAGCCTTTAGTCCACAATATTGATAAGGGTATAATTCATCCCCCTATACATATTGTATCATGAAGAATATCTGTTATCACCATAATAGAGAAAAAAATTCATATTTAGGTACATATGTTGTGTTTATAGTGGGTTTATTACCATATGAGTTATATAATGTTTTTTCAAATAGTATACCACTAGGATATTCTTTCATTTGTTTTTTATATTGAAAACATTGAATTATTTTAATTTTGTTTTCATACCCATATTTCTACATTATTTAATGCCTATAGTAAAATAAAATTATTGGATTGAAAAGACTATAATATAAAGGAAAGAGGAAGATAGTTATTTCTATATTTTATTTAGACGATAAATATATTATATGTGGAATCAAAACCATAATTTGATGTTTTATAGTCATTAATAGTGGTTGAGAAAAAATATGAGGAATATATATGATGTTTTCAAATTTTATTAAAATTGTAATTTCATGTTAAATATATTTGCATAACCTATATATTATTTACCCAAAATAACAATTGTTTTTTCCAAGATCCCTATAATTATATTTCCAAAAATTTATGATTTCGTCTCTATTATTATTCCTTATGATGGTGTTCATGATTTTGTATTGAAAAACAATATATCAATCAATTTTTCATTAGAATTTATATCATTTTAATTATCGAGTGATATATTATATATATAATCTATAGAAAAATTCCCTTCTGGTTTTCCCCAAACCCCTTCTTTTTGTGAATTGAACAATGGTGTTTACAATGTATGGTGTTCCATGTAGTGATGGTTTTGGGTCATGGAGATGATACAATGAAATGGATTCATTGATATGTGATGGATGAAAGTACATAGGTGTGTTTGGAATATAATCACAATAAAGAAGTGATGCCTATGGTGTATAAAGGTGTTTTATTAAAGGATTTATTTTATAGAGGGGGTGTAAGTGATTGAAATTTCATCCATAGTGGGAGGATAGGACATAATGTAAAATTATATCATTGTCTTGGATGATTTAGAACTGTAAGTAAATAGTAATTTCAAATCATTAGAAAATGATAGTTTGTGAACATGTTCAGTATATCATTGTAACCATGTTTCACCATTAATAAGGGTGGGGTGAAAGCCCAAAATCCCAAACCATTCTTAAAATAGATTTAAATAGCCCAATTGTATTATTTATCCTAATTGTATTTTGTATGATTTCCATGTCACTAGTATAAGGTAGTGGTGAACAAACTAATGGTTTATATATGATTTGTTGTTTTTTTAGAAGTCAAAGAATGTATAGTAATATGGAATGCCACAAATTGTAGTAAGTGAACCAAAAGCCACCCATGGTATGCTCCTACACTTCAAAATTGACACATTCTGCCCTCGTATGTTTTCATGTTTCTCACACAATCATCTAAAAGAAATTTGTATTAATGTTTTCACCAGAATACAGTTTTTATAATTTTAATATCTTATAAAATAAATATTCCATGTAGAACACAATTCCATATCTATATTGGAAATTCCAGGCCATTTTGGGTAATTATTGGGAGATTTATTTTATATGTTTTTTATAACAACATCATTGCATGAGTGTCACTAAAGTAGTGTGTGTTAGAGCATGATATTTTGTGAAATATTTTTTTTAAATTTTTTAATACATTTTAATATTTGTAATTATAAGGAACATTGTGTTTAGAATTAATTACATGAAACACTATTTGAATTTTTATTTATATGAAATAGAAATTTTGTACTGTATTACTTGACACTCTGAGTTTAAATTACATTACATGAAAAAATGAGTTTATAAAATTATGTCATATTATTAAAATATTATTATTTTATAGTTATCACCTTGCCTTAGGAATGGCGAGTATAAATATAGAAATATATAATAATGTATATAAAATAAATTCTTTGGTGTACACTTATTTAAAAATGGATACAAACTGAAAATTTATAATATACTAAAATTATTTCTATTGTTTTTAAATGATCATGTTTTACATTATTTTATTATTCATTTAAAATTGAAATTATTATTTAAATTCAATTTATAAAGTATACTTTACATAAATATTTTAACATTCTTATTATGTTTTTTCTATACATGAGATAGGAATAAATCCAATTTTACTCTTAAGATAAATTTTATTCTAATAAAATGATATATGTCCTTATACCCATAGAATTTTATTTTTTATAATATTTTTAAGACATTATGTCCAAAATATATTTTTATTTTAAAAATAATCAAGTAAAAATTATATTAAGGTTATTTTTCTTGGAATTTTATGAAATGATCAAATTTTTTATTAATGGTGGTGAATATTAAAATTTATTTGAATACTAATTTATTTTTTATATAAATCAAAATGATAAATTATATTTTAATTGTTTTAAAGTAATTCACTAGTGTAAAAACGTTTTTTACGTCGGTTATTTTTCACTTTTTATGTCGGTTTTTAGCCGACGTTAATACGGACGACGTTATAAATATAGTTTTTTACGTAGGTTATTTAAAAACCGTTGTAAAAAACATAACATCATGGTGTTTATCACATCGGTTATTTAATAACCTGCTTGAAAAAACTAGTTGCGGGGTATTTATCACATCGGTTATTAAATAACTAACGTGGTATACCATTTTGCAGGTGTTATCACGTCGTTTATCTACATAACCGGCGTTATAAACCCTTCCTAGTTCTTTATCACGCTGATTATTAAATAATCGATGTGAAAACCCATGGGGGAGGGTTTATCATGTCGATTATTTAATAACCGACGTGATAAACCAGTGCGGGGGGGGGGGGGGGTGTTTGTGACATCTGTTATTAAATAACCGACATGACAAATCCCTGTGAATTGTGTTATCACGTCGATTATTAAATAACGGACGTGATAAACCCATGGGAAATGGTTTATCACGTCGGTTATATAATAACTGATGTGATAAACCATTTCCTAGGCCTTTATCATGTCGGTTATTTAATAACCGACATGAAAAACTAGGGAGGGAGGGTTTATCACGTCGATTATTAAATAACCGAGGTGATAATCCATCGCGGGGGGTGTTTATCACGTCAGTTATTAAATAACTGGCGTGATAAACCATTCCACAGGTTTTTATCACATTGGTTATTCAGATAACTGATGTTAGAAACGCTTCCCCATTCCTTTATTCCATCGGTTATAAAATAAACGATGTGCAAAACCAATTTTTTTTAAATAGAAAGCATTCCTCTGCTCTCCCCAGAAACAAGAAAAACACAAACCAAGAATTTGTACCAGAAAAACAGAAGTAGACCAAAACAAGAACCAAAGAAAAATTAAGCATTTCCATTGATAACATTTAAAACTTACCCCACTGCACAGACCCCCACCACCCCCTACACAGCTCCCCTCACCCCACTGGACATCCCCCACCACACCCATGGACACCCCCCCACACCCCCGGACAACCCCTCGACCCCCTAGACAGCCCCAAACACCCCTGGACATCCCCTCCACCCCTAGACATCCCCCACACCCCGGGAAAACACCCCCACCCTCATGTATATGCCCAACCCCTTGGAAAATTTTCCCACACCCCTGGAAAGCCCTCCCACACCCCTGAAACAGGACAAAAAAGTTTCCAAAAACTAACTAGAACCCCCTCACCCCATTGGACTACCCCCACCACACCCCTGGACACCCCCCTCCCCCAATCCCTGGACTACCCCTAGACCCCCTGGATAGCCCCAAACACCCCTGTACATCCCCAAAACCCCATGGAAAACACCCACACCCCTGGAAAACCCCCTCCCCCCTCACCCTCATGTATACCCCCACCCCCTGGACATCACTCCCACACCGCGGGACAGCCCTCCCACACACCTGAAACATACCAAAAAGTTACCAAAAAAAGACTAGAACCCCATCACCCCATTGGACAACCCCTACCACACCCCTAGACACCCCCACACCCCTGTACTACCCCCCCATCCCCTGGACAGCCCCCAACACCCCTGGACAACCCCCCCCCCCCCCCCCCACCCTCCTAAACACCCCCACCCTTAGACTTCCCCACTACCCCCTAGACAGCCCCCCACACCCCTAGACCCCCAACCCTCCTGGACTGCCCCACCACCCCCACGACAGGCCCCCTCACCCCACTGGATAGCCCCCACCACACCCTTGGACACTCCCCCATACCCCTGGACAACCCCACCCCCGCGACAGCCCCCCACACCTCTGGACAACCCCCACCCTCATAGACACCCCCCACACCCCTGGACTTCCCCCCCACCCTCGGTACTTCCCCAACCCTATTGGACACCCCCACACCCCTGGACTGCCCCCACCCCCTGGTAGCCCCCCACACCCCTGTACAACCCCCACCCTCATGGAAACCCCAAAACTCTTGGACTGCCCCCACCCCCGGGACTGCCCCCACCCTATTGGACACCACCCACACCCCGAGACTGTCCCCCTTGCTTCCCCCACACACCTGGACAACCCCCACCCTCCTAGACACCCCCACACCCCTGGACTGCCCCCACCCCTGAGACTACCCCCACCCTCCTTGAAACCCCCATACCCCTGGACTGCCCCCCACCCCTAGAAACCCCCTGCACCCTTGGACAACCCCCACCCTGCTACACACCCCCACACCCATGGACTTCCCCCCACCCTCGGGACTTCCCCCACCATCCTAGACACCCCCTGGACACCCCCACCCTCTTTGACACCCCTCAAGGGGCACGTCGCTGGAAGGTACTCATCACTCTCACATGCGAAGCTTAAGCTCTCAAAATGATTCACATGTGGGAGTGATGAGTACCTTCCAGTGGCGTTCATCCCCCCCCCAAGGATGGCGGGGCCTCCACTCCCACCCCCTAGACTTCCCCCCAAACCCCATGGACACCCTGGATCCCCCCACCCCACTAGAGAGCCCCCCCACACCAATGGACATCCCTCCCACACCCCTAAAAACCCCCCTCACCCCACAGGACACCCTCACACCCATGGACACCCCATGGACAGCCTCCCACTCCCCTGGACAACCCTTCAACCATCCTGGAAATTCTCCCACCCCCCTGGACTACCCCCCACTCTCATGTACACCGAGGACCCCCCCCCCCCCCCCACTGGACATCCATCCCACACCCCTGGACACCCCGACACCCTTGGAACCCCTCCCCCAAGACCAAAATCCATACCAAAAAAACCATCATAAGTAGACCAAAATAAGAAGTACAGAAAAATTAAAAAATCACATATATAACATTCAAACATACACTGTCAACTTCAAAAAAAGAAAATAAATCCAACCTAAAAGACTACCAAATACACAATTACAATAAAAATATACAAAATTACATTTTACACTACAAACAACTAAAATTCAATCAAACCTGTAAAATAATTTGACCATTCCACTTGTAAGTGTTTAATATCTTGAGCAGTATAGTATTGAGGGTCATCAAATAGATAAAAATTAAAAGGATTATAGTTAACTTGTAATTGAATAAATCAAATTGAACTATTATGGAAATGTTTAAACGGAAATCTTACAAGGTCAATGTTCATAATTGTCCCAGTTGTAATTATTTCACACATAATCTTAAAATATAATATCTGCATTTGATGACGCCTTGTTGTTCATGAAAATTCTTTTTTAATGTGTGTAAATTCTATATATTATTTTTATGTAATAAATCAAAAATTACAAATTATAAATGGATATTTACCTTCACATTTACATATTTGATCTTCACACTCCTTTTCTTTGTGTTTTTTCAAAAGTAAACCCATCCCCTATTAGAAAATAATACGAATGGGGTAAATTTAAAATTCATTATAATATATAAAACTATTGGGAAATTGAAACTTACTTTTCCAACATTTTTCAAAAACTTTACCGCACATCACCATGGACAGAGCATATCAAATAAAGTGTTTTATCCCTTGGGGAAAAACTAACATCCAATGATCACTGATAAAAGGTGATTTAAGGTTAGTGGGTTTTTATGTTAAAAGATAATGAAATCTTTGAGAAAGATATGATTTATACCTTTCACAAAAAGGCATCATCCAACATTGTGTGACTATATTCTGTTCAAGTATTTCAGCAATATAAAGCATTCTTTATTCCTCATCCAATGCACATGCTTCAGGGAAAATCAATTGAGGGACCATGACTCTATATACATCTGTCTTCTCATTCTTCTCACAAATGTTATAAATATACCTAATACAAAATAGGCATAAGTATACATTTTTAATATATATAACATAGGGAAATGGTGTTAATACCTATATGGAAAAATATTTTCACCACGTTGATGCCCAAATTATCTCTAGTAACAAGCTCCATGATATCAGTTTTCACAATCCCCATAGTTATTGTACGTCCACAAACAAGTGTTGAGTCAATAAGGTTTTACTTATGACTTTTCCATTCCTTCTTGTTTTCAAAATCACAAACACCTTATCTCAAGGAAAATTGTTTTCTTATGGAAAAACGCTTTTATAAGGAAAATCGTTTTCTTAGGGAAAATTACTTTCATAACAAAAATGCTTTCTTAAGAAATTGCTTTTATAAGAAAAATCACTTTTATAAGAAAATTTATCCTTATCATATTTTCACCCATATTTTTCTTAAGTATGAGATTCGGATTCACTTTTATCTTCTCGGAATTACTTGAAACTTTGATATGAAGTATTCTGTTTTAGGATCCGAATTCTGGATAAAAACTCTAAGGGAGTTTCACTCCGGATTCCAGATGAGAACTGTAATAAAGTATCATTCCAAATTCCGGATATGAACTCTGACTAAGTTCTATTCCAGATTCAGGATACGAATTCTTACAAAGTCCAATGAAGAATTCTCATTACGAATTCTAATGAAGAATTCTCATTACGAATTCTGATGAAGAATTCTCATTACGAAGTCTAATGAAGAATTCTCATTACGAATTCTAATGAAGAATTCTCATTACGAATTCTGATGAAGAATTCTCATTACGAATTCTGATGAAGAATTCTCATTACGAATTCTGATGACGAATTCTCATTACGAATTCTGATGACGAATTCTCATTACGAATTACAATGATGAATTCTCATTCCAAATTCGCATTCCGAATTCTCCTATCAAACAGAATCTGATCATCTTTGTTTTATACACTCTGAATTAATTCAGACTCTGAAAAATATTTTGGTTAGACTCCGAACTTTTATCCTGCTTACATTTCTAATCTGTCTACTCTTTATTATTTACATTACACTCTGAATCTTCACTCCGAAGCTTTCATTCCGAACCTTTGAGTTAGAATTAAAACGATGTCGTACATTCAGTAACACTTGTTTTGTTATAAAACGATGTCGTCTATTTTGTTATAAACTAACCGTTGTCTAAGTGACACGTGTATAGGTCCCTCTGATCTTTAAGGAAAAAATAACCGTTGGAGAAGGAGCCGACCTTACCTATAAATAGGAGCTCATTTGAAAGAGCTCGTGACTACTGATGGATGAACAATTTGGTTATTGCTCATACATACTGTTGAAGTGATTTCTAGAGAGAGAGGCTCTTATTAACTCTCAAAGCTTCATGAAACTCTGAATGTTGGTGATCACATTCGAGGGCTTCTGGGGATAGGAAGACAGAGGTGCCGACTACCTTGAAGTTCGAGGGCTTCCTTGCTGAGGAAGACAGAGGTTGCCAACTACCTTGAAGTTGAGGGATTGCGGGGATAGCAAGACGGAGACTCCGATCTTCGTATCGAGGACTTACCCTGAAGTGTGTAAGACAGACTTGCTTGAAAGTATAAATCAAGGGACCTTTATCCAAGGTTGTTGGATACCCTTCTCTTTGGGTTAAAAGTCTTATATCTTGTTACTTGTAGTTTAACTACTTGTTTTATTTCCGCTGCATTTTGTATCTTAAGGAAAGTATAACTTTCTTATACTTCCTTACTTACTCTGATTCATTTAGATTCTATACGCTTTAAGGTAGAATCTCATATTGTAACTTTTGTTAAGTTTCAATTTCCGGAACCATATTTCTGGAACCCACTTTCGGAATCTCATTCCAAGTTTGTATTCAGTGTTAGAGGTGTTGTGAATTTACTCAGTTTAACTTTGTTAAAATTAGCCCTTTCCTTTGCTTAAGGAAAACATAGTTAATAATAACTAACTTTAAAGGTTCCAAAGGAATTTTTAAAGTATACAATTCACCCCCTCTCTTGTATATTGAGCATCTACATCACTATTTCGATCCTACAATTGGTATCAAAGGTTGGAAACCTTATACTCTATACCAATCTTACAATTGGTATCAGAGGAGGTCTCTGAAATACATATACTTACAAATAAGTTTTTCTTTCTCACTTTTCCTTTCCGAACTTTTCTATTCCAAAAAATTTCCATTCCGAACTCTGTTATTACGAATCTTTTGTTACTAACAAGCTTGTGTATCGAAGGTTTCTAGCATGGCAGGAATTAACGTTGGTTCGATTGATAATCTAAATCCTACAAGACCACCAATCTTTGATGGTAATGATTATGAGTACTGGAGAGATCGAATGAAGACATTTTTTATCAACACTGGAGTAGATAACTTTGTCATGCTTACTGGTGATTATGAAATTCCTGACAAGGAAGTTAGAACTTTCACTAACCAGGAAAAGCAAGAATATCAACTAAATTATAAGGTACGCAATACTCTACTATGTTCAATGACTAGAAATATATATAGCCAAATTTCTTCTTGTGAAGAAGCTAACTGTATCTGGACGAAGTTAGATGATACACACTTTGGGACTTCTAAAGTAATTGAGACTAGAAGAGCTATGCTTAGAGCTGAATATCATGGCTTCAATTTTCCTTATGGAGAACCTATCTGTAAAGTTCAACAAAGATTTATGACTATTGTCAACATTCTACAATCTATGGGAGAGAAAGGTTTAGATGATGAAGCTATTGTGGATAAAATAATTGATATTATGCCCAATGAGTGGGAATCCAAAAGAACAGTTATAGATGAAAACAGGAAGGTCACTCAGATTTCTCTTGATGAGCTTTTTGGAACTCTTCTACAACATGAAACTAGAATGAAGAGAGATGCTGACAACATCAAGAAGAAGAATGGAAATGGTATTGTTGCTTTTACTACAACTTCAAATCAGATGAAAGCTAAGACTCCTGAGAGAGTAACCAGGTCCAAGTCTAAGAAAGTTATTTTCCAGTATGAATCTAGTGAGAGTGAAGTCTCAGAAAATGAACTAGCAAATCTTGATCGAAGGATGAACAAGATAGCTGGACAAAGAAATTTCCAATCCAAGTATAAGAAAAAGGAAAGGAAAGATAAGAAAGATGGAGAAGTTACTTGTTATGAATGTAAGAGAGTTGGACATATTAGACCAGATTGCCCTATGCTGAAAAAGAAAGAAAGAAAAGAAAGGCATTCAGACAAGAACAGAAAGAGGTATTACAAAGCTAATGCTAAGAAAGTTTTGAAAGAAAATGACACCTGGAGTGCCAGTGGTGGTGACTCTTCAGATGAATCTTCTGATTATGAATCTTCAGGACAGAATAATCTTGGTCTTATAGCCAGATTACCTATTGATAATCATTGTTTCATGGATAAGGTACGAAATGCTGAATCATTGACCAATGTTTCTTTAAATTCTAATGATATTAAGTATTATAACTCTTCTGATAAAGAATCTTCTTCTGATGAAGAAAATACTTTACCAACTTATGAAGAAGTCTCTAGATTTGTTGAACTTCTTGAGATTGAGAATTCCAAACTCAATAAGAAACTTGATAAGGCAAATTCTAGGAATTAAATTCTTACAAAAGAGATATCAGATCTTTCTAAATATCTTGATAAGAAAAATGTTGATTTTGAAAGTATTTCAAAAAAAATCTTGAGGAAGTAAGTTCTGAGAAGAACAAACTTTCTAAAGAGTTAGAAAAAGTAATTTCTAAGAAAAATGTTTTCGAGCCTAACTCTAGTTCAAAAACTAATGATTTTGAGAAAAAAAACTTGGTTGTAAAACTCAAGTCTGAAATTTTTTCCTTAAAGAAGTGTTTATCAAACATTACCCATGGAAAGGAAAATTTTGATAAGATGTATTCCCAAATACGACCTTTAAGAAATAAATACGGATTTGGTTATACCCATGCAAAACCTATTTTCAGTAACAGTTATTTTGTTCCTCAAAGTGACCCATTTTGTACCAAGTGTCAATGTGGTGGTCACTTGGCAAAGAATTGTTCCTTAAACAAAACCCAATCTCTAGGATTTCACAAAGCTTACTTTTCTAAGAAGATGTGGGTTCCTAAAATTTTATTGTCTGGAAATCTCGGATCCAAATCAGTTTGAATTCCGAAAGTCTAATTTTCTTCTTGATTTTAGGAAAATAAATAGAATACCAGCAACAATACATGGTATATGGATAGTGGATATTCTCGGCATATGACTGGTAACAAAAGCTATTTTGAAAAGATTATCAAAACGAAAGGAGGAAAGGAAACTTTCAGAGATAATGCTAAGGGAGAGATTGTTGGTATTGGTAATATTGTTCTTCTTGGTAAAACATTGATTTCAAATGTTCTTTTTGTAAAAGGTCTTAAGAACAACCTTATTAGCATAAGTCAGTTATGTGATGAAGGTTTCCTTGTGAATTTTAGGAATGATAAGTGTTTAGTTCACAATTCCAAGGAAGAGTTTATTCTATCAGCCAATAGGCAATAGAATGTCTACACTTTAAACTTAGAAGGCCTGAAAAGCCAATATTTACCTTGCCTAAGTGCAATGGAAGATCACTCCTGGTTATGGCATAGAAGACTAGGTCACTGTAATCGTAGAAACCTATGTAAACTCTCTAAGAAGAAACTAGTTAAGGTTCTACCGGAGCTTAGATTTGATTCTTCTAAAGTTTGTGATCCTTTCCAATATGGTAAGCAACGTAAATCTAGTTTTAAGTCAATCGGTGAGGTCTCAACAGCTAATGCATTACAGTTAGTGCACATGGATCTTTTTGGTCCAACACAACCTGGAAGTATTGGAGGCAAATACTATGTGTTTGTTCTAGTTGATGATTACACTAGATTTACTTGGGTCTATTTTCTAGCAAAGAAATCTGAAGCATTTTCCTATTTCAAAAGTTTTAGAGCCCAAGTTAAAAATGAGAAAAACCTTCCATTGAAAACTATTCATAGTGATCATGGAGGAGAATTTCAAAATTTAGATTTTGAAACTTTTTGTTGTAAGAAAGGTATTACTCACAATTTTTCAGCACCTAGAACTCCTCAACAGAATGGTGTAGTTGAAAGAAGAAATAGAATTCTTCAAGAGATAACTAAAACCATGTTGAGTGAATATTCTATTACTAGACAATTTTGGGCTGAAGCTGTAAGTATTTCTTGCTATACTATAAATCGAGTTTTGATTAGACATTTTCTTAATAAAACTCCTTATGAGTTATGGAATGGTAGAAAACCAAGACTATCCTACTTCAAGGTTTTTGGTTTCAAAGTATTCATTTTGAATACTAAAGATAACTTACATAAATTCACACCAAAATATGATGAAGGAATTTTCTTAGGTTATTCCACAACATCTAACGCTTATAGAGTTTTTAATAAAAATACTTGTATTGTTGAAGAAACAGTACATGTAAAATTTGATGAGTCGGATCCTTTTGTTTTCAAACCATCCCAGCCTTCTTCCTCGGATGTGTTTTCAAAAACTGATTGTCAACCTTTGATAGAAGAACCTTCTGATAAGGAAATTGTTCAAGAAGATACTTCTGAAACATTTACCCTAGAAGACTTTCTACCCTATGTTGATGAACAGGTTTTACAAAACCCAAATCAGGTGTTTCTTAAGAATCATCCCAGTGATAGTATCATTGGTGATGTAAATCAACCTGTAAGGACTAGAATTTCCTTAAGAAATGAAGTAGAACATCTAGCATTTCTTTCCCAATTAGAACCTAAAAGCACTGATGAAGCTTTAGGTGATGATGATTGGATTAAAGCCATGCAAGATGAACTAAATGAATTCGAAAGGAATAAAGTCTGGACCTTGATTGAAAGACCTAAGGAAACTTATGTTATTGGAGTAAAATGGGTTTTTAGAAATAAGTGTGATGAAAATGGAATCATTGTAATAAATAAAAGCTAGACTTGTTGCTAAAGGCTATAATCAGCAAGAAGGAATAGACTATGAAGAAACCCATGCTCCAGTAGCTAGACTTGAATCTATCCGTATTCTACTTGCCTTTGCAGCATTCTTTAATTTCAAACTTTTCCAAATGGATGTGAAATGTTCTTTTCTTAACGGTTATGTTCAAGAGAAAGTCTTTGTTGAACAACCTCCTGGTTTTGAAGATACAAAACATCCTGATCATGTTTTTAGACTTACCAAAGCTTTGTATGGCCTTAAACAAGCCCCACGAGCATGGTATGATAGACTTACTGGATTTTTGCTTCAAAATAACTATGTTAAGGGAAATGCAGATCCAACTCTTTTTATAAAGAAAGATAAGAAAAATGTTTTGATTATTCAAATTTATGTTGATGACATCATATTTGGTTCAACTCAGCAATCTTTGACTGACTCCTTTGCAAGTCTAATGAAATATTAGTTTGAAATGAGTATGACGGGTGAGTTAACTTTTTTCCTTGGTTTTCAAATTTCTCAAAAACCAGAAGGAACCTACATATCTCAACATAAGTATATTAAAGATCTTCTGAAAAAGTATGGTTATGACAACACTAAGAGTATAAGTACTCCCATTGGTACCTCAAACTCTTTAGATCTTGACGAAGCTGGGAAACCAGTAGATCAAACATCTTTTAGAGGTATGATAGGAAGTTTACTTTTCTTAAAAGCTAGTTGACCAGACTTAATGTTTTCAGTATACTTATGTGCAAGATATCAATCCAATCCTATGGAATCTCACTTAAGGGTAGTAAAAATAATTTTTCGCTACCTTAAGGGAACCATGGATCTAGGATTATTTTATACTTCTGGAAATGACTTTATTTTAAAAAGCTTTTTTGATGCTGACTTTGGAGGGTGTAGAATGGATAGAAAAAGTACATCCGGAACTTGTCATTTCTTAGGAGATTCTTTAGTTTCTTGGTCCTGTAAGAAGCAACATTCTGTAGCACTTTCCACTGCTGAAGCTGAATATGTAGCAACTGGAATTTGTTGTGCTCAAGTGTTGTGGATGCAACACACACTCACAGACTATGGATTGAGTTTTACTAAAACTCAAATTCTGTGGGATAACACAAGTGCCATTGCCCTCAATAAGAACCCTTCACATCACTCCCGTGCAAAAAACATAGATATTAGACATCACTTTCTTAGGGATCACACACTACAAGGAGATATTATTCTTCAGTTTATCGGAACGCATGATCAACTTGCTGATATTTTCACAAAATCTTTGCCTTCTGATAGATTTGAATACATTAAACAGAAGTTAAGAATGATAACTGTAAGGTAATCCTCATAAATTAACTTTCTGTTGAAAAAGTCTCCTTACATCAATAAACTCCTTTTCATAGGGGGAGTACATTTGTTTGTTAGTTTAACAAAGTTTTTTTTGGTTTGTTTTAAATCTTTTCGGAAAGAAGATTTCCGGAATGGAATTTTCGGAACTACAATTTTCCGGATTGTGCTTTTTTGTACTAAATTCTTCGTAATGTATTTTTCGTACTAAGTTTTTCATATTTTTTTTCCTTACTAGGTTTGTTTTTCATACTGATATTTCTGTAATGAATGTTCCATAATGAGTTTTTCGTACTAAGTTTATTTTCCATAGTAAAATTTTTGTGAAATATGTCTTATAATATTAAGGTTTTTTTTCTCAGTCTTTGTTATATTACCCATTACAAATAATCCTCCTAAACTAATCTGAAAGGTATGATTACCTTACTCAAGTTTTCGTAGACATATTTTACTTGCTGTAATTTTTTTGTACTATTATTTCGGATTATAGTTTTCTTAATTCCTTGTTTTAATAAAAACCTCAAAAATATCGGATTCAAGTTTTCAACCGTAAGATCTGATCTCAGTTTATTCCAACCGTTAGATCAACTATGGAAGGTGAACCGTCATCTCGTTTCCTATA
Source organism: Viscum album (assembly GCA_963277665.1). Taxonomy (NCBI): domain Eukaryota; kingdom Viridiplantae; phylum Streptophyta; class Magnoliopsida; order Santalales; family Viscaceae; genus Viscum; species Viscum album. The sequence continues at coordinate 123,220,337 of OY728138.1, read as the reverse complement.
TAAAGGGGACCCAAATACTCGTCCCACATCGATCTCAATCTCTTGCATCCCGAATCTCTGCCTCTCTAATTTAAGGCCATTCCGAACTTCAGTTTTCTCCATTCCGAACTTCCCAGAGGACTTCAGATCCGAATGTCTGTGGAGTTAGCGTCTCACGAAATGTCATCCACTAAGCCTATTTCACAATGGTTAGTTTACAGAGAAAGGTTAGTCTATCCGGATTTCTTCAGTAACTACGATTCTCTCATTTCAAAGAACATTAAGTTGAATGGCTGGGGAGATATTGTTGTATCCAAACCGGGGAACCAAGATGATGTCTTTTCGGAGTTACTTGTTGAGTTCTATGAAACAGTTTCATTCTTTCAGAAAGATAATAGGGAGAAATTTTCTTTCAAGTCTTATGGCAAGACTTATAAGCTGACTTATACTAAGGCAGCAAGCTTGGTAGGGCTGCCCTATGAAGGAGAAGCCGAATTTATTTCTCATGTATTGCCAGACTCTAAGGGTAGCTTCGAAAAAGAAAAATCCTTAGAAACTCTCGGACTGGCTGATGACAAGGCTCCGAAGATTTCTAGTTTGCCTACAAATTTCCGGATTCTAGAGTTGTGGGTGCAAGGGCTTATCGTACTGAGGAAAGGTGATAAAGACAGTTTGAAGAAGAGTGAGATCTATATCTTAGATTTCCTGATAAATCTAAGAAAGTTTAACTTCATGAGGCATATTCTTATAACCATTGAGAATCTTAAGAAGGGAAATCTCAGAGCTCAAATCGTAATGTACCCAGCAATATTATCAAAGTTGATAGTTCGGTGCCTAGATTATTTAAAGTAAGCCTGCAGATCTAAGCCAAGGGTTTGGAAAATTTTGTTTCTAAGTGATGATAGCCTTAAGAGGATGGATGTGGCCTTCAACAAGGAGACTGGTGAGTTCTTTGATCTGCCTAATCAAGAAGAAGCGGCTCCGAAAACTGCTGAACCGGAATCGTCTAAGCCAGTAATGAAAAGAAAGTTGAAGGAAGTTGCAGCTGAGGTACAGGATCCAAAATCTAGGGAAGCTCAGTCCGCTCCTCCCAAACCAAAGAAGAAGAAAGCCTTCCCTGATGAGGTTGTTGCGAAGTGGAGAGAAGATAAAGAGAAAATGAATGAAGGGGATCTGCAGTTCAGATTGGACCCTGCGGAAGCTAAGGCATTAAAGGAGAGAACTGCTGATGAGCTTGAAAAACAAGAAAAGGAGAAGAAGCTCAAGAAGAAGATGTCAGAAGCCGAGGCAGTCCAAGATTTGTTGAAATTTAATGAAATAGTATCCGGAAGCATTCCAGTTCCGTGATCTTTCTCCTTGGAATCTCTACCTGAAACTCCAGGAAGAAACCTTGATTTTCCGGAAGAGACTACAGCTGGGCATGTTGAGCAAATCGAACAGATTCAACAAGTGGGAGAGGAAGAAGAAGTTGCTGAAGGAAGTGGTGAAACATGATATCTTTTGAAACAAGTGGATGATTATAAAGGATCACCTTCGGAACATCTATCACTCCAAACTTGAGAGGCTGAATCCTCTATGTTATTAACTCCAGAGAAGGATAAGAATGAGGAAGATGTTGTTCAAAAAGTTGTTGATGAGATTTTTCATGTGTCTACTACCGAGCAGAAAAATTCTGATAAAGAATTGATTACGAAACAAGATAAGGGAAAGCAACTCCTTGTTGAAACTCCGAAATCAGTGGCTAGCAAGAAATGGGAATTTGGTGATTCGTCTAAAAGGAAGTTGGAGCTTATTAAGGAAGAAAACTCTCCAAAAAATATTTCAGATTCAGAGTCATCCTCGTTGGGGCATGACTTTGTTGTCCAGTCTTTAAAGAAGTTGGTGGGATCCATTCCGACCTTCTCTATTATTGACTCATGATGCTAGATGCTCCAACATGCTTTGAATCAGAAAACAGACTCAGTATCTATGGTTATGGACAAGTGTGTTGTGATTGAGGCTCAGTTCAAAATGTTTTTTGTTGGTTACGAAGCTCATAGAAGATCTTGCAAGATGATGAAAAACTGGTCGAAGAAGACCGTGGAAGAGATGAGGTTGATCGATGAGTTTCAAGACAATGTTAAAGATGCTTTTGAAACCTAGGACAAGAAAATAAATGAGTTAACTCCATCCTTTGAAGAGAAGTTGACAGAAGAAAAGAAATTCCGGATTCAAGAAGTGAGAGATCTGAATGGGAAGCTGAATTCCGTTTCTCAAAACTGGAAGTTTGAAAGGGATCATCGAATTGATTTTGATCAAAGGATGAAGGCTCAGGAAGAAAAGATCAATGCTCGAGAAGAAAAGCTGAAAGCCCAGGAAGGAAAAATTGAAGCTCAATCCGCATGAATAGTTTTCTTAGAGAAGCAAGCTGAAGAAGATCATAAAGACCTGAAGAAGATCAAGACTATTCTAAAGGGGCTCATGTCAAAGAAAAAAGATCCAAAATAACCAAATCCGATATTTTTGTTGTATTTTTTTGTTGCTGAGATTTCAATGAAATTTGTACTTGTCGTTCCTTTTGTTGTTACTACTAATGTTTCAGGTAATTTGATATTTCTTTCCATTCCCTCAATTTCTTTTTGAAAATCACAAATGGGGAGAAGGAAAAGATCCTTAAGAAAAAGAAGAACTCTAATAAGAGTCTATCAAAAGGGGGAGAAGGAAAAGATCCCTAAGGAAAAAGAATTCTAATAAGAGTTTGTTTAAGAGGGAGTTTTTCGTCTATGAAGACTTTCTCATTCATAAAAAAATGTCACTCCGGAAATCTGAATACGATCCTTAGAGTTTCAAAGCCTAAGGGGGAGTTAGTCGTTTTCATCAATATCCGTTAAGCAAAGGGAGATAAGACTTAATGTTTTTTTTCTTTCTTAGAATTTCTTTTTCGTAAGGATGTTTGTGCTTTCCAAAAAGGGGGAGATTGTTGAGTCAATAAGATTTTCCTTATGACTTTTCCATTCCTTCTTGTTTTGAAAATCACAAACACCATATCTCAAGGAAAATTGTTTTCTTAAGGAAAAACGCTTTTATAAGGAAAATCGTTTTCTTAAGGAAAATTACTTTCATAAGAAAAATCCTTTCATAAGAAATTGCTTTTATAAGAAAAATCGCTTTTATAAGAAAATTTATCCTTATCTTATTTTCACCCATATTTTTCATAATTATGAGATTCGGATTCACTTTTATCTTCTCGGAATTACTTGAAACTTTGATATGATGTATTCTGTTTTAGGATCCGAATTCTGGATAAAAACTGTAAGGAAGTTTCACTCCGGATTCCAGATGAGAACTGTAATAAATTATCATTCCAAATTCCGGATATGAACTCGGACTAAGTTCTATTCCAGATTCAGGATACGAATTCTTACGAAGTCCAATGAAGAATTCTCATTACGAATTCTAATGAAGAATTCTCATTACGAATTCTGATGAAGAATTCTCAATACGAATTCTAATGAAGAATTCTAATTACGAATTCTAATGAAGAATTCTGATTACGAATTCTAATGAAGAATTCTCATTACGAATTCTGATGAAGAATTCTCATTACAAATTCTGATGACGAATTCTCATTATGAATTCTGATGATGAATTCTCATTACGAATTACAATGATGAATTCTCATTCCAAATTCGCATTCCGAATTCTCCTATCAAACAGAATCTGATCATCTTTGTATTATACACTCTGAATTAATTCAGACTCCGAAAAATATGGATAGACTCCGAACTTTTATCCTGCTTACATTTCTAATCTGTCTACTCTTTATTATTTCCATTACACTCTGAATCTTCACTCCGAAGCTTTCATTCTGAACCGTTGAGTTAGAATTAAAATGATGTCGTACATTCTCTTACAATTGTTTTGTTATAAAATGATGTCGTCTATTTTGTTATAAACTAACCGTTGTCTAAGTGACACATGTACAGGTCCCTCCGATCATTATGGAAAAAATGACCATTGGAGAAGGAGCCGACCTTACCTATAAATAGGAGCTCATTTGAAAGAGCTCGTGACTACTGATGGATGAAAAATTTGGTTATTGCTCATACATACTGTTGAAGCGATTTCTAGAGAGAGAGGATCTTATTAACTCTCAATGCTTCGTGCGACTCTGAATGTTGGTGATCACATTCGAGGGCTTCCGGGGATAGGAAGACAGAGGTGCCGACTACCTTGAAGTTCGAGGGCTTCCTTGCTAAGGAAGACAGAGGTTGCCAACTACCTTGAAGTTGAGGGCTTGCGGGGATAGCAAGATAGAGACTCCGATATTCGTATCGAGGGCTTACCCTGGTGTGGGTAAGACAGGCTTGGTTGAAAGTATAAATCAAGGGACCTTTATCCAAGGTTGTTGGATACCCTTATCTTTGGGTTAAAAGACTTATATCTTGTTACTTGTAGTTTAACTACTTGTTTTATTTCCGCTGCATTTTGTATCTTAAGGAATGTATAACTTTCTTATACTTCCTTACATACTGTGATTCATTTAGATTCTATACGCTTTAAGGTAGAATCTCACATTGTAACTTTTGTTAAGTTTCAATTTCCGGAACCATATTTCCGGAACCCACTTTCGGAATCTCATTCCAAGTTTGTATTCGGTGTTAGAGGTGTTGTGAATTTACTCAGTTTAACTTTGTTAAACTTATCCCTTTCCTTTGCTTAAGGAAAACATAGTTAATCATAACTAACTTTAAAGGTTCCAAAGGAATTTTTAAAGTATACAATTCACCCCCCCCCCTCTTGTATATTGAGCATCTACATCACTATTTCGATCCTACAACAAGCGCTTCCATTGGGAACACATAATGACCCGCCAACAAATTTGAATATCTTGACAATCTGTCAAGACTACTAGAATTTGAATCTGATGTCATAGCCATTTGTCTTTGTTGTTTTCTATACAGTATTTCTTTACCTTTAAATTATTCCTATAAAAATAAATAGAAATATATATTAGTTTTCAAATGATAAAAAAAACTTTAATAAAAAAACAAAATAAAAGATATAACATACATACCTCTATGGTAATGAGTCGAAGATGTCTTGTTGTCCAAATTAAAAAATATCCTATACTAGGTCCAACTATCGTAACCTCATCTGTAGGTAATGGTACTCGAAGATAACTATCTATAATATCCTGTACAGTGACCCTCTGATTATATACCTCTAATTGTTGATGATGAAATATACCTCCTATAAAATATACCAACCCATATGCAACTATATGATGTTGAGGATCATCAACATACAACTCAAAATAAGTAGGAATCTTCAGCGGAGGAGTAGGATAAAAAACAGGTTCCATAGGCTGAGATGGGGTAGTGGGAGCTACTAGCGGAGGAGGAGGATAAATAATGGGGTCTGCATGGGGAGGTGGAGGAGTGGGAGATGCAGTATGAAATTTTCATTTCATGTCTACAAACATAGACTATATCGACTCTCTAATATTGTCCTCCATCATCACATTTATATTACGAACATAATCCTCTAAGGATTCTATTTTTTTTATAAACACCCTCGATGTTAGAAGTTGAAGAACGTGGAATCACTTTTCATACCGATACACCTGTCGGTTATCCTCGTACATGACCTGGATGTTCGGGCTTTGCCAATGCTGCAGATAAAATATATTGCCCCAAATAGATGTAAATACCCCCTTGTGAGCTCTTCTCCTCAAGAGAGTCTTATATTAAATAATTGAACATTTCATTAATTATTGAAATTATATGAAGAAAATAGTTAACTTAAATAAATAAAATATTTATCTTACAATCCTCTAAGCTACGATTCTCGATTCTTCCGAAAGATATTGCCCTTTTTCCCATCCAATCTCTCTTCTATTTTTCATATCTATATGGAGGGTATGGTGGGGCCTCCTCACCAGGGCATGAAGACTCAGTTGTCTGTTATTATAATTTTTCTACAATAATTTGTTCTTACAAAAATGCATACCCTTCATAAGATAAACTATGAGGGTATAAATTTTTAGATTGGATCTCCTTATGAGATTTCCTTGTTTTTTGTAAATTAATAATAATAAATCATTAAAAAAACATTAATAAGATCATTTATATAAGAAAGATTATAAAATTTTACATTCCCTTAGAAAAAATGAATCTTTTCTTCTACTTTCAACAAATTGTCTCCATATGTCTTCCTCTATAAAAGGATATATACGACATGGATTGTCATGACTCCAATGAAAAAAAAGGAAATTAGATGAGAGGGTTGATTTGAAATCCCTCCATCTCCTAGTAGTCATCGATAAGCATTTCTTTCCGACTCCTCCAGTGTTAGGAATATCAAATCTCATATGATAAAGAAGAGGTTAAACATATTATATAAACTAGAAACATTTAAATAACATTCCAAAAATATCAAAAGATCTTACCAGAATAGTCTCCCACAACTGAGAGATTATCACTTAGTCCCGACTTCTCCAGTAATCATACAAAATGCTTACTTTTCACTTACCCTGATTTGATACAAAACTCTTAAAATCATTTTCATTTGGACCTCTAGGTATATCATCCTCATAAGATTCAATGGGTATCCTCTGATCCTGCGTATAGGCAAGTGATAATTTTGGTAAACGTGTGCACCCATGTTTACCAACTATTGAACTCTTTGTCATAATAGGAGCATATGAGGATGATTGGGGAATAGAAAGAGGAGCATGTGAATTTTCCTCCCCAGAGGTATGACCAATTTTCCCATCTCTAGAATCATGTGGTTGATCAACTGATTGATCTTTCATTATCCTTCAAATCAAGAAAACAAACATTAGTTCCCAAATATACAAATCCACATATTTTAATACTACTATAATCAGAAAATAGAAAATTGTACTAAGTTACGTAATTGTAAACATGGTTAATATGGAAAACATGTTAAACAATGGTAAAGATGGTAACGATGGTCAAGATGGTAAACATGGTAAACCTGGTAAACCAGATAAACATGTTAAAGTAATTTTCACTAAAAAAACAATAGATATATAATTTATGTAATGGTAAACATGATAAATTAAACTAAACAAACTTAAAACAAACAAAAAATTATAATTATTTTGTTTTAATAAATGTTCTAATAAATAAGAAAACTTACAATATCTATCATTTTATGAAAAAAAATTAATGTAAAAAAGACATAAACAAATGTTACCTGTAATTTTAGGAATGTACAAATTGATTGTTTTCCCAAATTCCATCGTCGTGATAATTCCTTATGGCACAAACAATGTCTTCAACAAGGTCATCATTATGTTCTATTAATATTTCCATGGAATTAGTGATCTCACATAAATCAGCATCTTCATCAAGTTCATCCTCACCAACATATTTTTTTCCCATGTAAAACAATAGCCCACTACATATCTGATTGATCTATTGCGTAGAAATTTTTTTTTTCATGGGTTTCCGTTATAAAAGAATTAGTTGTTTCTTCTAATCTATTCAGATTAAAAAGTTTCATTACAAATTCATCGTGTCTGACACTGTTGTTACCGATAATCCATTTATAGTTAAAAATAGAAAAATTAATTTGAAGGTAATCGACCTCCCAAATGTCTTTAATCAGTCCATAATATGCACTTGATGCCGAAATTTGTTTTTTGTCCTTAGCACTCAAAAAAACCATTGCTTCTGCAAACACCAATACACCATTATTCTGAAGTGCACTTCGGTTGTCCTAAGATTTCATATTTAATGTATAGCCATTAATGTCATAAATGGACCATGTTATCACATTTGAACATAGACCAACCACTATCTATTTTAATGTCTCTAATACATCTGATCTAACAAGAAAGGTCTTTTTAAACCATGACAAAAATGTTTTGTTGTGCTCATACAAAATCCACATTTTTTTCTTCTTTGGATGACATTGTTTCTACTCATTAATATGCAATGTGATATATAGTTGAGCATCAACTATGTTATTCAATATGTATGATTCTAACTTCTTCATCTATTCAGATGACAACGATTTGACTTTCAATCCACGAACCCCCTTTCCCTCATTATTAAATCGTTCATGGCATGATGGAGTCAAACCTATGTGTTGTGCCACATCCAAGTAGCTTGTACAATAATCCGAAACCTCCTCAGAAATATATCATTCAATAATGGAGGCTTCAAGTCGATATGGATTATTAACATACCCCTTCAATATTTTCATATACCATGCAAAAGGATACATCCAACAATGATATAAAGGTCCACAACATTTTATTTCTCAAACCAGATAAATCATTAAATGCACCATTATATCAAAAAAAGTTGGTTGAAAATATATTTCCAATTAACAAAATATAAAAATTCAATCCTTTTACAAAATGTTTAAAGCATTCTCATCAGTTGCCTTATTACAATGTGAATTGAAAAAATAACACAACTTCATTATATTCTTTATAACATGGATGGGCAATATTCCATGCAATGCAACTGGTAGATGTTGTTGCATCATGATGTGACAATCATGAGATTTCATACCTATCAACTTCAAGTCCTTCAATGAGAATTTTTTTTACATTTGATGAATAACCTTGAGGCACTTTGATATCATGGAGACACTAAAAAAAGATAATTTTCCCCCGCTTTGATAATGTATGACATGTTCGGGAAAGTAATGTTGATCTTCCATTAGGAGTGGGAGATAGCTCCAAACGTATTCCCATTGATAGTAAGTGTAATCTTGCATTCAACACATATTTTTTCTTTTATTTAATATCCAACAATGTTCCAATTAAATATCCAATGATATTCTTTTCCAAGTTCATGACATCAATATTATATTTAACTTCATGATATATCCAATATTGTAGCTCAAAAAATATTTACATTTCCTTCCAAATATGTCTATCATTACCAGATTTCTATGTCTTTCCTAATTTCACATCAATGTTTTTCACCCTCTCAAAATATAGATCATGGAATAAAGGTTTTGGAGTAGTATCAAATTCATGTGAGACATTGAATTCATTTTTAAGTCTTCTATAAGAGTGATTCATAGGTAAAAACTTTCAATGGCCCATGTATATGGTTTTCCTCTCGTGATGCAATTGACAATATGACGTCTGTTGTTCGAAAATTGGAGATGTTTTATGCCCTTTAACACTGTATCCAGACAAATTTCCATATGCTAAGAATTCATTTATAGTGAACAGAAGCACTATATGTATTTGAAAATACTCCATTTTATAAGAATCATACACCCTAATACCATCCACCCCTAAATGATTAAAATCATCAATCAACAGTGACAAGTAAACATCAATATCATTGTTGGGTTGCTTCGGACCAGAGATCATTATACTCCACACTACATATTTGCGCTTTATACAATCTTCAGAAGAGAGGTTGTAAATTACCAATAAAACAGGCCATGATCTATGTGTGCTACTGAGGGTTTGGTATGGATTCATTCCATCTGTGCACAACCCTAGTCTGATATTTCTAATTTCATTTCCAAATGTAGAATACAACTCATCATTTTTCTACCATTGTGGACAATCAACTGGATGATGTATTTTTCCATCACATAAATACTCATCAGCATGCCATCTTAACCTTTTTCATCATGTGAATTAGTAAATAAACGTTTGAAATGATTAATTATAGGAAGATACCAAAATACCTTTGAAGGGATCTTTGTAATCTCTACATCAACCTTTGATTTTTCTTTCACCTTATACTGCGATGTCCCATATTTAGGACACTCTCACAGAAATTAATATCCCTTCCTATATATCATACAGTCATTCAGATAGGCATGTACATTCTTGTATCCCAATCCCATCAGGCATAATATTTTATTTCTTTATAATGTCAATCTGGAAGATCGTTTTCTTTTAGAAGAATATATTTCATCAATTGTAGAAGCTCTATAAAACTCTTGTCACTCCATCCATGTTTCTCCTTCTAGTTAATCAATCATAACACTGCCGACAAAATTGTAAAATATGTACAACCAGGATATAATGGTTTTTAAGAATCACCATATAAATGCGCAACTGTCGGTTCTATCTCAATTTGTTCTTCTACAATATCGTGAATCATTTATTCAATTCCATCAGATTTACCATATTGAGAATCATCATCATCAGTGACATTCCATCTAGTTTCACCATGCAAAATCCAAGGTATGTAACTTGAAATAAAACCATGACAAATTAGATGATCTTTTAGCTATGTACTTTTCAACTACTTCATATTCAAATATTTTAGGCATGGACACACAAAAAATATCATTACATGGAACATTTCGTTTAGAAAATTTCAAAAAGGCATAAACACCTTCCTCATATTCATTGCTCATTCGATGTGAGGTAATCCAAATTTGACTCATTATTACCTATAACAAATATCAAAATTATACATCTTTTCAAGATAAGATAAATATATGTTTATATGAAAAAAATAATAATTTGAATGTATAACAATTTTGAAATATGAAAAAAATCTATGCGTATTTAAAAAAATATTCTTGAATATGATTTTTAAAAGAAAATATAGTTAGATATAATAGTTTTAAATTACATGGAATCAAATAAAACCACGGGGCCTCAAATGGTTAAATTGGAGAAAATAGATTAAACCTGAGAATCAAACCAAATTTAAAATATAAACCCGGATGGATAAAATCACAATGTAAAGCCAATCATCACGGCACAATGGGGTCAGGATAACTACACATATTTTAAAAACACTACATGTTCTCCCCCATAACCCATAATTTTCTCATAGTCAATGACTCATCAAAATATATATAACCAAATAGAATCATATTACAACACTAATATCCATGAAACAATACAATAATCATGTCATAATATCATAAAACATGATGAAATAGTCAATCCCAACCCTCTGGACACCGCCACCCCTCCTGGACACCACCACCCACCTTCTACCCCCTTGTACCCCCCCCCCCCACACACACACAACCCTCTGGAGAGCCCCACCCCCCAGACAACCCCCAAACCCTCTAGACAGGCCCCCACCCCCTTGGACAGCCCCCACACCTTATACACCCCCACCCCCTTGGACCCCCCCTACACACCCCTGGACTGCCCCCCCCCCCTTCCATGGACACCCCCAACCCTCTGGACAGCCCCCCGAACCCTCTAGACACCACCCCCACCCCTTGAACACCCCCTGGACACTACCACCACCTTGGACAGCCCCCCACCCATCTAGACAGCCCCCACCCACTGGATAGCCCCCACCCCTCTAGACACCACCCCCACCCCCTTGGACACCCCCACCCCTCCTGGACACCACCACCCTCCCCCTACAACCTTGGACACCCCCCAACCTTCTAGTTAACCCCCCCCTCCCCCAAAAAAACCCCCAAACAATCTGGATAGGCCCATACCCCTTAGACACCCCCACCTCCTTGGACAACCACCCACTCCCTTCGACACCCCAACCCCATTAACACTCCCCCCCATACACACACACACCCCTGGACTGACCCCCCCCCCCCCCCCGCCTCCATGGACACCTTGGACAGCCCCCAACCCTCTAGAAAACCCCCATCCCCCTAGAAAGCCCCCAACCCTCTGGACAACCCCCCAAAACCATGGGATTTTAACCTCAAGCTACTAGTTTTGGCATATCTATGGATTTTAACCTCAAGTTACTAGTTTTGGTGTTATACCATTATTCAAAATGATAACTAAGAACTGTATATCCTAATAGTCTAAAATGCTCTATTGTTTAATTAATCAGGATTTAATAGCATATGAAGACTTATAATAGTCCATGAAAATAGGCGTCGTAAATAGTTTATGGAACAACATAAAGTGATACCCAAAATAGAAACAACCAAGGATCCAAAACGATCATTCCACCATGAAAACCCATATATACTTATAAAATAAATCAAACTGGTACACGGAATGGGTGTATCACAATGTTTTACATATAAATTGCAGTAATATAGGTGAATGAGATCATTAGTTGTCAATGACAACAAATATATCCATAAATGTAGGGAATCTGCAAAACAAAAACAAAGAAAATAGAAGTAGGTGAGGATTACATGAATATTGAGAGTCGATCGAATAGATTTGGTGATAATAAATAATATGATGATGGAAAATCAAGGTAAGAGGGTTCAAAATCGAAGAATTATACCTAGTTTAAACAAGAGAATCACAAAACATAAATATAGACTATCCGGGAAAAAATGAACGAAATAAAGTCATGGGAGGCTTACCTTTGTGTTGTGAGTGGAGATGATGGATCCAAAGAGAATAAAGATGATAAAGAATGATGGAAAACAAGTTTAATGAAATGATATTGAATAGTGGTTCTAGATTTTCTACGCGAGAGAGAGGAGTCGATGGTCTGTCGATCGAAAAATTGGAAATGACTATCCACGAGGCTTGATAAATTTTATAAATGTTTTATAACATCGGTTATTTAATAACCAATGTTATAAACTATTTGTATTATATTTATAACCTCAGTTATTATAATAACCAACGTTATAAATGTATCATATTCTACAATTTTTACGTCGGTTATTTTATAACCAATGTAAAAAAAGTTGTGTGTTGGTTTTATATGTCGGTTATTCTATAACTGACGTAAAAAACACATCAGAAACTAGAGTTTTGACATCGGTTATAAAATAACAGATGTAAAAATTGTTTTCTGTGGGTTTTTTACATCGGTTATAATATAAATGACTTAAAAAATTCTGCATGTTGGGATTTTACATCAGTTATCAAATAACCGACCTCAAAAAATCCTTAGATGCTGCAGTTTTTTTACATCAGTTATATTATAAATGACCTAAAAAATTCATTAGATACCTCATTTTTTAAGTTGGTTATCAAATAAATAACATAAAAAATTTACTCTCAGTATTTTTTACGTCGGTTATAAAATAACTGACGTAGAAAACCACATATCACAGATTTTCATGTCAGTTATATATACCCGATGTAAAATATGGCGACGTTATGAATGTTTTATGCACTAGTGATATTAGTTAGAATTATATCATTTTAATCAATATTGGTCATTATAATAAATATATTATTTTTATTTTATACAAAAAATGTAATGTTTGGAAATTTATATATTTTGAAACCCCAATTTCTGATCTCTTCTGTGAGATTATTTTTTAATTATTATTTTCCATAGTTCTATGTATTGAATTTGAAAAACTATATTAAATATTTGGAATAAATAAAATTTTATTATCTACCAAATTTATTTTTACTAAAAAAATTAATAGTGAAATCATTAAAAATCAATTATCATGGACAATGAAAAAATTGGATTATTATGGGGGTTAAAATATGATAATTGTTAAAATTTTACAAAAACATGTAAAAAATAAACCATAATTGTATATTTTTACATTTATGTGTCTATGAATTTATATATATTTTATTTGGGGACTATTTAAATGATAAAAAACATGGATACACCTTTTTCATTTAATAAATTAATATTATGTTACTCACCAAGATTTAAAAATGATAACCCTCTCCACTCAACTCAAACTATCAAACAATTTTGGTTGATACAATAGAGTAAAAAATATCATTATAAAATACCCCATATCATTATATAAACATTATTTTGTGTATATTGAAAACCTATAATGTATCTTGGATAAATAAAACTGATGATTCTCAATGAACAGTTAATGTTCTTGAACAATCATATTTATTTTGTTTCTTCATCCACCTCATTCAATTATAACTTATCCATGATGATATAAAATTAGCATTATATAACATATAATATGATGTTTTTATGTTAATTAAATTACCTAAAACAATATCTAATTCTATCAAATGGGTTACAAAATCATCATTCTAATGTACGGAGTTCCACCACCACATGAAAAGATATCCTCCATTTTTTCTTTAAAAACACCATGTTTGGTAATATTGATAGATATAAATTACATACATGATATTGAAAATATTATTATTAGTATATAGTCATTATATCATATTAATAATTAACTTCCATTCTGTTTTGGATACTATAGAGATCGTCCCCTTTCAAACAATAACATTACATAACATTTCTGGATACTTAAAACATTATTCAAATATACGCCCTAATACAATACTATTTTATAGCCTTATGAAACATGGAAAAAAGGAATATAAGTGATCTAAAATATCCCACACTATGTTAATCATTATTGGAACCCTTCTTAGACACATCAAACATAATACAAATCTTTAGAACCTAAGGAAGGAAATATGTAAAGGGGTGAGATCAGATGCTTAATAGGGGTAGTAAATGGAGAAATGTATGTATAAATATCATCACTAGGGTATGAAAAAGTGATCCTAAAAGAGTAATAAAATATCACACATAAAAAATCATAAATATGAATCATGGGATAATAATTGGTAGTTTATAAGACATGCATCATAAGGAGATAATCAACATAATCAATGGAAGCGTAACATAGGAACAATATGAGGAATTTTTATAGAAATAGAATAATATAAAATAATTTCTATATTAGTTAGGGAATTTATACCAGGAAAATCTTAGTGTATAATGTACTTTACTAAACTGGGTTCCCCCCATTTTAGTATGATATTGTTGAACCAATTCCCTCCATGTTCTAGCATTGTAACATTGAACCAAGTTCATTTGACATTATAGCCATGTTAATCTCAATAGATATAAATATTTACCTAATTAATTGGTGGGAGATATATGTACCACCCATATAATAAGGATATCTTACATACATGTGAACACAAAATCATTAACAATCATATCATAACACATGCAATGAAATGGTAATCATTGAAATGTAAGAATTTCATAACATATAGAAAAAGATAATTGTTTCATATTCATTTTATTAAATGATGATCATGTGATAGAGAAACAAATTTCATAAAAATATATCCCATGCATGAGAAACTGATCTAATGAAGACCATGATATTTAGAATAACACGTTAATATAATGACTATGAATGGAAACATCAGATAATTTTCTAAGTATGAATGATTAACAACAAACAATGCCATCATATATGAAAAATAATTGAGATGTTTATTCCAAAAATGTTTATTAATAAAAATATCCTTTCCCATTTGAAATATTATTTTAAATACATAGAAAAATTTTAAAATCATTTTCTTAGAAAATACCCTGAGAACATATACGGAATACATTAAATTATTTTGAATTTTTTTTCTAAAAACTTATAAAATAAGATTCAAAGAATTTAAATAAATTTCATTGAAAAGTAATTGAATATTATAAGAAATACAATAATTTTTTTTAAACAACATTTTACATGAAAACATATGAATTAATCTTGGAAGGTTTTTTGAAATAAAATCATATAAAGTACCTTGAAAACATATTAAGAGGGCTTGAGAACATTTTGAAAACAATTTTCCTTGAAAAAAAATGAAAAAATCATGTAAACTTTTTGAAAACAATATTCCATTGATATTAAAATTATAAATATTTTCATAAAAATTATCCATTTAAAAATGAAAATGAATCTTCAATGAAATTATATATGGTAAATATGTACATGTCATATGAGTTTTAAAGAACATTCCTTTTTCACAGAAAATGGTTAGATAATAACTTATCCAGAAAGAGGCAAGAAGGATCCTTTAGAGTGATTCATAAACTATTATAACTGTAAAATGACTAACAATTATAATAGTATAATCTAACTATTTTCTTAGAAACCCCTTTTTAGAAAACATTTTTTCGAATGATCATAGAGTTCTGATCAATGAGAGGGAAAAGTTGGTATTTTTTACGAACACTCGCATAACTTTATTATGCATAAAAGAGCATAAAAAGGGATCAAAAACATTAATATATCATGAATAACCAGTGGATAATAAATTTCATGAATGTTCTGGAGATATGTTTATAAAATTTCATTAAGTTAAGCATAAACCAATGCAATCTTGAAAAGTGATGTGATTGTTTTAATAAACATGTATCACTTGGTATCATGGGATCATAATCTTCATTTATGTAAAGGAAAATAAATGAACATATATTATCTTGAATAAATTTGAATTAATTATATAACATTTGAAATGGATGTATATATTCCAAAAATAATAATTTATCTACATAATAAAATATGACAATCAAATAACGTAAATTGAGACAAAACATTGTTTAATGATTTATTAACTTTAGAAATATAAACCACATGAAATTAAATTCATATAATATATATGTAAATACCCATAAATATTATTATATGAATCATTTATTACATCAATGGATAGTATTGGAACCACACAAAATTAATGGGTGGTGAATAAACCATTTATCTCTCTAAAATAAAAAAGTGAGATGGAATAATATTACCTTATATCATGAATGTCATCATACTCTTTATAAAATCATGTATAATAATTAAATTTTCTATGAAACCTATCATATAACCATATAATTACGTATAATATCATATTTAGTTTTATTATGACTTTATATTACCCTTTTGTTAAAAATTCTATGTCGTGGTTCCACTTAGCGTAAAATTTTTTTAGTTATTCTCATGTGTTTTAATTTATTATATCATTGGAAATTATACATATATCATGATTTCATAAAATTAAAACATGATATAAATATAAATTATATTCATTATATTCATTATATTCATTATATTTTTACTATAATACTCAGTTTTGTATATATGTATGAAATTGAATACACTGTTTTTAGTGACTATCATTCGTACATAAGCTAGAATGTTATT
The DNA here is from genome assembly GCA_963277665.1 of Viscum album. Classification (NCBI taxonomy): domain Eukaryota; kingdom Viridiplantae; phylum Streptophyta; class Magnoliopsida; order Santalales; family Viscaceae; genus Viscum; species Viscum album. The sequence goes on along the minus strand of OY728138.1, from coordinate 123,203,570 downwards.
TCCGTTTAGTTGTCTTGATTAATGAAAATAAGTAATATATATATTTATATAATAATAATTAATAAATTAAATTTTTTATATCATATATATCCTATTTATTCCATAAAACCATCATAAAAACATCCATTGTAGTGCATGAATGAATCACATTACATTGAGGGGGTTGTAGACCACACTTCCTCAACTGACATTATCATATTTAAACAGAATTCAAAGTAAAAAATGAATTTTTTTATAATAAGGAATTCATAACCATAAATAAATAATAATAAAATATATGGCTGATATAAATATATTTCATATCAGTATTTCCTCCAAGGTATGCAGTAATGTAAAAATGAACAACAATCATTTAGTGAGGTGGTAGTTCGCCACACACATAAATAGTATGTTTGATTCCCATTTGATGGAGGTGTGTGTGAGTTATTCAAGAACCATTAAAATAAATAAATATAGGTATATGTAGGATAATTTTTTTTGAAAAAATGTAATAATTGTGTTTTAGGGGATGGATAAATAAAATAAAATAAAATATCTTGAGAGAAGTCGTTACCTCTAAATCGGGTAACTCATTTTGGTTTGTGCCAACGGCTTTTTGGATAGCTTAAATCCAAATTTTATGCTTCGAAGTGGAAGGTATGAATGTTTGGAAGTTTATTTGGAGGATCTGGGTGGAACCTAAGTGGATTTGAGTGGTGTGAAGAAGAGGGATAGATGGTTGAATTTTATAGGGATGTGAAAGGAATCACTTGGTATTTTGGAAAACATGTTAGTTATGCCCATGTTTTTAGCTAATATTTTTAATAAATATAAAAAATATAATAATGGAAGGATAATATTGTTATAATTTCCATTCAATGAGTTTTGGATATGTTTATAAGTTGTGTTGGAGGTTAAATTAAATTTTTAGTAAATTACTAACCTGATTTTTCTTTTAACCGTTGTAATTAATCATAATCTATTTCTCTAATATTTTTTGTTTAATTTCATTAAACATTATTAAATATTATAATTTATTATTAATAAAATAATAAATAGATTTTTCTAAATTCCAATCTCATAAGTGGAAAAAATTTATCTATAATTAATCATGTATTCAAGTCGACAATAAAAGTTATTAAATCCAAAACCTTCAAAAGATTGCAATGTTTTTATGCCCAATTTCAATGTGAAATTGATCTCACCAACCTAGATACTATAAATTTAAAAAATTATTTTCTATATAAACATTGAAACCATTAAAAAAATATAATTTTTCCTTATAAATTATTTAGATTAATTAATAAATATTTAACTAAATTAATATATCTTTAACTATTCATTAAATAATGAAACCATAATAAAATTTCCAAAAACAATTATCCTCAACAAATTTTTATGATTATAATTAAAATAAGGTGTCCATTATTAATTATTAAATCTATAAATGTTCTCAAATTGGTATTAAATATGGGTCCACCATTAAAAGGTGGTAAATCTAAATTTATAAAAATATATTCTTTAAGCTGAAAATTGGGTTATGTTATTATCTTATGTCTATAAAATATATTTAATGAATATCAATGATAATTTAATGAATAAATAAATTATATATTACATTAATATATCTCACTAATTTTATTTATGTTAGTTTATTAGGGTAAAATTTATTTGTGAAAAAAATAAAAATATTCCCATTTATATTAAGTTTTCTTCATATTCATTTATATTTACTCAATAATCTATAAATTACTATTATATTATATAAGCCATATATTTTCTTAAGATAGTTGATACTATTCATAAACCCTAATTTAGTGTCTATGTAATATATTATTATACTAAATTGTCAAATTTTTAAAATATATTATTGCTTGTTTAACCACAGCCATGCGTGTTGTGAAAGGCATCGAGGAAAGTCATTAATGTATGTAATGAATGATAACCTCAATGTTCTGTGTAAAGTATTATAACATGTATGTTGCATGTTTTTCATAACTAACTTAGTTTTTTACATAACACAATCCAAAATATAGTTCCTTATTATAAAACTAACTATATTCAGTATTACAATAAATGATAAATATCACAAAGAATAAATTAATTTGAAAAAAATAAAAAACTATCATGGTGTTACATTCTACACCATTAAAATAGACTTTTCCCTATATTGTTTTGGTTCTCCCATGGTATAATACTTGAATGATTCGTTCATAAAAAATCACATCATAAAAATAGATACTATAACTTCCCTTATAAAAAGAATATTAGAACCATAATAGATACCCAAAGATACATATAACTAGGTTTCAACATAGGATAACATATGTTGGGTGTGATGACTGGACATGAAGGGAAAGTGTAAATATTTTAAGGTATTTGTTTTTTCACCAATCATAATGAAATGAATGGTCAAAAAAATATTGTGGGCCTAAAATTCCTAAATATGATGTAATATATATTGTCTTCAATTCAAAAAATATATTTTATTTAGACAAAAATTTTTCTCAATATCATATCATTGAGAAATTAATTTATTGAATAAGAATATAAGGAAATAATCAGACATGATATTTTTCATTAAACAAAATTTAATTCTTCGGTTGGTCTTTTTACTCATTCTAATTCATCCATTACTTCATGAAATGGATGTCTAGAAATTAACATTGATTCCTAAATCACTAATATAAAATATTATCAAATATGATGGCCTATAAAATAATTAGATGTATTACTATTAATGTATAACTATTTTAAAAATAAGTATTTTTAATAAATCAATAAATAAACATAAAATTTACCTCTGATGTTTCATCATAAAAAATTATTTATCATACATAATTATACATTAACCAGGACATCGCATAAGCTAGTTGTAGGTGTGAAAAAATTAACATCAATTTGTTGTGGGATCAAGACATGCGGCCTAGCTCTAATTGTATGGATTTCACCCTATATAGATGATTTTCCATTTCGAATAAAGACCAATATTATTTCAAAAATATATGGACATCTTCAAAGTAAGTTTAATCATTAATTAGTATTTTAACCAATTTGAGTACCCTCATGGTAAATAATCCTTGAACATGGTAATAACCTGAATTTCCATATATCCTTTTAAAAAAATGCATTATTCCTTATTCCATAGATTAATGTACATTTTCCATAATTACAGGATGTTGAAAACTTCATCCATGAAATCTTGAACTACTTTTCAATGGGTACTTAATTACATCCAAGGTAAATAATATAATCTAATTTACTTATTAATATAAGACATATCATCATTCAAAAAACAATTTCATATCCTAAGGAATATATTATGTCATATAAATCCCTTAATTGTGTGTTTTCCATGGATATAACATTTTCTTTTTTGTCACATTTCTATTCCAACAGAACTATTCAATATGTTCTTGTAAATCTATAGTTAAAAGGATTACTAAAAAATCCATATATAATTTAGTTATTATATAAAATTATTATTGAATACAATAATAAAAAAATAGTCATTATTCTACCAAATTATTATTCATTTATTAATTCGACATCATCCAATTATACAATACCACTTTCCATTCACATTTCATATAAAGTATCATCATCTTTATCAATGTTACCATTATTCACACCAACTTGTTCATTATCTTCCAAAGCATTCCTTATAGGGCATTGAGACACATAATATCAATTTATTGCATAAGTAATTAACATAACCTTTTATGGTGTCTTAGTGAGGCCAATATTCTCATCTGTTTATTCAAACAAACTCATTGTTTTTCCGATTAATTCACTTTATTTGTGTCATACTTTTCAAGAGTCAAAATAACTACCTATTCTTATTAGACATTCAGTTAGGTGACTCTTTCCACCTTCTCGAAAAAGAGGAAACAAAATCATCATTCTTCTACAGTTTATATTATAAGAACTCTCATTGAAATCCTTTAACTTCGTTGTTGTGTCTGAGAGTTGGATAAGGTGCACGTTGTTAACCATGTTCCATGAAAACGTATTAGGAATGATCCCAACATCGGTCACTCTAGGGATCATCTGACTTGAATTATCATTAGGATTTTCCCTTCACATTAATACTTAATCCAGTTCTTTCTAGTTCTTTCCATTGACTTAAACCATAAGCAGAGTGTGAGCATTACATATTATAATAGGCAACCACATATCCATGAAAATAAATACATATAGTTTTTATAAATAAATACACCTTACTTAATTTATTAATCCAAAGGTCAAACCTAGGTAATCCATATAAAACAAAAAATTAAATCCTTAATGATGGTTCATGATGTTTTTTGATTTCATAAAGCATATCCCTCGAGCCTTTCAAATAAGGTGTGTAACAAAGACCATTTTGGGGTAACATATTACCAAGAGTCAAGCCTAGAATGATTTTTTGTATATTTTAAACCTATATAAATCTATTCCAAATCCCCATCATGTTTTTTATGTAGAAAATATTATATATCTATGATATCCTCTCATTTTCCAAAATTCCATTATAATTTCCTAATACTTTCCTTTTCCATTGCACTTATTCATAGGTATGTGATTATGGTTCTCACTATGGATTTATCATCCTCGATTACATGGGATACCTATACATTTTTTCTAATATCAAATATATATTCCCTCAATTTTTTAAAAATAACATTATATATCATTTGATGTTTAAAAAACATTAAAAAACAGACACCTAAAGACTGTACTAGTCTATTGGCTTTGGAAACATGATGACATCAACACTAGTACATAAGTGAGAAAAAATATCCCTTAATAGGTTCTTCATGACTAAAAACATTCAAATATTCATAAAACATAATAAACATATTCATTGCATAGTGAAGGAATCATAAAATCTTGTTGTCTCATATGCTCAGTAAGTGAAATAACGGGATATATATAACGATATATATTTGAATAATTGTATGAAAATGTGATCCTTAAAATAGATGATCATACCCTTCAAATCAAAGATCATAAATAGGAATCATGGAATAAATATTAGTAGTAAATATGTTCGGAATCACATGTAAATGGTGAATATAATCAATGTAATCATATCATAGTAATAAAACATAGATTATTGGCAGACACACAAGAATATATAATTATTTCTATATTAGTCAATTAATGGCTTCCAAGACCATCGTAGTGGAAAAATTCCATTACTAAACTATGTTTACACACCATTAAAGCCTTGTATTTATAAACCATGTTCACTCCTCATTCCAGACATGTAATATATAATAGAGTTCATTTCTCATTTCAACCAAGTCTATCTCTTGAGATACAAGCCAGTACCCAATGCATTAGAGGGAGATATAGGTCTCACCCATCTCATAATGAAATCATACATAAAACATCCACAAAATCATTAAAAATCATATGATTACCCATGAAATGAAATGGGTATCATATAAATTTAAACATAGCACATCCTGTGGAAAAAGTTACAAGTTTCATAATAATTTCATGAAAATTATAACCTTTTAAATAGAAATGGATTTCCTAATAATATAACCCATTAAAGTGAAATGGGTTTCATAATATCCATGGAAATACGTATAAACCCTTCATAGAAATAATATGAATAAAGCCTTTATATCATGTCATAGAAGGGTTTGAGTAACATCAATGGATGAAAATATAGAATAAAAATAATTTTTAAATATCTTTCAAATATGTTTCCTTAAAAAAAATTTCCTTGAAATTTTTTTAATATATAAATCCATTTTAAAATTTTATTTATAGAAAATAACTTTATTTTTATTAAAGAAAACATGATATAATTTTTGAAATCTTCTTCCAGTAAAAAATTTAAATCAATATTAAAAAATTCATGAAATGTTTTTCTTTGAAAACACATTGAAACCATATGAATAAATCATGAAAATGTTTTAAAAACATATATACATGAAAGCATATGATTTAATACAAAAATATTTTTGAAAAACCATTCATCAGAAAATAATTTTAAATCTTATCAATAAAACATTAAAACATTTTAAAATCATTTTTTTAAAAAAATAAAATAATATTGATAACAACTTGGAAATAATATTAATTGAAAACATATAAAAGACATGATATCATTTTGAAAATAATTATCCTTGAAAATAAAGTATTAAGCATTTTCAAAATAATTATCCTTTTAAAAATGAAATTGGTTCTTTATATAAATGAAGGTAGGAATTTTCATACAACTTCTATGAGATAAAAAATCATTCCCTTTACATAAAAAATGTTTAGAAAATTCCTTGTTCATAAAGTTACAAGAAAACTACTTTGATGATATTGGTAAAATAAAAAATGGGTTAAAATACAATTCAAATAATATAGATTAATTGTAAAATATTTTTTTGAATCCCTTTTTTAGAAAACATGTTCTTGAAGGAACATAGATTTCTTACCAAAGAGATAGTAATGTCGAAATTTAATGAAAACATTTTTTTAACTATCATTAATACTAAAGAGTAGAAAAATGGTACCAAATAAATGAATATATAATCAATAAACATATGAAATGAAAGTAGAATAATGTTACTGATAGATGAGCTATATGATTTCATTAAAGGACGCATAAACATAAGCTATCTTGTAACGTTGTGATATTATTTAAATAAACACATATGACGTGGAAATTTGGGATCATACTCTCCATAAAAGAAAATGAAATTATGTGATGCTTATAATAACATTAAGTGATTCTAATTCCTGATATATCAAGTATAAAAGATGTATATGTGCCTCAAAATAAATTATGGTCATTAAGAAAACATTATTCTCTAGGATGTAATATTGAGAGATAACTAATTTTACCGAGATGATAGCTATTTAAACATAAAACCCATGAAATAAAGTTCATAAAATTGATATATAAATATCCATAAATTTAAATATAATAATAATTTGTTAAATCCATTTCAGTATACCCACCACAAAAATTTAATGGGTAGTGAATATTGCATGAATGCCATCGAAATAAAAACTGACATGAAGTCCCCTTACTATGTGTCTTGAATCTTGTCATATTCATTTAAAACTCATGTATAACAAATATAAATTTACAATAAATCTACAATAGAACCATATTATTACTTATATTATCATACAATGTTTTATTTTTTCTATATCATACCATTTTTCTAACAAATCTATTTTAAGGATTCACTTAGGATAATATTAACTCTACTCTTCACATTCTCTATTAATTTTCTATATTTTTAGAGAGTATGGTTATATCATTATTTAAAAAATAATAAAAAAATTATATATATAAGAAATTATTCAGTATTTTTTTATTTTAATTATATATATTGTATTGAAGTATGAAATGGAATTCATTGTTCATGGATATGGAAAGTCATACATAAGCATGAACACTTTTTAAATTTAATTGTCATGATGAAAGAAAGAATATAAAAGAAATATATGTATATATTTATATATTTATCTTTACTAACATTCATTTATGATATAGTATATTTCATATATATTCATTATCTGCATCCCTTATACATTTACTTTATTTTATGAATGAGTTATATCATTTTAAGGGGGTAGTAGAACACATTTCATCTAATTAAATTATCTTGTTTAGACCAAATGGAATGTAAAAAAATTTTGTGGTAAAAAGTAATAAAAAAAATAATTTAATAATAATTATAATATATTAAATATATTAATAGAGTTTCCATATTAATTTACACCATTATAATTTGTAATTAAAAAATGAACAATCTTCTTTAGTGAGGTGATAGTTCACTATATGCATAAAGAGTATGTTCGTTACTTATTAATGAGAGATGTATGTAGGTCTAGGTAGAAAAATCAGAATATAAAACATCATAGTGAATTTCATATATTTTTTTGTTATATAATAATGGAATAATGATAGTAGATGTAGTGGAGAAAATAATAGATCTTGAGATAAGATGTTACCACTAAATCAAACAACTCTTTTTGGTTTATGAAAAAAATACCATGGATATTATTCATCCCAATAATAGGATTATCGGAGGAATTTAGGGTTATTAGGAAGTGTAATGGGTAATTAATTTGGGATCCTATTATTTTCAGTGGTTTGATGAAGAAGGATATGTGGGGGCCATTTATAGGGATGAAAAATGACTACGTGGTATTTCTAAAACTTGTTATTTATACACACGTTTTTACAAATAAATAGTCATAAAAATATCCAAAATAAATAATGTAATATTAATATACAATTAATTTCCCAAAAATGGATGTTGTAAAAGTCTTTAAGTCAATTTGGATCTTAAATATATGGTTTTGTACTTTATTAAAAAAAACTTCTCACTTAAGCGTTGTGATTAATCAAATAACATTCACTAATATTTTTTTCCAAAAACAAACATGATTTTTTATAAATTATAAATTATTACGATTCCAAATATTGAATCCATTTAATCCTATTATTATCCTATAATTGGAATAAATTAATTTAAAATCATTCACATAGCCGGGTCGACAATGGTGGTGCTAAAACTAGAAACATTCAAAAGTTATGTATGTTTTATACAAAATTTCCAAGTGAAATTGATCTCAATGTGTGTAATGTTTTTAATATTTAAGAAAATTAACAAATTAAACATCAAGATAAACATAAAATATAATTTTTCTCATTAATAATTCAGATGAAAAATATTTTTTCAAATATAATTCAATTTTTTAACTATTTATTAAAAATTGAAACCTTACAAAAAAACCAAAAAATTATCCTCACATAATTTTTCTGTTTTTCATTCAGATATGAATTTTATTTATACATATTAATACTGTATATATTATAAAATTCAGATTTAATATCGGTTCCTTATTAAATTGTTAAAATACTACATTTATAAAAATTAAATTATTTATGTATAAAATAATGTTTTTTATCTTATGTCAATCAAATCTGTTTAATGAATATGAAAAATATTTTATTGAATATATAATGTATATATTACATTAATACCACATAGTAATTGAATTGAATTTAATATAGAAGGGTAAAATATATTTTTGAACAAAATATAAATATTTCTTTTATAATTAATTATTTTTATTTATCATTTTTAAATAAATGGTAATATTTGAATTCACATTATATTTTATAAATAATATATTTACAAAAATTTAGTATTAATATTCATAGCCACTTATTTAACATATAGTTTATATCATATTATATAAAATAATTATATTTTAATAATTTATTTATTTTATTAAACCAATATCCTGTGTTTTAAACAATACATTTGAGAATGTCATTATTTAATGTAATCCCAGATCACATCGATGTTATATATAAATCCAGTTTATTTTTATGTTGCATGTTGTGCACGATTAACTAGGAGCATCATAAAAAGAAAGAAAAAAATAATTTTTTACAAAACCATAAACTATCATCAATATAACATAAAATGAAAAATATCATAGAGGTTAGATTAATTTGATAAAAAATTCACAAAATCTCAGGTTTTTACACAAAATATTTTGTCCCTCATGTGTTTGGAAGACTACTGCCACTCGATGTGATGTTTTTCATTTTTGTTTATTAATTTAATGGAATATAATATGGATAATTATAATGAGAATATGTTTTATTCATTAAATTATTATGATAATAAATTCATTTTTATCTTTATTAAATTTTAATATATTATTTTATTCATTAAATTTATACTCTCTAAGAGATGGTATCATTTCTTGTTTATGTGTGTACGACCACCTTCACAAATATTGGATACTTTATTTTTATCACCATACCATAATGATTGTTTGTATAAGTATAATAAAAGGAATGATTTATTATTTATGAAAATTTGATCACTATTAATAGATAATATATTACAAACTTTCTTTACAAAATGATCGTTGATGAATGGATGCATTAACCAAGAATTCATACAATATTCTATCTCTATGATCACAACATACATCATATCTCTTACCTATATGTGTTGATTTTTAATAAAATTATAATTAATAAAATTATGTGTTGATTTTTAAATTATTTCATTGTTATTAATTTGTAAATAATGTAACCATGGCCGATGTATGAGGATAGAAAAATAAAAAATAAAAACATATACAAAAATAAATTGTTTAAAAAGAAACATACATGGAATTGTAAAAAATAGGTAATAGATGGGCATAAGTAAATTATATATGGAATTATAGATGTATGTATGTATCTATAATATATTTCTAATAGAACTATATTTATTAAATAATATGTTTGACTGTATATGAAGGAATTCAAAACATACGGTAATAGATTTATATTATGTATTTTATTTATAGAAGACATTTAAAAAATTCACCTCAGGTTTATTTTATGTATGCTATTTACTAGCTCGTTTAAATGCTATATTACAAATAAAATTATTTTCATGTCATTTCAGTTTTTATAAGATGCTATGATTTATTGGATTTTATGAATGGAAATGTTATTAAGTTGTATGTGATTTCGGTATCAATTTTAATTTACATTAAACAGAATGCATATTCACCGCATGTTCAATTTATGTTGTATATATTGATCACATTATTGTATAATATTATTATAAAAATTTAATTTAATGGGTTTTAAATATAATTTTTTTATATCTCTTTTTTGATGTTTACAGTTAAAAAGTAACCAATGTAGTAAGACATTTCCCCCTCAATTTTACTTCATTGAGTCATGTGATTATATTACGAACCTCTGTTCGTTTATGAGGCGTATATACATACCATTAACCATTTAGTATCATTTATTTATTTAACTTCATGATTTATTTTTATTTCATTCAATGATTTTATTTCATGGAGTTTACTTTTCAATGATACGAAAGTGGTAATGATTTAATGATATATTCTAAGTGCTTATTATGATTTTTATGATGATATTAAAAATGATAAAACATTATTATACATATTTTAATAAATTAAAAAAATTATTATCCTATTATTATTTCATTAGGATAAAAATTTCCCATCATTATCCTCACATTATGTATCGAAGAGTTCAAAAGTACTATTTTTCTTAAAAAAAATATGTTGAAGCCCAAGTTTCCTAAAAATTGATGTTTCATAAAAAAATTAAAAAATTATTTAATGTCATACCCAAAATTCCACGTATTATTCTTCATGTTATATATAAATTTTCTAAGTAGGGTTATGTTTTTGAAGACAAATATAGGGTAAGATAATTTTTAGATATATTGACTATATTTCACTAAATTTGATTATTTTGTACCTATCCTCAAATGAAAGAAAACTATTTTGGTCATTATGCATGTGATTGTGTAAGTATTAAATATTAATCTAAAAAGATATCATATCTATATATGTAAATTCTAAGTCTCTTTAGTGGGTATAAGAGGAGAGGTTTTTTAACAATTTGAATTTTTTATGATAAAACTCTTGTGAGATACCTATGTATATTTCTCTTTATATGTATAGTGATATCTCTATAGAAAATTCAATGGATAATTCAATGTAAATGAAAATGAACCAAAATTTTGTTAGTGGATAGAGAATATGGATTACAATAAATAACATCCCTATCATAAAAATAAAAATTTTTATGGATCTATAATATTGTAACCTATTGGTGTGAACTATAAATATGGAATATTGATATCGACTTGAGCGTCATATGGTGAATGAAATTATTCCTTTCAACACACTAGTTTTGATACTTCCTAGGAATATTTTATTGAAATTCACAACATGTTTATGAACTATCATGAATGATTAAAATAAATTATGAATATGAATCACCTATTATATTAATTTTTTATATATATTAAATGGAAAGTGTGATGATTTGAAAATTATATATGTGCTTTATATTTATTGTTTTGTTTTTCAATATGATAGGTATTTCCAAAACTATTATTTATGGTTTTAGAAAATGGATGGAACCTGATAGAACAATGTTAAAAATGAATGTGATAGAAAACCAACTCATGAGTAGTAAAACAAAATGATGACTGGAGTGATGGATATAATGATTATTCAAAAATAGTTATCATACAATATGATTAACAAAGTGGGCCTTGACCAAATATTGGACTCTCTATAGAAGATAATGACAGGGTTCACAATGATTTAGATAGTGGATACAATGGAAGAGTTAATATTTAGTTTCATACATGTATATTAATAGGATAGAATCACTCATTGTTATCTCTTAGTTTTACGGGAAAAAATTATGTGGAATATTTTGAACCAAATCATGTATATACAAAGAAAAATTGAAATGTTTAGTTATCAAAATGGATGTGAATAACGTCCTCCATATGTTATCATTAAATGTTTAATAATTTAAATGTGGAAGTGTGGGAATTATGAAAATTTTTATCTTAAGAGTAACGTTCATGATGAGAATCAACATGGTTTTATATGTAATTGTTATATTGTTAACTGTGAAGAGACTAAAATTGAAAAATGAAATGAATGAATTTCCTTGGAATAATACGTTAAAGCCTAGATTGTGGTGTTATATGGATGTAAAATAATAGAATTTATTATTTATTGTATGTCATGAGTTATGTTATAGAAATCCTTTAATATATAACCATTATTCACGATAATATTTTCATTAATTATATAAATTTTTATTGAATATAACTAATTATTGAGAATATTTATTTAGTGGAATGTAATATTTTTAGAAATATTTATTATTATGGGAATTGAACAATTAATATGTTACAGATATTGAGAAAATTAATTCTTTTCTACATAAATAGATTATTGACATCAGAAATAAAGATTGGATATTATTGATAAACTCAAAAATAATAAAGAATTTTTTAAAATAAATGTTTTTTTATCATTTCCATAGTTTAAAAAGAAACTGTAAGTATAGAATTTGTATTATATTATAGTTTTTTATTCTAAAAATGAGGAAGAATTCATGTTGTCATTTTTCTTTTACATTGATTTTTATTGTTATAAATCATCAAGATAATATATGACCTTTAATTTTTTTGGGCCAAGTTTAAAAGAATTTATTTTTAAAATCTCAATAATGTATGTGATGAATGAATTATATTTTTTTTCCAAGAGATGAAAACAAATCACATTGTAAATATTATTTGATTAGATGATAGGAAAATAAAGAAGAATCATAATTATAAAATCAGATGTACATTTCGTAAGAAATGGTCATTTGTTTTATTTTTAATTCAGATGATTTTTTTTCATGTAATTTTGTCCATCAAGCTAACCATGGGTTTGAAATGGACTCATTAATCAAAATGAGAAAAATTATTAGAGTTTTAATTAGTAAAATATAAATGTGATGAATCAGGGATGTTCGGTACATCCTCAAAAATCATAATCTATCTATGAATCTTTTGATGCATTTTTTTGATCGAATGGGGTAGCAAAATTTCGGTAAATCGTTATGAGGTTTTTTTTGGAATTAAATAATACTTTTCAAGGATGTGAATTCATAATATATTTAATTGAAATTCATAATATACTATTCTAATCATAAGTGTTCTCAATGTCATGAAAAGTTCATCATTACTTGTTGGAGTTTTGTCATGAAGAATTTCATTGGAGTCAATGTTTCTTAGTATAATATTATCCATGCGAGATCACTAGACACTAATTTTTTGGGAGAATGAATGATTTTGTCAAAAATGGATGACGCAAAGAAGCATGTTTTTAGTTAGACTAATAAGAAAAAAGAAAAAAAACATGATAAAATGAAGTTTATCCTGATACAAGTTCTTTTGATGTCATATGACATCGATTAATAAGTGGTATAATTGATTTTTTTTTGATTTGATGAAAGATAAACTAATTGGAGTTATTTGTGGTTAATGCATCTATGAAATATGGAAAATATTATTATAGGTGACGATAAATTATTTATTCAACCTTTTTCATAAAACATAAGTTTTTCATTAGTTTTGTCAAGTGGAAAAGATGTCTTATATTCTTAATGATTTGTTCAAGAAAGTAAGGTGAACATTTTTTTGTTTTGGCAGGTGGTCTAGAGTCATCAAAAAAATTGTGACAATTAATCATACCTGAATTTCAACGAATCCATATATGTGAAACAAAGAATGATCCATCAAACGTGATATAAGGTGAATGCGACAACAAATGAAATTTAAATATTATGATGGATTTTTAGAACAATTTATGACAATAAGAAATGATTTAAAGTAGTTGAAATTTTCTTATCAATGAAGGATTTAATATTTTTTGAATCAATTGTTTGAATGGATACTATGATATTTTTATATATTTAAAATCCATAATAAATTTTATAAAAAGAATTACTGTTTATTTTTAAAATATTTCAATGTATTGAGATTCATTCAGTTATAGTCTGCTGGAATATTGGCCAAGATAATTAATTGAATATATGTCTTAATCATAATGAAAAAAATCATATTTTCCATTTTTATCAAAATGTCAAATTATTTGAATGTCTAAAGAATAATGAATCTTATATGAGATTCAATTATTATTGAGATTTTTTGAGAAGAGTTTTGAATCAAAAAATAATACAAATATGGAGCCATAATGAAGGTGCAATTCATGTTTCAGGAAATTTGGTTGCACGTGAAATTTTTCCATATTCCCACCTCAGAATTTTTTTGGTTTACCAATAAAAGGAAGACTGTACATTTGTAATTTATAATGTATCAGAACCCTATTCCCATGTAGATGAAGAGAGATACTGTTTGAAAATTTATATAAATGTTTTTTTTGTGATAAAGGATTCCTATAAAAGTTATCAAAACTAATGAATAGGATGGAAGATCATTTTCAATGGTCATGAGATCAGACAGGGTCATCAGAACAATAAATAAAATGGAGATATTTAGTAAGAGGAATAAACAAATCATAATTTTTGGTAGTATTTTGGTAGAAAAATATTTCTTATTGTGAAATAAAACATAGGAATTATCCTTGTAAATCAGACTGAGTATTAGGAAAAATTCCAAATATGTTTTTACCAGATATACCATAGGAATGTGATTTTTTTAAAATTTATCAAATTTTTAAATTCATTAAATCCTTTATTGGAGGAGATCATTGATTCAAGAGAAGGGAAATTTGAAAGAAAATGCTGTCATTAATTCACATATTCCCCACTTAGTGATAAATTGATCATTTCTTGTTATTATTAATTATTTTCAATGAAAATGTCCCCTTAATTTATGATTTTTTTATTTATATGAGGGATAATATTTGATGGAAAATATTTTACATTGTGTATATTAATCGTATTGTGGTCTTCAATGTTAAGAAAAATCACTTCTCAAAATATAGAATTGTTCCTTATCATATGTTTTGTGGGAATGATGTTCTCGAAGAGGCTACAGATATATTTTTTCATATTAAGGAAAATGATCCACTCACATATTTAGAAAATAGAAACCAAAGAATAATCTAGGAACAATTTATTCAGTATTCTCATCACCTTTTAGAAGCTGAGTTCATAATTGTGAAGGGTGTTCGAACTGGAAATAGAATCTAAGAAAAATGAATATTATATATGATCGCAATATAAGATCCAATAAATAATAGTTAAAAATAATGAGATTTAAGTACTAATATCTCCTCATGTGTGAGTATGAATAATGTACTGACTTCATTATGAGGTAAAATGAAATCTTTAGCACTATTAGATATATTGGTGAATATTTTGTAACATTCTTCTGTACTTTTAAAATATCATTAAATTATTCCTCTTATGTTTTATTACATAGTTTCATCATTGGAAGTTTGACATCCAAAAATAATATCTTAGGGTGATTTAAACAATACTCTCAATCAATATGAAATAGGAAGGTATAATGTTATGAAGATAAAAATAAAATTTGATATAGAAATGTCTTTAAATGGCAGAAAGAATGAAAAACTATGAAAATTATTGATGATCGTAAATATATATTATGATTAAAAAAATGAGTTATGTAAATGTATTGAATTATTTTTATCTTTTATTTCTGAAAATGAGGAAAAACATACAAGAAATTATAGTGGAAAAATTCTCCTAAAATTATTTGAATGTCTATATATTGGGAAATTTTATGAATTACCCCATAAGAGTAATAAAGACAATAATCAAGAAGATGATTAGAAGAATATAATATCATTGAATAAACAAGGGGATATGGATAAATCATATTCCAAAGGAAAATATAAAAAATTCTTCAAAACCAAAAGAAGATAATTTTTTGAATAAAGATGATGAATAATGAGATAGTAAATTTAATTTTAAGTGTATAATGAAAATGCTGGAGATAATAAATTCATTTCAATAGATAAAAATAATTAGTTTGGGAGAATCAGTTATGAAGAAGAAGAAAATTGATTAGAATTTCATCTAAAATAATACATGAATGATTTTATTATAATGATTGGATGGTTTGATAAAGAAAATTGAAAATTGAAAATTCATTATACCTCAATAAGAAATTATAAATTTTTTCCTGATAAAATGATAGGCTTCTGGAATAGTATTACGACTTTAAAAAATAAATTGAGAATAAAAATAATCATAATGATCATCTTTATATTATAATGCAATAAAAAGAATACTAATTGGTACATTATAAAAAACTATAATGTTGAGAATAGGGTTAAAAGTTTTAATAACTCCAAATAATAAATTGGGGAATGTTTTTTAAATGTTGAACTTGAGATAAATAAAAATATAACATCATCAGTTAAGAAGAATGTTTAAATAGTTTTTGAAAATAATTAATATGGGAGAGTTTTGTATTTCACCAAAATAAATAATGTTTATAGGTTAGATGTTTCTAAAAATTAAGAATTTGATAAAGTTCCAACAACTTTTAGTTCTAAAAATTATGAAAAGAAAATAGAGATTAATAGTTATATTCCATTTGATTTTGAATAGTTGGGGGCTAAAAATTTTATGATGTGAAAGAAAAAATGGTTTCAGAGAGACATTCTCAAAACTATTGACAGTATGGATGTCACAAATGTAAATATTCTTTCTATGGATACATATTTTATTGTGGTGAATTCCAAAATATAAAAATATGTGTTGGATTAATCGACAATATTATAAATATTCTATAAATTACTTAAGTAAAATTTTATGGGGAGTTAATAATCTCAAAGTATGAATTATAATATTGATGTTTTGACAAACCCTGAGAAGGTTGGTGTGAAAGGTGGAAATATATTTTAACCATTGGAATCTATTCTCGAATGTTATGAACAACATGTAAATCATTAAATGGATATCCAGTTTTGTTACCAAGACAACTAAAGGTTTATAAGAACTCTCATATATCGGATGAGATGAAATATAAAAGGAATTAAAAAGGTCTTGTTATAGAAACTAATCTTAATGTTATAACAGGTGAACAATCATAAATTATTGGAGGTGGGTATTCTTTTAAAATGTAATGAGATGTAAGATTTTTAAAAAAATCCTTCAAATATAACATAAAACCAGTAAAACATTAAACATAAACAAAATATCGATATAAAATTCCCTTTAATTAATAAGATTCTAGATAAGAATGATGTCGATCTGGAGTATGTTTCTGCATTGGAAAAATTTGATGACATATTCACGAAACCTTTATTTTAGGATAAAAGTTTCCAAAATATATTGAAAGTGGGTGTCCAACAACTTTCTACATAAAAGTTGAGGTATCTAATTTTTCCCCTCTCATACCCAGTCATTGGATTTTTTTTGCCTAGGGAGAATAATGTCTTAAATCTATCCTCTAATATGTTTTAATGATTTTATGGAAGCATGAATACTGAGTTAGTTTAGGGAAAACTGTGAACATTTCATGTAGGTGTGGGGAATTATTCCAACTATTTTTCGGACTGTTTATAGGAAACTTGTGTTTTCTTGAAATTTGAAGAAGCAAAAAATGACATAAAAGAAGATGTGGGGGGTGGAATTTGTAATGCTAAAAACTTTCCTAGGTCAATATATCTGGAAAACATGGTTCCACTATCATTAATTATTCTTTCTTATATTGAGCCATCTCACATATGATTTGAATTATTTATATGTTATCCATAGATTTTGGTTACAATTATCAATGACTTATGAACCTTTTTCGACAAACAAATATAACTGGGGATATTTTTTGGACTATGTTGGAAACAAATTGATGTTTAAAGATTCAAAATATAGTGATAATTTTCAGAATATTTTTATCAAATAAATGAAATAAGACCAATATATAATTATTCCATGATCGGAAAAGATGGAAATAAAGATAAATCATAATTAAGAAATCAATCAAACTCTATATAATAATTATTCTTTGTTTTCATTATTTATGTTGAATATTTTTTTCTAGTTATGTTTCTAAATAGAATAACCATGGTATAAAATGAATATTTTAATTAGAATTAATAATAGTATAAGTGTCTGAATAGATCAAATGTAAATATGATGATATATTTTATTCAGTATTTTATAAAAAACAAAATGATTTTAGTGAAATTTTTTAATCAATCTTTATGAATAAAAGGGGTAGAATTTTTGTTGCCAATCATTTTGATGTTTGGAGAGAATGAAGGAAAGAACTAGAATGACATGAATTCATAAAAATTTCTCTTATAAGTTAGATGATATTATTTCAATCATAATTGTTCTAAATTTAATGAGGAATTCATGATTACGCAGATTTTTGGAATAATAATTCCATGTATGTTAAAAGTCTTACAATATCAGTTTATTTGTGTGAGGTAACATGATTCATAATTGGTTTATGAATGTAAAGATTATTTTTGGAAATATGAAGTGGCACTGATGGTGGTTTTAATATAGACTAATAGGACACTAAATGAAATTTCTAGAGAAATTGTTTTATACTAATATTGGTTTATTGGATATATTATATCACTAATAAATCAGAGGAAGAATTTTTTTTATTATGTTTGTTGAAATTTAAAAGAAGTAGAGTTTGTTGGGACAGATTCATGTAAGAAATTAATATAATGGTTAAATAGAGTAAGATAAACAATTTAGTCAAATATTTTCAGAAACAATTTATTGTTTGGCATTAATTGATACAGGAGGAAAGTTATATCCTATTAACCAGTGGGTCAAAATGTTTAAAGAAGCGTTTTTTTTAACTTGGTCAAAGACTTCGTGAAATATGTGGTGCCAACTAATTGGTCTATAGGTGACACTGACCCTTCAGATTGAAATAGAAACATATCCATCAGATGAAGAATGACACTAAAACACCATTGGATGTATTATTGTAGGTCTGAGGAAGTTGTCAGACAAATAATGAAAAGATGAAATTATTTGATGTTGTTACAAAATATCAGTCAAGGGGAGGCATGATGGTTGTTTGAAATTGTTATTGATGTAAATCCAAGATGTGTTGATATCTATATATGTTTTGACTATGTTTATAGAATAATGGATTCAATATTTTATATTTACATTTTTTTCATCAAAATGCTATGTATTTAGTTATTTTATTGTAACATCTGGGTCTATAAAATAAGAGTTAACAAATGACGTCAACATTATTATGAAATTATAATTATAATTATTATCAAATTTAGGAATGATTATAGAATATGATTCTTTTCATATCATATAGATGATTCAATATGTTTCCAGAAAAATTGAGTATAATTGATAAGAACTAATGTAGTCGATAATGGAGTCTTAATAAAGGGGGAATTCATGTGGGTGGATATATGTTTATTTTGGATAATTTGTTCACATTCCCACCAAAACCATGTTTAGTTCACCTATAAATGGAAGAGTGTACATTATAAATTCTGAAGTATTAAAAAATTGTTCACATTTAACCAAATATAATGATTTTTTGAAATATTATAGAGAGTATGTTTCTTGATATAGAATTCCTAAGGATTTTATCAAGATAGAAGAAGAATATGAAAGACCGTATTTTGTGTTTATCATATCTGAATGGGTCATCAGACTGGGAAATCATAAACAGATTTTCGGATAGAGGCATAAGTGGTTCATAATTGTTTCAATATTATTCATAAAGACTTATATTTCCATATAAATTAATGAAAATATTGTACGTGATAAGGATATCAAACTTATAATCATTTTTAAATTTAAATAAATTACCACCTTTAGCTTTGTAGGAATGTGAATAATTTTTTTGAAGGTTTTGAAAATAGAAATTGTAAATAAAACATCATAACATGTTTATAAAAAGTATCCGAATGATTCCTAACATTTTACATAGACATTCACTACATCATTTCTTTTTGAATAAGCACCCTAAATGTCTTATTGATAATATTACTAATCACGAGTAAGGGTATATCTTACATGTTATATACACACAAAATGATTTTTATCTTTTGGATTGAGTGGTACTTGAATATTCCCAAACCATTCCAAGGGTGTGTCTAATATTGTTGAGTTTTGAACCTTGTAAAAACATTTGTTCATGATGAGGATTAGTAGTTTTTTAGGAAACTATTAAATCTCTAACATGAAGATACAATTTTTTAAGAGAGCTTGCATAAAAGTAAATGGTATCACTGATTCACCCCTAACCCTCTTAGTCATACATTGATCCAAGATAGTCATTATCAATATTCACATAGTGGGGGATTGACCATTATATTATCCTTTATGATAATTTAATGATCAATGTTTTGTATATTTTGTGTAATTTGTGAACATTCCACACAAATTTTGTATTATTTATGGGTCATCAGGTAAAAAATTTAAATAATGGATTATGTTAAAAATTGGAAAGGGGTATAGAGATGACTATATAAATTAACAATATGAATATTTACGAATATTAAATAAGAAATTATAATCTTTCATTAATAATATATATATGCGTTAATTTACAATTATTCTATAAATATATTTAGAAATATAGAAATGAAAAAATACATATCGTACAGTTATATATTATGTGGAATGTTGATCAAGAGGAAACCAAAATATGATATTTTTACAATTAAATAACTTCACATCATGTCTATTCATTTTCATATGTTGTCAATATAGGTAGAAAATAAATTCACCAAAATTAATAAAAGGTTACAAAATAAAATGTGGTCTTAATATCATCATTTTTAACGATATGCATGTATTTTCTAAAATATTTTTCCTTTGAAGTTGTTGTCATTATTTATTTGGATCTCTAACATTCATGTGGAAACTTTTCTCTATCACACTCCATCATAAAGTGGTATTTCCTTGGATTTAATAATAAATGAGGCCTCGACCCCAACCATTAAAAAAATATTTGAAAAATAAATTATATTTTAATTATAATTACCAATTATCTACGGGTTAATTATTCATAATAGTTTTTAAAGAGTAATGTTATAATTATTATTGACAAATATGAAATTTAAATTGAACACTGCCACTTCATTATATCATATATAAAGATAAGATATATACTAAATAGTTTATAATTTAAAAATATTTATTTATTTATTTATTATTCCAATTAATTTCATTTTATATTGTTTAACTAGGAATGTTTATATAAGATTTTTGTAGACATTTCAACATTTTTATCATGAAAACTTGTTTTAGTCGTATCTATGGGAATATTTATTAAATAATATTTTTCGTTTAATAAGAATGAAATTTTAAAAAATATATTCTATATTTTGAATCATGAAAATTTATGTTATCTAATTGGGTGAAAATAAATTTTTACAGAAATATAAGGAGAAAAAATTAAAAATTATTTAGAGTAGTTAATGTAAAAATGGGTTTACAGAGAGTTAAAAAAATGATATAAAAATCATTAAAAATAATTTTTATTAAAATATTTAATATCTATAATTTATAGTTCTTTTGAAATATATATTTTCGAAAATTGTTCCATTAGGAAAAAGTTGGTACACCTTTTAGTTTTCAAACAATTAAAAGTGTTCCACTGACCGCACATGTAAAAGGCCTCCTGCTCTTATATATTCAGCACACCTTCAAATCCAATTATATTTTTCAATACCTACTAAAAAAATTCTTATATTTCATGATATCCTCATGAAATTCTTAGTTTGTGATGATGTAAACCCTGGATGTCTTTTGGTTCAAGCCTATGGAGGATAGCAAAAAAAAGGGTTGTACTTCAGCGATAGTTTTTATAATAGTTATTATAAAACATCAATAAATTCTTATTATAACATTATAATATAATTACATCATTATAATACATATACTATTATTTTTAATTTTATGTTAATTAATTAAAGAAATATTTACATCCATCAAATGGGATTTGAAATAATCATATGTGTGTAATGTCAACTACCTCCTCACGAATGATTATTATTTATTTTTTCAATTAAACTCTTTAATGTTTATGTATGATGATAATTATATAAAATATATTAACAACATAATTATACCTCTAGATTATTTATAAATAAATTAAAAATTTTCATTTCATTTCATTGTTAGTACAATAATTGTGCTCGTTTGTACGGAGGACTACCACCTCACGATGTGATGTGATTAATTTTCACAAACGCAGTACCTAGATGATAATAAGGGTAATGATACATAATATATGTTATATTAAAGAAATAAATATGTTCCTTATGATATATTTTTCATTCCGAAAATTTAATATATCCTTTATATTTTTATTTTTTTGTCATTGAAAGTTGATAACATCGTTCATTTATATGTGGACGACTACCATTTTGGTTCGATGTGACTCTCCTTTCAATTCCATTCTACATTGCTGAAATTTATTATTATATATAAGGAAATAATATTTTATTTATAATATTATAATAATTCTTTATGGATAATATCTTACATACGTTAATTAAATATTGATCTTTTAAAAATGAAAATGATACCTATGCATATGTACGACCTACATTCTCTAAGATCCTAAAATAATTCATTTATGAAACACATATTTTATGGTTCATATTGAATTTATAATATATTTATAAATATAGTATTTATTTATTGATTACTATTTTGATATTATGAAACCATGACAAATGTAAGGGTACCAAAAATAAATATTCAAGAAAAATAAAAAATACAAAGTAGTTATTAACCAAAATGTGACATTAATAATGAATTTTTAACAAAATAGTAATATAATCTCATAATTAAATATTATTTTGTTTTGTATATGTAATAATGGTTATTAATTTTATTTATATTAAAAATATAGTTATTATACATGATGATCAAATGACTAAGAATAAATATGAGACATGAAATAATCGATTTTTAATATCTCTTTTATTTTTAGGAGACATATAAAAATTCACCCCTCATTTATTTTTGGTTTTTTATATACATACATATTGGCCTTGTATATCAAGAATGTAAATTTTTTATTTATTTATAGTCTGAATTGTCATAAATCATTATTGATGATTAATATTCAAACTATTTCTAATGGAATAATGTATTTTTTTCCTAATTTTGTTTTAGGTGAACACTATCCATATTCAACACATTTTTCATTTAGAAATTTATATACATACCATTAAATTATTTAATTTTTTTATTCTTAAAATTTTTTGTAATTATATATCCAATTGTGTATTTACCACATAGGGGGTTTATGTTTCAAATGTTTCGAAAGGTGTAATATATTTTTTCACAACATTTCTTTCTTCAGGATAATGATTATGTTACACAAATTCCATCATTTAAGAGGTGTATATAACTACCCATTGGAATGTTATATCATTAATTTACTAATAATAATTATAATCTATTTGTAATTTAATGATATTTTGATAAATAATTACTTATTATAGTTTCCAATTTGTTAAATAATCTATGTTTCAACCTCATTATTTTTTATTATTTTTTATGATTATGCTTCTAATGATATAATCATATGATCAATATCTAAATAAATTAATGAATTCTATATTTATATAGATATTTCATTATAACAAACTATTCCCATCATTTTACTCTATTTATTTATTGAATTACAGAAAGGGAATGTCTTTAAAAAAATCTTATTTTTGTTCGATTGTTTTCTAATTCCATGTTTGATAAAAAAAATTATACACTATTTGTAATCATCCTAAAAGTATTTGTTAATGAAATATTTAAAAAAATTATAGTATTTATTATTTGAGAAATTAATTGAATAATCATTTCAGTATCATAAGATACATAACAGTAGAAAGGGTAGTCAGATTTGTTTAATAAAGGGCATTTTCTACCATGATTGTTTTTAGAGTGATCCTTGACAAAAATGATGGTTTAGAAAGTGAACCAATTCCAATATGATGGCTATTAAATGATCCTTTAATAATATGGTAATGATTTTCCTTTCTCATATGTATTCCACAATTTCATGTCTTGTTCCAATGTTATTCTCTCATGGGACTTGTTTCTCATTTCTTTATGATTCACCCCTTATGAATTTTCAATCAATGTGAAATGACTCTATATTAAGATCATTAATAGGAATGGAGTGTTTTTCATATGTCATACTCATCTTATCATACCATTGTTTTCATTTTATTCTCTTTTATTTCCTTTGATTATAGTTAAAAATCAATTGACATCACCCTTTATCAATGTTCTTTTCCCCTGGTTTGGAGGAATGTTTTTTAGTAGTGTATGATATTGAAGGTTACTAATGTGGATGATCACTATGGGATATTTTCATGATATTTCTAAAAATTAAGATACTTTTACCCATTCTTAATGACCAGATATAATAATGGCCATCATGAATTTGTTTATGTAATTCAATTAATATTAATCCAAAAATTTTAATATATAGGTATGAAAATCCGGGGTCATTAAATGTTCCATGGGGTTCGATACATTAGTGGTATCATGTTCATGATTTTGTTATGGTATTCTACTAGGATAAAATATTTATTAATTACCAACATTATTTATGTTTATGACAATAATATTTTATTTATTGAGTCATTACACCCTTGGACATAATAGGGAGTGGGTACTCTTCATATATTGTGGTGATTGTGTCTCTCCAAATCAATGTTGAAATAACAATAATAGTGTTGGACCTATATTTATATTTTATAGTAATACTCCATTTTATTATCATCTATTATAAGTATTTTATCCCATATTTGTGGTACATAACTACCATAAATGAGACATATATTATTGATAACTATATCTATCACTTCATTTATGTAGATAAGCCATGTATAGATTTACATGGGAGTTATGAAAAATATTAGTCAATACTCTTTTAATAAAAAATTACTTGTGAACTTTTTTTGACATCCATACTATGTTTTGATAGTAATAACTTGCTAAATTTTGTAATTATATAATTTCATACCATGGATGTAATTCATAATTTTTTAGGAGTGGGTCCCCATTTACGATTTTAAGTGGTGATATTAATGATAATGGGACTAATAAATTAATATACTTAGAGTAACATGGTTGTATCCAATATTTGATTTATGTATAATCTAGGGATGTTATACATATGTGCCTTCATGTAATTTTATCCAACCATGTTTCTTATCCAAAATAATCCTTCATTGTGTGGATTTTAGAATATGGGGGCTCCATTATCTCTATGATATATCATATAGGTAATCATATAAGGATCTCATGTAGTATTTCCTAACCCTTTTTATCATAAAACATCAAAAAATATGTTATTTATTATTTCCATTACATATTTTTGTAATACTATTATTTTTTTAAATACATAAAATGTAATTTCTTCTATGGACACATGAATTGTGATTTCATAAAAAAATTATCATTACATATGTGTTCTAGGAGAATATAGAGCGGAGAAAATAAGTTTAGGGTTGATGAATGATAGTTATCGGTGGGGAATGGTGATTAATGGTGGGTAAATGGAAATTGTAGTAGTACACTGATGACCTATACATGTTAGTGTCCCAACTTCCTCCTAATTGAATCATATTTAAATTTATAATTTGTCCCAAAAGTTCACCAACTACTAAGATATAGTATAGTGGGAGTATGTGGTCAACTCCCTAGAGAGACTTCTGTTAAATTTCTAGAGGATCTTGTTTCTAAATCCTATAAGGAAGTCCTTTCTAGAGAAATGTTGTTTTCTAGTTTGGTTTTTTTCTATTTTGGGATGATTTTAAATGAATGACAAGGGGTTGAGATCAATTCATGAATCTAAGGGGAGTATGTCCATTAATTCTAACCTTGTAAGGGTAATATATATTACTCTAGAATGAAAACTAGGGTCACTAGTTGACTTTGGTCATAGCCTCCTAGTTCTTATTATGAGGTATCTATTCCACTGTCAGAAGAGAGTGACCACCTTGATGCATTATGTTTGGATATTTTATGGAAAAAGTCCTATATTATAGTGGTCATTGGTTATATTATTTCAATTAGGATAGGGTTGTTCGTTTTATTGTCCATAGTGAGGGACATTTTCACAAATGGGGTAGACCATGGGGGGTTCTTATCATAATTACTAATTCAATATGGCATTCCATGTTCAGATTCAATGGTACATTTAGTATGATGATACATTGATTGATCTCTACTCCCTATGGAATGAAGCTCCTCATGGCGGGACAAGCTGTAATTAAATAATGGAGGGAAACATTCTTGATGGATTTATTAATGGGATTATGAACATGATCAAAAATTGTAAACAAACATATACTAACTAAATAAAAATTATATATGAAAGGCTTAATTGACATAGAGAAATGGAAATTGAAACTAAATGTAATATTATGAATTGAAGGAATTTAATAAAGGTTTCTCCACGACACATGGATTAAAAAAATGAACAAATACTGAGATATTGAGAGTATGGTAGGGGAAAGGGTGAAAGAATTCACAAAAGAGATAAAAGACATAACAGAAGCACATACCAGATTTATCCAATTGATTTTTCTCTCAACTTAATGTATAGGTGTTTCCGGTAACGATGGGTACTGTAGGTACACAATGTGTTTCATTGACCCACATCACATCATGAGGATTTTGGATCTACAACATAGTGCATGGGTCCCACATGAATTTAAGAGGTTTGATTGGGTACACGACGTGAGTAGGTAAATTATGACATGTACTGATTCATTATCTGATTTTCTAGATATTCTTCATAGATTTGTCACTTATGTCTTGGACTAGCTACATGATGTGTCTGGTCTAGTAATGAATTGTAGTGGCCTTTACCTCTAGGATTAATATCATAGTTGTGGCTTAGCATTAAGACATGGGGTATGTTGTGATCTTCAGGTACATGACATGGACTTCATCATCCCAACGTGTCCTAGTATATGGTATCGACCTCAAACATTACATATTCATGAACTAAATTAATAATTTACATTGAATATCTTATAAGGTTTAGAGTTTTAGAGAAATAGGAATAACAATTACATTACATCTAAAAAATTAAAAATTATACACTTTTACTCAGTTTCCATTTTTTTATAAAATAAAATCTCTTGAATAAATAATACATGTCATGTTCTGTGTTTTAGACCGCATGAATTTACCTAGATCCCATCTTTGACCCTATTCCACTTTATGTCTTGTGAAAAACATTTAAAACATTGGATGAGCATAAAAAGCTCAGTAGGGGATAGAAAACGATGGAAAATTGATAGATTTCCAAATCAACAATTATGCAATGAATACTTTATCATAAGTAATACTTTTCCCCTTTATGAAGTAGTAAATACTCTTCACTAAATAAAAGATCATTACTTACCCTTTTCGACCACAAAGATTACCATAAAACCCATATAAAGAACACATAGCATATAAAGATAACTTGGTACATAATAATTTTTAGGTGGAATAACCATATGGTCTATTTCCACAAATATCACTAAATGGAATATCCATATGGCTGACGTCCATGCCTAATGTGTTGGTGGTAATATCGTAACCACCCTACCTGGTTTATCATGGCACCACCCTTCATATGGATTATCACGTAACCACCCATCAAATGTCTAAGTACCATCATGACACAAAAAAAAATTTGAAAATATAATCATTTCACTTATAACATTTCATTTGAAACCATAAGAAGTAATTTCAAGATATTTAAATAGTCATTCCATTTTCATAATCCATTTAAAAATGATTTTTGAATCAAAGTACCCCATACCACTTTGAAGCTCTTAATGGAATTTAAATTTTAAAACATCATTTTTCATGTAAATATATACTAAAACCCATTTTAAAACATTTAAATTAAAGATAATGATTTATAATAATAAATCTCTAAAACATTTAAAATTATATTTTAGTTAAAGTGTTTTTAACAAAATGACATACTAAAGAATACAAATAAATGAGGAATAACATTTAATCTGAACATTGTAATATCATGAGAATAAATGGATTCATGATATAGTATGACAAATGATATTATATACACCATATAAGAGTGAATTGGTGCATAAGAACAATGAAGTCTCAATGGAAATGTAAATTGAGATGAAATCCTTTATAAAGATGGTATCTTTAAATTAAGGATAAATAAATCACATAATTATGTTTGATGAAAATAAATACACCCAATATAATTTTATATTTTGTGTAAATCAATTATATGTCATTCATAGGAATACATATTCAACAAGTACAAGTTAAACCCAAAGAATTGAAATTGGGTTAAGATGTTCTCTTGCAAAAATTCGAAAGCCTAACGACATCACATTAAAATTTAGAAAATGTGTTTATGAGATAAAAAGGGTATATCATCAATTGGACATACAATTTACATAAATAAGGATATATAATAACATATCCCAACATAATAAGCTGTGAATTAAAAGACATAAGAAAAATAATTCTTTTAAAAAGAGGAGGGTGAAAGGTTCACTTACCGATTTGGTAACTTACAAAATATATACCACATGAAAGAAGGACCATAAAATTTAGATTTAAATACCCATAAATGAAATTATAATACACAACGAGTTGAATCATGGGCATTACATAAACCACTCATTGGAAATAGTGACAAATATAGCATGAATCTCACGAGAATAAAAAGTGAGATAAAAACCTCTTACCTCCTGGTAATCAATCGAGTCGTATGAAAAAAAGATAATAACCACCAAATGAATCACAAAATACAATGAATATAAATAAAATCAAGATACTATATATCAATTTCAGTATACACTACACCACATGTAATAAATAAGTGGCGAACAATGGAAATCTCATGGAATTTAAAGTGAGATAAGAAATCTCGTTACCTTGTGTCCTACTTGACTCGTATGTTCTATGTTCTTCAGGAATAATAAACATAAGTTAATAACTACTTAGTTAAGAAAAATTTTAATGTTTATTATTCATTTTTTATGACTTATTATCTTTCTAGAAGAACTAGTTAATTATTTGAGGTTATATTTTAAATTTTATGGATGTTTGGAACTTTAGTCAAAAATGAACTTGTTATAATGACAATTTGTCCATGTAGTCAAAATTCCATTATCTCAAAAACTATATAAATGTTTAATTTATCATATGTATCATATATATCTAGTGTATATTTATTTATTATATTCCATATCATTTGGAGTTATGAAATGAAACAGACTATTCATGGAGACGGTAAGTCGTACATCAGCATGAATGCAACTTTCACTTCTATTTTATATTTAATGGAATGAAAAAATAATGATACATTATTATATTATAATTAAAATATAATATCATATGATATTTCTATTACATAATATCATTAACCTCATCCATTATACATTCCATGTATGTCATGAACGAATCATATCACCTTGAGGGGGTGGTAGTCCGCACTTCCTCAAATGAAATTATCAGGTTTACCCATAATGGAAACCATAAAAGTTGATAAAAATTAATAATAAAGAAGTATAATGAAAACATAAACATAATATACATCAAATATAAATACAGTTCCATCTTAATGTTCACCATGTTGGGCGGTATGAGATAATTGAACAATCATCGTCTCATGAGGCATTAGTTTTCCATCCACAGAAACGTTATGTTATTCACCCATTAGATGGAGTTTTGTGTAAGTGTAGTTAGAACAATTATTATAAAAACATACTAGTATATTTAATATATTGGTGTTTTTATAAAATAAATGAATAAAAATTGTTTAGGGGGCTGGAAAAGTAAAATAAAAAAAAATAAAACAAAAGAATTTAAGTGAAACGGTTACCTTTAATTTTGGTAACATCCTTTGGTTTGAACCAAAAAGACTTCATGAATTTCCTTCTACCTAATTAAAGGCTTCTAGGAGGAATAGGGGGTCTTGAGAGATTATTTGGGTAGGTTTTGGATGATTCATGGGGCTTGAGAGGTGTGAGGAATGGGTTAGAAGTGGTGTCCTTTCTTAATGGGGAGGAGGAAATCTTTAGGAAAGTGTGGAAATATTATTTTATTATATAATGATAATCGGTTTCTAAAAGTCCGAAACTAATTAATGTCAAAGATAAGATGACTCATGGTTGAAATAAAATCCTCCAATAAGAATTGGACAGGTTTTGGATATTGTTTTAATATTTATAATCATATTTATTTAAATAATTTATAAATGAGGTAAATACTACATCATTATTATGTCATAAATAATTTAATTAATTTGACGTCTAAAAATTAAAATAAAAATTCCATGATGTAATAAAAGTTTTTAGCTTTAAAAAAATATTTATAGTAAAAAATATGACTTATATCACCCCATATAAAAACATATTTACTAAAAGATATTTGTTTTTGTAAATTTTGTCTTTACTTTAAGTTAATTAAAATAAAGTGTCATTATATCTCCAATGTGGATCCATGGGTTCACTAAATAGACCCAATTATGCCCATGGTTGGTAATTACTCATACAATAAGATTAGGATAAGTGTTAAGGTAATTTTTTATTATTATCATATTCTCTTTACCTTGAATTACCCAATTTATCTTTAACGGTGGTAAATAAAAGTTAAAAGTACTATTCACCAAAAATTATTTTCATCTTATTGAACAAAATTTTACTTACTAATAACAAAAATGTATGTTGGATTTTCAAAATTCAATTCACAGAAGTGGAAAATTTTTATTTAAATGAAAAAGTCAGTTTTTTTAACTACTAATATGTGGTTTCACCATTCATAAAAAATTGAAGCTTTTCGGAAAAATACCAAAAATTCAGCGTAATCTATATTTGATATTCAGAATTCAAAAATTATGTACATTTTTCAAAATTCCAAAAATAGAAGTTTCATTAATTATTTTAAATATAATTTCCGTTGTCAAAACAAATAGTGGGTTTTTAAGAAACAATAACTATCAAAAGATAACCACTTCTTTATGTCCAATTTCAAAGTGAAATTTATTCAAATGACCACCATTGGATTAAATGGTAAAAATACAATCTAATTAAACTTTAAAAACAATTAAAAAGATAATATTACCATAGAAATAATTTATAATAAAAGGAATATTTGATTTAAAATATTGTATTTTCACTATTCATCAAAGAACCGAATTTTATCATAAAAATACCAATATTTTACCGAAAGTGAATTTTGATTTATCGGTTCTAAATATGAATTTTATTTTAGAAAAAAACATATTAAAGTGACCAAAACTAGATTTAAATAGAGTTCTCCACCAAAAGGTTGTAAATCATCCTTTAAAAGTAAATTATGCTTATGATTAAATTCATTGACATTTTAAGACTCTAGATTTTCATAGATAAATATAAAAAAATTTACATACATGTATAATCATATTGTAGTTAGTTTTCTTCATTCCCGCCATTACAATGGCTAGGTGTTAACAACTATTTAAATAAATAATATTATATTATTATTTTTCAGTATGACTTAGCATTGTGTGCAATGTGAGATTTCAAAGAAACCCATTGTTTCATATCAGGTATTACATCGAATCGTAGCATCCCCTTTAAATTAAAATTAATATTTAATTAAAAAAATTAATAAATATGAAAATTTCTTACTCATTATTTAACTAGGATGTTAAATCCTTCCCCACTTTTTTAAATTGTGTCCTCGCAATTTTAAAACTGGGCTTGGAAATATAATTGAAAGTCCCTCATCAGAAAAAGAGTCAATAAATATATCACTTTAAAAGAAACATAGATAAGTACAAAGGTCACCAAGGATAATACCAAACTAGGATTCCATGTAGGAAAACATGGATATGGAAGATAAAACAAACGATCATGTTCCAATGGAGTGTGATATAAAACATGGTTAGGAGAAAGTTAACCACCAGAAAATCACAATCTTTTGATGGGTTAAACAGTCTTTGATTCCCCAGTAGGAAACATTAATGGTTAATGTTTTTGTTTTAAAGTAATTTTCGTAATGTTGAGGAATTTATTTATGAGCTTAACTAAAAACATAAGGAAACATACATACTTGACATGTAGAATATCATCATTTACTAACTTTCTAACACAAACTCATATTTTCTCTAAATTATTATTATTCTAGATGACTTTTTCACATTAATAGCGCTATAATAAACATCGAGAGAATAACATAATCCGCAAAAGATGAATTATATATTTCCCATGTATTTATACCATAACTAAAACCAAAATGGTTAGTACAAGTTCAGATAATTCCCAAAATGGATAATTCATTATAAAATGAAATATGATTCCTAATCTCCAAAATTCAACAAATAGTACCCTATGTTCAAAAAAGACCATTCAATAAACAAAATTCGTTAAAATTATTCAATATAATCCAAAGTAGCTTTGAAAACTACAACTCAGAAGAATTTAATCCCATAATCTTCCATAGTATGTCTTATCATTTTTTCCCAAATAACAATGAATGCTTTTACAGTATTATACTAAAGTGTAATTATCTTAATCAAATATTCTCAATGATAGGTTAATAATTATCATAAATAACCCAAAATAAACTTATTAATAAGATCATATAACTAAAAATGATTACTTATTCTAACCAGGGACTTCATGTAGCTCAGTAGTGGGGGATAAATCATAGTCGCACTTTGGTTGTGGGTTCGATTCCCACAACCTTGTCCGACGTGACAGGTTGTCACGCATTCTACATGTTTTCCTTTTTCAAAAACTATATAATTTTATAACATTCCCAAAAAGAGATAAATTCATCATCATTATCCATAACATATTTTAACCACAATGGTCATCTAATAAATTTCATTTTTCATCCCAAAATGTATTAACCTGTAATTGCCTCAAATTCAAGGATCAAATAAACCCAAATGGTTTTTTATGACTATATATACAAAATAAATGATAATTATTCTTTGAATAAAATTTTTATATATCAAACATCATGGTTACGCATACTATAAAAAGTAATCTAATGTAATACCATTATCAAAAGATCCTTAATAATTTTAAACACTTCACCATCCAAAAATCTCCCATAACTCTTGAATCCCTTATAATGTTGACTTGTTACTCAATAAACATTCTTCATGATCCATTAAACATTTTTTACCAACGTATTCTGAAATACTTCTTTCCTACAAACAAAATCATGAATCATATCCTGAGATTCAATAATGTCAAAACATATGTTAAGAAAAAATCCATACCTTTCATTAGTCATTATCAGTTTCTTTATCCTCAATTGGAATGGCCTTAGGTGTTGGTAAACATATATTTGTATGATCCTGGTGCTCCCATTCCTGAAACGTCTTTGTAGGACATCTATTTGTATAATGTCGATGCACACCACATTTAAAACAATCAATTGGTCCCTCAGAAAGAACTTCTTCCACTTCCCTACAGTCAGCTGGACGCTTCCATTTTCCGTGGTAGGTTAATGATTTATGACCTTCATTACCCCATCTATAGCATCTTCCCATCCCATTGAAGCAATTTCCTAGGTGTTTCTTTCCACATCCATGAAACATAGGTTATTGAACATACTTACCTTTATTATTATTAATTGATGTTATGTATGGATTTGTTTCTCGCATATACGATGCCTTATAAAAATCACCATGGTTCATGTTATCAGTCATGACTCAGGATAGTTTGTTGAGAATAACCACAATATTTTTCATTGAAGCTCTCATTTCATTCAGTTTCTCATTTAGAAAACCATCACAGTTTTCTGCACATCCACTGTTACTTTGGTGCCTGCTAGATCCAGCCATTTACTAAAACCAAAAAGGTATGTGTGAGTATACCAGAAAAATCATCATATCATATCTTATGATGAGTGTAAATACTTATTCATGTTATCATAAACTCATTCAAAATAACAACATCTCTTTCTAATATTCTAACCAGTTTTGGTTATGTCACTTATGCTCAGATAACACCCTAACCTCTGTAATTATCTAAACCGACCTCTAATGCCAAATATAAGGACCTGACCTTAAACATTACATAATCTTGAATTAAGTGAATAATTCAAATTGAGGATCTTTTGAGGTTTATAGTTTTAGAGAATTAGGCATAACAATTACATTACATCTCAAAAATTACGAAGCAGACACTTCTACTCAGTTTCAATTTTTTTCATAAAATAAAAACTCTTGAATAAATAAGACATGTCTAGTTCCGTGTTTTAGACACCATGAGTTTTCCTTGATCCCATTTTTTGCCCTATTCCACTTTATGTCCTATGGAAATCATTTAAAAACATGGGATGAACATAAAAATCTCAGTAAGGGAAACACAAAGAAGAAAAATTGTAATATTTTCAAAACAACATGTAAGCCATGAATACTTTATTATATGTAATAATTTTCCCCTTTATGAAGTAGTAAACACTCTTCACTAAGTAAAAGATCATTTCTTAGCCTTTTATAACCATAATATTTCAAAAAATACAATATAAAGTACACATAACATATAATGGTAACTTGGTACATAAACATTCTTAAGCGGAATAACAATATAGTCAACTTCCAAAAATATCACTAAATGGAATATCCATATGGCCTACTTCCATACCCAATACATTGGAGGTTATAACATAACCACCTATCCTAGTTTATCACGACACCACCCGTCATATGGTTTATCACGTAACCACCCGGAAAATGTCCATGTACCATCATAATACATAAAATATTGCAATATAAACAATTCACTAATAACTTGTCATTTTAAATCACAAGAAGTAATATCAAGATATTGAAATAATCATTCCATTTTCATAAACTATTTAAAAAGTGATTTTTTGAATAAATGTGTCTCATACCACATTAAAGATTTCAGTGGAATTATAATTTTAAAACATTAATGTCCATATAAATAAATACTCAAAACCATTTTTATCACATGTACTTTAAAGATAATGATTTAGAATAATAAATCATTAAAACATTTAAAACGATATTTTAGTTAAAGAGTATTTAACAAAATGAGAGGCTCTTGAATACAAATAATTGAGTAATAACATTTAATATAAAATTTATAATATCATGAGAATAAAGGAACTCATGATATAATAGGACAAAGGACAGTATATACACCATATAAGATTTAATTGGTGCATAACAACAATGAAGTCTCAATGGAAATGGAAATTATGATGAAATCCCTTATAAAGACGGTGTCCAGATATTAAGAATAAATAAATCACATAATTATGTGTCACAAATATAAAAACACCCAATATAAGTGGATATTAAATTTAAAACAATTATAGTTCATTCACACATATTCATAGGATGCCATATTCTAGAGGTACAAGTTTAACCCAAAGTAATGAAATTTGTTTAAGAAGTTCCCTTGCAATAATTCGAAAGTCGAACGACGTCACTTTAAAATTCAGAAAATTTGTTGATGAGATAAAAAGGGGATCACATCACTTGGACATAAAATTTACATCAATAAGGATATATAAAAACATATACCAACATAATAATATGTAAATTAAAGTACATAACAAAATTAAGTATTTTAAAAAGGGGAAGGTGAAATGTAACCTTACAGATTTGGCAAGTTACAAAACATATTCCACATGAAAGAAGGACCATACAATGTAGATGTAAATACCGATAAATGAAATTATATTACACAAAGAGTAGAATAATGGGAATTACATACCCCACTCAATGGAAATAGTGACAAATATATCATGAATCTCATGGGAATAAAAAGTGAGATAAAAACCCCTTACCTCATTGTAATCAATCGAGTCATATGACCAAAAGATAATAACCACCAAATGAATCACACAATAACATGAATATAAATAGATTAATCATAATATATATCAACATCAGTATACATTACACAACACGTAATAAATAAGTGGAGAAAAATGGAAATATCATGGAATTAAAAGTGAGATAAGAAATCCCCTTACATCGTGTCCTACTTGAGTTGTATGTTCTATGTCATCCTGAATAATAAAAATAATATAATATAAAAGTCATTAAGAAAATTTTTATTGTTTATTATTCATTTCATATCACATATTATCTTGATATTACAACTAGTTAATTAGTTGAGTTTATATTGGATATTTTATCAATGTTCGGAACTTGAGTCAAAAATGAACTTGTTATAATTACAATTTGTCCATGTGGTCAAAAGTCCATTATCTACAGAATTATATACACGTTTTATATATCATATATATCATATAAATTCATTGTATATGAATTTATAATATTCCATATCATTTGGAGATAAGAAATGAAATGCCCCATTCATGGAGACGGTAAGCCGTACGTATGCATGAACGCTACTTTCATTTCTATTTTGTATTTAAAGGATTGAAAACATAATGATACATTATTATATTATAATTCAAATATAAAATCATATGATATTTATGTTAAATAATTTCATTTACTCCATCCTTTATACATTCCATGTATGTCATGAACGAATCATATCACCATGAGAGGGCGGTATTCAACACTTCCTCAAATAAAATTATCATGTTTACCCATAATGGATGCAATAATAGTATGATATAAATGAATAATACAGAAGAATAAAGAAAAAATAAACATAATATACATAAAATATAAATATAGTTCCATTTTAATGTCCACCATGTTAGGTGGTAAGATATAATTGAACAATCATCGTTTCATGAGGCGTTAGTTTTCCATCCACAGAAACAGTATGTCATTCACCCATTAGATGGAAGTGTGTTTAATTGTAGTTAGAATACTTTTTATAACAACATCCTAGTATATTTAGGATATTTTTATTATTATAAAATAATAGAATAAAAAGAATTTAGGGGGATGGAGAAGTAAAATAAAACAAAATAAAACAAAAGAATTTAAGTGAAACGATTACCTTTAATTTGGGTAACTTCCTTTGGTTTGAACCAAAAGGACTTCATGAAGTGCCTTCTGCCTATGGTAAGGCTTCTAGGAGGAATAGGTGGATCTTGAGAAATTATATTCGTAGGGGTTGGATGAGCCAAGTTTCTTGAGAGGTGTGAATAATGGGTTAGAAGTGGTGTCCTTTTATAAGGGGGGGGGTTATGAAAGTGTGAAAATATTATTGTATTTTATAATGATAATCGGTTTATAAAGGTCCAAAACTAATTAAGGACGAAGATAAGATTACTAGAGGTTGAAATAAAATCCTCTAATAATAATTGGACTGGTTTTGGATATTGTTTTAATATTTATAATATTATATATTTAAATCTTTTATTAATGAGGTAAATACTGCATCATTATTGTGTCATATATAATATAATTTATTTGATGTATAAAAGTTATAATAAAAATAACATGATGTACTAAATATTTTTATATTTCCAAATAATATTTATATTTGAATATATGACTTATATAACCCCATGTAAAATTTTATTTACTAAAAGATATCTGTTTTTGTCAATTTTGCCTTTACATTAAGTTAATTAAATTAATGTGTCATTGTTATTCATAAGTGGCTCCATGGGGTCCCAAAATAGACCCAAGAATGAACTTGGTCAGCCATTACCCATCCAATAAGGTTAGGACACGTGTTAAGGTAATTTGGTATTATTATAATATTCTTTTTACCTTGAATTACCTAATTTATCTTTAACCGCGGTAAATAAAAGTCAAAAGTTCCTATTCACAAAAAACTATTTCCATCTTATTAAACCAAATTTTACATACTAAGTACAACCATGTATGTCGGATTTTAGAAATTCAATTCACAGAAGTGGTAAAATTTCATTTAAATGAAAAATCTAGTTTTTCTTAACTACTACTATGTAGTTTCACTATTCATCAAAAATTGAAACTTTTTAGAAAAATACAAACAATTAAGCCTAAACTATATTAAATATTCATAATTCAAAAATTATATCTATTTTTTTCAAATTCAAAACACATAAGTTGCATTAATTAATTTAAAATTAATTCCAATTGTCAAAACACATAGCTTGTTTTTAAGAAAAAATAATTATCAAAAGATTGACACTTGTTTATGTCTAATTTCAAAGTAAAATTAATTTCAATGACCACCAGGGGATTAAATGGTAAAAATATAATGTAATTAAAATTTAAAACCAATTAAAAAGATAATCAAACAATATAAATAAATTACATTATAAGGAAATTTTCAATTACAATATAGTATTTTCACTATTAAACAAAAAACAGAATTTTATCAAAAAAATACCCAAATTTTACCCAAATTGAATTTTGATGTCCCTATTCTACATAATAATTTTATTTTATAAAAGAAGATAATATAAAAGTGACCAAAACTATATTTAAAGAGTGTTCACTACTGAAAGGCGGTAAATCAACATTTTGAAGTAAATTATGCTTAAAATTAAATTCATTTATATTTTATGCTTCTAAATTTTATTAGATAAGTGTAAAAACATTTTTCAAACATGTATAATAATATTTTAGTTAATTTTGTTCATTCCCTACCATACAATGGCTATGCATTAATTACTATTTAAAATAATAATATTATATTATTATTTTTCAGTATGACTCTGCATTGTGCGCAACGTAAGATTTCAAAGAAACACATTATTGTGTATCGGGTATGCCATTGAATCATAGAATCCCCATTAAAGTAAAATTAATATTTAATTCACTAATATTAATAAATATGAAAATTTCTAACTCATTATTTACCTGGGATATTACACCTAGGCCGGGTTTTCACGTTTTCTACTTTTCCTTCTCAAAAACCATTGAAGCTTTTATTCCTGAAAAATTAGTAACATATCACAATCATTATAGAATAATTAAATGATTAACTATGAATAAATGACAGAAAAATATATATACAAATTAGTATTATCAAATCTCTATACACTTGAATAATTACTTGTCCTCAAGAATTACATATCAACAACTATTTCATGAATGATTTGTAAATCCAGAATATTCGTTATGTCTATGCAATTAAAACTAGATGTTAGTAGTGAAAATTAATTTTCTAGAATTAAACCTGCATAGAATGTTATTCATGCCTCACAGTCTATGTTTCAAAATAAACTATTTTCTTCTAATAATAATCTTATAACTATTACTCATGTTATTTTCCTGATTTTAATCTACCTCTCATTTTATTCCCTCATCATTTAGGGTATAAATATTACGTAAGGGTATGCTCGTACGTTGAGTACATTTTCCCAACCATAGAAAGTCACTGGTTCTATAATATACAATGTGTAATGACAAGCACCAGATTAATCTTTAGGGCTTTAAAAAATCGTGTTCTAATGACTCTATGGTTGTGTGTATGTAGGTAAAATGTGAACAGTCATGCTTAAATAAGAGGGTAAAATCTATAGTTCAATGCAAAAAAAGTGAAAATACAAGTGTGATTATGTACATATTTCTCGATGGTCAAGTCCACACTCCATCATCATGGGTTGAACCATTTGTATGGAAAATATGTATACAAATAATTGATAATATTCCTTATGTTTTTCTTTTTCTTTTTCTTTTATATTTTTTTAAAAGTTTATGCCTAGGATATATATCATATCCATCACTTAACCACATATGATCAATCAAGGGATTCATCATTTTGGAAAATAGTGATTCTTGACATTCCTAGTACACAACCCACATCAATATTTCAATATTTTATTTTTGTATTATTAAATGTTTTTGGATGTATATAAAATAAGGAAAATGGTATATTAATTGGAACCACTTAGTTAGGTCAGTACACTATACATCTCTATACATGGAAGCATCCCACACTGTTTGAATTTCTCCCCCATAGTAGTACAATGATATACTTAAGAATAGTACAAGGAGCATGGTAGAAAGGTAAATATTTTTGAAATAGTTTCATTCTAACAAGTAATTCATGGGAACTTTTGTATAACAGAGGGAATAATGTTAGGTCGTCCTTTGGTTAAATTGTATATCAATGAGCTCCTTAATCATTATAGTTTTATACTTGTTTAGTCATCACATTGATAAGATATCAGTGCTTTTTCTAGTATGTTAACATACCCCAAGTATCTCCCATGAAATATACTCAGACAATAATATAATATCGAAGTCTTTGAGTCCCCGTGTTTTCTGAGAATCAAAATCAAACTGTAAATCAAATATGTAATAATTTTTTTAGTAATTCGTCAATTAATCAAAATATCATTGTTTTGAATTAGAATTAATTATCTAAACTTGACATTCATTCTAAAATAGTCTAGGAAGGGGTGAAACATTGTTTCAAACACTATCACATTTTATATTTTCAATAATTACATTGAAATAGTGATTTTCATGTTTAGATAATGCATAAAATTTAGAAAAATCCATCCTAGAAAAGTGAGAACAAACAGAAGTTCATATGCATCACAAGTAGAACTGGGAAATCCCCCCCCCCCAATTTAAAATGAGAAAGTGTCCCTAAAATAAATGAAATATAGGTTAGAGTGGTTTGTTAGTGATTTTTAACAATTTTGAAATGGAATATTGGATCAAATGAAAATGATAGGGAATCAAGAGCTCCTTTGGAAAAGTTGTATGCCATGGTAGTATTTTTGTGATGTTGTAACATAAATATGCATTGTACCTACAAAAGGGTTATAGAATAAAATAATTCACTAGATACAAATAATATTCCAGAGGTATGAATAGTTGGAATTCTAGATAAATAGGTATGC
Organism: Viscum album; assembly: GCA_963277665.1. Taxonomy (NCBI): domain Eukaryota; kingdom Viridiplantae; phylum Streptophyta; class Magnoliopsida; order Santalales; family Viscaceae; genus Viscum; species Viscum album. The sequence continues at coordinate 123,162,568 of OY728138.1, read as the reverse complement.
ACACAGAGTGAGAAACTAAGAGAGTAATTTTATTGAAATGTTGATAAGTATACAATTTAACTGCTTAAAAGATAGAAACAAAAAATGAAGAGGGAATGAAAAAGATACAACAACAAAGATGTGACAAAACAGAGATGCACTGTGGATTTCATCCCATAAAGAACCAAATAAATATCATTATCCAGACTGGTGGACATTGATTGTTGTTAGAAGATCCATTAGCTCAGTTACTCCATCAACTTTTATAACTATGAGAGGTTGTCTCAGTAAGCTATCATGGTAATTTCATGGGTTAATCACATCACCCACAGTCATGTGATCATGAATTTGGATTCATAAGAAGGGAATTATTAGTCATATCCTCTACTATTGGTGGTGAATTACGAGTGATATCTCGTGAAGCTATCAGTCTATGTTGATGACGTCCTCGAGTACCATTTTTTGAAAGATTGTTGGGGGGACTGAACTATCATGGATGGAATTTGATTCTAAGGAGCATGATATGAAAAATAAGAGAAATGAAAATATAAACACTATAGAATATAGCAATGAAATCCCTTCTATATACCAATATAAAAAGTCCATACATGGGTGGGAAACAAAATGATGAAATTACAACCAGCCCAAGTACATGGAAAGAAACCAAAAATCCCAAATGATATAGCAAAGTTAGATCATATATATTCACCAAAAATCTCATCAATAATCATCACACTACATGGTATCTTTATCAAATGACTTTTCATATCCATAATAGTAGCATCAGTAGTAAAGGATGGATGTGTAGTGGAGGTAGGTGGTTGTGTAGAAGAGGAATGGAGATGGGCTGGGGTGGTGGGTGGTGAAGTATTTCTCTATACTGGGGATATGGGTATGGTATCTAGAACAATGAATGGTACCTCAGGGATAGCCATAGTGGCAAACCACTTTCCCCTTTGATCCTACTTCCTCATGAACTCCTACTTGGCGGCAGGTTCAGAGAGATTGGGAGAGAGGTCTATCTAGGTGGAAGGTGGTGGTGGAATAGTGGAGGAAGAAGGACCAGTTGGGAAGGGAGTGGGTGAAGTGGGAAATGAAGTTTTCTCAATGAATGGGAGAGGGTGGTGGGATAATATTTGATGCAGATTCCCAAAAACACACTATATATCGTTATGGAGCATGGTGAGGGTGTAAAAGAATGGTGGGGGTACGTTCGAAGGGGTGGCGGTGGACGTGGTGGTGGGTAAGGTTGTAGTATGTTTGGTTGTCTAAAGAGGATAGGGTGGATCTGGTGTGGCTTCTCCATTTGGTAGCTCCTAAGGTGCATCCCCCTAGATGCCTAGTGCCTAGAAATATAATTCTCCCTCCTCTACAAGAATTTACATCAGGTGAAGGATCATAAGTTAGATAATCTCTAATAGTCTAATGAAGGTTATGGGATGAAAAGCATAAACAATGCCCATGTACCTTGTTTGATGGGTGATTAATGATCCACCCATCAGTGTGGCTCACATACAATGTGCCATAGTATGCTAGTTATGAGCTAACAGGGTGTCCATGATGATAGCTGGGCTGGCCATGGCTATTTGTAGAATCAACACATCCACCTGGTTGACACTATCATGGCTTTATGCCTAGAATACCAACCACATTCCCTAGATCAATGAAAGATGTGAAATTTTGGACCCCAAAACTGAGTGGATTTGGTGATGTGTGGGTCATGATGTGACTGAGGATCGTTGGCTATCATTGTCCATAACTACATAGATATTTTATAAGGTGGGTGTAGCTAAAAGCATCAGATAAAAAGATGAAATGAAAAAATCATTGGTATATATTCCAAGCCCAACGCCAAACTCAGCAAAAGACATCTCATGTGGGATACCACGTAAAAGGAAATAGATAATATCGACCCCAATCTCAATGGTGTCCAAACACTATAAAAATTACTCCCTCTATGTCTCTTAATTTTTCATGATAATGATTCCAATGTGAAGATCTGTTAGGAGGATGGTGATTGCATATGCAGTAGTCTGTAGGGTGAGTATTTGTGTGTCCATGTTCTTATTTGATCTCATGGGATTCACCTATAATTTGATAAGATTAACCAGTTGCATTGGGATAGAGAACAATAATATGGGGTACGAGTGAGGGTCCTCATCATGGGATGTTAGGGTGGTGTCAGACTGCACCTAAGGGGATAATTCAGCGTGAGCTATTTCTAGTGTACAAGGTTAGTCGTTGGCAGTACACAGACTCTTGGATGTAGTTTGTTCTTCGAATAATGATGATTTGGAGGAGGGCGACGTAGTGGAAGAGGGTTGTGGTCGTTTGGTGAGTGGAATTTTTGTAGAAGGGGATTCTGCATGCGATAGTGAGAGAGTGGGAGGGAGAGGGGGACTGCGATGGTGAGGGAGAGGAAGGGGTGGGCGACGTTGATGGAGATGAGTGGGAACTTAATTTTGAGTGAGAGGGATAGGGAGGGGGTTGGTTGGGGACGGTGTGGTAGACGAGTGGGGGGACAATGCATAAGGGGAAGAGGGTATTGGTCTCAACGTTCCAGGACGCAACCTTCAATTTTTAACTATTGAACCAAAATTGTTCATGATGTATAATATGTGATCACATCAGGAAGTGCAATACTATTTAAATTTTTGGGCTAAAAAGATACATGTTTTGAACATGAGGTACATGACTTGTACATAGCTATGGTTTTCCCAATTTCTTTATTACATTTGTACTTCATCTTCCTTAAAACTGTAGATTCATATTCCATGATCATAATATAACATAACTAAAGAGTTACTAAAATATGTGGCCTCCTTGTCAGTGCTTCCTTTAATTTTGTGAGCTTGACTGCTTTTATGTATAGTGGATCTGAAGGCTTCATGGAATGGTTCTTAAATGACCATCAACCATTAACTATTCATATTGAATAGTGACCCTCCATGTCATTGAATTTATATTTTTCTATAGGTAAAAACATGGAAGACCTCAAAAATGACCATGCCATCTTGACTTTAGCATTCCTAGATATACTTTTAATCTTGAATTAAATAGAATAACCTTTTCCCAATAATGATTGTATTTCTTGAACTTCATTTTTCATTCCAATTTTTAATTTTTTTCCATGTATGTCCTTGCATTATCATATGAATATTTCTTTATTTTCTCTAATGTGGTTATTTTTAATAACTATTATTTCAAGCTTTTATCAATCTAGATTCATCTTTTTAATTTGAGGACAAAAAAGATGTTGAAATTCTTCTGTAAGATGACAATGTTTACCATAAACTAGATTAAATGGCGTGGTACATATGGTTGTTTTGTACGCATTTCTGTATGCACATAATACATCATTGAGTACCAGGATCCAATCACTTCTGGTGGTTTTATTAGTTGTCTCTAATATTTTTTTTGGCCACCCGATTTTACAATACGACATTCCCACTTATTTATGGGTGATAGGGAGTTACGTTGTTGAATATATGGCTATGTCATTCAAGAAATTTTCGAACATTCTGGTTTGAGAAATGTGTTCTGTGATCACAAATGAATTGCCTTAGAAATCCAAAATGTTCAAACACACTTTTTTGAAAGAAAATTCATGACTACCTTTGATGTGTCATTTGTTGTGGGTTTGACTTAAACCCACATGGAAACATAGACTACTACCACTAGAATGTAATTCCTTCCATTTGATGAAGGTAATTTTCCCATAATATCAATACCATAGACGTAAAAAAACATTATCTTCAAGAATTGGGTTTTTTGGCATCTCGTTTCTCATTTAAATGATCCCCATTCATTGACATCTATTACATCAATGAAAGAATCCCCTAGTATCATGATGCAATGAGGGCTAGAAAAAATCCACTTTGTATGATCTTTTTTACTGTTCACTCTAGTCCATGATGGATGCTAGTAAGTGATATGTGGCACATATCAATAAAATTTTGTATCTCTTCCTATGAAATGCAATTTTGTAAATGGCCCTTAACACAATTCTTGAACATAAATGGTTTGTCCAAAATTTTATTTTGGGCATCATATAGAAAATTCTTGAGTTGTAGGCATGAGTTGTCACAGTGGAGATATCATGTGTAAAGATACTTTTCCATGTCTAAGAACTAGTTATGGGTCTTAATACTAAATAATGTATCATCTATAAATTATAATTCCATACCAGTCTCACTGTTCTATTTAATGATGGTCATGGGTAATCGTGAGAGGTGGTAGGCAACGACATTCTCTGTTTCTTTAATGTCCTTGATCACAATGTTGACATCTTGCAACAAAGCAATCCATTGTATCAATCTTGGTTTTGTGTCTTTATTGTCCATCATATATCAAAGGGATGAATGTTCTATATGGACAATCACATTGGATTGAATGAGGTATGAACTGAACTTTTAAAAATGAATATAAGATGATATGGGGCTTCTTTTCTGTATTCATATAATTCATGTGGACTTTGTTTGAGGTGTGACTAGAATAATAGATTGGAAGGAATGTGTTTCTAATGGATTTTCTGAGTACAACTCCTACAGTTAGGTTGTTGGAGTCACATATAATCTCAGACACTTTTTTAAAATTTAGTGCAATGATAACTAGAGAAACGGTCAAAATAATTTCTAAATTTTCAAAAGATTATCAACAGTCCTTATTGAATTCACAAGGTTTTTCCTTTGAAAACAATTGTGTTAGTGGACAAGTGACATTTTCGTAATCTTTTATGAAGCATCTGCAAAAACCAACATGCCTAAGGAAACATATAATCCGTTTTATGGTTAATGGTTCAGTTAGATCCTTGATGAATTTGATCTGTATGGGGTCAACCTAAATGCATTATTCATATATTTTGTGTCCTGGCACAATTAATCCTTACCCCATGAAGGGACATTTTTACAAATTGACTACTATACATTTCTACTCACATAATTGGAGAACTGGTTCTTGATTTCTTATACATATATCAAATGATCTTCTGTGGAAAGTGAAATCCTTCATGAATATTTTGATAAATTATTCAACCATACATTGGAATATGTGTCTCATGTACATTGGGAATTTCTCGGGTGTGTTGCACATATTGAATGACCTCCATTTGTATGGAATATTAACAAATTAGTAGGTGAAGGTGTTTTTGAGCCAGTCAGCAGGGTCTACTTCAATTTTAATTTATCATGAATATACATCCAAAATATTATTGAAATTATTTCCTATTATCATCCCAAGAATTTAATCCATAAAATGTAATGGAAGATAGTCTTTAATTTTTTCTTCATTCAAACATCAGTAATTAACACAGACTCTCCATATAGTGATGGAGTGCATTGAAATGAGGTCATTATCAGATTTCTATTCTATAGTGAGTCCACCATTTTTTGTAAATACAAGGAGGGTACTCACCCACTCACTATTAAAGTTATTACTGAATATTCTGGCATCCATAAGCATCACCACTTCCTTCCTGACAACATCGTTAAATAGTTGAGTGATCCGCCTTTGAGGTTGTCATTTTTTCTTTTACATTTTTTTCAACAAAAATACAATGGATTCACTCTAAATGATTTCTTCCATTATAATCTATCACCCCCAAGAAATTGATGTATTGTGTCTTTTTAGGAAATAAACCATTTTTTCCTCTTGATCCTCATATTGTTCAGTGTTTATAATGATGGGAAAGATAATGACTCTCTTATGTATTAATACTTCATCACACTCGGTAAGGGATTCAAGTCCATCTTCAGTTGTTGAATGATGGATGGGGTAAATGGTGGTTTGATGACATTGTTTAGTGGTTAAAAAATGAATTCCTCAAACTCATAGTCTTATTCCTTTTCTGAACTTGAATCATTGGTCACTTCCTCAATATCCATGTCCTCCCCTACTTTTAGAGTGATAGATATGGCAAGAAAGTCAACTGTATCATTTGAATGATGTGAAACCTTTTTCAGGTTAAACAATATGTGTTCTTCTATAACTCTAAAGATCAGACATCCTTGATTATCATCAATCAAAGGATTTTTTTTCTAGTATGGGACTTCCAAGAATGATCGGGACATCTCATTACTCTTCTATGTCTAAAAATATATTGTCTTCTAAAAAAATGAATTTTTTGACATTAACCAAAAAATATTCAAGAATACCACATGGACACTAATATGAAAGATCAACTAAATACAATTATATACTTGTTGCCTTCATCTTTGGGTGTCTATGTTTGTGGAAAATAGTCATCGACATCAGGTTAATGTTGGATCCAAGATCACAGAGCACTCATTAAAATTTGAACTCTCCTATTGCACATGAAATTTAAAATCGTCATGTATCAATCATATTTAGTTTCATTTTCTTCCATATAACAAAAAATAGTTCTTCAGTTGATTATTTGAATCATATATCTTCTATCATTCTATTATTTGATATAAATTTTTTGATAAATTAATCATAAAAATTATTTTGAGAAATTGTCTCACAAAAAGGAATGTTGATATGCAATTATTTTAACATTTTGAGGAAATTTTTTTACTGACCCGCCTACTCACCTAGACTTGATCATTCCAGAAAGGGTAGGGGTGGCCTATATGGAGGAGGGGCTACATAAAAGGGTTTCTTTTTATTTGGGCATGATCATTCTCAGTTTTAATTGCATATAGTTATGATGTGGGGATGGATTCATCTACATATTTTGGTTGTTGCTTGGGCTCCTCTTGTGGCCTTGATTACATTTATTTTTTGATGTCTAATATGATTCCACCCCAGAAAACTAAAACCTTATATTCATCTCATAGGTATTTATCAAGGTTACTCTATAGAGTACCATGTAATATTTGAGATGTGGGTTTTGAGATATTCCCCATTTCTATCTTTTTGTTTCGTAAGTTTGGTTACTCATTTTTCATTTCTATCTCTCGTGTGGTTATCCTTTGATCTAAATTTTTTATTAAGGATGTCATTAGGTTCTCCAGGTTACATTTCAGTGGAGTAGGTTGATGTTGTGGTCTTCTATGGGTTAGAGTAAATTGTGGTTGTTGATGGGGCCACAGAAAGAGGTTTTGCAGATATTTCTATTGGTGTGGCATCAAGTAAGGGTTCATTGATGGATACCCTAGTGTTCCCTAGTTTTAGAAATGTGTTTTACCACTAAGAAGCTGAAAATATCCTTGATTGTTTTAAGGATACTACTGAGCAGACCTCTGTTGAAAAAATGGTTGTCGTTTTTGCTGCTGCAATGGTTGACCTTATTGATTGTAATTGATGTATTTACAATACTGTGGTCCCTCATATACATCTTTTACATCTTGGTATTAGTGTGTTCTACTTCTTATCTCCCATGATTGGATCTCCATGATTATGTTAGGAGGGGTAGTCTAGTTGGTATTTGAAATAACACATTCCTCAGAGTTAGTGATTCATCTTACACTGATAAATAGGTGGTCTCATCAATATGGTGGATTCCACATTCGGGTGGTCCATGGTCACTATTCCATAGACTATAATTGTGGGATACATCATCCAAAATAGCTGTTGTTGGATCATTTATTTTGAACTTCAGACGTCAATCAATGTCAACATCGAAAACTATTTGTGTCGCAGGATGGAGTTCTTTATAAAAGGTTTGAATTTGAATCCAAGTATCATTTCTGTTATGTGTACATTATACCAAGAGTTCTTTGAATCGATCCCAACCATCCCCTAAATATTCTCCATCTAATTGTGCGCGGTTCTGAATGTCATTCTTGAATTTATAGGTTCCAATCAGGGGAAAATACTTATCGAGAAACATTCTTTCTAGCTCATTTGAAGTCATGATTGACTTGGGATCTTGTCCTTTCATCCAATAATTAGCTCAATATCATAATGAAAATTAGAATATACAGAGTCTTACAGGGTCAGAAGAAGCTCCCTAGTTTTTAAAAGGATCCCAATCCTCTAGAAAATTAGAAATATGTTCATGTGGGACATCACCCAGAAGGCCTCTAAACATTATCATGTTCTAGATTATATGGATGGGTCCATGCATGATTTATGTGGTATGGTCTCTTACTGGTGGGAGAATGATGCTTGGTGTAACACCATGGATTGATGGAAAGCTAGAGTCCCTAATGGTCTTGTTTAGTGTGCATTGAGTGTTCTCTCATTATGATTTGATGAATTGGATGGTTGGGTCCCACGTAGTGATGTTTCTTAGCTATTGTTGACATGTAGAGTGAAATCATATGCTTTTTTATCATGGGATCAACGGCCAATGGTTTTTGTGCATCATGTTTCCTTGATCTCGTCAAGATACCTTGGTATATGAACTAAAGATGAAGGAGAAAACGCATGGGTTTCTAGAGATGAAATATAGAACAAATGTTGTGGGAAAGGTAATATAATTTCATATATAAACTATTGTTTTTTACAAAATGACATTGACTCCCTAGAAATGACGTTATAAATATAATGTCCTCTATGTGTTGGAGTCATTACTATCATCGGCATGAATAATATTTGAATTTATAATTTTTCCCAATCAATAACCTCATACTATGACAATGTGTTGTGGAAGTACGAGGATGAATACATAGGGAGACTACTGTTATATTTCTATAGGATCGGGTTTCTAAATATTATAAGGGAATCCTTTCTAGAAGTCTTTTGTTTGGGAGTTGGGTTATGTTATGTTTCAAACTGATTTAATTTCAAAAATGAGTGGTTGGGATCGACTCTTGTATTTGAGTGAAGATGAACTTTAATTCTAAACATGTAAAGGTCTTATGTATTAGTCTATAAAGAAAACATAGGTCTCTGGCTTACTTTTTTCTTACCCTTGTTGTTGTAACTAGGAGGTATCTATTCCATAGTCGATAGATAAAGACATCCTTGGTGCATTATGTTCGGATTTTTGAACCAAAATAGTGTTCAATTTTAGTTGTCATAACATAGTCTACTGAAACTAAGATAGGTTCATTAGTTTGACCATCATGTGGTTAGAGACTTTCATATAAATGGGATAGAAATGGGGTTCACATCCTACTTAATAATTCAATTAGTCCTTCAAATTTCATATTTAAAGGTATATTTATTTAAGCAGAAACATTGTTTGATATCTACCCCATTAAGAATATAGCTACTCATCGAGGGGTAGGATGTAATTTTAAAATTGGATGACAACATGATTGATAGATTGATTAATGTGATAATTTATATGTTGGATAATGGTAAACAAACATGTACTTAATAAAACAAAATTATAAAAAAATACTTTCATAAAACATAGAATTGGAAATCAAAACTAATCGCAATTGATAGAAATGAAGGCATCAAAGAACAGAGGCTCCATGGAATTTGGATAATTAATAATGAACCTATACTATTTTTTGATAGTTTAGAGTGTAAAGGAAGAAATAATTATCTAGGGGGTGAAAGGGAGAAGAGATGCATGTCCCATATTCTTCAAAATTCTCTTTCGCTCCCCTTCTAATATCGGCATCTTTGGTCACAACATGTATCATAGGTACAATATGTGTAGCCTCGATCTGCGTCACATCCTATGGATTTTCAATCTCTAGAGTGGTGCATGGGTCCCTAGATAAGTTAAGAGGTTAGACTTGGTACACGATGTGAGTATGTAATTAATGACGTGTTCCACATCTTTATCTGGTTTTTTTATCAATCTTCACAAATTTCTTTCCTTGAGGTTTTGATTGGATTCACGACATGTATGGTCTAGTCACGATGTGTTGATTCAGTATCCATTAGGATTCGTTCCATGCTCATGGATTGGGTTCAAAACATGAGGCATGATGTGATCTTCAAGAACATGATGTGAACTCCATCATCACAACATGTACTTGGTCAGTTTTTCTTATTTTCTACCATTTCATTCTTGAAAAACTATGAAGCTTTTATTCTTATAAAATTGTTCACATACCATGTGCATTATCAAATAATTAAATGAGGAGATATGAATAAATTATTGTAAAATGTATATACAAATTATGTTTATGAAACACCAACCCAGTGTTTATTACATTGAGGAAGTTTTATCCCTTCTGTCCTACCCATTGGGATTATATTTCTTATCAGTTATACATATAATATGATTTTGTTTTAGTGAATATATAATTATCTTGGGATGTATCATGAATTTAACATATATATATATATATATTATATATATGTAACTATTTTTATGGAATTTTTGTAACAGCCATGGTTTTTTATATATATACACAATGTTTGATAGTGTACTTGATACACCACATCGAAATTAAATGAATTACAAAATATTATTTTTATAATAGAAGTTTTTTTCTTAAATAGCAGAATGCTAGGAATGGACATGGTAAACTAATTTTTGAAAATATGGCTACACGTTTATATATAATTTATTATTTGGTGAGCAATAAATTAAAAATGTATAATCCATTTTTCAAATAAAAGGAAATATGTTTCAGAAAAACAATTTAAATATAAAAAATTATGTTTTTACCAATAATTAAAAAAGAAAAACTTGTTTGAATATATGAATGGAATGTACATATATATTTACTATATTTAATTAAATTTTAAATTTAATCATATTAATTTCTAGAAATTTTTTAAGGAATGATCGAATTTTACGATGAAAATAAGATTTTTTTAAAAAGGAATATCTACATCCTTTTGATTGAGTAGTAGTTTTGAATATAGATTTTGATCCATAAATAAATACTATATAAAAATATAAACCTGTTATTTAAAATAATAATATAAAAATTTACTTTGGTTTATTTTGTCACATTTTTTTATAACCGTTACATATTGATGAATAAAAAAATATTATATTTATAATGGAAACTACTTTTTTCATGTTTATTGGTATTTATAGATAATATTTTACACTTCTTTAAGGTATAATTTACTCAATATTTTATAATTTAATTAAAAAAATGGAATAAATTTTACATTGAATTTTTATATAATTATATTTTAATATTTTATACATTTTTAATTTAACAACATGTTCTCTCAATACGCCAATTAAATTAATTATTTTATAATTTCATAAAATTATGTGATTTAAATATTTAATAATTTCTTCCATATATTTAATTATAAATTAATAATTTATAAATAGTCCCATTATATTTTTAGAAAATATATAAATAGTAAGATTGGAAATTTTTATTAGCAAGTTTATAGGTAAATCATGTAAATGAAGGGAAAAATTATATTATACTCATTATCAAATTTCCCAACCAGTAGTCTTAATTTTATTAGTTGAATAACTTTATTCCATAATCATTAAATTATATGTTATGTCACCATTTAAGGATTTTTTTGTGATAATAAAACAATTGTAATATTATATTCAAGGGAATGTTAATTTTTTCAAACTATTGTTTGAAAGAAGAGATTCTATTAAATATTTTGTAATATATAGGTTATGTTGGAATATTAACAATATTTATAAATATATTGTTTTTATCTATATTATGGTAATTTATTTATAAATTTCAGTGATAGAATAATATGTTAAATCGTGACACAATCATTATTCTGTAATTTTTTTATTAAGGGTTTATTGAAAAAATGTTATTAAAAGTATTAAAATAAATGAAATTTGATATAATTAATGTAATAAATGAATTTTATGTATTCCTTTTAAAATTAATTGGTGCATTAAAAAATCTAATTTTTCTTGCAGTTATGATATTTTTGAAATGCCTTGTAATGAATAGTTTGAATTTGTCATTAATGATATTGGGGAAAAAATTATTTTCAATTAAATGATATATAATTTAAAAAAAACACAGTTGCACAAAATTATTGGAATAAGTCTTATAATGTAAATAATTAATCATTTATGGATTTTATAAATTACATATTAATTATATTAACACATAATGTGTAAATTACCTGATGTCATAGTAATAATTTAAAATTTCAAATAAGTGTTAAAGCTAAAAAGTAAGGATTAAAAACTATTCAAAAAATATTTCACTTTTTTTTCAAACATGTAATTTCAAAAAAAAAATCTTATATTCAAAATTAATAATTTTTGTTCCACTTTAAATATGAAATTAATTTTTATTAATTTATGTTTTGATGATTTCTAATTGTTCCCCTACACTCTCTTATAAAATTGAAACCATTAATATATTTTCTTCACACATAAAAACAACTTTTATCATGGTAAATAAATACCCTAATTCCTTCTTATAATCCATCCCTATATTCTAGAGGCATTATTTTGTAATAATAACCCTCTTATAGGTGTTAATGTCTTAATCAAAGTAGATCATCTCAAGAAAAGTTATCATTTTTAATTATGTGTTTCTATATTGTTTAATATTATACATCGTTATAATATTTATTCCCCCATGATTTAATATTAAATTAATTAACCTCACATAATTTAAATTTTGTTACATTAATATCACTTTCTAAATCCATATCCATTTCAATCACATGGGAAACAAATTATCATTCATGTGTACTTTGAACTACCGCATCACAAACTGATATAATTCATTTTCCATAATCATCAATAAATACCGGTTATAATGATGGAATTAAATTTTTTATATTATATTAATGATATTCCTATCATTATGAAATGATAATAAATAATTTACGTTGTAATTCCATAGCCTTAATCATTACATAAAATTGTGATACAATAATATCTTGACATTAATTCACATTGAGGATCTTTTTAGGTTTATGTATTTAGAAAGTTAAGTCATCACTAATACAAAAAACAAAAATATTAAAAATTAGAAACTTTTACTTAGTATCAATTTTTTTCATTAAAAAAATGTTTAAAAAGAAACATTGTTTCGTTTCATGTTTAAACAATATAGCTTTTCCTTGAACCCATCCTACACATTATTCTTCTTTATATCCTATGATAAAATTTCAATACATAGGATAAGACTAAGAATCTCAGTAAGGGATACAAAAAGAAAGAAAACAATTAGCCTTGTGAAAACATGTAAACAATGAATACTTTATCAGAAAATAATACATTTTACCTTTATGATGTAATAAATACACATCACTGAAAATAAGCTCACTGCTTAACGATTATGTTATCAAAAGATTACATTAAACCCATATAAAGAGTCATATAACATATAATGGTAACATGGGAAAAATCATACATAAATTGAATAACCATACAATTGACTTCCACACATATCACACTTACAAATGGATTAGCCATAAGACTGACTCTTATACCCAATGCATTAGAGGTTATAACAAAACCACCCAGTAATGGTTTATCATGAAACCACTCATATTTCATTTATCACGTAACCACCAATCCTTTTATTATCTTGTAACCACTTGTTAAATGTCCCTGGAAAATTATATCATCATAACACAAAAAAGATTGAAATTATTAACTCTTAACTTATAAAATATCACTTTCAATCACAATGAATCAATTAAATATATTTGTATAATCAAATAATTATTAAAACCATTTTCAATACCAAATTACCAAAAATGGTAATATATTTTTTAATATTCATTTAAAAAAATTTGTCTTATAGAGGAATCCACATATCATTTAATAGTCATTGGGGAAGAAAAGTCTTTCTCACTGCGTCTGTTAAAAGATATTACTTTTTTTCATTTAGTAAAATGCTTCGTAGAAATCGACTCATTTATAAAAACATTGAATTAAATTAAATTTCAAATGAGTTAATAATACCAAATATAAAAAGAAGGTGGTTTATAACATCATAATATGCCTCAATGAACGAAGATTGAGACGATGCCCATTACCATTAGTCCAAAATGTCATGTACAATCTTTATATTATTGAATAATAAACATGTGTTAATTTATAAAATTTTGATAACATTTTTCCAGTTTATATTATATATTATATCACTTTTTACCATGTTATAAAAACTACATAATTATTTATGTTCATATTGGACTTTTTATCAATATTTTGTACTAGATTCAAAAATGAACATGGTTTGATGTGACAATTCAAGGTGTTGATATTTTTTTCCTCTCCAGAATAATATTCATGAAATTTACATAATTTTTATACATAAATTAAACCTTTAAATTAAACTGTTGTCTGTGGTAATTAAAAATTAACAATGTTATATTCATTTATAAGGTAGGTCATACATATGTGTGAGTAACATTATCCATATTTCATTTTACATTATTTAAAAAATTAATGTTTTATTTTAACATTCTAGAATTATCATAAAATAATTAATAAAATATTATTAATTTAAATGTAATTATATATATCAATCATGTGATATAAAAAAAGTTTCAAATCGCTTCGTGGAGGTAATAGTTCACACGTACACAAGAACAAAGTTCTCATTTTCATTTCCATTGAAAATAAAAATGAAATTAATATATTATTATCATATAATGAATAAAATTTTATTAATATAATATATGAACATTAAATCATCATTATAACTTATTATGAGAGACTATTATAAATGATGAATTAAATCGGTTCATGGATGTGATAGTTCACACGTACACACGAACAATTAATTCATTTTCCATTTAATGGGAGTGGATATGGATTTAGGTGATAATATTATCATAATAATATATAAATATAGCAAGGATACTAGATTTATTATAACATAAAGTTATGAGGATATTTGAAGGAAGTGGAAAAATAAATGAATTGGAAATATTAAATGAAAATAATACCTTATATTCAGTGGATCACCTTTACAGAACACCTTAATACCTCTAAATAAGGTGTCCTAACTAAACCTAGGATTATATAATATGTTTTGGGACACTGGGGAGGTTTTTTTCATGTATTTGATAAACCAAAATTTTTTGGAAGTGTTTGTCATAGAGAGGAATGAGTGGCATTTTATAGGATAAGGGAGGGGCCCCCTTGGAACTATTAAAAGTATTAAATTAATAAAAATTTGATTTCATTCTAAAATTTACCAAAAAAAATATTTTTATGATATAATGATTATATTTCTGAATAATATCATCTAATAATTTTTAGTAATGTATTTTTTTAATTTTAAACATTCTTTTTTTGCTACACTGTTAATTTGTCTCTTTTAAATTTTATTGTTGTAATAAATTTTTTAACATTTAAGGGTTATAAATTTTACTTATATGTGGTTAATTTCCCAAAAACAGATATTTAATGACCATATATAAATCATAATAGTTATTTTTTAATTTATAATTTTTTTATTTTTAATGAATTTAATAAAATAATATTTTTCTAAAAAATCTATAGTGCCAAAATTAACACTATTAATTTCATTCAATATAAATAAAATAAAAATAAGAAGATAAATGAGAGAAAATTAATTTAGTATACTTATAATATTTTATATTCACCAATAAATTTATTATCTGGAATCAATTAGTTAAAATTATATTTATTTTAATATTATTAGTATGATTTATTTGGTTCTTCCTTTAATAAATCTATTATCGCATCATCATTATGTGATTAATAAATTTAAATATTAATTTATTAAAATTTATAAGTAAATAACCATGATGTAGGATATATTTATAGATTTCAAAATAATATTTATAGTTTAAGAAATAGCTTATATAGATCCCTATTAAAATCATATTAATAATTAGAGACTTATTTGTGACATATTTTTCATCACATTAATGTAAATGTTATAAATGTCATAATCACTCCCATGTGGCTTAAAAATTGAATCATACTGAACCAATGATTGAATTAGTCAACCATAAATCAAAAAATATGGTTAGGAAATGTTTCAGTGTAGTTTTATATTATTATAATATTATGTTTACCCATAATTACCCAATTTAACATTAACCATCATAAATAAAAATAATTTCTGAAGTTTATATTTAAAATATAAAAAAATAAAAGGGGCATAATTGAATAATTTAAGCCATATTATTTCAAATATGAAAACAATTTTTCCATATTCAAAAAAAATAATTTTCAAAAATTAATTAAATATTAATCGTGTTGACAGAATAAAAAATAGTTTTTTATGTAAAATGTTAAACAGTTCAAAAATATATTATACTCATTTTCATTTTGATATTGATTAAAATGACATAAATAGTACTCAATGATAAAAATATTATATAATTATACAGTAAAACCAATTAAATGTATAATATAAATATATAAAAACATTTCATGAGAAGGAAACTATGAATTAAAATGCAATATTATTTACAATTCAATAATATGAATTTTATCTGACAAATACTAGAATTTTATCCAAATTAAATTATGATGTCCCAAATCTGAAGAAGATGTTTATTTTTTCAAAAATAACATATAAATGCAACAAAAACATATATAAGTGGTTTATTTATCAGATTTTGGAAAATTTTCCTTATAAAAAATATAAGAGAATATTACGCATAAAAATGGATTTATTCTAATTTTAAACCTCTAAATTTATTTAGATGAAAGTAAAAATAATGAAGAAACTTGTTTAATGATAATATATTTAGTTCTATTAATTACATTCAACACAATGCCTATGTGATAACTTCTATTTAAAATAATAATATAAATAATATACTACTTTTCTTTATAACACAGTCATGTGTGAAACTAATGATTTTGGGGAAACCCATTGTTGTGTGTTGAGTACACTATTATACATAGCATCCCCTTTAATTTAAAATTAATATTTAACTCATAAATTGTAATATATTGGAAAATATATTATTCTATAATTATCTGGGATGTTACATCCTTCTCCCCTTTTGAAATGAGAATCTTTATAATATTATTTACTAATAAAATAAGAGGTAGTATTTATCCCTCATTGATTTTTCGGACTCCCATGATTCTTATTAAACCATATGGTTGTTCCATAAAACCTTAATCTAATGAATCACTTTTTTCCACTACACTTTCTCTCAAAGGTGAATAATTTTGACCGGTTGTTACTTATAAGAATTATTCTCCTTTAAATGAACTAATTCTTGACCCAAAACATGATATGGATACAGCATATAATTTATTCACATTAAATCATGAAAAACATTGTTTACATTGTTTAAACTAGTATGTAAATTCACACTCTATGAAACTAA
Organism: Viscum album; assembly: GCA_963277665.1. Lineage (NCBI taxonomy): Eukaryota > Viridiplantae > Streptophyta > Magnoliopsida > Santalales > Viscaceae > Viscum > Viscum album. The sequence continues at coordinate 123,145,528 of OY728138.1, read as the reverse complement.
TCCCACATTCTCTGGGATTTCATAGGGTTCAATGAATAATGGACTCAGCTTCCCCTTCATACCACAACACACTTCACTTTTCCAAGGAGAAACTCTAAGAAATACTAGATCACCAACTGGAATCAAAAGATCCTTTCTCTGTTTATCTGCCTAACTCTTATTCTTTCCTTGTGTTTTTCTTCATGTGTTTCTAAATAAATTGAATGTTTTCTACATTTTCATCTACCAATAATATTCCTATAAACTTCTATTCTCCTACATCATCCAAAAAATATGGAGTTCAACACCACATTCCATATAATTCTTCAAATGGTAGCATCTTTATATTAGAATGTAAACTATTATTATAAGAATATTAAACCAATTAATGATGTTGATCCTAATATTCCTATTAGTCCATATATCAAGCATTTAGCATATCCACCGAGGTCTGAAATGTCCATTCAGACTACCCATCTAATTAATGATGAAACATTGTTCTGAAATTTAACTCAACCAATAGACTTTTTAAGGCTATTCCAAAAGTTAAAAGTTTACCAAGAATCACAATTAGACACAATATAGTGGGTAACTCCTTATTACCGGACTATTTCTCTAATAAACATCTTTGAATGTTGAACATGATATAGAGTACCTTGAACAGGTATAAAATGAGTGTATTTAGTCAATCGATAAACAATATCATAGATTACATTATTACCTCTAGAAGTCCAGGGTAATCCCACAACGAAATCCATGGTTATATTTTCCCATTTCCACTCAGGCACTAAAAAAATGTTTAATAATCAATTTAATTAACTACCTTTCTACTTCAACCTATTGAAAAATAAAACATCTTAGGGTAATTTTAGCAAAATAATTTTTCATTTCATCCCACTAGTAATACTCTCAATGGTCTTTGTACATCTTATAGATTCAAAGATGAATAGTAAATGGATAAATATAAGCTTCCCAAAACAAAATTTCTTCAACTATGAAACAGAAGGCACACATAAACACTTCACCAAGCTCAAAATGTAGTCTTTAACAATGATAAATTTAAATAACTTACCCTTCTGAACATATTCTTATTGTTTATGGAACTCATTATCTTTTTTCTATACCTGATTAATTTTGGTTGATATAGATAATTTTAATGACACCTAAATCAATGTAGAGAAATTTTCTAGCCAAAAAACATATAATCAAATATTCATAAAATCATAAACCAAAGGATATTGTTCCAAACATAGCAACGTAAAAGTAGCATTGCTTTTTCAACCCAAAGCATTAGTCGCATTTTTTACCTTTATGGGATATTAATGAGTTATTCAATCATAATGAATTATTAATTCCCACCATCACCTCGGTCTCATGATCAATTAATTTTATATGAATATATATTTCAATCATTTTTAATTAGTATATCTTTCACATTGTATACCAAAAAAAAGATTCATCCTCATATATAATGAAAAAACAATAAACACATATTCCAATCATGTGTAGGGTAATATAAATAATGATGTTTAAACTAACATGAATCATAAAATATTACTTTTTGATTCTGTATTATGGCCAAACTATGACCATTAAATGAAGCATCACTATAGATAATAAACTCTCCATTCATAGAAGCTATGGCCCACACTAGATCATTTACTAATCTTTATTTCCATCCCTAAAAGCAATAATCACATTATTTTATCAAAATAAACATAAATTATATACATGTTAACTTAGTTAGTGTTCTCAATTATATAAAAAATATATAAAAAATCATCAACAATAAACCTCTAATCGAAGAAAACAATAAATATTTGTGATATTGGTAGGTCTTGGACACTCCTTGAAAATCATTTTTTAGAAGGGGAGACAATTATGCCATATTTAGACAAAACATGACCAAGGAATCAAACGTTTTGTGACAAAAATTCACCCGTAAAAAACATTCCATATTGTTTATTTTCATTTAACGTTTGACAAACAAGCCTTACATGTTTTCTTGGTTTCTTAATGCTTTAAAAATGTACCAAAATATCACCTATAAAAAAACAAAATATTGTCCCAAAACTGATGAATTTCTTCTTTACTAATATTCCCAAATAGAGCAGGTTAATTAGATAACTCAAATGGAATAACTAAAAACACATAATTCCCGTATCTAATTTGGAACATTGTCTTTTAAATGTCATCCTCTTTCACCTTCATCTGAGGTTACCCATACCTCAAATAAATCATCGAAAAACACATAGCTCCATGGAGTTATTCAAAAAATTCACTGATATGTGGAAAATGATTTATTTTCCTAATAGTGATGTTTTTCAAGGATATGCAATCAATACATTGCCTCATTAAACCTTCTTTCTTGTTCACAAATAAAACAGTAGCATCCCATAGTGAATTTCTAGTTTGAATGAATGATTTTTAAAAAATATAATGAAACAATATCTTAAATTCCCATAATTATACTTGATCCATTTGATAAGGAGGTTTGGTAATAAACTTATCATTAGGTACAAAAAATATTAAATTCAGCCTCTTTCTTAGTATCATTATCTGGAAAATAATGTGTTAAAACATATATGAATTCATTCACTATTGGAATTTCAATAATGAAAAATCGTTATTTCTTTTCAACTTCTTGAGGTTGATAAATTTCACTACCATATCTAATCACTATCTTAGCTACTTGGTATGTTTTCATATGTATGAAATCAATGAATAAATCTTTCATGTTTTTGTAATCTATTTTATCATGATAAACTGAAATTCAAACTGTATCCAAAATAATATCAAATTTCACTATAGGAAGTAAAAAAATATTTTCTGGAAAACCCATACAACTTATGATAATAGGAAGAGTCCAAAAAATCATTGTTTCTTTAATACTTTCACTATGAGTTTTTACCAATAGTTCAATATCAGATTCATTGGGAGGTATTTATAATTACTTTCAAATGCTCTCAGAAATGAATGAATGTGACGATATTTAGTTAAATAGGGTATTGTATTATTTTAAATAAACCTATAAAATTCCTTAAAAAACCTCATATGATGGCCCCACATCAAATGTAGTAGTAGAAAATAATTTTTCCATGCCCTTATGAATTTTTTCTTTCTTGTTTTTACCCGAGGTAATAAAATTTAGACACACATTGGCATAATGGCCCAGCTAATTGAAACTAAAACATCTTATCTCCAACATTCATTGCATGCCTGATTAACTCCCTAGCAGTAACGAGATGTATTCCCAATCTTACAACATTAGAAGAACTTCCCATAATTTGAGATACATTATCTAGGATATTATTTACAACACGTCTCACATGTTGAAAATTTAGTTTTCTTACCTCTAATCTTATTGGATGAATGTTTTTCCATTTCATACCAACACGATCACTTCTTTTTCTTGGTCTCATGAATTACAATATCATCATAAATCTTCATTTATAATTTCTTAGAATATCAGACAAGTTTCTCAAAGCGTTTGAAGGCATGAGATTCTAAATACCTTCGATATTTTGTCTTTAATCATACGTAAAACCAATCTATATTAAAATTAATTTCCCATATACAATATTGGATGTACCTTGACAATTGGGGGAAATTTTATTCATATGAAACCAAATAATATTCCACATTTTTCTTAATTCCATGAATTTATTTTCAATCCTATTTCAAACATACTTCAGAAAATATTTCTCAATGAAGATGTTCTTATATTGATCTCATTCCATGGCATCAATATTTTCACCTACTCTGATATTTGTAATCATTGGCAAACACTAATCGTCTTAACCTTTAATATGTTAATTAAAACATGAATAATGTTTTGATTTCCTGAAGACCACATTACATTGAAAATCATTCTAGTTCTTTAATCTAACCTTCAACATGCACATGAGAAGATGGTACTATGAATGATAGAGGTATTGACTCATGAAATGTTCCAATACTAACATATTTTTCTGCGGTTGATCTAGTTGATCCCATGCATGGACAAAACCATTATTTATCTCCTGATTCAACTAAGTCATAAATATAAAGAACAATTCAGTTCTAATTTCATCCTTATTAGGATTCTAATCATGAAGGTTGTTTTCCACTTATTCCTTCCCAGTACATCGATCATGTTTTCACTACAGAAGAACATTCCGAACCGAGCTATTTTATACGGAGAAACATGGTAATATCTGAATTATGTATCATTTAAATTAGAAAATAAATTAAAAATCCTATATTTATATTTTATTAAAAATATTATAACTCCAAATGTTCTCAAAACTAGCATATGATACAAACTATAAGGCCCCAACTTCCAATATTAAATAATTTTGAGATAAGTCTGTAATTTGAATTTAACAATCATTGATGACCCTTTCAGATTTAAGGATTTATAGACTTAGATCATTAATCATACATAAAAAATTTAATATTACAATGTATACACATATAATCACTATCATTTTTTTCATAAAACATAAATTTTTTAAAATAAACATGGTTTCTTTTCATATTTAAACATCATGTCTTCTCATTGATCCCATCAATAAAATTATGATTATTTAAATTATATTAAAAACATTTTTAAATTTTTGGATAAGCATATAAATATCATTAAAGTATACACAAATAATGATAAACTATTATTCTTTTGAAAAATATAAACCACGTATACATTATCACAATTTAATACTTTACACCTTTAAGAAGTAGTAAAAACACTTTCTATAATGTAAGATCATTTATTAATATTTAAATCAAAATTTTACTATAAAACCCATATAAATCAACATATAACATATAAAGGTAATTTGTGAAATAATAATACATTAATGGAATAACCAAACGGTTGAATTCCGTACATATCATTCTTATAAATCGAATAACCATACAGCCGACTTCCTTACACAATGCACAGGAGGTTTTATCCTAATAACCCATCATTGAATTATCACGAAACCAACCATATTTAATTTATAACATAACCACCCATATTTGGATTATCATGTAACCTCCCATTAAATGTTCAAGTACCATTATGTAATCATAACACAAAAATGATTAGAATTGTCAACATTTCAGTCATAAAATTTCATTTGAAACCCCAATGAATCATGTCATGGTATTAATATAATTAAACCATCATTAAAACCATTTGAAACACAAAACACCTTAATATGAAATATTATATCTATTTTCCTTTTAAATAAATTTTGGCTTGTAGAGGAATCCAAATATCAAATAATGCTAATAGAGGTGAAAAGATCATTTTTACTGCATACATTAAAAAATCATTTTTTATTTCAATAAAACACATCATTGAAAATGAATATATTTAAAAACCATTAAATAATGATAAATGATAAAAATGTTATTTATACATGAAAAAAATATTATTTTATACCATTAGAATACACATCCATGAAAGGAGATTGATACGATGTCCCATGCCATGAGTGTGACATACCATTTACTACATTTATATTCCATAAAAATAAAATTATTTTAAATTTTATACATTCATAAGATCCTTTTTCAAGTTTAATATTTCTTTTATATCACTTATTACATTGTAAAAAAAATTACATAATTATTTAGGATCATATTAGATTTTTTTTTCAATGTTTGGTACTTGACTCAAAAATGAACATGGTTTCATGTCACTAGTCCGTATGGTCAGATTTACATCATCTCTAGAATGATAATCATTATTTTATTATCATTTTAATACATAAATTATTCCTTTTATATAAAACCATGAAGTGTGGTTATGAATAATGAACAACATTATATTCATAAATATTCATTAATAATTATTGAATAGAGATAAGTATTATTCTTTCATACCAGACTTATCACAACATAATTAATAGCTTAATATTTATATAAATATACATATATATATATATATCATACAAGTGATATAAAAAATAAAAATGAGTCACATTCCTTCAGAGAGGTGGTAGTTCAGTTATACGCACAAACTATGTTATCATTTTCATGTGCAAGGTATGTAAGAACCCAATTTATATATTATTATCATATAATTACTAATATATCAAAAATATAAAATATGAACACAAATTATATTATAATAACCTATCAAGAGGGACAACTATGAAAAATGAAATAGATCGATTCATATATGTGATAGTTCACATATACGCATAAACAATTAATTTCATTCTTATTTAATGGAATAAGAGATGGATGTAGATATAAATATTATCATAATAATATCTCTATATATTTAAGAATGTAGATTTATTAAATAATCATGTTTGGGAAAGATTTAAAGTGTTTGATGAAATCAAATAAAAATACATAATTAAAACAATACATCTTCTTATGTTGATCACCATTAGAGACCACCTTAACACCTCTATGGTTGGTGTTATGCCTAAAATATAGCATCAAGAGTGATTTTAGGGATTATATGAAGGTTTTTGGTTAGATAATGGCTAAACCAAAAGGTTAAAGAAATATAAGAAATAACGAATTATGAGTTCCTTTTTATAGGAGAGGGTAGAGCCACCATGGAAAATAATAAAATTATTACATTAATAACAATTTTATTATGATTCCAAATGGTCCAAAAACCATTTATTTAGAATATTAGATTATAAGAGATTAAAATAATATCATCAAATAATTTTTAAACATTTATTTTTACAAACATTTTCATTTTAGTTCACCCATAATAATTTTTTTATTTAAATTTTGGTTGCAATATTTTAAATATTAAGAGCCTATAAATTTTACGTATTTTGGTCCAATTTCCCATAAATGGATTATTTATGATCTTTTAGAAATTATAATAGTAAATTTTTAATTCTTAATATTTTTTTATATAATTTATTAATATAATAATTTTTTAAAAATATCAATAGTGTTTATTTTGAAACTATTCGTTTCATTTATTTAAAAAAAATCAAATTATATATATAACTTCTATTAACAAGTCTAATTCACTTATAATATGTCATGGTCGCCTATAAAAATTATTTATGGCATAAATTAGTTCAAATTATATTTATTTTAATGTTATTAATATAATTTATTTTATTTTCCTTTAATAAATCTATTGTTTTATCAGCATTGTGTTGTAAATAAGTTAATAATTTAATAAAAAAAAATTAACATGATGTAGGTAAAATTTTTAACTTTTTAATGACTATTTAAAGTGTATGAGCTCACTTATATAACTCAATATTAGAATTTTTTCAGTAATAAGAGCCATGTTTATGACATATTTTCCTTTACATAAAATTAAATATAAAAAATTTCATAATCACAACAAAGTGGCTTCAAATACCACATTCTTAGCCCAATTAGTTCCTTGTTCATCCACAACTCATCCAATAATATTTGGAAATGTGTTATGGTGGTTTTAAATTATTATAATATAATTTTTACCATTACCCTACATACCATTAATAGTGGTGAAAAAATAATTACTAAAGTTACTATTCATAATCTCTAAAAAATAGACCAATTTACATAATTTTGACCTTCTGGTTTTACTTTATTTATTTTTGGAATTTAAAAAGGATTTTAAAAATAAATGTTTATTTTTTTTAGGAAATTTATTTTCACATGTGGTTAAAAGTTTTTTTATTGGGTTTTTTGATGATTCTGATTTATTCATGGAATAATCCTTATAATTATATGTTTCAGGAAAACATGATACCAATTATATAAAGGGTACATACCCATTATAGATCATGAGAATCATATGAGCCTGATACAACTTATACAAAGGGTTGGGGGCCATTATAGCTCATAGTTGAACCCGATATAGATTACATAAAGGGTGATCCCCATTATAAATCCCCAATTCATTGGGTAATAATAATATTGGACTATTTCCATACGTTATAACCAATTGAAATGATTTTACGTATTTGATTATATATGTCAACAAAAGTAGTATTAGAATACTTCTTTGGGGTTTAATAGGTTTATTTGGAAAAAAATTGTGTGTGTTACCAAAGTGAAAATGTTTTCATTAATTACCTCAAAAGAAATTAAATGGTTATTCTCTTTTTGCAATGAGAGTAATTGTTTTCACTATTTTTATATCACATATGGTGTGCATTATACTCATCCCATGTTTTAAAATCTTTTCCAATGGGTTAAATGATATTTACGGATAAGGAAGAGAATAAAATGAAAATTATGAAGTTATATTATGGATTAAAATAATGTTTTATTTTATAATGTTTTTTTGTAGAAGAAATGGATAATGTGTAAATGTTTCCACTTATAATGTATTATTTTAAATTTTATGATTTTGTTCTCATTATCTATAAATAAAAAATAACAATAACCAAAAATGTGATTTGTTGATGAAACACACTACAATATGTAATTTTTAATGCAGAAGATTTATATTTTGTATAAAAGGATGGTTTAGAAAACATTAGAGGTTAGGGTAAAAATAATCGTGTCCCCCTAAAATAATCTACATTATAGTAAAGTTTAAATGATGCAACATGTTAGCATTTCGGTGTTTCTTTATTTAAAATAAGTCTGTTTAGAATGGTTTTCCATTGATGAAATTTAATGCTATAATGGGAAGGAAATAGAATGAAAACCACCCTTCAAATTAGAATCTGGGGATGGTTTGTATAATAAAACAACAGAGTGTTTCAGTAATAAATCATTTGACACTTTTTATAAATGATTATGTTGTCAATGCTAGAGAGTAACCAATTCTACCATGATGGTATATGTCTTTACAAGATAAATTAATGAGGAAACATCCACTACCATTCATGGTATCACTATAAACTAGTGGGACTCGAAGGATTGATCAATACCCTGGAGAATATATTTAAAGTCATGTGATGTTTGTGGCATCCAAAAGAAACTCTTTTTATTTATCCTATTGAGGGTAAACCTAACAGATTGTGATCTTATTAAAGAATACTATAGAGAAATATATTATTGATTCCATGGAATGGAAACATTATGAACATCATCATTATGAAATATTTCCATAATAATATTCAATATAGGCTTGAAAATTTATTCTTGTAGTTGGAGAAAAATGGTGATGATTTAGTGGCTACCTATAGATAAAAATTCTAAGGATTTGTAAGTATAGTTCTTGGTTTTATTCCGTAAATTAATAATAAATATATATATATATATATATTAGTCATGGTTAAAATAAAGAATATGAAGAGATTAACCTCATGAGAATATAAATATATTTATAACCTCGATTGTTGTCCCCATAAAGATGAGATGGATTTTTTAGACACTTATATGCCACAATATGAAAAGATTAAGAAATGGCCATGGTGGTAGTGAATGGAGAATAAACTAAATAAAAATGTAGAGTTTAGCATAAAAAATATAAATTTTTAGTATAGAAACATTTTTGGGAATTAATTTTGGGATCTATAATGTGTTACCATTGTGGTAAATTTTGTTACAAGGTTATTGACTAAAAGAAAATTATTCATGAATAATTCAACAATGAGATAAAAGACAGCCACTCAATGGATATTTAGCATTAATAATTTGGTCCATTATGATAATTTTTGTCCAAAGTTATATACTAAGGGTGGAAAGATTATCAATTAGAATGGCATGGGGAAATTGTTTCATACTACTATAATTCATCATGATATATCTGTTGAAGTGATTGTAACGACCCAAAGTATTTCAATAGAAAAATCCATTCTTATATCTATGTTATAAAAAACAAAATAATTAACTACTATGTGATAAGTGACCTTTAAACATAAGTTTGTCACCCCTATGTTTAGAATTTTAAAAATCCAACATTAACGGTTGTGTTCAAGATAGTTTTTGGAGTCCAATGAAACAAAAATATTTTTTTGTGAATAGTAACCTACCATTATGAATAGTAATATGACCCTTATGAATAGTTAATAAGAGTAACATTACCTATGAATAATAAAATAAAATTTAGACATCATAGAATGTGATAATTTGACCCTAGTAAACGTTTTTGGTATTTTATAAGTCATAAATAAATAATTATAATTAATTAATTATTTTAAAAGAATATTTATTTTCCTGATATATATTCATTGATTCAATGTCTAATAGTTTTTAGATAATTTTATAAGACCCTATGTAATTTTTGAAAGAACTGCGAATTCAGTTTTAATTTTAAAAACTGTTTTTTAAGTAAATTATGGTTTTAATTAAATATTAAATTAATGATATTTAGAAAATTATTTTTGAAAAATGGACATCATTTTTGGATTCTACATGTCGAAAAATGGTAGGGGTAAATTTTTGGGTTTATTCTGAAATACTTCAATTTTCAGGTGAATAGTAAAAAATACAGTTTTTCGCATAATCGGTGTACACTAAATTGCATCATTAATGATGTAATGAAGAAATAAACATTCTAGAACTTTAGTTTTGGCCAAAACATATTAAATTTAAAAAATTGTTCCTTGAAATACAATAAATCCAACTGTCAAACCTAAAAAGAACTTTCCAAAGCCTAAAGTCAAAATGTGCTTTCTTAAAGTGTCTTTTTCTCTTTCTTTCACTTTCCTTTTTAATAAATTAATGAATTCGACATATAAAGAAGTTTTAAAGACTAAAACTAATTTTATTATATTAATATATGATTTAGGATGTCAACAAACTACTATTACAAGTCTAACTCTTGATATGTTATTTTATTTAATATTTTATGCCAAAAACACCTCCCTCCTCATGTATAAATAAGCCCTCCCACTCCTCTTGCCAAACCACACCTATCAAGCTTAAAGCATTGTCTAAGCTCTTCCCAATCATCTTCCCTAACCTCTCCCCCACGTCCAAGAGCTCTTGGTCTCATCAAAAGACCAAGCTTAGGCCCTTAAAGTGATTCTCAATAGGAGGATCCAAAAGGTGATTTCTCTCCCTCTTCTCCTTTAATTTTTTCTTTCAAGTTCAAGTTCCTTTCTTAATATCTCCCTACCTATATTCATCCAAACTGTTTTTTAACTCCAGTAATATTCATATACTTTAATCTTATGATTCTAATGGTATATTATATCACCCCACACCCTTTCTCTCTTCCTTTTATTTTATTAAAGAGAACGTTGTTCATGTGGTGATAATTTATCACCTTCAAAGACAACATGCTCTCTTCTTCTATTTATACCTTCAATCTGGTCATGAAACCATTTTTATGGTTGAACCAAAATATTTTATATGTATTATTTTCTATTTTAAGTTCTGTAAATAACCTAAGGCCATACTACTAAGTGAAAAGTTAAAATGAGTTGGTTGTGATCCAAAAACCGCTCAAATTAGCCCAAATAATCTTCATTTAATTCTTATCTAATGATTTGGCCACATGGATCTAATATAAATCATTATAAAATCATTCAAGCATCTGTAATATCATTAATTACATGTAATATCAGTTCTGTATGTTTACCCATGATCTACCCAAACATCAAATTAAGAATACAAGTGGACCGCTCAAGAAAACCATGAAAACAAACATCCCCGATCAATGTTTTTAAACTCTATAAGTCATACAAAGGAACATAATATGAAATAATGAAACCAGAATGAACCCTATTAATGTATAAAAGGTTCTGGAATTTCTAATTAATGAATATAATGTCATTATACAGGACATTAAAGAGAAGGTGGCATTCGAGTACAAGGTAAGGGGAAATCTCGAACCCAATTTTCTTCTTTCGGGTTCTCCCTCTTTCACTCCATTTTTGATATGGTTACTCCTCAAAGGTCTTTTGATCATATTTTCCTTTACTTTTCTGGGATATACATGTTTTTCACTGGTTTTTATGTCCATCAAAATGTTTTCCAAAAGAACTCTTCTTTCAAGATCTCACCTTTTACCTCTCATTCATGGTTGATAGTTCTTATATCAAGTATGTTGTTCCCTCTTTCTTTTGGGAACCCAAAGCTTATGAATGTGTTATTATGAGATGAAACCCATTACTTTCCATGGGTTATTTATGTACATGTTTTATATGTGTTCTATGTGGCAAGCATGATAATGATAATGTTATGATGTGACGGGTGCGCCCTGAATTATATAGCGCAATATGAATGTTTAAATGTGACGGGTGCGCCCGGAATTATATAGCGCTCCAATGCATTGGGTAAAGTGATGAATCTCATGAGTAAATTTTAAATGATGCTTGAACATGATGCTAGATTTGTTCACAAGTATGTGTGGTAGTTAACCACTAAGACATGATGTTTCATTTTTATGCTTTGCCACATTTCAAGTTATTTGTTTATGCTCCTCTCATGTTCAAGATCTTCTTCCTATGTCCTGATTATGCTCACCCCATGCTATATTGTTCTTATCTATCCTCTTACTAGTATTTTAGCTCACCCCTTTTGATGTATATCCTCAGGTGGCTACATGTACTAAGGAGAGGACAAGTTCTACTAAGAAGCTATATAATAAGAGATTAAATGAATTTATTTGCTTGATGTTGTACTTGTTATGTGCAGTCCTAGTTTGCCCAAGACACTATACCTATGGATCCTCCATGTGTAATACTATTATGTTGTTTATATTTGAAATGATGTAATAGTAATGTAAGAAAAGGCCGGGTTGCTATAGTTGGTATCAGAGGAAAGGTTTAGTTAATTTGGGAATTAGGATTAGTGAACCCTAAAGAAAACCTCTAGCATGAGACTAATTACAAATATGCACACAAGGATATTTACCTAGGGATCCCATATGTTATGTTTTTTGTATAATTGTTTAAAAGGATAAGTTATTCATGACTTGTTTACTTATGTTTTGTTCTAACCTTTTCTATTTTAGAAAATGGTTGGAACCAGGAGAAATCAGGCCAACAACTCTTGCGAAGGCCAAAGCAACGATTGCCCGAACGACATCCCCAATGATTTTGGAGGTGGAGTTCAAAACTTCATGGCGATGCTTACCCAATTATCCCGGGCTATTAATAATAACCATAATAATGGGTAACATCCTCCTTCACCAAAGAGGGAGCAGCTAGCTATCGAATGTTTTATGCGGCAACGACCACCGACGTTTTGTGGATCTTCTGATCCACTAGTTACGAAATAGTGGGACAACTCCATGGAGAAGATCTTTTATGTTCTTCACTATTCTGAGATGGAGAAGGTGACTCTAGCCGTTTATCGTCTAGATGGAGAAGCTGATCAATGGTGGGATTTGATTAAGAACCCCAAGCCAAGGGATGAAATTGAAGAGATGGAATGGGAATACTTTAAGATAATGTTTCTTAATAAGTACTTCCCACGAACTCTTCGCACGAAGATGGAGAGAGAATTCATAGAGCTGAAGCAAAAAAGAAGGAGAATCTGTCACAACCTATGAAGCAAATTTCACAAGGTTCGCAAGGTATGCTTAGGGTTTTGTTATCAACAATGATAGAAAAATTGATAGATTCTTTAGTGGATTAAAACCACATCTTCGAAAAGCTCTTGCAATTTGAGACTTCGGGAGTTATGAATAAGTTGTTCGGTGTTCTCTCAAAGTGGAGATGGAGTTTGGAGAATGGTCCCATGGCTATGGTGATAAGAAAAGAAAGATGGAGTTTCAAGCTGTTGGATCTAGTGATAAAGATGGGAAGAAAACACAACGACCCACTTTCCAAAAATGTGGGAAGTTGCACAATGGGAACTGCCTCAAAGGGACAGGGAAATGCTTCAAGTGTGGGAAAGAAGGACACCTGGCTCACGAGTGTCGAAGAGACGTGAAAAGGGAGGATAATGTAGCCGATGAAAGGAGAGACCCACTCGTGGTTCAATGCTACAATTGTAAGGAGCTAGGGAATTATTCAAACCAGTGCACTAAACCGCGAGCATTCGAGGGTAATCAGTGCCAACAACCACCAAAGTCAAAGGAATAAGGGAAGGCTTATGCCATCACTACTGCGGAGGTGGAACATGATAATGAAGTCGTACACGGTACACTTCCTATTCACTCAAGAATGGCAAAAGTCTTATTTGATTCTGGTTCTATGCATTCCTTTATATCTTGAAGATTTGCTAGAACTATAGAATTGAAGCCCCGAAACCTTGAAGTAGAGATATATGTAAAAACAACAAGTGGTGCAATCATTGCAACCCAAGTGTTTGATTCTTCTACTGTTGACGTATGTGGGAAGGTTCTTCCGGAAAATCTCGTAATACTTCCCTTGGTGGAATTTGACGCTATAATGGGAATGGATTGGCTCTCGTTATATAGAGCACATATCAACTCTCGGGAAAAGGAAATATGTTTTCATATTCCAAACCATCCCATGCTCCGTACAAATGCAAGGAAGATCATGAATCTCCTTTGAGAAATCCTTCAATGGTGTGGGTGATGATTCCCTATGAAGAAGCATACCTCACCCAAATATTTCAGTCGAAGGAAAGTTCTAACCTTGAGGAAATTCCCATCGTAAGGGAATACAGCGATGTATTTCCCGAAGAGTTACCCGGAATTCCCCTGAATCGTGAGGTAGAGTTCTCAATTGAACTCATACCCAGAGCTACTCCTATCTCAAAGTGCCCCTATAGGATGAATCCTATCGAACTGGAGGAGTTAAAGAAGCAGCTGCAAGAGCATCTGGACAAAGGGTTCATACTCCCTAGTGCATCACATTGGGGTGCGCCAGTGCTCTTTGTGAAGAAGAAGGATGGTACCATGCGGCTGTGTATTGATTATCGGGAACTCAACAACATCACCATAAAGAACAAGTATCCTCTCCCAAGGATTGATGACTTGTCCGACCAGTTAAGAGGAGCTCAATACTTCTCAAAGGTGGATCTTCATTCTGGATATCATCAAGTAAAGGTCAAGAAGGAAGATATTCAGAAGACTGCCTTCCATACAAGGTATGGGAACTATGAGTTTTTGGTGATGCCCTTCGGACTTACTGATTCCCCAGCAATCTTCATGGATTTGATGAATAGGGTCTTTAGAAATTACCTCGACAAATTTGTGGTAGTGTTTATCGATGATATTCTCATCTACTCCAAGAGCAAGGAGGAACATGAAGAACATCAAAGACTTGTGTTGGCGACATTGAGAAATGAGAAGTTGTATGCCAAGTTTAGAAAGTGTGACTTTTTGATGATTCAAGTCACGTTCTTGGGACATGTGATCAAAAATAAGGGAATTTCTGTGGACCCTTCAAAGACAAAGGCAATTGAGGAATGGCCCAGGCCCTCTAGTGTCACAGAAATCCGTAGTTTTCTTGGATTAGCTGGGTACTATCGACGTTTTGTGAGAAACTTCTCATGATTTTCATGCCCGCTAGCTAAGTTAACAAGGAAAGGGGTAAAGTATGTCTGGACGGATGAATGTGAGGGAAGCTTCAAGGAGCTAAAGAGAAGGCTAATCACTGCACCTGTACTCACACTACCAAAAAGTGGAGAAAGTTTTATGATATACAGTGATGCTTCAAAGAAAGGCTTGGGTTGTGTACTCATGCAAAATGATAATGTGATAGCCTACGCCTCATGAAAGTTGAAGATCCATGAGCAGAACTACCCGACGCATGATCTAGAGCTGGCAGCCGTGATTTTTGCCTTGAAAATCTAGCAGCACTACCTTTATGGTGAGAAGTGTGACATATACACCGACCACAAGAGCCTAAAGTATATATTCACACAAAAGGAGCTCAACATGCGTCAAAGGAGATGGTTAGAGCTAATCAAGGATTACGATTGCTCTATTCACTATCATCCTAGAAAGGCGAACAAGGTAGCTGATGCTCTAAGCAGGAAAGAACCTGCTACTCTATCCATGTTGAGGATTGAGAAAGACCCTATCTTCTTGGATATGCAAATGATGGATTTGGGAATCGTACGGGCTGGGGATACATCCTACCTTGCCCAAATGATTGCGCAACCATCCATCCAAAAGAAGATTAAGGAAGCACAAAGGGATGATATGGAGATACAAAAGAGGGTGAATGCAGTAAAGGAAGGGAAGCTGCAAGAGTTCCATATCGACGATGATGGTGTGATTTGGTTTGGAACGCGGATTCGTGTGCCTTCATCACCCGGAATAAAGAAGGATCTATTGGATAATGAACATAGATCAACTTTCTCTATTCATCCTGGAAGTACCAAGATGTATCGTGATCTCCGAGAACACTTTTGGTGGGATAACATGAAGAAGGAGATTGCGGAATATATATCAAGGTGCTTGGTATGTTAGCAAGTTAAAGCTGAGCAGCAAAAGTCCAAAGGTATGATGTAGCCTTTTCCTATACCCATGTTGAAATGGGAACATGTTACTATGGATTTTGTCATGGGTCTCCCGAAAATTTCAAGAGGAAATAATGCGATATGGGTTGTGGTTGACCGACTCACCAAGACTGCCGATTTTATCGCTATTTGGGAAGACCTCTCACTTGAACAACTTGCAAGGATATATGTGAAGGATGTAGTGAGAATGCACGGTGTTCCACTCTCGATTGTCTCTGACCGTGATCCAAGGTTCACTTCTAAATTCTGGAGGAGCCTTCAACATGTTTTGAGTACTGAATTAAATTTCGGCACGGACTATCACCCCCAAACTGATGGCCAGTCTGAAAGGACTATTCAGACACATGAAGATATTCTAAGATCCTGCTCTCTTGAATTCAAAGGTGGTTGGGATCAGCATATCCCATTGGTTGAGTTCTAATACAACAATAGCTTCCACTCGAGTATTCAGATGGCTCCGTATGAAGCTCTTTATGGGAAGCGATGTAGAACTCCAACCTGTTGGGATGAAGTTGGAGAACGAAAGCTACTTGGTCCTGATCTTGTTCAAGAGATGACAGAGAAGGTTCAAGTCATCCAGAAACATATCAAAGCTACTCAAAGTTGGAAAAAGAGCTATGCTGACAATCGTCGAAGGGACTTGGAGTTCGATGTTGGAGATAAAGTCTTCCTTCGAATATCTCCATGGAAGAGAGTCATGTGATTCAGGAAGAAAGGGAAGCTAAGCCCAAGGTACATTGGCCCCTTTGAGATCCTTGATCGTATAGGAGTCGTGGCCTATTGTTTGGCACTTCCACTGAATATGGCTCAAGTTCATGATGTGTTTCACGTATCACTACTGAGGAAGTACATTTCAGACCCCTCACATGTACTAAACTCAGAGGTGGTACAGCTGGAAGATGATCTCTCCTATGAGCAGCAGCCGGTAAAAATTCTGGACAGAAGTGATAAGGTTCTACGCAACAAGACAACCCACCTTTCCAAAGTGTTATGGAGGAACCAAAAGTTTTAGGAAGCAACCTGGGAACCGGAAGAGGCAATGAAGGAGAAGTACCCTCACCGGTTTGTGTAAAGTGAAATTTCGGGGGAGAAATTTCCTAAGGGGGGAAGAATGTAACGACCCAAAGTATTTCAATATAAAAATCCCTTCTTATATCTATGTCATAAAAACACAAAATAATGAACTACTATGTGATAAGTGACCTTTAAACATAATTTTGTCACCCCTATGTTTGGAATTTTAAAAATCCATCATTCACGGTTGTGTTCAAGATAGTTTTTGGAGTCCAATGAAACAAAAATAATTTATGGTGAATAGTAACCTACCCTTATGAATAGTAATATGACCCTTATGAATAGTAAATAAGAGTAACATTACCTATGAATAATAAAATAAAATTTTGACATCATAGAAAGTGATAATTTGACCCTAGTAAACGTTTTTGGTATTCTATAAGTCATAAATAATTAATTATAATTAATTAATTAATTTTAAAGAATATTTATTTTCCGGAAATATATTCATCGAATCAATGTCTAATAGTTTTTAGAGAATTTTATAAGACCCTAAGTAATTTTTGAAAGAACTGCGAAATCAGTTTTAATTTTAAAAACTGTTTTTTAAGTAAATTATTGTTTTAATTAAATATTAATTTAATGATATTTAGAAAATTATTTTTGAAAAATGGACATCATTTTTGGATTCTACACGTCGAAAAATGTTAGGGGTAAATTTTTGGGTTTATTCTGAAATACATCAATTTTCGGGTGAATAGTAAAAAAATACAGTTTTTCGCATAATCGGTGTACACTAAATTGCATCATTAATGATGTAATGATGACATAAACATTCTAGAACTTTAGTTTTGGCCAAAACATATTAAATTTCATAAATTGTTCCTTGAAATACAATAAATCCAATTGTCAAACCTAAAAAGAACTTTCCAAAGCCTAAAGTCAAAAGGTGATTTCTTAAAATGTCTTTTTCTCTTTCTTTCACTTTCCTTTTTAATAAATTAATGAATTAGACTTATAAAGAAGATTTAAAGACTAAAAAGAATTTTATTATATTGATATATTATTTAGGATGTCAAAAAAATAATATTACAAGTCTAACTCTTGATATATTATTTTATTTAATATTTTATGCCAAAAACACCTCCCTCCTCATGTATAAATAAGCCCTCCCCCTCCTCTTGCCAAACCACACCTCTAAAGCTTCAAGCATTGTCTAAGCTCTGCCCAATAATCTTCCCTAACCTCTCCCCCATGTCCAATAGCTCTTGGTCTCATCAAAAGACCAAGCTTAGTCCCTTAAGGAGGTTCTCAAGAGGAGGATCCAAAAGGTGATTTCTCTCCCTCTTCTCCTTTAATTTTTTCTTTCAAGTTCAAGTTCCTTTCTTAATCTCTCCCTCCCTTTCTTCATCCAAACTGTTTTTTAACTCCAGTAAAATACATATAATATAATCTTATGATTCTAATGGTATATTATATCACCCCACACCCTTTCCCTCTTCCTTTTATTTTATTAAAGAGAACGCTGTTCATGTGGTGATAATTTATCACCTTCAAAAACAACATGCTCTCTTCTTCCATTTATACCTTCAATCTGGTCATGAAACCATTTTTATGGTTGAACCAGAATGTTTTATATGTATTATGTTCTATTTTAAGTTCTGGAAATAACCTATGGCCATACTACTAAGTGAAAAGTTAAAATGAGTTGGTTGTGATCCAAAAACCGCTCAAATTATCCCAAATAATCTTCATTTAATTCTTATCTAATGATTCGGCCACATGGATCTAATATAACTCATTATAAAATCATTAAAGCATCTGTAATATCATTAATAACATGTAATATAAGTTCTGGATGTTTACCCATGATCTACCAAAACATCAAATTAATAATACAAGTGGACCGCTCAAGAAAACCATGAAAACGAACATCCCCGATCAATGTTTTTAAACTCTATAAGTCATCCAAAGGAACATAATATGAAATAATGAAACCATAATGAACCCTATTAATGTATAAAAGTTTCTGTAATTTCTAATTAATGAATATAATGTCATTATACAGGACATTAAAGAGAAGGAGGCATTCGAGTACAAGGTAAGGGGAAATCTCGAACCCAATTTTCTTCCTTCGAGTTCTCCCTCTTTCACTCCATTTTTTATATGGTTACTCCTCAAAGGTCTTTTGATCATCTTTTCCTTTACTTTTCTGGGATATACATGTTTGTCACTGGTTTTTATGTCCATCAAAATGTTTTCCAAAAGAACTCTTCTTTCAAGATCTCACCTTTTAACTCTCATTCAAGGTTGATAGTTCTTATATCAAGTATGTTGTTCCCTCTTTCTTTTGGGAACACAAAGCTTATGAATGTGTTATTATGAGATGAAACCAATTCCTTTCCATGGATTATTTATGTACATGTTTGATATGTGTTCTATGTGGCAAGCATGATAATGATAATGTTACGATGTGACGGGTGCGCCCGGAATTACATAGCGCAATATGAATGTTTAAATGTGACGGGTGTGCCCGGAATTATATAGCGCTCCAATGCATTGGGTAAAGTGATGAATCTCATGAGTAAATTTGAAATGATGCGTGAACATGATGCTAGCTTTGTTCACAAGTATGTGTGGTAGTTAACCACTAAGACATGATGTTTCATTTTTATGCTTTGCCACATTTCAAGTTATTTGTTTATGCTCCTCTCATGTTCAAGATATTCTTCCTATGTCCTGATTATGCTCACCCCATGCTTTATTGTTCTTATCTATCCTCTTACTGGGCTTTTAGATCTCCCCTTTTGATGTATATCCTCAGGTGGCTACATGTACTAAGGAGAGGACAAGTTCTACTAAGAAGCTATAGAAGAAGAGATTAAATGAATTTTTATGCTTGATGTTGTACTTGTTATGTGCAGTCCTAGTTTTCCCAAGACACTAAACCTATGGATCATCCATGTGTAATACTATTATGTTGTTTATCTTTGAAATGATGTAACAGTAATGTAAGAAAAGGTCGGGTCGCTATAGTGATGGATGGGCCTCAGTGCCTGATTATTTTAAAATGGTATCCCGTAGTTCGTAGTTTTAGAAAACTCTAATTTACTTTTATGTTAGGTGATCATATGTGGTTAATGATATTTTTGGAAGATTTCTTTTTGGTATAATGATTTTTTAAAGGTTTCATTTAATTTTTTTTATAGAATTACTTATGCATACAAGTTGTAATGTATTTAAAACATCAAGGTCTATAATTTTTTTAATGATTCAGGATACTTTTAGTGATGTAAATCATAATTCTAGGAATGTTATAAAGATGGTATTAAGATTATAAAATTGAAATAAATTGAGTAGTTGTATTTACCAATGATCATATAAATTAATGTAATTCTACATTGTTGAAAATTTTTATTTAATAAAATACATTATTAATTTTCATTTCTTATTGTGATGTCAATGACCTTTTAACCAATAAAAGGTTTATAGTTTTATGATTTTTAACTTCCACAATATCATTCTCTATATCAGTCACTATAAAAAATTTATAGTTATATTTCCATTTCATTTCAATTGATTCCTATATTAAAACCTAGTAAGTTCAAAAATAGGTGCTCGTATTAATCTATTTTTTCAATCATTATGTAGATGTATTATTTCCAATTTTTCTTATGTGGGATATGAATAAATATTTTTCTAAATAGTCCAAATTATAGATCTAGATATCAAGTGAAAATTATGTTGATGAAATTTATTATGTGGTGGGAGAATTTAACGTCTTTATTTTTTTTAAAGAATCACTATGTTCGATAGTGTACATGATATGGCATGTTGAGCATGAATGTACAACTAAATGTTGTTATTTAACATGGTAGCTATCAAATAACTGTTAAAATAATCGCAATGAATATGATAAATTAATTATAAAAATATTTAATAAATATGTATATATAATTAATTATTTTATTTCTAATTAATTTTTAATGAAACTTAAATATATATTATTACAAAAGATAATTTTCTTAGGAAAAAAATTTAAATTTTCATAGGAATGTTTAATACCAAAAGATAATAAAACCACTCTTTCAAAATAAATTAAACAAATATATATATAATATAAATAATATAATTTTTACTTTTCATCATATGTGCTTTTCATACATGATATAAGAACAAATCCAATTTTATGAGTAAATAGTATTTCAAAAAAAGCATGTATTTATCCTATTGATTAAACAATTATTTAAAAAACATTTATAACAAATATAAATTATATTTTTCAAAAAACTAATACTCTTATATGAATATGGAATATATAAATGCACTTTGGTTTAATTTTATGTATTTTCCTAATAAGAATCATTTTCTGATGAATAATGATAATTCCTTTTTTATAATTGAAAACTGCTTTGTTATATTGTTTATTTATAATGTTATGAAATATTTTACAATGGTTTTAATGTATAATTAGATTATTTTTAATCCATAAAACCAATTAATTATATTGGAATAAATTTCCAATTGAATTTGGATATGAAAACATTTCAATAAATTGAATGTATTAAAATTAAACACATGATTTCTCAATCCATGAACTAGAATAAATTACAATTAATTTATGAAAATTAATTATTTTTAATTTTGAAAAAAATATTTTATATTTTTAATCATATGTTAAAATTTCAGTAAAAAGGATGATTTTAATTTTTCAAGGAAATATGAATAGTAACTTATTTAATTTCTATTACCATAGTGAATTGTAAACAGGGTAATT
The DNA here is from genome assembly GCA_963277665.1 of Viscum album. NCBI lineage: Eukaryota > Viridiplantae > Streptophyta > Magnoliopsida > Santalales > Viscaceae > Viscum > Viscum album. Next base: position 123,123,525 of record OY728138.1, on the reverse strand, counting down.
AATGATAAACAAAATATCTTAAATATTACAACAGTACACTACCACTTATCCTAAGATTATTGAATGAATTATTTTTATAAAAATGAATATAAGGATCACTTATGAGACTATTTATGGACTTTTTTATATAAAAATAATTTTAATGGTTTGAATAATAAAGAAAAGAATTTTTTTAATAAATTTAATATAATTAATTTCATACATGATTTTTTGATGAAGGTGAAAATTTAGGGATGAGATATTATAGTTTTTTAGAAGATATTAGGTATTAATTTTTTTTAAACGTCTTCTGATTAATAGTGTTATCATTTACATTAACAATATTATAAAAATAAATAATATTTAATTAAATAATTAAAATTCATAAAAATACAAAACAATGATAAATAATATGTACATGTCTTTTTATTCCATCATTTATTAATTTCTTTTCAACTATAATTTTCAAATAATTATATTGACCCCCAAAGTGTAAATTATATGATATCAAAGAAAGAATTAAAAAGGTTAAATATGGGTTAAAGCTAATACATAAGGACTAACAGTTGGGAAAATGTTACGTAGTTTTATACTTTAGGAATTTATTTCTATATTTCATAATCCTACAGTTAAAATTATTATGTTTGGATCCATTTTTATTGTAATATTAATATATATTAATTTAATATTTTCAATATTTATATGTCTTCATGTCCCCTATCTTATAAAATAGAAATAATTATAATATTTTATTCATACACCAAAAACCTATCTGGAACATTCATACACTTCCCAGAAGCATTACTATATTATTTCCTCACATTCAAAATTTATTATTTTATTCATAACACCCACCATAAGGATAAAAATTTGTTAATCAAAGGAGATCTTCTAAAGAAGATGTATCATTTTTTAATTCAAGGTTTCATTTAATTTGTTGTTCCACTTAATTAAAATCATCTTCCAAAATGATGAAATAATTTCTATAGTGTCTTCAGTTTAATTATAGGTTATTATGATCATATCATTAACTAAATCTATATCTATTACCATCAAATGGAAAAATTACCATCGTCCTTATATATGGAGAACTATCACCTCATGAACCGATAAAATTAACATTCCATCATTGTTTATCAAGAAATGTTATAATTAGGTTAATAAGGATTATATATGACATGAATTAAATATTTATAATTATTTAATGATATTATATCTTTTACATTCATAAAATTTCATCCATGGGAAAATGATAATGCCATTCCTGTGTACTTCTGAACTATCTCCTCCACAAAGTGGCATCATTTTTTTACATCACCAAAAAACATAGATGATATATATATATATATATATATATTATTAACATTTAATTAATGTTTTTATGATCATTTTTTAAATATAAAATAACACATACATACTTTCCACAATTCTCAATAAAAATTGAAGACATTAATCATTCAGGCTTATGACTTATTGTCTCCAAGATGGTAACATAGTTCATTATTTATCTATATGTAAATATAAATTTTAAAATTAATATTTATCTATAAATGTTTTTATTATTTAATGAATAATATTTTGGTGATAATGTATTAATGACAACTTGGAATATACATATACAACTATAGAAAATTTGGACTCATGTTCTTGAATAGCGTAAAAACGTCTGGCATGATCTTAAATAATTAAGTAACTATTATAACATTATAATAAGGTATATTAAAGTAATAATAAACATGAAAAAGTTCCTCTATTATGTAACTAAATAGAATTTGAATATTATTTATAAAGATAATGATTATATTTGATGAAACAAACTAATATTAAGGGATTTCGTCTCAATGTGTTTTCATTGAGGAAATAAATGATGTATTGCACCATTATTGTTTGATGTTGTGTATTTTAATCCCCCTATAAAATACCTTATAATTAATTGATTTATTATTATGTTTTCTAAAATTTATTCTTTCTTCAGGAATCTGATTTAGATATTCATATTGTTATTGGACAATTCGAATGTTTAAATATTTCTTTTCAAAATAATTTCTCTATATCAATAATCAAAATATTATTTTTGAACACATAAAAGGAATATCATGGAAATATTAATTATATTTTTAATTTCACTCAATGGACATAAAAAGTATTATTTTTACATGATTTAAATGTATTGTATTAAAAAAATGAATATTTTATTCTTAACATGCACCATGATATTGACTTTTCTGTTAGAATGACTATTATTTAATTTATAGCTTCCTTTATAAGATTAAATTATTTCATAAATTAAATTCCTTCTTTTACTTTATCATAATTTCAGTATTTTATATGTGTTTTATAATGGAAAGTCTATTTATATATGAACGTTATTTTAAAACAGATTTAAAATCGTATTCATTAGGTTTTATGACATATGTGTTTTTTCAATGTAAGAGTACATAGGAAATATATGAAAGGGGTGAGATCGATACAATTTATTTGAAAGTTTTAGACACATTATATCTCATCTGTGGTACCCATTTAGCATATACAATGGGTTGATCCCTATTCTATCTTATGAGAAATAGGTTATCCTAATAAAGATTATACTAAGGTTTGGGAACTATTCTATCTCATGAGTGAGCCTGATATATTCCATATGAACGTTGATCCCTTGAATAGATCTCCAATACACTAGGTAATAAAAATATTTTAAGCCAATCATAATTTTATTCAAATTAAAATTATTTTAACAGGAATTTATGTATATGATGCTCTTTTTCACCTTAAGGGGTATTACTTTTTTTCTATTGGTTTTAAGGGTTTTCTTTTTGAAAAATTTATGTGTATCATTCCATTGAAAATGTAATATTAAACAGTATCAATGAACATTAATTGGGTATTCATTTTATTTAATAGAATAATTATTTTCTTTTTTAATGTCCTTTATTGATTTTTTTCAAATTAGTAAAAATTTTGAAATGTTTTTCATAGGTTTAGTGGATAGGTAGTGATAAGGATTAAAAAAAGATGAAAATTGTGTTGTTAAAACTTGTAACAAACACATGCTTTATTTTAGAATGTTTTGTTTGGTGAAAAATTGGATACATAGTAAAAGTGTCCACTTTCAATGGTTGGGTTTAATTTATAAGTGTTTTTATAATTCTCTTATACAAAAATGTGAAATGATTCTATTATATGAATTCTAGATCAAATACACTAGAATATGTAATTTTTATATTCTGGTCTTATAGTAAGTACCAATTGATGGTTACCCAATATTAGAGGTTATGATAGTATAAATTTCATTCCCATAAAAAATTTAGCATTACAGTTATGTTGAAATGATTTATAATTTTAAGATTACCTTTATTTCATCATATAAATGATGTCTCTTCAGAATGGTTTTCAGTTGGGGAAATATGAAAGTTGTAATAGGTCTATATAAATAGGGAATCAATAAGGACCATTCATTAATGATTAGTTATTTTTGTGTTTTTTGAATTTAGATAATTATGTCAAACTCTAAAAAAGTAGACCCATACATTACATGTGGACACTTATACATTGTTTATAATTCATCTCCAATGGAATCTCATAAAAATGGCTTCTTTTTTATACACATAATCAATTATTTCATTATGGAATCTTCATTTCCCACACCAAAATTATGTATAATTAAAAACGTTTTAAAAATTATTATGATCAAAAATATCTCAGTAGGGGGGGCATAATGATTAAAAATCATTAGTCAAGTTAAAACACTAAAAAATAATTTCCTTAAAATAAATCTTTTTACCTTGAAATGGGGAAAACATTTCAAAATTATTGTTATCTTACCATGTGAAAATCAGCAGATTTACAAGAAAACTAATCAATATAATAATAATATATAAGTAACTAAATTGAACAATGTTATATTAAAATGGAATAACCATACAATCAAAATCCATACATTTCATGCATACAAATGTAATGCCCATATAGATTAAATCCATACCCAGTTCATTGGAGGGTATAATGTAACCACCCATCTTTGGTTTTTAACTAAACCAGTCATCATTGGTTTATCATGTAACCACCCGTCAAATGTACAAGTACCATTATATAATCATAAAACATAAAATATAAAAATATTGAACAGATCACTATAAAATATCATTTTAACACATAAGAAAACTTTTATATAAATAATCACCCCATTTTGAAAAACTAGTTTAAATTATTTACAAAATATGATTTTTTACCATAGTGTTCCAAACTACATTTAATCCTTTTATGGAAACTTTAAAATTTAACATTTGAAAACATTCTTTTCCATATAAATAAATCCATAAAATCAATTTTCAAACATAGACATCAATTATAATGATTTATATGAATAAATCATGAATAAACATAACAAAATATTTTAGTTAATGAGTCTATTACGTGAGTCTAAATCATCAAATACATTTATTATATTTTAAAATAATATATATTTTCTAATTTAAAAATTAATAAGAACCATCTTTTCATGTTTATTTTTTATTTTACATCACTTATTTCCGTGTTATAACAATTACTTAATTATTTATATTCACATAAAATGTTTTGATGATATTCAGTAAATGAGTCTTAAAGGACATCAGCATGTCGAATACAGTCAATGAGGTCATTTTTCCAACATATAGAGAATAATATTCATAACATAATAATAAAATATAAAGATAAATTATACCTTTAAATAAAACCATTTATCTATGGTTATAAAAAATGAACAACATGATAACCATGGAGATGGTAGACCACGCATTCGCATAACGAACATTTCTATTTTTCGATGCAAATTAGTGAAAGAATGGAAATATTATTTTATATTTCCATAATTTTTATAATATAACTAATATCATATTAATTAGTTATATATACTTATATATATTATTCATGTGAATTGGTAAACAAAAATGAATCACATCGCTTCATAGAGGTGATAGCTCCCACGTACGAATGAACACCATTATCATTTTGAAGTACAAAGAATATATGAAAATACATATTATATTATTATCTTATAATAGTAAATATATAATTTATATCATATCTAAACATTAATTCCATTATTATAACTACTCTTGAATGTCGATAATGAAAAACTAATGATATTAGTTCGTGGAGCTAATAGTTTACATGCACGACCAAACGATTAAATAATTTCCCATTTGATGGAATCAGTGATGGATATAGATGAAGATATAAACATAATAACATATTAGTGTATTGAGGATACCAAAATTATTATACCATCATAGTTGATGAATATTTTATGGAAGTGTAATATGCAATAAAATTGAATCACTTAATTAAAAATGATACACTTTCATCGGATGATCACCTTTTAGTAACACCTTAAAACCTCTATAGAGAGTGTTATGACTAAAGAAATACCTATATAATAATGTTAATTAATCTATAATTTAATTTCATTTTATATTTTCCATGTCGAATAGTTTTCGTCGTTTAATGAATAGGGAATAATGGGTTCCCTTTTGTAAGATAGGGGAGGGGCACTCTTGCAATTCACCAAATTAATAAATTAATGTAAAATAATTTATTAATCTAAATTTATCAAAATAGATTTATTTTAAATATATGATTATTATTATGAATATAATATTTATATAATAAAAAATATATATAATTGGATAATTTTTTTATTCCTTATATTTTTTTTTGTTTTGACACATATTTTACCCTTCTATTTTTTACCCTATTATAATATAAATTACACATTGAGGATTAATATAATTATTATAATATAAAAAGGTTTAATAAACAAACCATTGATGAATTTTTAGATCGTATCATAATTTTTTGGCTGAAGGATATATTGATCTATATTTTATAACATTTAATAAAATATTATTTATTAAAGTCAATTTTTAACCCAATTCTTATATGAGTTTTTAAAAATATCATGACCACTATATATCTTCAAAAACTATTGATTAACACATCTATAACATATCAAATTAATTCTTCAAATTTGTTAATGATATAAATTAATTAAGAGTATATTTATTTTAATATTTTTTATATAATTTATTTTGTTCTTAAATTAATGAATCAAATACTGCATCATCATTGTGCCACAATTTAATATAATTATTTACTGCATAATATTTATAAATAAATTATGATTATTTATTTATATACATTATATTTCTAAATAGAATTTATATTTTTACATATCCATTATATAAATTCATTTTCAAAATATTTTACTAATAAAGTGTGTGAAAAAATAGAAATTTCATTGAACAAAATTATATAAATGTATTGAATACATACATGTAGATTACAATGGTTATATTTATTCCCAATAATGATTAAATTTCTTTGAAAAATCAATATATCATATTAAAACAATTGTTGCAGTAATTTATAATTTTATTTTTTCCCTTCAATATTGGATTTACCCTTAGTCGTAGTAATAATAATAATTACTAATTTTTCTATTCATATTTTTAAAAATTTGTGTATTTATCATTCATATGAATAATAAAATAATTAATAAAAACCATTATTTTCTATTTTTCCTATTTAAATATACTAATTTTTCTAAAATAGTTTAAAATTAATTTCGTTGAATGATTGAGAAATCATGTTTTTGAAGTAAAAGCACTAAATAGTTCAAAAAGTTTTCAGATCCAATTTTAGTGACATATTGATTATAATGACCTACACTTGATTGACCAAAAAACTTAATATAATTATACTTCAAAACTAATTAAAATATAATTTGAATATAAAAATAAATTCAATGAAAGAGCAGTTCGAAATATATATTTTTTATTATTCATTATTCATAGAAGTATAGATCTTCTAAAAAATGCAATAAATTAATTTTTTTTATAATCTAATTATAAGTAAGAAGTTTATTATAGAAAATAGAATTTATAAACATGAAAAAAACTAGTTCTAATATGGTTTTATAATCAAATGGCAGTAAAATATTCTTATTTGAAAAATACCCCTTATATATATAATTGAATTTGTTCTTATATAATAATTATAAAATAAATAAGATAAATTTTAAACATTAAATAAAATATATCACATATATAATTCATTAGATTTATTAGAAAAGAATTAATTTATTATGTAATTTTATAGAATACACTTATTACCATTTAAATGATTATTTTAAAAAAACATATCTTTTTATGATCTCTTGATGTTACATTATTCTCCCAAAGCCCCTCCATTACCTGTGTTCTCACATTTTGAACATAGGGATAGAAAACAATTTTTTTTATATTTCAAAATAATTTTACTGAAATCTCACATTTCGAAAAGGTTCAATAGTACTTATAATTTAAAATAATGAATGGGAATTAAAAAGGTCACCTAAGAAAATACATTCTAAGGATCCATGTTGGAAAACATGGACATGGAAGAAAAAGATAACTATTATGTTCCGATAGAGAGTGATATAAGGTAGGATCATGGTAAAAATAACAATAAAAACCATAACATTTTTTGGGTTAAATGGTCACTAATTTAATTTTAGGAAAAATAAATATATAAATTTTTTAGGATCCTTTTTATAGAGTTGATAAATGTAATAAATTGATTTAATCATAAGGAAATATACTAAAATGAAAGGTAATGTTTCATCCATTAAAACAATTACCCAAAAAATTCATATTTTTCTCTAAATGATGAGTATTCATATTGATCATTCCATAGTTGAACCACTAGAATTAAATTCCAGGGAATCACATAATCCTCAAAATATTGACTAACAATTTTTTATGTCTATTTAAATTAACCAAAACAAAAAAAATATTATATTATTGGATAATTCCCCAAAAATAATATACCCAATATGATGAAAAACTACTTCACTATTGAAAACTCAACATTAATACCCAATTATTAACATATACCATTAAAAATAACTATCCTTAAAAAGCCTCAAAATAATTCCAACTAAATTTGAAACCCAAAAATAAATATTATTTGATAACATTGTCCTCTATGATTAAATTTAACCTTTATCTTCAAAAAAATCTATCAATATTAATTTCTCATAAAGAAAATGTAATTTCCTGAATCACATAATCTCCATGATATTTTGATTATTTCTCTAAAAAATACAAATCACCTTAACTGAAAAAAAAATTATTTATGTCTCTAAAATGTAATTCAAACATTACATATTAAATAAAATACCTTAATATTCAATTTACCTAAATAAAAAAATCTTCTAAAATAGTAAACATATTTCCAAAAAAATTAATCACTTAATCTACAAATCATTTCCCAATCCCATGGTTATCAATTTGATAAAACATATTTTTCCAGAATAATAAATTCATCATCCATAAAATAATTTAACTAAAAAATCCATAATAAAGGGAAATTGACATAGTCAATTTGAAGGAGGTGGACTGTTTTCATCCATTTGGGGTGTGTTCGATTCCTATAACCCTATTGGATATGATGTGTTGTCACCCATCTGGAGATTTTCCCATTTTCTAAAAGTATTAAATTCTTCCAAAATTCAATAAAATATTATTATTTCCTAAAATGTAACTATAACATTTCATGACCTCAAATTTTATCTTTGACCATTAATTTTCCTTCCCAAAAATTAATAACCCATAATTACTTCAATCAAATATTTCCCAAAATATCGTCAATCACCATAGAATTTAATAATATTAATCCAATAAAAGTGGATTTTAATACATTAATAAAATTATATATCATTAAATTGTAAACACATGATGATCTGCTTAAATATTAAGAAAAAATTTTAATCACCCAAGTTATCTAAACTATCATCTAATACAAACAGTAAGTGAAAATCTACAAACATTACTTATTATAGTGATTTTGAACATAAATTCACATTTTAATATCATTTAAATTTATTTTTTTAGATAATTTTATGAAGCCATTAAATTGGTAACCCATACATTGCATGTGGACACATATACTTAGTATGAATTTTTTCATCAATGGAAACCCATAAAAACATGACCTATTTTCTAGAAACGACTTTAATTTCTTCATCATGACATCTTTTATTAGTTTACTAAATTATATAACATTTCAATAAAATTTTCAACCATGTGAGGATCTCAAAGGTATTAGTAATGGAAAAAATAAATAAAACCATTAGTCTAGGGAAAAATCATAAAAAAAATTCCTAAAAAACAAACCATTTTACCCCTAAAAAGAATCATCATTTCAAAAATATCATTACCTTACATATTGGAAATTAAATGTTATCCATGAAAACTCATCAGAAGACATATAACATATAAATAGGTAAAATGGGACATAATTATACTAAAACGGAATAACCATATGATTTACTACATTATATGTCACTATTATTAATGCAATATAAATATGACATACTTTTGTAACATATTCATTGGGGATTTTAATATAAACATAGATCCTTGGTTTATCTTTGAACCCGTTGTCCTTGGTGGATCATGTAACCACCCATCCAATTACAATGTTCCACTATATAATCATGACACATAAAAGAGTTAAATTTTAATCATATAACTCCAAAAAATTAGTTTCAACTCATAAGAAACAAATTTAATTAAACAAATTTTCCATTTTTAAAAACCAATTTAAAATACTTATATAATATATTTTTGAATCAATGTTTCCCATAAAACATTGAAACATTGTAAATAAATATGAAAATATACAATTCAAAAAAATTCATCTTCTTATATATAAACCCATAAAATAAATTTGAAAATAAGGATGTGAATGAAAAAAATTTATAAGAATAAATCATTAATACACATAAAATGATATCTTACTTATAGTGTCTCTTACCATGAGTATGACGCTTCATGTACACTATTAATGTTCCTAAATAATAAACATAGGTTATTTTAAAATTTCTTGAGAAACATATTTTCATATCAATTATTCATTTTATATTACATTTTAACAATCTATAATAATTATTTAATTATTTATGTTTTCATTGAATTTTTTATCGACGATTGTTAAATGAGTCAAATATGACTTTAGTTGGATAAATATGATCAATGATTTAATTATTACATCATTTACAAGAAAATATTATTGACATAATAATAACTTTTATAGATCAGTTATAACTTTAAATAAAATAATTTTTTTATGTATATGAAAAATTAATGATGATGTAATTGTGGAGACCGTGCGACGTTTGTTTGTAAGACTAACAATCGCATTTATCAATAAAAGTTGAGAAAATAAGGTATATATTATTTTTTATTTATATACTAATCATAATTTTTTTTAATTTCATAATAATAATTAAAATATGCTAATATGTATTTTCCATGTGATGTGGTGATTACAAATTAATCACATCGCTTTGTGGACTTGATCATTAACAAGAATACATAAATAATGTTAAAATATTTATGTGAATGGATTGAGGGAAGAATATTGAATATTTATTCCTTTATCATGTTAAAATTTCCATTAACATAATTTATTAAAAAAATTGTCTTTATAACTAGTCTTGATATACAATAAAACAAAAAAAAAATATCAGTTCATGGACGTGATAGTAAACTCATACGTATAAAGGAATAATAAATTTTTCATTTGATGGAATCATGGATTTAGTTGGGATGTGTTATTAACATAATAAAATATAAATATATTTAGGATATTTTAGTTATTTTCTCATCATGGTGGGATAATAAATGAAGTAAGTGGAAGAAAAAAACAGAAACACTTAATTAAAAATGATATATTTCTTTCAGATGATCACATTTTATTAGCACTTTAAAACCTATAAAGAGAGTTTTATACATATTGTAATTCCTCTAGAATGTAGTTATTGATTCTAGAAAATTATTTAGAAAGATATTTTCCAATCCAAATAGTTTTTGTGTTGTTAAGAAAAGTTAATAATGGGATCCCTTTTATTGCGGAGGGGAGGTGAACTCTTGGAATTAGTTAGTGCATTAGAATAATATAGAAAATATTATGATAAAAGTGCATCAAAACTGATTAATTTCTATGATATATTGTTTTTAGGTCAAATATCATTAATAAAATGGAAATGATATATCTTTTGAATTTTTGATAATACTTATAATTTTATTTTAACATATATTTTAGGATTTGAACTCATATAATTTTTGTCAATAAATTTACACTTTGAGGGTTATTATATATAATATAATAAGAAAAAAATAAATGAATAATTTATAAAATTTTAATAACAATACATATTTTTGTCATAATGAATTATTATTTTTTATATTATTTAATTAAAAAAACTATTTGAAAATATCAATAAACACGATTTTGACACTGTTCAATGTTTGACATTTTAAATATTTCATAAAAACATTATATATTTTAGAAATCACCATTTAATAATTCCTATCATTCCATAGTCCTTCATAAAACTCTTTTATCACAAGAATTATGTCATATTATATTTATTTTAATATTTTTAATTTGATTAACTTTATTCTTATATTATTGAAGTTATTACAACATTATCATTGTGTCCCCACATAATTTAAATATTCAAGTCCAAAAAACTATAAATAAATTACAATAATGTAGTTAAAAAATATATATTTATAAATACTATTTATATTGTAATATATCAATTCAATTACCCTATATTCAAAAATATTTTACTTGCTAAAAACAAGAGTGTGACAAAATTGGCTTTTCATGGAATAAAATAAAATAAATTTCATAAATTAAGAAATGTAGATGAGAAAGTATATATTTATGCCCCATGATTCATTTAGGTTGAAATACAATCATATAATGAAATCATGAAATGTTTTAGGTTGATTTAAAATATTATTTTTACCCTTAATTACCCAAGTTACAATTTACCATGGTAATATAAAAAAACACTAAAGTTACTATACATATTATTTTTCCAAAAATATTTATATCATATTAGATCATAAATATAATTCTAATAACAACTATGTAAACATTTTTCTAATGTTAAAAACATTGAAGTGGATAAAATTATTTTAAAATTAATCTTTCTTATGGATCAAGAACACAGTGTTTTAAAGAAAAACATTCAAAAGGGCACAAAATTTTTATATCCAATTAACTAAATTATATAAAATTTTGAAAATATGAAGTAATTATACATTGAAACAATTGAAAAACATAATTTAACTATAATTTATTATTTTATGAACATGTGCTTTTGAATGAACATTTTGAATTATTCAGTATTCATAAAAATATGAATATTCATAGAAAAAAATAGAAAAATCACCAAAAGTATAATTTTATACATAAATTATAAATAAGAAGTTAATTTTTTCTAATATAATGTATATAAGATACATAATTTAGATTTAAAATTGGATCTCCCTCAAAATGAGGTAAAACATATTTTTGGACAAAACAATCTTTTTAAGAAGAAAATTGAGTTTCTCCCTATATCATGTCAAGAAAATCAGTAATATTAACATATAAAATTATACTAAATATAATTCTTAAAAACATCATAAATAAAATCTGACAACATAAATTTTATAATTTATTGGTATCTAACACAGTTTGGCTCATTTAAATATGTTTTAAAAAAATATTTATTTTTAAAAACTCGATATGTTATAAAAAATCCTTCCTAATATGCATCTAGTGATGGTTAGAATTGGAATGTAATAGTTTGTTGTGGTAATTGATTAGTTGTATCATAAAATAAAATTCGGTGGTGTCCATGCTATAGAAGAACTTGATATATCATGATGGAACATGTCAATAATGGATAGTTTCATAAGGCGGAATTGACCATCTTTCAATGGATAATATAACCCATTCATAGAAAAATGATTGATCAATTTCTCATAGATATTATTTGATAAAATCTGTTCAATATGTCAAAATATAACTTTGTCTATTTCTCATATTGACTAAGAATCATATCGATGGTGGTCATTGGTTATGAATACTTGGGAGAAATTTTATATTGATATCTATAGATTTTGAAATTATTAATAATATATTCATTAAGATATAATTAACAATGTTTTATGAGATTGGATGGAAAAATTATTGATGGAATTGATGAAAAAAGAGGATAATTCAGTGAAGATCTATGAATAAAATATCCCATTAAAGCAAATATATGACTTTGAGTTTATTTAAAACATTAATAGTAAAATTAACATATTTTAATCAGGATTTAAACTAAAAACACTAACTGATTTGGACTCACTATAATTTATATGTTATAATAATGTAGTTTATTTTTTTGAAAAAAATTTAGCTTGATTTTTCTAACACTTATGTGACATGGGATGAAAATATTATGAAACAGTCATGGTGGCAGAAATGAAAAATCTTATAATTTTGTAATCTAGAAGTAATAATAAAACATCTTCCATGTTTGGTAAAATACATTTTGAGGAATGTATGATAGAATGTGGAATGTGTTATCATAATGGAAAGACCGGTCCCAATGTTTGTGACAATAAATAATGGAGTCCCAACAACTCAACAATGAGATAATGGATATCCAATCAATAGTAAGATTCATTATCTACCATTAGATGGATAATTGTACTAATATATTCAATATTTCAATTACTCAGTGTGGGAAACATATTGATGAAAAAGAAAAAAGTGTGGGAATTTTTTTCAACAACTATAGTTGATTTTGAGATATTTGGTGTTTTGATATAACATCTAGGGAGCCTGAGTCATTTTAAATTTTATATATGTGTTGATAATTCTATACACTTATTTTGTGAGTTTGAGTTAAATTATCATAAGTGATTAAATATATTTTTGGGAGCTATCTTGTTGGGATTTTTTTTATGTAACTATTTTTTTAATGAGCCATATTCATTTACTTTTGGATATATGTTTTAATGTATTTATATCCAATAAGATTAATATGATCATAAATGATAAAGTCTATTTTTAGTGAAATATATCATAATTCAAGGAATTTTATGATAGGGAAATTATGGTTTTAAAATACATACCTCTATTTATAGATAGTAATGTAATTTACCAAAAATATTATAATTATTATGATCAAAATTTGTTATTCATTTAAATTTATTACTGAGAAATCAATTCATTTATAAAATATCATAAATTTATGGAGTTCTGGTTGTTATCATTCTCATTACCATGTTTTCTATCACACACCATCAGACCACAATAGTCAAAATTCCCTTCCATTTCTAGGTTTTCATAAATAGAATCCTAATATGTGTTTTATTATGTGACCTTCTGATAATCTGGTCTATCAGATTAAGTTGATGTTTTATTGACCATTTTTCTAATGTAGAAATTGAATAAAAATATTTTGAATGGTCACACCCCTATATTTCTATCCCGATATCCAATTTAGAGTACATAATATACCAATGGGTGTTGAATTTGATATTCTTTGTTTTTTAAAATGAAAAAATATGTTCGATAAGGAACATGACATGCCACATGAACCATAAATGAACAACTGAAAAACTATTATTTAACAAGTTTATTATTTTAAAGACGTTTGAATGGAGGGAATTAACATGATTACATAAATTTTGAATATATGGTGTTAAAATGTCTATATAATTATCTCTTTTCTGAAAAAATAATTCTAAATGAAAATAAAACCATATTAAAAGAAATTGGAATAGTTTTTCTAAAAAACTATTTAAATGTGTCTAAGTGTATTTTACACCAAAAAATAATATCAGCACACTTATTAGATTTATGAAATTAAATATATATTATATATTTAATCTTATGTTTAACATTCATATTATTTGATTTCATTAAATTATATATGAAAAAAATAAATTTTTTTGATAAAAGAAGTATTTTTCTAAAAATGAATATTTATTACCATTTGATGGTACAATATTATTAAATCTATTTGTTGTAAAATTTATAAAATATATTTGTAAAAATAATCTTCTTCTTTTAATAAGGATTTTTTAAAACTACTTTTCATTAATTTTATGTATTTTTCTGATATGATTCAATTTAAGATAAATTGAAAATAAATAATGTATTTTAATTTAAAATTACTTTTCCTCTGATTTATTTAGATTTTTATATTATATTTTAGAATGGTTTTATTGTTTAATTATATAAATATATTAAAATATTTTCTAGTCTATTAGTTATGAATAATTATCTAATTGAATTTGGATATAAAAATATTTCCATCATTTGGATTCTATTACTTTGAGAACCAATCTATAAATATTATTAGTTTTTAATTACATTATAAAAATTATGTTTTTGAAATTTTAAAAAATAGATTCATTATTTTGAATTAGAAGGTCAAAAAATTTAATTGGTTCCATTTTAATTTCGGAAAATATTAGAATAATAATGTTATTTATTTTTATTAACATGATTAATGGTAAATCAGTAAAATTAAGTGAAATAAAATCAGATAAATATTAATAAATTACCATAACAAATTTCATAACATTATTGAAAAATTATTTTTATCCCCAAAGAATTATAAGAAATGTTATGTGACCATTTATTGCAATATATTAGAGAGTATAATGTTTAAAATATTGTATTTAAAGGAATGTCAATTTGGTTATACTTTTTTATTAACAAGAGAAATATATTCAATACAGTGTTATAAAACATATCATCCTAGGAGCCAATCGATAGTGCCCTAATAAAAATGGTCACATGACCTCAGGCATTCCTCCCCATAAGCGATATATTGTCTACTAAGAGTGAGGGTCTGGTCATTTAGTCAGGAGAATACTATACACTTTTTTTCAAAGTCAAAGAGAATCTGATGTACATAATAAATATATGAATCATATTGAACTATAACAACACTAATTCCACAATATAACCATACCAGGAAAAATACTAATCATCTAAAATAAAATCAAAATATTCCAAAGGAAGTGATAATGTGTCAAACTTGATAGTGTATCAAGAGACACTAATGACTCCTAATCAGGTCTCAGACCATGCCTGGTTCCCATATCCATATTCCATCCCCAAATTATCAATATAATCTGGATCCCTTTCCCTTAACCTATACTAAAAAAATAATTCATTTTTAGTTACCAATCAAGAATACCATGTATGGTGTGAGTATAACTCAGTAGGCCACCACCAATAATGTCTAAAACAATTCTAGTCCAAATATTGTGTAATTAAATATATAATGAAAAGATGAAAATGAATAGATAGACAATTAACACCTTATCAATTATTCATTTTTTATTAATATCAACTTTAGGGTTCCTAGGGATACCGGCACATCAATACTAGCTTTGGCTCATGCTAGAGCATGAAGTGGTACCTTAGTAATATCTTATCTGAATAACTACTTAGACTCATTCCAGATCTTGATGTATTCAAAGGTGATATGATATCTTTTTACCTAATTTCTCTCATACTGGAGTTATAATAACTATCGTGTGAGGCCACATCCTAGAGTTTCATTAATACCATTCATTAAATTCAAAAATAAATGTTAATGTTATAAATAATAAGTTAAAAAGAAATATGACCATGTTACAATTTTTACATCTAAATAGTATGAACATGTTCCCATTCAATTATACATAAGTAAAAAGACAATGAAACCATTTATACTTATCATTTGAATGACCATGTTTCCATTACTATAACCACATTTTCATTGACCATGTTACAATTTACACATCTCAATTTAGAATGATTGTGCTCCCACTAATTCATTCATAATTAATTCATAATTAATTATTCACTTAAATTTCATTTCAATTTCATTAATTACATAAACAAATAAATATCCATAACTAACGCCCAAATAAATAAAATACACAAATCCATTTAAACAATTCATCAATTATTTAATCAATAACCAAAATAATATCCAATAATTTATTTTTTCCCAAGATTAACTAGCTTATTCTATATCTCATCTCTTCATATTTAATTCCACAATTAATAATCATGATTAAAAAATCAAGGAAAATAATTAATTCATGATTAATAATCTCAATATAGCCGATTTAAAATCTCATTATTAATTTCATGATTAGTTACATGGACTAAAACTGATAATTATAATAATAAATTTCTCCAAAATTAATTATCTATTAGGTCTCCCCCTTAGTGTTGTTATTATTTCCATAATTAAACATCTATTCAAAAAATGTTTCATGAAATCTTTTAGTCAACCTAATTCCACCAATTTTGGAATTCAATATTTAATGAAAGCTATAAATTCATCAATTTTTCCTAGACACCTCAATTCCATGACTAGGGGATTTATACATTTGACTACTAACCTGAAATCATTTTCTATAGTTCGTTCAAAATAAATCCACAAAATATGAGCTATAGAACAGCATAGATACTAGTTATATATCTAATTCTAAAATATATATCAATGATATAAAGATATAAAAAATATAGATCTATATCTAAATTCATATATCAAGGTCTCACCAAAAAGATTTAGAATAAAAAAAGGACATAAACCACAAAAATATCAAGGAAAGAGAGAAGAATGAATTTGATAGACATCAAGATGATATCCGCTTGCCATAAAAAAAGATATTCGGTTTGTTTTTTGAATCTTGAATAATAGAGATCATACAGCCCTAGAACTCCCTAGAAAACACTAAAATCATCATAAAACATCTAGTCTCGAGCTAAGGATGAATTGATGTGTTTCTAGGGTTTAGGGGACTTTTCAATAATTTTTCAGTTGATTAATATTTGTGTTTATGGTTTTATAGTGATGGTTTCCTTATTTGGTAAACCATGTTCCAATGGTGAAACCATCATTGTATAGTATCACATGGTTACCTGGGATTGGGTTCATTATTTTCTCTATCAATTATCTTAATTTGCACAACCCCTTTCTCTTAAATTTTACTCAAAACTCATCCAAAACATACCCCATCTCATAACTCCATTGAACAATGCCTTGAAAAATAACAGATTGTACCATTAATTTCATTCATGATATTTCAATAAATGGTAGATATATTACAGTATCCCAACCATATAACAACTCTTCCTCAATATGTACTTCCAATCATTTATAATTTTCTGAGCCAAAAAAATGGGCTTTTGATACCTCATGTTTTCTTCCCATTACCATGTTTGATCTTTCAAATATCCATGTTTCAATAAAAGACAAACTATTGGCATGGTGACTCCCCACAAAACATTCTCATTGAAATACAGAACTTGTATTAAATTCCCCTCAATGGTCTCATCTATCTTTATATTCACCTCATATACATTGATAACATTATAATGGTATGGGTGATACAATCATAGTTGTGACATATAGAATATGTCATGTATAGAATTGTATTTCATTGACATTGGAAATTGGTATGCCAGTGCCCAATTCTCTCCTCTACATCAAATGGTCTATAAATCCTAGGTTACAAACATCCCTACCTCTATATCATGTGGTGACCCAACAATGAAGACAACATAAAGAACACATGGTCACCTTCTATGAACTCTATATACAGGCTTCATCTATCAACATACATTTTTTCCAACTCTGAGCTATAACCACATGTTTTTGAATCCACTACATGTGATCTAATTCCTTTTACATGAGACTATGTCCTTACAACTCTGACTCAGCTACTCCCATATAGTATTGTGGTGATCTACATGGCTTACCATAAAGAGCCACATATGGTGCCATATGTATAGTTTCATGAAATATATTGATATATATGAACTAAACTAAAGAAAAGTGATTATCCAAATACCCACTGATGTCAAGAATGATTGCCTGCAACATATCCTCATGAACCTATATAGTACACTCCAACTTCCCATCAATGTCTGGGTGAAATCCCATACACAATAAAACATGTTTACCAAGAACATTCTACATGCACTTCCAAATGCATGATGTAAATAATGAATCATGATATGAATCTATGGTCCAGGTCACCTCATACATATAGACTATCTCCCCAACATATATTACACTGAACTAATTTACTCTATGGGATCCCCTTATATGTATGAATGAGCTAATTTTTTAACACAAAACAAATTCCCCAAATAGCATCACTATTCCTAAGAATATTTTTTTGATCCCCCAAAAAATACATCTCCACCTCATCCCACATCTATTCCATAATAGGAAATGGGTATAGTAAACCACAATTTCAATGATGATCTACTTTCATCAGCGAACTGGTGAAGCATATTATCACAAAACAAGATATCACTTTTTTTATTCATGGACACCAAAGCTCTCATAAAAGGTCATGGTACATTTCGGTCACACATAGATGAACCACCCACAATGAGGAATAAAATCTTGGCATGTACTACACTATAAGGGTCGTAGCCATGAAAAAATCACTTTTCACATAGATGATCATATCATTATCTATAAAACCTTTCAATGGTGTCCCTTTCCTTCTATGTGTTGCCTCTAGGATAAGAACTCCATATCCTCATAGTATCTATCCATGATAAATCTCGGGTGTGATGTTTAAACTATAATAAAAACTAGTGTCATTTCCTATTAATAACCATTTACCACCACATGCATTTATTCTAGCATGGGAATCATATTACCCTATTTACTTCACTCCTTAATCATCTTATTTTGATCTTTCCTTCTCAAGGCACCATCCACACTATTTACATTCTCGAGCATATATTCAAATTCAAAATAAAACAACTACATACACAATAACCAAATATGCTACTGAATATTCAAATCACACTATGAAAATATATACTTCAAGATCTGTAGATCTATAAAATAGTAATCTTTTCCCCCACAAGATTGTGTCTCCAACACATAAGAGCATAAATCAGTACTGTTAAATTGTGGTCATGTGTAGGGTAGTTCCATTCACGTGGCCTGAACTAAAAATACCCATATTCCATGACTTGATCCACTTACATCAACATAGCTGCGATTTTGATAATAGAAGCATCACAATAAACTCTGTGTTCCGTACCTGAATCTAGTATGATCAAAACTGGTTCTATCATAAAACAAATCGTCAACTACAGGAAATAATTATTGCATGATTCCATCCACTCAAACATTATCCCATTCTTGGTTGATCCTAAAAGTGGAGGTATAGAACATGAATAATATTGGATGAATCTCTAGTAATATCCAGTTAATACTAGAAATATTTAAATATAAAAAACAATAATGGGATTCACCATAGAGACCACTGCCTAAACCATCATGGCGGCACTGACATACCTTCCTCTAAGATGATTTTACTCAAATCATGTACATGACCAATCAGAAACTGACAAATATACACACTACCACAGAATAAGGTTTCCAAAGAACCAACATTTAATAGTGATAAAAAAGAACTTATAAATCCCCCCCCCCACTTATCAGCGTTTTTTTAGCACTGTTAATGGTGACACCTTTATCAGCGCTCTTTTTGTAGGGCTGATAAAGGGGGTGGTTTATCTGTGCTTTTTCCTATAACTGAAAAATTTAAAAAAACTCTTGGAAAATAATATATTGTTATATAAGGATATTTATATTAATATGAATACAATATATATATTTTAAATATCCTTTATATAAGTATAAATATACAATTGTATTTAATATATATGAAATTTAGTGTAAATGGATTTAAAATGTTTAAAAAATATTATAAATTAAAAAATTTCAAATTATCATTCATTAATAATAATTTAATAACAATTTGATGACACAAAAAATCAAAAAAAAAATAATAAAACATCTAAACTTAATTGAAAATGTAACTAAAACATCAAACACCCGTAACATTTGATCTGGGTGTCTAACTGTGATCTACAACATATCAAATCAAAGCCTCTGATGATATCCACACTAATGTTACTAAAGGAGACTTTCTGTAACATTTTCGAGGAAAATAATGGCCCAGAAGGCCTCTAAAACTGAGTTTTTAATCGGGATACCCTGATTGTTTACCATTCAAAAAGCTATAATTTCTGATCTAAAAGTCATATTTCATGTACCACATATTTTATTTGAGATTGTTTCATTTTCTTTGATATGATAGTTTGTGGAGTTGAAACTTACTTATGTATTTGAAGTTATTGTCTTTTTAACATTCTATGGATTTTTAGATACACACATATATATATATATAGATATATATTTATTTGTAAAAATATGTGTGTGTGTGTGTGTGAGCGTGTTTTATATATGTATGTATTTATTTGTATGTTTGTAAACACACATAAAAACATATTTTATAAATTTATTTAAAACTAATATTAAAAATATAAATTAATATACAAATAAATATACTGATAATGAATTATAACTATAAAATATATATAAATATATATTAATATATATTAATATATGAATAAATATATATATTAATATATGAATAAATATATATGTATTAATATAACTAAATTTATTTATATTAATATGAATCTATATTAATATAATAATAAATACTACTATAACAATATAAATATAAATAAAGATAAATATGTATTAATATATGAATATATATATATATATTAATATATGAATTAATATTTTTATATTAATATAACTAAATGTATTTCTAGTAATACAAATTTATATTAATAAACGATTAAATATAACTATATATATAAATAGATATATAATTAAATGGATAAAATAACAAAATGGCTTAGTGGTGAAGGAGTCGGCGCACAAGGGAGGAGGTCACGGGTTCGAGTTCTGGTGGAAGAAAGGGTGCACAGGCAAGTGGTGGGGGTTGCATGGCCAAGGGAAGTGTGTGTGTGAGATGGAGGGGGATCTGCCTAGTGCTGATAAAATAGGGGGTTCAAGCATTGTTAAAAGCTCCCCCCATGTATTATGTATTTTTTTAACTTTTATTTTTTAATTTTTTTTACTTTAATCATCGCCAAAAAAATTAGTGATAAAAGGGGTCTTTATCAATGTGAAAAAGAAGTTCTGATAAAGGACCTTTTTTCATCGATTTTTTTAGGGCTGATAAAAGACACCTTTTTTCAGTGTTTTTTTAGCACTGATAAAAGGGGCCTTTATTAGCGCTTTTCTAAACATTGATAAAAGGGACCCCGTATCTTCGCCTGGATTAACATCACTTTTCTACTGCTCTTAATGACATTTTCAAGCACTGATAAAGGCTATATTGCAGTAGGGATTGCTTGGTGTATCACTGATGTTCTGTTAGTGTACTCATGATGATATCAATATATTGGGCATGGTCAATATGATTCAAAGATTACACCAAAATAGAATCCACATACACCAACAATAAATGATCTAGATAAAGATGAATTGCCTTTTTCAACAAGGACATAAACAATGTTAGTTATTTTGAAAACCCAAAAAAAAATACAAAAATCTCATAAATGCCACACCTACATGTTAAATTAGTCCCATGTATATCTAAAGTATGAACTCTCAATTGAGGATACCTAGATATCAATTCGATTATTGAGAACACACAATCCCCCATTAACATATGAAAAATATATTCAATACATTAAAGAGGATATCAGTTCTTGGAATTCATCTTATTCAACCTATGATAATTAGAACATGTATGTAAAATCTCGTCACCTTCATTGAGATCTACATAGTTGATCCTCAAGGTGACGTACTTGTTTGGATGAATCCCTTGTCCTTTAACACTTCTAGCAGAGTCTTGATATCTTAAAACTCAGTCAGTTCCATTTTTTATAGTGTTATAGATATTGTATCATCTCCCAGTATGAGATCAATAGTGAATTTCACATCTCTCTCAAGTGGTCACCAAGATATGTCTTCATGAATGACATCAATAAACATTTATACTACTAGTGGAAGGATATCTTTACTAACTCCCCAAATATCTAATAATAGTTTAGAAAAATGGACTTCGAGCTCTCCTAGTTGTTGGGTAATTGGGAATGTTCGTCTTAGTTGGATTTCCCACTCTGCACAGTGAATTTAGGGGTCACCAATAGGAGATGTAAAAAATAACTCTTCTATGGTAATAGTTGATGTGGTATTGGTATGAAACTGTCCACTCCATACCTATAATCATATATAAGCTTCTAATGTCAAGAATATATAGATCCAAGAAAACAAATATTCCTTAATCTCTAGTGAACACCCCTCATATTGAATGATGATTATGGGCCATGTTTTCAATGGTTTATCGATAGTAATATATATACATTATCAAATACACATAAAAGGTCAATCCATTATAAGATTTCATAGATATAAAAGAATGAATGGAACCCATAAAAACTCAGGAATAAGATAAAGAATCTGCTACTCTAATCATTCCTCTTATTGTTAATTCCCCAACCTCTCTCTCCACAAGTGTATGCTACACTACATATAAATGTCCCTTCAATCTACCCTGTGATGTTGTCTGACTCCCCTGAGTAGCACCAATCTACTAATAAGGGTGCTCATACACTATAACACCACCACAAATACCTATACTTCCATGGCCTATACAACCCATTCAACAAGACTATTATAGATTAAATGACCCCCTTCCCACACTCTGACTCGGCCTAGATGATCCCTCAATAGTAGTCCTACACTGCAGCCTGCAAAACCTTTGTAAGTTTCCCAACATATTTTAGGACTGAATATCTACTGGTGGCCAAGTACAATGTCGATGATTGTTTCATGGTACCAAACTGGTGTTAGATCACCCCAGTAAGGACATGTTAAACTTACCGTCCAATCTATGTACTGTATTTCCCACTTCCCCAGATAAAGTTTTAATAAAATCACTTCTATCTATTAGAATTAGCACCTCTTAATCATGTATTAACTACTATATATTCAATGCTGGAAACCTCCCTCATGTTTACTTCATCAATGATTTCCTGATCCATTAGTTTATTAAAATTCTATTGTTAGAAATGTTTGACCTGAGACAAAATATCAGACATTATTCTATACAAAAAATTTATCACCATAGCTGCCTCATCTCATGCTAATACTGAAGAAATAAATTTTAGATCTATAATGTATCCATCATAATGCATAATGGATATTCTCCCCTAGGTATGATGTATAAAATATAAAGTGTTCTCATATATAAGCGTCTCTGGATAGAAGTGATCTAAGAACTTCTCCATGGAGTCGTTCTATTACATACCATTAGATTGTCCAATTCCTGACTGAATGTCCCACCAATGCTTCATTGATCCACATAGAATATACCATTACATCTTGAACCTCCTCTCATCTAGACCGTCCAAATGATCATGTGTTGTCTCAATGGAATCGAATAATAATTCAACTCCCTTTGACCCACCCTCTCTTGTAAAAGTCTTATAGGGAGATAACTAAAACTCCCTTATCAACTCATACATTCTTTTCACAATCCACCCTTGCTCTATTTCCATGAATTTCATAAAAAAATATATGTTCTGAAGGGGATTCTCTGCATAATCATTATCTGGCACCATTGGTGCTTCATGTTCCCAAATTAGAAGACCACTCATATCCATGCCCCTCAGTCATCCCCTCAACAAGCGTCATAGAGAAGTATTCTCTACATTGAAAAATATATGTCTTAGGTATCATAACCTTATAATATTTACTAATGGGAAATAATAACAATATGATACAAAATGTTTTTTCTTCTAAAGGTCAAAACCTATGCTCTCTCACTACTGTTAAACATTCTACTCATTGGTTTTGGTTAACAATGTTTAATACACTATCACGAGAAATTTTCTCATTCAGAATGATAATATTAACATTTTACATCATTTTTTATAACCTTTTTCAATTCATTTCAAGAACCATTTTTCATTTTAATCCCACAAATATGGAAAGTAGTTCAATTTCAACAATATTCTAATAAATTGTTTTCATATGTCTGCCTCAAATGTTGCATGTTAATATTAATTTTTGTGTCAAGAATGATGCATGGATACATAAATATCAAGCCAATCTAGGATATAAATCAATCCTAAAAAATAATCATAAAAATAATCACATCACTCCACAAGTTCATCAGTTGAGGTGCCCCACGACGGTCGGTCACATGGCCTTAGGTTCACCTCCCTCTATGCCAAAGGTCGCTGAATAGTAGAGAAGGTCTGGTATATCAGTCATGGGGATACAATATCTTCTTTTATCAGAGTAAAACACTAGTGGAAGTATATAAGCAATAGAGGAAGCATATATAAATAGATGTCACGACCCCCTCCCACCAAAGATGCCCCTCCCGAGCTGGCAATGGTGAAAGGGAGATAATGACCCCTGAGTCCCGCCTCCAGTAGGCCCCAGGTTGGCGACTACCACCAAGGGTATGAGTTTTCACAAATATGGGAGGCATTACCCTTTTATTATTTTAAGATCAGAAAATAGGACAAGTCAACCACCAAAATGGAAAAGAATATGTGTATAGAAATAAACCCAAACCAATCCCACATGCATGTTTAAACAATTTTATAACAAGGTGCAAGTACAAGAATGCTCAATGTACAATACCAAAAGAAACAAGAGTACAGAAACTGCAACAACTCCAACTGTCCGACTAGTAGGGTCCCGCACAGCCCTGGTGGTCCTCTTGGAAACCTGAAAGTAAACATATGGTGAGCATACAAGTATACTCAGTAGGGAAACCTAAAGCTCTCGTGAACAAGTGGGGAGACATCCTAATGTCACGTGAGAACAACAGAAGAAAGCTAGCAAGGAATTCTATCCATCCAACCTCACAAGCCACATTCACCAAAAACACAATCACAACAGGTAGTAGTAGTATATAAGCACAAGAGTATTGGGTACCCCACACCATTTACCTTTAGTTAGCTTCTCTTCCTAACGACGAACGTCCTGGCGCTGCCACACTCTCCCCGCCCGCACACACATGGGCCTCACAAACCACACATCCCTCCCGCACACACCTAGGCCTCACAACCATGTATCCCGACCGCACACACCTGGGCCTCACAACCACATATCCCGCCCGCACACACCGAGGCCTCACAACCACGTATCCTACCCGCACCCACCTGGCCATCATCCCGAAGATTCATTGGAAATAGTAGAACATTCCCGAAGAGTCTTGGGCTAAACCACCCAAATCGAAACCTACCCGATGAGTCTTAGGTGTAAGGTCACCTCAAGCCATCACAGTCTAGGGGAGAAAGAGCAGGAAGGAGCTAGTAACTAAGGGAAAAACACCCTCTCCCTTGAAATGGGAGTGTTCGACACTAAGTGCTCAACATGGGTGGGGTGCATCAAAACACAAAGATACAGATATATATATATATATTCCAAACACTCAACCCAGCCTATGGCTTCTAAACAGAGAAATTGAGCACGTGCCCCGGCACTACTACCATGAAGAATACATACAACAAACAACCCCAACCCCATTTAGGATTTCATGTTTCAACAGAATCATTTTATTAGTTACTTAACTACTGGGAAATTATCCACAACTAACCACATCGATCGTTCATAAAACATATTCCTGCCATCTACAAATCAAGTTAAGAAAACACAAGCAACACAACCAAGTCCTTCTTATCAACCAACCAACCCCATTGATTATTAATTCCATTCCATTACCATGACCCACCATTCATTAACTCTTCTACTTTTTATTTATTATTCACAACCCATAGTCCGTTCATATTCCATCTCATCCCTACAACCCCGCTGCCAATCGCTATAACCAAAACCGCACCGTATGTCCTTATCCCAATTAACACCATTTATCAAGACCCACTACCCATTACTAACATAGCATTTACACCAACCCACAACCAAGACAACCGCAGCCCCGCTGCTCACCCTATCCACAACAACCCACAAAACAAGGTCTGTGCCACATCATCGCCCTACAGCCCTGCTGCCTATTCTATTCGTAACAACCCAGGATTCATCCCTCCCATTCACACACCAGTAAACAAGCCAAAACCCCCATGTTCATTATTCCATTTTGTTTAACCGGGGTGATCACACAAGGGTTCCATATTTTAAACAGCCAACTTTACGTGATTAACCAATTTCCACATTCCACAAAGATTCCATCCAAAAAAACGGTCTATAATGATAGAGAAATATTTAATTGTGCCAGCAAAGGCACCCAATGACCGAGATTTTCAGTTGGCATAAGCCTATTCTATTCACAACATATCAATTAGATAAACAAAGATAAACATAAAAACTTCCCCATCCCCGTTATTTAACCAGTTATTATATTTTTTTAATGGTTCAACTATTTCTCATGAAAACAAGAGGATACCCACCCCACATGATGAAAAAATTAGAGATATGAATGTAATATCCCTACCTCAATAGGTTCCTATTGCAACGCTCCCCCCGGATCAACTTTAGAAGACGTCCGTCAGTGACCGTCACTTCTTTCGGTTCCCGGAAAAACCTCCTCTGCTGGATGTCGGAAAGGAAAGGCCAAAGGAAAGACAACAGATCCAAGATCAGAAGTATCTCCTCGTTGTTACGATCCCGTGGCCACTGATGGATAGTAAATCGGATCTCGGATGAAGAAGTTATGGAAGAAAGAGCCTTAGAGTCTCTTGGGATAACTCTGCTCAGAGGAATGGGGAGGACAGGGTTGTGTTGAAAATGAGGAGGGGACCCCTCCTTTTATAGGCGAGAAAAGAAAAAGTTCACGGCGTGTACTTTATGGTACACGGCGTGTTCTTGGTTATTTCACATGGTCTCCACGCGGATTCCAACACGGCTCCGCAGTCATTGACAGGTCAACACACGGTTTGAGGGTAATGCATACACAGGGAGGGACTACACGATGTGTAGTCTGGACACACATCATGTACCCATTTATTACACATGGCAAGGACACGGCTCCAACACGGCACATGGCCATTGACTGGTAACGTGTACGCGGGGAAGGACTACACGGCGTGTAATATTGGACACATGGTGTGCACCCATTATTCCACGCAGCAAGGACATGGCCTTCAACATGGGGTATACCCGACAAGGTGGTACACGACATGTAGTAACACTACACGGCGTGTACACATTTACTTTACAAGGCGAGGACACGGCCTGCGACACGGGGTATACCTGGAAAGGGGGTACACGGCGTGTACTCAAACTACACGGCGTGTAGTTTCAAAATTCTAGAAAGTGTGGGAAAAGTACATTTTACCATCCAGAACACTTCTTGACCTTCTTTTTGTCAAAGGAATGGGGCGGAGAGGTCCAGTACATTACATCAGATATCTCTTATTGAATTCTCATCCCCGAGAATTCAATAACCAACCCATAGGAAACCCAACAAGATACCTCTTAGGGTTATCGTTATAACAGGAACCCAACCAACAACCCTAATCATATGTGTTATGAAGTCCTTCTCTTATGTCGAGATATTATCCGCTTTAGGCAGCACTGACTCGCCTGCATGGGTTTAATCGCATCCTCATTAATGCATCTCGATTAATAATTGGGTCTTCCCACTTTCATACATTAGGATTTTCCAACATACACTGCCCCTAACACCGCACAACCAACACACTACCCGAACACATGGTTTTGGGAAATTCCTTCTCCTATGTCGAGATATTATCCGCTTTAGGCGGCACTGACTCACCCGCACGGGTTCAATCGCATCCGCATTAATGTGTCTCGATTAAAGGTCAGGTTTTCCCTTTCCCCACACATCCAGACATGTCACACATTACTAGGGAACAAGGAAACAAAAAGGTCTCACAACCGACAAGCCAAGCATTCCATATATCAAAGGTACAGAGTAAAACATCAACACAAAGCTCAGAAGAACAACGGAAAACACAAGTCAAAACAACTCCGGGTACTGAGCGTGCATCTGGGCCTGCCACTCCCAAGTTCTCTCCTCGAGGCCTCCATGCCTCCACAACACACAAACCAACGGAATGGTTCATCCACGGAGCACCTTCTCTTTACGATCCTCGATTCTGACTGGTAGTTCGCTGAAGGACACGTCGTCTCCCATATCTAACTCCCCCCATTCGATAACGTGAGAGTCGTCGTGCAAGTACCGACGAAGTTGGGAGACATGGAAGACGTCATGAACCTTCTCCAACTAAGGTGGGGGGTCCAGCTGATATGCCACCTCACCAACTCACCTCTGCACCTCAAAAGGTATGATGAACCTAGCTGAGAGCTGGATCCCTTTCCCAAACCTCTACTACCCCGTCGAGGGAAAACCTTCAAGAACACATGATCTCCCACCTTGAACTCCAAGGGCCTCCTCTGATGATCAGCATAAGACTTCTGTCGGTTCGGAGCCGCTTTTATCCTCTCACGTACAAGATGAACTTTATCCATGGTGCTCTGTACTACCTATGGCCCAAGAGCACCTATCACAAAAACCTCTGCCTGGAAAATGGGTGAACGACATGGTCTTCCATAAAAAGCCTCAAATGGTGCCATGCCAATAGTATAGTGGAAGCTATTGTTGTAGGAAAACTATACTAAAGGCAAGTGTCGTACCCATGATCCTCTGAAATCCAGAACCAATGCTCGCAGCATGTCCTCCAACGTCTGGATAGTCCGCTCTGTCAGCCCATCGGTCTGGGGTGAAAAGAAGTACCAAGGCGTAGCTGTGTACCAAAATCATTCTATAACCCCTTCCAGACTCGTGAGCTAAACCGAGTATCGCGATCTGAGACGGTAGTCTTTGGGACTCCATGAAACTTCACAACCTTTTCTATGTACCTCTTTGCTAAGGTACTCAATGGTCCTGAATCCTTAATTGCTAAGAAGTGAGATGATTTCTTCAGTTGATCCACCACTGCCCAGATAGCATCAGAACCACCCTAAGCTCTAGGTAGTCCTGTGATGATGTCCATTGAGATGTCATCCCACATCCACTCGGGGACATCTAAAGGATGCAACAAACCACTGGGAACATGATGTTCAGCCTTCACTTGCTGACACACTAGGCATTTAGCCACAAACTCTGCCACTTCCCGTTTCACCCCAGGCCACCAAAACTGTTCCTTCATGCCTCGGTACATTTTTTAAACTCCTGGATGTACTGCCAAGTTTGAGCTATGGAACTCACGGAGAACTTCCTCACGCATTGTCTCCGGGACAAAAAACCTTCCATGTAAAAGCATCTGATGTCGGCTATCCTCTGACCATCCTTCTGGAGAATTCCCCTAATCGACCTGATCCCGCATCAATTCCGCCTCGGAGTCCCCCCACTGAGACTCTTCCACCTGCTGCAACAAGGAGGACTGCACCTTCATCTGAAACAAACAGCCTCTAACAGCTTCTACCCTGGTATCCAAGTGCAAGGCAGCCAACTCTCTCATCGCCTTCCAAGCATCAGTGGATTCCCGAACTACTTCCTGATGTGACTTCCTGCTCAGGGAATCAGAAAAAATGTTGCCCTTACCTTTAGTGTAAGAGATATCAAAGTCATAGTCTTGGAGAAACTCGCTCCATCTCTGTTGTCGTAGGTTCAGGTCACGCTGGGAGAAGATATAACACAAGATCTTGTGATCTAAGAAGACCAAAAAGCGATCCCCAAAAAGGTAATTTCGCCACAACATCAGTGCGAACACTACTGCTGCAAGCTCCAAGTCATGGGTGGCATAGTTACGCTCGTGAGGGCGTAACTGCCTAGACCCATAACAGATCACTCTCTTCTTCTGCATCAGCACGCACCCCAGACCAAGGCCAGAAGCATCACAAAACACCTCATACAACAACCCTTCCTCTGGAAACCTGAGTACGGGAGCACTGACCAACTTCTCCTTCAGGTAGTCGAAAGCTTTCTGGCAATGCTCTCTCCATAGGAAGACCTATTTCTTCCTCCTCAAAGTTGTAAATGGAGTATAAACTCGAGAGAAGTCTGAAATCATCCTCCGATATTAACCTACTAACCCCAGGAAACTACGAACTTCTTCCACGCTCTTGGGTGCTGCCCACAAAAAAACTGCCTCCACCTTCGACGGGTCCACTGACACTCCACGCTGAGACACCACGTGCCCAAGGAAGTGTACTTCTTGCATCAAGAACTTACACTTCGACAATTTACCACAAATCTGGTGGTGTCGAAGTACTTCCAAGACTACCCTGAGATGCTCAACATGCTCCTCCTCTGATATTGAGTAGATCAAGATGTCATCGATAAACAAAATGACGAACCGGTCTAGAAACTTTTGGAAGACAAATTTCATAAGTCCCATGAACACAGCCGGTGCATTCGTAACTCCAAACATCATCACTAAACACTCGAAGTGCCCATACCTACACCTGAAAGCCATCTTTGAGATGTCACTATCCTTTACCCTCAACTGATGATATCCAGATCGTAGATCAATCTTGGAAAACCAACCTGCTCCCCTTAGTTGGTCGAAGAGATCGTCTATCCTTGGAATGGGGTAATGGTTCTTGACCATTACCTAGTTCAACCTTTGGTAGTCTATGCATAGCCTGAGACCACCATCTACCTTTTTCATGAACAAAACTGGAGCACCCCATGGAGATACACTGGGTCGAACAAAACCCTTCTCCATCAGATCATCAATCTGAATCCGCAACTCCGGCATCTCCAAAGGTGTCATCCGACAAGGGGTCATTGAAATCAGATGGGCACTAGGATGTAAGTCTATCCCGAACTCAACGTCACGTCAGGACGGGGGGGGTAGAGTCACAACCTTCTCAGAAAATAAATCGATGAACTCCTCAACAACCTCTAGGATATTCAATATCTTTGTATTAGTTGGAACCACCGATAACCCACCTAACAAGGAATGGAGAGGCTCCACATGTCGGCTTACTACCTGATAGCTCCTCTAACCAACAAAAGATACATGTTGCCCATCCACGTCAGAGAACATGACTCTTTTCCGGAAGCATTCGATAACGATATTGACAGAAAAAAACCAGTTGATGCAAAATATGACATCGTATGGCTGAATCTATAATAGAAGAAGGTCCCTACTAGATCGATGTGGTCCCAACATCAGCCCACATCCCTGGAAAACACAGGATACGCTGGAATGGCCTCCAACTGGTGTACTCAGCACCCATGGTACAGAAAATCTCTCTACATCTAGTTTCAAAGCATGGGCTAGACTAGGTGCAACAAAGGAGTGCGATGCTCCCGAATTGAACAAAGCAGAAACAAGAGTGCTGAACAAACAAATCATACCTCGCACCACCTCTGGTACTATCGGACCTGTCCACTCTACTACGTGCAACTGTCCACTCCCAACTCCTCTGCCTCTCTGATGTCGACCAGGTTCCATAGCGGTATGGTAAACAAGGAACGCCTAAGACCGAGTAGCAAGGAAATTTTTTCAAGGTTTTATTTTACCATATTATTTCAATTTCTTTCCCAGAACACCCAAATCAAGTAAAACACAATCATGATTATGCATGTACCTTCCCTAGGGTCTTTACCCTGCAATCAATGTAGCCTCACTTGGTCGTTCGGTAGGCTCAGAGTCCTTGCATCGGATCACGGGGGGCCCTAAAATCTCGTGTCCTAGCCGGTCTTCCCTGGCCTATGTCATGCACCAAGATTAACTAACATTTTCGAACTATCATCCCTTGCAATCATCATTGTGCCTAACTACCGACTCCATCCAATCTCTCAACCATCACCTCTGATATCATTCTGTCACGACCCCCTCCCACCAAAGATGTCCCTCCCGAACTGGCAATTGTGAAAGGGAGATAATGACCCCCGAGTCCCGCCTCCAGTAGGCCCCGGGTTGGCGACTAGCACCAAGGGTATGAGTTTTCACAAATATGGGAGGGATTACCCTTTTATTATTTTAAGATCGGGAAATAGGACAAGTAAACCACCAAAAAAGAAAAGAACAAGTGTATAGAAATAAACCCAAACCAAGCCTACATGCATGTTTAAACAATTTATAACAAGGACTAAGTAAAAGAAAGCTCAAATTAAAATACCAAAAGAAACAAGAGTACAGAAACTGCAACAACTCCAACTGTCCAACTAGTAGGGCCCCGCACGGCCCTGGTAGTCCTCCTGGAAACCTGAAAGTAAACGTAGGGTGAGCATACAAGTATACTCAGTAGGGAAACCTAAATCTCTTGTGCACAAGGGGGCAGACATCCTAATGTCCTGTGAGAACAACAGAAGAAACTTAGAAAGGAATTCTATCCACCGAACCTCACCGTCCACACTCACCAAAAACACATTCACAAAAGGTAGTAGTAGTATATAAGCACAAGAGTATTGGGTACCCCCACACCATTTCCCTTTAGTTAGCTGCTCTTCCTAACGGAGAATGTCCTGACGCTGCCACACTCTCCCCGCCCACACACACCTGGGCCTCACAAACCACACATTCCGCCTGCACACACCTAGGCCTCACAACCACGTATACTGCCTGCACACACATAGGCCTCAGAACC
Organism: Viscum album; assembly: GCA_963277665.1. Classification (NCBI taxonomy): domain Eukaryota; kingdom Viridiplantae; phylum Streptophyta; class Magnoliopsida; order Santalales; family Viscaceae; genus Viscum; species Viscum album. The sequence continues at coordinate 123,090,227 of OY728138.1, read as the reverse complement.
ACGTATCTTGCCCGCACACACCTGGGCCTCACAACCACATATCCCACCCGCACACAACTGGGCCTCATCCTGAAGATTCATGGGAAATAGTAGAACCTGCACGAAGAGTCTTGAGCTAAAACCACCATAATCGAAACATGCCTGATGAGTCTTAGGTGTAAGGTCACCTCAAGCCATCACAGCCTTGGGGAAAAGGAGCAGGAAAGAGCGAGTAACTAAGGGAAAACACCCTCTCCCGTGAAATGGGAGTGTTCGGCACAAAGTGCTCAACATGGGTGGGGTGCGTCAAAACACAAAGATACAGATATATATATATATACCAAACACTCAGCCCAATGTATGGATTCTAAATAGAGAAAGTGAGCATGTGCCTTGACACTACTACCATGAAGAATGCATACAACAAACAACCCCAACCCCATTTAGGTTTTCATGTTTCAATAGAATCAATTTATTAGTTCCTTAACTACTGGGAAACTATCCACAACTAACCACATCGATCGTTCGTAAAACATATTCCTTCCCTCTACAAATCATGTTAGGAAAACACAAGCAACACAACCAAGCCATTCTTATCAACCAACCAACCCCATTGATTATTATTCTAGTTCCATTACCATGACCCACCATTCATTAACTCTTCCACTTTTTATTTATTATTCACAACCCATAGTCTGTTCATATTCCATCCCATCCCTGCAGCCCCACTGCCAACCGCTATATCCACAACCGCACCATATGTCATTATCCCATTAACACCATTTATCACAGCCCCATTTCCCATTACTAACATATCATTTACACCAACCCACAACCAAGCCAACCGCTGCCCCGCTGCTCACCCTATCCACAACAGCCACAAAACAATGTCTGTGCCACATCATCGCCCCGTAGCCCTACTGCCTATTCTATTCTTAACAACCTAGGATTCGTCCCTCCCTTTCACACACTAGTAACCATGACAAAACCCCCATGTTCATTATTCCATTTTGTTTAACCGGGGTGATCACACAAGGGTTCTATATTTTAAACAGCCAACTTTACGTGATTAACCAATTTCCACATTCCACAAAGTTTCCATCCACAAAAACGGTCTAGAAAGATAGTGAAACATTTAATTACACAGCAAAGGCCCCCAAAGACCGTTATTTTCAATTGGAATAGGCCTATTCAATTCACAACATATCAATAGGATAAACAAAGATAAACATAACAACTTCCCTATCCCCGTTCTTTAACCAGTTATTATCTTTATTTAATGGTTCAATTGTTTCTCATGAAAACAAGAGGATACCCACCCCGCACGATGCACAAATTAGAGAGAAAAAGGTAAGATCCCTACACAATAGGTTCTGATTGCAACGCTCCCCCGAATCAACTTTAGAAGACGTTCGTCGGCGTCCGTCACTTCTGTCAGGTCTCGGCAAAACCTCCTCAGGTAGAAGTCGGAAAGGAAAGGCCGAAGTAAAAAACAACAGATCGAAGCTCGTAAGTTCCGCCTCATCGTTACGATCCTGTGGCCACTGACGGATCTTAAATCGGAGCTCGGACGAAGAAGTTATTGAAGATCAAGCCTTCGAGTCTCTTGGGAGAACTCTGCTCACAATAATGGGGTGGAGAGGGGTGAGTTGAAAAGGAGGAGGAGAACCCTCCTTTTATAGGTGAGAAAAGAAAAAGTACATGACGTGTACTTTATGGTACACGGAATGTACTTGGTTATTTCACACGGTCTCCATGCGGCTTCCAACACGGCTCTGCGGCCGTTGACTGGTCAACACACGGTTTGAGGGTAACGCATACGCGGGGAGGGACTACATGGCGTGTAGTTTGGACACACGGCGTGTACCCATTTATTGCACACGGCATGGACATGGCTCCAACACGGCACATAGCCATTGACTGGTAATGCTTACACGGGGAAGGACTACACGGCATGTAGTATTGGACACATGGAGTGCACCCATTATTCCACACAGTAAGGACACGACCTTCAACACGGAGTATACCCAGCAAGGTGGTACACGGCGTGTAGTTACACTACACGGCGTGTACTCATTTACTTCAAATAGTGAGGACACGACCTACGACACGGGGTATACCCGGAAAGGGGGTACACGACGTGTACTCAAACTACACGGTGTGTAGTTTCAAAATTCTAGAAAGCGTGGGAAAAGTCCATTTTACCCTCTAGAAGACTTCTTGACCTTTTTTTGACAAATGAATGGGCCGGAGAGGTCTGGGACATTACAACAGAACAACACCAAAGTCACAAGACTACTAAAACAAGAAATATTGTACTAAACATAAAGGTAAACATATGATAAAAAATTATGTGTCCAATTTTCTAAAGAGATTGATAATTTAATAATCCTAACGACTCCTTAGAGGGTCCCAAACCATATATGGTTCCCTCATACATGTTTTATCCTAAATCATCAATCTAATCAAGGGCCTTTTCAATTAACATGTCCTTCAACAATAAATTCTATTGGGGTACCAATCAGGAATCCCATGTAGCGTGTGAGTACAACTCCATAGACTACCACCAACAATGTCTAGAAAAATTATAATTAGAATCCAATGTAGGAATTTCTATGAATAAATGTATACAATGCATAAATAAACAATTTTCACATTATCGGTTATCCGTTATTTAATTATAGTAATACTTGTTTTTATATTCTAGCTTCAACTCATGCTGGATCCTGAAGTGTTCCCTTGGTAATTTCATATCGTAATACATGCTTTGACTCATGTCGAATCTCAATGTATTCAAAGGTGATATGATATCTCAGTACCTGATTTGACACATCCAAGAGTTTGAAGAATTATAATTTAATAGAAAATCTCAGAGTTCCTTTATTACAATTCTATAAATTAATAAATAAATTGCAATGATAGAAATGAAAAATTTGTAAGTAAGATTACCATGTAAACCTTATTATGTCATAATTGAATAACCATGTTCCCATTCCATTAATAATAATTACATTGACCATGTTACCGTTTAAAATTATCATTTGATTGACTATGTTCCCATTCCATTAATCATAAGTAAAATGACTATATTACCATTATTACCTCACAATTTAGAATGACCATGATTCTAAGATTACACACACAATTAATGCATAATTAATTATTAACCTCAATTCCTTGACTAATTCAATTATTAGTTAAAAACATCAATATCCTTAATTAGCTCCCCAATTAATTAAGTATGCCAATAAAATTAATTAATTCATAATTTCATTAATCAATAACACAACTCATATCACATAATTATTATTTTTCCATAATTTATTATCTCATTCTAAATCTCATCTCTTCATAATTAATTGTATATATAATAATATCAAGGCCCCAAATTCATTCATGACTAATTATCTCAATCTATCCAATTCAATATCTCATAATTATTCCACTAATTAATTATCTAGATTCCAACCCATTATTCTCATAATAAATTTCCTAAAATTAATTATATATTATGAAATCATCATAGACTAATGATTAGTTCCTCAATTATTCATCTATTACAACAATTCATCTAGAAATGAATTGGTCCAATTGATTAATGAAAATTAGGAATTTAATTCATAAATAATGCTAGAAATTATCAAATTTAACATACACACATCAAATCCATGACTTTTGGATTTTGATTTTTTATGAACAACCTCAAATATCTAGTGGATGTTTATTCAACCAAAATTCCCATAATCTGAGAAAATGAATGATGTAGATCAAAGTTCCCAATGAAAATCCCTAAATAAAAATTATGGATATCAAGGTCTAATAAATCTTGATATTTATCTATAATCCTAGTCCTAAATCCCATCTAAAAGATTTATATATAAAGAAACATATGATAAATTCCACCAAAAGGTCATGGAATGTGAGAATAACGAACGAGATAGGCATCATGATGTGATATGATTTTTGAGAAACGAACATATCATTGATTCATGTTTGAATCTTGAAAAAAAGAGGTCAGAATTCCATGTAACCCATCCAAAAAAATCCAAAGATATAAATTCCTAATCCAAGAGCGAATATGTTAATTTTTGAGGGTTCAGGGGGTTTAAAAAAATTTGGTGAATTAATAACTATGTGTATGTTTTTCTGGGTATTAGTGCACTATTAGGTAAACAATGTGCCAATTATGTATCCCTCACTGTCCAAGGACAAACGTTTACCTAGGATTTCATGCACAATATTTTCTAACCATGCACCAACCATGCACAACGCCTTTCCCTAAAATTTTTCTAAAACTCATTTCAAACACAATCCAAGTCATTACTCCAATAAAAGGTTCCTAAAATAAGTACTTGGAATTCCACTCAAGATAAATCTAGAAAAGTTCAGGGTCTTAAATGTTATATATGGGATATGTAAGACTATGAATCATATTTAAAGAGATGAAATTTTTATCTACATCATAGTAATTTATTATTAACTGTTAGTCCTAAATTAATTACAATAAATGGGGACATAATGATTAATGGTTAATTGGTTAATTAATGTAAAATAAAAAATGATATTAAAAATATTAAAATAAATATAATTTGATATATTTAATGGAATCCAAAAATTTAATAGTTTAATGAGAAATTTTAGAGATGATATAATGTAATTAAAAACCTAAAATATTGCTAAATGGTTGGTATCAATCAATTAAATTCATAAATGACTAATTTGTAGGGATTTTATTATTTTAATTTAATTATATTAATCTAGAATGTGTATAAGACATGATAACAAGATAAAAATTAAAAATGGTACATAATTGTTATAAATAAAGGATAATGATTAAGAAAGATATCTAATTTTAACGGGATAAAGGTAATTAGAACAAAAATAATTCTATCTTTGATTTTATTATGATTGGAGCAATTTGAATAGTAAAATTAACATATAGTAATATAATATTTTGAGGATTTTTATGAGTGCCCTATCCTCTCTTATAAAAGTTAACACATTATTATATTATATTCACGTATTAAAAACTATTATTTCATCCAATATCTTCCCATATCTCATCCTAGAATCCCTACCCTTTACTTATATACCTAACTTTATGCAAGTGACCCTATTTAGATGTATTAATATGTTAATCATGGGAGATCGTTAGAGAATAGGTATTATTATTAATTATTTGTATCTGTTTTACTTCTTCAAAGATATTCTTCAAATATTATTACTCCATTATGTAATAATAACTTTATTAACCTAATCATAGGGACATATTATTATCTCAATACCATCACTAAATCCATATTAATTTTAAACAAATGGGAAATGAATTATCATTCGTGTGCACATCGAACTACCACCACACAAACTGATATAATTAATTTCTGTAATAATATATCATGAATTTTCATAATTATGGAATTAAATATTATATATGATATTAATGAAATATATATAATTATAAAATTATAATATATCTTTTAATTTCTTACATTTTCTTTCACATTAAAATTATAATGTTGTACTTGTTTAAGACTGAACTATTTTCTCCATGAAGCATTGTGATTCTTTTTTAATCATTACATAACTTGGATTATATATTTAATTATGTTTATAATATTAATATAATATTAATGAAATTTTTAACATTTGAGAAACCTAAAATAAAACATACATTTTTTACATAATTATCACCAAATAATGGAAATGTTACTTGTTCATACATGCGACAGACCGTCTTCATAACTATAAAATAGTTAATTTTTCATATCCTTATATAATAGATGTATTTAAAATAATATTTTATGAAGAATTATTTTTACTGTTTCAGTAATATTTTTTTATAAATGAAGGAATAATGGACACATTTTCTATAGACATCATCCCAAAGTCATTTGAACTCGAATAATGAAAATCAACAAAATTTCTAGTTTGAAGATAAATAATTAGTTGATTGTTATAACATGATAAAATGTGATATGAAAGGAATAATAAATTTTAAAAAATTTATAAATAAATAAAATAATTATCATAGGTTTATTTTTTAGGAAGTCAAATATTATACATGATCACTTGGAGTCAAGGTAAGAGATTTAATCCCAATGTCATTTAATTGAAAAAATTCTTGATGTTATGCACATTAATTATTTTATGAGGTTTATATATAACACCAATTTGACATATAATATAATTAATTTAATTATTACAATGATTTTTTAAATTTTACTATTTCAAGGGGCTTATGATTTAAATGTTCAATGTTGTATTGGAATCTTTGAATGTTTAAATATTTCATTTCAAAATATCTTAACCATGTCAATATTCATCAGATTATTTGTATTGATAAAAAATGATTAAAAATGATTTTTTATGTATATCATAAATTTCATTAAAATGTCATAAAAATGAATCTTTTTACTTGTTATGTAATTTTGTGTCAACTGAAAAATGGAATTTATTATTCTTAACATAAACAATGACAACAACATTTCTATTTCTATGAAAGTTATTTAATATCTAAATTACAATGATTAATGAAATGTTTTGATAAATACAAATTATTAATTTACTTATTTGGGTACTTTTGAATTAAAAAAGGGGATTCAAAACATAATTTTAATCTTATACAAATTTTTTCTTATATGAGATAAAAATAGTTTTTCAACTGGTTTTATGATGAACTTTTTTTATTATTGTAATGGTACTTGATAATTGAATGAAATGAGTGATCCTGATACATCGTAAAAAACTTATTAAGCGACATTATTACTCATGTGTGGGCCTAATGAAGATTATAAAAATGGTTGATAATCATTATAGATCATGAGAAATTAGTGTCCCCGATATAGATTATTCAAAGTGTTGACCCCCATTATAGCTCATGGGTGAACTCGATATAGCTTATTCAAATCCTAATCCCCATAATAGATCTCCAATGCATTGGATGATAATAATATTTGAAGTCAACCAGATGGTTAGTCCTATTTCAAGGGGTTTGAATGGGTTTTATATATATGGTTCTACAATTAACCTAAAATATTATTAATAGTTTTCTATTGGTTTAAAAGTTTTTATTTGAAGAAAAATTTGTGTTATTCATATAAACTTTTTTACTAATATCTACGTATATTAAATGGGTTTTCATTTTTTTCACTATAATAATGGATTGATTTATTTTTGTGTCATGTACTCAGCTTCCTGTGGTAATCCAAATTTTTTACATTTTTTCACAGTGATAAAGGGTGATTTGAAATAAGGATTGGGAAAAAGATGAAAATTATGATGTTTTTTCCTAGTAGGTAACCATGATTTATTTAATAATGATTTTTCTGATGACAAAATGAATGTTGTGTCAAATTTTCCTCTGGAAATATATGGGTTCAATTGCATAAATATTTTCCATAATTCTCAAAAAATATAAGATTAAATGATCCTTGAATGTGAATTATAGATCAAAAACACTAGAATAAATAATTTTTTTGGTGAGGGCCATAGTTTTTTTATATTTGAATTAAATTACATTTATAGTTGGACATAGTCAATGGAATCGTGTATTGTTTTATATTCATACTTGATTATAGTAAAAAATAATTCACCGATTGTGTCAAGACCCCCTCCCCAAAAAGTGGAACCCTCCTGGGTTGACAATGTGATAAGGGAGATAATGACCCCCAAGTCCCACCTCTAGTTGGCCTTGGGTTGGCCACTAGCACTGAGGGTATAGTAAACACACAAATGAGAGGAATTACCCTCTAAGAGAAAAAATTTAGAAGAGAGATATGTTAGACACTAACCAACTCCAAAATAAACCAGCAAGTTGAAAGAAATCCCAAATACACATATGAAATGTCATACACAACTACTACAACTTAAATGGGGAAAACTATAAGTACCCCAAAAGGATGTAAAATTTAAATAACCACAATCCTGAATAGATCCTGCAACCACAAGCTAGTAGTAACCAGCCTGATCTCTAACCTACTCAAAGTGACCAGAAAAGTAGTTTATATATATATAGGGTGAGTATAGAAATATACTCAGTATGATCCACCCCAATGACTCTCGTGTAAAACTAATGAAAGCGTGCTAAATCACATGGAACAACAAGTGAAACTAACTCATCACTTAAACATGTATACCAAGATCCCAGCCTCACCATGGCTACTCTCACCAAGTAACACATACAATAATATATCATATAATAATGAAAATCAAGGATACCCCTCTACTACTTCCTCACTAGTTTGACACTTTCCCCCAAGGTCGCACGTACGGTGCATCTCTCTCCAAAAAGACTTACCCACGAACAATTGGGCGAAGCACCACAACATGCACCTCATGAAATAAATCACCACGTCCTTGTAAGAAAATTAACCAGGTAGTTTCTGGGAGACACCACAGCCCGCATAACATGTATCATGCTTTGGGTATTATACCTTAATTAATTACAGCCCATACGCCTAGTTAGGATCCTCAAGCCATCACATCCTATACTCGTTACACCTATTGTAGTCCACATGAAACTATATCCATAATATATGTGTGTGAATAACCACAATCCATTATATACCTTTACACACGTATAAGGGGAAAACAAACCATTGCGCCTGTGAGAACAAATAACAACCAAGGGAAGAGGGTGGGGCCAAAGGGGGTAGTTATCCATTAAACTAGCCACCAAAATGATGGGTAAAACACCCCCCCCCCCCCCACCCCCAGGGCACAAAATCCCTGGGTTTTTCAGTTTCCCTTACTAACAGGGTGTAGTAGCATATAGAAACACAAAAAGTACATAATATAATATAGCTCACAACCACACTATGGGCATAACCTTGTCATAGACTCAACTGCAGCTAACGTCTCTCAGAAAATGGGATTCCACATATAAGACTAGGTATCCTATAAGCAAGAAATCATTTAAAGGGCTTCAATACATTATTTCATTCAATTTTTATCAATTTCAAATTACGTTAATTAATTCCTTAAAAATTAATTAACCACTAACAATTTCTCATTAAATTTCATGAGCATCATACCCAAAGTATATTGTTCCTTCAAGTCACAACCTCTGCATTGTGCAATATCAAGCACCAAACCCCATGGTTTAACATCATTTATTCAATTATTAATTTACAACATTACATTCCCATATTCCCAGACATTCTAGAAAAAAATTCTATGTTACTCAACACAAGGGGGATCAACCTGGTTAGTTGATGAACTACTTGTCAAGTCTCTACAGCCTATAGAAAAAGAATATACCCATTCTCCCTTAAGAAACAAAACACATAATGCACATCACATTACCCATGCGTCTTCACCCCTTTCATAATAAGGGTAAGTAAGACCAGCTACCTTGAGAAGTGGGGAGAAGTAAAGCAAATAAAAAACCAATAAGAATCAGCAAGCATCTGAGCATTCATATCTAACCCATTCCAACATCCTTTGTGTCCCCCTTGACACCCATATTCTAAATTTAATGCATCTCTCCACTCTAGGAATCTACTTATGCCACAAGAAATAGGCCTCCCTACCCCCACATATCACAACAGCCATCCAGGCTCAGACCACAACACAAGCAGTAGGAAAAATAAACACCATATCAATTGGGCACTTAGCCCTTAAACAACCATGAGGGTAACTCCGAACCCTATAATGGATTATCTTTTATCAAACCATCAGTTATTTAATCCATCTTGGATTAGACAATTTATTAATAATAGGTTCCAACATTGGGAAACCTAAACATTACGCTATCATAAATAATTAAAAACTCTTACTACACCATTTTGATTAACTTCAAATTACATCATGAAGAACCAGATTCATTTACATACTTAGTTATCCTAATTCAAACCATTGTCAATTAATTTTCGTTTACATTCTTTACCAATTTCCCTCAATAATGAATATGTATATGAATCAAGCATAGATATCACATTATCTAGAAAAAAAGAAATAGCATACAATTGATATAAATTTATTTATCCGATTAATATATTTATTATGTTAATTCCATTGTGATCTAGTGGAAAAAACAAGATAACTATACAACTGCACATAAAATAAAATAGATGCAATGAATCCCCTACCACAAATGGTTTTTTTCGTTCTTTATACAAGAAAGATACACACAAAGAATCATAATTGCCTCATCCTGTGACAACTCTATCCACCCGAGGATGTTATGGTATGACCACACCAATGAAAACCCAAGAAAAATCCATTAGAATTATAGAGATCACATACCATAATAGGTCAAGGAGAATCAGAAGGATTCAAACCCCAAATAATGGCGATAGATCATTCTTTATACCGAAGATTGATTGATACTGCTTGGTTGCATCAAAACAGAGCGGAACCAATCCTAGGAGGAATGTTTGATTGCACAACCCCTATAGAATAGAATGAAAGCTTCTAGCATCTTATAGCCGAGAATAAGGAGGAAGAACTACGGAGGAAGAGATCATATATATTTAAAATATTTAATGGAGTGTTTGTTTAAGATGAACTTGGTTTTTCATTATTGTGGATCGCATTAAACCATGCGGTTTGACCAAGTAAAAATGTCGTGAGCCTTAGGATAAATTAATATAGCAGTTATGGCCTTTGAATCTACCATAGATTCCATAAAATAAAGTTTTAAATGAATTTTACATCAAAGGATATTTTAATGGGGTGAAACTGTAGGAAGCTGGAAACACTGTTCATGAACTCAAAATTTGGAAAAGGAAATTGAGGTTACCAATAGAACTCACGGTTCTAAAAACACTGTTCACGATCTCAAAATCTGGTAAAGGAAATAGAGGTTACTGATCGACCACACAGTTCTGGAAACACTATTCACGAACTCAAAATTTGGAAATGGACATAGAGGTTACCGATAGACCTCTCCATTCTAGAAACACTGATCACGAACTCAAAATTTCGAAAAGGAAAATAGAGGTTACTGATAAGAAGTTTTTGAAAGTGGTTACCGATAAAAATGTTCACTGATGGAACTGTTCATATAATTGGAAATTTGGAAAAGGAAAGATAGGTTGCTATTAGAGGTTATTGATAGAACTATTCACCGATGGAACTATTCATAAAATTAGAAATTTGGAAAAGGAAAGAGAGGTTACCATTAGAGGTTACCATTAGAGGTTACTAATAGAATTGTTCATGAATGGAACTATTCATAGAATTGGAAATTTGGTAATGGAAAAAGAGGTTACCATTAGAAGTTAATGATAAAATTGTTCACCGATAGAACTGTTCATAAAATTGAAAATTTGGAAAAGGAAATAGAGGTTACCATTAGAGGTTAACAATAGAATGTTTCATTGATAGAACTATTCATAAAATTGGAAATTTGGAAAAGGAAAGAGTTGTTATCGTTAGACCTCACCGATAGAACCATTCACCGATGGAACTATTCATGGAAGGTTATCGATGACATTGTTCACCAAGGGTCATCGATGACACTATTCACATAAGTTTAACATTGAACTATTCACAACTGCCTACAATTGGAACTATTCACCGAACTGGAAAATTTCCAAAGTGTTGGCGATAAGTCTCGTTGACCTCTCAAATCACTCTCATACAACTAATTTTTTCAAAGGAATGGACTAGAGAGGTCTTGGAAATTAAATCAGATACCTCTCTAAACATTCTAATCCTTGATAATTAATATCCCACGTAAAGGAAAAACAAAACATTGTTCAAACAACCAACCATTGAGATACCTCTCAAAAGAGATGAAGCCACAAGAAAAAAAAAGAAATCCATATTATAAACATGAAAGGTCTAACCACAAGGGGACATAATTACATGTAAAGAGTTAAAAAACAAAAAACTCTGGGTACATAGAACATATATGTGATTCACGTTCCCAGGGACTCCTCTTCATGCCCCCATGTCGCCACAAGACATGAACCCAGGGGATAGAACTCCCACACAACACCTTCTCCATGCGGTCTTGGATCTCCACAAGTCTCTCCTCAATGGTTGCGTCATCATCAACATAAATCTCTCCACAATTGATGACATGAGAGTTATCATGAAGATAATGACGTAGCAGTGATATATGGAAAACATCATGTGTCTGAATCATCTATGGGAGGGAAGTGCTACTTGATACGCCACAGCTCCAACCTGATCTAACACCTAAAATTCTGCAACAAACCAGGGAGAATGCATACTCCCATGACCAACCCTTCGCTGCCCATGAGAGAGAGACGCTTTCAGAAACACATGATCCCCAAAATTTAACTCGATGGGTATCCTTCCTTAATAAACATATGATTTCTGATGAGCTTGTGCTATCTTCATCCTATCACAAATCACATTAACCATCTCTATTATATTCTGCACTAGTTCTGGTTCGAGAATTGCGGACTCTCTGACCCCAGTCCGACACAGTGGAGAATGAAATGGTTGGCCATAAAAGGATTCAAAAGGCGCCACTCTAATGGTGGAGTGAAAACTATTATTGTAAGAGAACTCCACCAAGGGTATGTGCCTCATCGTTGAACCTCCAAAATCTAAGACACAAGATCATAACATGTCATCAAGATTATGGATTGTTTGCTCTGTCTGATCATCCTTCTAAGGATGAAAAGAAGTTCTAAGGAATTGTTGTGAACCAAAAGCATTCTGGAGTGCTCTTCACACCCTAGAGGAAAAGTGAGGATCTCAGTCAGAAATGATCATCCTTGGAAGTCCATGAAGCCTCACCACCTCCTTTATATACTACCTTGACAAAACATCCACTATGATCAACTCCTTCATTTCTATAAAGTTGGATGATTTTGTTAAACAATCCACTACGACCCAAATAGCATCATGTCCTCCCTGAGCTCAAGGTAAACTAGTAACAATGTCTATTGAGATGTCCTCCCACTTCCAATGAGGAATATCTATTGGTTGGAGTAGACCACTAGGAACATAGTGTTCGGCCTTCACATTCTAGCATTCCAATCATCGAGACACAAACTCTACAACTGCATGCTTCAGCCCAGGCCACAAAAACTGGATCTTCAAGGCTCGGTACATATTTTTCATGCCAGGATGCACCACTAAAGGTGAACTATTTAAATCTCTGAGAACCGACTTGCACATTGTCAAAGAAACAAATATCCTTCCATGATACAACAATCGATGTAGTTCATCCTTAGACTACCCATCATGGGACTCACCACACACAACTCAGTCTCTCAAGACCTCCTCCTCTAGATCCCTCAACTGGGACTCTTCAACTTTCTGCCATAGAGATGATAGTACCATAATCTGAAAAAGACAAGCTCTACCCCCATGTTCTCCCATATCAAGATATAATGCTGACAGTTCTTCCATTAATCTCCAAGAATCATCGGATTCAAGAAAAGCATCAATACGTGACTTTCGACTCAGTGAATCATCTACAACATTCCCATTTCCAGATGTATATGATATCTCAATGTCATATTCCTATAATAACATCTTCCACCAACGATGTCGTATGTTCATGTAATGCTAGGAGAAAACATACATTAAACACTTATGATTAGTTAAAACCACAAAGCGCTTTCCAATGAGGTAAAGTCTCTACATCTTCTGAGAAAACACCATGGCTACCAACTCAAGATCATGGGTGGCATAGTTACATTCATTTAGATGTAACTATCAAGAACCATAAGAAACAACTTCTCTTTGCTGCATGAGAACACAACCTAACCCAAGATGCGTTGCATTTTAGAAAACATAAAACTGAACTCCCTCTGTTGGAAGACAAAGAACTTGATCCCTTACTAACTTCTCCTCTAGATTCCTAGAATTTTCCTAAAACTGATCAGTCCAAATGAATGCCTAATCTTTCTTGGTCAATGCAGTTAGAGAAATCTCAACTCGAGAGGAATTGGCTACAAACCTCATGTAGTAGCCTGCGAGACCAAGAAAACATCCCACCTATGATGATGGCATGGAGTACACAAGGATTTTGTCAATGAAAACTACCAGGAACTTGTCCAAGAAATAACGGAACACATCATTCATCAATCCTAAGAACATAGATGGAGAATTCTTCATGCCGAACAACATTACAACGAACTCATAATACCACTGATGCCACCCGGAACAGTCTTCAGGATATCCTCATCCTTCACATGCATTTGATGATACCCAGACCGCAAGTTAACTTTTTGAGAACCATATTTCACCCTTCAGTTGATTAAATAAACTATCAATCAGCGAAAGAGTATAGCGATTATTTATTGTCACTTTGTATAAGCGACGATAATCAACCCACAACTTTGAACTACCATCATCCTTCTTCATGAACAAAACTGGTGCACCCCATAGTGACAGACTTGGCTGAACAAAACCACAATATAATAGACCATCAAGCTATATATGTAGATCTCATAACTCCGAAGGGGTCATCCTATATGGAGACATAGAGGTAGGATTCGATCATGGTTGTAGCTCAATCCCAAACTCGATATCTTATCGAGGGGGTAATTCTACAACCACTTCTGGAAAGACATCAGGGTACTCTTCTACGACCCTAGGAAACACCAACCGTTGAACCTCTGAAGAACTCATCATCATCTCATCCATCATAGATGATAAGGATGGAACATGCCTATGACCCATCTGAGGATCTCACTCGCCATAAAACACCACCATATCTCCAAACTCACCAAAGAAAACAACCTTCTTCGTAAAGAAATTCACAATAGCCTACACCCAATACAACTAAACCATGTCGAGGATGACATCATATGGTTGTATTTTTAAACAAAGGAAATCTCCCCATGAGCGGTGTTGCCCCAACACTAGCTCAAAGATTCCACATACATCAAAGAAGTCCTCTTGACCTCCAACTGGCATACTCAACACCAAGGGCACTGGTAGCCTCTCTACCTCAAGTTCCAAAGCATGGAAAAGGGTAGGATATATAAAGGATTGTGTCTCTCTTGATTCAAACAATGTGTAAACCAAGGTTGAAAACAAGGAAAGGGTACCTAGAATGACTTCTGGCTCACTTGGAGGTAGCAACGCAAGAACAAGAATCTATCCACAACCTCCTCTACAGCCTCCATGACCCTGATGACGACCACCACCACTGTTGTGCTCTATTCTATGATGCTGCAACCTTGGTTAGAAATTCTTCAATAGAGGAACCTAGAGCGGAGCACCTAGTGCACGATGACTTCTATAAAAGTTCGGGCACTCTTGTTGTTGATGACCTCAACCACCATAAGAAAAACAAGTGTCTGATCCCTTAGCACAGTCCTAAGATTTAATTCCCCCAGAGAAACGAGATGTTGAGGTTTAGGACCTAACCCTGGCCGAATGTAAACTCTCCTACCCTGAAAATAGGGAACCCCGAAACATAGATCTGCTTCATAATGAATCATGAAGACTCGCCTCTTGGGTTAATCTGGTTCTGGCCAATGTCCTCTTGACGAGCTATTTACTTGCTAACACCTCAAGATATGTCTTCAACATAAATGGGCTGACATGCTGCTGGATCTCTGGATGAAAAGCCTCATCGAAATGCCTCACCCTAGCCTCCTCATCTGGCAACAGGTTCGAAGCATATCGTAAAAGGTTTCTGAAATGGATTCCAGACTCTCGCACACTATAGCTCCCATATCGAAGGGTAAGAAGCTTTTGGAGTCCGGATTCTTTCACGGCCGAAGAATGAAACTAAACCCTCAACATGTCTCAGAACACCTCCCACGATATAGTTGACTACTCACGATCCTAGAGGAACAAGAACCACCACTTCCTCACTACTCCACGCAGCATCATCACAACCAAGGACACACAGTGCTCCTTCCAAGCACAGATCGAACTAAAGCCTATTGTGACCTCCTCCAACTAGTCTTTTGTGACTACTTCTAAACTGAAGCACTCATAATTTGGCAGAATTTGGCATGGAACCTCTCAGAGTGTCCTCCTCTAAGTTCCATCATCGTTATCCTCTACCCGGTGGTGATCTGCTGGCACAACTTGTTGGACATCTTTTATGTGATCCTGAAGAGGACGTCGACCTAGATCCATACCAGAGAAATAAAAAATAGTTAGAGCTCATAAACCTTTAATGTGGAAGACTCAAAATTAATTATTTAATTTTTTTCTTCATGTATTTCTGGTTATCCTATCCCAAGGACGACCAATTAAAGCACAAGAACAAAGAATAATGATGCATGGTCATTTCCTAGGTCTCTACTCTGCAACTAGTATCACCTTGTTTAGTAACAATTGTAAACTTAAAGGTTCGTACATCAGATCATAGGGGGCTCTAAACACCTATATCTCAATAGGTATCCAGTGTTTACATCACTTGCTAAACATGAATGACACTACTTCCCTACCAACCCATGAAACCTCACCTATTCCTAACTTCAAACTTCATCCTATCTATCATCCTACCACTGATACCAATATAACACAACCCCTCCTCACAATGTTTACCCCTCATAGGGAGGCAATGTGGGAAGGGAGATAATGACCCCTGAGTCCTTCCTCCTGTAGGCCCTAGGTTGGCGACTAGAACCGAGGGTATAGTAAACACACAAATGAGAGGCATTACCCTCTAAGAGAACACATTCAGAAGAGATATAAGAGAGACACCAAACTAATCCAACACGACTTTAAAGATGAAATAAATCCCATTTAAACAAATAAAATGTCATAAAAAACTACTACAACTGAAAGGGGAACAACTACAAGTACCCAAAAAGGATGTAAAATATCAGTAACCATAACCACGATCTACTCCTGCAACCACAAGATAGTAGAAACCATCTTGATCTACAACCTGCTCCAAGTGACCTGAAAAGAAGTATATATATATAGGGTGCATATAAATGTATACTCAATTTGATCCTCCCTGAAGCCTCTCATAAAAAAGTTAAGAAAGAATGCTAAAGTGCAATGATCAACAAGTGAAACTGACTCATCACCTAAACAGGTATACTATGTTCCTAGAATCACCATGGCTACTCTCACCAAGTAACACGTATAAGAATATATCATATAATAAAGAAAATCATCGGTACCCCACTACTATTTTCCCACTGGTTTGTCGCTTATCTCTAAAGTCGTGTGTCCTGAGAATCTCTCTCTAAAAAGTCTTGCTCGCAGACACCTAAGAGATGCACCACAATATGCACCTCATGCAACAAAACCCCCACATCCACATAAGCAAAGTAACCAGGTAGTTTCTAGGAGCCACCACAACCCACATATCGTGTATCATAAGTCAGGTATTATACCTCAAGCCATTACATCCCACAAACTTAAAAAGGATCCTAAGGCCATCACAACCTATACACATTACACCTATAGTAGTCTATAAGAAACTACATCCAAAATATATGTGTATGAATAACCACAATCCATTACAGACCTCTACACACATATATGGGGAAAACTAACCATTGTTCCTACCATCACAAGTTACTTCCAAGATAAGAGAGTGGGGCCAAAGGGGGTAGTTAGCCATTCATCCTATAACACCCCAGATAAATAAAGAATATGACACTTTCACATTTATCCATATTTGTGAATAAAATATTAATATTACTTTAAATGGGACGCTATGCACGATGGCGTACCCAATAAGCAACAATGAGTTTCTTGGGAATCTTGCGTTGCACTCTAATAATAAAATAATATTATTTTAAATGGTAGTTAACGCCTAGCCGTTGTAATGGCGGGAATGAACATAACTAACTAAAAAATTATTATATATGTTGTTAAATATTTTTACTCTGTACAATAAATTTTATAGGATTAAAAATGCGAATTAATCCAATTTTAAGCGTAAACATTCCAATATTCTTTAAAAGGTCGATTAACCGCCTTTTGATGGAGAACCTCTTTTAAATCCACTTTTTGAAAATTTTATGTGTTATCTTTGAAAAAATAAAATTCTCCTTTAGAATCGGGACATCAAAATTTACTTTGTGTAAATTTTTGGTATTTTACCGATAAAGTTCATTTTTTAATGAATAGTGAAAAATGTTGTATTTTAATTCAAAAAATCTTTTTAATCTAATTTATTTATATAATTAGATTATCTTTGAATTGGTTTTAAAGTGAAGTTAGAATATATATTTACCATTTAATCCAATAGTGGTGGTTGTAATTAATTTCACTTTGAAATCGGACTTAAACTAGTGTCAATCTTTTGATACATTTTGTTTCATAAAAACACTCTATTTGTTTTGACATCGGGAATTAATTATTAAATTAATTAATGAAACTTATATGTTTTGAATTTTTTAAAATAGAATTCATTTTTGAATTCGGCATATCAAATATAGCTTCGGGTGAATTTTTGGTAATTTTCTGAAAAACATCAATTTTTGATGAATAGTGAAACCACTAAGTGGTACTTATAAAAACTGATTTTCCGTTTAAATGAAATTTTGCCACCTTTGTGTTTTGAATTTCAAAAATCCAACATACATGGTTGTCATTGAGAATTAAAATTTGGTTCAATGGGATTAGAATAATTTTTTTGGTGAATAGTAACTTATTAAGTTTTTAATTGCGATTAGAGGTAATTAGTGTAGTTTAAGGTAAGAATAATGTTTTAATAAATTTAAATGACCTATACACATGTCCTACCCTTATTGGATGTGTCATGGCCGACGAAGACAATACATGGGACATCTTTGTGACCTCATGGAGCCACTTTGGTTGGAAAATGACATAAATACCTTTTTATTTAACGTTAAACTAAAAAATGACACAAACATGAGATGTTTCACTAAACCAATTTTTACATGGGGTTATACAAGTCATATTTTTTTACTATAAATAGTATTTGGAACTCTAAAAATATTTCCTACATCATAGTTGTTTTTTTATAATTTTAAGACATTAAATAAATTAAATTATTTATGACATCATGATGATGCAGCGATGACCTCACTATTTAACGATTTAAATAAAATGGAATGATAATGTAAAACCTAAGACCTACACATGTCCAAAACCTATTGTATGGGTGTATTTATAACCCTTATCACCTTATCCTCAAAACATATCAATGTGGGACCATTAAAATCCGAAACTCATTCTAAACTAAAGTAACATTTCTTTACTTTCCAAGAGTGCCCCTCCTCTCCTCTTATAAAAGGCCCTCACCTCTACCTCCTTACCCACACTTCCAAAGCCTTTGGCTCGGCCAACCCCTACTCATTG
Organism: Viscum album; assembly: GCA_963277665.1. Lineage (NCBI taxonomy): Eukaryota > Viridiplantae > Streptophyta > Magnoliopsida > Santalales > Viscaceae > Viscum > Viscum album. The sequence continues at coordinate 123,071,063 of OY728138.1, read as the reverse complement.
TGACTCTCCACATCCCTCTATAACTCTTTGAAGCCTCAATTTGGGCAGAAGTCTTCCCAAGGATGCCTTTGAGCTCAAACCAAAGGGAGTTACCCGATTTTAAGGTAATGTCTTCACTTGTGTCTATGTGTTTTATTTTTCTTCTCCAACCCCCTAAACTCTTTTTATTCATTTATTTTGTAACAAATACAGTATCTTAAATATACTAGGATGTTGTTATAATAAGTATTCGAGCTACACTTACACACACATACATCTAATGGTTAAAGAACATACTGTTTCTATGGATGGCGAATTTCTGCCTCACGAAACGATGATTGTTCAACATTATTATAACACCTTAAAAGGTGTCCATTAAGATGACACTATATTTATATATGATATATAATATGTTTATGTTTTCCTTAAGATTCTGTATTTTTCATTTATGGCATACCTTTATGGTTTCCATTATGGGTAAACGCGATATCTTCATTTAAGGAAGTGCGGACTACCGCCCCCTAAAAGTGATTTGATTCGTTAATACCATATGTGGTACGTATAAAGGATATATTTAATGATATTATATATGATATCATACTGGAATTAAAATACTATTATGTATAATTGTGTTTTAATTTTATTAAATATGAAATATAAATGGAAGTAGCGTTCATGCGTACGTACGGCTTACCGTCTCCAAGAACGGTACATTTCATTTCTTATCTCAAAATGTTATGTACTATTATAAGTACATATATATAATGGATATATATGTAATATATTACATCTAAATTATGGATATAATTCTGTAATTATAACATATATATATATATCTCATTTTGTTTTAATTCCATTAATATGACAAAAAAATGAAAGTAGTGTTCATGCGTACGTACGGCCTACCGTCTCCATGAACGGTGATTTTAATTTTTGTCTCCAAATTCTATTGAATAGTATAAAATGAATATATACTAGATATATATGATATTTAAAACATAAATACTATTTTGGATATGATGTACCTATAACTACATGGAAAATTATTTTCCAACAAGTTCAATTTTTGACTCATGTACCAAACATCGCCAAAAATGTCTGATATGAACTCATATTATTAACCAATTATTATAACATTAAAATATGTGATATGAACTGAATAATAATCTTTATAGGAGGTCCTTAAGAAATTATAAATTGATCAAAGTTTATTATTCAGGAATATAAAGAAATGAACAAGACAAGTTGGACTTGAGGTAAGGGACCCTACCCCTCTCTTTCTTTTTAAGTACACTCTTTTATGTCATTCCTTTTAAGCTCATCTTTCTTGTGATCGGGATGTTATTTTATGTTAATACTACTTTAATTTTTATGTTCATATGATGAGAGACCTTATTCTCTCTCATCAATCCATTTTGGAAGTTTTGAGTGGCGTCGTTAGGCTGCCGAATTTTCGTAAGAGAACTAACCTCTCTCTTTCTTTTTACGTACTCTCCTTTATGTCACTTATTTTAATCTCCTCTTTGTTATGTTGGGGGATGTTATTTTATATTACTATTGATGTAAACATTTTTTTAATATGATGAGAGACCCTATTTGATCCCATCGATCCATTTTTGTAAGTTTTAAGTGCTGTCGTTAGGCTGCCAAGTTTTCATAAGGGGGTTTTCATCTCACTTTTATTCCCATGAGATTTATGCTACATTTGCCACAATTTCATTTTAGTGGTGTATGTACTGCCCATTATTTTACTCATTGTGTAATATAATTTCATTTATGAGTATTTACATCAATGTTTTATTGTCCTTCTTTCACGGGGTGCATGTCTTGAAAGATACCCATGTCGGTAAGGGAACCTTTCACCCTCCTTTTTTTAAAAGACTTCTTTTGTTATGTCTTTTAATTCACATACTATTATGTTGGGATATGTTCTTCTATATCCTTATTGATTTAAATTTTATTTCCATGTGATGAGATACCCTTTTTATCGCTCATCAACTCATTTTCTGAATTTTGTAGTGACGCCGTTAGACTATCAAATTTTTGCAAGGGAACTTCTTAACCCAAATTTGGTTCTTTGGAATAAACTTGTACTACTTGAATATGTCGGTCTATGAATATGTGTGAATAACCTCTGATTTTTTTACACTTAATATCCACTTATATTTCCTGTATTCAATTGTCACACATAATTATGTAATTGGTTTATCCTTAATCCAAGGATATCGTCTTTGTATGGGACTTCGTCTCAATCTCTTTTCATTGAGGCATATTTTGTTTTATACACAACCTCCTTTTATACGGTGTATAAATCCCATTGACTTTTACGTTTATTCAAAAGGAATCTTTTTTTATACGAAGTGTTTACTAAATGACAAAAGGGAATGTTTTTGTCATACGTATGCGGTGACAACGACTTCTTCGCCGCCATGACCATTATTTGAGTTTCGGCTTCCTCTACAAGCCATACCTTCTTTTTAAAAGAAAAATAAATACCATGTTTTACATTACATTTATTTTGGTATTGAAAATGGTTTTCATAATGTTTTTATATCAATGTGTTGTATTGATATCTTGTCATTGAAAGGTGGAAATGTTATGTTTCCTTTATGCATGTTTTATGTGATATGGTTCTTGGGCATTGTTATGAAGACGGGTGGTTTTGTGATAAACTAAGGGCGGGTGAGCTCGATACAGCTCTCCAATGCATTGGGTAACACGAAGGAGTGAAACATTAAGGTTTATCTGAAGAGATTTGGGGAATATACTGTGGTGGGTATTCCAATCGTAACCAAGAGGGTTACTCCCTACGTAAGAATGTTATGAATGCCTCAAGTTACTTTTTATGTCTTATGATTTCTATGATTTATTCATTATTTGATGAGGTATGTTAAAGTGCCTTTGTTTTATGGTTAAAGTATGATTTCATTCTTATGTATATATGAACACATGTTTCTTTTCCATATTTTTATAACCCTTACTGAGCTTTTTATGCTCATCCCATGTTTTTTTTGAAATGATTTTCATAGGTCAAGGGAAAGGTACATGATATGATGATAGTGACAAAGAAGTTTCAAGAAAGAATCCATGTTTTATTTTAAATATGTTTCTGTTGATTGGAAAAAAATGAATACTATCTTTATGTAACCACTTTGTTTAAATGAGGAATGTAATGAAAGTTCTATGATCTATTTATCTAAAACTCTAAACCTGAAAAGATCCTCAATGTGTAATCTTTTAATAACTCAAGATTAAGTAAGGTTTAAGGTAGGGGCTTTATAGTTGGTATCAGAGGTCGGTTTAGATAAATTTAGAGGTTAGGGTATTCATTAAGCATAAGTGACATTGCCATAATGGTTAGGATTTCCGAAAGAGTCATAGTTTTTAGATAAAGTGAATGAGTAAGTATATCTTCCTCATTAGTACATGATGGTTTTGTTGACACACTCACACTGACATTTCTGTTTTTAGTGAAAGGATGGATCTAGCAGGCACCAAAGTGACAATAGGTTTGAAGGAAACTGTGGTGGTTCTCTGATTAAGAAACTGGATGAAATGGTGGATTCAATGAGGAAACTCATGGTTGTTCTAAACCAACTATAAAGGAGTCATGATCAACCACTTGAACCTTGGTATGTCCTGTAATGCATCATGTACGAGATGACCAATCGATGTGGATGTTCAGGTAATAATTATAAAGGTAACCATTATGGTTTATATGATCCTTACTTTTGAGGTAATTATGGGTTATTATATGTTATGATGGAAAATGAAAGGCATGTGATAAACTTGAGGTTAAAATATTTTATGATTATTTTTTGAAGATTTTATCTTGTTTTGGGGATTGTTTTAAGAATTATATAGTTTTGGGAAAAGGACAACATGCAGACCGTGTGACAACCCGTCGCGTCGGACAAAGCTGCGGGAATCGAACCCACAACCATAGTGCGACTAGTATTTATTGCCTACCACTGGACTATGTGAAGTCCCTGGTTAGTTTGACTGATTCTTTTTAGTTAGATGATTTTATGAATTAAGAGTAAGCTGATTTTGGGTTATATATGGAAATTTATTAACCTATCATGGACACTACTGGAAAAATACCCTATACCAACAGTTTGGAACCATTGGTATAGGCCCTCAAACCGTTGGTATAGGCTATACCAACGGTTTGGAGGACCGTTGGCAAGTAAGCCGTGACAATAGGTCTATACCAACGGTATTGGGAAAACCATTGGTATAAGTAATATGAAAACCTATACCAACGGTTCTCAAAACCGTTGGTATATGTATTTCAAAAAAAACATTCGGTGGGATTTGATCCTAGGACCTCTAGTTTATAATTGAATGACTTAACCACTAACCTAACATGACTTTTGTGAACATAATTTCATAAATATGTATATGTATTGTTTTAATAATTTTAAATTTTGATTTATATAATGTTCTCGGTAGGAAGATTCGATTAAAAATCGAAGGACCTATACCAACGGTTTTGGACAAACTGTTGGTATAGGGGGGACCTATACCAATGGTTTGTCCAAACTGTTGGTATAGGGTCTCTATAATGGACCTATACCAACGGTTTGGCCAAAACCGTTGGTATAGGTCCTATAGGTCCCCCCCCCACCTATACCAACGGTTTGTCCAAAACCATTGGTATAGGTCCATATAAGTGACCTATACCAACGGTTTGGCCAAAACCGTTGGTAAAAGTCATATTTACAGTAGTGTGAGGATATGTGATTAGGTTAATTACTTTTGAATACGAGACTTTCGGAGCAACTGATGTTGTTTGGAGGTAAATGTTACGATTTAACATGGAAGACTATGTGACTAAATCCTTAAAATATTTGGGTTTCAATCTTAGTTTGGGTTTCTTTGAAGAATTTTATGGACAACTTGTTTATCGAATGGTCCTCGTTGAAATTTGGGTTTTTTTGGACAAATTTTGGAGATTAAGAATAGATTTTTCTTTTTATAAAGGGTTATCCTTTTCTGGATTATCTGATCTTGTACTATCCTTTTTGGTTTTGGTTTTGGTTAAAGTCTAAAGGCATGGGAAGTATATAGTTCTCTTTTGTGGATTAGTTGATTCTCTAGAAGTTGATTATAGTACTCTTAATGTGAACAAGTCTTCCTAAATACTTGTATTTTGGGGAAAGTATGAGTTTGTGTATGAAATCTAGTAAAAGTTGAAGGTCAACATGACAAGTAAGTATGTTTCCTTAAGATCAAAAATAAATTCCTTAACGAAGAGTAACATAATACAAAAATGTTGTCTGTTAACTTTTCCTACTGGGGAATTGAATACCGTTTAACCCATCACATTTTTTTGATGTTCTTATGGTTAACTTTATTCTAGACATGTTTACTATCACTATCCCTTAGAACATGACCCTTGGTTTTTTCCTCCATATCCATGTTTTCCTACATGGAATCCTAGTATGGGAAAACTCGGGTGACCTTTGTACTTCTCTTTATTTATTTTAAAGTGATTGTTTTAGTGACTCTTGTTCTGATGTGGGATTTTCAATGAAGTTTCCAAGCCCAATTTTAAAATTGCAAGGATGCAATTCCCAAAAGGAGGGAAGGATGTAACACCCCAGGTAAATAAAGATTATGATATTTTCACATTTATCCATATTTGTGAATAAAATATTAATATTACTTTAAAGGGGACTCTATGCACGATGGCGTGCCCAATAAGCAACAATGAGTTTCATGAAAATCTTGCGTTGCACTCTAATAATAAAATAATATTATTTTAAATGGTAGTTAACGACTAGCCGTTGTAATGGAGGGAATGAATAGAACTAACTAAAAAATAATTATATATGTTTGTCAAATATTTTTACTCTTTAAAATAAATGTTATAGGATTAGAAATGCGAATGTATCCAATTTTAAGCGTAAACATTCCAATATTCTTTAAAAGCTTGATTAACCGCCTTTTGATGGCGAACCTCCTTTAAATCCACTTTTTGACAATTTTATGTGTTATATTTGACAAAATAAAATTCTTATTTAGAATCGGGACATCAAAATTTACTTTGTGTAAATTTTTGGTATTTTTCTGATAAAGTTAATTTTTTAATGAATAGTGAAACATTTTGTATTTTAATTCAAAACCTCTTTTTAATCTAATTTATTTATATGATTAGATTATCTTTTGAATTGTTTTTAAAGTGAATTTAGAATATATTTTTACCATTTAATCCAATAGTGGTCGTCAGAATTAATTTCACTTTGAAATCAGACTTAAACTAGTGTCAATCTTTTGATACATTTTGTTTCATAAAAACACGCTATTTATTTTGACAGTAGGAATTAATTATTAAATTAATTAATTCAGCTTATATGTTTTGAATTTTGTAAAATAGACATCATTTTTGAATTCGGAATATCAAATATAGCTTCAGGTGAGTTTTTGGTAATTTTCTGAAAAACTTCAATTCTTGATGAATAGTGAAACCACTAAGTGGTACTTATAAAAACTGATTTTCCGTTTAAATGAAATTTTGCCACCTTTGTGTTCTGAATTTAAAAAATCCTACATACATGGTTGTCATTAAGAAGCAAAATTTGGTTCAATGGGATTAGAATAATTTTTTGATGAATAGTAACTTATTAAGTTTTTTATCGCGATTAGAGGTAATTAGTGTAGTTTAAGGTAAGAATAATGTTTTAATAAAATGAAATTACCTAGACACATGTCCTACCCTCATTTTATGTGTCATGACCGACCAATACAATCCATGGGTCAAATTCGGGACCCCATGGAGACACTTTGGTCGGAAAATGACATAAATACATTTTTATTTAATGTTAAAGTAAAAATGACACAAACATGAAATGTTTTACTAAAAAAATTTTTACATGGGGTTATACAAGTCAGATTTTTTACTATAAATAGTCATTGGAACGATAAATATATTTAATACATCATAGTATTTCTTTTATAATTTTTAGACATTAAATAAATTAAATTATTCATGACATCATGATGATGCAGCGATGACCTCATTATTTAACGATTTAAATAAAATGGAAAGATAATGTAAAACCTAAGACCTAAACATTTCCAAAACCTTTTGGATGGGTGGATTTATAACCCTTATCACCTTATCCTCGAAACACATTAGTGTGGGACCATTAAAATCAGATACTCATTATAAAATAAAGTATCATTTCTTTACTTTCCAAGAGTGCCCCTCCTTTCCTCTTATAAAAGGCCCCCACCTCTACCTCCTTACCCACACATAAAAAGCCTTTGGCTCAGCCAAACCCTGACCATTTTGTCTCTCCATATCTATATATAACTCCTTGAAGCCTCACTTTTGCATAAGTCTTCCCAAGGAAGCCTTTGAGCTCAAACCAAAGGGAGTTACCTGATTTTAAGGTAATGTCTTCACTTGTGTCCTTTAGTTTTATTTTGCTTCTCCAAACCCCTATACTCTTTTTATTAATTTATTTTGTAACAAATAAAGTATCTTAAATATACTAGTATGTTGTTATAAGAATTATTCAAGCTGCACTTACACACACCTACATCTAATGGTTAAAGAACATACTGTTTCTGTGGATGGGGAATTTCTGCTTCACGAAACGATGATTGTTCAACATTCTTCTAACACCTTCAAAGGTGTCCATTAAGATGACACTATATTTATATATGATATATAATATGTTTAGTTTTTACTTAATCTTCTGTATTTTTTATTTATGTCATACCTTTATGGTTTCCATTATGGGTAAACGTGATATCTTCATTTAAGGAAGTGCGGACTACCGCCCCCTCAAAGTGATTTGATTCGTTAATACCATATGTGGTACGTATAAAGGATATATTTAATGATATTATATATGATACCATAATGGAATTAAAATACTATTATGTATCATTATGTTTTAATTCCATTAAATATGACATAGAAATGGAAGTAGCGTTCATGCATACGTACAGCTTACCGTCTCCATGAACGGTACATTTCATTTCTTATATCAAAATGTTATGTACTATTATAAGTACATATATATAATGGATATATATGTAATATATTACATCTAAATTATGGATATAATTCTGTAATTATAACATATATATATCTCTCATTTTGTTTTAATTCCATTAATATGGCAACAAATGAAAGTTGCGTTCATGCGTACGTACGACCTACCATCTCCATGAATGGTGCTATTAATTTTCATCTCCAAATGCAATGGAATAGTATAAAATGAATATATACTGGATATATATGATATTTAAAACATCAATACTATTATGTATATGATGTACCTATAACTACATGGAAAATTATTTTCCAACAAGTTCAAGTTTTGTCTCATGTACCAAACATCGGCAAAAACGTCTGATATGAACTCATATTATTAACCAATTATTATAACATTAAAATATGTGATATGAACTGAATAATAATCTTTATATGAGGTCCTTAAGCAATTATAAATTGACCAAAGTTTATTATTCCGGAATATAAAGAAATGAACAAGACAAGTTGGTCTTGAGGTAAGGGACCCTACCCCTCTCTTTCTTTTTAAGTACACTCTTTTATGTCTTTCCTTTTAAGCTCATATTTCTTGTGATCGGGATGTTCTTTTATATTACTACTACTATAATTTTTATGTTCATATGATGAGAGACCCTATTCTCTCTCATCAATCCATTTTGGATGTTTGGAGTGGCGCCGTTAGGCTGCCCAATTTTCGTAAGAGATCTAACCTCTCTCTTTCTTTTTAAGTACTCTCCTTTATGTCACTTATCTTAATATCCTCTTTGTTATGTTGGGGGAAGTTTTTTTATATTCCTCTTTCTTTAAACATTATGTTAATATGATGAGAGACCCTATTTGATCTCATCGATCCATTTTTGTAAGTTTTAAGTGGCATCGTTAGGCTACCGAGTTTTCATAAGGGAATTTTCATCTCACTTTTATTCCCGTGAGATTTATGCTACATTTGCCACAATTTCCTTTGAGTGGTGTATGTACTTCCCATTATTTTACTCATTGTGTAATATAATTTCATTTATGAGTATTTACATCAATGTCGTATTTTTCTTCTTTCATGGGTTGCATGTCTTGAAAGATACCCATGTCGGTAAGGGAACCCTTCACCCACCTCTTTTTAAAATACTTCTTTTGTTATGTCTTTTAATTCACATACTATTATGTTGGGATATGTTCTTATATATCCTTATTGATTTAAATTTTATGTCCATGTGATGAGATACCCTTTTTATCTCTCATCAACTCATTTTTTGAATTTTGTAGTGACGCCGTTAGGCTGTCAAATTTTTCCAAGGGAACTTCTTAACCCAAATTTGGTTCTTCGGGATAAACTTGTACTCCTTGAATATGTCGTTCTATGAATATGTGTGAATAAACTCTTATTGTTTAACACTTAATATCCACTTATATTCCATTTATTAATTTGTCACACATAATTATGTAATTGATTTATCCTTAATCCAAGGATACCGTATTTGTATGGGACTTCGTCTCAATCTCCTTTCATTGAGGAATATTTTGTTTTATACACAACCTTCTTTTATATGATGTATAAACCCCTTTGACTTTTACGTTTATTCAAAAGGAATATTTTTTGTACGAATCATTTACTAAACGACAAAAGGGAATGTTTTTGTCATATGTATGCGACGACAACAACTTCTCCGCCGCCGTGACCATTATTTGAGTTTCGGCTTCCTCTACAAGCCATACCTTATTTTTAAAAGAAAAATAAATACCATGTTTTACATTTCATTTATTTTGGTATTGAAAATGGTTTTCATAATGTTTTTATATCAATTTGTTGTATTGATATCTTGTGATTGAAAGGTGGAAAAGTTATGTTTCTTTATGAATGTTTTATGTGATATGGTTCTTGGGCATTGTTATGAAGACGGGTGGTTCCGTGATAAATGAAGGGCGGGTGAGCCCGATATAGCTCTCCAATGCATTGGGTAACGCGAAGGAGTGAAACATAAAGATTTATCCGAAGAGATTTAGGGAATATACTGTGGTGGGTATTCCAAATGTAACCAAGAGGGTTACTCCCTACGTAAGAATGTTATGAATGCCTCAAGTTACCTTTTATGTATTATGATTTCAATGATTTATTCATGATTTGATGAGGTATGTTAAAGTGCCTGTGTTTTATGGGTAAATTATGATTTCATTATTATGTATATATGAACTCATGTTTCCTTTCCATATTTTTATAACCCTTACTGAGCTTTTTATGCTCATTCCATGTTTTTTTTTGAAATGATTTTCACAGGTCAAGGGAATGGTACATGATATGATGATAGTGACAAGGAAGTGTCAAGAAATAATCCATGTTTTATTTTAAATATGTTTCCATTGATGGGAAAAAAATGAATACTATCTTTATGTTACCACTTTGTTTAAATGTGGAATGTAATGAAAGTTTTATGATCTAATTATCTAAAACTCTAAACCTAAAAAGATCTTCAATGTGTAATCTTGTAATAACTCAAGATTAAGTATGGTTTAAGGTTGGGGCCTTATACATCCTCCCACCAGACTATTGGGGAAAACACCCCCCAGGGATTAGAATCTCGGGGGTGTCATTTTTTCATACTGATAGGGTGGATTAGCATATAGAAACCAAAAAGAATAGAATATATTATATCTCACACCCACACTATGGGTAAAACATAGTCTTAGAGTCAACTATAGCTAACGTCTCTAGGACTTTGGGCTGCAACATCTAAGACTAGGTATCCTATAAGCTCAAAACCATTTAATGAGCTTTAATAAATTAATTCATTCCCTTTTTATCAGTCTCACATTATGTTAAATAATTCTTTAAACATTAATTAACTAATAACACTTCACATTAAATTTCATTAGCATCACACTCAAAGTACAATGTTCCTTCAAATCATACCATCAATATTTCACCCCAGAAATGTCCAAACCCCATGGGTTAACATCATTTATTCAATTATTTATTTACATCATTACTTTCCCATATTCCCAAGCATTCTAGAATAACATTCTATGATACTAAACAAAATGGGGATCAAAATGATCAGTAGATGAACTACCCATCGAGTCTTTGCCACCTATTGAAAGATCGTAGACCCATTCTCCCTTGAGAAGATAAACATAGAATGCATGTTGAATACCCCATGCGTCTTCACCCATTTTGAAAAAAGGGTAAGTAATACCAGCTTCCATGAGGAGTGGGTAGAAGTAAATCACATAAACAACCAATAAAAATTAGCATGCATCCAACCATTACCATCCAACCTGTTCCCTCATCCCTTCTGTCCTCTCTAACACCCACATACATAATTTGATGCATATCTCCACTATAGGTGTCAACTGATATCACAATAAATAGGCCTCCCTTCCCCCAGATATCAAAATAGACATCTAGCCTCACACCACAACACAAGCAGTGGAAAAAAAAACACCACATCAATTGGGCTCTTGGACCTTAAACAACCAAGAGGTTAACTCAGAACCCTACCAGGGATTACCATTTATTATACCCTCAATTCTTTAATCCGTCATGGATTAAATGATTTATTAATCATAGGTTCCGACATTGGGAGACCTAGAAAATAATCTATCACAAATAATTAAACATGCTTACTACAAAATTTTGATTAACATCTAATTACAACAAGAAGAACCAGATTCATTTACCTTCCTCTTTATCATTATCCAAAACATTATCAATTAGTTTTGGTTTAAGTTTGTTACCAATTTCCATCATGAACGAACAACTATACGAAGCAAGAATAGATATCACACTATCTATAAAAATAAGAGGAAATAACATATGATGAATATAAACTTATTTATCCGATTAAAATATTTATTATATCAATTCCATTGTTATCCAGTGGGATAAAACATGTTAATAATACAGTTGCACATAAAATAAAAGAGAAGTAACAAATCCCCTACCTCAAACGGTTCATGTAGTTCTTTAAGCAAGAACGATCCACATAAAGAATCATGATCGCCTCCTCCCGTGACAACTGTATCCACCCGATGATGATGTGGTACGACTACACCAATGAAAACACAAGAAAACACATTTATTATTATAGAGATCACATACCATAATAGGTTATGGGGAAACAGAAGGAGATGAACCCAAAATAATGGTGATAGATCATACCTTATACTGATGACCAATCGATGCTGCTTGGTTGCATCAAAATAGAGCGGAACCAATCCTAGAAGGAATGTTTGATTTCATAATCCTTATAGAATATAATTAAAGGTTCTAGAGTATCATAGCCAATAACAAGGTGGAAGAACTAGGGAGGAAGATATATTGTCCCTTTAGAAAATTTAATAGAGCTGTGGTTTACGATATGCTAGGTTTTACATTAAAATAGGATCACATTAAACCACGTGGTTTGACCATGTAAAAATTTCCTGAGCATTAAGCTAAATTAATATAGGAATTATGGCATTTGAATCATCCTTATAGTTCTTATAATAATGTTTAAAATGCATTTTACATCAAATGAAATGTTAAAGGGGTGAAACTGTAGGAAGCTGGAAACACTGTTCACGAACTCGTAATTTGGAAAAGTAAATAGAGGTTAGTGATAGAAGTTACCGATAGAGGTTACCAATAGTCCCCACCTTTCTTGAAACACTGTTCACGAACTAAAACATTTGGAAAAGGAAATAGAGGTTACCAATAGAGGTCCCCAATAGAGTTTACCGAGAGACCTCATTGTTTCGGAAACACTGTTCCTGAAGTCAATATTTGGAAAAGGAAATAGGGGTTACTTATAGTGGTTACCGATTGACATCACCATTCTAGAAACACTGTTCACGAACTCAAAACTTGGAAATGAAAAATAGAGGTTACCAATAGAACTATTCGCCAATTGAACTATTCCTAGAATTGGAAATTTGGAATTAGAATGAGAGGTTACCGTAAGTGGTTATCGATAGAATTTTTCATTGATGTAAATATTCATAGAATTGGAAATTCTGAAATGGAATGAGTGGTTACCATTTGAGGATACTGATAGAACTATTCACAGATAGAATTGTTCATAGAATTGGATATTTGGAAACAGAAAGAGAGGTTACTGTTAGAGGTTACAGATAGAACTGTTTAACAATGGAACTATTCAAAGAATTTGATATTTGGAGAAGGAATGAGAGGTTACTGTTAGAGGTTACTGATAGAACAGTACACAAATGGAACTATTCATAGAATTGGCTATTTGGAAATTGAAAGAGAGGTTACCGTTAGACCTCACCGACAGAACTGTTCACTGATGGAACTGTTTATAGAAGGTTATCGATTGCACAGTTCACCAAAGGTCACTAATGACACTATTCACAAATGTTTATCGTTGCACTGTTCACAACTCTCTACCATTGGAACTGTTCACCGAACTAGAAAATTTGCAATGTGTTGGGGAAAAGTCGCCTTGACCTCCCAAATCACCTCGTACACATAAATTTTGCAATGGAATGGACCCTAGTGGTACGGACCATTATAGATTGATTGAGGGAATTTGTTGGAACACTCAATATACCATTTTGCCAATTAATCTTTAGGAGAGTCGGGTAATGTTAATATGTTATTTATGTACTAGTGTTATACGTATGAGGATTAGAGTGTGTAATAATTTGAATCGTGGTTTTTAAACATTGTCTAGTGATGTCTAGAAAGTCGGGGGTTCCATTAACATAAGATGAAATCATGTATACTTGTAATGTATGAAATATTATTTATCGACAGATTAGTTAACTCTGATGAAATCCCAAGGATCTATGAAATTGATTATATTGAATATGTTTCATAATTCATTTATAATATAATTTATATTTTAATTGTTTCATGTGTGACGTTATCCCATCATATAGGTACTATCTAATCCCTATTTATTATATAATAATATAAAGGATATTGTCCATATAAAATAACCATGCATTAAGACACTGGGATTTGAAGAGATGCATCGAATAGTAAAATATGTTTATATAGATTAGTGGGAGATGATTTATTATTTTCGGGGACCTATATGGGGATATCATGACTAATGGATCAATGGTATTTTATCTACCGTGTTGATATAGTGAATTTCAAATTGATCAATAGATGGGTTTTCCAAATGAGTTATATGATATTATACATATGTTGAGTTTTTTTATGTAATTTTGATGTTGGAATTTTTATTGGTTTATAAGGTGATAATGATCCTAAAATTATATAAGGCTAAAAAATAGTGGGACTCCTTTTATTGTTAGATATAGATTCCCTCTAAACTGATTCTAATTCTTTTATTGAGATCATTGGAAAACTCAATAAACTGATTGCTAAAAATTATTTCCAAAATCTCAAAATGGAATTAATTTTCCATGATTCCTCATTAAAACCACATTCAGGACATGGTTCTATACATTGATATCAGATCTTCCCTAGTGACAAACCAATATGTATCACATTGTATCAATTCAAATATATCAATATATATACTTCCTTGATGTTTTTCTTAAAAAAAATTTAGATCATATTTTTATGAAAATCCTCTAGAGGAGAACTTCATATGGGGTTTTATATAATGTGACATATTTTACATCAATTCCAATGAAATTGAATTGGGGTACATGTAATAATGGTTGAGGTTCACCTTAACTATTGGATTATGTTATTGTTTTCTTGCATGATATAATGATTAGTTTAGTGGTCACACATTGAAAAATACAATAATTTTAATATTTGATTAATCAATTTTGTTTGAATACTTTCATATATACATTATATTAAGAATATATCCATGTGGTGACAGATAAGTGGTGACCGATGATACACTCATCCCATCCCACTGTTACCATGATTTGTTTTCTAATATTTAGTACATATATATAACAGAAGGAGAAAAGATATATGAAAAACATTTTTAGGTAATTAGGAGGGGACATTAATTTAAATTGGATGTAAAACACATTATTTGTTAATAGAATATTATACGAGAAAATGTAGGAGTGTTTTATTCTTTCATTAATATATGTTAATAGGTTAAATATTTTAGTTGTTTCCCTAGAAAGATAACTACAACCACATGATATTTCACTAATATAAACTATATTTCACTAGAATAGTTTACTATAGTTAATATAAGAACAATAATTAAAATTCTCTTCAATAATATTTCATCTTAAATGAGCTGATTTGTAATGCCCCAACCTGAGAATCCAAGAGCTGGTGCAATATTTCAATACATTGGAATGATTACAAGGAATCAAGTTCCAAAGGGCCGATTAGTTTAGTTGTCTTAGAAACAAGATACATACTTAAGTTCAACATTACAACTTTAAAAGAAAAACAACAATAATTTATTCCACTAGAAACATCCAATCTTCCAAGATTATTATAACAAGTCACTCATAACTAACTTCTTCATATCCTGGGAAAATTAAACATTAAAAGGGTTGAGCTTATATGCTCAGTATGAGTAAGAAAAATAGTGGAGGATGACATATACATTAGGCATGGTGAATAATTGAAAACACATGCCTTATCATATAATAAACATGAGCACTTTATGGTAGGAATATGAGATGAGTAAATAATTCCATAATAAAACATAGTCATGGGAATTCTATTATTCGAATAGCCACATGAAATAGAAATAACTAATCTTATAACTATGGAATGCATAATTCTAGACTTTCAAAACCATATAGTCAGGGCCTTGTACCAATACTAAAAATTAAATTTTCTCATGGCCTTGTGCCAAGACACTAGTTTATCTCATGAGACCTACCGATGCATCGGGGAGATATATTAGGATCCACTCATCACTTACTAAGTCCAATTAATTCCTCATATGAAAATTGGAAACATAACATATACATTCGTATTAAAACTAGTATACAAAATGTCAATAATTTATCCACAAACCATGAATGGTATAAAAATAGAACATCCACAGTCAAACATAACTCATTTAATACAATATATAAGATTGTATTGTAACAGATGAACCTCAATTGAGAATAATGCAGGATATTGACAAAGATGAAAATAATCATCAAAACTATTTGAGAGAAATATCCCCCTTTTTCATGAAATCATCTAAAAGTGATAGTATTTTTCAAGAAGTTGTTTAAAAATAGATTTTTGAATCAATGTTTCCCATACCACTTTGAAAAATTTAAAATGAATTTAAATTTTAAAACATTAATGTCCATATAAAAAAATACTTATAACCAATTTTAAAAAATTGACATTAATGAGAAATATTTAGAAGAATAAATCTTTAAAACATTTAAAAATGATATTTTAGTTAGAGTTCCTAACCAAAAGAGAGACACTTGAATACAAATATTTGAGGTAATAAAAAATTTATAATATCTTGGGAATAAATATATTCATGATATACTATGTAAAAGTATATTATATACACGATATAAAAGTAAATAGGCATATAACAAAAAAAATTCTCAATGGAATATAAATTGATATGAAATATATTTTAATAACTATATCCTTAGGTTAATGATAAATAAACTACATAATTATGTGTGAAAAATGTAAATAAACTCAATATTATTTTATATTTAGTTTAAATCAATTAGAGTATATTCACACATATTCTTGTAAAAACAACACCAATGAATTGGATGTTTGACTCAATAAATGGATATTGGGTTAAAATTACTCTTATCAAGTTCATATCAATTACTTGAGAATTTTTAAATGGAGTAATTATGTGTATCAAAAGTTTATCCACATATATGGGAGTAGAAATTACTACACAAATAATAAGTTGTTATTCCACGCATAATTATGGATTAAAATAATAAATGAAGTATACGTGCAGCTAAATGAGTGGAAATAGAAATTTGAAATTCCCTTACCGATTTGGTAACATATGAAATATACACGTCGTGAAATAAATATCATAAAATTATGATGTAAATACCCATAAATTAAAGTATTTTTCACAAAAAATACAATCATGGGTAGTAAATACACTACACAAAAGGTAGTAGTGGAAAATATAGCATGAATCTCACGGGAATAAATGTGAGATGACAACCCCTTACTTGGTTGTAATCAATCAAGTCATTTGGCCAAAAATTAATCAAAAACAAATGAATCACATAATACCATGAATATAAAGAGAATCATGATAATATGTATATCAAATGATGGTACACAATACACCACATTTAATAAATAAGTGGCGAACAATGGAAATCTCACAGAATGAAATGTGAGATAAGAAACCCCTTACTTTGTACTTTTCCTTGGTCTAGGGTAGGTTAAACTGTAGTATAATGGTGAAATAATTGTTATTAATTTATACAATAATCATATAAATTAATATGATATCATATATGATCTTTTAATATTGCTTTGTTAAAAATATTTTAGTATTATTTTCGTTTCGGGTGTTAATTTATTCGTTTTCCTTTATATGATTTGTTTCGTAAGTAGTGTTTGTTATGAATAGGATGTATCTTTTTCATATTAAGATTTATATTAATTATTTAAAAAATATTTTTAATCATCTATAGAAAATTAGTCTTGAATGGATTACGATGAGGAATGAATCTCATCGCGTTCATGGAGACGATAATCCGAACGTACGCACGAGCGACAATATCATTATTTTGATATTAAAATAATGTATAATTGGATGTTATATCATATATAAATAATAATTATCTTCTTATATTTATTATTTAAATCAATTTCACATCATTATTATACCCATCAAAATAATAATGTATTGAATAACAATTACACCACAATGTGGAGACGATAAGCCGTACGTACGCATGTTTGGTGACATGTCATTCAAATGATTGATAGAATAATGAATATGGTTGTACCATATTTATAATAACATCATATTATATAGAATATACTGAATTTGTTATTTAATAATGTAAACAACAAATAAAGAGGAAGTGGAAGAAGAAAAGAACTTGAAAGAGGTGATTAAATATTTACCTCTTCATTTGGTTCTTCATTTTGATTTGATCAAAAGGTCTCCATAGGATGAATTTATGACTAAAGGAAGGAATATAGGATGAAGGTAGGACAGTTTAGTGGGTATTTTGGTAGATTTTGGACAAGAAAAATGGCATTGAAGGTGTGAATTAAAGTGAATCGTGAGTTCCCTTTTATAAGAGGGGTGAGGGGCACCTTAGGAAAAGTTAGAAATATTATTTTATAATAAAATTATTTTCAGCTTATAATGGCCTAAAATCTTATTATTTAAAGTATAAGATGAGGATGGGTTGAAAACCACTCTGACAATATGTTTCAGATATATTTGGGTCACTATATTATCCTTATCGTTTAGATTTAACTCTTAGTTAAATAGTTCGACATTTACCACGTATCTTTGTATTTTTACATTATATGGTTAATAAACATACTATATACTTCCGAGGGAACCCAAAGTGGTTCATTAATTATAAAAATATCATTATATATGTATTTTGGCTGAACCTTAGATTTTATGTAAATAATATCAATTAATAATATAATATTTGTTTTAAAAACACTTCTATGACAATTTTGAAACTATTTGGTATTTTGTTTCTGATAAATTCATAACAGAATTATTAATTCGAAAAGAATTCATCTAAACAACCCTAATATGTCATATTAACCTATAAAATTATTTTAATTCATAAAAATACTCAAATTGCATTTATTTGGATTCTTATAATATCAATTATTTTAGTCTTTCATTAATACTGTAGTTACTACATAATCATTGTATCATAAATAAATTTAATTATTTTATGTCTAAAAAATATAAATAAAATACCATTATGTAGGAAATATTTTTATATTTATAATTAATATTTATAGATGAATTTATCTTATTTTTTACCCTCTATTAAAAATGGTTTAGTTATTAAACATTGAATTTAACACTTTTAACTCTTCTTTGAGCTAAATAATAATAAAGGTCCTGATCTAATCCAAGTAGACCTAAAGGATCATATTTTATTCCTAAGGTTGTTTTTGGTCGAATTACACTGATAAAATTGAATTATTACAAGTGTTAGTTTAATAATAATATCATTTTAAGCTTAATTACCCTATTTACTTTCAACCGTGGTAAATAAAAGTCAGAAGTTACTATTCACCAAAAATGATTTTTATCTTATTGAACCACATTTTACTTACTGATATCAAACATGTGTCTCGGATTTTTTAAATTCAATTCATTAAAGTGGTAAAATTATGTTTTATTCAAATTTGCAAATTCTCCCAGTAGGTGGGTAAAAGACGGTTAAAAAGTTCAATAAAAATATTATATATCAAAAATTATTATAAACATACTCCAATGAATTAAATTGAACTTATATAGATATTATGTATCTATTTTTACCTAAAATAAATTTAAATAAAATAAATAACTATTTAAATAAAAAATCGGTTTTAAACTACAACTCACTGTTTTTGACTATTCATCAAAAATTGGAAGTTTGCAGAAAAATACCAAAAATTCACCCAATGCTAATTTCGATATTCTGAATCCAAAAATGAAGTCCATTTTGTATGATAAAATTTATAAAACATAAAAAGTGGGTATTACTATTCATAACGGCTAGTTTGATAGGTCACGGGGTGTTAGAATCTCGATGTTACGTACAATGAAAACTATTACATTTTTCATTGGGAAACATACTGTCGAAGTTTGGGATGTTACATAATGTTTTGTGGGTCCACAGCAGTTATTGATAAAAAAAATTCTCTATTGATATTAGATTTTTAGGTGTTGTGTAAATGAATGGGAACTAATATTAATCTATGAGTGAGGTTTTCAATATTTTGGTATCTATAAAAACCCTAAATAATTTATATTCATATACTCGTCAAGTCGTAAACATGAATTTTTCAATTGTTTGTGTAGTTGTTATTTTATTTTAAATTAATTTTAAGGAGTTCATTAATGCTCCATGAGTGTGTATCATGATTGTTCAATGAATGGAATTTGGTATATGTAATTATATGAATACTAGATATGAAAATAAAATAGTTATTGAAATAATATTTGTCATATAAAATGATATATAAGATGATTAATTCTATATAGTCTATTAAAATACCCTTATTTTATACCATTTCAATAATTTTGTTATAGAGGATCCTACAAGGTAATTATATATATTTTTTATCATAACATTTGAATTACAATTTAAGTAAACAACCATAGCTTTTGATAGGTATTTCTAGATTGTTTAACATTTGGACATTAAAATATACGATATATAATTAAATAGACTACATATTAATTAGTTTAGTTATAGATAATGGAATTTGGATGGTATATTAGTGACATGTGGGGTATTTCACTTCATATTGAATTCAAAGTCCAACTGAATGAGATATAAAATGAAATTTTTTTTTTCAAATATATTAATTAGTGTTTTGGGAGTCAGATATTTTATATGTTCCAATAATTACATATAACTATATGAAGGCCAAAGTATTGCTACTGAAAAATGATAATGGATATGTTTAATCAGATGATGTAATATTTTAAATTATTAAAAAATTGTATTTCAATCATTTCAATGTCTGTTGTCTTTAAACATCAATTATCAGTAAATATAATTGTGGATTTTATTTTATTACTCAATACCAAAAACAACCCATATAGTGAAAAAATAATGTCTATAGTTAATTTTATTATGGTATTTCTCATTATGTAAATGAATATATCTTATTTATTCTATGGATCATTCAATACATATAATTTTTAAGTAATATCCATTAAAACAATTATGTCGCTCGACCAAGGATTTTAAAAAAATATTTTTGTTCCTTTTAGTTATAAAGAGTTATGTAATCTTTTTTAAACCATTAGTTGTGTTTTAATTATCCAATATAAAACTTTCCACTTGTTTAATATAATAAATTCTAAATTTCTTACAATACAATAATGTGAATATAATGAAAATGATGGTCTTCCACAAGTTATATCATCGAATATTTTATGTTTCTACATATTATTTTAATTCATTATTCACACTTGAATGATAAAACATCCAACATCTAATCACATAATATATTCATAAGGTACTAAAAAAAATATACTTCAAATCTTCTTCATCAATCGTCTTTCATCTCCTTCCCAAATATATAATATAATGAATACTATTAAAATACCTCACGAAATATGTTTCAATTTTTTAATTTCATAACTATTCAAAGAATAAAATGTAATCTCTTTTATATAATGAACCCCATCCAATTCCTTGAATAATTAATGATTTTTCATCACATTTAATTATTTTGTTCTATCCATATCCACATTGAATTATTATTTTCACTATAATTATTAACATTATTGAAGACCTCTGTCTATAAGTATATCATTTTCTTTGATTCGTCATTTAATATTCAATATATATTTTGATTATTGTTTCTATAAATATATTATATAAATCAAATATATTTTATCCATGATCATAACTTAAGATAATATCTAAAACGTTCTTAATTATCACACTCCCAATAATGTATTTAATATGTCTAAGTTGACATTTCAATGGATATTACCCCATGATCTTCTCTTATAAATTTTAAATATATATTTATATATTTTTCAATTCCAATGTCATTTTATAAACCAATACAGGTTAGTTTCATTTTAATTTTTCCTCCTCTTGTGTATCATTCAATCTTCACTATGTCATACCCCAAATTATATTAATGAATTATCAAAAACTAACTTCAATCAATATATCTTATTGTGATTCTACGTGTAGGAAAATTATTTCACATAAAATCTCAGGATTTAAACATAATTCTTTACAATATTTAAAAATTTTAATTACACAAAAAACTATTATTTAGTAACATACCATTTCATTATAATTACCCATTTATCATCTTAAATTTTCAAAAGAAATCTAATTTTCTATAAATACTTCAATAATATATCTTTAACTATTTTCAACCACCAAATTATATTTTCTATTAAATTTCATATCTTATAATTTTTATGTACTCCCATGCATTTCACAATTTACAACAACTTAAATACATTTTTAAGGATTATAATATATATTATAATGTCATAAAAATATTATGGGGTCACATGAAAATTCTATAATGAATATTTGAGATCATTCCTTTGATAAATTCATCAAATTATATTATTTTATAGTTTTCATAATATTTTAAACAGACATTCAACATTTCCCTACAAACATTCAAGAAGTATTAAAATGTTAGAAATTATTCTTAACTCTTTCAAATATATTATCCTCTCCACCATAACTAATATGGATAAATCCCATTATTATTTTATATCAATTAACTATTTTCATAATGATTATTAAACAACATCATTAAAAAAAATATAGTGCCAAATTTTATTCCAAAATTATTTATATCCAAAATAATTCATTTTCCTTTAAAACACCTCTGGTAATATTTATTAAAATTTAAATCAAACCCAAATTATTCACCTAATGGGATCTTTATTTTTTTATATTTGGGAAAAATTGATCCTTTCATTGAAAAAAAATCCAACAGAATTATAATATACACATCCAAACATCAATAATTCCTAATCGATTAATAAAAATCTAATTTTACATGATTTATTCATAAATTTAATATAATTAATATCAATATAAATTAAATTTATTGTCATATTAATTTTAACATTACATGAATTATTTTAACTATACATTGAGTAATTCAAGCTAATCAAACTACATGTTCTATTAAAATATCAAACAATAATTGGAATATATATTAATATTGTTGAAAATAAAATACACTTTAGCCATAATGAGTTGTGTTTTTATTCATACAACTCATATAAAAAACATTCCCTAATAACATATTTTACCATTATTACATATCCAACTTAAATTATGACAATAAAATCTCATAGATAGGTTTAATAAAAGCTATATTATTTTATATTTCAATTTATTTATATAAGAAATATTCACTGAAAAGGTTCTTAATAATTGAATTTCTCATTTTGTACACATCAAATCTACATTACATTATCACAAAAAAAAATTTATTGTGTCAACCAATGAAATCATTACCATTTAGTTAATTGATGATAAAACATTAATCAATAGCTATAAGTCGTTATTAACTTTAATCTTCATAACATTTTATTTAATATTAGAATATACCATAATAATTATGAATATTTTTTGATTTTTCATGATTCATCATCAATACAATCTTCTGCAACACCCAAAATAAAAAATTATTAACTTATCATGGAACTTGTATATGTTAAGTTAATACGATAAAAAGATTTAAAACATATCACATCATTAACCATTATCTAACTTCAATCTCCCATTTGGATATGATTCTTTTATACACATCCATTTTAAGGTAAATATTATTCTCCCCCATATTATAAATATATTTCAAAGTATTGATGTATGCTAAGAAATAAGGGAAATTGAAAATAAATTCATGTTCATCCCTTAAAAATATTTAACGTAATCAATTAAAGGGTAATTATAAACTATAAATGATAACTATCAAAAAGAAACATGAAAAATATTTCTTCTAATCCTATATTTTATTTCATTCCTTTATAAACAATTGTTATATAAACTAATTTAAAATTAACATATTATCCTCATTTAGATCGTCTTAAAAATCAATAATTTTTTAATCGGAGAAGGATGAAATTATATTTTTAGAATACTAACATCGATTAACCATTTCAATATCAATGATGTCTATCTTGATGTATAAAATATTATTAAATAAAAAATGATAAAAATATAAAAATACACATAAAATCAGATACTCGTAGGTTAAAATTTATATTTCCCTCACTTGGTATGGGGAAATATTTTTATCATGAAATTTTATCCAACATTTGACATTAAAAAATAGATTAATGGAATATATATGAATGGATGTATATCAACATTTTTATTAAAATCACCACTCACCCATAATAATATTATTTTTTAGAATTCATTTTTGGGTGGAATATAAGAATAAAAAATTTCAAATATTAATTTATAAAAAATTAAAAAATATTATTTATTAACAAAGGTTAAAAGTCCCAAAAAACAAGAACAAGTTATCTCTTAACCATAGAGGAAGATACTCAAATTTCTTTATCATCGATGAATATATATAAATATATAAAATATGATTAATGAGATTTGACTAATTTTTGTATTTATAGGGTATACTTTCATACCAACTTGATTGCACCAAGATAGGTAAATCACTCATATATAAATTGATTATATCTTATAAGATGTTATCCCGATATTTTAATCCCCAAAAATTAAATGTAATATTTATATGTTGACAAGGAATAAATTACGGAAGATTAGAAATATCTAAATAATTATATAGACTGTAATGAAACTTATCTATCAACATAGATCCTATTTTATTTAACATTTATGTTGGTGAGAACTATTTATTATATTTTCAACATATATTTTATAGTATTTTTTTCAGCACTGAGAATCATGGTTTTAATCACATTTTACGTTTATCCTTAGTTAATTTAGCTTATTTACTCAAAAAAAGAGGAAATTCATTCATTTATTCATTCGATGAATTATTACACAATTCCATTTAATCATTAAAAATGATAATATTGCATCTAGGCATATTCTATGTCATATTTAACAATTTCGAGCCCTCTTTGTAAATAGAAATCATAAAATTTAGGATCATCGATTCATTCACCATGCTTTTAAAGAAACTTTCTTATTATGGAAACATTTTTAGTCATATTTTAGACTTATAAACTTTTAAAATACGTCATAAAAACACCACATAATTTGTCTTTAGATTACACATATTTTTCATCTTAAACTCCACTGCATATGGAAACTCATAAAAATAACTATTTATACAATTATATTCTTTAATTCATAAATTTTTTATTTAGCTATAATTCATTAATAATTAGTTCTATAATAAACTTAAAATATTCTCGAATGTTAAATGTCATTCAATAAAAACCTATTTTCTAAATATACTTAAAACTAACTTTATATATTTATATTAATATACAAATAAATATACTGATAAAAAATTATAACTAAAATATATATATAAATAGATATAAATATATATTAATATATGAATAAATATATATGTATTAATATAACTAAATATATTTACATTAATATGAATCTATATTAATATATGAATAAATATAACTATATATATATATATTATTATATGAATAAATATATAAATAAAGATTAATAAATGAATAAATATATTTGTATTAATATAACTAAATATATTTCTATTAATGTCAATCTATATTAATATACTAATATATATAACTATATATATAAATAGATATATAATTAAATGGAGAGAAATGGCTTAGTGGTAAAGGTGTAGGCGTGCAAGGGGGAGGTCGTGGGTTTGAGTTCTCATGGAAGAAAGGATGCACATGTAAGTGGGTGGGGGTTACATGGGCAAGGGAAGTGTGCAGGGTGAGAGGGAGGGGGCTCCACCCAGCGCTGATAGGGGGTAAAGCATTGTTAAAAGATCCCCCCCACACACACACATTATATATTATTTTTAAATTTTTAAAATTTGTTGACTTTTTTCAACACATAAAACATTGCTGATAAAAAGCATCTTTATCAGTGCTAAAAAGTTCTTATAAAGGAACTTTTTATCTATGTTTTTTTATCACTAATAAAAGAAACCTTTTATCACTTCTTTTTTAACACTGATAAATGGGGCCTTCATCACCCATTTTCTGAGCACTGACAAAAGGGACCCCCCCTATCGATTCCTCGATTGATAGTGATTTTAGAGTGTTGTTAATACCCTTTTCTAGGGATGATAAAGGCCATATTTTCATTTGTGATAGCATGGTGTATAACTGATGTACTCTCAGTGTACTCATGATGATATCAATATATTGGGCTTGACCACCATGAGTCATAGGGTACACCAAGATGGAATCCACAAACACAGGGAAAAACTGATCAAAATTTGGATGATGATATTTTTCAATAAAGACATTCACAATGTTCGTGATTTTGACAACCCAAACAAAATTAAAAAAATATAATAAAGGCTATACATACTTCTTAAATTATACTTATGTATATCAAACGCCTAAACTCTCAACTGAGGATACCAAGATATCAATATGATGTTTAAGAACACGCCTTCCCCCATTAACATATCAAAAAATATATTCGACACATTGAAGAGGATATCAGTTCTTGGAATTCATATTATTCAACATATGATAATCAACACATGTATGTAAAATATCGTCTCTTTCTTTGAGAAAAACATAGTTGATCCGAAAGGTGATGTACCTAGTTAGTCGAATGATTTTTCATTTAAAACATTGAACCGATTCATGATATCTTAAAACTCAGTCAGTTCCATTATTTATAGTGGAATAGATATTGCCTCATCCCCCAACATGAGATCAATACTGAATTTAAAATCTCTCTCAAGTGGTATCCAAGATAAGTCTTCAAGAATGAAATACATGAACATTTATACTACTTGAGGAAGGATATGTTGACCAAATCCCTCATCATCTAGAAATAGTCTAGAAACATAGACTATTAGCTCTCCTAGTTATGGGGTAATTTCACATGTTTGGCAAGCAGGATATCCCTCTCTGCCCAGTGACTTTAGGGGTCACCATTAGGATATGTAAACATAACTCTCATATGGTAATAGTTGATGTGGGTTTTATATTCCACTAGCCACTCCGTAATTATAGTCAGATCGAAGCTTGTAATTTCAAGAATATATTGATCCCATAAAAAACAAATATTCCTTAATCTCTAGTGGACAAACCTTACATAGATATATGATTCTAGACCATGTTCCCAATGGTTTATCGATAGTCTTCTCTCAATAATGAAATTCACATGAAAGATCAATCAATTAAAAGATTTCATTGATATAAAAGAAGGAATGGAACCCATAAAAACTGAGGAACAAGATAAATTAGATTCTAATATAATAGTACCACTAACTGTTGGTTTCCCAACCTCTCTCTCCACATGTGTAGGCTACACAACATATAAATGTCCTTACAATCTTCCTTGTGATGTTGTCTGACTCCCCTGAGTAGGAAAAATTTGTTGATAAGGGAGCTCATACCCTATAAAAGCTCATCCAATACCTATACTTCTGTGTCCTATAAAACAAATTCAGCAGGACTTTTATAGGGTAGAAGACCACCTTTCCACACTCGGACTCTGCCTACATGCTCCCTCAATAGTTGTCCCACACTACAGCCTGTAAATCCTTTTTAGGTGTCCCAACTTATTGTAGGTCTGACACTCAACAGGTGGTCAGGTAAAATTTCGATGATTGTGTCATGGTGTACTAAACTGGTGATAGATCACCCCAGAAAGGTCATGTGCAACTGACCCTCCATTCTATGTACTGTACATCCAACTTTCCTAGAAGTGGTTTTCATAACATTGCTTCCATCTCTCAAAATTCGCACCTCCTGATCATATATTAACTACTACATATCCAATACTGGAATCCTCCCTCAGGTTCACTTCATCAATGATAGCCTAATCCATTACATTAGTAAAATTCTATTTTTAGACATATTTGGCTTGGGACATAATATCACAAATAATTCTATACAGAAACTGTATCACCATAGCTGACTGATATCATGCTAATGCTAGATAAACGAATTGTAGATCTATGATGCATCCAGCATAATGCATCACAGATACACTCTCATGGGTATGATCCATAAAATCTAAAGTGTTATCCCATCTCTACATCAATGGATAGATGTGCTCTAATAACTTCACTATGAATTAATTCCACTATATTACTGATAGGCGTCCTTGTCATGTGGACGGTCAAGTTTACATTTATAAATACCCAAGATATAGCACAGTGGCTAACATCGGGGTCCCTCTCAAGGAAGAAGTGTCGAGAGCCTAAGTGGTCGGTTCCAAAAATCTTTTTCTGCTTTTTTTTAACTTGGAATATATAAAGCACACTCCTAGGGAAACACTAATCAGTGCTGAAGAGCACAGTGGAGAGGGAAACAGTGATGAAACAGTGAAAAAAAGTGAAGAAAATAGAAGCACAGGACAAAACTGAGGAATGAAAGCAGCATAGTCAAAACACAAAAGCACATAACAAACAGATAACACCAGGACATAGAAGAAGATAGTTAGTGAGAACAAGGCTGGACCCAGGTTAATCCACCCCTTACTCACCTTCCTAGAACAACATGAACAATTCTCAAATTCTAATAGTGCATGATTGATTTCTCAGGTCAGACACCAGTCTCTCCTAGAAATTAAACACTCAAACATCAAATTTCTTCAATACTCAAGTGTTTCTCTGAACCGCATGGAGATTCACTTAGCAAGGTCATTCTGGAAAGGATTTCTCACAATCTAGAATGATTCCACTAATATCATCACATCACACAACCATGCTTGATTATCATTTCGTGAAATCAAGATAGGAAGGGGAGAATGAATTAAACAGGAAAGTGGAAAATCATCCTACTCAGGATCTCGCTCTCACTTAATCTAATTCGCAGATGCGATCTACCAAGGTGAATAAAAACAATGTGATCGTGTTGATATGTGGATCTCCAGATCGTGTTGGGTTTCAAAAACTGGATCAAGACCCGCAAATTAGATCACCATTTTTGGAGATTCGAGATCACAATACAAAGTGAGGATGAATGAAAGATAGAAGACAAATAAAACAAACATCACAATTCGGTTAACTAAACACACACACAAGTATTTGCAGACATAGTTGAAATTAAATCTAGAATAGAGAAACTGGGGTGAGGCAGAGAATGGACGAGCAGGTCCCGTCTCTAGGTCGAAGATGATCCATGTCAATGAGATGTGGATGAAATAGATGTGTGAATCGGGATGGAGTCTCCTCCTCCCACTGTGGAATGATGCCCATCCCTATTGTTGTTCCGGCCCCCGGCCATGGTCTTGTCGGTTGCTTGCTTCTTGAGTGGAGCTGAGGATCCTCTTATTTAGAGACAAAAACATAAAACTAAACTAAGAGGCAGTATCTATCCATGTGGTGCATCTTCATAATTCTTGTCACTAGATCCGAGTGAATTCCCTATGATTGAAAACAATTCTTTGTAACGACTTTGAGAATCTTCTCGCATCTTTCCCATGAACTTCTTTTATCCCTACTTCAATGAATAGATCCCCTATCACGAAACAAAGAAAACCCAAAACAAATAAAACAAATAAAAAGAAACTGAAATAAATATATATTAAAATTATTACTTAGATTAGTAAATAAAAATACATATTAATATATATATATATATATATATAATACCTAATATTATTATTACTATTATATGTAAAAATAATATTTATCTCATAACATAAATTATTATGACATATTGATATTAGATATAAGATTATATATTATTATTATTAAAATAACTATAATTATTATAGTATATTATATGATATATATATTATATAATGTGCTATATTATATGTCATAATAGTTATATTATATATATGTTAATATATTGAGTATGTATTATATAAATGTTATTATATGATAGTATATAAAAAATGAAAAACAATGAAGAGAAGGGGGGAGAGCAGTTCGTGCGGCGTGGAACAGAGAGATGAAAGGGAGCTCAGCGACGGGATGAAGGGGTGTGGAAGGGGGTCTCGGCACTGTGCAGATGGAGGAAGGCGGGTCACCATGGCCATGCAGATTCGGGTGAGAGAAGATGTTTGACGGCGCGGGGGATGTTCGGCCAGGGTTTGTGGGGTTTCAGCTCACAAAGATAAGGTAGAAGGAGAGGCCAGGGGTTCGAACGGGGTGTGGCCAGACCAGTTGCTATGCGAGGGGAAGCGGGCTTGCAGTAGGACCATGGTGCGGAAAGAGGAGAGGCCGTTGTTGGTTCAAGTTAGGGTTTGATACAGGGGCGGTGCCGGTGAGGTGGAAGGCGAGGCGGTAGGGTTTGATTTCGGTTGCTAGTTCGATGCTTGGGTAATTTTTTCTATAATTTCTTCAATCTATGCACTTGAGGATGTTCAGTTGTGATTCTTTGTTCATATTTTGAGTTTGCTGGTGATTTTTGTCTTCTTGCTACTATGGTTGTGCTTTGATGTTTGTGATTGATGAATGAATTTTTGCTGAGTTGCTGGAGTTTATTTTTTGATTGTTGTGCTGCTGCATAAAAAAGTGGTGAAGCGAAGTAGGAATGGTGCCAGGTTAGATTTGGATGGGTGAAGAAGAGATATGGTGAGACATTAGAAGAGATGAAATAGTGGTTGGAATTTTTTAAACGGTGAGACAGTCACCATTCCACAAGGGTGGAAATGGTGAGACAGTGAGTGTGAGAACGTTTGAAATTGTGCTAGAAAATGCTAGAAGGATGAGATAGATTTTGGTCGCACCGTAAAGGACCCTCACGGTTGCTATGAGACCGAATGTGAGGCACTGTGATTGAACTCACGGTGACACCGTGTGGCTGGAAATGGTGGCACATGCACCATAAATGAATATCATCATTGGACCTTGTGATTGCAACACCTGCAAAATAAACACAACAACAATTAAATAAACTAAAAAAAATATTAACAAATTAAATTGAATAAAATTAAAAACCAAATAAATAAAAACAAAGTTAAATAATAAAATTAATAGTGTTTTACATAAAAAAATGTCTTAGTATGTATTAAAAATTATAAACAAACTTAATTTAACCCAAGTAACTAGAGTTACTTGCTTTAACCGATTAATTAACGAAATTATAAAGTAAATTAAAGAATAAGAAATATGAATTAAATAAAATTAAATTATTTAAATTATTTAAATTATTAAATGACTAATAACCAAAAATAGTTATTTATTTACAATTTATACAATAAATCATTAATTAATTTAATAAATGAATTAATAAACTAAATAGAATGAAAAAATTTTAAAAATAAAAGTATAAATAAATAATATTCTAATTCGCAAGACTAAGGTAAATTAAGAATTATTTAAAATGACACCAATGCACATTAAAAAGCATATTTTAAACTAAAAACTAATTATTTTACACAGCAAGTACAAAAACACAATAATTATCAATTATTTAATAAAAAACATCATTTTAAAATACAACAGTCAATAAAAAATGCAAAAAGGATGTGGCAAATTGTGTGAAAACAATGCCACATCAAACTCCCCTACACTTAAAGATTTGTTTGTCCTCAAACAAATGCATGTCTTTGACTTTAAAAAAATATTTTTTGTGAGTTTCAGCTCAAAAGGTGCAAGGTTAAACTTTAATATCCAGAAGAGCAGGACCAAACAATGAGTCTGTTTTCTCAAAGGTGTTAAAATAAGTTGTCTTGTCTAGCTTCAAATACTCACTGGAAGTCAAAAACATCATAAATTCATACACTGTCAAGTATTTCATGCCTCCTATGTGTATTCATTAACTATCCTACCTCACTATCCAATTCAATTTCTAGTTTAAGGAGTGTTGATATGTTAGATAAAGTGGAACTCAAAACATAACCCAGGGCACCTTCCATTCTCACCATCCCCCAAGTTCTAATAATTAAAGTCCATTAAATTGATCACTTTATTGATTCAACTCAAATGAATATTAAGAAAGTCAATTTCTCCCTTCTTCATCTGGGTTCGAAATTCCCCTCAACTTAATGAGATCATTTTTGACAAGGGCACTTTATTTTAATCTTTCCCAGCTATATTTCATATGTAGAGAATTGTGGATAACACTTATTAAAATTGAAATTGGCTTTATTTATTCACTAAAACGCACCCAGTACACCTTCTCCCAGATACTCACCATGGGATCCCATTTTCCCATTTTACTCCAGTTACAAAGGACTTAATTAATAATCATTCAAATTGACTTCCGAATGTGATTGAATACTATTTTATAAAAATATGAGTCCCATGGGTTCCAGTGAGAACATCATGTTGCCCTAATCCATTATCATAATCAAACAAAACCAATCCTGTCATACTCTTATACTCATTTCCTAAATAGACAGATCCATAAGGACAGTGAACAATTGCACTCAACAATCATTCATGCTTAATATTTTCTGACTAAGTGCCACTCTCAACATCCAGTAAAAATTTATCCACTAAACAGGACAAAAATGATGTACCATTAAACCTCCAATGACCATCATGTGGTAAAATAATTTGAAAAAAAAAATAAAATAATTTTGAACCATTTTTTGAAAAAATAAAAAAATGACCATTTTTAAACAACCAAAAACTCAGGTTCAAGAAGGGGTAATTCAACAAGACACTAGAATGACCCCTCTCTCTTATACTAAAACCCCAACAATGTCCTCAATGTTGAATTGTTAGGTAGAAGACAGATTCTGTTCAAAACTGACGGACATTTCAGCTAAAAAAGGATATAGAGGGGTTTCAATGAAGTCCAAAAAAATTCTCTGCCACACAAAAAGTGAAAGAAAATAAAAACAAAAACAAACCAAAATAGAAGAGCCCAACCCCACAAACCATCACCATCAACCAAGTGAATTTCTATAACTAAAATTTTCATGCATTTAATCATTGTAAAAAGACAAAAGATTTTAACAATTTACATCAAATAGTAGCATTTTTAGCAAAGATGTGTAGCATCAACAATATAATGAAATTAAAATCAGTGGGTGCAAGCATGTTCCACAAATCAGCTCAAAATACATTTTCAACTAAGTAGATATTAGCAGCTAACACCCTAGTATAAAAAACAGTCAAAGAGTTTCAAAAATATGTGAGAAGACCCCCACACTTATTTCACAACAGCACACAATAAAAATGTGAGGAGTAAAACATTGAAACATAAAACAATACTCCCCTGAATGTGTATCTTCTCAAATTTAAAAAAGTCTCCCTTTGATTTCCTTGTGCATGAACTCTGGATGGTCCAGTTTTTCACCCACATGTTGAAACAATATAAAATTAGTGTTCAAGATTTAACGCTCAAATAAAAAGCAACCGCAGAGTATGAGTTAGAGAGTTTTATCCAGTAATCCATTGAGCTAGACCACTGAGACATGAATTATAGCCAAGTGGAATCTATTGCCAGTTTATTGTCTAAAAAACGAAATTTAAAAAAACAGCATGCAATAAGTAAGTAAATCAGGAAATTAAAGATGATAATCCTAGGATAACCCCCCAGGGGGTGCTGTAGTTTGATTGTCCATAGCTGAAAAAACCTTAGATCAACCCCAGTTAGATGGGGGGTTTAACTTCTTGCTTAAGAACCACCAGGTGTGATTCCATCCATCTTCAGTCACTTGCCATCTTTGGAGTACCCCAAGACCAGCTTCGACCACATTCCCCTCCATGGAAATGAAGTACTTCATGTTGAATAGTGTAGGGAAGAATAGGATATAGG
Organism: Viscum album; assembly: GCA_963277665.1. NCBI lineage: Eukaryota > Viridiplantae > Streptophyta > Magnoliopsida > Santalales > Viscaceae > Viscum > Viscum album. Next base: position 123,037,661 of record OY728138.1, on the reverse strand, counting down.
GGTACTTACATACTTCTTATACATGAGGTTGATTGTGCACAAGTTGTAATGTTGGAAAACATGGATGTGGATTTTATTCTGGTCCATCCCAATAAATTATTTTATCTTGAGAAAAACAGACTTTGTCATCATCCACATATAAACTTGTGCACAACTCAAAAAATTCCTTTTCAAAAATAACTCCCAAACTGGAAGTGTCATCCAGAATTTTAAGTTCCACTAATTCTTTAACAGAAGCAACCACATCTTCCTCAATCTCCAGGAAATCAAAAGAGTGATATGAATCTTCAATACCTGCACATTAAGAAACATAATTAAAATCACCTCTAATGTAATCGAAGATGAATAAAAATACATATTCTTCCATAAATTTGTCAACTCCCTTTATCAATGATGTTTGTTCCTCCTTGTGATAGAATAGTGATTCTTGGAGTGGGTCCAGGGAAAGAGTGAGGTAGTCAAACTCTTCCAACCTCTCTTCAAACCACACGACCTCACTTGCTGAATCTTATAAGGAGAATGATATAATGTAATGTGTTGGGTCCACCAGTTGAAGCATTGAGAAGTCATTAAAACAGATATTACAAGCAAAATCATTAGAATGGAAATCAGAGAATAGATTATCATCAAATAAATTCCTAGCATCATGAATCATTGATAGTTCCATCTCCTACCCGCCCTTGAAATCATCCTCATAAATTAGTTCTGGAATTTCCAACTTTGACTCCAAGAACAAATCCATACCAAAGTTGGGAAACGCCAACTTTTTCTTTCTTCTATTTATATTTTCTTTCCTTCTCAGCTATTTTTTAGAATGATGGGCTTCAATACGAGGTGGTGGTAATTCAGTTTCTTCTTGGTATCCCTTGACCTTATCGATGGAATGTTGCATCAACTGCATGAAATCATGATAATAAGATGTCTCCTCATCCATAAGTTCTCGGTGCTGTCTTTCATGTATCCAACCTTGAAACTTAGCAACAGCCTCCTAAAGCTCTTGAACTGGGTCAAACAGTGATATTATACCAGTTTTTTTAGATTTCATCATTGTGTGTGTGTTGTTTTTTATTAATTTTTTAATTTTTTTAAATAAAATAAAAAATTGAAAAACCACTGAGACACTAATTGCTTCCCTGGAAACGGCGCCAGAATTTGGCAGGCGTCCTTATCGCAAGGACGGTGAAGTTTACATTTATATATACCCAAGATATATCACAGTGTCCAACCTCAAGGTCACCCTCAAGGAAGAAGTATCGAGAGCCTAAGTGGTCTGTTTAGAAAAAGGTTTATTATTATTTTTAAATACTTTCAAAACATAAAACACACTCCTCAAAAACACTAATCAGTGCTGAAGAGCACGGTGGAGAGGGAAACAGTGATGAAAAAGTGAAAAAAATGTGAAGAACATAGAAGCAGAGGACAAAACCAAGGAAATAAAGTAGGCGCATACAAAACACAAAGCACAAAACAAACAGATGACACCAGGACACATAAGAAAAAAGTCAGTCTGAACAAGGATGGACCTAGGTTAATCCACCACCTACTCTCCTTCCTAGATAAACATGAAAAATTATCAAATTCGCACAGTGCATGATCGATGTCTCAGTTCACATAGTAGTCTCTCATAGAAATTAAACGCTCTAGCATCGAATTTCTTCAATAATCAAGTGTTCCTCCGAACTGCAAGGCGATTCACTTAGCAAGGTCATTCTGGAAAGGATTTCTCAAAATCCATAACGATTCCACTAGGATCGTCACATCGCACAACCAACCTTAATTCTTAGTTCATGAAATCAAGATAGGCAGGGGAGAATGAATTAAACACGAATGTGGAAAATTGTCCTATGTAATATCTCACTCTCACTTAATCTAATTAATAGACACGATCTACCATGGCGAATAAAAAGAATGTGATCACGTTGATTTGTGGATCTCTATATTGTGTTTGGTTTCTTAAATTGGATCTAGCCTTAAAAATTAGATCTCCATTTCTGGATATTTGAGATTACAATTTGAAGTCAGGATGAATGAATGATACAAGATGAATAAAACAAACATCACAATTCAATTAACAAAATAGACACACAATTATTTACAAACACAATTGAAATTAAAACTAGAACAGGGCAACGGTGGTGAGGTGGAAAATGGGGGAGAAGGTCCTGTCTCTAGGTTGAAGACGATCCATGTCCATGAGATGTGGATGAAATGGATGTGTGAATTTGGATGGAGTCTCCTCCTCCCACTGTGGAATGATGTCCACCCCCGTTCTTGTTCTGACCCCCGTTCTTGGCCTTGTCGCCTTCTTGGTTCTTTATAGGAGCTGAGGATCCTCTTATTTAGAGACGAAAGTGGAAAACTAAACTAATAGGTAGTGTCTATCCATGTGGCACATCTTCAGCATACTCGTCACCAGATCCGAGTTAATTACATGTGAGTGCAAAAAAATCCCTTGCAACGACCTTGAGAATATTCTCGCGTCTTTCCCACAAACTTATTTTATTCTCGCTTCAATGAATAGCTCCCCCTTCATGAAACACAGAAAAAACAAAACAAGTAAAACAAATAATAGGAGACTGAAATAACTATATTAAAAAATTATTACATAGATTAGTAAATAAAAATACATATTAATATATATATATATATAATACCTAATATTATTATTACTATTATATGTAAATATAATATTTATCTGAAAACATAAATTATTATGACATAATGATATTAGATATAAGATTATATATTATTCTTATTAATATACCTATAATTATTATAGTATACTATATGATATATATATATTATATAACTTGCTATATTATATGTCATAATAGTTATATTATATATATGTTAATATATTCAATATGTATTATATAAATTTTATTATATTATTGTATAGAAAAAATTAAAAACAATGAAGATAAGGGGGAAAGAAGTTTGTGCGGCATGGAACAGAGGGAAGAAAGGGGGATCAGTGACAGGATGAAGGGGTGCGGTAGGGGGTCTTAGTGTTGTGCAGATGGAGGAAGTCGGGTCGCGATGGACATGCAGATTAGGGTGAGACAAGATGTTTGATGGCCCTAGGGGAGGTTCAACTAGGGTTTGTGGAGTTTTAAAACACAAAAAAGAGGTAGAAGGAGAGGCCAGGGGTTTGAACTGGGTGTGGCTGGACTGGTGGTTGTACGAGGTGAACCAGGCTTGCAGTAGGACTATGGTGCATAAAGAGGAGAGTCTGGTGGTGTTTCAGGTTAGGGTTAGATACAGGGGTGGTGTTGACGAGGTGGTAGGGTTTGAGTGAGGTAGTTGGTTTGAATCTTGGGTAATTTATTCTAATATTTCTTCAATCTGTGCAGTTGAGGATTTTCAGTTGTGATTCTTCATTCATATTTTGATTTTTCTGGTGATTTGTGTCTTCCTTATACTATGGTTGTGGTTTGATGTTTCTGATTGGTGAATGAATTTTTGCTGGGTTGCGGGAGATGATTTTGTGATTTTTGTGTTGCTGCATAAAGGGAGGTGAAGTTTAGTAGAATTTTTTCTATGTTATATTTGAATGGGTGATGAAGAGATACGGTGAGACGGTAGAAGAAATAAAATGATGGATGGATTTTTTAAATGGGGAGAAAGTAATAGTTCCATAAGGGTGGTAAAGATGAGACAATGAGTATGAAATAGTGTGAAACAGTGCCAGGAAATGGTTGACGAATGAGACAGATTTCGGTGGAACCTTAAAGGACCCTCACAGTTGCTATGAGATAGAAAGTGAGGCACCGTGATATCACTCACGGTGAGACCGTGAGGCTGGAACTGGTGGCATCATAGGACCATGTGACCACAACACCTACCAAATAAACACAACAATAATTAAATAAACTAAAAAATGATTAACAAATTAAATTGAATAAAATTAAAAACCAAATAAATAATCAAAGTTAAATAATAAAGATTATTGTGTTTTATTTAAAATAATGAATTAGTATGTTTTAAAAATTATAAACAAACTTAATTTAAAAACAAACTAAAGTAACTACAGTGACTTGATTTAACCAATTAATTAACTAAATAATAATTTAACTAAAGAATAAGAAATAATAATTGAATAAAATTAATGTATTTAAATTATTAAAATTAATAAAATACTAACAACCAAAAAGAGTTATTTGTTTACAATTTAAAGAATAAAGCATTAATTAATTTAATAAATTAATTAATAAACTAACTAGAATGAAAAAATTATTAAAATAAAAAATAAATAAATAAAATATTAATTCGCAAGACTAAGTTGATTTAAGAGTTATTTAAAATGACACTGATGCACATTAAAACGCTTGTTTTATACTAAAAACTAATTATTTTACACAACAAGTACAAAAACACCATAATTATCAATTATTTAATAAAAAACAACATTTTAAAATAAAAAATTCAATAAAAATGAAAAAAGGATGTGGCAAGGAGTGTGAAAACACTGCCACATCAATACCATTAGATTGTCTAATTTCGACATGAATGTCCCACCAACACATCATTGATCCTCATAGCATGTAGCATGTCATCATGATCCTCATCTTAGATAGATCATCTAAATATTCAAGTGTTGTCTCAACACAATCAACTAATAATTCAACATCATTTGGGCCACCGTCTCTTGTAAAAGTCAAATAGGGTTGTAACTAAAACACCCTTATTATCTCATACATTCTTTTCACAACCAACCCTAGGTCTTTTTTACATGAATTGCATAAAACATGATATTTTAACTAGTGACTTCTCCCCTTCATCTTTATCTGGAGCCATCGGTTCCCCATGTTCCGAGACTAGAAGACCACTCATATCAGTGACCATCACTGATCCCCTCCATAAGTTTCATAGAGAAGTATTCTATACATTGAAAAAAATATTTCTAATGTATCATAACGAAACAATATGAAATTTAATTTTGGGAAATAATAACAATATGACACAAAATGATTTTTATCCACAAGGTCAAATCCTATGTTCTCTCACTATAATTAAGAATCCGACTCTTTGGTTTTGGTAAATAATGTTTACCACACTATCAAAATAAATTTTCTCATTTAGACAGCTCATTTTAACATTTTGCATCAATTTTTACAGCCTTTTTCAATTCATGATGGGATCTAATTTTAATTTTAATCCCACAAAAATGGAAAATAATTCAATTTTAACATTATACAAATAAATCATTTTCTCAAGTGTGCCTAAAATGATGCACATTAGAATAACCCTAAGTGACAATAATGATGCATGCATAAATTACACTCATGCCATTCTTGGATATTAATTAATACTAAAACATCCTCATAAAAAATCACATCACACCACAGGTTCATCAGTAAAGGTGCCCCGAGACGGTCGGTCACATGACCTGAGGTGCACCTCCCTATATGCGAATGGCCGCTAACTAGTAGAGAAGGTCTGGTAAGATAGTCATGGGGAGACAATAACCACTTTTACCAGAGTATAACACTAGTAAAAGTATACAAGTAGTAGAGGAAGCATATATAAACAGAACAACACCAATGTCACAAGATAACTAAAACTAAAAATACTATACTCAACTAAAAGGTAAAAACATGACGCCAAAGTATCTGTCAAATTTTATAAAATGATACAAAATTTAAAAAGTTTAACAACTCCGTAGTGGGTCCCAAACAATATATGGTTCCCTCATACATGGTTCATCCAAAATCAGCAATATAATCAAGGGAACTTTCATTTAACATGTCCTACAACAATAATGTCTATTGGGGTTCTAATCAGGCATCCCGAGTATGGTGTGAGTAAAACACCGTAGACCGCCATCAATGATGTCTAGAACAATTACGTTCATAATACAGTGTAATCGGTTCTATGAATAAAATTATACAATTCATAAATAAAAAATTATCCCATTATCTGTTATCCTTTGTTTAATAATACATACTCCAGGGTTCCCAAGAATACATGAACCTCTATTCAAGATTCATCTCATGCTTGATCTGGAAGTGTTCCTTTGGTAATTTCAAATAGTAATACAAGATTTGACTCATGTTGAATATCAATGTATTACAAGGTTGTATGATATCTCAGTACCTGATTCGACTCATCTAAGAGTCTGAAGTATTATCATTTGAAAACAAATCTCAGAGTGCCTTTATTACCATTATTTAAATTAATACATAAATTAAAAAGATACTAATGGAAAATTCATAAGTAAGATTACCATGTAAACATTATTACGTCATAATAGAATAACCATGTTCCAATTCCGTTAACAATAAGTACATTGACCATGATACTGTTTAAACTTATCATTTGATTGACAATGTTCCCAATGCAATACTCATATGTAAAATGACTATATTACAATTATTACCTAGAAATTTAGAATGAAAATGACCCCATGATTACACAGACAATTAATTCATAATTAATTATTAAACTCAATTCCATTACTAATTCTAAAATTAGTTAAATACATCAATATCCTTAATTATCTCACCAATTAATTAATTATTCCAATCAAATTAATTAATTTTTAAGTTAATTAATCAATAAAATAATTCATATATAATATTTATTACTTTTTCATAATTAATTCTCACATTATAAATCTCATCTCTTCATAATTAATTCAATAATTATTTATCTTGATCATAATATCAATGCACCTAATTCATTCACGATTAATTATCTCAATATAGCCAATTCAATATCTCATATTTATTGAACTAATTAATTATATATATCACAACCCCTAATTTTCATAATAAATTTTCTCAAAATTAATTATATAATCAGAAATCACCATATACTATGATTAGTTCTTCAATTGATCTTCTATTACAATAATTCATCTAAAAACCAATTGGTCAAATTCATTAATAAAAATTATGAATTTAATTCCAAAATAATGATAGAAAATATAAAATTTAGCATACACATGAAATAAATGACTATGGGAAATAGTTTTCTTACAACCTACCTGAATTATCTTGTGGATTTTCATTCAACCAAAATCCCCAAAATCTGAGCAACAGAATGACATAGATCGAAGTACCCGATGTAAATCCCTAAATCACGATCATGGATATCAAGGTCTAATAAATCAAGATATTTTTCTATAATACATGATCTATATCTCATATAAAAGGTTTATATATAATTAAACTTTTGATAAATTCAACAATAAGTTCATGGAATTTGATAATACTGAACGAGATAGGCATCAGGATGTGATCAGCTTATCGGTAGAAGAGCAGATCATTGATTCGGGTTTGAATCTTGAATAACAGTGGTCAAACGACATTGAAACCCATCCAAAAAAACATATAATTCTTCCAAAAATTTATATTCCTAATCCAACATCATATATATTCATTTTTAGGGTTCATAGGGTTTAAAATAATTTTTTTGTTGATTAAAAACTACACGTACATTTTTCTTGGTAGGGGCACACTTTTAGGTAAACTATGTGCCAATTGTGTAGCACTCATGATCCAGGGACACACTTTTACATTGTATTTCATGCACAATATTTTCTAACAATGAACCCACCATGAAAAATTCATTTTTATTAAATTTTTCAAAAACATGGTCCAATCACAATCCAAGTCCTAATTCCAACCAAAGTTTCATAAAATAAGTACTGGGAATTCCTCTCAAGATAACTCCAAAAAAGGGTAAGGTCTTAAATTTTATGTAAGGGATATGTTAGACAATGAATCATATTTAAGAAGCTAAAATGATTACCTACATCATGGTAATTTATTTATAATTTTAATCATAAATTAATTACAATAAATTGGGACATAATGGTGGCAAATTAATTGGTTAATTAATGTAAATTTTTTTTTAAATATTATAAAAAATATAATTTTATATAGTTTATGGAATCAATAAATTTAATATATTAATGTGAAATTTTATAGATGTATTATTGTTTTTAAAACCCAAAAATATTGTTTATTGGTTTTTATTAGTCAAAAACGTTTATAAATGTCTTTTTTGTAGGGATTTTTCATTTTATTGTAATTATATTAACCCAAAATGTGTTTATGACATGGCTTCATGATAAAAATTAAAAAGGGTAATTAATTGTAATAAATAAAGGAAAATGATTAAAAAATCATAAATAATTTTTACTAGATAAAGGTAATTAGACCAAAAATAATTATATAATTTATTTAAGTATGTTTGGAGCCATTTTTATTATAAAATTAATTTATAGTGATATATTATTTTTTGGATTTCTAAGGGTGCCCCTCCAATCTCTTATAAAAGGTAACTCATTATTCTATTATCGTCATGTATCAAGATCTATTATTTCTACCAATATCATCACAAATATCTTCCTAAAATCCCAACCCTTTTCTTATATGCCAAACATTATGCATGTTACCCACTTTATAGGTATTAATGGGTTAATCAACAGAGATCGTTTGAGAATAGGTATTATTATTAATTCGTTGTTTCTATTTTACTTGTTACTAGAAATTCTTCAAATATTATTCCACTATGATGAAATAATTACTCCAGTAGCCTAAATATAGTGACCAATTATTATTTCAAAATCATCACCTAAATCAGTGTCAATTTCCATCAAATGTGAAATGAATTGTCATTCATGTGCACATCAAACTACCACCATTCAAACTGATATTTTTTATCTATAATCACATAATAAGGATTTTCATAGTTATGGAATTAAATATTATATATGGTATTAATGAAATATTTTTCATTGTTAAATTATAATATATCATTTAATACCTTGCATTTCATTTAACATTAAAATGATAATGTTGTTCCTGTTTAAGATTGAACTATTATCTCCATGAAGCGTTGTGATTCATTTTTCATCATCACATAAAATGGATTATATATATAAATATATTTATAATATTAATATAACATTAATTACATTTTGACCATTCTAGAAACCTAAATTAAAACATACCTTCTTTAAATAATTATCACCAAATAATGAAAACGTTACTCAAGCATACTTGTGACATACGGTCTTCATAATTATAACATAGTTCATTTTTCATATCCATATATAATGGATGTATTTAATATATTAATTTATGAATAATTATTATTACTATTTCATTATTATATTTCTATAAATGATGGAATATTGGCTACATTATCTATAGATATCATCCCAAAGTCATTTTGAACTGAAATACTGAAAATCATCAAAATGTCTAGTTTGAGGTTAAATAATTAGTTTATTGTTAAAACAAGATAAAAATTTATATGAAAGGAGTAACAAATATTAAAAATTTCATAAATAAATAAAATAATTATCATAGGTTTATTATTTAAGAAGATAAATATTGTACATGACCATTTGGACTCAAGGTAAGGAAATTTATCCCAATAACATTAAATTGAAATAATTCTTGATGTTATGCACATTCATTATTTTATGAGGTTTATATACAACCCCACTTTGACATATAATATAATTAATATAATTATTACAATGTTTTTTAAATGTTATTATTTCAAGGGGCTTATGATTTAAATGTTCAATTAATGTGGTATTTTAAACATTGAATGTTTAAATATTTATTTTCAAAAACTATTCATTGTGCCGATATTAATTAGATTATTTGCATGGATAAAAAATGATTAAAAAGGAAATTTTATGTATATTTTAAATTTCATTAAAATTCTTTCTAACTGAATCATTTTACTTATTTTATATATAATTTTTTGACTAATGACCAATCAAATTTATTATTCTATACATAAACATCGACAACAACATTTACATTGTTGGGAAAATTATTTAATATCTAGATTATAGTAAAGGATAAATATTTTTAATAAATTAAAATTATTAAATTACTTATTTGGGTAGTTTTAAATTGAAAACAAGGCTTCAAAAAAATTTAATGTCCTACAAATGATTTTCTTATATAAGATAAAAAAGTTTTTCATTGGGTTTTATAATGAGCATGTTTTTTCATGAAATTATAATTGCAAATTGAATGAAACGAGAGATCCTGATATATCTTATAAAATTTTTCGATCCGCATTATCACTCATGGGTGAGCCTGATATAGATTATACAAGTGGTTAATAATCATTATAGCTCATGAGATATTGGTTTCCCCAATATAGATTATTCAATGTGTTGATCCTACTTATAACTCACGAGTGAACTCGATATAGTTTATAAGAATAATTATACCCGTAATATATCTCCAATGCATTGGATGATAATAATATTTGAAATCACCCTTATGGTTTGTCCTATTTCATGGGGTTTGAATGGGTTATATATATATGGTTCTTCAAGTAACCATAAGGAGTATAAATTGTTTTCTATTGGCTTTAATGATTTATATGTGAAAAAATGTGTGTTATTCATATGAATTTTTTCACAAATATCTAGGAATATTAAATTGGTTTTCATGTTATTCACATTAATAATGGATTTATTTATTTTTATGTCATGTACTGATCTTTCTTTGCTAATCCAAAGAATTAAATTAAAAAAATAATACTGTTAAAGGATGTTTTGAAATAAGGATTGTGAAAAGATTAAAATTATGATATTATGTCATGGTTGGAAAACATTTTTTTTATAATGATTTTTTTGATGATAAAATGGATGTTGTGTCAAATTTTCCACTTCAAATATAAGGGTTTACTTTTTAAAAAAATTCATATTTCTCTAAAAATATATACTGAAGTGATATTTGAATGTTAATTTTACATCAAAACACTATAATATATAATGTTTAAGGTGATTTCTTTAGTGTTTTTTTCTACATTTGAATAATATTACATTTATAGAAGGATATTGTTTTATATTCCTACTTGATTATTATAAAAAATCATTCACTGGTTGATTGTGGGAAAATGTTGGAAAATAAATTTACAATTTTCCCGAGTAATATTAAGGAGATTCATGTCATGTTAATATGTTATTGATGTATTAGATTTATACTTATGAGGATTAGAGACTGTAATAATTTGAAACATGGTTTATGAACATTTTCCTGTGATGTCAAGGTAGTCATGGGGTCTATTAACTGAAGAAGAAATCATGTATACTTATAGTGTCTAAAATATTTTTTATCTCTGAATTAGTTAAATGTGAAGAAATCTGAAGGATCTATGAAATTTATTATATTAAATTTTAATCCTAATTCATTTATCATATATATTTTATTTTAAATATTTCATTTCTGACTGTATCCACCCATATAGGTATTATCTAATCCCTATAGATTATATAATAATATAATGGTTACTACCCATATAAAATAACCATGCATTAAGTCATTGGGATATGAAGAGATGCATCCAATAGTTACACATGTTTATATAGATTAGTGGGAGATGATTTATTATTTTAGATACACAATAGGGGGATATAATTACCAAGGGATCAACAATATTTTATCTCCCATGTTCATATAGTGAAATTCAATTTGATTAATAGATGGGTTTTCCAAATGAGTTACATGATATTATCCATATGTTGAGTATACTTTAATGTAATTTTTATTTTTGATTTATCTTGGTTTTATAAGGTGATAATAGTCCAACAATTATATAATACTAGAATATAGTATGACACATTTTTTGGTTTGATATATATTTCTTCTAAACTGATAGTTATTCTTGTATTGAGATCGTTGGAAAAATCAATAAACTGATTGCTAAAAATTATTTCCAAAATCTCAAAATGGAATTAATTTTCCATGATTACTCTTTAAACCCATATTCAAGATATGTTTCTATACATGGATATCAAACCGTCCATAGTGACAACCCATTATTTATGACAATGTATCAATTCACTTAAATCAATATATAAAATTCTTTGATGTTTTTGTTGAATTTTTTTTATAACAACTTTTTAAGAAAATCCCATAGAAGATAACTTCATATGGGGTTTTATATAACGTGAAATAATTTACATCAAAGCCAATGAAATTTAATTAGGGTATAATTATTAATGGTTGAGGTTCACCTTAACTATTGGATCATGATATTGTTTTTTTAAGATGATATATTGAGTAGTTTAGTGGTCACATGTTGAAAAATAAAATAATTTTAATATTGGGTAAATCAATGTTGTTTGAATACTTTCATATATACATTATATGAAGAATATATCCATGTGGTGTTGATAAGTTGTGAACGATGATACACCCATCACATCCCACAATTTCCATGTCTTTTTTTCTTGTCTATAGAACATATTTATAACAGATGGAGAAAAGAGATTAGAAAAACATTGTGAAGCAATTGTGAGGGGACATTAATTAAAATTGGATGTAAAAAAAATTATCTATTAATAGAATATTATTCGAGATAATGTAGGAGTGTTTTATTCTTTCATTAAAATATGTTAATAGGTTAATGATTTTAGTGGTTTTCCTAGAAAAATAACTACAACCACAAGATATTTCACTAATATATACTATATTTCACTCGCACGGTTTACTATAGTTAATATAAGAAAAATAAATATTTTTTAATTCAATATTTTTTCACCTTAAATGAGATGATTTTTTCTGGGTCCACACATGTTATGGATAAAAAAATCTCTATTGATTTTAGATTTTTAGATGTTGAGTAAATGAGGGATACTAATATTAATCTATGAGTGAGGTTTTCCATATTTTAAGAACTAGATAAAACCTAAATAATTTATATTCATATACTCATCAAGTGGTATACTTGCATTTATCAATTGTTTGTGTAGTTCTTATTTTATTTTAAATTAATTTTTTTCGAGTGCTTGAATTCTCTTAAAGCATGTATCATGATTATTCATTGAAGGGAGGATTTTATATGAAATTATATGAATACTAGATATGATAATTTAATATTTATTGAAATAATATTAGTCATATTAAATGATATATATGATGAATAATTCTATATAGTACGTTAAATCTCACTTATTTTATACCATTTCATGTATTTTGTTATAAATAATTCTACTATGTAATTATAGATTTATGTTATCATAACATTTGAATAACAATTTATGTAAACAAACAATAATTTTTTTATCATGATTTTTAGATTGTTTTGCATTTGGACATTAAAACATAGTATATACAATTGAATAGAGTAATTATTAAATATTTTAATTATAGATAATAGAATTTATGTGGTATTGTAGTGACATGGTGTGTATATCACTTCATATATAATTCAAAGTCCAACTGAATGAGTTAGACAAAAAATTGTTTTTTCAAATATATTGATTAGTGTTTCTGGACTCAAATATTTTATACGTTCAATTAATTTCTTAAAACAATATAATGGACAAGGTATTTCTACAAAAAAATGATAATAGATATATTTAATTAGATGTTGTTATATTTTTAAATATTTAAAAATTCTATTTGAATCATATCAAGGTCCATAATCTTTAAACATCAATTATCAGTAAATATATGCGTTTATTTTATTATATTACTCGATGAAAAAAAAACAACACATGTAGTGAAAAAATAATTTCTCTAGTGAAATTTTATATAGGATTTCCCATGATGTTAATGAATATATATTATTTATGTATGAAAACGTGATTTATTCTATGATCAAGGAGAATGATGTGAATCCTTTTAGATTAATTCTATAATTATTTAGAAATCACCGACTATAAGAAAAAAATTCAATATGTGATTTATTGATGTGAGATGTAGAATTCAGTAGATATGTGATGTTTCAACGTTTTTTTAGTTTATCCTAATTAATTAGATGTTTTGTTGACATGGGAACCATCATGAAAAAAATTTAGTATTCAAGGATTCTTGGGCTCAACATGTTATTATTGTTGGTTCATAATGGAGTTATCAAAGATACATCTCCAATTACTTATCTAACTCAAGGGGGATTAATGATACCCAATGATAGATAATGATATAGTTTTATAGATGATATGAAATTAATAATGACAATCCAGCCTATGTTGAATCTTTTAGAGGTTGAGAATGGAAATGTTGTATTCTATGATACATGGAGTTTAGTTCTCAGATGCATTCTTTTATCGGGAGATCATGTTGTTTCATCTATATGTAAATAGCATAAACCAAATGATAATAATTGTTCTGTCCAATATCATGATCATTCCCCTGTGATTAATGTGATTAAAATTCTTCATTATGAACTTTATGAAAAATGTTTTATGATTTTATTATACAACAAGGGAATAATTAATATATATTTTCTACAAAATATGAATCTCATACAGAGTAATTAGGTGGAATACTTGAATTATTTCAATTTAGACATCACCTAAAACTAGGGGATGGGTAACATTGTCACATATGATTTGTGATAGAAACATCTTCCCTAAGGAGTGAAAGAATAATCAGAATAGTGGAACTTGATGCCTCTGTTTTCACAATTTCATAATGGAGTTCAGGAATCAGTGGTCGAGGATTCCATGGCCAATGATAAGTTTTTATAGTCTATTCATGATATAATTATTCAGTATCATCACCTTCATGATTAGTTCCATATAATTGAAGACTCACTTCTGGTTTGGGAGGCCATGCATGAGTGGTTATTCGCCCGTGAAGGAATTATATGCGATAAGAATCCCTTTTTTGTTCCATTAATGGAAATGAAATATATGATGATTCTTTTACTAATTCCCATTAAGTTTTTCACGCATTATCCACAATGATATTATATGAAAAGAGATGGATGTTTCGGTACATGTTCTTGAGATAGTGAATTTCTGAATCTGTCTCTCATTGTTACACTTCCAGAAAGGTCAATGTCGAGCACCAATGACCTTAATACTTACCCTAGACACTTCTAGTTCCAATGTGGATGTTGGATTAGTTCCCTATTGAAATTGTTTTTAGGATTTCAGGTACCTATAGAAATATTAATTTGATATTACTTCTAATCGATAGACTGACTATGTCTGCCTACTTTTTAACAAATCATGATACAACCATGGATTAGGAGTTTAGAAATATCTATGTGAATGGTATTATTCATTTTCAATGATTTATATATTCCATAGTATCTTATTAGGATCCATGGTTTACATGTTTATTTTAAATAGGCCTTCATGAGGAACTGGGATCTAAGGTTCATTTGAGTATTTCATTCCATCAATATTCAGATCTATATACAAAAAGAGCTAAAAATATTTTTGAGGATATGGTCAACACATCCATAGATGACATTAGTGGAGCTTATGATGATCAATTTTTAATGGTTTTGTTTTTTGATAATATTAATTTCCATTTTCTGATTAGAATGGGTCATTTTGAGAAATTGTATATCCATCCTTTTATATCTCCATTGTGTTGGTTAGATATTGTTGAATAAAACATTTATTGGAACATGAATGGATCCAGAGGAGAATACAAAGATTCAGATAATTCATTAGAGGATGTCAAAGACAGTGCTCTGGTATAATTATTATTTTTATTATTGACAGTGATAGATGGAATTTTGAATTGGTGGAGATGTGTTATTGAAATTTTTTCCTAAAATAGGTCATTGATGGGATGTGAGGTAAGTGAAACATGACATTCCTTTTTTAAGACCATTTGAGGCTATTGAACATGTTGAAAAACTGTCTTATTAGTAATTATTTCAATCCTAGAAAACATTGATACATAACAAGTTTCATATATCTCATCTATAATAGTATCTATCTGATCAATCTCACGTTCCGAGGTGGAGTTTTCTTGAGGTTGAACTTGATTTATATATGACTGAACGTCATGTCATGATAGTTTTTTATGAAACCATTGTACATTTGAGGAGGAATTTTCATTAGTATTTAGTGTTATTGTATGAAATTTTAGATATTCATGAGTTGTGGGAGAGGGATAATCTGATGATAGAGAGGCGGCCTCATATTTTTGTCATGGATGCTTCTTTTTAGGCTTTATGGGGACAACAATATTTTATTTTAGGGAGGTTGAAATATCCCGTTACATTTTTTAGTTATTTCTAAACCCTATTTTTATTGATTCCTTGGTTGGTATTTGTTTAAAGTTATTTTGGAAGACATTTTGGAAGTATTTAAAAATTTATTACTTGTGTACCATTAGTGCATTATTATCCCAAATAATTCCCCATATTAAGGGAAACAATGAAAACCCACATATTGGGGTTTCTCACGGTTAGTTCAGGGTATGAAAAAATGTTCCCCCATTTAGGAGAAACAATTAAACCCTTTTAAAATATGTCCATGGATATGGGCATATAGATACCCTATCCTTTTACATATAACATTACATTATTTTAATCATAATTATACATCAGGGTACTAGCAAAGGATCATGAATTCTAGTGTATTAAAAGGCTAGGTACATAACCAAACATTATAAATAAACATTATATTTAAACTCTATACTTAGAAAATATCATCCATTGTTCTCATACATTTGCATAGGATAACTTGGGGGTAATATTAACAATGGAATGAGCTAAATAGCACAGTATGGTAATAACCATAAGGACAAAGCATTATCACAAGGAATATAAGGCATGACATGATGATATAAAAATGAGTTTATCATATGAAACCTTAATATATTAACAGGGAATAATATAAAAATGGATTCATATTAATATATTATCAACATAAAAATTACATTAGTATGATTCATGGCTAACTGCCAAGATTGTTTCACATAGTAGCATAAGCCAAGTCTAACTGCCATGACTGTCTCCCATAACTTCTCTTGAGAATTATCTTTACCAAATGCATTAGAGATCAATCTAGGAACAACCATCATAATTTTCATAAATATGTGTTCAACATATAAAATCATACATAATCTATCTTTCTAAATAATAAGGATTCCTTGTTGAATGAATTGGGTACCGTAATCATGACACAAATCATAACATATAGGTGTAACACAAAAGTGTTCATTAAAGAAGGGATCTAAATAATACATGGAAATTTATAATTGTAAAATATCTATATACATATAATGGTGAGTGATTTCAAGTAGAAGAGATAACATGTAGGAAAATTATTCATTAAATTTTGGCATGAAAACATTTTGGAGCGGTTTTAAAGAAAATACTATAGAACCATTAAAATAGAAGAGGAAAAAATCTATTATACATAACTAGAACTATAACATGAAGGTTTTAACAATAAAAATTATTTTTTTTATAAATAAAATTGTGGATTAAAACATAAGATATAGTGTAGTTGATATCGGGTAATAATTCAGGATGTTCCCTCAAAATCGGTTTGCTTAATGGCTGGTATTTAGGAGGGAATCACATAAAAACATGTATATCGATGAAAAATAATGATGAATGTAACATGTTACATGAGTTTGAAAATTCACATAGAATATATAATAATAGAAAATTAAGGATATATAACATCATTTAGGTAAAAATAATGGAAAATATTCTAGAATGAATAAAGGAGGTTCGGGTTGAATCCCTCATGGAACATTGGCATGGAATTGTGTGCCCTTAAGAGGGCTTAATGAGAGAGAAAGGGATTTCTAATAATTTAAAAATCATGGGGATAGCATGGGAGAGGTGTGTAATAATACCCCATCACTAGGAATTTCTCATAAAAGGGCATGACATAGAATACAATATTGAATAAAAATTAACTAGAGAGGGTCCCTTACCTAAAGTCTAGTGTGGTTCTCCAATTGATATTAATGACCTGATTAATCAAATTCGTTTCAATAATTAATTTTTTTGATCTTCTTATATATGTAAAATAATTAGTATAACATTTTTATGTTCATTGAGGGCCTTATTTGATTGGTTATGTGGTTCAATTTCATTGTCCAGGTCTGTTGGTTTTCTTGGTTTTTATGATCAATTTACATATTTTCACGAAGGGATAAACATGTAAGATGAACATGGTTGTATAGAATTGATGTTATATGAAATTAGTGATCATATAGTAGTTTACATGGTTGTAAATTTAATTTTGTCAGTTGGAGTGAAGTTGAATCATTATGTAAAACATTAGTGATAGCCTTTTGGGTTATTTGGTGGTTTTTGGCCACAATAAACATGTTTTGTTTTATAAATCAAAATCACATGTAATAAAGGATTCCAAAACCATAGATGATACTTAAATCATATATTATGTTCTGTTTCAACCATGAAAATGGTTTCATGATCATAATTGAATACAATAACATAAATTGATAACCCATCAATGTTGAATGTGATAAATTAACATATCTCAGATGGTGTATTTACTACTATAATAAAATAAGGGTAAAGGAGATAAGATAATAAGGCCCCAGCCTTAAAAATTACTTAATATTTAATTAAATTAATAAATCATAATAACGATATTTTTAGGTTTAGATCATTAATGTATTAGGTCATAACTTATACATAACAACTTGAATATTACATGTAGACTTGAAACTATTACTAATTATCAGGAGTTCGACAACCAACAGTGATGCTCTCCTTCCCTTGGTGACGACGGTGGATCCTACACCGACTCCTCCCCCCTCAGTGGTGGAGGGAGAATCGTTACCCTTTGAAAGCATGTGGTCCTCTTTTCAGCCATTCTCGAATCCTGATTTCCTGCCTCCTTTCCCGGAGGATTCATTGAGCCCTAGGGTGTCACAGATCTTTGATGGCCTTCTTAATCATCAGATCTTGACATAAAATTTCATGGAAACCTCCGCGCTGTTGAATCTCACACTGGTCGCTCAATTCAGGTGGAGGAGGCCATTGGTGGATGCTTTCGTGAGGTTTATCTCTGGTGAATGGGATCTCCATGAGCGGGTGACAGTTGGAGTGCTTGAAAGTCAGCACATCCTGATTTGATTTGAAATGGAGTAAAATATTTTCGAAGCTTGGTCGAGCATGACGCATAGCCTCAACAGGTTTCAATTTCTTTTATTCCATTGGTCCTTTGAATTTCATATAAACCGTGACTTGCCAGTTTTTAATGTTTGGGTATGCTTTCTCAACCTCCCTTTGTCGTTCCAGAATCCCTCTGTTATTAGACTTCTAGGTAATCTCATTGGGAGGTTCTTGTGTACAGATATCCGTACTATAGCGGTTTTTCACCCGGTGAACCCATGGGTTTGTGTGGAAACGGATGTATCTCGTACACCTTTTAACTATGTTTGGATCACTATCGGGGAGGAGTATTGGTATAAGCAGTGGGTAGTTTATGAGAATTTGACAAATTTGTGCTCTTCATGCCACATATTGGGTCACTCTTCAGAGGTTTGCTGGATGGGGAGCTTATATCAACTGAATGGGGATTGTCATCAAGGAACCTGGCTAGTGGCAAGGAAGGAGAATAATCATGTTGGGAAAGCTCCTGAGGTCTGTGTGGCACTAGGTCTAGTGTAGATGGCGTCTGGTGTTGAAGGCTATAGTAGGGATCAGTTATTGCCTGGCTGATGAGGTACTTATTGATGGTGGGTCACTGAAGAAGGATGCCGAGCATCAGGCTAGCCCGAAGGTTTCTATAGCTCTTAGCAGGTTGAGGCACGTCTCAGAGGAGTCAAGTGAACGCAATGTGAGGAAGGGGTTGATTTGGTCCAAGAGTGGGAGGATGGGTTGAGGCACACTATGTCTGGGTGTATGTCCTGTAGGGACGGGAATGCTGGAGGCTCAGATGATGAGGTCAGGTCCTTGTTGCAGTCAAGTAACAGGGTTGGAATCCTTCTGAAGGAGAGGTCGAATTCTGTTATTGTGGAACTTGTGTCTGCTGATGGGGTGTATGAGAGGGATCAAAATCCAAAGGTTGCTGTAGTCCTTAATCGGCTGAGGAGTGATTTTCAAGTGGGGGTTGAAGTGAAGCAGTCTGATAAATATGTTTCTAGTGTCGGGGTGAGCTAGCTGGCAATAGTAGGGTCATGGGGATTCAGTCTTCCCCTATAATTTTTGATGGTCCTATTTTGGGGGTCCTAGAAGCATGTATTGAGGGGATATGTGGCCGGGCTGATGATGATGGAGGGGTTCTGACTAAAGTTCAGTTGGGTAACCATTTTCAGATTCTGGAACATGAGGATGTGGATGTATTTTCTTCGGTGAACAATGGTGGCAATGTAGAGGTTGGGTGTCAGGAAGATGATGTTGGAAATGAAAAAATGAAGATGGCGCCTCGTGAAAATCATGAAATAATGGGGCACCCGCAATTCTTAGCAATGATTGACGCTAATACTCAGTCAATGTATTATCAAGAGGATGTTATTCCTAGCAAGTGGGGGGACATTTTCGAGAGTGATAATGAAAATTGTGGCATGTTTATGCCCTCTTATAGTAGTATTGTCCAGGGAGGGAAGGTGAAAAGGTCTGAGAATCGGGAGGAGATGACCATTAGAACATGATGAAGGCCAAGGAATGATTACTCCTTTTTTCCAAAGTTGATGTCTACTTGGTCATCTGTCAGAAATGAAGGCAGGGCAGGCGTGAATAAGAGTATTCTATCTTCTAATGTGTTGATTTATTTGGAGTGATTAAATCTCAGGAGGAAGTAGGCCAAAGTCCGGAAACATTATGAGAGCTCAGAATGGGAGTCAGCCACTGAGGAGGAAGCATTCTACCATGGAGGTGGTGACGGGTATGGTTCTTATGATTTCTAGCTGTTGATTTTTGAGCTACTATGTTTGTCTCTGAACTTTTCTTTTATTTTAATAAATGGATTGAGGCTAGCCACTGACTAACATTCTGGGTACATGTAGACACTTCTACTCAGTATCCATTTTTTCAAAAAAAAAATCTTAAAAAAATAAACATGTTATGTTCCATGTTGCAGACAGAATGACTTTTCTTAGATGTCATACATGACCATGTTCATCTTTATGTACTATAGAAAACATTAAAATACTTGGGATGAGCATAAAAATCTTAGTAAGGAATATAAAATAAAGAATGAAAACATGAGTGCATGAATACATGAAAATCAATGAAATTAAACATCTAAATCGTAAAACATAATCTATGCAACATACCTACAAAATCCTAAGATTTATTAATGACACGTAGAAATCATTAATCATAAAGGAAACTTTGGGCATATATATCAAATGTACATTATAGATTTAACATCTACATAGGGAGTTCTGTTTGGAACACCGATCACAATATATTCCCCAAATCTTTTTGGATAAACATTAACAATAAACTCAGTCATGTTACCCAATACATTGGAGAGATTTATCGGGCACACCCGACCTAGGTATATCACGGAACCACCATATATGTAAAAAATTTCCAATATCCACAATATATTCCAATCACATAAAAAATGAATAAAGGAATGATAACATTTCCACTTTGTAATAACAATTTATCATTTTAATACATTTAAACACTCAATCCTTTATCAAACCATTTAAAACATGTAATAAATTTTCTTTTAAATGAAAGTATCCCATACCACATTGAAGACTTTGAAAGAAATTTTAATTTCAATAAAATCATGTCAATATAAATAAATCTATAAAACCATTTTTCATTCACAAAAATTAATGATAATGATTTAGAATAATAAATCTTTAAAACATTTAAAATGATATTTTACTTAAAGATTTCCTAACCTAATGAGAGAATCTTTAATACAAAAAATGGAGGATTAAAATTAATCAAAGCGTATAATATCATAAGAATTAGGAGATTCGTGATATAATATGTTAAAGGAATGTATATACACCATATAAAATTGAATTTGTGTATAACAACAAATAAGTATCAATGGAATGTAAATTGAGACAATGTCCCTTGAAAAGATCATATCCTTAAATTAAGGGAAATCAATGACATAATTATGTTTCAGTGATAAGAATACACCAAATATAAGTATATATTTGGTGTAAAACTTAATAGTTCATTCACACATATTAATAACATGATATAATGAAAAAGTATATGTTTAACCCAAAGAGTTTAAATTGGGTTAAGATGTTCTCTTACAAAAATTTGACAGCCTGACAGCGTCACATAAAAATTTAAAAAAATAGTTGATATGAGAGAAAAGGTTCTCACATCACATGGACATAAAATTTAACAAAATAAAGATATATACAAACATATCCCAACATTTTATTATTTTAATTTAAATACATAACATAAAAAATCCTTTGACTAGAAGAGGAGGGTAAAAGGTTCCCTTACCGATTTAGTAACTTATGAAAAATTGACAACATGAAAGAATGATTATAAAATTAAGATTTAAATACCCATTAAATAAATTATATTACTCAATGAATACACTAATTTAACGTACATAAACCACAAAAATCAAATAGTGGAAAATATAGCATGAATCTCACATAAAAAACAATTGAGATGAAAACCCCTTACCTCAAGCCCGACATGTCTTGTGTATTCCTTGTTATTAATAAATAATAAACATAAGTTAATTTATACATGATTAAGAATAGTTTTAAATAAAATTATTCACTTTATAACACTTACTACCTTACTATAAAAATTAATCAATTATTTGAGTTCATATTGTACATTTTGTCGATGTTTGGAACTTGCGTAAAAAATAAACTTGTTATAATTAAAAAAACTTCCTGTGGTCAAAGGTCCATTATCTCCTAAATGATATTATTTATTTTGATATCTTATATATCATATATATCATTTATTTATATATTTTTAATATTCCATATCATTTGGATAATTTAAAATTAAATGCATCGTTCATGGAGACGGTAAGCCGTACATATGCATGAACACTACATTCATTTTATTTTTTACATTTTAAAAGGAAAGGAAATAAAATTATAAATAGGTATAGTATTATTACAGTATAATATAATATTTTTTATACATTACATAAGTTCATTAACACCATATTTTTATTTCCCATGTATGGAATGAATGAGTTATATCACTTGGAGGGGGTGGTAGTCTGCACTTTCTCAAATGAAATAATCATTTTCTTACAACATGAAAAGAATAAGAGTGTGTTCTAAATGATTATTAAAGAAGAAAATATATAAAATATATAAAATAAATATCACATATATCATATATAATTATAGTTTCACCATAATGGACACCATTATAGGTGGTAGGGGAAAATCGAACAATCATAGTTTCATGAGGCAGTAGTTCATCTTACACAGAAAAAATATGTTCTTTACCCATTAAATGGAGGTGTGAGTAAGTGTAGTTCTAAAAACAATCCTAAAACATCCTATTATATTGAGGATACTGGTTTTGTTATGTACACAATGAATAATAATAGTATAAGGAGTGAATAAGTAATATAAAATAATAGAATTTGGGAGAAGATGTTACCTTCAAATCTAGTAACTCCCTTTGGTTTGAACCAAAAAGGACTTCTTGAAGTGGCTTATCCCAAAGGAAATTATTATAAGAGGTATATAAGGATTTTTGGAGATTATTTTGGTAGAGTTTGGACGAGCCAATGGACTTGAAAGGTGTGATTGATGGGTTAGATGTTATCTCCTTTTATAAGAGGGATGGGCTTTAGTAATGTTTGAATGTATAATTTTATTATAAAATGATTTTCTTTTTCAAATGTTCTTAAAATCATTAAATTCGATGTTAAGATGGATATAAGTCTAAATTAAATTTTCCAATAATAATTCGACTAGTTTTTGGATATTTTTTAATCTTTATCTTATTAATATATCCCATTGTGAAATTATTTTTCTTTTACCAGGTCTTGTTATATATTCATGGTATATGTTTAATATATTTATAATAAAATTATATGTGACCCAAAATGTATCATTAAAGACATTTTTAACATTATTTGTGTCATTTGGAAGAATATTATATTTTTAGGACTATTTTATCACATAATAAAATATTAATTGATTTAAATACACATTTATGACAATTTTTACACTATTCATATCATGACTTTTTAAAAAATCCAACCTACATGATTATTTCATAAAAACTTAATTAATTTAAATATATAAAGTCATATTCATCTCTAAAATTCATGTATGGCATAAAAATATTCAAAATAAATTTATTTTAATATTTATAATCTCAATAATATAAAACATTCATTAATGAGGTAATCATTACCTCGTCATTGTGTCATAAATAAATTGATTAATATGATGTCAAACAATTATAAATAAAATACCATGATATATTAAATATTTATAAATTTATAATTACTTTTTATAGTAAAAAATATCAATTATATTACTCGACGTTAAAATTGTTTTGGCAACACAATACATGTTTATGACATTATTATATTTACTTTAAATAAAATGTTATGAATGCCATTATCCTACCCAAATGGATTTAAAAGGCTAAAGGTTATATCCAAGGATTGTATCAGTCCTCCATGACTCATAAAATAAAGTTATAACTAGTGTTATGGAAATTTTATATTATTATAATATTATTTTTACCTCGAATTACCCTATTTACCTTTATTCTTGTTAAATAAAAATCTATTGTTATTTTTCCCCAAATATTATTTTCATCCCATTGAACTAAATTTTATATACTTATTACAACCATGTATGTCAGATTTTTGAAATTCAATTCACAAAAGCAGTAAAATTTTATTTAAATGAAATAGTCGGTCTTTAACTACTATATAGTGTTTTTCACTATTCATAAAAAATTGAACATTTTCAGAAAAATTCCAAAAATTCACCCAAAATTAAATTTGAAATTCAGAATTACAAAATTATTTATATTTTACCAAAGTAAGAACATAAAGGTTTCATTAATTAATTTAAAATAAATTTTCATTTTCAAAACAGGATATCATGTTTTTATGAAGTAAAACTGCAAAATGATTGACATGTTATTATATCCAATTTCAAAGTGAAATTAATTTTAATGAAAAGAATGGGATTAAATGGTAAAAATATAATCCAATTACAAATAAAAACCATTTAAAAAGATAATCTATCCATATAAATAAATCATATGAAAAGGAAATTTCAACTTAAAACATAGTATTATTCACTATTCATTAAAAATGAACTTTATCATAGAAATACTAAAAACTTACCCAAAGTAAATTTTGATGTCCCACTTCTACAAAATAAGTATATTTTGTCATATTCAACATATAATAGTGACAAAAATTATATCTAAATATTGTTCTCCCTCAAAAGATGGTAAATTGAACTTTTAAAGTATATTAGGGTATTTATGCTTAAAATTAGATTTTTTAACATTTTAAGCCAATAACATTTATTGGATAAAGGTAAATATATTTAAAAAAACATTTATAATCATAATATATCCGATTTTGTAAATTCTTTCCAATAAAATGGCTAGGCATTAACAACCATTTAAAATAATAATATTATATTTTTATATTTTTTCAATATGACTCAATATTGTATGAAACAAAAGACTTTAGAGAAACCCATCATTATGTGCTAGGTACACCATCAAACATAGCATCCCTTTTAAATGCAAGTAATATTTAATTTAAAAATATTAATAAAAATTAAAATTTCATATTCTTTATTTACCTAGGATGTTTTCTCCTTCCCCCCTTTTGGAAATTACATCCTCGCAATTTTAATATTCATCTCCGAAACTTCATTGAATTTCCCATATCAAAAAAAGAGTTAATAAAACAATCACATTAAAATAATGAAATAGAAGTACAAAGGTTACACGAGGTAACTCGTACTAGAATTCCATGAAAACATGGATATAGTGGAGAAACTAAGTGTCATGTTCTAATGGAGTGTGTTAAAAAACAAGATCAAGTGAAAGTTAACCACTATAAACCCACAAACTAGTGATAAGATAAATGGTATTTGATTCCCTAGTAGGAAAATTAGAAAAGCAATGATTTTTTGTAATAGATTCCATTTTATAAAGTTGGAGAAATTTAATTATGATAGTGACTAATAACATAAATAAATAAACGTACATTTCATGTAGAGTTTCAACCTTTCATAAATTTTTACCACGAACCCTTCTTTTTTACAAACGTTGAGTATTCATTATTACATGGTCGCACCTGAATTTATAAATTCAACTTCTAGAGAATCACATAATCTAAAAAAGATTAACTATATATTTTCCCTTTCTTTAGACATTAACAAGAACCAAAATTTTTAGTACATGAATAGATAATCCCCCAATAGGATAATATTTTATAGGACAAAAAACAACACTTAATTTCTAAAATAGAACAAACAATACCAAATGTTCAACAGAGACCATTCAGTAAACAATTTCCCATGAAATCCTTCAATATAATCCAGAGTAATTTTGAAACCCAAAAATTTAAAAGGATTTGATCACCTTGTATTCCATGATAAATTTTACCATTTATCTCCAAATAACATCATGTACTCTAAAAACATATTATTGAAAATGTAACTAACCTAATAAAATATTCCCTATGACAGGTTTATCATGTCCATAAATATACCATGTTTTAATATTTATACAATGAAAAAAACATATTCATCCAAAATAAAATTCTACCATGAATCCTCAAAATAAATCCAATAGTATTCTATTTTCATTAAGCATACAGTGTTCCCAAAAGAGAGAAAATCTTCCAACATAACCATTATCACATAATCACCAAATTATTTTCCTATACTAAGGATATCCATTGTATACAACATATGTTTCCAAAATCATATTATTCTCGACCCATAAATCATCTAAATAAAAAAATTTAGTCATACTAATCATGGACGGCACATATTCCAGTGGTGGGGGATAAATCCCAATCGCACATTGGTTGTGGGTTTGATTCCCACAGGTTTTTCTGACGCGACGGGTTGTCACACAGTCTATATATTGTCCTTTTTCAAAAATTATATAATTTTATAACATTACCAATTGTGAGATAAATTACTCAAAAATATCAAAAACATATTTTAACCACAAATTTTATCTCATAACATGCATTTTAATCCAAAAAACTAATTAACTGTATTTTCCTCAAATTCAAGGATAATATAAAACCAAATAGATCTTTATAACTATATCCACAAAATAAATGATAAAATTTCCTTGAATAACATTTCTAGATATCAATCATCAGGTTTAAACATACTATAGAAATTCTTCCAATGTAATCCCATCATCAAAAGAGCATTAATAATTTTCAGCATATCATTATCCTAAAAACTGTCATAAATCCTTAATCCCTTATATGTGGACATCATTCAATGTTTTTCATGATCCATTAACCATTCATTCCCAACTAATTATGTATGACATAATTCCTACAAATAAAATCAAGAATCATATCCTAAGATTCAATAATTTCAAAACATCAGCTATGTAATAAACCATACCTTTAATTGTTCATTGTCAGTTTCCTCGTATTCAATTGGAATGACATTAAGAATTGGTAATTTTATATTTTTATGACCCTAATGATCCCATTTTTAAACCTTTTTTAGGGAATCTATTTCTATAATTACAATGCACACCACATTTAAAACATTCAACTGATCCTTCGGAAAGAACATCATTCTCGTACCAAGATTTATCTAGATGCTTCCATTTTCCATGGAAGGTTCTTGTTATATGACCTTAATTAAAACATTTGAATCATCTTCCCATCACGTTGAATCATTTTACTAGGTGTTTCCTTCCACATCTATGAAACGTTGTTTTTTTAATATACTTACCTATAGGATTATTAAGTGATCTTCTATAGGGATTTGATTCTTTCATATATGATGCCTTATATAAATCACCATGGCTCAGGTGGTCAATCATGAATCCATATAGTTGGTTGAAAATAACCACATGATTTCTCATTACAGCTTGTATTTCATTCAGTAGCTTATTAGGAAAACCATCACAGTTTTCTTCACATCCATTTTTACATTGGTGCCTCCTAGATCCAAGCATTTACTAAAACCACAAAGGTTAGTGTGAGTATAATAGTAAAATCCTCATATAATATCTTATGATAAGGGTAAAAACTAAGATATACTTATTCATGTTATCATAAACCCATTCAATTTATCTAATATAACTATGACTCTTTATAATATGTTAATAATTTTTTCTATATCACTTATGTTTAAATAAAACCATATCCTCTAACGTTATAAAAAACAACCTTCACTTCTAACTATAAGGCACCATAATTTAGAATTAATTATTATTTAATAATGTTAGTAATTCACATTGAGGATATTTTCACGTTTAGGGCTCTAAAGAATTATGTCATAACATATACATAAAAACTTGAATATTACAGGTAGACACTTCTACACATTAACCCTTCTTTCATGAAAGAAAACCCCTTAAAAACTTTAACGTGTCTAGTTCCATGTTTTAGACACCATGACTTTTTCTTTATCCCATCCTTCACCTTATTCATCTTTTTGACCTATGGAAAACATTTAAAAAATTGGGATGATCAAAAAAATCATAGAAAGGGATAAAAAATAAGGAAAAGTAACATTAGACCATGAATACATAAAAATGATTGATATCATACTATTAAATATTATAAAATAATCTCTTTAACATATATCAAAAAATCATAAGATATATTTATAACACATAGAAAACATAAATCATGAAGGTAACATGTGGCATCCATATAAATCCTAAATTTTAGATTTCGTATCTATATATGGAGTTACATTTGGAATAATGATCACAGTATATTCCATAAATCACATAGGAGAAACATTAATGTTTATATATGTCATGTTACCCAATGCATTGGAGAGCTATATCAGGCTCACCCACCCTAGGTTTATGACAGAACCACCCGTATATGTAAACAATTCCCAATAACCAAAATATATTCATAACACATAAATCAATCACAAAGTAAGGACAATAGTTCCACATTGCAATCACAATATATCATTTCATGATATTTAAATAATTAGTGCTTTATCAAACACCTTTCAAAACAATTTAAAACATTTAGTAAAGATTATTTTAAATCAAAGTGTCCAATACCACTTTGATGATTTTTAAAGAAATTTAAATTACAAAATATTCATGTTCATATAAATAAATCCTTAAATCCATTTTTAAATCATGGACATAAATTAAAATTAAATATAAGAATAAATCTTTAAAACATTTAAAATATTATTTTTCTTAAAGTGTTCCTAAACAAATGAGAGATTCTTCAATAAAAATAATTGAGGAATAAAATTAATAAAATCTTATAATAACATGAGAATAAGATGAGTCATGTTATAATATGTCAACGGGTTTTATATACACCATATAAAGGATAATTGGTGTATGAAAATGAATAAGTCTCAATGGAATGTAAATTGAGACAATGTCCCATGCTAAGATCATATCCTTAGATTGAGGACAAATAAATGACATAATTATGTGTGAGAAATAATAATAAAACCAATGTAAGTGGATATTAAGGGTAAATCAATCATATTTAATTCACACATATTCATATCATGACATAATAAAGAATTATAAGTTTAACCCAAAGAATTGAAATTGGGTTAAGATGTTCCCATACAAAAAATTGACAGCCTAAAGGTGTCACATAAAAATTTAGAAAGTTAATTTATGAGAGATAAAATGTTCTGTCATCACAGGGACATACAATATAAAGCAATAAAGATATATAAGAACATATCCCAACAATTTAGAATTTAAATTTAAAGGCATAATATAAAAATGTCTTTCACTAGAAGAGGATTGTGAAAGGTTACCTTTCTTATTTTGTAACTTATAAAACATACACCACATGAAATAAGGATCATAAAATGAATTTCTAAATACCCATAAATTAAAATACATTACACTCTGAATACTATCATGTGTAGTAAATACACCACAAGAAGGAAATAGTGGAAAATATAGCATGAATCTCACGGGAATAAAAAGTGAGATGAAAACCCTTTACATAAAATCCGAAATGTCTTTTATATTACATGTTCTTACTGAATAATAAACATAAGTTAATTTCTATGTACAGAAAAACATTTTTCATGTTTATTATTCCTTTTATATAGCTTAATAACTTTTTATAACAATTAGTAAACTATTTAAATTTATATTGTACATTTTGTCTGTAACGACCCGTCCTCGGGGCCCATGCCGTGACTACCCCAAGCCCGCCTTCAATAGAATAGGGGATGGCGACTAGCACCAAAGGTGAATCCCTGATCAAAAGGGAAGACATTTCCTCTAAACCTGTTACTCACATAGTCTGAACACAAATAGCAGAAGCAACAAGTACTAAATAGAAAAGAAAGGGGTGCTGAAAGTAAGTGGGCCAGTATACAAACTCAACTGAACAACAAGTACAAGTACAAGTAAAAAGGGAAAATATCTTTTGGATCATCCACCGGGGAATCCTAATAGAAGGGTAGGTATAGATCTCAAAAAACTCGTCCCATTGGTACGTTATATCTAGTCCAGCTCCGAGTAGCCTCTCGTCCATCACCCTTAGCCTCGATCACTGCTAACTGTCATCTGCACAGAACACAACAGGTACAGGTGAATCTCGTGCTGGGGTGAGTATATCAATACTCAGTAGGGGACCCCGAGACCCCCGAAGGTCTCCCAGAATCCACTAAGTATAAACCACCAAATAAAGATTCAATCAAGAAGTATCAACCAACCCTACTTAAGTATATGCCCATACATATACCTAAGTTACCTGTCGCAGTCCGGCTCCAACTCTCGAGCCCAAGAACAACAGAGTCCACAAAGGATGTAAAGTCAATCACCTTGATGATAATGATTGAAAGACAAGACTCATATCACACATGTATAAAACATATGAAAAGGGGTATATATGATTATATGTAGCCTCTGAATCATCTCCTCTGTCGAACCCACATAGGATCCTGGAACAATATCAGTGTAGTTGAACCCATGTAGGATCCTGGTACAAAAGTCATCAAAGTTGATCCCATGGAGGATCACGGTACAAAAGTCACCATTTTCTCACTCATGGAGGATCCTAGTACAGAATTCATCATTGTTGAACCCACGAAGGATCCTGGTATAGTATCATCACTATTGAACCCAGGGAGGATATTTTCATCTCTCTCACAGCCAACCACAGGGTTCCCGCACACATCATGCTCAATTTCAAGAGGGTATGATCCTCGAGCCAAGTTTTGATACATCAACTGTAATGAAGTATCTATATGATGTATCTCGTAGTTCCATCTCATCAAAAGGATCCCAATTTGAAAGATGGTGCTTCATTTGGACGCCCAGTCTGTGAGTTATTGGCCTTTTCGTTATAGGGGCCCGATTTGTCTTTTGGCTCAATCCAACCCAACATGCCCCAACCTCGTCCTAACCCCAAGTGTAGTATTCCAAAACAATCGTCTCGCTCCAATAATTCCATCACTGTAGATGGTTCATCGATCAGACACCTATGGCCCAAGATACAGGCTAAAAGGTGTAAATGGCCATTGCGGCTCCGGGTTCGGACCGACCCAGTCGGACCGACCTGGACCGACCCTATCCGAACTGGGTTCTGACCCGGTCCGTGGGTGTGGCCCGACCTGAGTGGTTGGCCTGGCCCGAGTGGGTGACTTGAACCAAGGGAGCGGCCCAGCCTAAAGGGGTGGCCTAGCCTGAAGGCGCGACCCAACCTGAGGGCAGCCCAGCTTGTGGTGGCCCGGCCCACGGTGGCCCAACTGAAGGGCGGCCCGACCATAGCGGCCTGGCCCGGCCGGCCACACTTGGGAGGGGAATGTTGCCCCCCCCACACAGTTTGTTGAATGGAACTTGCACATTGTGCCAGTTAAGGAGCCACGAGACCTGTGTGGTCCCGCTTGTCCAACTCCATGGCAGCCGGCCCAGCCGGCTTCCACTGCCCCTCCACCGCAGCAAGACAGCACTGCGGTCCTGCTGCTCTCCGCGTGGTGCGATGGCGCGCCCCCATCATCGTTTTGGCATGGCCTAGCTGCGACCCTCTGGTCCTCAACGTGGCGCGAGAGCACCACTCCTCCTCCGCCGCGACCCAGTTTGGCCGCAGACTAGTTTGGTCACGGTCCACAGCTCCTCTGTGCACCACTATGGTGTCACGCATTTCTGGTGGCCCAGTGTCCTTGCACAGTTGGTTTCTTCATGGCCGGCCCGATGCCGGCCATCGTTGTTGTTCCACCTTCGTTCGTCAACAAATGTAAATAACAATAGGAGAGGATTGGGCCGTGTTCGTTCGGCCTGAGCCTTCAACATTATTATGATATAAATTGGAAACTTAATAACCAAGATCGAATGATGAAGAACATAAACGAGAATCAAACTTAAATACCCTACATTTCTTGACGGTGTCATTTGATAGAGTCACGGGAATGCGACTTCGTTCCATCAACGTCGGAAGATGAATAGAGGTACTCCTCATTGGAGGATGGTGTTTGAAGGGGATGAATTCGAAGACGACATCTGCATTCCTTGTGGGCATCTCTTCCCTTTCCTTGCCTCGGTTGAAAAAGGAAGATGATGGAATTGATTTTTGGTGGTAGGAGCGTTCTTCATCTGGAGAGGATGAAGTTCTTCCAAGTGTTCTCCAATGCTCCACCAAAGAGAGTCACCAACCAAAAATAAAATAATAGCTTCTCTATTATTTTATTCTTTCCATGAATTCCTAAAAGAAATCAAAAGTTTTCAAAAAAAATAATTAATTGTAGTCATTAATTAAACTTTAGGTGTGTTGGCACCATTATGGAGAAGGTGAAGAGGATCCACGATAAATTGGGAGTTCCAAGGGTTAATGGGGGGTTTGATGATTGTGTGGGCCCCACCTTATAACATCCTCCCAAGGGAGGTTATGTGTGGGTGGGTTCCACCAATAACCTCCCCTTGGAGGATTTAATTACCACTCATAAAAATAAAGTTATCACTTTATTTTTATTTAATTCAAATAAAAACCTCAAAACCAATCTTCCACTCATGTCAGAACGCAACTGCTGTAAAGGTCACCATAAGTGATTACTGGTGCTGTAAGTTCAACGGTGCCCTCAAATTTCAATTCTGAGCACCGGTTCAAAAGAAATAAAATCCCTCTCTTAAGTTTACTGAATGCACCCAAAAAAAACATCAGAAATTGATTTGGAGCACACCAGACCTCGGAATCAGGTGCCATCAGAAACTGTGGACTCATAAAAAATCCCATGTATTTAAGAAAAAGAAAAAAAATTCCATGGAATTTCTGGTTCTTTAAATTCTACACACCTCAGGGAATTACATCCCCATAAGCTACAACTCACACTAAGGAAACAAATGAGTGTACTGAGCACACATCTGAGCCTCCCCCTCCCATGTTCTCTCCTGGAGGTTCCCATGCTGCCAGCGAATGCACACCATAGGAATCGACTCTTCACATAGGACCTCCTCCTTTTGATCCTCAATATCCACTGGAACCTCTATGAGAGTCAACCCATCATCAATGTCCAGCTCTCCATGGTCAATGATGTGAGAAGGGTCATGCACGTATCACCTCTGTTGAGATACGTGGAAGACGTCGTGCACCTGGTGCAACTGAGGTGGAAGATCCAAGTGGTAAGCCACCTCGCCTACTCTACTGTGGACCTGAAAAGGTCTGTTGAGTCTTGGAGATAACTTGCCGCCTTAGCCAAATTTCCATAGACCTCGTCGAGGTGAGACCCATAGAAAGACGTGGTCTCCATCCTCAAACTCCTATGGTCTCCGTCTCCTATCAGTATTTGACTTATGCCTGCTTTGTTCAGTCTTCATCCACTCCTGGATGATCTTCACCATCTCTATCGTAGCCTGCACCATCTCTGGTCCTGCAAGTGCTGACTCCCCTAGGTCAGTCCAGCATAGAGGTGATCTGTATGGTCGGTCATACAGTGCCCCGAAAGGTGCCATCCTGATGTTGAAGTAGTAGTTGTTATTATACGCAAACTCAACCAATGGTAATTTATCCTCCCAACTGCGACCAAAGTCGAGGATGCATGCATGGAGCATGTCCTCGAGAGTTTGAATGGTCCTCTCAGTCTGACCATATGTCTGAGGATGGAAGGTGGTGCTCAAGTGAAGCTACGTCCCGAAAGCCTCCTACAACCCCTTCTATAGCTTGGAAGTGAAATGAGAATCTCGATCGGAGATGATCGTCGATGGAACACCATGAAGCTGTACGATCTCCCGTATGTAGAGGCATCCCAGACTCTCTACTGACCCCTGATCTCTGATTGGTAGGAAGTGGACCGACATGTTGTGTCGGTCTACGATCACCCAGATAGAGTTGTGTCCTCTGGATGTACGTGGATGTCCTGTCACGAAATCCATGGATATCTTGTCCCACATCCACTATGGGACCTTTAAGGGCTGAAATAATCCTACTGGAACATGGTGCTCCACCTTCACTAGATGACAAGTGAGGCATCATGAGACAAACTCTACTATTTCCTTCTTCATACCTGGACACTAGTGCTGTCGTTGGAGGTCCTCATACATCTTTAACACTCCTGGATGTACCACTAAAAGAGATGTGTGGAACTCACACAACACTTCCTCTTGAAGTGAAATTGGTACCATGGTACATCCTATGAAGAGAATGACATGCTACCCACCTTCATAAAATCCATCAAGTGCCTACCCTGTGGATATTTGATAATGTCACGTCTCACAGTCAACATCCCCATGTTGTGACTCCCTGACTTGCTGAGGAAGTGGAGGAGTGACTGTGAGAGACTGCAGAAAGGATGATCCATCTCTATCGACCAAGGATATCTATAACGTGGCCAGCTATTCCATCGCCTCTCCTAGTAGCTGAATGTATGATCTCATGCTGAGAGAATCTGCTACAACGTTCCCCTTCCTAAGAAAGTACTGCCTCGATCTTCACTGGATCCAATTCAACTCCAGCCTCCGAGATGACCTTTCCCATGAAGATAACCTCTAGAATCCAAAACTGGAACTTCAAGAGATTACTATAAAGTTGTTTCTTGCAGAGTGTGTATAGTACTACCTTTAAAAGGTATCCATGCTCCTCCTCAGTAGTCGAGTAGATCAGTATGTCATTGATGAAGACTATGACAAAGCGATCGAGGTAAGGTTGGAAGATCTTGTTCATGAGACTCATGAACACTTCTGGAGCGTTGGTTATGCCGAAGGGAATAACCAAGAACTCGTAGTGGCCATAACGACACCTGAAGTCTATCTTATGAACATCCTCGTCTCGAAATATGAGCTAGTGATAGCCTAAACTAAGATCTATCTTCGAGAACCATCATGCTCCCTTCAGCTGATCAAAGGGTTCGTCAATCCTCGGGAGTGGGAACATTTTCTTCACGGTCACCTGATTCAGGCACCGATAATCAACACACAAACTCAAGCTCCCATCATCTATCAAGGTGAACAAAATTGAGGATGCCCAGGGTGAAACACTAGGTTGGATAAATCCTTTCCCATGTAAGTCCTCAAGCTGTACCTGCAGCTTATAAAGCTCGGCGGGAGCCATCCGATATTCTAGAGTAGATATCAGTGTCATCCCGGGGTACAGGTAAATATAGAAGACCACCTCTCTATGAGGAGGTAGTCCAAGAACATCATCAGGGAAAACATCGATGTACTGATCCACCCCAATAAAAAAACTCAGACTCCGCATATCCACCGCTCCGAGAATGAGACTAGCCAACTGATGTGTGATCAGCTGCCCCCTCCTCTGGGTAAGTCCATCAGGCACTACAAAGGCTATCTTCTCACTGGTGAAGGTAAACCTCATCCCGTCCTCATGGACACACCACACTTTCTGCCTAATACAGTCAATCTGAGCATGAACTTTGGATAACCAGTACATACCCAAGATGACATCGTATGGCCTCGACGCCACTACAAAGAGATCCCAGTAGAATCTCTCACCTCCTAGAGTAATATCACATTGTCTACACCAATGTGTAATCGTTGAATCTTCTCTCGTAGTATTCTATAGACGTAAGGATCGATCCAAGGGCTCCGTCAGAATCTTCGAGCTCCGAACGAGGGTAGACGAAATAAAATAATGACTCGCACCTATGTCTATAATTACTGCAGCAAGGGTTGAATAGACACATATAGTACCTAGAATCATCTCTGTTGCGTCGTGGTTGTAGGCCTTGACTGCCTGGAGCTGAGCTCTCCCCTGTCTACCAGCTCCTTGTGGTTGGGGTGGACCTCCTGGTGGTGGTGGTGGTAGGGCCTCGAAACGTCGCCCACCACCTGCTACTCAGCCAGCTCTTCTGCCACGTCTGCCTACTCCCAGAGGACCACCACGATCGAACCTCTTCCCCATCCTGGGAGGTCCCTCTACTGTCTGCTACTCATCTGCATGGCGGTTCGGGTAGTCATGAGCCCTGTGACCCTGCCTGCTGCATGCATAGAACTGCCTGCTCCTCTTATGGTTTTCTCTGTCTCGTGTACCCCAAAAAACTGAACATGTATTTTTGGGTCTCCCACCTAATGGACTGGTCCTCTTATACATATGTGACATTTGTCTACTGCAGGCTACAGAAGACTCCACAAAGTTTTTCCCTATGGTGGGTCTCGCTGCTGGTGTCTTCTCAACAAGAAAACACTCCACAAGAAGGGATCTTTC
The DNA here is from genome assembly GCA_963277665.1 of Viscum album. Taxonomy (NCBI): domain Eukaryota; kingdom Viridiplantae; phylum Streptophyta; class Magnoliopsida; order Santalales; family Viscaceae; genus Viscum; species Viscum album. The sequence goes on along the minus strand of OY728138.1, from coordinate 123,001,195 downwards.
CAGCACCCCCGCCTGCATCAGGATGTTGGGGGAGATCATTGAATCCCTGATCTATTGCCTGAGTCCCTTGTTGATGGTCCGGGCCCTGAAGAATTGGTCTCGCACCATATCCATGGAGTAGCGTGAGAGGTCGGTGAACCTCACTGAGTACTGAGCTACTGTCATGTTGCCCTGCTGCAGATGAAGTTACTCTTGAATCCGCACCACACGAAGGGTGGATGGAACAAACTCTAACTAGAAGAGACTCTAAAAGTCTTCCTAGAGTAATGATGCCTCATCATGCACCTATATGTTCAGGCTCCACCATCTGCCTACTGCTGCATGTAGGAGACTCGTGATAAGGATCACCATGAGGTCGGCCGGTACCCCTACCAATCTTAAAAATCTCACAACAGCCTCCAGCCGATCCTTAGCTGCATGTGGGTCCATCCATCCCAGGATCCTGGGAGGCCTCTGGCACTGGAACCCATGCAATTCAATCAGACGATGTTCACTCTCTACTACTGGAGTTGGTGGTATCGGTGGCCCAGCGGGTAGCGGTACCACTGGTACCTCAGCTGTGATGGGGCCCTACACCAAGGCCTCATCACTCGGTGGGCTACCATCTCATAAGAAACTCATAACCCTTGTTGGCTACCTTTGTGGGGCCATCCTTGAAAGAAACAGGTGTGCCAAATTTAAAACAGTATACCTGGGGAGCTGACTCAAAGTAATCCTGAAGAAAACTTTTCAAAGGAAACACACACGCAATCAGTGTTTTTCGTGCACTGAGTCGGAAATCAGAAGTCAGAGTCCTAGTGTATGGATACGTCGGCTGCCGCACCAACACCAGTTTCCCTAAACCGATAACCACAACCAAAACACTTAACACTATTTTCTCTTAAAAGAATCAGACTCCATGTTCTGTGGTAGACCCGATTCCTCTGATACCAATTTTTCATGACCCGTCCTTGCGGCTCGTGCTGTGACTACCCCAAGCCTGCTTTCCATACGCCAGGGGATAGAGACTAGAACAAAAGGAGAATCCCTGATAAAAACAGAAGGCATTTCCTATAAACCTGTAACTCACACAGTCGGAACACAAGTAGTAGACGCAACAAGTACTAAAATAAAAATGAAAGGTGTGCGGAAAGTAATTCTGTCAGTATACAAACCGAACAGAACAACAAGTACATGTACAAGTAAAAAAGGAAAACAACTCATGGATCGTCCAATGGGGAATCCTACCTGAAGGGTAGCTACAGATCTCGAAAAACGCGTCCCTGAGGTACGTCCCATCTTGTCCAGCTCTGAGCAGGCTCCATTCCATCACCCTCAGGCTCGATCACTGCTAACCGTCATTTTCACAGAACACAACAAGGTGGGGGTGAAGCCCGTGTAGGGGGTGAGTATATCAATACTTAGTAGGGGGCTCTGAGAACCCCAAAGGTCTCCTAGAATCCACTAAGGAAAAACCACAGAAGAAATATACAATCATGTATTATCAAAAAATCCTACTTAGGAATATGCCGATACATATACCTATGTTACCATTCACAGTCCAGCTCCAACTCTCGAGCCCAAGCACAACATATTCCGTTAAGGAAGTAAAGTCAATCACCTTGATGATAATGATTAAAAGACAAGAATCATCTCACCCAGGTATACAACACAAGAAAAGGGGTAGATATGATTAGATTTAGCATCTGAATCATCTCCTCTGTTGAACCCACGTAGGATCCTGGAACAATATAAGTGTTGTCGAACCCACGTAGGATCCTGGTATAGAAGTCATCACTTTCGAATCCAAAATGGATCTTGGTATAGAAGTCACCTATATAGATCCCACGGAGGATCCCGACACAGAATTCATCATTTTTGAACCCATGGAGGATCCTGGTACAATATCGTTGATGTCAAACCCACAAGGGATCCTCTCATCTCAGTCACTGCCAGTCATAGGGTTCCCGCACACAACACGCTCGATTATGGGAGGGTCCACTCCTCGAACCAAGTTTCGATACATCAACTCTCATGAAGTCTCGATTTGATGTATCATGTAGTTCAGTCTCATAAAAAGGATCCCAACAAGATAGACGACGCGTCAATCAGACACTCGGTCTGTGAGTTATTGGTGTTTTTGTTCCAGGGTCCCGGTTGGTTTTTAGGCTCAAACCAACCCAATCGTACCCCAACTGCATTCGAAACTCAAGTGGAGTATTCCAAAAGAATCATCTCGCTCCAAAAATTCCATCTCCATAGACGGTTCGTCGACCAGACACTCGTAGCCCAAGATACGGGATGAAATGTGTAAATGGCCATAATGGGTCCGGGTCCGGTCCGAACCGGGGTCCGATCCGGTCTGTGGGTGCGGCACGACCTATGTTGTTGGTCCGGCCTGAGTGGGTGTCCCGAACCAAGGGAGTGAACTGACCCAAAGGGGCGGCCTGGACTGAAGGCGTGACTCGTCCTGAGGGCAGCCTGGCTGTGGCGGCCCGGCCCATGGTGGCTCGGCCGTGGCGGCCTGGCCCGTGGCGGCCTGTCTGTAGGGCAGACCGGCCATGGTGGATTGGACCATGGTGGCTCAGAAGAAGGGTGGCCCAACCGTGGTGGCGCAGCCAGTAGCGGCCCTGCCTAAGGGCATCCCTTCCGTGGCGGCCCTACCCGGCCGACCACTCGTAGAAGGGGGTTCCCCCCCACCCCTGGTTTGTTGAAAAAAACTAGTGCATTGCACCGATTTAGGAGCCGAAGAAAGTGGGTGGTCCCAATTGTCTGGCTCCACGGCGGTCAGCCTGGCCGGTCGCCTCCACACCTCCACCGCGGTGCAACGGTGTCGCGGTCCTGCTGCTCTCCACGGGGCGCGACGACACCGCGCCATAATCCCCATGGCCCTGCCAGGCCGCGACCCCATGGACCACCATGCAGCGTGACACCTCCACACCTTTTCTGCCACGACCCGGTTTGGCTATGGCCCTCGGCTCCTCTGCACAACATGACGGTGTCGCGCCTTTCCGGTGGCCCAGCGGCATGCGCCACTGGTTTCTTCACAGCCGGCCCGACACCGGCCGTCGTTGATGTTCCACCTCCATTTGTAAACAAATGTAAATAACAAAGGGATAGTATTGGGCTATGTTCGTGAAGCTCGGGCCTTCCAAATTATTACGATATCAATTGGAAAATTAATAACCACGATCGAACAGTGAAGAACATAAATGAGAATCAAACTTAAATCCCATACCTTGCTTGACGGTGTCGTTTGACGGAGTCATAGGAAGGTGACAATGTTCCGTCAACATTGGGAGAGGAAGAGAGGTACTTGTCATTGGTGGATGGCGTTCAATGGTGATGAAGTCGAAAATGACGTCAGCATTCCACATGGGCGTCACTTCCCTTTCCTTGCCTCGGTTGAAGAAGAGAGAAGACAACATTTTATTTCGGTGGTAGGATAGTTCTTCGTCTAGAGAGGATGAAGTTCTTCCAAGATTTCTCCAAATCTGCACCAAATATAATCACCAACCGAAATAAAATAATATCTTCTCTATTATTTTATTATTTCCATGCATTCCAAAAAATAATTAAAATGTTTTCAAAAAGATAATTTATTGTAGTCATCAATTAAACATTAGGTGTGTTGGCACCATTATGGAGAAGGTGAAGAGACTCCACAATAAATTCGGAGTTTCAAGGGTTAAAGGGTGGTTAAGGGGGTTTGATGCTCATGTGTTCCCCACCGTATAACATTCTCTCAAGGGAGGTTATGTGATGGTGGGCCCCACCACTAACCTCCCCTTGGAGGTTTTAACTAACACCAATAAAAATAAAGTTAACACTTTTTTTATTTAACATAAATAAAAAGCTCAAAAACTATCTTCCACTCACGCCAGAAATAAACTGCGGTAATGTTCTCCTTAAATTATTACCAGTGCTGTGAGTTCAACGATGCCCTCATATTTCAATTCTGAGGACCGGTTCAAATGATATAAAATCACGCTCGTACGTTTACTGAACCTACCAGAACAAAACATTAGAAATTGATTACGGGCACATCGGGACTCAGAATCATGCACCATTAGAAACTGCAGACTCATAAAAAATCCCATGTATTTTAGAAAAAAGAAAAAAAGTCAATGGAATTTCCAGGTCTTTACATTATTGATGTTCGAAACATGCCTAAAAATCGAACTTGATAAAATTACAAATTGACCATGGGGTCAAAAGTCCATTATCTCTATAATGATATTCATTATTTAGATATCAAATATTTCATATATATCCAGTTAATATTTATTAAATTATTCCATATCATTTGGATATATTAAAATGAAATCCACCGTTCATTAAGATGGTAAGTCGTACGTATGCATTAACGCTACATTCATTTCATTTTTTCTCATTTTTAGAGGAATGAAAACCAAATGATACATAGCTAAATTATTATTCTGGTATAATATAATATTTTATATACATTACATAAGTTCATTGAGACCATCATTTATATGTCCCATGTATTTTATGAATGAGTCATATCACTTTGAGGGGGTGGTAGTCTGCACATCTTCAAATGAAATTATCTTATTTAAACAACATCAAAATCAAAATGGTGTGTTTTAAATGACAATTAAATAACCATATATATATAAAATAATTAACATAAATATCATATATTATTATATTACCATCATAATGGAAAAAATGAAAGGTGGTAGGGGAAAATTGAATAATCATCATTTCGTGAGGTAGTAGTTCGTCATACACAGAAATAATTTGTTCTTTACCCACTGGATGGAGGTGTGGATAAGTGTAGTTTGAATCCTTCTCATAAAAAATAGTATATTGAGGATACTGGTGTTGTTATGTAAAAAATTAATAAGAATATTTATATTTACTGAATATATGAAAAATAATATAAGACAACTTGAGAGAAGACTTTACCTTTAAATCGGGTAACTCCCATTGGTTTGAACGAAAAGGATTTCTTGAAGTGCCTTCTGCTAAAGGTAATGCTTCTAGGAGTAATAGAGTGGTGTCGAGAGATTATATGGGATGAGAGTGGATGAGTCAAGGGGATTGATAGGTGTGAGTAATGGGTTATAATTAATGGACCTTTACAAGAGGGGGGAGGGGCTCTTTAGTAAAGTTAGAAAGTATAATTTTATTATAAAATTATTTTCAGTTTAATAAGGTCGAAAACTCATTAAATTCTATGATAAGATTTATATAATACTAAATAAAATCATACGATAATATTTTTATTGGGTTTGTATATTTTTTAATTCTTATATTTTTTATTTAACCCTTAGTTAACTTATTTAACTTTTACCATGTTTTCCTGTATATTCATACTATATGGATAATATATTTACTATAAAATGAAAAGAGGCACAAAATAGATAAATAATGAAATTTTTAACAATATATATATCATTTAGTTGAATATTATGTTGTTAAGACTATTTTATCATTTAATAAAATAATAATTGATTTTAAGACTAGTTTTTTTCAATTTTTTTACTTTTCATATCATGACATTTTAAAAAATCCAGAACAACATTATTAATTCAAAAAACCATTAGTAATTAAAATATAACAAGTCATCCTTATCAATAAAATTAGTGGATGGAAAAAAAATTCAAAATAAATTTATTTTAATATTTATAATCTCATTTATTTAATAAATTCATTTATAAGGTAATCATTACATCATCATTGTGTCATAAATAATTTTATTTGTATGATGTCTAAAAATTATAAATAAAATACCATAATGTATTAAATATTTTTAGGTTTATAATTAAAGCTTATAGTCTATGATAAATATTATATGACACCACTTTAAAATTGTTTTTGAAAAACAATACATGTTTATGATATTTTTATTTTTACTCTAAATAAAAAGTTATTAATTCCATTGTCTTACCCAAGTGGATTTAAAAGGCCAAAAGTTCAAACCAAGGATTTTATTGGTCGGCCATGACACATCCAAAAAGGTTCGGACATGTTTTATGGAAATTCTATGTTATTATAATATTATTTTTACCTTTAATTACCCTATTTACCTATAACCGATGTAAATAAAAATCAAAAGTTATGATTCACAATAAAATATTTTCATACTATTGAACAAAATTTTACATACTGATTACAATCATGTATGTAGAATTTTTGAAATTCATTTCATAAAAGTAGTAAAATTTCATTTAAATGAAAAATTTGTGTTTTAACTATTAAACCGTGACTTTCACTATTCATAAAAAATTGAACGTCTTTAAACAAATAACAAAAATTAACTCAAAGATAATTTTGATATTAAAAATTAAAAAATAATATCTATTTTAACAAATTAAAAACATATAAGTTTCATTAATTAATTTAAAATTTATTACCATTTTCAAAACTAGAAATCATGTTTTTATGAAGTAAAAACTGAAAAAAGATTGACTAGTGATTATCTCAATTTCAAAGGAAAATTACTTCCAGTGACCAACATTGGATTAAATGGAAAAACTATAATCCAATTAAACTTTAAAAACATTTTAAATGTTAGTATATCTATATAAGTAAATCAATTTAAAGCCAAATTTTGACTAAAAAGGCTATATTTTTCACTTTTCATAAGAAATTGAACATTATTAGAAAAATACCAAAAAATTAACCAAGTAAATTTGTATGTCCCGCTTCTAAATAAGATGTTTTTTTTGAAACACAATATATAAAAATGACAGAAACTAGATTTAAAATTGGTTCTCCATCAAAAGGCAGTAAATTTTTTATTTAAAGAATATTAGAGTATTTATGCTTAAAATTGGATTCATTCACATTATAACCCTATAAAATTTATTTGATAAAGTTAATTCATTTAAAAAACCAGTATAACTATAATATGGTTGGTTCTCTACATTCGCTCTAATAAAATGGCTAGGCATTAACTAGCATTTAAAATAATAATATTATATTATTGTTTTTTTTCAATATGATTCAGCATTGTGGGAAAAATAATATATTGGAGAAACCCATTTTTGCATGTTGGGTACCCCATCGATCATAGAATCCCTTTTAAATTAAAATTATTATTTAATTCACTAATATTAATAAATATGAAATTTTAATATTGTTAATTTCACGGGGATGTTATAATGATAATAACTTATTCAATTATCATATCAATATTCCATTTCATATAAGGTAATGGAGTTTTTATAACAGTTTTATGAGGATAGGTAAGTATTAAAAAGTATGGAAACAAACTTGAAAAGAATGTTACAGAATTGAAATGAAGAATTTACCTCTTGAATCAATCTTCCTTGAGAGCCTCGCAAGGGTAGAGGATTTGTTCTTTTTTCAATGACCAAGGAATGTTGGTAAGGGTGAGGGATCATGGGGAGAAATTTGGGTAGGGTGTAGGTAAGGAAAAATGCTTGATATGAGTGAATAGAAGAGGTATAGATTGGTGGTATTTATATTGGGGGAGAGGACGGTTTTCATAATATTATAATCATTACATTATTATTATTCCATTAGAAAATAAATACTAATGATTCAATGATCATGAATAGTAATAAGATTGTGGGGGTTAAAACCAATTGGTAATACTATAGCATGTTATCATCAACGACTCAATAAATCCATTATTTAGCATTTATCATAAATTATTATATTTTACTATTCATCAAAATTTCTATTATTTTTCAAAAATCCCCAAAATTCACCCTAACCATTTCTTTATCTGTTGAATCAAAAAATGAAACCCATTTCTCAAAATTAATTTTCTAAATATAATTATGTAAATTTTTATTTCATATTACAATTTACACGATAAACTACAATTTTAAAACATTTATTCTCTTATTCCTAAATATAGGTATATCGTACTTCCACTTGAATTATATTTATATACAATCATAGGTAAGGTTTCTATTTATTATGATATGTTACTCTTCATAAGGGTACCATTACTATTTATAAGGGTATGTTACAATTCACCAAATATTAATTTGGTCTTATTAGACTCTAAATAACTTACTGATCAAAACACCATACACCATATTTTCTAAATTCAAATCATTGAAGTGACAACCATATGTTTATAGTTCACCTAGAACATAGTAGTTCATTATTTTGTGAGTTCATGGGATTATATGAAATAGAAATAAGAATTAAATTTCCATTTAATAATTCTGGGTCATTACATTATCCCCCCTTATTCAATTTCACACTTGAAATTTTGTTTCACATTATAAGACACAAATATGTGTGGGTAATATTCCAATACTGCCTCCTATAGTTCATGTGATTCCTCTTCGCAATTATGGGTCTGTTATAGTACCATGACCAGGTGAGTAGTTTTTATGTAGCATATTTTCTCTATAGGACAAGATCATCATTGTCTTCTCCTCATAAGAAAGGACCTCCACCAACTGTACCACCTCTGAAGAGAGTACATGTGAAATATCAGGTATGTACTTCCTTAAGAGGGATACATGGAAGACATTAGGTACATTCAACATGGTTGGATGAAGTGTCAATCAATAGGCCATAGCCCTGACGTGATCAAGAATCCCAACAGGTCCAATGTATGTGGGACTTACCTTCCCTTTCATTCCAAACCTCATCACCATATTCCACAAAGATATGCATAGAAATAACATGTATCAAACTTTGAACTCAAGGTCTCATCGATGATTTCCTACGTAACTCTTCTGTCGACATTGGGATTCATTGATATTCTTCTGAATGGTTTTTACCTTCTTCACCATTTCTTCTTCCATTTTAGGTCCATGTAAATTACACTCATCGAATACATCCCAACACGCTGGTTTTCTGCACCTTTTCCCATAAAGGGATTTGTATGGTTCCAATTGGATTCTCGAGTGGAAACTGTTTTTGTAGGATAATTCAACCGGTGGAAGATGTTGGTCCCATCTTCCTTTGAAATCTATAGAACATGGTATCAAAATTTAATCAAGTGTTTGAATAGTTCTCTTAGATAGACCATCAGTTTCAGGATAATAGGTCGTAATGATGTTTGGTTCAGTTCATAGTTCTTGTTGGAGAATTTTTCATAACTTTTAGGTGAATCTCATATATTGATTGGATACTATATATAGTGGTACTCCATTAATCCTGACCAATTATTTCATATATGTGTGTTTCTATGTGTTTAAAATTTGATCAAATGAGAAATCCTATTGAATCACTATAATATGAGTTGTCTTTGTAAGATGATCCACAATGACCCATACAACATTATTTCCTCTAGACGTCCTTCGATGTCTAGTGAAAAAGTACATAGTGATGTTCTCACACGTCCGTGTTTGTATGTGTAGTGGTTGCATCATCTCCATATAATTTTTCTTCTCATACTTCACTTTCTAACATACCAGGCATGTAGATTTATATTCAGCAATCTCCATTTTCATATTATCCCACAAAAAGTTCTTCCGAAGATAATAACACATCTTTTTTATCCCTGGGTGGATATAGAATTTTGAGCTATGTGCATCATTCAGAAGCTCGTTCTTTATCTCTACATCAGATGGTACACATAATCATGTCCCAAATCATGAAACTCTATCCTTATCAATCAATATGTCTGAGGATTTCCCATTTTTAATGGCTTCCACCATTTCTAAATTTCCACATCCTTTCTTTGAGCATCCTTTATTTCATCCATGATGGATGGTTGAGAAAAAAATTGAGAAATGATTTATGATGTCCCTCTAATAATGAACCCATGCCCATCCTATTAAAATATATGAAGATCGAATCCTTTTCAATTCTAATCAGTGACAATGATGGTGGATCCTTTTTACATAGAGAATCTACAACCTTGTTTTCGTTACCAAGATGGTGGTGGATTCACCTGTCATAATCCTTGATGAACTATATCAATCATTATTGTCACATATTGATCTCTTTCTATGTGAATATATAATTGAGACTATTTTAATCATTATATATCTCAAACATCTCCCCATAGAGATAATGCTGCACGATTTTCAACGCAATGATCATTGCCGCCAACACTAGTTCATCCATGAGATAGTTTTGATCGGGGATTCTCATATTTCTTGAGGCATAGGATATATGTTTGTCACTTTACATTAAAATATAGCCTAATCACTTCTTTGATGAATCACAGTACATCACCGAGAGTTATACAGTTTTTGGGAGTGTGAGTACTGGTCATTGATAAGCCTCTTTTTAAAATATTTGAAATGGTCTTCACATTCTTGAGTCCAGACCAACTTTACACTCTTGAATGTCATCTTGTTCAATGGGATTAAAAATCTTGAAGTGTTCTTCAAAAATCACCAATAAAACCCAAATAGACCTAAAAACAGTGGATATCTTTTATATATGTTGGCTAGGGCCACTGTTAAATCACCTCTGTCTTGGAAGGGTCCATAGATATACTTTCGTCGATGATAAAATTCCCCAATAATGAAACATATGTATTCTAGAACTCACATCTACTGTACATTCCATAAAGCTTCTCCCTTTGTAATGTTTTTACCACAATATTTAATTTCTTCTCATGTTCCTACTTATGTAGGGAGTATATCAGCATATCTTCAATAAAGAATACACATTGTCTATGAAATCTATAAAGAAATTATTCATTAAATCCATAAAAATTTCTGGGGCCTTAGTGAGTCTGAAGGGAATCATTATGAACACATAGTTTCCAATCCTCATTCGAAATCCACTCCTGGGAATATCTTCTTTACTCAACATTAATTGATGATATCCTAACTGAAGGTCCAACCTAGTGAAATAACTAGCCCAAATGATCTAATTGAACAAGTCATCTATCCATGGAAGAGAATAATTATTCTCCTTTGTGATTTTATTAAGTTCACAATAATCAATTAAGAGGCTCATTGATCTTTCCTTATTCTTAATGAAGAGGACTAAAGCACAACATGGTGAAGCACTCGGGTGTATAAAACACATACCCAGATTCTCCTATATCTTCTAGTTCGGCTCTTTCATTTCTATGGTGGCCATTGTATAATGTGTCATTGATATCAAAAGAAATCCAAGAATATGTTTAATTGAGAATTCGACCTCTCGGTTAAGAGGAAGACTAGAAAACTCCTCGATAAATATATCTGTGTAATCCCTCACGATGGGCATGTCTTCAAGAATGATTATATCTTTTGTCCCAATAATTTGAACAGGACATTCTTTCTCAAAAGTAATTAATAACCACACTAGATATAATGATTCAATATGAGATTCACCTTCATCCTTACACTTTTAATGAATTGGAGGATACTTCAGGAAGTGAATAGTGACCAGCCTTTCCCGAAAGTTGATGTTGAATTTGAATAAATATATCAAATCCATGACAACGATAACATCGAAATCCACTAATGTAATATTGATGTTATTTTTGGGGAGTTTCATTCAACAAACATTAACCAGGGAGGAGTAATAAACTATTGATGCAATAATTTCTCTAGTAGTTGTTCTCATATATATCATATCCTCCAATTTTTGAGGTGGGTTTTGAATAGTTATACTCAACATGCACAATTTGGAAGAATTCATAGAACAAGAACCAAATAGTAAGTTCATTATTCTTAACTGAAAAACTACCATACCTGTCACCACATCATTTTTTGACACCACCTTGGCAGTAGTGATAATATAATTCCTTCCTTTATGCCTTGAATTTTTTTGTTGATTGCATATGACGAACATTGTATTTTGGAAATTGTTCCCATAATTCCCATGGTCCTTAAAGTTGTAACACTTCACTATATGATGAGTTTTGATCTAAACCATACATTCGTCTTTAACATTAACAAGATTCTTCATATCCCATCATCCGTTTTTAGCCAGAATTCCAAAAATTCCACATTTGAATCAGTTCTTGGTTCCCTTTAGACAGCTCCCATGATTCTTCATCACACAAATTTTACATGTTGGGTAGTCATGCTTATTTTCATCATGAGATTTGTTTTGTACCACTAGTGTTCTTATCTATTTTCCACATCTTTTTACTAGGCCCACGAGACAAGTTGAATTGACCAATCTATATTTCAATCATGAGGGCAGAAAATAAAATATTATCATAACTGTCGAAGACTATAATCACCAATATTTTTTGTTGACTCTGCATTAGTCTATTAAATACGTGATTCATCATAATTATGGTTTTCATGACAAAACCAGAGGTGTACCCTTAAATCCCTATAATGTTTTCTTCATACACCTTGATGCACTCATCTACCTTCTTCATGAGTCCTAGGAACTATCTTTCCATTTTAAGATAGAGGGTTCAAGGAAAATATTTATTGAAAAACTTTATATTGAATTCCTCCAACTACAAGGTATCAATTTCCTCTTGGTACTTTTCATTCCTGATCAGTTTCCACCACTGATCATTTTCCCCGTCAAAAAGATATACCACCAGTATAACATTCTCTTATTCTAAGAATTTGACTATTAAGAATATCTTTTCAATGGAAATAATCCATAGTTTCACATGGAGGGGATCATAAGGTCCTCTAAACATGGGAGGTAGTTTCTGCATGAAGGATTTATGACAACATGATCATTCCATTGAGAAGGAGGGAATTCATAATTATTCTGGTTATTATTCCTAACATAATCCAACTGAGGAATTATTGTCATGATGTTTTGATCACTAGTTCCCAACAGGTCATGAATATTTTTAGGGAAATATTTGAATTGCATATCACATTGGTTTTTGGAATGTTTTCTTCAATTTTAAATCATTAACTATGAAAAATAACATACAATTATAGTGACTGAATACACAGTCATTGAACATAAAAAAGGAAACTTTTGAACATAAATGATAAACTTTTAATGGATAATTACTTACTAAGTTGTTATTCCTTAGGTTTAAATAATATTTATATTCAATCTATTTCTTAAATTATATTATTATGGGTTTCCTTATTCCCTTAATAATGGTTAATACTAAGTTCGTGAATTTACCAAATCATATATCCTGGTAGTGTCAAACCATGTAAGCGGCAAGGCCCATTGTCATGTATCTAGATAACCTATGTTAGGCTGGAAAATAATTGTTAGAATTTCCTATCTTATGTACATCTCTTTCAAATCCACCAATAAATGTTTGTATTCATATATGGATTTATATTCTTAATAAACCATATACTTCATTCTTACCAAAATTTAGGGATTTTTTCTTATACATAGTCTCATACAAAAAGTCCCCAATAACATTCTCTATTCCTAATATCCAAAAATAACAAGACCATACAACGATACCAACTATAGAAACCCTGTCCATTTTCATATAACATTACATGATTTTGAGTATATTTATATATTAGAGTACAAACTAAGGATCTTGAAGTGTAGTGTATGAAAAGAATAGGTACATACTGAAACATTATAAAACCTACTTTTTATTTAAACTCCATAATGATATCCTATAATATATTGTGCTCATACATCTTCATAGGATAACCTGGTGATAACATGAACAAAGGGATGATCTAAATACCCATTTAAGGGAAATACGATAAGAAAAAATCATTGTAATAAGGAATAGAAGGCATGCCATGATAAAATCGAAAAGCATTTACCATATGGAAGCTTAACATATTAACATGGAGTGATATAAACATGTATTCATAGAAATGTGTCAAAAATATAAAACATGAAATTATTATGACTCATGTCTAACCGCCAAGATTCTTTCACGTAGTAGGAGAAGCCACGGCTAACTGCCAAGATCGTTACACATAACATCTCATAATAATTAAATTTACCCAATATATAGGAGTACTATCTGGGTGCACCCATCTTATATTTCATTAATATGTTTGAAAAATAAAGAATAATATATAATAAATTTTACATAAACATAAATATTACCCATTGAATGAATTTGGTACCATAATCATGACAAATATAATAATGGATGGGAATAATAAAATTCCATTAAATAAGGGAACGAATGTATACATTGAAATTAATTTGGGGGAAAAAGATATATATGTATAATTTTGAGTGGTATCAAGTAAATGTGACAACAAGTAAGAAATGTAATCAATGAATTTTGGTATAAAAACATTTGTGAGCAGTTTTATGGAAAATGTTATAGAGCCTTTAAAATAGAAATGAAAACAATCCGTTATACATAACCAGAAGATAAAAAGAATGTTTTACAAAATAAAGAGACTTATTTTATAATTTCAATGGTGTAATAAAATAGAATATAGAGTTCACTTGAAATTGAGTAAGAATTTGGGATGTTCCTTCAAAACAGGTTTGTATATCTGGAAATATTGAAGAGGTAATCACTTAAAACATGTATATCCATGAATGAAAATGATGAATGGAACATTTAAAATTAGTTTATAACATTAAAATATAATTTATATGATGAACCTAGGAAGTAAATTTAACCTCATTTAGTTAAAAATAATGATAAAAAACCCTATGGAATAAAGGAGGTTCGGGTAGATTCCCTCACAGAATATCTGCATTGTATCATGTGTACTGAAGTGTGATTAATGAGAGATATTGGGGTTTCTAATAATATAAAAATCATGAGGAAATTATGGGGGAGGTATTTAATCATACTCCATCACAAGGATTTCAACATAAAAGGTCATGAAATATAGGAAAAACTTGAATTAAATTGAAATAGTGAGGATCCCCAGTATTAAGTCTGATTGTGTTCCCACGTGATATTAATGACATGAATAATCAAATATAATTCATTAATGAATAATTAGATAACCTATAATAAATTTAAAATAATTTTAATAAAATTTTAAATTTTATTGATGAACTTTTTTGATGGGTTTTGTGGATCAATTTTAATCATTGGGTCTGTTTTTTTGGTTTTATGATGGATTTACTTATTTTCAAGAATGGATAAACATGTAAGATGAACGTGGTTGTACATAATTGAAGTTATATTAAATTAGTAAAAATATAGGATATTAAATGGTTTTAAATTTAATTTTGTTACTTGGAGTGAGGTTTAATCCTTACAGAAAACATTAGTGATAACCTTTTGGGATATTTTTCTTTTTTTGGCCACAATGAACACGTTTTGTTTTATAAATAAAAAACCTGAGTAAAAAATGATCAGATAACCATAGATGCAACATTATTCATATATTTGGTTCTGGATCAACTCTGAAAATGGTTTCATGACCAAAATTGTGTATAGGAACAAAAATTGAAAACCCATCATCCTTGAATGTTGTAAATTAACACATCTCAGATGGTGTCTTTACTACTAAAATAAAAGAAGGGTAAATGGGAGATGATAATAACTTATTACATTATAATAACAAACTTAATTTACATATAAGTTACTATATTTTACAAAACATTTTGATTAGAAAAGTTATGTATTGAAAAGTAAACTGAGGAACTTGAAAAAAAATGAATTGAAAAGAGGAATTTACCTCTTAAATCAATCATCCTTGAGATATTGTTAAGGGGATAGGATATGGCATTTTTTAGGAGACCAAGGGATACTAGAAGTGGGTATGGATCTTGGGGAGATATTTGGGATGAATTTTGTGAAGGAAAAAGGCTTTACATGAGTGAAGAGAAGAGGTAATGATGTGTGGAATTTATAGCAGTGGAGAGGAGGGTTTTTATAATATTATAATCATTAGTTTATTAATTTATCATATGAAAAGAAATAGTTATTATTTCGTGAACACTAATTTCAATAAGTGTATGTGAGTTCCAACCAATTGGTCTTACATCAGTAGATCAAAATAAATGACCCAATAAATCCATTATTTACCATTTATCATAAATTATCGTATTTTACTATTCACCAAAAATTCATGTATTTTAGAAAAATATAGAAAATTCACCATAACCATTTCTCAACATTCATAATCCCAAAAATAAATCTCATTTTCAAATATAATTTTTTAAATATTATTAATTGACTTTTTAATTAAAATCTCAATTTACTCGAAAAACAGTCATTTTGAATCATTTATTTTCTTATTCCCACATATAGGTATATTGTACTTCCACATGACTAATATTTAATACTATTAAACATAAGGGTATTATTAATTAGTTTATGTTACTATTAATAAGGGTAAAATAAATTTACATAAGGGTTTTTTTACAATTCACTAATAATTAATTCGGTCATATTAGACAACAAATAACATACTGATCTCAGCTGTGTATGTCAGATTTTCTAAATTAAACTTACAAAAGTGATAAACATATAATGAAAGGTCACATAATACCCAGTAATTAATTATGTTGTGATTTAAAATGATTATATGACATTATTATAAGAAGGAAATTTCCATTGAAAACATTGGATTGTTATAGCTTGTTGTTTGGTCTCATTATGAGGCCTTTCATAGAGACCATGCATAAGTGTTTTTTAAATTTGAACATATGTTTTAAAATACCAACACTCCTATTTTATTTTCTCTGATATCCACATACATCTCCAAACTAATATCTTCTTCCATGAATTCTTTATTGAGCTATTTTTGGTCCCTCAACACGTCTTCAAAAGAGAATCAAATCTAGGTGAACAATGTTTGATTATCTCTTGATTAGTTTCATCTTCTTGTTCTCATTATCTCACTCTATAGATTTTCATCCCTAGGGATTTTTTGATTTTCATGATGTTGGATGATCTAATAACCCTCGTTTTGGATCTTAAATTTTGGCTTTATTCAATGTTTCTATTTTTATCATTCATACTTGGAGAATTTTGGCTAGGGGTTAGCAATTTGAGATCTAGTGATCCATATGTTGGTGGTTACATTTTTATTTTCCAAATTATCTAACTATAAATTTAATGATTTAATTTCAATTGTTTGATTTTAATATAATTAAAATAATATTATTTCAATTGGTTACTTAAAATAAAAATTTTATTGATTTGTAGGATTTTACTTCTCAAATTCTATTTTATGCATAAAATTGGGAATCCCCTCCCCCTCCAAATTCTATTTAATTTTGTGTTTCAGTGATATTTATAGAAATTTGTAAAATTTAAATTCTGAAATAGTTTTGATGGAAAATGTGGGATTTAATTTTGGAAATAATTTTGATGAAATTGAATTAATGTTTTATTTGAAGAAAAATATATCAAAATTATTTTGATAAATACTTTTGGTATTTATCTTGGAAGAATGATTATTTTTTAAACGTCTTTAGTTTATAAATAGAGAATTGAAATATTTTAAATGGATAATGGGATGTATTTTATTTTAATTATTTTTAATTTTAATTGAAGGTCATTGATTTTTATAATATTTCATTCAATGCTCAAGTAGTTAGTTATTTATTGGGCATCACTCTATGAATTAAAATATTATAAAAAATGTATCACATCAAATTCTCAAATAAAATGGTCATGTAGTTTCCTACGTCCACATGAAAAGACCATCATTATACATATATTTCAGAGTCACGTTTTTTGTGTGGATCCCCTTGTCATGGAACTATCATATCATTTAATGCATATTACCATGATCCTCACATATTTTTATTTTAAATGAATAAATGAAATTATCTTAAATTATTTACCATGCCAAGTAAATTTATATAACCAATTTTATATAATATTATATATTTATCATTTTTTTAGTATAACTCAATCATTTGGAATGTAATGAATAATTTGATTAAATATTATTTTGAAATGAATAATATCTTAATATAAAATTGGATGCTCTTTATTTGGATAATTAAATTTTAGAATATATTTAAGAATCCCAGTTGATACACTAATGAGATTTTATCACAGACCCCACATGTGACATCTGCTATTTGTTGTTTATCTCAATACAGGTTTGATCTGTTGTAATGTTCTATTTTTCAGTGGTTAAATGTGTTTATATGTGGAATGTTTTTGTTTCATCCATTGGAAATTGGGTATTTATTACTTTTTTCTTGTTACTTATCTTTAGTACATTGAGTTGTGAAACCAGTTAGACTTCTGATGAACTTCTCCATGTAAAGTTTTACATGTATGAATACTGACTCTCCTATCATTACATTAGAAATTATTTTGAAAAAAATCATTCTCAATTAGATTTTCTATGATTCTAGGTGCGAGTCTCCACCCTTTGTAGATTGGGAATGCCCTTCGAACCATGTAAGGACCAGCTCAGTTGTCAGGATATCAAGGTACCAAAGCTAGTTTGTGACAATCAAAAACTACAAAATATAATCAATCATCTAGAAAACATACTAAACATTATAATAAAATAATCAAAATACACCTATTCAAATTCCATTATTGATACACATATACATATCCTCATAACATATAAGTTAAATATTACATAAGAAAAATATTTTGGAGATTGTAATACTTTTTAACTACTACTATAAAATATGTTATTCAACAACACATTTATCCTGCAACCATTAGTGGTTAATTGTTTAATACATACTATATAATAAGAAATTGGATAAATTTTGACATTAAAATGTTAAAGGCTCTATATATTATATAAATCATATAATACGTAGTGGAATGAATATTATATATGTATTTTCCCTATGTAATGGAACTAACAAGAACATAGTCCACAAAAAATCATATTATAAGATAGTTTTATAGAATTGATAAAAAAAGATCAATTCAGTGTAATATTATTTATTAGTAATATTTTCTATACATAATTTACATTGAAACAATAATCTATCATCAACAAACCAGCAATCCATTTCTTAAATAACATTAATTATCTCACCTTTTTATACAATGATATTTTAGTCCCTATAGTTCAATAATTTATTATAATTTATTTTCATCATTATAAAAATCATCAACCACATATAAATTATTAATTCCTAACAAAATGTAATTTATATTAAATATAATGGGATACTAGTCTATACAATATTACCCTTGTTTGTCAAATTTTATAAAATACTCATTATACCCCAAAACACTATATTCAGGTTCAAAATTTATTTTTTTAATTTCATTCAATTAAAAATCCATATTACATAAAACAAAGATTAATATTTTATTATAAAACAAAATTTATGTTTGATATATTAATTGTAAATTTTATTGTGATGCAATATTATTAGAAAATAAAATTACATTTTATATATTAAAATTAACCATTTACAAAACCTTGTTGATCTCAAAATTATATCTATAATGATATATATAGGAATCCATGTGATGTTTACTATTGAATATTCATAATTTCAAATTAGTTAAGGAAACAAAAGTTTCGTAATTTAAAATACACATGTATTAATATACAAAACATTATCCATTATAGATAAAAAATAAAAAAAATAAAAAATATACATTATTATTTCTATTCGAAACATTATAAATATTTATTTGAATAGTAAGTATATTCTATACAAATTACTAAATAATTATTCATATAGATATCAATAACATGTTTCAAAAAAATATGGGGAGTTGTGTTTTTTTACTATTTTGAAGGTAATATGAATCTATTTTATTGAAATACACTTTAAAATTTTCAATAAATATGTATTTATAATGGAATTCACTCAATTGAACTTGTTAAAGTATGTTTTATTGTTATATGTGAAAATCAATTTGTAATACAAATTTCCCAATTTCCTATAAGGAATTTGGGTCATGTAACATCAGGAAGCCTACGGTACATATAAGGGTTTCCCTTTATCACATAAAAGGGGACAACAAAAAATGAATAAAAACAAGGATTTCGAGCCATTCATGTGGGCATAATAACTGAGTGAATATTAATAATATTGAATATATAATTTAATAATTATAATTCATAAAATAAAAACATGTCACGATCTTATAAGAGTGATATGGTGTTTTAATCATTTAATTCATTATAATAATTCATTAACATTAATAATTCCATTTAAAAATTCCTTATAATAAAGATATATTTCATAATATATAGGGATAACTACATATGAATCACACGTTGTATCTCTTGAGATGAATTCATTACCTATTCAATTTTTTTGTTATAGAATTAAATTCATAATATTATCATCATAAAACATCATACATATGTCATAGACATATGAATCACACTACAAGTATAAAAATATAATATATAAATGTAGATGAAATGGGAGATATAAAAGAAGCAACATGCTTACCCAAATAATTTTTAATGTTGAGAACCATAATATAAGGAAATTAACATTCTATTATCCATAATGAGAAAAAATAATAGTATAAATAATTATTTTTCCCTTAAGGAATAATGAAAGACCAGTCAACAAAATAAATGAAAACAAAAATAGTGGGTGAAAATAGAAATTCATTATGTATAATAGTCATTGTAATTGAATAAAGGATATAATAAATTTTTAAATATATAATCAGTGATATCCCATTAAAATTTGAATAATGTGCAATAAAAATAAATTGGATATAAGAATTATTGATATACATAATAGGGGAGATAAAAATATTAGTATTTATATAGAACATAACGTTTTACATGAAACAAAATTCATAGAACCCTTACATTAACTCATATTATTGATTAAATTTTTTATAAACTCATCAATGTTAATGGGAAAATAATCTTTCATTTATTATTTACATTTTATTATTTATTCCATCCATTATGATAAATGTATTTCCTTATATTATTCCTCAATTGGAATAATTTGGTTTTTATTAATCCTTAGTAGTTCTTAAGTACATGGAATGAATCCTATTATATTGAGTGATAATGGATTATATGCATAATAATATGAAAAATTTATTTTTCAAGAGTTTTTTAGAATATCTATCAAATAATTAAATTTGATTATGTATTGAATATTTTGTTAGGTATTTTCAAATTCTATGAATTTCCATAAATTTGAATATTGGTTATTATTATATTTTACATTGAAAATTTAAATTTAATTTAACCATTATAATTACTATATTATTACTCAATATACATATAAATGAAATTACTACATAATTATGTTATAATCTTCAATGAAATTTATTTTAAAATGAATGTACATGAAATAAATAAATGAAAAAATATATATTTCACTTATTGATTATAAAACAATAAAAAGTGAAAGTATTTTTTTATGAGTGTTGTTATTAATATAAGATAATCAAATAAAATTAGATATTTTTAAATTGAAATAGGATTAACAATAATTCCCTTATAAATTTACTATTTTTATATTAAATTTATTATAAAATGGGTGTGAGGAAAATTTAAATAGATTGGATAATTTTGAAACCCTTATATAAAATTGATTAAATGTAGTTGGATCAATCAAAAATACTATTTTGGAAGGGCTTTTAGTCCTATTTTTTTATAAATACATGAATAAAATAATTTATGGAAGATTAATTTATAGTGAAATATTAAACGAATGTTTCTTAGATTTTTGGAAAGTGGGTGGTGGAGGGTTTTTATATATATAACTCAGATGGATATTTTAGAATAATGTATAAATTATATATTAATTTATATAAATACTCCTAATAACATTTTCTCCTAAATATTTTGACAAACATGATTGATAATGTCCATTTCATTGACGTTTAAAATGCCTAAAATCTTATTAATGTTTACATTACCATTTTATTAATTGTAAGAATTCAAAAAAAATATTTATAAATAAAACATTATTATGATTTCAAATATAAAATTTATCATCATAAATTGAAATTTAATTTTAAATGTGTTGTTTTTCTCAATTGAAAAACATGAAGTCATATATATATATAACGGTATAAAAATTCATTCATTTTCATTTCAAGATGATTTCGTAACCCTTTTTTAATGTATATTATTTATTTCTTATGGGATGCACAAATGGATGAAATATATCATTTGGCAGTGTTGGAAAGATATGAAAAACCCTTTTGTGGATAGTAGAGTAAATGTCAAGAGTGTAGTAGGGACAATGGAGGGTCTCCATGAAAAATGTGATTGGGAGGTGGTTTAAGGGAAGAAGCTCTGTTAGAAATAGGTATAGGTCAGATATGAGTGTGAGACGGTGAACCAATTGGGTAGACCTTTGGTCACCTGTAAAATAGCCCATCCTCATTTTCTGGAACTCCAGCATCGCTCACATAGGTTATTGGTAAAGGATACATAAACACATGTCATTGAAAATAGGTTTGTATGAAGCATGGATTCCCCAGATGTCTAGTACTAGATATCACATTCATACATGAGAGAGCTCGCTGCAGCATCATTGATACTATTATTGACATGAATCACTTGACGTTTTTTGATACCATATTCATGAACACATATCCAGATCAATGTGTTCTCACAAGATCATCAGCGATTATATTATCTACTAATTCATACCATTTTATTAAAATGAAGGAAAGGGTAGGGTGTAGTTAAGGGATGTATTATTGATTGAATAAATCTCATCAATGATTAAATTCTTGGTTTGGAGAGTGCAACATAGTGTGTTTCCAAATGATGTGACCATTACGCATCGGGGAGTGAATATTGTCTTGAAGTGTCACTGTTGGAGAGATCCAAAAACTGAAGACACCAAACATCTTTTATATGATAAATACTTGGTAAAAATGGTGTTTTATGCATTTGGAAGTTGCATGGGATGGTCTCCAAAGGGGGACTCAGTTATATACCTTTTCAGCAGATGGTATCAGGGAGTATAAAATAGTGATCTGGAGGGAATAATGCATTATCCCATCTTTGTGGTTGGATATTGGTGTATTTGGAGGAAAATAAATGGAGTTCTCCACCAAGTATATGCAGGTACTATAAAGGGTATTGTGGTCAAAACTAGAATCACTATAAATGATTCATCCCCACAATATAAGATATGTGAGATAGCTCTATCTACTAGTCACATTACTATAGGAACATTAATGCCCAATTTAGCATACTATACTCTGGCTTGATGGGTATGTTTGTATCCTCGTTTAGATTGTTTTGAACTGTACAAGGATGGATCATGAAACTCAATCCAGATAAGGGGTGGAGGGGTGATTCAAAATGAAAGAGGATTTCTTATTATGGACTTTTTCACTGACTTGGGTGGTGATAATTCTCTTTAGGCGGAGGGATAATATATTCTTAAGTGTCTACATTGTGTAATTAGATTAATATTCAACTTTTTTCAGTGGAAACAGATTCAATGGACATTTTAATGTGTTTTGTGGATATGGGTCCACACCAAAGTCCATTAAGTATACTATTTGGAGATGCAATGAGCTGATGAAAACCCCCATGGATATTTCATATGCATGGCATAAAGGTAATGTTCTTGTTGACATCATGGCTTATTATGAATCCTCAAGTGAACATATATCGTGATTCTTAGTTATTTGGTCCCTTTCTATAGAGTTAGTGAATCTAGTGTACGTAGATTCCCTTGGCATTCACTATTTTAGGCCACTATGATTTCTGAAAACAATTCCTTATTTCCCTTATCTCTCCTTTTTTTGTTCTCATGTATATTTAATAAATAAAAAAAGGTTTTTTTATTTAAGAGTAAAATATTATAAAAATTCATTTAGGATTAAATATGTTGTTTAAACCATATTTACCTTTTGCAATTATAAAATAGTATTTGAAAAAACAATTTACAAAAAAAATAGCAATTATTTTAATCAATATAAATAATAATTTCTCAAATATTTTTTTTCTCATTTTCATAGTTACCAGGATAATTTTAGTGTGTTCTTACCGATAGTAAACTACTCAACCCATTATTATATAATTACTATAAACCTCATTTATGAAACTTTTTCCATTATATCTAATTCAAACAATTATAATTGATATTATGTATATTTAGGATATAAAAATAAAAAAAAATTATTAAAAAATTTAATTTATATTTTTATCATTGTTCATGCTTGTGATAATTATTGGAGGTGAATACGAAAAAGAATTTTATATTTATGTTTTTTTACTTGTATGTTTCTATTTTCACATTTAATTATTTTTTATTGTACAGATAACAAACATACATATTATGTTAGGGAATATTATGTTTTTTATTTTATTATTGACTATGTAGGATTTATACAATATATTATTACAAATATATATTTACAAAAATATAAACATATAAATTTTCCTTCATTATATTATTTATTTGAAATTTATTATATAAATTATGGTTAACCTATTTTTATTTATTATCGTGTCTTGATATTCCTTGATTATAGGTATCATGTAGAACCCAAAGCCTAAAACAAGGACTAATACAATCTGACCTTGAATGAAACTATTATATAGTTGATCACATAGCAATTCATTATTAAATTCCACCCTTACACTGATGTTTTACACTACTTTTGTATTGAATATTCAGAAAATAATAATAAATTACACTTCATGTTTTATTAAATGAATTAATTTTTAACAATAATAAAAATGGAATTACTACTTGTTTTGATATTTTCATTGAAGGTGGAGGTTATTTGGAAGACCAGAGATCATCCAATAGAAAAATGGGCAAAACTGCATGGCATCCCATGGACATCTATCCACAGTTTTGAACAGTACACGAAATATGTGCATCCAAATGGGCTGAAATTTTGTGGGCCTATTAAAATTTTAATAATATACATTTCATCTAAAAGAACCTAGTTAGGATGCAGCTACTATAGTTCCATCCATATTGATATGTCCAAGCCACCAAATAAGCACAAAGTCAAACGTTTTGTTTGGTAATATGTCAATATCTCGAGCTGTGATTTTCCAAATGATTCCAAACATTTGGTGGTGATATTAAATATGTGGGTATAAAACATTCTAGTTTTGTTAAAAAGGATATTCAAATGTCTAGTAGCTGAAAACAATCTCCCAACTTGTTTATCAAATTCAGGGTGCCCAAAACCACTTCCCATTTTGGCTATAAAAAGAAACCTTGGGCACCCCATTTGGATGTTCGGCCAAGAAGTGAAGCTCTACCACTTTGGACTCCTAGAGGAGTCTCCTCCACATCATAGATGTTTTATAGGCCTCTATCCCCATAGGGGGGTCTGGAATGAAGAATGATTTCCACCCGAGAATCCTCCTCCTCTCGATGAAGAGCTAAATGGTGGAAGTTCATTGTGAGGGAGCTACACATGTGTAATGGGTGTTCCAGAACTTGTACTACTTCTAGTTTGA
Source organism: Viscum album (assembly GCA_963277665.1). Classification (NCBI taxonomy): domain Eukaryota; kingdom Viridiplantae; phylum Streptophyta; class Magnoliopsida; order Santalales; family Viscaceae; genus Viscum; species Viscum album. Next base: position 122,976,128 of record OY728138.1, on the reverse strand, counting down.
TATATTTTGGATTTGAAAACATTTCATTCAGAATAATATTAATTTGATTTATTTTTTTTTGGATTTAACTGAATTAAATACTCTTTACTTTTAACTGATCGGTGCAATGTTTTGAGTGTGTGACTTGTGTTGTTCTGATTGCACAGCACAAGAATCATTTTCTTCCCCACATATATTAGATTTAAATTTGTTTTGGAAGCTATTATATCATTCATGTGATCTGGACCATGTTTATATGACTGTTATGTCAAGGCTTGGATCAATGTGCTTTGATATAAATGCTTGGAATGTAATCAGGATTCTAATTGATTTCAACCATAGAATTACATCAAAAATTAATTAATCTACAAGAGCAATGAGCTTTAAATATTGTAGTGAACTCACCATGAACCCTTTTATCTCATAATTAATAAACACCACATTTTCTTTCCAACTATTAAACTATTTAAAAAGTCATTTCATCCTAAAACTATTTTCAAAACCACCCCAATTTAGTAATTCTTATTAAAGGCCCACACTCTAAACCCACCAACGATCCTTGAGAGATGACCTAGGGTATATCCTAGACTATAAATCATCCTTAAAATCATAATCAATTTTCCATGACATGATAACACATTCAAATTTTGGCACCATTGTTGGGGAGTTCTTGGGTTTTTAGTGCTTGTTTTTTATAAGGTTTTAGTAATTTTTTTGAATATTTATTTGTTCTCTCTTATACCTTTCCAATCCCTTTTTGTTATGATCTGTTCGATTTGTTGGTTTGGTGCATGGCATGTTCTACTTTAGGAGATTTAGCACATTTCAAACCTGAACTGGAGAGGACCCTATGTCAATGACACCAAGACACACAAATCAACAATATGAAGGAGGACACACCCCATATTGAAACTCTTCTTCTCCCTTCATATTCTTCTTGAATTGACATCAAAACTGAAATAAAGTTGTACAAAATTGCGGAAAATAGCAGAACACTAAATTAACTAACCTCACATAATGATGATATTTATCCCACATACGTTTAATTACAAGGAGAGGAACCCAATTTTGAACAAAAATATGGTTTAAGTCATCTTTTACCATGATTCCATGGATTTCCTAGAGAAGATCCACACAAGAACTTACTATAATTTCATACTATTTGTTCAACATTAAAACATGCTAATGTGGATGAGGATCAATTAAAGCTTACATCATTCACATTTTTTTTAGAGGACACTGTGAAAGATTGGTTGTACTATGTTAATTCCCCAATAAGAGGTTGTGCCGACATGAAATGCCTTTTTCTTAAAAAATATTTTCTAGCCTCTCGAACTATAACAATAAATTAGGAAATATGTGGTACAAGACAATCTCAAGGGAAAAAACTTCATGAATAATGGGAAATACTTAAATGATTATGTTCATGTTATCCACAACACCAAATAAGTGACCAACATTGAATACAATATTCTTACGATGTTTTAATCCTTATTCATATAAATATGATTTATGATGTTGTAGGTGGTGCCCTGGTAGATAAGACCCCTTATTTTATTAAGGACCTTAATTGAGAACATGGCTCCACACACTCAACAATTTGGTTCAAGTTCCAATGTACCCATTCGAGGTGTCCATGAGGGGGACATGAAGTTTGAAGCGGTAAGTATAATTCTATGACAACTGTCTCTCTCCCATGGGAAATATCAATCCCCTCCTCCCCTCCATTATGGAATTTGATCTTCTAAAACCCATTATTCTGACCAATTCCCCCAATTGAGGGAAAATTTTGACAGTTATGAGGAAATATTCCCAGGATGCCCATAAATCCAACCATTTAGTAAATAACCATATTATACATCCCACATTGAGTGGAATGAAAACCAAGCTCGTAGGCATGGGGTATTCAAACCAACCTCATCGACCACAGAACCAACACGGTCAAGGTAGTAATCCACCACCACTACCTAGAAATCCTCAACCAACCCAAAGGCCTTTCCAACCATCCCTCCATAACATGAGCCTAGCCTAGAAGATATGATGAAACAAATGGCTGCCAACAATCTCCAAATCCAAAAAACCAACCAAGAATCCATACAACACCTAAAAACCCAATTAGGCCAACTAGCTAACTCAGTGGGTGAAATTCAAAATCATGGGTTAGGTAAACTTCCCTCTCAACCAACAGTTATCCCTAGGGATAAATAAATTGTTAGTGTCATCACCCATCGGAGTGGAAAACAACTTGAATGTAAAAAATGGATCCTTCATTAGAGTCATCCCATCATAACGAAACATATATCCCAACCATTAAAGATGTTCCAATTATTGAATAACCTTGTCCTGAGAGAAGCCCTAATAAATGAAAGAGTGTGTACATTGATGAATCCCCTAGACCATCCAATCCTCTTCCATTTCCTCAAAGGGCCACCCAACCAAGAAAACAAAAATAAATTGAACCTGTTAAGGAAATATAGATAATTTTCAAGAATGTGTTGGATAATATCCCATTGATTGATTCTTTGAAGAAAATTCTATGGTATGCCATGTTTCAAAAGAAGATGTGTACACTCCGAAGGTGACATTGTGGAGATAAAAAGGTGAGAATGGGGAGGAACGTATCCACATTGATAGAGCCATCACTTCCCACCAAATGTAATGATCCTGGAACATTACCAATTCCATGCACCATAGGGTAGTATTATTTTTCCAATTGTATGCTTGATTTAGTTGATTCTATAAATGTGATGCCTCACTCTATTTACTCAATATTGTAGGTCAGGTAATTTAATCCCACTAGAATTATTGTTCAAATGGATAACTGGAGTACCACACACCACTCTAGTGTGTTAGAGTATGTCCTTGTGAGAAATCAAAATTTAATTTTTCCTGCTGACTTTTATGTGCTTAAAATGGAGGATGATATGATGAATGGACATGCCTCGATTATATTGGGGAGACCCTTCTTGAAAACATCAAAACCATAAGTATTGTTCACAATGGTACATTACCTATGGAGTTTGGGGTTGAAATTTTCCACTTCAATATCCTTGATTCCATGAATCTCCCCTTATAAGAACATTCCTCTATCTCTTTTAATTCTATAAATGTACTCCCTTCCTTGAAAAAACTACATTTCATTCCCCTGATCCCCTTTCAGGTATTTTTTTAATTGATATAAATGATATGAAATTATTCATGCATTGATTGTTGTATAGGTCTAGAAAAGTGTCTTGTATGTTTATTTATTGATGATTTAATGAACCCAAAGGATCCACTGACCATCGATGAAAATTCTAAGCTTATAAAATCTCATTCATCATTCAAGGATGATACCCTTTAGCATTTAGATGAGATTAGTGATCTCTCACATTAAAAAACAATCCAAACAATCCAAAATATACCTAAATTAGAACTTAAAAAACTTCCTCAAGATTTAAAATATTCATATCTTGAAAATGGAAACATGTTTCCCATCATCATTGCTAGTTCACTCCCTCCTGAGCATGAAATGATACTGCTGGAAATATTGAGGGAGTATAAACAATCCTTAGGTTGGAAACATTTGGAAATTCCTGGTATTAGCCCATAAATTTTTTCACATCATATTTTATTAAATGATGAGGCTAAACTAGTGAGTCAAGCACAATGTCGACTAAACCCAATCCTCCTAGGATTTTTGAAAACAGAGGTCACAAAATTATTGGCTTCTGGAATCATTTACCCCATCTCTAACAGCCAGTGGGTTATTACCGTTCAAATTCTTCCTAAATAAATTGGCCTTAATGTAATCAAAAATAAAAACAAAGAATTTGTTCCAACTCATGTGTAGAATAGTTGGCGTGTTTGCATTGACTATCACTAAATAAACCAACATACTAGGAAGGACAATTTCCCTTTGTCATTCATTGACCAAATAATAGAGAGGCTAGCTGGTATGTCCCACTACTACTTCCTTGATGGGTATTCTGGATACTTTTAGATCCATATTTCCCCTGAGGATCACGAAAATGTAACCATCAGTTGCCCTTTTGGCACATTTGTACATATGAGGATGCCATTTGGTCTGTGCAATGCTCCATGTATTTTCCAACGATGCATGGTAAGTATTTTCTCAAATTACTTATAGAATTGCATGGATGTATTCATGGATGATTTCATTGTTTATGGATCTTCTTTTCATGAATGTTTGATTAGTCACGCTTTAGTCCAAAGACGCTATATAGAATAGAATATTGTATTAAATTATGAGAAATGACATTTCATGTTGAGAAAAAGGTATAGTTTTGGGGAATATCATTTCTGGGGATGGTATACTTGAAGATAAATCAGTAGTGGATGTCATTTCTTCACTACCATTCCCCAAAAATGTACGGGTTTCGAAGCCATTCATAGGTCATGCTATATTTTACAGTCATTTCATTCATGACATTATTAAAATTGATCTCCCCATCTCTCGATTACTCCAAAAATGAAAATTAATTTTTTTTAAAGAATGTGAGGAAGATTTTAATAAGTTAAAATGGAGTCTCACGTCACCCCCAGTAATCAAACCACCTCGGTGGGATTTACTATTTCATCTCATGTGTGACGCTTCTAACTATGTAGTTGGGATGGTTTGGTCAAAAAGGGTTGACCAAGCTCCACATATCATAGCCTATGCCTCACATAATTTGGACCCTCCCCAAGAAAAATACATCATTAATAAAGAAATCCTTTCCAGGGTTTTTTCCATGGAAAAATGGAGGTCATGCCTTTTGGGGTCCAAATTCATTATGTTCTTAGACCATGCAGCCCTCCAGTATCTTCTTAAGAAAACAGAAGCCAAAACACATCCCATTCGTTGGACGATCCACCTTCAAGAATTCAATCTAGAAATTAGATATAGAAAAGGAATACAGAATGTGGTGTCAGACCATATCATTTGGATCTTCCCATCCTCTAAAATCAACTCATCCCCAATTATTCCCATTAATGAAATGTTTCATGATGAGCAATTTTACAAAGTGCAGGATGTTATTCCTTGGTTTGCTGAAATTGTAAATTATTTGGTAACATCATGCATTCCTACTGATTTCAACAAAAACTAAGACATTCATCTAAAACATGATTCACGTTGATACATTTGGGATGACCCTTACCATTGGCACACCTATAGTGATCAAGTCCTTAGGCGTTTTATTCTCGATAGTAAGTTTCAGTTTGTCCTTAGATTCTTCCATAGTCTTTTTGTAGGGGTCACTTTGGTCCCCAATGGGATGCTCGTAAAATACTTGATTCTGGTCTCCTTTATCCAACACATTTCCAGGATTCCCATGTTTTTTTAAAATATTATCCCCAGTTTCAAAGAAAGGGCGATGTCTCTAGAAGAAATGAAATTCCCCAAAAACCATCTCTCTTTCATGAAATTCTTTATGTTTGTGGTATTGAATTTATGGGGCCATTTCCCAATTCCTTTGGAAACATGTACATTATTCTATCAGTTTATTACAAGTAAAAATGGGTAGAGGCATGACCTACATGGACTGATGATTCTAATTTATTTGTAGAATTTTTGAGAACCCAAATTTTCTCTAGGTTTGGTTTACCTAAGTTCATCATTAGTGACTTGGGTTTTCATTTCTGCAACAAAGAAATGCAATCACATTTGTGTCGGTATGGGGTCAGTCATCAAGTGTCTACTACATATCACCAATAGAACAATGGTCATGCTGAGGTGTCAAATAGAGAGGTAATACAAATTCTGAAAAAAAATGTTCAACCCAATAGAAAATATTGGAGTCTTCGACTTGATGATTCATTATGGTCCTACCGTACTAATTTCATAACTCCCATCGGAATGTCACGATATCATCTTTTGATTAGAAAAATTTGTCACTTGTCTGTTTAGATTGAGAACCGGTCCTACTGGGCCATCAAACAATGCAATTATAATCATTCCGGAGTAGGTTCCCAAAGTAAATTGTAGATTCAGGAGTTGGAGGAAATGAGAAGATATGCATATGAAAACATTATAATTTATAATGAGAAAACCATGTATGCCCACGACTGTCTCATCCTTCATCGTCAGTTCGACATTGGGAAGATAGTCCACCATTACAATGCAAGTCTAAAGTTACATCCAAGTAAGCTTTGTTGTCACTGGTTTGGAACAGAAAATGTTACTAATGTCTATCCATTTAGTGTTGTGCAGGTTCAAGATGAATAAACCAAGAAAAACATCACTATGAATGGGTAGCGGCTGCTGCACATCTATGAATCCATTCTGGAATCCCTGATAGTGGAACTCCTAGTTCTATAAGCAGTCTATGATTGAAACTTACCAAGTTTTATCCTTCCTTCCCATATTATATTTTATTATAGTGAGTACACTGCACATTCTAGGTGTGGGGGGTGTATACATTCTAGGGTTCATTAAGATTTCTATTGTCTTTCTTCTTTCTTACCAGGGTTAATTAAGATTTCCACTATAATTTTTCTTTTTTCTATTTTTTTCCTTCTTTATGGTATTTTCTGTTTTCCCCATCAACATTTTCAACATGAATTTGGTGACCATAATGGGGGGAAAGTTAAAAATACCATAAAGAAGAAAAACAATATTTTTCTTAACACTAGGGAGTTATTTTTTAGTGAATTGGTTTTCTGTCAATGATATAAGTGTTTGTATCTATGTGTAACCTTTGAGATGAATGATTCTCCTTGTGTGAGTAGTTTTTGGGAAAAATGTGTCACAAATATCTCCACATATTTTTTCAATAAACCAAAAAGTGTGAATTTTTTTACTTAATATAAGGTAAATATATGTTAGGTTAGTATTATTCATATTTAAATGATATTCCTAAACATTCGTTCCTTATCTGATATGTTTAATTACTGTACTAGATTGATATATTCATGTGTACCTAATGTATGACTATTGTACACCATAAAAAAATGGGTTTTGTCTTGGGCAGGTCAAACCTTCTAAACCTTTGATCTTGTTATAACTATTGCAATTAGTATCGTGAGGAGATCCAACAAGGGTAGAGAGTTAAGGGTGATAATTGTTTCAAATGCATCTTCTAAAAAAATAAATGAGGGGAGTGATGAAATGTGAAAAAATGGGGATATCTTGGTCGAGTTATTATTGTTTGACATCTGGGAATTCTTATGTTAGTGAGTCCTAAAATATGATTGCAAAATTTGTAAGGAAGGTTCAATGGAAAAAATAATTTTAGCTAAAAATGTTAAAATAACATATATTTATTCGACAGCAAGTGGAAAGAATAGCATGGAATGATTTTTACACAAAAATGTAGAGTGTTACTATCATGGTTGACTTATGAATTCCTTGATCAATTTGGTATCATGAATATTTTGGAATTTCACTATGATATGATTTATGAGATATCCTTTTCTATTTTCACTAGGAAGAACTCTTTGGTGTGGTTTGTGCATTGATCTCATTACTTTAATTAAAATTTACTCAAATGTTAAATCTTCATGATGTTGGAAATATATGCATGTATCAGTCTTTTTTTAGATATGTGACATTGTACAGGAGTTCCAATGGTTAGGTGTGGGTGTGTGATCGCATAACAATTCATTATTCAATTCCACCCTTACACCACTGTTTTAAACTACTTTTGTATTGAATATTGAAAATATAAAATTAAATTTCACTTAATATTTTATTCATTTAAATAATGTTTATTACTATTAAAATGGGAAATTATACTTGTTTTGATATATTCATTGAAGGTGGAGGTGATTTGGAGGCACGTAGATCATCCAGAGGAATAATGGGATTAACTACAACGCATCCTATAGAAACATGTCCACTATTTTTAACAATACATGAAATACATGAATAAAAATGGGCTTAAAGTTTTGTGGTCTGATCCAACATTAAATAATACAAATTTTATATCAAATAACCTAATCATGATTTAGCTTCTATGGGGCTCGTCCGAACTGATCTGTCCAAGACACTGAATATCCACAAAGTCAAAAGTGGCATTCTGTAATATGTCAATATCTCAAGCTATGATTTTCCAAATGATTACAAACGTTTAGTGATGATATTCACAATGAGGGGCTATAACTTCATAGTTTTTTTAATAAAAATATTCAACATTCTAGTTTCTAAAAACCATCCTCCATTTTGTTTGTCAAATTATGGGTGCAAAAAACCACTTCCCATTTCGTCTATAAAAAGGAATCATGGGCACCCTATTTGGATGTTCGGCCATGAAATGATGATCTCCCATTTTGGGAACCTAGAGGAGTCCCTTCCCCATCCTAGATGTTCTAGGGTCTACTATCCTCATAGGGGGTCAAGAATGAAGAATCAGTACCACTGGAGATTCCTCCTCCTCCATATGTTGAGCTAAATAGTGGGAGTTCACTGTGAGGGAGTTACACACTAATAAAGGGAGTTCAAGAACTTTTACTACTACCGGATTGATGTATTTTGGGTTAGATAACATTTCATTTGGAATTATACTACATTTATTTATCTTGGTTTGATTTAACCGAATGAAATGCTCTTTACTTTTCACCAGTCGGTGTAAAGTTTTGAGTGTGTAACTTCTGTTGTTCGGATTGGACAACAGAATAATCTTTTTATTCCCCACTTATTTGATATTTAAATTTGTTTTGAAATCTATTATACAATTCATGTGATATGGACCTTTTTCATACGATTGTTATGTCATGGTTTGGCTCAACGTTCTTTGATATAAGATTATGGAATATAATCGGGATTCCTATTGATTTCAATCAAATCATTGAATCAAACATTAATTAATCTCCAAGAACAATGAGATTTAAATGTGTGTAGTGAACTGACTAGAAACCCATTTATCTCATAATTAATAAACACCACCTTTTCTTGCCAACTATTAAACTCTTTAATTAAGTCATTTCATCCTAAAATTGTTTTAAAAACCACCACATATTTATGTAATTATTATTAAAAATTTACACTCTAATCCCACCAATGCTCCTTGTGAGACGAACTAGGGTCTGACCTAGACTATAAATCAAATTTAAAATCATAATAAATTTTCCACGTCATGAAAACACGGTCAATATGTTTTCGAAAATGAGAATATTTATGGACCACATTCATGTAGTGAAATTCTCCATGTGAAAAATAATCAATATTATTGAATTGAATAATCATTTAAAAAACTAAATGAATCATAATAGAGAATTATTTTCTTATAATTATACCTAAAACACAAATAAACATCAAATTTTATAATTAAATAATTTAAAAAGGGTATTATTTAATTTGTCAATATACAAGTGACCCAAAAAATTATAATAGGGATAAATCAATGAAATTGGATAAAAACAAATCAATGTATCAAGATGTATATAACATTGAAAATGTTAACCCATTGAATTTACACACTTCAACTAACTCATATATTGAATAATATATATGTATATATATGTGATTTTTTTTCTATTTTTAATAACACTAAAATTAATTATTTTTGTTTTATAAATATACACTTACATTAACACATCTATATAATAAATCCAATGAAGAATATTATCCCTTAATTTCATCAATATAACAAAGTCACATGAAATCCAATTCTAGTAAATTACCTATTGAACCATTATTTCATCTAAAATTGGTCCATGAAAGCAATAATCAACAATTCCATATTAATGAATCCAAAATATCTTCATTCAGAATAGATGAATCATTTTATGAAATGAGTTTATAAACTAATGTAATAGTCTCTAACATGACGGGAACATCTATGTATTTAATAGAACCACAAGCACCAGTGAAAATTATTTAATCATCAACATCAATAGTAATACATTCTATTCTTCCATTCAACTTTTTATGAATATATTTAATTTTGAGTATGATGACTTCATCAAATATTTCATAATTATGTCCATCAATAATTATTCATAATGTTTTTTAATTTTTGTGATCTGTTTATTTCTAGGTCACATCATCCCCTAAAACCTAATAGATGGACTTATACATGATAAAATTTTTATCTTTCTTCGAATTAGACATTAAATTCTTCAAAAAATGATATATTTTATGGATATAAAAAGGAGAAACCCAATTTTCGAAACACCTTTAATCGAATGAATTATTTTCAATTTATAGGCCTCTAATTTATGGGAATTCATGTTGGCCATATTTATAAATTACAAAGTTGAATGTTAATAAAATGTATTATAATCATGAAATGAAACATGTTGTTTTCTATATAAAGAAGATTACATAACACAATTTACTAATATTTTCATCAATATAACCTATAAATTCATAATCATATTACATCTTCAGTATTTTATCCATTATGAAATAAATATATTGTTTTTATATAATTAAAATATAAAATAATCTACTATATTACTTCCCATTGATCCTTTACCAAAACAATTATATACTACAACATAACTCACACTACATGAGAAATATAGAATAATGCATAGAACATGGTCTACTTTGATCATTCTCCCAAATATATAAACAATACATTTCCAATGTATATAAAGACTAATATTTTTAGAGGATTTTCTTTAGATAACATAGTTCTTTCAACAATTGATTTTTTTATTAGTTAATGTTTTTTTCAATATTATTATATCAAAAAAATTACATAAATTAATATATATTAAAATAAAATCATCTCTAGATCCATTATATCATTATTAAAATAATAAAAATATAAATTTCCTTAATACAAATTTAACCCTAATAATTTCAATATAACTCATTTTCAAATCGTTGATTGAGTCCATATGGGGAACCTCTAGGAAATCATCATATTTAAAGATGTGTGGAATGATATACCATAAATTATTGAATACCATTCATTAATATTCCACATTTCATATCAAATACCACCATCCTGATTCGGCTTCTATGGGTCCCATCTGAACTGATCTATTCAAGACACTGAATATCTACAAAGTCAAAAGTTGTGTTCTATAATATGTCAATATATCAAGGTGTGATTGTTCAAATTATTCCAATCTTTTGATGGTGACAGTCATGACGTGCGGATCCAACTTTCCATTTTTGTTAAATAGTATATTCAACATTCTAGTAGCCTAAAACCATCCTCCATGTTGTTTATCAAATTCAGGGGGCCCAAAACCACTTCCCATTTTGGCTATAAAAAGGAACCTTGGGAACCCCATTTGGATGTTCGGCCCAGAATTGAAGATATTCTATTTTGGGGCCCTATAGGAGTTTCTTCCTCATCATAGAAGTTCTGGAGGCCCCTATAACCAACCCTTTAGGCAAGAACCATACTATTCATCCAAATCTGAGTGGAAAGAAAACAGAGCTTATAGGCAAGGGGGTATTCAAACCAGCCTCATCAACCATGGAACTGACATGGTCAGGGTAGTCATCCACCACCACCACCAAGAAATCCTCAACAACCCTAAAGCCCTTTCCAACCACCCCCTCGATAACTTGAGCCTAGCCTAGAAGATATGATGAAACAAATGGATTCCAACTATCTCCAAATCCAACAAACCAACTAAGAATCCAAACAACACCTTAAACCCCAATTTGGCCAACTAGCTGACTCAGTGGGTGAAATTCAAAGTCATGGGTCTGGTAAACTTCCCTCTCAAGCTATAGTTATCCCTAGGTATAAAGAAAATGTTTCTGCCATCACCCATAGGAGTGGAAAACAACTTGAGAGTAAAAAATGGATCCTTCATTACAACCATACCATCCTAAGGAAACATCCGTCGAAACAATTAAAAATCATCCAAATGTCGATGAACCTTGTCTTGAGAGAAGCCCTTCCCAATGAAAGAGTGTGTACATTGATGAATAACCTAGAACATCCATTCCTCTTCCTTTTCTAAAAGGGCCACCCAACCAAGAAAACAAAATAAAACTGGACATGATAAGGAAATATTGGAAATTTTCAAGAAAGTGCGGGATAATATCCCATTGATTGATGATTTGAAGAAAATTCCATGGTACACCATGTTTTAGAAGGAGATGTGTACACACCGAAGGCGACAATGTGGAGATGAAAAGGTGGGAATGGGGAGGAACGTATCACCATTGATAGTTCCATCACTTCCCACCAAGTGCAATGATCCTGGATCATTCTCAATTCCATGCACCATTGGGGATTATTCTTTTTCCAATGGTATGCATGATTTAGGAGCTTCTATAAATGGGATTCCTCACTCTATTTACTCAACATTGCAGGTCAGGGAACTGAAGCCCATTGGAATTATTGTTCAAATGGTTAACCGGAGTACCTCACACCACTCTGGTGTGTAAGAGGATGTTCTTGTGGGAAATCAAAATTTAATTTTTCCTATTGACTTTTATGTTCTTAAAATGGAAGATGATATGACGAATGGGAATGCCCCGATTATATTGGGGAGAACCTTATTGAAAACATCCAAAACCATAATTTCAGTACATAATGGTACATTACCTATTGAGTTTGGTGGTCACATCAACCACATCAATATCCTTGATGCCTTAAAGCTCCCCTCAGATGAATATTCCTCTCTCTGTTAATTCTATAAATGTACTCCCTTCCCTTGAAAAAACATCATTTCATTCCCCTGATCCCATTTCATATATTTTTTTCATATATAGAAATGCTAGGAAATGATTCATGCATTGATTGTTGAAGAGGTCTAGAAAAGTGTCTTGTTTGCTCATTGATTTATGATTTCATGAACACAGAGGATCTACTAACCATCGATGATACTTCTAAGCTAATAAAAGCTCATTCCTCATTCGAGGATGATACAATTTAAGAGCTAGATGAGATTAGTGATCTCTCACTTTCACACGCACTCTCATCAATCCAAAATATACCGAAATTAGAACTTAAACAATTGCCTATGGATTTAAAATATTCATATCGTTAGAATGGAAAAAAGTTTCCTACCATCATTACTAGGTCACTCCCTCCTGAGCATGAATTTCTACAACTTGAACTTTTGAGGGAGTATAAACAAGCCTTAGGATAGAAACATTTGGACATTCCAAGTATTATCCCATAAATTTGTTCACACCATATTTTATTAAACGATGAGGCTAAACCAGTGAGACAGGAACAATGTCGACTAAACCCAACCCTCCTATAATTTGTAAAAAATGAGTTCACAAAATTATTGGCTACTCAAATCATTTACCCCATCTATAATAGCCAATGGGTCAGTCCCGTTCAAATAGTTCCTAAAAAAAATTTCCTTAATGTATTCAAGAATAAAAACAATAAAGTGGTTCCAACTCATGTGTAGAATAGTTTTTGTGTCTGCATAGACTATAAATAACTAAACCAACAATATAGAAAGGACCATTTCAAATTTCCATTCATTGACCAAATAATAGAGAGGCTATGAGGTAATTCCAACTACTATTTCCTTGATGGGTATTCTGGATACTATTTGATCCATATTTCCTATGAGGTTCAGTAAAAAGAAACCTTCATTGGCCCCTTTTGTACATTTGTATATATGAGGATTCCATTTGTTCTGGGCAATGCTCTGAGTATTATCCAATTATGCATGGTTAGTATTTCTCGGATTACCTAAATAATTGCATGGATGTATTCATGTATGATTTCACTGTTTATGGATATTCTTTTGATGAATGTTTGAGTAGTCATGATTTAGTCCTACAACACTGTATTGAAAAAAAAATATTGTATTAAATTATGAGAAATGTCATTTCATGGTGCGACAAGGTAAAATTTTGGGTAATGTCATTTCTGGGGATGGAATCCATGTAGATAAATCAATAGTGGATGTCATTTATTCACTACCATTCCCCAAAAATGTGTGGGATGTTCAGTCCTTCCTAGATCATTCATGATTTTACCAACATTTCATTTGTGACATTATTAAAATTTCTCTACCCATAACGCGATTACCCGAAAAAAGAAAAATACTTTTTTTAAACAATGTGATTAAGAATTTAATAAGTTAAAATGGAGTCTCACGTCAACCCTGGTAATCCAAATACCTCGATGGGATTTACCATTTGAGCTCATGTGTGACGCTTCAAACTATGCAGTTTGGGTGGTTTAGTCACAAAGGGTTGACCAAACTCTACATGTCATAGCATATGCCTCACATACTTTGGACCCTGCCCAAGAAAACTACATCATAACTAAAAAAATCCTTGCCATGTTGTTTTCGTTGGACAAATTGAGGTCATACCTTTTGGGGTCCAAAGTCATTGTGTTCTTAGACCACACATCCCTCCGGTATCTCCTTAAGAAAACAGAATCCAAACCATATCCCATTCGTTGGATGCTCCACCTTCAAGGATTCAGTCTAGAAATTAGATATAAAAAAGGAACGGAGAATGTGGTGGTAGACCATATCAGTTGGATCCTATCATCCTCTAAAATTGACTCATCCTCATGTATTTACATTATTGACCTATAGTGATCAATTCCTTAGTCATTTTGTTCCCTATATTGAGTTTCAGTCTGTCATTAGATTCTACCACGGTCTAGTTGTAGGGGACACTTTGGTCCCCAATGGGATGCTTGTAAAATCTTTGATTCTGGTCTCTTTTGGACAACACTTTTTTTTGGATGCCCATGTAGTTTATAAATCTTGTCAATTTACAAGAATAATAATTTTCTATAAAAGAAAATAAATACCACAAAACCCATTACTCTTTGATGACATTTTTTATGTTTGGGGTATTGACTTTGTGTGGCCATTTCCCAATTCCTTTGGAAACATGTACATTCTTCTGGTAGTTGATTATATGTCAAAATGGGAAGAGGAATGAGCTACAAGGACTGATGAATATAAGGTAGTTGTATAATTTTTTAGAACCCAAATTTTCTCTATGTCTGGTTTACCTAAGCTTATCATTAGTGACCTAGGTTCTCATTTTTGCAACTGAACAATGCAATCACTTTTGTTTCGGTATGGGGTTGGTTATCAAGTGTCTGCTGCATATCACCCATAGACCAATGGTCATGACAAGGTTTCAAATAGTGTGGTAAAAAAAATTCTTGGAAAAAGGGTTCAACCCAATAAAAAAGATTAGAGTCTTCGACTAGATGATATATTATGGTCCTACCGTACTGCTTTCAAAACTCCCATCCGAATGTAACAATATAATCTTGTGATTAGAAAAATTTGTCACCTCCCTGTTTATATTGAGCATCGGGCCTACTAGGCCATCAAAAAGTGCAATTATAATCATTCTAGTGAATTTTCCAAATGGATGTTTTAGATTCAGGAGTTGGAGGAAATGAGAAGACATGCATATGAAAACTTCAGAATTTATAATGAGTGAACCAAGGCTATCCATGACTGTCTTATCCATCATCGTCAGTTCCACATTGGGATGAAGGTCCTCAATTACAATTCAAAGCCGAAGTTTCATCTTGGTATGCTTTGTTTTTGCTGATTTGGACCATACACTGTTACTAATACCTCTCCATTTAGTGTTGTCGTGGTTTATGAAGAAACCGGGAAAACCTTCACTATGAATGGGCAATGTCTTAAGCGCTTCCATGAGTCCATTCCGGAGTCCCTGATAGAGGATCTACAAGTTCTATAAGCAATCTATGAATGACACTTACCAGGTTTTATCCTTTCATCCCACATTCTATTTTACTATAGTGAGGACACATCACATTCTAGGAGTGGGGGTGTATACATTCAAGGGTTCATTAAGACTTCCATTTCCTTTCTTCTTTCATACCAGAGTTCATTAGGATTTCCACTGTCTTTTTTCTTTCTTCTATTTGTTCCTTCTTTATGGTATGTTCATTTTTTCCTTGTCATGATTTTCAAGATGCTTTTGGTGACCATAAAGGGGGAATGTAAAAATACCATAAGGAAGGAAAAAAAGAATATTTTTCTTAACATCAGGGAGTTATTTTTTATTGAATTGTTTTTCTGTCATTGATATAAAATTTTCTATTTATTTGAAACCTTTGAGATGAATGATTCTTCTTGTGTGAGTAGTTTTTGGGAAAACCATGTCACAAATATCTCCACATATTTTTTCACCAAACCAAAAAGTGTGAATTGTTTTACTTAATATAAGGTAAATATATGTTAGGTTAATATTTTTCATATTTAAATGATACATACATAAATTTTTTACTTATCTAATCTGTCTCATTACTGTACCATATTGATCTATGAATGTGTACCTAATGTCTAAATATTGTAAACCATAAAAAATGGATTGTGTCTGGGGAGGTCAAGAACCTCGCATTATAAACCTTTTATCTTCTTGTATCTAATGCAATTAGTGTCGTGAGGAGATCCAACAAGGGTAGAGAGATCAGGGTGAGATTTGTTTCAAATGCAACGTCTAAAAAAATAAATGAGGGGAGTGATGAAATTTGAAACATATGGGGATATCTAGGTTGAGTGATTATTTTTTGACTTCTAGGAATGCTTATGTGAGTGGGTCATGAAATATCACTGCAAAGGATGTAATCAAGTTTTGGTAGACAAAATAATTTTAGCAGAAAAATGTTAAAATACCATATATTTATTGGATAGCATGTGGAAAGAATAGCATGGAACGGTTTTTACACAAAAATAAGGAGAGTTGTTTTCATGGTTGACTTATGAATTCCTTGATCCCATTGGTATCATGAATCCTTTTTAATTTCACTATGATATGATTTATGAGATATTTTTTCTATTTTCACATGGAAGAACTCCTTGGTGTGGTTCGTGCATTGATGACATTACATGAATTAAAATTTACTCAAATGTTAAATCTTTATGATGTTGGGAATATATGAATGTATCATTGTTTTATTGGATATGTGACTTTGCACAGGTGTTCCAATGGTTATTTGTGGGTGTGTGATTTCATAGCAATTCATTATTCAATTCCACCCTTACACCACTATTTTAAACTACTTTTGTATTAAATTTTGAAAATATAATAATAAATTACACTTAATATTTTATTCATTGAAATAATTTTTATCACTGTTAAGATGGGAAATTATAATTTCTTTGATATATTCATTGAATGTGGAGGTGATTTGGAGGCTTGTAGATCATTCATACGAAAAATGTGCTAAACTACATCGTATCCCATAGACATATGTCCACTGTTTTGAACAATACGAGAAATCTGTGAATCAAAATGGGATGAAATTTTGTGGTCCGATCCAAAATTTAATAATACACATTTCATATCAAACAACCCAATCCTGGTTCGGCATCTATGGGCCCTATCTGAACTGATCTATCCAAGACACTGAATATTAACAAAGTCAAAAGTGGTGTTCCGTAATATGTCAATTTCTCAAGATATATAGGTCCAAATGATTTCAAACATTTGGTGGTGATAGTCACGATGTTGGGATACAACTTTATAGTTGTGTCAATAAGAATATTCAACATTCTAGTAGCTGAAAACCAACCTCCATTTCGTTTTTCAAATTCAGGGTGCAAAAAACCACTTCCCATTTTGGCTATAAAATGGAACCATGGTCACCCATTTGGATGTTTGGCCATGAAATGAGTCTCTCCCATTTTAGGGCCCTAGAGGATTCTCTTCCTCATCCTTAATGTTCTGGGGTCTACTACCCACATTGGGGGATCAAGAATGATGAATGAGTACCACTAGACTTTCCTCCTCCCCCCGATGTCGAGCTAAATTGTGGGCATTCATTTTGAGGGAGAAACACACAAATAATGGGAGTTCAATAGCTTGTACTACTACTGGTTAGATGTATTTTGGGTTTGAAAAAATTTCATTCAGAAGTAAATTACATTGATTTATCTTGGTTTTATTTAACCGAATGAAATGCTCTTTACTTTAAACCGGTCGGTGCGATGTTTTGAGTGCGTTACTTGTGTTGTTACGATTGTACAACACAATAATATTTTTATTCTCTACTTAATTTATATTTCAATTTGTTTTGGAAGCTATTATAGCATTCATGTGATCTGGACATTGATTATATGATTGTAATGTCATGGGTTGGCTCAACATGCGTTGATATAAGAGCTTGGAATGTAATCGAGATTCTGATTGATTTAAACCAAAGAATTACATCAAACATTAATTAATCTCCGAGATATATGAGATTTAAATATATGTAGTGAACTCACCATAAACCCATTTATCTCATAATTATTAAACACTACCTTTTCTTGCCAACTATTAAACTCTTTAATTATGTCATTTCATCCAAAAACTATTTTCAAAACCACCACATATTTATGTAATTATTATTAAAAACGCACACACTAAACCCACCAACGCTCCTTGTGATATGAACAAGGGTCTTCCCTAGACAAAAAATAAAATTTAAAATCATAATCAATTTTCCATTTCCTGAAAACACGGTCAATATTTTTTTAACTGAGAATATTAATGGACCACATTCATGCAGTGTAATTATCCATGTGTAAAATAAACAATATTATTGAATTTAATAATCATATAAAAAACTAAATGAATCATAATAGAAAATTATTTTCATATAATTATATATAAAACCAAAAACGTCAAATTTTATAATTAAATAATTTAAAAAGAGTATGATTTCATTAATAACTATACAAGTGACCCAAAAAATCCTATTTGGGATAAATCAGTCAAATTGGATAAAAACCAATCAATATATCAAGATTTCTAGAACATTGAAAATGATAACCCATTGAATTTCCACATATCAACTAACTCATCTATTGAATATTATATATTTATATATTTGATTTTTTTTATTTTTAAGAACACTAAAATTTAATATTTTTGTTTCATAAATATACACTTATATTAATTCATCAATATAATGAATACTATGAAGAATATTCTCCCTTAATTTCATCAATATAACAAAGTCATGTGTAATCCAATTCTAGAAAATTACCTATTGAACCATTATATCTTCTAAAATTGGTCCATGAAAGCAATAATCAAAATTTCCAAATTAATGAATCCAAAATCCCTTCATTCAGAATAGATGAATCCTTTTAAAAAACGAGTCTTAAAACTAATATAATAATCTCTAACATGAAGGGAACATCTATGTATTTAATAGAACCACGAACACCAGTGACAATTATATAATCATCAATATCAATAGTAATACATTCTGTTCTCCAATTCATCTTTTTATGAATAAAATTACAATTGAGTATGATGACTTCATCAAATATTTTATAACTATTTCCTTCAGTAATTCTTAATAAACTTTTTTAATTTTTGTGATCTGTTTATTTCTATGTCAAAGAATCCCCTAAAACCTAATAAATGAACTTATAAATGATGAAAATTTTATCTTTATTTGAATTAGTCAGTAAATTCATCACAATATGATATATTTTATGGCTATAAATAGGAGAAACCAAATTTTTGAAACAACATTAATGTAATTAATTATTTTCTATTTATAGGTCTCTAATTTATGTGCATTCATGTCGGCCATATTCATAAATTACATAGTTGAATATTAATAAAAATGATTATTATCGTGAAATGAAACATATTGTTGTTTATATAAAAGTGATAACATAACACGCTATACTCATATGTTCATCTATATAACCTCTAAATTCATCATCAAATTACATCTATAGTATTTTATCCATTATGAAATAAATATATTTTTTTAAACAATTAAAATATAAAATAATATACTCAACTATATCCCATTGTTCCCTTACCCAAACAATTATATAATACAACATAACTCACACTACATGAGAAATATAGAATAATGCCTAGAACATGGTCTACTTTGATCATTCACCCATATATATAAACAATACATTTCTTATGTATGTAAAGATTAATATTTCTAGAGTATTTTCTTTAGATGACATTGTTTTTTCAACAATTGGGTTTTTTTATTACTTATTATTTTTTCGATATTATTATATAAAAAAATTACATAAATTAATATTTATTAAAATAAAATCATCACTAAATCCATTATATCATGATTAGAATAAAAAAATACAAGTTCCCTCAATACAAATTTAATCCTAAGAATTTTAATATATCCCATTTTCAAATCATTGATTGAATCCATATAAGGACCCTCTAAGAAATCGTCATATTTAAATAAGTGTGGAATGATATACTATAAATTATTGAATACCATTCATTAATAAGCCACATTTCAAATCAAATACCCCAATCCTGATTCGGCTTCTATGGGGCCCTTCTGAACTGATCTTCTCAAGACAGTGAATATCTACAATGTCAAAAGATATGTTCTAGAATATGTCAATATATTGAGTTGTGATAGTACAAATGATTCAAAACTTTTTATGGTGATAGTTGAGATGTGGGGATACAACTTTCCATTTCTTTAAAAGGATATTGGACATTCTAGCAGCCTAAAACCATCTTCCAAGTTGTTTATCAAATTCAGGGTGCCCAAAACCACTTCCCATTTTGGATGTAAAAAAGGAACCTTCGGCACCCTATATGGATTTTCGGCCTACAAGTGAAGATATTCCATTTTGGGGCACTATAGGAGTCTCTTAATAATCCTAGAAGTTCTGGAGGCCCCTATCCTCATAAGGGGGTCAAGAATGAAGAATGAGTTCCACCCAAGATTCCTTATCCTCCCGATATCAAGCTAAATGGCGGGCGTTCATTGTGGGGGAGCTAAAAAAATGTAAAGGGAGTTATGGAACATATAATACTACTAGTTTGATTTATTTTGGGTTTTAAAACATTTCATTTAGATGTATTTTACTTTAATTAATCTCATCTTGATTTAACCGAATGAAATGATCTTTACTTTTAACTGGTTAGTGTGATGTTTTGAGTGTTTGACTTATGTTGTACTGATTATATAGCACATAAATCCATTTATTCCCCACTTATTTGAGATTTAAATTTGTTTTGGATGATATTAAACAATTAATGTGATCTGTACATTGTCTATACGATTGTTATGTAAAGGGTTAGATCAACGTGATTTGATATAAGAGCATGGAATGTAATCAGGATTCTGATTGATTTTAACCAAAGAATTACATCCAACCTTAATTAATCTCCAAGAATAATGAGCTTTAAAAGTGCGTACTAAACTCACCATTAACACTTTTATATCATACTTAATAAACACCACCTTTTCTTTAAAACTATTAAATTCTTTAATTTAGTCATTTCATCCTAAAACTGTTTTCTAAACCACACCCTATTTAAGTACATCTTATTAAAAACGCACACTCTAAACCCACCAACAATACTAGAGAGACGACTTACTGTCTAACTGAAACTATAAATCAACCTTAAAATAATAATCAATTTTCCACGTCATGACAACACGGTCAAATTTTGCCATCATTTTAGGGGAGCTCTTTGGTTTTTAGTGCGTGTTTTTTATAAGGATTTGGTAATTTTGGTGAAAATTAATTTTTTTTCGTATATAAAATTTTAATCCCTATTTTTATGATCTATTTGTAGTGCTTGTTTGGGGCATGACATGTTCTACTTTGGGGGTTTAGCACCTTTTGAACCCGAACCGGAGAGGACCATACGTCAATGACACCAAGACATAGAAGTCAACACTTTTAAGGAGGACACAACGCACATTGAAACTCTTCCTCACACTTCATCTTCTTTTCAAACTGACATCAAAACAAAAATAAACATGTATACCATGGCTAAAAATAGTAGAATAATAAATGAACTAACCTTGCCTGATGTTGATAATCAACCCACATACATTCAATTACAAGGAGAAGAAACCAATTTAGAAATAAAATTTGGTTTAATCCATCTTTTACAAAGATTCCATGGAATTCCTAGAAAGGATCCAGACATGAACAAAAATGAATTTCAAACTATTTGTTCATCATTAAAACCTGCTAATGTGGATGAGGAATAAGTAAATCTTAGAGCATTTCCAATTTCTTTATAGTACACTGCGAATGATTTTTTTAATTATTTAATTCCCCAATAGGCGGTTGGACAGACATGAAACACTTTTTTCTTGAAAAATATTTTCTACCCTCTCAAACTATAATAATAAGGAATGAAATATGTTGTATAAGACAAATCAAGGGGAAACACTTCATCAATGTTGGGAATTATTTAAATGATTATGTTTATGTTGTCCACACCACCAAATAAGAGGCCAACATTTAATACAATATTTTTATGAAGGATTAATCCCTACTGATAGAAATATGATTGATGTTGTTGTAGGTGGCGCACTAGTAGATAACACCCCAATAGCTACAAGGAAATTAATAGAGAACATGGCACAAAACACTCAACAATTTAGTTCAAGGTCCAATGTACCCCTTCGAGGTGTCCATGAGGTGAAAAGTACTAAATTTGAGAAGAAGGTGGACATGAATTTTTAGGAGGTAAGTAGCCTTCAACGACATCTTGCTCTCTCCCAAGGGAAATCTCAATCTCCTCCCATCCATTGTGGAATCTACTCTTCTAACACCCATTAATATGAATGATTTCCCCAATTGACAGAAAATTCAGAGAGATGTGAGGCAATTTTACCAAGACGCCCCTATAACCAACACTTTAGGCAAGAACCATACTATCCACCCTACTCTTGGTGGAAAGAAACCCCAGATTATAGAAAGTGGGTATTCAAAATAGCCTCATCAAACATTGAACTAACATGGTCGGGGTAGTTATCCAACACCACCACTCAGAAATCCTCAACCACCCCTAATGTCCTTTACAACCACCCCCTCTAAAACCTAAGCCTAGCTTAGAAGATATGATGAAACAAATGGATTACAATAATGTCCAATTCCAACCAAACTACCAAGAATCCATTCAAGACCTAAAAACCCAATTAGGCAAAATAGCTAACTCAGTTGGTGAAATTCAATGTCATGGGTCAGTTAAACTTTCCTCTCAACCATTTTTTATCCCTATAGATAAAGAAAAAGTTAGTGACATCACCCATAGGAGTGGAACAAAGCAAGAAAGTAAAATGGATCCTATATTAGAGTCATCCCCTCCTGTGTAAACCTTCAACCCATCCATTAAAAATATTCCAAATGTTGAAGAAAGTTGTCCTGGGAAAAGCCCTTCCAAATGAAAGAGTGTGTATATTGATGAGTCACCTAACCCAACCATTTCTCTTCCATTTTCCCAAAGGGACTTCTTACCATGAAAATAAAAGGAAACTGATCATGAAAAGGAAATATTAGAAATTTTCATGAATGTGCAAGTTAACATACCATTGATTGATGTTGTGAACCAAATTCAATGGTACACCACGTTTCTGAAGGAGATGTGTATACAACGAAGGCGACTTCGTGGAGGTGAAAAGGTTATCTTGGGGAGGAATGTATCATCATTGATAGAGCCATCAATACCCTCCAATTGCAATGATAATGGAACATTCTCAATTTCCTGCACCATAGGGGGTATTCATTTTCTAATATTTTTCTTGATTTAGGATATTCTATAAATGTGATGCCTCACACTATTTACTCAACATTGCATGTTAGGGAACTGAATCCCACTGAAATTATTGTTCAAATGGATAACCTAAGTACCGCACACCCCTCTAGTGTGTAAGAGGGTGTTTTGTGAGGGTTAAAAATTTAATTTTTCCTGTTGACTTTTATGTGCTTAAAAAAGAGGATGATAAGATGAATGGACATGCCCTGATTATATTGGGGAGACCCTTCTTGAAAACTGAGAAAACAATAATTAATGTCCAAAATGGTACATTATCTATGGAGTTTGGTGGTAACATTGTTCACTTCAATATCCTTGATTCCATGAAGCACCCCTCAGAAGAACATTCTTCCCTCTCAATTAATTCTATATATGTACTCCCTTCCCATGATAAAACATCATTTCATTTCCCTGATCCCCTATCTGAGTTTTATTCATTGATAGAAAGGCTGTAAAATGATCATTCATTCATTTGGGTAGTGGTCAAGAAAGGTTTCGTGAATGTTAATTGATTGATGAATTCTTGAACACTGAGGATCCACTGACCAACGATGATACTGTTAAGCTTATAAAATCTCATTCCTCATTCACGGATAAAACCATTGAGTTGTTAGATGAGAGTAGTGATTTATAACTTTCACAGACTCTCATATCAATCCAAAATACACCTCAATTAGATGTTAAACAACTGCCTCAAGATTTATAATATTTATATCTTGAGAATGGAAACAAGTATCCCATCATCATTTCTAGTTCAATCCCTTTGGAGCATAAATTGAAACTTCTTGAACTTTTGAGGGTGTATAAAAAAGAATTAGGATGGAACCTTATGTTCATTCCATTTATTAGCCGTCAATTTATACATATAATATTTTATAATATGATGAGGATAAACCAATGAGGCTGGAGCAACGTCGACTAAACCCAAAACTCCACGAATTTGTGAAAAATGAGGTAACAAAATTATTGGTTTCTAGAATCATTTACCCCATCTCTAATAGCCAATGGGTCTGTCCCATTCAAGTAGTTCCTAAAAAAACTAGCCTTATAGTAATTAAAAATTAAAATAATGAATTGGTTCCAACTCATTTGCAGAATAGTTGGCGGGCCTACATTGACTATTATCGACTAAACCAACACACTAGGATGGACCATTTTCCTTTTCCATTAATTGACCAAATACTAGAGAGGTTAGTAGGTAAGTCCTAATACTGTTTTCTTTTAAGTGTATTCTGGATACTTTTAGATCCATAAATCCCCTGAGGATCAAGAAAAGACAACCTGCACTTTCCCCTTTGGCACATTTGCATATAGGAGGATGCCATTTGGTCTGTGCAATGATCTAGGTATTTTCCAACGATACATCGTTAATATTATTTCAGATTTCCTGGTGAAATTCATGGAAGTATTCATGTATGATTTCACTATTTATGGATGTTATTTTGATGAATGATTGAGTGTTATCACATTATTCCTACACTACTGTATTGAAAATAATCTTGTATTAAATTATGAGAAATTCTATTTCATGGTGTGACAGGGTATAGTTTTGGGGCTTGTCATTTTTGGGGATGGTATCCATGTAGATAAATCAAAAGTGGATTTCATTTCTTCACTACCATTCTCCAAAAATGTAATGGATGTGCAGTCTTTCCTGATTCATGTGGGATTTTACCATTGTTACATGTGTGACTTTAGTAAAATTGCACTCCCCCTCTCCCTATTATTCCAAAAAAGAAAAAGAATTTTTTTCTAAAGTATGTGAGGAAAATTTTAATAAATTAAAATGGAGTCTCACGTCACCCCTATTAATCCAACCACCTTGGTGGGATTTACCATTTAAGATCATGTGTGATGCATTTAACTATGTAGTTGGGGCGGTTTTGTCACAATGGGTTGATCAATCTTCAGATGTCATAGCCTACGCCTCGTGTACTTTAAAACCTACCCAAGAAAACTACATCACAACTAAAAAAGAATACCTTGACACTGTGTTTTATGTGGAGAAATTCAGGTCATACCATTTGGGGTACAAATTCATTGTGTTCTCAGACCATGCATCCCTCCAGTATCTCCTTAAGAAATCGGAATCCAAACCACATATCAGTCGTTGGATGCTCCTCCTTCAACAATTCAATCTTGAAATTTGAGATAAAAAAGGATCAGAAAATGTGTTGGCTGACCATATCAGTAGGATCCTCTCATCCTCATAAATTTAATCATCCCCTTATATTCCCCTTAATGACATGTTTCCTGGTGAGCAATTTTATCGAGTGGAAGATGTTATTCCTTGGTATTCTGAAATTTTAAGTTATTTGGTAGCATCTTTCCTTCATACTGATTTCAAAAAAGAAAGTTAGTCATCTAAAACATGAGTCACGTTGGTACATTTGGGATGACCCTTACCTTTTGAACATCGATAGTGATCAAGTCCTTAGGTGTTGTGTTCCCCATAGTGATTTACAGTACGTCCTTAGATTATGCCACAATTTTGCTTGTGGGATTCACTTTTTTCCCCAATGGACTGCGTGTAAAATACATGATTCTGGTCTCATTTGCCCAGCACATTTTTGGGATGCCAATGTTTTTTTGTTAAATCTTGTCCTCATTTTCAAATAATGGGTAATATATCTAAAAGAAATGAAAGTACACAAATACCATTTCTCTTTGATGACATTTTTTATGTTTGGGGTATTGACATTATGGGGCCATTTCCCAATTCCTTCGGAAACTTGTAAATTCTTCTGGTAGTTGATTATGTGTAAAAATAGGAAGAGGCACGAGCTACAAGAACTAATGATTCTAAAGTAGTTGTAGAATTTTTGAGAACCCAAATTTTCTCAAGGTTTGGTTTACCTAGGTTCATCATCAGTGACTGGGGTTCTCATTTCTACAACCAAACTATGCAATCACTTTTTCGTCGGTATGTGGTATGTCATCGAGTGTCTATTTCATATCACCCACACATTAATGCTCAATTCGAGGTGTCAAATAGAGTGGTAATACAAATTCCTAAAAAACTATTCAACCCGATAAAAAATATTGAAGTCTTAGACTTGATGATTCATTATGGGCCAACCGTACCGCTTTCAAAACTCCCATTTGAATGTCACCATATCATCTTGTGTTTGGAAAGAGTTGTCACCTCCCTATTTATATTGATCACCAGGCCTACTGGGCCATCAAACAATACAATGTGAATCATTATGTTGCAGGTTCCCAATGGAAGCTGTAGATTTAGGAGTCAGAGGAAATGAGAAGAGACGCATATGAGAACGCTAGAATTTATAAGGAGTGAACCAAGGATGCCCACGACTATATTATGCTTCATATTCAGTTCCACATTGGGATGATGGTCCTTCTTTACAATTAAAGGTTGAAGTTGCATCTAGGTAAGCTTTTTTCTCACTGGTTTGGACCATAAACTATTACTAATTCCTCTCCATTTAGTGTTTTCCAAGTTCAAAATGAAGAAACCAAGAAAACCTTCACTGTGAATGGGCATCAACTGAAGTGCTTGAATGAATCCATTCCAGAGTCCCTCATGGAGGAACTCTAAGTTCTAGAGGTAGTCTGTGAATGCCACTTACCTAGTTTTATCCTTCCTTACTACATTCTCTTTTATTACAGTGAGGACACTGCACATTCTAGGTGTGGGGGTTGGATACATTCATAGGTTCATTAGGATTTCCATTTTCTTTCTTCTTTATTTCCTTGTTTAATTAGGATTTCCATTTTCTTTCTTCTTTTTTCTATTTTATTCCTTATTTATGGAATTTTCATTTTTCCCCATCAAAAATTTCTACACACATTTGGTGACCATAAAGGGGGGAAAGTAAAAATACCCTAAAGTAGGAAAAAAGATTATTTTTCTTAACATCAGTGAGTGATTTTTTAGTGAGTTTGTTTTTTTCCAATGATATAAATGTTTGTACCTATGTGAAAACTTGGAGATGATTTATGCCCCTTATGTGAGTTGTTTTTTGGGAAATTGTGTCACAAATATATCCACATATTTTTGCACTAAACCACAATGTGTGAATTTTTTTATTTAATATAAGGTAAATATATGTTAGGTTAATATTATTCAGATTTGAAATATATTTCCATACATTCGTTCCTTAACCAATATGTTTCATTACTATACTTGATTGACATATTCATGTGTACCTAATGTCTGACTGTTGTACACCCTAAAAAATGGGTTGGTTCTTGAGTAGGTTAAAAACTACTCCTCTTAAACCTTTGATCTTGTTAAAACTATTGCAATTAGTGTTGTGAGGAGATCAAACAAGGGATGAGAGATGAGTGTGATATTTGTTTCAAATTCATCTTCTAAAAAGAAAAAAATAAATAATTGAGGGGAGTGACGAAATGTGCAAAAAATGGGGATATCTAGGCCGGGAGCTTATTTTTTGACTTCTGTGAACACTTTTGTGAGTGGGTCTTGAAATATGATTACCAATAATGTAGGTATGGTTTGGTGGAAAAAATCATTTAAGCTGAAAAATGTTAAGATAACATATATTTATTGGATCGAAAGTGGAACAAATAGCAGGGAATGGTTTTTACACACAAAAATGGAGAATCAGTGTCATGGTTGACTTCTTAATTCCATTATTGATTTGGTATCATGAATCTATTTTAATTTCTATATGATATGATTTATGAGACATCTTTTTCTATTTTCACTTGGAAGAACTCCTTGGTGTGGTTCGTTCATTGATCACATTACTTTAATTAAAATTTCCCAAATGTAAAGTCTTTATGATGTTGGGAATATGTACAGGTATCATTCTTATTTTGGATATGCGACTTTGCACAGGAGTGCCAATGGTTAGATGTGGGTGTGTGATCACATAGATATTCATTATTTAATTTCACCCTTACACCATAATTTTAAACTACTTTTGTAATGAATAATGATAATATATTAATAAATTGCACTAAGTATTTTATTCAATTAGTTGATTTTTATCAATATTAAAATGGGAAATTATACTTGTTTTGAAATTTTTATTGATGGTGGATGTGATTTGGAGCCTCGTAGATCATCAAGAAGAAAAATGGGCTAAACTACATCGAATCCCATGGACATATGTCCACTGTTATAAATAGTACATGAAATCCATGAATCAAAATTGGCTGAAATTTTGGGTACGATCCAACATCTAATATTCCACATTTCATATGAAATAACCCAATCCTGATTCGGCTTCTATGGGGACCATCTGAACTGATATATCCAAGACACTGAATATCGACAATGTTAAAAGTGGCATTCTATAATATGTCAATATCTCGAGCTAAGATTTTCCAAATGATTCCAAACGTTTGGTGGTGATAGTCACAATTTGGGGATACAACTTTCTAGTTTTTTCAAAAAGGAGATTCGGAATTCTATTAGGTGAAAATCATCCTCCACGTTTTTTTATCAAATTCAAGGTGCAAAAAAACCACTTCCCATTTTGGCTATAAAAAGGATACATGGGAACCCCATTTGGATGTTCGGACAAGAAATGAAGCTCTCCCATTTTTAGGCCCAAGAGGAGTATGTTCATCATTCTAGAAGTTATGGGGGACCCTATCCTCATTGGGGGATCAAGAATGAAGAATGAGTTCCGCTGGAGCTTCCTCATCCTCCCGATGTCGAGCTAAACGGAGGAAATTTCTTTTGAGGGAGCTACACACAAAAAAGGGATTTCCAGAACATGTACTACTACTAGTCTGATGTATTTTGTTTTTGAAAACATTTAATTTAGAAGTATCATACTATGATTTATCTTGGTTTGATTTAACCGAATGAAATTCTCTTTACCTATAACCGGTCGGTGCGATGTTTTGAGTGTGTTACTTGTGTTGTTCCGATTTGACAACACAAGAATCCATTTCTTTCCCACTTATTTGAGATTTCAATTTGCTTTGGAAGCTATTATACCATTTATGTGATCTAGACCTTGTCTATATGATTGTAATGTCATGGTTTGGCTCAACGTGCTTTGATATAAGAGGGTGGAATGTAATCAGGATTCCGATTGATTTCAAAAAAAATATTTACATCAAACCTTAATCAATTTCAAATAACAATGAGCTTTAAATGTGTGTAGTTAACCCCCCATGAACCCTTTTATATCATAATTAATAAACACCACCTTTTCATTCCAACTATTAATCTCTTTAATTAAGTCATATCATCCTAAATCTATTTTCAAAACCACCCCATATTTAAGTACTTATTATTAAAAATGCACACTCTAAACCCACCAACACTCCTTGGGAGATGACCTAGGTTCTTCCCTAGACAATAAATCAACCATAAAATCATAATAAATTTTCCACATCATGAAAATGCAGTCAATAGTTTTTCTAAACTGATAAGATTAAAGGACCACATTTATGTAGTGAAATTCTCCACATGAAAAATAAACAGTATTCTTGAATTGAATGACAATATAAAAAACTAAATGAATCATATTATAGAATTATTTTTTTATAATTATACCTTAAATACACAATACATCAAAATTGATAATTAAATAATTTAAAAAGAGTATGATTACGTTATACAATATACAAGTGACCCAAAAATTATTATAGGGATAAATCAATCAAATTGGATAAAAACATATCAATGTATCAATATGTCTAGAACATTGAAAATGTTAACCCATTGATTTTTCACACTTCAACTGAATCATCTATGGAATAGTATGTATATATATATATATATTATTTTTTTCTATTTTTAGGAAAACTAAAATTTATTAGTCTTGATTTATAATTATACCCCTACATTAATGGATCTATATAATGATTCCTATAATGAATATTCTCCATTAATTTCATCGATATAACAATGTCACATCAAATTCAATTATGGAAAATTACCTTTTGAACCAATATTTCATCAAAAAATTTTCCATGAAAGAAATAATCATCAATTC
The DNA here is from genome assembly GCA_963277665.1 of Viscum album. Classification (NCBI taxonomy): domain Eukaryota; kingdom Viridiplantae; phylum Streptophyta; class Magnoliopsida; order Santalales; family Viscaceae; genus Viscum; species Viscum album. The sequence goes on along the minus strand of OY728138.1, from coordinate 122,945,819 downwards.
CAAATTAATGAATCCTAAATATCTTCATCCCGAATAGATGAATCCTTTTATGAAATGAGACTACAAACAAATATAATAGTCTCTAACATGAAGGGAACATCTATGAATTTAATGGAACACCAAACACTAGTGACAATTATTTAATCATCAACATCAATAGTAATACTTTATTTTCATCCCTTCAACTTTTTATGAATAAAATTCCAATTGAATATGATTACTACATCAAATTTTTTATAATTCTATCCTTCAATAATAATTAATATATATTTTTAATTTTTGGGATATTTTTATTTCTATGTCACACCATCCCTTAAAACATAATAGATGATGATGAAAATTTTATCGTTCTTTGAATTAGTCAATAAATTCTTCACAATATGATATATTTTCTGGCTGTAAAAAAGAAAAAACCCATTTTTTGAAACTCCTTTAATGTAATTAATTATTTTATATTTATAGGCCTCTAATTTATTTGCATTCATGTCAGCCATATTCATAAATTACATAGTTAAATGTTAATAAAAAGGATTATAATCATGAAATGAAACAAATTGTTGTCTATATAAAAGTGATAACATAACACACTATACAAAGATGTTCATCAATATAACCTCTAAATTCATCATCATATTACATCTATAGAAGTTTATCCATTATGAAAAGAAATTGTTGTTTTTATACAATTAAAATATTAAATAATCTACTACACTACATCACATTGATCCTTTACCAAAGCAATTATATACTACAACATTACTCAAACTACATGAGAAATGTAGTATAATTCATTGAACATGGTCTTCATTGATCATTCACCCAAATATATAAACAATACATTTCTTATGTACGTAATGATAAATATTTTTAGAGGATTTTCATTAGATATAATTTTTTTTCTCAACAAATGTTTTTTTATTAGTTAATATTTTTTCTATTTTATTATATAAAAAAATTACATAAAATAATATTTTTTAAAATAAAATCATCACAAAATATTTTATATAATGAGTAAAATAATAAAAAACATAAATTTCTTCAATACAAATTTAATCATAATAATTTTAATTTAACTCATTTTCATATCATTGATTGAATCCATATGAGGACCATCTATGAAATAATCATATTTAAATTAATGTGGAATTATATACCATAAAGTATTGAATACCATTAATTAATAATCCACATTTCATATCAAATACCCCAGTCCTGATTCGGCTTCTATGGGGCCCATCTGAACTGATCTGTTCAAGACACTGAATATCTACAAAGTCAAAATATGTATTTCGAAATATGTTAATATCTTGAGCTGTAATTGTTCATATGATTCCAAAAATTTGGTGCTGATAGTCATGATGTGGAACTATAACTTTCCAGTTTTGCTAAAAAGGATATTCAACATTCTAGTAGCCTAAATCCATCCTCTAAGTTGTTTATCAAATTTAGGTTGCCCCAAACCACTTCCCATTTTGGCTATAAAAAGGAACCTTGGTCACCCCTTTTGGATGTTCGGCCAAGAAGTGAGGCTCTTCCATTTTGGGTCCCTAGAGGAGTCTCTGCCTCATCCTAAAGTTCAGGAGGCCCCTATCCTCATAGAGGTAACGAAAATGAAGAAGGAGTTCTACCCTAGCTTCATCCTCCTCCCGATGTCGAGCTAAACAATGGGTGTTCATTGTGAGGGAGCTACACACATGGAAAGGGAGTTCTGGAACATGTACTACTACTGGATTGATGTATTTTCCATTTGAAAACATTTCATTTAGAAGTATATTACTTAGATTTATCTTGGTTTGATTTAACCGAATGAAATTCTCTTTCATTTTAACCCGTTAGTGTGAAGTTTTGAGGGTGTGAATTGTGTTATTTTGATTGGACAACACAAGAATTATTTTTCATACCCACTTATTTGAGAATTAAATTTTTTTGGAAGCTATTATACAATTTATGTGATCTAGACCTTGTCTATATGATTGTTATTTCAAGGCTTGGCTCAGTGTTCTTTGATATAATAGGTTGGGAAGAAATCGGGATTCCAGTTGATTTCAGCCAAATAATTACATCAAACCATAATTAATCTCCAATAAAAATGAGCTTTAAATATGTGTATTGAACTCACCATTAAACCTTTAATCTCATAATTAATAATCACCACATTTTCATTAAAACTATTAAACTATTTAATTAAGTCATTTCATCATAAAACTGTTTTAAAAACCACCCCTTATTTAAGTACTTCTTATGAAAAACACATACTCTAATCCCACCAATTCTCCTTGAGAGATGACCTAGTGTCTTCCCTATACTATAAATCAACCTTAAAATGATAATCAATTTTCCATGTCATGGCAATGTGGTTAAATTTTAGCATCGTTGCTGGGGAACACTTTGGTTTTTATTACCTGTTTTTTATAAGGTTTTCGTAATTTTCGTGAATATTTATTTGTTTTCTACTATACATTTTCAATCGCTTTTTGTTATGATCTATTTTTAGTGTTGGTTTGGTGCATGATGCGTTCTAATCTGGGGTATTTAGAACCTTTCGAACCATAACTGGAGAGGACCCTATGTTAGTGACACCAAGACACACTAATCAACACTTTGAAGGTGGACACACTGCACATTGAAACTCTTCCTCACACTTCATCTTCTTCTATAACTGTTATCAAAACTAAAATAAACATGTATAAAATCGATGAATATAATGAAACACTAAATAAACTAATCACACCTGATGTTTATATTTATCACATATACATTCAATTACAGGGTAAGGAACCCAATTTTGAACAAAAATATGGTTTAATTAATCTTTTACCAGGATTCCATGGACTTATTGGAATGGATACACACAAGAATATAAAATAAATTCATACATTTTGTTCAACATTAAAACCTACTAATGTGGATGAGGAACAAGTAATGTTTAGATAATTCCCATTTTCATTAGAAGACACTGTGAAAGATTGGTTGTACTATTTAATTCCCTAATAAGAGGTTGGGCAGACATGAAACACCTTTTTCTTGAAAAATATTTTCTAGCCTCTAAAACTGTAATATTAAGTAATAAAATATGTGGTATAAGACAATCACATGGGGAGACACTTCATGAATATTGTGAATGATTGAAATGATTATGTTCAAGCTATCCACGCCACCAAAAAAGTGACCAACATTTAATAAAATATCTTTATGAAGGTTTAGTCCTTATTGATTGAAATATGATTGATGCTTCTACAGGTGATGAGATGGTATATTAGACCCCAATTACATCAAGGAATTTAATTGAGAACAAGTCACAAAACACTCAACAATTTATTTCAAGGTCCAATGTACCCATTCGAGGTGTCCATGAGGTGATAAGTACTGAATTTGAGAAGAAGGTGGACACAAAGTTTAAGGGGGTAAGTAGCATTCAACAATAACATGCAATCTCCCCAGGGAAATATTAATTTCCTCCTCCCATACATTTTGGAATCTTCTCTTCTGACACCCATTATTCTGACTAATGCCCCCAATTTATAGAAAATTCTATGATTTTTGAGGAAATATTCCCAGGACGCCCCTATAACCAACCCTTTAAGCAAAAACAGTACTATCCATCGAACCCTATGTGGAAAGAAAACCAAACTTATAGGAAATGGGGGTATTCGAACCATTATCATCAACCATGTAACCAACAAGATCAGGGTAGTCATCCACCACCACCACCTAGAAATCCTCAACCACCCCAAAGGCCTTTCCAACCACCCTCTCCAAAACCTGAGCCTAGCCTAAAAGATATTATGAAACAAATGGATTCCAAGAATATCCAATTATAAAAAACCACCCAAGAATCCATACAAAACCTAAAAACCCAATTAGGCCAACTAGCTAACTCAGTGGGTGAAATTAAATGTCATGGGTTAGGTAAACTTTCCTCTCACCCATTATTTATCCATTGTGATAATTGAAATTTTAGTTTCATCGCCCATAGGAGGTGAAAAAAACATTAAAGTAAAATGGATCCTACATTAGAATCATTCCCTCCGGAGGAAACCACCATCCCAACCATTAAAAAGGTTCCAAATGTTGAATAACCTTGTTCTAAGAGAATCCCTTCCAAATGAAAGAGTGTGTACATTGATGAGTCACCTAGCCCAACCATTACCCTTTCATTTTCTCAAAGTGCCACCTAACCTTGAAAAGAAAATGAAACTGATCATGATAAGAAAATATTATAAATTTTCAATAAAGTGTAGGTTAACACCCCATTAATTGATGTTGTGAAGTTAATTCTAGAACACGCCATGTTCTTGAAGGATATGTGTGCACACTGAAGGAGAATTCATGGAGATAAAAAGGTGAGCTTGGGGAGGAATGTATCAGCATTGATAGAGCCATCACTACCCAGTAAGTGAAATGATCCTAGAACATTCTCAATTCCGTGCACCATTGGGGAGTATTATTTATCTAATGTTATGCTAGATTTAGGTGCATCGATAAATGTGATTCCTCACACTATTTACACAACATTGAAGGTCAGGGAACTGAATCCCACTAGAATTATTGTTCAAATGGATAACTGAAGTACCGCACACCCCTCTAGTGTGTTAGAGGATATTCTTGTGAGGGTTCAAAATTTAATTTTTTGTACTGACTTTTATGTGCATAAAATGGAGGATGATATGATGAATAGACATGCCTGATTATATTAGGGAGACCCTTCGTGAAATCTGCCGAAACCATAATTAATGTCCACAATGGTGCATTATCTATGGAGTTTTATGGTGACATTTTACACTTCAAAATACTTAATGATATGAAGCACCACTCTGGGAACATTCTTCTCTCTCTATTAATTATATAGATGTACTCCCTTCCCTTGAAAAAACATCATTTCATTTCCCTAATCCCCTTTCTATGTTTTCTTCATTATTAGAAATTCAAGAAAATGATTCATGCATTGAATGTTGTAGTGGTCTAGATATGTTTCTTGAATGTTCATTGATTGATGATTTGATTGACACTGAGGATCCACTATCCAACGATGATATTTCTATTCTTATAAAATCTCATTCCTCATATTAGGATGATACCATTGGGCAATTAGATGAGATTTGTGGTCTCTCACTTACACAAACACTTCCACTAATCCAAAATCCACAGAAATTGGAACTTAAACAAATACCTCAAGATTTAAAATATTCATATCTTGAGAATGGAAACAAGTTTCCCATCAACATTGCTAGTTTACTCACTCCTAAGCCTGAATTGCGACTACTTGACCTTTTGAGGGTGTATAAACAAGCATTTGGATGGACCCATGTGGTCATTCTTGGTATTAGCCATCAGTTTATACACATAATAATTTATTAAATGATGAGGGTAAACTAGTGTGGCAGGCACAACATCGACTAAACCCAAAACTCCTATAAGTTGTGAAAAATGAGGTAACAAAATTATTGGCTACTGGAATCATTTAACCCATCTCTGGGAACCAATGGTTTAGTCCCATTCAAGTAGATCCTAGAAAAAATAGCCATACAATAATCAAAAATGAAAACAATGATTTGGTTCCATCTCATGTGTAGAATAGTTAGCGTGTCTGCATAGAATATCACCGACTAAACCAACACACTAGAAAAATACCATTTTCCTTTTCCATTCATTGACAAAATGCTAGAGAGGCTAGCATGTAAGTACTACTACTATTTCCTTAATGGGTATTCTAGATACATTTAGATCCATATTCCCCCTGAGGATCAGGAAAATGAAACCTTCACTTGCCCCTTTGGTACATTTTCATAAAGAAGGATTCCATTTGGTCTGGGCAATGCTCTTGGTAATTTCCAACGATGCATGGTTAGTATTTTTTCAGATTACCAAGATAATTTCATGGAATTATTCATGGATGATTTCACTATTATAGGTATTCTTTTGATGAATGTTTGAGTAGTATCTCTTTAGTCTGACATCACTGTATTGAAAAGAATATAGTAATAAATTTTGAGAAATTCCATTTCATGGTGCGACCAGGTATAGTTTTGGGCATTTTATTTCTCAGGTTGGTATCTAAGTAGATAATTCTAAAGTGGATGTCATTTTTCCACTACCATTTCTGAAAAATGAATGTGATGTGAATTATTTCCTAAGTCATGCTAGATTTTTCCATCATTTCATTTAGGACTTTTGTAAAATTGCACTCCCCCTCTCCCTATTACTGTAAAAAAGAAAAAGAAATTTTATTATAATTTATGTGAGGAAAATTTTAATAAGTTAAAATGGAGTCTCACATCACCCTTGGTAATCCAACCACCTTAGTGGGATTTACCATTTGAGCTCATGTGTGATGCCTCTAACTATGTAGTTCGGCCAGTTTTGTCACAAAGGGTTGACTGAGATTCACATGTCATAGCCTATGCCTCACATACTTTGGACCCTTCCCAAGAAAACTCTATCACAAATAAAAATTTATTCCTTGCCATTTTGTTTTCCTTGGAAAAAGTCAGGTCATACCTTTTTTGTTAAAAATTCATTGTGCTCTCCGACCATGCAGCCCTCTGGTATCTCCTTAAGAAACCAGAATCCAAACTACATCTCATTCGTTGGATGCTCCTTCATCACGAATTCGTTGGATGCTACCATCCTCATATATTGACTCATCCATATGTATTCCCATTAGTGACATGTTTACTGATGAGCAATTGTACTGAGTGCATGATTTTATTTCTTGGTAGGCTGAAATTGTAAATTATTTGGTAGCATCTTGCATTCCTACTGATTTCAACAAAAAACAAGTCAGTCATCAAAAACATGAGTCACATTGGTACATTTGGGATGACCCTTACATTTGGTACACATGTAGTGATCATGTCCTTAGGCATTATGTTCCCCATAGTGAGGTTCAGTCCATCCATAGAATCAGCCAAAGTTTTTCTTGTGGGGTCCACTTTTCTCCACAATGGACTACTCGTAAAATCCATAATTCGGGTCTCTTTTGGCAAAAACTTTTTTGGGATCCCCATGTATTTTGTAAATCTTGCCCTAATTTTCTATGAATGGGTAATGTATCAAAGATAAATGAAATTAACCAAATACCATTTCTCTTTCATGAAATTTTTGATGTTTGACATATTGACTTTCTGGGGCCATTTCCAAATTCATTTTTAAACATGTATGTTCATCTGGTATTTGATTACATGTAAAAATTGTTAGAGGCACTGAGCTAAAAGGAATGATGATTAAAAGGTAGTTTTATAATTTTTGAGAACCCAAAATTTCTCTAGGTTTGTTTTACCTCAGTTCATCATTAGTGATCAGGGTTCTCATATTTTCAACTGAACAATTCTATCATTTTTGTGTCAGTATGTGGTCAGTCATCAAGTGTCTACTGAAAATCACCCACAGACCAATGGTAATGCCATGGGGTCAAATAGGGAGATAAAACAAATTATTTAAAAAAATTGTTCAACCCAATAAAAAAGATTGAAGTATTCAAAATTTATGATTCATTCTGGGCCTACCATAATGCTTTCAAAACTCTCATTGGAATGTCAACATATCATCTTGTACTTGGAAAGAGTTGTCACCTGCCTATTTAGATTGAGCACCAGGCCTACTAGTCCATCAGACAATGAAAATATATTCATTATATTGTGGGTTCCCAAAGGAATTTTTAGATTCAAGAGTTGGAGGAAATGTGAATAGATGCATATAAAAACTCCAAAATTTATAAAAAGTTATCCAAGGCTTCCCATGACCATCTTATCCTTCATCGTCAGTTCCACATTGGGAATAAGGTCCTCATTTACAATGCAAGGCTGAAGGTTCATCCAGGTATGCTTTGTTCCTACTGGTTTGGACCATAAACTATTACTAACATCTCTCCATTTAGTGTTGTCCAGGTTCAAAATGAAGAAACCAAGAAATATTTCACTGTAAATGGGCAGCAATTGAAGTGCTTCCATGAATCCATTCTGGAGTCCCTAATGAAGTAAATTTGAGTTCTAGAAGTAGTCTATGAATGACACTTTCCAGGTTTTATCCGTCCTTCCCACATTCTCTCTTATTAAAGTGAGTACACTGCACATTCTATAAGTGGGGGGGGGGTGGATACATTCCAAGGTTCATTAAGATTTCAATTGTGTTTCTTCTTTATTTCTTGGGTTCATTGAGATTTCTATTGTATTTCTTATTTCATCTATTTTTAACCTTATTTATGGTATTTTCATGTTTCCCCATAAAAAATTTCAACATGCCTTTGGTGACCATAAAGCGGGGAATGTAGAAATACCATAAATAAGGCAAAAAAGAATATTTTTCTTAACATCAGGAAGTGATTTTTTTGTGAATTTTCTTTCTATCAATGATATAAATGTTTTTATCTATGTGAAACATTTGAGATGATTGATGCCCCTTGTGTGATTTGTTTTTGGGGAAAGCATTTCACAAATGTCTCCAAATATTTTTTCACCAAACCACAATGATTGAATTTTTTTAATAAATATAAGGTAAATATATGTTAGGTTAATATATTTCATATTTTGATGATATTTTCATTCATTCATTCCTTATCTGATCTGTTTCATTACTATACTTGAATGACCTATGTGTGTGTACCTAATGTCTGACTATTGTACGCCCTAAAAATGGGTTGTGTCTTGGGAAGGTCAAAAACCACTCCTTTTAAACCTTTGATCTTGTCATAACTATTGAAATTACTGTCGTGAGGAGATAAAACATGGGTTGAGAGATGAGTGTGATATTTATTCCAGATGATACTTCAAAAAAAATGAGGGGAGTGGTGAAATGTGCAACATATGGGGATATCTAGGTCAGGAGATTATTGTTTGACTTTTGGGAATCTTTAAGTGAGTGGGTCTTGAAATATGATTTCAAATGATATAGGGAAGGTTCGGTGGACAAAATAATTTAAGCCAAAAATGTTAAAATAACATATATTTATTGGATAACAAGTAGAAAGAATAGCAGGGAATGGTTTTTACACACAAACCTTGAGAGTTAGTGTCATGGTTGAGTTTTGAATTCCTTTCTCAATTTGGTATCATGAATCTTTCTGAATTTCACTATTATATGATTTATGAGACATCTATTTCTATTTTAAATAGGATGAACACCTTTATGTGGATCATGCATGGATCAAATTAAATTAATTAAAATTGGCTCAAATGATAAATCTTCATGATTTTGGGAATATATACATGTATCATTATTTTTTTGGATATGTGTCTTTCCACAGAAGTGCCAATGGTTAGGTGTGGGTGTGTGATGGCAGAGCGATTCATTATTCAATTCCACCCTTACACTACTGTTTTAAACTACTTTTGTAAGGAATATTACAAATATAATAATAAATTGCACATAATATATTATTCCATGTATTAATTTTTATCACTGTTAAAATCAACAATTTTACGTGTTTTCATATTTTCATTGAAGGTGGAGGTGATTTGGAGGCTCGAAGATCATTTAGAAGAAAAATGGTCTAAACTGCATCACAACCTCTGGACATATGTCCACAATTTATAATAGTATGAGAAATCCGTGCATCAAAATGGGCTGAAATATTGTGTTCTGATCCAACATTTAATAATACACATTTAATATCAAATAACCCAATCCTGATTCGACTTTTATAGGGGCCATCTGAACTGATATGTCCAAGACACTGAATATCCACAAATCAAAAGTGGTGTTCTGTAATATGTCAATATCTTGATCTATGATTTTCTAAATGAATCCAAACATTTTGAGGTTATATTCATGATGTGGGCCTACAACATTAGAGTTTTGTCAAAAAGGATATTAGAAATTCTAGTAGCTGAAAACCATCCTCCATGTTGTTTATCAAATTTAGGGTGCAAAAAATCACTTCCAATTTTGGCTATAAAAAGGAACCATGGGCACCCCATTTGGATATTCGGCTAAAAATGAGGCCCTCCAATTTTGTGGCCATAGAGGAGTCTCTTCCAAATCCTAGAAGTTCAGGGTTACCCTATTCTCATAGGGGGGTCAATAATGAAGAAGGAGTTCCACTAGAGCTTCATCCTCCTCCCAATGTCAAGCTAAATAGTGGGAATTCATTATGAGGGAGCGACACACATGTAAAGGGAGTTCCAGAACATGTAATACAACTAGTTTGATGTATTTTGGGTTTGAAAACATTTCATTTATAAGTATCTTACATAGATTTATCTTGGTGTGATTTAACTGAATGAAATGATCTTTACTTTTAACCGGTCAGTGTGATGTTTTGGGTGTGTTACTTGTGTTGTTTCAATTGGACAACCCCATAATCATTTTATTCCCCACTTATTTGAGATTTCAATTTGTTTTGGATGATTTTATACCATTCATGTGATCTGGACCTTGTCTATAAGATTGTTATGTCATTGTTTGGCTCAACGTGCATTGATATAAGATCTTGGAGTGTAATCGGGATTCCGATTGATTTAAACCAAAGAATTACATCAAAACTTAGTTAATCTCCAAGAACAAATAGCTTTTAATGTGTGTGGTGAACTCACCCAAAACCCTTTTATCTCATAATTAATAAACACCACCTTTTCTTGCCAACTATTAAAATATTTAATTAAGTCATTTCATCCTAAAACTATTTTCAAAACCACCCCATAATTAAGTACTTCTTATTAAAACCCCACACTCTAAACCCACCAAAACTCCTTGTGAGATGAGCTATAGTCTTCTATAGACAATGAATAAACCTTAAAATAATAATCAATTTGGTACGTCATGAATATGTAGTAAATAGTTTTTCTAAGCTGAGAAGATTAATGGACCACATTCTTGTAGTGAAATTATCCTTGTGAAAAATAAACAATATTCTTGAATTTAATAAGATTATAAAAAACTAAATGAATCATATTAGAGAATTATTTTCTTATAATTATACCTAAAATACAAAAAACATCAAAATTGATAATTAAATAATTTTAAAAGAGTATGATTTCTTTAAACACTATACATGTAACCTATAAATTTATAATAGGGATAAATCAATCAAATCAGATAAAAACCACTCATTGTGTCAAGATGTCTAGAACATTGAAAATGTTAACCCATTGAATTTCCATATATCAACTGACTCATCTATTGAATAGTATATATATATAAATGATTTGTTTTCTATTTTTAGGAACACTAAAAATTATTAGTTTTTTTTATAAAGATACACCTTTATTAATGCATCTATATAATGAATCCTATGAAGAATATGCTCCCCCAATTTTATCAATATAACAATGTCACCTGAAATCAAATTTTGTAAAATTGCCTTTTTAACCGTTATTTCCTCTAAAATAGGTCTATTAAAGAAATAATCAACAAATCCAAATTAATGAATCCAAAATATCTTCATCCATAATAAATGAATCCTTTTATGAAATGAGTCTCCAAACTAATATAATAGTCTCTAACATTAAGAGAACATATATGTATTTAATAGAACTACAAACACCGATGACAATTATTTAATCATCTGCATCAATAGTAATACTTTATGTTCTTCGATTCAACTTTTTATGAATAAAATTCAAATTGAGTATGATTACTTCAACAAATATTTTTTAATTATATCCTTTAATAAATATTCATATATATTTTTAATTTTCGTGATCTTTTTATTTCTATGTCACTCCATCCCCTAAAACCTAATAGATGACCTTATACATGAAGAAAATTTTATCTTTCATTGAATTAGACTATAAATTCTTCACAATATGATATATTTTATGGCTATAAATAAGAAAACCCCAATTTTAGAAACTCCATTAATGTAATTAATTATTTTCTATTTATAGGCCTTTAATTTATGTGTATTCATGTCGGCCATATTCCTAAATTACGTAGTTTAATGTTAATAAAAAGGATTATAACCAAGAAATGATACTTATTGTTGTCTATATAAAAGTGATAACATAACATACTATACTAAGATGTTCATCAATATAACCTCCAAATTCATTATCATATTACATCTATAGTATATTATCCATTATGAAATAAATATATATTTTTATTATATAATTAAAATATAAAATAATCTACTACACTACTTCCCATTGATACATTTCCAAAACTATTTTATACTATATCATAACTCACACTACATGAAAAATTTTGTATAATGCATAGAAAATGGTCTACTTTGATCATTCACCCAAATATATAAATAATATATTTCTTATATATGTAATTTTTAATATTTTTAGAGGATTTTCATTAGATAACATTTTTTTCAACAAATGGGGTTTTTATTAGTTAATATTTTTATCAATATTATTGTATCAAAAAAAATTACATAAATTAACATTTATTATAATAAAATCATCACTAAATACATTATATCTTTATTAAAATAATAAAAATATAAATTTTCGTAAAACAAATATAATCATAATATTTTTAATTCAACTCATTTTCAAATCATTAATTGAATCCATAGGAGGAACCTCTATGAAATCATCATATTTAAATAAGTGTGGAATGATTTTCCCTAAATTATTGAATACCATTCATTAACAAAAAAAATGTTAAATTATTCTTCTAAAAACCTATTCCTAAATAAAAATGATTTGATCAACAAAGTTCAACTACCCATGTAATTAAATAATACCATATTGAAAATAATTGTGCCTATAACAAATGAATTTATTATTTTTTATTATTAGTACAGTACAAAGAATTTATTTTGACATATATAATTCCATAGATGGAAATGTATTTTTATGTCTAACTATCCATTTTGAAAATGATTCAATGTTACAAAATATCTCATTTTCGTAATTGGTGTATGTATAATAATTTTAAAATATATTTTGGGCAAATATATCCATTTTTTCTTCTAATTATCTTTTACAAGTATCCAAGTAATATATTATTTAATATAATCTAAATCAACCTCCAACTAAAATAAATTTCTTTGTGGTTCCTTCATTATTAAAATTTAATATATTATCTCTCATTTTATTCTGGTATAAATTGTATGTTTTTAATTGATATATAACCGAATTTTTTCAAATGTTATGGAATGATAAATAATCTAAATCTATGAAAATTTTTAAATTATTTAGAAGAACGTAATTAATAACAATTCTAGACACATTACTAGGTATATAAATCATAGTTAACCTCTTTAAATGTATCACCTAGAGTTTTTATTGATTGTTATTTCAAATAAATTAAAATTATCATTTATATATTTCATTGAACTAACTCAATCATTCCTTCCACATGGATCTAACTTGGCGTACGTTGCACGCAACACTGACTTGGCATACGATACACAGAACAATTAGTTTCAATGATACATCTCTTTTTATTATTATTTTCCAAATAAGTTAATTCTAACCTAGACATTATAAATTAATTATATGAATGGTAATAACTACTTTTCCAAAATTGAAAATAAAAGATATGATTCTGAGTAATGAAATTATTTGTTTAAAAATATTGTTTCCTCTAATGAAATTATTTTAGTATCCATATAATAGAAATAATTTTAGAGTGTCGTTGTAATTTTTTTGATTAAATTAACATCATTTCTAAATTTGGAATGTCAAAATAATCTTATTGTGTGTTTTCAAATTTCACTGAAAAGTTTCAATTTATGATGAATAGTGGAATATACTACGTTTTAGATAAAAACCAAATTTTTTTAGTTTTAAGTATTTCTTTTAAGTAAAATTGATTTCAATGTCACCATAGATAAATAATATATATATTAATCCAATAAAGCCGTTGGAATCATTTTACAATAGAATTAGATATAAAAATATTATTGAACTTTTGAACATCTCTTTTACCAACCTTCTAGCCACATTTGTGAGATAAAAATTAGACATAATTTTACCACTTATGTGAATTTAATATTGAATAACTGACATACATGGTGGTAACCAATATCAGAAATGTGATTTAAAAAGATCAAAATATTTTTTGGTGATTAGCAGCTTTAAAATTTTATTAACCACAATTAATGGTAAAGAGGGAAATTAAAGATAAAAATAATATTATAATAATAAAAAATTATGCTAAGAGATTTCCTAATATAATTTTATATGTGTTTCTCGACCGAAATAAACCTTATTTCAAAATTATGACCGTCATTAAGCCACTTGTGTTAGATTTTGGAATTTATTATATTTTATTTCTAGAAGATTTAATACGGTCATATTAAAATTTTAATAAATACATAATTTTTCATATTTGGTTATACACATGATAAATTATAGTGTAATTAATCATTTGAAATATAATAAATTTATATTTATCCTGATAATTTATTTTTCTTTTTTATAGAATATTTTACTAATTAATATTATGTACAATAATGATGCCTTAATTATTTAATTAATTGAGTTATCAAATAATTGATAATAAGAATAATAAAAATATATAACATAGTTAATTAATGATATAATCAAATTTTGTGGATATCTTATACATTATAGAGATATATTTGATTTTTTTTTTTGAATTTATCATGCTTTTTTGATATTTTATATATGAAAATATTGAGTTGTATCAAAATTGACATAAATGAGACTTTTAAATAAATAATATTTTATTAAATGTTATAAAATTTATAAATACATCTGTATCTACCTAATAACATGTATACTATTAAATATTCATTTAATTATCCATTTTGGGTATGCTGGGGATTTTTTTTACTATGTTATCCCTATAGAGTAAAAAGAAAAGTTTCCACCTTAAGAGATAAATTGTCTAACTAAAGGTTAAATCTAAATGATAATGTTTATTATATCACATAATCATGAATAAAATTAATTTATTAGAATTATTTAGACCAATATTCATTTAAAATTTTAAATAAATCACTTTGGATCTATTTGAAATTGAAAATCAATTTATAATAAATTAATTATTTTTGGATTTTTATATACTGCTCGTCCTCCCTCTTATAAAAGTGAACACATCTTTCTCATTTATTCACACCTCTAGTGCCATTTGTCTTGACCAAACCCTGACTATTTCTTCTCTAAACATAGTTACCTTAATCATCGAGTCCTTCCGATGGGTAGAAGGGAAATCAGGGAAGCCTTTTGGTACAAATTAAAATGAGTTTCCAGATTAAGAGGTAATGTCTTCTATTAAGTTCCTTTCAATTATTTTCAAACACCAAACCCTCCAGTATATTTATTAAATTATGGTATGAAAACACTAATATCCTCAATATAATATGATGTTATTATTGTTAGTGTTTTACATATACTTAAACACACCTCTGCCTAAAGTATAATGATCATACAATTTCTTTGTGCGCCGAACTACTGCCTCAGAAAAAATTATTGTTTATTTTCCATTTACCACCAATAATGGTTGAAATTATAATAGAAAATCTATATATATATATATATCATATATTTTATTTATTATGTATTTAAGCTATAATATTCCTTTTTAAAACTCATAGAACTTTACCTTATATTTGACGTTAATATGATAATCTTGTTTGAGGGTGTGTGGACTAACACCACCTCAATGTGATGTGATTTGTTCAGAAACCATATGGAATCATTTAATTATGTTATATGATAAAAAATGATACTGGAATAATGATATATATACAAACATATATATATATATACATATGAAATTTAAAAACTATCATTCAACAAGATAATGAAAAACAAAAACATCATTCTTGTGTATGTACAACCTACCATCTCTAGGAACAATTTATTACATTTTGTACTTCAGTATGAAAAAAAAATTCACAATTTAAAAATACATTACATATGTTATTTTAATATCATGATCAACATTCTAGAATAATTATTTCAATATAAGGACCATTGATATAACAAATTAAGATACATGTGATGAACGGAGTTAATATTACCCGATGTAAGTCCTTAACATAGGATAATTAAAAATGGGTAATATAAGGTCAAAATAAAACCCTATATGGTAATATTTGTAAGTATATAATTCTTTTATTTAATTATAAGTAATAAATATTTGTTATACATGAAGATGGTGTGAGTTAGAATATATTCAAGACAAAGTGGATTGCATAATTTCACAATCTCGTTATTATTCAGGATTGTTTATACATAAGAATTTACTGGGGTTTATTTTTCATCAATGTCCATGATTTATATAAAAGATTTCATAGTTGTTTTTACTACACATTTTTTGGATTTTTAATGTTATTTTTATCAATTTTTTACTTTTTATTACATTGTTCGGAAGGAATATTTTTTTTTCATTTTCCATTCAAGATATTTGACTTTTTTAGAAAATGTATGAGTATAATGTTTTTTAACTTATATAGTATAAATGTATTTTAACACTTTAATAATACTATATATTCATGATTATTCTCTAATAATTTTTCTATTATATTTTAAATGAAATTTACCAGAATGTCCGAGAGCCAGGTGAAAGCCTGCTCCCAAAAAGATATATAAAAACATAAATAGTACAAATCAACTCTGTATGAAGTGACCTTACATAACCTTGAATACACAACCCCATTCCTATCACTAAGGGCAAGATTACCGCAGTAGTCGGGAAGTACAAAAGACCAGCTGGAGCTTGCCTCCGTGATTGCTCTTTTGGACAGCACGTCCGCAACTTGGTTTGTTTCTCTATACACATGTGAAACCTCCAGGGAGAGCGGCTCAGCAGCCTTCAAGGCACCAATCCAAGCAGGGATCATCCTCCAAGGAACGTTCCTGGAGCGCTCCTTAAGAATCTGCACCGCCATAGAAGAATCCGACTCGATCCAGAGCTTTCGTCAGCCATACCTATCGGCATACCTTATCGCCTTTATCATGGCCCACAACTCAGCCTCAATTGCATGCCCGCTTCCAATATAGTGGAAGAAGCAACCTTTGACGAAGCCCCTATAGGTCCTGAACACCCCACCACATCCGGCTGGTCCAGGTGCACCAGAAGCGGCCCTGTCAACGTTAACCTTGATCCATCCAGAGATCGGTGGGATCCATCGTATATACTTCATCATCCTGGGTTGCCTTTCCTTGCCACTTACACCAAGAGTCCTTAGCAACAGAAAATCAGACATATTATTGTTCATTGAGCCAGTTTGATTCATCGCGGCAAGACTAATACTCCGGTGAATCATCATAATACCCTCCTTGAAAGACGGGCAGCCCTTATTAAAGGAAATAGCGTTCCGAGCCCTCCACAGATAAGAAATAGCCGAGATGGCAGCAGTGGTAAGCAGGGACTTAACCTGGTCACTGCAATCAGCCTGGAAAACCGAAGCCAGAAGTGTACTAATCGAGCAGCATTCCAAGTCACAATGGAACAAATCCTTCCGGTAAGTCCAGAATCGCCCAGCAACGGTGCAGTGAATGAATATATGGTCTGCATTTTCATCAGCATTTAAGAAAAAGTATCACACCGAGGCGATGCACAAACCTGTCTGCTGCAAGGACGATTGCAGGGGTAGCCGCTGCTTCCAGATCCGCCAAATAAGAAGGGCCTTGGCTGGTGCAATAAAAGAACTCCTAGCCCCCATAACCCAAGCAGGAACTCCACATGTCGCGCCACATTGGGTCATATAAGCATCTCGGCTGGAGAAAACTCCATTCAGGGACAGCTTCCAGATCAAGATATCGGAATCAACATACTCATATGCATCAATCTCCCTCCGAAGGTGAGCTGGAATTATCGCAAGAGCCTGTGCATTGTCCTGCAAATCAGAAATCGATAGGTTCCTCAGCAGCAAAGGAACATTAATGCATTGTTCGATTAGATTATTAAGCCACTGTGTCGTCCAGCAGTTCATCTGCAAATTCTTGCAGACCAGCCACTTGGCATTTGACATAATGTAAGAGAAAGAGTTCTTTATTGATGTCTAGACAGAGGACTGCAAATACACCTTCTGTCTCTTGAGCAGCCTATCAACAAATCTTTCATTGAGGAATTCCAAAGAGGGATCACCACCAGACAAAAGTCTCCAGGTAAAATTTTGAAGCAAGGAGTCATTAAAGACCTTTGCATCCTTAACCCCCATTCCTCCCTTTGAAACTGTTTTAATACAATCGACCCATTTTACAGTGACAAGCTTCCTCTGTTGTGTAGAACCAGTCCAAATAAAATTCTGGATCATGCCACAATGACTCTTGATCAAGTTAGCTGGCCATTTATAAAGTGAGAAGGAATGGACGAACATCGAAGTGATAACCGAGTTCACAAGACAGATCCGGCCTGCTTGAGACATTGTCTTCCCTTTCCATCTAGCAAGCTGATTACTGATTTTGAGTGCAATTCCCTCTAAGTGGACACGTTTCACTCTTCCCCAGAACAGGGGAAATCCAAGATAAATAAAAGGCAGTGTCCCCCTCTTTACCCCAAGGTGACTGGCAATTCTAACTTGCTTCCCAATTTGGACACCCTCACCAAAAATCACAAAGGACTTCTTCCAACTTATAGCCTGGCCTGCAACATCTTCATAGTGATTGAAGATGACCTTAATACAAGAAATAGTCCTCCTATCGGCTTTGGAAAAGATAAGAATATCATCAGCGTAGAATAAATGAGAAGGAGTGAAATGATTTCTCCCATAGGTCATCCTTTGGTAAATCCCAGAATTGACAAGGTCATTGAGGCAGGTGCTAAGGTAGTCCTCAGCCAGAGAGAAGAGCAAGCCAGATAGAGGATCACCCTGTCTAACACCTCTAGAGCATTGAAAGAATCCTCTGGGTGAACCATTGACCAGAATAGACAGGTAAGCACTTTTTAAAATGGAGTGCACCAGACCAATGAATTTAATTGAAAATCCATGCATGCTCAAAACTTTGAAAATGATTCCCCATCTGATGGTGTCAAAGGCCTTAGAGATGTCAATATTTAGTGCCATATTTCCATTCTTGACCTTGGTCCGCATAATGTTGACACACTCTGAGGCAGTGAAGTGGCAATTCTGAATGTTCCTGCCAGGCACAAAGCCAAACTGATTATGGGAAATGAGGGACTTTGCAATCTCAACAAGCCTTATAGCCAGAATTTTACTGATGACCTTTGGTATAGAATTCCCAATAGCCACAGGTCTAAAATTGTATTGTGTTTGAAGAAATGAATTTTTTTATAAAGACAATATATTTCCCTCACTTATTAAATTAAATTGTTTTATCATAATTAATTTCCATATAATATTAAGGATATTTGTAAATTGTATTATCTCTATTCTTCCAAAGGTTTATTATTTTTATGGTTTAATTATATTTATGAAATCAATTTATTTTACATGGATTATATAATGATGGATTTATGTTTATGAAACCCATTTTATTTGTTGGGTTATGTTTATGATAAATTTTTTATATATTATTTCACACATTTATGAATGATTTAATTATGAGATGGGTGGGTCCTATATCTCCCTCTAATCCATTAGATAAAGATTTCTATCTAATGAGATTAACTAATAAACTCTTGGTACTGAACCTTGACTATATTTACGGACATGAGAGTGAACCATGACTACTAAGATGTTATGAGGAGTGACCTCGTGATACTTAGATGTCCATGGGTGTAAACCATGACTAATAGTTTTGTATATGGAGTTAACACATACTACTAGGTTGGTCTTGGATGTTATTCTTGGATACTATGTAAATCAATACATGCTTATGCATTCTCTGCACTTCCATGCCTTACTCGTAGGATATGCTTTCTGGGACTATGCTATTTATTTAATTATTAATTATGTTTGATGAAATACCAATATTAATGCCATAATTTCTTTTATGATCTTTGAAATACTAGAAATGATATTCTATTTTCATGGTCACATTTTAATACCCTTATACTCATATTTATGCTTATTTGTCTCCCTTTTTTAAACATACTGATCATTTGAGCTCACCACGTTTATGTTTCATTACCCTTGGTTACGATGATATGTACATTTTTTGATGTATCTAATAGGGTTTATAGTCAAGATGATCCTAGTCAGAGGTTATGTAGTTCATTTATGTACTAGTTTTTAGTTTCCATGTTTCCAAATGTAAAAGAACAATTACGAGCTTTGTGTGAATATTTGTGTAATGTTTCTATATTTCCAAAATATAATGTAATGTAATTGATTTGAAATGAGAGGTTCAATATAGTTGGTATCAAATAAAAAATTATAGTTAACCATTGCAAGCCAAGTTGGAAAACCATTTTAAAGAACCATAAGGGAATGCATAAGGATAAGTTTAAGGGTAAAGAAATGTATAGAAAATGTACTGGATTTTGATGAAAGATAATGTGAGTGGTATCCTAGAAATACATTCCATTATGGATACTATAATTGGATGTCACTCTTGCATAGATGTTCCTAGGTGTAACATATCTGACAAGATGTTTTGTACTTGACTTAGGGTAATCTAGAACATGAAAATAGGAATTGTTTCACACTAGGTTGACACTCCCTAGGGATATTCTTTGGGAATTCAAAAACTCTTCCTGAAATATTATGAAGGATTTAAATATAATATGGCTATGAATATCCTAGGATAAACCAAATGTTTCATATATTAATGGAGGCATCACATTTAGACATCCTCTAAGTTATTATTTCATGATTATATGATTCCTCATTGTGATAACTATTTATTTCTTTATGATTTTGGTTTCAGTCAGTGCTTGGAACCCAAAAGAACCACATTTATGGTGATTGATATTTAAAATTAATTTAATGTCCTCTTTATCATCCTAATTCAATGGGTGGTGTAATGGAAAACCTTGTTGCAATTCTCACAAAACATTCTCATGATATGAATCATTGTGTACATTGAAATGAGAAATGGAAGAAAAATCATTATATTATGTATTTTAGGAGACAATTCCCTCCTTCATTCAAAGAGACATCTGATCCACATGTTTCTGAACATTTTATCTGTAATACTGAAATTATATTCTGTATTATTTAGTGTTCACAACATGATAATGTTATGATAACTATTTATTGGTTATAATTTGAATACAAATAATGGTATAATATAATTTAGAATACAAATAATAAAAAAGAGATTTAATCCATGGATTGGACTATGTTCAAGATCTTAATTTTCCACATGTACATTCCTTGTATTATTCTTAAGAATATAGAAAATGTGTTAATTGGGTTGACATAAAGAGTTGATGAATCTGTTGGTATTTACAAGGATAATTTCACAAGAAATTCATAGTATTCTTCAAGAATTATCATCCAACTAGAAATTAATGTTGATAGGATCTTGGTGGCATAAATCCAAGTCTCATAATGGTGTTTTCCATAAGACACATTAATAGCTATGAATAGATTATGTTTTATGAAATCATGTTTTAAATGGTAGTGAGATTCATATATTAATCACAAACCATTGACGAGAATATGAAGATGGATTTTAAAGGAAACTCTAAAAATTATATATAAAATAAGATGCAATTTCATTTAGGTTCAATGTGTAGGCTGGAACATGGAAGGAATTGACTTCTAGGGTCTAATAAATGATTTATGTATGGAAAGGATTCTCATTGGGAAATTGATTTCCATATTGATGGGATGAAGATAACTGATATTTTGAATGTTGAAAAAGAATCATAGATCCCCCCTTACACTATTCTCTACTACAAGTGTATGGAAAATGGGAAATATAAAAACCATATCCCAAACCCAAAGGCTGGTGATGATGATCGATATCAACAACCTCTTAAGCTGGGAAAAAGGAAAATCTCACGAAATCCAAATTTCTAGTGAGGGGTGTGATAACAACCAGATGAATGGTACACTTAAGATCCACACTATAACTACTAATATCATATTTGATTCTTGATCTACCCCCTCATTCATATCTAAATTATTTTTATAATGGTGTTATGATTCCACCAAAATAGTTTGATGTGTAATTATTAGTGAAAACCCCTAATAGTATTATGATTTCATCTCTTGTCTATGATTCCTATCCAGATGATGTTTGTGGGAATGTGCATCCAATAAATCTTTTCATTCAACCTTTGGTCCCCTTTTACGTCATATTTGGTAAGGATTGTCTTTCAATACCTAAGGTCCATTTCAATAACCAATTAAATAAAGTTATAATCGAGATTTCAAACCCTTGTATGATCATCCATCAATGCGATGATAAGTACAAACATCCTATAGAGATTATATCAAGTGTATGGGTATTAATTCACATTCATAAGGGTATTTATCTCAAATGGTTTGGGTGAAGATCGAAATATAAAATATTACTATTGTTCAAGATTTTATGGATACCTTTATGGAAGTGTTTCCATATATTCGCCCAAATGATATGTGGATTCATAGTAGAACCCACACATATTTCCACACCGATTTTAATTTCTCCATATAGAATGAACATGATTGAGTTTCATTAATTGATGATGAAACTCCAAGAAAATATTGATTTGGGATTCATTTGACTAAGTGTATCTCCTCGAGGGGAACTGGTTATTTTGTGAAAAAGAAAATGTCATCAACTTCACTCTGCATTGATTATCGGTAGTTGAACAAGATCATAATCAATAACAAGTATCATCTTCCTCGTATTGATGACTTTTTTTATCAAATATATGGAGCTCAATACTTTTCCAAGATGGACCTTCAGTCTAGATATCATCAATTGATTACCATGAAAGATGATATAACCAAGAAAACATTCTATAAAAGGTATGGTAATGATGAATATATAATTATTCTTTATTTCCTGACTAATTCCCCTACTATATTCATAGATTAGATGAATAGATTCTTTATATATTACATCGATATTTTTTTATTTGTCTTTATAGATGATATTATTATCTATTAAAAGTTTATTTAAGATCATAATGATTACTTGTGAATTATACTACATACCCTAAGGAAGGAGAAGATATATGAAAAATTTTCAAAGTGTGCATTTTTGCTGCAATAATATCCCTATTTTGGTAACATAATTTCATGTGATGGAATAACAACAGATCCATCAAAGATGGGGGATAATTAATGATGGAATAAATTTACCACTATGACTAGGATCTGTCGATTTCATGGTTTATCTGGATATTATTTATATATATTGTAGAATTTCTAAAAAATATCTAATCCTCTAACCATGATTACCTAGAAGGGTATCATGATCTTCTTGATAGATGAATTTGGGAAAAATTTCATGGAACTAAAGAGAAGGTTGGTGAGTGAACCTATGCTTACATTACCATATAGTGGATAAGGGTTTTTAATCTATATTGATGCATCCAAGAAGGTATTGGGATATGTTCTTATGTAGAATAACAATATTATAACTAATGCCTCATGAAAGTTGAAGGTTCATTAGAAAAATTACCCAACACATTATTTGGAGTTTGCAGTGATAATTTTTTAACTAAAGATAAGGATAAATTATCTTTATGGAGAAATTTTTGATATATATAATTTTCAACAATGTCCGAAAATTGTATTTGTAATGACCTGTAAATTTTCATTGGTTAGAGAGTACATAGAGTCATTATATGTCGTTAGGATACATTCTCAAGATGCCAAAGGTTGGGAGTAAATGCGAAAGGGTTTAAAATGAAAGTGGGTGATGTATTAAACTATTTTAATAAAATCATTCACTCAACAGCCATATCTAATCAGCTCATTAAATGATACATGAACAAAGAATGAAAATTCAAACACTTTATTTATAACAATGAAAAATCAAAATGTGAAATAATAGAAGAAAAAACAACTATGCAAGTAAATAGTGTAAGAAAAACTATGGACACCTATAAAAATACAAACTTTATTATCTACATGATCCATGCTTCATGATCACCAAAAAAACCATTAATCATGAAGTTGTGCTAAAAATGTGTGAGATGTTACCTTTTCACCTATCTGGGAGGATTGCATCTGCAAAACCAAAAATGTGACAATGCATGGGTGAGTATGAAACTAAACATGAATTTCCCAATGACATTTCTACTTACGCTACAAGGATAGAAGTGTTAGAAACATTTATAGAAAATAATTTCCCAAAATAGTTTACAACTAAACATAAAGAAGTTCCAACTACTTTTTTAACCAAAAGTGTGTATGTTCTCTAAAAACAACATTTATGAAATCTAGAATTCCATAAAATAATTTTAAATATTTAGAACTGTTCCCCATTACCATTTTTGGTAGACCCTAAACCATTCCACAAATCCATGCAAACAACCATGCATGCTACATGATGATTGTTCCATACTGATGAGCAGTTTCTTATCGATCTACCATGTCATCACAAGGTAATTATATTACATTTTTCATTCACCCATTGGAACCAATAAAAATTTAATATTTCATACAAGACTATTATATTCAATATAAACTCACCCACCATTATTCCCAAGGATCATGCCAAATTTTTTTTTAATAAAATCACCTTTTTATTGAAAAACATTTTCCATAAAAACCATCCCAAAGAAAAACCATTTCAAAAAAACAATCTTATAATTGAAACCCCCTTTCCAAGAAAACATTTAGAAATATAGAAAATCCATAATTTAAAATCACCTTCTTAATTTCTAGAATCGAAATAAATTTTGACCAAAAAATCATCTTGATTTCACAGTTTCACTAAATTAATATATCATAACTAATAATATTTGTTTCATGCATTGAACCAAGATTTTAAAATAAGTTTCATCTAATTTAATCAATTAGAAACTAATATAGTAAATTATAGAATGATGATATGAGGTTGATGATACATACATCAATGGTTTTGATGGAAACTGAAAAAAGATGAACAACGGTCAAGAAACTAGGTAGATTCACCAAAATAATAGCCTTATATACCTTCTCATATAATAATCCAGACCAAATATCCTCATATATGTCATCCATGATCTTATATATAATCATAACAAGCGTGCATCTAAGAAACCAAGTGGAGAGGAGAAGAATATCTAATTATATCTAAATAAACAAGACGAGAAGGATGAAGAACGACGCTTACTGCAACAATCAGGCTTAAAAACAACATCTGAGGGTACTTGATTGGTTTCAAAAATCATGGGATAGGTTCTCCTAAAATTAACAAAGATTAATATATAATTAGGGGAATATATGATTATAATTATTTACGATATCTCAAAAGCAAGTAAGATATTAAAAAATAAGATCTAGATTTGAATCTGTTCACGATTTGACCGCACAGTTAAGGAAACCATCCACTAACTATATGTTAGATACTATATTAAGTAATCCACCACACAACCTCCTCACATAGTCTCCTAAACCATTCCCAATCCATGATGAAGCTACTACCTCTAACATACATTTTTTTTACAGTTTTTCCTAGGTTTTCCGCACAATTTGGACTAACCTTACGTAGACCCTAAACCATTGTTTTAGCCCCCAAATACATTTTGAAAGTATACCAAAATATCCCAACCACCCCCTTAGATAATTTATATGTTAAAAAAACAAAGAAATGGTCATATATTTTAAAATAGGGAAAGTACATTCTCCCCAACATTGGTCTTTTCATCCATAACAAGTAGAAAACCATCCTTTCCCTAAAAAAATTTCGGCCATTTTTCTTTCATTTCATTCCCATGATTCAAAGTCGCTACCTGAATCTTACCATGTTTCAATAAAACCAACACTAATAATATGCTTCTCACAATCAATACATTCTCTTCCATATCTGTAATCCGTACTAGGATATGTACTAACAAATAATCTGACACTTGGTCAACGTGATCCCATCGGATCACATGGTCTTGAGCAGGGTGATTCTTTTTCAATTGAGAAACATGGAATAAATTATACACTACACCAAAATTTGGGGGTTTCCAAAACCGTTATTCCACCTCTCCACACAACTCTATTATCTCAAAAGGACATATATATGGAGGAGACAACCCTATCAGCTTTAAAAAATGATGATGTCCAAGCCTGGGTGAAATTTATAAGAACATATGATCACAGTTGGAAAATGAAAATGGATGTCGACCATGATCTGTGCAAGATTTTTTATGACAATGAGCCATCTCCATCATATTTCTGATCAAATGAATCTTCTTCATTGTTTCATGGACAATACAAGACCCAACTAGTGAAGTATTAGTTGTTTCCACCCAGCATAGTGGGGATTTACAAGGAAACCCATACAACTCTTCATATACATCCATATATATTGAGGCCAAATAACTATTTTTATATGAGAACTCTTCTAAATATTATTGCTCCTCTAATGAAAAACAAAAATCCATTACACAAGAAAACAACATGTTGAAAAATGTTTGAATTATTCCCTCAGGTTGGCTATCTTTTTGAGGATGATATGTTGGGATCATTATCAACTGAGTCCCAAAGGATTCCAATAAGGATTTCTAGAAATGAGATGTGAACCTTGGATTTTTGTATATCAAGATTTATGATGTTACAACATGTCTCAAAACTGCTTTATTGATGTATATTTATGACATATCTTCAACCATATGAGTTTCATCAATAGGGATTAAATGAGGAAGCCTAGTATAATGATCCACCATAACCCATATGGAATCATGTTTCTGGACCGTTCATGGGATACATGTAATAATATCCATAGCTACATTCTCCCATGTCAATAATGGAATTGATAGAGACATCAACACACTCGCATGTCTATATTGATCTTCCATTACATGTTGACAAGTTATGAACTTTAAAACATACTCATCTTCTTTTCTTTTCATACTCTTCAACCAAAACTACACCTTCTATGCCATAAAATTATTTTTTATTCCCATATGTACAACCCATCTATAATTCTAGTATTCAAGAAGGATTTGTTGCTAACAATACAGAGGTAAAACTACCCAATCAATGAAACACAAAACTGAACCCTCATAATGTTTTCATCCCCCAATGATCACCCCACCATTTAGTTTTGAACTAAATGCATCACATTCAACATAGGATGTATGTGCCTCCTTGACCATAACAAATAAAGATTAAGAATTGATGAAATTAAAATTGCAACATCACCTCGGTCTTTATATTCCACATGAATTTCGGTAAGGACATACATCAAATACCATTCATTTACATATTTTTTCTTCAACTGAGCATATGAATTTATTCACAATGAATCTACAACCATATTCCCTTTTACCTGTGTAAACCTTAAGTCAATGTCAATCATTTATTCATAATACATCCATCTACTTTTCCTCAAATTTAAATATTACTATGTGAAAATGTAATTCAAGCATTTATGATCCGTAATCATAGAGAATTCATACCCAAGGAGATAACACCTCCAATTACACAAATCATGGATGACTGCAACTAACTCCAAATAATGTCTTGGGTAATTCTGGTATTGAACCATCATCATACATGATCAATAAGTCAAAAAAAGATTTCCTTTCTTGATAACATATCCCAACACAGCTCCTAATGAATCATAGTACACCATAAACCCCTGTCCATGTTTTGGATTGATCAGGATCAGTGCCAACATAAGATGATCATTTAGTTCCTTTAATGATTATTTTAATTCATTTGACCATTTTAATGGAGTATTATTCTTTGTCAAAGATATATTTGGAGAAGCTAGTTGTGAGAATTCATGCACAACTGTTCATTAGTATCCACCTAGACCATGAAATATTTTTATAAAAAATACATTCTTCAGTGGTTTCCATGAGATAATAGCATCTATATTTTTTGGATCCACTAAAGATCCTTTCTATGAAATTACATGGCCATGAATGTATACATTATATATCAAAAAATCACACATTGATGGTTTATCATACAAACAGTGATATCATAAGATTCCCAACACTATTTATAAGTATTCATAATGTTTATTTATTTTCATTGAATACACCATGATGTCATCCAAAAACACCACAATAAAAGAATTTGGATATCATTGAAATATCAGATTCATCAAATTCATGAAGACTGCTAGTTCATTCATGAGACCAAAAGGCCTGGCTACATATTTTTAATGGCCATATCTACTTATGAAGGTTGTCTTTGATATATCCTCTTTCTTAACTTATTATTAAAAAAATACTAATTGGATGTCAATTTTTTAGAACCACATGTCTCCCCTAAATTGATCGAGTATATCATCAATGAGTAGAAGTGGATAACAATTATTTATTGTAACATGGTTAAGATTTTGATTATAAATGATCAACCAAAGTGTTCCAACTAATTTTATCACAGACAAGACCAGTGCTACTGACAGAGATGTACTTGGACGAATTAAACCCTTTATTTATAGCTCCTCAAATTACACATTAAATTTTTTTAACTCTATTGGTTCCATCCTATAGGAATGTACGATAATAGGACCAGGACCTGGAAAGAGAACAATAATAGACCCCACTTCCCTTAGAGGTGGTAAGACTGAGAAGTTATTGTAAAATTCATCAAGAAATTGATCCACAACTACTAGAAAACTATTTTCATTTAAATAATAAGGCTATGAATAACCTAGTATAAACCTAAGGTATCATGGATTAAGGGAGGTTTCACATGTTAGACATACTATATGTTATTTTTTCCATGATTATGTGGTTCCTAATTGAGATAACTATTTATTTATTTTATGCTTTTTGTGTTATTCATAGTTTGGATCCCAAAGGTTCCAGATTAATTGTGATTTATATAGAATATGCTATGAATGTCCCCCTATGAGGCTGAAAGAAATAAGATTTATAATGGAATACCACATTGTAATGCTCACAAATAATTCTCATGAAATGGATAATGGCATTGATTGAAATGAGTAAAATAGGAAACACTATTCTATCAAGTCATTCATGTGGCAACACCATCCTTCGTTCATCAGGACTTCTGAGCCACAAGTTTCTGAATAATGGATCCATAATACTAAAATGATATTCTTAAATATTCATTATTCAAAGCATGATAATGTCATGATAGTATTTTATTCTTTAGAATGTGAATAAAATCAATGGTGGACTATAATGAAGAATAAGAGATAGAAAAATGAGATTGAATCTGTGTATTGGGATGAGTTTAACAAATTATTTTTCCATACGTACTTTCCATTTATTATTTGTAAGAAGATGGAGAAATAGTTCATTGACATGACACAAAGAGTTTATGAATCTATTTTTTTCCTACAAGGCTAATTTCACAATACTTTCAATGTACGCTTCCGGAGTTGTCATCCAACCTGAAATTAAAGTTGATAGGTACTTCAGTGGCTTATGGAAAAGTCTTATAAGGATGTTGTCCATAAGATACTTTAGAAGATATGAAGAGATTTTGTGTTGTGCAGTAAAGGTTTAAATGGAGGTGGTAGTGACGTATAAATAACATGTACATGACAAGAATAGGAATATTTAGTGTTAAAAATATCTTAAACCCATGGAGAAAAGAAGAAAAAATTTCATTTATGTTCCATATGTGGGAAGAAACATGGAGGAAATTGACTTAATCAGTCTAATAAATGTTTTATGTGTGGAAATAATGGTCTTTTGGAAATTTATTTCCAATGTGATGGGATAAGATAACTATTGTTTTTAGTGCTGAAAAATCATCATAGAATACCCCCCACGATTCCATTCTATAAGTGTATGTAAAATGGAAAATATGAAAATCATAGCCCCAACCCAAGGGTTGGTGATGGTGGTCGACGTCAATAAACTCCTAATATGAGGGACAAAGGGAAATATCATGAAATTGAGATTTATAAAGAGGGTTTTGATAATGACATAATGAAAGGTATACATACCATGCACACTAGAACTGCTAATGTCATATTTGATTCCAGATCTACCCACTCTTTCATATCTAAATAATTTTCTAACGATGTTAATATTCCAACAAAATAGTTAGATGTGGAATTAAAAGTTCATACCCCTAATGGTATTATGATTTCATCTAAAGTATATGATTCCCCCCTATTTGAGGTTTTTAGGAATGTTCTTCCTGTAAATATTTACATTCATCCTTTGGTCGACATTAAGGACCTATTGGGCATGGAATGTATTTCTAAACATAATGTCTACAATAATTATCAATTATGGAATGTTAAATTATATATTTTAAACCCTCATATTACCAACCATCAATGTTATGACAACTATGAAAATTTTATAGAGATTACATCCAGTGTATGGGTCATAATTTCCATTCATAAGGGTTATTTATGTCAAATGGTTGGGAAAAATATCGACATCTAAAATATTCCGATTGTTCAAGATTTTATAGATATATTCTTATAAGTGTTTCCATGTCTTCCAAAAAATGTGATATTTATTTCTTAGTAGAACCCATACCCATTCCCCACCGATTTTAATGTCGTTTTATAGAATGGCGTTGATTGAGTTGTAGTAATTGAAGAATAAACTCCAAGAAAATCTATATTTGGGATTCATTCGGCCATGTGTGTTACCTTTGGTGGAATCTATTATTTTTTAAAAAAGAAATATTTATCAATGTTAATCTACATTGATTATCGAGTGTTGAACAATATTACAATCAATAACAAGTATCCTCTTCCCCGTATGGATGACTAGTATGTTGAACTATGTGGAACTCAATACATTTCCATGATTGAACATCGGTCTAGATAACAACAATTGAGGACCAAGAAAGAGGATATACCGAAGACAAAATTCCGTATAGAGTGTGGTAATGATGAATATATAATGATTCCTTCCTTCCTTACTAATCCCTCTTGTATATTCATAGATTTTATGATTGACTCTTCATAGATTACATCGATTTGTTTTTTAGTCTTTATAGATGATATTATTATCTATTCAAAAATTAATGAAGATCATAATGATCACTTGAGAATCGTACTACAGACCATATGAAAGGAGAAGTTATATGAAATATTTACAATTGGTGATTTTTGGCTGCAAAACTCCATTTTTTGGTATCATAATATCATGAGGTGGAATGGTAGTAGATCCATCAAAGTAGGAGGATATTTAGTGATGGACTAGATCTACCATTATGACTATGATCTGTAGATTTAATGGTTTATCTAGATATTATTGATAGTCTATGTATAATTTCTCACAAATATCTAATCCTATGACGATGTTTACCTTGAATGGTATCAAGTTCCTCTAGAAAGATGAATTTGGGGAAAATTTCATGGAACATCAGAGAAAGTTGGTTAGTGCACATGTGCTTACATTACAATATAATGGAGAATGGTTTGTATTATATAGTGAAGCTTCTAATAAGGTATTGGGATATATTCTTATACAGAACAACATTTTTATAGCCTATGCCTCATGAAATTTGAATGTTCATTAAAAAATTACTTAACTCAGGATTTTTTGTTTGCAGCAATAATTTTTTAACTAATGATATGGAGGTATTATTGTTATAGAGAATATAGTGATATAAATACTGTTCACCAATGTACGAAATATATATTTGTAATAAAATACTGATTCTCATTATCTTGAGAGTAAGGAGTCATTACATGTCCTTAAAATACATCCCCAAGATGCCAAAGGCTGGCAATAAATGTCGTAGGGTTTCAAAAGAAAGTGAGTGATGAATTAACCTTTATGAATAAAAACATTCACTCAAAAACCATATCCAAATAGCTCACTAAATGACACATGAACAATGAAATAATATTCAACAACATTATTTATAATAGTGAAACATCCAAATTTGTAACAATGGAAGACAAGACAATTATAAAAGTAATTAGTGGAAGGACAACTAAACACACCAAAAAGAATACAGACTTCATTCTCTACAATTTCCATGATCCAAGATCACCAAAAAACCCATGTATCATGAAGTCCTACTAAATTTAGGACCCCATGACACCCTGGTAGCGGAGGGGTGAATCAGGGTGTCAACTTTTTCTCTTAATGTGATGGATCTTGTCCCCACATTGGTAGGAACTTTTAAAACCTGTATGATGGATATGATCAACAATCGAACATTCACGTGAAATGAGTTGACACAACACTTTTACACGGTTCACCACTAAGGACTACATCAAAGGAACATACACTAACAGGTTTTCGGTCATACCTAATTACACTATTCTTCACTAGTTGTGGATTACTATGGTTTGAGAACAGTCACCCTTTACCAGGCTCACTGCCTTTACAAATTTTCAAGGATACCCTACTGCGCCCCTCGGGTCACATCCATTGACTCCCCCAGGCTCACTACCTTTGGTGAAGTCCCACTCAGTTTATAGACATGAAGGTCTATTAAATAGATTTTCATTGAAGAATTTGTCTCCTGATCAGTATGAGACAATTCTTGCATCAGAGTCCTGAGTTGATGATATTTTGTATTAAACCTTCTACTTTAGTGAAATAATTGAATTCATTAAATCTACTTCTTCTCTTCATTTAATTCCCAATACTGACACTGGAGTGTATTGTTATATTTCTCGCTTTCATTGCAGATCTGATTTTATTTGCACAAATCGTTCTTCCACTCTTCCCAAAGCACAACGAGTGTGTTAAACACCAGTCATGTGTGTGTGGTACTACTTCTCTTCATAAAACCAAATGGTTCATTGTTCTTCCATCTTCACAAATCAGATTTTAGAGTGCTAAGCACCTGTCAAAGGCCTGCGGGACCCCCCAAATTTTTCGCGCACCCTTCCCAGCATCTTTCACATAAAATTCAAACCATGCACATAAAAATATCTTTTTGGCATGAAAAAGGCTTTTCACGCAACTCTTCTATTTCGCACAGTACATCCATTTTTCGCGCAAAACTTCTTATTTTAGTGCACCACTCATTACCTCAATTTTTTCGCATGTCAGATCTCGTGATTTTTCTAAGTGTCGAGCCAGGCATAATGAGTGCAGTTCACCTCAAATTTATATGCATTTTTGACCCTACGCGTAAAACTCCTTCCAGCGTGTAAAAATATCTCTCAGGTTTTTATATTACACGCACCTTCCTTTTATTTTCACGTACCGCCTTGATTTTTCATGCACCTTAGGACATTGTCATTTTTCATCATTCTGAACCTGAAGCCTCTCTTGCACGTAAAACATCAAACCCACGTTTTTCGCACATCCATCTTTTCACGCACAGGTTTCATTTTTCATGAACATGGAGTAAACATCATAGATTTTTCACACACCTATTTCCTTTGCAGATTTTTAGTATTTCTGATCTGAGATACTGCTTGTGAAAAAAAACTCACCTAGCTATTTCAGGCACAACATTTTTCCGCGCACGTTCCCATTTTTTCGCGCACAACTCAAGTTTCTCGTGCAGCCCATGCCTTTACCATTTTTCAATGTTCTGATTCTGAAACACTACTTGTTTAAAAAACATCGCTCCACTATTTTGTGAACCACATAGTTTTTCACGGCCAACTCTCTTATTTCGTTATCAACACACCTATTTCGTACACCACTTAATGTTATGCTTCGGCCATAACCTTCATTCTTCTTTTTTGTGATTTGGAATCATCTTGTTTTGATACAATGTGAAGTGCATGGCCATCTCAGAATTCCAATCCCTTCGACATTGTCTTATTTTTCAACTATAATTATCTACTTCATACAAATCATACGATTCTATTCTTCAATTAGGATCTTGCATGGTTCTCATGAAATCATGAAGAATTGCATTATCTTCATCAAATCCCTATTCTTCTTTAATCATCCTCGGATGGATTATACCTTATGATCGGTACAATAATCATCTGAATTTCTATTCCTCCATTTCATTAGATTACCTCTTGATCTCCTTCATTTTGATCTTCATTGAAAACTATTGACAACAAATACAACCTTATACACAAAGTGGTCCCCACACTAAAAACATGTGGGATGTTACCCTTTCCCCTGTCCCAGAGGATTTCATATGAAAAACCACCAAAGTGACAATGCATGGGTGATTATAAAACTCAAAATTATTTTTCCAATGACTTACCTACTCATGCTACAAGGATAGAAGAGTTATAAAAATTATAAAAAACAATTTTCCAAAATCGTTTACAACTAAACATAAACAAGTTCCAACCCCTTTTTCAACAAAAAATGTACAAGTTCTATAAAAAACAACATTCCATCATGCTAAAATTCCATAAAATACTATTAAATCTTTAGAAAAATTTTACAATACCATTTTTGGTATACCCCAAACAATTCCACAAATCCATGTAACCAACCATGCATTTAACATGATGATAGTTCCATACTCATTAGAGGTTTCTCATCGATATACCATGTCAGCACAAGGTAATTATATTCCATTTTCCATTCACCAGTTGGCTATAATAAAAAGGTCATATTTCATCCAAGCCCTGTATATTCAATGTGAACTCACACACCATTATTCCTGAAGATATTTTCAAAAATTCTATTTCAATAAAATGAACTATGTATTTAAACCCATAATCAAAAAAACAATCTCAAAGCCAAACCATTTAAAAAACACCCTTATAATTGAAAACCATCTTTCCAAAAAAATCATTTCACAAATAAAAAAATCCATAATTTAAAATAACCTTATTAATTTCAATAAGATAAGACAATTTCACCCAAAAATTTATCAATATTTCTCAATTTAACAAAAATGATAAATCCTAACTAATGAATATTTATTCCATGCATTAAAACATGATTTTGAAATCAGTATCATCTAATTTAATAAACTTGAAACTTATAAAATCAATTATAGAAAAAGGATATGTGGTTGATGCAACCTACCTTGATGGTTTTGACTGAAAATGACAAAAGATGAACAACACTCAAGAAACTGGGTTGATTCTCCAAAAATAAAATTATATATCATCTCATATCATAATCAATAAAAAAAATCATCAAATATGGAATCCATGATTTTAAATATAATGATAACAAATGTATATTTTGGGAAACAAATAGGATAAGAAAATTAGATCTAAGTATATCTAAGGAAACAAGACAAGAACAATGAAGAACTTAACTTACCGCAACCATCGGGCTTGAAAACACCAAGATAGGGTTCTAGATCAGCTCTAAAAAAACATGGGATAGGTTATCCTAACATAATTGGAGTGTAAAATAGAATTAGGGGAATATAGGAGTATAATCGTTGGATATATATCAAAAGTGAGTAAGATTTTAAAAAATTGGATCTCGATTTGACTTTGCTCATGATTTGACCACACAATTAGGAATAACATCCACTAAAAGTGTGTTAGATACTATCATAAGGTATCACTCACACAACCTCCTCACATAGTATCCCTAAACATTCTCTAACCACGATGAGGCTACTGCCTCTAACCTGCATGTTTTCACAATTTGCCTTAGGATTCCCACACGGTTTGAACAAATCGTACATAGACCCTGAAACACTATTTTAGCCCCCAAAAACATATTGAATGTTTACCAAAATATCCAATTCATCCCCCTTACACTTTATTGACATGAAAAACATAAGGAAATGGTAACATAATAGAAAATGGGGGAACTAATTTCCCCACAACATTGGTATTTTCGTCCCTAACATGTTGAAAACCATCCATTCCCAGAAAGATTTTCGGCATCTTCTCTTTCATTCCATTCTCATGTTCCAAATTCTCTTCCTGAATCAGACTACGTTTCAATAAAACCTACACCAATTATATATTTTTCCCATGAAAGGCATCCCCTTTCCTATCTGCAATTTGCACTGCGATATGTAAAAATGAAGACTCCGGCTCTAGGTCAACGTGATCCCATATGATCACATGGTCTGGATCATGATGATACTTTTTCAACTATGATACATGGAACACATTATACATTGCAAAAAAGTGTGGTGGTAATGAAAACCTGTATTGCACCTCTCTATCCCACCTTTGTATATCAATAGGGAATATATATTGAGGATATTACATTCTATGCTTCCCAAAATGATGATGTCCATGCTTGGGAGAAATTCACAAGAACACATGTTCACTCTTAGAAAATGAAAATATCTGTTGACGACGATCCGCACTAGATTTATGATGAATATGATACATCTCCATCGTATTTCTAAACAACTGAATCT
Organism: Viscum album; assembly: GCA_963277665.1. Lineage (NCBI taxonomy): Eukaryota > Viridiplantae > Streptophyta > Magnoliopsida > Santalales > Viscaceae > Viscum > Viscum album. The sequence continues at coordinate 122,909,830 of OY728138.1, read as the reverse complement.
TCATTGTTATTTCATGGACATGACTGGTCCCAACTAGTGATGTCTCAGCTGTTTCCACCAAGCATAGTGGGTGTCGACAAAGACACCCATACAACTCTTCAAACAGATCCATATATATCGATTCCTAATAGATGTTATTATGTGGGAACTCTGGTAATGATAATTTCTTCTCTGATGAACCACAAAAATACATTACAAAAGGCTGCGACGTGTCATCCAATGTTTGTATTGTCCACTCAGGTTGTCCATCAATCTGTGCATGATGTGTTGTGCTCATAGTTAACTGATTTACAATGGATTCCTATAAGGATTTCTATAAATGATATGTGAACCTTAAATATTTTTCTAGCATGATATAGGATAGTACCCCAAGTCTCATTACCACTTCATGGATGTATATTTATGATAGATTTTCCACTATATTATTTTCATAAATAGGGATGAAATGGGTTGGTATGGTAAGATGATCCACAATAACCCCTATAGAATCATGTTTTCAGACCGTTTTTTGGGCTACATGTCATTATACCCATAATTACATACTCCCATTTCCACACTAGAATAGGTAGAGACTACATCATACCTGCTGGTCTCTGGAGTTCTTTCTGAACTTGTTTTCAAGTTAAGCACTTTGAAACAAACTCAACCACTTTTCTATACCTACTCCTCAACCAAAAACATTCCTTATATGCCTCATTCTTCATGTTTATACCAAGATTTACCACCCATCTCGAATGGTGGTATGCATGAAGGAGTTATTCTTTACAATACATAGATATAACCACCCGATCATTGAAACACAAAACTAAACTCCAATCATGTTTTCATCCCTCAATGATATACCCACCATTGAGTTTGGAACTCAGTTCATCACATTCAACATCATATGTCTGTTCATCCTTTACTGTCTATACCAAATCCAGAATCAGAATAGATGAAAATTAAACCACATCACCACCTCATTCTTTACATTCCACATTCATGTCTGTAGTGAACAAAATTAGATTCCATTCATCTAAAGATTCTTTTTCCAACTGAACATATGAATTTATTCTGAATGAATATGCCACCAAATTCCCTTTTCCAAGTGTTTACATTAGGTCAGTGTAAACCATTTCGAGATACTACATCTATCTCCATTGCCTCATTTTTAATTCTTACAGTGAGAAAAGGTGTTTCAAGAATTTTTTATCCATAAACATATTGAATTTCTCACCCAAGAGATAATGACTCCATGTCCTCAAAGCATGGATGAATACAACTTACTATAAATCATGAATGGGGTAATTCTTTTAATTCACCCTCAATATACATAAACCATACTCCATGATTTTGTCTCCTTAAATGATAACACATCCCAACCCTAATCCTGAAGCATCGTAGTACACTAAAAACCCCTATCCTAGTTTTTGAAAGATCAATATAGTTTCCTAAATAAGATGAACATTCAGTTCCTAGAATAATTTTCTAATTCCTTTGTCTACTGGAATGGAGCATTCTACTTTGTTATAGAATTCTTTGGCAATGCTATTTGTGAGAAGTCAGGAAATAATCATCAATAGTATCCGACTAGACCAAGAAATATTTGTATCTCAAATAAATTCATCAATGGATTCCATGAGATAATATAATTTATATATTACCAATCCACTAAATAACCTTTCTCAGAAATGAAAAGGCCAATAAAGCATACATCTTGTATACAAAAATTAAACTTTGATAATTTACATACAAATGATTATATCTTATGATTCCAAACACTATAACCATGTATTCCTTAGGTTCATTGATTTTCATTTAATGCGCCAATATTTCGTCGACAAACACCAAAATAAAAGAATCCTCGTATTATTTAAATATTAGATTCATAAAATAAATGAAGACTCTTAGTTCATTCGTGAGACCAAAAGGTGTGACTATATATTTTTAATGGTCATATTTTCTTATTATGAGTTTCCTCGGTCTATCTTATTTATAATCTCATAATTGGTAATATAATAATAACAATTAATTTATTTAGAACCATTGGTCTCTCCTAAATTGATTGAGTATATCATTAATGCATAGAAGTGGTTACTTTTTCTTTATTGTATCATGGTTAAGCTTAAGATTATAATTGGAAAACCAAAGTGTTCTGACTAATTTCATCATGAACAAGACTAGTGCTACCCACTGGGACGTACTTGGATGAATGAAATTATTTATTTAGAGCTCCAAAAACTACACATTTAATTATTTTATCTTTGTTGCTACCATCCAATATTACATAAGGGGAATAGGACCGATCCACAGAAAGAGATCAATCATAAACCCCACTTCTCATTAAGGTGGTAAGTCTAAGATGTTCATTGTAAATTCATCAGGAAATTGATCAAAAAATACTAGAAAACTATTTTCCTTGATATTTTCCATTGATTAAAAATGCAACACTACAAACTAATAAGAGATCCTTCCCACATTTGGTGCCAACAAGCCTGTTACACCTTTCTTTACAACCTTCTCTCATATGAAATGATGCTCGATGTCATCCCCGGTCATGAAACTAACTATCCTTCTATAATATTTGATGTCATCCTTTAACATTTTCGACCAATCCATAAACTGGATTACATCAAACACATCTATACCCAACAACGAGAAGTCCATTTCAGCACAGCTCTATCAACTGTTAAAGCACATGCTCTGCACACAATGGATTGACATTCTTTTTCACTGATTAGAGTTTGTAGTTTTTTTATATAAGGTACCATTTTATGTTTTAAACAAATCAGGTCAAAAATATGAGAAGCAATGAAGGAGTGTGATGCATTTTTATAAAACTTTACTTACACAAAGCTTTAATTCAAAAGAATCATACTTCTCACTATATATGGTCCATCCTGATCATCGACAATCATCTTCTCTACTCCATACAATTTCTTTGTCACTGCACTTTGCATTTTATTCCCCTACAAAAATTCCCCTTGTTGAGGAGTCATGGTATTATCAGAATCACAATGGATGGATTTTCTCTATTGATAAGTATAATTCTGCTCTCATCTCCCTGTCAATGAGTACATTTCTTTCAAAAACTAATTAGTTTACCAGGAGAATTACCTCGGAGTACTGTGAAAAAATAACTTAAGATTTCCCATCTTAATGAAATTATGGGATTCTTTTTGTTGTATTATAAATTCTCATTTCATTTGGTAAAATAAACTACATTGGTAGCATCCGTCATGGCACTTTGTTCATGTGGTATGATTTTCTAATTCTTTTGTTTGATTCTGAGTGTCGCTCCCAACATTGAAATAGGTTTCCCTCTTCTGCTTGCTCCGAAAATTTGAGTTCCCACCATTAACTATAGGTATAATCATACTTCCTCCTTCCATATCTTCTATGATTTTCTGCTCAAATACAATTTCTCTATTCACCATCTCTATGTAATCTGTGATACAAAGCACCATAATTTTAAAGAGTATCAATTTCCTTAGAACATATTTGAATGATCGTTCCCTCAAGGTTGCACTCTACACAACTTATTGTGAAATGAACATAAAAATAATGTATTTATCCACATATTTTACGAAATAAAGATTCACCTACTTTAGGATAATGATTTATACAATCTTTTAGATCATGAAATAATAAGGATAGAATTATTTATTAAACAATTCTTCAAAATTCTCTCATGTAAGGCCATGATGTTCTTTATCTTGTAGAAATAATTGCTACCACTATCATGAAAGAACATCAAGTTTGTACATGGGAATCATGACATTGGCTTCTATTTGTATGAAGATTAATTTGAAGGTATTGTTCATCATGTTTAACCACACGTCCACCTTTTTCAGGTTCTGAATCACCCCAAAAAATATGTGGATTTTTCATCATGAACTAGATGGAATGATCCTAATGCCTTGGGATAATCCCATTGGTTCCAAATGTACTTAGAAAAAAAATGATACTATGATCCAACTCATGGTTCACCTATGGCTTAGGATAATCCACTTTCTCTGTATATTCCTCCAGATAGTTCATATGATGGATACCAATCACCATTTTGTAAGAAAAACTCTATAGGTCTCACAATCTAGCAACTGAGAGCTTATAATTTTAAATAATATCACAATAATAATAAGAAAATGGATTTACATGATCATACAAATTCATGATAAACCATTTTAGGGTAATCATTACACACTTTTGAAAAACAGACAATTTTCAAACTACATCAATCATGCTTTTTCAATGTCTTTCACTTGAAAATCAATTTCATACTTTTCAAAAATCTACATTTCTTCCCGATAAGAAATCATTTATCCAAATAGATTATACATTCCAATTGGGAAGTCATTCCTCTGATATTTATTTCATTATTTTCGCATTGGCTAAACCCAGGAAAATGAGATTAAAAAGTCCTTGATGTGTCTTTAGCAAACATATGTACCCAACACCCTATTACTTAAAGTTTTTCATTAAACAAATAGAAACGTGCTTTTATGCTATACATTTCAAGTAAAATTTATCCTACTACTTTCTATGATTTCAAACCAATGAATAGATAGAAGTAATTTTGACTCCACGACCAAGAACCCTGAAGGCTATTTGTTAGCCTAGGACCGAACAAACTGATACCATTTTTAATGAACTGCAATTTATCATTGTCTTGGGAGTATAATGGGTCATCACATGGCCTTAGGCAATATCCCCATGAAGCAAAATTTAGGAAATAAATGTATAGGGGTTTCCAATGAATTATTATGATGACTTCCATTTAAATATAAAACCATTCACACAAAAACCATATCCAAACGACTCACAAAATGATGCATGTACAATTAAGGATAATTCAACCACATTATTTATAATAAGAAAACATGAAAATGTGAAACTATGGAAGAAAGATACTATACTAGTAAACAAATAAAGGAAAACTAAATAACCCACAAAAACGAAAATACACTATGATCCATAAGAACCATGATCAAATATCACCAAACCACCAAAGAATCATTTTGTGGTGCTAAAAACGTGTGACATGTTGCCTTTTACCCTATCCTGAAGATAACATCTACAAAAGCACCAAAGTTCCAAAGAAGGTATGAGTTTAAAACTGAATATTATTTCATCAATAAATTTCGTACTCATTCCAATACGATTGAAGAGTTATAAAAATTTATAAAAAATATTTTATATAAAACAATTTCCCAAAATAGTTTATTTCGAAACATAATCATGTTCCAAAAATATTTTTAACCAAATGTGTAAAAGTTCTGTGAAAACCAATTTTCTAGCAATATACAGTTTCAGAAATATAATAATAAATATTAAAAACCATTTCAATCTATATTTTTTTTCATAGACCATACAATTCCACAAATCCATATAACAAAGCATGCATGCTACGTGATGATACTTACACACTCATGTGTAATTTCTTATTGACCTACCAAGTCATCAGAAGTTTATTATATCTCATGTTCAATTAACCCTTTGGAAGCAACCAAAATTTCATATTTCAACCAACCCATGAATATTAAATATGAACTCACACACTAATATCCACAAGGATCCTGTGAAAAATGCCTTTTCAAGAAAATAACCTTTTTATTGAAAATTGTTTCCATCAAATGAATCTCAATGCCAAAGCATTTCAATATAACAACCATTTTATTAAAACACCCATTTCCAAAACCGTATTTAAAAATTACAAAAAAGATATAATTTGAATTCATAATTTCCAAATGATGAAGCTAAAACGATTTTCATAACAATCCATCAATATTTCAAAATTTCAAGAAAAACATAAATCATTACTAATGATGAGTTATTCCATGCATTGAAACTAAATTTAAAAATCAATTTCATTCAATTTGAAACTAATAAAATAAATTATAGTAGGAGGACATTAGAGAAAATACACTTATTTTGATGGTCTTGATGGAAACCAACAACATTAGAAGAACACTCAAGAAACTGGGTTGACTCTCCCTAAACGGACAAATATCTCTTCTCCAATCATATGAAAGACAATAAAATCATCATTTTGGTAATAAAAAATCGTTTATCTACTAGTAAAAAGTGTAGATATGATAAGAGAAGTTGATAGGATAATTATTTTCGAGTAGATCTAAATAAAAGAGATAAGAACAATGAAAAACAACACATACCGTAAGAATCATGCTTGAAAACGAGGGGGGGATCTGGGTCAGTTCCAAAATGATTAGGAGAGGTTCCCATACCATATATGGAGATGAATCTATAATTAATGGTGAATAAAATAAAAAAATGGTGATACGTCTCAAAAATGAGTATGATCATAAAAAATAGGATATAGATTTGACTATGCACATTGCCTAACTGTACACATAGAAAAACCACACACTAACAATTTGTTAGCTATAATCGTAATGAAACCCTTTCATTTCATCCTTGAATGTTCTATTTAAATGTGATACAACCATACTTATTCTAATACATCCATACTACATGTTTTTAATGTTTCTCCTAGTATTTTCGCATGGTTTCAACAAACCGTGGATAGATTGTGCATTTATCATTTAGCCCCCAAAATCATTCTGGAAGTTTTCCAAACTCTCCCAAACATCCCCATTAAAATTTTTACACATTTAAAACACAAGAAAATAGTTAAATACTATAAAAATGTTGTAATAAAATATTTACACAGAAGGAGTTGAACATGCACTAATGAAAATGGGTAGAGTTGATAAAAGATTATGATTTCTCAAAACATTGACGCAATGGGAAAGCGAACTATGTGGATGATTATTTGAGTTAGAAAAATCCTTATAGATTATCTATTATGAGAAAAAAAAATGATCTAATGTGCCTAGATTTTTAATGGATTGATCTATAATTCTTAATGTAATGAGAAATATATTATCGTTATCAAGTGAATTTTCATCCCTCTATCCAAGTGAAGATTAAAGAGGTAGAAAAAGAAGATGAATAGATAAAAAATAAGGTAAAATGATCGAGAGTTTAACCATTATCCTGATGGAATGATGCGGTTTATGAACCTAGTATATGTTTGATACATTCAATATTTGAAGAATTATCTGTTAGAATAATTTTATAGTTCTTCATTATTTATTCACCTTAGAATTATGAAGATATATAGGTACATGAAGGAATAATTATAATGATATGGCATGAAGAATGATATCATTGATTTTGTATCCCTTTGTTTGGTGTGCTATCAAGTTAAGGCTATAAGAATAATGTCTAAAGGGATGTTTCATCCATTACCTATTCCATAATGGAAATGGGGGAATGTAACATTGGATTTTGTCATTAGACATCCCAAAACCAATAAATGGTTTAATGTTATATGGGTTATAGTTGATCTTCGTACTATGTAAGAATAATTTATTTATATAAGAAAATATTTCACTATGGATCAACTTGCTAGGATATACATAATGGAGGTGGTATGGATTCTTATAGTTAAATAATCCATTATATCATATAGATATCCAAGGTTTACCTAAATGTTTTTGAAATGTCTTTAGGAAGTACTTGTTACAGAATTGAGTATCATCATAGCTTATTATCCTCAGATGGATGGTTAGTCTCAAAGAACAATTCAAACTCCAGATCATATGATGATATATTTTTCATTATATTTCAATGGTGGTTGGGATCAACCGCTTCATCTCATTGAATATTAATAAAATAATATCCTTCACTCAATCATTTAGATGGAAACATATGAATCCCCATATGGGAAGAAATATCGAGATCAAAATCATTGGTAAGAGGTTGGAGAAAATTTTATTCAGACCTGAGATTGCTCAATAATGTTCATGAAGGTTATAACTATTAAACATCATATCAAGATAGCTCAAAGTCAACAAAAACATTAGGCTGATAACCATCGATGTGATCTACAATTTGATATTGGTGGAAATGTGTTTTTATGAATCTGACCATGTAATAATGTTTTCATATTCGAGAAAATAGGGAAACACAAACTTAGGTAAATTTTTCACATAGATATTCTTGATTTTATCAGTAGAATAGAATATCCCTTTACACTTCCTCTAAATATCTCAAAATTTTATGATGTGTTCTATGTATCTCACATGAATATGTACATAAATGACCCTTCACATGTACTGAACATAGAGGACATACTGTTGAAACTAGTTATATCTTATGATGAGAAACATGTTGAAATTTTGGAAAAATTATATAAAATTCTCCGAAACAAGACAAATCTCTTGGTAAAAGTTTTGTTGAGAAATCACCTGATGGATGATGCTATTTGGGAACTTGAGGATATGATTAAGGTTAAGTATCCTCATTTTTTTTACCCGAGTGACAATTTTCAAGAGAAAAAATCATTTTAAAGGGGGTAGAATGTAACACCATGAGTTTTTAGGGACCTTTCTTCAAATAAATTAGAAATAAAATTTATATCATTCATTTCACTAATTCTAACACTTCTTTCCCAATGAGTTGACTTGGCATATTTTCCACGCAACACCGGCTTGGCATAAAATACGTGCAACACTAGGTTTCTACAAAACATCATTTTTTGTTATTATAAAAATGATACAATAATAACCAATCCATTAAAAATAGTTATATTAATTGAAATAATTACTTTTCAAATGTTGATTATAAAATATATGATCCTTGGTAAGGTCCTTCAATGATTAAAAATAAAATTTTCTTTAATAAAGCACTTTTAATGACCTAATAATAGATTAAATTTTAGACACTCGTAGAAATTTATTTTGATGAAATAAAAATACTTTTTGAGTTCAGAAAATCAATATTAGCTGAGGGTGATTTTTTAGTATTTCTCATAAAAGCATAAATTTTTGATGAATAATGAAAAATACTACTTTGTAGTTAAAAACAAATTTTGTTCAAGTAAATAAATATTTTATGTTAAACTGACTATATTGTGAACATAGTTAAATGATATATATATTAACCCAATTATTTTATGTGAATCATTATATAATATAATTAGATATGAAAAGTTTTGAACTTTTGAACGTCTCTTTTAAACGCCTTCTAGCCACATTTGTGGGATTAGAAGTATGAGTGATTTTACCTCTTTTGTAAATTGAATTTATAAAAATGGGAATACATGGATGTAATCAATATGATTTTTTTATTAAGATTAAAATAAATTTTGGTGAATAGTACCTTTTAAATTTATTTTACATCAATTAAAGTTAAATAAAGTAATTAAACGTAAAAACAATTTTATAATAACATAAAACTCCCAAACAGTTGTCCTATTTATATTGGATATTTTTCTTATGGCCCAAATCAACCTTTGGTCAAAATATGTCTCCCTTTATGCCACTTAAAATAGATTATGTCATTTATTATATTCTATTTGATGAACATTTAAAAGAGTCATATTCAAAATTTAATGAATAAATAATTTTTATATAGGGTTATATATAAAAATAATTGGACTATAATTATTAATTTGAAGGATTTGATATTTATCATCATCATTATAATTTTATTTTTAATTTTTTGGAATAAATAAATAAATTAAAATCTTGTAAAATTATGATGTAGTAATTGTTTAACTAATTGAGATGTCAAATAATTTATAATATAAATTTTAAAATAAAAATAAATTAACTTAATTAATGAAACAAATGAATTATATGGATACCTTAGATTTATTAGTGACATATTGGATGTATTTTTTTGTTTTTATTATGTTCGTTTGATATTTTTAAAAATGAAAATATTGATTAGTATCAAAATTGACCTAAATGATACTTTAAAACATATAATATTTTATTAAATTCTAGAAAAATCATAAAATCTGAAGTTCATAAAAATAACTTTTATAGTATTAAATATATCATAAATTATTAAATTTATCTCCATTTTTAATTTTATAATAACTATATTAACCCTATAGTGTGAAAGACAAGATTTCAGGGTAAGAGTTAAATTACTTAACTAAAGGTTAATGTAAAAGGATAATGTTATTTATATGACCTAAAAATGCCACAAAATCATTGGTTGAGAGGATTTCCCCGTATATTATTATCAAATTCTAAATAAATCTCTTTGTATCTATTTTGAATCGAGAATCATTTTATAATAAATTACGGGTTTTAAAGATTCCTAATGTGCCCCTCCTCCCCCATATAAAAAGGATCATATCGTTTTATTTTACTCACTCTGAAATATTTTGACTTGGAAAAATCCTTTCCCTTTATCATCCCAACATCCATCCCCCATAAATTTCTTCCATTCAGAAGATTTAAAATCAATGATATCTTTGGGAACAATCCAAATGAGGGTACCCGATTAAGAGATAATGTCTTCTCTCAAGCTTCTTTATTTTATTTATTTTCTCCACACCATCCACTCTCATTAATAAATTCTTATATGAAAAAACCCGTATAATAAATATACTATAATATTTTTTTTCTCAATAATCTACCTGAATTTAAACAAACTTTTAGCTAATGGATATTAAGAAAATTGGATACATGTGTGGTGAACTAATGCCTCACGAAATCATGATTGTTCATATTTCATTTACCACTAATCATGGTGGATATTTTGATGGACACTCCATTTATATGCATCATATATAATATTAATTACTTATTTAATATTATTTATTTATTTTCACCACTCATAGCATCTTACTTTCCATTTGTCTTTAATATGATAATCTTGTTTTAGGAACATTGGACTACCACCACCTCAAAGCGATGTGATTCGTTCACACACGACATGGATTACATTAATTATGTTATATGATATAAAAATGATACTAGAATAATGATATATATGTATATATGTACTAAAAACTATATTAATATATATACATATGACATTTACATGCCTTCTTTAAAATGACAATTAAAAACAGAAAGAGGGTCATTGCGTATGTATGGCTAACCGTCTCCAGAAATATTGTATTCCATTTCATATTTAATTATGAAATAGATTTTTACAATATAAATACACTAGATATAAATGATATTTATATCATTATATGCAATATTGAATCATGATATAAGTATAACGATTTAGGACATAAAAAATTATGGCACAAGTGATGAACAAATCGAATATTGCCAGAAGTAAAACCGTACCATAGGATCAATAACAAGCAGGTAATAAAATGTAATTATCAAACCATATATGGTATTAAATATTAGAATATTCTTTTATAAAAGATTTATAATAAACTTATATTTATTATATAGGAATATTGTGCTAGTATAAAGATATTTAAGACACAAGGTAAGGTATAAATTTTCAAAATAATTATTATTCAAGATTTTATGTACATAAGAATTTACTGGAGTTAATTTATAATCCCTATACATGTTTTCCCAAAAAGATTCCATAAAATGTTTTAGTATTATTTTTTTATGATCAAATTCATTTTTGAACCATTTTTGACTTTCTAAAACATGGTTTGAAATGAATCGTTCTTTCATTTTCCAAACGATGTACTTTTTGACTTTTGCAACAAAAGTATGAGAAAACTATTTTTTTAACTTATAAGTAGTGAAATGATTTTAGTTCTTTCAAAATGAATTATTTATTTGAAAATTATATTACATTTTTTCAGGTTATTTTTCATTGAAATTCTTTTCTATTAAAATGGAGATGTGTTTTAAGATAAAAACATTTTTGAATAATAAGTGATATTTTAATACTAAATTATGGTCATGTGTTTTATCAAAATTATATTCCTTATAATATTAACTATTTTTTTGAATTATATGATCCATATTATTCTTTTGGTTGATTATTATTATGATGGAATTATTTTTTTGAAATCCATTTCCTTTACATGGATTATGTTAGGATGGAATATTGGTTAAGAAATCCATTTTATTCCATGTGTTATGTTTATGATAAATGTATTGTGTTTTTGTGGAATGAGGAAGGATGATTTCACTATGAGAGGAGTGTTACCTATATATCCCTCCAAAGAATTCTGTAAATATTTATATCTCATGAGGTAAAATAATTTTGTTTTGGGAGTGAACCTTGACTGTTATGATGGTCATGAGTGTGAACAATGGATTCTAAGATAGTATGAGGAGTGAACTCATGCTACTACGATGGACATGGGAGTGAATAATGAATACAATAATGGTATAGGGAGTGAAACCATACTACTATTATGGTTATATAATTGATTCATTTTCTACAATGTAATTCAATATATTCTTATGTTTTCCACAATTCTATATCTTATTCCTATGATATTCATTCACATATTATGATATTTATTTAATGATGAATTATATCCTATTAACATCCAATCATAATGGCATGATTTCTATTATGATCATTGATATATTGGGTATGATATTCTATTTTTAATGGTCATGTTATGATACCCTTATACTTTGGTTTATTCCAATATATTTCCCTTGTTTACCGTTATGGAGTGTTTGATCACACCCATTTAATATTTATTTCCCCCCTGTTATAATGATATGTACTATGTTTAATTTATCTAAGAAGGGTTATTTTCATGAAGAACCTAGTGGGATATTATGTAGTTCATTTATGTACTAGTTTTGATTTTCTATTTTCCAGAAGAAACTAGACCAATTACGTTCATTCGGAGTCAATTTTTATAATTTATAAGTATTCAACAAATGTTTTGTAGTGTCATTGTTTTGAAAAGTTAGGGTCACTAAATTAAATACCATATATATTCCTCTCCTTCTAAAACTAAATGTTCCTAAAAAATTCATAATTATTCAGTTGCATTGGAGGTTTTTTTCATTTAATAACATATATTCATTTCTTTAATTATAGTATATCAAAAACATTCTAAAATATATAAATATAATTTTAGATTATTTTTATTTCCTTATTTGGTTATTTTTTTCTCTCCATATTTTACCATGTTATGATCAATATATAAGATCTAATCATTTGGACGATAAATATAGATTATAATAATATTCAATTTATCACTACCCAAATTTTGAAAAAAAAACTGTTTTTTACAATACCAAAAATAATCATTCATATGAATTTTATTCAAGTGTTTCCTTATCCTCAACAAAAATATGGAATATGTGAGTAATTCATTAATTTTAATATGAGATACAAACATTTGTTATTTAGATCATTGTTTTCCTAGTATATCATTACATGTAGGTGATATATAAATTTAAGTCATGACTTATCAGGGATAATTAACCATTATAAAAAAACATATATAGTAAAATTTTGTTTGATATCATAACCCAATAATTCCCATTCAATGTATGATTAGCCAAAAATAATAAAAAAATTATATTAATATCCCATAAATAGTCTCCAAAAATATAATTTATTTTCTCAAAAAAGTTATTCAAAAGCATTAATTATATTACCCAAAAAAAATTTCAATGTTAATGATCATCGACTATTTTTATTTCATTCTCAACAATTTTTCTAAACAGTTTAAAAACATTAAAACACAAATATTATTTGTTATGGTAATAAACCTACACATTATTATTTGTATAAATATTGATAGTGATAAAATGTATTTAACCTTTTATAATATATCATGTAAATGCATCCTACACATTCATACATATGGGCTCCAACATAAATGAATATGGATACCTTATAGTTTTGTCAAATGAATCATTTTTCATTATTCCTAGACTACTAATATTAGGTGTTTATAAATCCATTTGAAAAATAACCAAAAATTAATTATCCCAGATAAATTATTTTTTATTTTTTCAACATAACAATGAGTAAATGTAATTTATTGAACATTATAGACCATCACATTTCTAAAATATGATAATTGAGGTGTTTGGGGGTTGTTTGGGTAATTTTATTAAATAGTTGAGTCATTCCAAATATGATTTATTATAATATTTTTTCCATATTTCATATTTTGTAATGATAACTCACCCCTTTGGATACTCATTATGGAATTGATTCATTATTTTGGTGCCTCATCTTTATGTTGAGCCATTCTGGAGAAGACTAATCCTTACAGTGACTAATCCTTTTGATGATTATTCCTTTTTGTGGGTCATGATAGAATTGAATCATCTTGGTAGTGACTCGTTATATCGATGAATCTCCCTATAAGTTACTCATTTGAGAGGTTATAAAACCTATTGGAAACTCACCCTTGTGGTGTCTGATTATAGGTGTTCTTTATCATGCTACTACCTAATCATAGATGTGACTCACCCTTGAGATGACTCATCATAGAGGTGATTCATTCTAATAGTGTCTCATCTTGGGGGTGACTAAACATTGTGGTGACTCATTCTAATGGAGAATGATTCTTGTGTTTACTTATCTAGGTAGTGACACATCTACGTAGTGAATCAGTCATGAGGTGACTCATAATCAATGTTTCTAATTTTTCAAAAAATTTTCATTTTCCATTTATTTGATTTGAAACTAGTTTAATAAATTCCAATATATTTTTAAAATGTATTTAAAAATTGATAAATGATATCATGAGATTCTAAAAAATATTTAGTCCTTCAGAATGTGTAAAACACATGGTTTTATTGATAGTTTCCGTTAATGGTAAACTATACCATTTCAAATTATATTATTTTTGGATCTATTATTTCTAGGACAATGATTTTACCTTATATCATTCCTTATTATTTTTCTTGATAATGGGTACTCAAAATCCTTCTTTCTCAAAGTGGTTGAATGTGTTGATGTATTTGGATGGAGTTTATAATAACAAATAGGTTGTTTCCTTATGTACATGCTCCCCTTGTTTTAGTACAGAAAGATTGTGAAAGGATTCTCCCTTCTACATTGGATTTCATTCATTATTTGAATATATATAATGTAGAATGGGTTTATAATCAATATACATTTGGAGATGGCTGAATCCATTCCAGTAATGATAAATGAATTTTTTTAAATTTAAATTTAAGGGGCATTGGAATGTGATATACAATATTAATTTTTTGTTGATCTGATTTTTAATTATTTTATATTATGATTTTATGGGTGTAACTCCATGATGAAGATCATTTCTTATGGTGGCTTGATTATGCTATAATGACATTTATTTTTAAACCTATATTTTTCTAATTTTTTTATCATCATCAATAACTGGGTAATTATATAATGTTATTTAGTGAAATAAATACCTATGATATAATCGATTGTGAGATAAAAAAATTATTTAATGAAGTAAAATTGAATAATAAATCGTTATCTAAATATGAATATTTTTTGTGTTGTGGAATGAGATATTATGTGTGATGGAAATGTTAACATGGTACTTTTGAGTATTTTTTTTGCAACAAAAGGTGGTGGTTGATGTTGTTATCGGGATATTTTGATATGCTTCTTCTTGTCTATTTTTTTGGTGCCTGGTTGGTATTAATGGTGATAATAATGATCTCGAAATATAAACTAATGTAATTATTTAATTATATATTTTGGAAATGTATAATCAATAATATTTTCTAATAATAACTGAAGACTTTATACAAATTGTGTATTTCTTTCTTCCTATGTGTGGTTGTGTAATTATTCTTGGCAGTGGAGTTGGGGAATATGTATGTTAGTTTGTGAACATCTGGTAAACCTATAGAAATGTATTGTGGGGTTTTGTCAATATTTATGTATATATTGTTTTTTTATTTCTATACGCACCCCATCAATGTAAATCATTATGTTTCAACAACCACATAGTATGTGAGAGTGACTTTCCCAGTATCATAGTGGGGGGATGGATGGATGGACACCCACTATTCCTCATCAAGGAGATAATTGTACATGTGTTTTTGGGATGATATGTGATGTGTGTCCTGGGTGTGTGTGAGTAAGGTGTGTGGTGATGTGTGTCCCATGTGTGTGTAGGTGAGGTGTGATGAGATATATTCAGAGAGGTGGGAGTTTCAAGACATTTTCAATTGTGGTGTGGGGGTGTCTTACTAGTGGGAAAGATGTGGGGGTAACCTATCATTAATGTTATTTATATTTTATTATTTTAGATGGAAGATCTATTTATTGAGTGATTCTTCATGAGGTTGTATTTTTGGTTAGTCAACTTGTGATGTGATGTCTGTTTTTCATGTTATCTCAGGGGGAATTAGTATGCTCTTACCACATGTGCATGAGATACTTCTATTTTCCAATTTAGTGTACCCTTATTCTCACAATACATGTATAAGAACTATATTCAGTTTTAAATGAGTATTACATGTACCGTTCTGGGGATTAATAATAGTTCCCTTATAAATTTTCAATAATGATAATCTAGTTTTTATTTTGGGTATTTACATTGGATACTTTTATTTGAATCATTATTTATTACACATTCATTATGGGAAGGTTTTTGGTTTTCATATATGTAATTCATGGTGTGGATTTTCGATTAATATCCTATAGCTTATTCTTGTTTTCTTATAGAGGTCAATGCCACCCATATTGTGATATTTTTATAACCTCAATGCTAGTCACCATCTTGGGGCCTACTAGAGGTGGGACTCTGGAGTTAATATCTCTATCCCTTTAGTGCGGCATAATAGTAGGGATTCGGTCATGACAGAGAGGTATGAAAGATGATGGTTGAGATATAGGGTATTGTTTGGATTTATGCACATTGAGGAATACATGGGTTGGTGTAATTCCCTAGACATAAACATTACATAATCAGAAATTAAATAAATAATTCATATTTAGGATCATTTTAGGTTTATAGAATTAGAGAATAAGGTCAGAAATTATACAAAACATCTTTAATATTACATGTAGGCACTTCTAATCAGTATCCAAATTTTTTATAAAAAAATACTTAAAAAGAAAAATTTCTAGTTCCATGTGTTAGAGATCATGAATTTTCCTTGATCCCATCATTGACTATATTCAACTTTATGTCATGTGGAAAACATTTCAGAATCATTGGATGAGCATAAAAATCTCAGTAAGGGATATAAAATAATGAAATAATACAATATTCCATCAACACAAACTAAACATATTCTCTTTAACATACCTCATGAAATCATACGATTTATGAATAACAAATAGAAATCATAATTCATTAAGGTAACTTATGGAATCCATATCATATATACATTTTAGCTTTCATAGCTATGTAAGGAGTTACTTTTGGAATAACCATATTAGTATATTTCATAAATATCTTAGGATAAACATTAATTTTTACCTTTGTCTTGTTACCCAATGAATTGGAGAGCTATCTCGGGATCACCCACCCAAAGTAAATCACAGAACCATCTGTATACATTAAAAATTCCCAAGAACCATAACATAATCACAACAAATAACACACACATTATGAATAGATAACATTTCCACATTAAAATCACAATGTAAAGTTTCAATATATTGACATAATCAATTCATTTAAAACGTTCAAAAATAAGAGTTTTGAATCAAAGTGTCTCATAAAAAACTGAAATATTTGAAATAATTGTTCACTACAAAACACTCATGTATATATAAATAAATTCATAAAAATATTTTCTAAAACATTCACATGATATACAATGATTTAAAAGATTAAATATTTAAACATTTAAAGCAATATTATAGTTAAAAAATCTTTTACCACTTGAGAAACTATTTAATAAAAATAAATAAAGAATAACAACCAAAAAACTATAAATATAATGAGAATATATAAATTCATGATATAAGATGTCAAAATGGCTGTATATATTCCTAATAGGTTAATAAAGCTGAAAAATATCAAGATATTCCTTAAAGAAAGTAGATTTAGACATAGTCCCTTACAAATATTATACCATTATATTATGGATAAATCAATGAAATAATTATGTGAGAAGAATATAAATACACTAAATATAAGTGGATATTATGTTTAAAACAATCAGAGGTCATTCACACATATTCATAGCATGACATATTAAAAAATTTAATGTATATTCTAATGAATTGAAATTGGGTAAGAAAGTTCCCTTAAAAATATTAGCAGCCCAAAGACGTCACATAAAAATTCATGAAATGGGTTGATGAGAGAGAAAATGCTCTCAAATCACTTGGAAATAAAATTTACAGAAAAAAGGATATTGAATAACAAATACCAACTTTTAAAAATTTATTTTTCATGACATAACATAAAATATGTCTTTGACTTAAAGAGAAGGGTGAAAGGTTCCCTTACATCAAGTCTGAGTTGCCTTGTATGTTCATCTTCCTTCCTAAATAATAAACATAAGTTAATTTATAATTTCTTAAGAACCTTTTTCATGTTTATAATTCTTTTTATATAATTTATTACCTTGCATTTAAAATTTGAAAATTATTTGTGTTCATATCGGACATTTTGTCGATGTTCGAAACTTGAGTAAAAAATGAACCAATTATAATTACAAATTGTCCAAGTGGTCAAATGTATATTATCTCCAAAATTACATTAATGATTGATATATTATATATATCATAAATATACAGTATATATGTATTTATAATATTCTATATCATTTGGATATATGAAAATGAAATCCACCATTCATGGAGACGGTAAGTCGTACGAACGCATAAATGCTACTTTAATTTCATTTATTTTAATTTTTAATATAATTGAAATCAAATGATACACAAGTATATTATTATTACAGTATAATATCATATTTTATATACATTAAATATCTTCATTACCACCTTTCTGTATATGTTCCATGAATTTTCTGAATGAGTTATATCACATTGAGGGGGTGGTGGTACACACTTCCTCAAATAAAATTATCATATTTATACAACATGAAAAGCATAATGGAATTTTATAAATGAGAATTATATAAGAATAGAGATAAAATATATTTCATAAATATAATATAAAATTACATTTCAATAATAATGGACACCATGAGAGGTCGTAGTTGTAAATTGAACAATCAACGTTTTGTGAGGTAGTAGTTTGGAGTACACAGAAACAATATGTTTGTATCCATTAGATGGTGGTGTGCTTAAGTTCAGTTCAAATACATCTCAAAACAAATACATATTATATTTATTATACTAGTTTTTTATATAAAAAATAATAAAAATAGAATAGTGAGTTGAGAATGAAAAATAATAGAATGAAACTTGAGAGAAGACGTCAACTCAAACCGGGTAACTTCATTTGATTTGAGCGAAAGGGATCTATTGAATTTTGTTTTTCATAAGGGAAGGCTTCTAGGAGGAAGATAGAGATGTTGTAAGCTTATTTGGGTATTTTTTGGGAGATCCAAGGTTCATGAGACGTGTGAGTAATGGGTTTGAGTTGGTGTTCTTTTATTAGAGGGAGGAGGGGCTCTTTAGGAATATTTGAAAGTGTTTTTTTATTATAAAATGATTTTCGGTTTAAAAAGGTCCAAAACTCATTAAATTAGAATATAAAAAGAAAATAATTCAAAATAAAATCATCCATTATGAATTGAACATGTTTTGTATATTTTTTAATCCTTATCTTTTTTATTTAACCCTTTGTTAACTTATTTTACTTTCACCATGTCTTCTTATATATTCATAATACATGGTTAATATATTTACAATAAAATTAAAAGACCAAAAATGGAACATTAATTAAAATTTTAACATAATTTATGACATTTTTATAAATCATATATTTTTAGGAAAAGTTTATCATTTTATAAATTATTAATTGATTTAAAATCCCATATATGTCCATTTTTATACTATTCATATCATGTCATTATTAAAATCCATAACTACATGATCAATTCGAAAAACATAATTAATTCAAATCTAACAACACATAATCATCTATAAAATTCGTATCTAGAATAAAAAGTTTCAAAATAAATTAATTCTAGTATTTATAACCATATTTGTTTAAAATATTCATTAATGAAAGAATCATTACATTATCAATGTCTCCTTAATAAATTTCATTATTTGAGGTCTAAAAATTATAAATAAAATACCATGTTGCAGTAAATCATTTTATTATTATAATAACTATATATAGTCGAAGATATAAATAATATTACTCTAAATTAAAATTGTTTTATAAAATCAATACATGTTTCTGATATTTTTATTTTTACTTAAAATAAAACGTTATTAATGTAATTATTTTACCGAAGTGGCATACAAAGAGAAACAGTGGTGCCAAAGTATTTTATTTGTTGTCCATGACATATCCAATAAGGTTAGGGCAAGTGTAAAGAAAATTTTATATTATTATAATAATATTTTTACCATGAATTAAATTATTTACCTTTAGCCGCTATAAAAAAAATCCAAAGTTACTATTCACCAAAAAATATTGTCATCATATTGAACCACATTTTACTTATTATGAAAATCATGTATGTTGTATTATTAAAATTCATATCACAGAAGCGGTAAAATTTCATTAAAATTAAAAAGTCGGTTTTTTACTACTATGTAGTGTTTTCACTATTCATAAAAAATTGAACATTTGTCGAAAAATACAAAAATTCCATCCAAATATAATTCTGATATTATAAATTCAAAAATTTTGTATATTTTACCAAATTATAAACACATAAGTTTAATTAATTAATTTAAAAATAATTTCAATGGTCGAAACTAGAATGCGTGTTTTTAAGAAATAAAAAACTGCAAAAAGATTGACATGTGTTTAGGTCCGATTTCAAAGTGAACTTACTTCAAATGACCAAAATTGGATTAAATGGAAAAAATATAATCAAATTGCACATTAAAACCATTTATAAAGATAATATAACCATATAAATAAATCAGATGAAAATAATATTTTCGCTTAAATGGCAGTAATTTTCACTATTCATTAATAAAAATTTACTTTATTTGAAAAATACCAAAAAATTACGCAAAGTAAATTTTGATATCCCACTTCAAAAGAATAAGCATATTTAGTATAATAAAACATATAAATGTGATGAAAACTATATTTAAAAGGGGTTCACCATCAAAAGGCAGTAAAATGACATTTTAATAAATACTAGAGTATTTATGCTTAAAATTGGATTCATTCTTATTTTAAGCCTACAGTATTTTTTGGATAAGTGTAAAGACATTTAATAATCATATTGTAGTTAGATATATTCATTTATACGAGTATAATGGCTAGGCTATAACTACCATTTAAAATAATAATATTATTTAATTATTTTTTTCATTATGACTCAGCATTGTGTGCAACATAAGACTTTGAAGAAACCCATTATTGTGTGTTGGGTATGCTATCAAAAATAGCATACCATCTAATTGAAATTTATATTTAATTAAAAAACATTTATAAATATGAAAATTTCATATTATTTATATACCTGGGATGATACATCCTTCCCCCCTTTTGGGAATTACGTCCTCACAATTTTAAAATTGGTCTTAGAAACTTCATTAAAAGTCCCACGTCAGAAAAATAGTAAATAAAACTATCATTTTAAAAGAAGTTAGAGGAAGTTAAAAAGCCAATAGAGATAACCCATACTAGGATTCCATATTGGAAAACATGGATTTTGAGGAGAAACTAAGTTTCCAGTTCTGATGGAGAATGATAGAAAACATGATCAAGAAAATGTTAACTTCCAGAAAACCACAAACTTGTGACAGGTCAAACAATCTTTGATTCCCCTATAATAAATCTAAACGTACTATGTTTTTTTGTTTTATGTTCCCTATAATAAAGTAGATGAATTCTATTATGATATTGACCAATAACATAAAGAAATATACCTATATTTCATGAAGGGAAACATCATTTAATAAGTTTATACCAAAAACTCATATTTTCTCCAAACAATGAGTATTCAAGATGACTTGGTCACACATGAAGTGCTCTAAGGATATTTTAGCGAATCAAGTAATCTAAAAAGGTTGAATTCTATATATTTCTCATGTTATTAGACATTAACCAAAACCAAAGAGGTTTGAACATGATTAGATAATCCCCAAAAAGGATAATATTTTATAAAAAGAAATACTACTCTTAATCTCTAAATGTGAACAAACAATATCCAAAGTTCAAAAAAGACTATTTAATATACAATTATTCTTAATATCCTTCAATATATTAAAACTAATATTGAATCCCAAAACTCATATGAATATTATAACATATTCTTATATAGTAAATCTTAATATTAATCTCTAAATAACATAGAATTCTCTTAACATCTCATACTGAATAGTAATTAACCTAAAAAATATTCTCTATTGTAGGTCAATCATTTCAATAAATATCCCAAAGCACTATATGTCCACAATAAAAACAATTAATCTTCCAAAATAAAATTCTAACTATTACTCCACAAATTAGATCCTAGAGAGTTCTATTTTATATAAGAATATAGTGTTCCCAAAAGATAGAACGTCTTCCAAAATATCCTTTATCACTTAACCACCAAATTATTTTCCTATACTAAGTATATCAATTTGATAAAACATAAGTTCCCAATATCAATATATTCTTGATCCATAAAATCTTCTAACTAAAAATAATTAATAATACTAACCGGGGAATTCACATAGTACAGTGGTAGGCGATAAATACCAATCTCAATTGGTTGTGGGTTTGATTCATGTATCATTGTCTGGGGCAACAGGTTTTCACAAAATCGTCATTTTTTTCTTTTCAAAAATTATATAATTTTATAACATTCTCAAAAATGATATAAATTCATCAGAAATAACCATAACATATTTTATCCACAAATGTTATCTCATATATCTCATATTCATCCCAAAAATTAATAACATGTAATTGCCTCAAACTCAAGGATCTTATAAACCCAAATGGTTATTTATAACTATATCCACAAATGAAAAGATAATTATTCCTTTTATAAAAATTTTACCTCTGAAACATCAGGTTTACACATACTAGAAAATTCATCCAACGTAATCCTATCATTAATACATTTAATCATATCATCATCTATAGATCCACCATAACTCTTTAATTCTGAAAATGTAGACATATTAATCATCAAACATTCTTCCAATTCTTTTATCCATGTTTCTCCATCTTATTATTCTATACTTTATTCCTACAAACAAAGTCATGCATAATGTTATAATATTTCAATAATGTCAAAACATGAGATAAGAAATAATCCATACCATTCATAGGTAATTTTTATTTTCCTCATATTCAATTAAAATGGAATTAGGAATTAGTAAATATATATTTTTATGATCCTAAATATCCAATTCCTAAAACTACATAGTAGGAAATTTGTTTGTATAATGAACATGTTGAACACATTTAAAACATTCATTTGATCTATGGGAAATAACTTCATTCCCTTTCCTGAATTCTAATGGATGCTTATTTTTTCCATGGCAGGTTCTTGATTTATATCCTTCATTACCACATCTGAAACAACATCCCATCCCATTGAATCATTTTAATAGTTATTTCATTCCAAAACCTTTACCCATAGTTTTTTGGATATACTTACAATTATGATTATTACATGAACATCCGTAGGGAATTGTTTCTTGCATATGTCAGGACATATAAAAATCACAATGGTTTTGGTGGTCAATAATTACTCTAGAAAGTAGAGAATAGTCAAAAGAGTTCTAATTGAAGCTCATAATTCACTTGGTTGCTTATTTTTAAAACCTTCGTAGTTTTATTCCCATTCCTTGTAACTTGTGTGCCTTCTAGATCCATCCATTTACTAAAACAAAAATGGAATGTGTGAGTATATTAGAAGAATAATTTTATACTATCTAATAAAGAGGGTAAACACTAATATATACTAATTCATGTTATCATAAACTCATTAAATATATCTAAAATAACCATGAATCTTTCTAGTATTTGAACCATTATGGTTATGTCATTTATCCTTAAATTACACATTAACCTCTAATGTTTTCTTAAACAACCTCTGATAACAACTCTAAGGCCTTATACATAATCAATAAATAATATTGAATTAAATAAATAATTCACATTGAGGATCTATTAAGGTTTAGAGCTTTAGAGAATTAGGTCATAAATTATAAGAAACATCTTGAATATTAGATGTAGTCACTTCTACTTAGTAAACATTTTTTCATAGAATAAAAGCTCTTAAAAAGGACACATGTCTTGTTATACGTTTTAGACAACATGAATTTACCTTGATCCCAACCTTGACCCTATTTAACATAAGTCTCATCGAAAACAATTAAAAAACATGGGATGAGTATAAAAATCCAAGAAAAGGGTATAAAATAAAGACATAAAAAATTAGTCCATCAACACATATAGAACAAAATCTCTTTAACATACCTCATGAAATTATAGGATTTACGAATAACACAATGAAATAATAAATCATAAAGGTAGATTGTGTAATCCATATCATACTTACATTGTATCTTGAACAACTACATTGGAAGTTATGTTTGGAATTAACATCACAGAATATTCCCTAAATCTCTTAAGAGAAACCTTATTGTTTACCCCCATCACATTACCCAATGCATTGGAGTACTATCTTGAGCTCACCCACCCTATATTTACCACAGAACCGCCTGTATATGTAAAAAATTCTCAACAACCATAACATAATCATATCACATAACACATGCATAAAGTAAAGATAACATTTCCACATTACAATCACAATATATCATTTCAATATACTAACATAATAAATTCATTTAAAACATTTAAAAATTTGAATTTTGAATCAAAGTGTCCCATACCACTATGGAAATTTTGAATGGAATTTACACCATAAAACACTATTGTCCATACAAATAAATCCATAAAATCCTTTTTAAAACTTTGAAATTAAATATAAGTATTTATAAGATTAAAGATTTAAAATATTTAAAACGATGTTTTAGTTAAGGAATCCATTACCACTTGTGAAATCTTGAATAAAAATAATTAAAGAATATATCAAAGAAAACTATAAATATCATGAGAATATAGAATTCGATGATATAAAATGTCAAAATGTTTGTATATACACATCATAGGATAATAAAGGTTCCCAATATCAAGATATGCCTCAATGAACGAAGATTGAGATGTAGTCCCTTACAATGATTGTACCATTAGATTAAGGATAAATCAATGAAATAATTATGTGTAAAAAATATAAATATATTCAATATAAGTGAATATTAATTGTAAAAAAAAATTATATTTCATTCACAAATATTCATTGAGAATCTTAATCAAGAAGTATAAGTTTAACCCAAAGAATTGAAATTGGGTTAAGAAGTTCCATTACACAAATTTGGCAGCCTAACGACGTCACAAAAAAAAAATCAGAAAATGAATTAATGAGAAATAAAAGGGTCTCTCATCCCATGTAAATATAATTTACCAAAATAAGGATATATAAGAACATATCCCAACATTTTATAATTAAAATGTAATGACATAACATAAAGAAAGCGTTTGACCAAAAGAGAAGGGTGAATGGTTCCTTTACCAGAAGTCTAACTTGTCTTGTATGTTAGTTGTTCGTCCAGAATAATAAACATAAGTTAATTTAAACTTTATTAAGAAAAATTTTCATTTTTATTATTCCTCTTATATCTCTTATTAATTTTCTATAATATATAGTTAACTATTTGAGTTCATATCAGAAATTTTGTCGATGTTCATAATTTGAGTAAAAATTGAACTTCTTATAATTAAAAATTGTCCATGTGTTCAAATTCAATTATCTCTAGAATGATGATAACGATTTACATATAATATATATCATATATATCCAGTATATCTATATTTATAATAGTCTATATCATTTGGATATGTGAAAATGAAATGCACCATTTATGGAGATGGTAAGCTGTACGTACACATGAACGCTACATTCATTTCATTTTTCTTCCTTTTCAAGGAATGAAAACAAAATTATATATAGGTATATTATTATTAAAGTATAATATCTTAGGTTATATACATTACATATGTTCATTAACACCGTCCTTTATACGTTCCATGTATGTTATGAATGATTTATATCACTTTCAGGGGGATGAAGTTGACACTTCTTCAAAACAATTATAATATTTATACAACATGAAAAGTATGAATTTATGTTATAAATTTCAATTAAATAAGAATATAGATAAAATAAATATCATATATATCATATATAGTTATATTTACATCATAATGGCCTCCATTAGAGGTGGTAGGGTAAAATCAAACAATCATCATTTCGTGTGCAAGTAGTTCTCCATACATAGTAAATGTATGTTCATATCCATTAGATGGAGGTTTTTATAAGTGTAGTTTGAATAAATCTCTTAAAAACAAAGTATTTGTTGGGTGGAGAAGTGATGGCAAGAGGGGGGGGGGGTGAATTGCCTTTTAAAAAATAATTAACAATTTAAAATCAAAGTTAAAAGTGAAGCGGAAATAAAAGAGGCAAGACACAAAATTGATAACGGAGTTCGGCTTAACCCAAAGCCTAAGTCTCCGCTCCCAACTCAACCGTTGAGAGATTTACTACCGCTTTCTTTTCAATGGTTTTATCAAGTAACCCACTAGACTTTAATGTTATTCTAGAACCTATTACAGCTTGCTTTTAATGGTTATGCAAGAACCCACTTGCTTTCAATGGTTGAGCAAGAACCCACTAGCCTTCTTACAGGTGAAGGCTAGCTCACCTATTACTCAATCCTTTTAAAGGGAAGGCTTGACTAACCTCTTCACACCTTGAAGGTGGTGTGAAAACCCAAAGAAGAGAGGATGAGTGAAATGAGGGGTTTGTAGGCACAAACCCAAATTGAAGCTCAAAATAATAAAACAATGAAAAACTGTAAGAGGAGAAGCCTTTGGTGCCAAAGGATTGATTGGAGTTGATGAAGGGCGCTCCCAAGCTTCTATGGTGGTGCTCCTTAGATGTGGAAATGAGTTGGAGCAAGTGAGGGTTCGTTGGAGGAATGTGCCGGAGGTTCGCCAAATGATCGAACAATGTTCCCGTGGGATACCGTATGTTTCTCTGGTGTTCCGGGGCTTCCTAGTCCTTTATTTATAGAGGGGGAACCCTCAAATGGACTTTGGGGAGCTTCGGAGCCGTTGGAGAGGCCTTCGGAGCCGTTGGGGGTCAAGTGGACAAGTCTGGTCAAAGCCCAACGGCTAGTTTGACTGGCTCCACCGGCTGACCGGTGCTAGGCCACCGGTTGGCCGGTGCTTTGAAAAAGGAGAGGCCTTCGGGCTCAGGCACCACCGGCTGGCCGGTGAGGAGGCCACCGGTTGGCCGGTGCTGAGGCAGTAGCAAACACTATTTGTCTGGGTTCCACCGGCTGGCCAGTGATGGGACACCGGTTGGCCGGTGGTCTGGACAGAAGGATGCCTTCTGTCCAAGCCTCCATCGGCTGGCCGATGGACATCCACCGGTTGGCCGGTGGACTGAAAATCAGTCCACTTTGGCTTCTTGCTTTATTGGCCCAATGCCTTGGCAACCTATTATCCAAAAACACTTAAAACAAAATTAGATAAATAAGAGAGTGATTGTGATCATGAAAATTAAACCACGAGGGTACGAGAGGTACAACAATCTCCCCCTATTTTGATGATCACAATCACCAAAACAAACAATGTAAAAATGAAATGAAAGGCATGATTTAAATGATAAATGGGAAAGTAAAGTAAAGCATGAAAGAAGGATTTCTCCCCCAATCAACCAAGAATTTCTCCCCCTTTGTGATTATCAAAATAGCACGGGGCATAAAACTTGATTGAGGGATAAGTTTTGAAAAAACAAGATAGAGATTTTAAATCAATTGAAATTTTGAATTGAAAGTTTTGAATTGAAAGTTTTGAATTGAAAGTTTTGAATTGAAATTTTAATTGAAAGTTTTAAATTGAAAGTTTTGAAATGAAAATTTTGAATTGAAAGTTTTGAATTGAAAGTTTTGAATTGAAAGTTTTGAAATGAAAATCACAAAAAAAGCTTAAACAATCCTAACTCCCCCTAAATAAAAACAACAAATCACCGGGGAGAGGATTTTGGAACCGAGACAAATTTTGGTCCGGTGAGACTCGCTAAAAGGGATTTTTCAATCCATACTTGTCTAGTGGTGGGTCTTCTCCTATGAAATTCATCATTAAAGGAAATGGTTTTGGGCCTACCATACCGGGCATTTTTGCAATCGCACTCATAAATTAAGTGCCCGGGTTTTTTACAATAATTGCAAAATTTGTATTGGGAGCTCCCCCTTACAAAAATAGTTGGAGCATGGGAAGAGGAAGCTTGCTTGGAATAGCCAAGCCCTTGGGTGGTTCTAGATATGCGTTGGGAACCAAGGAGCTTCGAAAGGTTATGTTCACCTTCGGTGAACTTAGCTAGGGATTCCCTTAAGTCCTTGATTGTTGATTCCATAGAATCAACATCGGGAAGGTTTTGGACCTTGAGGGACAATTCCTCCTTTTCTTTGAGAAGTTGTTCATTTTCGGAAGAAAGTTTTTTGAAATTCTTTTTTAATGCAACAAATTTGGAAGAAAGTTCGTGAAAAACTTCCTCCAATTGATCTCTAGCATGTTAGAGATACTCATAAGATAAATGATTTAAAGAATTGGAAGAACTAGAGGATGAGGAGTCGGAAGAAGATACCTCATGGAATGCCATTAGGCATTTTTTACCGTTGTCATTTGAGGAGGAGGAGGAGGAGGATGAGGAGCTATCACTCCATGTGTCCTTGAATGCCTTCTTCTTTTCCTTTTGCTTGGCCTTTTTCTTGTTGAGTGGGCAATCGGGCTTGTAATGGCCTTTCTTGCCACACCTGTATCTTGTTACCTCGGGCTCAGATTTTTCGTTGGGTTGAGCCTTGCGGGATTTCTTCTTTTTGTGCTTCTTCATGAATTGGTGCATCTTGCGGGCAAGATTCTCCATTTCTGAATCACCGCTTGAAGAGGAAGATGAGGAGGAGGAGGAGCTATCTTCTTTTTGAACTTTGAAGGCGATGTTCTTTGGAACTTTGATCGGTTTGCCTTCCTTTTCAGCTTGCCTCCTCATGGTGATCTCGTAGGTCATGAGGGATCCAATGAGCTCTTCGACCGGCATGTTCTTGATGTCTTTTACTTCTTAGATTGCCGTGACTTTTGGAGCCCATGAGCTTGGTAGGGTCCAAAGGATATTCTTGACCATCATCTCTGCAGAAACATCATCACCAAGGGACTTTCTCCCATTGAAAACATCAGTAAAACGTGTAAACATTTTAGTAATATTTTCAGATGGATGCATGGTAAAAGACTCAAAATCTTGACGGTACATATCCAATCGAGTATCCTTGACTTTATTGGTCCCCTCATGGGTAACCTCCAAAATTTTACAGATTTCATGTGATGAGGTGCATGTGGAAACTCGATTGAATTCATTACGATCAAGTCCGCAATGAAGAGCGTTCATGGCTTTGCCATCAAGCTCGAAATTTTTAATATCGGCTTGGGTCCATTTGGATTCATCGGGAGAAGAAAGGGAGTAACCATGCATGACAATTATATAAATGGGATAACCTATACTTCTATGAAAAGTGGTCATGCAGGTTTTCCAATAAGTATAGTCGGTTCCATCAAAGAATGGAGAACGACCCAATGAATAGCCTTCGGGGGCGAAAGAAGATGAAGCCATCACAATGGATCTTGAATTTGAAACCGGTTAGGGTATTACTCAAATTTTGCCTCTAATACCAATTGTTGGGCGGAGAAGTGATGACAAGAGGGGGGGGGGGGGTGAATTGCCTTTTAAAAAATAATTAACAATTTAAAATCAAAGTTAAAAGTGCAGCGGAAATAAAAGAGGCAAGACACAAAATTGATAACGGAGTTCGGCATAACCCAAAGCCTACGTCTCCGCTCCCAAATCAACCGCTGAGAGATTTACTACCGCTTTCTTTTCAATGGTTTTAGCAAGAAACCCACTAGATTTTAAGGTTAGTCTAGAACCTATTACAGCTTGGTTTTAATGGTTATGCAAGAACCCACTTGCTTTCAATGGTTGAGAAAGAACCCACTATCCTTCTTACAGGTGAAGGCTAGCTCACCTATTACTCAAGCCTTTTAAAGGGAAGGCTTGACTAACCTCTTCACACCTTGAAGGTGGTGTGAAAACCCAAAGAAGAGAGGATGAGAGAAATGAGGGGTTTGTAGGCACAAACCCAAATTGAAGCTCAAAATAATAAAACAATGAAAAACCATAAGAGGAGAAGCCTTGGGCGCCAAAGGATTGATTGGAGTTGATGAAGGGCGCTCCCAAGATTCTATGGTGGTGCTCCTTGGATGTGGAAATGAGTTGGAGCAAGTGAGGGTTCCTTGGAGGAATGAGCCGGAGGTTCGCCAAATGATCGAACAATGTTCCCGTGGGATACCGTATGTTTCTCTGGTGTTACGGGGCTTCCTAGTCCTTTATTTATAGAGGGGGAACCCTCAAATGGCCTTTGGGGAGCTTCGGAGCCGTTGGAGAGGCCTTCGGAGCTGTTGGGGGTCAAGTGGACAAGTCTGGTCAAATCCCAATGGCTAGTTTGACTGGCTCCACCGGCTGACCGGTGCTAGGCCACCGGTTGGCCGGTGCTTTGAAAAAGGAGAGGCCTTCGGGCTCAGGCACCACCGGCTGGCCGGTGAGGAGGCCACCGGTTGGCCGGTGCTGAGGCAGTAGCAAACACTATTTGTCTGGGTTCCACCGGCTGGCCGGTGATGGGACATCGGTTGGCCGGTGGTCTGGACAGAAGGATGCCTTCTGTCCAGGCCTCCATCGGTTGGCCGGTGGACAGAAAATCAGTCCACTTTGGCTTCTTGCTTTCTTGGCCCAATACCTTGGCAACCTATTATCCAAAAACACTTAAAACAAAATTAGATAAATAAGAGAGTGATTGTGATCATGAAAATTAAACCATGAGGGGTACGAGAGGTACAACAGTATTATATTTATCATAATGATTTTGTTATATACAAAATAATAAGAATATCATAGGGATTGGAAAAGGAAGAAATTGGAAATAAACATGAGAGAATATGTTACCTCAAATAAGGTAACTTTTGTCATTTGAGACAAAGGGATCTCTTAAATTTCCATCTTCCAAGGTTAGGGAATATAAGAGGAAGAGAGGGTTGTTTGGAGCATAATTTTTCAGAGGATGGATGAGTCAATGAGCATGAGAGTTTTGTGTAATGGGTTAGATGTGGTGTCCTTTTGTAAGAGGAATGAGGGGCTCTTTATGAAAGTTTGAAAGTATTATTTTATTATAAAATGGTTTTCAATTTCAAAATCTCTAAATATCATTACATTAAAAGTTAAGATGAATATAATTCGAAATGAAATTATCAAATAATAATTGGACAGGTTTTTCACGCTTTTTAATCCTTATCATTTTTATTAAACCCTTAACTCTCCCATATAAGGACCAGTCACACACCATCACAGAACGTCCCACTTGAGAGGCATGCCCCTGGGATTGATATCATGCATCCCAGTGAAGGCATACCATTTCCATCACACCAATAAGATCATTTTCCAATAATTATTTTCCATGATCCATTAATTACCCAACCCAGTGTTTAATTGTGGTAGACTACACTCATACAATAACATTATTATGAAACACCCATTCTCTCACTTATACCTAGCCCTCAAGAACATCATCTAGGACCACTACTGAGTTCCAATACTTAACAAGGGTCACAACCCTCTTATGAATTATGGTTCACTCCCCACCATATGGGTTTACATATAACTCGCTTCAAGTGAAACCTAAATTAGTTCCATCATCAAATAAATATTTCCTCATAAAAGTTAAATTTTTCCACTATATACCCTTAAAGCATTTCCTATGCTTTGATTTAGGTAAAGGTACTTACTCAGTCCAATCATCCTATAACACCCAATCAATTTCTTACCACTCCACTAACACAAATTCATATTTATCTCCATCATCATAAATCAGGTTCCCAATCCTGTGGACAATATGATGAGGTCCATCATCCCTCAGCTCATATACAGTCACTCACTGATTCATAACCCAACATGAACCATGCATTCCAATGCAAAATTCAATGATTCCATATGATTTTAATGGGAATAAATTCTTGTATGACTAATCACATAACTCAACTGATGACCTAATGAGTCATACCATAAAAAGATTATGAACCCACACCTAAACGATCAGATAACCATGAATCTTACACATAATTATAATACAAAAAATAAATCCTATATTATATCTTAAAAAAGGACTAATGATTCATCTATTTAAACCTTATGATATTTTTAAAGAGTAATATATTATTGATAGTCCATACGACATGCATCACTGATATCGAACAAAAAATGAAATATTTTAATATGCTTTTTATATGAATGTTTCTAAATTGGAAGGTATGAGTATGATTTACTTCGTTATGAAATATATGTTAATGTAATTCTCCATAAATATTCATTGATAATATCTTATTAAATAATCACTCAGTTTTTTTGTAATGTCCTTTTTTGATTCAAAAATAAATTTTCTTAAAAAATTATTTTTATTGATTTTTATGAGTAGAAAATATAATGAATTTATTCATATTTAGTAAAACAAATTAAAAAACTATATCTTTTTTTAACATAAAATTTTAAATTTATCTTATAGTGATTTTTTTGATTTTTTTGAAAAGTAGGTTTTTTCAATGAATAAATAGAACCATTATGGATAATGTAAGGAGTGTAAAGATTTTGTCATTCCTTCATAATAAATTCAGTGGATAAGCTTTTAAGGTTTTATTCTATCTCGTCAACAGATCAACATGTGTCCCACAAAATTTTTAGATTCCATATAAAGGATGGTTTGGTATACCTCCATCTCATTTTTAATATTTGGATGTCTGTAATTTTAACATATATCCATGTAAATCATGAAAAATAATAATGTAGGGACAACTATATCAATATTATTCATTTATTGGGAGTTAATAGATATAATATGTGGCCCAAAGGAGAATAAGGTGATCAAAAGAGAAGATGTCATGTTCCATGACAACAATAAGATTGATAATATTCAAAAGGTAGATTTTTGTTGAATAAAAGGTATTAAGGAATTAATTCATGGTCCAAAAATTGCACTAGCACCACCAATAACAAATAATGAGGTTCTGAAATAATCATCATCATTAGACCAGGAGGAAGTGCATGAGGAAAACAATCTAGGGGAGACTCAATCATCTCTACTAGAATACATAGAATGATTACATGAGATAGGAGATGTTTTTCATCTAGAAAATAAAATTTCACAATTTATAAGATCATAAAAATGAAGGATTTCATCAAAAATTTATTTAGAGTTAGAGTAACTATTTCTGACTAATGAGGGGGTCCAAAAGAATATGAATAAGCATGATAACATTCACTATCATTGGATAAACTATGTTATGTATCAAAATAATTTGAGAAATTTTATAACACACATTATGTTGAACATAAAAGATATGTTAAAATATGTGGTTTATCAGAAGAATATAGTACTTTATATGATCTAGTGGATTTCTATTTCATGGAGAAAATTAATATTTATTTTAATCACTACTATAAGTCAGTGGTGGTGCACCAACATTCCCAACAACTGAATAATTCAATAATGGGTGTTGAAAATTGTACATGTGTAGTTCATGTTTTTTTTGAATCCATGGGAAGGAAGGTTCATGTTGTTATGGTTTTTGGGGGGATTTTTTCTATCGTGTACTTAAACCACCGTTCTTTTTTAATATGGTTTATAAGAGAATTCCAAAATCAATAACTAGATATAAGAGAGCTCCACTACATTCATTAAATCTATTACAAGAGATATATTTTATCCAATGATAGATATATGAGAGTTCAATTTATAGAGAGATATAGGTTTAGATTTATATTTTCTAGGATTTTTTCAAGTTGAAATATATCCCATTTTTATCCAATTTTCATCCCAATTCCTTCTCTCTATGATTAGTGAATCAAAAAAATTTAATCCCATATAAAGAGATATATAAAATTTGATGAACATCCATAAAATAATGATGCATCAATGGTAATAGAATCAGTGAAATTTTGGGGGAGGGTCCCTATGTATATTAGGGAATTTTCCAAAAAGAACTAATTTGAATGACTTGAAGTTAGTCTGAACCAGACACATCATTGAGGAAGATGGATATTCCGCAATCTCTAGTAGATCCAATTATTCTTAATCACTTTGAATGAAAATGTCAATTGGATGGGAAGGGATGATGGATAGAATCTATCCTGTCCAATAATCTAGTTATCCAGGATATGAAGAAAGGGGTAATAGGCTCATGTTGATAGATGATTGGAATGTGTGAGAAAGATTCATCAGAGTGACCTCAACTATAGAATCCACAAAAGATATCCCTCTCACAATCCAATTATTAGACATATTTAGAGTCATGTTATGCATGTATGATGGGACCGGTGATGTGAAAAGATATTTCTTTCATTAACATTCCATAAAAATAATATCAATTTACTTCTCAATAAGATGTTATTTATCAATTTCCATCTCACTAAAACAATTATGTTCATTAACAATGATCATGAAATATTGACGCTTATCTTACATTGATTGACTATGTAAAAATTCAAAATCCTAGTAATTAAAATATGATATTCCTCTTTGGAGATCATGGACCATTGATATCAGAAGTGAAAAAATTCATGCTTATTTCATTTTATATTCAAAATTTCATATTATGAAATATGAATATATAAATTAATTCTCATCGAAAAAAGATGTGATTCTAGACCTTTTAATTCTCTTGATACCCTAGATTCTCCTCAAAATAAAATTTATATAATTATTTTTCATCATTTCTTTAGTTTTCTATCATTATGAGATTTTGATCAACAACTACGCTGATAAAAAACATTTTCTTATTGGAATCCATGTATTCATAATCATCACTACGAAATATCTATATTTGGTTTGGATTTAAATTCTAAATCATTCTATCAAGAAGACCTTCCATGTTATCCCAAATCCATATACTCTATAATATATGGTAAATGTAGGTTCAGTGAAAAAAATTCTTAGACTATAAGAAGGAATAATTTCTAACAAAGTGTAAATGTTGGAGAGAAGGACATAATACAACTGGTTGTTCTAGAAAGTATATAATTTGGAATTTATAAAAGTGGTTAATTTTATTCAATATAGTACATATAATTTTATTCCCACTCAATAATTGGATATATAGTAACATATAAAAATAAAAGAGTTAAGTGTATAATTATCCATAAAAATGTATAAAAACTCAATAGAAAAAAAATTAAATTTAAAATGAACAACTAATAATAAAGGAATATAAGAAAATAAAATAATCAAATCAAATACCCAATTAAATCAAATAATAAGCATTCCATAAGATATAGATAACTTCTTAAGGATATAAAACCTTAATATCAAAAAAAATATTATTACTAATATCATTGAAACAAATGGAAACTTTTACCTTTATTCATATCACAAAAAGGATATATAGACTACATCCTAGTTATCCTCATTCAATACCTCTAATGTACCAAGATCCCAACACTAATATTATTTCACTATAATAATGCTATATAAAAATGGAAGCTCTACAATCAAGTACCTATTTGATATAATGATAGTAAATATGTCTTCATTGAGAATTTATCAACTATAAAACTATTATAATGTAAAATAGTTTTTTATCTCCACAAATTTATTTATCTCATTAATTGAATTGATCATGAGTTTCAAAGTTGAACTGATTTAATCATTCTATTTTAAAAAAGAAAAAAATATATTCTAAAACCTAAGAGAAAAAAACAAAACCTGACACAATGACGTATCCATGAAAAACTCACTAGAAAACACAATATAACCAAATCACTAAAATTAGTGAGATTATGTAATCATCTTAATTAAATAAATTTTTTCTAACTTCCATTCATTGATGCCTCATACTAAATTCATGTATCATTTATGAATAAAATAAATGGTAAAAATAAACTATTTTTTGGTTCATTTTTAACTATATTGAATTAAATAATTCATTATTCCATAAAATTTACACTTTACACTGTCATTAGTTGATTTTTTTTTCTCTGTTCCATCATAGTCCAAAATCTTTTTCTAGTATAAGATATGGTTAATCAATTTCCATAAAACATATGAACAAATAATAAAACTACAGAAAAAATGTAAAAATAAACATAAAGTTAAATCATAATAAAATTTTACTTTATTACTACTTGTTAAAACCAATTATATATAGAAGTTGGATTAACTCAAAAATATTAAAAAAACATGACTCATAATTATTGAATTGTAATTTCATATGATTATTTCATATTGTATACTATGATTTCATGATCCATATTCCCAAATATCACATTTGAATTCATTTATTTTATATTATTCTATCAATCCGTATGATCACATATTATAATGATATAGTCTTATTGCATTTATTATATAACATTTCTCATTATCATAACTAAAAATTTGTTATATGAAATCGATAATTTCTTTAAGTATAATTTAAATTTTATAAACATTAATAACAATTTGAGCTCCAAATTTTCATATGTTTTTTCATTTTAAAAAAAATATTGACCCAAAGATAATTTCACCAAGGATTCAAATGTGGGGAATAATAAGTAATGAACTTGGAATTATATGGATTAGTAACATTTTAATACATATTTTCTCTGAAATTTTTTTTTTCTAGAAAGGTGTTTTAAATACTGATATCATTTTTATAATGTTATAAAATGATATATTTTGTTCTAGTTCGTATTTATTTGTATCCAAGTCTATGGTTAAAGTATGTTTTTCTACTATTGGATTTGGGATTGAGTTTTTGAGGGTGCTTCTATATGTATGATAGTGGGGTTTTATTATTTTGGAGGACTAGATTAACAAATAGAATATGATAAAAACTAAAGTATACTAGGATGAATTAATAGTACAATTGGTTAAGCATCTAGGGTAATTGGTTAAATAAAATTATCATATAATATACCAAATGTATCATAGGGAGAGATATATTATTATTGATATTTTAAATCCATGTTATTATTTATTTGTAAAATTTGTGACATAGTAATTTATAAATCACATCAACAATTTGGGCCTTAGTAAATTGATATAACATAGACAAACAACCAATCATTGAATAATTCATTTAATTGTGACTGATAAACATTTCTTGACCTTTTATACCACTAATGGTTAGAAAATATATCCTTGTAAAATAAAATACATGTTTCTATACTTCAATAAAAAAACATAAACTTGGCCAATAATCATTTTAAATTTGAATTTAATCATTAGTGGAAACTAATTAAAATATTAAACCAAAAGATGAAATTATACTCATGAAAGGGGAATTCCTTAAAATGAATTTCATATACTCTCCAGCTAAAATTTTGAGAAAATTTATATAGTTTGTGAAAAATTAAAATGAATCAAATTTTCAATTTATGGAAAATACTAACATAATAACAAGGTACATCCTTCCCAACTCATTTGAAATTGTAACTATTTATTACTAATAAATAATCACTCCCACCAAAAATGGTTTAAATAAAAAATGTCAAAATATAACTATTATTAATGAAATGATGAGTTTCATAGTCTTAACCCAAATACTTGGTTTGAATATTCAATTGAAATTATATTTATATACATGAATATTTTATTTATAACCACTTGTATTTTCCATTAGTTGGAGGGATCTTGCATATTGGGGAAGCAATTACTAATATGGAAATTAAAGTAACATCCTATGATTCTAAATACATTTTCATCTCCTATAATATAGGTCCATCATTGTTAAATACATTTTTCTTTTCATATGGAATAATTAGAAACATTCACAAAATAATGTTAATGTAAAATCCTGATAATGTGATTATTATTAATTTTTATTAATCTATAAAATTACAATACCAATTTAATAAAACATTATTAGAAGATAGATAACTGAAGCATAATTTTGAAATTTAATAGAGGCATTATTAATTTCACATGTGAGTAGAAATATAGAAATGGTGGAATGTTTTTCCTTAGGGAGTCACATGGAGACCATTCAGATGAGTATAATTGTATATATAATACCTACATTATATATATACATATTATTAAATTGAATGAAATAGATGAAATAATTTTATAGAATTTTGTAAGATTATTTAAAGGAATAAAATAGGATAATATGACTATTATATATTCCTTGGATATATAGTCAGTGTGTGTATGTGTATCCAATAGGAAAAGAGAGTTTGATATAACGGACATGTAAACATTTGGAAAAAATTACTAATATATTCAAATAATTGTTTTTACATGTTATTTAAATATGATTAATTCATACAATATGACATTAAAAGAATATAATTTATCGGTGAAAATGTGTTTTACTATAAAAAATATGTATTTTTATACATTATGTATTTTTATTTATAAAAAATATTTTTTTGATATTTAAATAATAATTTTAATAATAAATTTGATTGTGTATATAAATTTATAATTAAACATAAAAAATTATGATTAATTTGTATAAAATTAAAATAAAATCACATATTATTTAAAATATTATTTTTATAAAAAATTATTTATAAAATATTTTTTTTGGTTTAATTTATAATAAATGTTTTATAACATTATAATTTGAAATTTGATTAATTATATTTCATACATGGAAATATCTTATTGAAATATGGAAATACGGTTTATTTATTTTTTGGGAGAAAAAATAATTTTTCAAAAAATATATTAGGTTATGATATTAAAAGGTAAAGTGAGTATAATGGACCAAATAATGATTTAAGTAAATAATTATCACAAACCCTGAACAAAAAAAATATTTATGGGAGAATTAAAAAATATTTCAATTGTTTTTTCACTTTTTATTCACTCTCCTAGTAAAAATACATTCCTTATATATGAATAAATATCTATTATAAAAAAAAGAAAACTAATGTATATTTTTATGCCTCATTAACCAATTAAAAACATAAAATTAGAATTATATTTACACACTAAAATATTTTATATCCATGTAATATATTTTATCTATTATTCTAAAAATTAATATACACATACATTTGAAAAATATTTATGATATTATTTCTATTATTTTAAAATAAAAATATGGTAATCACAAATAAATTAAATAATTATTGAGTTGAATTTTATGAAAAAACATAGAACATATTTTTTATGAAATATTTTATTTATTGTGTGTTGTGGAACTATATTACTATTGAAATATTACCTCAAATGATATTGTGTGATATTGAATCCTTTATAAAATTGAAGTTGATACAATCGATACAATTTCAACAAAACCCAAGGTTGAAAAAATGTGATTATTATATAATCTACTATAAATATATTCATTAACTCATGGTGTTGAGTAAAAAATATTGATTAATTTGCTGAATACAAACAATCAATTTAAGTCTAAAATAACTTTTTATTCTGAAATCATCAAATTTTTGTTGTTTTCCTTCTAATAGTTTTTATATGAGTTATATTATGTGATTTCCCAATAAAGAACATTGTTTATCTTAGAATTACTTTTTTTAGATTGGGTTGATCGAAGGTTATATGGTCTGTGTACATTTTGTTATTTAAAAATATTGATCAATAAGATTTAGGACTTCAGAATTTGGTTGTTTATATCTAGTTTATGTTGATATTGAAGAGATAGGATTATTCTAACAAATTGATCATCAAATAAATCTTCTAATGGAATAATACTTATGTTTCTAATGTTTTAAGCTGATGATGTTCATTTCTATGAAAAGAGATACCTTGACTCAGTTAAAATACTCTCATGATTCTTTATGTTAATGAAAATAACTCCATGCTTATTGGGTGTTTTCATTTAATAATATTCATTATAATAGTTATTGAATAATAATATAAGGAACTGTGTTTGGTTTCTAATTTCCATTATGTATATATCAGTTTTTCTATTCATTTAATTTCCAATTTATTTACATAATCTATATTACATGTTTATCCAAATTTCTAATATTATAGTAAGCTAAATATTTGAATGGATGTGAAAACTGTGACTATCATTAAAACTATCGTTAACGCCCCCCCTAGAATTTTACTTTTTATCTTCTAAAAGTATAATACATGGTATCTTGGAAAAATATTTTTTTCAGAACATGTCCTAGATTCCTTAAACTAACATATAGTAGATTGAATGTCATTATTTTTTCAATGGAATTTTCTATATATTAAATTCTATTTGACCACTAATTTTTTTTTAGTGAAAACTAGTAATATTTTTATAATAGGATTAAGACTATTATCATGAATTTCATTATGGATCATTTTCAAATGATTTTTATAAATTTTTGGATTATAGAGAAATATATATTTACTTTTTCTCATTATTAAAATATGGAATACCATGAAAATTATAAATTCATGAATAGTTTGTTAATTTTAATGATTCAAATTATTTAATTTCAAATTTCTATATTTCAAACGGGTGTTTGAACATTCAATAACATAGAGATCACTCATTTTAGAATATCCAATGTTCAATAAAATTATAGAGTGATTTATCGAGATGATTTTCATGATTTTAAATTTATACCTGATGTTTATATAGTGATGTTACACTAGATGTTTATGATAGTTGTTAAAGGGAATCAACCTCTTTGTGATAAAGAGTTTTAAGATAGTTAGTTAGTGGAAAAATCATCAGTATACTTCCAAACGAGTATTAAACTAAGTGTAGAGCTATGAATAAAACTATAAAACTTTTGAATTAAAACCAATATGATATTAATGGTACTTAAAAATATATGAGAATTCACTAGGATAAATATGTGAAGAAGAGAGAAAATAATGAATTGAGTAGATTTTTCTTCACTATAGAATAATATAAATCCCATTATTGATAATTCGATTGTTAATATTTTGAATGTAACTACTTTAATTGGAATATTTAAATGTTATTTAGATAATTTAAATTATGATGATAGTTGGGATGAATTAGATCGACTAGAATTATGAATTAATAAAATTATTGGATTGAATAACTTTTTTTTGGATATAGAAATGGTCATAAGGAATCTCATAAAAATAATGAATATTCTGAAATTATTTCATTATGAATGATAAACAATGATCATATTAGATTTGACTATCTAAAATTTAAAATTAACAAAATAAAATTTTACATATAATTTAAATTTATAGGATATAAGTACTTAATGGTT
This sequence comes from Viscum album, assembly GCA_963277665.1. Lineage (NCBI taxonomy): Eukaryota > Viridiplantae > Streptophyta > Magnoliopsida > Santalales > Viscaceae > Viscum > Viscum album. Next base: position 122,868,695 of record OY728138.1, on the reverse strand, counting down.
TTAGACTCTTAAAGTGAAAGTGTTGGAGACACTACATGTGATATTTCTCTAAAATATTGCATTTATTATCATATATTATTGTATTGTATGTGATTCCTGCCAAAATTATGAAATTTCATATGGTCAAGGAATCTTTTTAATATGTTATTAATTTAACTTTGAATAAAAATTTCCTAATTTATTTAATGATGAATCAATTTTAACTTCATCAAAATAAAGAAAAGTCGATTCAGTAGAGTTTCAGTAATAAATTCCTACATTAAAAATCCAAAACCATTTGATAGATGTCTTGATATTTTTTATAGGAAATATTTTCCAATTTTTAGTTATACTTTGGTTGATTATAGTTTGGGGCTCATTCCAGTAATTTTGGATGTTTTTCAGAGGATTTGGTCAGTGAACGGTTGGCGCACAATTTTACAAAACCATGCTATTATCCTCAAAAACCATGGAAACCCAAATATTGGGGATTTTCATGGTTGGTGTATGGTTTATAAAATCTTGTTACCTATTATTAGTTACTATGCGACCCCTAAGAGATGTTTATTGTTAGGTGGAACATTTTAGAAAAATTGCACCCCAGTCTAGGATACCATGTGGGAAGTTTTTATCCCACTATAAGATTTAATTAAAATATTAAACTCCAACATATTATACCTAAAAGTCTTTATTCTACCTTAAATTAATTCCTTTTGATCGTGAAGATCCATGGTGTGTTCCAAGGATCCATGTACCTCGTTCATGGTGAATCAATTGTCTTTTTCAAGGATCGCCTCTCTATTGGTATGTGTATTATTACCCGATTGGTTTCTATTATCTCACCCATATTTATATCATCATTTGGATGGATGATTTCTTCCCTTTTATAGGTTGAGATCATGGTTTTGATAGATCATAATCTAATTGATCTTGTATCTTGGTTTTGGTTATAAATATCTTCTATCATTTTTTAATTGATCATTATAATCAAATTTTGTCATTTCTAGTTTGGAAGACACCGATCTATGATATTCAAGTAGGATTTCTATTTTTCTGTTCACAAAGGCATAATTTCAATTATTAGAATTTAATTGTGAAATTCATATTTATTATTTGAATATTTCAACTTTTATTGTATTAATTAATTTTTAAAATAATTATTCAATGGGTTGTGGAATTAGTTTATCAATGGGGTTAAAAAAATTAATTGATGGGATTGTGGGATTGGTTGATTAATGGGATGATAAAATAAATGATTATTTATAATTTAGGGATGGTCAAAATGAAATTAATGGGTAATATTTCATATGATTAAATGTTGAAAAATTAATTAATGGTAAATTTTCATATGATTCCTGGTGAATTGAAGTGATGAACTCTGTTTTTTAATAAACTGAAAAGGTAAAACTTAATAAGAATTCTTGATAAGAAGGTTAATCAAGATTAAGCTTCATGTATGTCAAATTGTGATATATGTGATATTGTGATATATGTCGTATATGTGTGTTGGTCATGGACTGATACTTCAAAATCCCATATGATATTGACTTATATATTTTCATATGACCTTGAAAGATTCTCCAAAATCACATACGTGATTGACTAACATTGGTATGTGGGATCTGAACAGATGCTTCCAAATCCCCTAAGTGATAACAATGAGTTGTGGGCTATGGACTAAGGCATAAAATAACCATGGGGTGATATACCAGGAGTTATAGGCCAAAAATATTGGCATTAGACTATGGGATGAATTATCCATGAAATGAATTAAAATTAAATGGAAAATGAAATCCCATGTTATTATTTATTGTGAATTAACTATGTGATATGGTTTAGACTATAGAATGGGACGAAGAATGACTTGAGGGTCCAAGGGTTTTCCTAATCATGAGTAATTTATATGTTTAGTTAAAGAATAATGAAATGGGATTACTTTTTACCTTATTATAATTTATTCTTCACACAACGTCTTGCACTGTTACAGATTGGAAGTTGTTTCAGTTGCCAATGGAAGTGGCCTATTGAGATGTACACCCACCCTACAAGGTCTGGATGATGGTTACATGAAAAGACTTCATGTATGCAGTACATGATAAGGGAAAGAGCCCTATTCTAGATGGATAAATTAGAATAGAGCATAGATGTGGGAATCGAAAGTGATATTGGGACCCACTTGGGGAGTTTTTAGGGTTATTTATTTATGGGTTTTATTTAGACATGTGATGTATATATATCATGAAATATAAACTATTTTTTTATATTGTATTCTTGTTTTGGTGATTACATGATAATGGTATTATTCAAGTTATTATTATTATAATTTCTTTATTGTCTATTTATTTCTATTGTCGTGATACATTGATAGAGAGGGCATAGTCCCGCCATGGTAAATATTTGACCCTCATTACTAGTGTGAAGCCTCTAACATTTAGGGAGGCATGATTGATGTAATATTAAAAACTATCTTGGATAACCGACATTTGGAACCTAATTCTGGATGAAACAAAGGGGTATAATATGTGGGTTTTTTTCTTTTATTTATTCCAACTATTTTGGAATTCCTGATTGGAAATTAGGTTGGGTATTGCCTTGGTAAAGAGCTTTTGAATGGGATTTTATAACTTATGTACATGGTTAAAAGGAAATTACCAATGGTGGGAATATAATTATTAATGTTATTGATATTTGAGGTTACAGATGAAAGTTATTTCACCTCGAGTGATTCAATTGTTGTGTGAAGATTTTTTTAATATTTTATCATCCTATCCCAAATTGGAATTATATTTTTGTAAGAAAGCATCATTTTTTTTAAATCGGAACTTATTTTGACTTGCACCATTTTAGGCACACACAAAGGATTAGTATTTTGGGTAATCAATATTATAGAATTTTATTTTCTTTATTGATTAAAATAAATGAAAAAGGTTGCAAACATGATTTTGAGAAATTTTAAATGACGTAAAATGTGGTAATTATAAATGGATAAATGAGTGTCTAATGAGAATCATAGTTTTTTATAGTGTTAACCCCCTGTGAGACATGACCTGTATGAGTGTTGTTTGAGGGTTGTGATAGTGCCTTGGTTTTGATAGTGTGGTAGAGTTTGGGTGAATGAATTATTATGTATTTGAGTGAATACCTCTTGTTAAAATGTAAAAATGTTTTGTTATTTTTCCACAAGAGTATGTTTTTAATTTCATATACATGCCTCCATGATGATTCCTATTTATTTGAGGAGAGGGGGACGTGGCTACGAATGATCCACATATGGCAGAATAAAAGGCTCTTATAGTGCTAGGTGAGGAAGTTGAAGAGTAGTTCTGTGGTAATTTTTCTTATTTTATGAAGTTTATGGAAAGAGACCTTAAGTAGTTGGTTGAAATGATGAATGACATAAATTAAGTGTTTCTGTTACTAGACAATATGAATTTTATATGATAGGGGGACTTGAGGTAGTTGTGTTCTAGATTTAGTCTATCCAGACCATAGTTGACCACCTAGAGACTCCTTTTGAGAAAAGAGTCAAATTGGTGGCCTACATGTTAAATGATCAAGTTAAGTGTTAGTGGTATATCATGATTTATTATGTAATTATGTAGAATATTTTGTGGAAGGGCCTTTATGGAATGTTCTTGGAGAACATTTACCCTGAGATGATTAGACAAGATAGGGAATGAGAGTTCATGAAGTTGAACCAGTTGAGTCTGTCTAGGATGGACTATGCATGATGCTTTATAGATACATAATTCATTGTTCCAACATTATAAATAGATGAGGATAATAGAGAAACCTTTTTTCAAGATAATTTTAATTTCTAAATTAAGTCTCTTGTTGACATCTTTCATATGAAAACGTTTTAAGAAGTAGTAGATTAGGCACTCATATGTGAACGAAAATTGAATTAGGAGTCAAGTTGAATGTAGGTGGTATCTTCACGATAAACTGGGGGTATATATTTCAAGATTACGAAGTGTTGTTAGAAAATTTTTAACCATAGTGATAGTAGGATGACTGGAGTGGGGGAAGGGTCAACTACATAGGGCATGACTTGAGTGCTCTGCCACTGGGGATGTAGTTTGGTTCAAATTCGTAGATAGTGACCGTAACCACTAGTAGAGATCAGAACTTATAGAAGGATGGGTAAAATATATCTATAATATAAGAACCTAAGATATATGTTTAATGAAAAAGGATCTTGTAAGAATCATAGTTTTAGAAGGGGGTATTATACGTTGTATTAGTCTAGAAGTTATATTTATACTATTATGATGGTTGAGATAGTAGATGTGTTAATTATATGAAAGAAAACTAATATCTACAAAATCGTGTAGATCAGGGGAATCATACTACATCATAGGGAAGAGGGTAATGACAGTTTTCTATAGTTCATCCTATATTTGGGTATAGTGATTGCAGGACAGTTTTTGTTTGTTGTTCTATTCATGAAGATTCTACACTTTCTAGTGTCTTATTTAATATTGATGCCTCTAATTTTTTGTTATATACACAACTTTTGAATGGTTTTAGTGTGGAAAAGGAATCTGAGAGTGGTTTTATGATGATCAATACACCTTTTGGTGTATGTTTGAGATACATCTAATTTTTCAAGGCGTGTTCTCTTGAGGATGTAGAGTATCATTTGTTATGGGATCACTATATGCATGTAATGTCAGGATTCTACCTAATTTTCGTTATAAAAAATGTATTATCATATTTTGGTGATACACATTGTTACCATAGGAGAGTGGATTTTATGTCTCCTAATGGTGATTTTTATATCCATTATAGAGATTGGGATATCTAGGTTGGTCGTTCCTGACAAATTAATAGCAACTGGGGGAGATCACCACCCATGTTGCAATTCTATTGTCAGATAAAGTTGTTATGAAACATAATGACTTTCCACATATAGTGGACTTGATCCAAGATATATTTCCTGATTAATTCTTAATTCCAACACCTAATATAGATGTTGAATTTAAAATTGACCTCATGTTGGGGGTTGATCTAATTGTTAATCAATCATATAGAATGGCACAAATAGATCTCTTAGACCATAAGACTCAACTTGAAAAACTTAATTTTTAATGGATTGATATATTGGAGTAAATCAATATGGGTTTCTCCTTTTTTGAAGATGGTTGACAGGAATTTATACTTCTATGCAGATTTCCAAAAACAAATCATAATTATAATGATGAACTATTTTCACCATCCTTATATTGAGGATCTGTTTGACAAGTTGAGGTTATCTTATGTATTTTCAAATATCAACATGAGATCAAGGTGTCATTAGTTGATAGTCTGACCTTATAATATATAAAAAATTCCTTTTAGATATAATAATTTCCTATATGAGTTTTTCATAATTCCATTCGTGATGAGGAACCCACTTATAGTGTTTATGTCCATGATGAACTGAATATTTCATGCGTACCAAGATTATTTTGTGTTTTTTCTTGTAGATTTAATCTTAGTATATTCCAAGCCTCATAGAGATCATACCCAATATCTTAACATCATACATAAGACATTGAGAGTGAATTTTTTATACTCCACATTGTATATGTCCCAATTATGGATTGATCATGTATATTTATTGGTTGACATCATCTTTGGGGATGGTGTGTTTGTGGATATAGAGAAGGTGAAGTTAGTTGTTTCTTGGGATCATCCAAATATTTTAATTTAAATATATATTTTTCTATGTTTTATGGTATATAATAAGTGGTTTTACGTGTGTTTCCCCATTTTGATTTACTAATTTTTTTTCTTCAGCGACAATGGATTAAATGTTGAATGCTCTGGAGAAAGTGAGATTTCTTTCCAATAGTTCAAGAAAAATTTGAATAATCCTCCAATTTTGATCCTACTAGATTAAGGTGAGGAGTATATGGTTATCAATGATGTGTTTGGGATAGGACATGGAGTAGTTTTGATATAGGGGGATTGATTTATGGTCTATGGGTTATGAGTGTTGAGGCCACAATAATGAAATTACCCAATGCAAGACCTCGAGTTAGCAACACTAGTTTATGTCTTGATGATGGTAAGTAACCTTACAATTGGACTTTAGATGAGTATAATATCAACTATATATGGGGATATGTATTTGATTCTATATGTATATGATGGGGGTGTTGTTTTAATTTCATTCCATAAAGTGGTTGGTTCATCCTGGTTCGACCAAAATGTATTGTGACATATGTCAATATTATTTGTGTTTGGGAATGAAAAGAGATATTACAAGGTTCCTGACTTGAATCTACACCTTTCAATTGGATAATTCTAAGAATAAATGGATTTTTCATTAACAAAAACCATTTACCTTCATGGAATGGATGTGGGATGAAATTTATATGGACATAATGGTGGGTCTCTTGAATATTCCTTGGAATAATTATGCTATATGGGTGACAATATATTAATTGATAAATGACTCACATTTCATTATAATACAAGAGACCTTCTCACCAAATTAGTTGGGAGACATGTATTTTGGGGATATATTCTATTTGAATGGGTTACCATAGAGCGTATAATTTGACTATGACTCGTGTTTTATATCCCAAATGCGGAAGGGTTTTCAAAATATTCTCGGTATACCTATATTTACAACTACTTCCTTACATCTACATATAGATGGGTAGTCAAAGAATACTATTTTGGTATTAGAGTATATGTTTTAGGAATAATTTCACGAAAATGGATGGTCTTTTGAGAATCACATAGTTCTCATCGAGTTCCCCTATAAAACGGTTATTAGGAAACTATTCAGAAATCACTATATGAGGTTCTTTATGGAAGGCCATGAAAATAATCTCTATGATAGATGGAGGAAAGTGATATAGAGCTATTCAAACTAAGTTTCATGTAGTAGACATTATAACTAGTTCCAAAATAAAAAAAACATATATCTATGTCTCATAGTAGAAAGAATTCAAATATAGATATAAGTTGATGACCCATAGAGTTTATTTTGAGTGATCAGATGTTCCTTTGGGTTTCACCTTGGTTAGTTACCATTGCATTCAGACACATGAAATGCTAGTTCCACGGTTTGTCGGGCCTTTTTATGATGTATATAGAATAAAGCTAAAAACATTCTAATTGAATCATCTATATAGGAATAACTCTATACATTGTGTTTTTCATGTGTCACAAATTCAGAAATATCACCCATACCCTTCTCATGTGATTGAGGTGGATGATATTGATCTTGAGACCAATGTGTCCTTTTAGAACCATCTAGTACAAATTCTGGGTTATAGTGAGAAAGTGTTGTTGGAAAATACTGTGATAACTTTTTGTGTATTATCATAAAATGGATCTACTAAAAGGGAATATGAGAGAGATAATCATATATTCATGCTTAGTGTATGGATATTTTTAACTTAGAATATTAGAGATTCTTGGGAGAACATCTCTAGGAGGATCTGTTATTACATTGGGAGATTGTATGATCCATATCATATCAAGATATTTCATTAGCTCTTTTAGAGGTAATATTTTTCTTTTTTTGGTAATACGTTTTTTGAGGAATGCATTGGGTCCATTCAAGTGAATTTTTGATAATTTTTTTGGGGTTTGGGCAGTTCATGGTTGGAACATGGTGTTCTCAAATAGTGTGCCCATCCCTGAAAACTATGGAATCCCAAAAATATTGGATTTTCATAGATGGATCATGGGTTTTGAAACCGTTTTTCCCCTTTTTAGTATTTTTTTACCACTAAGAGAGGTACAGGGTTAGTGAACACGGTTTGGAAATCCATGCACCCTAGGATAGAAAACCTTGCGTGCAGTTTTTTTCTTTGAAAATATTAATTAAAATATTGACCCCTTCCCATTTATTATACATAAACACCCTAGATCAACCCAAAATGAATTAATCTAAGATTTGAATCTCCCATTAGGGTTCAAAGGCTCCTCAATCCTCATTCTTCATGAATACTATGTTTATTTGGTGGTTTATCACTTTGTTGCTAATTGTCCTCTTCTACAATTAGATTCTTTTATTTCTTCTATCTTTATCCCATCTCTTGGATGGATGATGCCATCCCTTAGTGATGTGTTTAGATATATTTTTTGATATATCATAATAAGATTTATTTGGATCTACTTTTTGTGTATAAAACTCTTTCATCATTGTGCAATTTATCATTCCACTTCAATTTGGATAATTCATCTTCTGAAAATACCGATCAATGATCTTGAAGAAGGTGTTCTATATATCAATTTCTAAACTCTTTATTTGAATTATGTGTTTTTAATTGTAAAATTTTTGTTTCAAATTTAACAATTTCATCTTGATTTATATTTATTTATTGTTTAATTAATTATTCAATGGATTGTGGAAATATTTTATTAATTGGGTTATGAAATTTTCCAACTGATGGTATTTTGGAATTGTATTATTAGTGGGATAGCGAATTTAATAATTATTGGGAATTGAGGGACAGTTTTATTGACGTTAAATAGTTAATGTTTTATATGATTAAATTTTGATAAATTTTTTAATAGTGAATTTTCATATTATTCCATGTTAATTGAAGTTGTGAACCTTGTCTATTTAACAGATTAAAAAGGTAGAATTTATTGAGAATTTTTGGAAATAAGGTAAATGATGACAGACCTTTATGTGTGTGAAATTGTGATATATGTGAAATTGAGGTATAAATGATATATGTGGGTAGGAAATGGACTAATGCTTCAAAATTCAACACGTGATTGAGTAATATGTTTTTTTGGACATCGAATAATGCTTCCAAGTCCCATATATGATTGATTAATTTATGTCTGTAGGACATGGACTAATGCATAAGAAGACCATATGTTATAATAAGGAGTTTTGAGACATAGACTGATGCATCAAATACCCACCGGGTTCTACACATATAATCCTTCGTCAAAAATGATGGAATTGGTCTATCTATGAAATAAATTGAAATTAAATGGATGATTGAACCCCATGTTATAATGAATTCTGATTTCCTAATGTGATAAAATTAAAAATCTAGAATGGGCCAAATTAGGTATTCATGTTTCAAGTGTCTTCATGATCCTAGGTAATTTATGTGGTCAGATAAAAAATAATGGAATGGGACAAATTTTTTCCTTTTTGAACCTTATTATTTCTAAAACCTTCTACACTTTTATAGAATGTATATTATTTTTAACATGATTGGTGTTGTACTAATGAGTTGTACTCACACCATACTCGGTCTTCCTAATCTGTACACAAATATACTTCATGTTTACATGATATGATTAAGGAAAGATCTGTATGTTACTTAGATTAGTTGGGATGGAGCATCGATTAGTAAACCAGACGTGATGACGAGATACTCATGGGGATTTGTCAATGTGATTTTATTTTTAGGTTATATTTAGACACATTACTCAAATTTGGAAATTCATATCTATCATTTTAGTTTGGAAAATGTATTCTTATTTTGGATAGCATTTGATTATACAAATTTTCTAGTGATGGTTATTATCATTTGGTTATTATTTCTTTCTTTCTCATATTGTGTTACTTTGATAAAGAGGGTATATTCTACCCATGTTGAATATTTTACACTCTCATCTAGTTGGTAGCCTCTAGCATATGTGGAATCCCTCCTAAATTAAGGTGGTGAACCGTCATGGGGCCCTGACATGTCGCACTCGGGTCGGGGTGTTACACTATATTTGATGAAAATACTAGATATGTGAACCTTATTGAAAGAAAAATACCAGTTTGAGAAAATAATATGATTTGTTTATGTATATCTACATAAATAAAGCATAAAATTTCCAAATATTACTTCCATGATTTGTAAACAGTCATGATAATTTAATTCTAAATCTAGTTATGGTTCAACATATATTGATCAAAATTTAGTGGCAATACTAAAATCAGATGTTAATGGATTAGAACAGTATATTCTAATTTTACATCTGGAAGAGATACATTTTATAATTTCTGAAAATATAGTTATAGAATTTCCATTACATCCCTAAAATCACATTTACAACCAATTTATTCTATAAAATTACACAACTTTATATAAACTTTCAAGGAGGATATCACTAGAAAAATAGATCCTCTTTAACTACAGTTTAATATTTTTGATTCAATAAAAAGATTATTATATTATATTAATACTATTAAACATAGATAATTTAGTTAGATGTGGCTTTTTAATGTTATTTATTCTGTCATAACTGGACCCAGGCTTGTTTTGTTACCAAGAACATAACTTTGTTGATTTTACGAAAAAATTTTGACTGCCAATAGTCATAAAAAGATGTATATAGATAGAGGTTATTTTTGAAATAATATATATCAAAATCCAAAATCTCATAACATGAAATGGTTTAATGTTTCATGAGTTACATTTGTAGATAATGTGTAATGTGAAATGAACATATTCATTAATGTTTCATATCTTGATAAAAATGTAATTTCTTGTCTTTTGTAGGATTTCTTATTAAAGTCCATTATCATCATCATTAGTCGGTTATGTGATTATGGTAACCATGTGAACATAAAACATGATAAAGAAAATGTTCAATGTTTGGAAGCAACATTTATTTTCTATTTTAATATATATATATATATGAATGTATACAAATAGGACCTAGATGATCATATGAACCAAAAGCTACCATGTTTAAGTATAACTAAATATTTAAACAAGATTTAACATAAATTAATATGAAAATAAAATGTTTGGTATTTAACAAAATATTTCATGAATGTTAATATAAAAAATATATTAGAACCTAGGGGTAATTTCACTAGAGTTTGTGACCCTTTTTTCTTTGTATGCAACATAAGTCTGGTTGTAAGACAATTTTTGAAGTCTCAAATTCTATATAATAGTATTTATTTCATAAGTATTTGTTAATTCCAACATAACCTCAATATATATTCATAAAACATGATTTTTCTACATATTCCTTGATAATTACTATGTATTTACATGTACATATTTTCCTATATAAAATTTTGCATATTTCAATGATTTCATAAGTAATCATGCATATGATAAAAATGAGACTAATATATGTTTTATTATTATCAATCATAACAATATTAGTTAGTTTTTAAATTCCATTTCTAATTTTTTTTAGAAATAAAGTTTTTATTCAAAACATCTCAAGGCCTATAACACATTTGCAAAATAGGGTTGTTGAATAAAGAATTATAATTCTTTATAATATGAATAGACCATTTTGTTACTTACTATTTTACTATAGAAATTATCATTTTTATGTTTTGATTATTTATTTTAGCTCTATAAAATTTTTTTTTACATTTTCTTTTTCAAAATATAACTCCACATTAGTTTTGGGCCTGATGAAACAAAAAATAATTCATACTTCAGAGTACTTTGAGGTAATGTTTTATTTTTGAATATTAAATATAATATATAAATAATGATTATAAATATATTGAATTTATATTTATTATTTATTACCCTGTAAGTAACTCATTTCATGTTTTTAAAATACAAAATAATTTTCTGAGGAAACTATTAATGTTAAATTTTAAGAAAATGATCATTTTATGTTTTTCTAATTTTTTGAAGTTAAACCTCTCAGTGGTGGTTTAAAACATTCATATATTAATTTACTAGAAACTTATCCAAAATAACATATAATAAATACAATGAATGATATACCAATGGAATATGAAATTTAATAAATTACTTCAAGGAATAAGATACAACAAATAATTGGTGAACATAATTTATTTTCATGTAGAAACTATTCAATCTCAAGGAATAATCCCATCGGAAATGTAATGTTTTATAAAGATAAATATCAAAACATGTATCTCTTTATGATAATAATGTGATAATTACGTATTCAAATATAATATTAAACTTATAATAGTGGAATTATTTTTTATGACTACTTGATAATATCCATGGTGGAAGAACTCAATAAATGATAATGGAATATGTTTTTGACTTGATTTAAACATCTTAAAGAACATCTAGTGATTGGATAAAAATTTTCCTTTCTAACTAAATGTTATTAAAATTTTATGTAAGTAGGAAATGAAAAATGGATTTTTGAAAAGTCTAATTTTTAGGAGTAATTCATATATTATGGAGATAATTTTCTATAGGTATATAGGATTTAAAATATTTGAATATGATTATCCTTCACAACAAATATGATATTTTTAATTTCAAAATTATTCATAATTTTATTTTTCTTAATGAATATTTATAAGATGAATTTTATGAAAAAGAAATCTCCAAATTTTGAAAATGATAAATTTATGAAATATGACTATAAACATTAAAAATCTCTCATTGTCCTTAAATAACATCCAAGAGACTAGTATATAAGATTAACTACATTTTTTATTCGTGAATACATTTTTTGGAGGAAATTCATGTCCAACTCTCATTATTAATAATTTTTTTAAACACACCATCAATTTTCAAATTTATCTTCATGAAATAATTTTTAGTTAAACTAAAATTTTAATTTTTGATATATATTTTTAAATCTTCTAGAAATTATTATTGAAATGAGTTATGTATGAGAATAACTTTTTCCATGGTTTTAAATTTTCTCATAAACATGAAAAAATACATTAAACCTAAGAAATATATATTAAAAATTTATAATAATGTATGTATTTTCTTCAATTCTTCATGTATAATTACTATAAGAGATACCTATATTTAAAATGACCTTGATAAATCTGGGAAACTAATTTATTAAATATTTTATTGAAGAATTATCGAAATATTACAATACTGAATAGCTATTTGACCAAAAATTAAGCTTTCCAAATGTTTATGTACAATATTTTCTGAAAATTGTATGGAATCATATTAAAAAGTTGTTGAGAAAATTTTAATTTTTCTAAAAGGTAAAAAATATCATATATTATTTATTCTTCAGAAATTAATTTCATAATTATTTTTCACTAAAATGTTAACATTATAGGTTGTTTGTAAGATAGAAATGCCATAAATATGAAATATAATTTTCTAGTAGCATCATTTGTTGATTGGCCTAAAAAGATGAAAAAATCATTTTCACTCTTCACTTCTAAAGATAAATATGTATTATATATAAAAACATTATCTTAATGTCATATTTATGAAACATGAACCCTTTGATTTTGATTTTGATTTTATAAAAACACTAATTAGTTATGGAATAATGTGTGTTATTTATTTTTTAAGAAACCCATCACATCAATCACATAAAAACCCCAATGACATATGTTCACATTTCTAACATTATCACACAAAAGACTAATATTATTCTAAAATAAATTAGCGTTTTATCTAAGATTAATGATATTTTCATGAATCCTCTAAGTTATAAAGGATATCAATATATTAAATAGAAGTTAGTATGATCAATTTTCTTGTGATCATAAATGTATTATATTCTAAATATTTATTTTCAATGAATTTCCCCTTAGAAATGGGGATTTCATTATTTCTTTTAGGATTATCCTAACTCTATTTATTCATTTTTAATTGTATAATAATTTCATAAATATAATTTGGTATAATATTTCATACTCTAATTATTTAAAAAATATTTAATAAGTTTTTTTAGTTTATTAACTTGATATTAATTTTTTCAAATCATTTGAGGTATAGTTTTACTTATTTATCATCTCATGAAGATAATTGTTTTCTTTAAATATTATGTAGAAGTCAATCTTCACACTATATACGGTAACAAAATTCATTAACATTTTCTAAAATAATTTTTATAAGAAGTTGATCACTTGAAGCTGTTGGTAGATAACATTCTAAAGGATCTATTTTTTATCCTTATCATTTATAAATTTAATAATTAATTATCATTTGTTCTATTATGGTATTAGTTTCATTATAAAATGTGTAGAATCAACATGTAGAATGGATTTCATTGTATTCATTTCACTCTCTTTGTTGTTTATAATTATATTTATTTTTTGAAATATGAAAGATGAATATATATGACAAATTGAATTATTAAATTTATAATGAGGGGAAATTGCTCCAGGGATATCTTGAGAGAAATAATTTATGACATTTTTATATTAAAAAAATAATATTTTAAATAATATTTTATTTAATAAATTTGAGACAAATATGTTTGTTAAAATTTTGTAATTAAAATAAGGATAACTCAATTAAGTTATATATCCAAAGATAGTGATGGTTTTTTAATTCATTAATTTTCCAAATATTCTTATTATGTCTTATTTTTTTCAAAATGAATGGTATTTTTTAGTTAATTACTCTATCATATCATGGGTTTTGAAATTCACAAACCACTTATATTGGAACATATATTTATATAATATGTATTTAATTTTTATTAAATATAGACTACAATCCTTGAAAACATAAAAATAAGGAATAAAATATGAGTGGAATTGTATGATAATTTTGAGAACGTATGTTTCATGATGTATTTCATTTATCATATTTTAGATAACTATACTAGCATAGGTTGATGTCATCATATAATGTTGTGTGATACTAAATACAACATGAAATAGAGGTTGAATCATCCAATTTACATTCCACTTAATGCAAGGTTTTTATAATCTTACTATTGGAGAATAAAAATACAATAGAACCACTACCTCTAGGAATATAAGAAATTTATATTACATGATTCATTATATTCATGAAATGAGATGAAATATATGAGTGATTCTCACACTGAGAGCATCAAATTATTTTAATTTTCTATTTGTGTGCTTTTTATAATAGCTATATTGTGTGGATTATCCTGAAAATCTATTATAATTCTTATATAATATTTTTTTTGAATCATTGTAATTAAGGTTCTTATGGTGTGTGGAAGTGAATTTTATGATTATGTTGATAGAATGTATTTAAAAGCTGGGAAGTAGGATATTTTTATATTGTTCATCATGAGATTATATGAATATAAATATGTTTATTATTATGGTTTCAAAGGAATATTTAAATTGGTAAAACCATGATAAACATATGTTTTTATTGAGTACATTCATATATAGTAAGGGATTTTTTATGTTGGGTTAAAGAATCCCATTACACTCTGTATTAAAGTGATGATGTCAATTATTAGATGTTGTTTTTATTTAATAATATATATTATATTATTTCACGGATTATAATAAAATAATTTTTATTGTCTTCTAATTTATAATTTTTATATATTATATTAATTGGTCAGTCATCATTATTTAAATTTACATAATTAATTCTAAAATATTACTGTAATTTTTTAGCTATTGGTAAAATAAAAAAACCTGAATTGTTCATAAAATTAGGGTATTATTTTAGTCTTAAATTCACCATCCCTAATTTATTTTACCTACCCCCATTTAATTGGAAATATAACTACCTAAATAACAACCCCCTCAGCCTCTTATCATTTTTTGAGTAATTTGGTCCAAAGGAGTCACAAATCCTTTATTTTGAAGAATATAACTAAGGGATGATTCCATTATTTAAATTACATATTATATTTCCCTTTATCATTTTCATTACCCTATCTTCATTCCTCTTATTGGATAGAATTTTATAGTTTATTAATATAGTTTTAAATCATCACTCAACTGTATGTTCAATCTGATATTAAAAAATTATAATATATTATTACTCATTCATTCATTATAGAATGATTCTTTAGTGTCAGTTTAACAACCTACATGAATTATGCTATAAACTTTTCATCATGGATGAGTATGAAAACATCAATACATCGTGAATATTTTACTAACTATGAAATCAGACTTTTATAATTAAATAATTTATTATATAATTTCTTATTCATTAGTATAATAACAAATTCTCAAAGAAAAAATTACAAAAACAAGAATGTTATATATATTTCAATTTTCAATTCATATATATAACTTCATTTCAATGTACATTTAAGACCATAAATAATTATGGAAATATAATATATTTAGGTTGAGTACATTAGATATTATTAACTAAGAAACATGGAATGATTACCAATTTGTTCAAACTATAACAATCAAGAAACAGGTAAAACTACTAGGCAATAAGACAATCAAAATGAATAATCAAAAACTAAAATATAAATAATCAATGAATATAATTTGGTTAATATAAATGAAATGAAAAAAATTTATGTTGATGAAATTAATTATAAATTATCCAAAGTTGAATATACCTTGAGAAAGGGTGGGTTCGAGAATGTCATTATTTATGGTAAGTGATTGTAATATGAAAATCATTTTATGAAATATGTTCAACCTCATTAAAATTTTTCCTATTATAATGGGTATATACCACCAAATTTATATGTTTTATAATAATTTAAATTTATATTATGGTATCTAAAATTCCATTTACTTTTCATTATATTATTGGCCCTTCATTCATAAAATACCAAAGTCTTAAGGGTTTTCTTTTTCAAATTTTTATATTTTGATATAAATTTATTTTTCATTATATAAATTATATATTTTATAAATTTTCTTCCTTTATGTTTATATTTTAATAATTGACAATACTTCTATTGTATATTTTTCAATTTCCCTCACTTCACCATTTTTAAATGTATATAATTTCAAAATCATGTATCTCCCTATTTTGTGCATTAATGTTTATTTGTGATCAATTTTTCCTATTTTACAATATTTATTCTAATATTATGGATATTTATTTCTATTTTATTTATATATAATTATTCTATTACATAATCTCTTTTAATTTTTTTATTCAAAATACTTTTGATTGTTATCCTCTTATTGATTCGTATTTCACTAATTTTAATACATAGGAGAGATTTATTATCTCAATACTTATTTATATACACACACTCTATCTTCATTAGAATTTTTTTATATTTTTTTTATGTTTTAAAAGTTTATTTTCATATATTTTATTTCCTCTTTTCTCGTGATTGATTTTATATCCCTTTAAAAATATCTTTTTTTATTGATTTCAAAAAAAATTGTAAAAGGAAACATGGAATCTGATTTTTTTATATTTCTATTATATAACCATCTTCATTATTATCCCAAATATTTAGTTTTAATATTTCAATTTTAAATAATTATTATTCCTAAAATATCATTGATCACTGTGGTGTTATATACATGATAATTTTTCTACTTTGTCAAAGAGGAATATTTAAAACAATTACAAATGATTTTGAAAAGTATTGTATTCATGTTATTAACCATTTATAATATTTATCTTGTTCACAACCCCTAGCCTCTGATGTTTACCCTCCTGGTTGATAATAAATAATGGGAGATAATCATGCCCAAATACCATCTCTATTAAGTTATCAGTTGGAAATTGGTGCAAATTAGGACTAAATAACACACATAGGAGGCATTCCCGTCATATAAATCTATAGAGTAAGGGATAATATGTGAAAAAATAAACCATTTACTTGTATAATAAAGAAGAAATCCAAATACATATAGTTTCAAACATTTTTTGACAAACTAAAAAATTCATGTACCAAAGTTGATCCTCAACAGCAACCACAAAGCTCCAAAATATCCAAAATAACCCATATATATACCAACTCAAAATTTCATCACCAACATACTCTAGTGCACCTAAAAAATAAATTATATATGCATAAGGTTATAAATACATTTATACTCAGTATGATACTCCATGAAAACTCTCATATAAAATATTAGAGTAGCATACTAAAACTCAGTGAATAATTAAATTTTACTAACAAATCACCTATGTAACTAATTACATTTACTTGATCCCAACCATGGATCACTCACCAATTAAATAAAATAATTAAAATAGTCTATATGAAAATAATAATATATATATATATATTTTAAGGTACCTCCCTTATACTTACCATGTGTTATGTCTCACACATGCCCCCTGTAAGTAGAATTCTTTGGATATACCTTCCAAAAGTAAAGTCATCCTTGACGTAAATGGAGCTACAACCCCATCGACCTCAGTGCCATGTAGGGACCAAAACCATGTGTTGGAATCATGTTTTATATCTATCACATAGTCTCATCTTACACCTTAGGTAATCATCCAAATATTATCCAAGTTGTAGTTTGGAATCCAACATAGCCTATGTAATATCATTATACCTCAATCAATCAAAAACCATGCAGAAACACCCATGGGAATCCATAACCACTATGTTTGGATAAAAAAGTTTTTCCATAACTCATATCATTATAGTAAACAAATAAATTTTTAATAATACATAGATCCACTACTTATCAGTTCATAATTCCCCCTATACCATAATCCATTATAGTTAGGGATATTCCTTCTCGTACTATGTATAAATAGAGTGGGAGGTTGAAGGGAAATGTAATCCATTAAAACCCACTCTATCATGGATGTTTCCCAAAAACCCCTAATACATTTGGGCATCAATAATCCTACCGAAAAGGGTGTGGTATGGGTTAAAATAAAAATATATATGGAATAATATCACACATAACAACACTAAGGGAAAATACATTGACTTAGACTCATCTTCCACTATCATCAAACATGACACTCGATGGACACCACTAAAGACTATGTATCAAAAAATTACAAAATCATAATGTTTAATATTAAATAACCTAATATCCATTAATTAATATTATTCCATATTTAGTTTCCATGATTTACATTTTAGTCTCCTAAAATAGGTGCCTTCCGAACCATACACTTTTTTATACATTCTCAAGTATGGAATACTAATATTTAAAAAACATGAACAATTTTGATTAATTTATTACTTAAAATATAATTTTATGATCATTTGGATACTCAATAACTGAACCTATGAACCCTATCCATGATTCTAATTGAAATGTATAAAATCAAACTTCTTCAAGTAGTTTTAAACTAAAATCATAAAATGTATTTAGAATGTTTTCAATGAAATAAGCATCATGGATGACTAAATATTTCATTGAGACTTCCCCACTCATAACTCATCTTTCTAACCATGATTTCATCCTCAATCAATTATGTGTAGTAAAATTTACATTCCATCACCAACATTGACCATCACAAATAGCATGGATACCATCTCATTGATCATCATTTTATCGCAACAATATCAAAGTTATCATTAACATATCGATGATACATAACCAAATAGCACACACATATATCTTTAATGTATTATTCATAGACAATATAAAAGAAGCATAGGCCATGGAATCTTCAAATTCAATCATCCCAAAACTGTATGGATAATTTCAACCACAAAAATTCATATTTATCCAAAAAAAAATTCATCCCTTACTGAATTAATTTTTTTTTCTTCATATGTTTTTAACAATAAGTAATAACAACATAGTAATTATCCATAACATGAAAACAACCTAGAGAAAATCCAATAATTATTTCCATGATAAAATAACTCAATAATGAGATGTGATTATTCTTTTCATTATTATTATACATAATTATATCATCATGTAATCTTTACACTGTTTAGTAGTTTCATGAAATTAATCATGATAAATAGTCATGAAGAAACATATATATATCACAATTAATATTAAATAATGATAGGTAGAACCTTGAAAACACATCCACATGTGATCAAAAAAATTAATTGATTCCAACATGAAATATTAATTATAAAAAACATGTGACGGTATTTATTTCAATAATCTAATTCACATACGTACTATTTGTAAAACAAATATTATGGAGGTTTGTGTGTATTGTGTTAATTGAAAAGTATAATATGGATGCATTTAAGAGAAACTATATCTTAAAGATAGAGGTCACATTGTAGTCCATATGACTACACTCTCTCCTTGAGGGTTATTCTGCGAAAAGAAGGTCAACATGGCTAGGTAGACAAACTGTCTTGATTATACAAGCATGAGAGAAACTCAAACATGAAGGTGAACTAGGTAGGAAATATATCCATGAGAGTTTCAATATTTCAGCTAAGAACTCACATGAGTCATCATTGGCGTCGAGAAGTGTTCTATATTTCATTTATTATAGCATAGAAAAATGGTTTTATGGAATCAAACAGAACCATAGAGAAGGATAGGATCAGAACCTGTTAGTCACATCCTTCCGGTCAATTTAATGATATATATTAATGTTTTTAATATTTTCATAGTAAAAAGAACTGGGATTCAGGGTTTTTAGTCAACTTTGTATCTACATTCATGATGGTGCAGAGTGTGTTTCAATGGATTTTGATGCCACTAGATTTTACATGGTGCTCATGCCTTTGCACGAAGTAAAATGATGTAATAATCTTGGAGAATAATTTTTTCTTCTTCTTCAATACCCCTGCATCATGGAATATAAAAAATTGGAAGATAAAAATACTTTTTATATCTTAGGCTTACAGGTTTCCATGATTTTGAATTAAGGGCTATGCCAAAGCCCTGTTCGTCAAATATTTTACCATGATATAGAAATAATGTGTAATCTAGAGTGCCTAAATTTGGAAAACAAATATATTCAAGGGATATAATTTCCAAAAATAGGCTAATACAAAATATTTTTCTTTATGCCGAAACAAGTTTGATGTGAGATGCGGTTCAAGGTGATCATACCAGAAACCATGCTGGGGAGTTATTATAGGAGTAATGCATGAGAAAAGTATATCTAGTAAAAATACATGTATCCATGCCTCATATTTGTTTCCCAAGATGTATAATGATAAAATTAATAAGTTTTTAAACCTTATTGAAGTTTTCCACAAAATAATATTTGTAAAATATGTGATACTACGATGTAGAATCCATTACCACACTACTCCCAGGCTATTTTTATACTGCTAAATGTTAAATTTTAATGGTATTTATGAGTTGAAGCTACAATGGTTAACAAATATAAATTTTTTTATGATAACCCCAATAAAAATAGGGGATACATTCCAAAATCCTAGAAAAAATGAATCAATCATAACACGTGGATTGACATCAAAATGAAAAAGTAGTTTTTGTGAAAAGATAAATTGCTTTACAGAGAAAATAATAAGAAAATATTGAGAGTTACTATTGGAAATTATTTCTACAGGTATTCTTCCAGATATAATATAGATGTATGAAGTCTAAAGAAGGAGTTATTAAATTAAGATCATCCTCTTTGGAAATTGGTATTGTTTTGATGAAGAAAACACCCAATGTTGGTCTATATTCGAGTCACCCTTAAGTGAGGAAGGTGTATTCAATGGATGGAGAAGAGATTTACAAAATGGAGGATAATGAATAGTCCCATATTTCTTATAGTATTGAACTAAGAGGGTTACTGAAACTACTCTAAAATTTTAATTGTAAATCATCGATATTTTAGTGGATTTGGTGCACTAGTTACTATAATGAACATCCTGTAAAAGTAACCTAGTATAAGTTCAGCATATAAAAATAAATCTATTGTATAATTATTTCATTATGCATTGAGAGGAAATATATATTGGAATTTGAATGTTCCTAAAAGTGGTAGAACAATATCCTCATCAAACAATGATTTCTATATACCCCAATTCACCCCCCTCAGGTTGTTATAATCAATAGAATTTTAACTTCTGACATAAAAATAGAATTTATTCTTCTTCTATCATAAAATTATGAGAATGTTTTAACATTATAATTTTGTTTCTATATTTGAATTCAACACATCATATTTATAGAAAATTCATAATAAACATTATTTTATATCCTTGAGTCTAGAGTTTTTCATAGGAATCCTCTACGAAAACATAGAAAATATTGAAAGGTGATCCTTATAAGAAAGAGATCCTAAATAACTTGACATGTATTCGGGAGACATAATGATTACGGAAATTCTATTTCCAATCACATATTCATAAATTTAATTTCCCACAAAACCACTCATTTTATATGGTAAAATATTTTGAATATTTATAAAGGGGATTCGATGGTTCAAGAGACAATGTTGTTTCTACTTTTGAAAAATTATGAATATTTTAGAATGAATTCAAATGATTTAATTGATTCCATTTTTATTTTATAAATATTATTGTTGAATAAATTTGTGTTTTGATTGAGGATCCCAAAGACGAAAGAATCGACTAAATAATCTTAAGAAGGCTCCCTATAAATTTCAAGGAAAAAGTGATGGTTCTAGAAGATAAAATCCAATAGATATCTCTAGATAGCATACATAGTACTCTAGTGTCTTATAAAATGATAATTTAAAAAAAAAGTCAAAAATCAAGGTATTTACTCAATATATGTATTTTAGTTCCCAAATGAATCTATAAATCATGAAAAATCCCAACATTAATGATGTTGATGAGGTGATTTAATTATTTTTCTGTGATCTTAGAAGAGGAGTAGGGATGTCTATGTGTAAGATTCGCATTTATTTATACATTTATTGAATTTTGGGACATATTATAGGAAACATTCCATGATAATATCGAGAAATCTATTGTTAAGACAATCCTCTAATGAATATAAAAAAATCAAGATAAAATAATCAAAAATGATGGTCCTTAAAAATAGAGATTCTTTTTAAATATAAATATATTTCTGTTGAAAATTAGGTGGAAGGAGGTAAAAATGTTAAATATAAAGACGTGATAGTGACCATTGTAAATAATCAAATAAATGATGATACTGATGATGATAATGATGGATTTTTGGGTAGGTTTGATCTATATAATGAACAATATGTATCCCTTTAATAAATTGATATGTGGAGAGAAATAACTAAGAAGGCTAATGAAGCAGTGCACAATTCTATGTTCTATGTGAAAAAAATTAAGTGTAAATATATATCTTAAATATAAAATGGAAAAACAAAGTAATGGAAGATTACAAAATTCATGAAATTCAGATGAACAGAAGCTAAAAATTTAACATCACTATAGGCTCACTATTTATTTGTATAAAACTATCAATGAATGAGTGAATGGAATTTCGGTGATAGAAAAAAGAAATCATGAATTGGAATCTAATGTGTGATGATAAATAATTATTATTGACACTTGGAATGATGATATGAAATACAAAAACATCTTCATAAATTTATTCAAAAGTAATTCCAGGGGATGAACACATGTTTATTTCTCATGTTATTTGGTTTAAAGATATCAAAAATGTGATCATCTCAAAATATGATGCATTGAATATGTGGAATAATTTTTATCTTCAAAATAGTTGATATAAAATTAACCATTTTCCCTAATAAATTATAATGCCTAAATAATTATATATTTCAATCTACATTTCAGACACACATTCTATGTGTTATTTAATATCAAGTAGGTCTTACAAGAAGCATCGTCAATCCCAATAAGAAATCATAATTTTGGATCATTCATTTACTTTTAATGGTAATTTTTTTAAGGATTATAGAGTTAAAAAAATCAATTCCTATTCATGAATTCTTTATGATTCATCAAGAATTTCCTGAGGTAAAAGAAGGAAAAAACTATATCATTCTCCAAATAACATTGAACCACAAAAAAAATTTAGTTTTTGAAGAAGAAGAAGACTTCATAGAGTAATCTACTGAGAAAGCACACACATCACCAATATGGGTAACACAATGGAGTTTCAAAAAGATAAATTTTTCTCATATTTCCTTATGAGTAGTGGATAGGTTTAGTTCAGGGATTTTGGAAAACGGATTCACTCCACATAGGACTAGAAACAATGACCTCATGGTACGTTTTAAGCTCAAAAATTATTTCATCTTTAGTTTCATGAATGATTAGGAACATAAAACTCATTGTTCTTAAAAATACAAGATTAGAGGAAAGTAATTCACATGAACATATATTATTTCCACATATGTTTTGATCCATAATATTCATAGTGTCATCTAATTCTATATCCATAATGATGCAGTAACGTTCATTGAAAATGATTCTATCATCAAATATAAATATGGCTCAGTTTTTCTCCATATAAAAGGAACTAAGAGAAATATATACCTAATTGGAGTGTAAAATTTATTTATATTGTCTAAATAATAGGATAAATGGTTATCATATTATTAGCATCATAATTTGAACAAAAAATCCCTATAAATATAGGTAAGGATAAAGATAGCTTTTTATTTTCCCCATATCACATATTATTACACTCATATTTGTTGTTCATGACAAAAGGGAATATTATCTTGAATTCCTATAAGATAATAATGATTAATTACCCATGTTTTCTTGAACTTCATCACATGGATGTTTGTGGGACAATTTCACAAAAATAAATAAATTGAAGAAGGTACTTTTTATATATATTTACAAGAAAATGGAATGGATTATTCCTATGACACAAAAGATTTACGTATATATATTCATCAATATATATTAGAGTAGTGTTGAAAAGATTCTTGGTATGAAGATCAAGAAGTCCCGAAATGAAAATGGGACTCACTTCACCATTAATGAAAAAAGAGAATATCATAGAAATAAGATATTTCAATATTTTGAATCAGGTTCCAGAAAATCTGATTAGAATGGATTTATAGAATGAATTAATTGTACAATTAAAAGCATCAGTTGACATTTTTTTAAAAGTATCTTCACGGAAATAATTAGATTGAATCTGTTCTTGCATTAGTTTACATCTCTTAAAGTGATTTTCTATGTGAAAAAGAAATGATAAATCCTTACGAAATACAACTTGTAAAGAAACCTACACTCAAATAATTCAATTATTTTTTAAGTAAATGTTCTATTCTCACTAATTAAAAGAATAGACAATTTGAAAATTTTTTAGTTCAAATAATACCTTCGGGATACTAATAAATCCATTTAATCATATATATTTTATAACAAAATAATTCAAAAGGTTATTGAAATCAATGATTTTGTGGTCTCTATAGTTTGAAAAAATATAATGCCACATGGGAATATTTCCCTTGAAAATAACCAAATTTATGAATCTGAGAGTGGTGAAGAAGCATAAGGTTGAAGTGGAGATACAAAGTATGAAAAAAAATTTGATTCATAATTAGCTTGTGAATAATGTCTATAAAATAAATTAGGTTTACATTGAAAAATTAGAAGGGATGACATCATAAAAAATGATTATTAGTGGTCATACATCCTCAATCCAAAATATTATATCGAAGGATCGGGAGAAGGTATCTATTTTATATTTGGAAGAACCCAAATAATTTAAAGAGCATGAAAACATGAGATTTGGTTCAAGGATAGTAACAAGTATCTTGGCCAAATAAATTGAAAAATATATGTGAAGTTATTCTATGACCATTCCATAAGAATGGCATTGGAGGTAGTTGGGTGTCTTGAAAAAATAAAAATGAATATGGAATAGTGATTCATAAAAAAATTGTCTACAATGGATATTCCAATATTGAAAGAATTTTTATGGATGAGAAGTATATACCCTTTTCACATCATGAAATAATATTACTATTTATATCCATGAAAATTTAGAAGGAATTAAATATATATCAAAGGTATATAAAATAATCCTTCTTGAATGGTTCCCTTGAATAATAAGTATATATTGGGATACAGGATAGGATTCTTACTAATGAAGATGAATGAATAATATATAATCTAATTAAGGACATGTGTTGCCACAATTAATCACCAATGGAATGTTATGCTATATTATAAAAATTTATAATGAATATTGAATTTCATAGGGGATGACTTGATCAAAATCACCATGTCAATAATTAGAATGATCAACAGTTGATGGTTCTAATTTATATGGAAAAAACATTTGATCCTAAGATGACAAATAGTATAAGATGTATTTAAAACTTATGAGGTGTGAACTTGAGATATATCTAACCGTAAAAATTTTATTTTCCATTGTCATTTAGGTAATTCAAATAGTATATTATATATTTATTAAAAAAACTAAAAATTACTCTGAATTTATAAGAATACATTATTTGGAGGAATCCAGGAACGTAGAAACAATGGTGGATACATGACTAAAATTATCAAAATATGGGGTTAGAAACATGGTCTATGTGAAATTTTATTGAAATTTTATTGGCTGTATACACAATTTGAATTTCACTTGAATAAATATTATATTATATAGCTAATAAGTTTCAAAATGTTGGAGTGATCCCTAGTAGATCCATGTGAAATCTTTGAAAATAATTATTTAATAAATTCATCATAAAATGTAATTAATGTTATTCTATCACAATGAAACATATTATAATTTTTCATGATTCATTTTTATAGATTGGGATAGTTCAGAATGTAACCCAAAAATAAACTTTTTGTTTTTATTTTTTCATAAGATTTTATATATATCCTCGCAACGATATAAGAATTATTTTATTTGTTTAATCATTGCAAAGGATGTGTACATTACGGACACTTGATATTTCACATATTTAAAATAGATGAATCAAAAACATAATGAAATTGTTGATGAAGTAAGTTATCTTATTCAAAGTTTGTGCGACAACTCAGGTGATACAAACAATTTCAAAAATTTTATACAACTTTTTTGGACCAATCACATTGAGGTCAAATATCACATCATCATAGAGAAAGTGTAGCAAGGAGTTGTAGATTTTGATTATTTTTCAATATTAGATCATGTTTTATACATGATAAAGAAATCACTACTAAATGATGTATTTTAGAATCATCTGTTTGAACTTGGAGTCAAACCCTCTGAAATCAAAAAATTGATTTTGGGACAGACCACCACAATCCATTTTTAATTTTATTAAAACCACTTTTTGGGTAAGTGGGAACTGTACATAAAGATCTACAACAATACTGCATAAAAACCAAACAAACCCCACCATATCACATTCAAATTCCACAAAAATGAAAATAAAAACTGCACCAGTGCCATAACCGATCAATTTCAAATTTTGAAATCCAAACAGTCAGTCAGTCATACCATCATCACTGCCTCGGATGCCGAACCGCCTAGATACCCTCACTGACACCAAAGTCGTCAGCCATCGCCTCCTTGAGAATCATCCTTGTCACTCTAGAACATCACTAGAAACAAACAATCGTCATCTACGAGAATCACCATCTCCACATACCATCAGAAAATCCACCACAGAACATCACCACAACCAGAACTAGCAACACAGACAAACACAACAAACCTTCACCAAAATAGCAACAGCACACCACTGTCATCGTTCGCCCATCACTGCAGGAGAACCCAACAACTGTCAACCTCATCATCAACAAAAATTTCATGACCATTCGTGTCACTGTTGAATTCATTGCAGCTATAAAAGCATCATCACAGAACATCACAAATTACAGAACCTCTCCAAGAGACTCTCGGTCGAAACCATCACCAAACAGATACAGAGTAAACACCCAGAGAAATGAAAAAAATAAGCCTTCATAGATGAACACCGAACAAGATATGGAAAAAAACCAAAAACAACCTCAATTACATTGTTAAATCACTGATAGGCACCATCGACGAAGAAAACCATAATGTCATCATATGAGAAAAGCGACTCCAATCATGCAGGGAACATCGTCGGCCACCAATTCCCATAACCCAAAACCACTTAGTTACCACCGCTCTAGGTCCAACAGGGATTGGAGCAGATGAACTTGGGTTCAGAGTAGGTATTTGAGTTACCGAGGGTTCTGGATGATGGAATTACTGAAACCATAAGCCAAAATGAGTGGAAGCCAAAATGAGAGGAAGCCAACTCAGGAGTGAAAACCATCGAACACCCAACCATGAAACCTGAAACCACATAGTCACACCCGTACCATATCTGACCTAGAGAGGTGCGTGGAACTCGAGGTCAGAGCAGGGTTGAAGCGGACAGAGATTTCAAGAGCATCATCGATACACTCGAAACATCCCTGATGACCTTTCACAAGAAGAACAACAGGAAGAACGACACCACCTGAAAGAGGAAAAAAAACCCCATCCATAGAGCATCGGGGAAGCAACTGGGGAGAGAGATCCCAGACTCAAGGAGAGTCTAGAAAAGAGGGAAATTATGGGAGGAGACATAGAGGAGAGTGTAATGGGGGAGGGGGAAGGCACCGGAGAAGCCTCCCCCCTCCATCTCACTGCCGGGGGAAACCCTCTTGGGACATACCCCTACTCCCTATAGTTTCTTTAATTATAATGTTATGTCTCATCACCTTGAAATTATGGATTTATCTCCCCATTTTTAGAAATTCTCATAGTATTTAATTTTTTGGGTTCATTTCCAAAGGTTCTAAAAATAACTATATATGTTTGAAAGGATAATAGAAAGTTATTACAGTATTAGGAGTGTGTGTCAAACTTAATTCAGTTGGAGATTTGACATTGAGAAAAATGATTCACCGATGACCTTGAATTTTTTTTGATTAAATTATTATATATCACACTGATCATTTCTCATGTAGTCTTAGAATTAATGATTAATTTTTCTTTAATACACATTTTTAAGGGTCTATTCATTTAAAGTGGTTTCAATTTTTCAGGATTTTTATTGTTTTGTTTGTTAAAAAAGTGATTAAGGGTTCATGGAAGAATACTTATGGGTATAAGTTTGAGGCTAAAGAATAGTACCGCAATTACACAACAACCTTGATAGTTGTGCTAGAAATATATGTCCAACATGGATCAGAATCCCACTGGATAAACATGGAAAGCATGTGACAATATCAACCATGTAGGGTAACGAGCTAAGAAGTATAGAAAAATTGAGGAAATGGGTTAGTGTTTTCCTGGTGAAGTGGATAGTGTCATAGGTATGATAGAATAGAGGAACTTTTCTAATGTGTATAATTTCATCATAGAGGAGGATAAGAACAGACCCAATTACTCATATATGGTCCTTCAATGGAACAAGATATATTATATGGTATGAGACTTATGGATTCAATTCATATATGGGAATCTAGGTTTTAATTAAATCTATTATCCATGGTAACTGTGTCACATAGTAGGTTCTAGAAGATTTCAGTGCCATGAGTGTTTTGGGTGTTCCTATAATATTGAAAACAAGGATACACCTTATTACAACATGAGAAGAGGTTTCAGAGACTATAACTAGGTATTAAATACTAGTGTATCAAAAAAAATAAGTAATTAGTTATGATATATTAGGCTTATTAGTGTCCATGATGTAGATGGAATGGCTCCACAACTTCCCCGTTGGACATGAAGTTCAACATGATATTGAAATTATATGCTATGTGGAGTGTCTAAATTTAAAATATGTTAATATTAAAGGGATCTCTTTCTCAAGAAAATTCGAATCCACATCAGTTATATCAACATTGTATCTATTATAGTGAAATATTTATTTCTAGTACTTCATGCCAACAATCTTGGGGCGGTTTATTGAAGGATTAATGTGCGAGAAAAGAGGATATTTATAAAATAAATGTCTCAGTGACACAAATTTTTTACAATATATAGAAAGATAAAATGAATAAGTGTATTCACTAGGGCGAAGGTATTAACTACTTAGTATATGTTAAAAACGTCAAAATATAGTGTAGAAACTATTTCCATAGTTCTTCCAGGTTGTTTTTAAAGTATTTAATATTTCATGTCAGGGGTGTTATATGTCAAAACCCTAAATGGTTAATATAGTTTTTTATAGATCATGATCACTCCAATAATCATAGGGGACAAATGGAACAATATTATAAATTGAAGAGTCAGTCTTAGGCCATGGATTGACATTAAAAGAGGAAGAGAATCTAGTCTACAAGGATAATGATTTTTACACAGAAACGTTCAGGATTTTTTAGATAGTTTATTATGGAATTGGTTTCAAGAGGTTTTGTTCTAAATATTATCTAGATTTCAGAATTATAAATATAATTTCATTCAAGGAGTCTCATCCTCACTAGAAATCATCATTTCTATTTTGGAGATAAACTCTAATGTTGGTGTACATTCATATAATTTTTATGTGAAGAAGTATGATTAAAAATATTGAGAATTGAGTTCATAATTGATTTATATAATTCAATTATCTAATTCACAATGGTATTGAACTTGGTTAACTAGTGAGAACACACAAAAATTATATGTTAAAATAAGTGTTCTTTATGTGAATTTGGTTTCAAATAACATTGATGTAAATACTACTTGGATGTATTCCAGTGTGGGTGATCTAGGTAAAATCCATTGATTTTTTTACTACTTAAAACACACATGGTGAGGAAATATAGAGTGAAATCGAAAAATTACTCAATTTGAGAGAGAAAGATCATCATTGATGAAAGAATTTGATATGCCCTGATTTCCCCCTCCTCTTAGGGTGTAGTTATAGAATCCCTGGCTTTCCATACATCAATATTACATGTTTTATATGAATATTAATTACATTAAACAAAATCATGAATATATATCATATTGGTTTAGATTTCATGGAGAATAGTTACCCATAAATATTATTATCCTAAATATCTTCATTTTTCCCGAAAAGTTATTCTAATGTAGTACCTTTCATACAAATACCGTATTTAAAACATTATTCATAACATGGGGAAAAGAAACATAAGAAAGTTGAATCACCAATTATTAGTAAGTGTATAAATAAGAGATATCAACATGTGATCATATATAATCAAAATACAACAATAAGTGTATTGGATCCTAAAAAATAATCATGATGTTCAAAACTATATCATTTAAGAAAACATTGTCAATAACTGTGATAAATCATCATAAATTAATGATGAACCATAAGTTCATCTTATCAAATTGTGGTAGAATCCTAAATATTGGAAACCATTTAAAATTTCAATGATAACTAACAAAAAATATAAATTATGGGATTATCACTCATCATATGTTTCCAATTACTAATCAGGATAGACATGTTTCAAATACTGGACCAATATCAACCATTTTTTCATAGTGGATAATGATTCACCAATTTCTCATAGTGTATTATGATTCCTCTATTTCTCATAGTGGATCAAAAATCACATATTTCCAATAGTGCATCAATCCCATAGAATTGTTTCCCAATATTATCTCATGATATATAAACCATTACCCAATTTGTTGGAGGTAAATATATATCCCACCCAACTCATAATGAAAACAATACTTATGTGTACCACAATAAACTAAGAAAAAATTTATCATCATATCATAACTCATTTATATGAAATGGGTTTCATAAAAATTTCATCAACTCACCAAATCATAACCCCTGGAAAATTAATGAGATTTATAAAAATATAATCAAAATAAATATTATTCAATTGAAAAGTGTATTTGGATGGTATCATTCAATATTATTGATATTAAATCATTATAAACATCAATGGATTCCATCATAGATAGAAAATTATTTTTGAATAAAACATGGAACATTTAATGAAGAAAATAGCCTTTCCATAGTGAGGAAAAACATCTAAAAACATAAATTGTAATCAAAATACTTTTATTTAAAAAAATAAATTTAAATTTATCAAGGAATCATTGAAAATAATTTAATGTTTTTCCAGAGGAAAATATCATTTTATTAAATATAAAATTTTAAAACTAAAAATTAATAAATTGAAATTTTAAATCATTTTATTTAAAATAAACTTTGAAACCTATAATGAAATATTTATAACATTGGATGGTCATGATTTCGAAAAATATTGTTTATTCTGTACACATTATTACATAGATTCGTTTCACATTTTTAGTAAAATCTAAATGGGAAATATCATGAAAATAACTAAGATTCATTTAAAACCATTTTGCATGAATTATAAATTTCTTTAATAAATTGTTTCTCATAATTTTACAAACAATTTTGAAAACATTTTCATAAAATGTGGTTATGGAAGAAGATGAGTTTTTTACTGAAGACATAACTAAATACTATTTTTCATTAAAAACCATTTTCTTATCCTTAGAATATAAATCTAGGAAAATGGGGGAAAACATGTTTTGTAATGACATAACTAGAGGACAATAAAATTAATGTGTTTCCTAAGATATGGATCATAATATTTCCTCATTAGAATCATTATCCTAAAAAATCTCGATCATTTATGACATTAAAATATAAAATAGTTACCATTATGGATTCTTTTGAATAATATGTTTAATTAAATATTAAATTCAAATAAAACATTAAATAAATTTAAAATAAAAATATTCATGGAATTAAATGAAAATTTATTTTATAAACACCTCATAAAATATCACAGGTTCAAAACATAAAATATGGCTCAATGATGGAAAATTGAGACAAAAATTCACTACTACTATAGTAACATTTAAACTGTAAAGCCCATAAAAAATAATAATGGGATATTTAAATCCAAAATTTTTATATAATAATCATAAAATACCAAAACTGTTCTGTATATACACCACATTGATGAAAACCCTAGTGAAAATGGCATGTGTGTCCGGAAAAATATAAGTGAGATGGAAATCCCTTATCATAAGTATCGACTTCCTTCATACATTTTCATAAAACCTATATAAAATATTTAATTTTATTATGTGTATATATATATATATTATATATCCATACATATATATATATATATCTTAACATATATGATTTACCTTTTTACTTTTATCACCTCTTTATCATCAATTCCAGGTAAAAGTTATGTTTGGGACAAAAAATGCTTTGTTTTTCATGTATGTATTTATTTTTTAGTTTTTGGTTCTATAAATATTATCATAGTTCCATTACCTACATAATTTATCCATGATATAAATATTACATACTATCAATATATATGTAAATAGGGAAATATATTACTTTTAGATATTAGAAATGAAATACAATGTTCGTGGAGATAGTAGGTTGTATACACTCACGACCTCATTTCCTATTTTCTTGATGGGTTGAAAGAAATAATGTTAAATAATATATTAAAAAATAGTCACATTATTTCATATATATTAAGTATTTCAATTAAACTAATCCTTATTAACGACCATATAAATAAAGAACAAATTTCATCGCTTCGCAAGGTAGTTGTATATCGATGTAGGAATGATGTTGTCGTATTCCCATGGTATGTATGGTAAGAGGTAATATGTGATATAATTATACAAAAAGAATAATAATATCATATATATCATATATATAAAAATATCCATCATTTTATTCATTTTTAGGTGGTTATGGAAAATGAATGTCATTGCTTCGTGAGGTGGTAGTTCACTCTTCACCCAAATGATGATTTTGTGACCCATTTGATGGAAGAGGATAAGGATATAAGTTATTATATTATAATAGTAATATATAGTAATATATTTTATAATGAAGTTATAATTTACTAAAGGTTCAATAATAACGGAAGGATGTGGAGGAATAAATAATATAAAACGCTTGATTAGGAACATTACCTCTTCTTACGAAGAACATCATTTGGTTTGCCGCAAAAGGATTCATGGGATGGATTTATGACCAAAATATGTATTCTAGGATGATATTGGGGAAGTAAGGAACTAATTTTGGAATTTATTGGATGAAATAAAATGGTTTTAATGTGTAAATATGATTTGTGAGTGGGTGTCTATTAATAAGATAGTTGAGTGGAACACTAGTATGTTTTTAAAATTAAAATGTGTACTAATGTTTTTTACATGAAAAAAGGCTCCAAAAAGGACCTCTATAAAAACAATAAGATATAAAGACTAAATATGTGAATCCAAGTGGCCTTATATATTTTTTGAGGCATTTTTATTTCTCACCATTTTAGTTAAACTAGAGATAAAACTATCCTTATGTTAACAACATTAAATAATTTTTAATGTTTTTAATAACCATTAAAGCCAAAAATTAGGATGAAATTATAATATAACAAAAAAAATTGTTTGATAAAAATTTGGATTCCATTTCATTAAATTCTATTCATATAAGTGGTAATTTTTAATTAAATATTAGTTCTGAAAACACGATGAGAAACAGAGTTTTCAAAGAAACACTGTACAAAAGAATATAATGTTTTTATAAAAAATACTTAATTTGTTCCAAATATATAAATTAGATTAATAGATATATAATAGAAATTATTATCACTTTAAAATCATATTAAAACAATTTTTATTATTTAAAAACTCTAATATAAACTTTAATTTTTTATAAAAACTAGTATTTTTCAATATCCACAGAAAAATATTACATTTCTGAAAATTTTAGAAATTTTTCTTTAATATAATATTGAAAAGTTGATTTAAAAAATATTTTTTAAAATAAATTTTCTAAAAGTTTAATAAAATTAATCTAAATTTTTTTTCACAAAATATGACCAATATTATTTTAAAAAATTAATGTTTGCAGGTGTGAAATTAGATTTATTCATATATCCTATCAAGAAAAAACAAATGATTAATGTAATAAAATTAATCAAATATATAATATATAAATTTCATTAATATCAGTCACTAAAACTTATTCATTTAAATTATACAGATAAATGATTTATTTATGAATGATTTTTTTTTAGAAAAATATTTCCCCTTTTTTTAATAAGATTTTATATTAAACCATACTTTTTTGGTAACCAATGAATTAATTTTATGTATTGGTGTAAATAATATATTTTACTAATTTAGTTTATCATATTCATTCCAACCAATACAAAAACTTTCTAATAACTTGTTAGGCTGTATTTATATGAATATATCTACGAGGGGGATGAATTGTGTCTTTTAGAAATACCTGATAGATTCTAGTTTATAAAAGTCGTCAAAATAAATGAACATATGCAATGTTCTCTTCTATAATGAATTTGAATAGTGGATAAATAGAAATAATTAAAAATGTAATTTTGTAGTGGTTCGGGGCACAAATTTTCCATAGTCTCCTCCACCAACACTCTATCTACATGATTGGTGAATTTCTTTAGAAATGTCATATTATCATAAAACCTTCAAATCCATAACTAATGAAAGGCAGTCGATACCTTTACAATAACACTAAAAAAACATTTAGGTTCTTTTACAGTGAACTGATTGTCTAAATAATAGTACAATAATAACATACATTACCACAATTGAGTATAAGTATTTTATAATCTAGTAAATCTAAATAGTTTTATTTTTTGATGGTTTATGTTGTTCTCAAAATATGTAGTAGAAAAAACTGATTGTAGAAGTATTTTCTTATTCAAAAATAAAAGTCTAAAATAAATCATAATAATGAAGCGATCCTTGTAGAAATTGATTTTTAATTTTAATGTCAACGAAGAGAATCCTTAATCATATAGTATCACGAGTTTTTAACACGTATATCTACGAAGTGTATCCCATTCATCAAATAACAGAGTCAAACATTTATCATTGTAGATCTATAATAGATATTCACAAGAATACAATCGTATGTATTAATAAATAAGGCTTGTATAATTTGTATCACATATATAGAACAGACCAAAATTTTATTAATTCAAAAATACTAGGATCATATAAATAAATTACATTCAGTTTAAAAGATCCAAGAAAAATTAACTGAGTAAATGCACAAATTCAAAATCATATTGACCAGGGGAGTCATTACTTCCTTTAAGAAAAAGAGTTATTTTCTATGATGAATATGGTTCTTTGAATCTATTATATTGAGTTTTTATTTGTTTTTGGATAGCCATTAAATTATACTATAATTATGTCAGGATGATTACATGAATCTCATACCAAATCATGAATTTAAAACTCCTCTATTGACTAGACAATCATTGGGTCAAACTATATAGTATTGGGTTCCCTTGTGTAGCGTACGGTTCCTTCCAATGTATTATTACTTAACCATATATTAATATATGTATAACATAGAGATCAAAGTAATGTAGGGATGATGATACATATGTTCACACTTTTTAGAATAAGATTACACACTTTTCATTTATTGATGATATGTTTAATTTCCCAAATGCATGGTACATACAGTGTTTCCAGATTTCAATGTAGGGTTGATATTTCATATGTTCATTGATTCCTAAACATGGGGTTTCTGATCCATATGCGTGATATCTAGTATTGGGTTTTCACTCGATATGGAATATGTTCATTGTGTTGTAGGAATTATAAACCATACATTCATTTAACGAACATTGGGTTTTAACAGTTTTTATAGAAAACATCCCCTAGATTTTATTTTCATCACAAAGAAAAACTTGATATATATTCTTGAAATATACTCAATGTAACTTCATTAGAAAAAATAAGGGTATTTTTTAACATCAAATTCATCATATAATATTTTTTTTGACATAATACACCTCAAATAATATCCTGATTTTTTGATGATCACACAACCCATAAAATAAAAAAAAATAGCATTTGTAAGCACATTTAAATAAAAATATTTTCATTTTCACAATTATTTCAATTTCACAAAACTATATTGATTGAAAGGATTCTCATAGAAATATGTGTCTCTCAAATAATCTCCATCTTTTTGTGATATCAAAAATAAATTTTTAAAGATACAATGATATAAACCATAGTGAGTATAGCAATAAAATGTAAATTAATGATATATTCTACTGTTACAAAAAAATATATGTGATATGGATATGTAACTTTAATTTCAAAAAACAAAAAAAGGGAAAAAACGAAATATATATATATATATATAGTGAAAAAAATATAAAAGTAATGTAAATTAAAGAGATTATATAAAATGTTTTGAAAAATAATTAAGACATCCAATAATCAACTAAAGAGGTCTTCAAAATGTGGGGATCTAAACTAATTGGTTTCCTTTTACAGAATCTTTGTAGGTAGTAGTTTCTATATCTAGATAAAAAATGTATTAACAATTTCATGATTTTCAATATTCTATACTAACTAACACTAAATATGGTTGTTGAGGACATCTGTCCATTATTTTAGCAGATTCCTTCAATCTTGTCATGTCATCAAGATTTCTACCATGTCTACCTTAAACAACTCATTCAATGATTCTTCATATTTAATAATGTTTTTCAATCGATCTCGGACTTGATAAAGGTTTGACCCCAAATTTTATTCATTTGAGGTTATTTGGATGACTAAATCTCTATGATTATCCAGAAGAACATTCAGAGGTTTATTGTCACACTAGAGAGTGTGTATCCTATAGTTTAATTCAAACATCACATCCTTTATTTCATCAAATATACTTATCATCTGAGGAGAAGTTTTTTTTGGAGTTTTATAGGTATAATATTAATGACTATCCTTGATATATTGAAATTCTATTCCCGTCATAAGCTTCATATTTTCAAAATAATTTTTTTTACATACTCATGTTTCAACGATCAAAACTATCAAACTAAATTAGTTGTATAATATTGATGGTAATTCACTAAAGTTAAATTTTCATGAATATATTTGTGTTTAGTTTGAAGGTTTTAAAACTAGTATCTTGGAATATATGAAATATTGGGCCCTTGAATTTCTTCTTCTCCTATTTTAAATCTTCTCTAAAATATGAGTAATGGATCTCTTAGAACATGCACATTTGAATTAAACATCATCATAAATTTCAAATTACTCTATAGTAATATTTATTGAATGATGACCACCCTCTACTATAGAAAATTTTGAATCCTCGTGAACATATAGTTTTTCTATTAATAAATATCCTTCTTCAAAAACTCAATCATGGGAAATGAGTGAATGGTTATTAGGGATAGCGACATCTTCCCTGTGATAATCTTCTCTGTAAGACTCTTTCTAATCATTATCATTCATTTGAGCATCACAACGAAATAAATTTTTAGATTCATCCATATCTTTTGGAATGTGGATTTTAATTCTTCATATTTTAATATGATGAACTTATTCATGTCTATATTTGAACTCTTCATCAGGACTTTGTTAGATAGAACTAATAGATGGAATCATCCTCTGCACCCCAGGAGAATCTTCCATCAACTTCAATTGATGTTCATCCCTAACAGGTAAAATACTATTGTAGGAGATGCTTTATACATATTCATATTTCGTCACAGTCCCATCAGTTAGAATGTTATCATGATTACATCTATATCTGAGAGTCATATTTAAGATTCTTCCATTTCTGTGAAAAAAAGGAAATAATTTTTCCATAGGTATAATTTCCCATATTTTTTCTTTGGAACAACAATGAATTATATATCATGTCCTCAAATGATGGAAATTGAACATTATTTGGTTAAAAAACAGATTTTACCAGTTAGGGTATAGAACATTCTTCAGATCACCGGTTCACAACAAAATCAAAGTTTGAATAACCATCATAAAGAATTTCATATCAACAGAAAGATCATTGATCATCACTTTCATGATGGTTCTTGTTCAAATATAAGAAGATACAATGTTCTATGAGTTATATATTTCATCAAAAATATTTCTCAATTCTAAATTCAAATCCCTATATGATTACAACATATCATGATATCAATTTTCATAGAAGAAATATAAAATTTAGTATTATGAATCATATATATCATAGTGTCGTAATTAATTCCAAATTTCAAGTTGGTGTTTCAAATTAACTCTCTTACCTCTATAATGAATATTAGAGGAGTGTTATTATAGCTAGAATAAAAATCAAGTCCTTGAAATCTAGTCACATCCTTTAAAGAAATAATTGTTTCATTTAATACATAATGTATGTCACCTTAACTTGAATAATATTGTGATATATCACTGTTGGGTAAAAATATCCACCCAAATCAACAACTTCAGGTCTTCCCAGTGTTTCAGTTTATAAAGGTTTCAGGATTCAAGGTTCTATGATTTTGGGGTTCAGTAAACATAAATGAAAAACGTTTTAAAAAATAAAGGGACGGGAAAGAGAAGAGTGAGATATGGAGGATGATTTTCCCATGCTGATTCG
Organism: Viscum album; assembly: GCA_963277665.1. Classification (NCBI taxonomy): domain Eukaryota; kingdom Viridiplantae; phylum Streptophyta; class Magnoliopsida; order Santalales; family Viscaceae; genus Viscum; species Viscum album. The sequence continues at coordinate 122,830,029 of OY728138.1, read as the reverse complement.
GATTTTTATCATCGCATTTTCTTTGAAAATATGAATAAAAATATATCAAATTGAAATTATTTTTATAAAAAATAAAAATGTAATCGATCAAAATAAAGGGTAATAAAAAATTAAACAAAACATGTACATATTATTTAAGATAAAAACATGGGAATTAAGAATAAATGAATTAAAAAATATTCATTTAAAATTAACAAATCCTAACTCACCCTTAATATAATAAAGACTTGCACTAGGTAGTGGTTTACTAAAAATATCTTCTAATTGATATTCATTATTAAAAATTTCTAGAGATATATCCGTTTTATGAACATGATCTATCAGAAAATGTTTTCTTATATCAATATATTTAGTCCAACAATGAATTATAAGATTTTATGAAATATTTTTAGAACTAATATTTTGACATAAAATATGTATATTATTAATATTTAGTTAAATTCTATTAGTGTGTTTTTAATCCATAATACATGTGCACAAAAACTACCAGTAGAAACATATTATTCCTTCACTTTTGGTAGGGAAATTGAGTGTTGGTTCTTACTCAACCAAAATACTAATGATTTTTGTAAAAAGTAATAGGTTCCTTTAGTTGTATTTTTATTTAATCCAAAACCTCCAAAGTTAGCATCTCGCTATGAAATTAAATTAAAATCATAATTTTTTGGGTAATTAAGAGAATGAAAATAGTACCTTTTAAATATCTAAAAATTATTTTAACAGCTAAACGATGGGATTCAATTAGATTTGACTGAAATATAGCACATAAAAATATAGAAAACATAATTTCTGCTCTTCTAGTAGAAAGATATAACACACTTCAAATCATACCTCTATAAAAATTTCTTTAAACTAGTTCTCCAGTATCATCAAAATCATGTTTTATATTGGTACCTATAATAGTTTTATATGTATTTTTATTTTCAAGTATAAAATTTTTAATAAATTAATAATATATTTAATATAAATTAAAACATTTCCATAATACTTTTAAAAATTTTGTCATCCAAAAATGAAATTTAACTCTCCCATCATACTCATTTCAATTGTTTCCACAGTTTTCAAAATCATAACACAAATTTTTATTTTTTGAAACAAAAATTACATCATCAACATTATTTGTAACTAATAAAATATTAGAAAAAATAGATTTCTTAAAATGTGTTTGATCTACCAACCCAACTGTAAATCAATTTTTTAAAAGAAAGATACTTCATATTTCATACCAAGATCTAGGTACTTGTTTTAGGTTCTTGACCACTTATGTAAGTTTAAAAATTGAATTTGGATTATGAGGGTTTTTAAATATATGATTTTCTTCAACATAAACATCCTTTATTAAATATATATTTGTAAAAGGGATATTTAACAACCATTTGACATAATTTAAAATTCATATGATATACAAAAGAAAATTGGTTTTTAATGTCATCTAATATAGCTATAGGGGAAAATGTTTCATTATAATATATTCCTTCATCCTAATTAAATCCATTATCTACTAATCTAACATTATATCTAGTTAGTATCCCTTTATCATCTTTTTATTTCATAAGACTCACTTAGTACCTTTTAATAGATAATTGGTTAGTCTTTCTACTAATTACCAAACATCATTTCTTATAAACTGGTTTAGATCTTCTTCCATTTTATAATATCTGACTCTCAACTTCATTGGATTATTCAATAGAAATAGGTTCTAACTTGGATAGAAAGGAAAAATTTTCTGATAGGTTTCCTACATTTTTTCTAGTTATGATTCATGTGTCTAGATCTCCTATAACAGTTTCAAAAGGATGGTTCCTTAATGTTCTAGACTGTCTATAAATAACAATTTTAGGTTATTTAGTTTCATATTCTTCTTAACTAGACTGGATTTTATTGATATAATTTTCAAAATCATTTTCTAGGAATTCAATTATTATTTTGTCAAATGAATCTGTAACTTCATTTGTTTTATATTTATCTTTAATAAAACGGCCAATTTCACGAAAATCTCATGAACTAATTCATCAATAATCCAAAACTTCTTATTCATCACTCAAAAGGATTTAGAGGTTGAAGAATATCCAAAAAAATAATCCTTCATCAAATTTTGGGTTATACTTACCATGGTCATCATTAGTATTCAAGATATATACCTTTCATCCCAAAACAGATAAAGTATATTTATTTAAGATTTCAATTATTCCAAACATCTCAGGGATTCCTTTTAAAAATAGGCTTTATTAAAAACTATATTAATTATATAAAAAGTTTTCCTTACATCTCTTGAACAAAAATAGATAGGAAGGAAATATTAATTCACCATAGTCTTTTCCATTTTTGAAATGTTTCATTTCATCTTCCAACAATCCCATTTTTCTAAGTGTTATTGGTGTAGATAAGTTTTTTTAATAACAAGGTTTGAGTAAAAATAATTGAATACTATCCTCTCTAATTATCCACCAATATTACTTCTTAATGAAATTATTTTAAAACCTTTTTGAAGGTTTTTGCTAAAACATTCATAAATAGTGAATACATCACATTTTTATTTTGGAAAATATAGAAAATTAAATTGACAAAATTAATCATCTAAAAAATAAGAATATAATTTTCCCACCAAACATTATACTCTGTATGGTCGAAACAAATACATGTGAATAAGTTCTAAAGGCTTAGATGTCGCAAATTTTTTTATAGATTTCAAAGATGAATTGTGTTGTTTTCTTATAAGGAATGCATCACAAAATATAGCATTTTAAAATTAAAGACATGGAAATTTTGAAAGTAATTTATTATTGTATAATTTATGTAAATCATAAACTTTTCAATGTCCAAGTATTCTATACCAAATCCATGAATCATTTTTCATAGCAGTTAAACCATTCAATTTCTCTTTAAATGAGGAATTTAAATCCAATATATAAACATTTGCAGTTTGTATTTATCTAAATTTAAGAAACATATAATTATAGATAAAGTAGGAATTTAAAAAAAATAAACATATATACTATAATCACAATGCGCAGAAACACTCATCTTGTCGGGTTTTAATACTTGTACTAAGAATAATTTCATGATTGATATAGTCTTTAAATATCTAATAGTTTAAACTCCTACACTTTTTTCATTGAATTATCACCCAATGCGACTTGTTCTCCCTTAATATGAGTCAGTGTATGGATGTTTGATTATTCTCAACAAATGTTCTTAGAATATCCACCACCTATTTACCATATACAATTCTTGTTCCTATGGTCATTTTCTGATGAAAAAAAAATAATTTAGCCAAATGTTTGTTCTGGTGCCTATATTTTCAGACGTATTACATTATTAGAAAGAAATGATCACAAAATCAAGATTTTCGTAATTTTACCATAATTTACATCACCTTTTTTCAACATAAATTTTTAAATTAAATAATTTTTAATACCACTAATTTCAGTATTTCACAATTGAAAATTGTTTGTGAAATTAATTTTTGTATCACAATAATTATAGGTAAGATTTTTTTAATTGGGAAAAAGTAATTCTTATACAGTTTTGATTTTTCACCCTTTCTTCATATTCAAAATATTTCCCTTTTAATAACATTATTTAAAAGAATACAATTTAAAACTTTTTCTCCTTTAGTAAAAATAATCATAATACTTTTATATGATTCTACATCATCCTACAATTCATTAATCTTTTTTCATGATGAATACAATTTAATACAGAATAAAAATATTTTCCAACTAAATATTGATGTTGTTTTATCATGGTATCTCTTTCATATAAAACCACTTTATGAATAATTTTCAGTGATTTTATCTTGTTTAACACAGAGTCATATTTTTCTACTAACATTGAATAGTAGGAAGCCAATTTATCATTTCATCAACTATTTGTTTCAAAATCACAAGAGTAATAGGAATGTACCACTTCTTTAATATCCATGAAGCACATGTTGAATTTTAGATTTGATTTCTCTATATTAGTATAATATTATCATGAACTGCTAGAGTCTTCGGACACACTCAATGAATATTTCATTTATCTTATTCCTTTATGCTCATAATTGACATTTTTATAATATTTCCTTTCAGTGTTTTTCATTTATTGTTCAATTGAGGGATATTAGGTCTGATGTCACCTAATTTTTTCAATCATAGAATTGAGATTATCTAGGTTCATTCTCATCCTTCATAAATTCTTTTCTAGAGATTCTTTTTTTTATAAAATCTGTGGAATTTTATAGCTAATTAAGCCTGTTCCATTTTAGAATATGAGGAGTCTGGATTTTTGTATGTGATGGACTATTGATTTATTTATCATTAATTCTTCTTAGATGTCACTTTAAGAGTAGTCTTTCCCTTTTTAAAATTATTTTGTGATATTGATCTTTATCTTTTATTTATTATTTATACATCATTAATTTCTCAATTAGTTCCTTCACTGTAAAATTCTTAAAAGTATATGTTTTTCGAATAGCCATAGATATTACATTAAATTTACTAGGAAGTACTCTAAGTAATTTTTTATAAATTTTTAGATATTTTTATAGGATCTCCTAAGGTAGTAACACTATTGATGACTTTTGTTACCCTTATATTCATCTATGCCATTATTTCACCATAAAACATTCTAATGGTTTCAAGCTTTTGTTTTCCTATAGCATATCTCATATTTTGGAAATTTTCATCTCCTTTATAAGAAACTGCTATATTTTTTCACATATGATAGGGAATAAAACACTATGATACACAATTAAACTCATCAGGACCATGTCCACTGTTAATAGCATTCATTTATTTTTAATTAATGTAATATTCATCTTTTGTTTCATTAGTCCCAGTCTATGGTTTTTTTTAATATAAAAATATGTAATGGTCTTAGAATATACATTGAATCTAATATTATTCCTAAAGATGATCATCCAATACTTCTAGCATCCATAATGTATGGAACGCAATCCCTATAAATTACTTTATTTGTATCATCCATTGACATAATTTTTTGTAGATTGTATACTTTTCATCTTGCTACAGATTTATCAAAAAAATAAACTCTAATACCAATTGTTAGGTTGGAATAATAAAACTATGCACAGTAGGATGTGAATTATTTATTTTCAAAACTCTTGGAAGATTCTAGTTTGTAAATCTCTTGTCAATTTATGTATATTTGTAGCATTCTCTTATGTAATTATTCGACTCCTCTTGTATTAATCGTGTTTTAATTATCAAAAATCTCAATTATAATTACAAATCTTATTAATGATCACAAATCTCACAAATCTTATCAATCATGTGTATTTATGTTTCAAGTTATCTCATACTTGATAATGGCTAAGCTCAATTCATTTTATGCATATTAATGTTTAAGTCTGAATATAGTTATTTGCCTAAGTACAAGACACCGTGAAGCAAGACACTAAGAATAGACACCATAAGACAGACACTCTGCTCGCCTAAGTGCCAGACATAGTTAGCAAGACACAGTCATCAAGGCACCGTGAATCCAGAAACTATGAGCAGGGCACCGGAAGCCAAAAACCGTAAGCATGACAATGCGAAGGAGATGCTATGCAGGAGACATCGTGATAAGGAGACACTGTTAAGAAGACACCATGAAAAGGAGATACCATGAAGAAGACATTGTTTTCATAACATATTGTGACACCATTTCTTACCCTATTTCTTCGTCTTTCAATTTAAAATTTTAACGGTCATATTTGACGTCTTTAATGAACTGGCATAATTAATGTTTCTTTGTAGACATAGTACGAGGTACGAGGTATGACACATATGGAACCCTTCAGCTAACCCTCATGAATTCTAAGATAAAGAATGTAGAGTGTCCAAGAGAAAGTAATATACAACAACGTAAGAAACACGAGTGCATCACACTCAACAGAAAATAAAGCCTGAGCATAATTGTGAAGAACACATTGCATGATCATAAAACAAAGCATTGTCTCGTGCATTCAATCTGACTCTACTGAAGAACACACAAAGTACAATGGCATTCAGAGAATATCTTTACTCATGAAGAACAAAACCTGAATCGTGACACTCTGTTTTTCAACGCAAAAACCAAAGAAGTACTCCGAAGCATTTTTTGTCTTATCCAAGGAGTCCAGAGCTGCACTGCTAATCAACAGAGCATTTTGAACTCATATCTACTCTCTCTCTCTCTCTCATTGATTTATTTATTTTACTTTTGATAAATGTGTGTAATCTATATATTTTACACACATAATGACACCTACTCTGAACTAGAGGATTTCAAAATCCTCACACCAAATTCTTTACCCTTGTTTACCCACAAAAACTATGGAAGAGGTCCCTGCATGGCCTGGACAATCCATGTACTATTGTTAACCCTGATCCAGGGTGTGGATTAGAGTTTATTTTTATAAATTTCTTGGTGTCAGGTGATCACCAAGTAGAGTGGATTGGATCTTAGATTGAGACCGAACTTCTTGTTTTATATCCACAGTGCTATTTAAGTTTAGTCTACTCTGTTTTATTTCTTTATTGCATAATCCAGAAAAACACTAAATTCACTTTGATATTTAGTCTTGGAAAGAAGTTATATCTGATTTGTCTTAGTAGGATAACTTCAAAAGTAATATTAATAATACATATTAAGATTACTGTGAACTAGTAAATCCTCTAAGAAGTAGTTTAAATAGTCAAACTCTTATAGGAGTATATCCTTGATTAACTAGGCTATATCTATTTTTGGGGAAATCATTATTTGTAAAACTAATATCTTTTAAACACAAATTTTTTTATAGTAACTCAATTCACCCCTCCCCTCTTGAGTGAACTACTCAAACCAACATTTGGTATCAACGGTTGCTTTATTAGGACTTTGTGTAATCTTATTCAACTGTGATTGTAGTTTTACTTTAATGATCTGTAAATTTATATTAATTCTAAATTTCTAGCTATTTTAAAGTAAATTGTTAGTATGGAAAATATATTGGAAGGTGATGCAACTAACAGACCACCATTATTTAATTGAACCAACATTGCTCAATCGAAAGTTAAAATGAAAATGCATCTAGAGAGTATGAGCTTTGAAATTTGGTCATCTTTTATAGATGAATACAAACTTCCTGTGACTAATAGAATTAAATGGGATGAACCTACAAAACTTTCTTACAATAACAATTTCAAATCGTTGAATTCTCTATACTGTTCCTTAGGAGATGAAGAATTTAATAGGATTTCTACCTGTAAAACTGACCATGAAATTTGGGATACCTTGTCTGTCTCCCATGAAGGAACATCTAGTGTAAAGGAAATGAGACTTAATACTTATACTATAAAATATGATAATTTCAAGATGAAACCTGATGAGCCTATTTTTGATATGTATCTTAAGTTCAATGAGATTTTTAACACAATGGTTTCTCTAGGAAGAGAAGTCACTTCCAAAGAACAAATCAGGAGAATTCTCAGATGTCTACCTGCCAGATGGAGGGGAACCTCTGTCTCAATTAGAGAGTCATGAGACATCAGTAAGATACCTACAAAGGAACTCATTAGGAAACTGATGATGTATGAGGAAGATCTGAAAGTCAACAAAGAAGAGGAGGATGAACCAAAGAGGAAATCTATTGCATTCAAGACCTCCCTCTCGAAGCACACAGAGAAAGGAAACTGGAAGTTTCTATAGACATTTCCACTACTGAACAATCATCACCAGACATTGATGATTATATGGCTCAATAGGACAGAAGATTCAAATGATTTTACAAGAACAAAAACTTTTTCAGAAAGCCTATCTTCAAGGGAAATTATGATCCAAAAAGAAACTAGAAAAAGGACTGGAAGAGAAGTGACAAAACTGATGAGATTTTATGTTATGAATGTATGAACAAAGGACATATAAAGGCAGAATATCCAAAGATCAAGTATAAGAAGAAATATGAGGATAAGGACAAGAAGTACAAAAAGGAAATGAAGCCAACCTGGAGTGACTCGGAGGATAGTTCAAGTGACTCAAACACATCACATGATCAACATGCTAACAAAGGAAATATGTGTTTTATGAAAAACACATATGAGGTAACACTGAACTCTTTTGTACAAAACTCATATTATTCTGAATAAGAAAGTGACTTTGAAAATATGACTAATGAAAAAATGTTTTAATATTTCAACATGCTTGAAGAGAAGTGCAATGAATTACAGGATCAATATAAATCATTGAAGAAACGGTATTCTCTCACTACAAATGTTAAATTTGAACTTACTATGGAAAAGGAAAAAAATTCCCAACTTCTCAAAGAAAACAATGATTTAAAAATGTCTAATGAGGATTTAAAAAGTGACTTAGAAAAATTTACTAATGGTAAAAATACCCTTACCCAAATGCGAGGAAACAAATTTCCCCCAAATACAATACTGGCTTTGGTTATCAACACGGTAAAAGAAACCTTAGTAGAACTAATTTTATTACCAAGTCTAGGACATATAGTTTTGTTCCCAGTTCTAGAAACAATTCATCAAGCTAGAGTCATGATACATATTCCACTGTTTCATGTTTTTGTTGACCAAATAGATTTTATTTTTCAAACACTTTACATAATTCTTATAGTAAACCTGTGAGACAGATATGGGTTCCTAAAACACTTATTACTAATGTTACTGTACCCAAACAAGTATGGGTACCAAAATCTGTCTTTGCTTGATCATGTTATACGAAAACTTCTTGAAGAGATCCTGTAAGAATCTATGGTACTTGGACAGTGGGTGTTCAAGGCACATGATAGGAGACTACTCATGTTTCAAGAATTTGATAAAATTAGACGGAGGACATTTCACATTTGGTGAAAATGAAAAGGGGAATATCATTGGCTTAGGCCAGATTGGTAACTCTGATTTGATTTTAATTTCTAAAGTACTGTCTGTTAATGGTCTAAAATATAATTTTATTAGTATCTCACAATTGTGTGATGATGGATATCATGTTAAATTTGAAAATTATGCCGGTAATGTATTTAATTATAAAGATTAATTAGTATTTTCATCATCATGGAATGAGAACGTTTATTCTATTAATTTAGATTCCATAACTTCCCAAAATTATTCATGGTTAAGTGTTTTTCATAAAGAATCTTGGATCTGGAATAGGATAATGGGACACTATAATATTTTCTCCCTCAGAAAGTAAACTAGAAAATGCCTTGTTAAATAATTACACAAACTTGAGTTTCCAAATGACAAAGTGTGTAATACTTGTCAAATGGGGAAACAACACAAAATATCTTTCAAACCCAAGAAAGAAGTTTCTACTTATCAACCTCTAGATTTAGTTCACATGGATTGGTTTGGACCATCTAGAGTTTCTAGTTTAAATTGTAAGCACTATGTTTATCATCTATTAGTTCATTTTTCTAGATATACCTGGACTTTTTTCATGGCTCACAAAAGTGAAGCCTACTCTTATTTTACAAAGTATGCCAAGTCTATAGAAAACCTTAGTGGCCTTGAAATCAAATCATTAAGAAGTGATCATAGCTATGAGATTGAAAATCAAGAGTTTGAATCCTTTTGCACACAAAATGGTTATAATCACAATTTCTATACCCCTAGAACACCTCAACCAAATGGTGTTGTAGAAAGAAGAAATAGAACCTTGCAAGAAATTGATAGAATAATTCTTAGTTAATATGACTTACCTATTTACTTTTGGTCTGAAGCTATTAATACAGCATGATAGATAATCAATGGAGTATTTATTAGACCAATTCTCAAAAAGATCCCATATGAACTCTGAAACAATAGAAATCCTAAGGTTAATTACTTTAGATTTTTTGGTTGCAAAGTCTTTATTCTCAACACTAAGGTTAATCTTGAAAAATTTTCATCCAAAAGTGATGAAGGAATTTTCCTAGGTTATTCAATTTCAATTAAATCTTATAATGTATTCAATAAGAACTAAATGTGTGGAAGAATCTGTTCATATCAAGTTTGATGAAATAGATCCACATGAGCCTAGAACCATCCTAGAAAATCTGGAGGATGATGTATCAAATCTAAACATCAACTCAAAATCCTCAAATACCTCTGTGAAAGAATCTGTGAAAACTTCCAATTCTGGAAATTTTGTGCAATAAAGTCCTAATGAACTTGAATCTGTTGATGAACTTGAATTCACTAGTCCCTCTTTTTCTAGAAAGGTTAGAACTCTTAAAAACCATCCCTTAGATTATGTTGTAGGAGACTTAGTGAAAGGAACGTAAACTAGATCTTCTCGTAGAAATCAGGTTGAACATCAAGCCTTCTTGTCACAGCTTGAACCTAAAAACATTGATTATGTAATAAATGATGAATTTTGGGTAATTTCTATGCAAGAAAAACTCAATTAGTTTTACAGAAATAAATTTTGGAAACATGTTGAAAAACCCAAGGACACTTTTTTCATAGGCACAAAATGAGTTTTTAGAAATAAAGTTGATAAAGCTGGAAATATAGTTAAGAATAAGGCTAGATTAGTTTCACAAGGCTAATGTCAAGAAGAAGGAATTGACTATGAGGAGTCCTTTTCTCCAGTAGCCAGACTTGACACCATCAGAATCCTACTTGCTTATGTTGCACATCTAAATTTCTAACTATATCAAATGGATGTTAAGAGTGCATTCTTAAATGGGTATATAGCTGAGGATGTTTTTGTTGAATAACCCCCTGGATTTACAAACCCTCATTTTCCAAATCATATCTTCAAACTATCAGAAGCTTTATATGGTTTAAAACAAGCTCCAAGAGCTTGGTATGACAGATTAAGTACTTTTCTAATTTCCAAAGGTTTTACAAAAGGAATATCTGATCCTACCCTCTTTATAAATTGAATATCTAATTATGTTTTAGTTGTTCAAATCTATGTAGATATTATTTTTGTATCTTCAAAAAATTCATTATGTATTGATTTTTCTAAAATTATGCAAAACCAATTTTAAATGAGTTTAATGGGTGAACTAAAATTCTTTCTTGGATTTCAAATATTTCAAAATAATGTTGGAATTTTTTTAAATCAAAGTAAATACACTAGATATCTTCTAAAACTTTTTGGATTGGATAGCACAAAAAGTAGTGACACTCCCATGATTACCACCTGTAAGTTGGATCTTGATGAAGATGGAAAATTTGTTGATCAAACCACTTATAGAGGAATGATAGGAAGTCTAATCTTCTTAATTTCTATCCATTCTGACATTATGTTTAGTGTGTGTATGTGTGATCATATTCAAGAAAATCCAAAATAATCTCATTTAAACGCTGTAAAGAGAATTTTTAAATACCTCAAGAATACACCCAATCTATGACTGTTCTATCCTAAAGTAAAATCATTTGAACTAGTTAGTTATTATGATGCTGACTTCGATGGCTGTAAGTTAGATAGAAAGAGCACCTCTGGAACATATCACCTTTTAGGCATGTCACTAGTATCATGGTGTAGTAAGAAAAAAAATTATGTTGTAGTATCTACTGCATAAGATGAATACATAGCTGCTAGTAGTTGTTGTACACAAATTTTGTGGATGAAACACACATTCCTAGACTATGGATATCAATTTAGACATGTACCAATTAATTTTCACAGCACAAGTGCTATTAACATTTCAAAAGATCATGTTTCACATTCTAGGAGAAAACATATTGATGTAACACATCACTTTTTGAGAGATCATTATCAAAAAGGTGATATCAATTTGGAATTTATTGGCACTGAATGTCAACTTTCTTATATATTCACTAAACCATTAAATTCTAAGAGAACAGACTACATCATACATGATCTTGGCATGAGAAATCTCAAATAGATATCTTACTTGTCTTACTATTTAATCGTTTATAATATTTTACTTTACTGTTTCATGTTCACTATTTCTCGGTTACTATCTCTCATATTTACGGCCTCACTATTAGCTCTTGCTATTCACAATCTGTCATTTACTGTCTCACTGTGACCGAACAGTTTACTTACTATCTCAGCGTGATAGAACATACCATTCACTATCTCACCATGATGACCACTGACTGTCTCACTGGGATGACCATTTACCATCGCAATGTAACGACTATTCACGCTCTCACAGTGAAAATTATTTATGCTTTTCTTTTAACCCTTATAGCGGTAATAATTTTTTCACCTCTTTTAATTTCCTGCATTTTCATTTTTGTGATGTATGACATTCCCAAACGAAAAAACAAAAGGGTTTCACTCATTTCTTCACCGAGACCTTCTCCTACTCACTCTTTTCGAACCCTTTATACCTTGCAACCCTCTCTCTCCCAAGCCTCAGTGAATTCCAAGGATGAAGCGTCCATCTTCATCCACACTTGAGAATAATAGCTCAAAGAAAAATAATATATCATCGAAGTTGGCGCCCGAAGGACCCTTTAATCCAAACCTGGTAAATCGCACTATCGTTCCTGAAAACGAAAATTTCCATGAGTGTATTTGGTCCAGCAAGTCTCTGGTTTTAAAAGTTTTAAGAGAACAATGCTGGATCAAATGGTTCTCATGGAAGGATAGACCTATTTATCTGAGGTTGGCAGCTCAGTTTTATCAGTATGTATAGTTTTCTTTTGATGCTGGTGAAATCTATGTTGTGAGGAATTGCGACAATGGACAAAGCTACTCATTCTCTTCAAGGATCTAGTTTTCATGCCTTAGTATTCCTCATGATGGAATTTGTGATGATTATCAGAGATATCCCTCACCTTCAACTGATTTCTTTGACCTGTAAATGCACTGGAAACCCTAACTGGAAATGTCACCAAGAGAAGGGTCATGGCTGCTGAACATGATGGAGAGACAAGGATGTTGTTTAAATTTGATCAAAATCTGATTAGCCAGAGGAAATGTGAATTTGATGTCTTGAAGTACCAAGATGTGTTCCTGATTCATATTATAAATAATGGACACAAAATTGATATATGAAAATACATCATTCACCATATGTGTGAATTGATCAAGGTCAAATCCAAATCCTCCTCTCTGTTTTACTCAAGGCTAACTTCAGCAATGCTTGTTGCAAAAGGAGTAGTTGGACCCATGAATAATTACTTATGGATTTTGAATATTGTTTATCTAAACCTAAAATTAAGGGGATGAAAATAAACATAATCCCCTGGAAGAAGGAATGGGTTGAAGATAATGATATGATTTATGAGAAGTTTAATATTGTAGATTATATAACAAGTCCAAAGGACATTTATGATACTGGTTTGGAACCAGATGATGTTTTTTATTATTCAAAAGATGAAGAAGAAGAGTAAGAAGAAGCTGTAGTACCACATAGAGAAGAGGATGATAAACCTCATAAGGAAGAAGTTGTTATTGAGAAATAAAGGAATGTTTCTCCTCCTGTTGCTCCCGGAAATGAACCTCCTGCCCCTAGAGCTGTTGTTAATCTGGAAATCCAATCCGAGGCTGCAAGAGAATTAGTTGTACCAGGATCTGAGAAGCAAGACATGGAAGAGGCTGTAGTAGGAGAACTCCCTACTGTGCAAGAAGCAACTCAAAAAGAACTCCTTGGTATCCAAGAATGCTAATATGGAAGACCTTCCTGTGGAACAATCTGTTTCTGATATAACACCCTCTACTGAATAGAGGATGGAGATAGCCTTTAGTTTGGCTAGGAAATAAATGGCTGATGAAATTAGAGATGAACCAATGGATTTAGAACAATTACCTAAGCCTCAAGGTCCTGAAAAGGAAGCACTTATTGAGGGGGAGGAACCTCAAAAAATTGAGACTGGTGAAGCTGATTCTGTTGAATCATCTTAAGCAACTGAGTCATATTCAGTAGAAACTCAGTATAAATTCCCTATCTTTTATAATGTGAGTGAATCTCAATAGGTTACTACCACTGGGATTGACCTTCTTCTTTGTTTCAACTGAAATCTGTCACATACTTTGCACCTGAACATGAACCTCAACTTGAGCCTTCACCTATTCCACTTCCTAAACCTACACCTTTACCTGAACATCATTCTTTAATCAGTAAAGATGATTTGAAAGTCTTTGGAGACACTATCTTAGCTGGAGTTGAGAAACTTATGTCCTCTCAACCTCGTCTTGTGACCAAACTGAGTCAAGAAGATGCCTCACTGCTTTTATAAAAGATTATCTAGCACATTCAACCCAAGATGATTCATAAAATTCAAGAAGTAAGGGTTGAAAAAAAGTTTCTCAATAACAAAGTTTCAACTCTGAAAATCATGGTTGAAGAACTACAGAGTGAATTGCATTCCAGATCTGAGCCTGCTCCTACTTCTCCTGAACCTACTATTTCTCGTATTTATAGATATATTGTGTCCCAGATTCATCCATACCTCTTAACTATTGATGAAAATATTGTATATAGTCACAAACACATGTTGCAACACATGAGAGAGCTTTTGGAGAAACTTAATAAGAACATAGATGAATATAATGGTTGTCTTCAAAAGGTACATACATAACTCAAGTCTCTGACCATAACTATCAAAGATTCTACTTCCCCTGGTCAAACCTCTACTCCCTATTTGGATAGTTATCTGCTCAGATCTATAGTCAAGGAAGAGATTTAAAATGCCTTCAGTGGATTTGATAATGATCCGTTATCTGAAGTTGTTAAGAATAGTGATAGAGTGCTTGACCTGGTTCAAATTCACTCAATGATTGCCAATGATTCCTAGCAGGAGATCTCTAAGAATGTGGACTTCTATTTCAACCGGATTTTCTCCAAGACTGATATGACCAACCACTTCAAATACCTTGTAGAGAATCTGAGAATTCCTCCTACGACTCAAGGCCTTCAAAACCCAAGTCCAGAAGCTCACTAAGTATACCAGATTGTTGGAAAAATTAATGGAAAAGAAAGATAACTTTTAAAATTCCATGCAATATGATGGAGAGATTATTACAGACTTCATTAAGCTTCTGAGACCGTATCTTCATGTTCAAAGCACAGTAATAGTTTCTCCACCAACTGCTCCTCTCAAACCTAGGTTTCTTACTTTCACCTCTTCCTTACCCTCAGCAACCATGTCTATTGGCCAGGCTCATAGTCAGATCAGACTAGTGATTCTTGATCAGCCACAGCCTAGATCATCTACATCTCCTACTTTGGATCCCTCAATCTTTGAAGGTATTCCTTTCCCTTCTCTATCTACCACTTCTATGCCTTCTTCTACATCAGAAACATCCCATATGGCTTCCTCTTCTACTACAGATAAATCCAAAGAGAAGGCCAATCCCTGAAGAAGACCAATGACTGATATTTTTTAGATGGTGATGTCATTGATTATTTGTATTTCTACTATATGTTGACTTTTGAACACTCTTAATTCCATATGCACTATTTTCCCTCTATTCTTTCTACTTTTTTATAATCCCAAATGGGGGAGAAAAATTGAGAAGTTATCTGTTATTCTATATGTTATTTTCTCTATAGATGCATTCAATTTACCCTTAAATTGTACTTGATTCGTGATCATAAAAAGGGGGAGATTTTTGGAATCTCATGTATTAATCATGTTTTAATGATCAAGAAATCTCAATAATAATTAAAAATCTTATTAATGATCACAAATCTCACAAATCTTAT
Organism: Viscum album; assembly: GCA_963277665.1. NCBI lineage: Eukaryota > Viridiplantae > Streptophyta > Magnoliopsida > Santalales > Viscaceae > Viscum > Viscum album. Next base: position 122,814,446 of record OY728138.1, on the reverse strand, counting down.
AAATCATGTGTATTTATGTTTCAAGTTATCTCATACTTGATAATGGCTAAGCTCAATTCATTTTATGCATATTACTATTTAAGTCTGAATATAGTTATTTGCCTAAGTACAAGACACCGTGAAGAAAGAAACAAAGAACTTACAATATAATCTAGACACTATGTTTGCCTAAGTTCCGAACACAGTTAGTAAGACATAGTCATCAAGGCACCGTGAATCCAGAAACTATGAGCAAGGCACCAGAAGCCAGAAACCATAAGCAAGACACTGTGAAGAAGGCATTGTGAAGGAGACACTGTGACAAGGAGAAACTGTGAAGGAGACACCATGACAAAGAAATACCATGAAGAAGACACTGTTTTCATAACATACTGTGACACCTTTTCTTAACCTATTTTGTCATCTTTCAATTTAAATTTTTAACGGTCATATTTAATGTATTTAATGCACTAACATAATTAATGTTTCTTTGTAGACATAGTACGTGGTTTGAGGTATGACACATATGGAAAATGTCGGCTAACCCTCATGCATTCGAAGATAAAGAATAAAGATTGTCCAATAGAAAGTAATATACAACAACGCAAGAAACGCGAGTGCACCGTACTCAACAAAAAATCCAGCCTGAGAATAATTGTGAAGAACACATTGAAAGATATTAAAAGAAAGCATTGTCTCATGCTTGAAATTCGACTCTACTGAAGAACACACTATGTACACTAGAATTCAGAGAATATATTTACTCGTGAAGAACAAAAACTGAATCGTGACACTCTATTTTTCGACACAAAAACCAGAGAAGGACTCTGAAGCATTTCTGTCTTATACACGGAGTCCAGAGATGCACTGCTAATCACTAGAGCATTCTGAACACATATCTACTCTCTCTCTCAGTGATTTATTTATTTTAATTTTGAGCAGTGTGTGCACTCTATATATTTTACACACACTGACTCCTGCACTGAACTAGAGGATTTCAAAATCCCCACACAAAATTATTTTCCCTTTTTAACCCATGAAAATGTTGAAGAGGTCCCTGTGTGACTGGGACATTATTTTGTTTACCCACGAAAATTATGAAAGAGGTCCCTGCATGGCCTGGCCAGTCCATGTACTATTGTTAACCCCGATACAGGGTGTGGATCAGAGATTATTTATATAAACTACTTGGTGGCAGGTGATCACCAAGTGGAGTGGATTAGGTCTCAGCTTGATACTGAACCACTTGTTTTATATCCACTGTGCTATTTAAATTTAGTCTACAATGTTTTAATGATTTACTACATTATCCAGAAAAACACTAAATTCACTTTGATAGTTAGTCTTGGAAAGAAGTTTTATCTGATTTTTCTTAGTAGGATAATGTTAAAAGTAATATTAATAATACATATTAATATTATTGAGAACTAAACAATCTTCTAAGAAGTTGTTTAATAGTCCAACTCTTATAGCAGTATAAACATGGTTAACTGTGCTGTATCTATATTTGGGAAATCGTTATTTGTAAAACTAATATATTTTAAATAGAAATATTTATATAGTCACTCAATTCACCCCTCCCCTCTTGAGTGAACTACTCCGACCAACTGTAATGAATATGAGTAGTGGATAAACATAAAAAATAAAAAGAGAAATTTTTTATTAGTCCAAGACACAAAGGCCCTCTAGACCACTCCACCAATTCACCCTATACAAGATTGGTGAACTTAACTTGCATGGTAATCATATCACAAGACATTCAAATACGCAACTGAGTGTAGCAAGTTGACACCTATACAAAAGTATAAACAAATAATTTAGGTTATTTCATAGGGAACTGATTATCCATAGCTCATTGCAAGATACTGATACTTCACCAAAACTAAATATGAGGAATTAACACTTCAATAAATCAGAAGAGTTTGATTTCATAATAGTATGGGTTGATCATCACAACTAAAATAGAAAAACCTGGCAGTAGATGCATCTTCTTCATCAAAAATCAAGAGTTCTGATTTACAAAAGATCTTCAATTTGAATATTCACAAATAACATGGGTATCTATACAACAACAGAATTTTTAACATGCATATCCACAAACTGTAGCCTCTTTTGTGTATAAAATATTTGATCATCTGTTTCAGTAGATCAGTAAAAGATATTGATAAGAATACATTCATATTTGTGCATGAATAATATTTATATCACTCATATCACATATATCATAGAAACCACCACTGTATTGATTGGAAAATTATTTTATCAAAAAATAACTTTAATTCGGTTGAATAGATCCAATGAAATCACAAATGTGAACACACGAATTCAAAAAAAATTATTCTGGGAGTCGTAACTTCTTATAAAAAAGGGATTGATTTTATAAAATAAATATGGTTCATTAAATCGATCAAAATAATTGATTAATTAGTCATATATAACCATTAAATCATCCTGTAATTATTTCAAGAACATTTCTTGAATCTATGAAAAAATCATTAATATAAAACTCCACTTTTGAGTAGACAAATGTAGGGTTGAACTACGTAGTATAGGTTTTCTTTGTATAACATATGGTTTCTCCCAATGTTTAGTTCTATAACAATACATTAATCTAGGTGTAATGTATTGTTTAAAGTAACATAGGGATGATTATTCATACATTAGTCCTTTTCAACATAATCTTCTACATGGAGCATTGATTAATTGTACATTCAATTTTTGAATGCACGGTACAAATAGTGTTTCCATATTTCAATGTAGTGTTTATATTCCATATTTTGGTTGATTCTAAAATGTAGGATTGCTAATTCATATGCTTAATATCCAACATAGGGTTTTTATCTATAGAAAAACTATTTACCTTAGAGAAGGGATGATGAATCATATGTGCATTCATTGAACATTTGTATTAAACATTGTTTCTAGAACACATCTTGTATCTTTTCATTTCATCAATGATAAAAGAATTATATTTATTCTAGAATCATGCATGGTGTTACCTAATTGGATAAAAACATGGGTATTTTTTTTTAAAAAACATAATATAATATATTTTATCATTGAGATAATACATTCCCAACATAATATTAAATAATAATATTTTAATAGTAATTGGGGTTTTTTTATTCAGGGTTGCGTGTAATGAAAAAAAACATTTGGTTTCATTTATTGAAATCTAAAAACGATGTTGTTTGTATTGAAATATGAATTCATAGATTAATTAAATTATTAAAAACTCTTGGTTTCATGTAATTTGATCATTTTAAGAAACTAACATTATTTGAAGAAAAAAATATTTCACAAAAATATTACGGTGTTACATATATCATTTATAGGACTCCAACAATTAAAAAATTATTTCTCATCATAATTTATTAAATATTTTAACAATTAAATAAATGATTATAATTTTCTCCCTCATGTAACATTTGAAGATTACCACGTCTTAACACTTTATTCTATAATATAAAATTTCATTAAAAAAATTGGTTGAAATTATTTTCAACCATTTGAATAATATATTTCAACATGTGAATTTTAATTTCTAAAAAATATAAATATTTATAAATATATGTGATTTATATATTATTAAACATTATATATATTACACATGAAAATAAATTTTTTTATGAAGAACAATAATATTCTTAATCATGTGGTATTGTCTTCTTCTCCCTTTACTTATTTCTCAATTGTTATATAATAATTCTCATATAAATTTTGCCTAAAAATGTGATTCCTATTATTTTAATAATATCCATTCTTAATGTGATATAACCATATTATTATAATGAAATGGTAATCACACATAATTATATAATTTATACTTTGGTATTATTCAATGTCAATTCCACTTAAAGGAAATGAGAAGTGACAGAATCCCATTTTGTAAAGGACGATCTTCATGCTATTATAGCTCAATAATAGGAGTATGATGATGATTTACGTGGTATGGGGCTTGAAGGAGGGGCTTCATGTTGATTTTGGAAGGTTTTTAGATCTTGATATAATGAGTTTTGATCATTCACATTTGAGAGAAGGAAATAATAAATAAATGGTAATGACGGTATCTGTATTACTGAATAACATACATATTCCTTGTGAATATCTTTTAGGGAGCTCAAATAAAACCTTCCATTTCATTCATATTCAATTCATTTTCATTTAATTTTCACTATATAACTCATTCAAGAATTTTAGTTTTTATGAAATTAAACGATATTGTATATATCCCCTAACATATACAATACCACAAACATCCAATAATATTTCCTTAATTTCACTTAATACACATTGCCGGTCAAAATAAGGAGTAGAATAATATGTTCTTTAAAAAATACATTTCCCTCAACTATGAGTATTGAATTACAAAAGGTTAACATGGTTTAAAATTACACAACAAAAAAACCAAAAAAATCCATACATGAGCCTATGAGAAGTAAGAAAATATTTACATGCAGAAGGATCTTCCTTTTCATGATCATGTAAAGCCCCTTACATGATATTATGAAAATCACAATGAACTTTACAGAGTGTTGAAACTTCACATACATGAGGTTTCAAAATGTGGGTTACCTTATTCATCCATATGAATACAAAAATACATTAAAAAACAAGGAATTCCATTTACACATCAATAGAAAAACAAGGTGTAACCTTATGTGGATGAACTTAACTACATGAGGGAAAGTTACCATTATATAACTATTATAATAATGATGTTACCTTGATCTGAAAGGAGGTTTTTATGTACTGGTAAAATAAAATTTTAAATTAGTAAAATTATCAGAAATAAAACATATAAATTTAAAATGAATAGGGTTATGGGAACCCTCTTAACACATACAAGACTTATAAAAAATTGTAAGGGTATTAGAAATATTTAACATTATAATAGATACAAATTAAAGAAATATCATCCTCGTGAATTTAAAACAACAACTAGAAAAAGATAAAGGGGTCCAAATAACCACCCTATTAGATTCCACTAAATAAACTAGCTATGAATATAACCCAAAAATCACACTATATTAATAAAGAATATAACTACACAACATCTATAACATTCTTCAAAACACACTTCTAGTGGAGAAACCCCCCAAAAACATGTAACGCCATAGACAATCATCAAATCATGGAAGAGAATCAACTACATAATAAAATCAGATGAAACACGTAATCTCACCATGGGACAAACAAATTATCAAAACAACTTAATATATTTAGTGTTTTTTGTGAATATTTCTCTCATGTTATCTTCACCATGTCTATGTTCCATCATATTACACAAAACAATTGAGGATAACACCTATAGGATAACTTCCCTTAATAGTCTTGAATCTTAATAGGTTATTCCTAAAATATTTCACCATCTTCAACATCTATCTCACCCCAATTAATGCAATTTTAATAATCATGAAGGTGTTGGAGAATATGTAACACTTGGAATACATCATGAATATGAATTATCTAAGGAGAAAGTGAAAGACTAATACACCATATCTCTAACAAGATACAACAACACAAATATCACAATAATCCTAAGAGAATGCATACTCTCATGAGAAATTTTCATTTCCCACAATGATAATAAAATTAAAGAAACATATGATATATAAAATCAAACTCTAGATGCATCTTTTTGTGATCATCATAGGACTTTTACTTTTTTTAATCTCTTTTACTTTCTCATGGATTACCAATACCTTCCCTATTATACTCTACACCAATTCTACTCCAAGAAAATCATAATCTCTGAACTATTCTTGATACAACAGTTATAGGAAATTTCAGTAATATATTTCTTCATATGGGAGCACACCAATGGTATATATATATCTATTATTATAAGAGAACTCCTCCATGGGTAAGTGCTTCACCCAAGATCCTATAATATCAAAATTTCATTTATGTTCCTAATCTACTAATGTTTGGATCATCATCAATATCAAACCATACATCTATGGATGAAATGTATTCCTAGGGAACAACTAAGATCTAAAATTATTCTAGTGAAATCATCAAACCATAAGGGTAAAATGAGGATACCAACCAGGGGAGATGGTCTTCATAAACCCATGAAGCCTCATTTTATTCCCTAGATATATCCTAAAAAATATCTCTATTTATATTGACTACATAATAAAAATGTAGTGATATTTCATCTTCACATTTTTAGTGATTCTCCAATATAGGATCATGACTTCCATGATCCTAATGTAAATTAGTAAAAAAAAATACATCAATATAAACTCTCAATTCCAATCATGAACATCAAGAAATTGAAAAAAAATCACTAAGAACACAATGCCCTATCTTCAATTTCAGGTAGTCTAAACTCGTAAAACCATGAGGATTATTTTTTATTTTTTTAGTACATAATAATGTATGGAGATCGATGAACATATCATCCTGTTATTGATATGTACTAGTGATATAGAAGAGGCTTCCACAATAGATTTTAAAAGATAAAAGGTTCCTTATATGTGAAAAAGTTGGTCATGTAATATAGGTTCCATCCATTTTTTAGTCACATTAAAACTGTGGAATATGGGTAGGAATGTTATGAATCAATATTTTTTAATTGATTAAAAACGAATGAAATTTCATTGAAAAAAATGCATACTGAATGACTAACTGAAAATTATTATTTTTATTAAGAAAACACTTTTATGGAAAATGTGAGAAACCAAGAAACATGACTTCACCAACTTCAAACGACATACCATGCCCCAACAGTTCAAAGTTCAAAAAACATGATCAAACAAAAAAGAAAAGCCCCTCCCATCACAAAAACATTATGTTTAGTTTCCACCAATCAAACGCTGCACTGAAACTTGCAGCCCATAACTTCATATGGAGCGGTCTCTGATGAAAACCTAGATTCAAGACCCCTTGAACAGTAGGATTCAAGAAAACAACATACACTCAGAGGAAAAACCAGCCCAACTTAAGCCATCGCCCATTAAAGACAATTCCACAACAAAAAAAGATTGTATGTAGAAAGCTAAAAACACATCCAAAACCAATACCAATTTTCATCCAAAATCCAAACTCTATCACAAACAATAAAAAAACAACAATCATACCAATCATCATTTTGAGGCTCCACCAGATCAGCATCCCGGTCTCTGGACGAATCCAGAAAGAACCCTGACACCTCTGCGAGAAACCTCTGATCTCCCAGACGTGAAACCCCAAAAATGTTCAAACAAGGGAAAAGGAACCAACAAAAAGATGCATAGTACCTTGGTGAAGGGGATGCCGAAAATCCCTCAGATCTATAAACAACAGAACATCAAAACCACACCTTGATCCGCGAAGACCGTCGAACGCAACAGAAGTTCCCGTCGCCGCAATCTAACTACACCATGAGACCACAACATTCCACCCCATGCTCTCCTAGCCAACAAAGGACCCGAGACAGCAACCCTCAGCATAGTTGGATCTCGAACGCTATTCCTTTACCGCGCCACCAAAGAAAGTCGGCCAGTAGAGAGGGAGAATCGTCAGGATGACTGGGCCCACAAGGTCAACGACACCGCCACTGAAAGGAGGGACCGCTCGACATAACAATAATGTGAAGGAGTGCTGAGAAGAATGAGTTATAGCCAACCCGAGGTGGAGGAAGATAGGAGGCGGTGGTGGAAAACCTAGCAAACGCAGAACTCAATTGAGGAAAGGCCAAAAATTTGATCTGAACAAAAAATAAGAAAATTACCTGAACATAAGTCTTTACCAAAAATAATTTAGTCATTATAATAAATTTTAATTCATAGGGGTTATAATTTTTTTATTTTATGAATAATATATATGTATTTTATTGAATTATAATTCCTTGATCATAATTCATCATTGTCAGTCATTAATATAAATTGTATGACTTTGAGAAGATTTTATTACATCGATTTTTTTTATTTTGATAATTTCACTGGGATACTCTTTTATATTGAGAATATGACTTACAAACATAATATTTTAATTGAACATAACCATTTCCACTAAAAAATGACCAAATTTTAACCCTCTATGACGATTGTATGAAATTAATTGTTAGATAATTTTTTTGGTTTCTCCTATGTAATGATCAAGATTCTAGAAAAATATATTTTGAAGAAATAAAAGATAAAATAGATAAGTTGATGAAAGTGTGATGTTATTCAAGGAAAAACACCAGGATAAAAAACACAATCATAATTATTTTTAAAAAAAATTATTTCTCTCTGGAGGAGAATATTGGGGTGCTATGATATGTTCTGAAATATAGAATGTGATTTCACATAACTATGTCTATGTAAAAATATCAAGAGAACTAAATGTTGAGGATTTTCATGGGGAATTTTTATTTATATAAATTATTATTTAATCTAAATACAATTCGTAGGAAATAATTGAGTCATCAGCCTAACCTTCAAGAAGTTACGAAAAGAACCATGGGCGTGATGATTATGAATTTAGATAGACAGAAGCCAATCCATCTAAATTAAATGAATTTTATGTTAACTAAATATTTAATAACATTTACATATGATTCTATGAGTATAAATAAAAATACTATATTGAAGAGTGTGTGTGGAGAATTTTAATTGATATGATTTTGTATCAAAGGTAAAATAGTGGAATTTTGAAGGGTGGATATCATTGTGAAGGGAAGTGGATGATCACCATATCGATTCCATGTGGATGATTATATGCTCATCCATGATAACATTCAAAATGAGTCATCTTTACTATATTTAAATAAGATTACAACTTTATGGTTTGAGAATATTGAAAAATTTCATGTTGATTACAGTACTTGATTTTCTTTTGATAATAAGAAGGGGAAGATACATGTGGGATAATAACCACATCTCCCAGAATATTTATTCATTTGAAATGAGTTTAATCTCATTGTCAATCAAACTATTTCATTCTATTTAATACATCAATAAGTATCTTTGGATATATATTAAAAATCATTATAGTTTAAGTGACTACAACATAATGTAAATAATAATTAACCCCCCCCCCCCGCCCCTCTATGTTATTACCATTATGTGTGGGATCCATCAATCAGTATTAATGAATATTTTACTATATTATCACCTGGGTGTACGATATGGGAAAATATAAACTTTTTTATAGTAATTTCATCCAAATATTTTACTATAATGTGTTCCACTCTTATAAAGAGATAATGATATCTTGTATACTCTCTCTTGGGAATGATGTTCAAGACTCCTTTCAATTTAGATTCACGTTTCCAAAAGAAAACTCAGTATGGCCTCTAACTGGATGAAGAAATTAGGAAAATTATGGGATAGTCAAAAATCCATTATTAAATATTCTATGAGAAAATGAGTTTCCCAAGGTTGTGTGCTATAAAGATTATATTATTATCTATATGAAAATTTACAGAATATATAAATGAAATAAAAAGGTAATAGAAGTAAAGATACAAATTGAATTATAATTTTTTGAATATATGATCATATTGGATGTTAATTTGGTTTATATATTCAATAAAATAGTAAATATGATTGTGATAAACAATATTTAAATTCTAAATTACTTTTAATGAATCCACTATTATAGAGAAGATGATGAAAATACTGCCAAATAAATTTGATATATATATCTCAACACTGGAAGATATATATCTTAATGAATTCAACACTGATTAAATCAATAATACTATCATTAACAGTTAAATTAGAATAGTATTTACTCTTAAAATAAATGAAAATCTGGAAAATTAATTTTATAATAACTATAATAAATTATGATTGGAGAAAAATAATACATTTTTGATAAAAAAGTTTCGACAAAAATGTTTCCTAAAATTATCTATCTTATGATAGGAAATCTCACAAGAAGCAAAAAAGATAAGTATTGAGGTAAAATACCATTTAAAGGTTTTATATCTGTATTGTTTAACCATTTTTCTTCTAACAGATGAAAATTTCAAGAGAAAATTATAATGAGGACGCTTCTAGGAAGACCACCACTAATGTTCAAACTTATGCACAACCATAATGATAGAATAATTTTTCACCAAGTTACATTAAAAGGAAATTTTTTTAGTTGGATAATTTGTGTTTTATATTGAAGAATACTTTTATGAGGATGTTCCCAGATAAGTATCTCTATTAGTGCTTCTGCTGTAAGAGGAAAATAAATTTATCCATAAAAATATGAATATACTGGTGAGTATGTCCTAGTGGAAAGAGAAACTGCTAAAGATTATTCAATGATAATCAAGATCTAGATTTTTATATAATAAATTGAAATTCTTTGAGGATACAAAACTTATCTAAAGTTATTATTGGAAAATAAAATTCAACTTTTTGATAAAAAATAACCCTTTTGAATAAAATTATATACTAAAGCATGAAATTTAAGAGGACAAAATCCATGATGATCTTAACTCCACCATAATCTAGAGGGATAAAAAAATTGATTAACATGAAAGGATAAATATTTAAAATAATATTCTAGATGATATAATTAAATAAAAAAGGGAAACATCTATTGAATATTAAGGATAATGGTCTAGGAAATCAAAAAACAAATTAGCTACTCTAAGAAATGTTTTACATTATAATTTGAACAAGTTAAATAATCTATAGAAATTTAAAAAATATGATCAAATATAGAAATAGGGAAACTAAAAAATAGCCATCACTCGATGAAACTATTTCAAGATAATTTTGATAGAATTACATTTAGATATCCTGTTATTTGATAGATAAAGATAGTGATAGATAGAAAACCATTCTGTAAGTTAGTTTTTTCTAAAATAGATGATTTATGTGATATCATTGGTGTTGTAGAATGTTTTTTCAATAATTCATAAATCTTTAGGGACAATATGTCTCTTCATGTAATATGATGAAATAAAGAGTCGTGGGGGATATAAAACATTGGTGAGAACTTAATAAAAGCATCAAAAATTCATAGACTGTTGAGTGGAAAATATATTGGAATTATTATAATAATTTTTTTGTAAGATATGCTCAAGAAGGGAAAAACATATTTACTTATTTCTTTTATCACATATCATATCAATATATGTTATAATTACATTAACAGTTAGCAAATAATAAAATTTGGGAAATTAGTAAATGTTGTTGATATTGAATTAATTTCATGTAAATTAGAAAACATTATTCCATGGAATGTGTTTGTTCATCTCCCATGAAATGGGGTCTAAAAATATTTAAAATATTGATAAATATGACAAAGGATCTATGGAATTTGGTAATTACATTTAACTTATAATCAATGGTGGTAGGATTACAAGCCTCGGTAATAATAACACCAATTCAAATAGTTTTTTTTATGAACTCAATCATTAATTTTGAATCTATTGAAATTGTGATAGTTTACAAAGGAGGTTATATTCATAGAAAATTTATACATACTAAAAAGAATAAAAAATGGGATTAAAATTACACGGGGAATAATAATTCCATTGAATTTTTTTAATGTTCTGAGATCCATGTGTAGCCTTTTACAGAAATGAAACAAATAAAAAATAACTATAGAAGAGAGTTCTTTATCCCCTTGTATAGAAGAATATAGTTAAATTGATCCAAGTATAAGTTTTTATGAATATATTTTTACTCATATAATACACCAAAACAATTTCTAAAATATTAAAAATGGGAAAATATCAAAAAAAATATAAGGCAGTTTAAATTCATACTTTAAATCCTCTTGAAATGATTCACTTCCTTATAAGGTATCTTATGATAGTTAATTAAAAAAATTGAGAAATATATATCATTAACTTAATAATTTATCTCAAAATAATTACATGCATCATGTTCATGGCAGAAAAATAGAATTCCTGGGATAAATTCTTGTATTTTATAAGTCATATAGATAAGTAGATTGTCTTGTAAATAAATAGGCTGAGATAAAAAATTAGGAGTGAGTATATAAAAAAGAAGTTCACATTGCATCTTATAAAACACGGCATCAAACATAAATATAGTGCTCCATATTCTCCTCAACAAAATAGATTGGGGAAAGAAATAATAGAATAATAGTTGATATGTCTAATACTATGCTAGTTTCACATGACAAAACAAGGAAATACGGGTTAAAGGTCATCAAAACTACTATAATAATTTTGAACATATGATTATTAAGGAAAAACCTAGATATGAATCCCAATAAGATTTGGATTAAAAGGAATCAAAATGTTAAACACTTTTTGGTGTTTGGAATTAATTTCATGATCAAGAAAAGGGACCACGTTGGAGGAATTTTTGATGATACGGATAAAGATATTTTATTTCATGGGTAAAAAAATAGAAAGTAATATAGGTGTTTCAACAAGAAGTGTGAATAAATTATTATCAGTAATATTTCATAGTTTTTTATAACAAATAAGAAACAAGGTTGAAAATTAGTGTGAATAATGAAGTTAATTACTTTATTTCAGAAAATATTGAAAAAAATAAAAAAATGGGGTGAGATAAGGGATATAGATTCTCCCTTTTCAAATTATAAATATGAAAAAGTAATGTCTAAAAGAAAAAATACAGGGCTATGAAAATATGTTAATTCACGCAACATAATTATGAACTAAAATTAATGTTTGTAAAGATAAAGGGTCATCATGGAAACTAGTCATATTAATCTTTTTGTTAGTGGTTGAAACCTTGACAATTAAAGATGCGTTAGAACATAACAAATGGATAAAAACAATGAATGTAGAACTGGACTAGATTTAATAGAATGAAAATGAGTAACTTTACCCCATAACTATAGAAATAATGTGATTTGATCCAAATGGGTTTTATTAATATATGATGAGTATGGTTATTTTTCTATTCAATAATGTCTTGGAGATTCTACATGATATTTAAAATCTATGTTAAATTAGATTATTATAATGGAGATATTAATGAGGAAGCGTACATGTAATAACATGAAGGCTTCATGATTCATTTATTTTTTTATTAAAGTGAAAATTCTAAAAAAATATATCTAAATGGATTGAATAAATCTCTATGAATATTATTTCAAACTCAATGAATATCTTAAAAGAATGAGTTTTCATAAAGGGAAAATAGATATGGACTTTTTGTGAGGAAGATCGTTAAGACATCAATTATTTTTATTTTTATTTTCATCATATAATTTCCATAAAATAATGTAATAATAATGGATGATTTATCAAGTAAATTGAAAAAAACATACATTTCAATTCTTGGAGAAATGATTTTTTATGGATTAAATATTTTCAACGAAGAAATTTTAATTTCTATTTTAGAATCGGAAATGCTAAAAAAATATTGAATAAGATTGACAAAAATGGAGATAGAGTGGTGTCGAAATCCATACATTGTGGTATAGAGATGATAAATTATAATGAGAATATAAATATTATCGATACATAGTTTAGAATCTATATTGGAGGTCTCCTGAATTTGATAGAAACACCACCATATATTATGTATATTTTCATATATTACACTATGTTCATATTAAATCATAATATATTACATCAGAAAGATACAAGAATATATTTTCATGCATTTCATGAACATTAATTTTTTTATGTATAATAACAAATGTTTTCTGCATTTGAGAAGACTTACAAATGTAATCTGGGAAGCTATAGTTGATAAAAAATTAATAATATCTGAAGACTTTTTTGTTTGGAAAATAAATGTTTCATATATATCATGAAATAAAACCTTATTTACACAAAACAATAAACAAATATGAGTTTGTGGTTACATTTATATTGAATAAATATATGACATATGATGAATAAATCATTATCCCACTTAATTGTTGAAGTTTGTTTTCCATGATTTATGATAACCAAAATTATATTAATGTGTCCAAGAATTGGGTATATCACTCTCAATCATGATATATTAAAATTTTGTAACATTTTCCAAATTTTAAAGATTTAGAGGGAGTTCTGAAAATATTTTATCCCTTCCAAAGAAAATTTTATATATGTTCATAAAAAACCTCTTAAAACTGACCTATTTGAGAAGTTGAAGTAATAAATGGGAGTGTTTCCCACTCCATCTCATTGATGTATATTTTTTCAATTTCATCACCCATTATGTCTTTCTCTTCTTCTTTATGAGACATATTTTGTAGGGGAGTTATTTCACTCAAATTTTAACTATTTTTATGTGTGTTGAATGGTGCACAATATAACCTAAGAAATATAAATTCATATTTTCTAGAGATCTGATAGGGTTGAGTTTACCAATTTTATAGAAACATTTATAACTGATATAATAACTATTTTTATAGTTATCCTTATCATATTTATTAATATATATTTTTATCAAGATTCCTTTGATAAAAGAGTTTCGATTTAAATTATTATAATCACACTCATTGCTTTTATTTTCATGAATTGGAAGAGAAGGCAGGTATTGACAACAAATCCAATTGGATATATGGTTGAACCCTAGAGTATTATATATTATTTTTTGCAAGACATTTTTATATTTAATTATAGATGAATATATCGTCCTAATAAATACATATACTTGTAATGTAAACAAATTTTCTATAACAGATTTTAGATTTTGGATGTTTCATATCATGGAAAGAGGTTGGTTAAGTCATAGAGATTCCTCCACCATTTAATCATGATGAAGCTAATAAACATAAGTAGTTATGACCTATTAGATAATATTTTTAATTGATTAAAATGTACACAATATTATTTGAAAATCAAAAAACTCATTTGATGAAACTGTACAACATAGAGATGAAACTAAAAAATAGAAATGTATCTAGAGGTAATTCTGTTCCTAATAAAATTATTTATTTAAAATGAAATATATGATTTTTGAGTTTTGATCTAGATCCATTAATATGAATGTATGTCTTTGTCACGACCTGTCCCTCAGGGCCCGTGTCCTGTATACCCCAATCCTGCCTTCTATAGGCCAGGGGGTGGTGAATAACACCGGAAAGGTGTATCCCTAATATGGGAAGGCATTACCTTTATAACCTATTTAGACACACAATAGAAGAACACAACAAGGAGAAACCTTGAAGTAAACTGTTGTAGTAAAAGTGTGCGGAATATAAAAGGGCTGGATTACACGCCCAACTAAAAAGTATGAGTACAAATACCACTAAAAAGTGGAAAACAACATCTAGATTTTCCACCAAGGATCCTATCGGAAGGGTAGGTACATCTCATGATCAGTAGTCTCTACCTCACGTCGTGCCAAATGGGCCACCTCTGAGTACCATCCAGTCCTAGCTCTCTCAGCCATGATCAATTTTGTATGTCATCTGCACAAGACACAACAAGGTGCAGGTGTAGCCCTTGTAGGGGTCATTATAATGATACTTAGTAGGGACCCCGAGACCCCAGAAGGTCTCCTAGAGTTCCAAGAAGGAAAAACCCCAATGAAATACTTCAACTCTACTTAGGTATATTCCAATACATAAACCTAAGTTATCAAGATGTACTCATCTTATACTTGAGGTAAGAATAACACGAAGGTATAAATACCACACATGTCACACCATAAAGAAATAAGTACCACACAGGTATCACCATGAAGACAACACCAAAAATGTATAACAACCCCATAGTTAACACCATAAAGATAGAATTACCACACAAGTAGAATTATCACACAGTTAACACCACGAAGATAGACGTACCACAAAGGTAACACCATGAAGGTAGAAGTACCACATAGGTAACTGATTAGACACTAAATGAGGCTAATATTCATTGTTAATATACATAATATTCATGTTATTTATTATTCATAAACACCATTTGAGTTCATTTTACACATTTAACATCATTTCACATTATGATTGTAATACCTTCTCAAAATGCACTATTATGTGGTACATTTTTTAACATCATTTGAAGTACCCAATGATTCATCTAATTTTAAAGAATATAATTAAAAATATTTTATTTTGATATTATTTATAACTGGATATTAACATAAATATGAACTTTTTTCATTAAAGGATCAATGAAAGATTCATAAAGGATGATGGATATATTTGGCAATGAAAGGAAGCAATTCTGGAGAAGGCAAATTGGACACCAGCCCACTGATGAAAATGTGGGGCCCACCATACAGGACCAATGAATCCCAAATTTTGTGGGATTTTATAAGACATGTATAGGAACAAATCACTCTTCAGGATCCAATGCTAATTCGGCTTCCATGGTGTCTATTTAGGCGTCCCAAGTTAGAGATAAAATTCTAAGCCAGATTCTGCGGCCCAGAAAAACAGCCCACTAATATGATCATATATTGGAATCCAAAACTCCAAATGTGCCCAAATTTTACAGGAGGTTAGAAGCAATCCGGAGATCCATTGTCTAATTCGATGTACCACTCTGATTCTTCCATCTAGAAGGTATTCCAAGTGTGTATGTTTGGTGAAGGAAAGTTGTGTGCCACCTCGGGTCAAGGGTGGAAAAATCAACTCTCCCTTACTTTCCACCCACCTATGGCCTACCAAAATTAATTAAGAAGACTTGGACTATTGGAGGCTAGATCCAAGGGCTCAAAAATATCTATTTAAGGAAGTGGTGTTGGAGGATTGAAGGATCTTTGAGCTTTCTTTCATTGTAATGTTATGATATGGTTTTGTTGTCTCAAATTTGTCTTCCACATGTAAGTTGTTTTAATTCATCCTTGTTTCTTAATAAAAGTTCTTCCTTTACTATTATTCTGGTATTCTCCTTATAAATTTGATATCGTTGGTTAAAGGTGTGAACTTGTTCATACCAAACCTTATGAGATTATCACACAGTGGTGGAGTGATTGTTATTTTATTGTGTTTTTTTTACTTCTCCATTTCTTCCCTCATGAGTCTACTTTCTGCTTCCATTGAAACCATAGAATCAATGGAGGGATATTCCACTTGTTGGTAGATCCAAGGGAGTAGCAAGGGGCTGGAATGGATGTCATTTATCACCTCATTAATGTATAATCACTTCGTTTATTGATATTTTTATTTTATGATTTTTAAACACCGTCGTCCTTGTTGAATTTAAGGCCACACACTTCAAGTGCTAATATGATCCTTTACCATGAAGTTCTCAAAACATTGATCCTTACAGTGTATAGGTGATTATTATTAAATGGTGTAGGCATTAAAACAGTAAGTGATGATGTTGTTTTATCTCCTTAAATTACCCCATCTAAAAAATAAGAAATTGAAATCATTGAATAGGAAATACGTCCAATCCACCCCGAGCGATAACCTAGGATCAACTAATTCTTTTAAATTGAATTCACTTAAGTCTATTATAGTTCCTTTAAACCCATCTAAAATAAACCCAAGTTTTCCACTTCATAGCCAAAAACATTCCATAGAATGTACGTGTCTATAGGTTATTTCTTAGGTCTCTGAGGAGTCGACAAACCAAGCTAAACTACAAGGACCGTATTGCCTTCTTCTCTTGGGTAAATTTGAGTGAGAATCAAATTTTGGCACCGTTTCCGGGGACCCAATTAAGTCATATGAACACCCATTCTATTCTCCCCAATTTCTTCTTTTCTCATCCAAATTATCTAATCTTGTCCCTTTCTTGTTTTTTTCTTTTGGCGTATGTCTGCCTGCACCCGCGGTCAATCAAACCGTCTAGTTAGGGTGGATAGTCCTATTGTTGGGGAGTCAAGTACACCAAGGTAACTCTTTCCATTAGATCCTAATCTTCCTAATACCCCCGAGTCAAAAATGGAGCCCATTTAAATGGAAGTTCTTCAAGTAAACCAACTCATAAACCCGGGTGGGAAACCAAAATGGAAACCCAAATGAGGCAGCCCCAAACATGGGGAATGCAATTGATCAAACAATGAATGACTACCTCACACCTTCCCGGACTAATGCCACCTCATGCATTAGACAAAATTCCCTAAGAGATTCCAACTACATCTTTAAACCCCATGTCCTAAACCACCTTCCCACATTCCATGGAATGGAGTCCGAGATTCCCTACCTTCACATTAAAGAATTCAATGACATTATAGAAACCATGTGTCACCCACATCAACTAGAATCAGCTAAGATGAGGATATTTCCTTTTTATTTAAAGTATAGAGCTAAAAATTGGCTAAAAATTTTGAGACCATCATCTATAAACTCTTGGTACCAACTACAAAGATAATTCTATAAAAAATACCTTCCCCACCACAAAACAATTGCACTTAAAAATAGTATCGAAATATTTTTTGAAAAAGAGGGAGATTCATTCTATGAAACCTGGGAAAGGTTCAAAGCCACTATAAACATGGTTCCACACCATGGATTTTCTATTCCTGAACAAGTGAGAATTTTATACGAAGGGTTGGGTCCGGGGAACAAACAATTCATTGACATGATGTGTAATGGAACATTTAAAAACAAATCCCCAAATGATTCTTACGAGTATCTAGAAAGCCTTTCTGAACAAAACCAAACATGGGGAACTTCACCTTATTCTGAAAATCCACAAAGAAATACTGGAATTCATACACTTAGAGAAGAGGAAAGCCTTAGGGATAAAATCGCAACACTCTCTAGGAAGGTTGTAGAGATAGACCTTAGGAAATTCCATGAAATCCAAACTGTTGACACTATTTGCACAATTTGTGACAAACATGACCATAAGACAGACAACTGCACAACCATTCCATCCATCAAGGATGTTCTTTTAGGAGGACCCCCAGCGGAAGTAAATGCCTTGAACATTAAAAAGCCTCAATACCAAAACAACTTAAACCAAAGGTATAATTACCACCCAGGCTTTCGATGGAAAGATAACCAACAACCTAACCAACCACAGGGAAAAAATACTTACCCCCATCATAACTACCAAACCCATAACCAGTTCCAAACCCAACCTATCCAATACCAATAGACACCGGTCTATTTTCAACAAACCATCCCTCCTCTAAAATATCCCCCCGGGATAAACCAATCTTCTCAAGCTCCATCCCAAACTGTTCCACAAAGCCTACTAGAAAAACTGTGAAAACAAATGGATAGGATAAACTTGGAAGTCTCTTCCCTAAAAAAAGAACTTCAAACCATCAAAAATGGAAGGGCACCAATGCCTACTCAGGGGAATACATCCTCAACTTCAAGGGGAGAGTCAATTTGTACTCAAACAAATCATGAACAACTAAAACCTGTGAATGTTTTAAGAAGTGGGAAATCAATTGAGAAACCTGAACAACTGATTCAAAACTCATCCAAAGATTCAAAATTAGATGAAAATTCAAATGAACCACAAGATCAAACTGAGGAAACTGATAAAACTGTCAAGGAAACTACTTTTCAACAAACAACCCCACAACATGAATCATTTCCTCAATGCATGAGGGGGAAAACCAATCCTGAATTGAGTGAATCATTGAGGGAAATCTTCTCACAAGTCAAGTTGAACATTCCCCTTCTCGATGCCATCCAAATCATACCTGACTACTCAAATTACCTTAAGGACTTGTGCACTTTTAAAAGAAAATTTTCACATAAAAAACCAATCCTTTTGGCTGCTAATGTGAGTACCACCATTCAAAGGAACATTCCTCCTAAGTTGAAAGACCCAGGTTTCCCTTACATCAATGTTGAACTAGGAGAGAGAAAAGTTGTCAAGGACTTATGTGACCTAGTTGATACAGCTAATCTCATCCCATATGATGTGTACTGCAAGTTAGGTATACAAGAGCTCCAACCCACATCTGTCACACTTCAGCTTGCTGATCATAACATTAGGGTTCCAAAGGGGATTTTGAAGGACGTTCTGGTAAAGGTTGAAAACTTCATCTACCCTGTTGATTTCATTGTCATTGACAACCATCAAAACTTGGGAAATAAGGAACAAACCCCAATCATCCTTGTTCGTCCATTCCTTGAAACAATCAACTCTATTATCTGAGTTCAGAATGGGAACTTGACCATCACCTTTGGGAACATGAGTCTAGAATTGAACATCTATAATACAAGCTCACAAATAGAGGATGATGAGGACATTCATGAATTAAACATGATAGGAAGAATTGATAATGAATCCATATAACATCAAGGAATATTTGATGAATGTTTAAGTCAGGATGAGATTGATTTCCTTTGTTCACATTAAGGAATTTTGTCTCCTTGGCTTGAATAATTTCTTAATTTCTCTTATGATCAAGTCTTAGGTCCAACAATCAGTGAAACCTTTCAAGAAACCATTTTCATAGAGAAAAGTCGAAATTCCTTCCCTAAATCTAATCAAGCCAATCTAGTAGCTGAAACATCTACATGTGGGGAATCAATCCTATCTAAAACTCTAAAAAAAGAAATTGAGCTTGATCCAATGTCCCAATATTCTGCTGAAATTCCAAACCAACCTGATCTTGAATTGAAGGAACTTCCCGCTACACTCATGTGTGATTTCCTAGGGTACAATAAAACACATCCTATTGTCATTTCTTCTTCTATTGAAGCCAATAATGAGAGGATTATTCTAGATGTCCTTAGGAAGCATAAGAAATCCATTGGTTGGACCCTTTTTGATATTCCTGGGATTAGCCCACTTATCGGGACTCATAGGATTGTTCTGGAATCTGATTCAAATCCATGTCGTCGACCTCAACGGTGACTCAATCCTAATCTCATGGAGGTAGAAAGGAAATAACTTCTAAAATTGTTAAAAGCTGGTATCATATATCCCATAACTGAGAGTGAATGGGTGACCCCAATCCATGTGGTTCCAAAAAGGCTGGAATCACAGTGATAACTAATAAGGATGGAGAGATTCTTCCAAAAAGGGTGATTAGTGGATGGAGGGTCTGCATTGACTATAGGAAGCTAAACTCATTCACAAAGAAGGACCATTTCCCCATACCATTCATTGACCAAGTCCTTGAGAGAGTGGCAGGTCATGCGTTCTACTATTTCTTAGATGGGTACTCAGGGTATAATCAAATTGAGGTCTCCCTAGAGGATCAAGGGAAGACTACATTCACATATCCATTCCGAAACTTTTATTTCAAACGCATGACCTTCGGGTTATGCAATGCCCCTGGAACCTTCCAACGGTGCATGATCGGAATCTTCTCAGACATGGTAGGGGATTTTCTAGAGGTCTTCATGGACAACTTCTCTGTGTTTGGGGATATATTTGAGGGATGTCTGAGGAATGTAGAGAGATTTTTGTCAATATGTGAAGAAAAGAATCTAGTCCTAAACTGGGAAAAATGATATTTCATGGTTAAAGAGGGACTAGTTCTAGCCATATGGTCTCAGGTAGGGGGATTGAAGTTGATAAAGCCATGGTTGACATCATTCGTCACCTTCCATCACCCAAAACTGTCAAGGAAGTGAGGTCTTTCTTAGGAAATTATTGTTTCTATAGAATATTCATCAAGGACTTTAGTTCAGTATCCCATCCCCTTTGTGCTCTCATAGTAAAGGATGATCCATTTGTTTGGATAGAAAGCTATGAGGGTTCATTATCAACCCTCAAATCCTCTCTCAAATCTCCTCCCATTATGAAATCTCCAAATTGGAACCTTCCTTTCGAACATATGTGTGATTCTAGTGACTTTGTTGTAGGAGCTATGTTAGGACAACATTGTGATAAAACTCTTTATGTCATTGCTTATACAAGAAAATCCTTAAATGATGCCCAAATCAAGTACACCACCACTAAAAAAAGTTAATTGCTATTTTGTTTTCCTTAGAGAAGTTTAGGTCCTACCTTTTAGGATCCCCCATCACTGTGTTCACTGACCATTCTGCACTAAAATACATCTTCAAAAAAAAAGATGCTATGGCTAGACTGATTAGGTGGGTCCTTCTCTTACATGAATTTGACCTCACAATCAAGGATAAAAAGGGTGTTGAAAATGTTGTAGATGATCACCTATCTAGGATGGAATTCAAAGACAACTCAAATAACCTTTCTGTGTCTGATTCATTTCCTGATGAACACCTATACACTATGAGTGACTGCCCTTGGTTTGCCAACATAGCCAATTTCTTAGTAATATGATTCATTCAAAAATTCTTAGGGACTCAAGCTCGAAGGAAATTCCTTTCTGATATTAGACACTATGTGTTTGATGATCCATACCTCTATAAGTTCTGCCCTAGACAATTCATTTGGAGGTGTGTCCCAGAATCTGAACAAGATTCTATCCTTAAATTCTGTCATAGTGAGGCATGTGGAGGTCACTTTTCCTCAAAGAAAAAATCTACTAAGATTCTTCAATGTGGTCTTTTCTGGCCCACCCTCTCATGGGACTCTTACACATTTTTTCAAAGTTGTACTAGGTGTCAACAAGTAGGGTCCATCACAAAAAGGAATAAAATGCCACTCACTCCCATCTTAGTGGTTGAAATATTTGACTGTTGGGGAATTGATTTCATGGGTCCATTTACAAACACTTGGGGATACCTCTACATACTCTTAGCTGTTTATTATGTCTCAAAATGGGTTGAGGCCATTCCCACTAATTCCAACGATCATCAAGTTGTGATTCCATTTCTAAAAGAGAAGATATTTTCACAATTTGGAATTCCTAGGGCTATAATCAGTGATCGAGGAACCCATTTCTGTAGCCGCCCATTCTCTTCACTCATGTCTAAGTATGATATTTCTCATAAAGTTTCCACTCAATACCATCCTCAAACCAATGGTCAAGATAAGTTAGAAAATAGGGAGATTAAGAAAATTCTTGAAAAAATTATCAACCCCTCTAGTAAATATTGGTCTGAGAAACTCTTAGATGCTCTTTGGGCCTATCTAACCGCATATAAAACCATTTTAGGAATGTCCCCATATAGGTTTGTTTATGGAAAAGAATTCTATTTACCTGTTGAAATTGAGGATAAGGCCTTTTGGGAAATTAAGAAAATGGATTATGACCTATCATTGGCTGGAACAAAAAGGAAATTATATCTCAATGAACTGGCGTAACTAAGGATGGATGCTTATGTAAATTCAAGGATCAATAAATCTAGAGTTCAAGCCTACCAATCTAGGAATATCATGGTCAAACATTTTGAAATGGGAAAACTTGTGCTCTTGTATAGTTAACAACTTCATTTACACCCAGGAAAGTTAAGGTCTAGATGGTCAGGACCTTTCATAGTGCATCATGTATTCCCCCATGGGGAAGTAGAGATTCAAGATCCCACAAGTGGAAACATTTTCAAGGTCAATGGTCAAAGTTTAAAACCATTCATTGAATAATTCAATAAATAGGAAATAGAGATTGAGTTAACTGAGCCAACCTATGAACCAGGAAAAATTGATAGATTTAGGGTTCATGTCAGGATAATGACGTTAAACAAAGCGCTGCATGGGAGGAAATCCATGGTTTTCAAGTTTCCTCTGATTTTGTTGTTTTAAGAAAATTTATATTTTAAATAGGATTAATTAATCATTTTTATATTTAAAAAAATATTGTTAACCTTTTCTTCTATTATGAGTATGGATGGGTATGAAAGGGGGGTACCATATTCATTCGTGTCATGCGGTGTGATCCCTGAGTAATACCTTACCCAGAAAATTAAAAGAAGACAATGTATCATTAGTTTGATTTTAAAGAAACAAAAAAACAGGAAAAACATAAAAATGATGATACTAAAAATTAAATAATCCATTTTGTTGTTTGTTTTGTCTGGTTCTTTCATCTTTTTATGGTTCAAGTACTATTTTTGGTGATACATGTTCAATCAAGGAGGTGTTGACATCCCCCAAGAGATCAATGGACTAATTTGGAACAGCAAGAACTTCAACTTCAACCACCATGTGATTTCATTCCATGATCCTCAGTTTCAATTTCCTTTTTGAACATCCATTATCTGCCTCTACTTATTTTAAATTTTCATTTCATCAAACACTAGGGACAATGTTGTTTTATGTTTGGGGGAGATAAAATAAAAAAAGCTTTTGTGTCAAAAAAATGAATGATTTGAAAAACAAATGTGTAAAAGGAAGGAAAAATTCCTTTAACTTTGAACATGGTAAAACACATTGCACACATTGAAACTGAATATCAAGTAATTTAGCATGCCCTGATTCTAATTTTAACCCTTGCATAATTTCATGAGTATAGAATTTGGAATGTGTGGCTGTCCAATGTGATATTTCATCGTTTATATTTTCATTCAAATAAAAAAAGATCACAATGCACGTCATTTGGATAGTGGGGTATTAGTTTAAGTTCATGGGGTACCCTAAATAAATAGCATAGGTTTGGTGATCATTTGAGTTTAATATGAGTATTCAAAAAAAATTTAAAAAAATTGCGCGTAGAGTAATGAAATGGCCTAATGCGTGGCTTTCGGCACTTGGGGATCGTGACTCCATAGTTGTCTGGCCCAGAGTTAGTAATTTTATATCTATTTTTGGTAATTTGAATTTGTTTTTGACTGAGTTAAATTGAGATGATGCCCGAGTATGTGGGCTTCACTTGGTACCCTAAGGTCTTTGAGCCTGGGAGTCATTGGTAATGTCTCGCTACAGGGGTTTACTCTTTTGAGTGCAACTTCAATTACCATGAAAAAATTGAAAAAAACAAAACAAAAAAAAAGAAAAAAAAGAAAAAAAAATAATACAATAAAAAAAATTAATACTCATCTTAATATTGAAATGTGATTCCACCTAGTTCTTCCATCATTCCCCCATTGAATAAAAATGAACCTCCATGTCTATTGTGATGCACAACACATCCTCATACTTAATTGGTATTGGATGAAATATGGAAATGAATTTGAACAAAGGAATGGGCTTGGGATTGGGATCTGATTATCAAACTATATTGTATTAAAATATTTTTATGGGTTACATGATTGTTTGGTATAATGGTTTTCGGTGATCATTGTGTATTAAAATGTTTTTGGAAAAGGGAATTCAAATTTCATATTGTTGAGATATATTTTGTTCGGGACTAGCAAAAATCATGTTGGGGGCGTGATTAGCCACTAAATGAGGCTAATATTCATGGTTAATATACATAATATTAATGTTATTTATTATTCATAAACATCATTTTAGTGAATTTTACACTTTGAACATCATTTCACATTATGATTGTAATACCTTCTTAAAATTCAATATTATGTGGTACATTTTTGAACATCATTTGAAGTACCCAATGATTCATCTAATTTTAATGAATCTAATTATTAATATTTTAATTTGATATTTTTTTAGAACTGGATATTCACTTCAATATGAGTATTTTTTATTGAAGGATCAATAAAAAATTCATAAATTATGATGGAGATATTTGGCAATGAAAGGAAGCAATTCTGGAGAAGGCAGATTGGACACCAGCCCACTGATGAGAATGTGGGGCCCAACATACAAGCACAATGACTCCCAAATGTCACGGGATGCTAGAAGACATGTATAAGAACACATCACTCTTCACGATACAATGCTATTTCGACCTCCATGGTGTCCATTTAGGCGGCCCAATTTAGAGATAAAATTATGGGCCAGATTCTGCAACCCAGAAAAACATCCCACTAATATGACCATATCACGGAATACACAAATCAAAATGGGCCCAAATTTTTCATACGGTTATAGGACATCCGGATCTATATTTTCTTCTTCTATGGAAGACTCTAATTCGGCAATCTAGAATGGATTCCAAGCGCGTATATTCGGTGAAGGAAATATGGATGCCACCTCGGGTCAAGGGTTGCAAAATAAACTCTCCCTTACATTCCACAAACCTATGTCCTACCACAATTAATTAAGGAGACATGGACTGTTGAAGGCTTGACCCAAGGGCTCAAAAATGACTATTTAATGTTGTGGGGTTGGAGGATTTAAGAATCTTTGAGCTTTCTCTCATTGTAATGTTATGTTGTGGTTTTGTTGTATCAAATTTGTCTTCCACATGTAATTTGTTTTAATTCATCCTTGTTTGTTAATAAAACTTCTTCCTTTACTAATATTATATTCTTCTACTTATCAATTTAATACCATTGGTTAAATGTGTGAACTTTTTTATACCAAACCTTGTGGGATTATCACACAACGGTGGAGTGATTGTTATTTTATTGTGTTTTTTACTTCTCCATTTCTTCCATCATGAGTCTACATTCCGCTTCCATTGAAACCATAGAATCAATGGAGGGCTAACCCACTTATGGGTTGATCCAAGGGAGTAGAAAGGGGCAGGATTGGATGTTATTTATCACCTCATTAAGGTATAATCACTTCTTTAATTGAGATTTTTATTTGATGATTTTTAAACTCCATCGTCCTTGTTGAATTTCAGGCCACACACTTCAAGTGCTAATACAAACCATTACCTTGAAGTGCTCAAAACATTGATCCTTCAAGTGTATATCTGATTAGTATTAAAGGGTGTAGGCATTAAACCAGTAAGTGATGATATTGTTTTATCTCCTTAAATGAACCCAACTCAAATATAAGAAATTGAAATCATTGAAAAGGAAATACGTCCAATCCACCACGAGCGATAACCTAGGATCAACTCATTATTTTAAATTGAATTCACTTAATTATGTTAGAGTTACTTTAAACCCATCTAAAATCAACCCAAGTTGGCAACATCATAGCCAAAAACAGTCTATAGAATGTACGTGTCTATAGGTTACTTCTTAGGTCTCTGAGGATTCGACAACCCAAGCTAAACAACAAGGACCATATTACCTTCTTCTCTTGGGTAAATTTGAGTGAGAATCGGTAACACCATTAAAATAACATCAATAAGTTAAAAGAAACACACAGTTAACACCACAAAGATAAAAGAATTAAGGTAGAAGTACCACACTGGTTACACTACGAAGATAACACAATGAAGGTAAAAGTACCACACACATAACACCAAAAAGGTACAGAATTATATCACAATTTGTTATAACATAATTATAGAAGTAAAAAATGATTATTTATATGCTAGATCATCTTATTCTGTTAAGAGGCACAACTTCTGATCCACACATGATCGATGGGTAATGACATCCGCGGACCCATACAGGATCTGACCCACACAAGATCGGTGTGTGCTAACCCACACAGGATTGCGGAGTGCTAACCCACATAGGATCTGATAGATGATTATTCACAAAGGATTGATAGATGTTGACCCACTTAGGATCGATGTTCTTTCTTCAAGTTACAGCTTCCCATAGGATTGCTTGCACCCAGTGCACTTGAGTTCCATAGAATCTTCCCCTTGAGATATTAGTCATACGTAAACCACCACTAAGCTCTACAAATGAGTAACCCAAAGGACTACCATGTTGTAAGGGTTCCAACGTGATAGACAGTGTGTCAAATAGACACCTGGTCTGTGAGTTATAAGCGTTTTGGTTCCAGTGGAATGGTTGGATTCAGGTTCGATCCAACCCGGTCGTACTGCAACTATTACCAAAACTCAAGTGGAGTATTCCAAAAGGATCAACTCACTCCAATGGGCTCATCTCTATAGAATGTTTTTCAAACGAATATCTGGTTCTCAATTTATGGCCCTTTAAGAGAAAGTAGCATTGGTAAGGATTGGGTCTGATCTGACCTGATCGAACCGACCCGGTCTGGGCCTCCTCGACCTGGTTCAGGTCACCCTAACCCAATTTGGGTCTGACCCAGCTGGGCTAGGTCGTGGCGAGCTCATCCCATAGGTCCACGGTCTGTACTATCCTGTAAAGGGGCGCAACCCTCCTAGTGTGTGGCCATTTGTGTATGAGGCCCGACACGCGGTGGGGCATGGCCCGTGGTGGAGTGAAGACCGCAAGTGGCGAGGCTCGGGGCAGAGCAGGTTCCACCAAAGATGGCATGGGGGATTTTCCACCATTCTGAAGGTGAAGTGGAAACAACGTTTTGGTACTGCCAGGTCACCCGCGGGACCCATTGTGGGTCCCACTGCCTCGGAGTCAGAGCCGCAGCTCCCCCTACGGCATGCGGGTCACACCTCCCTCCCCTTCTGAGGTCGACTAGTGTGTTGGATACCTCCTCTGACCATCATGTATGGTACCTACGGAAGTGCGGGTGTGCCAATGTCCTTCCTCACGGTTGGTCGGTGCCGTCTGCCACCTTCACCCAAAGCGGCTTCGTCCGCGGCCCCTTTCTCACCAGTGGTGCGCGACAGCACGTCACACCTCCTATATAAATAAAAATTATTGGCCACTATTATGACCACCACGACTTACTATCATGACCTCCTCTTGCAGCGTGTGACGACGCGCTACCTCCATCGTAGCCGGTCGGTGCCACCATGCCAGCAGTCTTCCATAGAGGATGCAAGTGTAGCAAGGTAGCGAAGGGTCCAGGTCAGGTTCGTCAGTCATGCACCCTTTGCATTAGCTTCTAATCCTGAGGTATGATTAAATAATTCAACAATCAATTGGCATTTTAAACAAGATAAAACCCATACATCAATAACGATGGATAAATTCTCATAGTAGAGGAAGTGGGTCAGTGTTTGCCGTCCCCCGCAACTTGCCTCCAACGATGTCGATCGATCATCGTTCTTCAGTTTGGGGTTTCGGTGTCACTCTTCACCCATCACTGGAATCAGCTCTATCTTCTAAGGGTTTGGCATCATGGAACTTTACCAAAACATCATTGCTTGGTGAAGTAGTGTTGATACCTCTCATCAAGATCTATATAAATAGGATAGGGGGAGGGTGTGTAACACTCGTATGATTTATGTGGGTTCATTAATTAGGAACCTTCCTCATTCCTGAGGATGTGGTTACTTAGGATTGAAGGGTCAACGAATTTAATGGATTGACACATCATTGTTTGCACATTGTCGCTTTTCCATTGGAGGAAATGATTGAAAGAAAAATAAAATAACTAAGTAATTTTTTTTAATTCTAAAAGAATATCTTTTTTCAAGACCTACTATGGTCGAAGTTAATACTTCATTAAGCGAATTTCATTGCTGTGGATTCAAAAATGCCCTCGGATTTATAATCTGATCTTCGGTTCAAAATTTAGAGAATGCCACTCGCACGTTTACTAAACGTACCTCAAAAAAATTTAGAAATTCATTCCGAGCACATTGGGCCTCATAATCTCAAGCAGTAGATTTTTTTCGATGCATAATAGTTACATATAATTTATAGTGAAAATTAAACGGAAAATCTAGGCCTTTAGATTCAACCCACCTTAGGGATTTTCATCCTCGAAAGCCAGAACATAGACTAAGATAACAAATGGGGGTACTGAGCACGAATTTGGGCCTCCCGCTCCCATGTTCCCTATTTGAGGTTCCTGGGATTCCAGCAAATTTGCACTAGAGGTATCGACTGCCCATGAATGACCCACTCATATCGATCCTCAATCTCTTCTAGAACCTCCATAAATGTCGCCACATCATCAAAATCTAGCTCACTGTGGTCAATTATGTGATATTGTTCATGTAGGTATCTCCTCCGCTAGGATACCTGGAAGACGTCATGCACCCTCTCCAACTACGGTGGAAGTGAAAAATGGTATGCCACCTCACCAATCCTCGGAATTATCTGAAATGGTCTGATAAACCCCGGTGATAACTTGTTGCCTCAGCCAAATCTCTATAATCCTCATTGAGGTGAGACCCATAGGAAGACATGGTCTCCCACATCAAAATACAAAGGTCTTCATCTCCTATCAGCATAATAATTCTTCCTACTCTGTACAGTCTTCATCCTCACCTGGATGATATGCACCTTCTCAGTGGTATCCCATACCAACTCTGGACCAATAACTGCTGAATCTCCTGGTTCTTTCTAACATTGAGGTGATCTGCATGGCTGACTGTATAGGGCCTCGAATAGTTCCATGAAAATGGGGGAGTGATAGATTTTGTTGTATGCAAACTCCACCAAGGGAAAGTGATCTTCCCAAATGCGGAAAAAAACTGGGACGCATGAATGAAGCATGTCCTCCAGTGTTGGTATGGTCTGATATATCTGACCATCCATCTGAGGATGAAAGGTGTTGATCAGTCTAGCTGAGTCCCGAATGCCTCTTACAATCCCTTCCACAACCGAGAAGTAAAACATGTTTCCTGATCAAATATGATCATCGATGGTACCCCATGAAGTTGCACAATCTCTTTTATGTAGAGTTGTCCTATGCCATCTACTGATCCGGGCTCTCGGTTAGGTTGGAAGTGGGACGACAGGATAGTCAGTCAACGACCACCCAGATGGAATCATGTCCCCTAGACATGCATGGAAGTCATATCACAAAGTCAATAGAGATATCATCCCACATCCACTCTGGAACCTTTAGTGGTTGGGCTATGACTTCTGGAACCCAATGCTCAGCCTTTACTTCTTGAAAAATGAGGAATCGTGAAATGAAATGTGTTAATACTTTATTTATCCCTCGCCACCAGTACTAATGCAAGAGGTCCTGATACATCATCACCACATCAGGATGTACTGCTAGAGGGGACACATGTAATTCCCTCAACCCCTCCTCCCTTAGCACCAATGGTACCATGGTGCGTCCTTTGAAAAGGATGATGTGCTCCATACCAACATGAAATCCATCAGGTGCTTGTCCTGAAGATATATGAGCACGTTGAGCCTTTCTCTCAATTTCCCCAAGTTGCGCCTCCCTAACTCGCTGAAGGAGTGGGGGTCACTGTCCTAGACTTGAGGTAAGCTTCTCCATCTCTATCCCTAAAGGATCATGGCAACGCAGCTAGATGCTATGTCACCTCACTTAGAAACTGCAAACTAGACCTCCTGCTAAGTGCATCTTCTACCATGATATCCTTTCAATGAGTATAGACTTTCTCAAAGTCATAGTCCTCGAGGAACTCTAGTCATCGTAGCTATATCAGGTTCAGGTTCTTCTTTGAGAAGATATACATGAAACTATTGTGATCAAAGTATACTATAAAACATTTTCCCATCAAGTAATGTCACCACATATTTCAGGAAAAGACCACTACTGCTAAATCCATTTCATGGGTAGTATAGTTCTGCTCATGTTTCCTCAGCTATTGTGAGTCGTAGATGATCATGTTTTCTCCTGTATCAGGACACACCCATGTCTAGTCCTAGATGTGTCGTAGTAGACAACATACCCAATGCAATCATCTGTTTGACTCAAGATGGAGGCACTCGTCAGTCTCAGCCTCATCTCCTAAAAACTCTGATCACATCTCTATGTCCATACAAAGGGTTATACCATCGTCGTCAATGCTGAAACGAGTGGTTCAACTCTTGAAAATTCAATCATGAATCTGTAGTAGTATCCATCTAATCTATGGATACTCTGCACCTTTGTCACACTCTTGGGTGGCTCCCTTTAATGTAAAAACTCTATGTTCATAAAATCCACTGCAAGTCTAGCATTTTAGATAATGTGTCCTTGAAATTGGACCTCTCGTATCTAGAATAAGAACTTAGAGAGCATTCCATAAAGCTGGTGTTCTCAGAGTGTACCCAAAACTATCTGCAGATGATAAGCATACCCCTCTTCTGACGCTTAGTAAATCAAGATGTTGTCAATGAAGACCAACAAAAAGTGATTGAGGTACGGCTAAAAGATCTCGTTCATGAGTCTTGTGAACACTTCTAGAGAATTTGTCATGTCGAATGGAATAACCAAGAACTAATAGTGGTCGTACTGCCATCTGAAGGCCATTTTATGCACATCCTCATCTTATGCCATGAGCTGATGATAGCATGATCTGAGGTCTAACTTTGAAAACCAACGAGCTCCCTTTAACTGATTGAAAAGATAATTAATCCTTGGAAGTGGATACTTGTTCTTCACGGTCACCTGGATCTAGAGCTGATAGTACACACAGAGTCTCAAACTCCCATCTTCCTTCTTGGAGAACCATATTAGGGTTTCCCATAGTGAAACACTAGGCCTTAGAAACCCCTTCGTCTACAAGTCCTCCAACTGTACCTGTAACTCACGAAGCTCTGTGGGAGCCATCTGATATACTTGTATAGATATCGGTGTTGTCCCAGTGTAATGTTCAATGTAAAAATCCACATCTCTGCAAGGAGGTAGTCCTGAACTATCATTAAGAAAGACATTAGCATATTGGTCCACCACTACAAGGTATCTTGGACTCTCAACATCAACTACTCTTAGGGTAAGGCTAGACAATTGATGAGTGATCGAATGCACCCTCCTCTGGGTAGGTCCCTCCTATGATGGAAATGTTTCCTTCTGGCTAGAGAAGGATAAATTAGTCCCATCCTCATAGAAACACCATAATTATCTCCTAATATAGTCAATTTGGGCATGGAGTGTGGATAACCATTCAATACCCAAGATGACGTCGTAAGGCCTTGACGCTGCTATTAGAAAATCCCAAACAAATATCTCCCCTCCAAGAGTTTTCCCACACTGCCAAAACCAGTGAGTAATCATTGAATCCTCCCCCATAGGAGTCTCTAGCCGAAATGATCGAGCCAGCGGCTCCATCAAAATCTCAAAGCACCGAATGAGGGTTGTAGTAATAAATGACTGAATGGAACTTTTGTCTATATGTACTACATCTAAGGTATAGTAGACATAGATTGTACCTCTAATAACATCAAGATCACCATGGTCATAAACCTCAGCTTCCTGGAGCTGATCTCGTCCATTTCCACATGCTCCCTATGGTTGGGGTGGATCACCTGGAGGTGGTGGTGGTAGAACCTCGAATCGCCTCCCACTACCTGATATACGACCATCTCCTTTGCCACATCCACCTACTGTCTGTGGACCTCCCTGATCAAATATATGCCTATGCCTCGGTAGTCCCTCGACCATCTGCTGGTCATCCGTACGGTGGGTCGGGTAATCAGAATCCATGTGACCATACCCACTAAACTAGTATCATCGTCTGCTCCTAATCTTCCCTCTTCTATCATGTGTTCCCCACACCCCTGACCCTATATGTGGAGGTCATCCACCAGAAGTCTGGGCCAGCTTGGGCCCCTACTCCATCTTCCTACTACTAGCTGTAGATGACTCTATTACTTGACGGCTGGTGGTGGCTCTTACTGTCAGTGCATGCTCAACTAGGAAGCTCTCCGCCAAAACTTCTCGCTCTAGTGCCCCAACCTACGTCGGAATGCTGAGTGATATCATCGATGCTTCGATCTCCCATATAAGACCCTACTCAAAGTTTCGAGCCCAGAATAAATGGTCCCATACCATGTCGGTGGAGTCGCAGGATTGATCAGTGAACCTCACCGTGTACTGGGCCACAGTCATGTTGCCTTGATGTAAGTGCAACATCTCACGTATAAACACTAAGCGTAGAGTTTTTAGTAAAAAATCTTCCATAAAAAGCCCTCAATGTCCGCCCAAGTGAGGTTCACCCTTTCATGTATCTGGAGAATGAAGATCCACCATCTCTCTACTGTTTCCTAAAAAATACTGGATTTTATGATCACCATAAGGATAGCTGGTGTCTCTACTAAGAAAAAACCCTGGCCACAACTTCTAGCCAGTCCTCAGCTACCTACATATCCATCTCACCTTAGAACCTCAGAGTACTCTATCATAGAAACTCATGTAACACACTCAGTCAGTGTTCATACTCTATTGGTGGTGCTGGTGACAATGGCTACCCAACGGCTAGTGGTGCTTCTGGTACACCACCCAAAGGTGAAAATTCCATAATATGGCCCTACACTGAGGACTCATTACTCGGTGTGCCGTCATAGCGTACTCTCTTTGGAATCATGGTCTGTTATCTATGTGATGGAATACTGAAGGTAAATAGGTGTTCCACAGTCAATAAGTTATACATAGTGAGCTAACTCAAAGAGATAATAAGAAAAACTTTTCAAAAAAACGAAATCAGTGTCTACATGCACTGAGTCAGAATTTAAAAGCCAGGGTCCTGGTGTATAGATACATCAGCCGCTGCACAAACATTGGATTCCTGAAACTGAAAACCACACTCATAAAAATTAACACTATTACCACATAGAAAAGACTAGAGTCATAGTTCTTTGGTAGAACTGGCTCCTTTGATACCACTTTGTCACGACTCATAACTTGGGTCCCATGCCGTGACTATCCCAAACCCACCTTCCATAGGCCAGGGGATGGGGATTAGCACTGGGAACGAGTATCCCTAATATGATAAGGCATTGCCTTTATAACTTGTACAGACACACAGTCATAGAACACAACAAGAAGCAACCATGAAGTAAACTGCGGTAGTAAAAGTGTGCTGAAAGTAAAGGGGATGGAATACAAGCACAACTGAAAAATTCAAGTACAACTGAAAAGTAAAAACACAATTGAAAACTGGAAATAAGCTCCTGGATCGTCCACCGAGGATCCCATCATAAGGGTAGGTACATATCATAATTAGTAGTCCCTACACCACGTCACACCAAATGGTCCACCTCCAAGTACCATCCAGTCCTGGCTCCCTCAGCCTTGATCAATGTTGTCCATTGTCTTCCCAAGACACCACATGGTGCGGTTGTAGTCGATGCAGGGGTGAGTATTACGATACTCATTAGGTACCATAATACCCCTGTAGGTCCCCTAGAGTTCCACAAAGTAAACACCACAAATCCATACGTCAACTCTACATAAGTATTTTCCCATACATATAACTAAGTTATAAAGATATACTCATCTCATATATGAGGTAAGAATACCACAAAGGTAACACCAATTAGGTAAAAATATGACATAGGTGACACCACGAAGATAGTATTACTACACATGTAACACCCCAAAAGCAACACCATGATGGTATAAGTACCACACAGGTAACACCATTAAGATAGAAGTAACACACAGGTAGAAGTACCACACCAGTAACACCACGAAGATAGAAGTACCAAAGAGGTAACACCACGAAGATAACACCAAGAAGGCAGAAGTACCACACAGCTAACACCATGATGATAACACCATAATGGTACAAGTACCATACATGTAACACCATGAAGGTAAATGACTGATCTCACAATCAGGTATAACTTAAGTAATAAATTACAGATGGTTATTTATAAACTCTATCATCTTATTCTATAAAGATGCAATGCTTCTGACCCACACATGATCGATAGATAGAAACCCCCACGGACCCACACAGGATCTGACCCACATATGATCGGTGTATGCTAACCCCCAAAGGATTGTTGGGTGCTAAACCACACAAGATCTGATAGATTCTAACCCACACAGGATCGATAGATGCTGACCCACTTATGATCAATTTTCTTTATTCACATTACATCCTGCTATAGGATTCCATGCACCCGGTTCCCTCGAGTTTCGTATAATCTAACACTTGAGATATTGGTCATACCTCGACCACCACTAAGCTCCACAAATAAGTAACCCAAATGACCTCCATGTTGTAAGGGTTCCAACATGATAGACGATGAGTTAAACGGATGTTCTGTCTATGAGTTATAAGCGTGTTGGTTCTGGGGGCCCTGTTGGATTTGGGTTCGATCCAACCCTGTCATACTCCAACTGTCAGAAAAACTCAAGTGGAGTACACCAAAAATACTGTCTCACTCTAAGGGTATCATCACCATAGACGGTTCATCAAACAGACTCCAGGTTCTCACGTTATGGCCCTTTAAGTGAAATTGGTCCTGGTTGGGTCCCAGTACGGTCCGACTCGGTCAGACCGACCCAACCAACCAGGTCTAGGCCGACTCGACCCGGTTCGGGTTGACCTGACCCGGTCCTTGATCGACCTAGCTGGGATGGACTACGACGGGCTCAGCCCGCTAGGCCACGGTCTGGCCCAACCCATAAGGGGGTGCATCCCACCAAGCATGCGGCCCGTTGGGTAGGAAACCCATGAGTTGTGCGACTCGCTTGGTAGGTGGCCCTCAAGGCACGCGGCCCAGCCCGTGGTGGAGCACGGCCTATGGAGGAGTGCGAAACACAGGTGGCATGGCTTGGGGCAGAGCGGGGTCTGCCCAAGTTCATGTGGGGGGTGGGTTCCCCCTTTTCAGAAGGTGAAGAGGAAGTGCCTTTCTGGTGCTTACAGGTCACCAGCGGGACGTGTTGCGGGTCCCGCCGTCACGGTGTCGGAGTCATGGCTCCTCCAAAGGCCCACAGTTCGTGTCACCCTCCCCATATGTGGTCATCTAGAGTGACAAACGCCTTCTCCTACTATCGTGGCTGACGTGCCGCGGACGGTTCCTCCAGTGGCACGAGTGTGATGCCCTCCTTACTTGTGGTCGGCCGGTGTCAGCCTCCGCCTTCACCCTCCGCGGCTTCGGCCGCAGACCCTTTCTCACTAGCAGTGTCCAACGGTGAACCACTCCTATTCTATGGCCGACTTAAGCAGGCCACTCTGATAATTGTTTTGTCTTATTGTCTCGTCCTCCTCTTGCGGTGTGTGATGGCACGCTACCTCTATCGTCGTAGGTCGATGCCACTATACCAGCAGTCTTCCATGGAGGACGCAAGGGTAGCAAGGTAGTGGAGGGTCCGAGATGGGTTCGTTAGGCCATCACCCCCTGTGTTAACTTATAATCACGAGGGAGGATTAAATAATTCAATAATCTCTTGTAATTTCAATAAAGATAAAACCCCTACCTTAAGAACGATGGAGAAATGCCCGTAGTTGGGGAAGTGGGTCAGTGTTCATCGTCCCCCTAAACTAGCCTCCAACGATGTCACTTGATCATCGATCTTTGGTTTGGGGATTTTTTGTATCTCACCACCGCTCAATGGAACAGGATTCATCTTCTAAGGGTTTGGTGTCGCGACACTTTACTAGCACTTCATTTCTTGGTGAAGCAGTGCCAATACCCCTCCCTAAACTCTATATAAATAGAATAGGGGGAGGGTGTCTAATGCTCATAGTATTTATGTGGGTTCCTTAATTAGGAAACTTTCTCATTCCCAGTGACGTTTTTACTTTGGATTCAAGGGTCAAGCCATTTAATGGCTTGACACATCACTAGTCCCACATTGTTTCTTGTCCGTTGGAGGAAAAGATAGAATGAAAAATAAAATAACTAAGTTATTTTATTATTCTTTTAAAAGTCCCAAAATATAAATTTTTCTCTAGACCTACTGCGGTCGAAGTGAATCCTTTCTTAAGTGAATCCAAGTACTGTTGATTCAATGAT
This sequence comes from Viscum album, assembly GCA_963277665.1. Lineage (NCBI taxonomy): Eukaryota > Viridiplantae > Streptophyta > Magnoliopsida > Santalales > Viscaceae > Viscum > Viscum album. The sequence continues at coordinate 122,777,450 of OY728138.1, read as the reverse complement.
GCCCTCATATTTTTAATATGAGCACAACTTCAAAAGTGAGAAAATGATGATCCTACATTTACCGAATGCACCTCAAAAAAGTTCATAAATTCATTCTGGGCACAACAGGCCTTATAATTTCACGCCATCAATTTTCAAAAACTCATAATAATTCCATATAATTTAAAAAATTTAAATGGAAAATACGGTTCTTTATATTCATTTTTTTATCATATGTATTTGATCATATAAATTCATTTCAGGAACTTATAATCCACCATAAGACATTGAATTGGTTATATTACATTGAAGGTAATTTAAAAAATAAAAAATGTTATGATTTTAATCGTCATTTTTGAAAATAATACTTTTGTGTGTAATCATTTAAATAAACATAATATTTTTCCATTAAAATATTACATCATCAAAAGTATTTTTCTTGTTCATGAAAAAATAACACTTAGATAGTTTATGAGGTTTTCCTGAGTTAAAATTTTATAATATGGAATTTATCTTCTGATGAAATAAAAGGATAAATAGCACAGATGATGGAAATGGGATTTTATTTGTGGGTTAAATAGAATGATCAATTACAATATCATGATTCTATCTAGAATCAAAGGAGTTCCAACAAGAGGAGAATCCTAGTGTGTAGAGATGCATTCCACCTTACATAATGATATACCATATTATAATGTCTATGTAGAAATATCAAATGAACTTAGATTAATGATTTTTCTAGGTTTATTTGAATTTATAGAAACCCCATGATTTTTTCTTTTTCACGGTGAGGATATAATTGATTCACTTATCAAAATTTTAGGAAAATTTTAAAATAACTATTGATAGGAATATTATGACTTTTGAATGAATGAATCCAACCAACTAAAATTCATTGGATTTTTCCATACCGGAAAATGTAATCATGGTTTATATATAATTCTTTGAGTAAAAGTTAAATGGAAACAATGTAAGATGATGTGAGTATAATATGAGTTTATACACTTAAATATAAAATGAAAGAAAGAATACTTGGAACTGTGGTTGGGGATTTTTATCCAAATAAGAGGAATATCATAATTCAGATTCTGTGTGGAGGCTCATATAATCAAATAGGATCTCTCTTTGGAAAGATTAATTTGTGCTTTGAGGATGCGTTATTGTAACTAGTTAGTTTAGGTGAAATTTTTGAGTTCACGTTCATAGCCTTTAATGAGATACTTTTAATAATAATAAGGGAACTATGTGCATGGGATAAACACCACATGTCACTAGGGTTTTATTCTTTAGTAAATAGGTGATCCTCATTAACACACATTTTATCTAATTTTATTTTATAAAATAGTTGGTATCTTATTATATGTTCTATAAAAACCTTGTGATATGATGGTATTTAAAACTATTATCCACACTACATCACCCCCCCACCCAATGTTTGTTTTACTCTTCATGATATCTAATATTTACATCGACATACAATAGTCTATAACTTCATTCTTGATTCCAAGACACCAAACATGTCTCTCATAGAAAGATTATTATTTATCATGCCTAGGTGTAATTATAAATAAGAAATATGAAACTCATAATTAACTAATACACAGATAAATTATTGAGTGAAAATAATTCCATGGAATAGAACATAATGATGTCTATCCTCTGACCATCGCTTTGGAACATCACAAAAAACATGATCATTTTAAACATCTACAATAAAAACCCCTAGTTTGGAATCCTCCACATTCTTCAATAAGGATGGTTATAATATCATCTGATAAAGACCATATGTTTCATAAACATTTCCCATATAAAGGTGAATCACTACTAACACTATTATCACACTATAAGGGCTAAAAACACATGCAAAATACTACCTAAAACAACCCTACTCAAGGAATCTGCCACATTATTTTATTTTACAGGTGTAAATGAAATCCCAAAGTCATTGAAGTATAATTACTCAAACCATAATTTTTTCTAAAAAACAATTCATTCAAGGAGAACATATCCTTCAGAATCTTTTGAAATAATAAAGAAAAAAATGTTTTCCTATTAGATAATGCATCCTAAAATTCCAGGAAACCCATAATCCATAAATCTCAATATTATGGGTATCCATGTAACAATCATGAAGTCATAACTTCTGGTAACCATTAGTGATAACCTCCTTCTACTGCATCAGTATAAATCCCAAGGAAACGTATAATGCATTGAAATAAACATTGAATTAAATTCTCTCCAATACTATACTAAGAATCAGTGAACCAACTAGCTTCACATTTAAAGTCACAAAATAATCTTAGAAATGGTTATTTCTCAAAAAATGGTATTTATTTTTATTAAATGTTATAATAAGAGATGTGAACCCTGATAATTATGGCATGAACACCCTATGTAAACAAGTAATATTAAGTAAAATCTATAATAATAAAATTTATATATGTTTCCCTAGAATTTACCATATTAATATTTAAATGATATATAGCTAATGCACACCGAGATATGAAATTCCCCATCAAACAGACCTCAAAGTCCTATAAATATCAAATCAAAGGCTTTATGAACAACTGATTATAAAAAATAACACCAAACATGTCTAGTATTTTCTCTAAGATAACCTCTATAGATGATGGAAAAGTAGGAATTTCATTGATAAAGGACACCTTAAAACATTCAAGAAACTGATGAAATGAATTATTTAATAGCCCAATTAACATGGAAAGAGTTTTTGTAATAATTAATGGATTCAAAATGATCTCACAATCCACATAAAAATATCTAAATTTAAAATTTTGGATATCATCATCATTCAATGTAAGTGTCAAAAGATCATAATTTTCATCTTGGATGGATCAGAAGGGGACATATGATACAGTGTCATCAATATCATAAAAACACTTAGATAAAGCTCTATCCAGAAATTGATCTCTTAGATAGGGTGTATCATCAAAATATCTTCTGAAAATATGACAAGATATTTTTCTACCGCCCTAGAAAAAACAATTGGATGGTCCTTCAAAGAAGTCAGAATCAATATTTCCATTCAAGATGATGGTGTCTCAACAATCCTCCAAGCCACCCAAGGGTATATCTATCCAAAAAACATGGCCTAGTACCAATTAAAAACATAGAAGTTTGAATTAATACTAAATAAATCCATGATGTCTAGCACCAAATATAGTTAATCAATTTCAAGGATGATATCATATGGCTATATATCAAAAAAAAGAAGTCTCCCAAATAGTGACCATACACTATAACCAATTCATACATCTCTATATATATCAAATAGTATATCTTGAACTCTAATTCCTAGGTAACCACAAGTATATCTACATTAGTACCAATGGGTGGACTATATTGGATGAAATAAAGGATTGTGTTTCAGGTAAAGAAAATAAGGCATATATCCAATGGAAATAAGAAAATAATTCCTTGTATGATAATGGGCTTCCAAACATTGGAAATTGAAATTCATAATTAATGTATTGACTAGCTCAATGACCTCTCAAAACCTATTTGAAACTACCTCCATGGTTTTTCATAACATGTTATCCTGGAGGATGATTCTTATTATAGGGAATCCCTTATCCTTATACATTCCTTCGATACTATTCATATGTTATAAGCCCTACTACTATTTTAATGGATAATAAAACTATATTGGATGGGTTGGGACATAGACTCTTACTATACATTAAAAAATTAGAAATACTAAGTACTCATTATTCAAATGGACATAACTTATATTGTATAAGAAACTACACCTGACTCACTAAAAGGAATCTAAAATCATATATATATAATTAATGAGTTGAATAATCCTAAAACCAACTCCTTATGGACTAAAATATTTTTTTTATTGCCATAAAAAAGGTAATCACATAACTAGTCTACGTATGTTCTCGGAAGATCCCAACTCATCATGATCCAGTTATAGATAGTTTCATCTCAATGACCTCCACCTTTACCAAAGTCAAATAATATGACTTCAACATAAATAAGGGTATCTTACAAAAAAATATTTGTTCAAATCCTGTTCAAAAATTACTCTCCCTATACACTTTATCTAGATGATGCCCTAAATAATATGTATGAGGATCTTTTAGAGGATTATAAACCCATGAGAACTATAAATACTATGTTGAATCATAAGGATATATTACCAATAAGCCTTTTTTAGTAAAAGATAGAATCTCATCTTAAAACCGATTCCAAAATATATCTCATGAAATAGTTGACTACTCACGATCCCCAATGAGTAAAATCCAAAAAATCTAATGTTATAAAAGAATCCCTCATAAGTAATTTTTCATTTTGTTCTTGAACATGGTTGATATAGGATTCATCATATTAAATTACAGTTAATTATGCTCCATTAAGTTTTGAATTATGGAGTGTCTGTTTATTATTGAAGTAAGACTTCCAAATAGCAAGGACCATGACATTTTGGTACAAATAGTTGTTTAATGGTGTCCCTATGAATCATGGGGAAACTCAATGAGGCATATGTATTTTTTAGGGAATTAGTTAAAGAAGTGGCTAGGGTGTTCCACTCTTGGATTAGAAGTTACCTTGTCATGGAAAGGTGAGGTCATGGTCGATAGGTATGGTTGCAACACAACATGGATAAAAGATCATATTGAAATTCATGATACCTGTCATGAAAGAGGAAAATATTAATTGTTTTTTTACCATGTTATAGAGAGGAATTCATTTTGAAGAATTATTTATACATATATTCATACAGATTAAGCAAGAAATGAAAAGAGATAAAATACAATTTACCTTGTCTTAGTAGAGATTGGTTCACCATGTGAGTCATGGGGTGTCTGGTACGATCATGGATCAAAGAGTGGAGATCATGAAATTTAGCAATGAAAATATGATTATAGTAGAATATGATTGTAGTGGGAAGTGATATCTAGGGAGTATGTCATTTTCCAAGGAAAACATCCAAATTTTTCACACTACACAATGATGCAAACCATATTAGGTTTCAATTTAAGAATAATAAAAAAACACCCTACAGTGACTCTTATGTCTTTATTGTGGTTATAGCTATCAATTGATCCATGGTTTTGTTTGGTTATTAATTAATTAATTTTTTCATTCATGGTAGGTTGGGAATGATAATTTCAAGAGGATATTTTAAAAGAAGATTTGAATTAAGGCTGAATAGTGAAATTGATATATTTAATATCTTAAAGAATATAATGGGAAGAAGAATATAGAGTTATTCCATACAATATCTGGATTGTTTTTGTACAAAGAAAGTGTTAATTTATGAGATCCATTTTCTCACTATAAGTTTATAAAATTCTTATGAAAAAGAAGAAATAAATTTTTTGGTAATCACTTATTTCAATATTGTTAAAAGATAATTATTGAATTATGTGAAACAATGAGTTCTCTAATATGGGAGATTAGTGATCTTTCTGAAGATTTGTCTCAGTGATCCAATATTTCTAATTAATTCACTTCAAATATATAAATATAATGATATGATATTTTAGTGAATACAGTGTACATGTACATTTTTTTACATGATCCTTATATATTTTCTTGTTTTTTGAATGATGTTAAATCCCCCATTTAATTTAAATCATTCATCACTCATAGATGGAACGGAAAGAGATAAATCAAATTATTCATATGTTTTAGTGAAAAATACCCATAACCATTGAATAATTTTTATAAACATTGATAACATGATTCACAACCCCACACTAGAGGTGTAATCCTCAGTAAAGGACTACCTAGTGGTATCAAAGGGGTGATTTTCCTTTCTCTCCTAAATCATAAAGATGATTTTCAATCACAAATGTATTCCAATATTTGATAAAAGGGATTTTATATTATAGAATAGCCATATAGAACATTATTTCCATTCATTGGGAATATAAATATATTCAAATATAAATTTATCAAATCACTAATAGTATAGAGTGTGGATCCATGAAAAAAAAGTTCATTAGGAATTGTATCTGAATGATAATGGCATAAATTTCATGTGATCATCTCTAGAAAATACATTTTAAATAAGGGTAATGTTTTGAAAATTATCTCTTCTTTTGTGGGAAACGTTATAAATATTTATGAAGGATATTAGTGTGTTCACTATTGAAATTTTTACGTTCTATGGGAAAAATATAGTACATTTATATCATGACAAAATGAGATGGTTTAGTCCTTTTTTTATTCTCAAAATTTTCTTATTGAAAATATGTATTTTCTCTATGATGATCTCAGAAAAAATGAAATTGTAAAGGGGGTCATGAGAATGCTTTCGCCATCATTTAAATACAAAAGTCTCTGTTCAATAAGACAAAATCAAAATGATTTATCAATTTATTATATATATAGTAATAATGTAAATCATGTGAATAAAAATGGAGAAAATGAGTCCATAATGATGTATAGTATATAAGAGGCGTCCTTTAATTACATAAAGAGTCTCTAAATCATGTAAACTCTAGATTTTGAATAAATTTTATGTGGTTATATCATTTTTTTCCTCTAATATTAGGTTAGAATATAAAAATTTAAAAGGGAATTAACTCACTTCATTACTTCAGATGAGGAGGGGTGCGACATATTATGGATAAATGTCCCTATTGACATCAAGAAGATGATGATGAAGAGAAGAATATTTATCAGGTAACAGGATATGTGGATTGTATAAATAACTTCCAAATGTGATCCCTCCAAAGGGAAAATTGTTTTTATAAATAAAAATATTAATCCGGATAAAGTGAAATAGAAAAACATGAATATTTCAATGATCTGAATGTATTGATGGATGTTTAAAATAATCCAAAATATAATGATAATGATGATAAAAATAATGTAATTGTTAGAAAGGTTGATCTATAAGAATAACATGAGATAAGACTTAGATAAATTGATGTTTATTAAATCACATATTTAAAAGAAAATTGAGGTGGTGCATGATTTCAAGATATACATGTAGAAAATAAAATAATAAAAGGTAATGATGAGTTATAATATTAAGAAACATAGTTTTATTAGTTATTCGAGAATAGATATTAAAAATTGTGTGTATTAGTAAATATTATTAAAACTTGGCATAATAAATGTGAATTATAATGAATCTTCATCAAGTAAATAAAAAAGTTTTTCTAAGGAAGAGCATATATCTATTAGCATGTACGGTGATTCAAATATAAAGAAAAATCAATGTTGAAGCATGATGAGGATATGAAAATAATAATTGTTGTTTCTAAACCCTAATCATCGACTCCCTGACGAAATGTACATATTTATAGAACTAAAAAGAAACAAATCATCTGTCTAATACAGATATATGTACATAAAGGGTCATATAATATTTCTATAGTTTGTTGGCACACACATTTTATGTGTTCTCTATAGCCTTGAAATTTTTCTGTAAGAAACAACAATCCAAAAAGGCCAGAGGAATTTTTAATAATTATTACAATTTTAATGTATCATTATTTTATTGTAAACTATTTATTTATAAACCAATAAATTATTAATCTGGAGGGAAACAAAGGGAACCAATATTGTCTCAAAGTTGAATAAATAAAAATCTATAGTATTCATTTAAGAGGATAGAAACTCAAAATATATCTTTAGTATTCCAATAAGAAGAATAGTTTATGGAATCATATTTAGAGAGAACACACTCATCACTGAATTGGGTAAAGTAAATATTTTTATAAATGGATATATTTTATGAAATTTCATTTAGGTGAATATAAAAAAATTATATATCTTAGATAATATATTTACATTGCACATTACTAGAAATGAAGGAATAATTATATATAAAATTCTCAAAAAATATGGGGTTGATCATTCTAGGAATGATATTGGTATTTATATTATTTGTTCTTGGAAGGACAATATTTGAGGAAAATATATTAGGTGGGCTTATGTTCCCATAGTTGGGGGGGGGGAAATATACTATCATCCTAGTGTTAAACAAATGTGTGTCATCGGTCATGTATTGGAGTTCAATATAAATTCACATTCTATTTTATATTAATATTTTCAACTAACTATATTGGGATGTATAACCAAATCAAATATAAACATTATTGGAGATGAATATTTTGTTATGTTGTCTAATGAGGAAGAAAACATACTCTGGAATAGGCAACACTTCCATTTGAGAAAAATATCTTTAAATAATTTAGTAAAGAGTAATGGGAAATATGACACAAACTATTTCACATATGATCACACAAACATATGTGATTAATTTCATATGGGGAATATCATTTGAAATACATTAATGGAAATAAATTTGTATACATCAATATTATTTGGTATTGTGTATATGAAATTATTTTGGATAATCTCACTATATTACATTAATAAAAATGCTATTATGTGTTTTTTATTGATGATTTTAGTATGATGTAATGTATTATTCATGTCACACAAAATACCATGGTATACTTATATATCACTCATTATTATATAGGGGATGAAAGTATTCCTGGTATTAATTATCAGAAGTTATAAACTGTGAACAACATCAATTTTACTAATCATGAATTCATGGATTATTTGGTGAAACATGGAATTCGACATCATTTTTCAATGGATAGAACACCTACAATGAAATGGGGTAGTGGAAATAAGTAATCACATCAATAATGGGAAGACCTAGAAAATTATTATAGACAAGTATATTTTGAAAACAAATTAAAAAAAATCTTAAAGTCATGTATGCCACTAATATTGAATTATTATGTATCAATGAAAAAATATTTCCACATCAAAAATAGGGATGAAATGAATCATTCACTCAAGTAATCCTAATATTTTTTATGTAAGTGTTTTATTATCAAGAAAATGGAATATTATAATGTTTTACTATCATGGTGATGAAGTCCTATTTTACAGTTATTGATCCAAGATAAACCCCTACAAGTGCTAAAATATATAACTTTTAAAAATAATAAATATAAATAAAATGGTGGTTTTTTAATTCTACAAAAATATACATATAGTGTAGAAGATTTAATATATCAACCAACCAGTTATTGAAGATAAATGTGAAAAAGAAGTACATGGATTAGAGTAAGTTTCAATTCTTGAATAAATTTTTTATAAAAACTCTGACTGTAGAGACAGTAAATCCATTATAACTAGTAGATAATGAAGAATGGGATTGGAACAAATAACTACAGGGGACATTGTTGGATTTTAGACAGCCTCAGTTCAAACAAGTATAATAAAGGCTCAGTAAAAATATATTTCATATATTTGGTGGAAAAAATCATTTATATAGGATAAGAAGGATTATAGTTGTGTTAATTATATTAAAGAAGAGATTCATAAAATATAAAATATTTTTACATGGGAATTAATGAAAATTATATGTGAAAAAATGTTATCAGAACCAAATGGGACTTTGGAAGAATGGTTAATAAATATAGAACGGTGATTCATAAAAATATATTCACATATTGGAAAGATAATTCCCAAATTTTAGTAATTGATATTGATGAATAATTTCATTCAGTAGAAAAGCTTAAAATTGTTCGGTTATTCTTAGACATCATGTTCATAAATTGTTTCAATGTACCTAAAATGTACAACAACTAGTCCTTCTAAAATGGAACCATTGAAGAGGAACAGTACATTCAACACAATGATAGGTTTCTCATATATAAATATTATAGAAATTTGTGTTGATTGAAGAATGTTTTGTGTTGTTATAAATAAGATTTAATATTAGGTATTCCATGTTATATGAATTCTTAAAAGTTTATGTCTTAATAGTGTAGGATTTGATCATAACCTCTATATCATGAAGTAGGAGTAGTGATTGATGGTTAATGCATATAATGACAACATATTTTTTGGAGTCATGGACGATAACCAATTGAACTAGTTTTTAGATATCATTAGGTATATACTTAACATGAATCTAATTAGTGATTTTTAATTCTTCCTTGGTATGTAGGTAATTCAAATAGTGCAATGGATATATGACTCTCCAAATAAATACGTTACTAAAATTTTCAGAAGATTTCATATGGATTATTAAAATCTATAGAAACTATGGTGGAGACAAGAATAAAATTGAAAAATGATATAGAGGGAAATAAGGTCAATGTGATTTCTTATCAAAAATAATTTGTTGTTTTATTTATATGATTTCCACCCTACTAGAAAATTTTTGTTCCACATTCCAACATTTCGTTTTACGAGTTATCCAAGAGAAACCAACATGATTTTTTTGAGATGAATTTTTTGATATTTTCACCATATAATGGATCATGATTTATTCTAAAATAAAAAATCCTTATATAATTTATTTAGGTTTACTAATGTGAACTGGTCTATTCATGTAAATAACTGAAAATATCCAAAAGTCAGTGCATTATATCTCTTGAAAAACATGGAGGATGAAAAAATTTCTTCCACTCAAGCATTAACTCAGATGTCATAGATGGATAAAAGTATGTATAATGTGGGTTTATATGTGATTACTCTTATTCTAATCAAGTTTCAAAACTCAAGTTAATTTAAACTCATAAAAACCCATTAATCGTTCATAGAATAATAAAACTGAGATAAAATAACCTTTCATATAGGATAAGGTGAAGCAAGGAATTGTGATATCAGAGTATATTCTAACTCAGGATCATGTAAATGGAATCATGACGAAGTAACTACATAGTGTTGTTTGAAAAGAATTAATGTTCCCTTTAACATTGACCACTTCTATCCATATAGTTTTTTTTGTGATATGACCCCCATTGTACATAGATTCTCTCATGAGTAGTTTTTTTATCACCTCCAATTGATATATTTTGGATTCGATCTTGTAACCATTTCTAATAAGGGATATATTTTTGTTTTTTCAAAAGTGGTAGAACTATCCAAGTGTTTTTGAAATAGGTTGAAGTGAAAATGAGGATAATATATCCACAAAAATTCATGGGAAATAAATGTGAATTTCTAATTAATCCAAGGTATGTGGTCATGAAGAAACATTTCATTAAATTCATGTTTCTTATATAATTCATGGATAATGTGGGATAATAATTTTTTATTGGTGGATCATTGATTCACTTTTAGTATGTTATGTTTTCTAATGAAGAATTATCAATTTATTTAATTTTTTATGTGTCTTCAAAAAACCCCATGGGGATATCGTGGTAAAAATAACTCATTATAATTTTTTACGATAAGATTGCTTACAAGTTTTGAAAAAGGATACATCAAATGAAAATTTGATGAAGGATTATTTTGTAGACATTAGATGAAGGGGTTTCTCTTCATTGGTGAAGTATAGCATCCACAAGGTATGGACCATGTCAGGTTAGTCCATGTTGTGGATTTACGGGGTCACTATGAATCACAAGGAAGCTTAATATGGTCATGGTAATCCCCATGATGTTATAGCTACCAAAGAGGCTCATGTGTTCTACACCCAAGGTTTAAGAGACCACACCATAGAAAATGGAGGCAGTAGTCAACGTGTTGGGTTACAATGAAGCATGGATAAATAATATTGGTGGTAATCATGGAATATTATATGGTACAGGTAAAAAAACTAATGTTTTCTCCCCAGTCTATGGAGAGGAATTCATAGTTGATCAACGATTCTACATTGAAGGCCTACAGATCAAGAATACCAACATGAGAGAGAACATGTTGTTTCACTTGGTGTGCGGTATATTGGTTTTTCTTATGGGATGTAGATTGTTTTATATGATCGTGGAGAAATGTATGAGGATCTTGTTAATAAAATGTAGAAAACATCTTATAAAAGGAGTTTATGACTATGGATCATGTCATGATAATGTTAAAATATCTATGGTATATGAAATATGATGTAGTTTAGTCCATTTAAAAATTCATGTTGGTATATCTAATGACCATGTTGTCATAACCCTTTGGTGTTTATGACAGTTTTAACAAAAAATTAATAGAAATGTTTTTTTGGTTACAGATGTTCTTAATTCGTTCATTCAACTTAGGCATGGAAGACATGTTTTTGGGAAGATTTAAGAATAAAATTTTTCATTTGTCTATATAGTAAGATGAATTTATATAATATAATAATGAATCTAAAGGGTAGTGGAACATAGAGTTATTCTTGATTTCATCTAGATGGATAATGGTCTAAAAAGGTGTTTTCTAGGAGACGCATTCTCTTGGTGTAAGTTTAATAATTAAGGTTCAGAATAATGAATGAGATAGAGAGACAAATATACAAATCAAAGAGTATCCCAAGGTGATAAAACAATATCCAAAATTGAGGAAGAATAGTTTTAATCCACTATACACTATTTTACACCCCCCCCTCAGGGTGTAATCTGGAAAAATGGTATATCAGTCAAGATAACTCTTGAAGCATTATTAATGCCAATAAAACCCATGGATATTTATAAACATGAATCTTAATAAAGTATATGTCAACTTGTTTCAACCATACCTATATATCTGAATCTATAATATATCCCTCTTACTTTTGTAGACCTTAAAACCAAAACTCTCAAAGTTTCCTCATCTAAGCGTCTTCATCATTAGTATTCACAATATAATTATTCACTAGACCATACTATATATTTTTTTAAAAATTTACCTAATAAGGAAATCATCCTAGGACCATAATTTTAAATATAATAATGTCAATAATTAATAATACCCTAAAAATATAATTAAAAGTGTAATTAATTATATCATTTTAATATATTTCCCATTGTTTAAAAAATTCCAACACAGGATCCAAACATAAAAATGAATGAATTTCACCAGGATCACTAACCCAAAAAATATCCCATTGCTTCATGTTTAGTAAAAATGATGCTCCTTGCATCTAATCATAATTTTCTATAAAATCATGTGTCATATCCCATGATCATTGGCCACAATGAACAAAGATGGTACTGTTTTCTGACCAATGAATACATCTTCATAGGTGATTAACTCAAGAACTTATCTTATATCTCAACCATAATCATTTATACCAATGTTTCTTGATTATCATCCTTTAATGATACCCTTCATGTTATGGAAATGAATAATGATTAAATATTAACTCTAAAACCTACTTCAGGTACATCACTGGATAGAAACTAGAATTAATATTATATAAGTTACTCAAATGGGAGGAAAAAACATCATATATATTTATTTTATAATAGATAATATTAGAAAGCCTCAAATAAACACCAGAATTAAATATATAACCAATCAAAATACATGTAATGTAATACATAAACAAATTTAATAGAATCAAAACAAAAAAAACATAAAATAAATCCTCCACTGCAACCATGATGCTACAAAAGTTTCTAAAAAAACTCTCAAGATGGCATCACCCAACATGATCACAAACCATCTAGTGTAAACATTAAATTGTTAATATATATATAGTTTGATCGGAAAATATATACTCTGTAAGATCCCCTAAAACAACTAGTATTAATGTAAATGGATCTTATGAAATCACTATAAATAATAAAATAAATCTAACTCATCATCTAAATATAAATATGTTCACATCCTCACCGTGGATCACTCACCATGTAATGTATAAAAGTAAGATATTCCTTGTAAAATAATATATATATATATATATATATATAATGAATACACCACTCTTTCTCTTCCTTGTTATTTTTCCTCCCTCACACTCCAATAGCTCACACCCTGTTTTCATCCCCTTTGTAAGTAAAGTCATCACTTTTGTGGGTGAGGCCTCAGTTCAACCTATATTTGTCTCACATTGGGAATAATATATCTTACTGTAATTAGTCTATCTATCAATCTAATCATATTATATTTCCCCTATGACAACCACATCAATAGTTATTAGGTGGCTTTCTAGAAGTCGTAATAGCCTTTTTAATTTCATTATACCTCAGGAAATCATATCCAATGCAACTATACTTATGTGAGTATGTAACCAACACATTCAAATACAATTATATACTATATCACAATTCATTACATATCACACATACATTTATTATCAAAATGAGATCCATTATGGATCAGGTAAGATCACACCTAATCCAGTATTCCATTGCATTTCCAGATATGCCAATTCATATTAGGTTTGAAGGGAGGAAGGATGGAGAGGGATAAGTCATCCATAAGTTCCTTAGTTTTCCTGGATATTAATGAAAACCCCAGATAACATTTGGGTGTCTCATTCCTTACAGACATGGGTGGGTTAACATTTGAAATAATGAAATATTATATAATATCACACAAAACCACACTAAGTGAAACTACTTAGAGATAAACTCATATGAAGAAATTTTCATATAGGAAACTTAGATTCCACAAAAATATTATAGCTCTCAATAATTTTTCTGATCATTATATTTCATAATACTTATTTTGTTTCTCATTATTTAATATTATTCCATATACAATTTCTAATATTAACATTTTAATTTCCTAATCTCGGTTCCTTAGGAACCAAAAACATTATTCATTGTATTTTTATGTATTTCATAATCATAAATGAACAATATAAACAATCTTCAATAATTTATTAATTCAATTATAATTTCATAGTCATTTAGGTACTCTAGGACTCAAACTAAGCTACACTCTTCAACAATAACTCAAAATGCATGGCAACAAACATCATCAATTTCATGGAAGCTAATAATATAAATTAAATATGGATATTTTGAAATAAAAAATAAATTAATATTAAAGACACCAATGATAAACATCCACTCTGAACTGATACTGACCACCCTGCTGTATTTTTCACCCCATTATATATAGTATAATTAGTCACAGCACAACAAGGATTGACGATAACTAAAGCATGGGCTCTCATCCCATTACTCAACATGACTTCCCATCTATTTCTATGTTATCATCAACAAATAAATGCTATAAATACCTTGATCACATATAAATAAAAAAAGGCACTCTTTGTATGAAAGAAAAAAGTAACAACTGCCATGGAATAAAGGCATTCAATCCACCCAAAAATGGTTTTTTTGATCCCAAAAAACATATTAATCAAAACCCGATTTTAATTCAATCACTATGTAAATGGATTATTGTGATTTGGTTTTATACAACAATGTAACCCTAGGATATACTATATTTATATATAAAACCACACAAACATGATTTAATCATTATTTTACTATTTAAAAAATCCCAAATTTGGTAGTAGATATTCTGCCCATTCCACTTTAATTAAATTATAACATCAAAAAACTCTTATTTTTTAGTAGTTTCAATATATTAAAAATTATAAATAATTTACAACAAGTACCTCCAAACATATATATCACACAACATAGTAAACAATAATAGTAAACATCATGAAAACATAATCTAAATGTTGTCGCAATCTTAACCAATAATTTCACTCTAAAAATGAATTATTAATTATCATTCAGATGAAATTTTACCTATTTTAAAACTATTATTCATATAATTATGATAATAATTATAATAATAAATTATTAAGAATAAAACTATACTATGTGATTATATTTTTCTCTCTTTTGGATGATTCCCATTTAACAAAAGTCTATGACATAAAGTTTCTTCATGAAATATCATTGAATTCCATTATTGAAATTATTAAAAATAACATTAATATTATATTTCAATATGTTATTTCAACATTCTAAATATGAATACATTTATCAAGAGTCTTTCATATATAGATTTTAAAAAATTACAAAAGTTGTACATGAGAATATTTTCTATTTTTAGTTGAAAAAATATTATTCATAAACATGTGGTATCATTTTTCCCCTTTTAATTATTTAAATATTTATAAATAATTATTTTTTCAAATATATATATATGTATGTTAAATATTTTTCTAGTTTTAAAAAAATTACCATTCTTCCTATAATATAACCATATTATTATCTATTATGGATAATCATAACTATTTAGAGATAGAATTATTATGATTCAATCACACTTACACTTAAAAAATGAAAAATAAGAGATTATATATGTAGAAATAAATATATTCATGATACTACTACTAAAGAATTTGAGATATAATATGATGTTAATTGAATCAAAACTCGATGGTTGGGCATCAGGTTGATCACTAAGCGTTTTAAAGTGTTAAAAGAAGGCATTATAATCGTCCCTATTTGAGAGAATATAAATTTATGAATAGTAATGACATATTATGGTTTAAAAAATAAAATACATATTCCTAACAAATATATTTTAGAAAGATCAACTATAAATTCACACTTGGATCCTATTTAATCCATTTCTATTTAACTTCTCCCACATAAATCATTAAAAAATCATAATTTTTAAGCAAGTCTATGATTTCATTTTTTTTCTCCAAATTGATATAAAATCACTATTTATCATTAATGATTCATTAATTTTTATTAAAAAAATGTTTCACGTCATACTTAAAAGGTAAAAAATAGTTTTTTTACAAAAAATATGTTACCCTCATGTGGGAGTAGTGCACTGTGAAGGGGTAACTTGGATTAACGTTATTCAATGAACAAAACCTAGAAGGACCTTACAAAAGCATATGAAAAGTGGGGGAACTAACAAATAGGGAAAATCTATAATTACATGATTCATGAAAGAACCTTATGTCAGAGTCAAAAACCAATAAAGACCTGTATACAAATGCAAAACTACCGATATTAACGGTTTAAAAACATGGTGTGACCTATATACATCGATGATTAAAATGAAACTAACTTTAGAGATAATATAAAATTATAACCTCTATGCAGCATAAGGAATGTAGTGTCTACTCGTACATGACTAATCCTACCGATGTGTAAGAATTCCACCTTTTCATAGCTATTATAAAAATATAGTTTCATTCACTTTCGTGGGGGTATTTTTATAAGGCTAAATTAAAATTAAAATTATTTAAATAAAACTTATAAATAGAAAAATTAAGAGTGGATTGGGAACCCCTACTCAATTGTAGTATTTGAAAAAAAATATGAGTGATTGGTTTCAGAAATACAATACCTAACACTCAACATGTTTCTTTTATAAATTTTCAAATTTTAAATGTTTTATTTTTTAATTAACATAAATATTTAAAAATTGTTATGTCAAATTTTATAAAATGATAATGAATTTGACCTATATAATAATTCTTATAACAATGTAAACAAAATATTAATCAATTTTTTCATGATTTCTCATCCACTTTCATCCCTATTATTAGGAATATATGTTTCAAATGACATTATATAGGGGATACAGTTTCTATAGTGTGTTCTTTTTTATATTTTAATCTATATCCTTGGATTTTTCCTTAGAGATGGCACTTTCAATAATATGTCTCATGACCCATGTGTTATTATATTAAAGAAGTAAAATATATTAAATCACACAATTTTATATTTTCAAAATAAATTGTTTTCCCATTGATCAAGACCTTGGATAAAAAATCAAATAGATTGGTTTTTCCAAAAGTATAGGGTTTGCACTAAGCATTACACGGGTTTGGTAAACATTGGACTTTCTATTGGAGAATTTTTTGGTGGGTATGAAAAATATTTTAACTTAATAAACTATTTATTTTAAGAAATGTGTACGAATAACCCTCCATTAGTTTTATAGTTTTTTATGGAAAATATCATAGTGTTTTAGTATAACACTAGGAGATATTAGAGGAGGGGTATGAGAACCCCATTTTCATTGAAAAACATTGGTATATGCATCAATGAGGAATAATCAGTGGATTCATGATATGAATGGTAAGCTTTGTGGTATTTACATCATCATCACTATATAACTTGTTCATAAAAAATATTCATCAATTATACATATGGGGTTAAATATTTTATTTATTTATTAACTTTTGATTAAATTGTTGATCATATATTATATATAAGTTCTATTTCTTGATTTTTTCATTAAATGATTAAAAGTGATTTGTTAGTGTTCTCAAATATAATTAATTTTATTTCTATGTCGATGATTCACCAATTTAGTCTCTAAAACAATGATCATTATTCAATATCTAATTTCCTATTGGTAATATCATTTAATTTCTTTCAGTCTCACCACTTTTCTTCACATTAATCAGGCTTGGTCAATGGGGTTAGTAATTCTATATTGTCAGACTGGTTGGAGCGAGATCAATCCTACAAAATTTCATAAGCAATTTTAAATGACATAGGTATCAATGGATTGTGGATTAATTGAGGATGATTTCAGGATTTTATGGTTCTACATCAAGGTTTCTAACCCTGAATGTATTCTATAAGTGCAACCACTACTGTTTGGAAGATCGATGTTCAGCTTTCCAACCACAAGGGGAGTAGAATCGATATAATGGGGTTGACCCAAATGATTCTATCGGATTATTATTAGTCAAATAGTGAGATTCATGGAATAAATGGAGGATCAAGAAGATGTGTTGAGGCTACGATATCATACTTTACTACTTGTGAAAATATCAACTAGTCATCATGTATTTCTGAGGAACACATGTTATGTTCCTCCAAATATCATAGAAGATATGGATTTACCTATTGTTAATAATCATACATAACATGTTTAATCCCACATTCCATGTGACACTGCCTATAAATCTGAGTAATTTACTGAGAGCACACTCCCAGGACACTGGGTGACCAAACACATCATGTCCCCATGTGGAATTTTCTAGTTTCTGTACATATATATTTGATAACTGCATAAGTAATAAAATTTAAAAGCCATCAGGTGTTGTCACATTCTATGTTGCCTTGGAAACAGATCTTTTAATTTTCCTAAAAACAACTACATTGTACATATTCTTCTTTAAGACCCTGATTTGGTCCCATTAATATCCTATCATGAGTATTTTTTCACATAACAGTAGGTTACAGACTATATTATTTCATTAGTGATAAAATACGAGATATTATTAGTGATATTCTAATTCTAATGATGCTTGACTGTTGGAAAATATTGGTTTGATCCCTGAAAGATATTTTAGAGCAGATAATTTCTTATGAAAATAGGGCATGTACCCCCCATATTCATTGAACATTAATAGTTGGTAGTCCTCCACACTATTAAAGATCAAAATCCTCTATATAAATATTATTAATACCTTGTTAATGAGATTTTTCATAGATTGATTCCTCTAGTATAGATAGTAATCACTCATTTATGGAGCAATGTACTAATGAGCAGACCCTCCGCTCTGATTCTTTGGACGTAGCATAGGGTTTTTGGAAATGGAGATTCAACCTTAATATTTTTAAGAAGACTCATAATCAACCTTTTCTAAATTTAAACTCTGAGACACATCACTTTTTTGTGATTTAATATTAGTGTATCTAATGTTTGATTTATTTTTCCTTTTTGACTGTTACTTGAGTTGACTATTTTATTATAGTATTTTACTATTAGATTTTATTGAATACTGATATGTATTTTTATAATCACCCTTGAATTCCCCAGGTTCTCAAATGTTGTTTCTTATGTAGAAAAAATTAGAAGAACAATGTTGGATTTAGTAGACCTAGTGTTGATGATACATAGAGACACATGGATACATTTTCTATATTGGGTGGTCTATATCATAGATTATAAACTAGGCTCCCTTAATTATGCCCCATTTTTAATTACTGATATGTGGGGACCATTTTCAATAACTAATGTATTTATCCAATTAAATGTATTTTTTATTACGATTCTACACTTTGATTATTATCCTAGAGAATATTTAAGGAACATATTTTCTCTATATGTTTTATTAATCATATATATCTACTTTGTTTAATAGAGCTAGGTGTGTTCATTGGTAATGATAAATTAGACTAAGGAAACCCATTTATAGATGTACCAACTCAGTGATAGTGTACATTTTCAGGCCTGTTAGAGGTAGGATTTAGGCATCACACTCAGTACTTCATGAGTTATATAGGTTTGGGTATTTTTAATTTCATGTACTTCATGAGTTATATCCCCAGATATTTTTATATAATAGTAGAACATCCTATTACGTTTCATTATTCCTCAATGATGATATCCTTCTATGATTCTATTAATGTTCATTATGATTACTAGTTAAGTTATGAGGCTCCAATTCAATGACTTATTCTCAATGTGTTCCCTCAGTCGAGCATAGACAAGTTATTCCAATAGATGGGATGCATGAGGTGCTACATCCTTTAGTTTAGTAAGATGATAGACATCATGTAGGGTAGAAAATAAATCCAAATGATTAGGATGATTATGTGTATAGGATTATCACATTGTGAAACATCCAGTAATGTAATGACTATAACATTTCTGATGAAAAATGTTTCCTAAAAAATGGTTTTATTATTTTTGTACTCAATAAAACATTTTACATTTATTAACGAAGTGATTATAAATTAAAATTTTAACATTGGGTTTTGACCATTATATGACCATTACAAAATATTACTATTGTTTAATATGACTGTCGAAAACTATACTCATTTTAATAATTTTATGATTGTAACTATTGTTTATAAATAAAAATGGCATAGGAAAATTGATCCGGAAAGATGATTTCATGGCCTCATCTAGTACAGTTGTTCCTTATGAAGATAATTTTTCAATGAATGGGATAGTGGTAGTGTCATTGGACATTTCTATATTTCCATCCCATGTCAAGATGCAACAAGTGAATCTTAACGGAAATCACCTATGGGAGAAGTTCAGATATGTAGAAATTCTCACTAGGATGATGTAATCCTAGTCACCCAATGATGCTATCATCATTTCACACCATACCCTTAGGTCATACTCAAGTTTTATAAGGGGTTATGCTTCAAGTCCTTAGTTACATAAATTGTAATCCATTTATGATAATAAAATTATTTATCCATTTTTTTTATTTTAAGAATATTTTTCTTATTAAAATTGGGATGGATTTTGATAAATTTATTTTTAAGGTAGAAATTGTTGTTTTTATGCAACATGTAATTAATATAATATAGTAGGACTTTATTAATAATGTTTAAAGTAACTAGTTAGTTTTATAAAAACATTTATTTTTAATTATAACTGTTAAAATAATTTATATTTTTCAAATATCAGAAATTTCCCTATACAGTTTTACTCGGCATTTATGTCCTCATCTTTTAAACTAAATAATTATTTTTATAGTTAAAAGTTGAATTTATAATATCTAAAGATTTATTAAGATATAATAAATGTCATTTTTTAAATCAAAATATTGATATTAGGTTATGGTGAAGTTATGATAATTTTATAAAATAATGTATTTTTTAAATAATAATAAAAATATAATTTGAGATCTCCAGTAAGTTTAATGAAAACATAAGTTTTCATAATAATTTAATTGTTAATTTAAATTATGTTAGTCTCTTATGTGTTAATGTAACTCAATAGGTTTCCCACGTGTCTAACACAATGTGATAAAACCATAAGCAGGCCAATGGTTTTTTAAATACCACCAATGAGGTGTCGACAGAAATTAAGAAAAAAAACTCCCTCACTTTTTCTATAAATACCAACTCATTCCTTCATTTTGTTTCATTAAAAAATAATCTTCAATTATTCTCTAAATTTTTTACATTCCAAGGTTTCCATAATCCCCCAGGGTCCCAATCCTCATGTTTTGGGAACATTCTTTGAGGTTGGGGAATCTATCACCCTCCTCTTTTATCCATGAAATATTTTTTATATTATGCCTTTTAATTTCAATTTTATAATATTGGGATATTTTATTTTGTATCCCCATTATTCTTTACTATGTAAAAATGATGAGATAACCTTTTTCCTCATAAATACAATTTATGAAATTGTATGTAACACTAATAGGCTGACAAATTTCATATGGGTAATGTAACACTCGAGACTTTTATGTTATATAAACCATCAAAGGAATCTTTTTCTACACAACACTTGCTTGGCTTGCTTTGCACGCAATCGCGACCTTCCTCGATAGCTTGCGTCGTACGCAATACCGAGTTTCACTAAACAACAATATGCTATTAAAACTAGCCGTTATGAATAGTAATAACCACTTTTTAAAATTTTATAAATTTTATTTTTCAAAATGGACTTCATTTTTGGACTCAGAATATCGAAATTAGCCTAGGGTGAAATTTTGGTATTTTTCTAAAAACATTCAATTTTTGATGAATAGTGAAGCCACTAAGTGGTAGGTTAAAAACTGAATTTTGCAAAAAACTTAATTTTACCGCTTCTGTGAATGGAATTTCAAAAATCCGAGAGACACGGTTAATATCAAGGACTAAAATGTGGTTCAATGAGATGAAAATAATTTTTTGGTTAATAGTAAATAGGGTAACGAAGGGTAAATATGATATTAATATTACCCTAACACATGTACTAATTCTATTGGACAAGTGTAATTCGACCAAAAACAAACTTAGGAATAAAATATGACCATTTAGGCCCACTTGTATTAGATTAGGACATTTATTATTAATTTATTTAAAGAAGGGTTAAAATAGTTAAAATCAAAGATTAATAAGTAAATCATTTTTAATATGGGGTTATACATAAGATAAATTCGATTGTAAATATTCATTAGAAAGCTAAAAAGCTTTCCTACATGATGGTATTTTATTTGTAATTTTTAGACATCAAATAATATAATTTATATATGACACAAAGATGATGCAGTAATTATCTTATTAATGAAATATTGACATAATTGATGTTATAAACACCAAAATAAATGTAATTTGAGACTTTTTATGAATTCCACTAATTTTCTAGGTTACTATGATATATTAGTGTTGATTTAATTAACTTGGTTCGAACATATAATTCTGTTATGACTTTCACAAAAATCATATATCAAATAGTGTCAAAATTGACACAAAATAGTTTTTAAATCAAATATTATATTACTAATTGTTATTTTATTCCTAAAAATCTAAGGTTCGGCCAAATGACTTAGATAAGGATATATATATTAATAATAAACAATTTGGGGTTCGTTTGGCATGTTATAGTAAGTGTATTAACCATATAGTGAAAGAAAACAAAAAGACACGGTAAAAGTTAAATTAATTAACTTAGAGTTAAATCTAATTGATAAGGTTAAAATAATACCCTAAACTTGTCTAAATCTTATTGGTTGATAGGATTTCGACCCATCCCCACCTTATCTTCGAAATAAGACCCTTTGGAACCATTATAAACCGATTTTGACTTTAATATAAAATAATATTTTGAGATATTCCTAAGGTGCCCCTCTCCTCCCTTATAAAAGGGCACCTCCTCCCCCTCCTCCTCACACCAAATTGAGCACTCAAGCTCGGCCAACCCCTGCAATTTTCTCCTCTACACTTCCCTAGAATAATCCTAGAGGTCCTGGTCTTCTCCAAAGACCAATATTAGTTCCTTAAGTGGAGGATTCAAAGAGGCGTTCCAAAGAAGAGGTAATATCCATTACCGATCTTTTCAATTTATTTCTTCTTCAACTTCTTCTTCTTTAGTTCTTTCATGATAAAGTAATAACATAAGTATTACTTACATAATTATATGTTATTATAAATATGAAACAACCGTAATTCACCTTCTATCCATCCTACGGAAAAATGAAATCACCGCGCGTGCGTACGTACGGAATACCGTCTCCACGCCGTGGTGTAATCTATTTTCCACCATCACCTTACAAGGATGGGTATAATGGTGTAATGAGTAACTATATATGATTATTATGAAGTAATATTGATACTGAAATAATATATATATACTCCAATACAATTCCACGATCATAGGAACGATATCATCACTCGTGCGTACGTACGGAATACCGTCTCCACGATGTGATGCGACTCGTTCTACATGATCTTCATTTCATAATGATTATATAAATGAATTGAATGAATGAATATGGTATATACTACACTAATACTATTCTGTAAATGAATTACCTATAACCTAAAGATAATAATAAGAATTTATTCGACAAAACACGCATAAGAACAAAAAGTTATAAAGACCCGAGTAACAAGTAACAATGAAATATTACTAACAAGAAGCTAATAATATGACCATATATGATATCATATCAATATTTATGATTCTGGAATAAGTCAATAACATTATTTAAACCATTATACAGGAGCTTCGGAAACGAACAAAGCAAATCGGACCTAAGGTAATGGAAATATCACAATCTCATTTTAATCTGAGATTGTTTATTCGTAAGTATTTACTGGGGTGTATTTTATCATCCACATCCATGTTCCCTCAATATGTAATATTGTTTCCATCCACTTACAATAGTTTAAATCCAATTTTACCCTTAGGTGAGTTTTTAGTAAAGAATATGAAAGGAATCTTTTGTCGTTTTTCCGTACGAGGTACTTTTTGACTTTTCCGACAAAAGTACGAAGAATGTTTTTTTTAACTTATACGGCATGAATGGATTTTTAAAACATTATTTCCAAGAAGCTTCCTTTAAAAGTTTTCAAGTTTATTTTTAATCAAATTCTTTTATTTTAAAGTCGTATGACATGTTATGAAAGGAAAAATGTTTTTGAAGTAGAAAGGATATTTTCCTCAAGAATGGAGTTCAAGTATTTTATCAAAATTATTTTCCATATAAGATAATAAAAGGGTTCTGTTTTTATCCCTATTATTACATGGATTTGATTATGTTGTGATGGAAATATTTTTTTGAATTCCTTTATCTTATATGAATTGTTTTATGATGTCATGATGTTTCAAGAATCCCATTTTGTTACATGTGTTATGCGATGATGTATGTTTATGATTATGTGGCACACATAAGAAAGGATTCATTATAAGATGGGTGGGACCTATATCTCCCTCCAATGCATTGGGTAAAGATTTTATATCTCATGAGATAGACATGGCTGGAACGGAAGGTTATTTCGGTTCAGTGATACAGGACTGAAACGAGGAGTGAACTCGGTTCAGAAAGGGACTTTGTCCACTAAGATAGTCTTGGCAATGAGTCATGACTAACAACAAATGATTTTCCATGATTATGTGTGCATGACACAAAGTTTCAAGTTTTATGGGGATCTCATTTTCACTTCTATGATTTATTCCATGTTAAGATATTATGATCTCTTTTGCAGGTTTTGATTTTCAAAAAGATATGATATAATTTTTATTTCCTTTGTTTGCCATTGCTGAGCATTTGAGCTCACCCTTTTATGTTTTCTTTTCCCCAGGTCAGGAAGATGGATATTAAGTAGAATATGCTAAAAGGGACCCTAGATATGATGAAATAAATGGGAGACACTGTAGAAGATTTATGAACCTCTTGTTTATGTTTCCCAGTTTCTAAAGACACTATACCTATACGGTCCTTTGTGGTTTTATCATATGTTGTAATAAGTGTGCTTCAATTTTTGAAGTATTAAAAATGTATGTAAAGTATGGGTCGTTATAGTTGGTATCAGAGGAAAGGTATAGTCAACCTTTGGAAACTAGGATGTGAAAGCCTTAGTAAGAACCCTAAGGATAAGTCTAAGCATAGAACACAATCTTAGAAATGGCCATGAATAACCTAGGATAAGACCATAAGCATGAAAATTTTATTCTTGAATTATGTGGTTTCCTATTATAATTAGTGTTGCTCAAACTATTCTTCTTGGTTTTAGTCAATGGCTGGAACCCGAAGGAACTGTGTTAATGCGGAATGCGATGGGCAATGCAATGATTGTCCCCCTGAGTAACCAAACGATATGGGAGCTGGAATGCAAAATCTTGTAGCCATGCTCACAAAACTTTCTCAAGCTATGAATCATGCAGGATTTCCAAACGAGCAAAGGAGGGAGCAACATTCTGTTGAATCCTTCATGACGCAACGTCCACCTTCTTTCAGCGGGTCTACTGATCCATTAGTTGCTGAACAATGGATTAGTACTACTGAAAAGATATTTTCAGTTCTTCAATGTTCTGAGCATGATAAAGTCATCCTAGCAGTGTATCGTTTGGAAAGAGATGTGGATCAATGGTGGAATCTTGTTAAGAATACGAGGCAAAGGGATGAAATTGAGTCTATGGAATGGGACGAGTTCAAGAACTTATTTTTCAATAAGTACTTCCCTCGTATTCTCCGAACAAAGATGGAGAAAGAGTTCCTTGAACTGAAGCAAAGGGATGATGAATCTGTTAGTACCTATGAAGCAAATTTTACAAGACTTGCAAGGTACGCTTCTGGTATTATTATCCAACCTGGGAGTAAGATCGATCGATTCTTTAGTGGCTTAAAACCAAGTCTTCGAAGGGCGTTAGCCATAAGGGACTTCAATAGCTACGAGGAAATCGTTCGATGTGCTCTCAAAGTCGAGATGGAGATTGGAGTAACCCATCAGTCACATGGGTTTGATAAGAAGAGGAAGATGGAATTCAAAGAAAAATCTAAAGAGCACACGGAAAAGAAGATGAACTTTCCCTTATGCTCAAAGTGTGGAAAGAAACATGGAGGGAGTTGTCTTAAAGGGACAAGTAAATGTTTTAAATGTGGAAAGGAAGGTCATTGGGCATTTGAATGCCGTGATAATGGGAAGAAGATGTCTAATGATGCAAACAAAGGAAGGGATACACAGAATGAACCTACTACACTTTAATGTTTCAAGTGCAAGGAGATGGGGCATTATGCCAATCAATGCCCAAATCCAAGGGTTGATGATGATGGTCGACGTCAACAAACTCTTAAGGCTAAAGAAAAAGGAAAGTCACATGCAATTTCTATCAGCGATGTGGAGTACGATAACGATGTGGTGAAAGGTACACTTACCATCCACTCTAAAGTAGAAAATGTTTTATTTGATTCTGGATCCACCCACTCTTTTATTTCGGAAAAATTTTCTAAGTGTATCACCGTATTACCTCAACAATTAGATGTTGAGTTAGCTGTGACAACACCTAATGGCACATCAATCGCATCAGAAGTTTATAATTCTTCTCCGATCGAAGTTTGTGGGAAAGTGCTTCCTGCAAATCTTGTGATCCTTCCTTTAGTGGAATTTGATGTGATTCTTGGAATGGGTTGGCTTTCTCTACATGGATCTCATATCAATTGCCAATGAAGGGAAGTCACATTTCATATTCCAGATCAATCTACGATCGTCTATCAATGCAAGGATGAACATAACCTTCCAGTGGAAATTTCTTCCATCTTATGGGTATTGATTCCACTAAATGAAGGTTATTTATCTCAAATGGTTGGTGAGAAACTCACGATTAAGAATATTCCCATTGTATGGGAGTTTGATGATGTCTTTCCGGAGGAATTACCGGGTCTTCCACCAAATCTTGAAGTTGAGTTTTCAATAGAACTCGTACCGGGTGCTTTGCCTATTTCGAAGACACCTTATAGAATGGCCCCAATTGAGTTGCAGGAATTGAAGAAGCAACTCCAAGAGAATCTTGATAAGGGATTCATACGCCCTAGTGCGTCACCTTGGGGAGCACCTGTTCTATTTGTTAAGAAGAAAGATGGATCAATGAGACTTTGCATTGATTATCGAGAACTTAACAAGATCACTATCAAGAACAAATATCCTCTCCCACGCATTGATGACTTATTTGACCAACTACGCGGAGCTCAATACTTTTCCAAGATTGATCTTCGTTCAGGGTATCATCAATTAAGGGTCAAAAGGGAGGATATACCAAAGACGGCTTTCCGTACAAGGTATGGACACTATGAATTTATAGTGATGCCATTTGGTCTTACTAATGCCCCTGCTATCTTCATGGATCTAATGAATAGAGTCTTTAGAGAATATCTTGATCAATTTGTGGTAGTCTTTATAGACGATATTCTTGTCTATTCAAAGAGCAAGGAAGAGCATGATGATCACTTGAGAATTATATTGAAGACCCTAAGAAAGGAGAAGCTTTATACCAAATTTACCAAGTGTGAATTTTGGCTTCAAAAAGTTGCATTTTTGGGTCACATAATCTCAAAAGAGGGGATATCTGTGGATCCAGCAAAAACAGAGGTTATCGAAAGATGGTCAAGACCAACAACAGTAACTGAGATCCGATGTTTTCTTGGTTTGGCTGGATATTATCGACGTTTTGTAAAAGATTTTTCACGATTATCTAATCCACTCACCAAGTTGACTCGGAAAGGAGTTAAGTTTGTCTGGACAGAGGAATGTGAAGAGAATTTCAAGGAGTTGAAAAGAAGGTTATCCAGTGCACCTGTGCTCACACTGCCTTGTAGTGGAGAAAGGTTTGTGATCTACAGTGATGCATCCAAGAAGGGATTGGGGTGTGTTCTTATGCAAAATGTTATGGTGATAGCTTATGCCTCACGACAGTTGAAAATCCATGAGCAAAATTACCCAACACATGATTTGGAGTTGGCTGCGGTAATCTTTGCATTAAAGATTTGGAGGCATTACCTTTATGGTGAAAGGTGTGATATTTATACTGATCATAAAAGTTTAAAGTATATTTTCACACAAAAGGAGTTGAATATGCGTCAAAGAAGATGGTTGGAGCTGATTAAGGATTATGACTGCCCAATCCATTACCACCCTGGGAAAGCAAACAAGGTGGAAGATGCATTAAGTCGACAAGACCATGCTAGTTTATCCATGATGAGGATCACAAAAGATCCAATATTTATGGATTTACAAAGGATGGATCTTGGAATTATAATGGAAGGGGAAAAATCTTATCTTTCTCAAATGAATGTTCAACCATCTATACATGTGAAGATTAAAGAGGCACAGAAAGAAGATGTCGAGTTACAAAAGAAGGTGAGAAATGTTCCGGAATTCAACCTTGATTGTGATGGGATAATAAAGTTCAGGAATCGGGTTTGCGTTCCTCCCATCCCCGAATTAAAGAATGAGCTGCTGGATGAGGCTCATAGTTCATCATTCTCTATTGATCCTGGAAGCACGAAGATGTATAGAGACCTGAAAGAGTACTTCTGGTGGGATGGCATGAAAAGAGATGTTGCTGAATATGTCTCTCGATGCTTGGTTTGTCAACAAGTTAAAGCTGAGAGACAGAAGTCTAAGGGGATGTTACAACCATTACCCATACCCGAATGGAAATGGGAAAACATCACTATGGACTTTGTCACAGGACTTCCTAAAACATCCAAAGGCAATAATGCTATCTGGGTCATAGTTGATCGTCTTACAAAGTCTGCACACTTCATTGCTATTAGAGAGGATTTCTCTCTAGATCAGCTTGCCAGGATATATGTAAAAGAAGTGGTAAGATTGCATGGAGTACCACTTTCTATTATATCTGATCGAGATCCGAGATTTACCTCGAAGTTCTGGCGAAGTCTTCAGCATACTCTGGATACAGAGTTGAGTTTCAGCACTGCTTATCATCCCCAGACAGACGGTCAGTCTGAGAGAACAATTCAAACCCTAGAAGATATGTTGAGAGCTTGCTCTATGGATTTCAAAGGAGGTTGGGATCAACACTTACCTTTGGTAGAATTTTCTTATAATAATAGCTTTCACTCCAGTATTCAGATGGCTCCTTATGAAGCTCTCTATGGAAAGAAATGCAGGACTCCAACTTGCTGGGATGAAGTTGGGGAAAGAAAGCTATTAGGACCTGATCTCGTTGATGAAATGGCAGAAAAGGTCAGATCTATTCAACAACACATAAGAGCAGCTCAGAGTCGACAGAAAAGTTATGCCGACAACCGAAGAAAAGACCTAGAGTTTGAAGTGGGTGATAAAGTGTTCTTACGAATATCTCCCTGGAAGAGGGTTATGAGATTTGGAAAGAAGGGGAAGTTGAGCCCTAGATATATCGGTCCTTTTGAAATACTGGATCGTGTTGGGAAGGTAGCTTACCGATTGGCGCTTCCACCGAATCTCTCTCAAGTTCACGATGTGTTCCACGTATCTCTCCTGAGAAAGTACATACCAGATCCTTCACATGTACTCAGCTCAGAAGTTGTACCGCTGGAGCAAGATCTTTCTTATGAAGAACAGCCGATAGAGATTCTGGATCGTAGTGAAAAAGTCCTACGAAACAAGACCACTCGCTTGGTGAAAGTTTTATGGAGAAACCACCAATTTGAAGAAGCTACATGGGAGCTTGAGGATATGATGAGGGAGAAGTATCCTCATCTGTTTGTTGCAAAGTGACGAATTTCGAGGGCGAAATTCTTTTTAAGGGGGGTAGAATGTAACACCCGAGACTTTTATGTTATATAAACCATCAAAGGAATCTTTTTCTACACAACACTTGCTTGGCTTGCTTTGCACGCAATCGCGACCTTCCTCGATAGCTTGCGTCGTACGCAATACCGAGTTTCACTAAACAACAATATGCTATTAAAACTAGCCGTTATGAATAGTAATAACCACTTTTTAAAACTTTATAAATTTTATTTTTCAAAATGGACTTCATTTTTGGACTCAGAATATCGAAATTAGCCTAGGGTGAAATTTTGGTATTTTTCTGAAAACTTTCAATTTTTGATGAACAGTGAAACCACTAAGTGGTAGGTTAAAAACTGAATTTTGCAAAAAACTTAATTTTACCGCTTCTGTGAATGGAATTTCAAAAATCCGAGAGACACGGTTAATATCATGGACTAAAATGTGGTTCAATGAGATGAAAATAATTTTTTGGTTAATAGTAAATAGGGTAACTAAGGGTAAATATGATATTAATATTACCCTAACACATGTCCTAATTCTATTGGACAAGTGTAATTCGACCAAAAACAAACTTAGGAATAAAATATGACCATTTAGGCCCACTTGTATTAGATTAGGACATTTATTATTAATTTATTTAAAGAAGGGTTAAAATAGTTAAAATCAAAGTTTAATAAGTAAATCATTTTTTATATGGGGTTATACATAAGATAAATTCTATTGTAAATATTCATTAGAATTATAAAAAGATTTCCTACATGATGGTATTTTATTTGTAATTTTTAGACATCAAATAATATAATTTATATATGACACAATGATGATGCAGTAATTATCTTATTAATGAAATATTGACATAACTGATGTTATAAACACAAAAATAAATGTAATTTGAGACTTTTTATGAATTCCACTAATTTTCTAGGTTACTATGATATATTAGTGTTGATTTAATTAACTTGGTTCGAACATATAATTCTGTTATGACTTTCACAAAAATCATATATCAAATAGTGTCTAAATTGACACAAAATAGTTTTTAAATCAAATATTATATTACTAATTGTTATTTTATTCCTAAAAATCTAAGGTTCGGCCAAATGACTTAGCTAAAGATATTTATATTAATAATAAACAATTTGGGGTTCGTTTGGCATGTTATAGTAAGTGTATTAACCATATAGTGAAAGAAAACAAAAAGACACGGTAAAAGTTAAATTAATTAACTTAGAGTTAAATCTAATTGATAAGGTTAAAATAATACCCTAAACTTGTCTAAATCTTATTGGTTGATATTATTTCGACCCATCCCCACCTTATCTTCGAAATAAGACCCTTTGGAACCATTATAAACCGATTTTGACTTTAATATAAAATAATATTTTGAGATATTCCTAAGGTGCCCCTCTCCTCCCTTATAAAAGGGCACCTCCTCCCCCTCCTCCTCACACCAAATTGAGCACTCAAGCTCGGCCAACCCCTGCCATTTTCTCCTATACACTTCCCTAGAATAATCCTAGAGGTCCTGGTCTTCTCCAAAGACCAATCTTAGTTCCTTAAGTGGAGGATTCAAAGAGGCGTTCCAAAGAAGAGGTAATATCCATTACCGATCTTTTCAATTTCTTTCTTCTTCAACTTATTCTTCTTTAGTTCTTTCATGATAAAGTAATAACATCAGTATTACTTACATACTGATATGTTATTATAATTATGAAACAACCGTAATTCACCTTCTATCCATCCTATGGAAAAATGAAATCACTGCGCGTGCGTACGTACGGAATACTGTCTCCACGCCGTGGTGTAATCTATTTTCCACCATCACCTTACAAGGATGGGTATAATGGTGTAATGAGTAACTATATATGATTATTATGAAGTAATATTGATACTGAAATAATATATATATACTCCAATACAATTCCACGATCATAGGAACGATATCATCACTCGTGCGTACGTACGGAATACCGTCTCCACGATGTGATGCGACTCGTTCTACATGATCTTCATTTCATAATGATTATATAAATGAATTGAATGAATGAATATGGTTTATACTACACTAATACCATTCTGTAAATGAATTACCTATAACCTAAAGATAAGAATAAGAATTTATTCGACAAAACACGCATAAGAACAAAAAGTTATAAAGACCCGAGTAAGAAGTAACAATGAAATATTACTAACAAGAAGCCAATAATATGACCATATATGATATCATATCAATATGTATGATTCTGGAATAAGTCAATAACATTATTTAAACCATTATACAGAAGCTTCGGACACGAACAAAGCAAATCGGACCTAAGGTAAGGGAAATATCACAATCTCATTTTTATCCGAGATTGTTTATTCGTAAGTATTTACTGGGGTGTATTTTATCATCCACATCCATGTTCCCTCAATATGTAATATTGTTTCCATCCACTTACAATAGTTTAAATCAAATTTTACCCTTAGGTGAGTTTTTAGTAAAGAATATGAAAGGAATCTTTTGTCGTTTTTCCGTACGAGGTACTTTTTGACTTTTCCGACAAAAGTACGAAGAATGTTTTTTTAACTTATACGGCATGAATGGATTTTTAAAACATTATTTCCAAGAAGCTTCCTTTAAAAGTTTTCAAGTTTATTTTTAATCAAATTCTTTTATTTTAAAGTCGTATGACATGTT
The DNA here is from genome assembly GCA_963277665.1 of Viscum album. NCBI lineage: Eukaryota > Viridiplantae > Streptophyta > Magnoliopsida > Santalales > Viscaceae > Viscum > Viscum album. The sequence goes on along the minus strand of OY728138.1, from coordinate 122,744,720 downwards.
ATGAAAGGAAAAATGTTTTTGAAGTAGAAAGGATATTTTCCTCAAGAATGGAGTTCAAGTATTTTATCAAAATTATTTTCCATCTAAGATAATAAAAGGGTTCTGTTTTTATCCCTATTATTACATGGATTTGATTATGTTGTGATGGAAATATTTTTATGAATTCCTTTATCTTATATGAATTGTTTTATGATGTCATGATGTTTCAAGAATCCCATTTTGTTACATGTGTTATGCGATGATGTATGTTTATGATTATGTGCCACACATAAGAAAAGATTCATTATAAGATGGGTGGGACCTATATCTCCCTCCAATGCATTGGGTAAAGATTTTATATCTCATGAGATAGACATGGCTGGAACGGAAGGTTATTTCGGTTCAGTGATACATGACTGAAACGAGGAGTGAACTCAGTTAAGAAAGGGACTTTGTCCACTAAGATAGTCTTGGAAATGAGTCATGACTAACAAGAAATGATTTTCCATGATTATGTGTGCATGAAACAAAGTTTCAAGTTTTATGGGGATCTCATTTTCACTTCTATGATTTATTCCATGTTAAGATATGATGATCTCTTTTGCAGGTTTTGATTTTCAAAAAGATATGATATAATTTTTATTTCCTTTATTTGCCCTTGCTGAGCATTTGAGCTCACCCTTTTATGTTTTCTTTTCCCCAGGTCAGGAAGATGGATATTAAGTAGAATATGCTAAAAGGGACCCTAGATATGATGATATAAATGGGAGACACTGTAGAAGATTTATGAACCAGTTGTTTATGTTTCCCAGTTTCTAAAGACACTATACCTATACGGTCCTTTGTGGTTTTATCATATGTTGTAATAAGTGTGCTTCAATTTTTGAAGTATTAAAAATGTATGTAAAGTATGGGTCGTTATAGGTAATCTCTACTTTTCTTTTCATTTTAAGTTATATTTTTATGTGGGATGTCTATAAAATATATATACCATGTCCTTAAATACATTAGTCACCTAATTTATTTTTATAAGGATCTATAATTTATATGAGAAATTTTTCCCCTATTTTTTATTTTTTTCTACAACCATGTTTTATACACATTATGCTGACGATTTTACTTCTCAAAATTTCTCTCTTTTTTCAAAAAAATATTTCATATTTTTTTAAATACCCTAAACTATTTATTCTCTAGGGTAATTCCCATATATTTAAAAATTATCATCTTTATTTTATGGTTAAAACACATTTAACTAACATTCCCATTTCTTGGGTTTATAATTCCATTAGGATTGTTTTAAGCTCTTTAAAAAATATTGTGATTTTTATATGAATCCCACTTATTTTATTCTCCATGGGTTAGTTGTAAAATTATTTATTACGAACTATTTATCTCGCATTAATTAATAAATATTATTTTTTTCTTAATAGCACTCTAATACAAGGGGAAATTAATTTAATCACTTAACATGACATTTTTTATAATACCTTAGTGAATAACCTTGGTAATTTTTATTGGACCTTAGTGAAAAACTTTAATGATATTCTTATGAATTAATCGATTAAATGTTGTATCCATATTTAAAAGATAATATTTATGTTCTTAATTTTAGGATGGGATTTTTTCTCATGTTATATCAATATATCTCTTGTCTTATTTCTTTACCTCATGGTCACATGTAAACAGTTTCCCTTTTTTCCCATAATGGGTCTTATGGTCACCCTTTCCTTTGATTTTTGTCCTCCAGCTACGAGTTGTGGTAATTGTACATATTATTAACCAATTAATATAGTTTTCATGTGGTTTAAAAGAGTTATTTTGTTCATTTATTATGTTCCATATTTCCAAGACATTAAACATTAAATGATCATATGTTTGTAAAAATCTATGTAAAGTTATGTAATAAAAAGCCATGATGCAATGGTTGGTAACAAAATATGGTTTATTTATTTGATTAAATTAGTATTTTAAATAATTTACAATAAACATAGATAAAAGTTTAAATATATGAAAAAATCCTATAATTTTGGTGAAATATTAATTAAGTGGTTTCAAACAATGAAATGTATGTATATATACGAACTGGTTGATGTGGCTCTGGCATAGTTGTATTTATGGGTAAAACCTGAAAACACCTCTTTGACCTAGAATCGAATGGGAACTGGTGCGTGACAATGGCCCTTGCTTCACTCCTAGTTTGACACTCTTGGGGGGATACGTTTGGTTAATCAAATGCTTTTTATTAAGTATTATAAAGGATTTATGTAATATTTTATTATTGCTAATGAATAAATTTTTTAACCCTGATGTTTGAAGACATGAATTTTTTTGAGTTATAATATTATTAGAGAAAAATATTTCCCACATCATTTATCTAATTTTAGGAGATGGTGGTAAATAGGGGGAACCCTATATATGTTGATCATAATAGACATTACAATGAATCCCCCCTGATGGAAGACAGAATAGAACCCTTCATGAGAATGATGAATCAACTAACTAAAGTTATGGGAAATAACATGAATTTATTTAAGAGACTAGTTACACCCCAAAGGGAAAAACTTTTTGTTGATTCCATTTTGTGTTAAGCTAGGGGAGGAGCATTTATTATGAGAGAGGTGGAATGAAAATGAAATTTTCCATGTGTAACAAGTGTGTGAAGAATCATTCAGGTAATTTTTTGATCAGGAGTTGGAAATGATATAAATGTGGAAGATATTTCCATATCATTCAAAATTGTTGGGGTTTAGTATATCCTCAATTTATCAATTTAAATGAAAAAGGGAATATGGTGTACGCCCTCCCTAAAGTCCAATTCTTCAAATCTGAATAGAATGGTAACTTTTCAAATCACTACTCAAAGATGAGGCTAGATGAGGTGAATCACCATCAACATTAACATATGGTAAGGGAGAAAGTTAATTCTTTTTCCATCATGATATCTGAATATGATGATCCAAATTTTTTGTTGGTAGGTATTATCATTATCCTCTAAAGGCTATAATGTACTTTATTTGATTCTGGTTCTAGTAATTCCTTTGATTCCGCTAAATTTTCAAAGAACATAGAATCAAATCTAGAACATCTAAAAGTAGACTTTTATATCATAAATCCCAGTGGGATTATCAATGATTAGTTAGTGTATTGAAACTAAAGTATTTAATTTGGTGATCACAATCTTATTGCAAATCTAGTCATCCTTACCATGTTAGAATTAAACACTATACTAGGGATGGACTGGTCCTGAAAGTATAATTCTGTGATCTAACTCAAAATCCATAAAATCTAATTAATCATTATTGTAAAAGATACAATTATCTTATAGTGATGGATTTCTCAACCAAATATTTGTCTAGAAGAACCACTCATAGCTATATTTATGTATTTTATCAGTAAATATGAAGAAGGGGTGAATGTATATGAATATAAATTATTCGAATTATTTAGGAATACATTGACATATTTCATGAGTAGTTTTTCAGTCATCCCCTATAAAGATAGGTATAGTTCTACATTTAACTCATGTCATGATCCAAGACCATATCAAAAACTCCATATTGAGTATTAAATATGGAGTTAGAGGAATTAAATAAACAACACCAAGTTCTTTTGGATAAGGGGTTTATCTGAACAAGTGTGTCTCCATGGGGAGAACCTATCTTAATTGTGAAGAAGAATAATGGATCAATGTGGATATGCATTGATTATAGAGAACATAACGAGATCACAGTGGAGAAATATTACCCTCTTCCAAGAATTAATGATTTCTTCGACCAGATTTGTGGGGATCAATTCTTCTTAAATATTGATCATTGATATGGTTATCATAAATTGTCCTTTAATAAATAATATATTCTAAAGATAACCTATCGATCAAGATATGGGCGTTATGAGTTTGTGTTTATGCCCTTCGATTGACTAATACAACTTCTATTTTTATGAATTTGATGAAAATATTCTTTATGGAATACCTAGATAAATTTGTTTTACTTTTTTTGATGATATTCTAACCTATTTCAAAACATCATGATAAACATATGGTACATCTAAGGGTGATATAAAAAACATTGTGGAAGACGATTTTATTTGTAAAGTTCAAAAACATTGAGTTTTGTTTACATCAAGTTTCTTTTATAGGACACATGGTAACCAATGAATAGATATAAATTGACCCTATGAAGGCAATGGTTATGGTGGAGTGTCCTCATCCAACAATTGTAACTATTTTTTTTAGTTTCCATGGTTTAGTAGGATATTGTAGTGGGTTTGTGAAAAAAATCATGAATTTATAATCTACAAACCAAGTAAACTAAAAATGGATATAACATCATCTAGAAAAAGGAGTTTGAGGAATGTTCCCAAGTGATGAAGAAGAGATTATTTGCTTCACCCATGTTAACTCAACCATTTATCATAAAAGTATTTGTTTTTTTAGAAAATATTCTCTAAAAGGGTTCGGGTGGGTCCTCATACAAAATTAAAATATTATTTCTTTTCAATATCAAAATTTAATGGTTCATGAGAAGAATTTTCATAAACATGATACGGATCTAGCTCTATTTGTTTTTACTTTGAATATATGGAGGAACTATCCTTATGGGGAGAAATGTGATATATACATAGAACAAAAATTATTGAAGTGTAGTTTTAAGAGAAAAAAAATTGAACATGTGATAGAGGAGATGGTTGGAAATTATTAATGACTGTGATTGGTCAATTCATTACCAAACTATAAAAGAATACAAAGTCATTAAGTCATAATGTAGGAAGGACCCTCTTGTTATATAAATGATGAGTATTCATGGAGATTCATTGATCAACAACCTAGTAAAACAGGATATGGGAATTATAAGGGAAGGGACATCATCAACCCTATCCCGCATTATTTCTCAAAAGTCATTACTGGAGAAGATCAATAAAACTCAAATAGATTGTCCTTTATTGCATAAGATGTTTCAGGTTGTATGGTTTGAAATTTTTCTTAATTAAATATGGATTAAGATGGCGTACTAAATTTTTTTACAAGTCTATGTGTTCCAACTATTCCAGAAATAAAGAAGGATCTAATGGATAAATCTCAAAACTCGACATCCTTTATACATCTTGGAAGCAGTAAAATGTATATGGACCTTTATGATTATTTTTTATGGGATAACATGAAAATGGAAATAGTATACTACACTACATGGTTCTTGGTGTGTCAATAGGTGAAGGCCGAGCAACAGATTCCCAAAGGAGTATTACAACCACTACCCATACAATTATTGAAGTGGGACAATGTCACTGTGGATTTTTTTTCTAGTCTCATAAAAACATCCAAATGAAATAATGAGATATGGGTTATACTAGGCCGTATAACCATAAAATCTTGTTTTCTTCCTATCAGTGGAGACATATCTCTTAACCAACATTTCATGATAAATGTGAAGGAAGTGGTAAGGCTGCATAGAGTACCACTTTCTATCATTTCTGATTGTGATCCAAGGTTCACATCAAAATTTTGGGGAAGTTTTTGACATGGTCTAAGTACCAAATTGAATTTCAGTATACCCTATCATCACCAAACCGATGACCAATCATAATGGACTATAAAAACACTTGAGGACATGTTTAAAACATATGGAATTTAAAGGTTTATAGGATCAAAGCCTCCCTTAAGTTGAGTTCTCATACTGCAACAGCTTTTATTCATGTTTTCAAATTGATCCCTATGAAGATATGTATGGGAATTGATGCATAACTCGTACTTGTTGAGATAATTCTAGTGAGAGAAAGATTTTTGGGAAATATCTTGTGATATAGATAGCAAAAAAGGTTCATTCCATCCAACAACCCATTAAGGCTTCTCAGAGTTGGAAAATTATCTTTACCGACAACCATCAATGGGACTTGGAGTTAGATGTTGGTGACAAATTCTTCCTTTAAATTTCATAATGGAAGAGATTCAAGTGACTTGGGAATAAATGGAATCTTATAGATATGTACATTATCCCATATGAAGTCCCAGGTCACATAGGATCAGTGTCCTATCAGCTAGATATTCCACCAAATCTATCTCATGTTCATGGAATTTTCAACATATCTCTTTTGAAGAAGTACATGACTTACCTTTCACATGTAATGAATATAGAGGTGGTACAACTTGAACACAATATCTATTATGAGAAGCATCCAGTGGAGATATTTGACCATAGGTAAAAGGTTCTACGCAAAAAGACTACCCACCTCTTTAATGTGTTATCGAGGAACCACTAGTATTGAGAAGTGGCAGAGAACCAGTAGAGACAACGAGGTATAAGTACCCACACCCTTCCTATTCTAAAATCATGTGTTTAAATTTCAAGGATAAAATTTATTAAGGGGGATTAATGTAATGACCCGAACCTTTTTAATGATAATTGTCCCCTAAAAATAGTTTTATTATACATTTACTTATGAAAACATTCTCCCTTTGTTAATGATGTTAGTATAAATAGAAATGTGACCATAAAGTTTTGACCATTTTCTAATTATTATCATTAGAAAATATGTATGTTGGTTAATATAACCAATGGAAACTACACTCCTCTTAAAAACATTAATGTTATAACTAGTGTATAAAAATAAAATTGATAACGAAAAAAATAAAATAGAAAGAAATGTTGATGGCCTCATCCAGTAGATTTGTGCCATACAAAGACCATTTTTGGGAGATTGGGAAGGAAGTAGATTCACTTGTCTTCTACCTAGAGAAATATCGATCTGAGCTTCAACAAGTTAATCTTTAATGAAATCACCAATGGGATAAGTTCAAGTTAGTGTAAATTACCACTTAGGAGATGTTTTCTAAGTCTCCCAATGATTCTATCACCATCATACATATTACCATTAGGTTTTGTTCAGGTGTTATAATGGGTTAAATTTCAATCCATTAGATACATTAAGCTTAATCCTTTTTTATTAATAAATTTTTTGTTCATCTTTTCTATTTTAATAATAGTTTTTCGTAATTAAATTGAGATCGATTTTGAAAAATTTATTTTTAGACAAAAAATATAATCTTCATGAAACATATAACTATTATAATAAAAATGGTATTATTAATAATGTTTATTATAATAAAATATTTTTATAAAAAACATCCCTTTTTAATTATAATTGATAAAATAATTTTTTTTGTCAAGTATCAGAAATTTCAATATGCAACATTACTAGGTATTTTCTATCTACTATTATTTTTAATTAATAATTATTTTTAGAGTTAAAAGGTAATTTTATCAATATTTTTATATTTATTATGATAAAATAAATGTTATTTCTTAATTCAGATTATTGATATTAGCTTAGAGTGAATTTATGAGAATTTTATAAAATACATTATTTTTTGTAAATAGTAAAAATGCAGTTTGAGTTTTTTGGTATGTTTAATGACATCATTGTATTGTCATAATTATGAAAAGATTAATTTAAAATTATGGTGGACTATTATGGGTTATATAAAATTAATAGGTATCCCAAGTGGACAATACCATGGAAAAATACCATGGGAATCCCATGGGTTTTCAAATACCACCAACAAGGTGTCCAAGGAAATTAATAAAAATACCCTAACTTTTATAATAAATAACCACCTGTTACATCATTTACATTAATTAAAAATTAATCCTAAATGAATATATAAAAGTTTTACCTACCATGTAGTCCTCCCAAGGTGTCTTTGATGCCCTCAATGTCCAAATCCTTGTGTTTTAGGAACACTCTTCAAGGTAAGGTAATCTACCACCCTCCTCTTTTAATAAAGCACTCATTTTTTATGTTATTCCATTTAATTTAAATTTTATTATGTTGGGATATTATTAAATATCTACCATAAATTAGATATTATGTAAAAATTATTATATAACATTTTTTCCTCATCAACTAATTTTATTAATTTTTAAGTGATGTCGTTAGGATGCCAAAATTTCATAAGGGAAATTTGAACTTCTATTTTCCATTCAAATTCTATTTTAATGATGTGTGCCCCATAAAATATCCATACCATCATCTTCAATCCATTTAAATCTATTATTTTACTATATTATACTGTTTTATGAATTTTATACCCTTTTCCCCTCTCTTTTTATGGTTTTATAAAATAATCATTTATAGTCATCATGTTAGAGATTTTATTTATCAAAATTTTCCTCGTTTACAAGAAATTACTTTATTTTTTTATTTGAATAACCAAAAATATTTTCTCTATAGTGTTATTCAAATGGATTTCCAAATAATATATTTTATTCTAGGAATAACATACATGAAACCCTCCTTCCTTTTTCATGGGTTTAAAATGATATAAAGAAATTTTTTAACACTTTCAAAAACATCATGATTTTTTTATGAAACTCATTTAATTTATTCTCCATGGGTTATTTATGAAATGTTTTATTATGGTTTATGTGGCTCGTATTAATTAATACGTATTAAGGGTGATCCCTCATAACACTTCAATGTATTTGTTAAATAATTAAATATCTCAAGATGATAAGTTTTACGATCCCTTGGTGAATAGCCTTGGTGAATAACCTTGGTAATTTTTCTGAAACCTCAGTGAAAATATTTGGTGATATTCTTATGAATGAATAAATTAAATGTTTTTACCACATTTACATTTTAAGATTCATGTTCTTAATTTTATTCTATTACTCTTTCTCATGTATTATCATTATACCTCGTGTTCTTATTATTTTACCTCATGATCATATGTAAACTATTTCACTTGTTTTCTCTTACTGGGCATTATGCTCACCCTTTCCTTTGAGCCATATCCTCAGTTTATGAGATGTGGTAATTGTAATTTGTATTATCTAATTAATAATTCATTCAAGAGGTTTAATTTTTTTTATGTTTTCATGTATTATGTACCTTACTTCCAATACATTGAACTTTAAAAGAACCTATGTTTGTAAATTTCATTATAATGTTGTCTAATAAAGAGGTGGGATGCCATAAGTAACATATACCAATTATGTTTCATTGTGTAATAGACCCTCAAGTTGTGTATGATTGTATCAAAGGAGTGGTCTGAATTTTATGGATTCTTTTTACCATATTTGATCAGTTGGTTGTGCACGACAACAATCTTCTTCACAGAGTGGTAGGATACTATTGGGGTCTAATCACTCATACCCATGATAAGATGATTATATCCCGGAAATAATATAAGTTTTCGGACCATGCAAATTATTATCATGCGATCTTCTATACTATTATGATCCAGTAGATTCTTGAGATGATGCAATGAAATAATTTAGTTACTAAGAATTCTTTGAGTATTACCAACCTCGGGTGCTCCTCTATTAATATATTACTAGATAGATAGTTATGGAAAAAATGTTTGAGAAGGACCATCAAAAATAAATTTAAACTAGTATGTATGAAAATATATTCTTAATTATGCTAGAGTGTTTATGTTGGACTTATTGATGGTTATATTTCTATAGTAGGGGCATCATGTAGAAAAAACCATAAGTAAAAAAATGTGTGGATAAGTCGTCTATAGCGTCTTGCTGTCATCAGTCATTAGGGTCTTAGGACATGTAGCATATTCATGATTAGACATAGACACATGGATTTATAGTAAAAAGGTTCACATTGAGGGTCTATTCATCAATGATAGGGATAATGCTATACATATAGAGGGAGATCATAGATGGCTCATGATTTCCTGATTAAAAAATATGAACTTAGTGGAATGACTACAGATGAACATTCAAGAAAGAGGAAACATCATGAATAGGGGTCTCCCATGTATAGTTATGGTGGGCCCCCATGAGGTAGTACTGATTGGGTAGTTGGCAGATCCCCTAATAGAGGAGCTATAGGTGGATTATGATAATATGATCTACATGCACCACTAACACAAGGTGGCCCACATGAAGAATATAGGGATAGAGGTTGAGGGTATAGACCATTCCAGACTATGGAGGAATATGACCAGACATCTCACAATATGATTCCAGGTATGATATGTGTCCTGTGCATATTATCTATAGTAATTATAGACTCATGAACGAGTCATTCCATCATATCTATATCCATTGTTCAAGAGAAACAACTTCTAGTAGAGTATTTTTTCCATCAGTTGTGGATAGAGAATTATATAGGGAGAGAGTCCTCTATATTTCACATCTCCTAGTAATGCAAGTTTCCATTCCATGGGAAGAGTTTCTCATGGAACCTTATAGATATTACTATAAAACATTATCATGACATCCTTGGTATATATTTCTTGTCCATAGTGCATCATATGATAATCTATAATCAAAGGATAGTTAGATTCCTATGTTTGTTTGGGGAAATAATCTATTTCATGGTAAATAAGAACTGTATTGCTAATAATGTTGTTCTCACATAAATGTAGCTACAGTTTATCACCCTTTAGTTAGTGTGTTTCGAACTTAGTTTAGTGGGATATTAAACCATTTATAATCCAATGTTATTGGAGGATTATATAAATGTATTTCACATAGACAATTATGGAATAAATATATGAAGATAGATTGACTTCTGCATCATCATTCACCATGAGACAAAACTAATATTTTTTTATTAGGTAGACCTTATCGAGAACTAGGACCTTAGGGTATAGTTGGAATACCTTTGAGATAAGGGTTTTATAATACCAAATTTCGTTCCCATAGGTAGATCTTGGGGTTTTTGTGATAATTTTTGATGGGATATTGATGTTTCATGTTTATTATTGTCTCTTGAACCGTGTGACGGTCAAGAACAAGTATCCATTTCCAATGATTTATTACATTTTTTAGTAGGTTAAACTTATGATATGGTTCTCAAATATTGATCTTATTTCTGACTCCCATCATTTTAGGGTACATGAGAATAGTATAACAAATATGGAATTCATATGATGCTATCGAAACTATGTTTCTTTGGTGATTCCTTAATGAGTGAAAAATTACCCTACTATATTAATGAAAATCCTGAAAAAGTTCTTCCAACCATACTTATATTGGTTCATCATATCCTTTACTAATGACATTATCATTTACCCTATTTCATGGAAAATTATATCAATGATTTTCGGATTATCAAAGAATAACTTAATGATAACCATTATACGATGAGTTCCAGAAGTGTTTTTTATTTGAGATGTCACATTATCGGGTATGTCATCTCTGAGCATGGTGCAGCTATAGATCATTCAATTACTAATGAAATTATCTCTTGGGAAAATTAAATACCGTGTTATAGGTGTGGAGTATCCTCTATTGGGTTGGATATTATGAATGGTTTTTGCAATTATTTTACATTTTTTAGACCCATTCTTTTCCATAATATATAAAGAGATACTATTTTTCTTGGACTATGTACTTTATGAAAACTTTTAGAGAACTGATGTTGAGGTTGACGAGTGAAACTTTAATGTGACTACAAGAAGATGATGTCAAATTTATGGTTTTTTATGATTCTTGTATATCTCATCTCAAAAACATATTTATGTATAGGTTGAATGTGATTGATTATGGTTTTATGTAGTTATGGTCTCACAATAATGAATAAATAACCCATGAAATATTGTTTACAAAGTTATTATTCACCTTAATGTTGTGGAGTCCTTATCATATATGAAATAATTTCATTGTTAACATAGATCACCATAGTACTAGGAAAATCATTACCAAGGGAGGCATCAATATAAGAAAGATGTTTTTATAGAGTCGTGACGAGAATATATTTTAATATAGTTTATACTCCAGGTAAGGTAAACTGGTTGTAGAAACCCCTAGTATGAAATCCCGATCTTCCTTGGTAGTGGAGGAATCACAGTAGTTTGTCTCACTATAGATACCTCTAAGGGAGGAGAGGGATAAATATTTACATCATTTTATGGTCATCAGTCCACTTTTTATTTAGTGTTTGAGTGAGTTTATATTGGGAAACATTTCTTATGATGTTATAAATTAATAGATATACCCATTATATGAATTGAATAAATTTTATAATGGTGGCGATCATGTCCTAAATTTATAGGGATGGACTATATTTTTTGTCATGTTCTGTGAGGTGGTACCTAGGTATTTTCATACTTTTACTTGAATATACATATAGTTGTATAAAATATGTATAAACACCTTTAGTTGTTGTTTCCATGGGATGGAAGAAGGTAGAGCATTTCCAAGTTTGTTTCCTATGGACTCACATGTCAGCGAGTAATGGATAAACATAATGTACCATAAGGTATAACTCAATATCACTTGATACACAAATGGAATTTGTATGGAATATAAATGGATATTGAAATGGGGTTCCTATGTATAGTAAGAAGTCATGGTGATATCTCAGTAATTGTAGACTGACATACCAAGTCAGTAAACTTCTTTACCATCCCAGAGAAATGTTAATTTGATAGTTTATGGTTTTTATATGTTGTGGAGATCATCTGGATTCATGGGGTACTACAAAATAAACTGTATTTAGCGGTGGGTTTGTGGCGGCAGTTCACAAAACTCCCGCTAAATGTTTTTCTAAAATGGGATTGCATCAGTTATTAATAAACAGCCATGAAACCAATATTTTTTTAAAACTCTAAACCCTTCCCTACCACAACCTCCATTCTTCCCCTAATACCCTACGACCCTGTGCCCTTCCCTTCTTCCCCCAACCCCCGGCAACCCCATGACCATCGTCTCTAGCGACCCCGTGACCTGCGTCTCCGGTAGACCCCGCGATCGGCGACCCCAGTGACCCCACGACCCGCGACCCCAGAGACCCATGACCCCATTCTCCCAGCAACCCCTTATCAAGGTGACCCGAGGTTCTTCCCCCGTCACCATAACTTCTCCCCTGACCCCCGTGACCCCATCTTCTGCCCCAGACTCCGGCGAGCCATAACCCTAGATCTGGCTCCCCACCCATGCCGTCAGCGACTGGTTTCGCTGATGGTCAAATTTATAGAAGTAACCACTTGCATTGATTGATTTTTTTTAATTCACTTGCATTTTTTTATGTTGTGAAAGGGGAGTCCCATATCAGATGGGTGTATCATAAGCATGGTTCATATTGTTACCTAAGAATCATTTTGTGAACTATATCCCTATGTTTTTAAATTTTTGTGCATATCTAGTTTCACCCCTCCTTGAATTAATATTTTTTGTGTTGAATCCACTTCCCTTTGCATCACATGTCCAAAATATTGGATATCATATGCATAGATCCTCTTTACCTTCCTTTTCTTCCAAGGTCCCCTCTTTTAGTTTTCATTTGGTTTGGATGGTTGATTTCCCCATTATCTCTTCTTTCTCTAATCCCTATACCATCCCATAAATTTTCACTATTCCCTAGAAACATAACTCCATTGATGGAAAACATTTGTGTTTGGTTAGGTTATAATCTTTTTGTTATGATGTCAACAGATATTAGAGCTTGTTCTTTTCTAGGTTCATTATTTTTCTTTCAGAGATGGTTGGCGGTGACTTTTTTTCATAATTGATTTTGGGGTTTTTGTGTGATTCATTAATTTTACATATCATGAAAATCTTACTATTTGTAATTCATTTTATTATTATGTAAAAAATATAAATAATACTAATGTGGGGTTATAAATTTATTTAAATCACTTCTATACATGGCATAAAAGCATTTTCTATAATTTATTAGTTCTTGTTTTCCTATGTAAAGGTTTTTGCATTCCTTGTAATTAAATCAATTATTAAGTGGCTTTTTTAAATTAATTTAACAGTTAAGAGAGGTGTGTGATATTGATTGTGTCCTAATATTTGTATTCTATATTATCATGCACTCTATAAACATAGAATTAATAGTTATATTTAATTATTAGGGAAGAATATGATATTTACTACATGATCAATCTTATTAGTTGTCTTGGAAGACTAGATAAATATATAAATAATATTTTAAAATGTAAGATAAAAAATGAACACATTTCAATAAAATTATTATATCTAACTTTATATCCTTCAAAATTATATATTGTTCTCCCATAGATATAACGGGGAATGGAAAAAATGTAAATTTGATCTCAGATTCTTAGTAACATTTAGCATACATTGGATGTTTTTAAAAATTAAGAATAGATCAATTGATATAGTTGGAATAAATGAATAATATTAATTTATAATCAACTAAAACTAGGGGAATGATATATCATTGACAATGAATCTATTTCTCTATTTACTAGTAACTATGTGTTTTAATTTTTTTTATTATTGTGTATGCACATTGTGATATACATGGATAAAAGCTGGATCACATTACTGAGGAACACACCTCAGTTTGATAAGAGATTGAATGAGTCTTTAGATTTTGAAATTTGTAATCAATCCATTGATGGGAGAATAAGATGTCCATGACCTAAATGTAAATTTAGAACATGTTTAAAGAGAGATGAATTTTATGAACATTTAATACTGAATCAATTCCTGGGTCAATATTTGTGTTGGATTTGGCATGGAGAATCGAAAAAAACAGAAAGATTGAGCACTAATGTTAATCCATGGAATGAGGTCCCAAGTTCATCGAAAATGGAAAATGAAATGAAAAACCTCATAAATGATGCATTCATCACTAAAATAAACCACTATCAGTATCACAACATATCAGAACAACTAGAAGAGGGTGCTAAAAATTCCAACGTGACAAGTGATGTTTTTGAGATTGTAACACAATCAGATCAAGATTGTAACATATCATTGGATCCTAGCTTTATTACATGCAGCCAAATGTAAGGGAGAACTTCACTGAGGAAAATGTGTTTCATGATTTAGTTGATGATGGAAATCATGAGTTGTATAGTGGGTGTTTAAAATATTCAAAGCTTTAATTTCTAATGATGTTGTAACATATCAAATGTCTATTTGGAATTATAAATAAGGAATTTTCCATGATATTGGAATTGATTTGTGATGCATTTCCTGAATCAAAAATCCCAGAATCATTTTATGATATGAAAAATGTTGTTAAAAAGCTTGGTCTGAATTATACAAAAATACATATGTGTCATAATGATTGTATGCTTTATTTGGGAGAGGATTCAAGTAGACATAATTTTAAGAAATGTTCTTCATATATATGGAAATCAAAGGGTGATATTGGAAGTCTGAATGAAAATAATTTCATGGATAATAAGAAAGGGAACACACCTGCAAAGGTTTTGTGTTACTTTCCTTTGAAGCCTCGATTTCATAGAATATTCATGTCATCGAAAACTGCCGAACACATGAAGTAGAATTCTATAGATAATAAAAATGATGGGTTAATGAGACATCCATGAGATTCCCGATCATGGAATACATTTGATTCATTACATCCAGATTTCTCAGCTGATCCTAGGAATGTTTGAATGAGATTGGATACCGATGGATTCAACCCATTTGGGACTTTGAGTACCAGTTATAGAATTTGGCCAGTTGTTTTTATCCCTCATAATCTTCCTCTGTGGATGAGTATGCAAAAAACATCTTTCATCATTTCGATGATTATTCCTTTAAATCAAATTCTAGGAAATGATATTGATGTATACTTACAGCCTTTGATTGATGAATTGCAGGAGTTATGGTGAAAATGTGTTAAGACATTTGATGCTTCTTCTAAAGAAATGTTCAAAATGCATGATGCTTTAATGTGGACCATTAGTGACTTCCCAGGGATTGGTAATTTCCCAGTTTGGAACACATACATGGGTTTAGGTTGTCCCATTTGTAACTTTGGTTTTGCGCCCAAACGGGTACCTCACAGTAGAAAATGGTGCTTCTTGTGCCATCGAATATTTCTCGATGCATCTCATAGATTTCAGCTGAATATATCAAAATTTAATGGTTCCATTGATCATAGACCACCTCAAAAGTTGTTAACTGGTTCTGAAATATTGGCACAACTTGAAAATGTTGAAATAGAATTTGGGAAGGTTCATCATTTGAATGATAGCAGAATACAGGTTTGAAGTGCATTGTCAAGTGAAATAAGAACGCAACAATGGTTGAATAAAAGTATATTCTTCAAACTTCTGTATTGGGAATTTAATTTTCTGCGGTACAATCATGATGTGATGCATATTGAGAAAAAATTCTGTGATAATTTGATTTTCATATTACTTAATGAGCAGGGAAAGATGAAGGATCATCTCAATAATCGCAAAGACTTACAAGTAATGAACATCAAACATGATGTTTGGAAAGATGAGAATGAAAAGTATGCTCTGACCATTTTGTCAAGGAAAAATAGGGATAAAGATACATTCATTCGAATTATAAAGAATGTGAAGGTATCTGATGGGTATTAAAGTAAAATCACTAGGTGTGTTGACTTAAATAATTGTAAGTTACATGGATTGAAAAGTCACGATTCACATATTTGGGAAGGAGCATCTTGGTAGAGTGAACGAGATGGGTTTGGGACCCATACCATCTGAGGTCCTTGGAAGGCCACTGGGGATTCCAGCTGCATCTACTTCTAGTTATAGTCAGTCCATAACTGAAGATTCTTAGAGGGAGATTTATTCTCTACGAATCACAGTTCAAGACCAGGGGGATTAGATATCCGCTATGTAGAAAGTGTTAACTGATATATATCATTAGATGAGAATTTAGGCCTCAGGTGGTAGTTCATCGAGTGGTGGTGAGCATGTAAATCAAAAAAAAATCAAAATCATTTAGTATGAAAACTTTTATTGGTTTTAAGTTTTATTATAAATATGCAACAATATTTAATTATCAATATAATGTTCATACAGGTGGAAAAAAAGTGGAGATGGAGGTGGAGAGGGTGATGATGCATCATCGGACCGTGAGTATTTTTATTGTTGATGTGTTGAATAAATATGGGAGCAATTGGTTTTTATATGTAACATGTGTGGCACATAGTTGCCACCAAAAATTTTCATGTCCTAACATTTTTTTGATTTTTAATGTTTCCTTTTATGCATTTTTTTGATTTCTGATGTTTCCTTTTATGTCTTAATTTCTCAAGTGTGGTATACATCATTCCATTTAGGTCTGTGTTTGAATTGGTAGTCGAGATTTTGGATGACTAGAAGTTAAAGCCTTTGTTGATGTGTTGAACAAATTTGGTCATTTCGTAGTGATCAAGTGGATAGTGTTGTGGACACTTTGGTGCAGCATAATGTGTAGATAGTGAATCTTCATTTGTTTTTAATGGTTATCATATTCTGTTCATGATGATAAAATGTGGTCATACCCCATATAAAACCTAGTTTCATCTTAATGGGAGATGGTATTAAACCGTATTAAACCGGGATTCATTGTACAATGTGTATTGGATGATCTAAATGTCTTATAGAATATAAAATTTGGATTCCTCTTATGAAAATTATTATATGTTCAAAAACATTACCTCATATAAAACATGGAAGCATCACATTATGTGAGATGAAAAAAATCATTATCTTCAAGACATGACATTAAACTTTATCCTTATCTCATTCCATTGAAATGTGATGCCTCAGGATAATCATTATATTCCAAAATTCCCTCTATATATAGGATTAACGATAGATCCAATATTGTTCTTATACTATCCCATATTCTAGAACAACATGTGTCTTGATTCAAATTCTCATGGGATACATAATGAGGCTTATACGTCCTTTTTTTTGGGTCTAGATGTAAATTTATTAAGCCTTTATCCCCATTTCTCCACTTACAGTCCATGGATTATAACCTTAAATAATGTTTAGTTCATATCAAAATGTTCATGTGGTACCTGTGACTACATTAACCCCTTATACATTGGTATTTTCCCATACCATGACACATATATACCATGTATAGTGTCATCATCCTAGTCCATGAATCATGATGACAAATTGTTCATCATGGTCTTGGTTTTATGTTCTTACACTATGTGGAGTCATATTCAGGATTTTGTCATGGGTTGAAGGTCCTATTTTATCCTATAGCCCCAGGTTTTATTCACCACAAAACCATTCTTGATTCCCCCACCTCACCAATCTATACTATAACAGTCTATATCAAGAGATTTCTAGTCCAATAATTATGAAAATAAAATATGCTCATACATCCATCACATGGGTTTATTCATCCCTCGAGTTTCATCAATAATATATTTATAAAACATTATAGAACTATGGGTGGATTGATTTCCATTTCTAAGGGATATGTATTGATGCATATATCTTCTATCATTGAGCCTATCTGATGATTCACCATTTAATAATCCATTACATAAGGTTTCATTGCCCCAAAACTCTCACATGAGCCTCTTTTTTAGCAACAATCTCCTTTCATTTATTTTGACACATCAGTGAGCCAAGATGCTCTCATTTCCTGATATGAGGAAGTAAATAATGGGTATATAGATGAAAAAAACTACTAAAATCTTAATAATATGATTCTAAACTATATTGTTACCCCATGTAAAATATATATAACTATTAATAATAGATAATTTAACCCCATAGAAAATCGATATGTCTCTTAAAAAGAGCTAATTTCGCATCTTATAAATTCTCAATGACTAATATTATAATATGTAATTATTCAATATCATCATACAATAAGGTAAACCCTTTGGGCGTTGGTATCCTATGACTCTGTGAATCATAAAAACATGTGCATTGATTCCAATAATCATGAAATAATTAGTAACATATAAATATTTAATCCTGGGTACAACCCTATCACCGACTCAATATGGGTTTCTCCCTTTCCTATATACTTTGGTCAAAGCTTAGAGACCTTTAACTCAAAACAATTCCTATATTTGGAGCTCTAGGAATTTAAACTAGTTGTATTCATAGTTCATGTTGTATGATTTTAAACATCAAAGCCCAATGTCCTCAACAAACAATGTTAATTAACAACCATACCCTATTAAATGATATAAGGATACCTCATCTGATAAGTGTGGGATGATTGTAAAAATAATTACCACATATAAAATTGAGATTCCTTATATGATAAGTATGAAATGAACCACACGTTACAAGTATAAAACTTGTATTTCACTGAATATTAGATGATATGATATCCTTTCCATAGATGAAATCACTCCACTGACAATAGTCTCTTACTATGTCACACATCAAAACTATGGTTGTCTTGATTCCCATTATGATGAGACACATATTGATGCATGTATATTTCATCTCAATCCCATCCCTACCAGCAACTCATCATGGGGATGTTTCCCTCTGGGCCATGCATGGATCTTGTCAACACACATGTTTAAATAGAACATTTGAGAACATGAGTAAATATCTCCCATGGAACCTAATATTCTATATGGTACATCCCCACATACACTTGTGTGGTCCACACATTCTACTATTTAGATAATCCTCACCCTACCAATCTAAAAAGTATCTCTAATGAAATGATTCATGGATATAGTGTCTTACATACCATCTCAGGATCATTCAATGAAGTACATTTATTGATAAAAGTGGATCTCAATATTTAATCTCCTTGAATAGTAGATCATTATATTTTTCATCCTATCCTCAACCAGCTCAAGTATCCTATATTTCAATCATGGTCAATAATAATTATATTTATGTCGATTACTCCCATTTCACTTCCCAGTTATCAAAATTCGTAATTTTCATCGTGATATTTTTAGGTCACTTCTTCCCCTCATTGGGTTCTCCCCTATAATAAATTATAAAAATATAAATATCCTTGATTATTGAATCAATAATGGATCAACAGGGCTTAGGGTTTGGGAGAAAATCCACCTCAAGCATGGTTGATTTGCATGATCACCTCATGCTCCTAATTCTATAATGTTAAATGAGTATTCCATGTCCATGAATCACTAACCTAAACTAATTCTAAATAAACCTTAGAATGTGTTGTGTGGTGTTGTACCCATTCTCTATCAATTCAGGTCATGTTTTTTACTCCACCTCACTACACATATCCATTTATGATGTTCCACTATATTTTCTAAGAATCACAACCATAATTGTTTTACTAGTTGTCTCCATTATTGTTTTAAATTTTGTGTGCATTAATCTATTAAGATATTGGTATTTCTGGTTGGATTTGTTTTTCAGGGATGTGGTGCAGTGGAAGCAAAATAGCTTCTTTTTCTGGTCATCTTTTCGCGGTGGTTTTAACCACCGCTAAATTATATAGGTAAGACATTAGCAGCGGTAAAATAAGTAAAAGCACTGCTAATAGATTAACGACTCCCAATTTAGCGGTGGTTTCTGTAAACCACCTCCCAACCATACAGTAGCAGTTTAAACCACCGCTATATGCAAAAATAAACACCGCCAATAGGTGGTTTTCTTGTTGTGGGGTACCCATCAACATCATAATAATCAGTGATATTCAGTTAACATCACAATTATAGGATGGTTTACTGGATTATTTTGGGACCAAGATACATATGATCATTTCATTTCATTCGAAGAAATATGTCTAGATTGTACATACCATTAATTTTCTTGAAGAAATAATAAGATCATGTAGGTTATAATATCTATAATTCTGGGTGGATCACTTACCATTAATGGAAGTTTATTATTATAACATCTATAACTCCACTATTTGGCTTAGAACATCTGAAGACACTGTCAGGGGAATCCTTCAAGTCACCCTTATGCTATAATGATATTTTTGAGACATATCTTGTAAGAAAATAATTATTGTAGGTCATGACAGATATGTATTAGGTGATCTGATAGTATATAAGGAAAACTCAAATACCGTATAAATATTAAATAAATTGATGTCATAGTCTATTGGAGTTTGATTTGGAAGACCATGTTTTCATGGAAGCCTCTCCATTGTGAGGATTTCAATGATTTGGTCAGGGAAGCATACTATCCATGATTTTTATCAATCTATTATAGATCCTACCGATGGATATAGAGGTTTATTACCATATATTCATACACCCACATTTGGATCAAATGCATGATGTATTCTTTGTATTATAGCCGAGAGGATATGTACATTAATCACTGTATAATATTTATCAGGGAGAGTTTCAAATTATTAATGGACCCATCGTCTTCGTGTTAAAAGTGGTGATCAATGATATATAAGAGAATATCCTTTAGGGAAGGAACATTCCTCTAGTTTGAGGGATTTTTCAGTATAAGAACATGATGTAGAGCTTGTGGGAGTGTGATAGTGAGATATGTGATTAGTACATCAACCTTTTTGGGTAGCATGTAATTTTCAGGGTGAAAATACAATATGTATGACAGAATATAAGAATTATACTTTTCATAACATGGTCCTCTTAATATTTACATATATATCTCTAGATTTTTCAATGGAGTAGGCATAGTGGTTTGTGTTTGACGGCACCCAGTAATTAATATATTAAAAATATTAAAATATATTTTTGCAAGTGGACGAATATTTTTTAAATTAATTTTTTCTTATTAATTGGGACCTTAGAATTAAAATCTAAAACTATGGGTATATCCATTATATAGGGTTAACCCTAAATGTGATATAAGTTTTATTGAAATCATTTTTTTATTTGATATAGTCATTGAAAGGTAAATTAAATAAATTAATTGAATAATTATTTTAATTTATTAAATGTGATAAACTAACTGTCTTGTCTATTTATACACTGTTATGGAGAAACTATGGGGATAACCACATTACCATAGAATATTGCATTGGATGATGAGGATAACCCTGCTAGCATTGAAAAACAAGGGAATTTGGATTGACAATGAACAATGAAGGGATTCATGAGATCAACCAAAAAAATAAATATCTTAATCATCATCTCTATATTTTTTTATCACCAATGATCAATCCATTTCAAGAGAATTCTTGTTATTTTTTTGATTTCTTTCATTTTCATTCATGTTTTTAATCTGGATATTACATATTTTCTTTATTTCTTCATTCTCATTTGTTGAATGATCAGAGGGACTTATTAGTGTTCTGGAACCTAATTACTTATATTTTATCACCCATGATTCACCCCATTAGTCTCTAAAACTTTTTTAATATGTTATTATTACATTAAAAAACAATAATATAACTTTTTTTAGATCCTCTAAAGTCCTCATTCAACACATTATTTGCTGTTGTCCCATGGGGTTAGTGATTCAAATTTTTCAAACTGGTTAATGTGCAATCAAACACTTAAAATTGTGTTTGGTATATGAACATAATAGGGATTGATTGAATGAGGATGGATCAATGAATAATTTTGTAATGAGGGAGTTTGATCCCTGGTTTGGAAGAACAAATGGTGATCGGAGTCATTACAACAACTGCTTGGTCAGAGATCTGATTTCCAACAACTTTAGGCCACGAATATATAGATGATGGCCTTCTTCAATAATTTTCACTCATTTATGTGACAATTATGGTAGGATTCAAATAAAAAATATTAGATCTAGTAGAAATTTGAAGAAGAGGATAACAGACATATCTATATATGAAAATATTGACTATATGTCATGTGTTATGGAGGAAAAAAATGGAATCTTCCAAGGCATCTCCTTGAGTCTAGTGTTTTGGATAAAGTTATGTCTCAGACATCATGTGGACTATCCTACACAATGTGTGACATTAATTGTGTATTCATTCCATGTTTTATTTCGATGACCCTAGGTAAAAATATATTTTGTCTTCCTAAAAGGGAAACACTATGTTCTGTTACAAGGACAGTCGAGCCATGAATAGAGATAAACATTCATAGACCATTCTATGGTATCAAAATCTATGATTTCCCCTATGAACTAACCATGTAATTTTCCCAAAAACCTCTATGAAAAATTCCCAATTAGGATCAATGTATAACAGATAGGGGGAGGGGTGAGTAAGTTATTTCTTTTTCACTTTTAAATTCTTTGTTGATAAAAAACCATCACCTCATGTTAACGATTTATCACTTTTATGAAAAAACACTCACACATACACAGGAACACAATTTTTACAAGGATCACTACTTAATAAGAGTATCCAATTATTGGAATGATTTTATAAAAATCCAATACTTCAAAATAAACTATAAAATAATCCTTTATTCTGAATACACGGAGCAGGAAATACCATTATACTTTTGTATAACTATGATCAATAAAATAGTGTATGTGATTATTATATCATGAATGATGTAAAATAGGTTATCTTACAAGTTAATAAACCATCAATAGTTGGTTACACACATGTTACAGTTCTTAATCAATGACCTATACTTTTTTAATTCATCTAAACAAAATTATTTAATTTAGTACCCCACAACAGATAGAAACTTATATTCTAAATTTTTTTATAAAACACGGTCTAATGAATCAATCTAGTACATGAGATTGATTCTATAGTCTATAAAACATTGTATGAAAATATTATTTACAAACTATTTTGTACCACTTTTTATTTTCTCGGAATCAGTCAAACCAATTTCTTAGTCTGGTCTGGAAAAATCAAGCCACTATCTCTTTATAACACTTTTTCTATCTGGAGATGTTTCTTTGAAAAAATCTATCCAAAAACCATCAGTGCTCTTTATCTCCCAACACATAAAAAGTGTTTTAGTCAAATATCTTATTATACTTATACTTTTATTTATAGGTATGCCAAAAGTTGAATGGGTGGGAAACCACATTCAATTTCCCACTCAATAAAATTTCTAGACACTCAAATTTTACCTTAATTTTAAATTCATTTTTTTCATTTATATAACATCTCATCTCTACTTTATTCTTCTAAAAAAACTTGAATATTATAAAAATTTTATCCTTCTTTGAAATTAAAAGCGTATCTTTATTTTTATACCCTTTTTTGTTATGATATTGTTCTTGATTATGACGAAACAATATAAAAACTGAAGGTTCCCATTCTGATGATTTGTACCAGCAAAGACACATCTGCATTAAAAATCAGTTTCACATCATTACACTTAAGTTCCATTTTATAAAAATCAATGAAAATTCTAAATATTCCATCACCACATTGACAGTACTTCTAAAAAAGAATCAAAACAATTCACATTTTCTTCATTTGATTATAAATTCCTCAAACTAATGATCATGAATCTAATGATGTCCAGCAACCAATGAATTTTCTATGTCAGTATAAGATCTAATGTATATGTCACTATTAAACATTCTATGTATCAGTGCCAATGATAGTTTGATGACTTTTTCTATAGTTTAAAATAAACAAAAGTGATTTTTTCTATGAAAATGGTTTTCTCCATTGTTGTACATCATTCGGTTGATCATCCTATTCTATCATCTAATTGATAGTTCTATGAAGCTATTCTCATTTATCCGTCTTAAAAACTCCAAATCTCTTATCTATGACAAAAAATACTCTTCTAATTATCACAAAACAATTATTTTCTGACTCTGATAGAACTCTTCATTAGATTCCCTATTGATATCAATAATGAGTCTGATTGGTCGTTGTCATAACTCCTCCAATGGATCAGTGGCATTCTGTGTTCAATTGATTGGTGTCAGTAATGACTTATGTTAATAAATATTCTTTGAAAATGATGATTGATTAAGTATAATGATTAATTCAATGGATCATACAGTATAATGGATCAATCAATTAACCCTTCAGAAAAACTTCTGATAGAAACAAATTTAATATTCCCAGTCTATAGTAAAAACCTACATCTAATGATACTCATACTGATGAACTGAAACCAGAAGGCATTGAATACATATACACTTTTATTTTACAAAAAAAAATTATATTTGGAGTTCCCCGTGATGTTTGAATCGTCAGGATTAGTGTAACATATATTTAATTACAAAACCATTCACTCATTTTCTATCAAAAATCATTAATCACATGTTTTCCAGTAACATATGATATATAAAATATACTAAATAGAAAAGAAAATTCATATTATTATTAATTTTATTAAAATACATTCTGACACTAGAACAATTCTTCACTCAAATTGAAAACATCATTCCAGACACAAGGTGAGTCTGAAACAATAACTTCATATACAAGACATCTTTAGAATAGACAACTGAAACTAATGGATTTTTTTATCCTGTTTGAATCCGATATTTTGATTCTCATACCTCTATCACCATATCAACTACATTAAAAATGTGAATTGATTTTTTATATTGAGAAAAAAATACAAAACAACCAGCATAATCTTATTTCATCATTTGAAAATGGCATTCATTATACATGGTACCAACAATCTACCCATGTGGAATTTTCTGTCAACTAAGGTTCAAAAATAACTCATCACTATAACCATAGGCTATGTATCACTAATAAATAATTCCATTTCTACATGAATGAACTAATTAAAAGAAATGTGAGTTATTGAATGAAAAATCATGCTATAAAGAAGTAGTGACTTATGAATCTTACTATTAAAATTTCAAAACCCTTTAAACATTCCATATTTTCACAACATCATTATTCATATAAAACTAATTTGTTTCCTAAAAAATCATCCAAAAATTATTACAAAAGTTCACACACATTCATGTTGAGTTCACATCATACAAATATCTCCCTATATATATGATTCCTCAAAAGGTTTATCACATTCAAATGGATAGATGTATAAAATTTTATTTTCATCCCTCATGAAAACAATATCCAAGGACTAAATAAATATGGGGAAAAATCACATACCTAGACCCTATAGAGAATGAGGTTTCATACCCACATTTATCCTCAGTTTGAAAAATAACTCCTTTGTTAATAGTTTTTTGACAATGTCATCAACTTGTTTCTACATGGGGACATACTCTAGATGGAGATAATTGTTGTCCATATGTTCTTTTATGAAGTAATATTTGATATAAATATGTTTTTAATGAGAATTTTGTACTTTATTTCTTGTGATATTTATGAAACTTTTATTATCATAGCCTAAGAGAAGAGGTAACATTAATTCAACAAGTAAGTTTTCTCTTTTAGTCTTCATCCACATAAGTTGCGATGCATCTTGACTAGTGGAAATGTACTCATATTAATTTTTAATAAGTCTTACTGAATTATAATTCTTAGTATTCCAACTTACACAATATTCTCCGAATATGATACTTCCAATATATGTGGAACTTTTACTATCTACACTTCTTAACCAATCAATATCTTTATAGTCAAAAAAGTAAATTCTTTCTAAACTATTGTATATGATTATGAAATCTATTGTTCCTTTGATATATCTTAGAATTATTTTTCCTTCTAAGAGTTTTGATTCTTTTTCGGCACATTTAATAATCAATATATGGTAAAAACATAAAAAATTTCTGGTCTTGAGGAAGTGTGATATAAAAAACTCCAAATTATCTTCCAAAAATTTTAACACTCAACATCCTTACCTTCTACATCTTTATCCATATTTGTTACCACCAGAATTTATATGGAAACTCATTATCGATTATCCATGAAAAACATATTAATAAGTTCCTTAGAATACATTTATATATAAATAATAATTTATTTCTTATATTGTGATATTTTTAGCCCAAAAAATATTTCATTTACCCAATAATGGAAATTTCAAAAAAAAAAAACCTCTTCCACAAACCATTGAAAAGTTATTTATTTATTTTCAATGAAGATAATATTTCAAATATATAAAATAACAGTAGGAAAATTCTCCTAAAATACTTTGATGTGGATATTACTATAAATTATTATGTTCTAAAATAAAAATATTATTAAATAGATATCCTATTTGGAATACCATGCCCATTGATATTTCGTAATCCCATACATGACTTTATTCAACTTTCACACATAACTTACATCATTTTGAATAAAAGAAACACAACTTTTTTAATATAAACATCTTCGTCATGTTCTCCATTCAAAAATGATGACTTCACAACCATCAAAAAAATTAACATCTTTTGGATCAACTATCAAATATAGAGAATCATGTGTAACATCTTTTTAGGTTCTTCTTGTTTAAACCATTTTTTGTTGATCACCAATAATTTTTTACCTTCCACATATATCCTTGAACTAAGATGAGATGCATGTAGAAATTCATCATCACAATAAATATATTATTTGAATTTTCTCATCTTTGTTACTTCAATATTATTGAAATACTTTTCATGTTTCTTAATAAATATTCCTTAATCTCCTTAATCTTCCTCATCTGAATGTATTTTTGAAACATCTTCCTAATATTTTTTAGAAACTTTTATATCAACAAAATCAAAAATTCTTCATTTATCTTTTTTGAGTAATATATATCAAGTTCCATTCAAATAATATCAAAGAAAGATTATATATTCACCTCTCTTGTCAATCTTCGTTTGATTTCTAATTGTCTTCAACATGATGTAGGGACTACCTAAAACTCTTATGTGTTTTGAACATATATTTTTATCATAGAAAATTTCCAAGGGAGTCATATCAGAAATTTTTTAGAAGAATCATATATTATGATTATTAAATATTGTGGTTATATATTTCCTCTAGAAGTAATATGAAAGAACATGTTGAATTAACATAGAATCCCACATTTAAACTAGAATTGTAATCTTCCATTATATATAACAATTATGTTGTGGTGTAAATGGTTGGATGATTTCGTGTCTAATTCCATTTTTTATAGAGATGTTTTCAAAACTTCATTCTTTTGTTCACCACCATTTTCAATTCATAACCTCTACACACAACACCCACATTCCTTCTCTTAACTTCTCCTAAAACTATTAATTGTTTCAGTGCATTTGATTTATGTTTCAAATAGGTAATATTAGTAATGAAAGAAAGTTTTCAATGAAAAAAATGAAGTATTTATCTCTAAATATTTTTATCATTAAACAACAAATGTTAGAATGAATTAGTTCCATGTGTCTAGTTTAATTAATATTAATAATATTATTCATAGAATTTGTAATATTACCTTTAAAAAAGTATGAAAAATACTAATTTCTTTTTATTTACATATTTGGAATAACCCAGATATTAAATCAAATTGATTTGTTTCTCATGTTTATCTGATATATACATCCCAACCATTTCTTCCAAATTTTATTTTATTCTTTCATTCTTATATAACATGAATTCTTTATATTAAAAATTTTAAACAAGTTTCTTTTTTTGTTGGACTTCTGTAAAAACATTTCTATCATCATCTATTCTCATAAAAACCCACGTTTCAGAAAACAATAGTATTTCCTTCATCATAATGATGGGAAAAACTCAACAAGTTTTTTAAACCCATCAATAAACAAATCATTCTTGTATTTCATGTTTTCTTAACCAATAATAGTGTATCCAATGCCTTTGATCTTGATAGATTCAATATTTCCAAACATCGTTATTACTTTTTGGAAATACATATCATTTTTTTAATAATTTCAATTCTCATGTAATATGGGAACAACAACCAATATCCAAAATCTAGGGTTATCCTCATTTTTAGCATTGAGAGTGGTTTCTATAATAAGTTTATTTCATTCCATTTAGCTTTATTTAAATTTGTAATATTATATTTGCTATAAATATGATTTTCTTATAATGAGAAACAAGACACATTTTTTCATTTTTCCTAGGTTGTTCACAAATTTCACAAATAGTTTCCAAATATTGGAACCATTTTCGAAATTAAAAAACATTTTCAAAATAATTTTATTGAGGAGATTGAATCACCCTTGAACATTTCTTCCAATAAATCATACGATAATTGTAATTGTTTTAGAAAAAAAATAAATATTTTACATATTCCAAAATATACCCTAATACCGGTAGTGACCATTGAAAAAATATTTACCTCTCTCACTTCCATACTGTCCAAATTCGTCATAATATTTTTTTTTAAAGTTTCATATATTTCAAATCATAAATTTTTATACCAAAAACATTTTGTTTTCACCAATAGTATTCAACTTTAGTTTTTATTTATTTCCAAACATATTTGAATCAGTAATTGTAGATACTTTAATTTTAGACTAAAAAAGTTTTGAAATATATAAGCAATAAGCATTTTTTATTTTCATTAAATACAAGATTCTCTCAAGATACTTCTTCTTAGGAACAGTTTTAACATTACTTTTCAACTATTGATGGTAAATTTTAGGAAATGTATATGGTTATACTATTCTAGATCATTCACTATCTTTAAAGATAGAGTTCTTTAAACTTATAACTCCCAGCTAATCCATATAAATCATTTGTTGAACAACTTCCAAAACTATGTCCATTTCATTCAAATTTACTTCATGATGGTCATTCTTGTTATTTTTTATGATGATACTTCTTCAAAAAATCACCCACATTAAACAACTTATATTTCTATTCAAGAATTCATTCATGATTGTTTCTTATAGTATAATCATTCTTCAACATCTAGATTTATTTTTATTGTTTTACAATCATTATTATACAATATCCAATTTCATTCTTTGTGTGAAACATTAAATCATAATATTCTTCTTAATAGCTACTACTTTAAAACTCATTATCATTAATTATTACAATGAATGTATTTTCACTAGAAACAGTAGTAAAATTTCTTACTAGAACTTCACTTTCATCATCTAAAACATATTTAAATAAAAAATTTCCAATATTGGATGTGGATAACTTATATAACTTCCAATGGATTGTGATTTTGACTTATCACCACATTTTTTTTAAATATTCATCATCTTTTATTATCATCATCACTATCATAATCATTCATTTTTCGAGAGAAATTACTAGAATAGAATAAAAAATATCTCAATTTAAACAATTATAGAGGTAGTTTTCACTTGTACATTTATTTACCTCTTTTAAAATTTTAATAAAAAGGGATAAAAATTCATCAAGATTGTAACTAACCTTATTTTGGGACTCAGAATCACCACTTTCATCCTCTTCAAGAGTATTCTTAGATTGTAATTTCTTGGTAGACTCATAAGATATTTCTTAGTAAACATTTCATTTTCTCTTTCATAAATTTCACCTTTCTCATTACATAAGTAATGAGAGTACTATAAAGGTAATAAAGATATAGAGTTTCAGGATCCCTATCTTCCAAGGATGAAAATTTGGAATCAAAATTATCATGAATAATTCTCCCTATATTTTCAAAAATAGTTATATCTTTTATCTTGTCACCATTACATATTATGCTTATTAAAATATAATTTACCCT
This sequence comes from Viscum album, assembly GCA_963277665.1. NCBI lineage: Eukaryota > Viridiplantae > Streptophyta > Magnoliopsida > Santalales > Viscaceae > Viscum > Viscum album. The sequence goes on along the minus strand of OY728138.1, from coordinate 122,714,675 downwards.
TGTAAATAATTTTCCAACAGATTCATTCTCACCTATTTTGAGATCCTCATAAATCAGCCTATAGATTTTTTTTATTCCCTTCTTCATCTTTATATTTCCTTCATAAATTTTTTTAAAAATTTCTCAAATATTTTTGGATGTAGTAACACCCTTCAATATAAAGAATTATATTTTAGAAAATTATGTTAGTAAATCATACTTAGATCTTCCATCTTTCTCCATATTTTTCTTATTCACATATGTAAGTATATAATTCTCATAATGTGGAGTAATCCCATCCATATTAGCTTCCAAAACCACATACCTAAGAGATATATGAAAAGTAAACATCTTATATTTCCTGATATTATAATTATTTAAATCAAATACTAGAATCTTCTTACTCTTAAAACAATTTAAATTCTCTATAAAATTTTCTCTTAAAAAACAATAGAAAAAAGTAAACAAATAGAACCTTCTCTCTTATAGCACTTGAAAATAACCTACTAGGATCAGTATATCATTGGGAGGGAGAGGAGAGAATCTGTGATATCTTTTTATTTTATATTATCTATCTTTATTAAAAACACTCTCCTAATTTTAAATACCTATCTCTTTACGAAAAAAACATTCACACATCCACATGAATACAATTATTAATAAGGCTCACTACTCAATAATAATATCTAGTCTTTTTCATGGTTATAAATAATCCAATTCCACAATATCCATTAGAAACCAATCCTTTAGTGTGGATAAAACAGGTAGGGAATACCATACACTTGTGTAGAATAATGATTAAAACAATAGTTCATATTTTTCATTTGGTATGAATGATGTAAAATATGTTTTTCTAACAATTTTAGAAACCTTCAATGGTGAGTTCCCAAAATTTCACAATGATACTTCAAAAAATTCCACTTTTTTAATACTTCAAACAAAATTTTTCACTTACATACCCTATAGTATGAAGAATATACTCTCCTATAATTTTTCTAGAAACTTAGTCTGGTTTCTCACTCTGATACATAACTCTGATTCATAATTCTAGAAAACAAATTTGAGAATATTCTCTAGAAAATATTCTGAACTGATTTTTTCTTTACCTGAGTTAGTTAGTCTAGTTTCTTAGTCAAATATAGAAATCATTATCCAAAATATCTTTCGAACACATATTCTGTGTACACATGTTTCTCATTAAAACTCTATCCCGAAGCCTTTACCACCCTCCCTTTCCAAGAATTTGAATATTGTTTTAGTTAAAAAGTATGTTGTAATTATTATCCTATTTCAGTGAGATCTAAATGTGAAATGGGTGGGAACCACTTTCACATTCCCATTCAAATTCATTTCCACTTAAACATTGACTGATTCATTAATCACAGCTCTAATTAATACCTCTTGAAACTTCTTGATTCTTCACACAACTGCATCTTTATAGTAACTCACAAATATGTATTCCATATGTTACACTTTTTCTTTTTGATATTATTCTTTATTATAATGAAAAAAATAAAATCTGAAGACTCCCATTCTTTTGGTCTATAGCAACTGGGACACATCTTCCTTAAACATCATTAAAACTTTTTTAGACATTAGTTTCATTTAAAAAAACCTCAATGAATGTTATAAATATTCCCACCTCCATTTTATATTACATTAGAAAAAGCTTCAAAATAATTCTCATTTTATTCCCATGATCAACAATTTCTCATATAGATGATCTTTCATCTAATAAAGATAAGTGTCTGATGACCTATCGGTGTCACAATACATTCTGATCAATCAGCCTCTATTACCCAACATATGTATCAATGTCAACTCCAGTCCATTAAATTTTAAACCACTTTATAAAAATAAACATTACTTTTGTTCGTTGAAAGTTGTTGATAATGTTGTTGATCATCATCTGGTTGATCAACCTCTAACATAATTTGATGGATCAGTCTCTACATATCTTATCAATAATTAGTCAAATAACATTGTCTTTATTATTAGTGAAAAAACTTCTATACTAATTATAAAAAATATAATATATTTCCTTTGATAGAATACTGTATCAGATTCCCTATAGATAAAAATAATGAGTATAATGGATCGATGTCAGGACACCTATAATGGATCAGTGGAACGTTGTGTCTAGTTGACCAGTGTTAGAAGGGACATCCATTAATATAGATTCTATGGAACTTATGATTTATCATATTGGATGGTTAATTTAGTGGATCAGATAGTCATATGGATCAGCCAGTTTGATGGATTGGTCAATCAGGACATTAGAAAAAATTATGATAGTGGAAAAAACAAACATCCCAATCTATAGAAAAATCATATGTCTAATGAAACTGATGTCAAAGAATTATGATCATAATATTATTAATGCATGAAATATTTTCTTCTAAAATTACATTATTTTATTTTTAAATCGCATGGTGTTGGAAACATTAGGATCATCATATCATCATATGACTTAAAAACCCATTTCTCCACCATTCCATCACAATGAAGTGTTATGAAATATTATGATATTTAAAACATAAATAATAGAAACTTATTGTAATATTCATTTTTAATTTATTGAAATACATTTATACTGTTGTATAATTCCCCAATCTGATCGAAATATTCCTTCCATACATAGGGTGATTCTGAAACAACAACTTCAACTGGAAAACATCTTTAGAATTGAAAACTGAAACCAATCGATTTTTTTATCAAGTGTGCATCTCGTATTCTGATAACAACACATATTTCATAAAAGAACAAAAATTATAAAACATAATCTATTTTTTATGATAAAAATACAAAACAAACAACACAAACTTATTTTAGTATCCGGAAACCACATTTAGCTAACATGGTCCCAACATATGACTTATGTATCTCCAACTATGTGACTCAAATTTGGGCCTTTAAGAAGCCGATCCTAATTATTTTTTCATGTAGGATGATATGGAAGCCTTCATTTTAAAATCAGAGAAATTATACATGGTTTAATGCGTTATAAACTTCTTCCATTGAATATTTTCCAATGACAGTGATTAGGTTTGATCTTCAAATAGATGACTGGACCGGTTAGTCCTAGGTCACACCATGGCATGACATACCAATACTCTTTATACAAATATATCATGTACTCCCCACACTATAGTGAGTGTGGGTCCTCTATCAATAGATTTTTACTCCCAATCATCGAACCATAGGGGAAGTTAGACCTATACTAGAAGAAATTATCCCTCGGCTATGTTCACAATTTCAAGAAGTGGAAAAACCATTCTTAGTATTAAGAGTTTTCCCATGGTTCTGGGCATCATATATGGGACCATTGGAGCTTTTGTAACACTCATTATTATCCTTACCTATTATTGGAGATTGAGAAAACTCTCTCTTTTCAATTAGGGTTTCAATATGATCATATGTTATATCGGTTATCTTTTGGCACTAAAATTATTGGTTGAGAAGGATATTTTTTCTATTACTTCCACCATTGTTTTTTAGTCATTATATTTGGTATGTTTATATTCACAAAATAATGGGATATTCCAGCATGTTTTGTGACATATAAAAATGAAAATAATATTGTTGTTAACTTTTTTTCCCTAGTATTGATGGATCTTAGTTGTATATGGATGAATTTTCCATGTTTTGTGGTCAATCTCAGAGAGTGTGAGATTTGGGGTCTTCAGTTTTTATTTGTTTTTAGTTGTTAATAGGTGAAGAAAACCTTTCCATTTGGTCATGTATTTTTACTATTTTATATATTTTATAATATATTTATTTACTTTTATGTTTTTACGATAGTTTATTTCAATCATTAATTTATATTTAAATGTTATTATTGTTATATTTTCTACAATGATTCATGGATCTGGGTCTATGTATCCATACTAGTACATGGTCCCAAAGCCTCCCATTTCTATGATATACTCAGTTATTATCACTAGACACTTGCTTATTAGAAGAGCGCATGGGTTTCTACTCTTGGCATACAGCTAGCCCAGGTAGGGTCCTAGTGGGATATTTCAGGAAACATTTTTTATATTACACATTTATTTTTAGAACATTATTTTTCAAAAAATTAAAAAAAATCCTATCACTAAAAATTTCATTTTTCTTATTTATTTCAATATTTTTTTTAAAAAAATATAATTGTTTTCATAAAATATAAATGTATTTATAATCATTGTAATAAGTATATTTTATTAATATCAATACCCATTTATTTATATTTCCTCTCATAATATATTTTTCATAACTAGTTACTATTCCAAAATTGCCCCTTCATTTATAACAAAATTTTCTATTTATCCATGTAATTAAGGAAATGTAATTTCTAAGAATGTATTCATAAAACACTTCCTTTTCCATTCAATATCATCAATTACTCTTAAAAAAACTATCAATAAATTTCATTATGAATATCATATATTTATTTTACTTTATGGAAGGTTTTTCACTATGAAAACAATATGATTTGATTTACTAAATTAAAATATTATCATGATTATGAAGAATTTTATTCAAGATAGGGTTAATAACATATAATTCATTATTTTAATTAGATGGTGTTTTCATATATATCCTCTACCATTATTTGTAAAAATTTTATTCTTCATGAATATTTATATGTCTCCAGTTTTATTTTCACATGTTAATCATGCTATGATAATTGGATATTTGATTAATTTCACATTACACACATATATATGGGTATATAATTACTTTATGGGAGTTCTTGATATAATATTTCCCCCTAATGATCTTTTTAAATAATATATCTCATGAGAATACTATAATATTGGATGTAGGTAGTGATTCCTAATCCATGATGGTGTGGTTCATGGATAGTTTTTTCCAATATATTATGTAATCAAGCCATATGATAAATTATTTTAATTTCATGATCCCATTACATTGATCATTACATTATATAATTATAATTTCCCCAAAAAGATCATCACTTACAGAAAAATTCTCTATGTTATATTGATATTGTCTAACAAGATAGAGAGAATTTGAGATCACCATTTTCCAATGTTTTCTAATTACATTAGGTTGTTATATGGAAGGATATTTCTAGTAGAGATTAAATTGGGGATAATTTAGGATAATGAATTGAGAATTATATTCATTACAATTATTATTATGTATTTTATCTTCAAAAACACTAATACATTTTTTTAAATAGCGTTTTAAAAATATTGACATGAGATGTACAGTCTTGTATATAGATTTTTGTGATATTGAGTTTTCATAGTTGGTTTTAGTTTGTGTATACAAGTTTTATTTACGAGATCTAAAAGTGTTGGTCTCTAAGAACATCATTTAATCTCCCCTTATAAATTTATATGAAACTATTCAATCATAATCTATCTCTTTAACATACCCTCACTAATTTTCAATTAAACAAATTTCCCCAAAAATAATGAAGGATATGTTTTTATGGATAGTTTAATGATACTAAATTAAATTTTGAGTTGGATAATAAATAATAATGCATGTATTCATATTATAACCAATTATAATACTTATATATATATATATATCTGTATACAAGAGAATATAGTGTCATTATAATTTTTCTTTATTTGATTGATATAGTTTAAAAAATATTTTTTATTTAACTTTGAATTCATTAGATGAAACGAATACATAGATTTCCCAACTCTTGACTTCATAAAATTCTATAGTACCTCCTTCTACTTCTATTTTATCAATTATATATATATATATGTTTATATAACTCTATATAAATAATTGAATTCTTTCACTTAAGATAACACATTTATAAGATAAATTTATTTTGTTTTAATTATTTTTCTATAAAATTTAAAATTTCTTCTATATTTTTAGTCCACCAAATTATCTTTGAATACATGACCATAATTATATAATCATGATTTTAACTTTTACATTTATTTATATATATATTATTATTATTACATTAATAGTGATTCATCATGTCTCGATTCATAAAGATATTTTACTTTCATAACCGTCATCATTTCTATTAATACTCTTCAATTTACATTAATCATGATTGTTCAAAAATTCTCACAATCATGCACTCTCTTTTATAAATAAAGGATACTAATATCTAATTTATAAGAAAAAATTTTAATTCTACAGTTCCAATTTTTAAAAAATAAGGTTTATTGACCCTTTAATTAAAAAAACACAAAATTTATGATCAACAGTAAAACACTCTTTATATATATAATTTATGTTTTAATACTAAATAATGTCTAATAATAAACCAAAACATTTTATGGTATTACCATTAATATATGGATAAATATTTTAATATTTTCAATAATTATAAAATTATATTTGGTCAAATTATTTGATTTCATCCCAATAAGTTATTACTAATTATTTGACATTTTGAAATTATTAATTTTCTATTATCTATATTATGCTTGTTTTATGTGAATCCACATACATAATTTTTTCATCCTAGATTATACCGTATCATTGATATAAATTTTTACTTAAAATCCTTGTAATATATTTCTTAAGAGAATAATGTTTAGTTTTATAAGAACTACCAATTATTAGTTGATAATGATCGAATCAAGAAATATGATAAATATGGGAAGTCACTTTCTGGAACATAGAATTCAAACATTAGTCTATCAATTTCATACCCTTATTTATATAAATATGTAAAGCTGAAGTATTAATAGATTATAAAAACTGTTTCATTGTATAATAATTATCATTTTAGTTTATCTTTAGTGTGAATTGTTAGTACCACGTATTTATAAAGGCATTTTGAATTCCTAATAGAATAATTTTTATCAATGTAATATAATTATAATTATATATGTATGTATTTTTTCCATCGGTAATAATTATTATATACCTTATACTAATTTTCATAGGAATACTTTTCCCTATAAAGATATAGATGTTTTACTATCTATTTTTCATAAATTTATATTCCTAAGAGCCTTTTCTATAAGGCATTCCCTTTATTATTATTACTATAATTATTGTTATCAACATCATAATTTTTATTATTATATAATTACTTGTGTAAAACCATGTTCTATGTTTGACAGGATATGTTTATCGTCCAATGGTTTGAGTGCTCAGCTACTTATTCACGTTTATCTAACCAAAATTTATGATTTTTTTAAAAAAAAATTATATTCTATTGTGATTTAGGAATGGTTAATGAATTTATGGTCTTGTGAAGAAACATACATAGAAAGAATATGTTATATAAAATAATATAATATATTGAATTGTAATTTGGGTCATATATTAGGAAATTGTTGATGATTTGATTAGTGATGAGAACACTGGTGGTCAGGATTAGTCTAATACAGTAATATGGGTTATATTTCTAAAGATAAAAATGAGTGTGGATTATATTATTTTATGGGATGAAATGTAATCTGATCCAAATTATAATAAAATCACATTTGTTTGAAGAATGAGTAATATTAAACTAAATCATTAGGGAAACTATAAAAACACTATTATAAAAAATTTATTGATGTAAAAACACATTCCTTTTTTGTTTTTCTAATGAAAAAATCATGTCCATTGGGAAGTGATGGTATGTAGCTTGGGATAATTTGAAAATTTCATCATCCCTTAGGATATAATGTGGTTAGAATAGTTTTTTAAGAACACTTAGGGTATGCCACTCCATACGGTATTGGAAAAACTTGTGTAAGTGTCTTATAACTCATGAATTAGTTGGTGACATACAGGACATGGGTGGTGGGTTTGGCCTTACAAAGAAATTTTTTAGAACATAGGAATACCTTGTCAACCATTATCCATTTGAAATTGGGAGGTTACCTACTTCATTAGGTCACCCTGTAATTCTACATCATATTAGGGTTCAAATCCTAGCAGCTTCCTTTAGGGGGATTCATGGGACATTTATGTATAAATCTGTAATGGTCACAAAAATGGAAAGGTGATAGTAAATTAAAACACCTTCAGTATTATTGAAACATAAAAAGGGTATTTAGTCCATGATTAAGGTGTTTTGGCCCATAAAATGTGGTGCCTTAGAGCTATAAGTTCATAATGGGACAGTTATGGGGAGATTCGTCTTTTGGAGGGGTGTGTGTCCTTTCCTTGTTTCCCTAGGCATGTATGAGTTGCTTCCTTTTCATGTATACTCTAGATTTTTATTAAATTATAATTATTATTAGTAAGTAAAAACATTTAGTTAAAAATATTATTATGGTGTAGCACTAAGGAATTAAAAATAAAATATGTAAAAAATATGAGGAAATTATATTATGGTATAATAGTATATGAATGAAAATAATTCATAAAATTAAATTTTTATAAATAAATACATAAATAATAAGAAAAATTTGAATAAATAAAATATAATTTCTTTTAGGGGATTACATGAAGTTATTTTGATCACTGTTGAAGTTAAATTATTATTTTTTAAACAATACTAGTGAATTTTTTTAGGATATGGAATTGGGGATAGTTGTTATACACCCATTAAATGTAATCAAAATAAGACTATCTACGGAATTTGTTCCAGGATCTATTTGTGTCTTGTGAATATTTATATAGGAACTCTCACTTTATGTATACTAACATAATATAACTTTTATGGAATACATGAAACCTTATACAAACAGACACCCAAAGACTGTACTAGTATAGTGCCTTTGAGAACATGGAAAAGATAGACAATAGTATAGTAATGATATTAATTATCTCTCACTAGGTTCTCCGTGACTATCACCCATCTTATACACATCATAAATAATACATATATTTATAAAATTGTGAAGGAAACATAAAAAATGGGGGATCTCAAATGCTAAGTAAGTGTAAACAAGGGAGATATGTGAACATAATCATGAGTATAAGGGTATTATTACATGATCATGAAAATATAAAATCATACCCAACATATAAAAGATCATATACATAGATCATGTCATAAATCATGGTAGTTTATAAGAAATGAATAATAATGAAATAATGAACATAATACATTAAATAACAACATAGGAATAAAACATGGAATTTTTGAAGACATGTTATAATATAATATGATTTCCATATTAAATAAGGCATTGCTTCCAAGACCATCTTGGTAGTATAGTTTTACACCCCATGCTATCTTGGTATCTCAGGTTCACTCTCATGGACATCTTAATATAATGATTTCACTTATTATACCATATTGGTGGTCCCGGTTCACTCCCATGGCCATATTAGTAGTCAAAATTCATTCCCAAGGCTATCTTAGTTTATCTCATTAGATATAAATATTTAAGCAAGGAGTTGTAGGGAGATATAGATCCCACCTATCTCATAGTGAAATCATACATACATGTACCAAAAGATCAAAAATAACCATATCATAACCCATGAAATGAAAAAGGTATTGTATACATGTAATCATATAATAACATGTGGAAAGAGATAGGTTTCATAGTCATTTCATCATCAATATAACCCTTGAAAAGAAGCAGGTTTCAAAAGTATATAACCTTTGAAATAGAAATGGGTTTTAAAAACATCAAGTCATCAAAAAATATTCTATTTAGAAGAAGAATATGAATTGAAATATTCAATAGTTTCTCCAAAAGGCATGTGTAACTCTAATGATTTTATCTTACATGGAAAATAATTTTGAAATATATTTTAAAACCAGTTCTTCAGGAAAATATCATTTCTACATAAAATTTTATTTTTAAAACATAACCCCATTTTGAAAAACATTTTATTTGAAAATAGCATTTAAAACTTATAAAGGAAGAAATGAAAAACAAAAAAACGTTTTTAAAATCCTTTTTCATTGAAAATGGGATTCGACTATCTTTTGAAAAAATGTTTGTTAAAAAATTAAAACTTTTTTTAACACCTAGTTTTTGAATACAATAGATTTCCAGTCAAAGAGAGAGATGGTCATATTTTATTTATAATCATTATCTTAAGTACCAAATAGAATAAAAATGTTACTAATATTTGAGTATATTCTAAAAAAACATATTATAAGTATAATCATGAGTGTTCTTGAGTGATTAATCATAATATTCAATCAATGTAGGCATAAACATAATCAATCTCCAAAAGAAATATAATATTGTCTCAATAAACTCTAATAACATGGTAACATGGGATAATAATATCCAATTAAGAAAATAAAGTTACATGATTCATAAAATGTAATTAAATAAATTATATTTGTGATATTAAATGTAAAATGGATCTATATTAACCTCAAAAGTAATTTATATCCATAACAAAACATGAGTCTCAAAGAAGGTAAATTGAGACAAAACTATTTCACCGATTAAGTAAATTATGAAAATTAATTCCCAATAAATAAATTTTATAAAAATTTTATTTGAATATCCATAAATTTATGTATAATATATATATAATACATCCATGTGAATTATATACACCTCACAAAAAGAATCGGTGGTGAATAAAACATGTATCTTATGGAAATAAAAAGTGATATGAAATTCACTTACCTTGTGTCTTGAAGATCATCTAACTCGTTAAAACCACATGTGTAATAAATATATATTTGTTAAAAAAATTATAAAAATATATTATTATCGATATGGTTTTATTATGACCTTATATAACCCACTTTTAAATAATCATATGTTGAGGATTAAATTAGGGTAATAATCGCTTTATTCTTCCCATGTGACATAATTTGTTATATCTTTCGTACTTATACTTTCTATCATGATTTAAAAAAATTTAACCATGATATAAATATCATGAATATACAGTATATTTTTATTATAATAATCTATATAATATATATTTATGAAATGGATATATCATTTATGGAGATGGTAGGTCATACGTATGCAAGAACGTTATTTATATTTAGTTGTCGTGTTGAAAGAAAGAAAGTAAAAGTCAATTATATATATATATATATATATGTATATAAATATATCATTATTATAGTAGATTTATGATATCATATATATCTTATATATTCACTAAAATAATCCTTAATACAATTCATGTAGTGTATGAACGAATCATATTGCTTTGAGGGGGCAATAGCCCACACTACCTCAAACGAAATTATCATATTAACACCAAATAAAAAGTAAAAAAGATATGTGTTGTAAATGGAATACAGAAGCTTAATGAAATAAAAAATATAATTCATAACATATATATATATATATATTCCATCACAATTATTACCATGATAGGCGGTAATAAAAAATGACCAGTCATTGTTTACTGAGGCGGTAGTTCACTATACACATTGTCACATACATAAAATATTTTAAAGGTATTTTTCATTTAATTTCAATTCATGATTTGTTTTGGGGGTTTCTCATGATTTTTTGGAGGAATAGATGAGTTTTCATGAATTGGTCCAAACAGTGATCCCAATTCCATATTCAAAAACAAATTTTGTTTCTTTTATAACATTTTCATATCTCAACTTTTTTCATCCATTACAATTACTAAATTGCCTCCCCTAACATGTTAACACCACCATTGCAATTTGGAGCCTTTATAAATCCATAACAAATGGGTAAATGGGTTTTTATTTAAGGTATTGGGCCTTCCCGGAATTCGAATTCCATTTTTAAAAATCAAATTTGATTAATTAATAACATACTCAATTTTAATGATTTATTGGTTGATTACAACTCTCAACCAAGACCATTGGACCCATCTGCATGCTCAACCTCTCTCAACCCTCTTTGGATCTCTTCTGCATGAAGATTGACTATATAACTTCTTAGTGTTTCTAAAATCGGCCAGATTTGAGGAGGTAAGTTCTTTCTATCATAACTCTCTCAATTCTTACACTTTTTCCTCCATTCCAGTTCATAAATGACCTCCTCATCCGTATTCAAACCTCTCTTGAATTTTTTACTATTTTAAATTTCATCTACTTGTGTATTTTGGGAGATTCTTAAAGATACTTCAAGTAAGTGAGTCTCTTCCATTCCACTTTCAAATTGCATAGGGTTTCATTCTATTTTATTGAGGTTTATTCTCTTTTCCTTAAAGTAAAAAATAACCATATGGTAGGATTTTGAACCTAGTGTTTATCCTTAGGTTTTCTTGGTCCAATTTTGTGGTTTTAGGTTTGTTCTATGTCCCTCTTGGTGCGTTGATGGTACGACTTGATTTTCGCACAATGATTCAAGAGTTTCCATTACTTTGGTAGGTGATTCCAATTTTTATGAAATCCTTGTGACATAGATAATATGTTTATTATGTTGTAATGTTTAAACCATTGATTTGGTGCTACAAAAATTGGTTTTAGTGGTGTTTGTAATGTAAGAGAATTTTAAGGGTCAATTTCATGGGAATTTTTTTTTATATAAATATATTATTGGTTGATTAAGGGATGACTTTTAATTATTTATTTGACCATATTTAACTGTATTATGGATGAAAATAATGTTTTAAATGTTATTATTCTTTGGTTGTTTCTGCGAAATTGTTTTGGGTGACATTTGTTAAGAAAACGGGTTTTGAGTACCAATTTGGTGTTAAATTGGGTGTTTTACATTGGTATTCTATGCGTTGCTTATTGGTATTGTTTTATAACTCATGTAATGATTTTAATGAAATTTTTAGGGTGTGTTGGATTCTGTTTTGATAAATATGAGTATGAATATGGTGTTCAAGTGGGGTTTTCAAAGAGTTTTGTGTGCAAAACAAGGCATGATTTGGAGAAGTTTTTTTATTGAAAGTCAAAGAGTTTTGTTCTGTGTTTTAAATAGTATAAAATGTGTGTAACTACTATACAGATTATATGTGACCATTAGTGGTGTTTGATATGAATATGAATATATGTATCTATTGGTAGGAGTGGATACTCAAGAGGGGGGTCAATTGAGTTCCAATAAAAATTTCTGTTAAAAATAATTCTATTAAAATACCCCAATTAAAAACAAAGTTAAATAGTAGTGAATTTGTAAAACTGTAGGGGTTCGATTTGGTTCTCAAAATATTGATTAGGTCTCGGTAAATTTAATCAGAAGATTAGATTAGCTTTTGAAAATAACCTACTGATTTACAATAGTTACAATCACTTGCTATATTAACTATTAAAGTAGCTTTAAAACAATTTTATATTTAAAAGTAATTAGCAGCGAAATATTTAGCGTAGGTTAAAAACAAAGTATGTAAAACACTGTAATTTTTAAACAAGAGGTTTATTCTCAAGCTAAGACTTAGACCTCTCAAACAATTTATATAAATTTTGATCCACACACTGGATCGGGGTAAACAACAGTACAAAGACTGTCCAGGTACAAAGACCTCTACCATAGTTCTACATGGGAAAAAAAATAGTGGCACACTGGCTATCCAGGTCCTACATGACCTCTACCACTATCCATATTGCGATACAAAGGATTTATAGAAGGTTTGTGTGAGGATTTAGAAATCCTCTAGTTTAGCACAGGAGACAATGTGTGTATAAAATATACAGAGTATGCACACTGCTCAAAATGTAAATAAAATAATCATTGACAGAGTAGATATGAGTTTTAGAATTCTCTAGTGATTTGAAGTGCAGCTCTGGACATCTTTGATTGATTAGGAATGCTTTTGAGTCCTTCTCTGGTTTTTGTCTGAAAAATAGAGTATCATTTTCTTCATGTTCAGTTTCATCAACATGAGTGTATGAAGAGCTCGTTGTAGTTCTTCACTCCTTGGATAAGGTGCATCTTGTGTTTTATTCTAGAATGAATAGCTTCGTGTATGTCCAGTGTTCTTATAGTATGGATGTAGCCTTTATTTCTATGTGTATGTACTACTTTTCTTCACTCTTCAGCCCTTATTTCATGTTTCTTTTTTTGAACGGCCTTTGTCCTTCCTTTTATAGATTTCATCTCCAGTAATAGGAATGATTACCTTTTTACAGGTACGAGGTATAGTTCCCTGACATGCCAAAAACTATCATTAAATAACATTAATTTCATCAAAATCATCAAATGTGACCGTTTCTTAATTAAATAAATAGAAATATAGTTTAAGTAGTATTGACTGGTTAGCAGTCATTTTATCAGTAGCTCTCTCACAGTAGACTTGTAATGGTGGACTTTGTATAGCGGTGAGCTTCTTATCGGTAGCTCTTAGTTCTTGTACCCGTAGCTCTTTGTATCGGTAGCTATCTTTTGGTAGCTCTTCTTGTCTATCAATAACTAACATGTACCAGTAGCTTTGTATCTGTAGTCGTTCGTTTATCTGGTTGTATCGGTAGGTCCTTATAGCGGTAGATGTGTTTTTCTGTCTGTCTGTATCAGTAGCTTGTATCGGTAGACTTTGTATCAGCAGCTCTTTATCGGACATCATAGTGGTAGACTTACTCTAATGGTAGCTCGGATGCAACGGTATCTCGTATTAGTAGACTTTTGTATCGGTAGCCTATGCATATCGGTAGCTCCTTTCTATACCAGTGATTAAGTACATATCGGTGGACTTATGCACAATGGTCGACTTGTTCTATCGGTAGCTCTGTATATCGGTGACCTTTTCTTATTGTTGACTATGTCTATCAGTAGACTAAGTACCGGTGGGTCTGTAACGGTGACCCATCACTTAACTACTTAGTTGTTCTATGCACAACACATCAAGATTGAGTTAGAGTTAATTCAATGTATGAACAAACATGGATAAACATGGATTAACATATTCTAATGATTATTTTTATATGTATCATATATATATATATAGGATTATAAGCACCTATCGAGATTATCAAAACTTATTAATGCATGATTGGGATTATAAAAATAAGCGAGGTCAATAATCTCCCCCTTTTGATAATTACAACTCATTTTATTATAATAGAAAATAATCATTAATGTATCAGAGAGTTATAGACCGAAAGTATCAAAAATAAAATACAATGGTATCAGAGGAAAATTCAAAATAAATGTATCAAAGGTGAGATATAAATGGAACATATTAAGCTCATAGTTCTCCCTTTTTGTATAATGGATGTACACTTCTATATCAGAGGTAGAGTTAAAGCATGGAGTTTATATATTCATATTTTTTTTATTCTCCCTTACATATTCTCCCACTTGGATAAAAATATTCTCCACCTCTATGATTATCAAAAAGGAAGGGTGAAAATAATGTATCAGAGGAAATGAGAAATAGAGAAAAGAAAACAAGACCATAGATATATGTCGTGGGGAAAAGAGTAGAAGTGAAATACAAAAGTAATACAAATAAAGGAAATAAGATATTTCTAAAATCCATAATGATTCCTCCTCCCCTCTCCATATCATACAAAAAGTCATCTTTTTTTAGAAAACTTTTCGAAGGCTAGAGTTAGCTCCAGGAGTTTGCTTACTTGTTCCCTGAAGTCTTGATTGACTGGGGGTAGCTTCATGTTATCTAACATAAGCTTGAAATTATTATTGAGTTGTTTCTTGGTGTAGACCCTTTGGAAATAATAATCCACTTTGTACTTCACTTATTTCTGAGAAGCAGAAGCTTCTCTCATATAATCTTGGACAATCTTCATAATATCTCAAGTGGTAGACACCACTTGGGTCATGGCAGATGAGTCCACAGAGCTACTGGTAGAAGCTGAACCAAGCTCCTCCTTCATCAAAGCCCTAATCTGATCCAATTCTATTGATGGTTTTGGAGAAAGAGAACCAATAGAAAAAATCACAGTTTCCTTGAAACTCTTAGTTATCCCACTAATAAGATTTTTCACTACATAATATTGGGTGCTAACATGGTTAGTTATGGAATGTTTAAACTAATAAAAAATAAGACCATTTGGCTGATTACACTTTTCACATAAGCCAAATCATTGTCTTCTTGAGATTTAGAACCCATATATGATTCCAGAGATACAACTGATCTCTTTAGAACTTCAAAATCCTCTTCCAAGTTAGAAACTTGATTCTAGAAACCTGTGATTTCATCCACTACCTCTACCACAAAGGTTGACACATTACAGCCAAGTGAGAGTTCAAAAGATATTTCCAAGCTACTCAGCTACTCAAAAAAACAATTCTTTATCTCAATAATAGAAGCATTTATAAACTCTTCCATTTCAGCCTTCAAAGATTCTAAATCATCCCTGGTGATTATATTAGAAGGCACAACAAAAGGATCTCTTTTAGATACTATACTAGATAATGATTCATTCATAATAGTCTGAATAGATGACACTAGGGAGTCTTCCATTCTCTTTACTTCTTCCAAAAAATTGGCTTCAATATTAGACTTTAAATTATCCATATCATGTTTTCTTACCACATATTCAGGTAATAACTCAGACAGAATGTCATAATTGACTTTTTGTCTCTGAAGAGATGCCTCATTATTTGAATTAGGGTAATCTAATCTACAAACCACAAAACATGGGTCTTCTTCCCAGTCTTCAATATCATTTTCCATTGAAATAGTGCCAATCCTTGTGTGATTCTCTCCATCAATTGGTGCATTCTCCTATACAGCGACAGAACCCTCAGCTGCTTGGTCTTCCTCATCAGAATCTTCTACAACCATCTCCAATTCTGCAATATCATGAGGCTCTTCATGAATAGTTACAGGTCTATCAACTTCATCAAATTCCTATGTAGGAATTAAGGAGTGTCCAATCAGTGGACTAAGGCTCATGTTGGCAGAACCTGATGCTTCACTTGCATAGACTTCATCTTCATTATCTCAAGTAGCCTCTTTCTGATCTGATCTCTACTAAACTTTTTTTTTCTTGTGACACAATTTCAGCAGTTGGGCTTGGAGGCAAGTCTGGATCTCCTCCATCTGTTGTAGAGGAATCCTTCTCTTCTGAATCGCCATTGTACTATGGCTCCTCCTCATCAGGTCCTAGACCTGGATCCCTCTTATCCTTAGGCCTAAATGGATGATCCACAGGATTAAACTTATCATATAACTTCTTATCATCGGTAACCCATTCCCTTTTCCATGGGTTCCAACTTATCTTCATGTACTGACACACTGTGCTTGTGAAAAAAAAGTTGTTATTTACCATTTCTATCTCATCCTGAGACTCAGCTACTCCTTTTACTTTAATCACAACCAAAATCAACTTAGAAAAGAATAAGGCCTTGGTTTTTGACATTGGCCTGGTCATATCCTCACTCTGAACCATTAACAGACTGAACAAATTTTTCTTAACACCATGTCTGAATAGTTGCATCAAGTAAATATCATGGTATTTAAGATTTTCAAAATCCCCTCTCCTTGGAATTAAAACATGTTGAATGAACATGAACAACAGACAGTTCTCTCCATTCATTTCTTCTGCCACTACTTTTCTAGGAGTGTCATCTCTAGTTAGCTCTTCTAAAGCTGTTTCATAATTAAAGATATTATTGGTAGGAGGTAATTATTTTGAGAAATATCCAAAAACACTTTTTTGTGGAACCTTCAGGAATTTATCCCACCCAATAGAAGAAAAACATATCTCCTTTCCATTCACAACAGATACTATCCTATTCTTGACTTTTGATTTCTCAAACCGAACATACTCATAGAAATCTTTTACCAGCTTTGGATAGTAGGGGACATTGTTGTTCGAGAATCATTTTATCCATTTATGATCTTCCATAACTTCTAGAACTAATGATTCACTTGACATTATCCATTCCATGCATATCTCCCTTTCAACTACTATCTCCCGTTGAAAAAGATGCAGATTTGCGGGTTTCTTCACATCACTTATACTGCTAGACTTGCCTTTGATCCTCTTAGCACTCGGTTCATCTTCCATTCCAATGATTAAAGGTCTCTTTACTAATTCCATTGAATTGTGATGCTTAGGGCTCTATGTTTTGAGAGAGGTTTGAAGGTAAGGGGCTCGAGGTGGATCGAGAGAGGTTAAGACTTTGTGATTTATCATTTAGGAATCATAAAATAAATAAATAAATAAAACATAATAAGTAAAGTATAAACAATACAAATTCTAGAGGCTAAAGACAGAAGTCCAAAACAGCGCATACTAATGGTAGGGTATACCAGGGGGAATTCCTAAAGGTGAGGTTCACTAACAGTGAGGTATACCGGTGAGGTTTATACTAGTGAGGTATATCATTGAGGGTTCATACCGGTGAGGTATATCAGTGAGGCTTCATACCGGTGAGGTATAACAGTGAGGTTTTATACCAGTAAGGTATAACAGTGAGGTTTCATACCAGTGAGGTATAACAGTGAGATTTCATACCAGTGAGGTTTCATACCAGTGAGGTATAACGGTGAGGTTTCTAACTAACAGAGTATATCATTCCTAATTCATGTCTAATGTAACCTAACATATCTTCACTCAAGGGTTTGGTGAAAATTTCAGGTAATTGATGTTCAGTACTAATAAACTCAAGATTAATATCACCCTTTTGGTAATGATCTCTTAGAAAATATTTCCTAACATAAATATTTTTGGTCATAGAGTGAGATACAGGGTTCTTAGAGATGTTAATTCCACTCATTTTATGACAGTTAATAGATACTTGTCTAAAGTCAAATCTATATTCCAAAAGAGTGTGTTTCATCCACATAATTTGTGCACAGCAACTACCAGCAGCTATATACTCTGCTTCAGCAGTAGACAAAGCATCAAAATTATGTTTCTTAATACACCATGATACTACGGACTTTCCCAAAAAATGACATGTTCCTGATGTTCTCTTTATATCTAACTTGCAACCAGCAAAGTCAGCATCCAAATAACTTATTAAATCAAAATATTGTCCTTTTGGATATAACAAACCAAAATTTGCAGTATGTTTAATATATTTGAAAATTCTTTTAACAGCAAGAAAATGATATTCTTTAGGATTAGCTTGAAATCTTGCACACATACACACACTAAACATAATATCTTATCAACTAGTAGTAAGGTACAATAAGCTTCCAATCATACCTCTGTAGTTGGTTTGATCCACTACTTATCTAGTTTCATTAGCATCCAACTTACAAATAGTACTCATAGGTGTATCAATTTCCTTAATACTATACAAACCAAAACATTTTAAATGATCCTTTGTGTATTTAATTTGATTCAAAATAATACCATTTTCTTTTTGAAAAACATGAAATCCAATAAAATATTTGAGTTCTCCCAATAAAATCATTTCAAATTAATTTTGCATACTCTTTGAAAAATCAATACACAAAGTATTTTTAGAAGATCCAAAAATAATATCATTAACATAGATTTGTACTATCAAAACATCTTTATAAATTATTTTAATAAAAAGAGTTGGGTAATCAATCCCTTTAGTAAATCCTTTTGAAATAAGAAAATTTCTAAGTCTATCATACCAAGCTCATGGAGCATGTTTCAAACCATATAAAGAATTAGATAGCTTGACAACTAAATTTGTAAAATGAGGATGAGTAAATCCAGGTGGTTGTTCAAAAAAATATCTTCAATTATGAAACCATTTAAAAAAGCACTTTTAACATCCATTTGATATAACTTGAAATTCAGATGAGCAACATAGGCAAGTAGAATCGTAATGGATTCTAATATAGCTATAGGGGAAATGGTTTCCTCATAGTCTATTCCTTCCACTTGACTATACCCTTGTGAAACTAACCAGGCTTTATTTTTAACTATATTTCCAGACTCATCAATATTGTTTCTAAAAACCCACTTAGTGTCTATGGTCAAAGTGTACTTAGGTCTGTCAACTAATTCTCAAACTTTGTTTCTTTTAAATTGATTCAATTTTTCTTTCATAGCCATTACTGAAAATTCATCATTGATTAAATCATTGATATGTTTAGGTTCTAACTATGAAAGAAAAGCTTGATGTTCAACATGGTTTCTTATAGAAGCTTTAGTTTGTGTCCATCTATCACGATTACCAACAACAACATCTAAAGGATGATTCTTTAGAATCCTAGTTGATCTAGTAAAGGTGGGACTAGAAATTTCAGGTTTATATGTAGGTTATGGTTCAACAAAATTAGGTTCTAGAAATTTCCAGAACTAGATGTCTTTACAACATGTTCATTGATTTTATCATTACGGTCCAGAATAGACAAGTATTCTTCAAGATTTTAAATGGAAGATTTGGGGTCATGTGGATCAGTTTCATCAAACTTGATGTGAACAGATTCTTCCACACATTTGGTTCTTTTATTAAAGACTCTATAGGATTTTCTAGTTAATGAATAACCATGAAAAATTCCTTCATCACTCTTGGAAGCAAACTTTTCAAGATTATCCTTTGTATTGAAAATAAAAAAAATTCATCCAAAAACATTAATGTAATTAACCTTAGGTTTCCTATGGTTCCACAACTCATAAGGGGTCTTCCTGAGAACATGCCTAATGATGACTCTATTTATAATATAACAAGCTATATTTACAGATTCATCCCAAAAGTAAATTGGCAGGTCATACACATTAAGCATAGTTCTTGCAATATCTTGAAGGGTTATGTTTCTTCTTTCTAATATACCATTCTGTTGAGGTGTCCTAGGGGCAGAAAAGTTGTGATTATAACCATTGTGTGAGTAGTAAGATTCAAACTCAAGATTTTCGAACTCACAACAATGATAACTTCACAGGTTTATAATCTTAAGTCCACTAAGGTTCTCTACAGACTTGGAATATTTAATAAAGTAAGAACAAGATTCACTTTTGTGAGCTAAGAAGTATACCAAAGTGTACCTAGAAAAGCCATCTACTAAGACATAGACATAGTTCTTCCCATTTAAACTAGAAAATCTAGAGGGTCCAAACAAGTCCAACTAAACCAACACGAGGTGTTGAGAATTTGAATCTTCTTTCTTTGATTTAAAATAAACTTTATGTTGTTGTCCCTTTTGACAGTGATTACAATCTTTCTTAGCTGGGAATTCAAGTTTAGGTAGGTATCTAACTATGTTCTTTTGAGTCAGTTTTCCAAGTGAATGAATGTTGGAGTGTCTTAATCTTCTGTTCCATACCCATGACTCTTTATTAAAATCATTTTATCATGTAATGTTTTGTTTAGATAAAGAATTCAAATCAAGTGCCAAAACATTTTCACTTATCAAAGCAAAAAATACTAAAACCTTTTTAGAATTAAAAACATTACAAAAATAATTTTCAAATTTAACATTGAAACTATAATCACACAATTGAGAAATACTTAATAGATTATATTCAAGTCCGTCAAAAAATAAAACTTTGGAAATTTAAACTGAATTAGTGTTACCAATCTGGCCTGCGCCGATGATTTCTCATTTAGAGTTATCACCAAAGGTGACATGGCCTCCATAAACATTGATTAGACTCTTGAAGCATGATTAATATCTAGGCATGTGCCTTGAACATCCACTGTCCATGTACTATAAATTCTTATGGGAAATTTTCAAGCAAGTCTCCAACAAAACAGGTTTAAACATAAAATGATTTTGGTACCCAGATTTTCTTGGGTCCATACAGGTTAGAAATCAAAGCTGTAGGTACCCAGATTTGTCTTATGGGTCTTAAATGATTTACAGAATCAATTGATTTTTAAGGATAAAATTTATTTCATCTATATCCAATTGAATAACTAGATGAAGCATATGAATTTCTAGAACTAGAATTAGCAGCATTCTGCCCATATTTAGGAATAAATCTTGTTTTAGTAATCTGTCTCTTTCCAGGATGATACCCTATAGCAGTGGTATGTTTTGGTGAAAGTTGTTTTCCTAGAATTTTTATAAGAGTATCCTTTCCATTTTTGAATTTCTCTAAGCCCTTAACTTAATTTCACCTTAGACAATTTCAGTTCAGTATTTTTCATATGTAACTGAGCATTTATTTCCTTTTCTATATCAAGTGAAGATTTAACAGAGCTGGTCAAAGCATGATATTTCTGTAAGTCTTTATACGTGTCCTTCAATTCATTACAAGTTTCTTCTAGTACGTTAAAATATTCAAACAACTCTTCACTAGACATATTTTCAGATTCATAATCAGAATCAACTCCAAAATAATAAGAATTTAAAGCAAGAGTATCCAATGTTACCTCAGACGTGTTTGTCATAAAAGACATGTTAGAACAATTATTTTCAGAATCAGAAACTTCATGTTTCTTCTTGAACTTTAACTTTGTACAGTCTTATTTCACATCTCCTTTACTTTTTCACTCATAGCAGACAATGTCATCACTTTTATCAGGCTTCTTCAGATCCTTCTTCCAATGACATTTGTTGTGATACTTTTCTTTATATTTTTATTTTATGAAGAATTTCTTCTTCTTGTAGAACTTCTTAAATCTTCTAGCTATTTGAGACATGTCAACATCACTGTCAAATGTACTCTCATCGCTACGTGATCTTTCAGTTGGTATGTGAACTTTCTCCTTGTCCTTGCTCTTTGAAGCAGATGTCTTGAAGGCTACTGACTTCTTCCTTGGTTCATAATCTTCTTCCTTGTTTACTTTCTATTCTTATTCATACATCATAAGCTTACTAATTAATTCCTTAACATGTAGTGAACTTATATCACATGATTGTATTATTGAAACATATGTGCCTCTCCATCTTTCTGGCAGACATTTAATATTCTCATAATCTGCTCTTTTGCAGGAACATCTTTTCCAAGTGAGCTCATAGTGTTGACAATCTCATTGAACCTGAGATACATGTTAGAAATAGGTTCATCAGGCTTCATTTTAAAATTATCATACTTAATAGTATAGGTATTAAATATCAATTCATTAACATTGGTTGTTCCTTCATGGGAGATAGCCAAAGTGTCCCATATTACATAATCTGTTTTACAAGCAGATATGTGATTAAATTCTTTATCTCCTAAAGCAAAATACAGGGCATTCATTTATTTACAATTATTATTGTAATCAGTTTTTGTAGGTTCATCCCAAGTAGTTATTTCAGTATCCGGAATCTTATATTGAGTCTCTATAGCAGTCTAGATGTCAAATCCCATACCCTTTAAATGAATTTTCATTTTATGTTTCCACTGGACATAATTTGTACCATTAAAGAACGATGGCTTGTTGGTAGCAGCACCTTCCAGTCTATTATCCATAATCATATTTTAGAAAATATATTTAAAGAGATAAAATTTAGAACTAACGTAAATTTAAGATCTTTAAGATACAACTAAAATCACAGTTGAAAAACACTGTATTTGGAAATCCTTTATAAATAACAAACAAACTTTGATACCAAATGTTGGTCGGAGTGGATACTCAAGTGAGGGTGAATTGAGTTCAAATTAAAAATTTCTGTTAAAAATAATTCTATTAAAATCCCCCAATTAAAAACAATGTTAAACTGTAGTGAATTTGTAAAAATGTAAGGGTTTGAATAGGTTCTCAAAAGAATTATTAGGTCTCAGTTAATTTAATTAGAATATTAAATTAGCTTTTGAAACTAACATACTAATTTACAATAGTAACAAACACTTGCTAGATTAACTATCAAAGTAATTTTAAAACAATTTTATATTTCAATGTAATTAGCAGTGGAATATTCAGTGTAGGATAAAAACAAAGTAAAACACAACAGTTTTAAAACAAGTGGATCAGTCTCAGTCTGAGACTTATTCCTCTCAAGAAAATTATATATATTTTGATCCACACCCTGGATCGCGGTAAACAACAGTACAAAGAATGTCCAGGTACAAAGACCCCTACCACAGTTCTATGTTTGAAAACAAAACAATAGCACACTGGCTGTCCAAGTCCTACTGGACCTCTACCACTATCCACAGTGGGATAAAAAAGTGTTATAGAAGGTTTGTGTAAGGATTTATAAATCCTCCAGTTTAGCACACGAGACAGTGTGTGTATAAAATATACAGAGTACGTACGCTGCTCAAAATGTAAATAAAAGAATCACTGAGAGAGTAGATATGAGTTTTAGAATGATCTAGTGATGTGAAGTGCAGCTCTGGACTCCTTTGATTGATTAGGAATTCTTCTGAGTCCTTCTCTGGTTTTTTTTCTAAAAAACAGAGTGTTGTTTTCTTCAAGGTCAGTTTGATCAGCTAGAGTGTATAAAGAGCTCATTGTAGTTCTTCACTCCTTGTATAAGTTGGAGCTTGTGTTCTCTTCTAGAATAAATGGCTTAGTGTATGTCATGTGTTCTTCCAGTATGGATGTATCCTTTCTTTCTGTGTGTATGCACCACTTTTTAGCACTCTTTAGCCCTTATTTCGCACTTCTTTTTTTTGCACGACCTTTTCCTTCCTTTAATATATTTCAACTCTAGTAATAGGAATGATTACCTTTTTAAAGGTATGAGGTACGGTTCCCTGACATGCCAACAACTATCATTAAATAACATTAATTGCTTCAAAATCATCAAATATGACCGTTTCTTAATTAAATAAATATAAATTGTGTTTAAGTAGTCTGGACTGGTTAGCATTAATTTTATCAGTAGCTCTCTTTCGGTAGACTTGTAACGGAGGACTTTGTATAGCGGTGAGATTCCTATTGGTAGCTCTCAGTTCTTGTAACGGTAGCTCCTTGTATCGGTAGCTGTCTGTTGGTAGCTCTTCTTGTCTATCAGTAACTCTCTTGTACCAGTAGCTTTGTATCGGTATTTGTTCATCTGTCTGGTTGTATCGGTAGGTCCTTGTATTGGTAGATCTTTCTGTCTGTCTGTCTGTATCGGTAGCTTGTATCGGTAGACTTTGTATCAGTAGAAATTTATCGGACTTCATAGTGGTAGACTTACTCTAATAGTAGCTCTGATGTAACAGTATCTCGTATCAGTAGACTTTTGTATTGGTAGCCCGTGCAGACCGGTAGCTCTTTTCTATACCAGTGAATAAGTGTATATCGGTGGACTCATGAACACCGGTCGACTTGTTCTATCAGTAGCTCTATATATCGGTGACCTTTGCTTATCGGTGACTAGATCTATCGGTAGACTAAGTACCGGTGGGTCTATAACGGTTACCCAACACTTAACTACTTAACTGTTCTATGCACAACACATCCATATTGAGTTAGAGTTAATTAAAAGTATGAACAAACATGTATAAACATGGATTAACATATTCTAATGATTATTTAGATATGTATCATATATATATATATAGGATTATAAGCACATGTCGAGATTTTCAAAACATATTAAAGAATGGTTGGGATTATCAAAACAGGTGTGGTCAACATTATCATTCTGAAATTTTTTGAGCACAAAGGAGGAAGCCCGTGTACCTAGGTGGGGCGGATGTGTACTAGTACGACTAGTGGACCAGATGGGTTTTGTCCCTATTTCACCTAGAATTTGGATAATGAAATCTCTAACTAAACTATATGGATTATTATTGGGGACAACTAGGATATTGGTATGTTCCCTACTAGTGGGTCCTGCACGAAAACAAATTTTACTATGGTTACTTAACCCCAAGGTACGAGGAACATGGGGCCCGAGACTATCTAGTGCCTAGGGTGTTCCCGATTTTGTTGGTCATTTTATTTTTGGTATTTTCCCTTGTATTAGGGTATTTTTGGTAGTAAATTACAGTATCTAGTATTTAAATTTAAATATTTCGACATTCTGAATTTTTTTTATTGAAAACTGTTTTCAATTGAAAGTTACATTTCTTGGAATTTTAACACTGATTTTCTTTGAGTTTTAAATCTGCTTGATTTTTCACATTGTTTTGAATGATATTTTGAATCATTGGGTTGTATCCTATTGGGCTTAGTCTCACACCCTACTTACACCCCTTGGGTGTAAGTAGACTTGGTTATGTTTGACTCAAGTAAAGGAAAGGTTAAGGGTGATGGCAGTTTCGGGTGTTAGTCCCCATCCTTAGGGCGGAGTTGTGGAGATGGCTTGGGGGTGATGACCCCTTGTCATGTAAAGTCCATGGGGTTGTTTTGTTGCTATTTCATTGTGTCTTTGGACCTTTTGTATTTCATTTGAACTTATTTTTTCTATTCTGTATTTTTGTATAAACCTTGCTGGTATGAATTTTTCAGGTTCATTTTATCAATTATTTTTTATGTTTTATGTATACATGTCCAGGTAAATAATTTCCAAACAAAGATAAATGATACCCAAGAACTTGTTCTAGCACATGCGGATAGGGAATGCCCTTTAGACCTTGTCATGGGCTAGTATTGGTGCCAGTATTGGTGGTGACCAGATTCGGTTCGGGACAAAATGGCATCAGAGGAGGTTAAAGTTTTTGGGTTATATTGCTATATTGGGATGAGTCGGGATAGACAGAAGATAGGACTGTTAGGGATTGAGATTTTGGTTGTGATTAGGGTGTATGTACCTCACCTCTCATTTCAGACCTTTAGTCACCAAGGGATGTTGCAATTTATGGTTTGGCTTCACTTCCGGGTGAGACGGGTGGGCTGCAGACCACATGTGGACATCATGCGGATGTGGAGTAGTTGTTTCTTTTATTACTGAAATGTGTTTAGTTTATTTATATTTGATTTGTTTGATTACAAATTTCATAATTTTGGTATTTAATATTGTTTTGTGATTGGTGCATTTTGTAGCAACATGCCTCCCCGTAAAGCTCACACGCGTCCATAGGAGGAAGCTGGAGAGAGTTCTCCCACACCGATTGATCAGAGGCTCATGGAGGCTGTGTTTCAGGTTATCCATGATTTGGGACAGGGACCAACTCCTATTAATATTCATGTTAGGGAAGAAGTGACAGGTCCTAGAAAAGATAATGCACAAGAGATTCTGAAAAACCCGCCTCTTACCTTCCAAGGTAACTCATAACCTCAGGAAGCAGAAGAATGGATCGAGAATATTGAGAGTATGTTTGAGTTCCTGGAAACACCCGAGGAGCTTAGGGTGAAGTGTGCCTCATTTCTGTTGGAGGGTCCCAGCTGTAAGTGGTGGGAGTCAGTGCTTCAGGCTATGAAGAATGAGCAGATGCATTGGGGAGATCTCAAGGTTGTCTTCAATGAACAGTACTTCCCTGTGTTGTTGGCGTATGCCAGGTCTAGAGAGTTCATGGAACTTGTTCAGGGGAATCTATCTGTGATGGAGTACGCCAACTGTTTCACTGAGTTTGTTCGGTATGCTCTATAAATTGTCTCTAATTAGTAGGAAAAGGCCCAGAGGATTGAGAAAGGCTTGCAACTAGAGATATACTCCTAGGTGTTCTTGTTTAAGCTGAGGACCTATGATGAAGTCTTCGATCGAGAGTGAATGGTGGAGATTGATAGGAAAGTCAAGACTAGTTTCTATGGTTCAATATCAGCAGTGGGAAGTGGCATCTCCTCAAAAAAGAAAAAGAACCAGGAGGATCATGTAAAGAATGGAGGAGTAAGTTTGGGGCACTCTTCTAGGAAGTTTTCATCAACGACTTATGATGCGATATCGGTCGTGTGCCACCAGTGTGGGAAGACTGGGAACATCCAACCAGCATTTCCACTTCCTCCTAAGATTTGTTACCAGTGTGGAGGTATGGGGCATTTTCAGCGTTTCTGCGGTGTGGCATGTCCACTTCCGAGTGGGGCAGGGTCAGTGGCTTGAAGAGGAGTGCCAACACAGTCCGAGGTGTAGAGGACTGGGGGATCTCGATTTTGTAGTCGTGGTGGTAGGGTTGGGACATCTTCTGGGCAGAGCTAGTTCAGGTCACAACCACATACTAGTGGTCATCCTCAGGGAGATACTGGACATCTCCATGCATTGGATCAGGCACCAGCAGGATCAGAGGCGGGTCTATTGACAGTTCGAGGTACCATTCTGATCACATCTTCTATAGCTACTATAATTTTTGATACTATCACCTATGTTTCATTTATTTATACCTGTTTTGTGTACATGGTGAATTTTCCAACTGATTTGATGTCTTTCACGGTGGAGTTGGTGACACCGCTGGGAAAAAAGGAGCAGGGTCTCAGGTGCCCATCGTGTGCGCTTTCTGTTTCAGGGGTTGAGATGGAGTGGGACCTCCAAGTTCTAGATATGGAAATTTTTGGCATAGTACTTGGAAAGTATTGGCTAATACAATTCTAGTAACACATTTATTGCAACTAGCGATGAGTTATTTTCACGGAACCTGATGGGAGTCGTCAGGTTTTTTGGGGAGAATGGGAACCTCGGTCGGGTTGCGCAGGACCTCCACTCCCAGATTTGGGAAGTCTTACCTTCCAGTTATCATCGCTCATGCAATAGGATGATGATATTTCTCATAGAGTTGCAATACATCATGTGGAAAATGAGTTTCCGGAGGTATTCCTGGATGATTTCTCAGGTTTTCCAATGATGCAGGATGTGGAGTTTTCGATTGATTTGGCACCGGGAACACAGTTGATATCTATTTCCTCTTATCACATGGACCCTACAAAGCTGAGGGAATTAAAGATATAGGTAGAAAACATATAATCCAAAGGACTCATTTTCCTGAGTGTCTCTCCCTCATCTGCACCTATGTTGTTCATGAAAAAGGCCGATGGATCCCTCCGGTTGTGCATTGACTACTGGAAGCTGAATAAGGTAACAATTAATAACAAATACCATTTTCAAAGAATAGATGATTTGTTCGATTAGTTTAAGGGGGAAAAGTGGTTTTCAAAAATAGACTTGCATTCGGGCTATCCTCAGCTTAGGGTGAAGAAGTCAGATATCCCATAGATAGCCTTCCGAAGCAAGTACAGCCACTTTGAGTATTTGGTCATGCCCTTCAGATTGACCAATGCTCCAGTGGTATTTATGGCACTCATGAATAGGGTGTTTCATCAGTATATTAATTACTTCATTGTGGTGTTTGTGGATGACATTCTAGTATACTCTGGATCTAAGGAGGAACACGAACATCACTTGAGGATCATATTGGGTACATTACGGGATCATCGCCTCTATGAAAAGTTGTCGAAGTGAACTTTCTAAATCAGTGAAGTGAGATTTCTAGGGCATGTGATCTTGGAGCATGGAGTTTTAGTGGACCCCGATAAGATCAGTGGGGTCATTTTTTGGGAGCAATTGAAGAATGTATTTGAGATCAGGAGTTTCTTTGGCCTGGCTGGTTATTACATGTGATTCGTTCGAGATTTCACTCGGCTTGCTTCACCGATGATTGTGATCACTCAGAAAGGGGTGAAATTTATATGGGATCTAGAAGTCAGGCATCATTCATGGAGCTAAAGAGGTGGTTGACTACCGCCCCCATTCTGATTTTTCCAAAGGCTGGAAAAGGATATGTGGTCTATTATGATGCTTCAGGTATGGGTCTTGGGTGCATGCTTATGCAGGATGATCATGTGGTGGCATATGGCTCTCACCAACTCCGACCACATGAAAATAACTACCCTACCCATGACTTGGAGTTGGCAGCAGTGATGCATGGTTTGAAGACTTGGCATCACTACCTCTTTGGGGAGAATTTTGTGGTCTACTATGATCACAAAAGATTAGCCTATATCTTCTTACAGAAAGACCTCAACTTGAGGTAGCATCGCTGGATCGAGTACTTGAAGGGGTTCGACATTGACATTGTCTATACCCCAGGCAAGGGTAATGTGGTGGTAGACGCTTTGATCAGAAGAGCTCCAGTTCATGTTTTTAGGAATTATAGTGATGAGTGGACATTGATGGGGCTCTTTTCTTAAGTGCATGTGGAGACTAGGGAACACCGTGTAGGGGTATTCTTGGAAAGTGTCCAGTTGACTCCTTATCTATTGGAGTTGATTCAGCCGGAACAACCTAGTGATGATTTTTGTTAGTGTTCGAAGTAGTTTCATCATGGTGGGGAGACATCCTCTGATTGGTCATCATCTCTTGAGGGCATCTTGTGCTTCTTGAGCCGTTCGGTAGTGTCGTTATCTCTACAGAAAGTGGTGATTGAAGATAGCCACCAGTCTCATTGGGTTGTCCATCTGGGTGCCACTAAGATTTATTATGATGTACGTTGTATGTTTTGGTGTCCTGATATGAGACGGGACACAGCAGACATTTTGTCGAGATGCTACACATGCCAGCAGGTGAAAGAAAGGCACCAAAGGCCCTCCGATTTTCTCCAACCACTACCCATTCCAACCTGGAAGTGCGAAGAGGTCGCCATGGACTTCATTGTTGGCTTACCTTGTAAACCTCGAGGTAATTATTCCATTTGGGTGGTGATTGATCGTCTGACCAAATCATCCCACTTCATTCTGATAAAAGATGCAACTAAAGTGGATGAGTTGGGCCATTTGTATCTTCAGGAAGTAGTGAGACTCAATGGTGTACCATCATCAGTTGTCTCAGATAGAGACCCCCGATTCACTTCCCGATTTTGGGAAGGCCATCATAAGGCCTTGGGTTCTTAGATTAAGATGAGCATGACATACCACCCTCAGACGGATGGTCAGATAGAGCGGGCGAATCAGATTTTGGAAGACATGCTTCATGCATGTGTCCTAGACATTGGAGGTTCTTGGGATAGACATTTGGGATTGGATGTGTTTTCTTATAATAATAATAGTTACCAATCCTCAATTCTAATGGCCCCTTTTTAGGTGCTGTAAGGTTAGCCTTGTCAGTCCCCCCTATGTTGGGCTGAGGTAGTAGAGACTTCACTGTTGGGGCCGAGCCTTGTGCAGGAGACTTCTGAGAAAGTCAAGTTGATTAGGTAGTGCTTATTGACAGCTCAGAGTCATTATAAATCTTATTCTGACCAGAGGCGTCAATACATAGAGTTTTCTGTGGGTGATAGGGTATTCTTGTATGTGGCCCCTCATCGATTGGGGAAGTAAGGTAAGCTGATGTTGTGGTATGTCAGGCCCTTTGAGATCACTAAGCATATTGGAATGGTGGCATACAATATTGCTTTGCATTATCAGTTGAAATCCATCCATGATGTCTTCCATGTCTCCCAGTTAATGAAATACAACCCGGATCCATCCCATGTGTTGATTTGGGAAAAACTGGAGCTAGAGTCTGAATTGTCTGTTATTTAGCAGGCAGTGAAAATAGGGCCAAACCATGAGCTCAATTCCAGATATAAAAATAAATTTTATTTCTTTTATAACATTTAAATTTTTCAACATTTTCATCCATTCAAATTATTAAATGTCCTCCCATGACATGATAACTCCACCATTGTAATTTGGATCCTTTATAAATCCATAAAAAATGTGTAAATGTGTTTTTATTTAATGGATTGGGCCTACCCGGAAGCCCAATTCCAGTTTTAAAAATAATTTTTTTTAATTAATAAATTAATCAATTTTAATGATTTTTAGGTGATTCTAACTCTTACCGAAGCCCATCGAACCCAACCGAGCGTCCAACCACTTTCACTACTCTTTGTATCTTTCTGCATCACCATTGAGTATAAAACATTTTAGGGTTTCTAAAATCGGCCATATTTGAGAAGGTAAGTTATTTCCATCATAACACTCTCACTTATTAATCTTTTTCCTCCATTATAGTTCTCAATGACCTCTGAATCCATCTTCAAACCTCTCTTGAAGTATTTGCTGTTTATAATTTCAGATACCGGGGTATTTGGGGAGATTCTTTATGATCCCCCAAGTAAGTGAGTCTCTTCCATTCCTCTTTCAAATTTCATAGGGTGTCATTCTATTTGATTGAAGTTTAATCCCTTTTACTTGAGGTACCAAATAACCAAAAGGTATTATTTCGAACATAGGGTTTAACCTTGGGTTTTCTTCTTCCAATTTGGGGGTTTTTGGTTTGTTCTAAGTCCCTCTTGGTGCGTTGGTGGTGTGACTTGATTTTCGCACATTGATTCAAGAGTTTCCATTACTTTGGTAGGTGATTAAATGTTGTATGAAATCCTTGTGACATTACTACTAATTTTAATATGTTTTAATGTTTAACCCATTTATTTGGTGCTTCAAAAATTGGTTTTAGTAGTGTTTTTAATGAAAGTAAATTTTAAGGGTCAATTTCATATGAAATTAATTTTTTTTATATAAATCATTTATTGGTTGATTAAGGGAAGAAATTTAATTAATTATTTGAAAATATTAAAATTTATTAGGGCTGAAAATAATTTTTTAAATGTTATTATTCTTTGTACGTTGCTGTGATATTGGTTTGTGTGACATTTGTTATGATAACGGTTATTGAGTACCGATTTGGTGTTGAATTGGGTGTTTTACATGGGTATTCTATGTGTTGCTTATTGGGATTGTTTTATAGCTTATGTAATGAGTTTAAATAAATGTTTAGGGTGTGTTTGATTCTGTTTTGATAAATATGAGTATGAATATGGTGTTCAAGTGGGGTTTTCAAAGAGTTTTGGGTGCAAAACAATGAATGATTTGGAGAAGTTGTTTTGTTGAAACTCAAAGAGTTTTGTTGTGTGTTTTAAATGGTATAAAATTTTTGTAGCTACTATACTGACTATATGTGACCATTAGTGGTGTTTTATATGAAAATGGATATATATATATATATATATCACTCTGAAATTGTTTGAGCAGAAAGGGGGAAGCCCGAGTACCTAGGTGGGGCGGATGTGTACTAGTACGACTAGTGGACCGGATGGGTTTTGTCCCTGTTTCACCTAGAATTTGGATAACGACAACTCTAACTAAACTATGTGGATTATTATTGGGGACCAATAGGATATGGGTATGTTCCCTACTAGTGGATCATGAATGAGAATGGATTTTACTATGGTTACTTTACACCAAGGTACAAGGTACATGGGGCTCGAGACTATCTAGTGCCTAGGGGTGTTCCTGATTTTTTTTATCATTGTATTTCTGGTATTTTCCCTTGTATTAGGGTATTCTTGGTATTAAATTAAATTATCTACCAATTCTATTTAAATTTTTCAATATTCTGAACTTTTTATTGAAAACTATTTTCGATTGAAAGTTACATTTCATTGAATTTTAACACTGTTTCTCTTTGAGTTCTAAAACTGCTTGCCTTTTCACATTGTTTTTTTATCTTTGAAATCATTGGGTGGTATCCTGTTGGGATTAGTATCACACCCTAGTTACACTCCTTGTGTTTAAGTAGACATGGTTAAGTTTGACTCAGGTAAAGGAAAGGCTAAGGGTGATGGCAGATCAGGGTGTTAGTCCCTATCCTTTGGGCGGAGTTGTGGAGACGGCTTGGGGGTGATGACCCCATGTCATGTGGATTCCATGGGGATGTTTTTTCTTAGTTTCATTATGTCTTTGGACCTTTTGTATTTCATTTGAACTTGTATATTCAGTTCTGGGTTTTTGTTTAAACCTTGCTGGTATGAATTTTTCAGATTCATTTTATCAAATATTTTTGATGTTTTATGTATACATATTCGGGTAAATTGTTCCCAAACCAAGATATATGATACCCAGACACTTGTTACAGATCATGGGGATAGGTAATTCCCTTCAGGACTTGTCACATACTAGGTTTGGTGCTGGTATTGTTGGTGACCAGATTCTGTTCGTGACACACATAAATTATATGTCTGTTATAAATTAGATAGTGATGTGGGAATGTTTAGGTTGAAATAATTTCATTAAAACAACCTCGTATATTAAGGATACTAGTGTTGTTATACATTAATATAAAAAATAAATTTTAATGGTGGAAAAATAAAATAAATGAATAGACTTGAGAGGATACATTACCTCTTAATTAGGTAACTCCTTTTTGTTAGTGGCTAAAGGATTCATTGGAATTCCTTATATCCAAGTGAAGGATTCTTGGAGTAAGGTATGATTTTTGGGAAGTTTATTGGGATGGTCTTGTCCAATCCTAATAGGTTTGAGAAGAGTGGGTGTGTGGGAGTGTTGGTGGCCTTCTATAGGGAAGGAAAATGACACACTCATAATTTTTTAAAGCAAGTTTGGTGTACACATTTTATTATGGAAAAAAATTCATAAAAAACAAACATAAATAAATAATGGATGGTATATGTCTGGAAACTAGCTAGAAAATGGTTTTTGGACTATTAGATAGGTCATTTGTTCCTCTAAGATTATGTTTTAGTCTTTAATTAAGCTTAACTTAACCATAATCACAGTGATGAATTCCAATCACTTTTACTAATCATTTTGGTAAAAAATAAACATGATCCAATTAGAAACTAAATATTATACTGATTACAATGGTGTATGGATTATTTTCTAAATCCAGTTCACATAGGTGAAAAAATTATAATTATTCCTAATCATGTAGAGGGGACGAAATTAGGGGGATTTAACGTAGAAAGATGTTCAAAAGTTTATTAATTTTTTGTACTAAATTATAAAGTGAAATTGATTCTAATGACCTAAATTGTATTAATAAATGTATAAATTATATTATGTGACCATAAGAATTTTAAAATATAATTTAACATTACTAATTATTTAAACATAAATAAAATTTTTAACATTAAAGTTGTATTTTTCAATAATCCACAAAAAATAAAGTTTCTTAGAAAAATCCCAAAACAATCACCCTAATATTATTTAGAAATTATAGATTATGAAATTAAGTTTATTTTTTATATTCAATTTATAAATGTGTCTTAAATTAATTTTATTATTTGTCACAGAAGGACACTAAAAGAAATTTACTCATGAAGAAAATATTTTTAAACATATAAGAACTTTAGCAAAAATCATATCATTCATTTTCAATACATTTTATGTATATAAGACAATTATAAACAATATTTTAAAAATAGTTATTACTATTTTTATTACTTTGTTTAACATCAAGTTTATAATTATCTCATTTAAATAACTATAAAATTGTGTTTCTTAGTAACATCTTCGTTGTTTGTAATTTACCCAAATTCAGTGCTCCATGTAATGTATTCCAAATTCATGTTCCATGATACATATTCCAATTTAGTTTCATGTGAAATTAATTTTTTAATTAGTTCGTTGAAATAAAAAAATTTAAATAAAATTTATTTAAAAAATGTCAATAAAAACTCAGGGTGTTACATTATACACCTTTTTAAATTAATATCACCATAAAAATGTGTCCCTTAGGTAAAAAAAAGTTGAGAATAATAATGCTTCATCATATAATCATGTTCCCAAATAGATTCTTCTAACTAGTGATTTCCCTACGAAAATTTTACTAGGTGAGTGGTCTTGTTTCATAGAAATTTCTCTATAAGATCTAGAATTATAATAGGTTGGTCCTTATAAGAAATATCATGCTCTTTCATTGTAAACTCTGAGTTCAATACATTTTAAATTTCTGGAATGCACTTCCTTCGAAGAGATACATATAACACATAATGGACTCAAAGTATATTTAATGAAAGTTCCAAATGATAGGAAACCATCCCAACCCGATCAATAATCTCAAAGGAACTGATATACCTAAGGCTTAGTTTCCCTTTCTTCCCTAATATCATAATGTTATTCTAGGATGATATTCGTAGAAACACTATTTCCCCAACTTCCAATTCCAGATCATGCCGATGGTTATCAGCATAATATTTTTTTTCATCTTTAGCTATGTTGATATGCTATGGAATTTTTCTAGACTTCTTATCCATTTCTTCAGCAGTATTAGGTTTCAATATATTTCTTTCTATAACTCCATCCCAATATACTGGATCTCTTAATTTTTTCCCATAAATGAATTCATAAGGTGTGATATAAATTTAAGATTGAAAGATACTTTTTTAAAAAAACTGAACAAGAAGAAGGTGTAGATCCTAGCCACCTTAGAAATTCAGAGAATATGTTCTCAATATATCCTCTCGGGTTTGAATTTTTATTTCAAATTGACCATCTATCTGAGGATGATCTGTAGTGATAATACTGAATTCTGTATCATGTTCTTGTTGAAGGATTCACCATAACATTGAGCTAAACCTTGGATCCTAATCTAATAAAATATAATGTGGCACTCCATAGAACCGTACCAATTCCTCAATTTATATCTTGGAATGTTGATCCAAATAGAAGTATTCTTTGATAGCAATGAATTTTTTTGACTTAGTATGGTGATTGACTACCACCCAAATAGAATTTAACCCTTTTGAGGTTTTTGGTAGTGCAATGATAAAATCCATAGTAATTTTCTCCCATTTCCATTATCATTTGGGTAATGGATGAAACATCCCCTATGACTTTTGTCATTCATCCATAACTTATTGGCATACCAATAACATAGATACAAAATATAAAATATCTATATTCATGAAATTCCACTAGAAGTATTCATTCATGTCCCTATACATATCCATTCTTCAAGGTTGAGTAGAGAATGAATAACTATGAGCTTCCTCTCATATCTCCTATATTAAATCTGGTATAGAAGGAAAACATACATGGTTACAAAACCATATAATTCTATCCTAAATGTGTTAAAACTCAGGAACATTTCTAACTTTCTTCTTCATCTCTTTATCTTCCATCTATGATAGCTGAATCTTTACTGGGATAGAGGTTTGTACATTAAATTGAGAAAGATAAGGTCCCCCACCCCTCATTTAGGATTGATATATCCATCCTTTTCAAATAAAAAATATTGTATCTTTTGTGATCCTTATCATGGATAATTTAGCATGATCATTTTGACTCAATGTATCGGCCACCTTGTTCACATTCCCGTGTTGATAATTTATTGAGCAGTCATAATCGTGTATCAACTCAAACCATATTATCTATAGCATGTTGAACTCATTTTTATTGAATACATTTTTCATACTATTATGTTCAGTGTGTATATTACACTTTTATACATTATAATAATACCTCCATATCATTAAATCCAAAATTACCACTGCTAACCTCAAATCACAAGTTAGGTAATTTTGATCATGAATCTTAAACTTCCACGTGGAATAAGTGATAACCATGATATTATTTATACGAACATATCCCAATCCCTTCTTTGATGCATCACTAAAGATTACAAACCCTTCCCCATTACAGGGTAATATAAGCACAAGTTCACTGACTAAACTTATCTTCAGTTACATGAAATTTTTCCCACATTAATCAATCCAGAGGAACCTGAAAACCTTCCAATTAAACTTGGTCACATTATTAGATATTTGTGAAAAAATATCAACAAAACATCTGTAATATCCAACTAAACCATAGAGGCTACTGATCTCAATCATTATGGTTGTTCTAGAATATCATTCAATAGCCACCATCATTGATAGATCTACTTATATTCCATCAATTGAGATTATTTACACTAAAAATGATACCTTTTTGCAGAAAAAAATAACACTTTGTAAATTTTTAATATAGATTATCCTTCCACAATGTATTTAGTACAATTATCAAGTGGTCTTCATGCTCTTCTTTTTCCATTGAATTAATAATAATGTAATCTATAAATACAACCACAGAATAATTTAGGTAATCACTAAAGTCACTATTATTTAAATCCCTGAAGACATTAGTAGAATTAGTAAGACCTAAATGCACCACTACATATTCATAATGTCTATAATGTGTGTGGAATGTCCTCTTAGTTTTATCCTATTTCTTGATCTTCAATAGATGATATCCATAATGAATTTTGAACTTTGGAATGTATCCAGAATCATATAATTGATAAAACTAGTCACCAATACAGAGGAGATCATACTTATTCTTGATTTTGATCTTGTTAAAATATCGATAATCAATATAGGGTCTCATTGATCTATATTTTTTCAAAAAGAACTGGTTCACCCAAAGATGACACACTCATCCTAATGAATACCTTATCATGGTTTTCTTGATGTTTCTTTTTCAATACATGAAACTTAATTAGGATGGTTCTATAATGAGTCTTTGAAATTAGTGTAGAACTACGTATAAGTTCTATTTAGAAGTCAACATCATGTTTCAGGGTCAAAATAGGAAACTCTTTAGAAAATATATCGATAAAATCCTGAACAATAGGCATATCATCGTTGTCGATTTTATCCCCAACCATTTGAGATAAACATCCCTTTTGATTGTGAATTAAGACCCAAACACTAGATGTAATAACCATAGGAATTTTATTCTTGTCATCACATTGATGGATGATCATAAGAGGGTTAGAAATATCAAATTTAACTTCCCTTCCCTTACAATTGATGTGTGATTTTTAAAGAGAATAAAAATCCATGCCTATGATGAAATCATATTTAACAAAAGGAAGAATGACAAGATTTGTAGGAAGAAAATTTCCACCAACATCAACCAGAGTGGAGTCATAAACTCAAGAAGAAAAACTCTTACCATTAGGTGTTTTCACATATAATTCTACTTCTAATTGTTTGGGTGTAATCCTAACACCCTTGAAAAATTATTTAGATAAAAAAGTGTTGTTAGGTCGAGAATCAAAAATTAAATTACTAGTTATAGAGTAGATGGTAAGTGTACCTTTCATAATGTTGTTATTTCACCCATGATCAGAAATATTTATGGTATTATATTTATCATTTTCCCTCATCTTTAGAGGTTTTTGACATCAATCATCGTCACTGGGCCTTGGGTTTGGTAAGTGGATAACATAAGGCCAATTCCTTGTACCCTTGTAGCACTGAATTGTGGGAGGTGCATTATATGTTGATTTTCCCCATTTACAATTTTAGTTAATGTATTCCCATAACATATAAAATGAAATATTGGATGGCCTTCCCTTCGACGCAAAAAAACATTTTTTATAACTCCTATGTCAATTTCATCCATTCTTCTTCCCACACTTAGAGATTAAATGGAATCTCATATTCTTCTCTTAATGGTATTCATTTACCTTTAAACTCCATCTTCCTCCTATTATCAAAAACATTAGATTGATATGTGTCTCAAACCACTATTTTATCCTGGATTCCACAATAAACAATCTCTTCATATCTACTATAGTCTCTTATGTACAATTTCATTCTATGAATTTTTTTAATCCAATAATGAACCTATCACTTTTAATTTTGATTTAGATGATAATTATAGAAGTGTACCTCGTACGACCCATGAAACTAGCCTTGTTGGTACAAAAAAATTCATCACCAATTCTTATCAACATAAGAAAATATTTCTCTATCCTAGTATATAGAATCTGAGGAAATTACTAATTGAAAAATATGTTCATGAACTTACCCGATCACATGGATTCAATATCATCTGGTTGTACTGTATTCTTGAGTATAGTCCACCACTAGTATACTTCACCTTCTAGATGATAAACATCCAAAATGAATTTATCATGCTCTAAACAGCAGAGAATCTAGAATATCCTTTCTATAGTACTGATCTATTGTTCAGAAACAAGTGGATCAGAAGACTCTCTGAAATAAGGTGGATGTTACCTCATGAAATACTTAATAAAATGTTGTTCCATACTTTGTTCATTTTCAAGTCTACCATGATTCATATCTTGAGAAATTTGTGTGAGCATATAAATAATGTTTTTTGTTCTTTCTCCCATAGAATTCGGATTCTATGGAAGATAATCATTCAATTGTTTGTCACAATCACCACTAACATGGTTCCATAAGGTTCCATCCATTAACCAAAACAAAAATCATGGAGTAAGAAATAATTGTTATAATGATGAACCACATAATCCTAAAAATGAACATAAAGGACTTCTAGGTTATGATGCCTTTCTTAATCTATGAATCATTAACCTTATCCTAGGTTGTTTATAGCCAACATATTTTTAAATCCTTCATGGAGGTTTGTGAAGAGTTTTTGAACTACCAAATAATATCCCATTGGAGTGTCAAACTTGGGGTGAAGTAAGGCCTGTTGTCGGGTACAAGATTACCCTGAGATAGACCAAGAACATCTTGCTAAATTTGATACCCCTAGGTACATCTATGCATAAACCACATATACTTGTAGTATCTAGATAGAGGCGTATTGTTTAGAAACCACACACTATATCCTTTAGAAAAATTACATGGCATTTTCGTATGATTTTATTTATCCTTATACTTATCCATAAACATCATTAGGGTTGTCACTATGTTTTTCTCACCCTAAATTCCAAAGGAAAACTAAACCTCTGCTTTGATACAAACTATAGTGCACCTCACTTTTTATATATTAACATTACATAAATTTCAGTGGAATACTTAAAACATTATACAAATAAACGACCAAAGACTATACTAGTATAGTGTATTTTAAAACATTGAATACATAAATGTTGGTACATTAATGAGATAAATTATCTACCACTAGGCTCTTATTGACTTTCAACCTTCTTAGACACATCGTTCAAAATATATATCATCATAACCTGGGGAAGGAAAGAAAAAAATTAGTGACCTCAATTTCTCGGTAAGGGTAAACAAGGGATATATGTAAACATAATCATGATCATAATGGTATGAGAACACGATTGTGAAAAAATAAGATCATACCTAGAATATCAAATTTCATATACATGAATCATATCATAAAACATGGTGGTTCCTAAGAAATAAATAAAATGGAAAGAAAGATCATAATCCATGAAAGCACAACATAGGAATAAAATAAGGAATTATGGAAGACACGTAAGAGTATATTATGATTTCCATATTATTAAATTCATCACTTCAAATACCATCTTGGTAGTATAGGTTAATTCCCCATACCATCTTTGTATTCATAGTTCACTCCCATGGACATCTTAGAAGCATGAGTTCACTCCCCATACCATTATAGTAGTCATGGTTCACTACCATGGACATATTAGTAGACAAGAATAATTACCAAGACCATATTTTTCTATATCATGATATATAAATCATTACCCAATGCATTTTAGGGAGATATATGTCCCACAAATATCATAGTGATATCATATATACAAGTTTTACAAGATCATAAATGACCATATAATAAACAATGAAATGAAATGGGTATTATAAAAATATAATCATATAATAATAAATGTAAAGAGATTGGTTTCATAATTAGTTCATTATGGACATAACCAGTTAAAAAAATAGGTATTCAAAAGCATATAACCCATGAAAGAGAAATAGGTTTCATAAACATCATGTCATCAAAACACAATAAATTCCAAGAAAGAATATAAATAGAAACATTGAATAATTCCCTTAAAAGGAAATAGTAACATCAATTTATTTCACCTTTTATGGGAAATAATTTTGAAATATCTTTTAAATAAATTCTTTAGGAAAATATTCTTTCATCATTGAAAAATATTTTTAAAACATAAAACCTTTTTGAAAACACTTTTTCATTGAAAATATATTTTAAAACATTTAAATGGTGGATTGAAAAAAAAAACGTTTTTAATATTATTTTCCCCTAAAAATTGGATTTAATGTTATTTTGAGAACATTTTGAATGAAAGTTTTTAAAATATTGCTTTGAAATACAACAGATTTCTGACAGGATATGGAGACAATCATATTTTACTTAAAAACATTATCATAAGTACTAAAGGATAGGAAATTGGTACTAATTCATGATTATAATTAGAATAAATAGAGAATAATGAAACTCATGATTTTTATTAACATATGGATAATAATATTTCATCAAAGGAAGCATAATCATAAACAATCTCAAAAAAAATCTGAGATTGTATCAATAAACTCTTATAACTTGGTAACATGGTATCATAATATCCATGTAAGAAAAGAAAATTATGTGAAGCATAAAATATCATGAAAATAAGTAGATTTATTATATTAAATATAGAATTTAATTATATATAGCTCAAAATGATTTAGTTTCATAACAAAACATGAGTCTCAAAGTAGGAAATCTGAGATAAAACAATTTCACTAATTGGGTAACTTTTGAATCTTAACCCCTGTGAAAGAAATAACATAAAGTAGATATGTGAATGCCCATAAATTTAATTATAAGATACATAGAATATATCCATGGTTAGTACATAATGTACACAAATGGAATGGGTGGTGAATAAATCATGTATCTCATCGAAACAAAAAGTCATATGAGATCTCATTACCATGTGTCTTGACTCTCGTTGTACTCATTCAAACCACCTGTATAATAAATAAAAATTTAGTATAAAACTTTTACATGAAAATATTACTATATATATGGTTTTATTTTCACCTTATATCACCCACTTTTGATAAATCCTTTTTTAGGTTAAACTTTAGGTAATACTCGCTTTATTCTCAGCATGTGTCTTAATTTGTTATATCTTCCATAAATTTACTTTATATCATGATTTTCATAATATAAACCATGATATAAATATCATGTATATATAGTAAATTTGTAATATAATAATATATGTATTAGATAATTATAAAATGGAAAACACCATTCATGGATATGGTAGGTTGTATGAGTGCTAGACCGCTATTTTCATTTAATTTTCATGTTGAAAGAAAGAATGTAAAAGACATATATGTATATATGTGTGTGTATATATATCATTATTAAATTAATTTTTTTTATATCATATATATCTTATATATTCACTAATACCATATTTAATAACATCCATGTATTTTATGAACAAATCATATTACTTTGAGAGGTGAGCGGATGTGGGAAAGGTGGTGGCCTTTTATAGGGAAGGAAAAGGACTCAAATAAAATGTTTTAAAACAAGTTAGGTGAACACATTTTATTACATAAAAAAGTCATACCAAATACAAATAAATCATTAATTGATGTTTTATAGGTCGAACATGTCTATCCAATGGGTTTTTGAAAGGTGGTTATGACATTTGGGCCCCTAAGATTATGTTTAGTCCCTAATTATGCTTAATTTAACCTTAATCGATGTGAATAATTCTAATCACTTTAAATAATTACTTTGGTCAAAAAAATATGATCCAATTATTCATGAAATATTATAAAAATTTAAATGGTTTATGTTATTTTCTCTAAATTCAGTTCATAGAAGTGACAAAATTAAGATTAATAATAATCCCACTGATGAGATGGAATTACTTATCTTTAAGGTAAAAATAAGTTTAAAAGTTTACAAAGTTTTTATATTAAATTTCAAAGTAAAATTGATTCTAATGACTTAAATTGTATTAATATATTTATAATTTATCTAATTATAACTTAAAATTAAATTAAAATGTTATTTATCATTAATATTTTCTCAACCTAAAAGGTTGTTTTTAACCTAAAAATATTATTTTTTACAATTCATTAAAAAATTAAGTTTCTCCTAAGAATCAAAAAAATCACCATAATTTATTTTCTAACATTTTAAATAAAAAATTATTTTTATTTTATCAAATTATATTCTGAATGTGTCTAAAATTAATTTTACTATTTTTCACAGAAGTATACTAAAAGAACTTCACTCGAGAAAATGGTATTCATAAAAAAAAGGACCTTACAAAAAACATATAATTAATTTTTAATGTGTTTCATTTCTATAAAAAAATTAAACAATATTTTAAAAGTATTTATTATTGTTCATATTACTTAGTTTAATTCCTATATTATAATTATCTCATTTAAAAAACTATAAAATGATGTTTTTTAGAATCATTGTTGTTGTGGGTGACTTATGAAAAGTTGGTGTTATGTATAACGTACACCAAGATCATGTTTTATGTCACATACAAAAATTCTATGCCATGTGAAATGAATGTTTTAATTACTTCATTGCCTTAAATAAATTAAAATTTTATTTATTTAAAAAAAGGTCCATAAATACTATTGGTGTTATAGTTTAAGTATGATAAAATTATCAAATCAATAAGGCTTCTCTAATGAGATAGATTATTCATCAATATAAATCTTTCCAAATAAATAAATATTTACAATAATTTATTTTATCATTAATTGATAACATAAAAAATTTATATAATTCCCTGATAACAGACAAAACTAAATCATCAGCTCTAAGTTGAAGTTCTACAAGACCTCATGTGTACCTCTCTAAATGTATTAGGTTTCCAACTAAGAATGAAGTGTAAAATGGTGTATTGGGTAGATTAAAACCTCAAAATCAAGTTCCATGCATTTGAATCATATTGTGAAATGAATAATAACCAAAAAAGTAATAGAGGAACAAAATAGTGACAAGTTTCATATCACGTGGAATTCCAGGTATCACAATGTTATAAAATGTTACAAACTTTGGTCTTCTAATGTTTCATTTCAATCCAATGTAATGAGATGATAAATTTTAA
Organism: Viscum album; assembly: GCA_963277665.1. NCBI lineage: Eukaryota > Viridiplantae > Streptophyta > Magnoliopsida > Santalales > Viscaceae > Viscum > Viscum album. The sequence continues at coordinate 122,670,791 of OY728138.1, read as the reverse complement.
TAAAATATTGAACCATTTTCTATATTTTATCTTTAATTGTTCATGATTTACACACTCCACCTTCTTAACTACCTATCATGGGTCCATTTCCCTTCCGTAAATACATTACCATAAAACAATATTCACACTATGATTCCCAAACAAGGTTTAATTATGAACATTATAGGAGATCACTAATGGGTTCTTAACATTACATCACATGTATAAGTAGTTTATTTTATGATAATAAGTAAATGTGAAAGATTGAAATAATCGATAACATATTGAGAGATCATGTGATAACCAATACTCTATGAACCCTATATTTTCCTTCTATGGATCATGTCTTGAGGGGAATTCATAAAGAGAGTTGTATCATGGGTCATCCATAAGGCCATTATATATCTACAGGCATCCACATGTCCAACAATACTTGGGTTGGAAAACAAGTTTATCATTCCTTGTCTCTCTCATAGGTCATAACATGAGGAAATTATATCATGTATCTTCTTTAGGTCAAGCTATAAGGTCCTCACATCCCACCTTTACCTTGGGTCGGGCATTAGGGTCATTATACCCCTACCCTCTATCTAGGTACTTCACCGTCATTGTTGTTTGTTATAAATTCTACCATCTATGGGGTAACCAATCCATGATATTACTCTTATCACATGATACTAGAAGAATAATATCCCAATGATATAAATTCACACACAACAATGAATATCACATAATGGTTCAACCATAACATATTAAGCATATGTATGGACAGTAAAACATGAACACGCGCATGATATCATTATCATGTATGGGTATAACATTCTTCAAATGGACACACATTTTCCCAATATCAAGTTAGAAATTTTTTTATAAGGGTACTATATGGTAATGAACATCTTGTGTCATGCATTTTGATTACAAACATCAATATCCACCAACATTCATCACCCAAACCATGAATGTTCACTAACTAGATCAATATTTCACTCTAGAGATCACTAAAATTAATCCAAATTCATCACAGAATGGTTTCTAGAACAATATCCCATAAGGATATGGAGTAAATACTTATATTAAATTCAAGATACCCAGTAAAACAACTGTCAATAGAAGATCAACATTTGGTCTCAAGAAAGTATAATAACTCTGTAGATCTAATGTTGATCTATCAATAATGAAATAATTCTATGTCGGATCAAGATAGTATCCATAGATCATTCCAACATCAATTTGATATATTGTCAATTCTAGAATAATGATATGATTCTGGCTAGAATAGAGAAATATTACCGCATGGAAGCTGGCAGATCGATCTAAATTTTGAACACTGAAGAGAAGAGGGAGATAGAACCCATGATGCTGCAAGAGTTCTATTCCATTTTTCTTAGTAAAAACAGGGTTTTATTATGTGGAGAATTAGGAAAAAATTTCAAGAGTAAAAAAATCGTATTTATTTTAAAGAGGTTCCCATATAAGAACCACTAAAAAGATAGTGGACCAATGTAAACCCATATAAAACTGAGACTTAAAAGACGAATTGATATTTCCCATTTCAATAATGTACACATTTATTTTTAAGTGTATAATAAATTATAACTCTACAATTATGTTTTATTTTTTAGGATTAGTGTCAATATGGGTGAACTTTTGGGAAGTTTACTATGGTGTGTGTGAGTGAGAAAAACCATATTAAAAGAACTTGTATAGGACTTTTAGGATATTAATTAGTCTAATAAGTTACTCTATTGGGTAATAGTATAAGCAGTTATGCGAATGAAACCAAGTTATTATACGAGTACCATGGGGTTAGATGACTATATTCATTTCTTGGGGAGGTATGGTCATGATTAATGGTATTATAGCCAATAAAAATCCTAATGTATGGGGGAACTTCCTAGGTTTCAAGCTTTGGTTCTCTAATAAGGGAGTTATATATTAAGGACAGGATAGTAGAAACCTTGAATATTGAGACTTTAAGGACTATTTGGTACTATCCATTTGATAAAAATTCACCTTTATTTTTTAGAGCCTAGCTAATTATAACTCAACAATTGTGATTCGTGGAAGAGAGTAGTGTCAGGATGGGTGACCTCTTGGGATGTTTCCTAGGGTCTATATTGGTGAGGATGAAGCACACTAAAACAATGCATCTTAGATTATGGGGATAGTCATTAGAATAATAAGTGACCTTGTTGGGTGATATCATATTGGTTACAAGGAAGGAAACCAAGGTATTACAGGTGAATCATGGAATTAAATGAACATATTCACATCTTAGGGAGGATGGGTCATGATAAACCATAACCTTAAATTTCTTTCTTTATGAGTTTAGAGAATTATTTTAATTTTTTTTTTAATTTCTGGTTATATATTTATATTTTTAAAATTTATTTAATAATTTAAATATGGTGTTAGTATTTAGGTAAAGGTGTAAATTTTATATTTTTTTCTGGACATTTTGATATACAGATACATATAGTAAATTTTGTTAATAAAATGAAAAAATATAATATTGGAAATGAATAATATTTTGGAAAAATAATTATTTTATATGGTATAATATTATAATATATAATAGGAAATTTGATCAACATCCTAATAAAATTTATGTCATAAATAATGATATAATATATATAAAATGTGCAAATTTTTATTCAGTTAAAAGAAGATTTTTCCAAAATATACTATTGAGAATAATTGGAATATTGGTAAAATGAACTGAATAAATATTTTAATATGTAATAGATATGAATAAGTGTAAATCCATAAATAAAAGTTAAATTATATTACACAATTATTATCAAAACAATTATATAATTTTATCCTAATTCATTTTGATAAAATAAAAAAATGGAAACTTTTTCTTTAAGCATTTTTATGATAAAAATGATATGATTAAAAATAAATAAGAATTTGATATGTTTTCGTGGATAAGAAACTAATTAACCATGGAATAAAATAAGTTATATACTGGAATTACATTAATATCTAAATATTTAAACACTATAATTAGAATATTATACATAAAATCATCTATAAATAAATATTTTAATCTCTTTTATAAAGGATCAAATTTCAATCAATTTAAATATTTTAGTAGTGGCTAAATTAATTTCCTCACATTTTCATGAAACACCAAAATAATTTCCCACTATAATCACTCAATAAAGTATTATTTTTTTGATAAATAGTACTATATGCTATATTATTATTTTGTTTAAATAAATTTAATTTTTCTATATTTTAAAAAAATAAACTTTTATAGGGTATGTAATTGAGTTATATTATCTATAATTAAATTCTTAAATTATTGAATCCCAGAATAAATATCCTTATAAAACACAACATTTAATTTTATTTCATTTTTATTCTATTTTCATATATTTTACTTTTTTCATTATTATTTTTGTATAAAAATCTTTTTTGGATTCACTATTGAAACACCATGACCTATAAAAATCATTTGAAACAAAAAATTGTATATTCCCACTATAAAAACAATTTCATGGATCCTTTTTAATATGACTTATATATAATTGTAATTTTTCAATGATTTTATAAAACAATTATTAAACATTCCCTCCCTATACCCACCACGTGACCCCATTTCCCTACTAGGCTTAGAATATATTATTATAATATTATCCCTTTCCTTCAAACTAATTTAGTATAACTCTATTCATCATCATTTTTTTGATGATTTTTTGATGGAATCATTATGATTTTTTTACCTTCCCCTTCACTGTTATTTTAATATTTTATAATTACATTTTCATGATCAATACATAAAATGTGGCATAGGGTTTCATGATTTATCAATTTTAATGTTTTTTTAATTTTTAGATTCATTAAATATAAAACTAAAAACCATTCATTCTTTCTCTTAATGGAATTACACCAGTTGCATATTTATACAATTTAATTTACATACTGATTAATTCTTGAAGTAATTTAACTATGAATTTCTTTGAAATTAATTTATAGTGTGCATTATGTTATTATTTGTTAATTTTAATTTTATATTAGGGACTTTGAAAATATTATTTTAATTTAAACCATTAAAAAATAATATTTTATGATGATTGTGTAATAGAATGTGTCAAATAAAGATGAAAACAATTATTACTGGTTTAATTTAGAATTTTGATAAATGATTATTCAGTTGAGTATCATTTTATTCAAAAATTATATATATGAAATTTTACTATTACTTTTAAGAATGAGTAGTGTTTTTTAATGTTTTATTATATTATAAAATAGGTCGATTGAGTTCATATTTCTATAATTGACCCCCCCCCCCCTAGAGGGTTGATGTGGATAAAATGGATCATGTACAAGGAAACATATCTATATTACATGGATAGGGGTAGGGATTTCATCTTTTTTCACTGGGACTACTATGATTTATTTTTAATTGATTGGGACATGGGAGACCATCTGTCTTGGTATATGGGTATATGTGATAAATTCATCCACTTCGGTTTTATTTAGTTTTAGTTTATAAGTATGGTATGATTTATTTTTTTTATTGAATTTGATTATATCTTTATATAGTCCAATCAGTTTTGATTTATTTTTTATTAATATTAAAATAATTTTATTTCATTTCATTTATCTCGATTCAGTTTTGTTCATCATAGTTCATATTGGATCATCCTTTTTTCAGTTAATTTGGGGGTGATGGTAAGCTAAAAAAATTGAATCCCTATTCATGAACATAAGTGATGGTCATTGAACCATGATGGATGAGTCCTCATAGCGTGTCAATAAAAAAATTATAGAAAAAAGAACATTACCATAGATCATACGAGGTAAGTCAACACTTATAGGGACTCTTGACGTTATGAAAAAATAACATGAATACCATAAGAGTGTATTTATGGGGATATGTGTCATTGTTAATACTCTACAAATTAATCAACTTGTAACACATCATGGAATCAATTACTAGCCTAAACAAACACATAATAAACTAAATTTGAATCATGTATCCATGTTTTTTGTGTTTCTCTCAATCTATTTTACTATATACATAACATATAAAATTTAAATATAAAAAATGAATATATTCCAACCGAATTCAAATAGAAAATACACCCATACATTTGGAGTTTTAAATTCATTATATATAATTGATTTACTGAATAAAAGCACTATTCCATTTGCAGATGAATAGTAACTAACCAGTATTTGTACACATATTATCAATGAAAAAAATTGGAACTACATATAGTGATGGGTCTGGTTGTTTCACTATTTTTCATCCATTTTATTTGATAAAACTAAAAATAAAATAAATGTGGAAAAACAAACATAATTTTAAAGAGTAAAATTTACTAAATTATTAAATGGATTAGAAAAACATGTGAATTCATTATGATGACCCTCAATTTCAATATTATTTTGATTCATTTAGAGAACATAATTTATACTATTTATGATGGCAATTCATTCGAATAAAAGGATATATCAATTTACAAAAAATTAAGAGTAATGAAACCATAGAAATATGGGAAACATAACATATTTTTTCCAAAACTAGAGGATAATACATCTATAATATGCCAAAATATAACTTTAGTAAATTTATACCAATGTTTAATGATATTAAAATACCCCACGTGAGAATCTATCGTGAATTAGGATATCACCAAAACTAATGAAAAATATACTCAAACACTATCGAGTTGACTTGTATCCGATATTCTAGGGTACACACAGAGAATATTCTTTCATGATCAACAAGGATATTAGGTCTACTAGGCTAGATACCCTGAGAGGGGAAGTGAATCAGGGAAAGACTTATTAAAACAACTACCAATATTTTATCTTGTTGTTTTGTTAGAAAAAACTCTCTTCTATCTCTCTCCTATTACAGAGTATGAACAAATATTAAATCATGCACTAGACAAATCAATTTTACTTGGTCCACCCTCACTGGGCTACATCCAAGGATTATTAACTCTCAATTTTTCAATGTACAAAATCCACTATAAGAACACTATTATTTAAAAGTTTGGAGTGCACCCAATGTCCCTCTTGGCTTACAACCAATCACAATTAGAAATCTCACTACTCACTCAAATATAGTGTGACAACTACTTCTTCATAATATCTCCTCATAGTTTATAAACATGTAGGTCCCTTCATTCTCAAAAATGAATGCATCTTTCATTGTATGTAGATGCTCTATTGATGTCCCACGTTCATCCACTAATGAATACCACTATACCATAGTACTACTGGGTAACTCTAGATCATTCGTGCAAACTTTATTGTTTCATGGCGCAACATTTTTTACTTGCATGCAAGATTCCACTTTTTTTGTGAAACACTCCTTTCACAAAAATTCAATCTTACGTGAAACTAAAATCTTATGCTCAATTATCTTAGTTTACGCGCAACTCAAAATATTTCACACAACTCCCTTTGTAGTAAATTCTTACCGAATTCAGAGCATAGATTCTCTCTATGTGTTGAGATGATTTGAACGAAGTGAGTCACCTCTTATTTATTGGTTTTATTGACACCTATGTGGGAAATTTGACTTTTTTCATGCAAGATCCTCTTCGAGTGCACAAACTTAAATTTGAAGTCTCATTAGGCATGCATGTTTATTTCACACAACCTCATATTTCATGCACATTTTCAAATATTTCACACACATTAAGACTTTTACATTATACAAAATCCCAACCCTAAAACATTCCTTGCATTCATTTTTTTCAAAGAACTTTAGATTTTACGTGCAACATCCTTTTCCAAAAACATGTTTCCCCATTTTCAGATTTTGAGGCCCAAAAATTTGGCAAACTCTAGAGAATGGAACCATCTTATATCTTGTTTTATTGTACCACCTACACATTGCCCATTCCTTTTTCAGGTATCATTGTTAATATAGGTTGTCAAAAAATATCTCTCAAACATGACAACTCAACATGGTAACCCTCTTTTTCAACAAACAAATAAGCTTTGTCAATAAACACAAACACCTCAAATATTGTTCAATGTTACTTTTATGGATTTTTTACAAACAATATCTCCCTTTGGTTTTGTTGAAAACTCCTATAATAATTTGATATCTTATTAAATCTCCATCCATCTTTAGCCATCATTCACCTCTTGCGATTCTGATAGCGATCAAGGATTTACTCAACACATACTCTAAGCCCACATGAGAAATGCTCGGCATGAGAAAAAAGAGCGTAATAAAAATTTCATCAATGAATCACTTAATTCTTGAAATTAATTGTTGATAAAATTCCAAGACCACTCTTACACATTCATCAAGGACTTCAACTGTTATGATATCTAGTCTTTGATCGACAACTTCTAGCATCGTCAGAATTAATAATATCCCCATTCTCATTGCTCTCCCCCAATCTCATTTCTCCACCTACCATATTCTCCCCATGTCTTTGACTATGACCTTTTCTTCCTTCTTTATCCACTTTTCTCCTTGTTGAGAATGTCACTCTTTCTCTCTCATTTTCAGCGAACCCAAAGGTCACTTTTTTGTGGTCTACAATAGAGTAGATAACAAAGATCAAAACATTAGGGAAAACACACCATACCTTAGGGAGAGTGGGGTCCCACATCCGCACTTATTCAAGTGCGGGGAGTCGAATGAACTCCTAGATCCAGTTGATGCCTTTCAAAAGCTTCCTTGTGTAAGGCCTTTGTTAGAATTTCGACAACCTGTAACTTTATAGGCACATACACCAACTTCACGATTCCATGCTCAACCTTCTCCTTGATAAATTGATAATTTATCTCCATTTTCATTATTCATGAGTGATGGACATGATTTATTATGAGGTATATAGCACTTGAATTATTGCACTGAATTCCGATTAGAGACTTCACTTCATCTCCCATATCCTCAAGTCGGTGCTTCATCCACAATAATTGTGTGCCTGATTAGGTTGTCGAAATATACTCAACTTCCACGGTTCTTAATTAAATGATATATTTTTTCTTTTTTATCCAGTAAATATGCAACACAATAAGATAGAAAGCCCCTCCTAACGTTTATTTCCTATAATCTGCTAAATTGGCCCAACCTTCATCAGTATATCCCAAGAAAATTGACTGAGTTTTTTCATTATATATCAAGATAAAATCCACCATGCACTTAGTTTACCTTAATATTCTAGTTACTGCAATAATTGTGCATTCCATGGGATTACTTTGATATCTCACTGCTTGGAATGTGGCGAATACAATGTTAGGCCTTATCGTGGTCAATTACAGTAAACTTACAATAATTTTCCTACATTCTCTGATATTAACCACCTTACCTTAATCATGTTTTGACATTTTCATCTAGGTAGCAACCAGAGTCATCATTTCCTTGAAATTTTCCATCCCAAATCTCCTCAGATCCTCCTTGGCATATTTGGATTGAGAGATAAATGTTCCAATCCTTCCTTATATAACCTTTAATCCCAAAAAATAGAGATCACCAATCATAGAAATTTCTAACTCATGTTTCTTGAATTCGGAGAACGGTCAACACAATGCATCATCTATTCCTCTAAAAATTATACCTTTAATATATACAATCACCATCATCCTTTGATTACTGTCATTGTTCACATATAAATTGTATTCAACTCCACCATGTTGGAAACCAATCTTCTTTAAAAAATGATCTAGTCTTGAATATGATGCTCTTGGTTCTTTCTTCAACCCATATAAATACTACTTCATTCGAAACACTTTTTTCACATCATCATGAATGATAAAACCATCTTCTTACTCAATATACACATCTTCTTCTAGAAATAAATTCAAAAATGCGGACTTTATATCCATCTAGAATACTTTGAACTTCTATTTCACTACAACGGCCAAGAATAATCTGATTTTTTCTAGCCTTTCCATAGGTGAAAATGTCTCATAAAAATCTATACCCTCTATCTGGGAGCATCCTTTGCACACTAGTTCTGCTTTTTTTGAATCATTGTGAAATATTCAATCATCTTATTGTGATTAACCCAATTAGTTCCAATGACACTCTTATTTTCTAGTCTGAAAACAATATCTCATGTCTGGTTTTTCTCAATCTGTTCTAGCTCTTCATTCATATCCTTAACCCAGTTTTCATCTTTAGCTACATCAGCAAATCATTTAGGCTCCACCTGAGATAATAAATATTCCTATTGTAGTGATTTAATTATTATTTTCCGAACTGGAGTTGATTGGTCCCCAATGATATTTTTTCCTATCAATTTGAGCTTGACTTCTTAGCTTCTGTGCATATACGGATTTCACTTCTTCATGCTCATCATTGGTATCTTCTTCTGAAACATCATCATCCACTTCTTCTTCACCTAATTTTCTTTCCTCCTCACCACTTTAATCAAAAAAAAATTCACTATGGTGTTGAATATTATCATCCTTTTCCACAATAGTGACATCATTGCTCTCAATTACTTTTCCCAGCCTTTTATTAAATCATTTATCTTATTTTCTTTTTCCTATGTATCTAAGTAATATTCCATCATCTCCAAGTGACTCAAATTTCCTGTTATTTTATTTGTTGATTATAAATCACTTACATCAAAATAATCAAAATTACTTCATTGTTGGATTATTCAAGTACCACATCTCATATAGACTTTTTCCTTAATTCAGACACAATAGATCCCTGTTAGAAATGTTGAATGACGTTAATACTGTTTCCTTCTAAAATTTCTCTGGTATGTCTTTTTATATAATCATTGTTCGGCACATATTATTAATGATCTAATTTTGTCTTTCAACCACTCCATTTTTGTGGGTATTTCTTACTAACGAAACCTGATGCCTTATCCCGTGTTTCTTGAGATAGTATTCCACTTGAATTTCTATGAGTTCCATACCATTTTCAGTATAAAAACATAAGAAGTTTCTTCCCAAGAATCCTTTCAGATTCCTCTATTAATAATTTAGAAAACTAAACACATCATACTTTCTGGAAATGATGAATACCCATTCTATTCTGCTATAGTCATCAATGAAAAGAATGTAATACCTCTTCCCGTCATTGGATCTTGGTGAGATGGGTCCAAAGACATCAGTATACACCAATTCAAGAACACTTGTTGACTTGTTTTCCTTTTCTTTGTATATATTTCTTATAATATTCCCTTGTTTAAAATAATCTCACATATGTGTAAGATCACGTGATAGCATAGGGTGGTCTCTAGCTTCATCACATTTCACCACATCTTCCAGGGATGGTTGGCATAGTTGACCAAGTCATTTATGAAACAGCTTGTTTTCTTCCTCTCTAGATAGAAAGAACATATATTCTTCTCCACTTACCAGGTAGAGATTTCCCTTGGTCTTTTTTTCTTGTAGGATCATTCTACCATCTATTACCTTCACTACACACATCTTCTTGGTAAAACTTATAGAATTCCCTGAGTCACACAGTTGACTAACACTGAGAAAATTGTGACTAAGACCTTCTATAACCAAGAAATCAACATGTCTTATTTCATTTCTCCCAAACCTAGCCTTTCATGATCCAATTAAATTCAGGCCTAAATCATTTCCAAACATGAAAAATCCTTCATTGTCATATTTTATGCCTATAACCAGATCTTATTACTTATCACGTGAGACATGCAACAATTATCAAGGATCCTTACACTAGAACAGTCTGATTCTTTAAGGCAAATTTCAGCAACCACTGCCTTATCTAGCCTCCTCTTCTTGGTCCATTTTTTTCATATTTGGGAAATATTAAGTCTTCTGGTCTTTTTTTATGTATGATGGACCATCTTCATCTTGCAATGCTGCAAATCTATTTTTCATTTTCAACTCACAAGTTGGTTCAATGATCTGCTGTTTGCGATCATTTTGATTCTACTTAGGCAAATTACTTTTTATGGTGGATGTACACTATCTAGCCATCTTCCCATGTCCTCTACACCAAATATAGTGTCCTTCAAAATATGTTCTAGAGAACAAGTCTATTTTTGGCTATCACATCTGTTCTTGTTCCCTTTGGTATCTTCAGGCTATAGAACACACGTATTGTGAGTGCCCAATATTTCTAGAGTAATAACTCATGATTAAAGGTGCATTCCTGTATAACACTTATGTACTGATAGTAATCCCTTGGGTTTGTTGAATTTTATGATTCTGATTTGTACCCAACAAAATTTTTATTCTTGGAATTGAATCTTGCGGTCTGACTTCAACCCTGACTGTTTTTTGTTTCTGATTAATCCCCAAATCATCCTTAACATCTGAGCTTGGTTTCTTCTTTTTTTAGTTGAACTACTAAGATCCTATTTCATATTTTTAGTCTTATGAATGATTTTATTTCCCAATAATGTGTTGGGAATCAAAAGTTTTTCTTGGTTCTTAACGTTCTATCACAGACCAACAACTTCATCTTCAAGCTCTTTGATATTCTTGAGGTGAGCCTTCACTATGTCATTCAAGATATCAATATCCCTCTTCTTCAATTAAACATTGGTTTTATACTGACATACCAATTATATGTTCTTGGGTGCTGATGAATTGAGTGCACCAATTTCTTTCATTATCTCATACCTTTCTTCTTCTTGCTATTGTATGTAGAGTTTGGCATCATGAATTTTTTTTTGACTTTCTATGTTTTGGCTCTCCAAACATCTATCTCCTCAAGAGCTTATTATAAATTAGCTTTCATATCAAGTATTCCTTCAACTTCTTCTTCTTCATCAATGTCATCTTCTTCCTTTTACTAAGCACTACTAACAATAGCCACCATATCATTTTCACAATGATCTTTATAGTTTTAAATCTCTTTAACCTCTTCAAACTCAGACCCATATGAAATTTAAAATTCTAATGACTAAAGATTATTTTTTTAAAAGAAATTTATCTTGATCTATTTCTTCCCTTTCACATAGGCTGAGGACTTATTTTTTGGAATTTCAAATTCTTCACCATTATTATCATCATCGTGAAACTTTTTGGGACACCTTGTTGCATGATGTCCAACCTTTTTACATCTAAAGTGTACAAGTGGAAGTTTCACTTTAAAATTTCCTTTTCTATATAGTATTTTTGAAGAAAGTAATGACATCACCTCTTCTTCTGGAGTATCATCAATAGTGAGCTTCTTCATGGCCTTGAATTCCACCTCTTTAGATTTCCCCTTTTCCATAGGCTCGTTATCATCGTTCCACATTTCATATGAAACCAAGGTACAATGAAGATTTTCCAGTGTCAACTCTTTAAGATCTTTATCTTCTAGTACTAAGACATTTGGAATGATCCGAGGTGGATGTTTCCTCATGATGCGCTTCACAATCATTATGTGTTCAATAACCTCTCCAAGGAATCACATATCTTCCACAACAATATTTACCCTGTCAAATAATTCATCAACAGAATCATTTGAGTTCATTTTCAGATCTTAATATTTATTCTAAAACACTTGAAACTTTTCCTTTATTACCTTTTTATCTCCTTCATATATGTTCAATATCTTTTCCCACATAGCATGTGATGTTTTTCATGACACCACCATCATATAAATACCATTGGATAGGCCTCCCCATTAAGCCTGGATTCCCTTGGTGTTAGCATCCAATTCTCCCCGCTCTGCCTCTGATAAAGAACCACTATTGATTTCATCTATTATACTATGCATTGCTATTGTAAACACATCCATTTCCAATTATCATAAGTAGTGTTGCAACCGATTCTTCCATAGTTGATATTTTTTTCTGTTAGTGATCAGAATACCATTATGATTGATGACATCCTTTTGAGAGAGAAATATTGTTATCAAACTTTAGCTCTGATACTAATTGTTTGGACCACTATGATAGATACCCTGAGAGGGTCGGTGAATTAGGGTAGGAAAGATTAAAACAAATACACCTTTTTGATCTTATTTCATTGTTATACAAAACTCTCATCTATCTCTCCTTCCCATTGCAGACTATGAAAAAATATTAAAGCATGCAAAGAACACATCAATTTTACTTGATTCACCATCACTGGGATACGTCCAACGAGAATACATCAGCAATATGATGATGTTCAAAATCCACTATAATCACACTACTATTTACATGTTTGGAGGGACTCACTATCCTTTTGGTTTAAAACAAATCATAATTTGAAATCTCACAACTCTCTCAACTGAAGTGTGACCACTACTTCTTTAGAATACTCTCTCACATTTTATAGACATGTAGGTCCCTTAGTTCTCACAAATGAATTCATCCTTCATTGTATGTAGATTCTCTATTTTTTCCTTCTTTAATCCACTGATCAATACCACTTTAACACAGTACTACTAGGTAACTCCAAATCATTCGCACAAACCTTATTCGGTCTTGAGAGAAACATTGATACCTTGAATGAAAGATTACAATTTTTTCGTGAAACACCACTTACATGAAAATTAAATCTTATGCGTAACTCAAATCTTATGTGAAAATTTCTTAGCTTGTGCGCAACTCATAATATTTCATGAAACTCCCTTTGCATTAAATTCTTATGTGATTCGGAGCTTAGATTATCTCCAATTGATGAGATTCTTCCGATTAGGGGTGTAAAATCTTATTTAAAGGCATCACCAACCCCTGTGCGTAAGATTTTACTTTTGTCACGCAATATCCTCTTCGATCACACGAACCTCAATTTGACATCGCATTGGGCGCGCAAGTTTCTTTCGTGCAACCTCATCTTTCACACACATTCTCAAATATTTCTCATACATCATGAATTTTACATTTTTCTATATTTTGACCCTGAAACATGCCATTCATGCATGTTTCAAAAGAACCTTATATCTTGAGTGCAACATCCTTTTCCAAAAACATGCTTCCCCATTTTATGATTTTGAGGCCCAATAATTTGGCAAACTCTACAGAATGGAACCCCCTTGTATATGTTCTTTTTGTACCACCTCCAGATTTTTCATTCCTTTTTTAGGTATCATTGTTAGTATATTTTGTCAAAAATATCTCTGGAAGTTGACAACTCAGCATGGAAACCCTCTTTTTCAACAAACAAATCATCTTTTTCAATAAACACAAACACCTCAAAAATGATTCAATGTTACCTTGAGGGATTTTCCCCCATCAAAGGATAACATGAAAACCATCTTGTTATGATACATATTTTTATGTGTTTTTATAATGTGTGTTAATTCAATTTTTTGGATCTCCAAGAACAAGAGGGATGAAATTGTTATTTTCCCAAAGAGATTTTCCGAGAATAATTTTCTGTGGGTTTTTTAATCTGGGATAAATATTTATTCCATTGGGAATGAATTTAATGGATTTTTTGTATAGGAATTATTTTTAGGATATGTGTATGTATATTAAATAATTCATAAAATTCATGCATGTGTGATCATTTATATCTTCTTAATAGATTCCCTTATTAAAATTTTGGCTCTAGGGATAAGTCTATAATGAGGGATGTTACCTAAGAAAAGTAAAAAATTATACCTAGGTTATAGGTTTGAGTCAACATCAGAAGTTCTTGTTTTGATTTGGAATTTTTTTTACCTTTTCTCATGACTACCACCCTGTAGTTGTGTAATAAACTATAGGGTAACCTTATATCGAGTATGTAGTCAGAGGGTAACCTCTAATACGGTTACATACTTTATTATTAGTTACTATATTGTATATTTTTATAGCTAAAGTTGATGTAGGGTAACCATCTATAGGATAAGTTACTATAAGGTAACATGATATAGTATGTCTTATTATTTGTTAACTTGATATAGGGTAATATTTTTCTATGTAACATACTATACAATATGTTCCTATAGAGTAACTTCTTATTGGGTATCTTAGTATTGGTTTTCCTTCTATAGAATATGTTTCAATAGGGTCACATATGATAGAGAAATTTACATTACGGTGTCTTTCTATAGGTTATGTTATTATCCTATTACTTATTGTAGGGTGTCTTCATTAAATGGAAATTGTTATAGGGTATGTGAAAATAGGGTGAAATGTTATAGGGAATCATTCTATATGTTGTGTTACTATCAGGTAACTTACTAAAGGTATTTCAATATATGGTATCTTATTCTAGGTTATGTTATGATTGGGTTACATGGTATAAGTTACCTTACCAGATGGTATGTTACAATAGGGTAAATTTCTATATAATATTTTATTATTGATTTTTTATAATTGAATTTGGAATTTATTATACTAGTAATTGTGAAATTAATTATTAAATTAGTTGTAAATAATTAAAAGGATTCAATAAATTATAATTTAATTAAAATTATTAATTGAAATCTGTTATAGGGTCATAGAAGATTACATGTTGAGGATAAGTATAAAAGAATAAATAAAGGGAAGAAAAATTAAATAATTATAAAAAGAACTCACCCCTAATAATATTCATGATATAAAATTTAACTCCTCAAATATGGAAGAAAAAATTGAAAAGATGAAAAAAATGAACCAAATTGAATATGAAACAATATAACAAACTAGAATTTAAATAATCTGATTCAAATAAACCTCACTTGAACTAAATATAATAGAACAGATTGGAAAATAACTCACAAAAATTAGGTTCAACCAAATATAATCATTCTGAATCTAATAGAAATAATCCATAAAATCATTCCACATCTTCTAACTTATCATGGTATCTAATTTTAGCCTCGAAATAGTCTTTATTCAAATTTGAATTATTCACCAATTTAATGGAAATATTCTCCTTTTTTTCTTATGATTTCTTATTTCCTCAAATTCTCATTCTACACCACTATTGTAGAATCATTCAAATATATAATGTTATTATAACATTTAGCCATCATTCCTGGATCAACTTCTATTCCCCTTTCAATGGTTTGAAAAATATGTCTAATTTTTTCTATGTCACATTGATAAAATTAAACTAAATTCAAAAATCATTCCACTTATTTATTATATGATTTTCAACATGACATTCAATTCACATATAAGTCTTTAAATCTGAAATTTCAATTGATTTGTTCCCACATTCATAATTATTTGTATATTTCGTTAATTATAAAAAAATTATATTCTCCCTACACTATAAACCCTTCACTAACCTATTATAATATAATTTTATTAATATCCATTGATTTCCATCATGGATTTTATGAAAATTTTCAAATCATTAACTCTTGAGGGATTGATGGAGAATGAATTGAGTTTTAGATTTTTTTTCCCTAATTATTTTTCGGAGAGGCAATGTGATAATTCAAATAATGTGTGTAATTACTTGATTTATAAATGGTTTTTCAAGAATAATTTATATCAAGGTAATTTCCAATTGGGAAAAACATAAAATTCAAATATAAAATCATGATCACACACTCAATGAGAAAACCAACGGATAGTTTTAAAGAATGAGGAATGTCTTACATGTGGAATTTTTGGACATGGTAAATAAACATTGTTATATTCTAGTGTTTTAATACCATTACCCCACTCAAAAATATATTTATATCACAGATAAATATTTTTAATTAGACCTATAATAAATTGGTAATAATCACTAGAAATTAATCGATGTTGGTGGGATCTTGAAAAACATTAACAAGTTCTGATTTGTAGATTTCAAGGTAATTTTAAACCTAAAGATTAATGGATTTCCTATAAAATATTAATATTTATAGTATAAGGTCATTTATTGTGACACCCATAGAAAATTGAAACATAAAAGACTAAAATTCAATACCCATGTCAACATGGTACACCATACTTTTATAGATATTTTCTGATAAAAACTCTACTATTTTGTTTTATTGGCATAGAGTACTGTCAGGATGGATTACCTCATGAAATAATTCTTAGGGTGTGTGTTAGTGAGGACAATGAATATTAAAAGAACACAAGTAGTCTACTCAGGATAATCAATTTTTCAATTATTGACCCCAGGGGTAATAGATTACGATGAGATGGTATAGAAAAAATGTTACCATGAGAGACCCATGGGTTTGGATGTCCAAATTCATGAACTAGGTATGAATTCTCACAAAAATGATATTATATCCTATAGGTCAGATGTGAAGAGGCACAATTAGGTTCTGTGGTGTGGGGCCTACAACAAGGGGGATATTCTATAAACATAGGGAGAGTGTAACAACCATATAAATGTAAAACGTAAAATATTGAATGTTATTATCTATTTAAACAATTTATATATTTCTTCATGGGATATTATATAATTAAAACTCCCAATATAATCATTTTTGGTATGATGTACTATCAGGATGGGTGACCTCCTAGGAATCTTCCCAAGGTATGTGAGAATAGAAAAATCACACTAAAGGAACATAAATTGGACTTTTGGGATAATAATTATTATAGTATTTTACACCATTTGGTAATATCCTATGTTTTTTTTCATTAATGAAACCACTATATCATTATATAACCTTAATTTTAGATGACAAAATTCCTAGAATGTGAGAGGCATGCCATGGAAATATGATTTGATAAATAAAACTAACATTCATTTAAGGGAGAAAAATTACTCCAAACATTCTCAAATCTATGGATTAACTTTCTATATATAGCCTAGATTTTTTGGGAATAATGTCTGAAAAAAAATTACATTTATGAAATCCATGGGAATGATATGACACTTATCCACTTTGAAAAAATACAATATAAACTATCATGGAGTGTGGAAAGATTAGGACTAATAAAAAATACCAAATAATACATTGAAACCACTAAATTTTATTTCCCAAATTATCTACAAATGAAATAAAAATATATATAAAAAATTAACAAAATTTAATGTAAAATAATATAATCAAATATAATAACACTAAAGTATAATAGAATCAAATATAATAACACTAAAGTATATATATAAAAAATTCAAGTCACAAAAGTGTTAAATTTTCATTTAAATGAAAAATTGGGGTTTTTAACTACTACTTACTATTTTCAATGTTCATCAAAAACTAATGTTTTTCAGAAATATACCAAAAATTCAGCCTAAACTATATTTAATATTCCAAATTCAAAAATTATGTCTATTTTACCAAATTCAACACATAGAAGTTGCATTAAATAATTTAAAAGTAATTCTCGTTGTCAAAAAGGCGTGTTTTTATGAAATAATAACTATCAATAGATTGACACTTGTTTATGTCCAAATTCAAAGTGAATTTACTCAAAATTACCAAATTTAGATTAATTGGTAAAAAAATCTAATTAAACTTTAAAACCAATTAAAAAGATAATCTATCCATATAAATAAATTAGATTAAATTGCAGTTTTTAATTAAAATACAATATTTTTGACTATTCATAAAAAATAAATTTTATCAGAAAAATAACCAAACATTACCCAAAGTAAATTTTGATGTCCCGGTTCTAAAGAAGAATTGTATTTTGTCAAATATAACATATATAAGTATCAAATATTGGATTTTTAAAGGGTTCAACATTAAAAGGCAAAAAACTGCATTTTTTATAAAATACTACTTTTATCTAAAAAATTTAATTTTTCATTGTAATATGTCTAAGAAATAGAAAATATGAATGTTAATATTATATATAATATATGTAAAATTCAAAATGTGTTTATTATTGATCATAACCGCTTTATAAATGGCTAGTTTGATAGGTCGTAGTGTGCTTGAACTCGGTGTTGCATACATTACACGCTATTGTATTATTCAAAGATATGCATAATGTGGAATAATGGGGTGCTACATTCGTCCCTCCATAAATAACGTGCATCCTCACAATTTGTAATTTTTCTTCAGAAAAAAAAAGGAAAAATAAAATAAAATACCTTTGGGGAAAACCCACATCAGAAATAGGTTTAATAAAATATAGTCTTAATAAGAGGGAAAGGGAAATGATATAGTCCCCAAAAAATTAGAATTTTGAATATGAGAACATTGGTGGAAATTATAATTGGAGGAAAAATGTAAATATTTATAGGGAGTGATTGATGTTATCAATCCAAACAAGTGAATGAAAACTTGAGGGCCTCAGACCCGTAAATCTATAACATAAGATATTAGGAAAATATATTTTTTGGGTTTTAGATCCTTTCCATAAGGTTTAAGAATTAATTTCTTCAAATAATAAGAAAAAAATATTTGATATGTAGAGTTCCATCCTTTAACTAATTTCCACCACAAACTCATCATTCACTCCAAACGATGAGTATTCAAGATGACAGAGTCACACCTAAAGCTCTAGAATCATCTTATAGAGAATAAAAAAATCCACAAAGGATGAACTATATATTTCCATTGTCTTTAGAGATTAAGAAAAACCAAAATGGTTAGTACAAGATCAGATGATCCCCAAAAAGGATAATCCTTTAGAGAATGAAATACTAATCTTAATTTCTTAAATTAAACCAACAATACACAAAGTTAAATAATTACCATTAAATAAACAATTTTACATAATATCTTTCAATATAATCCAAACTAAGACTGAACCCCAAAACTCAGAAGATTTTGATTATGTAGTCTTCCACATTAAATTGTATCTCCAAATAACATCGACTACTCTTAAATTCACATACTTACAAGTAATTAACCTAATAATTTATTCTCTATGATAGGTTAATAATTTCCATAAGTAACCCAAATTTCTATAAATCCAAAATAAAATAACAGATAAAAAAACAATATTGCTCCTCAGATGATATCCCATAGTATTCTATATTCCTTAGGCATATAGTGTTCCCAATAGAGCGAACTTCTTCTAAAATAACATTTATCACTGAATCACCAAATCATTTTCCTACACTAAGGATATCCATTTGATAAAACATAATATCTCAAGTCAAATTATTATTGATCAATAAAATCATTTAACTAAAAAGAATTAGTCACACTAACCAGGGAATTCATGTAGTCTAGTGGTAGGCGATAAATCCTAGTCGCACTTTGGTTATGGGTTTGATTCCCACATCTTTTTCCAATGTGATGGGTTGTTAAATGGTATGCATGTTGTCCTTTTTTAAAAACAATATTTTATAACATTTCAAAAATAAGATAAATTCCTAAAAATAACCATAACATAACTTAACCACAACTACTATCTCATACCTCGCATTTTCATCCCAAAATTTAATAACCTGTAAATGTCTCAAATTAAAGGATCATATAATCCCAAATGGTTCTTTATAACTATATATACAAAAGAAATGATAATTATTCCTAAAATAGAATTTTCACATAACAAACTTCATGGTTACATATACAAGAGAATATTCTACCAAAGTAATCCCATAAACAAAGATCATTAATACCTTTAAACATTTTTCCATCCATTTATTTCCATATAGGATCTTCCTTAACCTAGAGGATATTCTATAGAATAGGGAATTGCCTCAATTAATTCCAAGTTCCCTTAAATTTATGACAAATGACTATAATTGGTTTCATAGGATCATTTTTATTTTCTTCCATATAACTCTTCCTTTTTCATCGGCAATTATTTACTTTATGTCCATTTTTTCACATATAAATAATTAATTTGTTCTATTGAGACACTTTCCTGGGTGTCTCCTTCCACACTTTTGGCATGATGGAAATTGATCTTTCTTTTCTCCATGGTTTCTACTACTGTAGCTCTTATTATTATTTGAATTTCTCTTCTTTGTTAAGTTTGGTAGTTGGTTAATGTATATATTATTGATCATATTTTTTGAAACCTTCTTTGGCATGAACACGATATATTTTATGCCTATCAACATTACATTTAGTTGCTCATTTCAATCATCATTCCCACCATGTACATTATGTTCAATATTACAATGAATTCCTTGGAATACAGCCATTGACTAACACATGAAATCATAGTGTGAGTCATAAAATCATTTATAGAATATCATGGAACCTTATTATCAATCTAAAACACAATAAGAATAACCAAGGTTATTTATTATCAACTTATATTAAAATTCTTCAAATTGGTTTGTAAATAAAATGTGATTTATCTTAAGCATATCCCTCGGGAGTGTTTTAACCAAGAGTGTAGCAAGACCCGTTGGCATGTACCAGGATACCACGGGTCAAGCCTGATACAATTTGTCAGAGTTTTGACTCCTAGGTATATATGTTCCAGACCTGCCTCTACCTAATCGTATCTAGACAAGGATATATTTCTTGGAAACCCCATATAATATTTATATTACCAAAATTTTTGGATGTTATTTAATACTAATCTTCAAAGTCTATCTTAGGGTAGTGTTTTCTAATCAGAGTTTTTCAAAATCTAGCTTTCAAGGTTTGTACTAAACTTCCTTTGATACAAAATGTAACGCCCCAACCCAAGTTACCCAAATTATGTGCATTATTACATAATATAGTCATGATCACAAGAGATCAAGTCACAAAAGACTGATTAGTTTAGTAGCCTTAGAAATACTAGATACATACATAAGTTTTACATTACATTATGAAATTAAAAACAACAACATTGTTCCCCCTTTTGAACACACTCATATCCATTAGAATATCCCTGTTGGTCAATAATAATATAAATCTTCAAATCCTGGGAAAAATAAAACATAGAAAGGGGTGAGCTTAGATTCTCAGTAAGGATAACAATATAATGGAAACTATCATAAATAAGCATAAACATTTAAGTTAATGCATAATACTAAAACAGTAGCCTTTTAAAAAAACATCAACATAATATGGAAAATATAAATCAAATAATTCCTTTTATTTATTCACATGGATATTATACTAGTCGATTAGTCACATTTAATAGCCATATCTAATTTCATAATTATGGAATTCATAATACCAAACATCATAACCACATAGCCAAAGCCTCGTGCTGAGACTACAAATAATATTTTTTTAGTCCTTATGCCAAGACACTAGTTTGTCTCATGAGACCTATCGATAAATCAGGGAGCTATAGTAGTATCCACCCCATCACTTACTAAGTCCAATTCATTCCTCAAATGAAAAGGTTGAAACATAACATAAACATTTGTATTAAAAGTAGCATACAAAATGTTAATATTTTAACCAAAAACTATGAATGGTATAAAAAAACACATCTACAGTCAAAGAAAACTCATTAAATAAAATCTGACAGATTGTTTTATAATAAATCAACCTCAATCGAGTATAATTAAGGATATTTACATAGATGAAAATAAACACCAAAACTATTTGAGTGAAATATCCCCCTTTTTATTGAATTTTTTTAAAAGTCTCACTATTTATCAAGAAGTCGTTTAAAATAGATTTTTGAATAAAAGTGTCCCATTCCACTTTTAAACATTTAAAAGAAATTTTAATTTTAAAACATTAATTTTCTATATAAATATATCCTTAAAATTATTTTCAAAACATGGACATTAATGAGAAAGATTTAGAAGAATAAATCATTAAAACATTTAAAATGATATTTTTGTTAGAGGTCTTAACCAAATGAGAGGCATTTGAATACAAATAATTGAGGTGATAAAGACATAATAATATCATGATAATAAATAGATTCATGATATACTACGTCAATGTACTGTATACAGACCATATAAAAGTGAATTGTTGCATAATAACAAAGAAGTCTCAATAGAATGTAAATTGAGATGAAATCTCTTATAAAGGCCATATCCATAGGTTAAGGATAAATCAATGACCAGATTATGTGTGAAAAATATAAATGCACTCAATATTATTGGATATTCAGTGTAAATAAATAAGAGGACAATCACACATATTCTTGTAACAACAACACTGATGACTTGGATGTTTACTTCAATGAATGGAAATTGAGTTAAGATTACTCTTATCAAGTTCATATCGATGACTTGAGAATTTATCAATAGAGTTATTATGAGTATTAAAATAATATACACACAAATGGGAGTATAAATTACTACATAAATAATTAAATAGTGATTTGACACATAATCTTGGAGTAAAATAATCAATGAAGTTTATGTAAAACCCATAGAGTGGAAATTGATATTTGAAATTCTCTTACCGGTTTGGTAACTTATGAAGCATACACTCCATGAAATAAGGATCATAAAATTAAGATGTATATATCTATAAATTTTAGTATATTACAAAAATAATACAATCATGGGAATTATATACACCACACAAAGGGAAATAGTGGCAATATAGCATGAATCTCATAGGAATAGTAAGTGAGATAAAAACCCCTTACCACATTATAATCAATCGAGCTGTATGACCAAAAGTTAATAACCACAAAATGAATCACATAATACCTTAAATATAAATATAATCATGATAATATATATTAAATTTCATTACACAATACAACCCATGCAATAAATAAGTGGTGATCAATGGATATTTTAGGAAATTAAAAGTGAGATAAGAAACCCCTTACCTCCTGTTTGACATGACTCGCATGATACATGATATTCCTAAATAATACAATTAAGTTAATTTATAATTCCATAAGAAAATTTTTCTTTTTTATTATTCCTTTTATTTCACTTATTACCTCGCTTTAACAATTAGTTAATTGTTTTAGTTCATATCAGACAGTTTGTCGATGTTGGGAACTTTAGTCAAAACATAAACTTGTTATGATTACAAATTGTCCATGTGGTAAAAATTCAATTATATCTAGAATGATATTCATGATTTAGATATCATACATATCATATATATACAGTGTATATGTATTTATAATATTCCATATCATTTGGAGTTAAGAAATGAAACGCATTGTTCATGGAGACGGTAAGCCGTACGTACGGATGAACGCTACTTTCATTTATATTTTTTATTTAAGTGATTTAAAACATAATAATACATAGGTGTATTATAATTATAGTATAATATACATGTTATGTAATTTAATTAAATCCATCCTTTATACGTTCCACGTATGGTGTGAACAAGTTGTATCACTTTGAGGGGGCGGTAGTCCGCACCTCCTCAAATGTAATTATCGTATTTACCCAATATGGAAACCATAAAGGTATGATATAAATGAAAAATACATAAGTATAGAGACAATATAAATATAATATATATCACATGTAAATATAGTTCCATCTTAATGGCCACCATAATAGGTGGTAGCAGAAAATTGAACAATCATCGTTTCGTGAGGCAGTAGTTCAGTGACTAGAGAAACAATATATTCCTTACCCATTAGACGGAGGTTTGTGTAAGTGTAGTTCGAATAAATATCATATAAAAAATAAAGTATAATTAAGATGATGTGTTATTATAAAAGAAAATAATAAAACAGTGTAGGGTGTTGGAGAAGTAAAATAAAAGAAAAGAACTTAAGAGAAGACGTTACCTTTAAATCGGGTAACTCTCTTTGGTTTGAACCAAAAGGATTTCTTGAAGTGCCTTCTACCTAAGGTAAGGCTTCTAGGTGGAAGAGAGGTATTTTTAGAGCTTATGCGGTCAGATTGTGGACAATCAAAGGGGATTTAGAGGTTTGAGTAATGGGTTTGAGGTGAGGGATTTTTATAATGGGGAGGAGAGGCTCTTTAGGAATGTTTGAAAATATTATTTTATTATATAATGATATTCAGTTTCTAAAGATCCAAAACTTATTAATTTAAAATATAATATGAATCTTGTTCTAAATAAAATAATCCAATATGAATTGGACTGGTTTTGGATATTGTTTTAATCTTTATTTTCTTAATTATTTAAATCATTCATTAATGAGGTAAACACTGCATCATTATTGTCTCATATATAATCTTATTTATTTGATGTCTAAAAATTATAAAAAAAAACAATGATGTTGGAAAACTTTTTATCTTTAAAACTAATATTTATAGTTTAAGGGATAACTTATATAACCCCATGTAAGAATTTATTTACTAAAATATATATGATTATGTCATTTTTGTCATTACTTTAAATTAATTAATATAAAGTGTCATTATCACTCTTAAGTGACTCAATGGGGTCCCAAAATAGACCCAAGGATGACCATGGTCTAAAATGTATCAACCAATAAGATTAAGACACATTTTAGGGTAATTTAATATTATTATAATATTATTTTTACCTTAATTACACTATTTAACTTTAACAGCGGTAAATAAAATTCAAAAGTTACTATTCATCAAAAATTGTTTCAATCTTTTTTAACCACATTTTGCTTATTAATAACAACCATGTATGTCGGATTATTGAAATTCAATTCACAGAAGTAGTAAAATATCATTTAAATGAAAAAGTTGGTTTTTAACTACTACATAACTACTACTTAGTGTTTTTACTATTCATCAAAAATAGAAGTTTTTCAGAAAAATAGCAAAAATTCAGCCTAAGCTATATTTGATATTCGAAATTAAAAAATGATTTCAATTTTACCAAATCCAAAACATATATGGTTCAAAAATTATTTAAAAATTAATTCCTGTTGTTAAAACAAAAAAGCTTGTTTTTAAAAATTAATAACTATCAAAAGAGTGACACTTGTTTGTGTCTATATTTAAAGTAAAATTAATTAAAATTACAAAAATTGGATTATTTGGTAAAAATATAATCTAATTACACTTTAAAACCAATTAAAAAGGCAAAAAAGTCATATAAATAAATTATATTAAAATGCATTTTTGAATTAAAATACAGTATTTCTCACTATACATAAAAAAAGACTTTTATCAAAAAAATACCCAAAATTTTCTAAAAGTAAATTTTGATATCTAGGTTGTAAAGAATAATTTTATTTCTTCAAATAGAATATATAAAATGTCAAATATTTTATTTATAAAGGGTTACTCATTAAAAGGCGGAAATACTCCATTTTTTGAAAAATACTTCTTTTATCCCAAACAAATTGACTTTTTCTATATATAAATTCTATGAAACACCAAATATGAATGTTAAAATTATATTTTATATATGTGAAATTAAAAATGTGGTTATTACTATTCATAACTGCTTTCTAAATGGCTTGTTTGATAGGTCGTGCTGCACTTGAACTCAGTGGTGCGTACATCGCACGATATTGTATTATTCATAGAGAAGCACACATAGGAAGCATGGGGTGTTACACTTGGGGATGCAAAGGCCATCAACATAGGTTATTTTAATATTTACCTATACCCTATTACAGTTTGGTATATTAATATTCAAATGTCACTATAGTGTAGTCATATGCAACGAATCCCACGTGGTACTAGCCTCATGACTTAAGAGTGAAGAACCTAGACATATTAGATGTGTTTTTTTGTGGATAATCATATGATCTTGACTATAGTTTGTGGTACCATCATTGTTATATCTTCCATACAATATAACTTGGTTCATACATGTTAAATTCCCTTTTTTATTTCTATTTTTTGGTCTATTTAATCTTTAAATGGAGATCATTCCCTTTATTATGGAGTTACATTTGCCTCCTGAAAGGATTTAGGATTAATATTTTCTTTATACTATGCATTATTAGCCAATAAGTTATGAAAATGTAGTCTAGGATATCTTATTTTTTTAATTGGATCTTTTTTACACCATCATAACGAGGATTTTTTAGTTTCTCAATATGCTATGATTTATTTTTATCATAATTCTGTTTTATTACCCTTTACATATGGGAGATCATGTCTATTTTAAGGATATTGGAATATATGTTACTTTCATACATGACCTTTCCTACCATAGATCAGGAGTCTTCTTCCTATCATTTCATTTGTACATGATGATGTTTCCATTCTTGTTGATCTTCCCTAGGTTGTACAAAACATCTCTGATGCCTTTCAAAACAAAAATCATGGTCATCCTCTAGAAATGGTGTTAGAGATCATGATTGATTTGGTGTTGACTATATTTCCAATTTCTATAACCTCTATCATATGGCACTTACTAATTTGAAAGAACATAGGTTCTTATTGTATAATATTCTTTAAAATTGATTTATTTATCATAGTTATTCACCATAAGAATCCCCTTGATATTTTCCATGAAGGTTGATGGTTCTTTATTTTCTATGTTAAGACCCAGGTGATTGTTAAGAGTTATTACTATTTTCCCATTTGTATGCAATCTTCAATCAGTTAAATAGGGTTAAGGTGTTTTTAAAAATTGACCATCAGTCAGGATATCACCAACACAGGGTTGAGGATTCTGATATCTAAAATTTTATATTTATAAGAATGTATAACCATATTAAATCCTTGTAAATCCTTTTTGTATAACTAATTATCATATATTTTTTTGAGGATTTCATGGGATGGATATTCCATTAGGATATCAACACCTTTGTCATAGTCATTTTTGATGATATCCATGTTTATTTGGGATCGAAGCATGAGAATGAGAACAATATGAATCTAGTTTTTTAGATCCTAGGAGGCCGCTTAATTTATGGGAAGCTGTCAAAATTAAATTTCATGATCTAAAAAGTGACGTTTTTTGAATAAGAAATGTCATACCAAGTCCTTTCAATTGATCTTGATATGTGTGAGGGCAGCCATTCCATGATATAAATAATGATGCATCTTTGATATTTGGAGCATCAATAGTCTAGCTATATATTATCGATGATTTTTATGGTGTTCTCAAATTGAGAATCATATTTGACCAATACTACGCTGAATGGGGGTTAAATTCAATTAGGATGATAAATGAGAAACTTATTTTGTCAATTTGAAATAACATCTAACATCATCTCATATTTCACACATTCTTGAGCCTGTAAAGGGGTATGTGGTATACAAAAAAACTTCTTCCACTTTTTTGAGTTGTGTGGTTATACTAGATGATCATGTCATGTCCTATGACTCTTATCATCTTCATCCAAATGGTAAAAATTAACCCAGTCATAATTTAGATCATTCCATTATTATTTATACACATTAGTGTTGGTGGAAAAATAATATTGGGAGAGGTTTTTGCTTTTTTTAATCATAATAGATTTGGATATATATTTTCTCAAAATGGTCCAATTCTCAGATAGTGATAGTTGGATGATTTTATCTAGATATTTTAATTCAACATAGCCTACACCCATAAGCAAGGAAATATAGTTTCTAACATGCCCAATTGAAATTTTTCTTCATAGACTATCTTATAATGAATGGAGGAGTGAAATATTTTATAGAATTTGTGTTATTTTCATCTAGACAAATAGAATGGAGATACTAGTATGGTTTTGATTAGTGTTCGATTATCATTATCTCTACTCGGGTGTATTCCAGGAGGCTACCTATAATATAAAGGGATCAGATGAATTTTGAAAATATTATATAATGGGGAGACTATTTATGGTCGGTCTCTACCTTATAATTGTACTACACTTTAATTATTGTTCTATCATCCCATCATCAATGATAAATTAAGTGTTTCATGATTTTCAAAATTTGTCATGGGTTCTTCACCGAAGCACTACAAAAATTTACTATGACAGGAGACAATTTTCCCACTGGCTGAGCACAATGTTCAACATTTCTATTTATGTTTCTTACAATTATTCCATCCATTTAATAAATATAAAGTACATTAAACTTTTTAGAATACTCTATCCTTTTCCTAAGATAGTTTTGAAAATGGGAAAGTTTCTCATAGACTTTATTATTGGACTGCCATATAATCTCTATAGAAAAGAATAATATCTATTTAGTGATTCATCATTTGAATAAATCATCTCATTTTGTTCTGACTAGGTAAAACATCTGGGTTAATGATCTGGGTAATATCTATATGATAATGATATTTATGTTTCATGGGGTTACCTTTTCAATTTTATTACATGTACCCCATGTTTACACCTATGTTTTAGAAGGGTATCCAAAGGCGATGCAGACATAGGTAAAATTGAGTAAAACATTCTATCTACATTAAGTTGGTTATATGAAGCATTATATTTATATTCTAGTGTATATACTCTATTCCTTTATCTATGACTCTTATTGATCATGGTAAATCTATCTTGGACTTCTCATGTTTTATTATAAAATCATATACTAGTCAACCATTAGAATGGATCCCATTAATACTATTTATGGTTAATAATCTAGTATTCCACTTTATTGGGAAGAGGATCATAAGGCTGATCTCATGGGACCGAGTGTCATTTAACAGACATCAGTGAGGATCTAAGGTATGCATTGATGCTCGTATATAGGTCAGAGTCACTAAAAATCATATATGGAACATTAACAGTTTCAATTGGAGTATTTTTTTTGGTGACATAGTCTTCCAAAATGTTACTCCTTAGTTGGGTCACTGAAATCTTAGGAAACATTTGATGTTGGATCTGATATATGTTTTACCAATTTATATATTGAGTTGATTGTTTGTTTGGATTATGGGATATCTTTATCAGATAAATTAATATGTATTCATGATGATTTTCACATTTCAAAACCCAAGAAATACCCCTCTATTTCATCCAATATTTTTATGTTGGTGAGAGATGGAGTTGGATACAAATATTTCAATTGTAGGAAAGAAATATCATATTATTTATTTTTAGATGAAATTATTTTCTAAAAATTATATTCCATTTTTTAATGTGTTTCGGTGGTATGTATCAAATTTTCATGTTACATTGTATTGAAAATCATCAGTGAGGGAAGAATGGCTTCCCTATTTCTAGAGAATTGTTCATTATCGTGTCTTTATGGGGACATAAATTTCATTTTTTTGTGTAATTGTAACATCCACTTTATTTAAGGCTCTATTTTTAATATTTAATATGATATACTTTTTTATGGTTGTTTTCAGAGGTGAATCGAGGGTTTTCTAAATGATCTGGGAAGGTGTTGGATACGAAAGTGGGTTCACATAGTGAATTGGATATTCCTAACATGAATAAACTAAGGATAGAGGCCATCAAATAGGTACATGATATAAAAAATATTTAGGAGGTGCACATTCTATTCATGTCGTGAACATGGATTTCAGATTTTTAAACCAAGGAAATCTCTTTTAATTATACAATACATCAAAAATATTTTCATAATGAATCAATGATCCATGATGTCAATCATCCATGTTATAAATTTTATTGGGTGTTTAAATCCTAACTCCTCTTCCATTTTCCATTTTACATTACTCTCTCTCTCTCCCTAGGGATGATCAATGAAATTTTTGGTGAATCCAACCCTTTTGGGATTCTCCTTGTGGTGTTAATATCATTGGGTTGGATTATTGGTCCTCATTTAGAAAGTGGTATCACAATATATTTTTTTTAATCTCTTGGTTTTCAATATTCTTTGTCTATTTTATTAGAGTATATTGATCAAGTTTTGATCTATCTCAATCCTTTATAGTTCCTTGGTGTGATTGTCTTTTAAAGTCATGTTTTTGTGTTTATTATGGTGTAGTATGCTATATTCTTGGGTGATGGGTTGATATGACTTCTCTTATGACCATTTTTATTTTGAAATTCGATTCTAATATCTGAGAGTTTATGTTACAACCCATTTTCATTGAACATGATTAATCTACCTTTTTTATGTGCGTGGATACATCATGGTTGGTGTGTGACCAGTGATTCAGGTAGACGATTCCATCCCTAGAATATATTGGATAAAACATGAATTATCTTGATTTTATAAATGGATTAATAAATGAATAAAAATTATTTGTCATTAATTAATTTCTGTGTGTAAATAATTTTTTAAGAAAATATTCATTTTTCAATCGTTTTGGTGAATGAAAATGTATTTTAAAAGTATTATGAAACAGATTTTGAAATGGGTTTTCAAACAACGTTTTTGATGAATAAGGGTTGTATGGTATTTTTTGTAAAATGTGAAATCCCTTTGAAAATGATTTGATATATACCGCACATGGGATCATCAGTTACATCGGTGGAAGGTGTAGTACTAGGACTCATCCATTATTATTAGAATGGTGTTCACTTCCTAGGGTGCACAAATATTACCAATTCATAGATACATTGTCTCAATGAACATGATCAAAATTATTTGGGGTTCTCTTTCTTAGGTATTCTTGTTTTTCATAGACTTTGATTTGTGTGTTTTAGAAACTTTGGTTCAAACTATACTTTGATTTAGTTTGAGGCACTAGTGACCTATAAATCCTTTCCATATGTTATTATTTGGAGTGTTTTCCTTTATGTGTTGGATTTGTATCTAGATTTTTTATATGTAATGATACATTGTCTGATAGTTGTAAAATGGGTATTTGAAATTATTATTTGAAATATAATTATCTGGATTCATGTTGGAATGGTTAAAATGAAAATTGTTTACCATTGTTTCAATGTAAAACTATTTATCTACTTATCAAGACAATATTTCATTTGATGTGAGAATATTGGAATTTTTACATATAATTTTTATAGGACACCTGAGTGGGATCGTACTAAGACTATTTATCTCACGCCATGTACACTATTTTAGGGGTTTGAAGACATTGTAGTATATTCTGATATATTAAATGAAAAGGCACTATAATGAAGCGACTTGGTTTCTATTATCATGGTTGGGTAGCTGGTGGTGCAATGGAGAGACGTGCATTACACATATCACATGGAGTAGTTGTTTCTAGTTTTAGTTGTTCATTTTATTTATTTATGGGAATTTAATTTTGTTTTTTACATGATATATTTAGTTTTTATTTCTAATTTTGAAACTATTCCATTTAAGGTATATACACTTTTTTTGTTTTCTTTATATATCTATAATCTATGTATCTTTTTTGAGGTTATAAAAATCATTCCCTCTGGTTGTTGTTTAACATTTGGGTGCTAGTCACCAGCCCATGGGGATCAGGAACACCCATTGGGTCTTACTGTAGTCAATTTTGGATCCATGTTTGATGTCTATATGGGATGGTAAATGAAAATAACTAAACTAGACTACCCCAAACAATCCTAAAACATTATATTAAAATTTAACAAACAAAAAAGATATAATGAACATAATAAAAGATAAATAAAATTTAATAAATAAAACTAAATATAATAGATTTAAAAAAATTAAATTTGAATCCAAATGAACAATATCAATTTGAATTGAACATAATCAAACATATGTAAAAGAAACATACATAAGTAAATAATAACTGAATCAATCTAAATTACTGTTAAATAATATAAATAAACCGACATATAAAGACCTTAGAAAAACAAAATATTAAATGAAACCAACCGAACATTTTCAATTAAACAAAAACTAACAAAACATTACTAGCCCAAACTGTACTGAATTGATCAAAATAAATGAATTTATTTATAAAAATCCTCATGAAAAATGTATTTGAATCCAAAATACAAAACTGAACTGAAACAAGAAAAATAGAACAAAACGAATATGAATTAAACATGAACAAATTAAACTAATTATTATAAAAAATAAACCAATTTAAAATTTGATTTTTGTCAAACTAAATCAAATAAAACCAATATCAATTTAATGGAATAAACAATCATGAATCAAACTAAACTAATATAGCTTGTACTTACTAGACCCAACTGAACTAAAAAAACAATACTGAACTAAAATGAATAAAAACGGAATAAAAATAAATAAAAATGAAGGTAAAAGTACTAAATTTACTTGAACCGATGGAAAATAAATCAAAACATGTTAATTTATTTAATCTCATAAATAAGATATCAAAACTAAATATAAATTTATTATAACTATATTGATTTGAAAAAAAATATAAAAATAGAACCAAAGTGACCTAATCTAAAAAATATATAATCTAAATTAAACTAAATCAAAAGAGTAAAAATTTAATCAAATGAAATACCAGAGGTGAAAATCATGTTTCAAAAAACATTACCAAACTAACATTACCTAAACAAAATAAAATAGAACAGAAACAAAATGACATAAAATAACCTGAATTGATTGAATAATATTTAAAAAATATAACTAGATCCAAATAAAAATTAAAAATATCAAAAATAATTTAAATAGCATGATATTACTTCAATAAGGTAATTCTAAACCAAATCAATATAAACATACTCAAAATTAATTAGGATTAAACTAATTGATATTAAATTAACATGAAGAAATATTATGTAATCAATCAAAACTAAAAAAGAATCAAATCCTTTAGAAAAAATTAAATCCCAACAAATAAAAAATTAATAAAATATATGGGAATTGGAAAAAAACATATCAAATGAAACCAAGTATAATTTATCAAATTTAATTGATCCCAACTTTTATAGAAGAAAAATGAACTAGAATGATGTAATGTAAATTAAATCGAATAACCTCAACAAAAAAAGATAATTCTAATTGAAATAATCGAAATTCGAGGATCAAATTCAAACCAAATAAAATAAATATTAACTGAATTGACCTGAATAGACATAAACCCACCCAAATAGTCCTAACCTCACATAAAATTTTATGAATCTACTCAAACAAAAATTAAAAAAGAATTAATTGGACATAGATAAAATGAAATGATCCCAATTGACCCATCCAAACAAACAACCTAAACCAGAAACAATGTTCAAAATAAACTATCCATGATTGACAAAATGTTTATCATGATAATTTTTATGTTTTTATTATATATAATTCTATCTTTTATTGTGATCTTTTCTTTATAATTATTAATTTTTAGTTATGGAATGTCTCCTCATTTTCATTTTTGGGATTTCATATATTTATGACTCAATTATTTCCTATCATATTTTATTCGTTATTTATTTTTAACATTATTATTTTTAATTTAAAAATTAATATTTTATTTACATAAATAATATGATTGTTATTGAACTAATACATTGGAATTTTTTTTCAATAATGATCAATAAATATAAGAGAAGCTACATACACCTTCGGTTCCATTAATGATTATATTAAACGTGATATATATCAATTAAACTATATATAATATAATTTTAAATTAAATTTTAAATTTCTTTTATGGATAAATATTTTAAAAACTTTATTCCCAAATGAAACTGATTTTACTGGTGATATTCATGTCCAATTGAGTGGGGTGGTATTAGTGGTAAACAGGAAGATGATATTTATTATGGTGATGGTGATAAAGATGAAAAAGGTGATGATTCTGATAAAGATTTTTATTTATGAGGGTTATGATAGTGATGTCCATGAAGGTAGTGTTAGTAATGATAATGATTGATTCGAGTGATATGTTAATCTCCACAATTTCTGGCTTGATATTTATGAAACATCCAACAATTTTGATATTAAATTATAAAAAACATTATATATATATGTGTGTGTGTGTGTGTTTGGATTATCATTTTAAATTTAAAATCTAACCATATGTGAAATAAAATAATATATATCATGTTTTGAATATATACTATGATTGGTTCAATATATGATATATTTTAGTTTGTTATATATATTCTTATGTTATTTCCAAAGGGGTGTAGGCTTGATGGTATGGGATTCCGGTTCATGGGTGTTATACCAACAGTACCAAGAATACTGGGTATGGATATCTATACCAATAGTTATAAGAAATTGTTATTATTATTCAGTTTTTACATATATAAACCGCATGTTCCAAAGAACGATTTTTATGGCCCTTTCCCAATGGAATAACTCCCAACTATTTGGGGGACTATAGGTATAGGCAATATCATTGGTTCCTTAGCCTATACAAATGATTTAATCTATTTTTATAGTAAAAAAATCTATTAGTAAATTATTTTCCATGATGGGGTAATAATAATCATTCATACCAATATTAATCACATGTGAAATTATATATAATTTCTATAGTAGAAAAAAACTATTACTTTTTATATAGTTTTGGTTTGATTAACTCCCTATATGATAATCATATTGATTAATTAAATTTTTATATATTTTTATTTTAAATTTAATAAATTATCATGTATTGGAATCTAATCTAGAAGGACTACTCCAATATGTGTATAAATATATGATTTTTCTATATTTTTATAATCTTCATAGTGAGATATTAAGTAAAATGTTATATTTTATAATTATAAAATTTCTAAATACATTAATTATTATTATATAACTTTTTCATATTGTAATTATAACTATAATGAAAATTAATAAGAAGAATATGTAACTTTTTAACTTCCTTAAAGATTATTATATCATGTGTATCCCTGATTCACTATCTATGGAACTATGATGACTTAAAAATCCATAATTGAACTTTTATAAACTACTCTATCATCATATAATTTTGAATACATAGACATGGATGATCATCTTAAAACTCAATTATAATATTATATGAATTAGGATAAGAATATGGTATTATATTTTAATTATTAATTAACTTATTTAAAATATATAACTAATAATTAGTCATAAGATAATGGTCATGAGAAATTATATTTAAATAAATTCTTGATTATCTATAAATATCATTTATGTGATTTTATATTCATCTTTGTTATCTATACTAATCTAGATTTTCTGTATATTATCCAATAAATATATATTCTGTTATTGACATTTTATCTAGTGATTTTTATGTTTTTCTTATTACCAATTTGATTTATTACTACTTTATAAATTATAAACTCTAATGGAGTATTTCTTACACTTTATCGACTTCAATTTCTTGGTTTTATTCTTTTATATTATTATTTCAACATAAATTATTTATTTCCTATGATTTTTTATTCCCTTATATTATTCATTATTAATTGAATTTTAAAATATGGTTTATAATTTTTTTATACAACCCATATCTATTTTCATCATACAATAATAATATTCTCCCCATTTTTAATTTTATAGGGAAACTCTTTTATATAATTTCCATTCAAAATATTTTATAATGATTAATTATTATTTTCATGGACATAATAATCCATATTTTCTCTCTATTTATTAATTGAATCTCATTTTAGAACTATGAAAATTGTTAATGGGTTTTCTAATTATTTTATTTAATGTTCACTTGGTTATTTTTCTCTATTATTATATTTCATTACTTTCATTTTTCAATTTACTCTTTCATTAATTATATCTAGTATTTATTATTTCATCATCTAATTGACTTATGACATTTCATTAATATATTTTATAGTTACATTATTCTTACTAAGAATATGAAATTATCCATCCAGTTTAATTTTATTAAATTCCATTATTTATGGTTCACATTTTTATTTTACTCTACTTTTATTTATTGATATATAATATTCAATCAATTATTCTTAGTTTTGAGTTTTTACATTAAATATATTTATTATTGGGAATAAAATTGTTTATCCCTTAAATGTACCAATTAAATATGATATTTCCTAATTATAATTCATTAGGACTCTCAGAATGGGCTTTTCCATGTCTCTATAAAGTTCTGTCAAATTGATTTGATATATTTTTATAATTTAAAAAATATTATGTAGAATAAATGAATCTCTATATGTTTATTTAAGATAGTATATTAAAAAAAATTAATATTACTTTATATATTCCTAGGATAACTAGAATTTTCTCTTTATTCTACACATTAATGAGATTTTTTGCCTTAATAATTTTTTATTCATTAAAAAAACTACATTATTTGTGAATGAATAGTACCAATAATGGAATCATAATTTATTCTAAGAATATATTTCATCATAGAAGGAAATTGAATTTTAATTAATTAGTCATAAAATGAAATATTTTTCAAATTAGTGTAAAAAATGTGTCTTTTATCATATATTTTTTATATTATTTTCCTATCTCATGATCTAATAAAAATTATAAATTGAGATTTTAGTACAGTAAATTTAGTATTAATATTATTTTTATTAATTGTAATTTATATCAATGTGTTGTTTTCATAACACTATTGGTCAGTATATATTATGTTGAACATTTATCAAATGTTTTAAATATCTTTAGGGGTTAATATGGGTTATTTAACATCATGTTAAATGTTTATTTGTGGTTTCTATTTTGAATATTTTTATTGCCTATAGAATATATTCAATAATTTTAATAAATAAAATCTCTACATTTTCTATGTTTTAATATAGAATTTTTATATACATTATATCTATCTAGATTATTGGTTTTAATGTTATAGAAATAAGAAGAATAGACTTCATCAATAACTTAGTCCTTTTAGAGTTAGAAGTATAATATTTGTAGTTATATTAACTCTAACTTATTTCATAGTTATTGAAAAAACAATAGGGTATTTATCATCTTTCCCCCTTCAAAGTACATAAATTATGATGAAGTTAATGTTATAGAATCCACAAACATTTATTGATTCTATGCATACTATGCTTTTTGAATTTGGGATAAATACATTAAATAAAATTTTTCAGATTTAAGGTTACTATAATTATTAAATGATAACTCTTGTGGTCTGTTAGGATGATATTGAAACAAATTAGTGGTGGTCAGTGTTTTATAATTATAAGTAGAAATATAAAATTGATACACTAGGGTTGATTTTCCATTCCAAAAATGTAGTATATTTCTTAAGGCATTGCCTTCTACATAGATTTATAATGGTCAAAAATGGTAAAGGTAAGTATAATTATAGGTCCCTACTTTTAATATGAAAGTATCAAATTTGTGTTTGGTTGGGTTTATATATTGTGACTGGTATTTTTAATTTTTAGAACATTTTTGTTGTGTTTATATATTTTTAAAGGGATTATAGTGGATTTTTTGTTACATTAAGGTGATAAGTTTAGGGTAAAATGTGGATGAACTGAAAAATATGGTAGAATGTTATTAAAGTGTTATTTTAGTGTTATTAGATTTTTTAAATGGTCTTATAAATTCATATCTCATGTTTTAGAGAAGTTTATATGTTATTGGGGATTGTTTTTAGGTAATATAGGGTAAAATTGGTGGTATTGTAAAATAGAAACTATTATCCTCAACCATGGCGAGGGTGTTGGGTTAGTTTTCAGTTGTGTTTTTATTAGGTATAGTTTTCACACAATCTCATACAATCAGAAAGATCAGGTTAAGTAATTTTTTCTTTTATATAAGTATCCTAGAAACATTATTTTTAGCACCCAAAACCGTCCTTCAATTACTATAACAACCCCAAACCTGGGAGAGTGAGTTATGGTGTGATTTTTGGAGGATTTTAGGTCATTAATTATAACTATAGGTAGTTTTATACAATATTGTTGGATAAATATTAATTTAAATGATATATACCCTCTATATTTTTCTTACATGTCATATTACCTCATTAATGTACTCTAATGATGTGGATTTTATTAAATAGAGTTAAATAAATATGATAATATATGGATTTATATTTTTCATTCACGACAATGTGTAAATGCGGTGTGTCATTATTATTGCATCATCAATGAAATTTAATACATCACCAAATGATTGTGTCTCTATTCATTTTCATTTTTAGTGTTTTGGGTTTTTAGTTATGAGTTATATTTAATGATTTTATAAATAGATTTTAATTATGGGTAGATGGAGGTCATATCATTTTCATGAAATATTGATTTAGTGTAGCTATCATGAATGAGGTATTAGGATTATTAGAAAAGGTATTATATGATAAATTTTCTCAATATGTCTGTAACTTCTTATATAAATTGTTTATATTAATTTTAAATAGACTAAAAAATGCGGTTTATATATTGTGTTGCTTGGTTTTTGATTTTTTTGATTTCAATGAAATGAATATTGGATTTTCTAGTAATGTTTTTGGATTATAGAAATGGTAGAATTTTGGAATTGTATGGTTATAAACTGGTTCATGATTTCATTATGAAAATTATAAGAATATTTTTTAGATTTTTTATTGTAGGAATATTTTATAAATTTTGGATAGATATTATTCGTGTATTTGACCTAATTTGATATCTCAGACTTAGTGTAGAGTCCTTATTATGTTAGACATAGTTTATTTCTGAAAATCCATTTTTTTGCGGGGACCTATCTAGGCTATGATATATTTATGCATGAAAATTC
The DNA here is from genome assembly GCA_963277665.1 of Viscum album. Classification (NCBI taxonomy): domain Eukaryota; kingdom Viridiplantae; phylum Streptophyta; class Magnoliopsida; order Santalales; family Viscaceae; genus Viscum; species Viscum album. The sequence continues at coordinate 122,632,025 of OY728138.1, read as the reverse complement.
ACTTGATTATTGTGGACATACTAGGTTGGGTAGGGTTTCTTTGGAAACAACATAGGTGTGTAGAGTCATCATAGTTTATCGGGGAATTGCATATGAGTGTGAGGATTATCAGTAACTCAATGATGATTGTGGTAGGGGTTTGGAATTACAACATTTAGAGTTTTAAAGGAAAATCTAACATGGTTGAAATGAATTTAATAGGTCTATGGGATATTAGGGTTTCTTATGGGATTTTTCAATATTTATTTTGATTTATACATGTTATTGGATTAATTTTAGATCAATGTGATGGGTATATTTTCATAAAACACATAAGATATATTAGGTATTTTACATAGATGGGAAACATTTGTAATATTGAGGGTATCATTCTGGGTCTTTTACTAATCCATGGCATGTTCAACAGGGTTCACATATTGAGAATGCTTCTTGAGTTTCATGTTTATAGGATCTTTTAATTATTCTATTGTATGGAGTAGAAGAGTATGACTAAAGGAGACAAGTTTAGATGGTTTAAATATTAACATGGTCCATTTTATAGGTCTATATTTTCATTATTGAGTATTTTTATAATTTTTCTACTAAGGTTTGATTGTATGGATCATATTCATTGAATTTTGTTGAATACTATTTTATATTTTATGTTTTTAAAGTCACCTAAATTTTTCAAATCACTCCAAATGTTATGCAGAGTATATTTTATAGTCATTATCAATTTTTTGGTAATGAGATATGACTACAAGAACCATGTAATATTACAATTTATCTAGATCATATAATTGAGTGTCTAAAATATATCTGAATATTAAAATTAGTATTATTTTTTCATAATTTTTCAATATGCATGGGAATAATATTTTTCAAGACTCTATAGGTAAATTGTAAATTTTCATGATCTAAATCATTATTTTGAGAAAAATTGTGGAAGTTAATCTCAATAAACTGGAGTAGTTAGTTGATATAAAATGATCATGTTAGTTCTGTTTTTCTAGGTTAAGGTTTCATGCAAACAGTATACCATGAAAATAAATACCTTCCATGTATCATGTGATTCCATGATATGGATATAATGGAATATAATTAACTATGTGTTTTTTGTTATTTTTTTATTATAAATTAATCTAAAATTAATCAATGAAAAGGGTTTTTTCATTTCTTTTAAATTTGAAAAATAATACCTTAATATATTTAGTTTAATATTGTTGTATTGAGATAAAAAATGGGGAATATAACCTCAGGTATCCACATGGATATGAATATGAACGTAATAATTATTTCATTGGTCATTATTATATATAGTTGCTCATTTATAGAATATTTGATATGATTCCATATTTCATTGTTGGTTATCTTGGTAAGAAATATTGAGTCATACTGGTTGATATTAGGAATCAAAAAAATGGGATGGAAATCTAACATTTTAAAACTCACCAAATTATTTTATCGATAATACTAAATATTTTATTTTGTTATGGAATAATTTTTTGAATGATGTAGCCCAATGTTATGGATGATGATGAAATGACTATGAGAAACCATTGTGGTACACTAGAACCCAACTCTCATGGATTATCGGCCACATTTTACTGTATCACAATGTACTTACTAAGTAGTTGGTTGCATAGTTTTATCATCTTCATTATGATATCATTATATATAAGGTTTAATGTACTTTAAAAATATCCCTAAAATTATGCACTCGAATTAGTGAAGAGATTACACCTCTCCTTAGAAATATGGATTTTATCTAAACCACATAAATCATTATCTTCCATGTTTATCCTCATCTTTTTATTTTTATTGTATTCTTTTCTTCAACTAAAATCCATTCTATCACTCTAAATACAAGTGTTACTGTAAAAATAATAATGATTATTTCATAAGTTCACAACATGAGAATATTGTGATATCCATTGTTTCTATCATATAATATTTATAAATATTTTATAAAATTTTCACTTTAATGGATTTTTCCTAAATTGTACTAAGTTGGGTATTTATGGAAAAAAAATTTTAAATTAAAATTATTTCGTATTGGGTTGATATATTTCATGGTAAGATGAAATCTTATTGAATTTTTTGTGGTTTATTTCACTTTTTTAATAATAAACAGGTGGGTTTTTCAAAATTTTTTTATTATCATGGTTGTTTTAATTATTTTTTAATATATAGTATTTTTAGAAATAATATTAAATAATCAATACATTTTCTCATTTTTATTATTTTTGGGAAAATGAGACATGTGAGTTTGATATGAATTTCATTATTTTCCAAAATGGAATTGGAAATCAATTTTGGATTAAAAATATGTGTTTTGAGTAAATAATTTTCATAGTGAGATAATTTTTTAAAACATAAAAATTCATTATAATTGATTTCAAAAATAAATTCATACTTTTACTTATTTTTTTAATTTAATTTTAATAATTAATTAATTTAGGTGAATTCCAAATTATGGGTTTGTTAGGATTTGAATTTGTTCTCAAAAGTGGGTTTCTTTGAAGGGTTTCAATGTAATTGGTATGTTTTAAATGGATTATAAATAGCTTTAAAGTTATTTTTGTTTCAAACAATGAATCAGTGGGGTTGAAATTTAAATGTTTTGACATTAATGAGAGTTGAAAATAGATAATTTTCAATGGTTGGTTTTATAATTTGTAATGCATATTATTTAGTGGTGATGTGATTTATATATGATATAAAAATGGGTTTGGGTTAATAGTTGATAGATTAAAAGGTTATTTTGGGGAAAGTGGTTAATTAATAGTTATATGAGTTCATGATTATATGTATAGAAAATTGTACAAATGTGGCTATAGTGGTAATTTATTCTTAGTAATAGTGATGCTTCATGGTAGAATGTCCTTTAATAGGGGTTGGAGTGAGGTTTCACCTTTGATTAAATGTTCATATTGGGTAATTTGGCCCAATGAAAGTGTATTTGTATTAATTAATATTTTATATGATATATGTTATTGGGTAATTTGGTGATAAGGATGTTCTTGTGGATATAAACTAACTACATGAATATAGATACAGAAAGGTATATGGTGGGGTTTTGGGGATGTTTTGGCTAACAATGACCTTGACATATTTGGAATATATCTTGTAAAAATTGTATTAGAATATTAGTAATTGGATTTTTTTTATATTTATCATGATATCAAAGGAATTTTGATCAAATTAATTTTTTACAATGAATTGATTATTAGGTAAAATGTTAACCAATTTTTGGTAGATTATTGGGTCTCATGTATGTCTACCATACATTGGTGTATTAATTATTTATTTTTCATTATCATGTATATATAAAATTTTATAATTAGAAGAAATAATTTTGGTTTATTTATTTTTATCTTTCATATTTCCATAAATTTTGATGATTTTAGGTTGTTTTTTGTTATAATATATTTATGTTTTATTAATTATGGAGTTATAGTTGAAGATCATCCTGGAAATGGGATTATTTTATATCATTTTAAAATTGGAATATATTTAAAACCTAGTACCTTCTTTTAGGAAGTATGATACATTATTATAGGTGTCAGTTTCTGTTATAAATGACATTTTTTTAAATAGAGCAAGTGTATTGGACTAGTAAGAGTATACATAGTGAGTGATTACTTATTTTCTAGAATAAGTTAAAAATCATTCATTTTAGAGTTTATATGATGATATAGTTGATTGTGGAAATTTTTTTAACATATCAACACGCTATATTTGATGGATCAACCCTTATAAAGCTATTATATTATGAATTTTCGATTTTGAAGACATCAAGCAATTTTCAGAAGAAGGGAGGTTGGATATGAAAAGATATTTTAGATTGAATAACTGTATTAGGGTGTCTCCATGGATGTCACAATCTAAATAGATTTATGTATGTAGTGGTGCTGTGAAATGTGATGCGTCACTCCATAAAGGGATGATTCATAGTGTTGGAGTTTCAATCATGATGTATAGAAAGTGTTATGGATAGGGGTGGATGTTGTGGTATTTTGGTACCATACTATATTGGGTTAGACGGTTTGTTGTCAAATGGTGGAATTCTTCAAGGAGTGGCGGGGTTAATCAAAATTTTTTGAAAATTTAAAATATTACAGTCAATGAATAAATCTATAAGTATTTATTTGAAATATTATTTATTTCATTATAAATATAGGCATGATGTTCTCAATCATGATCATATTCCATGGTGGGAAAGTTCCTTGGTTCTAATATTTCTATGTCATCATGTCAGAGTGTTTTTGTCACATCATGGACTGATTTGGGGTTCCCACAGATATGTTTTTAGAATTATGATACTCCATCATAGTGATATTAATTTTGTCTATACCTATCTTTTTATTCAAATTAATCAATTTTTCTAAGTATTTAATATAGGATGTGGAGTTGATCATGGTGTGTATTTTAAGGATTTGTTCGATATAGACCTATCATGGTGTGACTAAGACATGTATTTACATGGGGATTTAAATTTCAATTCTTTCTTATAAATTTATAATTCCATCAATTTTATTCTTGATTCATTCATTTTTCTTACACATTAAGTGACTAGAGTTGATTACTTAGAAACATTTTATTTCTTTTGATATAATTTGTTGCTTAGATTTTTTGGATTGAGTGTTTCTTATCTATGGTTATTTCTATTCTATTTTTTAGTATCAACTTCTTATTCATTATGTTAAGAGAGGTTATGGTATCATTTTTTACTTTGTTTTTGTGGGACTTGGGTAATTGATAAAATGTATTTCAATAACACAAAGTTTTTTAAGGTTTCTCCCATGATGTATTGGCCTTATGATCATCCCACATTAATTATTTTTATGTATCATTTTATTTAAGATCTAAATTCAGTAGGGGATTTGATATTTGTACCATTTTATTTATAGAAAACTTTTTATTACCATTATTTTTTCATTGGGTAAATTCTATGGATTATCATAAAGAGTGTAATAAAATATCTTAATGAAATTAAATGGTATAGGGTGATAAAGATGTTTTTATATTATTATATGATTCTAATTATGATTGATGTCTAGTTTTGCTTTTTTAATTATAATTTTAACTTAATTATGTGATTAAATTAATGTGATCACCACAAAAATGGATAATTTTACAAATATGGTAAAGGAATTATTACATGGAAAATTTTGGAATGTGTTAATGTTGTTTATATTGGTACAAATAACTAATATAGAAAAAATGATAAAAAGTTGATTCCTTATTGTGTTATGAGGTAGGGTTTGTTGTGGTTGGTTATCATACATATATTTTCACTGTGGAGTATGATTTGGGTGTTTATGGGTGATTTAGGTGTGAAAATTTTATGAAAAAGGTTGGGATTCCATCTAACTTGACACATGACCCGGTTCGATATATGGCTCGAAGGGAATTCCTAATACCCATGAGTAGGAAACTAGTGTAGGGGGGTCAATGTAATCACAATGGGAATTATTATTCCCGACAAACATGGGTCAAATAAAAAACATGTAATGCATCATAACTAATAGTAACTGAATATCATAAAATATACACAAAAACTGATATATATACAAAAACTAATGAAAACAATTGAATACTAAACTGAAACACAACTGTGAAATATGATCCACACATGACCTCTTGGTCACCACAAACCAATAGAACGAACATCTCTAGAGATAAAACCAAACCAGAAACTAGAACATTCAAAACAAAAAAGGTATACCAACATTGAGTGGAACAAGTATATTGTGATCTTAAATATCTCAGAAGGTAATCACCATAGGGTCCATGAATTTCCTTTTCAAAAATATTCAACAAAACCTGGTTCGATATACAGTTAGAAAAAAGTCTTTTAAATAATTTCCAACAAAGTAAACAAAGCTTCCAACAATTTTTCTTTTTAAATCAATGCAAACTGCTCTTCTTTTCAAAAATGGTTTCACTTTTCATAACCTGTTTTAGAGCCAAATCTCAAGTAAAAAATCAACCTAGATAATCAAAAGTGGCTAACCAAAAAGTTAAGGAAGAAAATCAAAATTTCATAAATGATAAGGGATAAAGTCCAAACAAATAGTATAAACAAATAGATCATAAGGATAGTAATCATGGGAATTTCCTAAATAAATCAAGAGGAAATCAGTGGATGAACTTTTTTTGGACTCTCCTGTTCGAATATGGTGTATTTATAAAGTCTATAACTAACTATCTTCTCTTAAATAGTCTCACCAATGGAATGTCCCCCATTACATAATTGAAAATATATAGAGATATAACATGCCTAAGAAGGCTCGAAAAACAACTACCACTCGACCCTTTAGATGACACCTCGGAATCCCACAATAAAAATACATAGTCAGACGTTGTATAGTAACCATAAGTCATAGTCTTCCCATACACGATCCACTAGTGGGGAATGAATCCTGAGGTCCACTAATTTCAAAATTGTTCATGTGCACGAGCCATAAGTGGGGATCCCATCATAAAGATACTTTGTTCTCCATTTCCACAAACAAATCATCAGAAACACAAATGAAAAAACATTTCTTTCACAAGTTCCATTCAGTATGAAGCCTCATTTAGGATTCAATAATCACTTTATCAATCATTCTTAAAAACAAACATAGCCTCATGCTAACTAGGTTTTAAATCAGTTTTCTGAAATGTATAAACAAGCCCATCAGGCCTATATATCACATGAGATCCAAAAACCAACTTCCAAAAAACAAAATGATGTGATAATTGGTACTTCACTCCCAATAAATTAAAAAATATCATTCCTAATGCAACACAAATTCCCAAACAGGCCTTCACATCATACAGTATTTAAAAAACATAAATAATATGTCATCTAGTAACCTGGAAACTCATTTCCAAAACAAATTTTAATTCCAACACTATTTCAAACCCAAAATGATAATTCCCAACATAAAAATTTTTCCAAATGGGCCTTCTGAAACCAACTATATTTCAAAGTTAAAATTTGGAAATTGTTTCAAAAACCACTCAATTACCATGAAATTTCTAAAAATTCCCAATGGGTCTTTATGTAAAGTATCACCCAAACATACCATAAATTTTCAAATTGTCCAATCCTTTAGAAACACATTTTAAACAACATTTAAAATCACATGAGGCACAAAATAACCATTTATAATCCATGGAACCATTTTCTAAATAGAAATAGAATTGAAGGACAAGCCTTCTGAAATGATCATTCAAGAATGTACTAATTTTCCTTCAAGTGTCAAATGGGCCTACACAAACCATTAATAAGCCACAAATTTTCAGTAGAATAATATACATCATTTACACCCAAACCCATTGATAATCTTTATTATGAAAACCCAAACCAACATTCCATTACACTATCTATGTGACCATGATTTCATCCAAAATCATTTTCAAGAAATTCCACTTTTCATCAAACCAATACAACAAGTTGCTAATAAAATTTTAAAACCTGAGAGAACCATTCCAAAAAAATTTACCCAAAATCATTATAACGTGAAGAGGCATCCAAACAACACATCATTCCTAATTTATCATTTTGACTGAGCATCCAAAATAGAACCTAGGCCAAATAATACCACAAGTGATCAATTTTGTTTTTAGAAAATAAAAGAAATTCCTTCAAACACCTCTCATGAATTTAAATATAGGAATAATTATTTAAACCCTATGTAAACCATTTATAATCAAGTTACCATCATAAAATAACCAAATAAATCTATACTATCACATCACAATAAATATAATAATCTTCTGAAATCATTAATGGACATCTCAAGCATCAACTGAATTTTTCAAAAAGAAAATGGATGGAAACACCTACCTCAACGACGTCTGAATGCAATGAAACTTATGGAGAATTATGAGTACACACCAAGAGATAATTATCACATGATAAAATCAAATAAATAGAACCAAAAATAAATGCTAACCTATAGGGTTTGTCCAAGAGGGAAACCTCACAATAGAAAAGTATGAAATCAAGAGATAAGGGAGAGAAGATGAGTAAATCAACCAAAAACATAAAGAAACTTACCTATTAACTATCAAGAAGCTTGGGTGTTGGTTGTAGAGTATGGGGTAGAATATTAGTCGCCCCATGGTGATCCTATGTATAATGGGAGAGGAAAATATAGAAATATGGATAAAATAATTGAGGGTAAAACGAGTCATTTTTAAATTTTAATAACCTGGGAAACTCGCACAGTTTGGGAGCACTATTTTCTAAACCATGAACCAACCATGCACACCCTACTTTAGAAAGGGGAACCCCTGACGGGTGATCGTAGCACGATTCACTGTTTCATTTTCACCCTTACACCGCTGTGCTAAACATATTTTGTATTAAAAATTATGAATTATTATCAAATTATGCTTCATTTTTTATTCAATAATTTTGTCTTTATCACTATTAAATATGGAAACGATACTTGTTTTGAAAATTACAATGTAGGTGGTGGTGATTTGGAGGGCCCATGATGAAGTCCTTGAAAATGGGCCAAACTGCGCAGGATCCAAGAAGTTCAGTGGACTCAAATTCATGCTGATACTCCAACGTGCATCCAAATGAGCTGATATTTTGTGGGCTTATCCATAACTCATTGGGATATAACTTTTATTTAATAACCCAAGAGCGATTCGGCCATTAAGGGGCCCAGCCTACCTGATCTGTCCGGCACACCCAATCTGCTCGAGGTCAAAAGTTGTGTGTAGTGATCTGTCCATATCTCACGCTCCACTTGTTGAAATGATGCCAAACATTTGGTGGAGATATTCAAGAAGTGGGGATACAACTTTTTAGTTTTCCACGAACCTTTTTAAGACTGTCTAGTAGGCTAAAACAATGTTCCTAGCGGTTTTAGTAAATCTGTGTGCCCAAAACCACCTCACACATTTCCTATAAAAGGGAACCTTGGGAACCTCATTTGTAAGTTTGACCAGGAGGCAAAGCTATGGTATTTTGGAGACCCAAGGGAGTACTATCATCATCCAAGAAGTTCTAGAGTCCCCTATCCTCATAGGGGGATCATGGATGAAGATGGAGTTTCACCCGAGCCTCCTCCTCCTCACGATGGCGAGCTAAAGGGTGGGTGATCATTTCGAGGGAGCTACACTTACTTGGGAGGGAGTTCCAACACTTGTTCTTCCACTGGTACTGTATAATTTGTGTGTTAAATATTTCACTTATGATTAATCTCTATGTTCTTATCTTCTGAATTCATTTGTGTGGTTTAATTTAACTGAAACACTTTTTATCTCAACACTGATTGGGTTGAGATTTCAAGTGGGGATCTTGGTTTGTTCTGATAGGACAAGACAAGAACCCTATTAATATCACATATACATAAGATTTCAGTATGTTTTTGTAGGCTTAACTCTGTTATTGATATCCAAACCTTGACAACATGATTTTTTTGTCAAGGGTTGGGGCTTTGTGCAACATTTTAAGAGGCAAAAGGGGAATCAAGATCTTGACAACCCTCAACCAAAGAATTGAACAAAACCATGTAAATATTTTTAGAACAATGAACTACCCAAGTTTTGTAGTGAACATGAAATGATCTCCTTTATCACATAATTGTAAAACACCTCTTTTATTTTTCAATTATTAAACTCTTTAAATCAATTCATTTTCTTTAAACTATTTTCAAAAATACCCCCCTTTTTAGTCCCTTTTATTAAGAACACATACTCTAAACCTACCAACGCTCTTTGAGAGACGACCTAGGGTCTTCCCTAGACTATATATCATCCTAAAAACATAATCAATTTGACGTGTCATGACAGCACGGTCAAATTTTGGCGTCGTTTCCAGGGACCGCTTTGGTTTTTAGTGCGTGTTTTTTATAAAGTAGTTGTACATTTTCTAAATATTTGTTTTTTTTCTACCTTTTTATTTATTCTTGTGTTCTGATCCATATCTTGTGTAGGTTATGTGCATGACGTTTTCTACTTCGGGAGACTTATGACCTTTCAAACCCGAACCGGAGAGGATCCTACGTCAGCGACACCGAGACGCACAAGATCCCCTTTTGAAGGAGGACACACCACTCGAGACTCTTCTAAACCCATATTCTTCTGGAACCAAATTAGAACCTGAAATAATCTTCAATAACATGGCTGAAAATAATCGAACATTAAAAGAATTAACCTCGCCTGATGTTGATATCCAACCCACTTACATTCAAATTCAAGGCGAGGCACCTAATTTTGAACTAAAATCCGGTCTAATACATTTATTACCAAGATTCCATGGATTTCCTGGAGAAGACCCTCATAAGAACTTAAAAGAATTTCATACTATGTGTTCAACCTTAAAACATTCTAATGTGGAAGAAGAACAAGTGAATCTTAGGGCATTCCCATTTTCATTAGAAGACTCTGCAAAAGATTGGTTATACTATGTCTTTTCACCAATTAGGGGCTGGGCAGACATGAAATGCCTTTTTCTTGAAAAATACTTCCCAGCCTCTCGAACTACAACTATAAAGAATGAAATATGTGTTATAAGACAATCTCAAGGGGAAACATTACATGAATATTGGGAACGTTTTAAAAGGTTATGTTCAAGTTTCCCACACCACCAAATAAGTGATCAACTTTTAATTCAATATTTTTATGAAGGTTTGATTCCTATTGATCGAAATATGATTGATGATTCTGCAGGTGGTGCATTGGTAGATAAGACCCCAATTATTGGAAGAACCCTCATTGAGATCATGGAACAGAGCACTCAACAATTCGTTACACGGTCCAGTGTTCCCATTCGAGGTGTCCATGAGGTGCAAAGTACTGAGTTTGAGAAGAAGGTGGACACGAAGTTCGAAGAGGTAAGTACCCTTCTACGACAAATTGCTCTCTCCCAAGGGAAATCTCAATCTCCTCCTCCCATCCATTGTGGAATATGCTCTTCTGAAACCCACTATTCTGAACAATGTCCTCAATTGAGAGAAACTTCTGAGAGTTGTGAGGAAATATTTCCAGGACGCCCCTTTAACCAACCCTTTAGGAAAGAACCATACTATCCATCCAACCAAGCGTGTAAGGACAACCAATCCTATAGGCAAGGGGGGTATTCAAACCAACCTCAACAGCAATGGAACCAACAGGGTCAGAGTAGTCATCCACCACCACCCAGAAATCCTCCTCCACCCCAAAGTCCATTCCAACCACCCCCTCCAAAAACCGAGCCTAGCCTAGAATATGTGATGAAGCAAATGGATGCAAATAATATCCAATTCCAACAAACCACCCAAGCAGCCATACAAGACCTAAATACCCAACTAGGTCAACTTGCCAACTTGGTGGGGGAAATCAAAAGTTGTGGGTTGGGTAAACTACCATCTCAACCAGTAGTAAACCCTAGGGATAAAGGAAATGTTAGTTCCATCACCATTAGGAGTGGGACACAACTCAAAATCCAAATGACCCCTCCATTAGAGTCCTCCCATCCAAAGGAAACCACCATCCCAACTGCTGAAAATGGTCCAAGAGAAGAAAACCCTTTTCCTGATAGAAGCCCTTCCAAAGGAAAGACTATGGTTGTTGATGAGCCACCTATCCCAATCATTCCTCTTCCATTTCCTCAATGGGCTGCCCAACCTAGGAAACAAAAAGAAACCGAACATGATAATAAAATCTTGGAAACTTTCAAGAAAGTACAGGTTAACATTCCTTTGATTGATTTTGTGAAGCATATTCCAAGATATGCCATGTTTCTAAAGGAGATGTGTACACACCGGAGGAGGATTCATGGTGATGAGATGGTGAGCCTGGGGAGGAATGTTTCAGCATTAATAGAGCCATCACTTCCTAACAAGTGCAATGATCCTAGGACATTCTCGATTTCGTGCACCAAAGGGGAGTATTCATGTTCCAACGCTATGCTTGATTTGGGTGCTTCTATTAATGTGATGTCTCACTCTATTTACTCTTCATTACAGGTCGGTGAACTAAAGCCCACTGGTATTTTCGTTCAGCTAGCAAATCGGAGTACAGCACACCCCTCTGATGTGTTAGAGGATGTTCTTATGATGGTGCAAAATTTAATTTTTCCTGCTGATTTTTACGTGCTTACACTACAAAATAAACAGTGTTTAGCGGCAGTTTTGTGGCGGCAGTTCACAAAACCGCCGCTAAACGTTTTCCAAAATACGTTTCATGGCGGTTTTTAATAAACCGCCGCAAAACCATTGTTTTTTTTAAAAAACCCCGACCCTTCCCTACCCCAACCCCCGTTTCCCCCGACCCCGCGTGCTGCAACCCACGCCTGCAGCCCCCCGACGATCCCGCGACCTCCTCCGGCGACCCCACGACCTCCTCCGGCGACCCCGCGACCTCCTCCGGTGGTGCCTACGACCGGCAACCCGCGACCCCCTTCTCCCGACGACCTTTCTCACTTCGACCTCGGCCCCAAAGTGAGTTTTCTCTATTATCACATCCATCTTGATGATTTTTTTCTAATTGAATCTGAGATTCATTATATGGGTCTCTTGGTTAATGGATTTATTTTAGTTTTTGATCCTATTTGTATTTATTTCATTCATTTTTAAAAAAATTATGTGTTTTAGGTAGTAGGCTTTAAATATATCTTTTATTTTATAATCCATACTTGCTATATCATTTTTTTGGATTATATAAGTTGATTAATAGATTGATTTATGATTCTTATAATGGTTTGTTTTTTGAATTATTTGATTAAATGATTTATTAATTTGGAATTGATTTTGAAAATGGATTTTGAATCATGTTTTATTTGAAATTAAGTAGTTTGATTATTGATGTGTGATATTCCCTCCAAATAGTTTGAATTTTTAATTTAAATCCTACATGTATGGGTCATTTGTGAAATTGAAATCCTTTATGTGTGGGAAAATTAATAAATGAAATCCTTCCAATATGGGCTACGATAGATGGGATCATGTGGTACATAGTAAGGGATATAATAAGAAAATAATTCTAGGATGAATTGTGGCTACCTATCAATGATTTACACTAAAAATATAACTAAATATTGTTTCCATAGTGGATTCACTTATCAGGGTGATTACCTCATTTAATGGAACATATTTTAGGGATATGTATGTAAATAGTCATTTGACCATAGATTTAAAAGGATCTTAGAAAACTTATACCTAATATACCATAGGAGTATTTTCTATTGTTTTCCTTTTCAAAGAGGTTATTTATAAATACATTATGAAATGGTTTAATCACATTTATTTTAAATGGAATATGATGTATCAATTTGATTATTCTTTTTAATATATTCTAAAATGGCGAATTACCATTTTTTTAATATATATATATATATATATTATTTTATTTTCCCTTAATAAGAATAATTGTTTTATTTTTCTAATGTCTCCTTATGAAAAACATGGTGTAATATTTCTAATATTCATTTTCTCACACCATACACTGACCATTGGGTGTTTTCAGGTCCTTTTTTATATAATGTATGTAACGAAAAGGTTCCTCATAGAAGTCATGGGTATCCATGTTAGTAGGGTGTGTGATATTTATGGTTACATGGTGTAATATTTTTCATCATATCACATGGATAAGGGTTGGGATCTTAAAACCTCCCCACCTTATAACATATCATCACATATCCAAACTTCCCAAGCATCACAGCACCCCTAAGGGCAATTTTAGTTCCACGGACCCACCTATAAACTTCCATCTTCTAATATACTCCTTGAACTCAACCATGTTATAACAACACTCGGATTAAGGAAAAGGTCCTACCTGAAAACATTTTCCCCAACCATGAACCACAATTAAAACCCAATTATCTTTGAGGACCCATCCACCTCAACTATTTATTATCAACATCAAATGAAAATTAAAGGTTTAGGTAATGTTACTATACCACCGCATAAGAGGATATCGATAAGGCACTACACTACCCTGTGGAGAGCCAATCGGAACACCTTTGTTCCAATCCTCTCCACAACTCATGGCCCAAAATTCTTAGCACCACCTCACCTAGTTACCAAAATTATAATGGTGACACAAACTCATTGTCGCTGAAGGGATACATAGATTCCAACCACATTATCTGACCTACATCAATCCAGAACTCAAGGCCCAACAGCCTCACTCCATTTCAAACATCCAAAGCACAACCCAAGCATAACCTTCATCTCAAGGTATTCAACCATCAAAAACCTGATCCAACACCCATCACCAAAACTAATACACTAATATGGTTCCTACATGAGACCATCCAACTTGAAACTCTAGCCACACCATTAATTGATTACTTTCCTTCCATGGTTCTCAACACCATATTACTTACTTCGTCACCACAATTTTCTAGTTTTGAGAACTTCACTCATCATAAAAGAGGTCAACAGAACCTCAACTCAACCTTCAAAACTTCCCTAACATGTTTTCCAACTCACAACATACATGAAAACTCCACCCAATTCTAGCATTCATTATTTCTGCCAAAACTACCCAGATTTTTCACACTTTCACCATCCATATCTCAACCAAGGACTACTTGGTTCTTCTTAAAAACTCATTCACATTACTAGGATAAACTTATAATTTCAACATTAACTTGAGGTGCCTCGCAGCCCACCACATCCATTCCCTTTCTATCCAACTATGTCTTTCCATTCCTGCTAACTCACTCCGTTGGTTCCCAACTTCCCCTATTGGTATGTTGCCCCTCTACCCAAACACAAATCCTTCTCACTTAAGGTATACCTCCATCACCTACACACACCATATCCAAGTTCCACCTGGCCTTCCCTAAGAACCCCCAAACATGTCCCTTATAGGTTTATATTTGGAACCTTGATTCCTCCACATCCACTCTACAGTTTTCTCCACATTTCCATGACTAACATAATTCTCTCCACCTTAGGAGGGTCATTATCACTAATTTATTCAAGAAATTCAAACACCATGTCTCATGCTTCCATCACAAGATGAACCCCAAAACTTAAATATGGCCATTTAGATTTCCCTAGAACAATAAAACAAACATTACCCATTGTGAAAATGGTTTTAGTGAATGTAGTTAACTTGATTTAAAATGCATTATGATCAGTTTCGATCACACATAAATGGGGTGTTGTTTGAGGCAACATAAATGTGTGATCGATGGTGTTATGATAAGTGTGTATCCCGATATTCTTATTGCTCCTCAATGAGGTGTTGACGTTGTCTCCTATGGACCAGACTTGTTCAGTTGGTCTGAAATGGTAAATGTGGTCAATGAATCATCTTTATTATATTATGCATACTTTATGGTCAATGGTTCATATTTATTATATTATGTTTCTGTAATCTTACACTATCGTATATTTTGTGTAGGCACATTGTGATATACATGGATAAAAGCTGGATCACATTACCGAGGAACACACCTCAATATGTTAAGGGTTTGAATGGGTTTTTAGAATTTTCAATTTCTAATCGATCCGTTGAAGGGAGAATAAGATGTCCATGTCCTAAATGTAAATTTAGAACATGGTTGAAGAGAGATGAAGTTTATGAACATTTAATACTGAAGCAATTCCCTTAGCAATATTTGTGTTGGATTTGGCATGGAGAATCAAACAATACAGAAAGATTGAGGGCTGATGTTAATCCACAGAATGAGGTCCCAAGTTCTTCGACAATGGAAAATGAAATGCAAAACCTCATAAATGATGCATTCGGCACTGCAAGACACCACTATGAGCATCAAAACATATCAGAACAACCAGAAGAGGGTGCTACAAATTGCAACGTGACAAGTGATGTTTCTGAGACTGTAACACAAGCAGATCAAGATTGTAACATATCATTGGATCCTCTTGATTCTGTGGAGCCAAATGTAAGGGAAAACTTCAGTGAGTAAAATGCATTTCATGATTTAGTTGACGATGGAAATCAACAGTTGTATAATGGGTGTTTGAAATATTCAAAGCTTTCATTTCTACTGAAGTTGTACCATATCAAATGTCTATGTGGAATTACAAATAAGGCAATGTCCATGTTATTGGAATTGACTCGTGATGCATTTACTGAAGCAAAAATCCCAGAATCGTTTTATGATATGAAAAAAGTTGTTAACAAGCTTGGTCTGAATTATACAAAAATACATGCGTGTCCCAATGATTGTATGCTTTACTGGGGAGAGGATTCAAGTAGACAGAATTATAAGAAATGTTCTTCTTCTAGATGGCAGTCAAAGGGTGATGTTGGAAGTATGACTGAACATAATTTCACGGAGAATAAGAAAAGGAACACACCTGAAAAAGTTTTGCGTTACTTTCCTTTGAAGCCTCGATTGCAAAGATTATTCATGTCATCAAAAACCGTTGAACACATGAAGTGGCATGCTGTAGATAATAACAATGATGGGTTAATTAGACAT
Organism: Viscum album; assembly: GCA_963277665.1. NCBI lineage: Eukaryota > Viridiplantae > Streptophyta > Magnoliopsida > Santalales > Viscaceae > Viscum > Viscum album. The sequence continues at coordinate 122,615,650 of OY728138.1, read as the reverse complement.
CCACGAGATTCCCAATCGTGGAAGACATTTGATTCATTACATCCAGATTTCTCAGCTGATCCTAGGAATGTTCGATTGGGATTGGTTGCCGATGGATTCAACCCATTTTGGACTTTGAGTACGAGTTATAGCATTTGGCCAGTTGTTTTGATCCCTTATAATCTGCCTCCGTGGATGTGTATGCAACAAACATCTTTTATCATTTCGATGATTATTCCTAGAAAACAAATGCCTGGAAATGATATTGATGTATACCTACAGCCTTTGATTGAAGAATTGTAGGAGTTATGGAGCAACGGTGTTGAGACATTTAATGTTTATTCTAAAACAATGTTTAAAATGCATGCTGCTTTAATGTGGACCATTAGTGACTTCCCTGGGCTTGGGAATTTATCTTGTTGGAACACTTATACGTGTTTGTCTTTTCCCGTTTGTAACATTGATTTCGAGCCCAAACGGATACCTCACAGTAGAAAATGGTGCTTCTTGTGCCATCAAAGATTTCTTGATGCATCTCCTAGATTTCGGCTGAACAAATCAAAATTTAATGGTTGCATTGATCGTAGACCACCTCCAAAGTTGTTAACCGATTCTGAAATATTGACACAGCTTGATAATGTTAAAATAGAATTTGGGAAGGTTCATCATTTGAATGATAGCGGAAAATGAGTGCGAGGTGCATCGTCAAGTGAAATCAGAACGCAACAATGGAAGAAAAAAAGTATATTTTTCAAACTTCCGTATTGGGAATTTAATTCTTTACGCCACAATCTTGATGTGATGCATATTGAGAAGAATGTATGTGATAATTTGATTTTCACATTACTTAATGAGCATGGAAAGTCGAAGGATCATCTCAATGCTCGCAAAGACTTACAAGTAATGAACATAAAACGTGATCTCTGGCCAGATGAGAATGAAAAGTATGCCCCGGCCATTTTTTCATTGAACAATAGGGATAAAGATACGTTCCTTCAAATTTTAAAGAATGTGAAGGTATCTGATGGGTATTCGAGTAACATCTCGAGGTGTGTTGACTTGAAGAATCGTAAGTTATATGGATTGAAAAGTCACGATTCACATGTTTTGTTACAACAGTTACTACCATTGGCATTGCGTACATTATTACCTGAAAAAGTTACTGCTGTTGTACTCCATTTCTGCACATTTTTCAGACAGTTATGTGAGAAAGCTCTACATCCATTTCATCTTGACAACCTACAAGAGAGGTTTGTATTGACCCTTTGTGAAATGGAGATGATCTTCCCTCCATCGTTTTTTACTGTCATGATGCATTTAACTGTGAATTTGGTTGACGAAACTAAATTAGGAGGCCCCGTTCATTATCGATGGATGTATCCAATTGAGAGGTATTTTATTTATATGTTTCTAGTTAAGTAAACATTTTTTGGCATTTAAATAAATGCATAATATTATTATTATTTTTCACAGATATCTTGGGCATTTGAAAGCATACGTGAGAAATAAAGCTCAACCAGAAGGCTCTATTGCTGAAGGATATTTGGCCGAGGAGTGTCTCACCTTTTGTTCCAGATATTTGGATGATATTGAGACAAGATTTACTCGAGTTGGATGTGTTGACGACACATCAACTCAATCTCAAATGCATTAGAAATCAAAAATATTTCCTGCTATTGGCCGATCAGTTGGGAGGACCTCATACGCGACACTAACAGAATTGGAATTATTACAGGCACATAGATATGTGCTGCTGAATAGTGAAATTGCAGATCCATTTATTGAAGTGTTGAGGATACAAACAAAGAGACGAATGAGCAGCCAAACACGAAATGAAAAAGATATAACGAAAGCTGTGAATAAAGAGATGGTAGAATGGTTTGCACGATGTGTAAGTTTATAAATATTGCAATAAATACGAATATTACATTGACACATACAATTTGCAAATATATTAAATTATATTTTTTTTCAGATCATGAATACTGATACTCGAGCTGACTTTTCAGAAGATTTGATGTTTCTTGCTAGAGGTCCTATAAAACAAGTTAGAAAGTTCAACGCTTATAATGTGAATGGTTTTAGATTTCGTACAGTCGATCGAGAAGTGGGTTTTAAAACACATAATAGTGGTATTTTTACATTTGCTGAAGTGGAATACTATGGAAAGCTGCATGATATTATTGAATTAAACTACCATGGGCATTTTTTTGTTGTTTTATTCAAATGCAAATGGGTCGATTTTATCAGAGGTGTTAAAAGAGATTCCTTGAAATTTACTTCTGTAAACTTCTCTCGCTTGATGGATGTTGGTGATCGTGAACTGCATGATCCATATATCTTAGCATCACAGGCCAAAATGGTATATTATGTGAATGATGTTGTGGATGAAGGGTGGAGTGTAGTTACTCACGTAATACAAAGATATTTGTATGATATGGGTGATGAAGTGGAAGATTTGACCTCTGCAATTGAATTCCATCAACAATAGGAAGCAAAATTATTTGTCCATCATGATATTGAAAATATTGGTCTAGCAAGGATGAATGAAGTGGATGAAGCAATGGAGAAGGAAACCGACATGATTGAAGGGGAAAATGATTGTATGTACAATTATTTATTCATTCAGCAACTACTTGTTTCATTTCTGTAGTCATTCATTATTATTGTTATATATATTTTGTTTGTTAATACTGGGCATCTATTATCATTTTTAATTTTTTTTCTACATAAATTTTTTGAAATATATATTCTGAACTTAATTTTATTTGATTAAATGACAGGAATGCCAAGGAAGAAGCGGTACACTATTCCTTCTTCTTCTGCGACAGATGACGATCCGTCTGTCCCCACGGCATCATCTCCCCCTGCACCATCTCTGACACCATCAGTGGATGCCTCATTAGAGGATGAGTCATCGCCTCCCCCTACAGGAGCTTCAGCAGTGGGGCAGCGACACGCCCCCTCCAGTTCATCAGGGACATTCTGGAGGGTCACAGTCATAGGTACAAATTTTAATTAAATAAATTTATTGCATTTTGTTTATAGTAATTGTTTTCTCATTGCAGATGAAGACAATGAAACCGTGGAAAAAGACATAAAAAGTTCCGATGTTTGGAACATGCATGGCAAGAAGATAGTGGTGCCATTTGATTCTTATGGGGTCCCGACGGATGACGTCGCAGGTTTACATGGTCAAATTATAGGTCAGCTGGAAGCGAAGCCCGTTTCCCTGCCTATTTCATATGATGATTGGAGGAATATGCCTCCAAATTGGAAAAATGAAGTTTATGATTCTCAGATAAAGGTAATTTTATTACTTTATGGTTTAATTGAATGTCATTTTACTAATATATTCAAAATGAATTTCTGTATACAGATGTTCTTCCACTTTACCGTTGCTGATGTGATAGCACGGAAGTGTACATTGAAAAATCTTGGAAAAAATGGAAAGATTTAAAATGGAGGTTATGGTGTGATGTCAATGATTCTTCATTGAACGTGCAGCAGATGTATGAGAATATACCCAGTGGGGTACCGAAAGAATAGTGGAAGGTTTTTGTCGATAGACATCGTGATGAGAAGCGGATGGTATTGAAATATATATTATTATATTATCCTCATTTTACATTTATACATGTACATGAAGATGAGATAGACATTGAATACAATACTGTTAAATTGAATTTTATTTATTTCAGGATCTCTCAAGAAAGAATGCTTCAAACCGGGCGAAGCAGGTAATCTCGCACACTGCGGGTTCAAAAAGCTTTTCAAGAAGCCGAATGTCATTGGGAATCTTTTAATTAGTTTAAATATTTATAAGATAATATTATCTATTTAACATATTTGATTGATGATTTATCTTTGTTTAATGCAGTCACAGAGTTTAGGGCATGAAGCTACCCGAACATAACTGTGGCTGGATGTTCATAAGAAAACAGATGGAAGTTTTGTTAATGAACCTGCCAGAGAAGTTGGGGTATGAAGTCAATTATTTATTATAATAACTTAATATCAGGTTTTACTGTGTTAATATATATTGATATTTGATTTATAGGTAAAAATTAAAGAAATATGGGATGTCAATCCTGGGCAATCCTACTCAGTCTCCCAGGATGACCCGGTTGGTCAAGTCCTTGGGAAGGAGAATCCTGGTAGAGTGCACGGGATGGGTTTGGGACCCATACCATCTGAGGTCTTTCGCATGCCATCAGGGATTTCGGCCTCATCTACTCCTGGTTATAGTCATTTCATACCTGATGATGCTCAGAGAGAGATGTCTGCTCTACAAAACACAGTTCACTAGCAGGGGGATCAGATATATGCTTTGCAGAAAGAGTTGCTTGAAATACATCAGTATATGAGCAGATATGCCCCCGGTGGTAGTGCATTGGGTAGTGGTGAGAAGGTAAATCACAAAAAAATCAAAATCATTTAGTTTGGAAACTTTTATTGTTTTAATTTTTATTATAAATATGCAACAATATTTAATTTTCAATATAATGTTCTTACAGGTGGCAGCAGGTGGTGGAGATGAAGGTGGAGAGGGTGACGATGCAGCATCAGATGATGAGTAGTAGTATTGTTGATGTGTTGAACAAGTATGATAACAGTTGGTTTGTATATGTAACATTTACGGCACATAGTTGCCACCAAACATTTCCATGTCCTAACATTTTCTTGATTTCTCATGTTTCCTTCTATGCATTTTATTTATTGTGTTCTGGATTCCTCATGTGTTGACAAAAAGATTCTTAATGCAATATGCATGTGATGATACCACATCCAATGAGAATACCATATATGTAACCCATATTCATACCCCTATTGGATCCATATCCAATATGTATTACACTAAAAGACCAATCCCATGACCATAAATGGCTAAGGCATGAAAGGTTAATGATAAAAGGCTCTGTCATGGCCTTAAAATTTTTACACCACTCCAAATGGTCCATGAATACCAATTTGTTTTTAGTTTAGGCATGGTGGATGTCAATGGATTCAGTGGATGTTGGTTGGAAATTGGTGGTAATACCTTCCTTCTTCTTGGTTAGTTTCCTCTTATTCTTCTCTTGGGGATTCAATACAATGGTTCCTTTTTGGTCTAGGGTCTGAGTTGGTTTACATTTTGATGATCTTTTGGCACAGTGTAGGTTTATTTGTGGGTTTTTCATGCATTTGTGGTTTATGGTCATTTCTTCTTCACCCTATGGTGTTCTGCGAGTCGAAAAATAATCTTTAAGGTAGGGAATCAGTTATTTCTCTTTATTGTGTATCATACATGGGGGGTTACTCTTGTTCATCTATGGGTTCTAGTTGTGCTGGCTTAATCAAAGATAAATAATTGTCTAATTGAAACTGAAGGGGGAAAATAGGAATGATTCACATGTTTTTACAGCTTTGATATTATTATGATATGATGGATTTTATGGTATTGATACCTTGGTTAAAATTATGGTCATTGGGGGATTTTCTTTCACTGGATGATATGTGTTGTGACTGTTGTGTCTATTGTTATTGTTGTGATATCACCCTAAAAGGGAAATTAACCAACCACTTGTATTTTTCTAATAAAATGGATACTCTATGATTATGGATTGTGTTACAACACTCCTAAAATAAAGTATCATGTGATAAAATACCCATTGATAAATCTATAAAATGATCCTTGATGTGTTGTGATGCATGTACATGATTATGGGATGATGATGTGTGGATGTAATATTATGTGGGGATGATGGGTGAGATGTGGCTGTGGTTTTGGAAAATTTAGGGCAGTGGTGGAGAAGATCCAACATATTTTTTTTCCAGTTCAACATTTAGCGGCGGTTTTAACCGCCGCTAATTCCATATTTGTGAGCATTTAGCGGCGGTTAAAACTACCGCTAAATGGTGAACTGGGCATCATTTAGCAGCGGTTTTAACCGCCGCTAAATATATTATGTTGATATTTAGCGGCGGTTTTCACCGCTGCGGAATAGGCGCATCAAACGCCTGAATTTAGCGGCGGTTAAAACCGCCGCGAATAAAAAATGTCAGATACCCATATAACCGCCGCTAAATGAAGAGAAACCGCCGCTAAATGACGGATCTGTGACACATTTCTAAAACCGCCGCGGAATCAAAAAAACCGCAGCTAATAGATTGCCGACGCCAAACTTAGCGGCGGTCTTTGCAAACCGCCGCCACACAATATAGCGGCGGTTTAAACCGCTGCTAAACAGGAAAAAAACCGCCGCTAGGACCGGCTTTTGTTGTAGTGTTAAAATGGAAGATGATAGGATGAATGGACATGCCCCAATTATATTGGGGAGACCTTTCTTGAAAACCACCAAAACCATAATTAATGTCTATAATGGTAAATTATCTATGGATTTTGGTGGTAATACTGTCCACTTCAATATCCATGATGCCATGAAGCACCCCTCAGAAGAACACTCCTCTCTATCTGTCAATTCAATTGATGTTCTCCCTTCCCCTGAAACAACTTATTTTCATTCACTTGATCCCCTTTCTGAGTTTTCATCATTTATTGAAATTTTAGGTAATTAATCATGCATTGATTTTTGTAGCAGTCTAGAGAAATGTCATGCATGTTTGTTAATTGATGATTTCTTGAACACAGAGGATCACATGACCATAAATGATACTGATAAGCTTGTAAAACCTCATTCCTCATCTGAGGATGTTACCATTGAGTAGTTAGATGAGATTAGTGACTTCTCACTTTCACACACACTTCCTTCAATCCAAAATCCCCTAGAATTGGAACTGAAACAACTGCCTCAAGATTTAAAATACTCATATCTTGAAATGGAAACAATTTGCTCATCATCGTTTCTAGTTCACTCCCTCCTGAGCATGAATTGCGAATTCTTGATCTTTTGAGGAAGTATAAACAAAAATTGGGATGGACACTTTCTAACATTCCTCGCATTAGCCCATCAATTTTTAAACATCATATTTTATTAAATAATGAGGCTAAACCAGTGAGGCAGTCACAATGTCGGCTGAACCCAAACCTACTTGATGTTGTTAAAAAAGAAGTAACAAAATTGTTGGCTGCTGGAATCAATTACCCTATCTCTGACAGCCAATGGGTCAGTCTCATTCAATTAGTTCCTAAAAAAACTGGCCTTACTGTAGTTAAAAATGAAAACAATGAATGGGTTCCAACTCGTGTGCAGAATAGTTGGCGTGTCTGTATAGACTATCACCGACTAAACCAACAAACTAGGAAGGACCATTTACCGTTTCCATTCATTGACCAGATGCTAGAGAGGCTATAAGAGAAGTCCCGTTACTGTTTCCTTGATGGGTATTCTGGATACTTTTCAGATCCATATTTCCCCTGAGGATCAGAAAAAGGCAACCTTTACTTCCCCCTTTGGTACATTTGCTTATAGAAGGATGTCATTTGGTCTATGAAATGCTCCAGGTACTTTCCAACGATGTATGGTTAGTATTTTTTCAGATTACCTGGAGAATTACATGGAGGTTTTTATGGATGATTTTACTGTTTATGGATCCTCTTTTGATGAATGTCTGAGTATTCTTGCTTCTGTCCTACGTCGCTGTATTGAAAATAATCTCGTATTAAATTATGAGAAATGCCATTTCATGGAGCGAAAAGGCATAGTTTTGGGGCATGTCATTTCTGGGGAAGGTATCCAAGTGGAAAAATCAAAAGTAGATATCATTTCCTCCCTACCATTCCCTAAAAATGTTTGGGATGTGTGGTCTTTCCTGGGTCATGCTGGATTTTATCGTTGTTTCATTCCTGACTTTAGTAAAATTGCACTCCCCCTCTCCCAATTACTCCAAAAAGAAAAAGAATTTTTTTTGATAAAAATTGTGAGGAAGCTTTCAATAAGTTAAAATGGAGTCTCACATCACCCCCGATAATCCAACCACCTCGGTGGGATTTACCATTTGAGCTCATGTGTGATGCCTCTAACTATGCAGTTGGGGCAGTCTTATCACAAAGGGTCGACCGAGCTCCACATGTCATAGCTTATGCCTCACGTACTCTGGACCCTGCCCAAGAAAACAATAAAACAACTAAAAAATAATTTATTGCCATTGTGTTTGCCCTGGATAAATTTTGGTCATAACTTCTAGGGTCCAAAGTCATTGTGTTCTCAGACCATGCAGCCCTCCGGTATCTCCTCAAGAAACCGGAAGCCAAACCACGTCTCATTCGCTGGATGCTCCTCCTTCAGGAATTTGATCTATAAATTAGGGATAAAAAAGTAGAAGAGAATGTGGTTGCTGACCATATCACTAGGATTCTCCCATCCACGGACATTGACTCATCCCCATGTATTCCCATAAATGAATTGTTTCCTGATGAGAAATTGTACCGAGTGCAAGATGCTATTCCTCGGTATGCTGAAATTGTAAATTATTTTGTAGTGTCTTGGATTCCTGCTAATTTCACCAAAAACTAGGGTGACCGTCTAAAACATGAGTCTCGTTGGTATATTTGGGATTACCCCTACCTGTGGCACACATTTAGTGATCATGTTAGTAGGCATTGTGTTCCCGATAGTGAGTTTCAGTCTGTCATTTGTTCTGCCACACACTTACTTGTGGGGGCCACTTTGGTCACCAACGGACTGCTCGCAAGGTCTTTGATTCTGGTCTCTTTTGTCCCACATTGTTTAGGGATGCCCATGAATCCTGTAAATCTTTTCCTCGCTGTTAAAGAATGGGGAATGTCTCTAAAAGAAATGAGATTCCCCAATAACCCTGGCTCTTCCATGAAATTTTTGATGTTTGGGGAATTGACTTAATGGGACCATTCCCCAATTCATTTGGGAACCTTTACATTCTTCTGGCAGTGGATTATGTTTCAAAGTGGGTAGAGGCATGAGCCACGAGGATAGATGATTCCAAGATAGTTGTGGAATTTTTGAGAACCCAAATATTCTGTAGGTTTGGATTACCTAGGTTTATCGTCAGTGATCAGGGTTCTCATTTCTGCAACCGCACAATGTAATCTCTTTTGTGCAGGTATGGGGTTGGACATCGAGTGTCTACTAATTATCAACCGAAAACAAATGGTCAAGATGAAGTGTCAAATAGAGAGGTAAAATAGATTATTGAGAAAACGATTCAGCCAAACAGAAAAGACAGGTGTCTTAGAATCGATGATTCATTATGGACTTACCGTACTGCATTCAAAACTCCAATTGGCATGTCACCATATTGGCTAGTTTTTGGGAAGAGTTGTCACCTCCCTGTTGAGGTAGAGCACTAGGCCTATTGGTCCATTAAACAATGCAATTCTAATCTTTCTGGTGCAGGTATTCAAAAAAAGTTGCAGATTCAGGAGTTGGAGGAAATGAGAAGAGATTCATATGAGAACTCCTGGATTTATAAGGAGTGAACCAAGGCTGCCCACGACCGTCTCATCCTTCATCGTGAATTCCACATCGGGCAGAAGGTCCTCTTCTACAATGCAAGGCTGAAGTTGCACCCTGGTAAGCTTCGTTCTCATTGGTTTGGACCTTACATTGTTACTAATGTCTCTCCATTTGGTGTTGTCCAAGTTCAAAATGAGGACACCAAGCAAACCTTCACTGTCAATGGGCAGTGGTTGAAGCACTTCCATAAAGCCCTTACGGAGTCCCCAATGGAGTCACTCCATGTTCAAGAAGTCGTCTATGAATAACACTCACCACGTTTTATCCTTCCTTCCCACAGTCTCTTTTTTTAGAGTGAGGACACTGCATTCTATAGTTGTGGGGGGATGGGTACATTCCTGGGTTAGTTAGGAATTTTTTATTATCTTCCCTTCTTCTTCTCTTTTTAACTTGTTGCATGGTATTGTCACTTTCCCCCCTCATGGGCACATCCCTATGTTTGTTAGGAATTTTTCATTGTCTCTCTTCTTTGTTATCTTTTTCGCTTGTTCCATGGTATTGTGACTTTCCCCCCTATTTCCCCCCTCACTTCTATGCTAAAATGATAATTTTTTATGGCTAATTTATCATGGAAAATGATGCCTGTTTTATCATTGAATTTATTGAAAATACATGAGGAATTTTTCATTTTCAAATTGTTTTATCATTCAAAAAAAAATTCTGATGAAATGTAAATTTTAGCATGAATTCAACATTGTGGTGTGAATTTCTCTTGAAAATTGGTTTTTGGTCGATGATATGAATGGTTGTATCATTTTGAAGCCATTGAGAAGAGTGGTACACTTTTTTGTGAATAAATTAAGGGAAAATTGTGTCATTTAATATCTCTACAAATTTTTTCACCCAACCATGAAGTGTGAATATTTCTTACTTTATTGAAGGTAAATATAAGTTAGGTTAATTTTTCTCTAATTTCCAAATGATCTTTACATACGTTCGTTCCTTATCTGGTCTATTTCATTACTGTACCAGATTGTCTTACGCGTGTGTACCTGTTATCTGACTTTTGTAAGCCCATAAAAAAAACAAAAAAATGGTGTTGTATTTTGGGCAGGTCAAAAACCACCCTTTCTCGACTTTTGATGTTGTTATAACAATTAAAATTAGTGTTGTGAGGACATCAAACATGGGTTGAGATAAGAGTGTGAGATTTGTTCCAAGTGAAACTTTTGAAAAAAAAAATATTGAGGGGAGTGATGAAATGTACAGCATATTGGGATATCTAGGTTGGGATCTTTAGGTTTGAATTCTAGGAATGCTTAATTGAGTGGGTCTTGGAATTTGATTGCAAAGGATGTAGGGCAGGTTCAGTGGAAAGAATCAAGTCAGTAGACTAATTTTAAAATAAATTATATTTATTTAATAGAAAGAGGAAAGAATAGCATGGAATGGTTGTCACACACACACATGGAGAATTGGTGACATGATTAACTTTTGAATTATTTTCTTTGATTGGTATCATTAGTCTCTTCGAATTTCATTTGGATACAATTTTTTAGACGAATTTTTCCATGATCACTGAGAATAACTCCTCGGTGTGATTTGTGTTTTGATCACAATTCTATCAGAAAGTAATTTCTCAAGAATTTTAAATCTTCATGAAGTTGGGAATATCTACATTCATAATTTTTAGAAATGTAAATTTGCCCAGGAGTGAAAATGTTTAGGTGCGGGGGTGTGATCTTACCACAATTCACTGTTTCATTTTCACCCTTACACCGCTGTGGTAAACATATTTTGTATTAAAATTTATAAAATATTATCAAATTGTGCTTCATTTTTTATTCAATAATTTTTTTTATCACTGTTAAATAGGGCAATGATACCTGTTTTGAAAATTACAATGTAGGTGGAGGTGATTTGGAGGGCCCATGATGAAGTCCTTGAAAATGGGCCAAACTGCGTAGGATCCAAGAAGTTCAGTGGACTCAAATTAATGTTGATACTCCAGTATGCATTAAAATGAGCTTATTTTTTGTCGGATTATACAAAACTCATTAGGATACAACTTTCATTACATAACCCAAGAGAGATTCGGCCACTAAGGGGCCCAGCCTACCTGATCTGTCCAGCACACCCAATCTGCTTGTGGTCAAAAGTTGTGTGATATGATTTGTCCATATCTCACGCTCCACTTGTTGAAATGATACAAAACATTCAGTGGATATATTAAATACGTGAGGATACAACTTTTTAGTTTTCCACAAAACGTGTTAAGACTTTCTAGTAGGCTAACACAATGTGCCAAGCAGTTTTAGTAAATCTATGTGCCCAAAACCACCTCCCACATTTCCTATAAAAGGGAACCTTGGGCTCCTCATTTGTAAGTTCGACCAGGAGGCAAAGATCTGGTATTTTGGAGACCCAAGGGAGTACTCTCATCATCCAAAAAGTTCTGGAGTCCCCTATCCTCATAGGGGGGTCAGGGATGAAGAAGGAGTTTCACCCGAGCCTCCTCCTCCTCACGATGGAGAGCTAAACGGTGGGAGATCATTTCGAGGGAGATACACTTACTTGGGAGAGAGTTCCAGCACTTGTTCTTCCACTGGTTTTGTATAATTTGTGTGTTAAGTATTTCACTTATGATTAATCTCTATGCTCTTATCTTCTGAATGCATTTGTGTGGTTTAATTTAAGTGAAACACTTTTTATCTCAACACTGATTGGGTTGAGATTTCAAGTGGGGATCTTGGTTTGTTCCGATAGGACAAGACAAGAAACCTATTAATATCACACATACATAATATTTCAGTATGTTTTGGTAGCCTTAAATCTATTATTGAGATCCAAACCTTGACAACACGATTGTTTTGTCAAGGTTTGGTGCTTTGTTCAACATTTTAAGACGCAAGAGGGAAATCAAGATCTTGACAACCCTCAACCAAAGAATTGAACAAAACCATGTCAATATTTTTAGAACAATGAACTATCCAAGTTGTGTAGTGAACCTGAAATGATCTCCTTTATCACATAATTTTAAAACACCTCTTTTATTTTTCAATTATTAAACTCTTTAAATCAATTAATTTTCTTTAAACTGTTTTAAAAAATACCCCCCTTTTTAGTCCCTTTTATTAAGAACACATACTCTAAACCTACCAACGCTCCTTGAGAGACGACCTAGGGTATTCCCTATACTATATATCATCCTGAAAAACATAATAAATTTGACGTGTCACAACAGCATGGTCAATGGTCTGTCCACAAAGTCACCCAAAACATGTTCCATTAGTGATAAATTCCACTATACAAGATGAATAAATTTTGTAATGTTTTTTTTGGTGAGGGTGTATGGTTTCCCCAAACTGTGCACCATCTACTATCATGGAAAAAATCTCTATTTCTCTCAAAAAACTAAAAAATTCAAACCAGAACTCAACCCCACCCTCCAATATAATATCCAAATCAATTTAAAGAATAAAATAAATTCATTTTCATGGTCTAGGAGTGGAAAATATCCCCACTGAAAATACATTCATCCCCTAGAAAGTCACCATGTTGGACGAGAAACAAAACTCAATCCCGAAACCAAATAAAGTCAAAAATAACCATGAACCTTATGGTAACCACACAATAAACAAGGGAAACATTGACATTTATGATTGAAACCACACAATGAATGATAATGGTAGAACATAATAAGGTTCTCCCTATAAGAATAACTTGAATAACACCATGACATTACTTTGGAATAGCCCGTCATAGGAACACCCACCAACACCACCTCTGGGAGACCAGTGTGGGAACTACCAACCCCAAATAACTTGAACTTCACCATATGAGATTTAGAAAACCACTACCAGACATGGAAATACCAAACCTAAACCAAACTCCCATCATAATGAGGAATATATGAAAGGATCTCAAACCAAATGGTAAAGATGAACATAAGCTACATACATCGATTTCCACAAGAATAGATACCTCCAAATGAGTGAAATAGAAAACTAAAAATATCTAGGATCACCATTTAGAGATCAACATCCAAGGAACAAAAATGGAACTATAAGTTAATAATACCAATGAGTCTCTTATGAGGAACCCACTATAGGTGAGAAAATTTGGCAAGAAACTTAAATTGTATACACTCCCACACTAGAAATAAGAATTGGGCCAAGGTTCTCCACACCCCTGGTGAATCTTAACTACATTCAACCTAGAAGGACTAGTGGTTGTAACTTCCCTCAAAAATACATTTATTATTCCTACTGTAATGTCTCAGTTCCGGAAGCCACCCAGAGGTGCACCGTACCTGGTTGGTCACATGGCCTCAAGCGCATTTCCCCAAACGCCGGAGGCTGCTGACTAGCAGCGAGGGCCTTGGGTGTGATAGTGGGGAAACTATCCCTCATTGTCAGTTTACATACTGGGAGAAGAATAAACATGCAATAGAAGAAGTAGTAACAACCAACAATATAACAGCAGAAGACTAAATCAGCAAACTAGAGCACATATGTATATATGAAATGATGCATGATACATAACTAGGAAAACATCCAAACAAGTCACAATGCTGGAAAACACTACAGTACCAAAACAAGTACAAAAGAAAAGTAAACAGCTCCTCAGCATCGCAAGCCAAATCTTGGTCCCATGCTCCCCTGCTCCAAGCAATCAATTTCCAGAAGTTGAAGGGTGTTTTCCCTTTTCTATACCAGCAACAACATAGTCTACTTGGGCCCAAAATCATGGCTTAAACAGGGTGTGAGATAAAATCCCTGTAGGCAACCACCCGAAGATCTGTGCCTAACAGTCAGTGAGGATATGTCAGGTAAAAGCACATTAAGCAGTTAATAGCAACAGCAAAGTAGTAGGCAGTAAACAGTAAGTATTAAAATAGGATGATACATAGCATCAATCAATCCACAACCAATCAACAGAAACAAACAGATAAAAGCTGGAACCCTCTAGGAAGTACTCGCAGCCATCCCCTCTGGTCTTATACAAGAAGTACCACAACCCTCTGGGCAGTGTACTCATACTAACCCCTCTGGCATGGTCATACGAATTTATGAGACTCTCTAGGGAAGCTCACTCAGTCAATTCCCCTCATAGTCTAGGGTAGTCAGGGACTCTCTTGAGGAAGATCATGTGGTCTAACCCTCTTATCCCCAAGGTCTAGAGACTCTCTGAGGAAGCTATCTTGGTAAAATCCTCATATAGCCTCAGGTATACCACAGACTCTCTGAGGAAGCTCACTCCGTCAATTCCTCCTCTATCCTGGGAAGGTTCTTAAAGAGATTCAAACAAGGTAATACTCTCTGAGGATGCATAATCGGTCTACCCTTCTATAGTCTATAAAATCCAAGACTCTCTGGGATCTCACTCAGTCTATCCCCTCTGTAGTCTATAATGTCTAAGACCCTCTGGGAAGCTCACTCGGTCTATCCCTTATAGTCTATAGCACCAGGTTCCCTCATCCCCATGCCAGTTAGTGCATAATAATGCTATAAGGCCAAAGTAAACCTATAGAGCTACTTGGATAACCAAAGTACACCTATAGCTCTACTTATCTAAATAGTCTACAATGCAAGAAGAATGTCACGAACTTCACTTAAACATATAACCGCAAGGAATGAAAATAGGTGTAGCAGCCAAAGACAAACGAGACCCAAAGGTCATAAACAGAACAAATCAAGGGAAAATACATCCAAGCACAACAATTTATCCTCTAACATAGTCAAATTACCTCTACACAAGCATATAGGCAAAGTAAGAAATCAACAAGGCCAAAAAGGTAAACACACAATTCATCATTCATGGGTATCAGTGGCAATTCGCACATAAAACTCAGAGACTTTTAACGGTAAGGCACAAACCACCTACCTAGATCCTAGGAGATAGATATACATGAACCACGATGGATAATTCCTCCTAAAACATCGTCGATTGCTGTGCTTCCAACGCAATCGACCGTGCTCGAATCGGAGAACGGACGGAGAAGCTGGCGCTCGGGGAAGATCCGGTCGTACGGGTCACTCTTAGTCGAACCAGACCTAGAAGAAGATGATTATCGTGATTATGCATGACCCTGGTCGGCTTAGTGAAAAAAAGTACACGGTGTGTATTTTTAAAGTACACGGCATGTAGTGGGTTTTTCCATACTCTGCCCAAAAACGATCTCCACGTCACCCCTGCACACCGTGTGTGTGGCCCGGGCATGGCCAGCACACGACTTCGAGCTGGAGAAGAGTACAAGGAGTGTAATTTGAAATTTTCCAGAAACTCCATTTTTCTTAAGAACTCCAGGAAAAGGAAAAGCTTACCTGAAACGAAGATCTGGGTTCTTAAAGCTTCCCCCCTAAAAGAAATTCGTCCCTGAATTTCCTTATATGGGTGTAGAAGAAGGATCCTCGAACAGTTCCGGCCACTACGATCGAACCTCGGCCTCCCTTTTCCAGGTCTCATCCTGTACTCGCCCGTGATGCCATAGCACTCATACCAGAGGAATAGACCGGCCTCAGAGAACCTTCGTACTGCGATCGAAAATCCAGATGGGATGCTCTTCAAATGACGCATACGCTTCGAGCTCAACCTCCTTGGGCTGAAAGACATGAGATGGGTCTGAAAAGTAACGTCGGAGCTGAGAGACGTGGAAGACGTCATTAATGTCCTGGTACCTCTGAGGTAGCCGCAACTGATAGGCAACTGGCCCAACTCTCTCCAAAACCTCAAATGGCCCGACGTACCACGATGACAGCGTACCCCGTCTCTGAATCCTCTTGTGTCCCAAATTCTGTGCGACATGTAAGAAAACCTAATCCCCAACCTCGAACTCCAAATGTCATCTCCGCTGATCAGCATAAGACTTCTGTCGAGACTGTAACAACCCAAAGTTTCATTAATGGAAAATCCCTCTTGATCCAGTTAAATGTTTCTTTAAGAAAAATGTTTTTTTATAAGATGTCAACTTCTTTAAGTTTTACGTTAAGATTTGTGACCGTTACTTTTATAGCCGTTGAACAGTGATCATCTGGGTAGTTTAAATATAAGGCTTTAACGAACCAATTTTCTACTCAGACAAAGGAAGCGATGGCCTCATCCAGTAGAATTGCCCCTTACGAAGCCCATTTGTCGGAGCTCGGAAAGGATGTGGCGTCTTTGGGCTTTTCCCTTGACCAAGCCCAAGCTGAGCTTCATCAAGTCAAGCTCGAACGTGATCGTCTACGGGAAAAATGGAAGTTGATAGAGATTACCACTCGAGCGATGTTATCCGAGCAGCCCCAAGAGTCTGTCACCATCGCGCACCTTACCCTTAGGTCTTATGCGGCTATTTTAAGGGGTGATGTAACAAATAAGTAGAACCATGTTCATGTACATTATTTTTTTTTATATATAATAATGAACATAATTTCTAGTCAATTTTGATACATTGTAATTAGTTTTTAAAGTACAAATGGTGTTTTTAGTTATTATTTAATTAAGAATTATATTTTATTAAATTAAAGGATTTTTGAATTAAATAATATTTTAATAAAATATTATTATTAATATTAAATTAATTTTTATTAAATATAAATGATCTTATAATTTTATGAATGCAATTAAAATTTTTATTAAGGTTTGAACCATTTCTGTCAAAACCCGTGAATTTTTTTATAAATGTCGGTTTTTATTTTAAAAGTGATAATTCACATATTTAGAAAATTATTTAGATAAAATAAATATTATTTTTGGAATCAGGACGTCGAAATTATCCAACGGTGAATTTTTCATAATTTTCTGAGACAGTCAAATTTTTGGGTAAAAATTAAATACCATTTAAATATATAATGTGTTTTATGACATCATAATGACCCAATGGTGATGTAATAAAATACCATAATCCTTATGTTCGGCCAATAAATGTTTTATCATTAAAATAATGAGGTTTTGGGTTTGTTTGACTCACTTTTCAAAGCATTAATGGAGCCCTCAAGACTTATTCAACACTTTGCCTTTTTAAATTAATTTCCATGGGAGTGTGACTCACCTCCACATAAGCAACCCTATTTTTTTAATAAGTTCGGACCTTGGACTTGTAAAATACTATTTTCCTCTTTCCTTTTCCAGAAACCATGGGCAAATACCATGGGATGGTTTGTGTTTTGGATTATTTTAATATAAGGGGTCCCAAACCTAAATAATAAAGAATTCTCTCACCTTTCCTATATAAACCCACCCAAGCTCCCACTTCCTCCTCACCCAAAGCCCTCGAAGTTCATCCTACCTCTGCCCTACTCTCTCTAGAATCCTCTCAAGGTGCCCCAAGCTCCCAATAAGCCTCTCACAAGCCTCTCTCTAGCCTTTGGAAGCACACTTCCAAGTAAGGGGTTTTCTTCCTTTCTCATTTTTTTGTCAATTTTCTTTAAGTTGTATTTACCTTTTTATTTCAATTATGAATGTTGGGGTATGGTTTTGCACCTCCCCCATACTGCCCTCTTATTTTTTTAATGATGGGAGAACCCTTTCTCTCTCATTAAATGCCTCCCATGTACACCCGTTACTATGCTGAAATTCCGAAAGGAACTTCTCTCTCTTCTTTTACATTCAAGAAATACTTTTGTATCATGAATCTAAATTCCATTTATATTGTTGGGACATGTATTTATATGATCTCCTTACAGTCCATTACATGTAAATATGATGAGGAAACCCTTTCTCTCTCATCAACTTTTTTTATGAATTCTTATGTCACGCCGTTATGCTGCCGAAATCGCACCGATTTTCTAAGCCAATGTCTTTGTGTAGTGAATACCATGCCCATTTCTCCATCAAGGGTATTAACCTTTATGCACATTTACATATTGATTGTAAAGTTTCATGTATGAATTCCACATTCCTTTATCGTGGAAGAAATGATTATGTTTTATGAATCCATGTTTTATGATCCATGTGGCACACTTATGCATGAAATGAAATGTTTAAGAAGGGTGCACCCTTTATAGCGCTCCAATGCATTGGGTAAAGTATAGTATCATGATACGTCATGTGCAATGAGTTTTGACTCATGCTAATTAAAGTGCAACGAGGGTTTACTCGTGCTTCAAGTGCAATGAGGGTTTACTCATGCTCCATGTGCAATGAGCCTTGGCTCATGCTAATTCAATGTTAAGTGTTGTTGCCACATTTCCATGTTATGATTATCATGATTTATCATGCCTTTATGTTCATGTCTCTCTTATGCTCTATTGATATGCCTATTGCCTAACATGTAATTCACTCCTCATGTTATTCATTGTTTACTCCCTTACTGGGCTTTATAGCTCACCCTTTTCTTATGCATGTCCTCAGGTTATCCCATGCAATGCTAAGTACGAAGGAATGTAGTGGTCATGTAAAGGAAGTTTTCAATAAAGATGTTGTATTTCAAGTTTAAAGTTTTTAGGTAATGATCCTAAGCCCCAAAGACACTAAACCTCTCGATCTTCTTTGTTGGATCAAGTGAAGTTTTATGTAATAAAGCATGTTTAAGTTGTAATAAAAAGCAGGGTTGTCATAGTTGGTATCAGAGGATAGGTTTAGTTATTTTTGGGATTAGGAAACCCTAGTAGAGCCTTAGATACAAGACTAAGCATAATAAAAACATCCCTAAGTTTTGGTAAATACTAAGTAAGTGGTTTATCAAACAAATACATCCCTGTCTGGATACGAGCAGGTAGAGGCGGCTCTAGCACAGATGTATCCTAGGGGTAAAACCCAAAAACACCGCTTTGAGATAGACTCGAACGGGAACTGGTGCACGACAACGGGCCTTGCTGCACTCTTGGTTACGACACTCCCGGGGGATATGTTTTAATAAATTCACAATCTTAGTATGAACCCTTATTAAGGGAAAAATGCCCCTAAGAATATATGTTAGAAGGAGGATCATGAAAAGCCTGGATTGAATCCTATAGACTCATGAGTTAAAGAGATTAAAGTTTATTTATAAGTCATCAACTTTTGTCTTTGGATTACCCTTTATGTGTTACCCCTAACTTTCCTTTTATTCCAGCCAATGGCCAGTAATAGGAGAACTCGAGCTAACAACCGTTGTGAAGATCAGTGTGATGATTGTACCAATGAGATGCCCAATCCAATGGGAGCGGGAATCGCGAACTTTGTCACGCTTCTCTCTCAGCTAACTCAAGTTTTGAATAGAAACACTGGTCAAGAGGAACATTCAACCCCCCCTAAGAAAGAACAAGTTGCTATTGAAAGCTTCATGAGACAAAGGCCTCCTACTTTTAGTGGATCATCCGATCCCACGATTGCTGAACAATGGATCAACTCCATTGAAAAGATATTCTCCATCCTCCAATGCTCTGAAAAAGAGAAGGTTCTCCTGGAGGCTTATCGTATGGAGGGTGAAGCTGATCAATGCTGGATGTTGATCAAAAATACGAAGCCTGAGGAGGAGATCGAGGCTTTGGAATGGAAGGTATTCTGGAAGATGTTTTTTGATAAATATTTTCCACGCACCCTCCGTCTTAAAATGGAAAGAGACTTCCTCTCCCTCAAACAGAATTATGAAGAATCTGTGGGAGCGTATGAGGCAAACTTCACAAGGCTTGCACGATACGCTTCCGGCTTTGTCGTTACCCCCGAATGCAAGGTTGACCGCTTCTTTGGTGGGCTGAAGCCTAGCTTGCGGAAAGCATTAGCGATCCGTGACTTCGACAGCTATGAGGAAATTGTCCGATGTGCCCTAAAGGTTGAAATGGAGATCGGAGAATCACAGGGGTATCATGGGGACAAGAAGCGGAAGGTGGACTTCAATGCTGGTGGTCCGATGGATAAATCCAACGGCGCTAAGAAATTCCAGCACCCCACTTGCCAAAAGTGTGGAAAGAAGCACCCTGTAAATTGCCTTAGGGGGACAAGAAAATGCTTCAAGTGTGGAAGAGAAGGGCACCTAGCTGTTAACTGTCAGCAAGAAGGACCCGCGGCTGCGACGGAGGGGAGGAACGCTCCGTTCGAACCTCAACGCGTCGTTCAATGCTTCAAATGCAAAGAACCGGGTCATTTTTTGAATCAGTGCCCTAATCCAAGGGTTATCGGAGGTAATCAACAACCTCCAAGACAGCAACGAAGAGCTTTTGCCATCACTTCTGCCGAAGTGAACCCCGACAACGAAGTGGTGACAGGTACGCTAGTTATTCATTCAAGAATAGAGAACGTACTTTTTGATTCAGGTTCTACGCATTCTTTTATATCTCAAAAGTTTAGTAGAATAATCCCTGCACCACCACAAATCATGGAAGTAAAGATGTCGGTGAGTACGGCAAATGGGGAAATCACTACATCCCATGAGTATAAGTCCACCCCTGTTATAATCTGTGGATTGAATTTCCCGGCGAACCTCATCATACTCCATTTGGTGGAATTTGATACAATTCTTGGCATGGATTGGCATTCCTTATATAGAGCCAACATAAATTTTCGGGAGAGGGAAATCACACTCTATGTGGAGAATCGACCCCCGATTCTTTACAAGTGTCAGGAGGAAGATGAATCTCCTTTAGCTTCATCATCTCAAGCATGGATATTACTGCCTTATGAGCACGCATATCTGGCTCAGATGATTGAGTCCAAGGAAGAAACCACCCTTGAAGAAATGCCTATTGTGAGGGAATTCGCTGAAGTATTTCACGAGGAACTTCCTGGTCTTCCTCCAAGAAGAGATGTTGAGTTCTCAATTGAACTTATACCTGGGGCACTACCAATATCCAAGACTCCATATAGAATGGCTGTGGTTGAGCTTGAAGAATTGAAGAAACAACTACAGGAGAATCTGGATAAAGGGTTTATACGCCCAAGTGCATCACCATGGGGTGCACTAGTCCTCTTCGTCAAGAAGAAGGATGGGTCAATGCGGCTTTGCATCGATTATCGTGAACTTAACAAAATCACGATAAAGAACAAGTATCCTCTCCCAAGAATCGATGACTTGTTTGATCAGCTACGTGGAGCACAATACTTCTCCAAGGTCGACTTGCGGTCGGGATATTATCAAGTAAGGGTGAAGAAGGAAGATATCCCCAAGACTGCTTTTCGTACAAGGTACGGGCACTATGAATTCATAGTAATGCCTTTCGGACTCACCAATGCTCCAGCAATATTCAGGGACTTGATGAATAGAGTCTTTAGAGATTACCTAGAAAAATTTGTGGTAGTCTTTATAGATGATATTCTAATATACTCCAAAACCAAGGAGGACCATGAGGAGCATTTAAAAACTGTACTAGAGACTTTGCGCAAGGAGAAGCTCTATGAAAAGTACAGCAAGTGTGAGTTTTGGTTAAAGGAAGTCTCATTCTTGGGCCATATCATCACAAGCAATGGGATATCTGTGGACCCCTCCAAAACAGATGCAATTGAGGGATGGCCGAGGCCAACATCGGTAACTGATATCCGTAGCTTCTTGGGGTTAGCTGGATATTATCGACGATTTGTGATAAATTTCTCACGATTGTCCAACCCACTTACCAAGCTAACTCGAAAGGGAGTAAAGTTTGCTTGGAGTGATGAATGCGAAGAAATCTTCAAGGAGTTGAAAAGGAGGCTTATCACTGCACCTGTGCTCACTTTACCCACAAGTGGGGAGCTTTTTGTGGTATTCAGTGATGCTTCGAAGAAGGGCTTAGGATGTATGCTGATGCAGAATGATAAAGTTATATCCTATGCCTCAAGGCAGTTGAAAATCCATGAGCGAAACTATCCAACGCATGATCTGGAGTTGGCGGCGGTGATCTTTGCCTTGAAAATCTGGCGGCATTATCTCTATGGAGAGAAATGTGAGATATATACTGACCACAAGAGTCTTAAATATATATTCACACAGAAAGAGCTTAATATGCGCCAGAGAAGATGGATAGATATCATCAAGGATTATGACTGTTCAATACATTACCACCCTGGGAAGGCGAACAAGGTGGCGGATTCCCTAAGTAGAAAGGATCCAGCAATTCTATCAATGATGAGAATTGAGAAGGATCCAATCTTCTTAGACTTGATGAAGATGGACGTGGGAATCATAAAGAAGGGAACATCATCAATCCTTTCACAAATGATTGCTCAACCATCTCTTTTGGAAAGGTTAAAGGATTCTCAAAAGGATGATGCGAGAATCCAAGAAAAAGTGGGAGCTATCAAAAAGGGAAAATCCTCAGAGTTTAATGTTAATGAATAAGGAATTGTGCGGTTTGGGAAAAGACTATGTGTCCCATCAAGTTCGGAGCTGAAGAAGGAACTTTTGGATGATGCACATAGTTCAAATTTCTCTATTCACCCAGGGAGCACAAAGATGTATCGAGATCTCCGAGAAAACTTTTGGTGGGATAATATGAAGAAGGAGATCGCTGAATATACATCAATGTGCCTGGTGTGTCAGCAAGTGAAGGCAGAGAGGCACAAGTCTAAGGGGATGATGCAACCATTGCACATACCTGAATGGAAATGGGAGAACATCACCATGGACTTTTTCACTGGACTTCCAAGGACATCCAAAGGCAACAATGCAATCTGGGTTATTGTGGATCGTCTTACAAAGACTGCACACTTCATTGCTATTCGAGAGGATTTCTCTTTGGATCAACTGGCACGGATATATATCAGGGAAGTGGTACGGTTGCATGGAGTATCACTATCTATTGTGTCTGACCGAGATCCAAGGTTTACCTCTAAGTTTTGGAAGAGTCTTCAACATGCTCTGAATACTGAACTGAACTTCCGTACGGCCTATCATCCTCAAACTGATGGCCAATCCGAGCGGACTATCCAAACACTTGAGGATATGTTGAGAGCGTGCTCAATGGACTTTAAAGGAGGATGGGATCAACATCTTCCTCTAGTTGAGTTCTCTTATAATAATAGTATCCACTCGAGCATCCAAATGGCACCATATGAAGCCCTGTATGGGAAAAGGTGTAGAACACCGGCATGTTGGGATGAGGTCGGTGAATGTAAGCTGCTTGGACCATAAATGGTCGAAGAAATGGTGGAGAAGGTGAAAACCATTCAGCAGCATATCAAGGCAGCCCAAAGTCGACAGAAGAGTTATGCAGATAATCGTCGACGAGACCTTGAGTTTAAAGTCGGAGATATGGTGTTTTTACGCATATCTCCGTGGAAGAAGGTCATGAGGTTTGGAAAGAAAGGGAAGTTAAGTCCAAGGTACATCGGCCCCTTCGAGATTCTCGATCGTGTTGGGGATGTGGCCTATCGACTAGCACTTCCACCTACTATGGCCAAGGTGCATGATTTCTTCCATGTATCCCTCTTAAGGAAGTACATACCAGAACCTTCACATGTACTCTATTCTGAGGTGGTACAATTAGAAGACGATCTTTCTTATGAGGAGCAACCAGTGAAGATCTTGGATCGTAGAGAAAAAGTTCTACGAAATAAGACAATACCCCTCGTCAAGGTGTTGTGGAGAAACCACAAGTTTGAAGAAGCAACTTGGGAGTCGGAGGATATGATGAAGCTAAGTTACCCACATTTGTTTTAGTGTGGGAAAAAGAAAAATTTCGAGGGCGAAATTTCTTAAGGGGGGGATGTTGTAACGACCCAAAGTTTCATTAATGGAAAATCCCTCTTGATCCAGTTAAATGTTTCTTTAAGAAAAATGTTTTTTTATAAGATGTCAACTTCTTTAAGTTTTACGTTAAGATTTGTGACCGTTACTTTTATAGCCGTTGAACAGTGATCATATGGGTAGTTTAAATATAAGGCTTTAACGAACCAATTTTCTACTCAGACAAAGGAAGCGATGGCCTCATCCAGTAGAATTGCCCCTTACGAAGCCCATTTGTCAGAGCTCGGAAAGGAGGTGGCGTCTTTGGGCTTTGCCCTTGACCAAGCCCAAGCTGAGCTTCATCAAGTCAAGCTCGAACGTGATTGTCTACGGGAAAAATGGAAGTTGATAGAGATTACCACTCGAGCGATGTTATCCGAGCAGCCCCAAGAGTCTGTCACCATCGCGCACCTTACCCTTAGGTCTTATGCGGCTATTTTAAGGGGTTATGTAACAAATAAGTAGAACCATGTTCATGTACATTATTTTTTTTATATATAATAATGAACATAATTTCTAGTCAATTTTGATACATTGTAATTAGTTTTTAAAGTACAAATGGTGTTTTTAGTTATTATTTAATTAAGAATTATATTTTATTAAATTAAAGGATTTCTGAATTAAATAATATTTTAATAAATTATTATTATTAATATTAAATTAATTTTTATTAAATATAAATGATCTTATAATTTTATGAATGCAATTAAAATTTTTATTAAGGTTTGAAAGCCATTTCTGTCAAAACCCGTGAATTTTTTTATAAATGTCGGTTTTTATTTTAAAAGTGATAATTCACATATTTAGAAAATTATTTAGATAAAATAAATATTATTTTTGGAATCAGGATGTCGAAATTATCCAACGGTGAATTTTTCATAATTTTCTGAGACAGTCAAATTTTTGGGTAAAAATTAAATACCATTTAAATATATAATGTGTTTTATGACATCATAATGACCCAATGGTGATGTAATAAAATACCATAATCCTTATGTTCGGCCAATATATTTTTTATCATTAAAATAATGAGGTTTTGGGTTTGTTTGACTCACTTTTCAAAGCATTAATGGAGCCCTCAAGACTTATTCAACACATTGCCTTTTTAAATTAATTTCCATGGGAGTGTGACTCACCTCCACATAAGCAACCCTATTTTTTTAATAAGTTCGGACATTGGACTTGTAAAATACTATTTTCCTCTTTCCTTTTCCAGAAACCATGGGCAAATACCATGGGATGGTTTGTGGTTTGGATTATTTTAATATAAGGGGTCCCAAACCTAAATAATAAAGAATTCTCTCACCTTTCCTATATAAACCCACCCAAGCTCCCACTTCCTCCTCACCCAAAGCCCTCGAAGTTCCTCCAACCTCTGCCCTACTCTCTCTAGAATCCTCTCAAGGTGCCCCAAGCTCCCAAGAAGCCTCTCACAAGCCTCTCTCTAGCCTTTGGAAGCACACTTCCAAGTAAGGGGTTTTCATCCTTTCTCATTTTTTTTGTCAATTTTCTTTAAGTTGTATTTCCATTTTTATTTCAATTATGAATGTTGGGGTATGGTTTCGCACCTCCCCCATACTGCCCTCTTATTGTTTTAATGATGGGAGAACCCTTTCTCTCTCATTAAATGCCTCCCATGTACACCTGTTATTATGCCGAAATTCCGAAAGGAACTTCTCTCTCTTCTTTTACATTCAAACAATATTTTTGTATCATGAATCTAAATTCCATTTCTATTGTTGGGACATGTATTTATATGATCTACTTACTGTCCATTACATGTAAATATGATGAGGAACCCCTTTCTCTCTCATCAACTTTTTTTATGAATTCTTATGTCACGCCGTTATGCTGCTGAAATCGCACCGATTTTCTAAGCCAATGTCTTTGTGTAGTGAATACCATGCCCATTTCTCCATCAAGGGTATTCACCTTTATGCACATTTACATATTGATTGTAAAGTTTCATGTATGAATTCCAAATTCCTTTATCGTGGAAGAAATGATTATGTTTTATGAATCCATGTTTGATGATCCATGTGGCACACTTATGCATGAAATGAAATGTTTAAGAAGGCTGCGCCCTTTATAGCGCTCCAATGCATTGGGTAAAGTATAGTATCATGATACGTCATGTGCAATGAGTGTTGACTCATGCTAATTCAAGTGCAACGAGGGTTTACTCGTGCTTCAAGTGCAATGGGGGTTTACTCATGCTCCATGTGCAATGAGCCTTGGCTCATGCTAATTCAATGTTAAGTGTTGTTGCCACATTTCCATGTTATGATTATCATGCTTTATCATGCCTTTATGTTCATGTCTCTCTTATGCTCTATTGATATGCCTATTGCCTAACATGTATTTCACTCCTCATGTTATTCATTGTTTACTCCCTTACTGGGCTTTATAGCTCACCCTTTTCTTATGCATGTCCTCAGGTTATCCCATGCAATGCTAAGTACGAAAGAATGTAGTGGTCATGTAAAGGAAGTTTTCAATAAAGATGTTGTATTTCAAGTTTAAAGTTTTTATGTAATGATCCTAAGCCCCAAAGACACTAAACCTCTCGATCTTTTTTGTTGGATCAAGTGAAGCTTTATGTAATAAATCATGTTTAAGTTGTAATAAAAAGCAGGGTTGTCATAGAGACTGTGTTGTAGCCATCCTCTTCCGAATCAACTCTATCATCTCTAAGGTCTCTTGAACAAGACGAGGTCCTAGCAAAGCTGGCTCTCCTTCCTGTAGCCAACATAAGGGTGATCGGTATGGCCTACCATACAAAGCCTCATATGGTGCCATCTGAATGGTCGCCTGAAAACTATTGTTATAGGCAAAATCCACAAGAGTTATATGCTTCTCCCAAGAACCTCTGAAGTCTAGAATGCAAGCTCGGAGCATATCCTCAAGCACCTGGATCGTGCGCTCGAACTGGCCATCAGTTTGGGGATGGTATGCTATACTCAAATGTACCTGTGTACCCAAAGCCTTCTGAAGTCCCTGGCAGAACCGAGAGATAAAGCATGCATCCTTGTCTAAAACAATGGAGTGTGGAACTCCATGTAGACGTACAATCTCTCGGATGTACAGTCATCCCAGATCATCACCACTGAAGGTCTCCTTGATCGTCAATAAGTGTGCTACCTTCGTAAGTATGTCAATGGCGACCCAAATAGCATCACTTCCTCGAGGTGACTTCAGCAAACCGGTCATTAATTCCATCGCGACATTGTTCCACTTCTTCTATAGAATGGGTAACTATTGTAAAAGCCATGCTGGTCGCTGATGCTCTGCTTTCACCTGCTGACAAATAGAACATCTCATGACAAAACTAGCAGCATCTTTCTTCATACCTGGCCACCAGTACTGGTGATGAAGATCCCGATACATCTTGGTGAATCCATGATGAACTGCCCAAACTGAGGAATGGAAATCCCACATAATATCCTCGCATATGTCTTCTGGAACCCATACGTGTCCCTGGAAATGCAAGATCTCATCCTCTCCCACTGTCCATCCAGGAAGAGGGTCCCTTCCTGACACACTCTCTCGCAGGACTAAAGCCTCTGAATCTGATAGCTTCTTCATTCATACCCAATCAAGAAGTGAATAGGTAACAGCCACAGAAGAAAGAAAGGTTTTTCCCTGCTTATCGTGCACCTCCAGATGAATCTTAGAGAACAGTTCCATAAGCTGCCACTCACTACTGGCCTCCCGAACTACCTGCATCTGGGATCATCTGCTCAACGCATCTGCCACTGCATTTCCCTTTCCTGTCATATAGGCGAGCTCAAAGTCAAAGGACTGAAGATACTAGACCCACCTGTGATTTCTAAGATTTAGATCAAACTGAGTGAATATATACTTGAGGTTCTTGTGGTCGGTGAAAACCACAAAGTGTTCTCCCAGAAGATATTGTCTCCAATAGAGTAAAGCATGAACAATTGCTGCCAACTCCAGATTGTGTGTAGGGTAATTCCTCTCGTCTGTCCTCAACTGCCATGACCCATACGCAACGAATCCATCTCCCTGCATGGGCATAGCTCCTAGCCCGATGCCTGAAGCATCACAATAAACAGTGTAGCCCTTGCCTAGCTCTGGCAAGACTAGTATCGGTGCTGATGTCAACCTCCCTTTCAGCTCCTGAAAGGCTGACTCACAAGAATCTGACCATAACAACTTCACCCCCTTCTTGATCAGACCTTTCAACGGTGCTGCTAGGCATGAGAAGTCCTGAATGAAGCCTCTTTAGTATCCAGCCAGCCCTAGAAAACTCTGCACCTCAAAGAAGTTCTTTGGCTTCTCCTATGAAACTACGGCTCTCACTTTCTCTGGGTCCACTGACACTCTTATCTCCAAGATAACATGACCTAGGAAGTGAATCTGATCCATCCAAAAATGGCACTTCGAGAGTTTAGCTTACAGTCGATGCTCCCTCAGTGTACTCAGAACGATCTCAAGATGTGTGTCATGGTCGTGTCGAGTGTGAGAGTACACCAAGATAACGTCCACGAAGACCACGACAAAGGAGTCCAAGTACGGATGGAACACTCGGTTCATCAGTGCCATGAAGACTGTAGGAGTGTTCGTAAGACTAAACGACATGATTGTATATTCGTAAAGACCATACATGCTCCTGAAAGCTTTCAAAGGTATATATGATGGTCTAACACGCAACTGATGATAATCGGACCTCATATAGATCATTGAGAACACCCGGGCTCCTCGAAGTTGATCGAAGAGGTCATAGATCCTTGGAAAGGGATATGGGTTCTTGACCGTCAACTGGTTCAGCTTCCTATAATCCACACAAAGCCAAAGGGTATCATCTTCCTTCTTCACGAGCAGGATAGACAAACCCCAAGGAGAAGTATTGGGTTCGATGAAACCCTTCGCATGCAACTCCTCCAACTACTTCTTAAGCTCCCATAACTCAGGTGAATCCATCCTATAGGGTGAAATGGAAACCGGTGCTACTTCTGGCACGAGCTCAACTGAGAAGTCTACCTCCAGCTCCGTAGGTAAGCCTGAAAAGTTTTCTGGAAAGACATTCCTGAAACGATCCACCATTGGAAGAAAGTCTAACTGTGAAGTCCCCTGGTCATCCAGATAAAGACCGGCAATCTGGGCTGTAACTTCTCCTAGCCCATGATGCTCTGGTCCATCTCTACCCGCCTAGACATCCCACTCACCTATATGATGGAAGGATCCATCTTCTGGTGATACGAAGCTCACCTTGTAGCGATAGCAATCGATGACTTCCTGTAAGGGAACCAACCAGTCCATCTTGAGAATGATGTCATAACCCATCATCTCTAGGACATAGAGGTCCCATAAGAAATGACACCCCACAACCTCAAAAGGGCACTCTATGCACTGACTTACACTGTATTTCCTCGTTCCCAACAGTGTGTCAAGAGTCAACAAGTCGGCAGATGAAAAGATACAGAGCCCAAGGCTCTCCATGAAAGCAATAGATATAAAGCTATGGGAAGCACCAGTATCAAAAATAACTGAAGATAAAACTGAGGCTACTATGATCGTACCTCGAATTGTAGACGGTCTAGGATCCTACTCCGGATAGGTCTGCTCCACGGTGAAAGATTGGCCTGCACCGCAGCCCTGTGGCCCTGGCTGACTGCTTTGAGCTGATCCAATCTGCTGTCGCTAAGGACCTGGTTATTGACCACCGCGACCGCGACCTCCACCTCGGCCTGAACGGCTGGAAGAACCCAAGTTCCCTGGCTGGTGGGAAACTGGTGAAACATCTCTAGAATTCGGGGTCATAGAGGACCCCTACCACCAGCTGAAGGTGAAAAGATGTGGCAGAAACGTTGAAGATGACCCATCTTGCCGCAAGACCGGCACTACATTGGATCCCTCTGGCACTGAGGCCTAGTATGCCCACTCCTACCGCACTGGTAGCATACAACCTAGATTCCAGAAGATGCATCATGTGAACCTCGATCTCCTTGAGAAGACTCTCTGTGATTATTCCTACTGTCCGTAGGAGGAACACCAGCTCTGGATTCCGAACCGCCCTGTCTCACTGCTCCAGAATCTCTTAGATTGTGCTTAGTGATCAGCGTCTGGTTGACGATGGAGGATATCGAAGTCAACTGGAAGATATTCACCTGGGAATGGATCTCCTTCCTAAGACCATCCTTGAACTTCCTAGCAAGGAACAACCCATCACCTTCTGGGATCAGTCTGAAATGCTGCATCTCAGTAAAGCGAGACGAGTACTCTATAACAGAGAGAGTACCCAGCTGCAGACTCATAAACTCCCGAGATCGATCAGCCCTCAGGGTCTCCGGATAGAAGTAGTCATTGAAGGTGCGTCGAAACTCGTCCCAAGACATATCATGCTGACGCCATGGCTGTGAGATCACCTCCCACCACCTCTTGGCGGTGTCCTAGAGCATATAAGTAGCCATATTTACCCTTTTCTCGGGAGGTATCTCTAGGTGCTCAAGGATGTTCATCGTGGCATCTATCCATGACTCTACAGCCTGAGGTCCTCCGTCCCCTGAAAAAGTAGAAGGATACTACTGCTGGAAAACCCGCGTCAACTCATCCATCGACGGGGCAAGAGGTCGTTCTCTCTAGAAGGTATGCATCATCCTCATAAATTCCTCCCTGAACTGCGTCTTGATTCCTGCAACGGGTATAACAGCTGGTGCCAAGGCTGGCTTGACTGGAGGATCGGCAGGAAGTCCTTGATCATCCATATCTGGCATCTGATCACTGCCTGATGACAAACGTACAACCGGGGGACATCTCGGAAGGCTTGCTCTGAAAAAATCAAAATAATACCTTAGATCAGAAACAAGGAAAGAGAACACAAGATTACAAAACGAGATCAGGGGGAAGAAACTATCAAGTTTTACAAAACACGACTACACGGTGTGTCTACATAAGCCTTTAACATGGGCGTGTACCCCTGCCTGACAGGTCGTGTAACGCCTCAAACTACACAGCATGTTGACCCAACACACGACGTGTACTTGAAAACTATTCCCTTGCCCGATTCTTCTTACACGGCTAACTCACATGGTTCAAACTAACCTTATAATACACGGCGTGTTCCCTAGGTACATGGCGTGTACTAAACACTAACTCAGTGGCTCGTGTTGTTGGATACACGTCTGTCTAAACGGTTGGCCCTTAAATGGCATGTTCTGAAAAAACACAGTGTGTATAGGAAAAGGTGACACCATTTCGTGTTGTTCATGACACGGCCGGGTACCTGGGAAAGACTACACGGCATGTTCCAAAGGCAAAATGGCGTGTCTAAGAGAAGGTAACGCTAACCCGTGTTGTTTATGACACGGTTGGGTACCTAAATAGGACTTCACAGCGTGTTCTACTCGAGCTTCCCGACCCATGTAGTTAGTGACATGGCCGAGTACACGGATCTAAACTACACGGCGTGTACCTGTTGTACACGGCATGTTCCTAAAGGTATTTTTACAATAGCATGTCTCTGCTCACACAGTCAGTGACACGGTCTAAAAAATACACGGCGTGGAGTAAAAAAGTGCACGCCGTGTATTCTGGTTTTTTCTGGGTAGTAGCTCAGAAACTGCATAGAATCCTAGAAAACACACAAACAAGGCAAAGAGGTGCCAAATTCCGATCTGTGAGGGCCCATACTCCCCACAAATCAAAGTATGGCATCTCCCACGGTCATGTACAAGAGAAAACAGGATCATGATCCACCAATTTTCGATTCAAGAGGTCCCATAACACCTCATGAATCAAAATTTGGTGTTCATTTAAACAAAGCACAATAAAAACAATTCTATAATAAGCAGCAGAGGTTCTATCAGCATCTATCACAACAGTATGCATAATCTACACCACGCCTATCACAACAGCATGCAATTGCTAATGCACCCTAAATGGCATGGCAAGAATGCATGGCATGTGATTTCTACAAGTGCCTATATGACCCATGAGATGGAATACCTCCATCTCATCAGGTTGCGACAAAAATAGAACCGTATTCTCAAAACAATAATAGTACAAAGCATATGAATCACTCTAGGTGAAATAGTATCAACCATAATATCTCAAAACAAGAAAACTACAATAAACGAGGTAGTATGGCTTTTCCCTATACACGGGTTAGCTACTCCTGGGCACAACTTATTACTAAGTACCGAATCCATCCTAACCCTAGCTAAAGTCTCCAAATAGTAATGCAAGAGAAAAGAATCCTCTGATACCACATTGTAACATCCCGGTTCCGGAAGCCACCCAGAGGCACCCCGTACCTGGTTGGTCACATGGCCTTAAGCGTATTTCCCCAAACGCCAGAGGCTGCTAACTAGCTGCGAGGGTATTGGGTGTGATAGTGGGGAAACTATGCCCTCATTGACAGAGTACACAAAGGAAGAAGAATAAACATGCAATAGCAAAAGCAGTAATAACCAACAATATAACAGTGGAGGACTAAATCAGAAAACTAGAGCACATATGTATATATGAAATGATGCATGATACATAACTAGGAAAATAGCCAAACAATTCACAATGCTGGAAAACACTATAGTACCAAAACAAGTACAAAATTAAAGTAAACAGATCCTCAGTATCGCAAGCCAAAGCTTGGTCCCATGCTCCCCTGCTCCAAGCAATCAAGTTCCAGAAGTCAAAGGGTGTTTTCCCTTGTCTATACCAGCAACAACATAGTCTACTTGGTCCCAATAGCATGACCCAAACTGGGTGTGAGATAAAATCCCAGTAGGCAACCACCTGAAGATCTGTGCCTAACAGTCAGTGAGGATATGATAGGTAAAAGCACACTAAGCAGTAAACAACAACATCAAAGTAGAAGGCAGTAAACAGTAACCAGTAAAACAGTATGATACATATTAGCAATCAATCCACAACCAATCAACAGAAACAAACAGCTAAAATCTGGAACCCTCTGGGAAGTACTCGCAGCCATCCCCTCTGGTCCTATCCAAGAAGTACCACAACTCTCTGGGAAGTGAACTCAACCTAACCCCTCTGTGTTGGTCATTCAAATTCATGAGACTCTCTGGAAAAGAACACTCGGTCAATTCCCCTAATAGTCTAGGGTAGTCAGGGACTCTCTTTAGGAAGATCACGTGGTCTAAAACTCTTAGCACCACGGTCTAGAGACACTCTGAGGAAGCTATCTTGGTTAATTCTTCCTATAGCCTCAGGTATACCACAGACTCTCTGAGGAAGCTCACACGGTCAATTCCTCCTCTAGCATGGGAAGGTTCTTAAAT
This sequence comes from Viscum album, assembly GCA_963277665.1. NCBI lineage: Eukaryota > Viridiplantae > Streptophyta > Magnoliopsida > Santalales > Viscaceae > Viscum > Viscum album. Next base: position 122,582,435 of record OY728138.1, on the reverse strand, counting down.
AGATTAAAACATGGTAAGACTCTCTGAGGAAGCTCACTCGGTCTACCCTCCTCTAGTCTATAAAATCCAAGACTCTCTGGGAGCTCACTCAGTCCATCCCCTCTGTAGTCTGTAATGTTTATGACTCTCTAGGAAGCTCACTCGGTCTATCCCTTATAGTCTATAGCACCAGGTTCTCTCAGCCCCGTGCCTGTCGGTGCATAATAATTCTATAATGCCAAAGTAAACCTATAGAGCTACTTGTCTAACCACAGTATGCCTATAGATCTAATTAGCTAAACTGTCTAAAAGGCAACAAGCATGTCACGAATTTCACTTCAACCTATAACCGTAAAGCATGACAATAGGTGTAGCATCCAAAGGAAAATGAGACCCAAAGGACATAAACAGAACAAAGCAAGGGAAAATAAATCCAATAACAACAATTTGTCCTCTAACATGGTCAAATTACCTCTACACAAGCATACAGTCAAGGAAGGAAATCAACAAGGGAAAAAAGGTAAAGACTCAATACCCCGTTCACGGGTATCGGTGGAAATTCGCACGTAAAACTCAGAGACTTTGAACAATAAGGCACAAACCACCTAACTCGATCCTTGGAGATTGATATACTTGAACCACGATAGATAATTCCCCCTAGAACGTCGTAGATTGATGCGCTTCCAACGCAATCGATTGTGCTCGAATCGGAGAACGGACGGAGAAGCGGGGGCTCGGGGAAGATCAGGTCGTACGGGTCTCTCTCGGTTGAACCAGACCTAGAAGAAGATGATTATCGTGATTAGGCATGACCCCGGTCTTCTTAGTGAAAAAAAATTACACGACGTGTATTTTTAAAGTACACGGCGTATAGTGGGTTTTTCCGTACTCCGCCAAAAATGGCCTCCACGTCACCCCTACACATCGTGTGTATAGCCCAGGCACGGCCAACACACGACTTCGAGCCGGAGAAGAGTACACGGTGTGTACACAGAAAGTACACGACATGTACTTTGAAATTTACCAGAAACTCCATTTTTCTTAAGAACTTCAGGAAAAGGAAAACAGTACCTGAAATAGAAAAGGCAGTAACAACCAACAATATAACAACAGAAGACTAAATTATCAAACTGGAGAACATATGTATATATGAAATGATGCATGATACATAACTAGGAAAACATCCAAACAAGTAACAATGCTGGAAAACACTACAATACCAAAGCAAGTACAAATGGAGAGTAAACAGCTCCTCGGCATCACAAGCCAAAGCTTGTTCCCATGCTCCCCTGCACCAAGCAATCATGTTCCAGAATTTGAAGGGTGCTTTCCCTTGTCTATACCTGCAACAACATAGTATTCTTGGGCCCAAAAGCATGGCCCAAATAGGGTGTGAGATAAAATCCCAGTAGGCAACCACTTGAAGATATGTGCCTAACAGTCAGTGAGGATATGGCAGGTAAAAGCACATTAAGCAGTAAACAACAACAGCAAAGTAGTAGGCAGTAAACAGTAAGCAGTAAAACGGGATGATACATAGCAGCAATCAATCCACAACCAATCAACACAAACAAATAGCTAAAATCTGGAACCCTCTGAGAAGTACTCACAGCCATCCCCTCTGGTCCTATGCAAGAAGTACCACAACCCTATGGGTAGTGTACTCAGCCAAACCCCTCTGGCTTGGTCATACAAATTTATGAGACTCCCTAGGGAAGCTCACTCAGTCAATTCCCCTCATAGTCTAGGGTAGTCAGGGAATCTCTTGAGGAAGATCACGCGGTCTAACCCTCCTATCCCCAAGGTCTTGAGACTCTCTGAGAAAGCTATCTCGGTCAATTCCTCCTATAGCCTAAGGTATACCACTGACTCTCTGAGGAAGCTCACTCGGTCAATTCCTCCTCTAGCCTGAGAAGGTTCTTAAAGAGATTCAAACAAGGTAAGACTCTCTGAGGAAGCTCACTCGGTCTACCCTCTTGTAGTCTATAAAATCCAAGACTCTCTGGGAACTCACTCGGTCTATCCCCTCTGTAGTCTGTAATGTCTAAGACTCTCTGGGAAGCTCACTCGGTATATCCATTATAGTCTATAGCACCAGGTTCCCTCAGCTCTGTTCCAGTCAATGCATAATAATGCTTTAAGTCCAATGTACACCTATAGATCTAATTGGCTAACCAAAGTACACCTATAGATCTACTTAGCTAAAGAGTCTACAAGGAAACAAGCATGTCACGAATTTCACTTCAACCTATAACCGCAAGGCATGGAAACAGGTGTAGCAGCCAAAGGCAAACGAGACCCAAAGGTCGTAAACAGAACAAATCAAGGGAAAATACATCTGAGCACAACAATTTATCCTCTAACATGGTAAAATTACCTCTACACAAGCATACATGCAAGGAAGGAAATCAACAAGGGAAAAAAGGTAAACACGCAATACCCCGTTCACGAGTATCGGTGGAAATTCGCACATAAAACTCAGAGAATTTGAACTGTAAGGCACAAACCACCTACCCCGATCCTAGGAGATCGATATACTTGAACCACGACAGATAATTCCCCCCAGAATGTCATAGATCGTTGCGCTTCCAATGCAATCGACCGTGCTCTAATCGGATAACGGACGGAGAAGCTGGGGCTCAGGGAAGATCTGGTCGTACGGGTTGCTCTCGGTCGATCCAGACCTAGAAGAAGATGATTATCGTGATTAGGTGCGACCTCGGACTACTTAGTGAAAAAAAAAAGTACACAGCGTTTATTTTTAAAGTACACGGCGTGTAGTGGATTTTTCTGTAATCTGCCAAAAATGGCCTCCATGTCACCCCTACACACCGTGTGTGTGGCCCGGGCATGGCCAGTACACGACTTCGAGCCGGAGAAGAGTGCACGACATGTACTTTGAAATTTTCCATAAACTCCATTTTTCTTAAGAACTCCAGGAAAAGGAAAGGCGTACCTGAAACGAAGATTTGGGTTCTTACACCTACACTATAATTGTGGTGTAGGATTGAACCACATAGAAGGCAGGTGAGTTTGCTAAAGATTTTGAAGTATAAAATAACTATTTCAGTAGTGGGGAAAACATCTTTTTATTATTATTATTTACTCTTTATTTTTTAAAATTTTATCTTTAGGTATTAGAAAACAATATTTAAACTATGAAACTAAATTTTATGCTAAATTACTAAAAAACGAAGGAAAATAGTTAAATAATACATAGAAACAAAGACAAAGGAGAAACATATCATGAAAGACACTCAATAATTAAAAATTTACTGTTAAATTAATGAATTCCCCACCGAGTTTTATTAAATCACACCTTAAAATTTGAATGATATGTCATCTTTTCAAGAAGATAAATCAAACAGATGTATGAATTTTGGAGTTTTCCCCTCCAAAGATCATCAACTATTATGAATATTAAAAAGAATACAATTGAAATAAAACTCACTGTAAAACTCCAACTATAAGGAAGTTAACGTTTCAACAAGATGATGATCAAGTTAAATCTCACCGATTGAATTTGAAGCTTTGAATTTTTTAATGAAATTAAGGTGTGAAAAAATTAAATGAACATTAGAATTGATCTTGCCCATCAATTCTGATTTCAATCAAGGATAAAGTGAAGAATTTAAAGGATAAAAAAATAAAGTTTAATAATCATATGCTATAAATTTTAAACTACGATCATATTGTTTAAAAATAATGAAAACATTCAAATACAATGTATTAGAAATTAAGAATAATAGAGAGTATAAACAACCGTAGTGCTGCTCTACTCTCGGGATTCTTCGCCTCTAAGTCGTCTCATGTCTCCTAGATTTTCTCTCCTACTCTCAAATGATGTGTGTGTGGAATCAGAATGAGAAACCTCTGACTCTAGTTGCTATTTTGTTTTAATACCTCTATCATACGCTGCATGTCACCCCCTTTTTTCCACTGAATTCATGTTTTCTTCAATGTTGCACTGCACATATGCACTTTTTTTGTGCAAGACACATAGATTTAGTATTTACCTTATTACTAACTCCCCCACGAGTTAGTTCAGTAGAACCTGGATGGGGTCCTATCTCTTGAATGAATCCTCACAAAATAGAATAAGGTAAAATAGATTAAAATACGAAGAAAATTTAATGAAATTTTTATTATTATAGTTTATAATTTATTACAAAGTATTTAATCAAATTAATAAGTATTTTAATTTAATATTATAAAGATATCTTATTAGTATTATAAATAATAATTTTTTAAATTTTAAAATAAAATTATTATTAATTAAGATGAACTAATGTTATTATTATTATTATTATCATTTTATTATAAAATTTATGTTATAATAAATAATTAAATATTTCAGTATTATTTTGTTGATCAATTTAGGAAAGTTAAATTCTATTTGACATATAATTTTTTTTTAATAATATATAAATTAAAATATTTTTTATTTAATTACTAATTTTATTTCAGTAATTAAATATTTATTTTAATGTTATTATTAAGATATTTTTTATTTAATTAATGTTTAATTTAGTTAATTAAAAAGTTTATTTTTATTATTTTTATTTTAATGGGGGGGTGTATTTCAATTTGCTACGCAGATAGCTCCAGCTGCGGCTGGTGGTCCTCTCAGCCCGGGATTGAGGGTGGTGGTAGCAACGTGGGTGCTGAAACCGATGCAAGAGGTTGGGTGGAAAATACTGGCAATGTTGGGGTGATGCTTCAGCGGCAAAGAGAAATGATGAGGAAGAGTGACCGACATCAACAGTTAATAACATGTATCGGTGACTCATAGACTTATTCCTCTAAAACCTAAATTAAATGTTATGATAATTAAATTGGTAAATTAATTTAATAAATAAAAACATGAACTGAAATTAACCTAAACTAAAATTTTAAAAAGTAATATAAAGTTATTCTAAATAAACTAAAACTGGATTAATACTTCAATTAATTGATTAGCTATTAAAACAAAAACATAAACTGAAATTAAACATAACATAACCAAATAAATAAAAAGAAATTGGGGGTGCATCCAATGGCTGCTTGGGAATGTGGAACTATCGGTCTCACTAAAAGAAGGGAAAAATGGCCTATTGGTAAGACTGACATATTGGAAAATAAATTTCTTTGACATAATGTTCTTAAAACAGCAAACATGAAATTAAAATACTAATGTTTTGAAAATCTAATTTATTTAATGAATTAACTAAATAATGTCTTGAAATTATAAACACATTATTTTATTAAATTATAAGATAAATTCATAACTTAAATTTATAAATGAGTAAATTATCAAATGGTATAATTAAGTTACTAAATATAACAAATGTTAATAGATTAATTTAAAAGTTTGATAATTATTAAATAAAATCAAATCAATTTTAAATAATGAAATTGAATTAAATATAAATTTTATTAACCAGAAGGAAGTGGTTAAATGATTTTAAATAAAAGATTAATTTAATAGAGTGATTAAGTTATTAATTAATATAAAACTAAAATTATAAAAAAGTAAACCAAATTAACATTACTAAACTAATTAATGTATTATATTTATGAAAAAATAGTTAGATTAATTTAATTATTTAAAAGACTATGATTAAATAATTTGTTATAAAAATTTATAAATTAATATATTTAATTATAAAAATAAAGAGGTATAATTATTTATAAAAAGGAGAAATATTAAATAATTAAATTGGTAAATATTAAAGTTAAAGATGTGTCATATTGTGAGTTTTTAGAGTCACATAAAATTCCCCCACACATAAACATAGTTTTTCCTCATACAATTCCATGTTTTGTTACCTTTGAAAAAACATAAGTGTGTTTCTATTAAGTTCAAAATGTAACATGTTAGATAGTTAAAAATAGAGGACAAGAACTATCAATAGGATTTTGAAAAGATAACTTCAAATCAAGTCTTTCCTTATATAAAATACATAAAGGAATTCAAAAGAGCAAAAAATAATCTTTATCATTTTGGATGTCATTCCTCATATGCGACTCTGCTTAGTTACCCAATTCAATCCATGTTTATGTTCTAAGTCCAATAGTGACTACAGGTTAAAAATATGTGGAATTAAAAACAAAACCAAAGGAACTTTGTACATTGAATCATCACCTATGTTCCTGAAACAAATACTTTTTTTAATCACCTTATTGATACAATCTAAATGGTTCCTATATAATCCAATTTTTCCCTTCTTCATATAGATTTCATCATTCCCCTCACATTAATGAACTCATTTTTTAACCTAGACACATTATTTAATTTTTTCAAATCCATTTAACATGTGTTAAGAACTATGCAATGAACTTATTAAGAGCTTATAGAGGGATTTAGTATACAGAAATGCACCCATCATCAAGGGTCTCAATGATTAACTGTGGGATCCTAAATACCTTGATTACCCCTGATTCAAAAGTTTTATATAAAAACCATTTAAACAATTTAAGTCACAGTGGGAATTGAAGGAAATTCAATTAAGCATAGTTTACCTCACCATTATTTGACCTCATACCCTACACTTAAAACAAAAATTTGTCCCTGAAGATTAATTCAAATGTGGAGAAGAATAATTAAGCAATGAAATTTCAAATAAATTTTTTAATTAAGTAGATTTATTTCATGTTTTAATGGATTCAATGGAGTTAAAATTTATAATGTTTTCCACTATAATTACTTTAAAGAAATTCATTACCCAAAGACATGAATTATCAATTAAGTCAGTAACAAATATTTGTAATAACAATTCAAAAAATTTCATGTGAACCATTAAAGTATAAAGTGAATTGGGTGTAAGAATGATTGAGGGAATTGATTCAGTTTGAGTTCTATAAAGTAGAAAAATTTCATTCTATACACCCCATAAATAGAAAATACTACATGTATCCCCCACACTTAATTCCTTAGAGTGAGTAATTTTATCACTAATGGAATTCAATATTTCAGCAATGAGAAACATGCAGAATTTTTGTACAGCATAGTGACATGTGTAGAAAGATTATCAACAAGGAGACATACAGATGATTTTTTAGTATAACAAAAATGATAGGAGACAAATTTTACGAACAGAAATGTTTCCATAAAACCCACACATGTAGTAGAATTTATTTCTAGAACAAGGAGAATTTTTCAGTAACAATAATCGAGTCACTGAAAGTACTACCAATGAGTCACTGACAGGAGTATATCTATGGCTTAGGTGCATCGGTGAGGTAGTGACTCATCGCCAGCAGAAAAATTGGGACTAAAAGTGACAAAATTTATTAAAGTAAAAAGAGCATAACATATGAAGGAATACTAAATATTAGAGTACTTCCATGAATCAAATTTTATCATTAATCCTCCAACTAGGGAATTCAACTCCTTTATTAATACTGAAGCATCATCAATCTTCATTCCAAACAATAAGCCCCAGAATAATTAAGCTGCATGAATATCACAAAAATAGTGTAATAAAATAGAACCTTATTCAACATTAAAAATGAAACAAATAAATGGAAAAAACAAGAACCATGGGTTGAATCTCAGGCATCACTGAATTTTTAGTATTCAGTTAGAAATTATTTAAGTACATTTTTTTATTAAAAAAAAGAAAAATAATGGGTTTCCTCTCATGTAGCTCTAGATTTATAGTCCCCAGTCAGACTCACTTCGAACTAACCATAGTCTCTAGGTGGGTATGGTTTCTTTAATTGGAACCACCACAAGTGTTTGACCACATTTGTTTAACAGAACGATGAAATTTGTGGGCTCTTAAGCTTAAGAAAGCTGAATCTAAATTCTCATAATCTGAAATAACCCATAAATTGCACCCTATAATAGTTGTGGGCATGGTGTTATCATCTTCTAGATTAAGGTCGGATTTATCAATATTTGAATTCACATGAAGGGAAAACATTGAACTAGGTTATCCTTGGGGTTTGACCTAATTATCATGGATCTCTCTCTCAAATACAACACAATCAAAATTAAAAACAAGGGTTCTTGTGGGCGAGTTTTGAAAAGTAGGTTAAAGAAGGGGATCAATAGTGTACTATAGAGAATAAGAGAAACTGGACTCAACTGTGTCTTCCCTACCAAACCACTCTCATAATCATGAAAAGATTCACCACTGAACTCATTTTAGGATCAAAGTTAAAGATAGAGAAATGTCAATTTTTGTTCATCCAAAGATAAGTTTTGACAATATTGTAAATCTCTTCCAAAATATCCTCATCGGTTAACTGAAATTCAACATATACTACTTCTGATAAATTAATACTGTCTAAATCAAGTGTGTTCTCAACCTATACATCATGTTCACATTCAAAGAGTTAATTTTCAAAATCAATTGTTCTTTACTATTCTTGAATGTTCAGTTCAGGGGAAAAAATGTTCAATTTATCATCAATAAATTAATTGTCAAGATTATTCAAATTAAAAATGTTTTCTCCAGTTTGTTCAATAGTGTTCTCAATTTCAGTACACAAGGTTATAGAAACATGATCAATTTTAGAAGATAAAAATGAAATTTCATCAGTTAATCTCTCTTAAAATACCGTGCCCTAATATTCTAAATCAGACATCAAAAACGTTATTATTAGGTATAAAGATTCAAAAGATGGAAGGGTGGTTTCCAATGCAGGTTCAATAAATTGAGTTTTTGTGTTTTCCAGTTTATTCTTATCTTCCAAATTACTTCACATTTCTAGTTCAAGTTCATTGTTTAGGATTTCTGTAAATTTGGGTGAAGAGTTCTTAACAATCATGTTCTCATTTTCTAATTGGTATTCAACCTGAGTAATTTCATTTTTAATGCCTCTAAAATAGTGATTTTTCATCCAGTTGAAGTTCATTGTTTAGGATTTTAGTAAAGTTGGAGGAATAGGTCTTAACAATCAAGTTCCCATTTTCAAATTTTCTTCAATCCATGTAATTTAATTTTCACATCTTTTAAAATAGTGATTTTATTCCTATGTATGATTCATGAAGAGAACTGGGCTTTCTTTTCCAATTTGTTTCAATTCAATTTCAATGGTTTCCAACTCAGAAACATTTATTTTCTATTTGGGATTTTCAATATTGTGTTCTTATTTTATTGAGTTGCTTGTTTCAAATTTTGGTTTATCGAAATCATATTCTTTAGAATATAATGTTTTTTTCACACATTCATATTCACTTTCTTCAAAAATATTATTTTCAATTATTTTATATACATTTTCAACATCACTCATTTCAACTTATTTTTTTAACCCTTTTCTATAATTCTAAGCACATGTTTTCAAATCTTTTCAATTTTTGATATTTCTTTTGAGAGTCTATAATTTTTATTTCATGGATTTTATTTAAGAAAGTGTTTAAAAAAACCTCCCTATTATATATAATTGACTAAATTTGGTCACACTTTTCTAAGAAGTTAGGGTTGGGATCATGATTTTCTTCTGTTTCTTAAATGTAAGCAGTGTCCTATGGCTGGTTGTAAACACACTACCAGGCAGTGTTCCCATAACAACCACACCACACATAGTATAGTTAAAAATCAACCATTTTTAATTGAATAATATTAAACACACACTCTCAATAGGACAAGAAGAATTATTTACACACAAGTAGCAGGATAAAGTTTATAAAAAAAATTATGCCAATTATATATATATATATATATATAATTTTTATTGTTTTTTATATTTATTTTTAAAAAAAATCAAAAAATTAGTCACAAAGTGTGTTCCTTATTTGAAAATAGTGAAAAATTTTGTGTTCGTGTTAACATAAACACCCTCAAATTCACTAAAAATCTCATATCTTCATAAATAGAGGAATCTCTTATAGAAGAAACCAGACTATTTTCCAGCTCTGGGAAATATTTCAAATTCAATGTTTGAGAATAATTTTCAACTTTTGAGACATGGAAATTAGGATTTTCAGCATCCAAATGAATTTCTTCAACGTAGGATTGATTATCAGATTCTTCTAAGCTTCCGGTTGAGTTTATATCTTCCAAAGACTCTACCATTGAATAGTTCCCAAAATGGGTGGTCCTTTTACATTTTTAATCACATTAAAATCATCTTGTTTTTCTCAATTTTTGTAGATAAGAAAACCTCCAGACACATCAATTATAGCACCACCAGTGGTAGTGAAGGGCATACACAAAATGGTGGTAACCTCTTGATCACACTATATATCTAAGTCTATAAATTCTACAGGTAGAAAAAACTTTCCATCCCCAACTAGTAGGTCATCAACCCTCCCCATTAAATGTGTGAAAGTTCGGTTTGCTAATTGGAGTGTGACCGTGGTTGGTTAAAGGTCACCTAATATCAACTGTTGAAATAGTGAGTACGGGAGAATGTTAATACTAGAACCTAAGTCACACTGGATGTTGAGATGATCAGAATTTCCTAAGGTATAATGGATGACAAAGCTATTTGGGTATTTTAATGTAGGTTGGATTTTCTTTTGAAGCACATCACTACACTCTTCAGTGAGGCTATAAGTAAAAAATAATTTAAGATTTTTTTTATTTGAATCATTTTTAATGGGATTTTGGATAATATGGGATTTGAATTATATCTTGAATGAAACGAATTTTCACATGTAGTTTGTGTTTAAAGTGGGTGCCCTAGACCCAACTTGTTTTGTACTTTGATTACTGCTACATGTATTCAGTTTGTTATAATACATGTGTATATCTTTCCATTATTGTGTATATACTTATACATCCACTTTTTTTATGTAAATTTCTATAGATTACCTATCACATCAAAGGGTTATAGTAGATCCCAGGCTATAATGAGAACCCTGAGATGTCATAACAGTAATCTTAATGTAATGTCCTATGGTCCAGTTACATCATTCTGAAAGGACAAAGATAATGTGTGACCATCAGGTACTGGGGGCTTATAAGCATTGAGACTTATTCTCATGAAGTTCACACATGATGATCTCTAGTAGTTCAGATCATGGGGACAAACCCACATAATAGGAACGCCACATGTTTTAGGTGTCATTGGTCATTCCTATCTATGGACATGTGTAATGGTCATTATACTTGATATCATTATCAATGGATGTCATTTAATTACATACATTTTATGCAAGGTGAAAACCATTGCGAAAAAGTCATCATGAGGTAGTTTGTATTGGGTACATCATTAATGGCCTGACATTGATTGAATGATCGAGAAAGGATTTGTTGCTTCTGAGTTCAGGAAGAGATATATCCATCCTGATTGATTTGGATGGTTTCACCTTCATTAAATCCATGTCCATGGTAGTGGAAGGTATGACCATCCAGACAAATAAACAAACGAAATAATGAAAAATAAAGAATGATGACACTACTATGCATTCTGCTTTTTTGAGATTTTGATGATGAGGAGATTATATTACTTGGACTCTGTTTGTAGGAAGAAAGTTGTTGCTTTGACTTTGCCTTTTCTCTATAGGGGCCTCGATGGGTTGCTAGATCCTGGTCTAGGTCGGTTGATATTTTTTCACTGCTATTGAGGTAAGGGCCTAGAGGGATACCCACAATAGAGCCTTGAGAATCTGCCCTATTTTGGGAATAGGAATATAGAACATGGTGGGCCCCTCCAAAGGGTCCGAGCACTATCCATGTTCTATGGATCCCCAAAGAATAAATAAATTCATTAATTATTCATGTTTAGAATAATTATTTGAATTTATTTATAACTTGTATTTACAAGTTATAGATTAAATACAAGTATTAATATTATTCTATTGGATTTTAATATCCTAGGTTCGTTTAATATTAGTCAGAGGTATGAGTTGAGTTAATGACTCAAATTTATCACCTAATATATTTATATATTACATGTAAGTGATAAATTAAAAATATTATTTATGGCATAATTTTATTTATCATAAATGATTATTTATATCACTTATATAGAAGATGTCTATTACATGGGGCCTGAGAATCCATACCTTGTGTTTTAAACACTCCCTATATAATTGAGAGAGAGGCTCTCCCATAAAAACTATTCGTTTATTGAGATTGAGAGCTTCTCTCTACTTCTAGAAACTAGAGAGAGAGTCTTTCAAGAAAAGGAAGATCTTTAAGTTCATCCATCTCAGATTAAAGTTTATTCCCTTGTGGTGATCATCGCTGCGCTGAAGTGAGTATCGAAGATCCGCGCTAGCACCCGGATCTCGACGAATGGCACACGAGTAGATTCGAAAGGTGTGTTTGGATGATCTAGAGGGATTCGACGCTGGAGTCTTTGAGCAAATATCATCGGCGTCCTATAGTAAACTTGCACACGTCAGATCTGAACTAGGTACATGTTCTATTTTTTTTCTCTGACTAATCAGTTTGTGGTCCTCGAACCGTACCAGAATATCTCCATAGAGTTTAAATCGTAACGAAAGTCCGGTGCTGCAAAAAAAATTAATTTCTCAGCCCATTAGCTTCCTCTTTATGTCCTGGTACCTTACAGTGGTATCAGAGGGATGCGTGATTTTTCAGAGTCAAAAGAATAATTAAATTGCATAATATCAAAGTACATGGGTATAAATTGGTTCCAATGCAGCCGACAACATGTTAATCCGTTTTCGAATGGCCATGTTATGGCCATTTGATAAATTTAATCGGATCAACTCTTCAGTTTAAATTGTCTTTGTATTAAAACTTTTGTAGAAAAAATTTCTAATTTTATTAATACGTTCTTCAAAATACCAAAATATGGCCATGCTATGGCAGGAATTCGATAGCCAGAACTAATCCGGTAATTTAATTTTTAGGAGAAAAATAAAATAATATTATAAAATAATATATTTTATTTTTCTCAAATAAAATATTATTTTCACAATGTGGGGTCAAGTGAGGACCTTTTTTAAATTTATAAAATTTAAATATAAAAAAAAGGGAGGACTAAGACCCTATTTTGGGGTCTTTATCCTTTTATTTTTTTTAAAAAAATTAACAAAAGTGGACTTTTATTTTTTCAAAGGAAAAACAAATAAAAAAATTTTGAAGATCCAAAAGAGGGTCTTCTTCTACTCTAGGTGGCTCTCCTTCGAGAGAGAAACCCTAGATGCCTCTTGTTGGGCCTCCCCTCTACGTGCCGAACTACAACCCCACAGGGCTGCCTGCTCTCGCCGCCTCCTGCTGGTCCCCTTCATTTCGAGCTGCCGCATCCCGCTAGACCTCCTCCCCAAGCCACACTGCTCCCACCTATACCTCTTTGCGCCACCTCAGACCGCCGCCTGCCAGACCGCTGCACCACTCCCCCTCCGGCCATGTTGCGCCACTCCTGAAACCCCGAGCCCACCTGACCGCCTCGCTCCAAGCCCGCCGGACCGCCGCACCACGCTTCCTTGGACCACTACCCCGAGCCAGAGCTGGGACCCCTGGTCGCGCCGCGCCACCCCAGGCCAGACCTCCTGCTTGCGCCTGTTGAGAACCACACTGGCCATGCCAGTCCTGGGCATGCCGGACCAGGCTGCCAGCTCGTCGGAGCCGCGGGCTGTCGGCCATGCGGCTGGCCGATTTTCTTCTCGGCATCCTCCCACTCGATTCAGACCTCACTAAAAGTTTCTACCGCCGGATGAGTTTCTTGAATGATCAGTCACGCCGCTGTCACGCCGAAGTCACACCACAGTCATGCCGAGGTCATGTCGCAGTCACGTCGCGGTCACACTGCGGTCACGCCGTGGTAATGTTGTAATTGGCCCTGCTCCAGGACGACACCCCATGGCGGTTCACAATCCTTCCAGACTCCTCCCCGACTACAGGTAACCCTTCATTAAATTAATTTTAATTAATTTACTTTTTAAATTAAATTATTTAGAATTAATTTGTGGGTTTATATTATTTTAATCTAAAATATTAATTTCATTTAGGATTAAAATTAAATTAATGGTTTAATTAAATTATTATAATTAAAATTAAATTAAACAAATGGAACAGATAAAATTAATTAGATGAATTTAATAAAATTCATTTAAATTATTAAAACACCCTCACACTATTTAAATTTATTGCAATTTAATTTTCTTGCGCATATTTTACCCCGATTGGTCTTGAACAAGTGATCGAACTGTGTATGTCTAGTATTTATTTATTTAATTAATTATTTATTCAATGCGTGCAATGAATGTAATATTTAATTAGATAAATTACGGTCTATGAATCGTCTCTTTTAATTCAAATATGTATAAGGTCCTGCGTGTCCAATGCACGAGATGTATTTTGTACCCCTAGACCCCCTCGCTTGCGTGCGAGTACATTTGTAATTAAATGATGACAATCCGAGATGAAGACCCACCAAGATGAGGCAGTAAACCAGACAGAAGTTGAAAGCATTGCACTGGGAAATCTTCGATGTGAGTCAAGTCAAGACTCAGGTATGGATGCCCCTAGGTCAAGATTGATTTGTTATGGATCAATCTTTATTAAATGTTCAAGACCAGCCAGATTGTATGATTTAATTTATGTATATATTATTATTTTATGCATCTACATGATTATTGCGTGATCACATAGAATAGTAAATAAGATAAAATGCATAAATATGTGATTAATTATATTCCATTAAATGTTCAGTTGTGAGTGCGACATCCCGGTTTGAACGTAATAAATAGAAAAGGATTATATTTTACAATAAATATAAAAATACATTAAAGATATATTAAGTCTAAAAGCATTCCATTTCACACATCTAAATAAAATCAGCTGTTTGGGTGCTCGCCATCCATATTTGAGAGTTCCTCTTACTACCGGGGTGTTTTCATGAGAGAAATGGGTCAACTTAACTAAAGTGAGTAGTCAAGGATTAGCCTTAGATGACTTTCTATCATTTTAGAGGAAAGATGTTGAGGGAATCAAGTTGAAATTCCAAAAGCTGGGACTTTACTCAACAACACAAGGAACCACAAGAACAAGTGGTTGTCCAGTGTAGTGCATACTTGGAAACCCTCCAAGTAGTGGCACATCCCTAGATTGTAGACTATAAGGGTGGATTTGAGAATCCTTTCCACTAGAATACTCAAGTGATAGAGTATTCCGAATCTAATAGTGAGGGCTATTAAGATTTTCTAAAATAGTGTGAGACATTAAAATGATGTAATAATTTATTAATCATAAATGTCAACAGGTAATAAAGACAAAGTACTAACTGCTAAATGTTAATCTGATGTAGATTCAAAATGTCAATCACCAACACCACAAGTGATTTATCACTATGATCGGTCTGGGATAATGAAAATATCCTGACCGACCATAACTTCCCGGAGTGGTACAAGTGCTTGTGCATAGTAAAATGCCATGAAAGAAAATTATATGTGCTGGAATCCCCAATTCCTACTGAGCCTCCTCTGGGATAAAGTAAGGTGGAAAAAGATAAATAGAGAAAGCATACAGATGATGCACTTGATGTACAATGCATCATGTTGTCATCCAGGTCCAGCCAATTTCAAAAAAAGCATGAGGATGAGGACACCTGCAAGATGCTTTCACAGCTATAATAACATTATAAGGTGAGGGCTAGGCAAGAAAGGTATGAGATCTCAAGTGTGCTTTATAAGTGCAGCCTAGCAGAAGGGCACCAATCCTATCCTCACGTACTCAAGATGATTGGGTATATTGAAAGGGTTGAAGCCTGTGGGTTCAAACGCAACCAAGAACTAGTAGTATATCTCATTATTTCCTATTTACCATTAACCTTATCAACTTTTATTGTCAATTATAATATGAATGATATGACAAAGTCACTTCATGACCTTTTGGATTTAGTTTTCCAAGATGATAAGGATATCAAAAATACTAATTCATCTATCCTTATGGTGAACAAGAAAAACAAGGCCAAGGCAAATTGGCATAAGGCCATGTCAAGGCCAAAGACCCAAATCCATCATCCTACAAAGAATCCAAAGATTCATAGGAAAAGTAATTACTAGGAAGTTGTCTGCTTTAGATGTGGCAAGAAAGGCCATTGGAAGAAGAATTTGCAGAGCTTGGAAGAAGAAGCAAGTTGATGCATCTACCTCAATTATTTTTGTAATTGAATGCAATCTATATTTATCTACAAGTTGGGATTTGGATACGGCATGTGTCTCACACATTTGTATTCACATACTGGAACCAAGTAGGTTCAAGAATATTGAAAAAGGTTGAGTGGATCTCTGAGCTACAAATGGTGCAAGTCTGACAGCCTTGGCAGTTGGAGACTATCACTTAACCTTTCCAACTGTTTTGGTTCTAGATTTTAAAACTTTCTATTATGTACCTTTGATTACCAGAAACATTATCTCTATGTCGAGTCTAGACACTATGGGTTTTTATTTCATATTTGGAAATAAATTTTGTCTCTTTTATATTGATAACATATGTTATGGTATGGCACATCGTAAAAATGGTTTATATGTTGTGGATCTAGAAAACTCAGTAATGGAAATCAATGACAAAAAACAGCCAGCATGACTCAAATAACACCTGCCTATGGCACTTCAGGCTTGGTCATGTAAACGAGAAGCGATTATGGAGATTGCATCAAGAAGGGTATCTAGACTCGGTATTTAAAGATTGTTTACAAGGAAATATGACAAAATCCCCTTTCTCAGGAAAGGGAGAAAGAGCCAATGCAGTGCTGGAATTAATACATACTAATGTTTGTGGTCCATTTCCAGTAGAGGGAAGGGATGGTTTTCTATACTTCATTACTTTTACCGATTACTATATTAGGTATAGATATATCTACTTAAGGTGGTATAAGTCAGATATCTTTATGATATTTAAGGAATTCCAAAATGAAGTATAAAACCACTTTGGTAAGAAGATAAAAGCACTTCGGTCAGACCGAGGCAGAGAATATATTAACCAAGCTTTCATTGATCACTTGAAGGAGTGTGGGATAATATCCCAACTCACTCCTCCTTATACACCACAATGGAATGGTGTTAGTGAAAGGAGGAATAAGACCTTGCTTGACATGGTCAGATCAATGATGATTCATGCAACCCTTCCATTATCCTTTTGGGGATACGCCTTGCAGAAAACAACATATACCCTTAACCGAGTACCAAATAAAGCTGCATAAGGGATTCCATATTAGTTATTGTATGGAAAAAAACCCAACCTGACCCACATGTGTCTATGGGGGTGCAATGAATTTGTCAAGACTTTACCAAGTGACAAATTAGCATCCAGAAGAACTTGGTGCATCTTTATAGGTTATCCTAATGAAACTAGAGGATATTACTATAAGGACACGGCCTTAAACATTACATAATATTGAATTAAATGAAAAATTCACATTTAGGATCTTTTCAGGTTTAGTGTTTTAGATAATTAGGCAAAAAAATTCCCTTACATCTCAAAAATTACAAAGTAGACACTTCTACTCAGTTTCCATTTTTTCATAAAATAAAAACTCTTGAATAAATGAGACATGTCTAGTTCCGTGTTTTAGACAACATGAATTTTCCTTGATCCCATCCTTAACCCTATTCCACTTTATGTCATGTGAAAAACATTTCAAAAATTTGGAATGAGCATTAAAAGAACAGTAATGGATACACTATGAATGAAAAATGTTAGATTTTCAAAACAACATGTAAGCCATCAATACTTTATCATAATTAATTCTTTTCCCCTTTATGAAGTAGTAAATACTCTTCACTGAAAAAAAGATCATTGCATACCCTTTTGTAACAAAAATATTACCATAAAACCCATATAAATAAAACATAACATATAAAGGTAACATGGGACACAAACATTCTTAAGTGGAATAACCATATGGTCAACTTCTGCAAATATCACTAAATAGAATAGCCATACGATCGACTTCCATACCCAATGCATTGGAGGTTATAACATAACCATCCATCCTGGTTTATCATGGCACCACCCGTCATATGGTTTATCACGTAACCACCTTTCAAATGTCCAAGTACCATTATAACACTTAAAATATTGCAAATATAAACATTTCACTAAAAACATTTCATTTTAAATCACAAGAAGTAATTTCATGATATTGAAATAATCATTCCATTTTCATAAACCATTTAAAAAGTGATTTTTTAATCAAAGTGTCCGAAACCACTTTGAAGATTTTAAAGAAATTATATTTTTAAATCATTAATGTCCATATAAATAAATACTCAAAACCATTTTTGAAACATGGACATTAAAGATAATTATTTTGAATAATAAATCTTTAAAACATTTAAAACGATATTTTAGTTAAAGAGTTTTTAACAAAATGAGAGACTCTTGAATACAAATAATTTAGGAATAACATTTAATATGAACTTTATAATAACATGATAATAAAGGGATTCATGATATAATACGAAAAGGGGCATTAAATACACCATATAAGAGTGAATTGGTGCATACCAGCTTTGAAGTCTCAATAGAAATGTAAATTGAGATGAAATCCCTTATAGAGATGGTATCCTTAAATTAAGGATAAATCAATCCCATAATTATGTGTAAAAAATATAAATACACCCAATATAAGTGGATATAAAGTGTATAACAATTAGAGGTCATTAACACATATTCATAGGATGACATATTCAATAAGTACAAGTTGAACCCAAAGAATTGAAATTGGGTAAAGAAGTTCTCTTGCAAATATTAGAAAGCCTAATGTCGCCACTTTAAAATTCAGAAAATGTGTTGATGAGATAAAAAGGGTATCCCATCACTTGGAAATAAAATTTACATCAAAAATGATATAAAACAACATAGCCCAACATAATAAGATGTAAATTAAAAGACATAAAAAATAATTCTTATAAAAAGAGGAGGGTCAATGGTTCCCTTACCGATTTGGTAACTTACAAAACATAAGCCACATGAAAGAAGGACCATAAAATGTAGATGTAAATACAAATAAATGGAAGTATATTAAAAAAATATTAGAATCATGGTCATTACATACACCACTCAAATTAAATATTGACAAATATAACATGAATATCACGGGAATAAAATGTGAGATAAAAACCCCTTACCTCATTGTAATCAATCAAGTAGTATGACCAAAAGATAATAACCACCAAATGAATCACACAATACCATGAATATAAAGATAATCATGATAATATATATCAATGGAAGTATACATTACACCACATTCAATAAATAAGTGGCGAACAATTGAAATCTCACGGAATTAAATGTGAGATAAGAAACCCCCTTACCTCATGTCCTACTTGACTCGTATGTTTTGTGTTATTCTTGAATAATAAACATAAGCTAATATATACTTCAATAAGAAATTTTTTAATGTTTATTACTTATTTTATATCACTTATTAACTTTCTATAACAACTATTTAATTATTTGAGGTCATTTGGATATTTTATCAATGTTCGGAACTTCAGTCCAAAATTAACTTTTAATAATTACAATTTGTCCATGTGGTAAAAAGTACATTATATCCAAAATGATATACATGTTTTATATGTCATATATATCATATATATATATCTAGTGTATATGTATTTATAATATTCCATATCATTTGTACTTATGAAATGAAACACACCGTTCATGGAGACGGTAAGCCGTACATATGCATGAATGCTACTTTCATTTATATTTTATATTTATATGAATAAAAACTTAATGATACATTGGTATATTATAATTCCAATATAATATAATATTATATTTATGTTACATAATTTCATTAACTCCATAATTTATATGTTCCATGTATGTCATGAATGAAACATATCACCTTGAGGGGGGCGGTAGTCCGCACTTCCTCAAATGAAATTATCACGTTTACCCATAATGGAAACCATAAAGGTATGTTGTAAATTAATAATACTGAATCCTAAAGAAAATATAAAAATAATATAAATCAAATATAAATACAGTTCTATCTTAATGTCCACCATGTTAGGCGGTAGAAGATAATCGAACAATCATCGTTTCGTGAGGCGTTGGTTTGCCATCCACTGAAACAGTATGTTCTTCACGAATTAGATGGAGGTGTGTGTAAGTTTAGTTTGAATAATTATTAGAACAAAATCCTATATATTAAATATATTTTTGTTGTTATAAAATAAAGTAATAGAAAGAGTTTAGTGGGATGAAGAAGTAAAATAAAACAAAATAAAATATAAGAATTTAAGAGAAACTGTTACCTTTAATTTGGGTAACTTCCTTTGGTTTGAACCAAAAGGACTTAATGATGTTCCTTCTGCCTAAGGTAAGGATTAAAGGTGGAAGAGGGGGATCTTTAATGATTATTTGGGAAGGGTTTTGATGATCCAAGGGGCTTTAGAGGTGTGAGGAATGGGTTTGATGTGGTGTCCTTTAATAAGGGGGAGGAGGGGCTCTTTAGGAAAGTGTGAAAGTATTATTTTATTATATAATGATACTCGGTTTCTAAAAGTCCAAAAATAATTAAAGGTGAAGATAAGATGACTCATGGTCGAAATAAAATCATCCAATAAGAATTAGATAGGTTTTTGACATTGTTTTAATAGTTATAATATTATTTATTTAAATAATTTATTAATGAGTTAAATACTACATCATTATTGTGTCATATATAATTTAATTTATTTGATTTTTAAAAATTATAATAAAAATACCAAAATTTAATAAATCTTTTTATATTTCAAAAAAATATTTATAGTCAAAATTATGACTTATATAACCCCATATAAAATTTTTTTTACTAAAAGATATTTATTTATATCAATTTTGTCTTTACATTAAGTTAATTAAAATAAAGTGTCATTATCATTCCTAAGTGGCTTCATGGTGTCCCTAAATCGACCCAAGGATTCCCATGGTCGTACATTACTCATCAAATAATTTTAGGACAAATGTTAAGGTAATTTTTATTATTATCATATTCTTTTTACCGTGAACTACCCAATTTATCTTTAACTGCGGTAAATAAAAGTCAAAAATTACTATTCACCCAAAAAAATTTAATCTTATTAACCACATTTTACATACTAATAACAACCATGTAGTTAGGATTTTCAAAATTCAATTCATAGAAGTAGAATTTTTTTTAAATGAAAAAGTCATTTTTTTAACTACTACTAAGTGGTTTCACTATTCATCAAAAAATGAAGCTTTTTAGAAAAATACCAAAAATTCAGCCTAAGCCATATTTTATATTCTGAAGTAAAAAATTATGTATATTTTACCAAATTAAAAATATAGAAGTTTCATTAATTAATTGAAAATAAATTCTCGTTTTCAAAATAAATAGCGTGTTTTTATTAAACAGTAACTATTAAAAGATTGACACTTGTTTATGTCCAATTTCAAAATAAAATTAATTCCAATGACCACCATTAGATTAAATGGTAGAAATATAATATAATTAAACTTTAACACCAATTAAAAAATTTAATGTAACCATATAAATAAATTAGATTAAATGGAAAGTTTGAATTAAAATACTGTATTTTAACTATTCATGAAAAAACTGAATTTTATCAGAAAAAAACCATAATTTTACCCAATGTGAATTTTGATGTCCCGGTTCTAAATAAGAATTTAATTTATCAAAAATAACATATAAAAGTGACCTAAACTAGATTTAAGGAGAGTTCTCCACCAAAAGGCAGTAAATCAACCTTTTAAACTAAATTATGCTTAAAATTAGATTCATTCACATTTTAAGACTCTAACTTTTTTAGATAAATGTAAAAACATTTTAAAAACATGTATAATAATATTGTAGTTAGTTTTGTTCGTTCTCCCCATTATAACGGCTAGGCATTAACTACTATTTAAAATAATAATATTATATTATTATTTTTCAGTATGACTGAGCATTGTGTGCAACATAAGATTTCAAAGAAACACATTGTTGTGTATCAGGTATGCCATCGAATCGTAGCATCCCCTTTAAAGTAAAATTAATATTTAATTCACAAATATTAATAAATATGAAAAAGATGTACTCATTATTTACCTGGGAGGTTACATCCTTCCCCCATTTTGGAAATTGCGTCCATGAAATTTTAAAACTGGGCTTGGAAACTTAATTAAATGTCCCACATCAGAAAAAAAGTAAATAAATATATCACTTTAAAATAATGAAAGAGAAGTACAAAGGTCACTCAAGATAATCCCATACTAGTATTCCATGTAGGAAAACTTGGACATGGAAGAGAAAACAAACCATCAAGGTCTCATAGAGTGTGATAGAAAACTTGTTTAGGAGAAAGTTAACCATCAAAAAATCACAAACTTGTGATGGGTTAAACAATCATTGATTACCCAATAGGAAAAGTTAACGGTTACTGTTTTTGTTTTAAATTACTTTTCATAAAGTTGAGTAATTTATTTATGAGCTTAACTAAAAACATAAGGAAACATACATACTTTTCAAGTAGACATTCATCCTTTACTAGATTTCTAACACAAAATCATATTTCCTCCAAATGATGAGTATTCCGGATGAAATTTCCAAATTAAAATCTCTATAATAAACTGTAAGAGAATCACATAATCCAAAAACAATGAACTATATATTTCCCATGTATTTAGACCTTAACCAAAAACAAAAAGGTTAGTACAATATTAGATAATCCCCAAAAAGGATAATTATTTATAAAAAGATATATTATTCCTAATCTCCAAAATTCAACAAACAATACCCTATGATAAAAAATGACCATTAAATAAACAAAATTCCTTAAAATTCATCAATATAATCCAAACTAACATTGGAAAACACAACTCAGAAGAATTTAATCCTATAGTCTTCCACATTAAATGTTAACATTTATCTCCAAATAACATCAACTACTTTTAATGTCTCATAATGAAGTGTAATTAACCTAATCACATATTCTCTATGATAGGTTAATAATTTTCATAAATAACCCAAAATAAACATATTAATAAGATCATATAACTAAAAATAATTAGTCACACTAAATAGGGACTTCACGTAGTCCAGTGGTAGGTAATAAATCCTTGTCGCTCTTTGGTTGTGGGTTCGATTCCCACATCTTTGTCCGACGCGATGGGTTGTCACGCAGTTTGTATGTTTTCCTTTTTCAAAAACTATATAATTTTATAACATTCCCAAAAAGAGATAAATTCATTAAAAATAACCATAACATATTTTAACCATAAATGTTAGCTAATAACTTTCATTTTTCATCCCAAAATGTATTAGCCTATAATTGCTTCAAATTCAAGGATCATATAAAACCAAATAATTCTTTATAACTGTATCCACAAAAGAAAAGATAATTATTCCTTGAATAAAATTTTCATATATCAAACATCAGGGTTACACATACTATAAAAAGTCTTCTAATGTAATCCCATCATCAAAAGAGACTAAATACTTTTAATTATTTCACTATCCTAAAATCTAACATAACTTTAGAATCCCATATATGTTGACTTTATTCTCATTCAATATTCTTCCTGATCCATTAACCATTCTTTACCAACTTATTCTAAAATATTTCTTTCCTACAAAAAAAATCATGAATCATATCCTAAGATTCAATAATGTCAAAACATATGTTAAGAAATAATCCATACCTTTCATTGGTCATTATCAGTTTCTTCATCCTCAATTGGAATGGAATTATGTATTGGTAAACATATATTTGTACAATCCTGGTGATCCCATTCCTGAAAAATCTTTGTAGGACATCTGTTTGTATAATGAACATGAACAGCACATTTAAAACATTCAATTGGTCACTCAAAAATAACTTCTTTCCCTTTCTTAAAGTCCACTAGATGCTTCTTTTTCCATGGTAGGCTCTTGATTTACGACCTTCATTCCCACATATATAGCATCTTCCCTTCTCTTTGAAGTTTTTTCCTAGGTTTTTCTTTCCACATCCTTGGAACATAGGTTTTTTAACATACATACCTTTATGATTATTACCAAAAATTCTGTATGAATTTTATTCTTGCATATACGAAGCCTTATAAAAATCACCAAGGTTCAGGTTGTCAATCATGACTCTGGATAGTTAGTTGAGAATAACAACAAGAGTTCTCATTGTAGCTCTCATTTCATTGAGTTTTTCTTTTAGAAAACTGTCACAGTTTTCTTCACATCCACTGTTACTTTGGTGCCTGCTAGATCCACCCATTTACTAAAACCAAAAAGGTTAGTGCGAGTATTTCTTTAAAATCATTAGATAATATCTTATGAGGAGGGTATATACTTATTCATGTTATCAAAAACTCATTCAAAATAACTACAACGCTTTCTAATATGCTAACCATTATGGTTATGTCACTTATTCTTAGATAACACCCTAACCACTAATGTTATCTAAACCTACCTCTAATATCAACTATAAGGACCAGGCCTTAAACATTACATAATCCTGAATTAAAAGAATAATTCACAATGAGTTTCTTTTCTAGTTTAGAGTTATAGAGAATTAGGCATAACAGTTACATTACATATCAAAAATTACAATGTAGACACCTCTAATCACATTCCATTTTTTTCATAAAATAACAACTATTGAATAAATGAGACAAGTCTAGTTCCATGTTTTAGAAAGCATGAATTTTCCTTGATCCCATACATGACCCTATTCCACTTTATGTCCTATGAATTTTTTTAAAAAAACTTCGGATGAGCATAAAAATATCATTAAGGGATAAACAAAGAAGGAAAACAGTTATATTCTCAAAACAACAAGTAATCCGTGAATAATTTTTCATAAGTAATACTTTTCCCCTTTACGAAGTATTAAATACTATTCAATGAATGAAATATCATTGCTTATTCTTTTGTAACCAAAATATTACCATAAAACCCACATAATGAACACATAACATATAAAGGTAACTTGGTACATAAATATTATTAAGTGGAATAACCATACGGTCGACTTCCACAAATATCACTAAATGGAATAGCCATACAGCCGACTTCAATACCCAATGCATTGGAGGTTATAACGTAACCACCCGTCCTAGTTTATCACGGCACCGCCCGTCATAAGGTTTATTTACATAACCACCCATCAAATGTTCAGGTACATCAAAACACATAAAATATGTCAAATATAAACATTTCACTAATAACATTTCATTTAAAATCACAAGAAGTAATTTCAAGATATTGAAATAATCATTCTATTTTCATAAACCACTTAAAAAGTTATTTTTGAATAAAAGTGCCCCATACCACTTTGAAGCTTTTAATGGAATTATAATTTTAAAACATTAATGTTCATAAAAATAAATACTGAAAACCATTTTTAAAACATGTACATTATTGATAATTATTTATAATAATAAATCTTTAAAATATTTAAAATGATATTTTAGTTAATGATTTTTAAAAAAAATGAGAGACTCTTGAATATAAATAATTGAGGAATAAAATTTAATCTGAACTTAATAATATCATGAGAATAAATGGATTCATTATATAATACGACAAACAATAGTATGTAAACCATATAAGAGTGAATTGGTGTATAACAACAATGACGTCTCAATGGAAATGTAAATTGAGATGAAATCCATTATAAAGATGGTATCCTTAAATTAAGGATAAATAAATCACATAATTATGTATGAAAAATATAAATACCCCAAATATAAGTAAAAATTATGTGTAAAACAATTATATTTCATTCAAACAAATTCATAGGATGACATATTCAAGAAGTACATGTTTAACCCAAAGAATTGAAATTTGATTAAGAAGTTCCCTTGCAAAAATTCAAAATCCTGACAGAGTCACATTAAAATTAAGAAAATGTGTTGATGAGAAAAGAAGTGTATCTCATCACTTGGAAATAAAATTTACATCAATAAGGATATATAAGAATATATCCCAACATAATAAGATGTAAATTAAAATACATAACTAAAAGATGTCTTTTAAAAAGAGGAGGTTGAAAGGTTCCCTTACCGATTTGGTTACTTAAAAAACATATGACACATGAATGAAGGAACATAAAATGTAGATCTAAATACCCATAAATAAAATAATATTACAAAAAGATTATATTCATGGGAATTACATACACCACTCAAAAGAAATAGTGACAAATATAGCATGAATCTCACCAGAATAAAAAGTGAGATAAAACCCCTTACTCGTTGTAATCAATCGAGTCATATGACCAAAAGATAATAACCACCTAATGAATCACACAATACCATGAATATAAACATAATCATGATAATATATATCAATGGCAGTATACATTACACCACATGCAATAAATAAGAGGCAAACAATGGATATCTCACGGAATTAAAAGTGTGATAAGAAACACCCTTACCTCGTGTCCTACATGACTCGTATGTTCCGTGTTCTTCCTGAATAATAAAATTAAGTTAATCTCTAATTAATTAAGATAATTTTTAATGTTTTTTATTCATTTTATATTACTTATTATCTTTCTATAACAACTAGTTAATTATTTGAGTTCATATTGGATATTTTATCGATGTTCAGAACTTGATTCAAAAATCAACTTGTTATAATTACAATTTGGTCATGTGGTAAAAATTACATTATCTCCAGAATTATATAAATGTTTTATATATAATATATATAATATATATCATGTTTACATGTATTTATAATATTCCATATCATTTGGAGTTAATAAATTAAACGCACTGTTCATGGAGATGGTAAGTTATACGTACGAATGAACGCTACTTTCATTTCTATTTTATATTTAAAGGAATGAAAAATTAACGATACATTGGTATATTATAATTAAAATATAATATCATATGATATTTATGTTACATAATTTCATTAACACCATCCTTTATATGTTCCATGTATGTCATGAATGAATTATATCACCTTGAGGGGGCGGTAGTCCGCACTTCCTCAAATTAAATTATCGCGCTTACCCATAATGGAAACCATAAAGGTATGCAATAGATGAATAATACAGAATAATAAGTAAACCATAAACATAATGTACATAAAATATAAATAAATTTCCATCTTAATGGCCACCATGTTATGCGGTAGGAGATAATCGAACAATCATTGTTTCGTGAGGCGTTAGTTTCCTATCCACAGAAACAGTATGTTCTTATCCCATTAGATGAAGGTGTGTTTAAGTGTAGTTCAAATAATTATTATAAAAACATCCTAGTATATTGAGGATATTTTTTTTGTTATAAACGAATGGAATAAAAAGAGTTTAGGGGGATAGAGAAGTAAAAATATTCAAAAAATAATAATAATTTAAGAGAAACTATTACCTTTATTTTGGGTAACTTCCTTTGGTTTGAACAAAAGAACTTCATGAAGTGCCTTATGCCTAAGGTAAAGCTTCTAGTAGGAAGAGGTGGATCTTTAATGATTATTTGGGTCAGGGTTGGATGATACATAGGTCTTGAGAGGGTTTAGGAATGGGTTAGAAGTGGTTTCCTTTTATAAGGGGGAGGATGAGCTCTTTAGGAATGTGTGAAAATATTATTTTATTATATAATGATACTCAGTTTTTAAAGGTCCGAAGATATTTAAAGTCTAAGATAATATGACTCACGGTAGAAAACAAATCATCTAATAATAATTGGATGGGTTTTGGATTTTTTTTATTTATAGTCTTATATATTTAAATTATTTTTTATTGAAGTAAATACTATATCCTTAATGTGTCATAAATAATTTAATTTATTTAATGTATAAAGATTATAATAAAAATAACATAATGTATTAAATATTTTTATCTCTCCAAATAATTTTTATAGTATGAAATATGACTTATATAACCCCATGTAAAAATTGATTTACTAAAAGATATTAGTTTATGTCAATTTTGCCTTTACTTTAAGTTAATTAAAATAAAGTGTCTTTATCATTCATAAGTATCTCCA
Organism: Viscum album; assembly: GCA_963277665.1. Classification (NCBI taxonomy): domain Eukaryota; kingdom Viridiplantae; phylum Streptophyta; class Magnoliopsida; order Santalales; family Viscaceae; genus Viscum; species Viscum album. The sequence continues at coordinate 122,554,641 of OY728138.1, read as the reverse complement.
TGGGGTCCCAAAAATGACCCAAGGATGTCCATGGTCGTCCATTACTCATCAAATATGGTTACGATAATTGTTAAGGTAATTTGGTATTTTTATCATATTGTTTTTACCTTGAATTACCCAATTTATCCTTAACCACCGTAAATAAAAGTCAAAAGTTTCTATTCACCAAAAACTATATTCATCATATTGAACCAAATTTTACTTACTAATAAAAACCATGTATGTATTATTTTCAAAATTCAATTCATATAAGTTGTAAATTTTCATTTAAATGAAAAATTTAGTTTTTTTACCACTACCAAGTGGTTTCACTATTCATCAAAAATTGAAGCTTTTTATAAAAATACCAAAAATTCTTCCTAAGAGATATTTGATATTCCATATTCGATTTTTTTTCTATTTTTTCAAATTTCAAACATATAATTTTCATTAATTAATTTAAAATAAATTCCCGTAGTCAAAAAAAATAGCACGTTTTTAAGAAACAATAACTATCAAAAGATTGACACTTGTTTATGTCCAATTTCAAAGTGAAGTTAATTTAAATGACCAACAATGGATTAGATGGTAAAAATATAATATAATTAAACTTTAAAACCTATTAAAAATATAATCTAACCATATAAATAAATTATATTAAAAGGATGTTTTGAATTAAAATACAGTATTTTCCCTATTTATCAAAAAACTGAATTTTATCAGAAAAATACCAAAATTTTACCCAAAGTAAATTTTTATGTCCTGGTTCTAAATAAGAATTATATTTTATAAAAAATAACATATAAAAGTGACAAAAACTATATTTAAAGATATTTATCCACCAAAAGGTGGTAAATCAACCTTTTAAAGTAAATTATGCTTAAAATATGATTCATTCACATTTTAAGCCTCTAAAATTTATTAGATAAATTTAAAACCATTTTACAAACATGTATAATAATATTGTACTTAGTTTTTTTCATTCCCTCCATTACAATGGCTTGGCGTTAATTACTATTTTAAATAATAATATAATATTATTATTTTTCAGTATAACTCTGCATTGTGTGAAACATAAGATTTCAAAGAAACCCATTGTTGGGTATCGGGTATTCCATCAAATCATAGTGGCCCATTAAAGTAAAATTAATTTTTAATTCAAAAATATTCACAAATATTAAAATGTATTTCTCATTATTTACCTGGAATGTTACAATTACCCATAGAACCCTTTAGATAGAAAAGTCATTGTGGCAAGATATGCCAAATTTCTAGAAAGGGGACACATTTATATTGGATAAAGTTGGAGCAAGATTGACTTTGATGATGTTAATCCTCCAGATGCACAAGAGTTGGTAGAGGAACAATCTCCACAAGAACAAGTGGAAGAAGAAGTTGTTCCTAAGACATAGATATTGTGTAGGTCTACACGAGAGGTTAGAGAACCAGAGTTTTATGGTTTTCTTGTCACCGAGTTAGGTGACACATTAGTCCTTGAGGATGATGAACCTCTAACCTACAAGGAATCATTATAAGGCAACGGAGCAGCTAAATGGAAAAAAGCCATGAATTCTGAGATGAAGTCCATGTAACAAAATCAAGTTTGAATTTTAGTGGACCCTCTAGTTGATATAAAACCCATTGGATGCAAATGGGTATTCAAGAAGAAGCTAGACATGGATGTTGAGGATAATACCATTAAAGAAATATTAGTTGCAAAGGGTTTCAGGAAATGTGAAGGCATTGACTATGATAAAACCTTCTCACCAGTAGCAATGGTTAAATCAATCAGAATATTTCTTACAATAGCATCCATTCATGATTATGAAATTTGGAAAATGGATGTCAAAAATGTTTTCCTAATTGGGAAGTTGTTGAAGAAGTCTATATGACACAACCCTAAGGGTTTTTCAAATCTGAGAATGCCAATAAAGTATAAAAGCTATAGAGATCCATTTATAGATTGAAGTAGGCATCAAGATCATGGAATGTACATTTTGATGAATCCATAAGAGAGTTTGGTTTTTTCAAAATTGAAATCGAGCCTTGTGTCTATAAAAAGGTTGAATAGAATTACATCATTTTCCAATTATTATATGTTGATGACATATTAATTATGGCTAACAAGGTGCAAGTCTTACAGTTAGTTAAGACTTGGTTAAATGAATGCTTCTCCATGAATGACTTAGGTGATGCAGCCTACATTCTAGGGATCAAGATCTATCAAGATATATCTCAAAGGCTGCATGGGATTAGTCAAATTACATATATTGACAAGGTACTCAAAAGGTACAGTATGGAACAATCCAAGAGAGGACTGTTACCTATGTCACATGGTGTCAATATCTCAAAGAAAATGTGCCCACAAACACAGGGGGAGATTGATAGAATGAGTAGAGTCCCTTATGATTCGGTAGTGGGTTCTATCATGTATGGCATGCTATGTACTAGGTTGGATGTCTCCATTGCTTTATGCATGGTGGGTACATATCAAGCCAATCTTGGAGAGATGCATTAGACAATTGTTAAAACTATCCTAAATTACTAGAGGCATACTAAGGATATGTTCTTGGTGTATATAAGAGATAAGGAACTTGTTGTGAGGGGATACACTGATTATAGTTTCTAGAGAGATCATGATGATATGAAATCATAGTCAGGCTACATATTTTACCATAATGGTGGTGCAGTGAGCTGGAGAAGCTCGAAGAAAGTTGTGGTTGTTGATTCTACAGCAGAGTCCGAATATATTGCATCTTATGATTTAGAAAAGGAAGCAGTCTGGATACACATATTTATCTCATAAATTGGTGTTTTACCTAGGAGTGAAGACCATGTACCGATATATTGTGATAATACTCTTATAGTGTTGCTGGCCAAGGAGCCTAGGTCTCAACAAAGAACAAATCATATTCTTTAGAAGTTTCATACCTTGAGGGGTTTTACTCAAAGAGGTGAAGTGACATTTAATAGAGTATCCACAGAGGAAAATGTGGAATACCCCCTGACTAAATCCATTTCTTAGTAGAATCATGATACACAAGTGAGAGCTAGTGGATTTAAACCTGTTTGCAGTTGGCTCTAGTGCAAGTGGGAGTGTTGAAAGTGGGTTCCCTAGACCCAACTTTTTGTGTACTTTGATTACCGCTACATGTATTCGGTTTGTTATAATACATGTGTTTATATTTCTATAATAGCATAGATACTTCTGTATCCACTTTGTTTATAGAAATGTTCTTAGATTACCTGTCGCATCAAAGGGTTATAGTAGATCCCATGCTATAATGATAAATCATAGATTCCATGACAATAATCTTAATGTAACGTCTTATGGTCCAGTTACATCATTATGAAAGGACACAGATGATATGTGACCATCAAGTGGTGGGGGCGCATAAGAATTGAGGCTTTTTCTCATGAAGTTTGCACTTGATGATCTCTAGTAGTTGAGATCCTAAGGACAGGCCTGCATAATAATAACAACACATGTTTTAGGTGTCATTGGTCATTCCTATCTATTAACATGTGTAATGTTCTTTAAACATGAGATCAATTTCAATGGATGTCATTTAATTACATACATTTGATTCAAGGAGAAAACCATGACGACAAAGTCGCGGCAAGGTAGTTTGTATCAGGTACGTCATTAATGGCTTGACATTGATTGAGTGATCGACAAAGGATTTGTCACTTCCGAGTTCAGGATAAGATATCTTGGGCCTGGTTGATTAGGATGGTTGCACCTTCATTAAATCCATGGCCATTATAGTGTAAGGTAAGACCATCCATACAAATAAACAAACAAAATAATGAAATATAAAGAATGATTACACTAGTATGCATTCTTATTTATTGAGATATCGATGACAAAGAGATTATATTAAATGGACTATGTTCATAGGAAGGTAGTCATTGCTTTGACTATTACATATCTCTATAGGGGCCTCGATGTGTTGTTAGAGACCGCTCTAGGTCCGTGGATATTCTTCACTACAATTTAGGTAAGTAACTAGAGGGTCACACACAATATCGCCTTGAGAATCTTCCATATTCTGGGAATAGGAATATAGAACTTAGTGGGCCTCACCAAAGTGTCCGAGCACTAACCTTGTTCTATGGATCACCAAAGAATAAATAAATTCATTAATTATTCATGTTTAGAATAATTCATTGAATTTTTTTAACATGTATTTACAAGTTATATAGTAAATACAAGTATTAATATTATTCGAATGGATTTTAATATCCTAGGTTTGTTTATTATTAGTAGGATGTATGAGTCGAGTTAGAGACTCAAATTTATCATGTAATATATATATATATATATTACAAGTAAGTGATAAATTATAAACCTTATTTATGGAATAATTTTATTTTTCATAAATAATTATATATATCACTTATATAGAAGATGTATATTACAAGGGGGTCATGAATCCATACCGCATGTTTTAACCACTCCCTATATAATTGAGAGAGGGGATCTCCTATTAAAACTATAAATGTGTTGAGATTGAGAGCTTATCACTCCTCCTGGAAACTAGAGAGAGAGTGTCTCTCAATCAAAGAAAGATCTTCAAGTTTATCCATCTCAGATTGAAGATTCTTCCATTGTGGTGATCGTCGATGCACTGAAGTGAGCGTCGAAGATCTGTGCTAGCTCCCAGATCTCAAAAAATGGCACATGAGTGGATTTGAGAGTCATGTGTGGACAATCTAGATGGATTCGAAGTTGGAGTCTTCAAGCAACGATCGACAACATCCTATAGCAGAGTTGCACACGTCAGATCTAAACCAGGTATATGTTCTATTTATTTTGTGCTCTGACTAATCAATATGTGGTCCTTGGACTGTACCGGAATAGCTCACCAGATTGGACATCGTAACATCGCTCCGGTGATGCAAAATAACTAATTTCCCTACCCACCGGCTTCCACTGCCTACTCTGGTACCTTAAAATTTGGATAAGAGACCTGAGAACTATAAAAGTTTAGCCTTGGTACAACTTTGAGGTTTAAGTTTCTCTGGGAATGGGATGGGTGGGGCAAAGTTTCTCATAACATTAGGCATTTCCCTAATTTATTCAATGGTTTTCTCTTTTCCTTCATTATTTTTATTTTTAAAAGTATTTTTAGCTTAGTTTTCAGAAAAAAAAATTCAGATTTTAATCATTTTCATGATTTTCTATGAAATACCAGATTGTGAACAAAGCATATTTTTTTCTCCAGATTCATGTAGTTTTCCATCTTGGGAATTTTCAAAGTCTTTTTCAGCAATGTTTTGAGTATTAATCCAACTTCTAGTGACAAAAACCATAGCATTCTATCTAGGGATTGGTTTAGTTGCACTAGGAAATCATTCTTTATTCATAGATGTAAAGTCTCTATCTAAATGACCTAATTGAGTTTCCATATTTTTCTTTCTTACATCATTTTTACTTTTATCTGAATAATATTGATTTTGATGTTAATTTAATTGATTCATGAATATTTCTTCTTGAGAATTCATTTTATTCAAAAGTTGATTTGACATAGAAGACATCTGGCCATCATTGTCACCTTGAGTATTTGATGACTCACCACTTGGTTGATTTGGAATGTTTTGTCTTGGTTGGTTTTGATAGTTAGGGATAATGGATTGTTTAATCAGGCCTTTTTCTTTCCATGAAAAATTTGGATGGTTCCTATAGCTTTGGTTATAATTGTTTGAAAATGGATCTTATTTAGGGGGCATCCTAGGACCATAATTTTAACACCCCCAAATGATAAAGGGTTAAATGACTAAATGATATGACTCATGTCAACAAGGTGGATCTTCCTTTTTGAGAGCCTACATGATTAGAACTCCATAGTTAAGTGTTCGTGGCTGGGAGAAGTGATCAGGATGGGTGACCATCTAGAAAGTTTCCTAAGGTGTGTGCAAGTGAGGACAAAGCACACTAGAAAAGACATGTGTTCACATGTGGGGGAAATCATTAGTTAGATGACCCATTCGGGCATGTGGGTGGGCCCTAGGGTGGGGACCACGTGTCTGTGGGGAAACTGGTTGGCAGGGCCCAATTGTTACATTCGTTATCAGAGGTGGTACCCACCCTTATGTGCGGTGCACTGCCTGGGTTGAGAGTAGGGCCCACAATGAGGACGTTGTGCTCTAATGGGGGGTGATTGTAACACCCACAAATAATAAAGGGTTAAATGATTAAATTATATGACTCATGTCAACAAGGTGAACCTTTCTTTTCAGGAGCTGACCTGGTTAGAACTCCATAGTTAAGCGTGCTTGGCCTGGAGAAGTGATCGGGATGGGTGATCTTCTGGGAAGTTTCCCATGGTGTGTACGAGTGGGGACAATGAACACTGGAAAGGACATGTGTTGGCCTGTGGGTGAAATCATTAGTTTGATGGCCCATTTGGGCATGTGGGTGGGCCCTAGGGTGGGAACCACGTTTCTATGGGGCAACTGGTGGGCGGGGCCTAGTTGTTACCACAATTAACAAAATTTCAGTTTTCTTGTTGTTGGGATAGCATGAAAAAGTTTGGATATAAGTTTTTAGTATGCCTGAACATTCCACACTGGGCACATTTTTTCCTTAAAGATTGGTTATTGTTTTGTTCGCACAATTGATTAACATTTTTTTGAATTCTGATTCATTAAAGATTGAAGTTGGTTATGATTTCATCAAGTTGTGCTTGAGTTCCATTCTGTAAACTAGAGTTAACATTAGCATTTCAATTGACTCTTTTTCTTCTTGAATTTTAATGTAGTGAATTTAAAAAAAATTATTAAATATTTGTCTTAGTTATTCATCAGTTTTATCATTATAGTTACCCCTAACAACATGATCAATCATTTTCTGACCAGAGGAGGACAACCCTTCATAGTGGGTATCCATGAAAAGGTGGGATGGTATTTTATTATGGGGACACGTTCAAAGTGGGTACCTAAATCTATCCCAAGATTCATGAAAATATTCTCTATAATTTTGAAAAACAAGTTATCTTTGTTCTCAGCTCTCATTTTAATCATTGCAGATAAAATTTCATTATAAAAGAATTATAAACATTGTCCTAGTATTCAAAAATATTCTCATATAGGCTTAAAAACCAGTTCCTAGGACTCCCTTTATGGATAATGAAAAAGAATCTCAATATCATCTCATTTTTAGTAAGTCCTACATGTTGTAACTATTGTAAATTCTTATAGAATTCTCTAATGAAGGCAAGAGTCCATTAAATGCAAGAAGTATAGAAATGTGGAACTGTTTTAGCACATAGATTCAAGCTCTAGGTGATAGTTGGATTAAAGAAGGACTACTTGACAATTGAGGTAGTTAGAACTCCCTCATCCTAGGCCTCTCATTCTCTAAGATTTAGGGATGGTTTTGGATGTTATTAGGTGTAGGAATCCTATTATCAAAATTTTCCATTTCAGATTTATTTTTGTTTTTATGAGAAGTGATAGTTTTATCTAATTCTATGTCTAGGGGCTCTAATCTATCAACAGTAGACCTAGTGTCCATGCAATACATTAAAAACTGTTGGAATTCATAACTAACATTAGTAAACTGAAGCTTAAGCATTACAAAAAGTAGTAGTAATTCAGCACTAATGGGGAATGAGATTTTTTAGAGCTTTCAATTTTTTAAATTTTTCTGGTGTCATTTTCATTATGTTAATTTTTATAAATTATTAGAAAAGTAATAGTTTGTGCCTTCCCTTGAAACACCACCAAATTTTGGTAGGACTGGTGGCTATCATAGCCCTCACAAAATCATTTATTACTCCTACACTAGCATAGTGGGGCAGGGTCGAACCACAAAAAAGAAAGTTGAGTTTTCTTAGGTTTTTAAACTGTAAACCCCACTGTTGTCAACAGTGTGGGAACATCTTATTATTATTATTTTTACATTTTAAAGTTTTTAAATATTTATGAGAAGGTATGAGAAAATAATATTTAAACTAAACAAATAATTTTATGCTAATGTACTGATAAACTAAAGGAAAATAGTGAACTAATACATAGAAGCAAAGACAAATGAAGAAGAGATCAAAAAACACACTCAGGAATTCAAAATTTTCTTGTTAAATAAATGAATTATCTACTTAATTTTATTGAATCATACCTTAAAATTTGAATGATATATCTTCCTTTCCAGAAGATACATAAAACAAAATTTTGAATTTTGGAGTTCACCACTCCAAAGATCACCGACTATTAAGAATTTGAAAAAGAATTCAGTTGAAATAAAACTCGTCGCAATACTCCAACTATAACAACATTAATGTTTCAAAAAGATGATGATCAAGTTCAGTATCTCTGATCGAATTTGAAGAAGTTAATTTTTTTAATGAAGGTAAGTTACGGAAAATTTAAATGAACATTATAATTGATCTCAAAGATTAATTATGATGTCAAACAAGGATAATGTGATGAAATTAAAGGATAAATCAACAAAGTTTAATACTCCTGAGCTTCAAATTTTGAACTATGATCATATTGTTTACAAATAGTGAAAAAATCTAATTACAGGGTATTAGAAATTAAGAATAAGAGGGAGGATGAACTCCCCTAGTGTTTCTCTGCTCTTAGGATCTATCACCTATATGTCGTCTCGAGTCTCTTGAATCTACTCTGCTGCTCTTGAAGGATGTGTCTGTGGAATAAATATTAGCATCCACTAATTCCTGATGTTGCTCAGTTTTAATACCCCTGTCATACGATTCATATCACCCCAGTTTTCCACTGACTTCAAGTGTTATTCACTGTTGCACCACTCACGTGCACTTTTTTTGTGCAACACACGTAGATTTAGATTTTCCTTTGAAACTAACTTCCCGCGAGTTTGTTGATTTAAACTTGGATGGGGTTCTGGCTCTTCAATGAATGTTCACAACATAGAACAAAGAAAAACAGCTAAAAATACAAAGAAAAATAATTTAATATTTGTTATTGTATTTATTAATTTATTATAAAATCATTAATAAAATAAATAAGTTTTTAAATTATTATTATCTTGTTATGTTATCAGTACTATAATTAATAAGTTATTATATTTTGAAATTTAATTTTTATTAATTAAGATGAATTAATATTATTATGGTAATTATCATTATTTTATTAAAAAAGTTATGTTTTAATAATTAATTAAATATTTAAGTATTATTTAGTTGATCAATTTAGGTTAGTTAAAATTGAATTGACTTATAAATTATTATTATTAATATTTAAATTAAAATATTTTTTTATTTAATTATTAATTTTATTTAAGTTAGTAAATATTAATTTTAATGTTATTATGAAGTTGTTTATTTATTTAATTAAAGTTTAATTTAGTTGATTAAAAATTTTATTTTAATTATTATTATTATATCAATGAAATATTTTAAATAATAATATTATTTTAATTATTTTTAGTTTTATTTTTAAATTATTATTAATTACTTTAGTTTTAAAATATTTTATTTAATTAATCTGTTTTATATTTTAATATATTATAATTATTGATTATTGAATTTAGATATTTATTATTATTATTTATTAAGTTGTATGTTTAGTTTTTTAGTTAGTTTTTTAAATTTTATTTATTTTTATTCCTTCCCCCATTTACATCCTCGTCCTGCCCTAAGGGAAGGGGAGACTTTCAGTTTGCTACACAGACAACTCCTGCCATGGCCCGTGGTCCTCTCAGCCTGGATTCTTCTCGATGTTGTCCTCTCAGCCATGGCCCGTGGTACGACATCTCCTTCAATGATCAGAAGCGGCGACGAATTCCTTCAGCTCGGCTGTGGTGTGTCAAAGTCTTCAATCGCAGCTCCTCCAAATTTGGAGGATCTGATTTCTCCCAAAGGTGCAAAGTGGTTTCACTTCAGGGTTTCAATTCTTATGTGAATCAGTGTAAAATTTATTTATTTTTGTTCGCATTCTTTAGTAGAGTCTTGTTGCAATTATGATGTTCATCTAAATAAACTTAAACTTGATTAATACTTAAATTAATTAAAATAATTAATTGATTAACTATTCAAACTAAAACAAAAACTAAAAATAAAATTAACACAACCAAATAAATAAAAAGAAACTTGGGATGCAACCAAATGCTGTGTGGGAAAGTGGGACTATCAGTCTTAGTGAAATAAGGGAAAAAATGTCCTATTAGTAAGACCGACAGACTAAAAAATAAATTTCAATTACTTAAAATTCATAAAACTGCAAACATGAAATTAAATTTTAGAATTTTAAAATTCAAATTTATTTTAGTAAATAACAAAATGAATACTTAATATTATAAACATATTATTTTATTAAATAAAAATCATAAAATCATAACTTAAATTTGTAACTAACTAAATTATTAAACAGTAATTTTGTAACTAAATATAAAAAGAGTCAATAGATTAGTTAAAAAGGATAATTATTATTAAATTCCATGAAATAAATTATAAATAATTAAACTTAATTAACTAATGAAGATAATTAATTCAAATAAAGTGGTTCAATGATTTTAAATTAATGACTAATTTAATAGAGTGATTAACTGATTCATTAATATAAAATTCAAATTATTAAAAAGTCAAACAAATTAAAATTACTAAAATAATTAATATATTATTATTTAAAAAAATAGTTAGATTAAATTAATTATTTAAAAGACTAAAATTACATAATTTTTTATAAAATTGATAAATTAATAAATTTAGTAATAAAATTAAAAAGGTAGAGTTATTTAGTAAAATGTGCAATAATAATTAATTAAATTGTTAAATATTAAAGTAAATGATGTGGCACACTATGAGTTTTTAGAGCCACATCACAATATTCACTCTGGGGCCTATGATTGAAGCCCAAACGTTGGAAGCATCCGTTGCCACACATTGTCGAGAAGACATCCTCCAATAAACACATATTCTTCAGCAACGCTTCTCTCAAAACATTTCTAGATGGCCCAAACAGCCACAACTCTGACAACTCTTGGGAGGTTTTTAACAAAATGGCTTTGAATTCCCAAACCAACTGCACTGAAAACATATGAGCATATGGTCCAACGAACGTGAATCCAGAACTAAAGAAATAGGATTTTTATAAATAGGTTCATTTGACACACACCACTCTCTGTATGGGGAACCTTCATGAATGTAAAGAGTTACTGGATTTTCAACTATATGCACCCTTGAAACCAACTCCAATAAGAATGCTTTATCCACCATCTTCCTGAAATGAAGATCCTCAAATAAAGGGGACAGTTCTTGATCTCTGGATAAAGACCCCAAATTAAAGAGGATCCTTTGATAGATCATGTGATTCTACCTCCATAAGAAAGGGATCAAGCTCTTTTAAGTTTCAACATAGGCCTTTACTACCCAATTTCCTTTCTAAATACTCATGAGATCTTACACATTCTTCTATTTCTCCTCTTCAAGCCCAAACCATTAGAGAAAAGTGGTATTGAACACCTGACATTTCATCCTAACTTGCATCGATAGTGGACAAATTATATTCCACAGATCCAAACTAGAACATGAATCAATCCTAGAACAACACACACTCTCATAGCTTCAAGAGATCCCAATGATATGAAGATACACTCAACTTATTCAATCCATTCACCTGACTCTAATAGGCCTAAATCACCAAAAAATATGGTAAACAACCAAGAAGAACCATAAATTGGACATGAACCACTAGAAGCATCAGGGACGATTCTACTTGGCATATTCTGAAAAACTCAAGGAACACAAAACGAAAATCAACATCAACCTGAAAAACATTCGGAAAGAACATCTCATGCCAAAACAACAGGTGTTCAATACATAAGTTATAAGAACAGCCAAAAATCCTCTTTTCAAAATTCCAATTTTCCCTAATTTATGAATTGATTTTACCATTCAAAAATCATTTGGAAAAAATAACCAAGCCTAACCGTTGATTTAATATACTCAGCCATGGAATCCAATAAATTGTTGTATATGTTTCCATCACATATATTCTTATATTATCCATTCACACATACCAACAAACACTTTTGACAGATACCCTTGTTTATTTGACCATCCATAAGGAACAAGAAGGGTCACATGTACTACTTTATCATCAAAACTAAGCATTTTCCAATTTCTGAATCAAAATTTCCTCCATATTTTCCAAAACATTTGAACATTACGAATCATTTTCTCTTTTCAAAACTCATTTCACTTTTCAATCCAAAACCACTAGTTAATGTAATTTTCATTTCAAAAACCATTTTCCACACTAAAGACCATTTTTTCCTTTAAAAATGCACTCATGAAAATGATAACAAAACAAAAAACACAACATACACCAAATGCCTGGAACGAGGAACTAGTAGCCATGCACAACCTGACCTCTTTGTGTGTGGACCATTCCCCAACAAAATATTTAGAACTAAGAGGACCAAAAACCATTCACACGGACTCCACATGCATCCCTACAATATGTGAGATCACAATATGACACTGTCTCACCTTTATTGTCTTTCTTCATCCCCTCATGCTAAAGACCAAAACCAAAGACTCAAATCCTAGACTACCCCTAAAAACACTAAAATTAAAATGATAAAGGGTTCATGACATACTTCTCATACCAACCTTCAATATTTTGACAGTCCCAATAACCATAATACCTGACACACTAAATAAGAAGAACCCGGCTCTGATACCAATTTTTCAGGAACCATGCGGGGATTCCATATAACCTAACACCCTATATGGTCTGATACATGGCTGTTTCCTAAACTTTTTTTGGGGCGTGCACGTCTGTCTGTGAGGACGAAAGGAACAGTTTTGTTGCCCCACATTACCTCTTTCTAAAGGCAGGCGACATGCATTCCTTATTCGGGGATGTCTAATCCTTGATCGAAACGAGATGACGAGATGTTAGTTCTTCCTTCCGTGGATTCCCCCTTGGAACTTGTCACCTAGTCCGGGTCTCCCTTATAGACTTAAGATGTTGTTCATGAAACTCTTACTGGAACCATATCTTCATGGTCACTAGTAAATTACACTCCTTCTGTCAGGACATTCCAAAGGGTCTGGTCAGGGTAGCAACCTTCGGTCAGGGGAGTAGTCGTGTTGGACATCACTGACATGTCTGGGCGCTAGAACACTAGCGTGTCTAGGTTTCTTCCCCTTATTATAGGGCTTGTCGAGGGCGCGGAAGACTGAGGCATCCCGCATTGAATTTGAGGAATTATATGCCATTGGAATGTCTCTGAGGTTTTCCTCAGCTTCCCATGTTTAACACTGGGTATTAAGCAAGTTTAACATCTAGTGGAGACAGATCAGACTGATAAAAAACACTTACTAGAGTGGATCACATGATTGTAACCCCTAGTGGACATTCTGACGTAGGTGGGTGGACATGACCCCACCATAATGTGGAGGCTCGAGTAAGGATCAAGATGGATGATGGGGTTATGAGTAGAATGGGTGGTGAATGGGATGTAACCGCCGTGTGGATGACAGTAATTTTGGGCTTGAGTCTCAGAGAGACATCCTAAGTATCCCCGTGGCAGGGAATCAAAATCTGCGTAGTTCAGGAGGGAGATGGGATGTCTATGGAGGCGACCCGTGAGAATGGACACATGGAAGGTACCTAGAGAAAGTGGAACATCTAGGTTGGGACATGACCTTCCCGAGACACATAGGCTCAAGGGAAAGATCACGCGATGAGCTTGAATTGGGGTGTACATGTTGGACAACAACCCGATGATGTGAGTGGGGATTACACTTGGTTAGCAGCCTGAGTTGGTCTAATGTCACTAGGGCAGACCAAAGATGTGGGTCCCAGCTAATGGGATTACAATGGCTTGCCGCTGAATAGGAGACGCACCTGCTTACCACTGATTGGGATACAACGGATTACCGCTGATTGTGGGACACAATGGATTACTGCTGCATGGGGCACAACGAATTACCACTGAATGGGGTATAAAGTTTAATGTCATGCAGGCTGGGGGTGAACTGACGTGAATAAGGTCCTGCGGTCCAGATGGATGGTGTAGGTGAACCGACGTGAAGGTGGGTCGGAACGACTGGGTTTCGGGCATGAACCTCAGGGAGGCTTCCTACGTACCTTGCCTAAGCAAGTATCAAAGTACACATATTTCATAAGGGGGGGAATTTTGGGCTTACACTATGAGGCATCCCAAAGTGTTGGTGAACCGACGTGAAGATGGTTGGAACGACTAGTTGTTGGGCTTGAACCTCAGTGAGGCTTCCTACGTACCTTTCCTTGGAAAGAATCAAAGTCCACGTAGTTCAGAATGGGGGATTGGTGCACCGATGTGAAGATAGTCAGGATCGATGGATGATGGTGGGATTGAACTCTAGGGAGGTGTCCTACGTAACCTATCTTAGCACGGATCAATGTCCTCGTAATTCTAAATAATGTGGGCGAACCAACATAAAGGGAGTCAGAAAGACCGAGTGTTGGGCTTGAACATCAAGGAGGCTTCCTACATACCTTACCTTGGGAAGGATCAAAGTATTGGTAGTTCAGAATGGCGTGGGGCTTACACTCTAGGCTGCACGTGTGCTGCTATAGAGCGGAAATGGTGGATGGGGCTTACACAAGAAAGCTGCCCGGGTGCCGCTATGGAGCAACAATGGTGGATAGGGCTTACACAAGGATACTGCTCGGGTGTCGCTATGGAGTGGCAATGGTGGATGTGGCTTACACAAGGAAGCTGACTGTAATGTCTTCTTCATGTCTGGACATGATGGTATCCCAACCCACTGGTGGGTTTATGCCTTCGCCTTTGTGCTAGTGCACAAGGGGGATAATGCCATGGGCGTTGGAATCAGTCCAAACAAATGGAGATAAAAAGTGTGAATCACAAGCCTGACATTCGGAACGCAATGAGGGTTGCATAGCGATGGAGGATAACTGTTGACCATGTTTAAAACATATCATCCATATCGCGTTAGCTTGAAATGGGGACAAGCAATTGAGGGTCGACTGCTGACTGTGTTCGAAACACAAGAACTGACTCAAAGTGCTGTCCAAAGTCTTCCGGGGCGTTGGCCCAGGATAGTAGGTGAGCCGATATGGCATGGGACCAGGCCGTTAGTGGTCCCTTCAGACATAGAAGTGGATGATGATCTGAATGAAGAACACACAAAGCATGAGGTGGAGTGATGGAATGTTTGAAGGGATTGCAATGCTCTTTAAATTACGCCACTGTAATCGTGGCATTAGGCATCATATGCTTGGAGCATAAGGCATATCTTGTTTGGAGCAAGAGGTGTCCTATGTTTAGTACATAGGGTGTACTATAGTTTATAGTCATGTAGATAAGACTATTGGCATCTCATGCTTGGAGCATAAGGCATCTCTTGTTTGGAGCTAGAGGCATCATAGGTTTGGAACATAGGGTGAACTACAGTTTATAGTCATGTATATGGGACTGTTGGAATCTAATGATTAGAGAATAAGGAATCTCTTGTTTGGAGCAAGAGTAATCCTATGTTTGGAACATATGGTGAAATATAGTTTATAGTCATGTAGATAGGACTGTTGACATCTCATGCTTGGAGCATAAGGCATCTCATGTTTGGAGTAAGAGGCATCCTATGTTTGGAACATAGGGTGAACTACAGTTTATAGTTATGTATATAGGACTCTTGGCATCTCATGCTTGGAGCATAAGGAATCTCTTGTTTGGAACAAGAGGAATCCTGTGTTTGGAACATAGGGTGCACTATAGTTTATAGTCATGTAGATAGGACTATTGGCATCTCATGCTTGGCGCACAAGGCATCACTTATATTGATTAAGAGACATCCTGTATTTCTAATATAGGGTTCACTATAGTTTAATGTTATATAGAAAGGACTATTAGACATAAGGTTCCTATAAATGGTTTGTGTTGGGTCTTATACAAGGGCGGCCCTCTCTGGTTCATCCTGGCATAGGAGTCTGGTGATGGGGTTCAGATGAGTTGCTTGAGGAATGGTTCAACTCAAGGTACCCGGGGGGGGGGGGGGTGATGATGAGAATCTCATCTCATGAAATAGGAAACATACCAAGAGGAATATGCTAACTGAAGGTGTTTCATGGTGTGTGTAGGAGCATCTCAACCCAATAGTATCCCATGGGTGGAAAGCGGCTGCGTAGAAGGGCGCAATGGAAATTGCCGACGTCCCGACCCAAAAAGTTCACTGTGTGACACTATATTTTTCATGGGGGTTAGTGACGATAGCGATGGATGGGATGTGCTCAAGATTGGCCTACGCATAGGATGGACTGCGTGCAAGATTGGACTATGTGGCATAGGTGTCTGCAAGATTCAGTGCCTTGGAACTATTGCACACTAGATTGAAGTCTTACATTCAAGATGGAAGTCCTGGCCCAAGAATGAAGACTTGTGTGCATGATTGGAAGTTCTGTGCGCAAGACTGGATGTTTTGTGCGCAACATTGGAAGTGCGGCGTGAAAGATTATTTTTTTGCGCACAACATTGGATGTTTTGTGCGCAAGAATGAAATATTGCGTGCACATGACTTGGGCAGAAAATTTATTAGGCAAGGATAAAACCACTGTGGGGCCGTGCCAAAGCGGATCCATATGGGACCTGTCGTGAAAGATCACACATGGAGGGTTCCATTCTTATGCACGGGCGCAAAAGATGTGGTATTACGTGCTGTAGAGCAGTGACCAACCTCTGGAGAGCCTCCATGATATGTGGGGGATGCACTTGGATTTATCGGTGATCCCGAGAGCGGTTGTGCGGAAGATTTCGCATGCGTAAGTGGTTTTCCACGTGAGGGGTGCGTGTAAAATTCCACGCGCGCAAGTCGTTTTCCGTGTGGCCTACAATGGGAGCGCGCGAAAAGGGGAATTTGATTTCTCCTTTGGTGATAAAGAATCATGCGTGTGTATGCTCGTCTTGCGCGCACCTCTCATTACTTGTGCGCCCCTTCCAAGGATGTTTTTCGGGTAGTATGGGTGGAAGATGACCTCTCATTGGTTGCGTAAAAGGGTTGCACGACATTTTGCACGCAAGATTTTACTGTTGCACGCAAGATTCCATAATTTGCGCATAAAAAATCCTTTCTTGCATGCAAGATTTCACTTTTAGTGCGTAAAACCGTACATTGCCCCAAAATCGTCTCAGACGGCCATTTCCAGCATCCTGACTTCAAATGACTATAACTTTTGATCCATAAATCCGTTTGGGCTCCATGACTAGTCAAATCGAATCTTGCAGAATGAGCTACGCTTCGGGATCATATATAGAAGCATTTGGTGAATTACATGGATGTGTTTGATAGTTCTAACAATGGAATGAAGGGAATTCCTGATCAATATGGGCTTGAAACTAGTTTCAAGCATCAATGTAATCCCAATAAGAATTAATTTTTCCAAAAAAATCAGGATCAAATAAAAAAATGAGCATGAAAAATAAACAATAATTACTGAATATTATAAAATATAAAAAAAACTGATCCAAATTAAACAAGTATTGAACAAAAAAACTAAATAGAAAAATAAAACCCAACCATTCAAACGATCTCCATGTGGCCTATTTGTCACTACAAACCACAAGCTCAATAAACTCCAAAGGTACAACTGAACCAGAAACCTAAACCTGTAAAATAACACAGGTCTACCAACACTAATTGGAACAAGTAGGGTGTTATCTTAAAGAGCTCAATAGGTAATCACCATATACTCCATGCATTTACTTTTCCAAAATAGTCCATAAACAATGGTTTAAAATTAATTTATAAAATGGTATTTTAAATCATTTTCAATAAGTAAACATAGCTTCCATCATTTTTCCTTCTTAATTAAACAAATGCAGCTTTTATTTTCAAAAACAGTTTCAATTTTCACATCCCATTTCAATTCCAAAACCTAAATACAAATCTATTCCAATTAATGAAAAAGGAATGAGTAGAAAATGTTGGAAACAAAAACTACATCAATAATATAGATGGGGGAAAAGCTAAACAAATAGTAAAAAAAATAGAACATACAGAGAGTAATCATGCCATTTTCATAATCTTATCGAGAGGAAATCCCTAGACATAATCAGTTTGGAATCACCATCCGGAGAAATATGAAGATCCATAGTTTATAACCAAATGGATTATCATAAGTATCCTAACTATTGGCATGTCCCACCTTTCATGTCAACATATAAAGGTTATATAACCTGTCTAATCATGGTTGACAAACAAATGTCACTCAACCCTCTATACGATTCCAAATAATACCATGATAGTAATACATGGTGTAACATGGTATAATAATCATAACCCGCATCATTCTGATTCACTATCCAGTAAATGGGAATACATCCTAAGGTATTTTGGTTTCAACCCATTCTTATGCATGAGCCACTAGAGGTGATCTCATCCCAAATATCTAGTGGTCTCCATGTAAAAAGAAAAATTCTCATCGGTATGCATGAAAACCCAATTCATTAATAAGAACCATTCTGGCAGTTACCTTATTTGATATTAAAAAACCAATTTCTCAATAATTTTCAAAAACCAACTAGGCCTCCCACTACTTAATTTTTTGATCCATTTTTCAATACATTCCAACAAGCCCACCTGGAACATACATTACATGAGTTCCCAAACCAATTTCCAAAAGAAAAATGATGTGTCAGTCATTCCTTAACCTCACACCACATTAAAACCAAATTTTCCAAGGAAATACAAAGTCCCAAAAAGGATTTCACATCATAAAAGCTTTAAAAAACATAAAAAATATCAGAAGTGATAAGTGGGAAACACATTTCCAAAACCAATTATAATTCCAACATCATTTCAAAACCATGATTAAAAAACACAACATACATAAGATTCCAAAAGAGCCTTAAACAAAAAACCATATTTCAACATGCCAAAAGGGCCATGCTTTCAAACTTCACTTAGATTCCAAACCATATATCCAAATTCAAAAAATTAATTTATGAAAATTCTTCACCAAGACATACCTTAAAATGAAAAACTAGCAATGTTATCAGAAACACATTTGAAGCCACATTTTAAATCACATGAGATACAAATGCACCATTTAAAAACTTTGGAACTATTTAGGAAATAGAAAAATAAAGGAAGGAGAAGCCTTTTGAAAATCATGGTTTAAAAAAGAACCAAGTTTCATCAAAGTTACAAATGGCCCTTTAGAAACCACTATGAATCCACACATTTACAAAATAATCTGACACATCATTTACACCCAAAAGAACTTATAAAATCATTTAATAATATCAAAACTAACATTAAATTAAACTATTAAACTCTCTATGAAGTCATCTAAAATCATTTATAAGAAGCACCACAAAACAAATACAAAAATTCACCAATAAGAATTTAAAAACTGAGAGAACCTTTTGAAAATATTTTACCAAAAATCATTATTACCTTTAGAGGTATCCAAACACCACATCATGCCCAATTAATCATTTCATCCAAGGTAAAAAAATACAATTATATTAAAACAACTAAACAAGTTTCCAATTTCATATTTAGAAAATAGGAGGTATTTCATCAAACACCTTGTATACATTTAAACATAGGCATAATTAAATAAACTTATTGAAACCATTTCGAATCAGTTTTCAATAATAAAATCACTAAATAAATTCACACTATCACATCACAATAATGAATATAATATTTTGAATGAGTTAAAAGAAAAACTGAAGAATTAATGAAATGTCTCAGAATGGATGTGGATGTAAACAACTACCTCAATGACATGAGAATGAAAAAAATCATTAGGAGAAGGAAGAATACACGCAGAGATACAATATTTTTACCCTAAAACCAAAAAAATTGAACCACACATCAACCCTTAGACATAAGGTTTTTCCAACAGGGAAACCACTCAAGGAAACAAAGAAATAAAGAGATAAAGGATGAGAGAGTAGGAAATCAACCAAAAAACTCCAACAAACATACCTTGGAACCTTTAAAAAGCTTCAATGGTAGAAGGAGAGTACATGAGGAAAATCTTAGTGGCTCCCATGGTGTGACTAAGTCTAATTAGGGAGGAATATAAAGAAATGGAGTTATTATAATTGAGGGTGAAAAGATTCATTTCTAACTATTAATGGCCTGGGAAACTCGCATAGTTTGACTGCACAATTTTCCATACCTTATGAAAATTGTGTGCACTCTACTAGAGAAAGTGAAACCCTACATGGGCTAGTCGCACGGTCTCTTAAACTATATCACTATCATTTTAAAATCCATAATTCAAGATGAACAAATCCTATATGGTGTCATAGGAGAGGACATACAATTTCCCCTAACTGTGTGCCAAATGTGCACCCCCTACTGTTAAACCCAAAATCTTTATTTTTCTCCAAAAACTAAACAACTCAAAATAAAACTTAACCCGAACCTCAATAAAAATATCCCGATATAGGAAAATAATAAATTAAAATAATTTCCAAGGTTAGGGTGTTACATAAATAGTTTTGTGCAACAAATATTATGGTTGGTCTCTATGATTGCCATGGAATGTTGTCCTTATTAATTTAGAAATATTTAATTTCCTAATTATGTGGATTGAAATTTAGGGGATATTATTTATCTTTGATTTTATGTTTGGGATGTAAAAGTTTATTGTGGATGATTTGGGTAATCCAAGAATGTGTTGTGATAAGGTTTGGGGAGTGGTTGGTAGTGAGTTGTAGGGATTGTGTTAGAGGTTCTCAATGGAATTGAATGTGATTGATAAAAAAAACATGGTACAAGGTGTAATATTAAATTGAATAACCTATGAGATATTGATGAAATATTGATGATTTAAATAAATACATAATGTATGGGATGAACTTTATTGATATATAACATAATCGTTGAAATTAAATATACAAATGAATGGAATAATGATTAGAATATGGTTACTAATATGGTATGTCTATAAAAGAATATTTATGATTAAATGTGATAATTTATGAGTGTTGTGGTCATTGTTCTATGCATAAAAGTGGGTTTGGTGTGCGTTGTAGTGGGGTTAGTGGTTATTAGAATGTGACGGTGGTATTGAGGTAGTGGAAAAGGGAATTATTAGTGTTATTGAATATAAATTTGTTGGTTGGACTTATGTGTGACCATGTGTGTGTGTGTGTGTTCTATTTTCCTTATATGTTCATATGCACTAATCCTAAAATAGATAACCTCATTGACTACATTTTTTTGGGTTTAAGGTTGCTTTCCCCAAACATCTTATTTTACAGGGGAACGAATGGATGACTACACCCTTTTACCCTATATCTCCCTTCATGGTGTACTTTTGGTTAAAATAGCTCCAATTTAGTATAATAATATAGGTTATAATAGTATAAAATTATATTATTTGATATACTATATGGGTTGGTTTTATGGAGGTTAGGATGATAACTAATGGGGGTCGTGAAAGGTTAGAGTAGGGATTGAGATTCATGTCATTCATGTCCACCATACCCTATAATGATGTATATAGTTTATGAGCATATAACGAGAAGTTGAAATATGGTATATGTAGACTATGTAGTTGTTCTCATGTATAGGAATATAGTGTTGTATAGGTGGTCGGGAAAGTGTTTTGGATTTGTATTTTAATATATTGTTGTGATATTGGATGTGATATGCATTGACATGACAACATAAGGATTGAAGAATATAACATTTATTGTTTGGGTGAGAGAGAAAAAAATCATTAAGAGGGTTATTTTAGGGTACCATTCTAACATATTCCTAGATATTATATAATTATATTTTGAATAGATTCTTGGTGAGTTATACATGGTGAGGTTGAGTGATTAATGGAATGTTCTATGTGTTTGTTTCTTGTAATTCTTTTATTCTCTATGGAAATAGTATGCTTCTTCACGTTTTTAAATGATTTATTAATGAGGATCCAAAAAATTATATATATATACTCCCACTAAATATATAAAACTTCTTTAAATGTTTCTAGAAGGTATTATGTGATTCATTTAGACATTACTATCTCATGTTTTAGAGTTGTGGTTAGAGTTGTTACTATGGGACATTCCATTTCAGTATTTTATTTTAGTGACATTTCTTTGTATAAAAATATATGTATCATGGAATATGATTATTATTTTTATTATAGTGTTTACCGGTTATTTTAATTATATATTATTATTATTTTTAGTGTAATCTATCCCAATTTTGTTGTTTATATTCTTGATGTTAGTTACTAACCTAAATATTTTTTGAGGTGGGCCTCAATGATCACTATCATATTTACTACTTGACAAGGAGGGATTCCAAGTGGTGGTGGGTTGTGAAAAAGTAGTATTAAATCAATGAATTATATTTTTTTTATAGATACTAGATTTAGAAACTATTAAGGATTTTATGGAACTGTTAGGGAAATATTGGAAATTGAACATATTGAGCGATTTAAAAAGGTACATTAGCTATGACACAGGCGATTGGATCCCCTTATGATCTTTTATATGGTAATTAGTATTACTAAATACCCTAGGAAATATAATCTTGATTTTTGTTTAGAAACATATAATATGTATTTTAATCAATAAATACCACTAATTTGATTAAATTAGGGTGATTCTGGAAAGTTAAAATGAAAATAACAAATTCATATTAATTATATGACCTAACATTATAGTATAAATTATTAATTTATTCATTTTTCCATAGTTTATTAACATAACACATAAATGATTTAAATTTTATTTAAATTCAATTCATTGTATTCCCTCATATTTATTAATTCATTGATTTTTATGTAGTTTCTAAATTAGAGAATCATTAAATTGGACTTTTTGAATATTTCCTTAAATAGATGAAACTATAAATTTGATTGAATTATTAAATATCTTAAATAAATTTAATGTTAATATACTAATAAATTTGATATTTTTTTTGGAAAATTTGGTTAATGTAGGGTGTTTTAGAATTGCTAAACTATAAAAACATAACATGATGAGGTCACAAAGAAATTATAAAACGAATTATTTTGTGTTTTAGAAGATATAATCGGGAAGTAGCATAATCTCAATGCAATAGGATAATTTCTTGAATACTTTTAAAATTGAAAAATGAATACATGTGATTCTTTCTAAAGAACTAACGAGGAGTAATTAGAAATTCATGTATGTGGGAAAGTTCTATAAGAATGTAAGTGTCCAAAAGTAAGAGGATTAACTTCAAGAAGATATTGTATAATTTGAAAAAATATTCTCAGTGTCTATTTGTAATAATCAATTTTAATCCAAACACTAAAAAATTAATGTAAGAATCATCATAATTGTAATGTATAAAGGGTAGATAAGTAGTTCAATAGGTAAATTTTTAAAATTATGGCAATGCACAAGAGTAAAAAGTTGATACATAAGAGTCCATTCCATTTTTGACAGAAGTGAGGTCTCATTAGTCCTTGTGATATGTAATGATAATCATGGTCAATATATAAAGGTTACTAATTGATGTATAATATTACATTTGTGGGCCTAGTGATGCGTAAAATTGTTTTTCTTACTAATGTGAGTGTTAAAAATTTTGCATAGTGGTCCCTTGGTCAATTAATTATGGTTAAAAAATGGATACATTCACGTATAAGATTTTATAATTTAAAACTAGGGATAAGTTTTTTCAAGTGAATAAAGTTATGTTAAGGTTACTAGGAACCCATCCTATATAAAAAAGGGTCCCTTTCTTTTTCTATTTATGTGAATTGATGTGCCTCCATGGTATATGTATAGGTTATTTCTATATATGTTTAATGGTACTCTTTATATAAGTGTCTATAAGTAATGGTCATGTACTTTCTGAAATTATGATGAAGGTGCTCAAATAAAATTATATACTTTGTGGGTAAGAATAATATAACAGTATCCCATGTACAAGGGACTTATATTGTGATGGGTTCTCTGGCCAAATATACATGGGTGTAACATAAAGGCTACCACACTATGGAAATGGTATTCATACCATGTTCTAACAACCCGAGTAATGTTAGAATAAATAATTTTCAGATCATATAAATATTTATTATTTTGATAATATTTAATTACATTCATTATAAAAATGTTCAGTAATTTTTATATCAAAAAGGAAATATTTTTATTAAAATAATTTCATATTGTATTCTAATTTCAAACTAAATTTCAAATTATATAATTTTAATTATAAAAAAATAATTTTAGTTTTTAATTCACCCCTTCAAAGTTATATTATGTTTAAATTTCATGAATTTTATAAATGGTTGATTTTTTAGTCAATAGTATAAAATTCTATCTTTGTCTTTAAAATTTTTATTTCTTTTCAAGTATTTACAGAGTAAAAATAAATTTTTATGTGTTTTACAATTTAATTAGTTCTTTTTTATTTAACATAATCAAATTTTGGGTTTTTAAAATGAATTATATATTTCAAATTATTATAAAAATATTATATTTGAAGGGAATTTTTCTGATAAACTCCTTTTTATCGTGTGTTATCAGTTTAATTTTAAATTAAATTCCATCACTTATATGTTATGAATTATGAAAAATAGATTCCATAATTCTAATTATTGGGTTTAAATTTTTTAAATAGCTTCCTTTTGTTTTTGTTAATATAAACAGTAACCTTATAAAATTTTGTTACAACTATAAAGGTAAATTAGGAAATTAAGGGTTAAAAATGATATTATGAGGAATTGAAATAGACCCAAACACTTTCTTCAATTTTAATTTATAAGTATATATCTTCCATAATAATGACAAGGTAAAATATTTGACCATTTTCTACCATTATTATGTTTTTATGAACTTTATAATTTTTTATTTGAATAATTGTAAAAAATGTCACACTATTTTTTAATAACTATAATATTTTTAGAATAGAGATGAAAATAGGATATTTTTGTTTACAAATATTATCTTTTTCATTTTAAATTAGTTTTTATTATTAGTATACAATTAACTACCCTAAATATTTACACAACGATGACACTGTAATTATTCAACTAAATGAAAAATGAAAAATGAAATAAATGATATTAAAAATATTAATAGTAATATAATTTGAGATAATTAATATGATACAAAAATTTAATAGATTAAAATTACATGTTATCAGTGTATTAAAATAATTTTTTGGAATTTTACTTTTTCTGGATTTTATTAAAATCAAGGTAATTAATTGTTTTACAAATTGAAATAAATGATGCATTATAACAAATATTATTTCATAAAATGATATTGAATTTATAAAAATCTTATATTCATCCAATGCATTAGTATTTTTTTTGATTATGGGAACATGATCCATTTGTGGGACATTTTTCTCTCTATAGTAATTCTATTAACCCTAAAAGTGTAAAATTATTTGTTCATAAAGGGTTAAAAACAAAAGATATGGGTAAAAACATAATAAAAAGTTGTTTAATATTTATTAAATGATATTATTTAGACATATATGCATAATTTATTAAAAAATAAACTAGTATGGATCCATTTTAAAATTAAAACTAATTTATATTAATTTAATATTTTATAAAATTATAAGAGTATCCCCCCATATCTTATATAAGGGAACATATCCTTATCAGTTTTTCACACATAGAAATATTTTTAATAAGAAAATATCTTCCTATATACTATCCTTAAATATATACTCACTTCACTTAGGATTTTTTATATGAAATCATTCATATCAATTATTTTGGGGTAAACCATAAGAGGTTGTCCAAAGAAGATGTACCGTGATTTACATATATTTTTTCTTCTATTTATTATTGTACCTCTATAAAATATTCCTTAAAATGATTCTACTATAAAAAAATTTATTGCATATACATTAGTTTAGTTTTTTTAATGGCATAATCTATATCCATATCTTCTTTAATCAAATGGGAAACAAACCATCCTTTTTTACGGTAGAGTACCACCTCAAAATTTATTGTAACTCATTTTACATCAATGTATTTAATAATTGGATTGTAATGATTGAATATATTTTTATATATTATATTTATAAGTATTATTTCTAAAAGTTAATATATCTTTTACATTCTTACCTTTCCATTCAATAAAAATTATATTGCCTTCATGCGTATGTATGGAAAATCATCGCCATGAAGCAATGTAATTGTTTTTCATCACAACATCACATGGATTATATATATAATAATATTTAAAGTAGTAATATTATGTTAATGATTTTATTTTAATTTTTTTAATTTAAAATAATATTTCCCTTCATTCTATAACATTATCTGAAAAAAGGAAACATTACTAATGTACATGTATGGCCAATTGTCCTGATGATTGTAACATAGTTCATTTTTCATAAAAATATTTAATGGTTGGATTTAAAATTATAATTTATGTGTACAAATTTCAATTATATCTGGATTATTATTCTATATATTAGGGAATAATAACCACTTTGACAATGGTTAATCTAACGAATTTATTTTGGACTTAAGAATCAAATATCTTCAAATCTTTTGAAAATAAGATAAATGATTAGGTTATTGTTATAGTATTGTAATAATTGAAATATAATAAATAATAAAATTTAAAAAACTATCAATAATGTAAATATATTTCATGAGTTTATCATTCAAAAATATAATGAATATACATGACTAGTTGGACTCGATGTAGGATATTTTATTCTAAAAATCCTCTCTTAATGTTTCCATTAAAACTGTCTTTTTATTTCATATATATGTGTATAAAGTTATTTTAAAGATGTTTTTATATATAAATAAATTATTTATCGAGGAAATTTTATGTCTTTTTTTGTATTCTTTCAATGGATTTCAAAAGGAATATTTTTTTGGAATGTTTTGACTGTAATTATAAATCAATAAAATGAATGTTTTAGTTTTACATATTATTATACAATGAATTTTATTGCATCCATAACCATTATTTGATGTCTAGATTCATCTACAGGATTTCATGTTTCCTTAAAATAGAGAAAACCAAGTATTTTGGTTATTTTTGGTATTGAAAATTAGTTTTTAATAATAATGGAATTTTTATATATAAAATTGTTTCGTATAAAAGTGAAAATGAGTTTTTGAAGGGTTTTATTCATGAAATGGACCATGGATATTTTTTTTGAAGGGTTTATATCCATTATATCTCATTGGTGAGAAAAAATAGATTATATTATGTCTGCACCCAGATAGTGTTGGGTGAGCCTGTTATAGATTACCCTATGGGTGATACCAAATACTTCTCTAATTCATTGGATAATGATAATTTTCTCTATATAATTATATAAGAATTTGATCATGTGGTTATTCTAATTCTAAGGGTTTTATAAGGGTTATATGATAATTATTTCTTAAGGAATCGACATGGATTTTCTATGATTCCTAACAAGTTTTCATCAAAATTGTTTGATTCAAAAAGGTAAAATAATGATCTTTTTAATGAAAATTAATGTTCTTTTATGAAAAAATATTTGTTATTAAGAAAAGGTTTTTCTCATGGGTTTTCTTGTTTTTCACTGAACTAAAATATATATTCTCCTTATGCTCTCAACTATGATTTTTTAATAACTAAATATTTTAAAATGTTTTTCACACGACTTAAGGATGGGTAGAGGAATGTAAGAAATCTGGTATAAATTAGTGAATATTTTACATCAAAATAAATCATGTTTTATTTTTTAATGTATTATATTGTGGTAAAAATAGATACTAAATAAAATGTTCCACATTTTAATATATTGTGTTTTTATGTAATATATATTACCTAACTCTCAAAATCACAAAACAAAAAAATATATTTGTGAATGTAAGAAACTGTATTCTATTTTAAACTCACTTGAATATGTAATGTTTAAGCTCATTTCTAAAAAATTTGTATCAGATCAAGGTTTTGATAGCATTAGGGGTTATGATAATAATCATAGAAAACTGTTAAAATATATTATCTTATAGTTAAGTAGAAATGATATATCATTTTACGATTAAAATGTTTCTTTGAATAAAATATGTTTTTTCCTAATGGATTTCTAAAGAGGAAACATGGATTATGTATTTGGAAGGAACCGTGAGGATGATATGCTTCTAAATTAGTAACCCTGAATTGTTATAATTGGAATTGAGTAGTTTTTTTATAATGGACCAGTTGACACAAGCTATAAATAGTGGTGGAATCAATTATAAAGAGCATCTAGATCTTCCAAATAGCAACATGAAGGTAGTTTATCATTTTGTGGGACAAAATTCTCTCAAATTTAGTCGATCTTCTGATTGAGTGGTATCCAAATGATAGATCAATTCCCTGTAAATGATATTTGAAATCAGGGGGTTTTTCAGAAATAAAAAGGTATCTATTTAAATTTATAATTTTGATGGTAAAGTTGATTCATGTGGGTTTTTAGTTAATAATACCAAAGAGAGATATAATATTGATTCCTTAAAATGAGACACATTTAAGAATCTATACATTGAGAAATATTTTTCTAAGATTATTTTATGTTGGATAGATAAATAATTATTAAAATTTAAGAAAAAGGTTAATGATTTTTTTGCTATGTTAGAATAAAATTTTCAATATTGGACATGTATGAACTAGATTTAATCTAGTATATTTATATTAATATTAATTGGTTTTACATTTGTTTGAAATAAATATATCGAATGGAATTATCTTCCCTTGAATTCAAATGTTTTAAGAAACAATTTTAGTGTACTGACAAGGTACAAATGGATTTCATCAATAATCATGTCTTCTATGAAGATAAGAAGACAAAAAGGTCTGAAGGGTAGGAAATAGGGAAGAATTTATCATAGAAAGATAGAGGTAATAAAATGAAGTTATCATATTATGATAAGTGTGTTAAAAAGCATAATGAATAATGTAAGGTAAATTAATTATAGTGTTACTAAGTTAATAATTTTGGATATATGGATCATGAATGAATAGAAAAATGTCCTATGCAGTCAAATAATATGGTAATTGAGATCCATAAATTGTGAGATACTTTAGTTTCAGTATGTTGGGTCATTATTCTAACATGTTCCAGAATTTAGTTACTCAGGATGAAAATCATAAAAACATAATGAAGAAAAGTGTGTAAAAATATTTTTCTACTACTGTGGTTCTTGTAGTGGCATTAAATAATGTTTGGATAGATATACTATAGATGTATTCGATTTTTCCAATACCCTTTTTGACTTTGTATCTTAAAATTCATTCATTTATAATAAAAATCATGTAAATTTGGAGTATCACTTCTTGAATGTGAAATGTAAATTTTGGTGAAAACTTTAGGTGGATGTACTAAAGAAATCATTATCAATACAAATATTCTTATTTTTATCAGTGGAATTGTATTTCCAGGAATCCATATCAAAAAACCCTTGGTAGGGTTTGATTTTATTTATGGTATAGATCAAATTTTAGTTTATCATGCTAGGATGGTTTGCAGAGCCATGAATTTTTTTTCAATGATTTCATACCATTGAATACCTACCATGCAGCTGAGAAACTGACTATAAATTATAGTTAATGTTACTTAGAAAATGTTATTTAAAAAGAAAGGAACTATTTAGATTTGTTACATACTAGTTGTGGATGAATATATGTATGCTTTTACTAATGGCTTATTGGGTTTCATTCATAATCTAAATGTTGGGTTGAATGTTGGCATTCTTCTTGATGTTAAACTAGTTCCAAAACCCACTATCAAATGGAACAAGAAAAAATTTGGGAATTATAAAATAAATTGATGGAGTTTCTAGATAATGGTTGTATTCATCATTTTACTTCATTGTAGTGTTATCCTATTTTCCTTCCTAAAAAATGTCATTCTTCTAGGATTTACATTGATTATTGATTTGTGAATAACATCATTGTTAAGAACATGTATCTTTTTTTCTCATATTGATGATTTGATTGATCATCTCTATGTAGTGTAGTATTTTCCCATTATTGATCTCAGGTTGGGGTGCTATCATTTGAAGGTGAAAGAGGAAGATATTTAAAAGGCTTTATTTTGGAGATGTTATTGGCACTATGAGTTTGTATTTCTTCTAATTGGGTAGTATAATGCACCATATGTGTTTATGGATCTTATGAATACATAATTCCATAAATATTTTGACATTTTTTTTATTTTGCGTATTAATAAAAAGGTGGTGTGTTATAATACTAATCATCATAATCATCATCAGATAATCCTATGGATTTTTTTTCAAACATTAATAGAAATAAAGTATTTGGAAAATTTATCAACTAGTAATTTTGGATATCAATTTTTTCCTTAGGCATATTGTATTTAAATATATAATAATAGTTAACAATACTAAAATTAATGATTTAAGGTGTGCCCAAGAAATTTCAATGTCATAGAAATTCATAGTTTTCTTCTTTTAGTAAGTTAATACTTGTGGTTTTTTGAAAACATTTCTTGGTTATATTACAAAAAAAATACATCAATATTATAGGGATTTAAATTCATCAGGATAAAATATTGTGATGATTGTTTTCAGGAACTAAAAATAAGAATAGTGAATGATCTATTTTTTGAATTTCACTCTAGCTGTGGTAAACTTTTTAATATACATTGATGCTTGATTGGAGGCACTTCATTGTTTTTTGATGTTGGATGATCATTTAATTTTTTATCCTTCACATCAACTGAAACCTAGTTATTTAAATTATCATACACATGACCTAGAAGTAGATTCTATGGTTTTTTATTTAAAAATTTGCATGTATCATTTATAAAGACTAAAGTGTGAAATATATTCAAATAATAAAATATTGAAGAATTTATTCACTCAACAGGAGTTCAAAATGAAAAAAAATATTGCTAAAACTGAATAGGGATTATGACTACAAGATTCATTATTATACTAGAAATGAAAACAAAGTTGTTAATTCTTTGAGTGGGAAAATTTAGGCTGCATTAGACAATTATATTTATATCAGGAAACCTGGTTAGTGACTTGACGAAATTTTGATTAGAAGTTGTGGATGTCTAAACTTCAAATGGATTGATTTAGGTTACAACATAATCATCTTTTTTAGAAATAATTAAACAAGATTGGAGGAAAGATTTTGGGTTATATGAAAAGGTGAAAATTTTCAATAAGGGTAAGTTTCATGAATTTAATGTTTACAAAATAGTTTTTTTGATATTTTGAAAGAGATTATGTGTGTCTTTTGAATCTAATTTTAAGAAAATGTTGTTGAGAAAATCACATAGTTCCCTATTTTCCATCCATCTTGGGTGTACCAAGATGTCAAAAGACCTTTAGGTGTATTAATGGTGGCATTGAATGAAAAGAGATATTTTTAGCCTAAAAATGAAATGTTTAACATCTCAATGTGTTAAAATAGAATGATAATTAACGAAGGTGATTCTTTAGACATTTCTGTGTCAAAATGGAAATGGGAATATTTATCCATGCCTTTTATTGTGGGATTAAAAAATATTTCTTGAGATAATAATAAGATTTGTGTTAATTTTTTTGGTTAACTAAATTTTTTCATTTACTTCCCTGTAAAGATATTATGTATTTAGATAAAATTTATCAACTATTTATCAAGGAGATACTCAGGTTACATAGAGTTACTCTATCCACTTTAACTAGTCATGATCCTTAATTCAGTTCATATTTTTTGTAAGGTCCTTTAGAAGTAGTTGGATACTAAATTGAAATTCAATGCAACCTTCGATTCTTAGTCTTATGGAAATTCTAAATGAATAATTAATATCATGGAAAATATGATTCATGATTTTTCAACATATTACCAAGGAATTTAGGATTAGTATGTTTCATTGGATGTGTATTCTTATAATAATAGTTTTCATTCTAGTGTATAGATGGAACAATGTTAGGAATTATATGGAAATTGGTGTCAGACTATAGATTTTTAGGATAATGTCTATGGAAGGATGTTAATGGGACCATTGTTGGTAGAGGAAGTATATGAGAAGGTGAAGGCCACACAAATAAATACATGAAAAATCATTATTGTTAAAAATTTTATGTGGATAACCAGTGGGAAGATATTTCTTTTGAGGTCAATGATAATTTTTTTCTTAATGTATCTCCATGGAAAAGTGTTATGATTTTTTTGTAAAAATGTAAAGTTATGTCAATGGTTAATTAGGCCTTATGAAATCCTAGAGAATGTTTGATTAGTTTCCTACTTAGTGGCTCTGCCTCCCATTTTATACCAAGTACACAATTTTCTTCATGTTTCGATGTTAAGAATATATCTATTAGATTCATCCCAAGTTTTGAGCCCTAAAGTAGTTCAGTTGGAAGATAACAATTATTTAAAGGAACAACCTTTTCATATTATTGGATATTGGGAGAATTTATTATAGAAAAATATATTCAAATAGTTATAGTTTTGTGGATAAAATATATGGTTTAAGAAGAAACATCGTAGTTTGAAAATACTATTTGGGAAAAGGTATCACCGCTTATTTATTAATGGAATAAAATTTACAAGATATAGTTTCTAGAAGGGGGGAAGAATGTAACATACTAGTTAATGTTATAATAACTCATTTTCATGTCTTATAAATATTAATTAGTAAGGTATTATATAGTAATATTCAATATAAAAAATTTAAGAACATTTAAAATCAATAAGGAAATAGTTTTATTAAAAACATTTCTTATTAGGTTTAAATAAAAAAATTTATTTCAATTTTAATATGTTTTAATTTTAAAGAATAAATTTAATTTTTAATTTATAATTTAAATTTTTCTTGTGATAAAGTTTTAATAATTTTATTAAAATATTGATTTTTTTAGTGAATAGAAAAAATTTCTAATTTTGTAATTTACAATTGTA
The DNA here is from genome assembly GCA_963277665.1 of Viscum album. NCBI lineage: Eukaryota > Viridiplantae > Streptophyta > Magnoliopsida > Santalales > Viscaceae > Viscum > Viscum album. The sequence continues at coordinate 122,521,874 of OY728138.1, read as the reverse complement.
TATCTTTTCAGGTATTTACAAAGTAAACATATTTTTTATGAGTTTTAAAATTTCATTAGATCTTTTAAATTTTATTTAAACCAATTACATGTTTTTAAAAGGAATTTTATACCTTGATTTAATATAAAAACATTGTTACATAAAAAATATCATTTTTAGGAAAATCTATTTTTCATCGCATTTTTTCGATTTTATTTTATATAAAAAATATCCACATATGTGATTTGATATTAAAAAATGTGTGCCATTTTTTTATTAGTGGTTTTATATTTTTTAAATATTTCTCTTTTATTTTTTCCCAATATAAATAGTAACAACATTAAATTTGTTACCAATATAAAAGGTAAATAAGGTAATTGAGGGTAAAAATGAAATGATAAGGACTAAAAATGACTCTAACACTTTTATCAACACTATTGGATGATCCTATATCATCCATAATCATATATTGGTTAAATATATGAACAAATGTTTACAATTTTAAGTGATCTGACCTTTATAATATTTAATTTAAAGAAAAGTCAAAATTTTCACTCCTATTTTTAGTAACTATAATTTTTATAAAATATGGATAACCATGGGTTATGTTAAATTAAAAATAAAAATAAAAATAGAAAATATTTATATTAATTATTTTAATTTATTATTATTTTTTGGTAAAGAAATATTTACATTAAATATTTCCACAATGTTGACTTAGTAATTATTCAATTAATAGAAAAATAAAATAAATTATATTTAAAATGTTAAAAGTAATATAATTTTAAGTAATTACTATGATAAATTAATTATCTATATGAACATTACATGTTAAGGTTTTATTATAATATTTTTTACTTGTTTTATTGATGTTATCAATATCAAATTAATGAATAGTTTTAAATATTAACACTAATGATCTATTATAATATGTAATACTTTATAAAATAAAATAAAATTTATAAAAATCATACATTTATAAAATTTATTAATATATGTTTTAAAATATCTACCATGATCCATTTATTAGATTTTTTTCATTTATATTAATGATTTTATCCCTCAGATAGAAAAAAAAATAATGTTGCGGTATCATTTAAAAGGGTTGAAACCAAAATATATGGGTAAAATCATAGTCAAAACTTATATAATATTTGTTTTAAGATATTATTCTAACCTATAATATTATTAAATTACAAATAAATAAGTTTTGATATATTTTTATTTGAAAATATAATATGTATAAATTTAATATTTTATGAAATTACAAGAGTTCCCCTTCTCTCTCTTATAAAAGGGAACCACTTATTCACATTAATTCACAATTTAAAAACCTTATTATTCCTCCAATACCTTCTCAAATAACTTCTTAAAATACCTCCACACATCCTATAGTCTTGTTTAATAAAAATAACCAATATAATTTTTTGGTGTAAATTATAAGTGTTTGACCAGAGAATATGTGTCACACTTAAATGAGTGTTTTAGTTTTATTTCTTCCTCCACCTCTACAAAATATTCCACAAACATTATTATATAATAAATAAATCATTTTACATATACATAGGTTTTCTATGTAAATAAATCAATATATATTCATCTCCTCTTCCATTAAAAGGAAAACAAAACTATCATTCATGTGTTTGGAGAACTACCACATCAGGAACCGATAAAATTTATTCCCATCACTGTCAGTCATGGATGGATGATACTAATTTAATTAATATTTATATATTATATTAATGAAATAATTATTATTATTATTAAAAGGTATTATATCACTTAACTTATCACCTTTCAATTCACTAAAAAATGATAATGTCATTTGTGCGTACATGTGGACTAGTACCTCCACAAAGTGATGTGATTTATTTTTCAAAACCACATCACACAGATGATATATATGTATATATTTAAATAATTAATATGATATTTTTTATATATAAAATAATTATTTCATTTTCTCCAAAATGATCATGGAAAATTGGAATCATTACTCATGTGTACATATGGCCTTATATCACAATTATTTTATAATGATTCATTTATCATAAACATATTTAATTGTCTCATTTAAAAGTAAACCTGATGTATAAAAATTATAATTTTTAATTTTTTATTATTCTAGAGATTATGGAACAATGACCACATTAACCATAGTAAACCAACCGATATCATTTTGGTCTTATGAACTGAATTTCATCGAAACATCTAATATGAACATAATTAATTATGATTTTTTATAATATGTTAATAAGTTAAATAAAAGGAATAAAAATCATAAAAACGTATTGATGGAAATTAAATAATTAAATTGAGTTTATTATTTAGGATGATAACGAATATACAATAAAATTCGCACTCGAAGTATGATATTTTCTTTTAAAAATTTTCTTTTAATGTATCCCTTGAAACTCCCTTTTTATTCCATATCTATAATTTTATAATTATTATATGGATGTTTTAATATGAAATTAAAAATTTATAATGTTCATATTATGTGTCATTCAAATTTCATTGAAATTGTTTCAAAAGTAATCATTTTATTGAATGTTTTAACATTCTTTACAAAATATAAATGGAGTGTTCTATTTTAACATATAAAATGAAAATGATTCTTCCTACCACCATAATAATTATTTGAATTTTGGGTTCCTCTATTGGACTTCATGAATTATTTAAATAAAAAAATATATTTTCCTTTTTGTAGGTATTTTGGAATTGAAAAGGGGTTTTTAATAAAAAATGGGCAATTTAATATCTGATATTATTTTTCACATGTGTTTAAATGAGTTATTAAAGGGTTTTATTCAAGATATGGTCATTAGAAATTGTTTATGAAGGGTGAAAACCCATTATAGATCATGGGTTATCCTGATATATTTTATACGATGAATGCCCCAAGATAACACCAAGTGATACCATTATAGCTTATATGATTGGTGCACTAAGATAAAGCTCCAACGAATTGGATAATGATTATTTTTTTTGAAGAATTATATTATAAGAAAAATGATGATCTTTTAGGATAAAAATGTATGTTTTTATGAAAATTTATTTCATAGGATTTTATTTTATTCAGTAAAAATACATATTTCTTTTTCTTTTGTCAATTACTATGCTTTTGTTTTCCATCCAACATTTTATATTATTTTTGACACGGTTTAATAGTGGGTAAAAGAAAGTAAGAAGTCAAGTTTAAATTCAAGAATAGTTTTCTTAGAAAAAAATGGTGTTATATTTCAAATATTTCCTATTCTGGAAAAAATTAATACCAAAGAGATGTATCCAATTTTTAATATATTTTTTATGTAAGATATGTTTCCAAACTATCTAAATCAATAAACATAAATGGTATTTAGAAATGTTATAAAGACAATTCTAATTTAAAGTCACTAGAATTTTTAAATTTTATTGTTGGTTCCTCACACATGTTATTGTCAATCTATCTCAAATAAAAAACATAAAAATATCATAGTAACAATTTCTATGATTAAATAATTGTGTATTTGTTCCCTCATTAAACATTTAATTCATATAAGTATTATGAAATTCGATCTAATAATATAGACCAGAAAAAATATTTAATACCTTTTCAACTGAGAATAAGGAAAGAAAAAAATTGAAATGGATGAAAATTATTTTGGAATCTTTTATATAATTCCGTGATGTATATTTTTTGAAATAAATATAATGGAATCTCATGAATAATGATTATGATATTAAAGGGTTTATTATCTTTATTTAAGGGAGACAAAATTCTGATGGGGTGGATTTAAAAATTCATCAAGTGAGTAAGAAGTGACTATGAATTCCATCTGTCAATAATCTTATTCATGTTTAGAAAATTTCACTACAATGGTGATGTAGTAGAGACCTATGAATCCCATTATTCTTCAATATTTTAATTTTTTTTCTATGTTTTTCTAAGATTATGGTTTTGAAACTAAACTTACTGGTTTTATTTTACGAATATAACAAATCCTATGGTCTTCCTTTAAATATTTTATTTTTGAATATTATTAAATGTGATTGTAATTATTTATTCATAAATAGAGATATGTTATTAATTCTATTAATTAAAGTTTCTTTATTACTATTTAATATTATTAATTATGGTCTTGTTTAGAAGAAATATTATTTTACATTTGTGATTAATTTATTTTTTATTGAGTAGTTAGATCACATATAGTGGAAAAATAACATTTGAATTTATTTTTTAGTATTACATTCAGGTATGATTAGATTTACTTTCTAATTGATTATATTAGTAACTAATGAAATCATATAGGATATATATTTTTTGATAGTAAAAAAGGAAGATTTCAAACGTGAAAAATAGTTCAAAATAATTATCTATTATTTTTCCCACATTTTTTTATATTTCAATAATTATTATTTCAGGATTATTATACCAATATCAAATAAATCCTCATCCATATTCTTTTAAAATATTCAAAGATGATAGAAAATAGTGGAATTAATATTTAGTTTTCAACCTCGATGTGAGACAACCACAAGAATTGGTATCACATAATTTTTTCTGGATAAATACATTTATATATATTCATTAAAAATTTATACCATTCAATTAGATCTATTGTAGGGGATGTTTTATATGATTTTGAGAAAAAAAATATTACACCATTTTTTTAAAAGCTCGTATGTGTTACAGATTCTTCACTGTTATCTCATAACCATTAATTATATTTGTTTTCATATGATCAAGAATTCATATTCAGATTTGGTACCCTTAAAATATAAAATATCCAAATTTATCACTCTAGTTTCAGTGTAGTTAGGGTTGGGGAAGTGAAGAAACAAGATTTGAAACCTATTAGTGAGGGCAATTAACTGAACCCAAATAAAATTTATATTTCTTGTTATGAAACCACTAACACACCAAAAACGCAATCATTTGATCATGAAATAAACATGGAAGACCAAATAATTTCTTAAAGAATTACCTATATCATATTAATTAAATAATAAAAATGGTTTAGAATACATTGTGGAAATAACTAGTTCGAAATAAAATTACTTTTCTTTCATCAACTTCCAAAAGAGCATAAAATTCTCAGGGATTATCCATATAAAAAACGTCAGGAGTGTAGTTATATCGATTTCAAAATGAAACCATTAAAAGTGAATGGGGACCAAATAATGCTATAATATTTCTATTTTTCCTTATATAGATTAATAAGTCACTAGTTGTATGACTCCCATAGCACACTATAATTAAATTTGAATGAATTGAAGAAAATTTAAATTAAAAACACTCTCTTCCTCAATGACATATTCCATTTGGAAGTAGATTTTTGGGATCAAATAAACACAAGGTGAGACCTTACATGAGTATTAAGAGATGTTTAAGCGGTTATTTTTTCAGTTTATAATAATATTAGATCAGTGAATAACTCATAATCTAATACCTTGGTGAGAGAATTTTTCTTACTGATAGGAGCATAATCGATACCTGTATGAGGGTGTTTCGGTGCATAAAACGTATGCTATGACTAATAATATCATTTCTCATATGACCAACATTCCCAATAGTTTATAATTAGGGAAAAATTTCTATCATACTTCCCATGATATAAATAGTTCCATATCAAAAAAATATCATGACATTGATCCTGCTTAAGATTTTTTCTACTATATGGACACCCATGATATTATCTATCAATTCGCCCAAAATATTACAAGATCATAAAGGATTCCAACCCCCATTAATCAATAGATTTGTTAACTCTACATAACACTTTAATAACTAGTTCCAACAAATAAATGAGTCCCCTAACTCTTTATATGTAATTCTTACAAATTGACCTTAGCATGAAAACAACCAGCTACGACCTTTTACAAAAAAATATATAACTATATCCAAATCCATAATAACCAATAAAATGATAATTTCACATACCTAAAAAACAAGGAATGTTGTTAAAATTTTAAAAAAAGCAACTCGTAGCCTAAATACTCCTAAAAGTAATATAATTCCTATCTTGGAAGTAAATTCAATCCAACACATCCCACTCAAATATTTAGAAACCATCCTTAAAGAAACTGATAACCTCCAAACAATCAGGTTGAACACATTTCTAACACAAATTGGGGAAATAGATTCTCATATTGGTGATATTATATATAAAATTAGTGTAGTAATTCCTTCACAATTTTATTTGAACACAAAAGTGAACACTAATATTATATCTATGCAACATAGATGTTTTACTCTATCGAATATCTCCTAGGATGTGAGCATTCATCATAAGCCTCTCAAGGAAATTTCTAAACTATGTTCACCTAATTTAAAACATATTTAAGATATTTGAAAACATATTTAGAAAATAGAAAATTTGTATTGTATAATAAAAAAACCAATGATCAAAAGTGGTACTTTTTATAGAGATAACCCATCGAAACTAGGGTAGAATGACGGGGTCTTAAGAAGGTGATAATAATTTTACAGATGACCATGAAATAAATAAACAACCATTTCTATTAACAAGGGTGGTCCCTTGATCATGAATAATGTTGAGATTTAGTTAGATAAGGATATTTTATAGATCATTATGAATTTTTCAGTTAGCATTATGTTATTATATATTGTTACAGAGAACCCTAAATATGTTGAATTTTTAAATCGAAAGTTTTCTTACAATACATTATTGAAGGAAGTATGGAAATTGAAAATTGGTAGTATTTGTTCATCATGGATTTGACGTGCTCTCCCTGTAAAGTAAAACATTCCTGGAATAATCATTATGCCTATAACTATAATAGAGTTTTATTTTAATGATGTTTTTAATGAAATAGGTGCTTCTAAAAATTTTATTCCACATTTTACTTACTCCACATTATAGGTTGTAAGAGTCAAATATTCTAGGATTTTAATACAATTAGAAAAAATAGTATATTAAATTTTGATTGTGTCATTAATACTTTGTTGATATGAGTGAGGGGTGTGGTTTTTATTTCTTATTTTTTTGGATTTGGAAAAAGATATATTCACCACACATGCACCATTACTTATCAGAATATATTTTCTTAAAACCATTAAAATTTTATAATTTTGTATAAGTGTACATTAACACATTAATTTTAAAAAGAAATAATTCATTATAATCTTTAAAATCAATTATATATTAATTAGAGTATCAATTAGCTTACTAAGTCAATATTATTCACTAGATATCAAAAGAATTATTTCCAGATTTCAAATTTAAAAAAATACTATTTGATGATTCAATAAATTGATTTTTTTTTCATACTACTGAACATTATTTAAATTTTTTCCAAAAAAGTACACGTGAAGATGATTTTTTAATTAAAATTTTATATATAATCCCTACAAAAATTATGAAGTGTTAATAAATTACATTGAACATGTTAAGAACTATTAATGTGATTAATCTAGTAGTTGTTTTCTGAATAAGTTGATAAAAAATATTACAGGAAATTGTTGAACACTGCAAAAGTGTTGGAAATGATTCTCATGAACAAAACATTCATTAATTTATTGAATTTTTAATTCATTTGAACATGAAAATTATTCATAGACTAATAATAACGTGTATATAAATAATATAAATTAAAACCCTTCTTCATTGGGGAGTGTTTTGGATTTTTATTTTGATGTTTTTAGTTAACAAATCCCATTTGTTCAATTTTTGATAGGTCACAAGATGTTAAAATAAAACTTTTTATTGAATGTCTAAAATTGTCTTTTTTCTAGAAGAAAATGAGATTCTGCCTATTTTTATTTATAATGGGTTAAATATACCATGAGAATATTATATTGTGTATCTTTAAATAGATGAATAACCTTAATGATTGTACCCTATATGACATACTTATAATTATTCCATTAATAATAATGTATATTATCCCTTTGTAGAATGATGTCAAAACTATTAGGCAGTGTGAATGGAGGTTTATTCATATACTTTTAGAGTATTTTAATAGAAAATTGGCCAATTTGAATTTTGTTAGAATAATTTCTCCAGTTTTTGATAGGTTATGGGTTAGTTAAATCCAAATAGTGTCTACAAAGAGTGGTTTTAATATTTCAATGAATTAATTTACAGACCTTTTCCATGCAAGAAATCTAGATAATTTGAGATTGAATATATATTGTAAGATACATAAAATTATGACCAATAAAAATTACTTCCATATTCTATTTTTGGTCAATATTATTTAAACATGTAGAGGGAATTCCCAATACAATATATTGGCTAGTTTTTTTTTGTATTTATTGAGTAACATTGAAACTAATGCTTATGACCATACCATGTTTACTATTATTTTATGAAAATTCTCTTAAAGATAATTCATTTTAGATTATGCAATGATCTAGTAACCATTAAATGATTTATGATAAAAAAATTATAATATTTTTTGGAAATTTATAGAGAATAAATAATTTATTTCACAGTGTGTGGAACCTCTTTTGAGTTTTTTTTAAGAATCTGGATTTTTTCCTTGAAATATTAATTGAGAAAAACCATGTTATCAACTAGCTAGTAATGAAATATTATTGGGCAGAAATGAATTTATATAGAACATTTAATAACCAAGGATGGAATCCAAGTGTATAAATCCAAGTTTTATGTAACTTTCTCACTTATATACCTAAAAATAATAAAGGATTCAAGTTTTTACATTATACATGTTGAGTTCTATAAGGAGTTTTTAATTTTTTTCCTAAATATGGAAATACATTTTTCTATATTTATAAAAAAAATTGCATCACGTTGTATTTTATTAGACTTTTTAAGAGGTATTTATGATGATAAATAATAAACTAATAACCCCACCCATTATCTATCCACCTTGATGGGATCACGATTTTTGAATTGATGACTAATGCATTAGTTTTTTCTCTAGGTATTTTCTCTTTTCAATGAGTATAAAGGTGGTCCCATGTCATAGTTTATTCCTCCAGGACTCTAGAATCATCACATACTAATTACACAGCTTGAATAAAGATCATATAGTAATTTTATATTCATTCAAAATGTATATATTTTTATTTTTATACACCAAAGTGATTTTCTTCACTAACCATTCTTTTATTGGATTTATTGTGATGCATTATGATAAACTAGGGTTTTGGAGGTTTCTTTTTTTGTTGTAGTGTTTTTATGAGAAAATAATTGATAATATGGAAATTTTAAACATAGTGTTTAGTTATTTTTGTTTGCTTCCCACTATTCTAGGTTAAAAACCCAATCCTATAAACTAATTAAGAAAAAATTCCTTTATAAAAAACATCATGTTATTGAGAGTTTTATACTTTGGTTTTCTAGCAGTGTAAATTATTTGTATACTAATAAAATTACCCATGATTTTTTATGGTATAAATGTTTCCCAGTTAGTGAATGAATTTAGAAAGTACATATGGGATTCACTGTGTTTTTGGAAACAGAAATGTAACCAAATAACAAAGAGACACATTCAAAATTCTAGTATATATTCATTTATGAAATTATAGCATTTGTTTGGATTGTATTAGTCCCATTTTACTATCATGGAATGATTTAATACTAATCGATTCAATTTTATTTTTTCCCTACCCTATCAATGATTCTTTTGAGTTTTACAAATAACGTAAAACCTTGAAGTTTCATGAAATTATTTCTATGATAAAATGGATAAAAAAACAATAAGTCTTATTTTTTGATGTGTCTGATGTTTTGGGTATGGATTTTATAGACCCATTTCTTAATTACTTAATATAAATTTACAATCATTTATATATGAACTATATTACCTTGTGGGTATATGATATTAAAATGATATATAATTATATAAATGTAGTTTTCTTTCTTATAAGAACCAACATGTTATTTATGTTTGGATTTTCTATATTTACCATCACTGATCGTGGACCCCACTTTGGAAATCGGTCTCTAAAGGTTATTTTTACTATATATAGATTTAATAATATGGTTAATACACCTTATAATCCTCTAAAAATGGAATAGATGAGATGTAAAATAGGGATTTCAAACACATTCTTGGGAAAACAATACATCCTAATATGAATGATTGGATCATGAGATTAGATGATACACCTTGGGATTACAGGTTTATGTACAATACAATAACTGGGGTGTCCCATTTTTGAATAGTGTATTAAAGAAATATTCACTTACCTAAAGATTTAGAACATAATTCTTTTTATATTATAAAGATATATACCTAGGTTTTTTTCAACGATGGGAAGAGTGTAAATTTTTCATAGAAGAGTTTGAAGAAATAAAAAATTATTTCAAAGAAAATTCCAATCTTTCCAAGGAAAGAGCCAATGAATTCCATTATAAATTGATTCTTACTAATATGTTAATATAAGGAGACAACTTCCTTCATTTTGATTCAAGGATTAATATTTTTTAGTGAAATTTAATTCAATATTTTCAAGACATTTTATTTTTTCTAATGTTTTTTCCATTGGTGTTATAGATATTTGAGACCATGAGAAATGTGAACAATTTAAAATTAATGGGAATTGGTTGATTTTTATTTTGAAAAAATATTTGTAATAGCCTCCATCAGAAGAGTTTACTCTTCAAGTTGTTGATTATGTGTAAGGATAATTTCTATCCTTTAATATTTTGCATGTGTTGTGATTATAATTATTTCATTTAAATTTTCACATGAATATATTAAATTTCCGATAATAGGAACGTGGAAAAGAACATACATTTTTATATTAGAATTTTTTATTTTATTCTTTTTTTTTGTGTTTATTTTTCATTTTAATGTGTTTATTACTCTTTTTTAGATAAAATTATTGGCATTTTCTTTTTATAACTAGTTACAATTAAGAAAAACTAATTAGGCCTAAGAAACTCAATATGGATGAATAATGAAAAGATTTTATTTTTATATTAAATTTTTGTTAGAATCATAAAAAACCATAACATATTGAATATAAATCTACAAAATATTTATCTATATTTAAATTAATTAAATATGTAATTTATAAATAAATTTTAGAACTTTTTTATTATTACCCAACATATTATGAAAACTATGAAATGTATTAATAGTAAAAATTTAATATGAATTATAGTAAATGGCATGGAAAATTGAGGAACGTATTTTAATAATGATTGAAAAATTATTTTGTTTAAAAATAATACCTTATAATAAATTTTTATTCTAAACTATCTTGAAATATGACACATATTCGCTAAAAACCATGAATAACCTTGTTAGGAATGCATATTTCCAATATAATATCACTAATTGTCCATTTATAGAAGTAAATTCACATTTATAGATTAACTCATGTGGTGGGGTTGAGATTATATTTGGAAAATCAAAACATTGTGTAAGATAAAAGTGAAAATATACACCAGAATTTAGTAAGGAAGGTCAAACAATTGTTTTATGTTCTAAAATACATTTTCACCTTAAAAATTCAAATAAATGTTTAATTGAAAAAAATGTAAACAATTATACTGAAGGTAGAATAAATAATAATTTTTTCAATTTATTATGATTATATTGAGTGAATATGAAATTAGAATATATAATGAGTTAGATGTTAAATCTCTATATAGGTGAGGGACTGAGTATCCCATTCTGGATTGTAAACTATTAATCATGCATTTTACATTAATTAAATTGAAACCCCCTTATTCTATCTCTAATTGTTTTTATATTTAAACCATTAAACACTTACCTATAGAAGAAACGTTAAAATTTCTTCTATCTTTGTGTTTAGATGAATATTTATATGAAATTATTCAAAAATGGGAACGTGGGATGTAAACTATATATATTAATTGAATGTACATGTAAAATAAAAGTAACTAAATAAAATCTTGGATGGGTGATAATCTTCTTTCCCAGGATGAGAAAAAAGTACTCAAATTGGATAGTGTTTTGAATTTTTCATATATTATATTTTTTGCGGTCAATTTTAAAAGATTCCATAGTATAAGCGTGTGATAATTTATAGAAAAAATAAAATCATCATATTTTGTTGAAATTTGATAAATATTATTTTTTGATATTGATTAAATTCTTGAGTTCTATGATGTTTTTAATTAATTTAAAAATTCATGTGATTTTGATAATATAAATTTAAATATATAATGTTTTTACTTTAGTTGATTTATTTAATTTTAGGGATAAAATAAATGTCTAACTGCTAATAAATCATTTTTTTCTAGTTCTAAGACAAGATGGATAAGGTAGGATGTACCAAAGTGAGGTATATATAAAACATAGTAAGAGGTGGTATGAAAGAATTTCTGTATTAAATGTCATTGTTCATTGGAAGACAATATCAAGATGAATTAATTTTTAGCGGAAATGGGAACAACTTCTAAATGAGTCCTTACAATTACATAGGGATAATTATTTCACAATGTTTGGAAGAAATAATGTTTCGAAGGAAACAAAGAGTCTAGAAGTTTGAATATAATTTTTTTTGATGATATTCAGAAATTTAAAAAACACAAACAAAAATTCTATAAATAAGATTAATTTTCAATATTCACTCTTTAGGATTTTTTACAATATCAATAATCACAAATTCAATGCATAAATAATATCAATACAAATGAAGAGGAATATTTGGATATGTCAGGGATACATAAGAATAAATTTATAATAAAAATGGATTATTTTCATTAACACTGGAAGATAATTTTAATTATACTTTTTAACCATAATAGTAACCATTGATGATATGTATAGGCTCATAGACGATATATAAATGTAATCATGTGGGTTATAGCTGGGGTGAGAGACCTTGTCTTTATAATGGGAGTGATATATTAAATTTTTAAAGGTCGATTGAAAAATATGTAAAAGTTACATAGTAGATAAATTCATGTCTAAGAGTCATGAATTTTTTTCTTGGGAGTATTTAAGGCATGTTAATTCTATTACATAAAGGTTATCAACCACTCAGACTATGTACGTAGGTGTCATTTTCTTTGTTAATTGAGTTGAAGTGATGTGCCACTGTGAGATAATGAAGGGTTATTTCAAATAATCTATAATGTCTAACTATATAGTAAATCTAATAGATAAACATATATTACATAGTGAAATTATAACAATGTTTCTTGAGTGAATATTTATAATATCTCCTGAAGAAGGAAATTAATTTTCCTCGGGAGGGAGTTTCACTATGATGGGTCCTCTATAAAAAAACTAGGTTGTGACATACATGTGGCCATGTCATTCTAATACAAGTTTTCTGATGACATTATGAAGCTATAAAAGGTAGTAAAATACATAAGACTCATTTCACGTATAGTTCCCATTTCATTTCATGAGTCTTTTGTTTTCCCAATATATATTAAAGGTGTTGTATCTGTATGGGATATGACCAAATATAATTGGCCATAATGAATAATTCATAAATGTTTTATCTAAAATAAATAAATAATATCAATAATAAATAAATTTGAATAGATATTTTATTGTAATATTATAGATAATAAAATGTTAGGGATTTTTTAAATCAATGAGAGAAAATGTCATAATGCATGATTGGGATTTTAAAGAATAAATTTTCATTATTGATGTGAAAGACATAATTGAGGGGGTTTTTGTACTAGTGATCAATAATGAATGTGTTTACAAAGAAATAGATCATCTATTTCACTTTTCCATGTATGGATATGTCCACTAAAAAATTAGTCTAGTGGATACCTTCATATCTCACGATGGAAGAAGATCAGAATTATCAACAATCTAAATTATTCTTGGATTTTGGTCATTAAACTAAATTGGTTGTCTTTATTCTATAAAGATTATAAATAATAAGGTCATGATTAAATTCCATTATTTATAATATTAATGGGTTCATTTTCATTTATTTATTCCGAAATGAAGATATTTTGTTCATTTTATGAATGTAAAGACTTTTTTCATTATTTTAAAAATCTTAATCATATTCTTTAGGAATACAGATAATTTTATTTATCATCATACATTACATGATATTGGGAAGTTAGATCACATCCAGAGTAAAAATAAAAATATTATTGATGTTTTCATCCAAATTTTCATGATCTTTAATTAAACTTTCTAATGTTTTATAATTGGAATTGATGAATTTAAATAGGATATACATTTTCTGACTATGAAGAAAATGGAGTCCAAATGTTAAAAATATTTCAAAAATACTAACTTTTATCTACCCACCAATTTAACTTTATTAAAATGTTCCTATTTCATGATATTTAATATGAATTTAAAATAATACCTATATTTCTTCATTAAAAACCTAATAAAAACAATAATGAATAGTGGAATTAGAGCTAATTTTACAATGTCTTTGTGAGATAACCACAGGGACTACTATAACATCACTTCAAGTGGATGAAATTTAAAAATATATTCATGAAAATATAATACTTTTATTTATCAATTAATTATGATAATTTCCTAAGGTAGAATTATATATTATCCCTTTCTGTATTTTTTATGTGATCATGAATCAAGGACTGAAAGAATTATAAAATTATAATCAATGTGTGAGGTGATTCTCAATATTAGGGAAAATTTTCATCATCTCATTCATTGTTACCCATTTTATAATGTTTGATTTTTTTCATCCATAATACTATACTTTTACATCAATGAAAATTATAGAAATCACATAAATCAAGGGATTAATAGATTCATGATAGAAATAATGATCGTGTTTCATGAAATCAGTGAATGAATTCAAGTGATGGCGTTTATTCCAGGAGGTAGGGTATTTTTACATTTTAACCTCCACCAAGTCATTTTTGTTAAAAATAAAATGATTCCCATGTTTTATTTTTTCCACATATCATGAAAATTATCTTGTATTAAATGCATTCACAAAAATATATTGATTTGATTATATTAGAATAATGTTATGTAAAGATTTCCAATATTACATATTTATTGAAAACTCATTTTATTATAGAACTAACTTATCATTTTCAATTTTCATGATCCTTATTTTCAAATATTGTTCTGGTTTTATTTCGAAATTCTATAACGTCCATTTTTTTATGAACTCAAATTTGTTCAAGGTATTATGAAGTGATATTTCCTTCGGACTACACTTTAGTAATCTTCCATTGTTCCCCTATTATAATTATTAATTACCCATGGGATATAGAATATCGAGCATGGATGGTAGAAATGAGATTAAGGGGCTTGTCTCAAGTGATGATGGGGTGGATTCTTCTATAATAAGTGTCGATAATGGTCATTATAGGATACATAGGTGATTAAAGAGGTACTCGAGCATTGGATGGATTTTTATGATATAGAAATTGTTTCCATGGTATGGGTAATAAATCTTATAGAGGTGAAATGAAATTCCATGGTGGCGATGGGTGTCATAAATGGTATTTGGTCCCTAAAAGCATCATGAAAGTAGTGAAAGAGGACAATATTGTTTATATTCCAATAATTTTTTGACTATAATGCATGTAGTACTCACTGTCACATATCATGTTTCAATAACCAATTAGTACTAGGCTTACTTTTGTATTATTAATGTCACATGGGGTGTGAATCAAGTTCACACACCATGCATAATTTTGTACATGACCTAGGAATCGATCATGGTACATGATTTTCGTACCAAATATACCCACACACTATGTTGTATGAGGTATATTTTTTGTATAATAGACACATAGCTTATATAATTTTTTAAATTCATGATTGAGTTGTCCATAGGTCGCACACACCATGTATGATGATGAACAAACTATGTTGGTTAACCCCACAGTAACTATATAATGATACTACACACATTATGTCTATTGTTTTCCAGGTAAAATATCATGTGATGAGACTCATATTGAATTTGTTGTATGTTCCCTGGAAGACCATGGAGTCCCACACACCATTTAATATAGTGGACATGTTGTGTATATTGAATCCACACATATTAAATGGCGATGTCACACACTCCACCAACTAGTGAGTCTCACAAACCATTTTAGGGTTTGTATATGACATGTACACTAGTGCAGAAAACGTTTTTTACGTCGGTTATTTTTAACTTTTTACGTCAGTTTCTAGCCGACGCTAATACGTGCGACGTTATAAATAAGGTTTTTCACGTCGGTTATTTAAAAACCGACGTCAAAAACATAAAATCGCGATGTTTATCACGTCGGTTATTTTAGAACCGACGTGATAAAGGGGCCTGGAGAATGGTTTATCACGTCGGTTATTTTAGAACCGACGTGATAAAGGGCCTGGAGAATGGTTTATCACGTCGGTTATCGAAGAACCAACGTGATAAACTGCCTGGACAATGGTTTATCACGTCCGTTCTTAAACAACCGACGTGATAAACAGGGGTGAGGGGGTTTATCACGTCGGTTGATATAGACCCGATGTGATAAACTGGGGTGAGGGTGGTTTATCATGTCCATTCTATAAGAACCGACGTGATAAACCGGGCTGA
Organism: Viscum album; assembly: GCA_963277665.1. Classification (NCBI taxonomy): domain Eukaryota; kingdom Viridiplantae; phylum Streptophyta; class Magnoliopsida; order Santalales; family Viscaceae; genus Viscum; species Viscum album. Next base: position 122,505,454 of record OY728138.1, on the reverse strand, counting down.
GCGTGGTTTATCACGCCAGTTCATAAATAACCGACGTGAAAAACTGGGGGAGGGGGGTTTATCACGCCGGTTATTGTATAACCGCCGTGATAAACCGGAGGGGGGGGGGGGGGGTTTATCACGTCGGTTAGTCAATAACCGACGTGCTAAACCATTCTCCAAGCCCTTTATCACGTCATTTATTAAATAACCGACGTGATAAACTATTCTCCAGGCCTTTTATCACGTCGGTTATTAAATAACCGATGTGATAAACCATTCTCCAAGCCTTTTATCACGTCGGTTATGAAATAACCGAGGTGATAAACCCAATTTATTTTAAGCAGAATGCAGTGATCTTCTCTCCACCAAAATCAACCAGAAAATAAATCAAGAAATCGTACCACAAAAACAGAAGTACATCAAAATTAAGTATGTACATAGATAACATATAAAACTTACCCACTAGACAACATCCACCCTCATTTATACCCCATGGATAGCCCTCCCCCACCCCGTTGGAGCCCTCACCCTCATGTATACCCCCTGGACAGCCCTCCCCCACCCCTTTGGAGCTCCCACCCTCATGAATACCCCTTGGACAACCCTCCCCCACCCCATTGGAGCCCCCACCACACTCCTGGACTACCCCCCGACCCCCGGACACCCCCAAACACCCCTCGACAACCCCCCACCCGCCTGAACAGCACCTCCTCACCCCCTCACCCCACTTGACAACCCCCACCACACCCCTGGACAACCCCCCACCCCTGGACAACACTCCCACACCCCTGGACCGGCTTCTCACACCCCTGAACATCCCTTCCACCCCCCAGTACTGCCCCCACCCCACCGGACAGCCCTCCCAGACAGCTGGACACCCCCAACACCACTGAACACACCCCCACACCCTTGGAACCCCTCCCCCACAGACCCAAATCCATACCAGAAGAACCATCAAAAGTAGACCAAAACAAGAAGTATATCAAAATTAAACATTCACTTATATAAAATTCAATACTTACACTGTCAACTTCAAAAAAAAACTAAATAAAACCTAAACAACTACCAAATACACAATTAAAACGACAATATTCAAAATTACATTTTACATTACAAACAACTAAAATTCAATCAAACCTGTAAAATAATTTGACCACTCCACTTGTATGTGTTTGATGTCTTCAGCAGTATAGGGTTGAGGGTCATCAAAAAGCTACAAATGAAAAAGAAGATAGTTAACGTGTATAATGAATAAATCAAATTGAAATATGATGGCAAAGTTTAAGAGGAAATCGTACCAGGTCAAAATTCACAACTGTCCCAGTTGTTATTATTTCATACATAAATCTTAACATATAATATCCGCATTCGATGAGGCCTTGTTGTTCATGACATTTCTGTTTTGAATGAGTGTAAATTCAATATATTATTTTTATGTAATAAATCAAAAATTAAAAATTATAAATGGAAATTTACCTTCACATTTACATATTTGATCTTTGCATTTCTTTTCTTTGTGTTTTTTCGAAAGTAGACCCATGCACTGTTAGAAAATAATACGAATGGGGTAAATTTAAAATTCATTGAAATATATAAAACTATTGAGAAATTGAAACTTACTTTTCCAATATATTCTTAAAACTTGCCCGCACATCACCATGAACAGAGCATATCCAATAAAGAGCTTTCTCCCTTGGGCAAAAAATCCCTAACATCCAATGATCACTGATAAAAGGAAATTTAATGTTAGTGGTTTTTTATGTTAAAAGATAATTAACTCTTTGAGATAAATGTGTTTCATACCTCTCACAAAAAGGCATCATCCAACATTGTTGGATTATATTCTTTTCAAATCTTTCAGCAATATAAGTCATTCTTCTTTCCTCAGTCATTGCACATGCTTCAGGGGAAATCAATTGCGGGTCCATGAATCCATATACTTCTGTCAGTTCATTCCTCTCACAAATTTTATAAAGATACCTAATACAAAACATATATAAGTATACATTTTTAATAAATATAACGCAGGGAAAAGGTGTTAAGACTTACATGGAAAAAATTTGCACCACGTTGATGCCCAACTTATCTCTAGTAACAAGCTCCATGATATCAGATTTTGTAATCCCCACACTTATTTCACGTCCACAAACATGAGATTCCATTGAAAACTCATAAAAACCCAACAAAAAATGTGAATATCTTGACAATCTGTCAAGACCACTGGAATCTGTATCTGATGTCATAGCTTGTTGTCTTTGTTGTTGTCTATACAGTATTTCTTTACCTTTGAAGTATTCTTGTGAAAAAAAATTGAGAATGATAGTAGTTTTCAAATGATAAAACAACTTTAATAAAATAATAAAATAAAAGATATAACATTCATACCTCTATGGTAATGAGTCGAAGAAGTCTGGATGGCCAAACTAAAAAATGGCCGATACTCTGTCCAACTGTCTCCACCTCATTTGTAGGTATTGGTACCCTAGCTGATCTATCTATAATATCCTGTACAGTGACCCTCTGATTCTCAACCTCTAATTGTTGATGATGAACTGTATCTCCTATAGAATATACCAACCCGTATGCTACTATTTGATGTTGAGAATCATCAACATACAACTCGCAATATGTAGGAAGCTGCGGCGGAGGCGTAGGATAAAAAATGGGGTCCGCAGGCTGAGGTGGGGGAGTGGGAGCTACTGATAGAGGTGGAGAATAAATAACGGGGTCTGCAGGGGGAGGTGGAGGAGTGGGAGCTGCAGTCTGAAATTGTCTTTGCATTTCTGCAAACATAGACTGCACCGAATCTCTAATCTTGTCTTCCATCGTCGCATTAATATTTTGAACTTCAGACTCCAAGGATTCTATTTTTTTTATAAACCGCCTCAATGTTAGAAGTTGAAGAACGTGGAAACACTTTTCTTACCGATACACCTGTCGGATATCCTCTTACACGACCAGGATGTTCGGGCCTTCCCAATGCTACAAATAAAATATCTTCCCTCCCAGTAGGTGTAAATGTCCCCTCTGAACTCTTCTCCTCAAGAGATTCCTGTATTAATTAATTGAACATTTCTGTAATGATTGAAACTTATATGAAGAAAAAAAGTTAACTTAAATAAATTAAATAGATATCTTAAAATCCTCTCAGCTACGATTCTCGATTCTTCTGAAAGATATTGCCCTTTTTTCCCCTTCCGAGCTCTCTTCCATTTTTCATGTCTAGATGGAGGGGATGGAGGGGCCACCTCTCCAGAGCTTGAAGACTCAGCTCTTAGTTGTTGAAATTTTTCCGCTATCATTTTTTCTTCCAATAATGTATACCCTCCCCGAGATAAACTATGAGGGTATACATTTTTAGATTGGATCTCCTGATGAGCTTTCCTTGTTTGCTGTAATTTAAGAATAAGAAATCATTAACAAAACATTAATAAAATCATTTATATAAGAAAGTTTATAAAATTTTACATTGCCCTTACCAGAAATGACTCTTTTTTTCTACTTTCAAAAAACTGCCTCCATGTGTCTTCATCTATAAAAGGATATATACGACATGGATTGTCATGACTCTTATGACCATAAATGAAATCAGATGAGAGGGTTGATTTGAAATCCCTCCATCTCCTGGCATCCAACGATAAACATTTCTTCCTGACTCCTCCAGTGTCAGGAATATCAAATGTCATCTGATAAAGAAGAGGTTAAACATATTATATATACTAGAAACATTAAAATAATGGTCAAACAATGACAAAAGATCTTACCAAAATCGTCTCCCACAACTGAGAGATAATCTCTTTATCCACACCTCTACAATCATCATACAGAATGCTTACTTTGGTCTTAGCCTGAGTTGCAACAAAACTCTTAAAATATTTGGCATTCGGACCTCTAGGAATATCATCATCATCAAACTCAACTACTATCCTCTGATCCTGCGTACGGGCAAGTGATAATTTTGGTAAATGTGTTCACCCACGTTTACCAACCTTTGAACTCTTTATCGTAATAGGAGCATGTGAATGTTCATCCCCAGAGGTATGACCAGCAATATGCTCCTCTCCAGAATCATGTGGTTGATCATCTAAATGATCTGTCATTATCATTCAAATCAAAAAAACAAACGTCAGTTCACAAATATACAAATGCAAATATTTTAATACAACTGTAATCAGAAAATAGAAAACTGTACTAGGTTACATAATAGTAAACATTGGTAATATGGTAAACATGTTAAACAATGGTAAAGATGTCAAAGATGTTCAAGATGGTCAAGATGGCCAAGATGGTAAAAAATGGAAAAAATGGTAAACCTGGTAAACATTGTAAACATGGTAAAGTTATTGTCAGTGAACAAATATACAAATTCAAATATTTTAATACTACTGTAATTAGAAAATAGAAAAGAGTACTAAGTTACATAATAGTAAAAATTGGTAATATGGTAAGCATGTTAAACAGTGGCAAAGATGGCAAAGATGGTCAAGATGGTCAAGATGGTAAAAATGGTAAACCTGTTAAACATTGTAAAAATGGTAAAGTAATTGTCAGTGAACAAAAATAAGTATTTTAAAATTCATGTAATGGTTATAAACATGATAAAGTAAACTAAACAAATTTAAAACAAACAAAAACATATACTTATTTTATTTTAAAACATGTTTTAATAAATAAAAAACTTACAATATCTAACATTTATGGAAAAAATAAATGTAAACAAGAAATAAACATATGTTACCTGTAATTTTAGAAATGTACAGATGGATTGTTTTCCCAAATTCCTTCGTCGTGATCATTCCTTATGGCACAAACTATGTCTTCAACATGATCGTCATTATTTTCTGTTAATATTTCCATTGAAGTAGGGATCTCACATAAATCAGCATATTCATCAAGTTCATCCTCACCAACATATTGTTTTTCCCTTGTAAAACAACAGCCCACTGCATATCTGATTGATCTACTACATAAAAAATTTGTTTTGCATGTGTTTCCATTATAAAAGAATCAGCTGTGTCTTCCAATCTATTCAGATTAACAAGTGTCATTCCAAATTCATCGTGTCTGACACTGTTGTTACCGTTAAACCATTTACAGTTAAAAACGGGAACTTTAATTTTAAAGTAATCAACCTCACATATGTATTCAATCACTCCATAATATTCATTTGATTCATAAATTGGGTTTTTGTCCTTAGCACTCGAAAAATGCATTGCTTCTGCAAACACCAATACACCACTATTATGAACTGCACTTCTGTTGTGCTGAGCTTTTGTATATAATGTATAACCATTAATGTCATAACCAGACCATGTTATCACATTTAAACATGGACCACCCACTATCCATTTTAATGTCTCTGATACATCTGATCTACCAAGCAAAGTATTTTTAATCCATGACAAAAAAGTTTTGTTGTGCTCATTCAAAATCCACATTTCTTTCTTCTTTGGATGAAATTGTTTCAACTCATTAATATGCAATGTGATATATGGTTGAGCATCAGCTATGTTATTCAAGATGTATGATTCTAACTTCTTCATCTGTTCAGCTGACAATGATTTGACTTTCAAGCCGCGAATCCCCTTTCCCTCATTATTAACTCGTTCATGGCGAGATGGAGGCAAACCTATGTGTTGCGCCGCAGCGAAGTAGCTCGTACAAAACTCTGCTACCTCCTCAGAAATATACTTTTCAATAATGGAGGCTTCAGGTCGATATAGATTTTTAACATACCCCTTTAATATTTTCATATAACTTTCAAAAGGATACATCCAACGAAGATATACAGGTCCACAAAGCTTTATTTCTCGAACCAGATGAATCATTAAATGCACCATTATATCAAAAAAAGTTGGAGGAAAATACATTTCCAATTGACAAAGTATAAAAATTGCATCCTTTTCCAAAATGTTCAAAGCATTCACATCAATCGCCTTGTTACAAATTGAATTGAAAAAATAACACAACTGCATTATAGTCTTTCTGACACGAATGGGCAATATTCCACGCAATGCAACTGGTAGAATTTGTTGCATCATGACGTGACAATCATGTGATTTCATACCTATCAACTTCAAGTCCTTCAATGTGACAAATTTTTTTACATTAGAAGAATAACATTGAGGCACTTTGGTATCATGATGACACTGACAGAAGCTAATTTTATCCCTCTTCGATAATGTATGACAAGCCGGGGGAAGAAATGTTCGTCTTCCTTTAGGAGTGGGAGCTAACTCCAAACGTATTCCCATTGATAGTAAGTCTAATCTTGCATTCAACCCATCTTTAGTCTTTCCTTTAATATCTAACAATGTTCCAATCAAATAATCACAGATATTCTTCTCCACGTGCATGACATCAATATTATGTTTAACTTTATGATACCTCCAATATGGTAGCTCTAAAAAAATTGACCTTTTCTTCCAAATATGTCTATCATTACCAGATTTCTGTGTCTTTTCCAATGTCACGTCAAGGTTTTTCACCCTCTCAAAATACAGATCAGGGGATAAAGGTTTTGGAGCAGTATCAAATTCTTGTGAGCCATTAAATGCCTTTTTTAGTCTTCTATAAGGGTGTTCCATAGGCAAAAACTTTCGATGATCCATGTACACTGTTTTCCTCCCATGATGCAATTGACAATAGGACTTCTGTTGTTCGAAAATTGGACATGCTTTATGCCCTTTAACACTGTATCCAGAAAAATTTCCATACGCTGGGAAGTCATTTATAGTGAACAGAAGCACTGCATGCAGTTGAAAATATTCCATTTTATAAGAATCATACACCCTAATACCATCAGCCCATAACAGTTTCAAATCATCAATCAACGGTGACAAGTAAACATCAATATCATTACTGGGTTGCTTTGGACCAGAGATCATTGTAATCAACATGAAATATTTGTGCTTCATACAAACTTCAGGAGAGAGGTTGTAAATTACCAATAAAACAGGCCATGAACTATGTGTGCTATTGAGTGTTCTGTATGGATTCATTCCATCTGTGCACAACCCTAGTCTGAGATTTCTTATTTCATTTCCAAATGTAGAATACTGCGCATCAATTTTTTTCCATTGTGGACAATCAGCTGGATGACGTATTTTTCCATCACATACCCGCTCTTCAGCATGCCATATTAACCTTTTTTCATCATGCGAATTGGCAAATAAACGTTTGAAACGATTAATTATAGGAAGATACCAAAATACCTTTGAAGGGAGCTTTGTAATCGCTACATCACCCTATGATTTTTCTTTCACCTTATACCGTGATGTCCCACATTTTGGACACTCTGACAGAAATTCATATTCCTTCCTATATATAATGCAGTCATTCGGACATGCATGTATTTTCTTGTATCCCAATCCCATTGGGCATAATATTTTCTTGGCTTTGTAATGTGAATCTGGAATATCGTTATCTTTTGGAAGAATGTCTTTCATCAATTGTAGCAGCTCTGTAAAACTTCTGTCACTCCATCCATGCTTCGCCTTCAGGTTAATCAATCTTAACACTGCCGACAGAACCGTAAAATCTGTACAACTGGGATATAATGGTTTTTCAGCATCACCATATAGACGTGCAACTGTCGGTTCTATCTCAATTTGTTCTGCTTCAATATCGCGAATCATTTCTTCAATTCCATCGGAGTTACCATCTTGCGAATCATCGTCATCAGTGACATTCCGTCCAGTTTCACCATGCCAAATCCAAGGGCTGTAACTCGGATTAAAACCATGACATATCAGATGATCTTTTATCTCTCTACTTTTCAACTTCTTCATATTCAAACATTTCAGGCATGGACAGAAAAAAATGTCACTACTTGGAACATTTCGTTTTGAAAATTCCAAAAAGGCATCAACACCTTCCTCAAATTCATTGCTCATTCGATGTGCCGTAATCCAACTTCGACTCATTATTACCTATAACAAATATCAACAAAAAATATATATTTTTAAGATAATAGAAATACATGTTTATATGAAAAAAATCATAATTTGAATGTAAAACAATTTAAAATATAAAACAAATCTATAGGTATTTAAAAAAATATGCTTGAATATTAGTTTTAAAACAAAATATAGTTAGATGTAACAGTTTAAAATTTCATTGAATCAAAGAAAACCATGACGCCTAATGATTCTCCAAATAAAATATACATCAATAAAACATAAACAAAATGATTTTTATCTGGAATAAGTGAATATGATCAGATGATACACATTTATAATAATCTCATGACAATATTCTAATAAACATGTTAAAATATAGGAATACCTAATGGAGAATATAACATGTGTTATTCATGCTTGTTGTTCAATCATTATGATCTAAAGTACTCAACACTTTGAAGTGCCAAAATATTGAAAGTAGTAGTAGTTTTCATAAGTACCCAACACCAAATAGCTATACATCGTAAGTGTCATGTTAGAAATATGAATATAGACCATTTGTTTTATGTTTAATAATATTGTCATATTATCTGATCATTCTGATTATATATTATAATTACTATATCCTTTTGATCCGATATATAATCTAAGGATTAATATTTCTTTAGAAAAAGTAATTTTAATATCATGGTAATGTAAAAAAAGTATATGTAGACTATATATATATGTAATACCAATAAAAAATACATATGTGTTTGGCCTGGGTTTCACACATAAAACAAGTCATCTCACAGATTAAATTTTTGAATCATCCTACATAATACTTATTTTTATAAATTAGGGAATGAAAATAATAAAAGTTTTGATTTACGATACCCATTATGGGTAAACATGATATATATAAATATAATATCTAATCTCATAAAAAGATATCCATGGGGGTATAAGAGCATACACAAAGCACATGATCAAAAAGATAAGTGAAACAGTTCTATATAATCATAGATCATAAAACCTGAGACCAAGTATAACAATTTTAGCATAACATAAGACATGATTTATATGATAGTGGGAACATGATTTAAAAAACCTTATTCAGAAGATCACAACATTGGTATGTGGAATAACATAAGAGTGTGGCACAAACATAATCATATAATTCATAACATATGTCAATGGAAAACATAGTTTCATTCACCTCGTATTGGGATATGTTAATCACCTTTCCTATAATTTATTATAATATTTCTTACGAGACACATCACATAACACATTGGACATTGTATAACCATATGTATCCCATATTGATCTATGATATATAATGCATTGTCGAATGCATTAGAAGGATATTATGGACCCAAATGTCACATAATGAATAACCATATATATGGGTGAATCGTGATCATCAAATCATTTATAACACTTTCATAGATCAATTAACTAACAAAAATGAATTGGGGTTCATAATTGTTTTTACAAAACATAATAATTATTAATACATAAAAATGTGTTTGGATGGTAAGATAAGATAATATACCTAATTCAATCTAATTATCATTATATTATTTCTACCTAGATAGAAAAGACCTTTATAAAAAATATAATTTAACTTGAAAATGAAAAGAACGTACCCTTTACCTTTTTTATAATGAAAAATCTGAAAAGGATGATAATAATATTTAGGTATTATAATTTTTTTATGAATTATTAATAATAAAAGAAATCACCTCACTTGGTTTTGTTGAAAATCACACATACCATCGTATTCAAGAAATCAGATACACTTTGCATGAAAAGGTCCATCATTTTTAGGAGATGACTGAAAGAAGAAATGTATTATCAGACTCACCATGAGTCCAGAAAGAAATATTTGATTGTAATAGGTATGAATTGATATTTTTATGAATGCAGATGAAAACAGATGATGGTTTCATGATCTAGGAGTTCTAAAAATCATAATTTTTTGAAAAAATATTATGATGTAAGAATGTTGAATGAAATTTTAAGGATAGGTATTACCGATTGTACCTGGTCCAATTTCATTCATGAAAATCATTTTCTGGACAATCATATTGAAAATATGATTTTATGAAAATAAGTACTACCAATCTTCATCCAGAAAGACACATTCCAGCTAAGTAGGAAATAATAATGTTGCTGGAAGAATGGAACGTTACAGTACCACCCATTATTTTTCAGATTTTGCTGAAGCTAATCCTCAATGTTTTAAAATTAATTATTCTTTCTAAATGATTGAATAATTTTAATGGTTTTGAAGTCAAATATCTATGTTGTCATGGTCATAGTAATATTTTTATCAGATATTGATTTATTCAGATACTTAAGAGGTTGCTCGTAAGCGTATATCAGAATGAAAATCTAGAATAAGAGTTAAAAATAGTCTTATCCAAAATACACATGCTTGAATGTTGCGAGTTGAATGTTGCGAGTTGAATGTTGTGAGTTTAATGTTGCGAGTTTAATGTTGCGAGTTGAATGGACATAATAACCATTTGCAATGACAAAAAATTCCACGAGATTCAAAAACGAACGAAAAGCACATCAAGAATCGAAACAAAAACAAAGGAAATAAATTCGTGGAAGGCTTACTTGAATGTCGCGAGTTGAGATGATAGATCCGAGAGGAGTGAAGAAGATAAACAATAAAGTAAAAATGAGTTTAATGCAGGCGATGGACGAGCCGATTAGGGTTTACCGCGCGAGAGAGAGACGAGCCGGCGACTGTCAATCGAAAAATCGTAAATGACAGAACACGGGATCTAATTTTTTTAAATGTTTTATAACGTCGGTTATTATATAACCGACGTTATTAACTATATTTTAGCTTTTTTACGTCGGTTATCCTAAAACCAACGTAAAAAAGCCCCCGCACTTTGGTTTTTTACTTCGGTTATTTTATAACCGACGTAACCCCCCCCCCCGGGGCTTTGGTTTTTTACGTCAGTTATAAGATAACCGACGTAAAAAACCAATGTGTGGGGGTTTTTTTTACGTCGGTTCCCAAATAACCGACGTAAAAAAACCCGATATCTACGCGTTTTTTACGTCGGTTATTTGGTAACCGACCTAAAAAACCCGATATCGACGCGTTTTTTACGTCGGTTATTTGGTAACCGACGTAAAAAACCTGATATCGACGCGTTTTTTACGTCGGTTATTATATAATCGACGTAAAAAAACAAAGCCCCGGGGGTTTTTTACATCGGTTATTTGATAACCGACGTAAAAAACGCGTCGATATCGGGTTTTTTTACGTCGGTTACCAAATAACTGACGTAAAAAACCCCCGCGCATTGGTTTTTTATGTCCGTTTTAAGATAACCGATGTAAAAACCCAACAGGCGCGATTTGTAACGTCGTTTATTAAAATAACTGACGTGAAAAATCTACTCGCCGCATTTTTACGTCGGTTATATATAACCGACGTAAAGAATGGTGATGTAAAAAACGATTTCTGCACTAGTGGTACTTGGATGCCTACGATTTTGTTCATATATTCCCACCTGGGTGTTGTAATTGGAGAGATGGGTAATATTTTCTGATTGATTTTCAATATAGGCCATGATTGTATGATCCTACTAGTCATTATGTATATTTTAGAAGGAATTTTGATTATTTCAATGATTTTATCTATTTAATGTTTATTTTGTGGTTTTGTAAATAAATTGTGAGATAACATGCAATTCAGGTACTCTCATATGTATCCGAGAATTGTTCTCCACACATGGGGTGTAGATACTCTCCAATAGATTTACAAAAAATAGGGTATTGATCCATTATATGAAAAATTATTTAAGGTACTTTCCCACTCAGGGTGATGTTCCTATATATTAGTTCATGGAGTTAGTACAGCCATGATCTAAATGTGGAATAGATTTTAGCTACTAAAAATAGATTTGTTACTCTCCATTTGATGTTTTAGGGGTCATCCTACAAAGTTCATTTTTTTATAGGATAGGGTATAAGTCCATCTTTTTTAGAGTCCTCTACAACCTAGACTAAATAAATTACATCAATGAGGAACATGTCACCTTGTAAGATTAAAATGAGTAGCATAGATGTAATGACATTTGGTTATTCATTATTATGTGAGATACAGATGTTCTAGGTCCTGAAATAAATCAATCATGCTTAGCTACCTCTAAAACATGACTTATAACATTTTTGTTGACTTTATGTTTCATGAATTTCTTAATGTTGTCATTATCTAAATTTCTCCATGATATAAATATCAGAAATATATAGTGGTAAATACTATGAATCCTTCTTTGTCGATATTCATCATTATATTATTGAATACTTCAAAACAATTGGTTTTCTTCAAATTTAAGTTATCCTTGGGATTGAAATAACTTTTTATTATTTACTTCATTTTTTTGGGAATATTTTTCAGTATGTTTTTACTCACCCTTGTATAGGATTTTTATATTCATGTGTTATTCCTATGAAAAAAATAAATTTTCCAAAGAAGAACATGGTGGACCTGAATATGGTAGAGAAGTTATATAAATTGTGAAACATTTAATGGTGTGTCATGATACTGAAGATCATGTATTATGATCCTTTTATGAGTCTATTTAGTGTGTTGGTGACTCATATCATCCGGTGTCTATTATACCTTTTAACATTATCTTATGGATATGTTTTACCTTTTATTTGAATCCCACAAAAACATTTTTTAGTACTTCTCATAATATAAAAGCATTTATTATAATAAATATATATTTATTCATTAGTGATTATTTTTGGATGTATCATGTGTTAGAGTATCATATTTTTATTTATAGAAATCTGGTCTAAACCAACTGATCTATATAAATTGTTTTAAAAACTATTGGTATGAGATACATTTACTGCGACACCATCTTGTAACTATTGTTGAATATTTTTAATATTATTTTGGGTTACATTTTATTTTCAAATATATTTAGACAATTAATTTGTATTATTAATTATTTTTACCATATTTCATAGTTACCACGTGGTTAAATGAAATTGTATGTGTTTTACATTAAATAAATCAAGATACTCTTGTGGGGTTTCACATGACTGGAACATGGTTTGATGTTCCTTACTGGGTCTCCAAATAAAAATGCTCTCTATTTTTATAAACAGGGGTGACTCACATGTTAGTTAATAGGTAGGGGAAACCATGTGGAAAAAAATGGGATTCTAAATATCTATTATGATAACATCTACACAGTTAGAGTACGGTTTACCAAATCATGTGGCATAACCATCTAAGCTTTCCTAATCACATAAATTTGATTTTCTAAAAAACATAATCATAGATTGTTAGGTTATTGTCAACCCATATCCTCTCTAGTTCATTTTACCAACCCTTGATCACACACAATGAATTATCTAACTTCTAGTATGATTTTGATCTCTCTCTCGACCAATTCCTTGTGCATTCTTGAGGTAAATCACTCTTTCTTGTTTTTTCTGTACTCTTCTGTATCCTTCATTCTTCAACCAATAATTTTTAATCATCCATGAACCCAAATATTCATGGTTGAAAGATATGTGGTTTGGGATTTGTTATAATAGAAATATTTAGTTATTTTCTATTTGTAGATCATGTATCCATTCTTTTTTGATATTTTCATTCTTGAAGGAATTTTTTTTTCTGATTTGGTTCCACCTGATTGGTGTAGGTTTTTTTAATTTCATCTAACTAACAGATCACTGAGTTTTGGGTTATTTAAAATTCCTTTATTTTTTAAGATAAATATATTTTTTATAGCCATAGTGGATTTCATAATTATGCCATAGATTTTATTACTATGAATAATGATTTTCTATTTATTTTTCTCTTTACTGAAGTTAGGTTGAATTCAATGTAAGAACCCAAATCTTCTATTCAGGTATGTATTTGTTTTTTTGTAGTTTTTTAGAAAAGGGGAGTTTTTGGAAATTTTTGAAGTACATGTCGTGTACTTTTCGAGTACACACTGTGTACTCGGTTACCGCAGGTAGCCGTGTGATGGCCGTGTAGTGGCCTTGCACACGGCCATGTGGGGTGAACTGGAGGCCCCCTAATGCAGAGTACGAAAACAGCAAGTACACTCCGTGTACTCTAAAAATACATGTTGTGTATTATGTTTTTTTTCATTAAATGCACCAAGGTCATGTCTGACGGATAGAACTGACTCCTTCTAGGTCTGGTTTGTCCAAGAGCAAGGGTATGGCCACAAAACATCTCTGATCCCCTAATCGAGCACCCGTTCTCTGAATCGACAGCCGTCGATTGCGTTGGAATCGCCTCAGTAAGTTCTTCCTCATCCTAGAGCTTTGTTTTCTGATTCCTCCTCTTTATCAAGTAATCCTCCATTGAACGTTTTAGATGTTTTTGTAGATATTCGGCATTCTAAGGAGTTTCAATCTTTGAAGTTAAATTATATTGATCTTCTAACCCCATGGTAGGTGGTTTGTACCTTTTTGTATGAATTCTTTTAGTTTTATGTGCAAATTCTCCCAATACCCATGAACGGGGTATTGCGAATTTACCATCTTATCCCTATGGTTTATCTTCTATGATGGTAAGCCTGAGTAGATGATAATTGATTGTGAATAGGGTGAATTTTTGTGCTTTGGATGTATTTCCCATGCATGTTTTTGCCTATTTTGACCTTTGGGTTTTGTTTTCCTGTTAGGCTACTATTTGCTTTCCCATGCCTAGTATTGTAGGATGGTGTGACTATTTTCATGTTATGCTGTTGTGCTTTATAATTCTATCCAAATAGTTCTTGAGGTTTACTCGGGCCGATATGTGATTCTATACATGCATGACTTACACAAGGCCGTGAGAACCTGGTGTATAGACCATAGGGAGAATTGACGTTAAGGGCTTCTCCAGAGTGTCTTTATAATTATTTGATGTGAGACAACATGGGGAATTGACATTGAGTGCTTCCCCAGAGTGTCTGTAGATCATCAATGCGGGCCACGGGGGGAATTGACGTTGAGTGCTTCCCTAGAGCACCTTCAGTACGATACGAGACTATAGGGGGAATTGACGGTGAGTGCTTCCTCAGATAGTATATACTTTAGCTAAACCAGAGGGGTGAGACTATGTGTGCTGCCCAGAGGGTTGCTTGTACATGGTAGGAAGGACCACAGGGGATAAGTTATGGGTAATTCCCAGAGGGTTACATGTTGTGTTATCTATTTTTCTTTTGCATGTTGTGTAGTGTTTGAATACTTAAAATTGTGGATTTTTTACTTCTTAGTGCTTTCCTGTTTACTTCTTTCTATACTTTTACCTACCATATACTCATTGACTGTTAGGCACAGATATTTGGGTGGTTGCCTACTGAGATTTATTCTCACACCCTGTTTGGGTCATGATTTTGGGCCCAAATAGATTATATTGTTGCAGGTATAGACAAGGGAAAGCGCCCTTCTACTTCAGGTACATGACTTGCTGTGGAGCTGGGGAGCATGGGACCAAGCTATGGATTACGATGCAGAGGAGTTTATCTAATTTCTTTTTCAGTTTGGTTTAGCACTATTGTATTCCAGCATTTTGACTTGTTTGGATGTCTTTCTAGACTTACGTATCATGAATCATCTTATATGTGTGTTCTCAAATTTATACATTCAGTCTTCTGATGTTACTGCTGTATGCTATTATTACTGCTTCTTCTCTTGTATGTATTTGTTTACTTCCATTGCGTACTCTGCCAATGAGGACATAGTTTCCACACTATCACACCCAAGGACCTCACTACTAGTCAGCAACCTTTGGAGTTTGGGAAAATGCGCTTGAGGCCATGTGACTAGCTAGGTATGGGGCGCCTTTGGGTGGATTCTAGAACAGGGATGTTATAAAGTGGTATCAGAGGAATTCTTTTCACTTGACTTAATATTTGAAGCATATAGCCAGGTATAGGATGAAATAGTTACTTTCTAATAAGTTGTGCCCAAGAGTAGCTAACCCGTGTATAGGGAAAATCAAATCTACCTCATTTAGTGCGATGTTTCTAGTTTGCAATTTAAAGATGATTTGATTTTCACTGTTAGGTTACTCACATGTATTGTGTGGTTATCATTGATATTGTTGAGGTTCTATTTCTGTCGCAACCCGATGAGATGAGGGTATGCTATCTCAAGCATCATATTGGAACTTGATAGAATTCACATACCATGAATTTTTTTCCATTCCATCTAGGATGAATTAGTGATTGCATGTTGTTTTGATTGATGATGTGTAAAAATATGCATGTTGTTTTGATAGTTTCTTTGATAAAAATACCTGTTGTTTGATAGGGTATTGTTTGTGTAGATGTTTTATTGAATAAACGCCAAACGTTGGATCTTGAGGTGTTATGGGCCCTCATAGACCTGAATTTGGTGGATCATTGCTTTGTTTTCCTTGATATAACTTGTATAAGATGCCAAACTTTGATTCGTGGGGAGTATGGGCCCTCACGGATCGGAATATAGCACTTTCAATTATCGTTTCAGTTTTTTTTTGGGTTCCAGAGTAGTTTTTGAGGATTACTGTCTGAAAAAACCCAGAATACATGCCGTGTAATGTTAAGTACATGCCATGGGTTCTTCTGTTCAGGAAGAAACAATTTTTCTTAATTACATGCTGTGTACTCTACGTACACGGCTTGTAGTCTCTGACCGTGCCGTAGGCCATGTGGGTAGAGACACGGGATGAGGAATTCCTTACAAAAACACACCATGTATGATTTGAACACTCCATGTACTGTAATCCTAAGAACCTGGCTGTGTAGCTAGAAACACGGGATGACGTAGTCTCTTCTTCTACACGCTGTGTCAGATTTGAACACACTGGGTAGTCTAACCTAGGTATTCGGCCATGTCACAAACAACATGGGTCAGTGTTATCCCTTCAAGAACACACCGTGTCTGTTCAAAACACTCCTTGTAGTGTGAGTCGTGTGTCAGGCTATGTGACTAACAACACAGGCTGGTAAAGCTTGTCTAGTACACACCGTGTCTGCCATGAACACAACGTTTAGTCTTTTCTTAGAGATCCGTTTATCTTAACCATGTAAAAGTAATCGATCAGGGGACGATGATTCATGTACAAAATATGTGTTAAAACAACACGTCGTGTGTCTGGGGTGTTACACAACCAGTTTAGGCAAGAGTACATGTCCATGTAAATGACTTAAGGGAACACACTGTGTAGGAAAAGTACACGCCGTGTAGTCATGTTTTGTAAAACATGAATGCTTTATTTGTCTTGTTACCTTATTATGCTTATAGTTTTTAGTCCTTGTTGATCATGATCTAAGGTGTGCACTTAACCTTGCAGAGTCATGCCACCGAGATGTCCTCCAGTTGTACGCCAGTTTCCGGGCGGTGATCAGACACCAGACATGGCCAATTAGGGACTTCCCATAGATCCTTCTATTCTGTCAGTCTTGGAAGCAGTAGTTATACCTCTTACTGGTGCTAATGAAAAGTTCAGGGAAGGATTCATGAGGATGATGGAGACCTTTCATGGAGCGATGTCTTCTGCCCCGTTGAGGGATGATTTGACGTGGGTCTTCCAACAACAGAATCCTCTCACTTTTTCAGGGCATGGTGGACCCTAGGCTACAGAGTCATGGATAGAAGCCATGCTCATGATCATTGAGCATCTAGAGTTGCCTCTAGAGAGGATAGTCATGCTCGCTACCTATATGCTACGGGATTCCACTAAGAGATGGTGGGATGTGATCTCACAGGCGGGTCATCAGCAGGTTATGCCTTGGGAGGAGGTCCAATGCATCTTCTATGACTACTTCTATCTGAAGACCCTGAGGGCCAACCGAGCCCGGGAGTTTATGAGTCTGAAGCAGGGTCCTCTTTCTGTTATGCAGTATTTCTCTTGTTTCACTGATCTTCAGTATTTTACACCTATATTGGGAGGAGATGGATTATTTTTGGAAAAAATGTTTGAGGATGGCCTCTGACAGGACATCCTCTCTTAGGTGAATATCTTCAGGTTGACTTCTGTCTCTTCCATAGTCAACCAGGCAATTATCACAGAGCGGAATCTGAAGGAATCCAGTGTTTTGATCTAGTGAGAATCAACATCCAGAGTTAGTGCTTCGCCACCAGATGGTTGGAAGCGCCGCAGGGAGACTACACAGGGATATCTAACTAGGCGGGATGCATCTTCTGGAATCCAGATGGTGTGCTACCAGTGTGGAAGGGCTATACATACAAGGTCGCAGTGCTAGAGAGACCTAGTGGTGTGACAGTATTGCGGTAACATACATCATCTTCAGCGCTTCTGTCAATCTTCTCAACAGCAGCTGGTGACAGGAGTTCTTCTATGACTCCACGTTCAGGAGAAACACCACCAGTTTCTCAGCACTCAGGGAACTGGAGTTCTTCTGGCTGTTCATGCCAAGGTGGAGGTCTTGGCCATGGTGGTCAGTTGCCATTATTTCGGAGATAGTATTTTGGATCAACTCAGAGTGGTTAGGCAGGGTCATAGGGCTGCAGAGCAGGCTAGACCTTTGTAGTGGAGCAAACCCAGCAGGAGCATGATCCCAAACCTTCTACAATTCGAGGTATGATCTTTATTGCCTCAGTTTTATCTTCATCTCTTTTAAATACAGGGGATTCTCATAGCTTCATATCTGTTACTATCACAGAAATCCTTAGTCTCTGCATATTTTATTCTACTGATATATTTATGTTAGACACTCCATTGGGAACTAGAACAGATAGTGTAGAATAGTGAAAGGAGTTCCCTCTAGAGGTTGGTGGGTGTCCCTTACTTAGGAATCTCTATTTCCTAGAGATGATAGGCTATGATTTCATTCTTGGAATGGACTGGCTAGTCCTCTTCCAGGTAGTCGTCGATTGTTATTGCTGCAGGGTGAGTTTTGTATCACCAGAAGGTGAATCATTTCTTCATAAGGGAAAGTGGGATGTCCAGGCGAGCAGAGTGGGTCCAGAGCATCATGGGTTGGGAGAAGTTACAGCCTAGATTACTAGTATTTATCTGGATGACTAGGGGAATTCACAGTTAGACTTTCTTCTAGTGTTGTATTGATTTAGGGATGTCTTTCCAAAGGAAATTTCATGTTTTCCACCAGAGCGTGAGGTAGACTTTTCTATTAAGCTTGTGCCAAGAGCAGCACTGGTGTCTATTCCTCCTTATAGGATGGCCACACCTAAGTTGTAGGAGGTCAAGAAGCAATTGGAGGAGTTGCAGGAAAATGGTTTCATCTAACCCAATACTTCTCCTTGGGGTTCACCTATACTATTTGCAAAGAAGGTAAACGGTACCCTCAGGCGTTTTGTGGATTATCAGAAGCTGAACCTATTGATGGTTAATAATTGATATCCATTACCTAGTATTGATGATCTCATTGATCAGTTTTGAGGAACCTGGGTGTTCTCAAAGATTTACTTGAGGTCTGGTTATCATTATTTGCACATTAGACCATCATATATACCTCTTACAGACTTCTAGAGTAGGTATGGCCTATACAAGTATACGGTTATGTCGTTTGGTCTCATGAAGGCGCCTGCATTTTTCACGGCACTAATGAACTGAGTGTTCCATCCATACTTGGATTTCTTCATGGTGGTCTTCATGGATGATATATTGGCGTACACTCACACTTGACAAGACCATTCTACCCATCTTGAGATAGTTTTGAGTACACAGAGAGAGCATCAATTATATTCTATGCTCTCAAAATGTCACTTTTGGATGAATCAGATTCTCTTCTTGGGTCATGTTGTCTTTGAGACAGGAGTATCAGTAGACCCGGATAATGTTAGAGTAGTATTTTCCAGGGAGTCGTTGAAGATCATCTTTGAGGTGCGGAGATTTCTAGGGCTGGATGGATACTACACACATTTTATACAAGACTTTTCATGCTTAGAAGCACCGCTAATGAGTTTGACTAAGAAGTGTGTGAAGTTCCTGTGGTCATATTCTTATAAGTCAGCCTTTCAGAAGATGAATGAGAGGTTGACTTCAACACCGATACTAGTATTTCCAGATCTAGGCAACAGATATACTGTTTATTGTGATACTTTAGGTATCGGGATGGGATCTGTGCTTCTGAAGTGTGATGGAGTTGTTGCGTACGAGTCTCGGCAGTTAAGGCCACACAGGAAGAATTACCCGACGCACAATCTGGAGCTGGTAACTTTTGTTCATGACTTACGCTGTTAGAGACATTACCTTCTGGGAGAGAATTTTTTTGTTTTCACCGACCACAAGAGTCTCAAGTACATCATCACTCAGCATGATCTGAATTTGTGACAGTGAAGGTGGG
Source organism: Viscum album (assembly GCA_963277665.1). NCBI lineage: Eukaryota > Viridiplantae > Streptophyta > Magnoliopsida > Santalales > Viscaceae > Viscum > Viscum album. The sequence continues at coordinate 122,485,278 of OY728138.1, read as the reverse complement.
TTCAGTACATTCAATCTTTTGACTTTGATCTTGCCTATATGCCTGGGAAAGGCAATGTAGTGGATGATGCATTGAGCATGGGGACTCAGATACAGTCAGTTTGGGAAGCCATCAGTGAGGGGAAGCTTATGGGTCTATTCTCTGAGATGCATTTTGAGGTGCATGATAGATAGGGGAAGACTTTCCTTTCTTATGTAGCTGTTACCTATACCCTTCTTGATTGAGTACGAATGAGACAACTATCAGATTCTGAAGGCCATGTCCTATGAGAGAATGTGTCAGGAGAGGACCCTATTCCTCGATGGACCATAGGCGAGGATGAGATCTTGTGTTTCTAGGGGCACATATGGGTTTTAACAGACATACGCGAGGAGCTGTTGAGGGATTTTCATTCCTCGGATTGGGCAGTTCATCCTGGGGTCACCAAGATGTATCGTGGTCTACACTGCCAGTATTGGTGGACAGGTATGAAGAGGGACATTGCTGGTTTTTTCATGTGGTGTTCTTCTTGTCAACAGGTGAAGGTGAAGCATTAGTGACCAGCATGGCTTTTACAGTAGTTAACCATTCTCGAGTGGATGTGGAATGACTTCGTGATGGACTTCATGACCAGTTTTCTGAGGTCTCCTCGAGGGAATGATGTAGTTTGGGTTTCATCGATAGAATTATAAAGGTTTCTCACTTCTCGTCGATCTAGGAGACCATCAGTGTTGATGATCTAAGCGGTGGAAAATCTGAGAGATTGTATGTCTACATGGAGTTCCACACTCCTGTGTTTCAGACATGGATGCACGTTTTACTTCTCAGGTCTGGCAGGGGATTCAGAAGGCATTGGGTACACAAGTACTTTTGAGTACGACTTACCATCCCCAGACAGATGGTCAGTCTGAGCAAAAGATTTATGTGCTTGAGGACATGCTCTAAACATGCATTCTGGATTTTGATTGTTCTTGGGAGAATCATATCCCTATTGTTGAGTTTTCTAACAACAATAGATTTCAAGAAACTATTCAGATGACACCTTTTGAGGCTTTGTACGGTAGGCCATGCCGATCACCTTTATGTTGGCTGGAGGTAGGAGAGGCAACTTTTCTGGGACCTCGTATTTTTTAGGAATCCACAGATCATATAGAGTTGATTCGGAATAGGATGGCTACTGCACAGTCACGTCAGAAGTCTTATGTTAATCAGCATAGATGACCTCTGGAGTTCGAGGTCGGGGAACAAGTTTTCCTGCATGTCACACAGAGGTTGGGACACTAGAGGATTATAAGAAATGGTAAGCATTCACCAAGGTACGTCGGGCTCTTTGAGGTGTTGGAGACGGTTGGGCCTACTTCATATTGGTTGCAGTTATCTCATAGGTATTGGGCTATGCACGATTTTTTTCACGTCTCTTAACTCTGACATTACTTTTCAGACCCGTCTCATGTCTTTCAACCTGAGGAGTTTGAGATTGAAGTGGATGCGTCATTTGAAGAGAATCCTATCTAGATTTTTGATCAAAATACGCAGGTTATATATGGCCGATCTTTTCCTCTAGTACGGGTGCTATGGAAGCATAGGCAAGTTCAGGACGAGACTTGGGAGAGGGAGGCTGATGTACGATCACGGTGTCCAGAGCTGTTCGGGGTTTCTTCTAATACGACACATTGGTAGGGAAATTCGGGGACGAATATCTTTAAGGGGGGAAGTTTGTAAGAACCCAGATATTCTTTTCAGGTATGTTTTTCTTTTTTCTATAGTTTTTTTTGAAAAGGGAGTTTCGGGAAATATTTGAAGTACACGCCGTGTAATTTATGAGTACATACAGTGTACTCGGTTACCACGGGTAGCCGTTTTCTAGTCGTGTAGTAGAATTGCAGACGACCAAGTGGGGTGACCTGGAGGCTGCCTAATGTGGAGTACAGAAATAGCAAGTACACACCGTGTACTCTAAAAGTACACACCGTATATTTTGTTTTTTTTTCATTAAATGAATTGGGGTCGTGTTTGATGGACATAACCGATTCTTTCTAGGTCTGGTTTTCCCGAGAGTGAGGGTATAGCCGTGGAACTTCTCCGAGCCCCCAATCAAGCACCCGTTCTTCGAATCTACGACCATCGATTGCATTGGGATCACCTCGGTAAGCTCTTCCCTCTCATAGAGCTTCGTTTTCTAATTCCTCATATTTATCATGTTATCTTCCATTGAACATTTTAGAAATTTTTGTAGATCTTCAGAGTTCTAAGGAGATTCAAGATTCTATGTCCAAGTATATTGATCTTTTAACCCCAAGGTAGGTTTCATGTTCCTTTCTATAGGAAGTCATTGTGTTTTACGTGAAAATTCGCCCAATACCCTTGAACAGGGTATTGTGCGTTTACCGTTTTAGCCCTATGGTTTCTTTTATAGGATGGTATGTCTGAGTATATGATAATTGATTGTGAATAGGGTGAATTGTTGTGCTTTGTATGTAATTCCCATGAATGTTTTTGCATGTTTTGACCTTTGGGTATTTTGTGCCTGTTAGGCTACTGTTTACTTTCACATGCCTAGTGTTGTAGAATGATGTGACTATTGTCCTGTTATGCTCTAGTGCTCAAGTAGTTCTTGAGGTTTACTTGGGCCGAACGTGATGCTATATGTGCTTGAATTACACAGAGCTGTGATATCCTAGTGTATAGACTGTAGGAATAATTGACGTTGAGGGCTTCTCCAGAGTGTCTTTATAATTATACGATGCGAGACCATAAGGGGAATTGACATTGAGTGCTTTCCTAGTGTGTCTGTAGTTCCTTGATGCAGGCCAGAGGGGGAATGGACGATGAGTTCTTCCCCATAGTGACTTTTGTTTGATATGAGACTATCGGGGTAATTGACGGTGAGTGTTTCCTCAGAGAGTCTATACTTTAGCTGAATAAAGGGGTGAGACTATGTGTGATGCCCAGAGGGTTGCTTGTAATTGATAGGTAGGACTAGAGGGGATATGATCTGGGTATTTCCTTTTGGGTTACCTATTGTGTTATCTATTTTTCTGTTGCATGCTGTGTAGTGTTTGAATGCTTAAAACTGTGGATTCTTTACTGCTTAGTGCTTTCTTGTTTACTTATTTCTATACTTTTACCTGCCATATACTCACTGATTTTTAGGCACAGATCTTTAGGTGGTTGCCTACTGGTATTAAGACTCACACCCTATTTGGGCCATGTTTTTGGGACCAAATAGATTATATTATTGCAGGTATAGACAAGGAAAAGTTCCCTTCTACTTCAGGTACATGACTTGTTGTGGAGCTGGAGAGCATGTGTCCAAGCTATGACATGCGATGCTGAAGAGTTTATCTGCTTTCTTCTGCACTTCGGTTTAGCTCTTTTTTATTCCTGCATTGTGACTTGTTTGGCTGTTTTCCTAGACTTATCTATCATGAATCATCTTATATAAGTGTTATCTAGTTTATACATTCATTCTTCAGCTCTTACTGTTGTATGCTATTATTACTGCTTCCTCTCTTGTATGTATTTGTTTACTTACACTGCGCACTCTGACAATGAGGGCATAGTTTCCCCAATATCACACCCAAGGCCCTCGCTGCTAGTCGGTAGCCTCTGGAATTCGGGGAAATGCACTTGAGTCCATGTGACCAACCAGGTACGAGGCGCCTCAGGGTGGCTTCTAGAACCGGGACGTTACATTCAAAATATTCCAAAAAAATATAAATTGATTTTTAAATATAGATTGTAATGACTATGGGAATTTTACCTAGTTTGGGTCTTATAATATCAAAAAATTTGGTTTTCAAGGAATTTATAAAATATATTCTTTTGTATTAGAATTTTAAAGTATTTGAATGAAAAATTAAATTGGTCCTTTAATTATAATTAATAATGATTTTATATGGATTGGATTTAATGTGTGTTTTTAAAAGGATATTTCAAATGGTGGAAAGTGATTTTGAATTATGAGTCAATTTTTAAAAATTCAAATTGGGAACTTTAGAAAATATATTTTAATGGTGATCATAAGATCAATAGTTGTGCCCCTGGTTTTTTATTATGATTGAAATATATTATGGACATTGAGTGATATTTTTTATATTATTTTTGGTATCAAAGTTGTGAAGTGGATATTTCAAAATAATGTAATGTTGGTTAGATGATGTTTACTTACTATATTTAAAATACTAATTTAGATATATATGATTTTCACATGATTCAACTATTTTCTCCCCTCTATTGACTTATTTATTTGAAATCTAAGGTTACTAATTTAAAGATCTACACTAGTGATACACTATCATAGATTTCACACTTTATAGTTCCCTAGGGATGATTCTGTTCTACCAAGGGTTACCTCTTGATGATACAAAGAGGGAGATCCATGGTTGAGTGCATTTATGTTCATCTAGGGTTGGTCATCTCTATTTTAGTAGGTTCATAAGCTTCTTATAGTATCATTCACGTTATAACCTAGATAATTTCCCATAACACTTAAATCATGTTGAGGATTATATCGGGGGTCCCATTCCTTTCCTTATTTTTATCCTCTATCTCTTGATTTGGTTATTCATACTAATCTATTCAGTTTTTTTTCATTTATTCCCCAATGATATCATGGTTCTTATATGTGTTTATATTTCATTTTAGTTATAGTTCTGGTTTACATTAAATTTTAATTTTAATTTTTTTGAAGTGTGATCTAAATGGAATGTGATGTGTATTTCATATAAAAAATTGAGAAATGTTTTTGGGAAAAGAAATGGTATTTTGGGATTATTTTTCTAAAATTAATAAAGGATCGTCATCCAATTGAATAAAAAAGATCTATTAAAATTCATTGGTTTTACTCTTCTAGATTTAGAGAAAGGGAGGTTCTAAAAATGTTATTTTTGGATGTCATTTGGTTTCATCTTACCCAAAAGAGATCTACCTAATTTCAATTAATATTTCATAATAGAATTAATGAAATTCATTTTTATTGTAATTTTAAAAAATCATTTGTGGTATCCAATAGATTAGTTTATCTTGCACTATGAATACACTTATGGGTGTATGTATCTCACATGGTTTTATTCTAGATACCCTTGTTATTATCTATTATGATATTTGTATTTAGGTTGGTCTGATGATGGATGGTGTGGAATTCCATGAGTTGATATGGGATAAAAGGAGGTAGTTGTTAGTTGTTTTGATTCAGTCTTATTTTGTATATCATATATCAATGTTATCAGACTAAATCAATTTTTAGTATATGTTATATACATGTAGTTTTCATTATGATTAATTTAATAATTGTCATAATTAATGAATTATTATTATTATTATTAATATGTAATATTAATTTATTTGGTTGTTTCATTAATATATAAACTTTTTTTTCTATTTACATGATGGCCTATTTTATATAATCCAAATGTTTATATTCTGTTAATGAATTCATGGATTTTATTTTTATTATTTCATGTATTAAACCAATCCTTGATGTGTTTTCTTGATACCAACATAATACTACTAGCCTGTGGGGATTAGGGATACCCTTCGATGTTAGTAATGTCTTAAAAGAAGTGAAATTTCAAGTCAACTCAAACCAGTTCATTGAAAATGTTATGAAAGAATTGGTTTTTCAAAAGCCTATATTATTAAAGACCACTCTTATTTAATAGAAAGCTTTAAAATCATAGAAATTGGAATATTATAACTCTGTTGGTAGGTGTTGGTAGATTAAAATTGTTATCTCTTAGTCAGGTCCTCGAATGTCCATTAGTATTTTGGATATGGAACAAGATGTTTCATTCATTTCAGGTTATTCTTGATGTGGTTTGATCTTATATCAGGGTATATTGACCCCCATTGAGTATATCAGTTATTAAGGGGTCCTCAAGGAGTTTTTGGGTAGAATACAAAGAATAATTATAGATACAAGGTGGTATCACATTTATTATAACCCCATATAATGCACATTCGGATTGCTCTAAGGAAATTATAGAGCACAATGCATAATTGGTTTACATTTTTTAAACTCATGCAATGAAATCATACATAATTCGACATCCATACTAGATATTATAATTTGGATTCCTTAGACATTTAATTTACTCTAATAGTGATTACAATTAGTGTTGGGTTTTTCAATTCTGTCTTATTGTGAATTCATGTTATTACATAATGTTCTGATTTATGAATTATGAATTTTTGTTTGAAATCTTTTTTTAAGCAAACTGGTTTAATGTTTTTGTATTTTTTTATGGATAGAAATGGGTATATATGGGTGATTTTTTTTATAAAACTAATTTTTTATTGTGTCGAAATATATTTTCGTTCTAATTATATGTTTTGAAAGTTATAACTCTATGTATTTCATTTTTATTTGTTTATGAATGTTCTTATTGTTTTAGAAAAGATATTATTAGTATCGAATCTTCCCATGATTTTATCATAATAGTAGATCTAGAACATTTCTTTCTCAAGGAATTATTGAGTCACTATCCAACCCGCTGTAATGATCATGGAACTTTGGAGATAATGAATTGGATTGTATTTTTTTAAGAAATCCTTCAAATTGAGTTTTCTGAAGTTGTCTTGCATATAACATAGATAAGGTAGAATATTTAATTTATGGTTCATTCATGTTTTGACTATAATTAATTTAGTATATTTATGGGGTTTTTGTTGTATTCATTAATGGATTCTTTTATGAGCACTTATTTTTGAGTTGTTGATAACTTTTATTTTCTTATGCATATATGGTTAATCGTGTCTCTAAAGGATTGTATGTGATTTAGGATTTGGTTAAGGATAAATGGATTCAATAAAAATGGATTTTTGTTTTGGGTGGCATAGAAAAATGTGGAAAATATTGAGATAATAGGATGGATGGGGTTGTTTTTATCTTGTTGGGTTTACTGTGAGATGTTGGTCTTGGTATGAGGTCCTAGATCAGCCCTTCCACTCAGTTTTGTGACCTAATGTTAGATAACATGTCATTTCTCATTGATTTATATTTTATATTGAGGTTTATTTCCATTTGTTTATTATATGTAGTATGTTGGGTGATGGTTCTTTGTGTTTTATTTGTTCTCATTTGATTTTAATTCCTTTTGGGATGTGAGGTTGATTCTTGAAAGATTATTATGGTTTATTGAAGAATATTTTTCCATTGGGTACTAACTAGTAGCATGTTTTATTTAGTGTCATTTTAGTACCATGAGATTTTATCCTATACCTCACCACTTTGGAGAAATTAAAAATTGTGAGGAGGCCTATAATAGTTCATTGGATTCTGAGAATTCTTTTCAAATGGTTATTAATTGTATTTTTCATGTAGAATATTGATTATGTCTTAGAATAGGATCTATGTATTTAAGAAGTTGAGTTTTTAAGTCTAATGTTGTATATAGGCATCATTAAAAATTTATGTCCCCTCCTGCCTCTTATATAGGGGTTGACGATTTTAGATTTCCTTTTCATTAACTTTTATAAATGAAATTCTAGAGACAGAAACTAATATGGTCGCGAGAATTGTGACAGACCCGTGTTACTATTTTTTGTATATACTTTATACTAATTTAATATATTTTGATTTTTGAAGAGTTTTGGAATTAAAATTGATAAATTTAAATGTTTCTCTTCAGATATGTGGTAATTTTTTAATTTTATAAAACCATGTGGGTTTGAAGGTAAACCATGAATAACACTCTAACTAGGTTTATCATGGATGGTACATGCTTCTCCCAACTATTTGGGGACACTAATAGGGTTTCTCATGGGATTATAGTGTTGCATTGAAATTTTGAAATATTTTTTTGGGAAACCATGTAGACAAACCATCTAACTGTGCAACTCTCTTCTAGTAGAAATTTCATGGTCGGCATGTAGTTCACTAAATTGTGCAGCTGGACAAATGAATACTTCCCAAAATCTTTTAAAGGATAATTTTTCAAAAAATACCCATGTACAATTTTTACATTCTTGGCCAAACCATCCCCTATATTTCATTTTTATGATCCTTGATCATGATTTAGGTATCTCTTATTCCCTTCCTCCTTGATTTTGAGTAGTTCATCCACCAATTATGTTATTTAAACCACACTTATTCTTAAAAATAACATTTTTCAAAGATCCACTCATATGTTTTAAATCCTTATAGTAATATTGGATATATTTTGGTTCAAGGATTGGGTTCATGTTCTTTATTCATGTATATAGGTTTATAGAGGATTTCTCTTTTCTTTTTTAGCTTTCACTATTTAAGGTTGATGCTTTTAATATGGGTTTTCTTGGTTTTTGGTAGTTTTTTTTGTGAATTTCATATAATTAGAAATTACATTATTGATTATTGTTTTCATATTCCACATTTTTTTAAATTAAATCTTAATATGATAGTCTTAGGTCATTTTGAGAAATGTTCAATGGATTTTATTACTGGGCATAAATTTTATCTAATGTTTTTTCTCATTTTTTTAAGTGATGTTGGATAGAAATTATTTGTGAAAATTATTTTATGACTTGCTTAATGTGGATTTTAATTATTATGGGAATTTGAGCACATTTTGGTCTCAGAATGGGTAAAATTTTGTTTTTTAAGGAATGTTCAAATTATGAGTTGGTTTTAGAAACATTCAAACTATTTGAATAAAAAAATTAAATTTCTCCTTTAATAAATTTGAAATGTGGTTTCACATGGATTGTTTTCAAATGGGTGTTTTAAAATTGTGATTTTAAATGGTGGATAATGGTACAACATTCAAAGTCAATTTTTAGAAACAAAAATTTGGAACATCATAAGATATATTTTCATTATGAGCATGAGAACCTTGATTATTCCTCTAGTTTTTATTGTTTTTGATGTAGATTATTTCCCCGTAGGGTATGTTGCATTCTATTTATAATTTGAATATATGTGAGTGTATTTACTTACTCTAAGAGTGTTGGATGTGATATGATGATTACATATTATGTTTAAAATACTAATATATGAATATTTATGATTCACACATGATTGGATTTTTTTTGACCTATACTGATTGATTTTATGTGTAACCAAGGTTGCTAAGAATTATATCCGGATGAATGATATACTATTTTAGATTATAAACAAGTGTGATCCCTAATAATGATACTATACTACTTTGGGTAACCTCCATGTTATATCTAGATGGTAAACTAGGGTTGAGGGTAGTTAAACTCACATAAATTCAACCAACCCCATTTTAGTTTATTTGTATTCTAGTTCTAATACCATTCAGTATAAAACTAATTGAGTTGGATATGATGCTTATAGCCCATTAATTATTATAGAAGGGGCCATTTATTTTCCATGGTTTTACACCAAATATCTTTATTTTGGTAAAATGACACAACTTTTTTAGTGGTATTTTATTTTATTTTCTTCCGTGTTAATATATTTGTGTCTTTATGTGATTATATTAAATTTCAACTATGGTTTTTTTCTACATTAAAATTGATTAACCAATTAGTTTGTAATTGTGATTTATAAGTAAATTATTTTTGTTTCATATAAAAAAATCTAAAATGCTTTTGGAAATAAGAAATGTATTTGGTTAGATTTTTATAAACATAATAAAAAATATCCTTCACTTGGTTTAAAATTTTTCTACTAAAAGGAATTAGTTACACACTTATCATCACAATGAAAATAAAGGTTTTATAAAGATAATTATAATAAGTTTCTTTCTAAATCTTAGCATCATTTGAAAAACCATTTTTTATTTACATTTCAAATCATCATTCAAGAAATTTATTTTGAAAGGATTTGTACAAACTCATTGGTGGAATCCTAATTGGATTATTTGGACCACAACATGTGTTTACCAATGAGTCTATATAGTTCACATGTTATTATTTCAATTTCGCATGCTAATATCTCTAATTTGATTAATATTCAGGTATGTTAGATGATGGATGGTACTGGATGTGATGAGTAATTTTTTTACATAGAGGCGGTCGGTAGAGGTTCATATTTGGTTATATTTTTGGACATTAGGTGTTAGCCTATTCAACCGAACTCTTTATTTTGGTTTCTGTAATATATTTGGTGCTATACTTGTTTTTAATATGTGATTTCATTAAATTTATGGGTTATTATTATTTTTATCTCTACATATTACTCTATTTTTTGTTTCATTAATATTGAAACTTTTTGTTATATTTTTATAGAGGTACATTATATAGACATTTCATACCAGATTCTTAGTAATGTTTTTTTATTTTAAATAAAATGGTGAAACTATCACAAATTGTGTGTGTTCTTGGTACCCAAGAACATGTTTCTAGTCGGGTGTATATGGAATTCCCACTGTTCCATGTTGAAGGTTAGGATGAGTGATGTGGTGGTTTAGCTCTAGGAGGTTCTTCACATTTACCAACTGTTTTAAATAAACATTGGTATAGGATATAACTATACCAATAATTTTTTTGAAACTATTGGTATAGAATATACCGATCCTATCAATTTTTTAAAGAATTAGTATAATTATTTTATTCTAATGGTTTTAAAAAATTGTCGGTATATGTATTATCATATACCAAAAATTTTATGTAATGTTTGTCAAGGATAATTGAACCTATAATAATGCAGAATGATCCCTTACGATGTGAAATCTCTAACTTCTATATATGTATTTTCTTCTTCTACCATAATTCCCATCATTAGCCTTGTATTTTTGATCAATTTCATTTATTTTTTGGTAAAATCTTCAAGTAATATTGGCCCCCTTCATAATATCCCTTTTTTTATTGTCTTTTTTTTATTTTAAACCTATAGATCACAATGGCGATATAGTGTTTCATTCTATATGAATTTCAATGAGGGCATATTATTTACCAACTTCATAAACATTATCCAACAACTATAATTGTTTTATTAAAGTAAAAACGTTGGGCAACATTGGATTCATTATTTTTGGTAGGCATTTCTTCATACCTCTTTTTTACATATGCATGACTATTTTCATTAATTTAATTTTTATCTATATAGATTATATTTTTACTACTAATTACCATGAAATGGTGATAGTTATATCCATTATTTACATTGATTTTATTATGATAATTTTCTATTATTCCAAGAAAATGAACTAATTAAAATTTTAAAATAATATTTCACATAAAAAATTGATACAATGTAATTTTATTATAAAATAATTTACATTATTTCTATAAATTTATTATGATGTGTTATAAACAATGAATTTCTTATTTTTCATCATTTTTTAAAATACTAAGAATTTATTAATTAATATTAATGTCTTTGGTGTTAGTTGATGTTGTGAATTGTAATATATTATTTGTAAATATCACAATAATGGCGTGTTAACATGAATTTTTTAGATTGATACAAATTTAAAAGTTTCTTTATTTTAAATTTCATGAACTATTTATAGTTTGAAATAAACATTGAATTATATTTTATTAATAAAAGAGTTTTATTTTGATTAATATCATTAATTTTATTTATTGGTGTAATAAATTTTATTTAAATAGTGAATACCTTTTGAAATGTTAAAGTGGTGAAAAATATTTATGAATATGGACATAATGTTAATGAAGGTACTTTCTTTGTTATGTGGAATAATTTTATTCTTTAATAAACAATATTCATTATAAAAACATAATTGAGGAATATATTGTTAAATATATATAATGGTTGGTGGTCTCAAACCTTAGAGATATATTTTCATGTTTGTAATGATAATCTATATACTTCCCTTTAACTTAACTGCCATATTTGACCTCTATTTAACCATTTTCTCCTGGATTTACTATCATTATCCAAATTGAAGTTGTATATTAATATTATATTTGGTTCAATTTTCTAATCATTTAGGAGGGTATACAATGCATAAATTGACCAAAACAATTTATATAAAATTTTCAAAAACCAAATATATATATTTATTATTTTTTAGAATAATATTTCTCCTAATATGTATTCAAAAGAATAATTATTATAATGAATTTTCTAATTATTGTCTTCTATGATAATTTTTATAACAAAATATTATTTTTATTAGAATGGGATGTTTTTTAATGTTTAACAATAATCAAATATTCACTGAGTTTCAATTTAAATTGGTTTTATATATATTAAATTTAAGAATACTTCATATAGAGGGATTATACACTTACTTTATTATGATTTTGTAGGAATACATTGGTTAAGTTAAAAAGAAGTGATTTACTAAATAAAAATTTTTGATTTAAAAATAATTATTATGTCTAGTATCTCAATGGAGAGAAAATACAAGACCATATTTTACATCATTTTAGTTAAATGAATGGAATTGATAATTTTATATTTGATTAGTTTTTATTTATGTAACATTATGACAAATAAATAATTGCAATGTAAGAAGGAAATAATATGAGTTCTCATGATAAAACTAATGAAAATGATGATGTTGAGGAAGTGAATAAATGATGGATGATGTAAGGAATCATTTATATCAGGTATTGGTAAAATGATAAAGATAAATTTTTTAATAAATTTGCATCATGTGAAGACCATATGTGGAATATATTATATGTAAATAGATTTTATTCTTATTTTTTAAAAGTAATTATGTATTTTTTATGATAGTAATCCCAAAATTCATTTTATAGAATAGAAATTAGTTGATCGACTTTGTTTTTTAACTAAAAAAATCATTCTTTTATAAACTATTATAGGGTAGTTTGGGAGGAAACTGAATTCATAAATGACTATAAAGAATGTGTAGAATTCAATGGGACAAAAATATAGATAGAACTACATCTCATAAACCAAAAAAATTAATTTTTATGTTTTCATTTTTTCTCATGCTCTAAAATACTTCCATGTCTGATTTAATTTCAATAGACATGAAATGCCATGATGAAGAACCAAGGAAAATGTTGAGGTGGTTCATCTTGAGGATGGATTTTCATAGAAGAAATTTGATGAATGATATAATTATTTTAGATATGAGATGTATGATGTTTGGTTCAGAATATCATGTAATAGTTTTGATCTTCATGGTTAGATTTTAACCTCACATACCATGATTCTATATTTCATTCACATTTAAAACCTTATTTCATGGTTGTTTATGAAAAAACCATTAACTTCCTTGATTATAATAATATTTTGGCACTCTTATCCAATTAATTGCATGGAATTTTAATTTAAATCTATCATAATATAGAATATTAATATTTAAAGTGTGATTTTTAGAATATAAAATGTTTCATTGGAATACATATTTCATATTATTTTTTACTTATGTGAATGATATATGTTTTTACTACATATCAAATTTTGATTGTATAGATCAGAAAGGGAAAATAATCTTATCATATTTTCTTAAATATTACAAAATATTTAATGCCTAAATATCATCATAGTTTCACTTTCATTGGATATTGATTATTTATTCCAAATAATTATCTATAAAAGAAAAATCATCAAAACATTGAGATACTAAATACTCCATAGTGTATGTATAGAATTGATGTTCTAAATTAATTCAAATATATTTATTTTTCTTTTAATAAATTCTAAATGAAATATATTAATAGAATGAATTTTTCTAATAAATCTCATTAGTTTTTGAAGAATAAAAGTATCTTATTTGATTTTACAAATTGGTTAACAGATTTATTACATCATTATTTACATATAATAAACTATTAGTAAAATATTTTTGAAATTTCACTTTAAATACTTTTAAATTTAAATGGTAAGACCAAAGAGAATGTATGATCTCAGGGTGATTTAGATTATTAGGTTATTAGAACAAAAATGAATCATGGTTTTAATAAAGTAAAAAAATAGGAGGTTCTTGATATTTCTTATGTGATGAAAGCATAAGAAAACAAACAAATTTAAGTAATTGATTCTATTAAGAGTCATGATGATTATTCATGAAATCTATTTAAATAGTTATATATAAGGGAAGTCAGCACAAAATCTCTAAAAACACATTAATTTCACAACATTATTAATGAATATATTCGAACAAAATATTTGATATAATATCCAGTAATGTAACTATGATATTGATCTAATATTTCCTATATTATAGTAATATTTTCTATAAAAGGATATACAATTATTCCATGAAAAAAATTAGCAATGTGATCCATTAAATTCATTTGAGTTGGGGATAATTTTACCTATATATTTGTTTCACAAGAATTATGCATTTAAAATTCAATCTTTTAACTCAAATACTTCTTTGGGGATAATTCATTTTCAATGGATGTATCTTAGGGAAGAAAATATATTTTTAATTATTTCTTATGTAAGTAATAAAAAATCAATATTGTTTATCCATTATGAACAGTTATTATATAAAAAAATGTTTGGGTTTTTGTTAAATTAATCTAGCTAATGTTTAAATGAGATATAACTATCCAATGAGAAATAAATATTTTTAGTGTGACAATGAAGAAGTTATATATAATTTAAAAATGAAGAACAAGATAATAATTTCCTAAGTGATATAAGTTAAAAAACAATTTAATCTACATATTAAATTAAATAATAACTATACATTTATGTTTTGATATCTTATTTTGGAAGAATATCGTAATAAAAAAATACTTTTTAACTACTACGTCCATATTATTACGTATTGATTCTATTATAAAACACTTAGGAAATGATTAACATGCTATAATGTATGTTTTGATTATTTGATCATATCATTTCTACATAGCTTTACTTTTTGATTTGTATGCTATTGTTATGGTATGTCATCTTTTTTTCATTATATATTTTGCAAATTAATATGAATTAATAATTTCATGACAAAATTTTATGCCCTATCATTATTATATATTAGTAGTGAAATCATATATATATATATATATTATTCTAATATAGAATATGAAAAATATTTATGGAATTAATAGAAATAGGTAGTTCAAAAATGATTGAAGAATGTGAGACATGAGACTGTGACCTATACTACCCACTTTGAGTATAGTGATTTTAATTTACATGAATTAAAATACATTAAATGTTAATTTTCCAATCCTGTTTCAATTTATTTCAAAAAAAAATTCCCAAGAGACAACTTTTCTCCTATATGATTACAAAAAATGTTGGGAAAGATGGTAAATTGGAAGAGGGTGGTAATAAAGGTTCTTAGGTAACCCCATATACAAGCACACTCAAACCAACCATGACATATCTTACATAACACACTTTCACATAACATTATTCCACATGACACCATAATGATGTTTCCAACTATCCTTTTTCCATCATTTCTATCAATATTTTCTTCTAAGATAAATTTTTTTATCCAATGATGGTCATTCTACCCTTCTATCTATTTCCACCCACTTTTGTGAAACCATTATTTCTTGCTTCTCATATCTCTTAAATATTTAATTATTATGAATATATGAATTCTATTCAGAGCTTTATGATATCTAGAGCATTAATTGGATCCCATCAATCATTTATAGGTTGCTAATACTTCAATGGAAACATATCCAGTAGATCCCACAGATCACCTTGAATTACATATATATTTACATTTTCATTAAATTTTGTCACCATAAATTTATTTCAGTTATAATGTATATTTATACTATTTTTTTCTATTTATTCTTCAAAAATATCACATAATATTTGGAATGGGAGTATTCAAATATGTGATGTTTCGAATCTCCATACAGAAATTATGGTAGGTCAAATGTAATATGACCAGTAGATTGGTAATAATAGTAGAAATAATAAAAGTATTATAACTATGATTACAAAATATAGTGAATCATTACCATGAAACCAATTTCATGAAGGCCTGATAATTCATGGGATAAGATATATGTAAGAAAAAATTTAAATTAAACTACAATTTTTTATTATATATATATGTATATTAATTAATATTTTTCTTCTAGATTTAGTTTAAAAATCCAAGAAATTAAGTTGTGGGGGTTGAAGAGTTGATGAAATTAATGGAGCTATATAGAGATTATAATAATGGATTAAATTTTAATGGTCTAGTATAATTTACTTAGAGGGATACAGTAAACAAACCCTCAATGATTTTCTACTTCTATACTACAAATATATGATTTAATATTTGAAGAGTGATGCGTTTAATGTGTTATTCAAGTTTAATAGTTATTTATTTATTTTTCTGGGTTTTATATTAATACATAATTTCATATTATTATAATTTTTTAGGATACTTCAAAAATAAATACAAAACAAGGAAATTATAATGTATGTTCTCACATTGGGATGAACAAAATGATGCACCATAAGGGATACATGGATTTTTTCATGCATAAATGATTTTAGTTAGATTTTCTAAGAGTCTTGTTGAAAATAATAAGGAGCATTAGGCATCTATTTTAGTTGAATATGATGATGCTTTCTTCAGCAATATAACATTCTTAAATATTTTTGTCTTATATCCATTATAATTTATCATAGGTGCTGCTGAGCTTCCAAGGTTATATACCCTGAGAAAATTTGTTTTCAATTTGTAGAAAGAAGAAATAAAAGAGTTCTATTTATAAATATATGAATTAAATAAATATAATCATTATTATACTGCTTATAAATATTAATATTCTATTTCATAACAAAATATCTCACTTATATTCTCAACAACATGATTTAAAGTACCTTGATGAGAAATAAAGTGATAACATCTTATTAAATAATCATATTCTACTATTATTAGATGATGAACAACATGAGAGAGTCTTTTGTCCACTTGAGAAGTGTATAATGCTACTAGTTATTAAAAATCATCAATAAATTCCAAAAATATTGGTGTAAGTAAAATTAATGGGGCTCAAGAGAAATTGATAGAGGTGAAAATGATTTACATGAAAGTGAATGAAAAAAAGAAAAATGTCACTGAATTGTTTAAGAAATTATTTACAATTATATGTCCATCACATCCAATAGATAATAATATGGTTATCGATAGATGAACAATTACTATTCACTCATTATATGATGCCTAAGGAAATGGTGATGATAGTACTGATGGTGGAACCAGGAATGGAACTCCATGTGGTTTTGGTGATGAATTTATTAAAGAGGGTGATTCTGTAACGTCCCGGATCTCGGTGCCACTCACTGGGTGCCCCGAACCCGATTGGTCACATGACCTCAAGCACATTTCCCCAAACGCTAGAGGCTTCCAAATAGCAGCGAGGTCCCAGGTATGATAGGGGGGAAACTATTCCCTCATTTGTCAATGTGTAGTGCAGTGGAATAAAATATACAACATACAAAAATAGCAGAAGCAATAAACCGTACACATTTAAAATGAAAAACTGCAGTAAAAAGATAACCAACAGTCAAATAGATAATTATGCAACATGTCTCATGTTCTAAGAAAATAGTCGGAACATGTTACACAGCAGTACAACAAAATACAATACAGCTTAAGGTATAAGGTACAATAAAGAAAAACAAAAAAGTGTAACAGGAACTCAGCAGCATCGCAAGCCTAAGCTCAGTCCCATGATCTCATACTCCTCTGCAAAAATCATGTACCTGTATAGGGACCCTTTCCCTTATCCACACCTGCAGATACGTAATCTCTTTGGGCCAAAGACATGACCCAAACAAGGTGTGAGAAATAAATCCCAGTAGGCACCCACCAAAGGCATGTGCCCAAATGTGTGAAAATATGAAACAACAGTGTGCAGTAGTAGTAAATTCAATAGACTAAGAAGTACTCAAAAGTAACTAACTTTACTAGTTATATTACCATTATTAATATTCATTTTATCCATTTAATATAAGACATTACCTTAGTGAATGTTCTAAGTAGATAATCAGTGTTCCCATACATGTAAACTCTTACCCTCAGGTAATCAGAATCAAAACCCTCAGGTAATTTCCCACAGGCATAATAGATATTTCCCTTAGGTGTACAAAGTGTCACCCTCAGGCACATAGTCTATCGCCCACAGACATAACGAATATTGCCCTCATGCCAAAATAACCACCGCCCTCACTAAGTAAAACACAGCTCTCAGGATATACAAGTAACTAGGCTATGCCCAATGTATAAACAAGAAATTCACATTCAATTCCTCTCAAGGCAATTTAATAATCATTATTACAACGACATACCCTCAGGTATCCTGGCCAAACAGCTAAACAGGGGAACGCACCCCCGGGGTGGTCATGGATCCAAGCAGTGATCCCAAACAACAGTTTATTATCACATTCAATTACCTATACAATTATAGGTATTCAAAACAACCAAGGCCTCAGCCACACGACACCCCAACATGGGTTTGTAGAAAAATGGTACACACAAATGCACAATAGTTGGAATTCAAACACCAAGCCACCTACCTCGATCGCCTCTGATCGTTATACGTGAATGACACTCCTAGAATCGTCCAAGAATGACGTAGATCTGAGGTGAAAGAAAACCCGTTCAAGCGTAAATTACATTCCCTCATGAAATAATTGGTAAGGATGGCATAATGAGAATGAATGTCTTACCCGTACGGTACCAACGAGATTGACAGAGGCGGAATTGGATTCCCAGTGTTCGCTCAGGTGATCTCCAAAGTTCCGTCCGTCTCTCCCAAGACCTCCTCTGGTTCTAAGCCTTCCCTATGAACAGGGGAGGCTACTGCCCATTTTAAGAGAAAAAAACAGACAACATGGTATGGAATAATGACTACACAGCATGTATTTTCCTCATTTAACTATTCCTCTGGCGGCTGATTTTCCCACCGCCACATAGTTCATCCGTCGACATGTGTACATGGAGTGTATTCCCAAATACAGGGCGTGTACTATCACTTAGATGGAATCTACTTCCACCACTTTAGTATTTACCAGCCGTCTAACTAAACGACATGTAAATACCCACTACACGGCGTGTAGTCAGTTTTTACAACTTTCATCACTGACAGGGAAACATGCCCTGTGTACTCATCCCACATGTCCAAAGTACATGGCGTGTGGAAAAGTACACAGCGTGTACCCACAAAATTTGGGATTTTCCCCATTTTCCTTATTTCCTCAAAAACACATAAGGAAAAGTGAAAGGAAGAAACCCATACCTCAAGAATAAAAACCGGGTTCTTACAAACACCCCCCTTAAAACAATTCGTTCCCTAATTTCATTTACAAGGGTGGAGAAGATAAAGCTATGAACAACTCATGAAAACTGAGCACGTACGTCAGCCTCCCACTCACAAATTTCGTCCTGCACTCATCCATGCTTCCATAGCACCTGTACGAGAGGAACTGACTGGCCTCGGAGAACCTTCGTGCTCTTATCCACGATACGAATCAGATGCTCCTCAAAGTACGGATCTATCTGAAGCTCAACCTCCACGGGATGAAATATGTGAGATGCGTATGAATGATAGCGGCGTAAGTGAGATACATGGAAGACATCGTGCATGGATTGATACCTATGTGGTAACTGCAACCGATAAGAAACCAGCCTCACTCTCTCCAGAATCTCAAATGGCCCCACATACCTTGGTGAAAGTTTACCCTGTCTCCTGATCCTCCTGTGTCCCAACCTCAGCAAAACAATTAAGAAAACCGGATCCCCGACCACAAACTCCAAGGGTCGTCTGTGACGATCAACATAATATTTCTGACGAGACTGTGAGGTAGCCATCTGCTTCGGAATCAACTGGACCTGATTAGAAGTCTCCTACAAGAGACGTGGTCCCAGTAAAGCTTCCCCACTTGCCTCTAACTAGCACAAGGGTTATCTACATGGCCTACCATATAAATCCTTATAAGTTTCTATCTCAATAGTTTCATGAAAACTATTATTATAGGCAAACTCGACTAGGGAAATATGCTTCTACCAAGATCCCCCAAAGTCTAGGATTCATGCACACAACATGTCCTCAAGCACCTGTATCGTATGCTATGACTGGCCATCGGTCTAAGGGTGGTAAACTATTCTCAGAAGAACCTGTGTACCCAGTTCCCTATGAAGACTTTTCCATAAATGAGACATAAAACGGGCATCCCTATTAGAAACGATAGAATGAGGAACCCCATGAAGAAGTATGACCTCTCGGATATACAAATTTCCAAGCTCGTCAACAATGAAGGTCTCCTTGATCGGAAAAAATTGAGCTACCTTCGTGACTCTATCCACGACAACCCACATGGAATCATTTCCTCAAGGTGACCTCGAAAACCCAGTCACGAAGTCTATCGCGACATCATCCCATTTCCACTCTGAAATGGGTAACTACTGTAACAGTCTGAATGACCTCTAATGCCCCACCTTCACCTGCTGACAGGTGGAACATCTTGTAACAAAACTAGCTACATCCCTCTTCATACCCGACCACTAATATTGACGTATCAAGGCACGATACATTTTGGTAACCTCGGGATGAACTTCCCACACTGAAGCATGAAACTCCCACATAAACTCCTCACGTATAACCCCATGAACCCACACTCGTCCATGGAAACACTGAATTTCATCAACGACTATCATCCATCTAGGAGGAGGGTCCTCACTAGCCACCGAATCCCGTAGAACTAGGCTTTCTGAATAAGATAGTTGTTTCATCCTCACTCTATCCAGGAGGGTAGAAGTCACAGATAAAGATGAAAGATAGGTTTTCCCCTGACTGTCGTGCACCTCCAAATGCATCTCAGAGAACAAAGCCATAAGCTTCCACTCACCACTGGCCTCATGAATTGCCTGTATCTGAGTCTTCCTGCTTAGCGCATCAGCTACAAAATTACCTTTACGAGGTGTATAGGCAAGATCAAAGTCAAAGGACTAAAGGTATTCGACCCACCATCTCTATCTCAGGTTAAAGTCACGCTGAGTAAATATGTACTTGAGACTTTTGTGGTTGGTGAAAACAACAAAATGATCTCCCAAGAGATAATGTCTCCAACAGCGCAACGCATGAAAACCTGAAGCCAACTCGAGATCATGCACCAGGTAATTCCTCTCATGTGGCCTCAATTACCTAGACCCATACGCAACAAATCGGTCACCCTGTATCAACACTACTCCTAGTCTAATACCTGATGCATCACAGTAAACTGTATAGATCTTCCCTTGCTCTGGAAGTATCAGGAATGGTGCTGATGTCAAACTTCTTTTCAGTTATTGAAAGGTTATCTCACAAGCTTCTGCCCAAATGAACATCACACCCTTCTTAGTCAAACCCGTCAACGGAACTGCTAAGCGGGAGAAGTCCTGGATGAAGCGTCTGTATTAACCAGCCATCCCTAAGAAACTCTGTATCTCAAACACATTATTAGGATGCTCCCAGGAAACTACTACTCTCACCTTCTCTGGGTCTACTGCAACTCTTTCCCCTGAGATGATATGACCCAGGAAGTAAATATGGTCCATCCAAAAGTGGCACTTTGAGAGCTTAGCATATAGCTGATGCTCTCTCAGTGTACTCAATACGATCTTAAGATGGGTGGCCTAGTCATGTCGAGTGTGAGAGTACACCAAGATATCGTCCACGAATACTACCACAAAAGAATCCAGGTAAGGATGGAACACACGATTAATTAGAGCTATGAAAACTGCCGGTGCAATTGTAAGTTTGAACGACATAATCAAGTATTCATATAGACCATACTTTTTCTTGAAGGCTGTGAGAGGTATATCTGATGGTCTAACACGCAACTGATGATATCAGGATCTCAAGTCAATCTTCGAGAACACTCGTTCTCCATGAAGTTGATCAAAAAGATCATCAATCCTCGGTAAGGGATATCAGTTCTTGACCATCAACTGGTTCAAATTCTGATAATCCACACAGAGTCTAAGGGTATCTTCTGCCTTCATAGAAAACAAGACAGGTGAACCACAAGGGGAAGTATTGGATCGGACGAAACCCTTTGACTGTAACTCCTCTAACTACCTCTTGAGCTCCTACAACTCTGGTGTAGCCATCCTATAAGGAGGAATGGACACCGATGCTGCTCCTGGCACAAGATCAGTAAAGAACTCCACATCACGCTCTAGTGGTATGCCTAAAAAGTCATACAGGAAGACATCCCTGAAATGATAAACCACCAGAGGGAAGTCCTTCTGACAAGTCCCCTGATCATCCAGATATAAAATCAAAATCTAGGTTGTGACTCCACCTCTCCCATGATTCTCTGGTCCAACTCAACTCGCCTAAACATCCCACTCACCCTTGTATAGAAACTCTCCTCCCTCTGGTGATGTGAAACACACCCTACAAAGATAGTAGTCTACAAAGGATCTAAAGGGATCCAAATAGTCCATTCCGAGAATGAAATCATAGCTCGTCCTATCCAAGATGTTGAGGTCCTATAGAAAGTGACACCCACCAACCTCAAGGCGGAACTCCTTGCACTGATGCACACCAACCGTTCTAGTTCCCAACGGAGTGTCTAGCAACATAACAGCAGAAGAAGAAGACACACAGAGCCCAAGGCTCTCCACAACGGGCACATATATAAGGCTATGTGTAGCACCCGTATCAAAAAGTACTGAAGATAAAACAAAAACTACTAGAATAGTACCTCTGATAGTAGATGGCCCGAGATCCTGATCCTGTTGGGTCTGTTGCACTGTATATGCCTACCCAGTGCCACAGCCTTGCGACACAGCCTGGCTGCCCTAAGCTATCCCACCCTGCTGCCTCTGAGATCCTGGTGTCTGGCTACCATGGACACGACCACCATCTCTACCTGCACACCCTGACGTATTCCAGTTTACCGACTGGTTAGAATCTACTGGTCTTGCTCCCACACACGGAGTATGTACATAACCACTCTCACTAGCCACTGGAAGAAATTCCCTACAAAAGAATTGCAGATGACCCATCTTACTGCATGCTCGGCACTCCACGAGGTCACGTGGACATTACGGTCTCCTGTGCCCCTCTTTACCACACTGGTAGCACATGAATTGACCACCTGAAACATTCTTCTGGCTGGTACTACCACCATGAGAGAAATCCATCTATCACTTCCTCTTACTAGCAAAAATAGTACCATAAAATGGTGTCAAACCTCCCTGGCCTACACTACTAGATTCTTGAAGGTTATTCTCTGTAATGAGCTCCTGGTTCACAATAGCATGTACTGTATGCAACCTGAAAAAATTCACAAGTGTTCGGATGTCATACCGAAGACCATCCTCAAAGCGTCTAGCCCTTAACGTCACATCACCCACTAAAATGGGTGAAAAATTCTGAATCTTGGTGAAACGAGCATAATGATCCATCACTGACATAGCGCCTTGCTGAAGTTTCATGAACTCTCAAGCTATATCTTCCCTTAGTGTCACTGGGAAGAAGAAATCATAGAAAGCTATCTGAAAAACTTCCCATACCATGTCTCTATGATGCTCTGCCTGGGTGGTAACATCCCACCACCTCTTGGAGGAATCACACAGCATATAAGTCACAATCTTGACCCTCTTCCATGGAGGCATATCAAGGTGATAAAAAATAATCTGCATAGACCCCAGCCAAGACTCCGCAACCTGTGGTTTTCCATCCCCTGAAAACATAAGAGGATGCTGCTGCTAGAATATACGAGTCAGCTCAGCCATAGATGTGGTAGCTGGCAGTGCTCCCTGAAAGGTCAGAATGAACTACATAAAGCCTTCAAGGAACTGTGTATCTGTGCCTATGTCCAGTATAATGGTCGGCGTCGCATTTGGCTCTGTTGGAGGATCCACTGGTAGCCCACGGCCCACCATCTCTGGAGTATAATCGTTGCCACTCTCCTGGAGAACAACGCGTGGTCATCTCGGTGGCATGACTCTACAAGGTCAAACTCACACCTTAGATCACAATTATCACAGTCTGAAAAATGAAGGGACAAAAAAGGGAACAGGAGGAAGAAGTCATTTCAATATTTTCAAAACAAAACTACACGACATGTATATTACACGACATGTACCTGAATTCTGTTCCCCTGCCCAGGTCCTTCTACATGGCTAAGCCACACGGCTCCTGTTGAACAAGACTATACGACATGTATATCATCTACACGACATGTGTGGTTTAATTTTACAACTACCCGTGTCATTAGTGACATGACCGACTACTCTGTTAAAGCTACATGGAATGTTACACCTACACACGGCGTGTACACTACCCCGTTTCCCCAGCTACATGACTATGTTTACACGGTCTCCCACTGGTAAAGACAACACGGTGTGTCCCACAGGTACACGGTGTGTTCAAGAAGAGGTGACACCAACCTGTGTTTGTTAGTTACACGGCCGGGTCCTCGGGTCTGACTACATGGCGTGTTCCACAGTGGACACAGTGTGTATGTCTTAATTTCTCCTCCATCTGTGTTGTCAGTTACACAGGAGGACTCCAGTTCAACACTATACGGTGTGTACATCCAGTACATGATGTGTTTTTCCCAAGAATTTCCCTTCCCCGTGTCCCCACCCACACGGTCCATGACATGGGAAGAGACTACATGGCGTGTACTGAGGGTAAACGGCATGTACATAAAAAGTTTTCTTTTCTTCCCGAACATAAGAACACACGGTGTGTGTCCAAGGAACTACACAGCCTGTATCATGGGTTTTCTGAACTGTAAGCCTCTGAAACTACTCTAGAACCCAATAAATACTGAAAAAAACACCTAAGTTCCAAATTCCGATCCGTGAGGGACTATACTCCCCACGAATAAAAGTTTTGGCATCTTATATGTGTTATAACAAGATAGACAGTCAATGATCCACTTACTTCTGGTCAATGAGGGCCCATACTCCCCAAAAACCAAAGTTTGGCGTCCATTCTATCAACAAGCTCACAAAAAAATTACCCTATCATGTAGCAGGTATTTATCCAAGCAGCTATCAAAACAATATGCTTTTCTAGAACACAACTATCACAACAACATGAAAATTTCTAATGCACCTACATAGCATGGGACTATGCATGGAATGTTATTTCTAGCATGTTCATAAATGATGCATGAGATGGAATACCCTCATCTCATCGAGTTGCAACTAAATAGAACCCATGAATAAAATATAAAAATAACAATCAAAAGTGTGTCACCCAATGATGAAAATCAAATAAACTGTAAAATTTTCAAAATCAGAAGAATTTCAAAAGTACAAGGTAGACTGGATTTTCCCTATACAAGGGTTAGCTACTCTCGGACATAGCTCATTACCAACTACCATTTCCGTCATTTCCCTAACTAGGGATCCAAATAGTAAGTCAAAGAAAAGAACCCCTCTGATACCACTTTGTAACGTCCTAGATCTGGGTGCCACTCACCAGGTGCCCCAAACCCGGTTGGTCACATGACCTCAAACACATTTTCCCAAATTCTAGAGGCTGCCGACTAGCAGCGGGGGCCCAGTTCTGATAGTGGTGAAACTATGCCCTCATTTGTCAAACTGTAGTGCAACGGAATAAAATATACAGCATACAACAACAGTGGAAGAAATAAACCATACACATTTAAAATGAACAACCATTGTAAAAAGACAACCAACAATCATATAGATAATGATGCAACATGAACTAACACAAAATAGGGAAAGGGAAGCACTGCCCATTATCAGTTCTAAACAGAAAGTGCTAATAAAGGGCTATGCCTTTATCAAAGCTAGCTAAAAGCGCTGAAAAATATACCCTTCATCAGTGCTAAAATTTGTGATGATAAAGGTATACCCTTTATCATCGCATTTTTTAGCACTGATAAAAGGGCACATTTATCAGGGCTTTTTTTAGCACTGATAAAGGTACCGATTTATCAGCGCTGAAAAAGCGCTGATAAATATATGTTTTATCCGCACTTTTATTTTAGCGCTGATAAATCATACCTTTATTAGCGCTTTTAACGAGCACTGATAAAGGATCCAGTGATTTCTATTTAATAACCCTAACAGACCCTCCTCTCTCGCACACGGAAACGCTTTCGCGGAAGCTTAACCAGGACCCTCTTTCGCTGCGACTTCTCCTCCTCGTTCGCACCGCGTCCCCGTCTTCCTCCTCCTCCTCCTCCTACTCCGCCTCTTCCTCCTCCTCCGCTGCCACCGCCATTGGGTTTTTCTCCTCCACGCCGTTGGTTTTTCTCCTTCGTCACGACCACCGCTGTCTCTGCCTCCGCGACCGCCGCCACCACCGCCGCGACCGCCACTGTCTCCGCCGCCACGACCGCTGCTCCCTCCGCCACTGCCGCTGCCGCCTCCGCCGCCGCCGCCCCGCCTCTAGTCAGTGTGGGAGTATATATAATCATTAACTATATATAATATTTATTCAGTTTGAGGATTATACTATTACAAACATAAGATTGTTTTATATAGTTGGATTTTGATGACGAACCTCTTAGGGATGAGGATTCAGTGTAGTGAATTGGTCTTGAGGCGGTACCTCTCAAAAAGATGGTGGTCTTAACGATAATTCATTTTCTAGTATTATAGAGTCGATGGTTAATTTTGGTGATGAATAACCATAATGAGATGATACTCACTTGGATGAATATTAAGTTATTTTTTTGGGTAAAGTTTTATCTAGACATGTAGTGCTCAGTCTATATCTAAGAGATTCTGCACCTTCGGATGAATATCATGAACTTCATAGAGATTTATCTGAGGTTAAAAAATCTTTCATAGTATAAAATGGATATAGTTTTATAGTAAAGTCAGGGCCATGCCTTGGATTTGTATAAGGGAAGCACTCTCTATTCTTTAGTTTTGGTGTTATGACTGGGTTGAGGGACATGATCATCTGGATTCCTAACCTTATTTATTTATAGCATGTTTTGAATGTGACCATAACTATTGAACCTAGATGGATTGGTTTAGGGTAATGAAGCATTGGTATATTCCTTTGGTTTTGGAATAATGTTGGGTAGCTGGTGATCGTGTAGTGAGTTTTGGCATGGTGTGATGTTAAATTGGAAAAGAGTACCAGGGGTGTCCCATTGGAAATATGTGCATTCCCCCTAATTTTTGTCAAGATGTATGGGTAGGCTCATTGAGTTTGAATAGGGATATGATCCTACTCAATAGACACCACATGTTGTGTTGAAAAGATTGTACCAAGAAGTTAAAAGTCATGCGATTAGGATGTATGTGTCGTGAAAGGTGTGATAACAGAGGATTGACCAGGGCTTACTCATTTGGGATATGCTATCTAGAATAAACATGGGGATTATACCTAGTAAGGAGGACCTATTGGTCAGGGCTTACCCATTGTATCTTCAAATTTTATATTTTAAAAAGTCTGTTGAACTCGTTCTATCGAAGGTGGGTTCTATAATTTCTTGTTGTCTTAAGGTGTGTTTAACCATGGTGTGCATTGATTTCAGTTTTAGTGGGTTCTTGGGGTTTGTGGGATGTGGTAAATATTGTACTTGGTTTTTTATTATTTTATTCTCATGAGTTTCCCCTATTTTATGTTTTCTTTTCATTTGGAAATCTCCTCTGTTGTGCACCTCTCGCGCTAAGTTTTATCCTGTTACTCATTTATTTCCTCTTGTTTTCATGTTATTACTTCTTGATATTGATGGTTATAATGTGAACTGTATGGGATAAACGCCATGCTGAAAATCGTGGCCATTGGTGGTCCTTATTTGCGCACTAAATGAATTGCATGTTGGTTGGTTCTTGTTGAAAAATTGTATATAAAAATTGGTAATTTACGTATACTTGACTTATGAATGAACGCCCCAGGATGATACAACTTCTGTGATAACCCCTGATTTAACAAACAAAATTGAATAAGGGATGCTTTGTAAAATATAAAATTGTGATTATTTGGTTTGTATCTAAAGTACACTCCTTTATCACAGGTTGTTCTATATGTCTTGTATTTTCAAAGTCATCATGCATTCTTTGTAAGAATAACTTGGAAATAATTTGATATATGTCAGATTAAATAAGGTATCTTATCCATAGATGATGTTCACCCTACTAGACACATCATGTATATGGATTTCACACGAGTTTAGAAATGGTAGTATACAACCAACCTTGACTGAGAACCCTACACATTGTGTATCCATAGAAAAAATTGTGTGCTATGTTAATTTCATTATTATTATTTATTTTTCACTTAGATGATAATATTTCATGTATGAGTAGCCCGTTATAAATATCTTCTCATGTAGATCACAATATTATGATTCCCTCATTCATTGGAAATTTCACACGATGTGGTTTGGATATTTTAATTATCTTCCCTCTGCTTGAGATTTGACAAGTGACAGGTGAGATGTTTTGAGAAAATATAGAGTATAGTACTCCCCCATGTGTCGGTGAAGAGTCCTCCATGTATATGATTTAGGTACTCCATGGAGATATAGATAAGATAGGGAAAAATCCCCCGCATATAGATAGCGTTCAATTACATTCACATGCTTTGGGGTAGGTTCCTCTATTTCATTGTAGAGGCATTTGTACCATGATTTTTTTATAAAACACAAACAATGCTACTTGATTAATTAAAACATTATATTAGGAAAGTTTGAGATCAAACCCATAAAGATGATGAATATAAATAAAGAATCGATAAATGCCAATCGGTTGACAAAAGAGTATGAAGATGGCGTGAAAGAGTTTATCAAGTTTGCAGTAGATCATGCATGTGAACCTTCTCAAATCCTCTATCCATGTTTATGCTGTTGTTATTCAAGAAAAATTAGTCCATATGAGTTGAAAGAACACCTGATTTTTCAATGAATAGATCGAAGTTATACATGTTGGAATAAACACAGGGAAAAACGAATGTAGGTAGTGGCTTGGATAACACGACATTTTATGGAAGATCTGATATGATTACAAGTGTGAACAGTGAAGATGGTCATATGGATGGTGTGATTAGGGATGTGAATGATGATGAAGATTGTACTGAGGAAATGAAAAGGACAATTGAAGATGAACTCCGTGATTGCCCAAAATTGTTTGAGAAGTTAAAGAGTTGTGCAAAAACACCATTGTATGCTGGTTTCACTAAATATACAGCATTTTCAGCCATAATGAAGCTATATAATTTTAAAGTAGGCAACGAGTGGAGTGACACCAGTTTTACGGAACTAATTTCTCTCTTGAATGACATGCTCTTAGAAGATAATGAACTCCCATGCTGAACATACGATGCCAAACGAATGCTACAATCGATGGGTATGATCTTTAAAAGAATACACGCGTGCCCGAATGACTGTATGTTGTTTCGCAAGGACCAAAAATCACTTAAATAATGCCTAAAGTGTGGTGCTTCTCGATACAAGAAAGATGATTCAAGTCCTATGAAGGTTTTTTGGTACTTTCCAATCATTAAAATGTTTAGGCACCTATATGGATGTGAGGAGACTGCAGGACAATTGACATGGCATGCAAATACAAGAATTAATGATGGGAAACTATGTCACCCGATAGACTCTCCTTAGTGGAAGAAAATTGATCACGAGTATCCTGAATTTGGAAACGAGCCGAGAAACCTTCGTCTGGCATTATCAATAGATGGGGTAAATCCTTTTGGTTTTCAAAGCAGCAGTTACAGTACATGGCCGGTTATGTTGGTAAATTATAACTTACCACCGTGGTTATGCATGAATTTTAAATACATCATGTTATCTATGCTTATATCAGAACCAAAACAACAGGGTAATGATATTGATGTTTATTTGGACCCATTGATCGGGGATTTGTGAATATTGTGGGATTCAGGTGTTACGTTGTATAATGATTACAAAAAAGAAGATTTCACTTTGAAAGCCATGTTGTAAGGGATGATAAATGACTTTCTTACTTATGGAAATTTTGTCAGGATATAGCATTAAAGGAACTCAAGGGTGTTCCATTTACAAACAAGGTACACAGTCAATTATGTTGAAACATTCATTGAAAACCGTGTTTTTAGGAAATCACTGATTTCTACCCCGACGACATAAGTACCAATATTGGACGACATCATTCGACGGAAGTTCAGAAGAACGTACAACACCGTCTCCACTAATAGGTGATCAATTGTTTGAGAAGGAAAAATATTTGAACACTAATTTTGGTAAACCATTTTCGAAAAACCTTACGAAAACTCCTTGGAAAAAGAGATCAGTTTTTTTTTGAATTACCATACTGGAATTGTCTGAATGTCAGACATTTTCTTGTTGCTATGCATATTGAAAAAAATGTATGTTATAGTGTCATCGACACATTTCTAAATGCACCTGGCAAAATGAAGGATGGAATTAAGGCTAGATTGGACATAGTTGAGATGGGAATACGAGAAGAGTTGGCAATAGTGATGGGTGAAAAATAAACATTTCTTCCTCCTGCTGCTTACACTCTTTCTAGGCAGGAGAGATATCAGTTTTGAAACTTTTTAATTAACGTAAAGGTTCTATAGGGGTATTCATCAAATATCAAGAACATCATGTCAATGAATGATTTAAAATTAAAGGGGCTAAAATCAAATGACTTCCATGTTTTGATGCAAGATCTAATTCCTATAGCTTTACGTTGCATTTTGACCAAGAATGTCCACCATACATTAATGAAACTATGTTTCTTCTTCAAAGCTATATTCAACAAAGTTATAGACCCGTCGAAATTGCCAACTATGGAAAGATAAATTTCTGTCATATTATGTGAATTGGAAATGTTCTTCCCGCCGAAATTTTTTGATATGATGGTTAATTTGATGGTCCATTTGGTAAGAGATATTCGAATATGTGGTCCTGTACATTATAGATGGATGTACCCCATTAAACAGTATATGAAGATTTTGAAAGGGTATGTCAAAAATCGAAGTCGGCCAGAGGGTTGTATTGCTGAGAAAATATATTGTTGAGGAAGCCATTGAATTTTGTATTGAATACGTGTCTGGTGTGGAAAACATTGGCCTACCGAAATCTCATCACACTGAGCGACTTGAGGGTGAAGGAATTTATGGAAGAGAGGTTGTCATAATCAATATTACAGATCGGGAGCATGCTTATCTTTACGTTTTGAATAACATTTTCGACGTTGACCCATATGTTCTAACCCACAAAGAAATTATTAGGCGTTTGAATCCATCTAGGGATGAAAATGGATATCAGATACACATAATCAATAGTATATAGGATGGTTTCAGGACCATATTTTGAAGTATTTAGATGAAAATCCATAATAAATTTCAGAACGACTTCGATGGTTAGCCAGAGGAGCAAGTGTGTATGTATTATCTTACAATGCTTATGTAGTTAATGGTTATACATTCTATACTAATGAACATGATGAAGCCAGTACCATGAAGAATAGTGGGGTTACACTTGTGGCTGAGGCGATGCATGTTTCTGGTGGTAAGGACAAAAATCCAATTTATGCGAATATTTCATACTTTGGCATCATCAAATGAATATGGGAGTTGGATTATACGAAATTCAAAGTGCCGATTTTTCAATGCAAGTGTGTTGATAACAGGAGTGCTGTTAAAATAGATGAATTAGGATTTGTGAAAGATGATTTTAGTAAGGAAGGGGAGAATGGAAAACCATTTATAATGGCATCATAGGCATGACAAGTATTTTATGTTCTAGACCCCACAAAACCGAAATTGGTCAATTTTTCTGTTATCGACCAAAAAAACTGAAGGGTCATATGAATGTTCAACGGAGGATGAACCTTTTATAGGGACTTCACAATCATTTCAAAGTGGTCCAAATGTAGATGATGTTTTTTATGTCATAGGAGACCACAATGAAGGGATTTACATAGTTGATAGAGGAGACAAATCTCTCCATCCTTTAAAAAAACAGTACAATAATCAGGTTATTTGTTTATTGTAATATACATTATTTTATGTTATGTTATTATCTCTCTGCTGCTACTTTTATGTTATCTAAATTAAATGTTAAACCACTTATAAAATAATGACTTCTACACCTGCTGATGTGCCTAATCCCGAGGCACAAAAGGTCTCTCAACCACCTGCTGGTGGCCCCAGTGCAGAGCAACAACAGGTTTCTCAACCAGTTGCTACTGGTCCCAGTGTAGAGCAACAACAGGTTTATCAAACTATTGCTTCTAGTCATTGTTCTTATGCTAGTGCTCCAGAGAAAGATATTGATGATACTTCAGAGGAAATGGTAGGAAATGAATCCATGAATGCGCAAAAAAAGAGCTCCGTAGTTTGACAATGTTAGCCAAAATCCTTAAGGCAAATGAAAAAGGCATTAAATTTGAGGTGGGATGGAATAAGCGAGGCCAACATGTTATCCCCAACAAATCCATCTTTAGTAGCTACATTGGAATCGTCACTCGACAACGCGTACCGATTGATGTACAGTCGTGGAACCATGTTGTCACCAGTATTAAGACACTAATGTGGGAAGAGATTACGGTAACATTATGATATCATTTTATTAAATTATTAAAATAAAATACTAAAACATTGAATTAATCTTCATCATCCATTGCAGAGTGCATTTAAATTAGATTCCTCGCATAAGGATTATGTATTAAGAGTTGCAGGAAGGATTCATAGTGGTTTCACACAATTTTAATGGAATATCATCTTAATGATGCTGAAGGGAAAATCAAGCCACCCCCACCTCCTCTTCATGCACACTTGATATCCCAAGGAGCATCGGACGTGTTTATCAACCATCGTGGGGAGCAGACTTTTCAGTTACATTGTGTGGGTAAATATGTTGTTTGACTTTACTGGTATTCATCACTTTGATTGACAATTTTTTATTTATGAAACAACAACTGAGTACTGAAAATAAAAAATACATAGTAGAACCAGCGTACCCTTACCGTAAAACAAGGTTTGGGTATGCTTCACTTGAGAAAAAAATGGTATGTCTTTTAAATCTAACGTACTACTTATATGTGACATAAAAAAACACCATAACCATGTTTCTCTCTTTATAAGCAGATTGATGAATCGTAATCGAAATCCAAATCCATCCCACACCATGTGCTATGGAAGGAGGATCGTGTAAATAAAGAGGGGATACTGATAGATGAAAACACACAATTTTTTTTGGAAACACGTGTATGTATGACATAATATAAATTTGATTTGTTTTAAATCGCTATTACATTACAATGACTACTTATTTTTCTATATTTTCTATCTAACATAGTCACATGAATCAACCACACCCGCACCAAATGTAGACATAATTTCAGTAGCCTTGAAGCATCCAGACCAGTATGGTCGTGTCAGAGGTGCAGGTTTTGGGGTGACACCCCGAACATATTTTCAAAAACAAAAAGAATTGTACGTTGAAAATGAAAAATTGTAAAAGATGTAAGAAAAATTAGCTATTTTTTCAAGAAGAATTACAATACCAGAGGGAGATGATAGAAACATTGATGGGGGAGAGTCAAAGAGAAGAAACAACTCAACAATAACTAGTGTGTGCCGATCCCGCCCCACTCCCCACCAGCTTTGAGGCAAGCCATTCCTATAAAAACCTGACTTAGCTGAGGTAATCAATGTTTTAATATTTTTTTTTGTGAAATGTGATTCACATAGACACTGATACCTTTTTGTAAAAATATTCTACAGGGTGAAAATGACTGTGATTTATATCTAGCAACTCCCACATATCGCCTTGTAGCGAGGGATACGGTGTTCAATACGTAGAATGACATGCTACACAACATACAACTTCCAACAGATCATTTTATAGTGTTAATTAACGTAGCTAATGAGCCGAGTGCCGAGCTACCTGTTCCAAATGATGATGATGACATTCATACAGTTGAAAAAGTTGTTGGAACATTCATCGCATGGCCTTCTGTTCTTGTAAAAAACATGTCGACAAGGTGGTATCCATTTCCAAGTTATTTTTCAAGCTGGACCTTTAACATTTAATGAAAAAAGGTCTGAACCGATGAATGTTATTATAGAACGACAAAGATAAGGGGGTGAAATGAAATATCATCTCAAAATTATCTCAAGGATCAACCAACCGATTGAAACGATCTACTAAGAGCACCTTCACCCCGCCAGTTCTATATCCATAGTTAATGTCATTGTAGGCTATGTGGATACAAAGTTGATAGACAACAATGCTCACACAGTTGTTTTTGAAATAAATATGTACGTAGAGGAAACATCAGATTTCATTAAAGTTGAAAATGTAAATGAAATCCTCAAGTATGAATGGTTAGGCACCTCAGTTGTAAATGTATACATGAGGTATATTTTCATGATTTGATTTTACAAAAGGTGATATACTCTGATAATAATGAATAAATACATTTTATATTTTTCGCAGGCGTATATATGAGAAACAATTGAAGGAATTTCCCCATGAAGAAAAATTTGGACTCATTAGTCCTCACACCGCCTCTTCAAAAGAAGAAATAGATTCTGATAGAGGCTATAATAATGTCATCCTTGCTCAAATCGTCTGAAAACAAAATTACAGATGATAGACTCTTTTTAATACCAACGATGCAGGGGTAAAACTCTACAATTTAATCATATCAACTATATTTTCGTTTCTTTATTTACTTATTACTTTTTGTATTTTTAGGGAGAATTGGATACATATTTCAGTCAATTTGGATACTCTGAAGATTTATTTTCTGGATTCAACGCATGGATATCCAACAAACCGACCACGCATGATGGCGTTTGTTAATTTGTAATATACTATATCCAACATTTTAAAACTAAACGTCTAGTTATATAATTTATGTAATATTTTAATGAGTATTCTATTATGTAAGGGCATTTCATCAATATCATCTATTACATGGAATGAATCCAGGGGATAAGGATGTGAAATCCTACAAGATCTAAAACTAGAAGAGTATCCGAGTATATATGATAACATTGCACAATCCAAACACATATCAAAACAAATTACTTATTGTTGTCAATGTTTCTGCAGTGTCCAAAACAAATAAATAGAAAGGACATTGGTTATTATGTTTGTAAATTTGTGAAAGAGATCATATTTCATCAACAAAATAGCAGCCCTGATGAGGTATTTTCAAAAATAATTACGAGTTCATTTAAAATATTAATTAATCCATTGTGTATTTATATTTCTTCAGTACTACCATGACTGTCACAAAAACTCATATTTAGAAGATGATATAGATTTGTTTAGAAATGAATAGGTAACAGACCTGATGAAAGATTGTAAACAAATAGGATGAAAATGAATTGATACTAATGTTATCCATATAAGATTATAGATATCTCCCTTATTTACACGTACTGAGCATATATGATCACCCTTTATTATATTTTATATCCTTAGGTTATGAAGAATGGTTTTAGATATGATTTCTCTTTCTTGTAAATCATAACTCATTGGCTAAAAGTGTCTGATACCAGTTTGAAATTGACATTAACTTTAGAAAACAACACTACTGACATATAGAAAACTGAGCAAACACAATCGGGTTGTTTTGATACTTTAGGACAATGATCCATGAGTCATTTGTGAGGTGTATGAATCGACCGCACCTCAATCCGACGCACAGTGTGACCGGTATGGATAAAACTGCCCGAAAACAGTTTCAAATTAATATTAACATTATAAAACAACACTACTGACATATGGAAAACCAAGAAAACGTGTTTGGATTGTTTTGATACATTAGGAAAATGATACATGAGTCATTTGCGCAGTTTATGAATTGATTGTACTTAAATCTAATGCACGATGTGACCGGTATAGCTAAAAGTGTCTAATAACAGTTTCAAATTGACATTAAGTTTAGAAAACAACACTTCTGACATACAGAATACCGAGAAAACACGTTCCGATTTTTTTATACTTTAGGAAAAATATCCATGAGTCATTTGTGAGGGTTAAGAATTGACCTCACCTCAATCTGACGCACGGTGTGACCGGCATGGCTAAAGGTTTCGGATACCAGTTTCAAATTGACATTAACTTTAGAAAACAACACCACTGACATACAAAAAACTAAGAAAACGAATTCAGATTGTTTTTATACTTTAGGAAAACGATCCATGAGTCATTTTTGAAGTGTAATAATTGACCACACCTCAATCTGACGCATGGTGTGACCGGTATGGGTAAAAGTGTCTGATATCAGTTTCAAATTGACATTAACTTTAGAAAACAACACTACTGACATACAGAAAACCGAGAAAATTCATTTGGATTGTTTTGATACTTTAGTAAAACAATCCATGAGTCATTTCTGAGGTGTACGAATCAACCGCACCTCAATCCGACGCACGATGTGACCGGTATGGATAAAAGTGTCTGGTAATAGTATCAAATTGACATTATCTTTAGAAAACAACAGAAATGACATACGGAAAACCGATAAAATGCGTTAGGATTGTTTTGATACTTTAGTAAAACAATCCATGAGTAATTTTTGTGGTGTACGAATGGACTACACCTCAATCCAACGCACGGTGTGACCGGTATGGAAAAAAGTGACTGATATCAGTTTCAAATTGACATTAACTTTAGAAAACAACACTACTTACATACATAAAACTGAGAAAATGCGTTCGGATTGTTTTGATACTTTAGTAGAATGATCCATGAGTCATTTGTGAGGTGTACGAATTGACCTCACCTCAATTTGATGCACGGTGTGACTGGTATGGCTAAAAAGTGTCTGATAATAGTTTCAAATTGACCTTAACTTTAGAAAACAACACAAATGACATATGGAAAACTGAGAAAACATATTTGGATTGTTTTGATACTTTAGTAAAATGATCCATGATTCATTTTTTGAGGTGTACGAATTGACCACACCTTAATCTGATGCACGGTGTGACCGGTATGGCTAAAAGTGTCTGATAACAGTTTCAAATTGACATTAATTTTAGAAAACAACACTACTGACATATAGAATAGTAAGAAAATGTGTTTGTATTGTTTTGATACTTTAGGAAAATGATCCATGAGTCATTTTTGATGTGTACGAATTGATTGCACCTAAATACGACGCACGGTGTGACCGGCATGGCTTAAAGTGTCTGATACCAGTTTCAAATTGACATTAACTTTAGAAAACAACACTACTAACTTACAGAAAACTGAGAAAACGCCTTCAGATTCTTTTGATACTTTAGGAAAATGATCCATGTGTCATTTGTGAGGTGTAAAAATTGACCTCATCTCAATCTGACACACGGTGTGACAGGTATGGCTAAAAGTGTCTGATAATAGTTTCAAATTGACATTAACTTTACAAAACAACACTACTGACATACGAAAAACTATGCAAACACATTCTTATTGTTTT
Source organism: Viscum album (assembly GCA_963277665.1). Lineage (NCBI taxonomy): Eukaryota > Viridiplantae > Streptophyta > Magnoliopsida > Santalales > Viscaceae > Viscum > Viscum album. The sequence goes on along the minus strand of OY728138.1, from coordinate 122,448,133 downwards.
GATAATTTAGTACAATGATCCATGAGTCATTTTTGAGGTGTACGAATCGACCTCACCTCAATCTGACGTACGGTGTGACCGGTATGGCTAAAAGTGTCTAATAACAGTTTCAAATTGACATTAACTTTAAAAAACAACACAAATGTCATACGGAAGACTGAGAAAATGCATTCTGATTGTTTTTATACTTTAGGAAAAAGATCCATGATTCATTTGTGACATGTAATAATCGACCGCACCTCAATCTAATTCACATTGTGACCGGTATGGCTAAACGTGTCTGATAACAGTTTCAAATTGACATTAACTTCAGAAAACAACACTACTGACATATGGAATACCAAGAAAACACGTTCGGATTGTTTTGATACTTTAGGAAAATGATCCATGAGTAATTTCTGAGGTGTACAAATTGCTCGCACCTCAATTTGATGCACGGTGTGACCATCATGGATAAAAGTGTCTGATACCAGTTTTAGATTGACATTAACTTTAGAAAACAACACTACTGACATACGATAAAATGAGAAAACATGTTCAGATTGTATTGATACATTAGGAAAATGATCCAAAAGTCATTTTTGAGGTGTAAGAATTGTCCTCACCTCAATCCGACGCATGGTGTGACTGGTATGGATAAAAGTTTCTGAAAACAGTTTCAAATTGACATTAACTTTATAAAACAACACTACTAACATACGGAAAACTAAGCAAACACGTTCGGATTGTTTTGATACTTTAGGACAATGATACATGTTTCATTTTCGAGGTTTAAGAATTGACCGCACCTCAATTCGACGCATGGTGTGACCGGTATGGCTAAAAGTTTCTGATAACAGTTCCAAATTGACATTAACTTTAGAAAAAAACACAAATGACATACAGAAAACTGATAAAACACGTTCGGATTGTTTTGATACTTTAGGAAAATGATCCATGATTCATTTATGATGTGTAAAAATTGAACAAACCTCAATCTGATGCATGGTGTGACCGGTATGGCTTCAAGTGTCTGATACTAGTTTCAAATTGACATTAAATTTAGAAAACAAGAATACTGACATACGGAATACCGAGGAAGACCGAGCAAACATGTTTGGATTATTCTGATACTTTAGGAAAAAGATCCATGATTCATTTGTGACGTGTATGAATCGACTACACCTCAATCCGATGCACGGTGTGACTGGTATGGCTAAAAGTGTCTGATATCAGTTTCAAATTGACATTAATTTTAGAAAACAACACTACTGACATACGAAATACTGATCAAATGCGTTCGGATTGTTTTGATTCTTTAGGACAATGATCCATGAGTTATTTTTAAGGTGTAAGAATCGACCAAACCTTAATCCGACGCATGGTGTGACTGGTAAAGCTTTTCATTAGATAAAGAATCAGTATTTATTAAATGAGATAAATCATCCAAAAACATATTGATTTTACATTATTCCATTTCATTGTTATCAGAATGAAAACATTTGAGTTTATCATTTCCATATTTTAGTTTCACATTTCCATATTAATGTATTCTTTCATATTAATGTTTTAATTTGTTTTATTGTTGTATTACTAACATAATATTTGTTTTCTTATATAGGTGAATTCTTTTCCTTGAGTTCGGATGCATTTTTCGACAACAAATACCATGGATGCAAATTTTTGAGAGAGGATCACAGATATCAAAGGATGAAACATTAATGTTTATAAATGTGGTTGGATAATTGTAATTGTAACCATGTAAAACATTATTTGAAATGTATATAGCAGTGTGTTTTTTTGTATTCGTGATGTTAAGTAAATTTATATAGGATTGTTTGTCAAAATATTGTTTGCGGGAGCTAGTTTGTACAGGTCCAGGTGCTGGTTTGTACAGGTGTAGTTTCCGGTTTGTGTAGGTGCTGGTTCTGTAGGTGAAGCTGAAGGAGCCTTTATCAGCGCTATCCTGAGCGCTGATAATATAGCCCTTTATCAGTGTTATCCTAAGCATTGATAATATGCCCCTTTATCAGCACTATCCTGAGCACTGATAATATGTCCCTTTATCAGTGCATGAAAAGCACTGTAAATGCCAGCGAAGATAGGGGGTCCCCTTTATCAGTGCTAAAAAAGCGCTGATAAAGGGAGGCATTTATCAACACTTTTCAGAGCGCTGATAAATGGGACCCCCCCTTTTCCTTCTCCGATATTTAAATCAATTTTCTAACGCAGTTAATATCGGTTTTTAGCGCTGATAAAGGGCCAATTTGTAGTAGTGATGTCTCAAGTTCTAAGAAAACAGCCAGAACATGTTACGTAACAATACATCACAATACAATACAGCTCCAGGTACAAGGTATAGTAAATCAAAACAAAATAGTACAATAGGAAATCAGCAGCATTGGAAGCCTATGTTCGGTCTCATACTCTTTTACTCCTCTACATCAATCATGTATCTGTATAGGGACCCTTTCCCTTATCCACGCCTATAGAAACGTAATCTATTTGGGCCGATGACATAACCCAAATAGGGTGTGAGAAATAAATCCCAGTAGGCACCCACCGAAGGCCCATGCCCAATTGTGTGAAAATATGCAAAAACATTGTGCAGTAGTGAATGCAATAAACTAAGCAGTACTCAATAGTAACTAACTTTACCAGTTATATTTCCATTCGTAATATTCATTTTATCCATTTAATATAAGACATCACCTCAGTGAATGTTCTAAGTAGATATTCAGTGTTCCCAGACATGTAAACTCTTACCCTCGGGTAATCAGAAACAAAACCCTCAAGTAATTTCCCACATGCATAATAGATATTTCCCACTAGAGTACAAAGTGCCGCCCTCAGGCACAAAGTCTATCACCCATAGGAATAACGAATATTTCCCTCAGGAAAAAATAACCACTGCCCTTAGGCTATGTAAAACACTTCCCTTAGGAGAAACAAGTAACCATGCCATGCCCAATGTATAAACAAGCAATTCACATACAATTCCTCTCAAGGAAATTCAATAATCATTATTACAACGGCGTACCATCAGGTATCCTGGACAAACAGCTAAACAGAGGAACACACCCCCGGGGTGGTCCTGGATCCAAGAAGTGATCCCAAACAATAGTTTATTATCACATCCAATTACCTATACAATTCTAGGTATTCCATAAAGCCAAGGCCTCAGCCACACGACACCCCAACATGGGTTCGTAGAAAAATGGTACACACAAATGTACAACCGTTGGAATTTAAACACCAAGACACCTACATCGACTGCCTCTGATTGGTATACGTGAACGACACTCCTCTAAATCGTCCAAGAACGACGTAGATCTGAGGTGAATGAAAACCCGTTAAAACATAAATAAATTTCCCACAGGAAAGAATTGGTAAAGAAGACTTAAGAAGAAGGAAGGACTTACCCATATAGTTCCAACGAGATTGACGGAGGAAGAATCGGATTCCTGGTGCTCACTCAGGTGAACTCCAAAGTTCTGTCCGTCTCTTACAAGCCCTCCTCTGGTTCTAAGACTTCCTTGTGAACAGGGGAGGCTACTGACAATTTTAAGCGAAAAAAACAAACTACACTGTGTGTAATAATGACTACACGGTGTGTATTTTTCTCATTTAACTGTTCCTTTGGTGGCTACTTTTCCCACCGCTGCACTATTCATCCATCGACATGTGTACACGACGTGTATTTACGAATACATGGCGTGTACTATCACTCAGTTGGAGTCTTCTTTCACTACCTTACTATTTATGTACCGACTGACTACATGGTGTGTAAATTCCCAATACACAACGTGTAGTTGGTTTTTACACCTTTTATCGCCGACAGGGCTACACGCCCTGTGTACTCATCCCACATGGCCAAAGTACATGGTGTGTGGAAAAGTACATGGTGTGTACCCACAAAATTTGTGATTTTCCCAATTTTCCTTATTTCCTCAAAAACACTTAAGGAAAAGAGAAAGGAAGAAACCCATACCTCAAGAATAAGAACCAGGTTCTTACAGATTCTAATGAAGAATTTTATGATGAGGGTTATGGTTGTTATTACAATAATGGTAGTGATAAATATTGATTATTTTTTGAAAAAATGTATTGATTCTCTCCATTTCTAATTCATATTTATGAAACATATATCAATTATGGATAAGATATTATTACTGTAAGTAGTTTTATTTATCTGTTACCATTTGGTTATTAAGTTATTAAGTGGTTTATTATAAATATTTATCCTATTTTGAAATAGTATTAAGACTAATTATATATATGTTTAGTTCGAAGTTTTTATCAGTGACACCTGTTGGATAAAAGATAATGCCTAGTAGAGGGACTATACCTATGGTACTATAAAACTGTTGGTATAAATATATACCAACAACCTTATTCCAATGTTTTTAAGAAATAATTGGTATAAACCTATCCCAATGGATCTTTATAATGGTTTGGGATACCATTAGTATATGTAATACCAATGGTTTCTTAGCATTTACCAGTGGTTTAAAATCATCAGTATAACCTATGTTTATAGTAATGGTTCATAATTTTTATGCTTATGCATATCATATATATTATTTCCTCATTTAAACCCTAGCCTATTATAGGTGGTCTTATGGTGCCACACATGGCTTATAGCTAGACTATGAGGGGTCTCATCAGGCTAGGTCACGCCACATCACAACCCAAGTTCCCATAAATCGAACTCAAAATAGTCTTAATCTCTAAATATGTATACTATAATAATATTTTGTCAATTAAAAATATAGAAAATGTAACGAATGGGCCCCACAGATAGCACATACACCCTACCATAACATTGTTGTCTGGTCCTGGCCCACCAGGTACCACCAATTACCCCACAGACATGTTGTCCCCACCTTGGGTTCCAATGGTTTCCTAAAATTTACTAGTGGTTTAAAACCATTAATATATCCAATGTTTACAGTAATGGATCCTTTTTTTGTTCTCCAGAATATCATATATATTATTCCCTTCTTTAAACCCCATCTTATTATAGGTGGTCTTATGGTGGCATACATTGATTATAGCTAGACTATAAGTGGTCTCATCAGGCTAGGTCATGCCACTTCTCAACCTATGTTCCCATAAATCTAATTCACAATAGGCTTACTCTTGAATTATATACATTATATAAATATTTTAACAATTAAAAATATAGAAAATGTAACAACTAGGTCCCACTGATAGCACAGACACTGCACCTTAACAGGGTCGTCAGGTCCTAGCCCACCAGGTACCACCAATTTCCCCGCAAACATGTCATCCTTACCTTGGGGCCCATCCACATGCTATAACATGTCATTTGACTAATTACTATCCCCATAAGACAAAACATGTCCTTTATAGTGTGCTTTTTCCTCACTCACACACACCCTGGAAAAACATCCCAAAAGGTCACCCATCCTAATCACCACTCCGGGCCTAGCATGCTTAACTTTGGAGTTCTAAAAAGGTAGGCTCCCAAAAATGAAGGTGCTCCTTGTTGACATTTGTCATATCATTCAGTAATTTTACCCTTTATCATTCTGGGGTGTTTCAATCACCCCCCACTTAGAGCACAACGCCCTAACTGTGGTCCCTACATCTCAACCCAGTCAGTGCACCATACAAACAACCCACCTTAACATGGTCGACAGGTCCTAGCCCACTAGGTACCACCAGTTTCCCCATAGGAACATGGTCCCCACCACCTTAACAAGGTCATTAGGTCCTGGCCCACTAGGTACCTCCAGTTTCCCAACAGAGATGTGGTCCCCACCCTAGCTCCCACCCACATGTCTGAATGGGTCATCTAACTAATGATTGTCCCCACATGCTAATACATGCCCTTTCGAGTGTTCTTTGTACTCACTCACACACAACCTGAGAAACTTCCTAGAAGGTCACTCATCCCAATCATTACTCCATGCCATACATGCTTAACTATGGATTTCATATATGCTAGGCTCATGAAAACGAAGGTGCGCCTTGTCGACAAGAGAAATCTAATTTATTTATTTGACCCTTTATCATTTTGCGGTTTTATAATCATCTCCCAGAGCATAATGTCCTCATTGCGGGCCCTAGAGATTAACCCAAGAAATGCACCGCACTTAAGGTCGGGTTATTCTCCAGATATCAAATGTAACAATAGGGCCCACTGATATCACAGACACCATGCCGTAACATGTCTCTCAGGTCTTGGCCTACTAGGTACCACCAGTTTCTCCGCAGACACATGGTCCCCACCCTGGGGCCCACCCATGTGCTCGAATAGTTCATTTGACTTATTACTGTCCCCACATGAAAACATATTTCCTCTATAATGAGATTTTTCCACACCCACACACACCCTGTAAAATATCTTAGAAGGTCCCCCATCCTGGTCACTACTCCAAACCAATCACGATTAACTATGGAGTTCAAATCAGGTAGCCTCCCAAAAAGAATGATACACATTATTGACACGAGTCATATAATTGTGTCATTTAATCATTTATCATATAGGGTGTCAAAATCCCCCCAAGAGCACAACTTCCACGTTGTGGGCCTAACATCTATACAAAACCAATGCGTCACACTTAAAGCTGTGTTCTTATTCTAATTCCAAATGTAACAATTGGGCCCTGCTGATAGCACAAATAGCAACTGTCAGTCAGGGCCTGGCCTGTTAGGTTCCACCAGTTGACCCATAGACAAGTGGTCCCCACCCTAGGGCCCACCCACATGCCCAAATAGGTCATCTGACTAATGATTGTCCCCATAGGCTAACACATATCTTCTCTAGTGTGTTTTACCACACTCACTCAAAAATTGGAAAACTTTTTAGAAGGTCACTCATCGTGATAAATGATCCAAACCAAGCATGCTTAATTATTGAGTTCTAATCAGTTAGGATCCTGAAAAAGATGGTTCACCTTGTTGACCCCATTCATATAATTTTTACATTTAACCCTTTATCATTTAAATGTGTTACTAAAAATGAGGTTCCACTAACAGATTTCTCCAGTAATATGGTCACAAAATTGACCCAATAATATATATTCAGGAACTCTCATCCCTTACCATATCAATATACCATATCGAACATCAACATATACATACCAAAATCAAAATACTTATTTTTATACAACATACACACAACACAACCACATACAAAAACCATGTCCATCACACACCATAATTAATACCACTTCTATTAAACCTCTCTTTTCAAAAGTAAGAGTCAGAGAGGGGGAGTAGTTATCCATCTCTATCTGCCACATCCTTGATGTTGTTGGTCCACTCATTTCCAAAAATATCATTTAGGAATCAGTGGGGTTACCCACGTTGTAAATACTTTAAAATAAATAATAAAGTCTATGAACATATGTAGAATCACACAATAACGACCTAGGTTATCAAATCACTTCTGCAAACATCCCATCATTTTGTTGTCCATACCATATAATACTAATCATTTCCACCATTAACACACAACCCCATATTCCTTCCCTTTTTCATAGAAAATTTATAATATATTATTATTCAAAATTAGCCACAAAAATTATAATTCAAGAAATTATAAAATTCCTATAATCCATTAAACCCTTCCAAAAAATTCATTCTATTAATTAATTCTTCAATAATAATCCAATACTAAAAATTACTTCATAATTTAATATAGTGATAAAACATGGAAAGAAAACCTCATTTTCATTCCACTAGCACAATTTATCCACCTATATTATCATGATTCCATGTCTTGTGAATCTACAAAAAAATGAATATTATTACCTCAATACATAGTCACATCAACAACTCACACAATTACTCTTTACATTGAAATATCCACAATATATGACTGAACTATTTTATATACAATGTCATAACATTATAATAATAAAAATAAATTAGTCACTATAATTGAATTTAGATGTCAATTTTTGATATTATTATCATCATCTTAAATCAACATTCTTTTTCAAACACAATTAAAATTATATAGATCATAACAATAACATTATAAAAACCAATATATCTATAATACCATTATAATTTCATAACCCTCATAAAATTGAATAAGTTATTCTTCTCTAACTCTGATAATTATATCTCCCTAAAAAAATAGAAGTTAATTCATGATTAAACCACAATGATAATGCAAAAATATAATAGAGAGTTTGAATCACTAACCTCTAATTGAAACTAAAACCTTTATGTTAACAAATTTATGAAGCTTCATCCCATAGAACCTATATTTCCATAATAATTCATTGAATATTTTAAAACACATAAACCTACCATCAATCCATAATCATTTCTAGATATGCACCACTTTTATTACTCCTAAAAATAAAGGAAAATATAATAATATATAATGAATAAAGATGAAGAGTACCTTAGATCAAGATTACTCAATCTTAAAATTTTATGGATATGAATAATCAATATGGGTAACTAAAACAACTAAGAAGATTACATATAGAATCCTAGGGTTTTAATATGGATGATGAAACTAAATAAGTGATCAATGAGATCCTAAATTTACAACCAAATTTTTGATGGGCCCAACCATGGCATGTTGACCAAAAGTAACTCATGGTTTTATCGATCAATGAAAATTTGAAATCCATGATATCATAATAAATCATACTCTAAAATCATTAATATTTTTCTCCATTCACAAAATATGTATTTAAAAATTCATTACATGGATATTAAAAACAATTATGTAATCTCTGAAATCCTTTTTTGGTCCATAAAAAACATGATTGAGTTGTCTCTAGACCTCACCATTTTTAAACCGTGGCCTCATACATGATATGGTTGCACTAAAAATTTTGTAACAATATAAAAGAAAATATCAAAGTCATGAAATAAAAAGCCACCTATAACTAATTTCATCATTAAAATATACCCATGATATAATTTTATCCTATAAATAGCTAACATCAACTCCATATTCCTCTCATTCAACCTTGATCACTAAACTATGGGAAGGATAGAAACCATAACCACTTATAAAATCATAGAATACTATTAACTAATACATAAAATTATTTCCATAAAAAATAAAATTATATAATTAACTCATTAAATCCACCTCCATACCCACTCTTTTAGATTCAAACAACCTAAAAGAAAAATGTAGAGGACCCAAAAAATCATTTCAGCTACACCAAGGGAGGAAAACTTCCTTTTATTCCTCTCATTTATAGCTTATCATAAAAATTAATGTATAGATACAAGGTATGTTCTATCTAATTCTTAAATATTTTACTATTATCCTCCCTCTATTATTTCTATAACTACATAGATGTATTTTTAAATTAAGCACATATATATAATAATTTTTATAATTCATAAAGAAACCCCTAATAAAGATTTGAATTTTTAATAGGTGTTTTAGGGGTTATAAATTATACTAATATATACTTTTATATTTTTCATCATCATTGCTACACATCCCAATGAGTGTTCATCGATTGTAAACTAATTTATACACATTATTTGGTAGGTTTTATATAGTTAGTTGATTGCATATGATTAAATAGGTATCTTTGAATGAAATCATAACTAAGAGGCACATTCATTAATTTTATTATAAAACCTGAAGGTATATGTATACTTATTTTTCTCATTTTATTAGTTAATAAATATTTGGATTTTGTTCTTTTTTGTTAAGGGTTTTTAATGGTTATTTTTATTCGTTATAATATATTTCATTATTTTACATGTTTATTTTCATAAGTAACTTCATGTATTCATTATAAAGTTTCCAAAATGTATTTTTCCCTTTTTTGGAATCTATTTTCTCTAGATAAATTATTTAAAAATAATAACATTTTAGGGACACTTTTATGGGTGTTTATTAAATTTAATTTACATGAGATGTTTTGTTTAATCTGTCATAAAAAGTTTCTTGGAAGACTAAATAAACAATCATGGGTTAGTTGTCATATTATTTGGTAGTGAAAATGTTTAAACACCTTTAGTGGAAATATTATAGAATCAATAGCTATTTCATTAATCATTGATGCATCATGAGAAAATATCTTCCCACAATAATTAAATTATCCCAATATTAATTGTCGACAGATTCCATAGTGTATTATATTAATTCCTTAATAGACATATAAACTCAGTACCTTTTTATGGTGACTTTAACTATAGTGGGTGATTTTTAGTATTTCATGCATGATTTTTATATTTATATTCACTTATTTTTATTAATTAATTAATTTTTTTCCTTATTCAGAGTGAGTTTTAATATATTTATGGAATCAGAAGTGTAAAATCATGTTTAAAAAAATTGCGTATAAATAAAAAAATTAGGATGTTATGGATTAGACTAGACTTTTGAAAATCAAAAGATGAAGTGTTTATTAATAAATAGACCACTTAGATCTAACTAAGGAAGATTAAGTCATTTATAGTGGTCAACTAGAGAATCATCAATCATGTTAAGTTAGTGGTGTATATTGTAGAATATAAGAGTAGGTTATTGAATCAGTTAACACTAAAGAATATTCAAGGCACACATGTGAGGTGGAATGTGATCAGGATGGATTAATTGGCGCCTATGGAATTTGATCAAGTACTCAATGCCACGTTGGGGGAGATAAGTAATAAAAATTATGTACTAATGTTTCATGGGATATTTTAGATATTTTTGTGATTAATCATTTAAAAAACTCCATTGGTTTGTGTGGTGGGTTATGTCTCTTCATTCAGATAGAAAATTTAGACTATTCATAACACATAGTAGCCACACAGTCAACATTGAACAACCACATATTTCCATGAAAGAAAAGAAGAAGAACTAGAATGAGATACACCAACACTACAAAACCAATGAAAACTAGTAAATTACATATAATTCATTTATGGTCAACTTTTTGTGCTATTTTGAACCATGTAGGCATCAAGTATGTTGAATAAGAAGATGGTTGAAACATGTGATGGAGATGATAAAGCATTTATGTTTCTACAATTTTTACCATATTTAGAGGAGTGATTGCATGATATAACAAGTGTATGATAAATTGGGATGCATTATAAGTATAATTGGTGGTCACATATGTTTAAATTACATTTATAGATATTAGAGAATAGTTTTTACCACACCTTGAGACTTTGTGCTATAAAGGTTATTGAAAGAAATGAGATAGAAGCGAGTTATATTTTTTGGTATATATTTCATGACATGATAGTGTGAATCGTGTAATTCCATTTTTCCATATGAAATAATAAAACTTTCTAGTATATCCTTTTGGAAATTAGGGTTTTGATTCATGCCACACATGAAAAAAAAATGAAGATAGTGGAATCAGATGTTTGAAATGGTTGTATTCACGACATGAATGATATTTTTACGGTGTAGGGTTGTTGATATGAAAAAATAAAGAAGATATAAAGAGTGTTCACACCATGTGAAAAACATACATGATGTGAAGATCTATATCATGAAATAGAAAAGGGATAAAGGGATACAATTCTTACTATGTGACACAGCTACACATCATGAATTCTCCAGTCAATCAAATTTGAGAAGATATGATTTTCAAAATACTTAAGGATATTTTTTTTATATTTTTCACTTATTTCTTCATTCATGGATCAAGATAATTATAGTTTATATTTTTTAAATGATAGGATAAACCCTTATAATATATATATCTATAACATTTTTCATTTGTGTTCTACTGAGAGTTAGAACCAAACAGAGGTGTGAAGTGGTGTCACTAGAGACTCTCTTGTCAAGCAGTTGTTTCCATGTTATTATTTTTCTTATGTTTCATTCACCCTCTTATGAAAATCATTTTATGATTATTTACCTTTTCCAAGTTGATTAATTCTATGTGTAATTGATGTATTATTGTATGTTACATTTTAATCTAAATTCATATCATAGGCTTTATTCATACTTACTCTTACATATATCTCTATCATTCTATTATCTATGACCATTTCTATCTGGTTGAGTTTGTGAGTTTTTTTATAATTCATTAATTATAGTATCATTTTCACCATGATCATTATCATAATTACAATATATGTTTAAAATGATTTAGGGTTAATTTTTTATTATATATAGTACATAACCATAAGAATTGGAGAGTCATGAGATAGGGAGTGTCTACACTGGAAATGGAAATCACGTATTATTGACTCCGACAATTGTATGATAATTTATTCATTTTTCAATGCATAATTTTTTCATTCAATTTATTTAAAATTTATAAATACATTTTCATTTTTCATCATCTCAAAAAAATTCCATTATATGTTATTCCCAATACAAGTAGAAGTATATTCACCCATTCATTTAATAGATTATAGTTCATAATTATTGAGTTAAAGTAAGCTCTTAACCTTTTCAATATGGGTTTATCCATGAGATATTATATCCTAAATGAATTTTTGTGTTGTAATTATCTATATAATATTAAATATTCACTTATTAAATTATTTTATATTAACATTGATTTGTTTTTAATTGTTTTTATGAGTTATTATTCTAATATTATATTGTAATTTTGGGTATTTCTTCAGGGAAATTAATCTTTTTATTTAGATAAAGACATTACCTAAATGTACAATTCTATACATATAAAACTATTTTTTATTTAAATGTGAATGTTTTAGAGGATCATTTATATTATTTTTGGTTAAATTATAGAGTATGGCTTGAATATTTTGGATGTACCTTCTGGTGAGATGTTATCAAGAACCACATCGATTGGGTATATATTTTTTATTTCAATATTTTCTTCTAGTTATATTTTTATAGGTTTATATGTAACAAATTTTTGAAATTTTTACACTATGGTATAATGTTTATTGTAACATCCATCCCCTCTCCTAGTAGATTGGGAAGAAGTTGTGGTGTTACTAGGACTTAGGTGACATCCCCAAGACACACAATGTTGGTAATAAATAGTAGGGACCTAAAACATTTAGGGGACTATTTTCCTTTTAAATAATAAATAACCAAACCAAATAAAAAAACCAAAAAATATATATGATACATTAGTATATTATACATCTCAAATAAAGGGAAATAATAACTATATCTGAGTACAAGAGGAAACATAAATACATACAAGAAGAAAACTAAAATGATGAACAAAACTCCAAGAAAACAAAGTGACATCAACCAAGAAACTACCAAACATATCCAAGATCCAAATAGACAAGCCATGCCAGGGAATCAAGAAGCTTTATAAAAGAAATGTGATATTGTGGCATTTCATGTGGCTCGACAGATGTCATCTACAAAAACAAAACAGTTCCCGAGCAGAGGGTGGGTTTAAACCTGGTCTGATTACACCAATGACTTCCCAACACATGTCACATGGAAAAAACTTTTTAGCGCATTATTATGAAATTGTTTTATGTAATAAAAATAAGTTATATCAAAGACTTGAAAAATTTACAGGGAATTTGTTTATCAAAATCCAAATATCATACATGTTATTTGAAATACTCACAACCATGTCACCACAAACACAATTCATGCACAAGTTATAGTTCAATACTCATGAGTAGTCTCTCTTAGATCTACCAAGTAATCACAAGGATACTAACAAATGTTCCCCAATGGTATACGACACTTCCACACGATTACATCAAATGAAAACAAACTCACAAAAACCTTTCTGTACTAATTTAAAACAAAATGATTCGATATAATACCCTTCATTATTTCAAACATTTTAAAAAAAATTCCATAAATCAAAAAATCCCATAAATTTAAAAGAATCATTTTAAAATTATCATTAAATAAGATTTAAAACATACCATCATCTCTTAAAAATTTCCAAAACATCACCACACAATTTTCCATCAATAATTACCTAAAGGTTTAACAATTATTTCATGAATTTTTTTTAATGAAAAATGGGACTTAAAATATTTTTTCATATGGAATAGAGAGAGAAGAACCTACCTAAAAACAATTGGAAAATTGATAAATGATACATAAAACTTCTAGATCCAGTCACCAACTATGTTACCTTCATAAGATCTAACAAGAATTCATTATAAGATAATACAAAACAATATATGTCTATGGTTTGGAGAGAGATAAGTTCCTTTCATATAAAAATAAAGGACAATAACAATGATGAATAGTTAATTGATGATGTATAGAAGACACCAACACAATTTGATTAACCAAAAGATTACTCCCAGATGGAAGGGAATCATCTCTCACACCTTTAGAGAAAAATGAATTCGAGTTATGAGATGATTAGGGAAAAGATGAGTGTTTGAGGGGATAATTCAGATCAGATCCACTTTTTGAGGGGGTCGCTAGTACACTACATGGTAATGTCACACAGTTTGGAAAAAAATGCACTAACCACATGGTACTATGATCATAATACCATACCTCACATGGTTTCTCGTACGGTTGGACAATCCGCGTGTCAGCAATTATTTTACCTCTATTTAAAGAATCAAGGTATCTCATGGTCATTTTCACAGTTTTTTTCAAACCATGCACCAATTATGATGTCCAATACCTCCTAAAATAAGTTGCATTATTTTTGGGATTTGATGAAGAGTTTTTAATAACTATTATCAAATCATGAAGCTCCAAAAAATCCTATAAAGCATTCCATAACACCTCTGAACCTTCCAAAACATAGCTCAATCATTATATAATCATAAAATAAATAAATAAATAAATAAATGGAAAATTACCTTTATCTAGGGGTGATAAATTATCCCTTACATTAAACTTTCAATCCTCTAAATTAGTGTAAAAAAATTATTATTGAAGAGTTTAGGCCATTGCCCAACCATTTCCATCTCACACTCCCACATTTCTTCATGAATCTAACCATGTTTCCATAAAACCAATTCTAGACTAATTCATTTTACACACTAGATCTTCCCATTTCATATCTATAATCAATACTGGAAAATGAAACAATGTAGCATCTAAATCTCGGTCCAAGTGATCCCATTGAATCACATCGTTGGGATCAGTTTGGTACTTCATTAATAGAGACACATGAAACACATTGTGCACCTAAATGAACCTTGGTCGTAAATCCATCTGATAATCCACTTCACCAAATCATTATAGTATCTGAAATATGAATACATATTGAAGAGATTACTTTCTTTACTTACCGAAATGATGAGGCCCAACAGTAGGAGAGATTCTGTTGAACACATGATTTCTCACCTCAATTAAAAATAGTCATAAATGATGATCTAATTATCATTTCTACTAACTCTTATCCATCCCCATTTTCTTTATGATCATTAGAATCTCATTTTCCCCTTGCAAAAATGGTTTCTATAATAAATGAAGTCACATATAATTCCATCCAAAAAAGTGGATAACAATAAGGAAACCAACAAAATAACAAAAAATGATCCATATCTAATCCTCCTCCAATGGACCGAAGGCCTTCATTTTTTTATTGATTTATGATAATAGTCAATTATGACCCAATATATTTCTATAAGAGTTTCCAAAAACTAGGCATAAACACAGGGCCTCAATCTAATTAAATCAATACTAGAACCCCATAAATCATTAAGACTTCCTAAATGTAGATTTCAGAAAAGTATTCTAGCTAATTAGTTTCACCAATTTAGAATAAAATGGTGTAATTTTTGATCTTATCCAATATCACCCATATGTAATCATGTTTCCTAATTATAATTGGTATAATTTTCAGAAAATTAATGATTATATGATCCCATTTCCACATGGGAATTGATAAATATTGAAATATACATGTTGTTAATTGGTTCTCAACCTTTACATGTTGATAAATGATCATCTTGAAACATTATACACAATATAACCTTTCATGTTAACCCATCAGAGCAGTGATTTCAATGTTTTAAACATTTTATGAATCCCAGGGTGAATAGATAATCTTGTATGGTGGTAGGACCTAATATTGTTTTCCTAAAAATCCAAATGTATGCCCATCCAATATTTTAACCACTATACTAAATATTCATCCATCTACCAGCCTTCAATTATATACCCACCCTTGAGTCTTGAATTTAAAGAAAAACATTCTGAATTTTATGAATGGGCCTTTCTAACTTTCTCAGCTAAATCAATAACTCAAAAAATTGGAAATAAAACTACAACACAACCATGTTCCAATCATTCTAGATGCATATCTTATATGACTGAAAGTAGTTTCCCTTGGTTTGAAGCCTCCTCTTCCAATTATGTATATGAATTCCTACTTAATTGAACTTATAGTGATCCCCCATTACATGGTGTATACAACAAGTTGAATTCAAAATTCTATAGATACTCCATCTATCTATGCTTTCTTAAATTCAAATATGTTTGTTGGAATTTTTTTTAAACTCTTATGATCTATAGGCACTCTTAATTCATCACTAAATAGGTAATGAATCCATATCTTCAAATCATGGACTACAGTAGTTGATTACAAGCTCTGTCTTACATAGTTCTTCTAATGTAACTATAAATATTGTTAACCAAAATTTATAATATGATCTCCCTATATGAGAAAAATTCCCAACCCAAATCCTGATACATGACAAAAGACTACCTAAAAATGTCCAAACTCTAGAAACATAATGATTGGTGTTGATGTAAGTGTAATTGAAAATTCTTGAATGTATTTGTAACATTCTTTGATACACTATAAATTAATTCCATTACTCATAAAAGATATCATTTGGGATTCCAAATGCGAAGAATCACTTGAAAAACATTTGCAGTATCCCTATAAGCCAAGAAAACTACATAACTCAAATACATTCTTTGACGGTTTCCAAGATATCATAGCTTATATATTTTCTAGATCTTGAGAAATACCTTTTTAAAAAATCACATATACAAGGAAACAAACCTATTATATCAAAAAATAATAATTTGATACCATGGAATAGATATTATGTTCCAATAACATACCCAAAACTATCTATAAGTGTTTCTCATTATTCAATTTTATCCTAGAATACACTAGTATATCATCCACATAAACCACCATAAAGAATCCATATATCACTCAAAAATTCAATCCATTTATTCCATAATTATTTCTGGTGAATCTGTTATACCAAAACAAATAACCACATACATATATTGGCCATATCGGATTCTTAAATCAATCTTCCGAATATCCCCCATCTGAACTCTCAATTGGTGATATCCAAAACATAAGTCAATTTTAGTGAACAAATGGGTTCCCCTCAATTCATTAATCATATCATAAATTAATGAAATTGGATAATTCTTTTTTATTGTTTCATGGTTAATCATTCAATAATACATACAAATTCTATGAGTTCCAACCACCTTCTTCACAAACAGAACAGATGCTTCTCACAGATATATACTCAGTCAAATGAACCCTTAACCTCAAAATGATAATAACTAAATTACAAATTATATTAATTCTATTAGTGACACACTATAATATCTAATTGAGATAGTATTGTTCCCTGTTATTAGATCAATCATAAACTCCACATCTGATTCGGGGTGAAACCATCAGAAATAGTTTGGGGAAAATATCATGAAGCTAATCAAAAATAAATTGAAAACCTATATTCCCAATATAATCCACATAAGATAAAGTGGTAATTATAAACTTATAAGTGATTATTCAAAATATTGTTTTTGAACATCATTCTTTACAAGACTTTATGCATCAATCTCCTCTAAATAGATGAAAAACACATTCCTAATATGAGAAAGAAAACATTCATACATAACAATTGATGTGGGTGCTAAATGATGTCAACCAATTCATACGCAAAATAAATTCATATAAATTCATATAAAGAGTAGATAAATCCCAAATCAATTGATCCCCACTGATTTTTGTAAAACAATATTTCACATCAATGCATTACACTCAATGTTTTCAATGGGGGTTTGTAGTTTCAAAATAGAAGCAACTATCTCAACATGAAAACTGATATGATCAATATCAATCGATGTAATAAATAAGTGGAAAAAGCCCATGTCCAAAAAATATTGCATAATGGTATAATTCAAATAAATCATACAGCTATCTTTCAATGAATCATATTGATCATCTATGAATATTTTCTTTGCTCCATACAATTGTTTACTCACTACACTTTTATCTTTAATACTATGTTGATGTTTCACTCGTTGAGAAGATATCGATTTTCTATAATCATGTTGGATCTTTCTATTTTTATGATCGTAATTATTATGGTGCACTCATCCCCTCACATAATGTGATGCTTGAGAACTATGAAATATGTATATAATAACCATCCTTGGAGCTCTATGATAATATAACTAAAGATGTCTTATCTGGTTGAAATTTTGACATGAACTAGGTGGTGAAATATAATGTCACATCATATGATAAAAATGAACTTTCTAATAACATCCTATCTTAATCTACAATAAATGAGGAAATTTCACTTATCCCATCGTTTAATTCTGAGATATCTCTTCTCTTTGGGAATTGGTGTCCCTCCTTCGCCTGTTTGAATCATTGAAGTTTCCACTCATTACCATTAGAATAAACATGAATCCTCTAAAAGTTATTCTCAGGATGTCTCTTTCTCCCACCGTCCCCATTTTTACCATTGATTAATAATATTTAATATATAGAATTGAAATATTTGAGTTATTTTTTTTGTTTCATCCCTAACTCAAAAATTCATTCATTCAAGGACAAACTTACATCAACCACTAGTGAAAAGTAGACTAAATTTAAAAATTCATCTAGATACATTTTTAGAAAGATATTTTACTACTGTAAACTAAAAAATCCTAATTTTCTATCAATATTAATGGTGTGAGAATTTAATTTCTTGATTAAAAATTCTTCAAAATCCCCTCTTTCCATTCCGTGGTCAAATTTATGCTAAAATGATAATTCCCAACATTGGTATGTCAAATCCTCCCTTATGTATTTTTACAAATTTACTTACATCAATTCTAGTGTACCAAGGAAATATAATATTTCATTCATCCAATATTACCTAACTTTTTCTTTTTTCGGCTTGAAATACCGCGAAAATATGGGTGGATTCATAAATTTGGACTAAAATAAATGCTCCAAATTCAATGGTTCATCATTCCTTTTTAATTATATTCATATCTTATAAATCGCAATGAATTCATTGAGCCAACAGTTGGTTCACCTTTGGATTAGGCACAACTACATTTTTAGTACCATCTTCCGATTAGATTCTATGATTCCTACCTAGCATCATTCATTATAACCATTATAAAAAACATTTAATCTCACTCATTAGAAACTGAAGGATTTGGAATTTAAATTTACCGTATTTACACATATATGATAACATAAGTCTCTTCAATTTCCCCATTTTCAACATTTGAATATTTTTTTAAATCGGTAAAACCATTTTTTTTCAAATTAAAATTTCCTTATTTTATAAAATAACACTTTCTTTCCATTTAATGAACTATATTAATCCAAATAAAACATGCAGTCCTATTAGGTATCCTTAATATAAAATTATTTCATGGAACTATCATTGGATAAAACAGTGATAATGAGCTAAAATCTCACCGAGATGTGTCTAAAAACAATCATGTTCCAAAACTCCTTGGAAATTTGATCATTAGAATGGAATAGATAACTAAGACTTTTTTTCTCTATATTTCAATTTTTGACTTTCCTTATCCTTAAAACCATCCCCAGATATAGATTTGTACAATTTCCATCTCAAGGATTAAATATAACTAACACCATTAGTTATTTCCTGGATCAAAAAAATGGTATATTTTCCCAAAAATATATTTGAACCGACCAAGACGAATTCTATTTGTAACATCCCACCCCTCACCCATTCACATGGGAAGAGGTGGTGGTGTTAATATTCTTTAAGAGACATCCCCAAGACACATAAGGCTATAAATAAAGTCTATGGGACTTAAAAAATCTGGGGGATGATTTTACATTTGAATGAAAGACAACCAAACAACATAACAATAACCATGAAAAACTCTATATGAGGCATGAGTATTGAAAACATATCAAAAAAATAACAAAATAACCATATTATAGTATAATAAGAAAATAAAATACATACTTGAAGAAAACCAAAAGAACTAATAAAACTAAAGGACACCAAAGTGAAGTTAGCACAACAACTCCCAAAATGATCCATAATCCAAATCATCATGTCATTCCACAGTATTAAGAAGTGTTACTAAATAACTGAGATAACATTACTTATCCCTCTATAGATAACATCTATAAATGAAAAATGTCTCTAATTATTGGGTGAGGCTAAATTCTGTATCATTTCCCCAATGACTTCCCAACACATTTCACTAGGAAAAAACTTTTTTTACATTATAATAAAATAATTTTACGTAGTATGGTAAATTTATATCAAATTATGGAAATTTCCAACAAAAAATATTAATCAAGTTCGGAATTAATTCCATATTATTTGGAATACCGACAACTATGTCTCTGTGCACTAGGAATTCCCATGTGACAGTTACATAATCATGTGTTGTCCCCCAACGATCAACCATGTCATCATAATTTTACCAAAACCAGGTGCCCTAATAGAAAACACCCCATCCATAGGGTCATGTCTAAGGAAATTGCAATCACACCAACCATGTACGTAAAATTCAAAACCAAACCATTCTATATAAAACCTTTCATTATTTAAAACATTTTTGAAATATTTTCCCCTAAATCGAATTAAATCCAAAATTTTAAAATTGACATTTTAAAATTATCATTCCTGAAAATTTTCTAAAGATCGTAATACATACAAAATTTCCAAAACCATTACTAAAGCAGTTTCCATCAAAACTCACATGAATGTTTCATAATTATTTAAAGAAATTAATTTAATTAAAACTAATACATAGTTTTCTAATTCATGTGGATTTGAGATAGAAGCCACCTACATCAAAAAATATTGGTAAAAAAAGAAAAATTATTAAATATTTTTGATCCAATCACTATCAAAATTCTTTTACATACATAAAACAATAATGGATCATAATATAATCAAAAAAATAGATATATCCAAAAAAGACTAGATCTATATTTTAGAGTGAGAGATGATTTTTATGAATGAAGAATAACGAGGAATATTCGTGACTTACTAATGAATATAAACATATAATTCACTTTTATTATCCTATGAATCTCTCATGGATTTAATTGATTCACCTATATCACCTGGGTAGAAAAAGAAATCTATGTTATGAGAGGATTGAGGGAAAATCTAGTTCTTAAGGGGATAATTTGGATTAGATCCACCATTTATGTGGTTTTCCTATACACTGTACTATTAGGTTGTTGGGTTTGGAACATTTTTTACTAATTTTTTTGGTGATATAGTCAGAAGACCACATGTCTCATGGTTTTATTTCACAGTTTAACAAACCATGCACCATCCGTGTTTTTTCATCAGTTTCAAGAATCATGGTTTCTCCTAAAATTCACACAGTTTTGGACAAACTGTGTGTTAACAGTGTGAAGATACTATCCCTCATAACACAAGCCACATGATTTATTAGAAGTGGTGCATGATTTCTACTAACTGTACAGAAACTGTGAACCTCTACAAAATCCTCCAAATCATGCCAAAACCCCTATAAAAATCCTAAAACATGACACGATCATTAAATATAGATAAAATACATAAATAAAGGTTCATGTACCTCAAACTGATGGGGGTGATACATCTATGAAATTATTATTTTAGTTATATATGATATAAATTTAATTTAGATTTATTATTTCATTTCAAATTATAATTTCTTATGCTAATTTAATATGATTTCATTGTATGAAAATCAATAAACATTGAATGAATTTTAACTCCATAGTTAATTTTTATATGAAAATAATTTAATTCAATATGTTAAAGGTCAGTGGTGATAATGTTTTAGTTTAATATAATTCACATAGGTTCATTACATAACAGTATCAGAGTAGGCTTTAGGTTTTTGTGCCAACGATAGATTTGGTGACGGGATAGGCCAATCCCAATAGATACTAATACAAATTATTGACCCTAATATATATAGTGAGAATCAAATTTACAATGATGTTTTTGTAAGGATATATTTTGGTTGACCTACGGTTAGATTATTTTCTTTCTCATTTTCCTTAGTGACATAGCTATTCCATAAAGGACAGTGATTGGTGTTTCATTTTATGCATCATCCAGTATCATGGTATGGAGAATTCATGAAATATGATTAAATATTTATGAATAAAATATATATTTTAAATAAATTTATAATTTTAAATAATTAATTAGTTATTTAAAATTAGATTCATCATCTTATTTAGATCATTAAAATAAAAATGACTTTTATTTTCAAAGAAATATGTCAAAATATAGAAAAATTCTATGAACATTATTTTTATCCAAATGAAGTCAATAAAGGTATTATGAAACTATAATTTGGATAGTTTAAATTAATTTATTTACCAATGTAAATTGATTATATTATTTTTAGTGGGTTTTACAAAAAAAAATGAAAACTACAGTTTTCATTTCATGTTTTTATAATGAAAATGTAATGTTTTTATTTTAAATGTATTTAATATATCATTTTTTAAAAATACTGATTTATAATTTCTAAAACAGTTTTGGATAATAAAATTTATTCATTTTTCTAAATTCTATTCAATGTTCATTGGTTCCCAAATTGATATTGGTTTGTTATAAAAAATTATTTTTTTAGATATGCATTGACATTTAGTGTTTATATTGTTTTTGAAATAGTTTTATAATTAGTGTTGATTCCCTATAAATGATAATAGAAATCCATTTAATTGAATGGTAATTAGTCTAGATTGAAAACCCATTTATAAATTTATATAACTATGTAAACATGTTTCATTCTAGTGGTAAACTATTTTTCCATGTTTTCTCAATACAATATATAGGCTTTTGAACAATTTAGATACATTTCATGAAATTTATTTTGAAATACTGTCTTTTCAAAAATAATTTAATGTTTTAATAAGAGTTTTTTACTTTCATTTTATTTGAAGTTGTTTTTATATGTACTTTTTTGTGATTGTTTTATATTTAAATTTTTGGTAAAAAATCAATTTATTTAATGTTTTATTAAAAATGTTGTATGGAATATAATTTAATGGTTTTAGATGTTATTTTAAAAAGGTATTATGGAATTTAAATATCTTGATGGTGTTTAAAAATTTCAATGCAATGTTTTTGATAAAATAAAATTATATTTATTTATTAAGGTTGGATGAAACTTTTTTTATTCTCAATTTCTAAAATAATGTTTATAAAGAGTGTATTCTTCTTAAAATAATTATTTTATGCTAACTAATTTTGATATATCAATTTTTATATAATATTATGACTACTAAGTTGAAACTAAATTTTTTAAATTAGGCACATTTTTGGAATTAATTTTAAATTTCACTAATGATGGTCAAAAAAAATTAAAATATAAAATAAAAATAAGGTGTGTTTTGAAATGGAGATTTATTCCTTATGTATGTAATTTAGAAATTGGTGATTTATAATATGTCAATTTAATGAAATCATGGAATAACTGTATTGATTTAAATATATTTTTAAAAAAAATTATATGGATATTTGAATGGGGAAATTTTTTATAAAATATCTTTATATACTATATTAAAGAGATGTTTTTATTTTAATGGATGAGAAGTAAGTGGATTTTTAGTTAAATAACCGAGTTAAATTTGTGTGATTCATTAAGTATTGATTAAAATAGATTCTTATTAATTTTATTATCAGAAAATTATATGATTTATATTTATTCGCATTTGGGTTAATAATTTCATGTTCTATAATTAAATGTATTTTTAATGGATTCAATTAACTGGTTTTTGTCTTGTTAATACATATTTCTCTGAATTATGATATATTTTTTAAATTTTACAATGGTTTAACATGTTTAAGAAAAAATTTATTTTATTTTGGATAGAATTTTTTAATCATGTTTTTTTGCGTGATATTAAGGATAATAAAATTATTGTTATTTTTAGATGATATAGTTTAATTTTAATTCAATGTTAATTAGTAATTTTAATTAATCTATAGATGCATAAAATGTATTGAGTGTTTGTTTTGGAGTTTGAGATATAAGAAAAGTAATTTTTTTAAAATTATAAAGTGTTTGAATTTATTGACATAATTTGGGTTTTGAATTATGTATGGTAATATAAATTTTGAGTGTTTTTAAAAAACTATGTAATGGTTTGAATGTAGCTAATAGTTAAATCATATATTTTTGGATAAAATAGGATGGATTATGGAATTTTTGTACTTGTTTATTATTTTAAAAACATCATGTTAGTTTTAAATGTATTGAGTATTATTAGGAGATATAGTATGATGGTTTATGTAACACCCTGAGTTTTGATGAATTGAATATTTTAGAATATATTAATTTTCATTTATTTCTTGCATTAAATGATACAATAAGTTATTCTTGGACAACAAAAAACGCATATATTATCTTCCATTACATAAAAAACTATGTTTTCCTTTGGTTACTGGTAATTTAAGGTTCCTCTAATAACGTATGTTACACATTAGACTAAGTTTTACAAAACTATTCAAAAGTTTTTGAAGTTAGGATAACCTGAACATGAAAATTTCATTAAATCCCCTAAAGTGCCAAGTAATATATTAGAAGAAGGCTATTGAAATACGAGTAAGAAAATATCTACGATAGTCTTCCTCAGCCAAACTAGAACAATAATATGGTAATATAAATTACCGACTTGAACTGACCTCCAAAATTTCCCTCTTAGAAAGAGAATTAAAAACCTGATCTTCCTCTATATATACATGAGTAGCATCAAGAGAAATTGAGTTCAGAAGATTAATACAATCAATCTAGGATGTTATAATTCTCTAATGTATATTTCTAGAGTGGACTTTGAAAAGTTTCACAACAAAATTGCATCTAATTCCAACTATAGAGCATGCCAACCATAATGGACAACATATCTAAACACCATGATCATAGCCCATAGCTCAACTTCAATTTCATATCCACTACCAATGAAGTGAAAGAATGAACCCTTAATGATCCCCCGATGGGTGTGAAAGATACAAAGAAAAAATTGAATTTTAACCACCTTGGAATTAGTGGTATCCATTTAATTGATTTGGCCACTAGAAATTCCTTCACTCTACCACAGACACCAAACAGTCTCAAAATAAACTGATCAAAAAAAATCATTATTCATTGACTCAGACTAAATTTTAGATGAAAGCATGATCCCAAAATAATTTATAGAGATACATGCATGAAAAGAAAGTTCATGATTTTTGAATACCATATCATTCATTTCTATCCAAGTGTATGTGATAACACTAACTGCAGCAGCCAACATGAGTGAATTAATCTTCTTACTACATGGCATGATGCATATGGAGAGAAGAAGAAGAGCCTCAATACTCTAAAAATTATGGTTATACTGAAATAATTCCTTCACATAATTCCATAAACTAATATTGATGCTACAACAAAAAATAAGAAAAATAGGGACTCCTTGATATGTAGACTAATGTAGCAGGCATAGAGATATGAATTCTGATATGATGAATAAAACATTGAATAGGAAAACACTTCTTATAGATTTCTAAGATTAATAACATATCCTTAAGATAAATGAATGGATTTAAAAATCCTAAAACCCAAGCTAGAAAACTTATCAAATCCCCACACTAATTCCTGTAACAATCCTTTAAACTGAAGTTACCATCTAGATTAGGCATCCATATCAAAGTATCAAAATCAGAATAATAATACATGAATACCTCCATAATGATATAAGTGGGAAGAAAATCATATACAGCAGTGTTAAACTGTAAATAAAAAATTATAGAATTCCTCAAATAGATAGTAATATCAAAATCATTAATGATATGTCTATAAATCCAATGATTGATCCAAAAATTCAGTTTTGATTTCCTTCAAACAACCCATTTTGAACAGTCCATAAGCTCACAATTGTCCTTCTTAACAACTAGTAAAACATATGAGGGAACATACATAAAATATTAATTATATAGTTTACTGAAAAACTAGGGGAAATTAATTCTAATGAGGAATAATATGTGGATAGGAACCTCCATCAGAAATTGGTTATCAATTTATCATTGGTTATCCTGAGATCTTTGACTCACATTCCCAGCTTGAAACACTCTTTCTATAAAATCATGACTAACTTCTTTGCTTGAATAGATTCAATCCATATAAAATTTTGATTCATGCTTTGAAACTATTTAGTGAGGGCTCTATGAAATATATAAAATGATACAAATATAAAATTATTTAGGTGATCATAGAATTGAACAAGAAAATTATACCAACTTAAGGTATAATATTCCCCTTCCAAATTGCCATCTAGTTAATTTTTTTTAAGAAATATTATCCATGTGACATTATTTCACTATACCTAATAATATGTAAAACAAACATAAATAAGGGGAAAGGATACTCTCTTCACACCAAGACTTTAGGTCACCCTATTCTACTTAAAAATTAGCACTTGTTTTCCAAACATAATTGAAGACTTGTTCTAGTTAATAACCAGTCCTTCAAATTCTTCATAATAGGCAAAAAAATATTATGATATAGGAAATGGGAACTCAAACAGCCTTCCCTAAAATAAAATTATAATCTGCATTGAGAAAATGTAAGTGTGTGAATAAATCACTACCTACCCATGAATATTTATAAAGAACAACATTGACGAGATCAGTAAGACTCCTACTTAGGCAATCCTCATTAGTATAAAAGAGAAGCCTAGATACAGTCTCTCCCAACCTGACCTCTCTAGAGAACTGAAATAAACCCCTCTAGGACCCATTTACAAGGATAGAAATCCAAGCACTTTTCATAATGAAACAAACCCAAAGATCATATCTCTGTGAAGATCATTGAATTACCCAGATATCAAAAATGTAGATCCACTTTATTATGTCAAAGGATTTAGAAATGTCAATACTCAGGGACATATTACCATCTTTAAACATTTTCTTAATAATACTGACACATTGATAAGTATTTTAGAGTTAGTTATATATGTTCCTCCTAGGGAAAATCCAAAAATGATTTTTAGAACCAAATCCCTTAGCAATATCACCCAGCCTGTATGTCATGATTTTTATAATGACCTTTGGTAAAAAATTTACAATAGCAATAGGTGTAAATTCCTTTATATCTAAAGCAATATCTTTATTTGTAATTAATGTAATAAAATTAGAGTTTAAACTATAAGTAATAGAAGAATGAATAAATAATTACCTTGATACATTAATTACCTTAACATGAAAATTGTCCTAAAAGAACATGAATAATTTATTGGTAAAGCCATCAGGACCAGCAACACTATCTATATTTATAGAGAAAAGTTATGTATGAATCTCATTTTCTTTGGTAGCCTCAACAAGACATTTGGTTTGGATGTCATCAATTATAGTTTCATTTCATTTGATCATTTTTTAGTGTTTTCCTCCCCATTATCAGAGTAGAGATACTAAAATTTACATTTCATAGTATTTGAAATTTCATTTTCATAGATAAAAAATCTCTCATCAATTTTGAGGGTAGTAAGACTTCTTCTTCACTTATTCTTATTATATATGAAATGAATCAATTTGGATTTCCTGTTTACCTCTTTAAGTAACTAGATGTTGAATTTATTATGGGAATGATTCTCCTTATGGGTCAATAGACCATCATATTTGGATAGGCCATGTATATCCTCTTGAGAGGGAACATCTTTACTTATGTTTCATTGTTGGAAATATACAATATGATATTTAGACTCCTTAATATCACTTTATATATTACATAAGGATGATTTACTCCATTATTTATGTTTTGCCTTAACATTCTTCAACTTACAAGAAACAATTTGTAGAGGAATTCCCAAGAATTCAACTTTCTAAGTATCTAAAACTATTTCTCTTTAACCTGGCATAATAAGCACATAATTGATAAATATTAGGGGTATGGGAGATGAACATGACTTATCAATACAAAGATCAATCAATAGAGGGTTATGATGAGAGTTCAATTTTGGAAGAGTGAGACTAGATATATCAACTTCACCATTCCTCTCATCCACTGGCATAAAACATCTATCCAATTTACTTCCATTCCTCCCATTTAAAGTATACCTACTCCAAGTATAATCTACTCCAGACATGGGGAATTCAACTAGACCACATTCTTCAATTAAGGAAGATAATTCATTGGATGATATTCTACAAAAATTACTACCAGTTTTTTCATCTGGACTCAAAAGAGAATTAAAATAATTAAGTACAATCAAAATGTTCGTGTATTGTCTGAGAAGGAAGCCATATTTCTCCAACGATATCTTCATATTTTATAAGGATTGAAATCATAGACAAAGGTTATATAAATTAAAGTATTATTCAGGCCAGATTAAATAGTGACAGACTGATAGTCACTAGAACAAGAATTTATAATGACACTATCATGCTTAAGAACTCACCAGGACTCTCTAGAACCATGAAAATGATTATTATAAACTGTTGAATATCCTAAGTAAGTACACATTAATTCCATCTAGTTCTCAAATTTATTTATTGGAATATAAAGAAAAAAATTTGAGATTTTTTTTTCGTAATAAAGTACCTAAAGGATTTTACCTTTGGAGAACTACCAAGTCCTTGGTAGTTCCTAAATAGGACCTTCATTGCTTAATAATTCTGAGGCTAACACTAAGCCCATCATAGAGTTAGGTCCTAAGATTATCATGATTCACTGATTCCATATTCATGTCACCCTTATCTACTGCATCATTAATAGTTGAAGGATTACTTAGGAATTTCCCATATGGGGACATAGTCTTATCACCTTT
Source organism: Viscum album (assembly GCA_963277665.1). Taxonomy (NCBI): domain Eukaryota; kingdom Viridiplantae; phylum Streptophyta; class Magnoliopsida; order Santalales; family Viscaceae; genus Viscum; species Viscum album. The sequence continues at coordinate 122,419,283 of OY728138.1, read as the reverse complement.
ATATGAAGATTCAGTACTTAACGACATGAACCTATTCTTTGATGAAACGTGAATCATATTAAATATTTTAGGTAATTTTCTCCTTCTAGTTTTGGATTATGAAACTCATGAAAATGATTCACTAGTGTGTTATGTTTTTGATGAATTCCTCAAGTAACTCGCTAGTGACTAATTTGACGATGGAGAAATAGGTTTATGGAGAAAACCATATACATGCAGTTTTATAAGAGAAATAGAAGCCTGCTTAGATGGAGAACAAATTTCATACTTAGTGCCAAAAGTGTCTGAATCCAAGATATTTCTTTAGGAAGGAACTTATCAAGTTATATATTAGAGATAAGATTGGAAAAATTCTCTTGTAATGAATCGGTGACTTGTTCAGAAGATAAGGAACCTCGATAAGAAACCAGAACATTAACATAATTAGATTTAATAGACCATGCATGGCCAATAGTAACCAAATACACATAATTACATGAAACAACTAAACCATTATAATTCTTGACTAATGAAGTCGAAACTCCCACACCAGCAGAGGGACTCCCCACACCGATCTCCCTATCCACATACAAAAGAGCATAAGTATAATCAATAACACCATTCAGATCATCCTTGAATACATATTCATGAGAAGGAACTTCGTGCTTATCCTTGGATGAACCATGTTCCAAGACCTTCTTAGTAGAGGATGGGACCAAGCCCTTATAATTAATTCTACTACAGTTGGAATCATCATGACCCTTGATCTGGTAAAAAATACATAATTTGTTCCTATTATAGTCAAAGACCACATTCCCAACCAAATTTATCTTCATATAGAATTTTATCTTTCTATCATATAAAATTTCAAGATTAATATTGTCATCCCTATTGGTCAAAGAAAATTCTTTGATTTGAGTTGTATCTATATCAACCTCAAAAAAGGATCCTTGTATAGTGAATAAAACATGGATGATTAATCTTTCCATCTAGCCTTATAGTATATCTAATAGAAGAATAAATATCCAAAAGGATTTGTGGGTTCCAAAAAAGCCAATTCATTTTACAGACTCATATCCAAAGCTGATCATCTGAATTCATTATGTTGATGTGATCAAAATATTGATCCCATTCTTAAATCCAAAGAAATACAAGTTTATTAGAAACTGAACCTAAACACAAATCATGCCTTTCTCATTAATTCAAAAGAAATAAAATGTTAAAAAATAATGACCCATTTCCATCATCTTCCAGTCATAAAATCCCCATATTTAAGTGTTCTTATAGATCAGATCATTGAACATCCATCATTTCTCCCTATTTGAGATCAAGACACTTGAAATAATTAAAAACTTGCAGAGACTCACATGTTCTTCCACAACATCTTGATTGGCCAACAAATGCATAATTTAGCCCATCTTAATAAGTCTTCCTGGGGGAGTTGAATCAAAATAAAATAAATAAATATTCCCCATAGTAAAAATGACATTTTCAAAATTCTTATGGGGGTAGATCTTTTGTAATTAATAGTGTTTTATCTAGTAGAATTGTTCTTCATGAAAAGACCAAAAATATCCTTGTGGCCAATAAGATCAGTATGATCATCAACCAGATCATCATCAATTTTATTTCCTCGATCATCCTTATTTATACAAAAAACCTATTTTCTTGATCTAGGTTTTCCACAGTCTCCCCTCCTTGCTCCAACATCCTCATGAAAATGTGTGTAAGGGTAACTCTTGCCTCCCACTAGGGGGTCCCACCATTACCAAAGTGCGCCACATTTTCCCCAGTTTGGAAAATGGATTTGAATCTTTGTATTTATAATATGCATAGTGTTTGAGTCTTGTGGGACTCGAGCCTAGGCTAGTTACCATAGGGAATGAGGGGTATAACCATCAGGTACCACTTGGCTAACACTCTATGGAAAAAACACGTGTAAGGGTATTTCTCACCTCCCACCGGTGGTCCCTCTATGCCTATATCTTTCCGCACATTACCCAGCTAAGAAAATATATTTGAATCACACTATGGATAATGTGCATAGTGCCCGAGTCTTGCAGGACTCATTCCTAGGCTGGTTCTCACAGAGAGATAGTGGTACAACTAGTGGATACCACTCTACTAACACCCCATTGAATTTAGTAAACTACAATATACTATTAATATTGTTATGAAAATATTGTTATAGTTATCACCTAGCCATAAGAATGGAATATATTAATAAGATTAAATAAATTATGATACTATTTTGCACATTTTTATGAAAACAATTCTTTGGTTAATAATTAATTATAAATGAAAACAAAACAAATTGAATATAAAGTAAGTGATTTTATAATGACATTTTTTATTCCTACAATGTCGTTCATCTTAATAAATTAACGTAGTCACAATTATTGTGATATATTAGTGAAATTTAAACATTATAAATTCAACCAATTTTTTTACATTAATCCAAAATGTATTCTAGGAAAAAAATAAAAATAAATCCAATTTTAGGCATATAAAACTATATTTTTATAAAAAGATGATTTTGCTTATTTTAATGGAAGAATTTTTTTGAAACTATCTTTTGACACATTTATAAATTTCATTCATCAAAAAAACTTAATTTTTGTAATATTAATATAAAAATTTACTTTGGGTGTATATTTTCGTATTTTTCTATGAAATTTAATGTTTTATTAAATAGTAAAAAATACATAATTTTGATTCAAAACTGAATTTTATTTCAATTTTTTTATAAATTTAAATAATTTTATATCTAGTTTTTAAGTATGTTTAGATAAATTATAAATCTATCAATATAATATTTTTCATTGGGATCAATTTTCAATTTATATTGGATATAAAAATATTTCAAATTTTTGAACATTTTCACTTTAAAACTCATTTGTTTTTTCTTTTCTGTGGGATTTGTTTTAAATAAATTTCCACCGAATATGTGTTTAGACTTTGGATAAATGGATTCCATATTTGTAATAAGCATAATTTATAATTTTTAGTTTGGTTAACTTAATTTTTGACCAAAAATATTTATTAATGTATTTAAAATTAATTAGAGCGATTAATGTAAAATCGACATTATAGAGTGGTTAAACATTAAATTAAGGGGGAAAATAACCAATAAGTAAGTCAAAAGTACATTTCATTGAAATATTTTTACCATATAATTCCTTTTATATAATATTTACTATTATTGGAGACATTTTATGTAAATTAGACCACTCAATAGTGTTTTCCATTTTGTGTTTACAATAATGTTACTCCTACTCCTCTATAAAAGGGATCTCACCCCCTCATATATTCACACCACTAAATCCATTTATCTCTTACAAAAAATTACAAAATAAGATCTAGAATTCCCTCCTATCATCCTAGTTTTTTGATGTTGTCCATAAATCCAACCAATCAAACCCTTCAGGGAAAACCAGAAGGAGTAACCCAAAAAGAGTTAATGTTCTCCAATGAGCCCTTCTGTTTTATTGCTTCTCCACCCCCGAAATTACTTTTATTACATGATTATATAAGAAAAGAAGTATCAATAATATATGGATATATTTTTATTTTAACTTTATGACCTAAACACGCACACTTCCATCAAATAGGATACACAATCATCATTCGGGTGTACAGTGGACTACAACCTAGCAAACCAATGTCTTTCTTTCTTCCATTACCACCTCACAGAGTTGGGAATAATGATGGAATTACTATTTTTATATGATATATATTCTATTTATGATTTATTTATTCTTAATTATTTATTATATAATTAATACCTTCATGCTTCACTTTATTTGGGTATAGGATAACTTCATTTTATAGACGTGTGGACTACCACCTCCTCAAAGTGATGTGATTCGTTCACACATTAAATGGAATATTTTAAGGATGAGTTTAATAAAAATTTGTGATATATATTAAATAATAATTAATCTTAATATATAATATATACATATATATATATATATCATTTGTATTTTTTCATGAAAAATATGACAAAAATGGAAGTAGTGTCTATGCGTACATACAACATGTCGTCTCCATGAATGGTATATTTCATTTTATATTTCGATATTTTATAGATTATTATAAATAGATATATAGTAATTATATTTGTTATTTATATCAGTTTATAAATTTTTTAAATAATTAAATCATGAACTAATAAATAGGATCAAGAATAACAATTCCAAACACATATGAAAAACAAAGTAGATATTACCCAAAATATAAATTTAACATGAAATTGTTTTTAAATAGGAAATATAATGTAATAATAAAATCATATATGGTATGATATATAATAATATATATCTGTGGTATATTTATAATAATCATATATTTACTTTATATTATTTTGGAACATGTACAATGAAATTCATGACTTAAGGTAAACGATTTCTCGTCTCACTTTTATATCCATGAGATATATGTTATATTCACCATATTTTATTATTGTGTGTTGTATATACCATCCTATTACATTTAATATCATTTATTTAATTTATTTTGTGATATTAAATGTTTCTCTTTATTTTTTCTTTCACGAACCTCACGATTCAAAAGTTAATCAAGCACTAAGGGTATTTCATATCTATTTTTGTGAGACTTGTGGAATATTCATAGTTCAATTAATTTTTATGGTTCTTATAAAAAATAATAATTCATTATATGATTCTAATAATTAAATTTTTTAGTATTTAAATATTCATTTAATAACCACAGTTTCATTAGGTTTACAGTTCAAATGTTACTAAATTGATACGTTAATTTTGTCTCAATTTTTTTTCTTTGAGACACATGTTATTTTATCCACCTACATTATATTACAAGGTGCATTTACATTCCTTTGACATGATATATTATGAATATTATTATTTTAATTATATTTCAATCTATATTTGTTTTTATTATTTCATTGGGATTATGGTTCAATGATAACAAACAGGTTTGAGTTTATTGCTATAATCTCATAGTTTGTTAGATTTTTTTAATTATTATCATTCCAGTGTTGAAATATTTTGATCCATAACACAATATTTATCATGTATTTTGTAATCATATTTTTATTCTTGATATATATTTGTAATTGTACAATTTTTTCATTCTTTTTTACTCATGAAAATTGAAAAAAATGTTTTTATAAAAATATGACTTTATATATCTCTTTGGTCTGGCATCAGTTTTATAAAAAAATAATGGTTACACAAAATGTTTCAGAAAATGTTTTTTTAAGTGGAATTCTCAACACTTTTTCAAGGAAAAGGATTTTTAAAAAAATATTAATGTTTTCAAATGTTATTAAACTAGTTTAGAAATATTATTTTATAAGTTTTTAGGGTTAGTTTCAAAGAAAAGTTTTCCAAGATACTATATGTTATAAAGAGAATTTTTCGAAGAATAAAGGATATTTTTTTATAGAAATAGTTTTAAATGATCTTTCAAAATTATTTTACATATAGGTTGAAATACTTTGTTGTGACCTATTATTCAATATTTATTTTATATAACAATACAATTAATATTATGTGTTGACTGTTTTATGTTTTAATAGTGTGTTTCTAATGACACACATTTCTCTTCCATCAATTGTATGAATTCAAAACCCACTTCATCTCACAGGTTATGCTTTGATGAATTGATTATGAACCCTATATATTATTCATTGGTTGTGAATTGATTAGATTTTTATAATACACATTTCATTTTGTTGGTTATAATATGATTATTTTTTATGATCTTGTGACACACATATGAATGATATTATTATGTGATAGGTGGGACCTATATAACCCTTAAAATGATTGGATAAATATTTATATCTCAGAAGATAAATAGGGTTGGAATGATAAGTGAATTTAGTTTAGTATGACATGGAATGAATAATGAGTTAACATAGTTCAATAATAGAAGTTTGGAAAAAGGAGTGAAATTAGTTTAGTAAAACATGGTTAGAATGGAAAGTGAACTCTGTTCAATGATATGGGGATCGAACGATGAGTGAAATCAATTCTGTGATTCCGGGATAGAATGTAAAGTGAACCAGGTTCACTAATATAGCGATGCAACTGAGAGTGAACCCAGATTAGTAAAGGACTTGTCCTCTGAGATGGTCTTGGGAGTGAACCTTGTCAACTAATATGGTTTTGGGAGTGAAATCATTCCACTAATATGACCTTGGAAGTAATCCTTGACTACTATGGAAATAATTTTATTTGTTTATGTGTCTTCCACAATTCCATGTCTTTTTCCTATGTTATGATTTCATGTCTTATTATATTGTTTCACTTATGATTCATGTCTCATGAAATGCCAATATATATTCCATAAAAAATCTATATTATGTTCATCTTATACTTATGTATATTATATGTTTATAATCACTATGAATCTAATCTCACCCTTTGTTATGTTTCCTTACCCGGTTTATGAACAATGGTTTTAAATATGAGTAATAAAATAGATGATCTTTATGGTAAATAATGAAAAACTTTCACCAAGTTATAATACTGTGTTCCAAGATTCAAAAAACACCTAACTTTTATGTTTATCTAGGATGTAGTTTTGAAATGTTATGAATATTCATCTAAAATGATGTAATATCCATGTATGTTAAGCTTGGGTCACTATATTTTGTATTAAATAAACAAATTTATCTACCTTTGGAAACTAGTATGAGAAAACATTAGTAATATAACTATTAATATTTATAAGTCTATGTCTTGGGATATAACTAAGGATAATCCTATGGTTTAATATATTTAAAATAATATTTCATGATATAGGAATCCTATAAAAACAATTCATGATTATGTGAGTTTCTTATATGATATGTTTTTCTTACACTACGATTTATTGTCATAAAAAATATTAGGAACTATAATGAATTGGGTTAACATAAATTGTTTCAAATGTGAAAAGTCTGGGAATTATGAAAATAGAAGTCCTAAGTAGCAATCTCATGAAGAGAATTAAGAAGGAGGCATAGGTGTTGGTAATACTGTAGAAGATAATAAGACTTTGAATGACATGATAAAGGTATGGGATGTTTAAACAAATTTTTTTACATTAAATGTAACAATCAAGATTTAATTGAGGTTAATGAACCATAATGAATTATTCAAATTATATATTCTAGGAAATGGTATAAAAGAATAAAATTATGAAGCTTAAGTAATGGTTTAAGAAAAAAGTTGTATTATTGAAGATTGCATTTATTGGAATTAAAGAATTATATTATATGAATCATGAAATATATGTTATTCATTAAGGATTTAAAAGGTTATGTTGAATGGTTATAATGACATAGAAAAGTTATTTAATGGAAAGGTGATATTTTTTAAGGGAAGGTACCCCATAATTTGTTTTTAATTTGAAAAATATTGTTTTGATTGAATAAAGAGATTACTAATATTGATAAACAATGTTAGATGTTATTGATTAACAAGGAACTGGTTATTTATTTTTTGAGAAAGTGTTCTATGTTATCATGGATGAAGTCTACAACCACTTTTGGAATTAAGGAATATATCCAATAATATTTGGAATAATAATGCTTGCATGTTTTCAATATGTTTTTTTTGTAATTCATGTTATTACCATGTCACAAAACAAAACATGATAATGGTATTCCCATGTTTTATATGTGAAAACCAATAGCTAGTTTATGATATATGGGGGATCGATGTTAAGATAATTTTTAGAAATTTACTGACCTTTAATCTGTAGTTTTCAACTTTCATATTTTGGAAGGGATATATGAATAAACATTTATGGAATGGTTTGAGTTAAACATATGATGATGTTTTAGAGATTACGGTATTATATAAAAATATGAACATTTATAAATATTGGATAACCTATAATAAAAAATTTGATTTTGATCATAAATAAAGACATATGGAATGACTTATCAATCTACCTCATGATTTGTTAGTACTTCAGCAATGAACAATTCACCATCATTTCTTGGATTTAAAGATGAATTAGAAATAAAGAAAGGCACAAAAATGGTGAGATTTTGTGTAAGAAAATTATTCAAATAAATTATGTACATTATTTTATCTTAATAGAGACTAAAAAATTCCTCAACTCATGGAAAAGGATATTGGGAAATATTTATCCGTGTACCTTTAGATCTGATGAATCAAATAGTTACATATATCATCATTGATTTATGGTTTTGAAATCATTAACTTAATCTTGATCACCAACTTTCTTATACTCAGTGTTCTCTATCACTCTATATTAATATTTATTCTTTTCTTCCATGTTCAAATCATCACTTATGTTCTTTTATGAAGAAGCCTAGTAATGAGTTACTTTGGGTAACCATTATGCTTCCAACATTAGATTTTTAAAGGAAGTAACAGTATTAATTTTTTATGTGGGTTCCTATAAGATGAAATTTCAAGTATTACAGCTCTGATGACCTAGAAAAATTTCAAGGACAATGTTAATTTTATGGCGGTAGAATGCAACACCCCATGTTTTTATGAATTATAATTTTTTTAAATAAATTAAAATTCAATGATGAATTTAATTTCAGGTTAAAATAAGTTATTCCTTAATAAAAAAAATCAACTATATTAGATTTAAATACATATTATGTTTGTCTTGTGTTACACACAATTTTCAGTTCCTTCAATATCTTGTATTACATGCAAGATCTAGTTTTACTGAACTAAAATATACTATTAATATTATTAATACAATATTGTTATAGTTGTCACCTATCCATTGTAATGTTAGATATGAATATGATTAACTAAATTATGAAACAATGGTTTACACATGTTTATTAAACGAACAATTTAGTTATAAATAAATTATTGATTAAAATAAAAACTAATTGAATATAATGGAAGTGATTTTAAGAAAAAAAATCATTTTATGGCCAAAAAGGAATTTGATCTTAATAAATTAAATTAATAACTATTATTGATAGATATTAATGATATTAAAATAATTTTGATAAACACAAATATTTTTATATTCTTCCAATAAGTTTTATAGGCATAAAATAAGAACAAATCCAATTTTAGGCATAAAAAGCTATATTTTTCAAGAAGTCATTTTTTTCCTTATAAAGGAAGACTTGTTTTAAAGATAGTTTTTGAAATTTTTGTAATTTTTTTATTAAAAAAACATCATTTTTAATTGGAATAACAAAATTTACTTAAGTTGAATATTTGGGTCTTTTTTTTTGAGAAGTTACACTTTTTGATAAATTGTGAAAAATACTGAATTTAAATTGAAAAATACCTTCTCTTATAATTTATATGTATTGTTAATTTATATTTGTATTTGAATTTAAAGTAAATTTAGAAAAACATTATATATATTGAACCAAATTAGTTCATTGGAAACAATATTAAATTGAAATTGGATATAAAATCATTTCAAACCATTGAACATTTTCACCTTAAAAAATCGTTGTTTCATCTTTTCTATGGGATTAATGTAAATAAATTACTACCACAACAATATTTATGATTTTAAAAAATATGTTCAAAATTTTTAATCATAATAATTTATTGTTTCATTTATGGTAATCATATTTTTTGAAAAAAAAATATTAGTGAAAATAATTATAATTTATAACAATGATTAAGGTAAAAATGACCTAACATAGTGGTTAAACTTTCACATAAGGGGAAAATTACATAGACACATGTCCAAAATAAACTGTATTTCCATATATCGACCATATCTTATATTTTATATAAATAGACTTTAATTGGAGACACATGATGTAAGTGAGACCTATCAATAGTGTCTTCCTTTTTATATTTTCATGGATGGAACTCCTCCTCAACTATAAAGGAGAACTCACACCCCTCACTTATTCAAGACTCTAAATACCTTTGGATCATCCAATAATATTCAAAATAAGCTCCAAATTTCTCTACTATAATCCTAAAATACTAAATTTGGGTATAAATTCAACCTAGGATGTTATTTGGTGAAAACAAAATGGAGTTACCCGAAAAAGAGGTAACATTCTTCAACGAGCAATTTTATTTTTTATTTCTTCACCCCCTAAATTATTCTTATTGAATGTTTATATAATAACTTCAGTATAATAAATATAAGAATATTAGTTAATTTTATGGGCATGAAGAACACTCAAATATACATCAATCAAATGGGATTCACAATCATCATTCGTGTGTACGGAGGGTTATCATATTATGAACCGATGTCGATCGTTCTCCAATTACAAATTATTATGATTGGTAAAAATTATGGAGTTACTATTTTTAAATAAAATATATGATATTTATTAATTATTAATTTCTTTCAATTATTATATAACACATAACTTCATTCTTTAGCTTTTTTTGGAATACAATATCTTCATTTTTTGACATGTGGACTACCACCTCCTGAAAAAGATGTGATTCATTCACATTTGACATGGAAATTATTATGTATGGGATTATTAAAAATATTGAATATATGTGAAATAATAGTTCTAATGGAATTATAATATATATATATATATCATTTATTTTTTTCTATAAAAATATTGTAAGAAAATGGAAACGATGTTCATCTGTACGTATGAACTACCATCTCTATGAATGGTGTATTTTGATTCAAATTTATATCTTTTTTAAATTCTAATAAACAATTATATAATTAATATATAAGATATATATATCATTGTTTACACTCTTTAAATATGTAAATAATGAACTTAGTAAGATGATGATGAATAAGAAGTCAAATTATATACGAAAAACAATGTGGTTATACCCAAAACATAATGTTAATATGAAATTGTTAATAAATTTATAATATAATGTAATAATAAAATCCTATGTGGTGATACAATTTTTAATGTAGTTTTTTGGAATATTTATAAAAAACATATAATTATTATGAAGGATATTTTAACATATTCTAAGAAAGACATGGCTTAAGGTAAGGTATTTCTCATCTAGCTTTTATTTTTATGAGATATATTCTATATTACCCACTCATTCATATTGTGTGGTGTATATACTGATCTATTACATGTTATATCAGGATTTTAACATAATTAATTATGTTAAATGTTTAAATTGATGTTATTATTTCACATGTATCATGATTCAAAAGTTACTCAAGTAGTAAGGGGATTTCTAGTCTCAATTATATTTCTACGACACTTCTACCATATTCACCACTCGTTTCATTTGTGTGGTGAATATATTGACCATGAATGTATTACATTATTCTTATCCTTAAATTTATTTTTATTTTTAAATCCATTTTATTATCTCCCTTTCATGGGGTTTACGGTACAAATGTTACCAAATCTGTAATGTAATTTTGTCTCAATTATCCTTCTTTGAGACACTTGTTATGTTATACAAAAATATTATTTTAGGAGGTGTATATACTGACTATTGACATCTTATATCATTAATATCATTTTTTAATAATATTATAATCTTCTTGTGATGTTATTATTTCATGGGGATGATGATTCAATGTTTACAAAGTGTCATGAGATTATTACAATAATCTCATCATTTATCAGGATTGTTTATGATTATGTTCCTGTGGTGATATATTATAAACTATATCTCAATATTTATCATAAATTTTATTCTATTAATGTTATTAATTATATCATCAAGTATTGGTACCATTTTTCCAATCCCTGGTAGTCAAGATAATTACGAACTTTTTATGAAAATTTATCTTTATCTCTCTCTTTGGCCAGGAATCGGTTTTATTCAAAAATAATTTTTCTAAAAATGTTTTCAAAAATGTTTTTTCAAAATATTATTTTAAGACCATATTCAAGGAAAATGATTTTTAAACAATTATTTCTTTTTTAAAAATTCATTAAATTTTTTTTCAAGCATTCATTTACATGTTTTCATGGTTAGTTTGAAGGGAATTTTTTTAATATGTTATAAGTTTTAAAAGGATCATATCAAAGAATAAAGGATATTTTCCTCAGGAAATGTTTTTAAAATATATTTCAAAATAATTTTCCATATAATATGATATATGTTGGTACTATCTATTTCTTAATGATAATGTGATCCAATAATCCCATTAAAATTGTTTTTTGATTGGTTTATGTTTTGATGACATGATATTTATGACACTAGTTTCTCTTCCATGGGTTATTTTCTTTTGGAAACTCTTTATTTTCATTGGTTATTCTTTAGTGAAATGATTTTGAAACCTATATAATTTCCATAGGTTGTGATATGATGGAATTTTTATGATATCAATTTATTTTCATGGGTTATGATATGATTATTTTTTATCATCATGTGGAGTGTGTTTGTATGATTTCATTACTTGATGGTCAGGACCTATATCTCCCTCAAATGCATTGGGTAAATATTTACATCTCATGAGATAAATATGGATGGAATGAGAAGTGAACTTGGTTTAGTATGAATATTATGGAGTGTGGAGTGAACTCGGTTCAGTAATACAGGACTGGAATGAGGAGTGAGCCATGTTCAGTAATATAGGGCTATAATGGGATGTGAATCCAGTTTAATATTATAGGGATGGAAAGAGGAGTGAACTCAATTTAGTGATACAGGTCTATAATGGGAAGTGAAATTAGTTAGGTAACATAGGGCTTAAAAGTGGTGCAAATCTAGGTTAGTAAATGAATTTTTCTACTAATATGGTCTTGGGAGTGAACCTTGTCAACTAAGATGAATTAGGGAGTGAACCCATTCCACTAAGTTGGACATACTAGTAAACCTTGAATACCATGGAAATCATTTTATATTTTTATGTTTCTACAAAAATTCCATGTCTTGTTCCAATGTTATTCTATCATGTATTATTCTCTTCATTCTCTTATGATTCATTTCTAAGGAACTTCCAATATTTATTCCATTATTCATGTATATGATATTTGATATGTAGGGTAAGATATTTAAATATTATTCTCATGTTATCATACCCCTATGTTCATGTTATACTTATATATCATAATTTCATTCCCTTATTGATAATTTCAGTTCACCCATTCTTATGATTCCTTTACCTCGGTTATGAAGAAATGTTTTAAGTATGAGTACTAATTTGGATGATATTTGTGAAAAACATTGAATATCTTTTACCATGTTAGAATATTTTGTTTCATGTTTCAAAAGTTGCTAACCTATTGTGGTCCTCAGGCATGATCTTTTGTGATGCACTAAATATTCATCTAAAGTGATGTAATATACATGAATTTTAAGATTGTGTATCTATAGTTTAAGTTATATTTTAATTTAAATTTTTTTATCTAAACTTGGATCAAGTTAAAAATTCTTATGGATGAATCATTCCAAAATATGGTAGTTTTTAGGGGAGTTGTATAAGTTAGGGTATAGATAATCAAATTTTCAATCAACTACGTGATTAATTATATTCTTACTTTTTATAAAATTAATTTTGTGGATCATAGTGGTTTTTAAATCCTTAAGGGGTCAGGAAATAGGTGGTGTGTGGTTATATGAATAGTTTTCAAAACTACAAAAATGATAAAACAAGGGCAGTAGTTGTTGTATTCATAAAATAATGGTTTTTAAATTGAATCACCAATTGTGTGTATAGTTTAATACACCCATTCAACCATAAAATAACTATTAAACCCATTTTTTAACATATAGATGGGTGAGAGTACTTACTATAAGTTGGGTAGTGAAAAATAATCTTCAAATGGAAAAAACTATATATCCAACTATAATTTATTTATTGTATGATATCAAATTGATGCTAATGAAATTATATAAACAATTATATATAAGTAATACCAATTTAATTTTTCATTAGTTGTCAAAACATATATTAATGGTCTCTAAATGTGATATTTAATTTAGTAAATATATTTTAAAGTCACTCATTTTGAATTTAGTGTGGTTCATAAATAAAAATAGATGCCACCTTTGGTTTTCTAATGTCACATATTGTTGGATATCACCTTAATATCCATGTATCGATGGGTATTTGATATAAATCCCCCATGTTACACCTGGTTTTTTATTTTCTTCCCTATCCATTTCTTGGGTGTTTGGATAGATTAATTTTGAGTTTTGAACTACCATATATGTATATTCACCCTTATTTGGGTTCCCCATTTATTGTTTTTGCAGTTTTTTGGAAAAAGTGTGGTTATTTCATGATTTGGGCCAACCGTGATCCCATTTCCAAAATTAAAAACCAAATTTGTTGCTGTTATAACTCCTTAATCTTTCAACATTTTTCATTCATTTTAATTTACACTTTTCCACCACTGAAATTATAAAACTACCATATCCTTTTTTTCCTCTTATAAATTCATAAACATGGTGAATTTGGGTTACTTCTTTAGGCATTGGGCCAGACCGTGGTGCCATTTCTAGTTTTAAAAATATAATTTGTTTATTATATATATTTTTCATTATTTTTATATTTTTCGGTGATTCTACCTCCCATTCGAATCCGACATACCTAAAATCACGCCCATTATCGCGTTCACCACTTTGGAGTTCATTAGAATCACATATTAGGGAGAAAGTTATCAGGTTTCCTCAAAATGTCCAGAATTGAGAAGTTAAATTGTTTTATCCACAAATTATTCAATTCATACTATGTTTCCCACAAATCATCTTTTCCTGGTTTTCCCAGACCTTATTATCCTCTCCAATATTCTCCTAGACATTCCATTTTCTCTAAGGGTGAAAATCCAAAAGAATACGATAAGATTTCTAGGTGGAAAGGTGAGATTCCATCTCCTTTCTCCTCCCTCTTCCTCCTCCTTTCATTATTTCTTGGTTTTATATTATCCCCTAGTAATTGGAGACCTAGGGTTATGTTATCCCATTATATTTGATTGGGGTTTTGTTCGTTTGGGGCTGGCCATCCAAGGTTTAGGGTTTGTAAACCGTCGAATTGTGATATTGGGTGTGTGTTTCCATTACTCCAAGGATTTGAGGTAGGATATCTCTTGAAAATGACTTTTTCTTTTAAGTTTCATCATTTTTTTATTTTTTTCATCTTATATATATGTTTATTATTATTTTTCAGCTTTTGGATAATTTTCTTGGTGTGCCAAATTGTTGTTTATGCCTCTTTTTTGTGAAAGGTAATGTTGTTTTGTCATAAAAGTGCACACCATGTGTTTGTTTAAATGATCCACTATCTTTTGAAACTATTTTGTGAGGTTTAGAACCAGGTTTATGTTATTCTGAAGATGTTACAATATCTTGTATAATATATGGCATGCAATTGTTGTTTTATTCCTTGTCAAGTGATTAAAATAAATTTTTTTGTTTAAAATGGAATGTCATGTGTTCTCTAAATTGCGCGATTGGATTTTATGTATTATGTTGGATTTATAAATTATTTGTTTGGATTTATAAACGAATTGGATGAATTATAAATGGTATTTTGGGTCCTCGTACATATTTTCAATATTTAGTTGTTTTTACAAACTAATGGGTTTTGGTTTACAACTTGTTTTGGCCCGAGTTGTCGGAAAATGGACTCTTTCACATCCTTATGAAAATGGTTTTGTTTTGAATATGTAACCTAAATGTTTTAAGATATTTATGAATGTTTTTTTGGCTTGAAATAGTGGTTATACACCTCCTTAATAAAATTAAAATGCATACCTTGGTCAAATGTTAGTTTTGAGAATGTCTTAAAGGTTTATTTGGCAATTTTTTGAAAAAATGGATTCCATGTGTATTTAATCTTCTATTTTTTGGGAAATTTTATAGTCCATGAAAATTATTTATTAATTGTTTTTTGGGCTGTCAAATTTGGGTTTTTATGTTATTGATGGGTTTTATACTTAAAAGATCATTTTCTGAATGGATTTTATGTGCAGGGCCTCGTTATACTCCTTGAAATTGTTTTACAAATCTTTGTAGTGGCTTATTGATACATGAAAAAATGTGAAGCATGTTTGTGGGATTTTTGTGTGTTTGTGGTTTGGTAATGAAATTATTATGTGGAAAGTTTATTTGATAATATGTGTAACTTTATTGAGCACTAAAAGGAATCCCAGGTATCTAGGTGGGCAGAAGTGTACTAGTATGCTAGTGATTCTATGGGGTTTGGCCCCTGTTTCACATAGCAAGTTTGAAGATATAAACACTAACTAAACTATTATGATGTTTTTGTTTGGGGACCACTAGTTTATGTGAATTCTCCATACTAGTGGCACATATTCACAATAACAAGTATTTAATATGGTTACTTTCACCGAGATACGAGTTACCTAGGGCTCACAACTAAATAGTTCTTAGGGTTGTTCCCATGACTTGTGCTCATTGGATATTTTGTACTCACCGTCGACATACAGTGTGTATGGTTAGTAAATTTAGTAGTGTGTTTGATTTATTTTAATGTGTACATTCTTTAATTTATCCCTCTTAAATATTATTTTCATTTTGAAGTTGCACCACTTTGAACATTATTACTAGCATTCTTGTTTATAAAATATGCAAGTTTTTGTTTAGTAAATTTTTTTATTATGGTACTTAATTTGGAAAACATACCATCATATATTATGTTTAAAACTTAAAATTTATGTTTCTTTTATTTTAAGGGATGTGAATTGGGAATAGAATATCGGGCTAACCTACTAAGTTTTAATACTCATGCTTATAGTCTTCTTCTATTTTTAGCTCATGTGAAGGTTTCATCTTGAGTTCGATCGCCTTGGGAGATGTGTGATCATTGTGTTGGAGAGTGACCAAAGGATTAAAATTGAGTTTGTTTGTTACCATATCTGGTCAATTGAGTTGTTGGTTTAGTTGTACTATCGGTTTCTTGTACAAATAATGTTATGTTCAATTTTTATGTAAATGTATTTTGGGCTGTCCATTTCTTTCGGATGATTATTTTATTAATTATGTTTGGGGGAAATTTTTCCCTTGTGTACTCTATTGATTCCCTCTGTGCTTTTCACTATCCCGGGAGGATTAGGAATGCCTCTCGGTACTTGTCATGTACTGGCCTAGGTGACCGGTTCAGGGTTGACACGGGCTGGTTCGTGACAAAATGGTATCAAAGGAGGCCGAATCTCATCAAATCATTCTTTTTAGAGTCCCCTTGTTACATGGGGGATGTCAGGGTATATGGAGTAGGATTTTGGGGACTGTAGGGGTAAGTGAAGGAAGAGAGTCGCGAACTTTTTCTCGTTCCGATCCTCAAGATTCCATGGAAAGTTCGGTTTTATTAGTGTCTTTTGGTCTTATTGATTGTTTGCTATTGGGATATGAAAAAGGGAGTCCAACTAATGGACTCTATGGGATCTCATGGCCTGGTAAGCCATTTGGAGATAGGGAATGGTCCTAATTAGTCTATCTATGTTGGTGTTTTATTTGAAATATGGATTCCAACCATATGGTCAAGTCACCCACTAACACTAGTTCATTTTTTTGTGTCTCATGGACCTTTCTTGAATTCTGATTTTTTGTTTTGAAAATCCTTGTGTGATAATTATAAAAATGAGTTTTAAAGGGGTGGTTGGTTTTTTAAAAGTGCAAATAGGGGTTTTCAAAAATTGAATATAATAATGGATTTGGAATGTTGTTCTTTTTGTGAAACAATGTTTTGGGAGGAAGTGGAAATGATTTAACAGGATTGGATATTCCTTAATATAAACATGTGGTTTGTTGAAAAAAAATTCTTCAAAAGTGTGAATGATTTTAAGGTGATTCGGAATATTTGTTTTAAATGGGGTGTTTTGGGATGTTGAAAAGTGTATGAATCTGATGAATTGGTTTTGGAAATTGGTTTTGAGCGGTTGGGGTTTTCCAAGTAAGGGTATTGGTCATAATGGACACCAGATTATGAAAAGATACCTTGCTGAATTTTATAAAATAGGAAGGGGTTTTTTGTAGTAGCTTGGTTGTTTTAAATGTTTTTAAAAATTAAAATGGGTAGGTTTTTAAAAAATTTCTTGATGAAGTGTGGTTTGTTTTTTGAAATATGAAATGGGTTTTTGACATGGTGTTTGGTGTTCCTTTTGAAGGTACATTATTTTTGGAATTTTTTTTCTTAGACTTGGGTGTTTTCATGGGTTCTCACATTCAAGGTTTTATTGATATATGGAAGGTTGGACTATATGGAATGGAGTTTGGGTGCCTGGGGTGGCATGGAAATGTGCAAGTGGTTGATACTTGATGAAACACCATTAGTGAATGTTGAAACCCACCAAGTTAGTTTGTTTATCAAAAGTGTTTTGAGGTGAAATATTATGGCCTTTGTTTATAAACCAATAGTAATGTGGCTAGTTTTTTCTATGTCATTGAATGGTTTTTTATTTAGTAAGATTACTTGTGATCTAGAAGTTATAGTCTTGTTGTGTCTTGAGATGATATATTGTTGGTCGCTCAGTTTTTGAGTAATGTTCATTGGGTTTCTAAAGATGTGTTTGATGTTGTGATTTGACCATGGATAGTTCTCCGTTGGGAATCTATCTAGATGATCAACCTAAGGATTCATTTAAAATGTTAAATCCACCTCTTCAGATGATGACTCAACCTATTTTTTTGGAATATAGAGCTGTTTGGGATTGATTTAAAGTGCTTCTAGGTCGTGATAATTCTTTTGGACGTAGTATTTGTGTCCAATGATGTTGATGTGTTTCAATGTATTCCTTGTCCATTCTACCCCTCATTTAGAGTGAGACCGAATTTTGATGTGTATTTATGAGCTCCTATTTAGATAAATGTGTTTTGTTGACAAAGTGAGTTTTTAAGTGGTGTGATCCTTAGCACCTGATTGTGGTGTAGTAGATGATTCAAGAATCTGGGTTCCAGCCATAGGCCTCAGAGTGAAGCTTTTCACGCAGTCATGGACTCTCCAGTGGTGTGGGGAGCTTTACCAGGCTCTTACTTCTACCATTATGTTATGGTAGTTTGTATGTATCTATTATGGTTCCTCATTATAGTGAATTTACATTTGTCACAACAAGCGTGGTGGACTTAACCCTCACACAATGTCTCTAGTTATGCCTTTAGGGATGTGGGTATTCGATAAATGTCCCTATGTGGACCACCTGTGAAAATCGGGTGTGGTACTGGTGTTATCTATTCATAGTTGGAGAGTATGGGGTTGTTTCTTTGTTTCTTTTTTGGTTTCATAGACCTAATTATTGGGTCCCCTTCCCTCCCTTCCCTGAGTGGTGGGGGCCCAGATCTGTGCTGAAAGTGTTGGGCCAGTTCTTGTCCCCTCTGTTTAGGAGTGGCTAGTTTAGATGTTCATGTTGTAACCCAATTAACATGGGTTTGTAGGTTGTTTTGGGAGATTTTTGGTGGTTTGGTGTAGGTGAGGCCGAATTCTAGTTCATTTTGGATTCTTCTTTTGTTAATTTCTAGATTTCTCTATTAGTGGGGAGACCCAATGCGGGTCTCAAAGATATTTCCTTTAGGATTTATCAGATGGTAGTTGTGATATAATGGTGGGGAGACCATTCTAGCCTCCACCCCAAGACATTGGATTTTGTGAGTGAACTATGTTTTTGGGGATCGTTGGGTTCATTGGGAGAAGGCCCAACAATCTAGTTCTTTGCTTGGTTGTGGAGGTGGTGGCTTGATCATTCCATTGATTCACCGGAAGTGGTTGTGAGTTAGTGTTTTGTTAGGGAAAGAGTATTAAGTTACATTATTGGTGAATGCGACTTCCTTATATTTAGAGGATTCATTATTTTGATAATGAACCCTTGGGTGTTGTTCTATCATTTGAAAAGTGTTATGGATTTCTGGGGGCAGAAAACATTAATGGCGGGGAGAACTATCACACCGGGTTTTTCTTCTTTTCATGTCATGGTTTTGATCCGGTTTTTTGAAAATAATGATTCATTTCATGGGTGTTTGGTGTGATTAATTTTGATTTTTGAACTACCATATATGTATAATCTCCCTAATTTGGGTTCCCCAATGCTTGTTTTGGAGTTTTTGGAGAAAGGGTGGTTATTTCATGATTTGGGCCAACCGTGAGCCTATTTCCAAATTTAAAAACCAAATTTGTTTCTTTCATAAATCCTTCAATTTTCATAGGTTTTTTTAATTATACTTCCCAAATTTCCTCAAATGAAATATTAATACTACCATATCCTTTTTGACCTCTTAGAAATACATAAGCATGGTGAATTTGGGTTACTTATTTAGGCATTAGGTCAGGCCATGGGCCCATTTCTGGTTTAAAAAAAATAATTTGTTTCTTTTATATCTTTTTCTTTTTTAATATTTTTTGGTGATTCTACCTCCCCTTAGAAGCAAACATACCTATAATCACCCCCATTACAACTTTTACCTCTTTTGAATTCATTTTCATTGCATATTAGGGAGATAGTTCTCAAGTTTCCTCAAAACATCCAGAATTGAGAAGGTAAATTGTTTCATCCACAAATCATTCAATTTGTACTATATTTCCCCCAAATATTTTTTACCCTGTTCTTCCAGACCATATGAGCCTCTAAAAGTCGTTACAAGGCATTAAATTTTCTCTATGGGTGCATATATAATGTTATACGATGAGTTTTCTAGGTGGAAAGGTGAGATTATTTCTCCTTTCTCCAACCTCTTCCTCCTCAATTCATTATTTCATGGTTTTATATTCTCCCCTAATCATGTAAGACCTAAGGTTATGTTATCCCAAGATTTTTTATTGGGGTTTTGTTTTTTTGGGTCTGGTCGTCTAGGGTTTAGTTTTTGTAAACCCTCAGATGGTGATATTGGGTGCGTGTTTCCATTACACAAAGGATTTTAGATAGGATATCCCTTTCACATGCCTTTATCTTTTTAGTTTAATAAATTTTTTCATCTAATATATGTGTTTATTATTATTTTTTATCATTTGGATAATTTTCTTTGTGTGAAGAAAGGTTTTTTAAGCATTTTTTTGTGAAAGGTAGTGTTGTTTAGTTATAAAAGTGCACACCATGTGTTTGATTAAATGTTTCACTATATTTAAAAACAATTTTGTGATGTTTTGAACCTGGTTTATGGAATTTTGAATATGGTACAGTATATTTTATAAAACAATTAATGCAATTTTTGTTTTATTTCTTTTCAATCCCTCAAAATAAATTGTTTTGTTTAAAAGGGAATGCCATGTGTTTGGTAAATTTCCCGGTTGGCTTTTATGTGTTAGGCTTGATTTAAATATTCTTTGTTTGGATGTATAAATTAACTGGATTACTGATAAACTTTATTTTTGTTCCTCATATTTCTTTCCACTTTGAATTTGTTTTTACAAACAAATGGGTTTTGGTTTACAACTTGTTTTGGCCCGAGTTGTCTGAAAATGGCCCATTTCACATCCTTATAAAAATGGTAGTGTTTTGAATATGTAACCTAAAAGTTTTAAGGGATTTATGAATGTGTTTTACTAATGTAAATGGTGTGTATACACCTCCTTAATAAAATTGAAATTCATTCCTTGGTCAAATGTTAGTTTTGATAAAGGTTTAAAGGCCAGTTTGGCATTTGTTTTTTTGTGAAAATGAATTCAATGTGTATTTCATATTCTATATTTTGGGGTAATTTTATGGTGCATGAAAATAATTTATTAATTGGTTTTGGGGCTGAAAAATTTGGTTTGTTATGTTATTTATGGGCTTGTGGACTCAAAACAACATTTTTAATGGATTTAATGTGCAAGGCATCGTTATAGCCCTTGAAATTATTTTACGAATCTTTTTAGTGGTTTATTGATTTATGAATGAAACGTGAAGTATGTTTGTAGGATGTTTGTGTGTTTATGGTTTTGTAATGGAATTTTTATGTGGACAGTTTATTTAATAATACATGTATCTTGATTGAGCACTAAAGGGAATCACGGGTATCTAGGTGGGCAGACGTGTACTAATATGCTAGTGATTCTGTGGTGTTTGACCCCTGTTTCACGTAGCTAGTTTGAAGATGACAAAACTAACTGAACTATGATGATTATGTTGTTGGGGGGGGGCTATGTTATGTTAATTCTCCCTACTATTGGCTCATGTGCACGAGAACAGATATTTATTATGGTTACTTTCACCGAGATATGAGGTACTTAGGGCTCACAACTAACTAGTTCCTAAGGTGTTCTCGTGGGTTCGTATCATTGGATATTTTGTACTCACTGTCGGCAAATTGTGTGTTTGGTTGGTAAATTTATTAGTGAATGTGATTTATTTAAAAGTGTAAATTCTTTAAAGCATATCTCTTGAAAACAATTTTCCTTTTCAAGTTGTACCTCTTTGAAAATTGTTACTAGCATTATTGTTTATAAGACATGCCAATTTTTGTCTGGTAAAATTGTTTTAGCATGGGACCTGATTTGGAAAACATATCATTATATCTTGTTTTTAAAACTAGAAATTTATGTTTCTTTTATTTTAAGGAATGTGCATTGGGAATAGAATAACGATCCAACCTACTGAGTTTTAATACTCAAGCCTATAGTCTTCTTCTGTTTTTGTCCATTGTGTAGGATTTACCATGAGTTCGATTACCTTGGGCGACGTGTGGTCATTGTGTTGGAGAGTGACCAGAGAGGTCACACGGAGTTACTTGGTTATTATTTTTGTTCAGTTGAATTGTTGGTTTGGTTGTACATCTAGTTTCTTGTAAAAATATTGTTCAGTTCAATTTTTATGTAAATGTATTTTGGGCTGTCCATTTCATTAAATTGTTTTTTTATTGCTTATGTTTGAGCTAAATAATTAACTTGTGTACTCCATTTATGCCCTCAGGGATTGTCTCCATCCAGGTAGGATCAGGATTGCCTCTCAGGACTTGTCGCGTGCTGGCCTAGGTGACCGGTTAAGTTTCAACTCGGACTGGTTCGTTACACCCCATGTATAGGTTTTAGTTTTGAATGGATTTTGAGGGGGGAAAATTGTATCTTCATTTTTATTGTCTTTATTATTAATAGTTAGTTGTCTTCCTGGCCTATCATGATAGGGGATCTATAAATCTAGTGTTTTTTTGTTCCCTATTTCTTATTCCTACTATTTATCTTATTCTCCCAACCTTTTTTTCATGGTTTCATTTTTTCCTTCTATACAAGGTTTGTGGATATAGGGTTTTCTCAAATATATGTAGAATCCCTAGTAAATGTTTGATATTTTTCATCAAATTGTAGCACCAAAATCTCACATTAATATATAGTTCATTATCAATGAAGTAATTTGTATTATGATTTATTTGATTATTTTCCCATATATACTCTTTATTTGGTTAGTTAGATTGATTAAATTGATTATTGTGATGAAATTGGACCTCGTGTATGATACCATAGTTGAGAGGTCTATTTATTATTTTTATTATAACCCCTAATGGTAGGTTTATCTATATTGTTATCATTCATATTTTTAAATAGTTTTTTATTCGGTTTATTTAGGGGATAATGGGGTTATATGGGTTCCTTAATTTATAGTATTGTGTTTGGTTAATTTAAATGAATATTTAAATCTGATATGTAATTTATTCTCTAATAATTTTATAAAAAGGAAATAAATCTATTATTCATGTTTTAGGTTCAATTAACATGTTCACAATAGAATGTAAATTTTTAAGGTATTTTATGAGTGTTTCTCAAACATGAATTTAGTTTCAAGTTCTTAATTAATAGGTTATACACATTTCCTATAAAATTGGAAAAGATTTATAAAGGAAGTGATATAAGATTTTCTTATGGTGGAATTTAATTTTTTTTGGTGATGAATATTATTGAATAATAATTTAATTTATAATAAATTTATAGGTAACATCTAACAACCTTACTAAATTAAAGGTTGTAACTAATGTAAATGAATTATGTTTGGAGGTTTTGTTTTGGTTTGAATGTTCCTTTCTAATAGGCCATGATGAGTTTCTTTGGGTGATGACTTGAGTTTTTGTCGGTGTAGTGTGCCATCAAGAGGGTCTAAACTCATTGATATAATTTTTTTGATATACATGGTTTCTGTTATCATTATTTTAATGGGATAAGTATTTTTACACCAAGGTTATTACATTTTTATATTGGATAAGTGGATTTTCCCCTTAGTTTTTTTCTTTCAAATAAAAATATAATTTTCATAAAAATTTTATAAACTATAATAATTTTTTTATCCTAAATGATGGTTTTTATGGGGATATTAATTATAATATATAATTATCTATAATGAAATGCATTTATCATAAGTATGAATTATTTTTATAAATTTTTATAAACATCTTATTTTATTGAAACATGGTAATTTTGGGGAGCCAATTTATGTATCCTATTAAACATGTGGATATTTTATACAATAATTTTATATACTAGTGTACTTGTAGATAGTTCTTTCTATTATGTTATATATTAGTATGGATCATTGATCCTGATGTTGTAAAATAACATGATTTTACCTTGTCCAATAAGGATATTCTATTTTGTGGGAGGTGGTTATGAAAAACATCCCTCATATGATTATTTTATATTTCATCATTTTCTAATTTTTTTCTTCTTATATTATTTTTTGACATATATATTATTAATGTTGTGACACTATGATTAAATTTATGTAGACTATTTATTTTAGTTATGCATGATTCACATCTCATATTTATTTTACATTTAAATAAAAATGTGAATTTTTGTTTTCCCAATTTAAAGGATATGTATAAGTGAAAATCACCCCCTCATGGTCAGTATCATTCAATGATTCAATGGAACATTATCATGTTTGATAGAATTATGGTTTTATTTTGGGGTAATATTGGTCCTATAATTTAACCAAACACAAACATGAAAGCTATATATATAAAAATATATAATTATTAAATTCTATGAAATACCATAATATAATGTGTCCAAGTTTCCAAAAAATCCCTAAAATATGATATTAGAATGACATTAAATAATTATGTTTTTGTATATAAAATGTCAGACAAATAATATATTTTTACAATTATATTGGATTTGAATATATCTCATGTTTTAAATAAGTATAAACATAAATATTAGTCATTCATATTAATCAAATATAGATAATAACTATGAATATAGACTGTGATTTAGACTAGTAGTGATTGTTCTAATCCATATGGCGCATTCAGTACACAAACCTTATATTTACCCTAAGTGGAAACCCTTACTATCTTCCATGTTTCTCTACATTTATCATAGAACTTATCACTGTAAAGAAAAAATATCCCATAATGTATTCCCTTTATTTATGTTTTTTCCATTACATATGATCACCTAACCACCAGATCAATTTAATATGATTGGACTTCACTGTTCATCACCTCAAATAGTGTAAGATAAAATCCATAAATTTATATAACGTCAACAAAAAAAATTTACCAAATTTTTCCCTACATACATGTATATTTTTTTAAGAAAATTCAATACCAAAATATAATTCTTTATTTGACCAAAATCTATTATTGATCTTTAGTAATTTCCCGCAAATGAAGAATCTAGGTCTCCAATTTTATCCAATTACATGGCCTCCCTTAGTGTAAGTGTTCTCTGGTAAAAGTGTAATGGATTAGGATCACATCATAACCAATAGTAGAATGTTTTCATAGTAATATAAATAATAAACATTTATTAATCAACCAAAATCTTCACCTGGGATCATCTAATTCTTCAAACATATTATTTTCAACAAACTTAATCATCATATACATTCGTAATCATTTAATCTTTTTCTCATATTGGTTTCATCTAAATTTATATATTATAAATTAATTAATATATATTATTTATTATTTATATTAAATAAAATCATTTTTAACAGTCACCACATTCAAAAACCTCATAATTGTCTCATCTAAATTATTTTATTGAGGAAAATTTCCACACACAATCAAAAAAGTAAATCCTAAAAAATGGAGTTGGGGATACTATTTTCCATGATATTTTCTTGGATAAGTGTGTGAAATAAAATATAATGTTCATTCATAAAAAATATTTAAAGATTACAATTTCCCAAAAAGTGCCTTTATTTGTTATTTTTATAAGATGCCACTTCCCATATTGAAGGAGTCCTTTCAATCCACTTAATGAAATGTCTATCTTGTAAAGTGATGTATTCATAATCTGTTCAAAGAATATTATTTCCCACCCATTTCTTTTCTTATGTTTTTAGAAAATTTATTTTTATTTTGTTCAATTATATATTTAAAACAAAAAAATAATAGACTATTTCACTTTTTATCCATTTGATATTACATTAAAAATATTATTATTAAAATATTACACCCCTTAAACAACCTCATATCCCTCCCTTTTATAATGGAATCTTATTTTACAACTATTATTGGTTTTCAATGTGAGTTATACATTCCTTATTTTCAAACGATACTCTGATGCAAGGATGAAGACTATAATTGATGGAGACAATGATGGTCCATAATAGAGGACCACTATACAAAGAATGGTTGGAGACATGAATTCAGGAGGAGAATAAAGGAATTGAAAAAAGACAGGATACATAATGATGAACAGTACATTTTTGGTTCATAAAATATGTAACATAGAGCACGATCCCATGGACTTGGAAGAACATCCACAACACAGGAGGTCATTGCGGGTGTAATGATCAGACCGTTGTGAAATAGCATAAGATCTTATGGTGTTGTGTTGTAGGACAAGGTGTAGTGAATGGAAAAATACTTGCCTAAGGCCTTTGTGATTATTAAGACCATCATTGAAGCAATTATGGATGGGCATGCTGAAAAAAATAGACCCCTTTGAAAGGAGTTAAGAACAATAGATGTGGATGTCATCCTCATGGTTGGGGAGGCGAGGGGGATCATCATAATGTGAATCATTAAACTCATGCTCAATTTTGGGGTAGTTGGGGTTTTCCACTATATCAGACTTCATTTGTATATTAAATTTTGGGATAATATTTGTATCACTCAATAGCTATTTATTTGTGATATTTTTATTCTTTTATGATGGGGACAGTTTTTTCATATCTTACCGAATCTCCTCTCATATATTTAGAAATTTTAAAACTTCTGTGAAATAACCTATGGGCTCTAATCTCTACCTCTTTTGGATAATTATCAATATTTAAACATGTAATTAATAATAATTGAAAAATTATTAATAATTCTAGATAAAATTATAATTACTATCTATGTAAAAATAATTATAATTCACAAAAAAATTATTATTAATATAAAATAATATAAAAAACAACATATAATAAGGTAATTCATAATAATAAAATTAATTATTATTATTTTATTTAATTATGAATTAAAATTAAAACTTCTAATGAAATAAATAATAAGTATTAAAAATGTAATTAATTTTTACTAATTTACAACAGATAAAGATTAATAATATTTTACAAAGATATTTATGTTGTATGTATTAACTAAATATAATGTAATTAATAGTAAAACTATGTATAAATTTCATTTTATGATACAATAATAGTTTTTATCATTTAAATTAAATTATGCATATTATTTTGACTAAATTTTTTATCTTCACAATAATTATTTTTGTGAAAAATCAATTTATTGGATAACATTAAAATTATATTTATATTTTATGTTTTAATAATATAATTAATATCTATTATTTATGTAAATAATATTACTTAATTATAATAACAAAATTAGTACATATTCATGGTGAAATTAACAATAAATTATTTCTATAAATAATAATAATTAACAATATAATGAATAATAATTAAACAAAATATAATTAATAGTAATTAATCACCTAATTATTTACTAATTAATAGTAGTAATATAATTTATAATTATTAATAATGTAATAAATCACCACAAATTAATAATATAATTAATAATAATATAATTATAAAAATAAGATTGATAATAAACATTTAATTAGAAATAATTAATAATATTATGAATAATAATTTAATTTAGCTAGTGAAATGTAATATTTTAATTAGAAGAAAAAACATAATAAGTTAATTATATTTTGTTAAATTTTATTAAAAGAAAAATAACTAATAGTATAATTGAAAAATATTAATAATTTTAAAATAAATAAATAATCTACTTTTAATGTATTTAATACTACTTTATAAGAAAATAATTATTTATTTAACTAATAATAAATAATAATTTAATAATAAATATTTTTATACGTAGAAATTGTTTCAAAGTATAAACATTTTATTTTTTAAAAATATTATTTTTTCTTATTTAAATTATTTAATAGAATTTTTTTAAAATTAATATTTATTTATAATTATTTTTTATGTGTTAATGTCAATGTTTTAAATTTCATTTACATTTTATTTAGATTTTACAATTTATAAGGCTTCAAATTTGTTTGATTAAAAAAATTGAATAATGTTTTATGTTTTTAAATAATTTCTTTTTTAATCCATTTAAAAAGTATTTATACTTTATAATATATATGATTTTTTGTTCACCTTTATAAAACATAATAACATTTCAGGTGGGTATATTTGAAACCATATAATATAAAAAATCTAAATAAAATCTAAATAAAATATGAATCAATTAAAAGTGTGGTGTTATTCTTGCATATACCTTATAACCAACATTCCTTTTTTCACACTGTATCTTGGTTAAGTAGTATATGTAACGTGGAAACTTTCCACTATATAGAAAGTAGTGAATTTTCAAGTATTTTCAGACTCAAATTTAGTTGGGGATAGATAGTGTATGTAGTGTAAGGTAAGGATAACGAAATGTGTAGTGTAGGGTTTTTCAATACACTTGATACCCAAACTCCATTTTATTAAAAAACCATTAATCAAATAGATTAAGTAGAACACAAATGGTGCAGTTTATGGAAATCGTAGAAACAATGGCTTCAAGGGTGTCTTCAATAACTTGAGTACTAAGTTGTTATTATAATTCTTATGGTGAAACATATTCAATTGATGAAAAGAAATGGGAAGTGATTTATAGTTTGAAGGTTGAAATGTGTAATATGTGGGATCAGAAATGGATTAAATGTGACTCATTCTCACTTATCTAGAAAATTCCTGTATGAGAAAATACGTTCTCCATGAATCTCATTCTGGCATGACTAAAAGAATTATAATATCTCTATATCATTGGGTATGTGTTTACCCATATTTATAGAGAGGATAATGTATTAACTGATTCTATAGAAAATGTGGGTGGAACTTGTAATTCAATTATATGTCTAGATTGTATCCCTTTAGAAATATCTTTTTTTGTTGAATATGAAAAATATTAGACTCCTATATTTTGATTTTTCTTATTTATTACATAGGATCTTGATTACATTGAACAAAATGGCCATCATGTTTCCTATTATTATTTAAAATTTTATACATTATTATATTTCATTGATTATATTATATTTATTAAATCATGACAGCGTTCCTAGTGATAATGAAGATTATTTCTTAGTCGGGGGGATCTCAATGGTCCATCGATGAAGGCTAGGCTACCAAGAGAATTCAAGTTGGACGCTTCACCATCCCTCAAGCCTAGTCTGGCAAAAATAAACCTATAAAATTCCAACTATTTTAGATGGGGTCTATTGGTTCAAAATTAGGAGGGTATTCATTGGTCATATTCATTTCAACCACAAAGTTATCATAGAAATGTATAAGCTTTCTAAATCATTTATTTTTGCGAGAATGGTTTTTTCTTTGAGGGAAAAAATCCTCAAGGATCTATAGTTAGGAGTATAAAGTCTTCAAAATCATGGGATTTATAGAAAGGTAGTGTGTCCCTATAGGGTGTGGGTATATTCAAAACCTTCTTCCCTATGATCAGTTGAAGGATAGATAATAGGGGTTCGGTTTGATTTCCCTTAATTTGGGTATTTTTTTAGGATCGGGATCCCCGCTGTAAACCCTATACAATTTATTTCATAGGAAATCAGGTCTTGGATTGCGTTTTTGGACTAAATTGGATCATGTGGAATCCACAACCTCTTTTTAATAAGAAATCTATGATTAGAATTCCCATAAAAAATAAATTATCTAAATAAGTGGTTCTCTTTAGGTATATTTCTCAAATTTTAGTGGAGGCGGATATCCGTTACATCTGAATGGTAAATCAAATCATGTCCACTTCAAACATGGATTCAAAATTGAATATAAAATATGATAAATTTAGTCCTTTATACCAAATATGTTATTCTATTTAACGTATCATACATAAATTTGATAAATACACATGATTTTCCCTTCATAAATTTAAAGGGCATGATGCCTCTAGATACAAAAAGTAGAAAATATCTTCCAAGGATTGGATTTATACATGTTTTTGGGAAGCAACTTCAACTTCTATCATGGATGTTTTCACTTAATTTGGATCTTGTGAATGATATTATATGGGTCTCACAATTAACTATATATGATAATGGGCCAAGTTCCATTTATTCTATAGATTAAGTAGGTATTGATACTATAGGGATTTATAAGGATTCTATTAAGGTGAGGGTATGGGTCATATGACATGCGATAAAATTGTGGATATGGTGATAGTTTTTCATGAAATGGTTACATTCAAAGACCTATTCAGGTATGTGGTTGAAGACCATAGTGTTGAAATATTTGATAATTAATCATATCATGAGATATCTAAACATGTGAATTATAATTAGTAATTAAGATAGGATCAATTGATAGATTAAATTGCTATAGATGGGAATAAAAAGATATATGTTGAAGCTCCATTAATATTTATGTCTAATTAAGAATACAAACCTCCTAGATAAGAAAATATCTTGATAATTTTCTATGTACCAAAGTAGGTAAGTGGAAATCAGTTCAATGTTTCAATGAATTCTAGCACATGAAAAGATAATCATGTTATAACTACAAATTTTAAGCATCTTGATGGATTGAATACCTCGATGTTGGAATAAATTCCTTATCCCCATTCAATTTCAACTACTTCACGGTGTGTAAGACTTATATTGGATACATATAAGGGATCTTAGAATAAGTTAATGGGTGTTGATCTTACAATCATTCTTACATTAGGGGTTTCTCAAAGACTATTTCTCATTACATATGTTATTGGTTATGCCATTAAAATGTGGTGTATGATTCTCCTAGAAGGGACATGGATGTTGTCTCATATAAGGTGACTAATCAGGGAATAATTTTGAAAGGGAAAAAATATATTCATGTTCTTACATGTAAAAACTTTTCTCCAAATTCCTCTCTTGATTTTTATATTGATTAAGGAACCTTAGAGGAAAATGGAAATTAAGTGATTTCACAAGATAGAAAAACACATATAAATTCCAATGTTATTGATTAAAATTGTTTAAGGGGGTGGATTCTAATGAAAAATTCAATTCTTGGAAAAGGTAGAAGTCATTGAAATGATGAGGATTCTTATGTGGATGGTAGGTCATAGGATTATTATAATATGAACCTCCAATCCTCGTCTTGGTATCTGGAGATAATTTTCATGTATTCAGATATCCATGGACAATAATTATTTGTATAACCTTTGAGATGTGTTTTTAATTTTTTTCATATTCATATTTCTTGTTTTTGGGTAGAATATCTGAACCCATTATCCCTTTATATGTTTTTCCCAAAAAAAATGGGGTATAACCCTAGCCATTCTTAATTAATTTTTTAGAATTTGGGACTCTGATACTTTAAGAGATGTAATGCTTGGCCCTATGGATCATGTTATAGGCCTTCCCTCATCCTTGTTAAAAAGAGACCCCTTTCCATACAAAAGGTATATTAACCCCATACTAATTAAAGATATTTATATTGTTAGTTAATAATTTATTGGGTAACTAAAAATTATTATGTATCTTATTTTTAAATATTTGTCAATAAATTATAAATTTTTCTTAATTATATTAATAATTGTAAATTAATTACTCTATTTTAAATTAGTAATTATTTCAGAGTTATCAAATATTTTCATATTATTTTTTTACTATAAAATTGATTCCTTTTCCATACCCAAATACATTAGTATATCACATTGGATACTAAGATACTAATTAATAATGACAAAAGGACAGTGATTGAAAGGTATAAAAATTATATTGTAAATATGGTGGAGTATGATCTCAAAACTCCCCTTATTAAAACTATTATTTTGGTGGTTCGTGATATCCAACTTGAATTATATATATCCTTTGAAAAATTACCCACCTTATTCAAGATTTGTAATAGTATTAGTCACTTTAATACTTATTTTCGTAGAACTTTTGTCTACAAATTGGAAAAACGATTAGATGCTTACTTGAGAATAGTAAATATAAAATTCCAAGAATTTTTATATGAAATTATAATGTTATGCCTAATAATATTCCAGTTGTGATAACCCCCCCTCCCCACCAACCCACTCACATGAAAAAATATTCATATGCAACAAATGTCTTGTTTGTGGGTAACTTTGCAATGTAAAAACCTTCTCCCAATGGAAAGGGTTCCACTGGTAGTCAATTTATTATATCTAAAGGGCACAATTATTTAACTATAGTGATGTACACTTTTTCTAATTTGAATAAGAATGTTATGTACACTATAGTAAATTTTTCATATTTTTTTTCTCAAAGAATGAAAATTGATTTGAATACATGAGTAAACTTATTTTTGGGATTAGAGTTAAATTAATTATAAGTATTTAGGGTATACTTCATAGGAGATGTGGCACTAAGAAAATAAGTCAAATATAGAATCATCTAAGTTATTAGAAGAAAACAAACTAAATTTAGACAATAATAGGGGTAAAAGTTATCAGTGGGGTTTTATTCCATTGTGCAATAAAATAATGTAAATGATAGGTAGAAAAAAGTGATAGTGATTCTTAGAAACATGGATGAGGTATAAAAGTAAATTTTAGATAGAAATACTGTGGAAAATTGTAGTGTTAAAACACAAAATATGACACTTCGGCCTAGAGAAAATAGTGAAAATGTTTTAGGGGAAGTTGATATCCATTTAAAGGGAGTTGATACTACTTTATGTGAAAGTAATTTTCCCCTGAATATGGATGTGATTCCTCATATAGATGCTGAAAAATATCAATCATATGTTACTAGTGAACCTAACAAAAATAGTGGGGTTCCTTCACTAGTGGATATAATTTCTCATAGTAATGAGTTCCAAATAATTTTAGTTAGTCCAAAAGTGGCACGAACGTGGGGTAATGGACATGGTGATAGCATTTCTAACCTATTGGACTTCTTATATACCATTTTTAGGGGATAATATTATCTACACGTTGCTAAAATGGATCGTGATATGCCTAATATTTCTTATAATTCAATGATATAGGTCTTCTATTATTATTTTCATAAATTGGTTCCCCACCCATCAGCTATAAAGGCTTCTATACAAGTCGAATGTGTGGCAAGAAATAGTACATTAGTGGATATTTGTGATACTAAAAATGATCCAATTTAACTATATGTTAAACCATAGGAGTAATAGGGATACACACAAGTCCAAGAAAGTAAATATGCTTTTTATCTAAATAAGGATTTACTCCCTCCCTAAAACTATAGTGGGATGTGTAGGAAAAATTATGGGCTGCCCATGAGCCTCATGTAGCTGATCATTTAGTCCGTGATACAATGGTGCCTTCTCCAACAACTATATATTATGTTAAAATAGATTCTATGAACTCATTTCCTTGTAGGGTAAATATATTGGATGATCAACCACTACCTTTTTCATAGAAAGGCATGAACTCCAACTATTCAACTCTGATGCTAGTGAAAAGGATAATAGATAGTAGAATATTTTTTTCTACTAAATAGTAATATAAAGAATGATGGTTCTTCTTAATCACCCAAAATGTTCTATATACTTGACTATATTGTTTCTCTCAAATTTGATAGGTTATATCTTCTGATCCTTTAAAGGTCTCAAAACACCAAAGAAGTTTTTCCTAATATGCTCAATACAACCTCATCCAATGAAGATGGAATTTTGAATTAAAATAATTAATAAAGAATAACTTTTCCATGATATATCAAAACCACTTTTGGTTGGAGTTAGTGCTAGATCTTTTTAATCTGGAAAGTTTCTTATGAGAAAGAATAGATATCAGATAGGAACACAATACTATGTGGATCCCCACACCCATTTATGGAATATGGGTCAATACTCAAAAAGTCTATGTGGAACTCTAAATATGGTAATCATGTATAAAAATATTATTGTTTTTATTAAATGCAAATAAGATTCAAAGAATGAGGATTAATGGTTGACACTTTTTCTCTTTGATAGGTTTCCTCATGAAATCTTCATACCATATTTCTTAACATGGAAACCCAATTATATATTGTTTGTGTGAGTGTTTTTAAATAATTTTTTAACACCATAGGTTTTGGTATATACATCCATTATTTTTTCTATTTTAGATTAATCAGTAATTATTTACTATTTTGAACAACTATATTTAATGTTGACTAAGTTTTTATTATTATAATTTTTATTAAATTAATTATGTTTTCAACTATTTCTAATATGTAAAATCTATGTTTTATAATTAATTTAAATTGTATTTATATTTTATATATTACACCCTTTTAAATTCACAAACATGAAACATTTCTATGTTTAGGCAAGGTGATGTTGTAACGCCCCGACCCCAGCTACCCGGAGCCGGTGCATTACTTCGTAACATTGGCATGATCACAAAAGATCATGTCTCGAAAGACCGATTAGTTTAGTAGCCTTGGAAACACTAGATACATTCATAAGTCTTTCATTACATCAAAAAGTAAACAAACTACAATAACATGGTCTTCATAGTCCACAATCATATCCCTTTCTGACTACCCCTGTAGGTCATTCATAAAATACTTCTTCACATCCTCGAAAAATATTAAAACATTGAAAGGGGTGAGCTCAGATGCTCAGTAAGGTTAACAATATAGCGGAAGCTTTCATAAATAAACATTAACATTTAAGTCAATGTATAACTAAAACAAAAGCCTTTTAAACTTGAACGTAAACATAATATGGCAAAAGTAAAATGAAAATGCCATTTACTTCTTCAGATGGATATTCTACTGGTCGAATAATCACATTCAATATCAATAACCACTTTCATAATGATGGAATGCATAATGCCAGACTATCATAACCACGTAGTCAAGGCCTCGTGCCAAGACCACAAATAAGATTTTGTCAAGGCCTTGTGCCAAGACACTAGTTTGTCTCATGAGACCTGTCGATGCATCGAGGAGCTATAGCGGGCTCCACCCGTCACTTATTAAGTCCAATGCATTCCTCACATGAATATGTTTAAACATATCATAAACCATAACATAATCGTATCACATAAAACATGCATAAAGGAAACATAACATTTCCACATTTCAATCACAAGATATCAATAAAACACATTGATATAATAAAAATTCTTTCAAAACCATTTTCAATACCAAAATAAAAGAAAGTTAAAAATTTATATTTATTTTTCATTAAAAAAAAAGTTACGGCTTGTAGAGGAAGCCGAAAATCAAATAATAGTCACGGCGGAGGAGAAGTCGTTGTCGCCGCATATGTATGGCAAGAAAAAGATTCCCTTTTTGTCGTTTAGTAAAACGCTTCGTATAAAAAAGATTCCTTTTAAATAAACGTAAAAGTCAAAGGGGTTTATACACCGTATAAAAGAAAGTTGTGTATAAAACCAAATATGCCTCAATGAAAGGGGATTGAGATGAAGTCCTTAAAAGATCATTTTTAAAATTAAATCGATATATTTTGTGTATTCACTATAGGTACACATAAAGAAAGTAAAAATACAAAATAAGACATAATAATATCATGACATAATTTGAATGTAGGAGATTAACCCAAAGAATGGAAGTTGGGTTAAGAAGTTCCCTTACCTTGTGTCCGACTTGACTCAACCGTTATTTAACCTCCTGAATAATAAACTAGAGTTAATATATACCTTATTAAGAACCATTTTCAATTTCATTATCCTTATTATATCACTTATTACAATGATATGAACATTATGTAATTATTTAAGTTAATAACGGTCGTTTTGTCGATCTTTGGTACTTGAGTCAACAATAAACTTCTTATAATTACAAGTTGTTTATGTGGTAGAATATCCATTATCTCCAGAATTATATTCATGATTTAGATGTCATATATATCTTATATATCCAGTATATACATTCATTTATAATATTACATAACATTTAGATGTATGAAATGAAATGCACCGTTCATGGAGACGGTAAGCCGTACGTACGCATGAACGCTACTTCCATTTCAATTTCATATTTAATGGAACGAAATCATAATGATATAAATGTATAATATAATTCCAGTATAATATAGTGTATAATACCATTTACTCCATCCTTTATACATCCCACATATGGCATCAACGATTCAAATCACTTTGAGGGGGCGGTAGTCCGCACTTCCTAAAATGAAATTATCGCGTTTTACCCATAATGGAAATCATAAAGTATGCCATAAATGAGAAATAAAGAAGCATAAGTAAAACATAAACATAATATATATATCATATATGAATATAGTGTCATCAAAATGGCCACCATTATAGGTGTTAAAAGAATTTGAACAGTCATCGTTTCGTGAGGCAGTATTTCGCCACCCACAGAAATAGTATGTTCTTTAACCATTAGACGAAGGTGTGTGTAAGTGTAAACCAAATCCTTATCATAACAACATCCTATTATATTTTAGATACTGGTGTTGTTACAAAAGAAATGAATGAAAAGAGTTTAGGGGGTTGGAGAAGAAAAATAAAACAAAACAACATTAGAGAAGACATTACCTCAAATCGGGTAACTCTTTTTGATTTGAGCCAAAGGCTTCCTTGAGAAGAGTTCTTCCCAAAGTGAGGCTTCTAGGAGTAATAGAGGTATGTTGGGAGAGTATTTGGGCAGAGTTTTGCCGAGCCAAATGGCTTGAAGGTGTGAATAAGGTGGGAGAGGTGGGGGATTTTTATAAGTGGAGAGGAGGGGCTCTTTTGGAAAGATTGAAATGTTACATTATTACACAATGCTTTTCGGATTCTAAAGGTACCACACTTATATAATTCGAGGATAAGGTGATAAGGGTTCGAAATCTCCTCATCCAATTGGCTTTGGACAAGTTTACGCCTTGGATTTTGCATTATCTTCCCATTTTATTTAAATCATTAAATAATGAGGTCATCGCTGCATCATCATGATGTCATAAATAATTTAATTTATTTAATGTCTAAAAATTAAAAAAAAAATACTATGATGTAGGAAATATTTTTATTTTTCTAATGAATATTTATAATCAAAATTTGGACTTGTGTAACCCCACTTAAAAACTGTTTTAGTAAAACAACTCATGTTTGTGTCAAATTAGTTTTAACATTAAATAAATATATATTAATGTCATTTTCCAACTAAAGTTGCTCCATGGGGTCCCCAAGTTTACCCACGGGTTGTCTTGGTCGGCCATGACTCATCCAATAGGAGTAGGACAAGTTTCATGCTCATCTCATATTATAAAAACATTATTTGTACCTTAAACTACACTAATTACCTCTAATCGCGATTAAGAACTTAAAAGTGACTATTCACCAAAAATTTATTTTAATCTCATTGAACCACATTTTACTTCTTAATGACAACCATGTATGTCGGATTTTTGAAAATCAAATCACAGAAGTGGAAATATTTCATTTAAATGAAAAATCAGTTATTTAACTACCACTTATTGGTTTCACTATTCATCAAAAATTGATGTTTTTCAGAACAAAGCCAAAATTTCACCCTAAGCTATAATCGATATTCCGAATTCAAAAATGATGTCTATTTTACAAAATTCCAAACATATAAGTTGCATTAATTAATTTTATAATTTATTCCCGTTGTTACAAAAAATGGCGTGTTTTTAAGAAACAATTTATATCAAAAGATTGGCAATTGTTTATGTCCAATTTAAATGTTAAATTAATTCTAATGACCACCATTGGATAAAATGGTAAAAATATATTATAATTATACTTTAAAACCACTAAATATTATAATTTATCATAATAAATTATTTTGATTAAAAAAGTTGTTTTATGTATTTTTCACTATTCATAAAAAAATTGGAAGTTCTCAGAAAGTTACAAAAAATTCAACTTAGGATAATTTCGGTATTATGAATACAAAAATGAAGTCCATTTTGAAATATAAAATTTATATAATTTTAAAAAGTGGTTATTACTATTCATAAGGGCTACTTTGATTAATCACGGTGTTTTAGAACTCGAAGTTGCATACAATGCAAGCTATTGCATTTTTGAATGAGAAGCGTATCGTGGAAGCTCGGGGTGTTACAGATGTTGAAAGCTAGTAAAATGTAAAATATAAATAGAATGAAAATGTTATTTAACAGATATATTCCACATATAAAAAATATTTAAAAAGATAAAAAAATTATCTAAAATAATAATCCTAAAATAATTTATAGGATATAAAATATTATTATTTCAAAAAATAAAATTTATATGTAATTAAAAAATTTATTACATTATTTTTTGTTATGTTTTTTTTAATTACATATTTTTATTATTACATAGAATATTAATTATTATCTATTACACTATTAATCCTTATTTACTGGAAATAATAATTTATAATTTCATTATTAAAAAAATTTAATTACATCATTATAATTTATATAATCAATTAATAATTATTTATGATATTAACGACTATTTAGATTATTGTGAATTATATTCATATGTTGTATTAATTTCATTATTTTACTATTAGTTATATTTTTAATAGATATGAATGAAATTATTACTATTTAGT
Organism: Viscum album; assembly: GCA_963277665.1. Lineage (NCBI taxonomy): Eukaryota > Viridiplantae > Streptophyta > Magnoliopsida > Santalales > Viscaceae > Viscum > Viscum album. The sequence continues at coordinate 122,380,598 of OY728138.1, read as the reverse complement.
GCATTGTTTTTAATTATATTTTTTATTGAATAATTAATTAGTAATAATTTATTATATTAAGAATAATTATTGATTACATTATAATTATTTCTTTAATTAATTATTAATTAATTATTTTTTACGGAATAATTAAATATTTTAAATTATTATAAATTAAATTATTGAATATTAGTGATTAATAATCATATTAATAGCTAATAATTAGCTACATTTTTTGTAATGTTTAGTTATGTTATTATTATTAAATATTGTCAAGGGGTGTGATCTTTGCTTGTTGGCCTAATAGTGTGCGTGTTTTCCCTTTATTGTAACCTCTAAGACCTAAATAAATTATTATAGTGGTCGAATCTATGCTTTAGTGGTACTCACCACTAGTCTCCTTATCCATGAGACCAACGTTCAATTCATGGTTTCCACTAGAGGATTTATGGGTGGAAATTCAAGCAATGGTGCAAGAAGGCGGTGATGTACGATACGAGTAAGAACACACACACTAAAGTGGTATGGCTAACCCAAGCATGGGGGGAAGCACCGTTCAACATTGACATAGACCTATGTATTTGTGTCATGTAATGGGATTTAAATCTCACTAGGTCTGAGAACCACTCTGTGTAATAAGAATGGATGGTTCGATGGGATATGCATCAGGGGGCTATGACATATCCTTCTAACCTATGGGTCTATGTGTGTGTTTCCTTGTATTGTAACCCAAATATCCTACCTATTATTAATTATAATCTTTATTAACATTAATATTTTCATTTCTATATATATAATTAACAATTTATCTATTGTAATTATTTTTATTATAGTTATTATATATATAATGAACTTTTAATTAATTAATTAATTATTTTATTTAAATTAAATTATTATTAATGATAAATTATATTATATTGTTAATAAATATTACAAATAATTAATTTGATCCCTTTTAAAAATGAGTTGAGATTTAATTACTATTTTTATTAAAAGAAACAAAATATAATAAATGAGGGGGGGATGGACGTTCATACATGGAAGAATAAACTTCATTTAAAAAAAAGACATCATAAAGAAAAATCTAAAGATCGATACCCATATTATCTGGGAACCCATCCAACTCTTAAAGTATAGTATTATTACCCCACCCCCATATACCATGACCAGGGTGGTGAAGTTGATCTTGATATCGAAGACTCATGTTATGATTATCCCCTACCCTCCACAACCTATAGGGAGAAACTCACATCTCTAGTACTTGAATTGTACCCAAGTAGAATATTCTCCCTTAGAATGCCTATCCAAAACTACAACAATTCCTAAAATTATCATTCCCATATATGAGTGAACTACATCTTACACTGGTTCCTTTCCCCTATACTCATCTTCTTCTAAGAGGGTTTCTCGATCAAAAGGATCATCATGTACATTAGGAATACCAAAAACATTAGATGTAGATATATGAGCCTTATATCTCACAGATTTCTTATTTTTATAATTACTTAAACTTAGAGGATCTTTTTCAGTGATCCCATTTCATGGAGAATCTATATCAAAAGATCCCAATGGGGGTAGAGTATGAACTGATACAAATCCTCTATCTAGGAATATATTTCCCATAATCTGTTGTTAATTACTACTACTAGATATATAAATTCAGTTATAGAGACATTATAATCTCTTAAGGTATCTTTAATTGTAGCATATTCCAACCTATAAGCCATAGAGGTACAGACCTCCTCTTGTTGACTTACATCAATTGTGAAAAACATAGGATTGGCTTAAATAACAAAGGAATTGGAATTTCTTTGAGATATTGACATCAACATGTTACATATACCAACATATTTCTCTATAATAGATGGATTAATAGGATCCATGATTATTATTACAAAAATATATTTCCTCATTAGATTACAGATCAATAAAGAATCGATTTCTTGTTTTTTAACTTTTTTTTCATGAGGAACTACTCTAAGATTCTCATAAATCAACTCATTATCAAAATCAATATGTATATTCTACTCATCATCAGAATCCAAAGGGTTATGTTCATCCACATTCTTATAATTCCTTATAGGATTTTCCCCATCTTCAATATTGACTGATTACCTTAACATTTTATTACTCTCTAAATTCATGTAAAAATTTTACTCATCATTGGAGGTGTTCTCGGAACGCAAGACCTGTTCATGACAAATGTGGGGATTATGAACATCTATAGTAATCCTTGCAACCATTTTCTTTTATGTCTGAGAGACTGTAATTGAAGTCCTTTAAAAAAGACCCAGATCACCGAACTTTTATTTTATAGAACCATCACTTCCATTGATGTGTCTTGATTCAAAACCTGATCCAACCACTAATTTGGTGTGTGGGCCTTGTAACAATGTTCTAATTCATAAAATTTTATAGAACACTTAGAACATATCAACACCTTTCTAAAATTTATTTTGAAGTGTCCAATAAATTGGAAAGAAAGAAAAATGTTTAGAAACCCCACATATTCAATATTCAAATAAATATCTTCATCTTGTGTGGATAAAACAACTATAATACTCAAAGAAAATTAAATATCATCATCAATGAAGATCCTAAAATAATATCTTAATCTAGATTCCTTGGTATCTCAATATGATTTTATGGGGTCTCCAGTTGTATAAGCTATATGATTAATAAAATGAGGATGTCATGATATCTATTTTAAACTATAAATCATTTCCAAAACATTTATTTTTGTATTCCAGATATAAAATGGTTTGAAAAAAAATCTAATTACTGAATGCATAATATATTTTATTAAGTGTGATAGATCCAAATTACAAAGGCCGATGCCACATATCCTTTAAATGGAAAATAATGTGAATGAATATCATGTTGACGAGGACACAATTACAATTAGATAATCCTTCTAATGAATAGATCTAGGAGATCATATCACTAGTTTTCCATTATTTTATCCTATATAGAAACACAACCCTTGAAATCATTATAAACTCACATAGCATGACATGATATGAAATTTAATTATCATTAGTAAATACATGTGTTGTATAACCCTTTATAACAAATCTACCAAGAATTATATCTCTCAAATATAAATTGAGATAATGATTCATTTGGTCTCCAATTGAAACTCCATATTTGTATGTGATAGCATCATGTTTTACTGGAGTTTCTAAATCCCTTCTAACCAAATTTCCTCTCACAAAAAGCTCTATAATGTGGATTGGATCACAAGTAAATTCCATAATTAGACTGTAGATATAGAAATTAGAATGGAAACCACCATCACCATTTGAATCACTAAAGGGGAAGCTCTCATGGCCTATATTCATTTTCCATACAGTTTTTATATTATTAATTATAAATTAAGCTAATAAATTTTACTATTATTATTTATTTTATATTATACTTTTAATAATTATTAATTATATATTTTATTAAATATATAATTAATTGTTTTTTAAATATTTTATTTATATTATAAATAGATTATAAATTTAATTAATCATATTTATTTAGGGAATTATTATTTAATTCTTAATTACATTAGTATAATTAATTATAATTAATTAAACGATAATATATACTTATTATTAATTATTATTAATTTTTCCAAAATGAATTTTTTATTGTTATTGTATTATGAATTATTTTATATTTCTATTTGTATGTAGTAGAAAGGGTAGGATGAATCCAACATGGAAAGCCTCTAAGGTATGGAAAAGTGGACTTCCTAATAAAAGGGAGGGTTATGTGGGGGTCTAAGAGGTTTAATATTTTTAAGAATAAATTTTTCAATGTATTTCTGAATATAAATAATGTTAAATAATTTCTTTATTTTCTTTTATATACATATATATATATAACAAAACCAAAGAAAATAAATTTTCTGAACAGAATAATAAGGCACCATATAAGAAGGTGTTGAATTGGAAGTAACTTCTTCAGAAATTTTATAAAGAAGTTTACTAATAAATTTGTTCCTTCATAAAAGGGTTTAAGAAGAATACACTTAATTATAATTTGTATTCATGGTACTTTTTAAAATATATAACTTTCTTAATTAACACCTTCTTCCAATGGTTTGTAAAAATGTTCTAAATTAGAAGGTTTAGTTTCTGTAATCATTCAGAAAGAGGTGTTGTCCCATTCTGTAACATTCACTAATTTAAAAGTCAATACTTGATTAGAAGTTAGATTCCTAGAAACATTATTTGGTAACTTTTTTCTTATATGGTAAAATATGCAAATTTCTAGAATATTTATTCAGTCTCCATTTCTGGATCCTCCTCCAACAGCAATGATCGACTCACTTGCGAGTTCAAATGAATTTTTAAGGTTTTTTTATCTCAACTATAATATCTATCTAGTGATCCAAAATTTCAAAGACACGCCTAGTAATTAAACTATTTATCGCATCAAATTCTGGATGAATATTCAAATCTTACTACAGCTCACGTCAGGTTCTTCAAATTATAGTACATTTTAGACACCTTCTTATGATTATGGTTCATGGAAAATAGGATTACCTATAATTTATGAAACTAATTATTTTCTATATATGACTCTAACATAACTCTCCCTTAATGGATAAGCCTTTTCATATTCTTCACATATTTTTGTTAATCTAGAAAACTTCTTATAAATCTTTTCAATAAATCATACATAATAAAATATATATGAAAATAACTTATGTTTCAAATTGAAAATTGATTTATTATTTCACGAGAAAGAGTAAAAATTAGATCTCATTCCTCTTTTACGTTTCATTGTGGGTTTAATAAAACATGGATGAGAATTAATAACAATTTTTATTGGTTTTCTAGTTAAAACATTCATATAAATTTTAAATAATTATTACTCCCCCACACATATGTCATCACCTTAAAAAATAAACATATAGTAATTATAGTTACCTAGAACTTTGATACATGATTATTAGATAATTTTAAAAATAAATTACATAACAATAATAAAATTCAGAATTCAGTGTGCTGGTATCTATGATTGATATGGTTCATACAGTATAATCATACACAAAAAAGTAAAATTTATATAATTCCTTCATCATAGTCCTGTTAAATTTTATTTTCTCTATAGTATATATATTTACCAAAATAAATAAATAAATATATACATATCAATGAAAGTGTGATCTAAAATCCTAGTAAGGGAAGGAATAATAGAAAAGGAACATGAGACATAAATTACCAGTATACGGGTGAGAAAAATCATTATCATCATATCATTAGAAAAGGAACATCATCATAAGAATGAGAGAATCATTTAAAAGAGAACTATAAAATTCAATATGTATACTAATGAGACATTATAAAATTTTTATAAAATATGATTCATAAATTGTGAAACAATAAAACAACATATTTACATATTACATATGTGTAAAAATATTCAATTCATAAAATGTGAACATATATAGAATCATTTTCATGTATAATAATTATAAATGAGATATATCATATTACTCAGTGAATTATATATCTAGATAAATTTCATCCCACTAGTCACATCATGATATTCCCATAATACTTCATTCTAAATGAATGTAAAACATACATCAATCAAAATCATGATATGAACAATGGAAAATAATGTGTTTCATAGAGTTTTAATAAATCATATTCAAAATAATAAAAATAGACGTTCTGAATAGATGACATGAAAAAAATACATGAAATTATATAATTATAACTGAAGAGACCATATTTCTTGAGAGAAAAATATTAAACTGAAGATTATTTAAGGATAATTTTTCCTGAAATTTCATTTATCAAAAATCATAATGGTTTTATATATTTCATTTCAATAGTGTGAGAACATTTATATCCCAGAAATTATAAAATTAAATAAATGAAAAAGTAAATATTAAGGTATTTAGTAAAATAATTTTTAAAACAAATATAAATAATTGATAAAATCCAAAAGAAATCATAGGTATTGTGATTACATTTACTTTAGGTTACATTTTATTTCATCGCATTTTCATCCCCAATATAATAAATTTATGATTATTAAAACATGAATTTTTAAGTGAAATAGACTGATTTTTGTCACTCTTGATCAATTAAAGTCATTGGATTTTAGTTCTTAATCTTTCTTGTTAAATGTGAAATGGATTTATTTTTTGTTTTAATTAAAGTGTCCCAAAATTTTCAATTTCACAATTTTAATTATTTTTAGTTTATCATTATGTATAAATATTTACATAATCATACAATTCATTAATATAAAATTATAATATATAATATAAACTAACCTTCCTTGTAGGTGATAATATATAAATTATTCACAATGTCCTCAAAGGTGGATGAACCTAACCATTAACAAGACATGTCAAAAGGGGGGAGAGAATGTATATATACGATAAATGGAATAAATTGTTATACCAATATCATAATAAAATTTATTTGTAATATACTACTATATTAAATAATTTTTATGATTGAAAATTTAAATAGATTCATAGTGTAGAGAGAATATGATAAGAAAACAATAATAGGTGAGAATTTTGAGATTAGCTCTCCATTAATGATTATTCCCTTGCTAGAGCTATCAAATTTTAGTTTTATATGATAAAAGAATGTCCATAATCCTATATAGATAGAGATGAGAATAGATTCAGGTATATATTAGGATATTAGAGTGGTGGATGAGATTTTAATTTCCATAGAAAGGGGGAGGCATATTTATACTTTAACAGAGTGGTATTTTTGATATTATGAATTATATTAGAATATAAATTCATGATTTAAAAGAATTTAATGCATTCCAACAAAAAATGTATTAATTTATTAATAATCAAATATATAAAAAATGGAAAACAATTTTTTAATGGAAACATTATACCTTCAAATGTTACAAAATTTAGTTTGGGTTTGAAAAGTTATGTTTGTCATTTTGAAATAACTCATTTATATTTTTAATTTAATTTTGGGTTAACATGACCAATTTAAGATATATTATGTCATTATTACATCAATTCTTCGTTGTAAAATAAGAGGTATTTGAATAAATTATTTTTATTATTTATGTAAAAATTGAGGTTTCTCATAAAATTTAAATACTCATCCAGAGTATGTTTATAAATTATGGGAAAAAAGGAATTAATTTTATCAAAAAAATATAACCTATATAATTTTAATTATTAATATAAAAATTATTATTTTTTAAAAATAATCTTAAAATGATTTATCAAAAATATACTAAGGCATTCGTTGAATTTATATTTGAATACTTATTTTATGGAGTTGTAATATTAATATATATTTTCTTTATTGATGTTTAATATTATTTACATGTCAATATACTACATTATTGGTTAACAAATCATCGTAAAGGTCATATTACTATTCTAATAGTCATGGTGCTAATCCTAAAAGTCAGTATACTATTCCTAATGGGGATTTTATTATTCCAATAGTTTCATTGGTTTTTACTTCCTATAAATATCCAATTATTATTTAATTCATCATTCAATTAACATCCACCTAAGTTATTCTATTTTAATTTTTCAAAATATCAAATTCATTACTACTGCTTTATTTTTTTTACAGTTGTTCATGACAGTGATAATTTTAGGTTATCAGTATAATCTAAAATTTCATATTCTAGTAACTTTATATTTGTATCTTTATTTTACCATTTTAATACTTTCAATTTCATTGGGTATATTTATTTTAAAATTTTCAAAACTAATATAATAATTTATTTATTGTTTTTATTTTCAAATCATTTGTCTTATAATATATTATATTCTAAAGTACACCACATATGGTTATTCAGAAGAAACATTCCATATATAAAATTCTCTCTCATTAAAATATTCTCCCCTTTACAAATATTATCCTTGAAATTTAACTCATATTCATGGTTGATAATAGTTGTCGGTAAAACTATTTAATTATATTTGTAGGTTCCCATGTTTCCTCTTCATACTACTGGATCTGCAATTTTTTTTAACAACATTAGTTTTTATATTACATATTTCATGACATAACCCTATTTTAATCACCTCATGGGCCCACATTGAAGATGAGGGTGACCCATTTTACCCCCCTCTAACAGGCTCTAGGTTTGAAACTATCACTAAGGGTATAATATATATATATGTGTGTGTGTGTGTGTTTGATGAATTTCCCTCATATATCCTAAAAACATGTAGATATCACTAATAAACACAATAATATAATTAAAAAAATCCATAGTATTACTAAAATGAATGAACATTTCAAAAACTAATACAAAACAAAAAATAGAATACTAAATATATTATATGAAGCGACACCCAAACGAATCCAAATATCCAAGGTAGTATTGTCTAGCCGTCTAACAAAAATACCCTAGAAGCTAGAAAAAAGATTATATATCTATATATAGGGGTGTTAATAACATGTATAATTAGTAGGATCCTAAAGAACGCCTCTCGTGATACTCTGTAGGAAATATACAATTACATCAATAAACAAACAATAACATTAATAAGTATCTATCTAGTCAATTATCCCCCAGCCTCCCCAAGGCTCACTAAAAAAGTATCTCCATCCAAATCAAAATTTTATTAAAAATTGGGGGAGGGGGGAGGACAACACCAAGAAAAACTGAAGTCAAGTGGGGCTAAAATAATGCAGGCCAAGAGTATCTCCTCTTATTAAATTTACTCTTTCTAGCCTTAGGCTAGTGGGGTTAAGGATACAAGTGTGTATGGAGCTCTAATCTACCATAGAAGGAAGGTAATCATCAATCTTATTCCCTTCACGCCAAATATGGTAAACTTGGATATTAAGGAAGAGAGATCTACATTGTCGTACAATGTAAGAAATGGACCACAGGGAGGAGCGTTTACCATGCAGGGAGTCATGGAGAATAACAAAGTTATTATCTGCCTGAGAAATAACAATATTTTGCTGTATACAATGAGAGATCCCGGTGAGCATGGCTTTGGCCTCAGCCATGATAGAATTTCCATTTCTGTAAGATGAAGAGACAACAAGGACCACATTCACCAGCGCCCTAAGAACCTCCTCTCATGATTCCTCGCAAACAAGAACCATCGATGTTCAACTTATAACCAATATCAGGAGACTGCCAACACATTCATCTGCCTGGAGAACTGATATGAGGGGGCTGAGTTGAGGGAATGTTGGTCTGCAGAAAGCGCAAGGATGGAGAATCCCACAAACCTTGGAGAATCTGAACCAAGTCCATCAAGATTAAATGGGTCCTCAAAATGATCTACCTCACCGATGAAAGAGCCCCTTCGAACATCACCTGGTTTCTGCCTTGCCACAAGCACCAGTAACCTGCACTGAGAATCGCCGTCCTGGCCAGCTGTTCGATGCCAGAGTCATGTGCACCATGAAACCACCTCTCTAAAAAGGGTGAACCCCTCTGATATAGAGAAGAGAAATCAGTACAGCTGGCAAAAAAATTCCACACCTCAAGAGCCCATTCCCCTTCAAAGAACGGGTGACTGGTACTCTCCTCCCGCCTAGAAATACACCAATGAAATCACGAGAAAAACTAATTCTAATCTTCTTAAAGTTCTAATCCTTATAAATAGATGAATTATTGACTCTCAATGTGAGGAAGTTGAGTTTAACAGGTATCCTCTTGCGCCACACCATGTCATGCATGTTATTCTGATGGTCCCGAATGAGAGACAACTTGTGGAAATCCCTCGTAGTGAACGAACCCGTGGAAGATGGTGTGAAGACACACCTATCTGGATCACAATAAAACTCAATGGACTCCAAAAGATCCATATTATCCTTATTCAAAACAACCATAGTAAACCCGAGATAACTCTAATCCTCCTTCAAGGTAATAATTGGTGCATGGTAGCCAGGGAAACCAATCACTGACCCCCCCCCCCAATTGTGAAACCAGAAGGAGAAGTATCCTTCACCCGCAATCTAGTGGGAAATCTGCTAGAGGACCTGGATGATAGGGAATATTTTCTCATATAATGGGGAAGTGTTTTGGCAAGCTGCATCCCCATTACCCTCCATGATGTGTGACATAGACTTACCACAGAAAGTGTGTCCCTTAATAACTTCCCATGCAAGCTTGGACTTCATGTAGTGGAGAGTACTCTTGAGGCTCTTAACATCGATCATTCCCTTGTGTACTGGTTTCGAAATCCTTCTCCATGAAGCCCAGTGACATTTCCCATCAGACATGGCATCCCAAATAAAACTTCTCAGGACCTTGTCAATGGTATTGATGACACCTTGTGGGACATTGGTGGAGGCCAAATCATGAATAAAAATGGAATAATAGATGTTATTCACAAGGGAAATACGGCCCCCAAAATATAAATAACAATTATTCCAGTTAAGGATGCTACTAGTAATCCTATTAACTACATAGTCGAAATCATGTACCCACACCATTCCTTATAAAATAGGCATGCCCAGATACTCCATGGGAAAGGACCCCTACTGCATGTCCAGGCGACTACAAATAGAGACGATGCAGCTGGGAGTACACTTGGAATTCAAGAAAATATTAATTTTTTAATTTCTGATCACCTGGCCACTGCAAAAGAAATACTCATCGAGGATTCTCTTAAGACCACGAACTGATCACCTTCTACCATTGATAAACATTATAGTATCGTCGGTGAACACGGGGTGTGAAATCGAAGGGAGGTTCTGCTTTCTTCTGTATGGGAGGACCGCTCTGATGGACAAACCTTGGTTCAAGAGGTGGCTGAGATCATCTTGTGCTAAAATGAAGAGACTCAGGGAGAGAGGCTCCCCCAACCAGAGGCCTCTAGTGGCCTTGAAGAATCCTTGAGACTTAACTAGAAACTAAAGAGACATCGAAGATGAGCTGAATCAGTGGGAGATAAGATCAGCCGAACATGAAGAGAGACCTATAGTTGAAATCACTCTGTTAATAAAGATCCATTCTATCCTATCATAATCCTTGTTCATGTCTAGTTTGATAGCTAAATTGGAACCGTGGGTTTTCAGGTTGATGCCATGAATCACCTTCTGTGCCAAAGCAATGGATCCCTGAATGGAGCAACCCCTAATGAAGCTATGCGGCTCAACCGAAATCCACCGTGGTAAGCATCCTGACAGACTCTGGTTAATCAAGCTCACGAGGATTTTATAAAGGAATTTTCACAAGCTAACTGTCCTGTAATGTGAGGGGAGAGAGGGATCCTTGACCTTTTGTATGATAATGAGGGCAGCAACACCTACAACCCGGGGGAGGCTCCCACCATAGAAGTATTCTTGGATAGCTCTAATGATGAATCCCTTAACCACACCCCACGCCCCCTATAAAATGATCCAGGAATACTGTCCGGACCTGGTGCACTCTCAGGGTCCAGATGCATCATAGCCATATGAATCTCCTCCTCATTTGGGATCCCCTCCAGGTCCTCATTATCATGGGCAGACACAAAGATAGGAACCGCCTCCCAGATATCAACATTACCACATGGGTAGCCTCTAGGAATCCTCGAGTTTGGACCAGCAAGGAGATCCTTGAAGAATAAAAGTGTCATTCTCCTCACAGTAGTCATACCATTCATATACGATCCATCCTCAATTAAAATATTAGGTTGAATCAACCATTTCCTTTCTTTGATACATGCGTGAAAAAAACACAGTATTACTATCTACCTCCTTCAACCATTTCACCCAAGAGCGATCCCTTTAAAAACACACCTATTTAAGAAGTAGATCCTCCCAACATTCCTTCTTTCTCAACAACTACTCAAAACCCGTGATGCTCCATTCTTCCTCCAACTGAGATTCAAGGTCAATGATGCTCTGTTTCATATCCTCCAGTTTCTGATCGAAGGGCGGTATGGTCTTGGCCCACTCTTGTAGGCCCTACTTTATCCTTCAAAGCATATTGTAAAGGGCCACCCAAGAATGGACCTGGGTCGGTTCTTCCCATAGGTCACAGACCACACTATGGTAGCCAGAATTATGATCCCATTTATGGTTGAACTTAAAGAGCTCCTGTGAATACTACAGGGAAGTAAATAAACATGCATCGGAGAATGATCTGATAACCCACGTACCAAATGTTTAACCATGGAATTTGGAAACGATTTGATATCATTTATATTAGGTAGATAGCAGTCAATGCGGCACCATCATTGCATGCCTCCTCACTGGCTATTTTTCCATTTATAATGATCTCCAAAGAATCCCATATCAAGAAGACCCTGCATGCCACGAATTGGACGAAATCCAAGATAGCCTGGTGCATGAAATATTCTCTTCCCTTCCTCTCGTCGGGGTCCATGAAAAAATTAATGTCCCCTTCCATAAGATACGGGAGGTCCTCCACCTCAAAAGAACCCAACTCTTGCCAAAGCTGCTTTCATACTTGAGCATCGCAACTCCTGTAGACAAAGGAAACAAATAACCCCTCCGATCCTTTTAGGGATTTCATAGTAATGAATTGATCTCTGGCCTTAATCAAATCCATTGTGACCTCCCTATTCCAAAAGTTCCAGATATGCTGGTTCGTCAGGTCAGCATGCATGAAACCATGAATATTTACCATGTAATAGTAATCCTTCATTCTATCCAAATTTGTTTTTGCTCCAAGACTGCCACAATGTCAATATTTTTTTTCTTAACTTTCGAAGCAATGAATTCAGTTTTTACCCGAGCTCCCAGGCCTTGGGCATACCAAATAAGCAGAGATAACATTAAGGTATATGAAGCCCGATTTTGACCCCCAGCATCTCGGTCTTATTGCTCTTGTAGGATGATCCCTCCCAAAGAAGTCTCGATCTCACGTGCGTACTCACTCTAGGACTCTGAAATAGACAAATAGTAACTAGGGGCATCTATGGTGAGAAGGCCTCAGCAAACCTCCCACACTTCACCGTTCAAATAAAAAGATAGATAGGATTTTCTCTATCCAACCCACTAGAAATAGATCACTATAGATCATCTAGTGCTAGGGTAAAACCTCCCTTCAAACCAACAAAAAACAGAAGGGGAGGCAAGGATGCACAATCCTCCACCACCAGTGCCTTTAGAATCATCAGAAGGGACCTCTGGAGGGGTAAGGAGAAGCAACCAGGCATTATTAAAGGGCAGGAGGGTAGTTTGAAGACCACCCCACAACTTTCCTACTTCGATCAGTTGTTGAGGACTTACCAACCATGTTTCCATGCAAAAAAACCTCTATAGAATATCCTCAGGGCCGGACTCCATCATGCTATAACACTAGATAATATAAAGAACTAGAGGAGACGAGGCCTAGGGAGCCAAAGCTGGAGCCTGCAGTTGAAACACTGCCATCTAGGAAACCTCATCCCGAGAGGGTATGGACCAGAAACCACCACGCCTATGCTTCGAGAAGGCCTCACACGGGTGGTCCCTGAGATTCCGACTTGGGCCTCTTGATCTCTGACTCCTTCAAACTTTTCTTTAGTAACCCTACAGACAGAAAGAGGAGAAAAACCTCAAGTGGACCATTGTGGCTCACTTTGGTTCTAAGAAGCCATCTCTGTAGATATGAAATTGCTTCGTGGAGTCTTGGGGTCTGTCCGGGATGGTGCGGATTTCTTCGATCCATCGATTTTCCTTCTACTTGGTGATGGACTCAGAGGAGGATTTAATTTTGGCATGGTGCAAAGCTTTTCGAGCATTTTGTCACTGGTGGTTTAGCTTGGCTCCCAGGTCTATGGAGGCTCATAAGGGGATGGAATGCTCCCGAGTGGTGGTTTGGGTTGGTCTCCCCGACCTTTCGCTCCCTTTCCACAACAGTGCGTTTCTAAAGGCCATTAGTGATTCAATTGGAGGTTTCCTCTGTGCGGATGATCTCACCCTCTCCTATGCAGATGCTGTTTTTCCTAGGATTTCTGTAGATCTCACAAAGTATCACATCCAATGTTTTGAAATAAAATATAGGAACATAATAATAGTTTTTATGTAACCACTTCCACACTCATTTTCAACTAGCATTCCAAAATATCAAATTTCTTATGCTCAATCCCTATAATATTTGTTGTGGGCCGGGTAGAAATCCAACCTACCCCAACCTCCCATAGGGTCTAGCATCATATGTTTATATAATTCATTCCAAAAAATATTAAAATCCATGGCTACATAATCCTCATCAGGATCGCATATCCACTATCATGAATCACATCTAATCCATACTTCACAAATCCATTATAATTGGTTATCTTAAATAAGAAGGATTCCAATATGATTCCCTTATTTTACCATGTATGACCACAAACATATCTCAAAATTTCCACATCCATCACACTTGTGTATCATGAACATGAATAGAATAAACATGGTTCCATCCTTATATTATTCATGGCCACTATCCTGATACAACACCACAATACACTATACAGTAAGGGAGAGTGGGGAAGAGGGGGTAGTTATAAATCTACCCTCACCAACCTGGATGTTGGTAAAAACACTCATAACCCAGAATATCTTTTACATTTGTAAGGATGTTCCACTCAACTGGAGTGAATATACAAATCACAAGAAATAAAATAATATATATATAAACCCATAGAAAACTTAAAACTAAAGGGTCCACATCAATAAAAAATCATCACCATCCACCATAATCACCATACTAGTATCATCAACCCTAACAACTATTGAAATCTATGTCCAAAAAATAATCACATGGGCTATAAAATTTTCCATATAAGAAGTCAAGAAAGCCCAATTAATCATTCTACTAGCCCATTTCTAGATTCATCATTACCAATGACACATTCTTCATTAAAAACTTTGATTTCATATTTATTTGTAACCCACATTATTCATTATCACTTTATTCATACATTATAATTCCTTATTCATACCCCGTACTAATTTCCAACCAGAATTCATTTACTTTTTATTCTAAATATATCATTTTTTTGTAAATAGGATACTATGAAAATATCCCCACACCCATCACAACAAATAATTATCATATACTCATAGCAACTCCAAATTAAACCCAACATCTAATTCGAGACAAACAACCCTTCTAATTTAATCCACCTACAACAATCCTACCATCAACACATCCAATTATAACATAAAACCACCCCTCTACCCAACACACACCAACCACACAACCATTATACCTAAGACAAACCAACTCATGCAGTAATTCTACCCATCACAAACTAACCACCATAGTCTTACTTACCCAACACAATCAAAAAATTTTATCAAAACCCAACTATAATAATCACCCCATAAAAAATTCTCAATAAGGCCACACAATCACAACAACAACAAATTAACCAATTCCCCATAACAATACTACTACATTCTTCCATCCCCGAAACATATTACCATACAAATTCGATATTTCACTATCATTTCTATCCCACCATGATGTTTTTTTTTTCATTTATGGGAGGTTATTTATAACAGAAAACAATTGAATTAATACAAAATGATTGACATAGGTAAATATATTTAGAAATATCAGTCATAATTCATTAAGTGTAAGAAAAATAAAATTTAAGTAAACATAAAAATATCACTCCTTCCCCATGAAATTCATTAGTATATATCATTACATGTTTTATGTCATTTCAAACTGCATACCCAAATATAGAAATAAAATGATAGCACAAAAATATTACACAGAAGAAGTGAGAGTTATTGAATCTGCTACCTCAATAGAATCTTTTGGAATCATAATATTATCACAAATTATGGAAGAGACAATAACCAAGACAATCCAGGGAAGGAACTGTAACACCATTTGTTTCAAACAAGTAACAATTTCATTATTTATTTTATGTTTTTAAATTGATTCAAAGATGTTTTGGAGAGTTTTAAATACTTTTGGAATGCTTTTGGGGATTTTTTTTAAGTTCACAATTTGAGAATGGTTAGTATATGTTGTGAGACACCTATAAGAAATCGTAAAAATAAAGTCAATGGGCTCTGTGTAGGCGCATGGTCGGTGCATGGTTTTTCAAAACCATCCATTCACGTTGGAGTAATCATCTAAGGTGAGGTATAAGGCTTATAAATGGTTGGAACATGATTTTTCTAACTATTCAAGTCAACCATGTAATGTTATCCTTGAATTAGTATATGGGGCACAGTTAGTGCACAAATTTCCTAATCGTGTGACACAACAATGCATGGTTAAAGGTTAGATCCTAAAAAAAGAGGATATAACATGATTTAGCCCCAAATCCCTTCATATTTTACTATTTTCAAAGCCAACTAAGCCCTTCTTCTTCACAATGTTTTTAGGGACTTTCCCCTTCATATGAGAGTGATCTTTTGGAAATGTATTGTGTGTTGGAGGTTAGATTTATTGGCAAATACCTATTCATGCAGGCCTTTCTTACATCTACCCTTTATCCTAATATTTTGATTAATCTATCTGATCGATTGGGGATTGATTAATGACAATGGATTCCAATTATATTCTGATATGGTTTTGTTTTTGTTATGAACAAGATCTAAGGACAGTTCTTGAAGATTCATTCTGGTTTTATGGATAATTTGTGTCATTTTTTATTAATTTCATAATTCCTAATGTGTGTGTCTTATCTCTCGACTCTTCTTATGCGTACATTAAGGGTTAGTTTCAAATTTATTGAATTACATTAATTTATTTTTTTAAATTAATGTGCAATGCATGGTGGAAAAACTCTTTAGTGTTGGTTTGTGGATTTTTTAATTTAGATAATTTGTAAATTGTTTCTTCTAATGATTTTAAAATGATATTTTAAAATACTTCATTGGTTTGATTGGTGGAAAAACGTTTTCTGGAAAATAATTTATAAATTTTTTATTTATTTAAATGTTGTGAGATGTTTTCAATAATAGATAGGTTTTATTGAAATGGATTGAAATGGTTGGTTTGACTTGTTTTTGTATATGTGGTTGGTTGGAGTATATTATTTTAATGTGACCATGAATAAGGGGTGAGTAACATTAGGGTACAAGTGACATGACCCTGGATACTGTTCATGTGATGTTGGGGTACAAGGTGATTG
The DNA here is from genome assembly GCA_963277665.1 of Viscum album. Lineage (NCBI taxonomy): Eukaryota > Viridiplantae > Streptophyta > Magnoliopsida > Santalales > Viscaceae > Viscum > Viscum album. The sequence continues at coordinate 122,363,611 of OY728138.1, read as the reverse complement.
TTCGAATATTGATGACATAATGGATAGATGTTAAACCAGTCATGAGTGTGGAACTACCACCTATTGAATTCATTTTTGGTTCTGTGTGTAAATCATGGAATGGGTATGCTAAAAAGGAATGTGAAATAATTTAAATCATAGTTTATTTTATTTCTGAGGAAATATTTTTTTTTCAAAAACTGTTTTTGTTTGAATTTATTTGGATTTTATATATTCATATAAAAGGTTTTTAAAAGGTTTATATAAATTAGTTTATATAAATGTGATATTCTTCTCTAACATAGTGGAATATGTATAGAATTAATTTGGGGAATGCTTAATGAATTTCATTACTCACCCCTAACATTGGCACTTTTGAGAATTTGTAGATGTTGTTTATAGAAAAATACATAAAGGAAAATTATGCCATTTATTTAGTGGTGCTTCATGATACATGTGTTGTTTTTGGAGTTGGATCATAGGACATGTGGGGTGCTATGGAGTTATATCTTTGGCATCTTTAGGATTTATTGGTTTCAACTTCATCATTATGTTTGATGTTGATCTTTGTTTTTTCATGGTACTTTGATGTATTTAGTTTGATTTGATATACATTGAGTGGTAATATGCTGTTATCATGCATCCTGTAGATTTTTTGGTTATGGTATGTCCTGATGTGTTTTTTTATTTTCAAATAGAAAATAATCCCCCAATTATATGGAATCACTTTTATTTTATTTTCAATATTTTTAATATTGGGGATGTCACCTAAGGCTAAGTAGAATTTCCACATCGACTCAAGACAATGAGGAGGAGAAAGATATTTAAAATGGTTTCAGTTTTGGTCAGTCCAAATCTTTTGGGAAATGTTATATCCATTTATTTGATCTATAAATTGAAAATAGTATGAGTTTTTTCAATCATTGGATATCAGTTTTGTTAGTTATTGAGTTAAAAATCATTATGGTTTAGTCCTTTCATGGGTTAGTAGAAAGGAGTAGGACATTGGGGAATTGAAATTTAGATAATAAATAAATGTAGCTAACCTATTTATGATGGACTTGAAGTTTCCAATGAGTTGGAAACATAAGTTTTTTCGAGACGCTTATTGTAGTTTCAATCTTATTGTCATGGGTTTAGTCAATTAGATGAGCATTACATTTATTTTATAAATTACTTCCCACTAGGTGAGCCCATTTCATTTTGAGTAATTATTTTGGTTTTGGTGAAATTTTTTAGATTTTTTAAATGTGTTGAAATTGTTTTCAAAATCTGATATTTTGAAAAACAATTATATTGTTATTTTCAAAATAGATTGATTTTTAATGGAAAGGTGGAATTTTCCAAAATAGTAGAATGTGGAAAATACATAATTTTTTTGAAAAGACTAGTTGTGATAGTGTGATGTGGAATATTTTAAATTGTTAGGACTTTAATTTTAGATAGTTAGACATATGGATTTTTTGGTGATAGAAAATGGAACCCTACAGGCATCGTAGAATCCAATTGAATGAGGCTTGTGGGATTGTGGTTACACCTAAGCCACAGGTGAACCAACAACTAGTTTATAGTACAGTCTAATCTTTTTCAGGTGTAGATATAGGGAATATAAAGAGAGAACCATGGTAATTTGATCACTCCATTCAATTATATAAGTATAATCCACCCATATTTTCAGGTGATTCAAAACCAGAATAAGCACAGATTTGGCTGAATAGAATGAATAGAATTTTCGATTTCCTTGGAACACCACCATAGTTTAATGTAATGTTTTTGAGCTATATGTTGTTGGATATTTCATGTTAGTTGTGGGATTTGGTAGTTCCAACTAAATTAGGTCACAGAATTACTTGGGACAATGTTTAGAAACTTTTCAACAAGAAAATCTATCCTCATTCATTTAAGATTGTAATAACGAATGACTATTTAATCTTGAAGCAAGAGACCCGCATAGGGACAAATTACTTAGTTAATTTACAAATTTAGTCCTCATTTCACATGAAGATTCATCTAGTGCATCCTTTAAGGAATGCATTTATTAATCAAGGATGATTACAGAGATTCACCCAAGGATTACCATGATCTATATAATATATTATATACATATGGTCAATATAGTGATAGTTGTAGAGATAAGTATCTGAGGAAATATTGGTGGAAGAAGCATGTTGATACCTATGGGAATTAGTGTGAACTCTAGTACTATGAACAAGGAGGAGAGGGACACTTATTTCCAATGGAGTGGGATGACTCAAAATTTGATAGTTGGATTAGGGAATCTTCCTCCAAGTTCCAAGAAAAAATTTGGAATTTTTCAATGTGGTTCGTTCAACTAAATTAATGAAGAATTTATGTAATCACATAGAGCATTCAATAATTTTAAATAGATAGGGAATCATCAAGGATATTTTCATAGTGCACTATGTTCGGGTGTTTGGGACACTTCTCATGTGCCACTAATGTCATATGGTTTGATGGGATGATGCTAGAAGAATACTTATCATCAGTATAATCAAGAAAGCCATGGTGATTCCAAGAATACCCTAACTCCTCAATAAGATAAATCTCAAAAAGGACGCAAATAACAAACTGCAATGCGAAATAAGTTATATAGATCTAATAGTGTTATTTTGGATTATTAGTCTAGACCATCAATGGTTCATAGTGTGATTATTTTGAATTTTGACCTTATGAAATCATTTTTGACATGGGTGCATCCCATTATCTTATTTCTTCTTGGGATATTGATTTGATGGGATTAAATGTTTAGATGATTTCTTCTATTTTCAAACCTAAAACTCCTCTTGATCGAAGAGAATATCAAGCCTTTATTTATAAATCATTTTCTATAGATGTAAATATAGCTATGATGATATTTGATTTCTCGGTGTCTGAGATGGATTTATATGACATAATCCTAGGTATGGATGGTTTACTATGTTGAAGGATAACATATTTTTTATACATAAAGGGTTGTTTTTACAATCCATGACGACACCGAGCATCTTTTATGAGGAGACCGAAATGTAATGATAGTTGCAATGGGATTTTTTGCCCTAGAAGTTTGAAGGATCTCATGCCCGTTAATAGTGTTGACTTTCAAATCGATGGAAGGATCTCATGCCCATTATCAGATGGTACAAAAATATTAAAGGGAATTGATTGTGCAGTTAGAAGATCTTTAAAGAAAAGGGGGAATCCACCCTAGTATATCTCTATGGGCACCAATGGTCTTGTTTGTCAAAACGGGGGTTGGAACTATACATCTGTGTATGGATTGTCCAAACATTGTCTTAGTTAAGATAAAGAATCTGCATCCACTTACACACATTGATCATCTATTAGATAAATTAATGGATCCTAGTGGTTCTCTAAAATTTAAATTCATTCATGTTATCACCATTTATTTGTTAGGAAATAGGATATTTTGAAAATAACTTTCAAGAGTATATATATCCATTAATAGTATATGGTTATGCCTTTAGGTCATATGAATGCACCTGAAATATTTATATAATTTATGAATCAGATATTTTAAAGGTATTTGTATTTGTTTTTAGTGGTTTTTGTGGATTACATATTGGTGTATTCAAGAACAAGGGTTGAGCATGAGGAGAAATTGGCACAATGATTGGAATTTCAAGGGATCATCATCTGTATAACAAATTATCAAAGTGTGAATTTTGGATACAATATGTAAATTTCCTTGTCCATGAAATCTCTAAAATAAGTGTTTCTATGGATCTATAAATGACAGATGATGTTATATCATGGAAACTTCCAATGAATGTCTTCAAGATATGTAGTTTCTTGGATGGGTTGGTTATTACCAATTCTTTGTTCATGATCTTTCATGACTAGATTCCCATTTTAATTCTTTGATAAGGATAACTATTCCATTTAAATGGAATGATGAATGTAAGAATTATTTTCAAGAGCTTATGGTTGGCCTTACATCAGCATTGATCTAAATTTTTCTATAATTAGAACAAGTGTAGGTGGTGTATTGTGTGGCATTGAGATCTAGTTTGGGGTGTGTCCTCATTCAAGGAGATCAGGTTGATTCTTATGGATCAAGGAAGTTTTAGTAGGATTCTAATAACTACCCAACACAAAATTTAGATTTAGATTTTGTATTCCATTATTTTATGTCATTGTTTCATTACGTCTTTGGTGAGAAATTTATAGTTTTTACTAATCACAATATCTTGAAATATTTTTTTATCATAAAGGGATTTTAACACAAGACAAATAATATGGACGGATTAACTCCATATTTTTTACATTGAATTGATGAATACACTTGGTAAAGGAAATTTAGTGAAGATTCATAAAAAATAATGTCATTTGGTAAGTTTGAAAAAGTGACATCATATCATGGTATGTTGATGTCAGTGATAGCCGACATGCACTTGGAATTTGAAAACTGAGGTAATGTTTTGTTTTATTTCCATTTTCTTTTCTTCTTGATTTTATGAATATGGTTAAAGATCCATAGACATCAAATTCAAAATATTTTCCAATGAGGTAAAAACACAATGGTGGGGAGACCATTAAGGGATGGAAGATAAATGGGAGTTCACTATTCGTTAGTACCAAGGATGTTCTTTGTTTGAAATGGAGTATGGATTGTGATTTCTTCCAATATTCATTGGGTTGATCAAGGATTTTGATGATAATGTTGTCATGAAATTGAGTCTGAAGTAAGTATTAATGGTGGTGTATTTTCCCAGTGTTTTCAAAACATTTGAGCCTCAACATCAAGAGTTTGTTTTTTGGATGAACAACAATTTCGGAAAAGGAAGTGAACCACAAACCACATAGTGGGGAGTGTTCATGGATCACAAAATATGGAATGAACAATGGTGTACCATGAACCATGTTGCAGTAATGGTTCACGATAAGGATTATAGTATGCAGAAGGTGTGCCGATTTGTGGGATAACTTTTCATTGTAGAAAATGAGGTGGAGATATGTTTGTCGATGAGTTCAGATGCCACGAAGGGATGAGTAGTGGTAGGCAGACCACATTGGGAAATTGTTCATGAGAGATGATTGGTATGTGGTTAAGGTGGTGTAGTATTAGTTATTTGGAAAATCATGGATTAGATAATTATTCAGATCTATTTTACTATATACGAAGAACTAATCCCATTGTTATAAAGATAAAATTTCATTAGATAAATTCATCTATCCTAGAAATCAGCTAACATGGAAAGAGGTTCACATGGAAGAAATTATTACAAAGGTTTTTCTGTAGTTCTGAAGTGAATACATATCTATTAAGGAGTCTGTACGTGGAGGAATAACTCTGTTTGTGGTGCTCTTGAAGTATATAGAGAAAGTGAGGTGGTATGGAGAGCAAGTCAGCACACAAATGAAGGTGTTATGTGAATGATGGTTTGTAGAGGAAAATTTCATCCATGGTTCATAAGAGGTACATGAGAGAATAATTGAACATAGTACGTTGTCATGGTTTATATATGTGGTACGTGAATGCGGTATGCAGATCACTACAGTAAGTGGAGGTGAATGCCATTTCATGAAAGAATAGTATGTGGAAAATTATATTACATCTACAAAGGGAAAACAAGACTTCAAGAGAACATCTATCTATAGTTAAGGATGAATGATTTAATTCCAACCATTTAAAGTGACCTTCATGTTGATAAAATGAGTATAGATTCTTCCCAATGCAATGAGAAGGGGGGGGGGGTCAATGGATGTGATTAGAGGGATGTAGTGTGTTATCCCTAAAACCCTGTAAGGGAAGTGTGCCTAAAACAGAGTGACTATGCTAAACTTTTGGTCTCCAAAACTAGTTAAGATTAGTGGAATTTGGTACAACCAACAACATATCTATGTGTGCTCCTTGGACATTGCTCTCAATGGTGGATGAAGAAAAATTGTTGATTCTTCTCTTTTTATGTGATTGTTTGTTTTTTGAACATTATCATCATCCATGTTTAATAGGTTCCTGCCAACAAGGGAACAAGATCTATCAGTTTAAAAGAAAATTCGAACACCATGATTAAATACTCCTCTTTTAGGGTATTCCAGGGACCTTCACTGTTATGGATTCAAGGTCAGATGGTTATACCTATATATTTTCAAGAAAAACGTAAATATTCATAAAACCATTTGATAATGGATTTTTATCTTGGAATACAAGAAGATTTATAAAGAATTAAAAGAACAATTTTGGTGGTTGGTCATGAAAAGCAAGGTGGATGATATAGTTTCATGATGCTTAACATTTTAGTGGGTAAAGTAGATAATCAATATCCAGTGGGTATGCTGGATTTGTTACCTATTCCTATTTGAAAATGGTACTAGATCGCCATTTATTTTTAGACTAGTCTGACAAGAATGGTTCAGAAACACGATTCAATGGGGGTGATAGTAGATCGACTCACAAAGTTATACCATTTCATTCCTATTCATGAATCTAATATGGTGGAGGACTTTCCAAATATTAATATGTGATAAGTGATAAATTGGAAAGGTATACTATTTTTGATAGCATCGAACATAGATATGAGTTTTACATATAGTTTCAGAAAATCCGTATAGTAATCCCTATGAAATCAGTTGACAATGAGTACTTTATATCATTTATATAGAAATAGATAATTTGATAGGATTACACAACAATTGGAATAAATTTTTAGTCTTATGTAATGGATTTTTTTGGATAATTGGAGGAGCCCGCATGGTTATTAGAGTTATCATATGAAAACCATTATCATGACATTATACATATGGATTATTTTGAAACATTTTTTGTGTATCCTTCCCTTTCTCCAATTTGATTGGTGGAAATAGGTAAAAATTTACTAGTTGGTCCAATCCTTATCCAAGGGAAAATGGATAATCTTCAATTGATCGGTAAAAGAATGTAGACATCTCATAGTCATTAGAAATCATTTGTGGATCATTTTCAATCATCCATATCATTTGAGGTGATTGATAACATGTTCATAAAAATATCTCTGAGGCTTGGTCATCATCATTTTAGGAAGTAGGGGAAGTTATCTCTTTGATACATTGGCCCTTTGAGATAGTTGAATGGGTTGGTGAGGTGGACTAGTGGTTTTCATTTCTAGAATGGTTTAGTGTGGTGGATAATGGGTTTCATGTGTCTCAATCAAAAAAGAATCAGCCTAATCCAAGCGATGGGATTTGATCATATCATGTTGACCTAGACTCAGATGCTTCGTTGGTACATGTGACGGTACAGATTGTGAAAAAGTAAGAGAAATTATTCTTTGGAAAAAGAATAATTCTACTATGGGGTTTTTATAAACATAGTCAGATTCAAGAAGATTCATTAGAATGGTAAAAGGAAATGGTTGAGAAATGACATGAAGTTATTTAGAAAAATTGTGGTTTTCTACATTCTAGGAATAGAATGTCCAGCTGTGGGGAGGATGTTTCACCCCATAATTTATGTTAGTAACCCTTTTAATTAGTTAGTTTAAGTATGTAAAGTGTTTGGTTAAAATTTTGGAGGGTTTGTAAAACATTTTTCATGTTTTTAGGGATTTTCTAGAGGTGCTTGGTCTGATCCTGATTAGTACAAACCATCCACCTCCTTTAGGAAAAATTAAATAGAATGTAGTGTGATCTTAGAAGGCACATGTTTTTCCAAAATCTTGCCTCCACCTAGGATAACCTATGTGAAGTGAGTAAGATGGATTATTCTTGTCTAGTTCATGTTTTTTCTAACCATCTGACCCATCTATGTGAGGTTCTCCAAGAACTAGTGGGTGGTGAACTGTTGGTGAACAGTTTTCCTAAATGTGTGACCCAATCATGAATGATTATTATTAGATCCTAATAAAGTATATCTAACTTGGTTTATACCAAAATCCCAACGTTTTTCACTATTTTTTACCATAACATGGGTTTTCTTTCTCTTAAAAGTTTTGGAGACTTCCCCATTCAATCCAAGAGTGATCCTTTGGGGAATATTTTTGCGTTGGATGTTGGATTTCATGGTATGTCTATATTATTCATGGTTTTTCTAAGATCCTCCCCTATTATCTATATTAGATTCATATATATGATTTATTGGTAATATTTCTATGATAGTGGATTCTAAAAATGTTGTGATATAGTTGTTTTGATTTTATGTAATGATATCTAATGTGGGTTTTTAGAGATTCAACCAGGTTTTGTTGGAGAAAATGTGTTATTATTTGTTTCCACAATAATTATTATGGTAGGTGGCTCCAATATCAACTCCTATCATTAGAAAATAATTGATTAGTTGTAAATTAATATAATTTCATGAAATGATTTGTGAAATTGATGTGAAATTCATTGTAGAAACCCTCTTTAGTGATGGTTTATAGATTTTTAGAAATTGTTTTTTGTGTAAAGTGTTTTTTCTAATGATTTTAAAATGTTGTTTAAAAATATTTCCTGGGTATAATTGATGAAAATGGTCTTTTGGAAAAATAATTCCATTAAATTGTTTTTTATGGAAATTTCTTGAAATATTTTCAATAAAATTTATTTTTTTAGAAATTATTTCAAATGGTCGGTTTGACATGGATATGGAATATATGGTTGGTTTGAGTACATTCTTTCCTTGTAAATATGAATAAGTGGAGTGCACCATTGGGGTACAAGGAATGTGACCTTGGATAAGGGTTTTGTTCATTGGGGAACATGGAGATTGACGACATAGTAATGACTTATGGGACAGATGAGAAACTAGTCATGAGTATGGAAATGTCTCCAGAAGCAAGAATTTATGGTTTTCTGTGTGAATCATAGAATGGGTATGCTAAAAAGGAATATGAAATAGTTTAATGTATTGTTTTTTCCATTCCTGGGAAATTATTTTGTTTGGAAAACAATTTTGGTTGGAATTGATCTGGAATTGATATAAATAAATAAAAAGTTTTTAAATGGATTTATATAAATTATTTTATTTAAAATTATAACTTAATCTATCCTAGTGGTGTGAGTAGGGATATCATTTGGGGAAATCCTACTGAGTTTCATTACTCACCCATAACATTTTCACTTTGGGGTGTTTTCATATTATCTTTATAGAGAAATAGTTAAAATAAATTTATCACATTTCTTTCATGTTTCTTCATGATACATGGGTTTTTTGTCTTTTCATCATAGATAATAAAGGGAGTTATGGGGTTATGTATTTAGAGTCTCGGAGATTTGTTAGTTTTGTATTCCACTTTGTAGTTGATGTTAATTTTGGTTTCTTCTTGGTACACTAATGTATTTGGTTAGATTTGTTATAAATTGAGTATACTTAAATTGTTATCAAGCATCATATAGGGATTTTTGGGGTACATTTGGTTGTTTTTGTTTTATTTTCAAAATGAAAATCATCCCACAATTTAATGTAAACCCTTTGAACCTATTTCTATTCTCTATCGTCTTAGGAATGTCACCTAAGTATAAATTGAAATTCTACTTTGAATAAAGCTATTGATGAGGGGTGGGGTATTATAAGAATACAATAAACAACCTAATCCATAGTTAGACAATTAATATACTTTCATAGCATCACTTGGTCCAATAACTCCCATGACCATAACCGTAACCTACTTAAAGATATGGATAAAACATGAAGGTATGGTAAAGAATTCACCTTAGATGGTAATATTAATATTATTATAAATCAAAGGATAATAGTTCATCAAAGGGGGATTAATACACTACAAAAAACCTCAGGTAGCTAGTGGATCGAGATAAATCAAATTTAAATAGGGAAACCCCAATAGGGATTATAATTAATACCTTGGATAGAACAAATTATGCTATGGTTTGATAGGAAACAATCATGGAATGAATATTTTCTTGATTAAGAACCTTTTTTATGTTTATTATTCCATTTATTTTATTTAATACCTTGTTATATTTAAATGGTGAGGCCAAAAAATCAGTTTATTTGAGGAAGGGGATATAATACAATGAAAATCATACAATAGAAAGAACAAGGATGAACTCGGTGAGACTCGTACTTGAGACCTCACTGAGACCCCTATGGGGAACTACCAACAGATTTGAACCATGGGTGAAATACCATGTTATATTTAATTACATAATCAATTAAGTTCACATCGAATACTTTGATGATATTTAATTCATATGTCTAAAGTGCCTTTGGTATTTTGACTATGGTAAATGATTTCATTTTTCTATAATATATAGAATAATAATCATAAGATAATTTTAATTTTCATACATAATGTTTTTTTAAACAAACTATAAATTTTTTATATGAAAAATGGACTATGTTACAATCGTGGAGAAGATAAGTTGTGTGTATGTATGAGTAACATATTCATTTTTGAATGATCATAATGAAAAGAGAATAAGTATTATTTTATGTTTTTCAAATGAGAAATATAAAATAATTATCTTATTATTTCTTTAAAAACACTTATATATACTAGTCATGGGGTTAGGTTATAAAAAGTGAATCGCATCGCCTGATGGAGGTGGAAATCAACACGTACGTACGAAAGACGTTATCATTTTTAAATAAATTGATAGTTATGAAGTTATTAGTTATATTATCATTCAAGAATAATAAATATTTCATGAAAATAATATATATATATATATATAAATATTTATATATGTATAATCCTTCACTAAAACCATCCAAGAGTTTTGAAACCCCGCGATTTTACAGTATGTATCTTTTTACGTAAATTTATTCTCTTCGATATCTTATCTCTCACATGAGACCAAGCCAAAAGGAACCACAAATATTATTATATGACCATTATAACCAAAATTTTAAATTAGAAAATTTTAATAGGATTAGTTAATGTCTGAAAATATGTAGCTGAATTCAATTTTTAACAATTAATTAGAATTTTAAATATACCCAATTGAATATAAAGGAAATGTTTTTTATAAAATAACTATTATTATGCACCAAAGGTGTTTTAACCTAAAAATTTAAATTTAATACTATTATGGAATTCTCTAAATGAAATATATATATGAAATAATATTTTTTATAATCATCTAATAGATTTTATAAACAAAATATAAGAACAAATCTAATTTTACGCATAAAATATGTACTTTTCATAAGGTAGTTTTTCCGTTTTACAATGAATCACTTACTTGTAATTTTTTTAAATTTTAATTAAAATATTTTAAAAAATAATTTTAATTTTTGAAATCATAATTTCAAAATTATCTTAAGTTTAATAAAACGTATTTTTTCAATAAGTTTCATATTTTGATGAATAGTGTAAAATACTACATTTTAATTGAAAACTGACTTTTCATCTAAATAATTTGGAATTATAAATTTTATTTTAAAATGGTTATAAAGTAAAATTAGATAAATTATTCATTTATCAATCCAATATTTTTCATCATAATAATTTTTTATTTATTTTATAAATAAAAAACATAGTAAACCATTGAACATTCTCACTTTAAAAACTAGTTTCCCACCCTATCTACTGGATTAATTTTGAATTCATTGTAGATAATTATTTATTTTAAATTTTGAAAAAAATATATATTTTTAATCCTAAGTATCAAATTATTTAATAAATTTCCTTTACCTTTTAGACATTATTATTAGTAAACGTAGTAATTATTATTAACATGGTTAAGGGTAAATTGGGTAATTAAGGGGAAAATAATTATGATAAGGATTATACCAATACTATAAAACATGAAATAATTTTATTCTATAAGTTAGGTCTGTCAAAAATCATAATTTGGAAAATTTTATGACCACTTGGAGCCACTTAGAGGAATTTAGGCCCCTTACAGTGTTTTTTTTAAGAAAAGGAAAACTTTTCACACAATTGTTTTTAATAAGTATTAAATTTTTAATACGTGGTTATCCCTAATATATATAATTCCATAAATATTATTTTTAAATATAAAAAATTAAAATTAATCTTGGACATTTATTTTTAATTTTTAGTGGCCAAATAATTACCTTAAATCCTTACAAAACTCTGATGTAGTAATTATTTTATTAATCAAAATATCAAATAAATGTAATTAAAAGTAATCAAATAAATATAATTTGAGACAATTAATTTCATCCATGAGTTTCCTATACTAAATTGAAATGTAAAAGATATGATTAAATATATTCTTTGAAATTATGTAGATGTACTTATTTTTAAAAATTCAAAGTAATGAGTATAATCAAAATTGACATTAATGATATTTTAGATTAAATAGTATTTTATTAAATGATATAAAGTTTATAAAAATAATAAATTAGTAATAATTATGGGTAAAGTGTTAAATATTTCATCAATGATCCATTTGTGGGACTTTCATAATTTTTTAGTAAATATATTAACCCTCAAAAAGTAAAAAATGATGTTGGTAGAGTAAGAGTTAAAGGGATAAAATATTAGTTAAAAACAAAATATAAGGATAATAATGTGATATGAACATGAAAAAAATAATTGGATAATATTTTTTAGAACCATCTTCATATTTTATTTTAATTATCCCATTTTGTAATCATTTGGAATTGAAAACTAATTTATATTAATATAATATTTAAAGAGTTTCCAAAAGTACTCCTCACCCCAATTATAAATGGACACATACTCCCTCAGTTATTCACACCACTTTTATCCTTATAGATAAAAAATACTTATAATTTATCTTCAAAACATCCTTATATAAGTCTTGGAAGTCTTGGGATTCCAAATATACCAACCCTATATCCTTTAACAAGATATCTAAAGGAATGATGATGAAGAAGTGGTAATCATTTTTTACCTAATCATTCAAATTTGTTTTTTCTTTCACTTCCTATTAATGTGATATTTATTTGATAAAGTAATAAATAATTTATAATATATATTAATTGATTTTATTTTTATTATTTTGTAACCATATTCCACCTTTTATCCAACCTATAAAAAATTAAATCACAGTGCGTGTGTACGTACGACATATACACTCCACATTGGGGTGTAATTTTTTATTCATTTACACTTTACTTGGATGGGTATAATGATGGAAATAATGGATATATAAGATTATATTAAAATTATAATTATTCTTGAAAATTTTATATACCATTAAATTCCATACCATTTCACCATTAGGGAATGACATTGTCGCTCGTGCATACATACGACATATTGTCTCCACCAGGTGATACATGTCATTTCCTATGTTCACTAATAAATAATAATTCTAAAAAATTATATAATGAATATATATTATATATGTGACCTTAATTAAAATATATACATGACATAACTATATCTTATTCATAATAACCGATACTTACACGACAAAAATATCCAAAGGAAAAAAAGCAGCTAAAACCTGAAATAAGGGTAAAAATGAAATATTATTAAAAAATCGGTGATAAGATGAGATAATAGGATCATATATCATCTAATAAATATTTTGGTATAAATTAATAAAATTATTCAAACCATTATACTAGATTTTAATGATCCTTTTAACAAAAAGATGTGAAAAGTAATGGTTTCTCATATCACATTTATTTCTTTGAGATATATGCATTTTTTTCACCACTTATTTATTATATTTGGTGTACTATAACTTTGGTATTTCATATAATGAATCTATATATATTCATAGTATTCAATTTTATTTATTATTAATTTTATGGGTCATATGATTCGACTGATTAGAAATTTGTAAGGAAATTATTAAATCATTTTCCATTCATTGGGTTAAAACTTCTACTTTTTCATTATATCTTGCTAATATTATGTGTAAAATGAATTTGGATAATGTTTTTTTATTTATACTATTTTAATGTTAATTAATAGTGATTACACATAATCGATTATTTTTAATAATGATCACATCAATGATAATATATTTGTAAGTGACTTCATCTCAATTTCACTTCATTGAGGCATATATTAGTATTATGTACCAAATTTATTTTTTATGGTTTATATACTATCCCTTAATTTCTTTATGATCATCATTCATTTAAAACTTCATTTATTTTCAATATTCATATCTATTTTTTCATAGATGTTATTATTATCTATGTTTTATACCATTTTTTACCTATGGTGTTTACTTTTAATGTTATTAGACTAACTAAGAAATAATGTTAAATCTTTATAAATTTATGAATATAGATATTTTATGATAAGGAATATTGTTTATTAATTAAATTGAATACTTGATATATTGTGAATGATTTCTAATAGAAGACATGTGTGGGTCCTAGTTATATATATCCCCTTGATGCATTAGTAGTCTTATAGGAAAAATCAGTTAAGCAAGCAGTAAACACGTTTTTACCTATAGATTAAACCATCATGTGATATGCCTGGACATAATTGTTTCATGTTCTAGATAAATGACTTCCAAAAACTAATAATTTCCTTCATACAACATTTAATTGTTATTATCCTTGATATTATTTCTATAAAAAAATCTAGGGGTTTATATCATTCTCAGTTTATTGATTAAATGGAATGTGTGCTTGGTTATCTACCTTTCTAAATAGATTATACTCATTAATTCCTAATTGATTATGCTACACATAACTCTTACTAAGCATTTTAGCTAAACCTTGTTTTGTTTACTTTCCCTAGGATATGAAGATTAATTCTTGGAATTAATTTCAAGGATGCTAAGTAGTTTATTTTTTCAGGTATTTTGTTTCATTTATTATTACCAATATCGAATAGGCAGGATGTATGATTCTAGTTTACCAATAATACAAACCTATTTGGTCCATAAAGATGGGATTCCTATTAATCATGCCAATGTAATAAGGAAGGGCACCAACTCTGGGATTTTGGGGTTGCGATTGTTATTGTTGGTAAAAGATGAAGTTTATTTGAAACTTTAGAAACATGATTTCGGAAAACATATATTATAAAATAGAAACCTATGAAAAAATTAGAGGATATGCATAGAAGAACATCCCCAAGAAACATTTTTTATGATTATGAGATTAGTTATGCATAATTTTATCAATTTATGATAAGTGTTTCTCTAGTTTTAGGATTATATATTATGTTTCAGAATGATATAATCTAATCTAGTTTAAGAAATTGTTTTGAAACAGTTCTTGGAAGGAGGAATTGTATCGAAACTCATGGAAAATTTATATATTTCTTTGTTTATGTAACTAATAATTCAAAAATTAAAATGAATAAAATTATTTCTATTTTAGGTAATCATAATCTGATTATGAAAAATAACCCATCTCAAATAGAAAAACCTATTCTACAATGATACTCACCTATGTTGTATCTCTTTTTGCGATAGAAGACCATATCTTTTAGTTAGACTACTAATCCAATTACAACTTAAACATTGACTAAGAATATGGAGAATATATTATTTGTGTTGGGATGAGGTGGAAAGGAAAATTTCATACATATATTATTTTCATAAAAGGTGATGCTGATCAATGGGGGTCATTGAACCAGAATACTAGAGTGGAAGAAGAAATAGAACTCATAGAATGGAATGCTTTTAAAAATACATTCTTTAAAAAAAATTCCCTCATGAGAAGTAAATTTAATTGATGGTGTATTTACTTATCCAAAACCAAGACGGATGCGAATGTTTTGAAAAGTATGAAGTTACCTCTACAAGGTTATCTAGGTATTCTATATACTACATTCATTACACAGAGTGCAAGATTGATTATTTAATTGAAGGTCTTAAGAAAGGTCTCTAAATGGTGTTAGTCTCCCAAATATTTTCTTCACATTATGAAATTTTTTTATGTTACATCAAGATAAGAAAATTATTCTCTAAGTTTAATGGATTTTAGGGGAAGTAATAGAAGAAGAGGATAATAGAGTAAATGATTGATAATGGGAAGAAGGGAAAGAATGATTTTCCAATATGTGATAATTGAAGAAAGAATCACCCTCAGAAGTGATTGAAGAGATTTGGAGTTTGTTATAAGTGCATAGATAAGGGTCACTAGAAGAAATAATGAAATTGGAGGGATAGAAAACGAAACTATTCAGTTTTACAACTACAAGGTGATGGGACACTACACAAAAGAATCCCACAAGCATAAAGAGAAAATACATCAGAAGAATATAAGGGATCAGGTTCATACTAATCCTATTGATATAGGTGAAGTGGAATAATTTATTTTCTCATGTATTTAGATCCTTGAATAGTTTGTAAAATTAATTTTTATGGTGATATCTAAGTTATAATTATTATAGAATGTATATGGATTGAACTACAACACTTTTTTCTTTATTGATTTGAAAGCGTATATTGAACGGTACCGATGATCATGAAAAAATGATTTGGTTTCAAGTTGAATAACTTAGAAAACACATTATTGAGATAAGTATAACCCTGAATATAGTCCCAATGTTGAGACAATTATTTTTGTATAAAGATATGATTGATATAGATAAAGTCAATAAGATGGAACTGATTAATGATTTTATTTATAGAATGATTTATTTTATTACTGATAAAGTTAAAAATACTTTTGTATATAAATAATACATCCAATAATCTATGTTTTATTGATAAAATAAGTAATAATACATGTTTTAAATGATTTTTTATGGTAATTTATATCATTAACATGTTTTAAAAGAATACATGATGATGGTATTAACATTATTGGTATGGGAAGATTTAAAGAAACCTCATATTGTTAGTGAGATTTTGATAAATATATTTTTAAAATTAAAACCATGGTAACCAAAATTCAGCTCATAATTGTAATGGTGCAATTTATTTAATGAGGGAAAATGTAACACCCCATTATTTTGTCATACTTCACTTTTAAAATAAATTTAACCTCTTAGATAGTTTAAGTTGAACTCAACACAGATCCAAAGTGAACCAAAAAATATTATTATATGATTCGTATAACCTATAAGTTAAAAAAAGTAAAAATTGGATTAACTAACTTATGAAAATATATGTTTTATTTTATTGGTCACCAATTAATTATAAAAGAATATAAAAACCAATTGAATATAAAGGAAATGTTCTTTATAAAAACATCTATTATGTGATAAAGAAATTTCATACTAATAAATAAAATTAATTACTATTAATTAATGATATTAATGAAATGTATATATTAAATCCAATTTTTTGACATTCATATAATAGATTTTATAGGCTTAAGATAAGCACAAATCCAATTTTAAACATAAAAGGTGTATTTCTCTAAAAGAAGTTTTGTTGCCTTTTATTGGTTCACTTTTTTTAATCTAAATTTTGATATTATTATAAATTTTATTTAACAGAATAAACATAATTTTAAAAATATTAATGTAATAATTAATTTAGGGTGAAATTTTTCTGTTATTCTGATAACTTTTACTTTTTTGTGAATAGTGAGAAATACTGCATTTTAGTTGAAAATTGAGTTTTCATCTTAATAATATATAATTATAAATTAAATTTAAAATTGTTTTTAAATTAAAATTAAATCAATTATACATTTATTAATCAAATACAGGTCATTATAATTATTTCATTACATATTTTTATATAAAAAACATTGTAGACTTTTGAATATTTTCACTTCAAAATGATACTTCTCACCACGCCTAGAGAACTAATTTTAAATTAATTTTAGCCTCTTTCGGGTTTTAAATTTTGAAAAATATTGATGACATATTTGTAATAATATGGTCTAATTTTTCAAATAGATATATTTTATTTTTAAACAACATGAATAGTAAAATTATTAATTTTTATTATCACGTTTAAGTGTAAATTGGTTAATTAAATGTAAAATTAATTATGATATGTATTATAAAATTACCCTTATACTTCATGTAATTTTATTGGAAAATTTATGGTCAAAAAATAATGCTTTGGAAAAATTTATGAAATATTCGTGTACTTGGATGCCTTTAATCCCCTTATAGAATTAATTTTATAAAAAAATAAAACTTCTCACACTAGTGTTATTAATTAGTATAACATTATTAATAAGTGGTAATATTATTGATATATTTGACCCTAATTAGTATTTTTAAAAATAAAATACATATATTAATCATGTAATTTTTGTAAAAAAATAAGTGAATTAATTATTACCTTAAGTTATTAAATAATATTGATGTAGTAAATATTTTATTAATGGAAATATCAAATAAATTTTATTAAAAATATTATAATAAATAAAATTTTAGAAAATTAAATTCATCCATGAATTTAATAAATTACCTTAAAATATTAAGGATTTAATAATTTTGTTTCAATTTACCTTGTTTATTTATATTTATACAAGTCTAAGTAATTAATAGTGACAAATTTGGAATTAATGATCTATTAAAATAAATAATATTTAATTAAATTATATAAGAAAATAAAAATCATAATTTCTAAAACAGTATTGGTATAAGATTTAAAATTTCATTAATGATCCATTTAGGTGTCCTTTGAAAATTTAGTGTCATTTATTTTTCAACACCACTTTACATGGACGTGTATAATGATCAAAATAATGGATATATATGAAAATTATGAAATTATATTTATTCATTAAAAATTAATATATCATCTCATTCCTTACCGTTTCAACATTAATGGAATGATAATATCGCTCGTGCGTATGTACGACATACCATCTCTATAACATGATATAATTAATTTTCCATGTTGACCATTGAATAATGATGATAAACATTTATATAATGAATAAAAATTATATATGTGACCTTAATATCATTTTAAATATGTTGGAACTATATCCTGTGCAAAAAAATGAGACTTACATGACAAAACATGAATATGAAAATGAAGCACTTGCCACCCAAAATAATTGTAATAATTAAATTTTATTTATATATAGGAGATAAGAAAATATAAGAGGGTCATATATGATATAATAAATATTTTTTAATAAATAAATAACATGATTTAGACCATTTTACAGGAGGGTGAATACAGTTCAATAAAAAAACAAAAGTAAGGGTTTCTCTTCAATATTTTATTTCTGTGAGATATATGCCTTATTAACAACTTATTTATTTTGTGCCGTGTAATTACCCATAGATGTATCATTTAATGAATATATTTATATTAAATTTAATGAATTTTTAATTTTATTATTATTAATTTTATGGAGATTATGGTTCTACTGATTATAAAGTCATAAGTGATTTCTTAACTCAATTTCTATTCATTAGGATAAAACTTATACTTTTTATTATGTGATGATAAGATTAAGTGTGGATTACATTATTATTATATTATGTTTTATTTACAATTAATTTTTTTTGATTTATAGTAAAATCACATAATTTTTTTATTTAATTAACATTAAATTCAATGATATGATATTTATAAGGGACTTCATCTCAATATCACTTTTTTGAGGAATATTTTAATATTACAAACCTAGTTTATTATTTATGTTTTATATAATGTCCATTGATTTTTTTATGATCATAATTCATTAAAATTTTAATTTCTTTTAAATATTTGTATTTCTGGTATCATGGATATGATGATTATCTATGTTATATACCATTTTTACAAAAAGTGTTTACTTTGAATGTCATTTGATTAACTATAGAAATAATTTTAAATTTGTATCAGTTAATCAATACTGATTTTTGAGGATAAAGAAAATCATTTATTAATTAAATTTATTATTTTATATATTAGGAATTCTTTAGACTCGCAGACATGGGTGGTTCCCGATTATAGACATCCCTCGGTGAATTAGTAGTCTCGTGGGATGAATCGATTCTGCAAGAAACAAATTGATTTTTACCTATATATTAAATTAGGATATGAATGGTCTTGATAGTAGTGGTTCATGTGCTAGATAAATTACATCCAATAATTAATAATTTCGTTTATATATCATTCAGTTCTAATTATCTATGAGATTTTCACTGTGACAAAATCTATGGATGCATTTCATTTTCAAATTATTTATTTAATGGAATGTGTGTTAGGTTATTTACCTTCCTGTTTGATTATGATCATTAATTAATTATAGTTTCCATTTTACTTAAACCCAACTAATAATTTCAGCTCCCCATTTTTTATTATTCCTTCCTCGATATATAAAGATGAATTCTTGGAATGAATATCAAGGATACTGAGTAGTTTATTTTGTAACGTATTATGTTTCATTTAATATTCCCAATGAAAAATGTGTTTCTTGTATGTGTCTAGTTTACCAAAAATGCTAATGTATTTTTTCCTTTAGGATGTGATTCCTTGTAATCATGCCAATTTAACAAGGTAAGACACTGAAACATTAGTTTCAGTGTTAGGGTTGTTATAAGAGTGGTGTTGATGGAAAACAAATTACATCAGTTCATGAGGTGGTAGTCCTCCACACACATAAACGACAATTTCATTTCCAATTTGATAGAAGACAAGATGAATATAGGTCATTCTATTATCATAAAAACATCTATGAATTTTTTATATATTTATGATATTATATTATCATGTTTGTATAATATTTGAAGGAGGTGGAAGATGAAATAAAAAAATGTACGGTTAAGAACAAAAACTCTTCTTTAGACAACCTCATTTTTTAAACCAAAAGCCTTACATAGAGGGTTTTCTAATCAATTATTTTCATTAAGGATGTGGGTAGAGATGTATAAAATTGATTTTGGTTAGGATTTTATAAACTAAATGTTTTTTGAATTGTGAAGAAATGATAAGAAGAAACACCCTTTTTTAAAATAGTCAATGGTCACTCTTAGAATTTTATAAAATATAAATAAACGGAAATCAATGTTCATATCAAAATAGATCCAAATTTATAATATTGTAAGATAAGTTGTTTTGATTCACAAAAATCTTATACAAAACAATAGTGAAATTTTAGGTTATGTTTTCATCACTATCTTTTTATCTTAACCTTTTTTATAACTTTTTTATAATTACCACAGTATTAGATTTTTTACTCTTTAAGAGTTAAGAAAGATAAAGTTAACAGAAAAATGCCATAAATGGACCATGGTTGATATTTTAAAACATATATCATTTATTTAGATGATGATAATATTTTTGGGAATTCCAAATCATTTAATAAATAATTATTTATTTGAAAATACCATGAATATCAATTTTGACACTATTCGTTTAATTTGGCTATAGATACATCAATAAAATGGCGGAATTAGAATATATACCTTTTACAATTCCTTACCATTTTATATTGATAAAAATTTATGTAATAAAATAATTTATTAAAATATATTAATTTTAATATTTTTAAAATCATTTATTTTATTTTACTTTTAATTAAATAATTATTGTGTCGGTGTTGGAGAAGCTTTTTTGGTAATTATTTCATAACTAAAATTAGGAATAAATTAACATGTGAAAAAATAATTTAACATTAAAATAACCATTCATAATAAAATATTCCTTCATTTTATATATATGTGAGAAATATAAATATTATAAAATAAAGCAGTTGATTTTTGTCTTTTCCTTACATAAAGTGTTATAAACGTACTAATCATAGACATCTCAAATATAGTTCATATATTATAGTATTGGATGATTATTAAAAAAATATTATAACAAAATAAAATTAATTCATGTGTCAAGTTTACTTTTTAGTCCATGTCAAATCATTTTTACCCTTCATTAACCCATTTTACTTTTAACATAACAACAAATGTTTTCTATGGTTACAATTCATAATGAAGAAAATAAAAGGAATATATTTAAAAAAAAATTCCTATGGATTGAAAATGTATAATAATTTTTACAATATTCAAAACACAAAATTTGTAGAATTTAATTTAAAATTAAAATGGAAAAAATGAATGAAAACAGTTCTTTAAATAATTGACATTATAAGTATGAAAATATTTTTATTAAAAAACGAAACATATATTTCTTTTATAAGTCTATAATTCAATTATATTTAATAAAAAGGACCAAATAAAACACTAAAAATATTCAAAAATATAATTTTAATTAGTATATAATTGAAAATAAAATATAATTTTCAATACAAGTCAGTAGATTTCACAATTCAATTAAAAATACAACTATTTAAAAAAAATATAAAAACAACTTACTCTATGATAATTTCTATATGTTTATTTCAAAAAAAATTCCCTTTTTATAAAATACCATTATCAAATGTCTCATAATGAAATTATATAATTTATATATAAAAATAAATAAAAAACATTTTTGAGGAAAACATATTATTTTTGAATAAAATGACTTTACAAAAAATTGGGTAATTATTTACTTAGAATTTAATGATATATGTTAATTGTGAATGAGATATATATAGTATTTATCCATTGATTATTCGTAATTTTTCATAGTTGAAATTAAAATCATCACATGAATATCCTTTAGGAGTGTCAACCTAGGTGGGCAGTAAAGCCACACTCTCTATACATGAGAATGACAGTCAAGATATACTATTATAACTTTTTGGGGCCTTTACCCCAAGGTGAATCTATTCCAAAACTAAATCCACTTGTAGTATATATAAAAGGATGTTTTCTAAGAGAACCTACATAATCACTAACTTACCATGGTATTATAATGTTATCAAATATCTAGACATATTCTCAAATTCAGTCACATTGTTATGTTACCTAATTTATATTTTAATAAATCTAGTTCCCAAGGTTTCTATTAAAGTCTCTATGATTCCAAATATAAAAACCTCAACCTTAGTATCCTATATAAGGTGGTTACCATGTTACATTGTTAATAGATATAATCAATCAAATCCCAACATACTGAATATTTTAGTAGTCCTCGTAAACTAGATACATAATTTAATATCACATTATATTTGAAAACATAGAATACAACATAATGAAGGTAAATATTTTTCATCATTGAACTCATTCATTGATTATTTCTTCATATACTAGGTAAAGGAAATAAAATAAGGGTGATCTCAAAGGATAATAAGGGCAACATACAGTGGAATCTATCTTGTGTAAATAAGTAATAATCAACTTGGAAAAGTAAATAACTGAAAACACATGACATTTAAAAAATAACGTCTTCAAGAATAATAATATGAAAAAATAAATGGTGATAACATAGTTCCAAATAAATAATAAAATAACCTTAAGGCTTATACATATACATCATAATGAATAAAATAATCACATGGACATCAATAACTAATTATATAAAGATGGAAAGAATATTTTTTAAAATCATAAACATACCATTAAGGGCTAGTTCCAAGACATCATATATAAATGCGTAGGGCCTAGAAAAAATACCAAAACTATTTTTCCACATGATACCTAATGATTCATCTAGGGTACATAAAAGGATCTTCTCATAATTTTCTAAGTGTAACACCCCAAGCTTTCACGATACGCTTCTCTTTGAATAATACAATAGCGTGTGTTATACGCAACTTCGAGTTCTAACACACCACAACTAATCATACTAGCCATTAAGAATAGAAATAACCACTTTTGGAAGTTTTATACATTTAATATTTTAAAATGAACATCATTTTTGGATTCGTAATATTGAAATTAGCTTAGGGTGAAATTTTTGAACTTTTCGGATAACATTCATATTTGTATGAATTGTGAAAATTACTAAATATTAATTAAAAACAAATTTTTTTAATCGAATTTATTAATAGTTATAAATTATGAATTTGAGTGGTTTTAAAGTATATTTAGAATATATTTTTACCACTTAATATAATATTGTTCATTGGACATAATTTCACATTTAAAGTGGACATAAGTAAGTGTCAGTCTTTTGAGAGTTATTATTTCATAAAAACACGCTATTTGTTTTGACACAAGAATTAATTTAAATTAATTAATGCAAACAATATGTTTTTAATTTGGTAAAATAGACATCATTTTTGAATTCATAATGTCAAATATATCTTAGTCCGAATTTTTGGTATTTTTCTGAGAAACATAAATTTTTGATGAATAGTGAGAAACACTGAGTTATTGGTTAAAACCAATTTTTTATTTAAATATCTATCTATATTATTTAAATTAATTTATGTAAAAATATATTATTAATACTTATATAAGTTCATTTTAATTCATTGTAGTCAGTTTATAATAATTTTAGATATATAAAAATTTTATTGAACTTTTCACCTTCTTTTACCCACCTCCTAGGAGAATTTGAAAATTCTCATAAAACATAATTTTAATGCTTATGTGAGTTGAATTTTGAAAATACAAGAGAAACGGTTAATATCAAGGAGTAAAATTTGGTTCAATAAGATAAAAATAATTTTTGGTGAATAGAAACTTTTTACTTTTACTTACCGCGGTTAAAGGTAAATAGGGTAATTCAGGGTAAAAAGAATATTGTAATAATTAAAAATTACCTTAACACATGTCTTAACCTTACTAGATAAGTAATGAACGACCATGGGAATCTTTGGGTCGATTCTGGGACCCCATGGAGTCACTTATGAATGATAATGACATTTTAGATTAATTAATTTAATATAAAGGCAAAATTGACATAAACAAATACCATTTTGTAATTAATTTTTATATGGTGTTATATAAGTAATGGTTTTTACTATAAATATTAATTAAAAAGATAAAAAGATTTCCTACATAATGGTATATTATTTATAATTTTATATACATTAAATAATATAACTTATTTATGACACAATGATGATGCAGTAATTACCGTAACAATGAAAGATTAAGATAATTGATATTATAAATACCCAAATAAATGTAATTTGGGACTTTTTATGAATTCAAATAATTTTCTAGGTTAATATGATATATTAAGATTGGTTATAGTAATTATTTTTGAAGTAATAATTCTTTAATGAATTTATCAAAAACAAAATACCCAATAGTCTTAAAATTGACATAAAAGAGTTTTTAAAACAAATATTATATTATTAATTGATATTCTATTAATAAAAATATATTGTTCGTCCAATGGAATTATATCATCATAGGTGTATCATTAATGGACCAATTTGGGTCGATTGGAAGTTTATAGTAAGTTTATTAACGATATAATATAAAAATACAAAGAGACATGGTAAATGTCAAACAAATTAACTAAGAGTTAATACTAAAAGATAAGGTTAATAAAGTTACCCAAACCTGTCTAAAACATATTGGTTATGTTTTTTGGAACCTATCCCTACCTTATACTTTGAATAATCCTCTTTGGAGCCATTAGAAACCGAATATGAGTTTATTATAAAATAATACTTTAAGTTCTTCCTAAAAAGCCCCTCCTCCCCCTTATAAATGGACACCACTTCTAACCAATCCCTCACTTATATCATGCCTTTTGGCTCATCCGAACTCTACCAAATTAAGCTTTCTACATCCCTCTCCTCATTCTAGAATCCTTATCTTAGGCATAAGGAACTTCAAGAGTCCTTTTTGGTTCAAACCAAAGGGAGTTACCAAAATTAAAGGCAACGACTTCTCTTAGCTTCTTTGATTTTATTTTACTTCTCCAACCCCTAAACTCTTATTATTATTTTCTTTTATAACAAAACCTATATCCAAAATATACTAGTATATTGGTATGAGAAGTATTCAGACTACACTAACACACACATCCATCTAATTGGTTAATAACATAATGTTTTCGTGGATGGAAACCAAATGCCTCACGAAACAATGATTGTCCAATTATCTCCTACCACCTCTCATGGTGGCCATTATGATGGAATTATAATTAAATATGATATTAATGATATTTATTTTATATATAATCTTTTTTAATTCCGTTTTTTATCATTCCATTATTTGTTTCATGTTGTATATATATACGATAATTTCATTTGAGGAAGTGCGGACTACCGCCCCTTCAAAGTGATATGACTCGTTCATACCATACATGGAACGTAAAAAGGTTGGTGTTAATGAACTTAAGTAAAATATATAAGATAATATATTATACTGAAATAATAATATTCCCATTTATCATTTGGTTTTGTTTCCTTTTAAAATGTAAAATGAAATAGAAGTAGCGTTCGTGCGTACGTACGGATTACCGTCTCCACGAACGTGATGAGATTCATTTCCCCATCATATCCATTCAAGACTAATTCACATTTGATGATTAAAAGTAATGTTTAAGGACTGGATATCATCCTGGATAGGAATAAAATACAACCTATCCATAACAAACATGGCTTACATAACAAATCATATAAAATATAAAGAACTAGTTAACACCCGAAATGACGATAATACTAAAATTTTATTAACAAAAAAATATTAAAAGATCATATATGATCTCATATTTATATATAATATTATTGTATCATTTAATAAAAATTATTGAACTATTATACATGAGGTTAACCTACCCTCAACCAAGGAAAAGTACATGGTAAGGGGTTTTCATTTCACTCCTTATTCCCGTGAGATTCATGCCATATTGCCACTGTTACCTTTTGTGTAGTGTATGTACTACCCATAATTGTATTCTTTGTGTAATAAACGTTAATTAATGTGTATTCAAATATTAATTGTATGATACCCCTTTCATGGGTTGTATGTTTCGTAAGTTACCAAA
The DNA here is from genome assembly GCA_963277665.1 of Viscum album. NCBI lineage: Eukaryota > Viridiplantae > Streptophyta > Magnoliopsida > Santalales > Viscaceae > Viscum > Viscum album. The sequence goes on along the minus strand of OY728138.1, from coordinate 122,337,148 downwards.
ATGGTAATGGTTTATTTCACAATCTCTTCATTATCTGAGGTTGTTTATACGTAATTATCTACTGAGACCTCTTTATCATCTACATCCATGTTTCTTAAAAATGTATCTCAAAACATTATTACTATTTTACAGAATATGTGTTAAAGTAATTTATACCCTTGTTTGACTTTTTATAAGAAGTATATAAAGGAATCTTTCCGTCGTTTTCCAAACAAGGTCCTTTTTAACCTTTTCGACAGAATTAAGGTAAAAATGTATTTTTTTTAACTTATACGGAGGGTGCGGCTATTTTCCTCCATTATAAAATCATTGAAGCTTCCCTTAAAAGATTATAAGAATATTTTCAAAGTAAATGTTTTCTTTTATAATTATGTGACTTTTAAAATATTTCAAAAAAAGATATATTTCTCTCAAATAGTTTTGATTTCATCTATGTCAACATCCTGTGATAAATTTTACACTTGTTTGAAGTTGATTTATTATGATAAAATCTTCCATATTTAATTTAAGGTTTTGTGATATGTTTGACTATGGATGGGTTAGTTTTATGCTATCAATTTTTTATGATTAATGTTTTGAAATTTCATATTCTAGTTTTAATACGAATGTTTATGTTATATTTCATCCTCTTCTTAAGATGAATGTGTTGGACTAGTATGTTTCAGGTTGGGGACCGGTAAAAGTAAGCCCTCCTGGTTGGTTTTCGGTTATCAGAGGCACTCCGGGTTGGTATCTGGTAATTAGAGGCACTTAGGGTTGGTGTCCGGTTATTATAGGCACTCCGGGTTGGTGTCCAGTTATTAGAGGCACTCTAGGTTGGAGTCCAGTTACAGAGGCTCTCTGGGATGGAGTCCGGTTACATAGGCTCTCCAGCTTGGGTTCTGGTTACAGTTATCCCATGGGTATTGGCATGAGGCCTTGACATAGAAATTAAAGTTCGGCATTAAGCATTCCATCGTTATAAAAGTTGTTAGTGATATTGAATTTGATTATTTGACTAGTAGAATATCCATGTGAATAAGTAAATGGAATTACTTCATTTTATTTTTTGCATATTATGATGAAGTTCAAGTTTAAATGTCTTTTGGTTTAGTTATACATTGCATTAAATTTTTATTCTTATTTATGAAAGTTTCCACTGTATTGTTATCCTTACTGAGCATCTGATCTCACCCCTTTCTATGTTTTATTTTTCCCAGGATTCCAAGAAGTTTTTTGTGATTGATATGCAGGGTTAAGCCAAGGGAATAATGGTGTTCGTGAAGTATTATTTATGTTGTTTTGTATGTTATGAAGTGTAATGTAACATTCATGTACATAATCTATTTTCCAAGACTGCTAAACTAATCAGTCCTTTGGGACATGATTCCTTGTAATCATGCCAATGTATTAAAACAATACACCGAATCTAGGTAACTCGGGTCAGGGCATTACAGTTGGTATCAGAGGAAGTTTATCAATAACCTTGGAAACTAGATTTAGATAAACTCTGATTAGAGCACATAGCCCTAAGATATACTTTGAGGATTAGTATAGAAGAACTTCATAGAATTTTGGTATTTTATAGATTTTCTGAGTTTTTTGAAAATACATCCTTGTCTAGATACGAGCAGGTATAGGCAGATCTGGCACAGATGTACCTAGGGGTAAAACCCAAAAACACCTCTTTGAGCTAGACTCGAATGAGAACTGGTGCACAACAACGATCATTGTTGCACTCTTCTTTATGACACTCCCGAGGGATATTCTTAGGATAATTCTCATTTTCATAACAAACCATTATGAAGGGATTATAATTATATACATACTCAAAGAAAATATTTTTAAGATTATGGATTATATCCATAAACTGTTAAATTTATGTTAGGTATTTTACAAGTTTGGAATTATTCATTTCAATTCATAAACTGACCTAGTGTATGACATTGTATAGAAATGGCACTCAGTAGAAGGAATGTGAACTCCAGCAATACATATGATCCAATGAGTAAGAAGGATCATATCTTCCATGGTATTAAGCCAACATTTTTAAGGGAAATAGTCTCTCATGTTTTCTCAACATATGAAGAAATTTTATCATGTGTTAAAAAGATAAGTGAAGAATTCTATGAGTCCTATGGCTTTGAAGCTAAGAAAGAGAAGAAAAGGATGGAAGAGAGAAAGATGGATAAAGGGAAGAGGGAAAAGAATAATTTTCACATATGTGATAACTGTTGGAAGAAACACCCTGGAACTTTCCTAAAGGGAATGTGAGTTTGTTATAAGTGTGGAGAAAAGGGACACCAAGTAAATGACTACAAGGGTAAGAAAAAGGTTTCAAATGTACAATGCTTCATCTGTAAGAATTTGGGACACTATGCAAACTAGTGTTCTAATCAGTATAGTATTCCCCAAATGATGCTATTGGATAATAATCATGTTATGAAACTACCTCAGATGAAAGAAGAATGGCTAGTGTTCTTATGTTGTTATTATATGATTATTTCATTTGAGTTTTGTATAAACAATATAATGGTTATATGAATTATGGAGGGAAATAAGGATTGTACTGCAGTACTATTTTACTGAGGATTTGAGATTATATGGTTCTAAGAAAAGTTACATAATAGTAAGCTACACTTTTTGGAAAATACATGGTTGAAGGAAAGGTAATCCTTAATATGGTCCCGATAATGAGGTTGTGATTTTGAAAAAATATATGGTTGATTTGAATAATTATGTTTGATATTCTTGACTACCTTGAAACTAATTAATGTTATTTCATCACTGGAGTTTAAAACATTTTTTGATAGAAAGAGTATATCCAGTATTCATTAAAATAATAAGTGAGAATGAATTTAATCAATAAGTTTTTATGGTAATTCAGGATGTTACCATGTTTTAAAATAATACACGATGAAGGTGTTAACATGTTATTACATGAAAAAAGGATCTTCATTATGTTTAACATCCTTATAAATTTTGGACTGTGAGTTTGGATAGTAGTATTTTGGATAAGTCTAATGGTTGGAATGGATTAAGTTTGAAAGGTTATTTTTGGATTTTTATAAAAGGACAACACGCAGACCGTGTGACAACTCGTCGCGTCGGACAAAGCTGCGGGAATGGAACCCACAACCTTAGTACGATTGGGATTTGTCGCCTACCACTGGACTACGTGAAGTCCCTGGATTGTATAATGTAGTTTTTTTAAAGGGTCTGATATGTGAATTATAAATTCATTATATTTGGGACATTGTACGATTATGATAAATAGAGTATTTTTGAGTTGTATTATGTTTTCTAGTGAAAGATGCGTTTGTGGTAGAAATTTATTAATGGATAAAACTATAATCATAATGTATGTATATCTCCTTATGATCTTAGCCAATCTCATAAATAAAGTCCTCAACATTAAGAAAAGGTACTTAGAAAAAAAATGTTGTCCTAGATGTTACCTTAGATCATTACAAATTTATGGCTTTGTGATTGTTGTACTTTTCATAGCCATGTTATTTACCACTCTCCATCAGATATTGATGGTTAAAATTCTCTTCCATATCCATGTTTTCCTACATGGAACCCTAGTATGTGTTATTTTCGGTAACCTTCATACTTACCACTCTTTATTTTAAATAGAGGCCTCATTAATCCATTTTTCGATGTGGGATTTAAACTATGATATTTTGAAATGTCAACTCCAAGTTTCCAATACCAAGAATAAATTGCGAGGACACAATTTATTAAAGGAGGAGAGAATGTAACACCCCAAGCTTTCATGGTACGCTTCTCTTTGAATAATACAATAGCATGTGTTATACGAAACTTCGAGTTCAAACACACCACAACCAATCATACTAGCCATTAAGAATAGTAATACCCAATTTTTGAAATTTTATAAATTTTATATTTCAAAGTGAACTTCATTTTTGGATTCAGAATATTGAAATTAGCTTACGGTGAAATTTTTGTAATTTTTGGATAACTTTCATATTTGTATGGATTGTGAAAATTACGAAATTTTAATTAAAATTTTTTTTAATCGAAATTATTAATAATGATAAATTATTAATTTTAGTGGTTTTAAAGTATATTTAAAATATATTTTTACCATTTAATACAATATTGGGAATTGGGCATAATTTCACATTTAAACTGGACATAAGTATGTATCAATGGTTTGATAGTTATTTTTTCTTAAAAACACGCTATTTTTTTGACAACGAGAATTAATTTAAATTAATTAATGAAAATTATATTTTTTTAATTTGTTAAAATAGACATCATTTTTTAATTCATAAGATCAAATATATCATAGGCTGAATTTTTGGTATTTTTCTGAGAAACATAAATTTTTTATGAATAGTGGAAAAAACTGAGTTATTGGTTAAAACCGATTTTTTAATTTAAATAATTATCTATTTTATTTAAGTTAATTTATGTCAAAAAAGATAATTAATACTTATATAAGTTCATTGTAACTCATTGGAGACAGTTTATAATAATTTTAGATATATAAAAATTTTATTAAACTTCTCACTATCTTTTACCCACCTCATAGGAGAATATGAAAATTCCCATAAAACTTAATTTTACCACTTCTGTGAGTTGAATTTTGAAAATACTAGAGTCACGGTTAATATAAAGGAGAAAAATGTGGTTCAATAAAATAAAAATAATTTCGAGTGAATAGAAACTTTTTACTTTTATTTACCGCAGTTAAAGGTAAATAGGGTAATTCAAGGTAAAAAGAATATTGTAATAATTTAAAATTACCTTAAAACATGTACTAACCTTATTGGATGAGTAATGGAATACCATGGGCATATTTGGGTCGATTTTGGGACCCCATAAAGCCACTTATGAATGATAATGACATTTTAGATAAATTAATTTAATGTAAAGGAAAAATTGACAAAAACAAAAACCTTTTACTAATTAATTTTTATATGGTGTTATATAAGAAATCGTTTTTCCTATAAATATTAATTAGAAATATAAAAAGATTTAATACATAATGGTATTTTATTTATAATTTTCAGACATTGAATAATTTAATTTATTTATGACAGAATGATGATGCAGTAATTACTGTATTAATGAAAGATTAAGATAATTGATATTATAAATACCCAAATAATGATAATTTGAGACTTTTTTTGAATTAAAATAATTTTATAGGTTAATATGACATATGAAGATAATTTATATTAAATCTTTTCTAAGTAATAATGATTTAATTAATTTATCAAAAACAAAATACCCAATAGTCCCAAAATTGACATAAAAGAGTTTTTAAAACAAATATTATATTATTAATTGATATTATATTTCTAAAAATATAGGGATCGGACAAATGACTTATATCATGATATTTGAATCATTAATGGACCACTTGGGTGTCTATTGGAAGTTTATAGTATGTTTATTAACCATATAATATAAAAATAGAAAGGGACATGGTAAATGTCAAAAAAATTAACAAAGAGTTAAAACTAAAAGATAAGGTTAATAAAGTGACACAAAACTGTCGAAAACCTAATGGTTATGTTTTTTTCGACCTATACCCACCTTATAATTTTAATAATCCACTTTTTAGCCATTATAAACCGAAAATGAGTTTATTATAAAATAATAATTCAATTGTTTCCTAAAAAGCCCCCCTCCCCCTTATAAAAGGACACCACTTCTAACCAATTCCTCACACATCTAAAGCCTTTCGGCTCATCCAACCTCTGACCAATTAAGATACCTACATCCCACACCTCCTCCTAGAAGCCTTACCTTAGGAAGAAGTCACTTCAAGATTCCTTTTTGGTTCAAACCAAAGGGAGTTACCCAAATTATTGGTAACGACTTATCTTTGCTTCTTTTATTTTATTTTACTTCTCCAACCCCAAAACTCTTCTTATTATTTTCTTTTGTAAAAAAACCAGTATCGAAAATATACTAGGATATTGTTATGAGATTTATTCGAACTACACTAACACACACCTCCATCTAATGGGTGAAGAACATAATGTTTCTGTGGATGGCAACCAAACGCCTCACAAAACGATGATTGTTCAATTATCTCCTACCACCTCTCATGGTGGACATTATGATGGCACTGTAATTAAATATGATATTAATGATATTTATTTTATATATAATCTTCTTTAATTTAATTTTATATCAATCCATTATTCGTTTCATGTTGTATATATATACGATAATTTCATTTGAGGAATTGCGGACTACCGCCCCTTCAAAGAGATATGACTCGTTCATACCATACATGGAACATATAAAGTATGGTGTTAATGAACATAAGTAACATATATAAGATACTATATTATAATGGAATAATAATATACCTATGTATCATTTGGTTTTGTTTCCATTTTAAATGAAAAATGAAATGGATGTAGCGTTCGTGCGTACGTACCCACGAACGTGATGAGATTCATTTCCCCATAATATCCATTCAAGACTAATTCTCATTTGATGATTACAAGTAATGTTTAAGGACATGATATGATCCAGGATATAAATAAGATACAACCTATCCATAAAAAACACAGCTTACGTAACAAATCATATAATGTAAAATGAATCAGTTAACACATGAAACGACGATAACACTAAAATATTATTAACAAAACAATATTTAAAGATAATATATGATATCATATTTATATATATGATTATTTTATAATTTAATCAAAATAATTTAACTATTATACTGGAGTTTAAACTACCCTCAACCAAGGAAAAGTACATGGTAAGGGGTTTTCATCTCACTCCTTATTCCCATGAGATTCATGCCATATTGCCATTATTACCTTTTGTGTGGTGTATGTACTACCCATAATTGTATTATTTGTGTAATAAACCTTAATTTTTGTGTATTTACATATTAATTTTATGATACCTCTTTCATGGGTTGTATGTTTTGTAAGTTACCAAAATGGTAAGGGTTTATTTCACAGTCTCTTCATTATCCGAGGTTGTTTATACGTAATTATCTACTGGGACCTCGTTATCATCCACATCCATGTTTCATAAAAATGTATTTCAACACATTATTAGTATTTTAAATAATATGGTTTAAAGTCATTTATACCCTTTTTTGAATTTTTTTAAAAAAATTTATAAAGGAATCTTTACGTCGTTTTCCAAACAAGGTCCTTTAAACCTTTTTGACAGAATTAAGGTAAAAATGTCTTTTTTTAACTCATACGGCAGGTGTGGCTATTTTTCCCCATTATAAAATCATTGAAGCTTCCCTTACAATATTTTAAGAATATTTTCAATGAAAATGTTTTCTTTTATAATTATGTGACTTTTAACTAATTTCAAAAAAAGAGATATTTCTCTTAAATAGTTTTGATTTCATCTATGTCAACATCCATTGATAAATTTTTCACTTGTTTGAAGTTGATTTATTATGATACAAATCTTCCATATTGTATTTAAGGTTTTTTTATATTTTTTTACTATGGATGAGTTATTTTATGCCATTAATGGTTTATGATTAATGTTTTGGCATTTTGTATGCTAGTTTTAATATGAATGTTTATGTTATATTTCGTCCTCTTCTTAATATTAATGTGTTGGACTAGTATGTTCCGGGTTGGGGACCGGTAAAAGTAAGCCCTCCGGGTTGGTGTCTGATTATTAGAGGCATTCCAGGTTGGTGTCTGGTTATTAGAGGAACTCCGGGTTGGTGTCCGGTTATTAGAGGCACTTCGAGTTGGTGTCTGGTTATTAGAGGCACTCTAGGTTGGAGTCCGGTTACAGAGGCTCTCTGGGATGGAGTCTGGTTACAGAGGCTCTTCGGGTTGGGTTTCGGTTACAGTTATCCCTTAGGTCTTGGCACGAGGCCTTGACACAAAAATTAAAGTTCGGAATTATGTATGCCATCATTATGAAAGTGGTTAGTGATATTGCATGTGATTATTTGACTAGTATAAAATCCATGTGAATCAGTAAATGGAATTACTTCATTTTATTTTTTTCCATATTATGCTGAAGTTCAAGTTTAAAAGGCTTTTGTTTTATTTATTCATTTCATTAAATGTTTATGCTTATTTATGAAAGTTTCCACTATATTGTTATCCTTACTGAGCATCTGATCTCACCCCTTTATGTGTTTTATTTTTCCCAGGATACCAATAAGTGTATTGTGATTGATATCCAGGGTTAAGCCAAGGGAATAATGGAATTCGTGAAGGATTATTTATGTTGTTTTGTATGTTATGAAGTTTAATGTAACATTCATGTATGTAATGTATTTTCCAACACTGCTAAACTGATCGGTCCTTCGGGACTTGATTCCTTGTAATAATGCCAATGTATTAAAAAAATTCACCGACTCTGGGTAACTGGGTTCAGGGAATTACACTATGTATATTGCATTCCTAAAATTAAATGAGTGAATAACTTAATAAATATTAAAATTCATATTGAAAAACATGCATACGAAATGTAAATATTTTCCCCAATAAAATTGATTATAAAGCATCAATAAAAAATAATAAGGATGGAATCATTACTGTATATCCTTAGTGAATCATAATTAAAAAATGTTATTTTATTGGTGTATTTAAATACCATAAAAATTTCATTAAAAACATTTTTAAGGTAAATAATCTTATCACGTTGAATATCAATTTAAAAAAAAACAAAACAATGAATATTAGGGGAAACATTTTTTGAAACAATCCCTAAAAATTTGTATAGGATTCTTAAATTTATTGATTAGTCCTGGTGGGGGGAATTTTTCATGCTAAATAAGTCAAAATAAGACATTCATTTCACTCTTTTATAAAAAAAGTGTCAAAAGTAAATTTTTGGAAAATGAAAAAATGATTAATTTGAAACATTTTTTTATAAAAAGTAATACTTTGGTTAAATTTTACATAATTAATCATTGAAGAATATTAAAAATATTCTTCAAATCGTTTTATTCAAATTGGAATATACAATAAAAGATTCATGATTGAGTAGAAAAAAGGTCAGTTTTTATTTAAAACATACTTTTGATTTCTTTATTACTTAATGAGGGGGAAATTAGATGAAATTTTATAATTTATACGGATAAATAGAGGAGAATAAAAAAATTAGGTTCTAGATAGAAAGGTTTAATAATTTCCTCAGTGGAGACTTAAAAATAATCAATCATGAATAATGATGAGTTTGTTAAATAAATACCTACCATTATAGTAAAGTTTGAATAAAACCCCCAACAAAAGAAGTAAATTAAAATGAAACTTTAAATAAACTAAATATAAATTGATTTATGATATAACAAATCATTACTTTAGTATCGACACCACAGAAAAGTAATACATGGTGAATATCATATATGACTTGCGGGGCTAATAGTGAGATGAGAAACCATCACGGAGTTCGTATCATAGAAATTAGAATTATTAAATGAAGGGATTATGTTAAAAAACTGTATATAAAAATAAATTGAAAATAAAACATTAAAAAAAACAAAATACATTACACATAAAATTTTATAATATCAAATTTAATGAATAAGTAATATAACCTAATGTCAAAATTGAGTTATGAAACCCCTTACAATAGGTTTAACTCATCATGCATATTTTCATGATTATGAATAATAAAATTAGGTTAATTATTTTATTTCATAATAAACTCTTTCATGTTTATTAATAATTTCATTTTATTTAATTGAATGATATATATTATTTACTTAATCAATTAAGTTCATGTTTGATATTTTGTTGATATTTGATTCATATGTCCAAAATGAATTCAGTAGTTTTAAAATTGTAAAAGTGGTCATTATTCTATTACATCTAGAATAATAATATCAAAATAATTATAATATTTATCAAGCAAATATATATTTAAACCCACCCATAAAATGATTTAAAAAAAATGAATAATGGTTCAATTAGGGAGGCAGTAAGTTGTACGTATGCATCAGTAACGTTCCCATTTTTCAATAAAATTTAAAGAAAGAAATAAATATTCTTTTATATTTCTATAATGGTAATTATATAATAAATAAAATATTATTTCTTTAAATACACTTATAAATATTTCATGTGATGCGGTTATGAAAAACGAATCACATCGCCTTGTGGAGGTGATAATCCACATGTACGGATGACCGACGTTTTCAATTTTAAATGAATGGAAAGTTAATAAATTATATTATATATTATCTTGAAATAATTATAAATATTTCATGAATATAATATATATATATATAATTAATATATAATTAAAACCATATATGAGTGATACTGATAGAAAATGAATTGCATTAGTTCGCAAGGTACTGGTATTCTGTATATAAGAACGAGAGTTTTGTTGTCCACTTTACAAAATATGATATGGATATAGGGTATGAAATTAACATTAATATATCTCATTATATTTATGATACTTATGTTATTATATAGAAAAATTGTTTTGAGAACAGTGAAGAAGAAATAAAACAAAAACACTTTCTTAAGAATGATGCATCTTCTTTACACAACTACTTTAGGTTTACAACAAAATCCTTCTTATTAGGGATTTATAATAAAAATTAAAAATTTAAGATATTTAAATTATGTAAATAATGGTTTTTTTTATGTATTGGTTGATCTAAATGGTTATTTACGTGTCAATAAAATAGAAGAATAATTTCCCTTTACAAGTGAGGGGTGAAACACTCTTGGAAGTTCAAACAATATGAAATTAATATAAATTAACTTTCAAATTACAATTTATCCAAATTGATAATATTCTTATATAATATGCTTTTTATTTAAAAAAACTGTCATCCAATAATAATTTTATGAGTTTGTGTGATTTTTTCACCCTTAACTATTTAAACATATTTTAACGATTTTTTACAATTATCATGGTATAAAACATGTCACACATTAGGGCTCAGTATATTTACTATAAAAGGAAAAACCGTCTATAAATGAAACACAATTGATATTATAAACAGTAACAAAATCATTAAATAACATTTTTATAAATTTAAATCATTTAATAAATCATTATTTATTATAAAAAATCATTAATATTGATTTTAAAACTAATCAGTTAATTTCACATTAAACATCACGAAAAATATTGAATTCAATAATATAAATTTAAAACCTTCCTAACATGTCATATTTATCTATAAAAATTATAAAATAATAATTTATTCAAATTATATTGATTTTAATATTTTTAAATTCATTTATTTTATTTTTGATTAAATTAAATTATTACTACGACGATATTGCTAAATAATTTAAGGTGATTTTTTATCAATAAAAATATAAAATAAGATATCATAACAAAAAGAAAATTATCCTACAAGAATCTATTTACAACCAAACATACATTCTATTTATCATTTTTAAAAAATTTAATGATAATAAAACCAAGAAAATGTCATTTTTTCTATTCATTACATTAAGTATTATAAAGTAAAATATAATAGACATAGTTAAATAAAAGGTCATATATAAAAACATTGGAAAATTATATAAGAAATAAACATATCAACTAAAATTAACAAATTTCATAGGGTTTTTTAGTCCTTATTAATTTATTTTTACACATAATTAATCCATTTTACAAGCACCGTTGTAATAGATATTTGATATTGTTAATATTCATAATCACCAAAAATAAAATGGAAATATAAAAAAATAAGCCTCATGATTCACAATATAAAATCTATTTTTAATAATTCCAAATACAGAATTAGAAGAAATTAATTTTAAATAAAACTGGAAATGTGAAAAAAAGATATTTTGAAAAATGTCTTTTAAGTATAAAAACATTTTTCTAAAAAATTCAGTATGTAAATTCATTAGAAATACTATAATTGGATTTTTATCAATAAAAATGAACAAATAATGTTTTAAAAATAGTCCAAAATATAATTTGACTTCGTAAATACTTGCAATGAAAATACAATTTCCAATAAAAACAATATTTTTCATTATTCATAGGAAAATAAAACATTTCAAAAAAATATCTAAAATTTACTCTGTGATAATATTAAATTATGATTTTAAAAATTATAAACTTTTATTAAAATATAATTTATAAAATTGGAAAGAAATTAATTATATTATCTGTGTACAAAAATTATATTTTTTTTAAGAAGATAGATTTTTGAAGAATAAAATGACTACTAAATATTGTGTGATTATTTACTATGAATTTGTAAATATATTTATATTAAGTATAAATTATATAGATAATTAATAAATTATTTAATTAAATAAATAATAGAGATTCCAATTGCTATGTTATAACGGTCATATTTAAATAATGCATTTCATGGGTCATTTAATCTCGATGTTGCGTCTCTTATATGATATCAAACATATCTTTATTATTTTAAAATAACATGGTGTTTAATTCTGCCCACAATAAATTAATTTAATCCTCCCAATTTTAAGTATTTATCGACAATCAAGTGTTTGATATTTTATTGCATTCTTGTTGAAAACTCACATCATATAAAGGGGTAAAAACATCCTCTTAAAAAGAGAGAAAGGGATGTATAAAGGTAAAATAATAACAAAATACTATACTTCCAAATAAAATAAAATTAATGGTATGTGAAAATATATACTTTTAGAATACAACTAAAATCAAATGTAAAATATAGAGTGATGGATAACATGTTCAAGAGAAATTTAAAGATGATAAATCTATAAATCTATGACGTGCCAAAAGGCCAATGATTCTTCATAAATGGAGGTAAATGTATAACATTTTTATTCGAATTTGTATTTCCTAATTTTGAATGATTAATTGAAAATCTAAATATATAACACTATAAAATATACCTACTTTATGTTATTTCATTTCATATTTAGAATTTCACCATTTCGTTATGCTTCGATCAATTTCCACTTTATTTCCTACTCCATTAAATTAATATCCAAGATGAATTTTTTATACCTAAAGCACTAAAATTAACTTTTAATGGATCATAAAACCCACAAAAGGATTAAAAGATATTCCTCCTATCATTAAATTTTAAACAAAAAATTGAATACTTACCATAATGTAATTCCTCAGGTGATATATATGGAACACATCCTTAACTAATTTATAATTTTATGGTATTTATAGTAAATAGATCATTGTTCCCATGATATCAATAATCCCAATGATTTTAATGTACCTATAGTTAATCATTTACTCCCATATAAACAATATATCTCTATTCTATTATGATATTTTAAGTAATATATTATCCTAAACATTAAATTAAAATACTAATTGATGATTATCAACATGTATCATTTTATAAATATGATAATATTTAATGTGTTTTGAATGTCTTAAACCTTATATATCATCTATTATATAATTTTAGGTCTAAATAGTTTTGGTTAACACACTATTTTTCAAAATTTTGGATTTATATATCTCTTTCCATATAATAATTCACATGGTCCATCTATATACATTAGTGTAAGTTTGTGTTGAATGGTAACTTTACAATTGGAAGATATTGGTCCCAACAACTTTTTAATGTCATAAAGTAGGATCCCAGCATTTCATTGAGTGAATGGATGGTCCTTTCAGTTTTCCCACTATTTTGTGGGTGAAAAATCAAGTAGAGGTTCAACTTAGTATTTTGGGAGTATTAAATACTCCTTTGGAACATAATGATAAATATTAGATCTTAATAAAATATGTTGAAATTGGATACCCATGCAGTCTCACTGCTCTCATTACAAATATCCTAAAAATTTTATCAAGAGAAAAATATTCCTAAATTGTGATGAAGTGAGAAGTGTTGGGGAGAAGAACCATTATAAACCATATGAAATTGTTTTATTTTTCTATATTTGGAGGACCTGTGAAAAAATACTTGGGGATTTTCTCCAATTTCCCTAATTAGATTGGTAATGGTTTCATAATCCCTCTGGACTTATAATGCTATTCTTTGATATTATTACACACAAATCACTCTGTGGTATACTTTATAGTCTCTTTTGTCATATTTTCCCATCGAAAGTTCTCGAGAATATATCAGTACATATTTTTATATCTGGGATGGTTGGAGAATGGTGAGTTATATACATAAACTAATCTCTCATGTTTTATACATGGTTATGACAAGACATAGATTCTATCTCAAATTTATTGAATTATATTTAACAATGTATAGTTCAGGAAACTTTCCATCCTTTTCTACCATTACCTTGTTTTGATTCTCCATATCATCCCTTTGTGATTTTTTATTCTTATTTTGGATTGATGATTGGTCAATAATTTTGGATAGTTAAGATATATTCTTTTCCATTATTAATTACAAATTAATACTTTTAATATTTATAAAGGCTGAGTATTTATCAATCCTCATCATCAAAAGGTATAGTGTTTTTTTCTACTAGTAAAATTAGCTACCTTAGTACATTTTTAGGAATTTATTGATTTAATATATCATATTCCTTAATTAAATCTAACCATATCTATTGATGTATTTTTAGTTCATTATATGTGAATATATACTTTAAACTCTTATGATCATTATATATATCATAATTATATCACTATGGGTTGTATTTTAAAATATTCAATGTAAATAGGACAAATTATAACTCTAAATATTTCATTATGTACTTTTACTCTTGGATCATTAATTATAGAGTGGTATAATCCATGAATTTTTTTAAATGATCACACAACCTAGAATATTCATTAATTAATTTTTGTATTTCACAAACCCTTATCCACATGATGGTAGTGTCTTTATAGGGCTATTTATTATAAAATTTTAGAGACCCTTAATTATTTCCTCACATCCTTCTATCCAGAAATATTTTTACTCCCTTTATAAAAACATATTCAGTGGGTCAAACAATCAAAGGAAGTTTATCACAATTTATCGGTTGTACCTAGACAATCTAAGAAACCTAAAAATCATTTTGAGTCTGGTGGTTCAAGGATTTTCTTCAATTGAATTTCATTTTTAAGAATAAATATATATTCCATCTCCCATGATCATTTTTCAAAATAATTGTTCATACTATATCCAAATGTCAGACTTTCTAAACTTAGCATATAACATCTCATTTCATAATATTGTCCACACAACCC
Organism: Viscum album; assembly: GCA_963277665.1. Taxonomy (NCBI): domain Eukaryota; kingdom Viridiplantae; phylum Streptophyta; class Magnoliopsida; order Santalales; family Viscaceae; genus Viscum; species Viscum album. Next base: position 122,322,082 of record OY728138.1, on the reverse strand, counting down.
TTTTATAATGTTAATTTTATTCTATTATATTATGGTATATGAAAATAAAATATATAAATACGCCCATAAAATTTATTAACATAGTCTCTAAATATTATATTCATCATGTCTATGAATATTTTATAGGAAGTTGTAAGTATGAATGAAAACACTATTAACTAAGAGTGTCAATATCATGTATTTAAGGTTGTTTTTTTAATATATTATATATTAACCTTTAGGTTATGATATTTATAATTAATATTCATACATGATAAGTACTAATATCATTCAAGTTGTTTTAACAATTTATCATTCATTTTTATTTTATAATTATTATTTACAGTGATCTGGTAGTGTTATAAGTAGTCACTGAAGATATTCATTAATTTATTTCTATTCCTGATAAACAACTTATGTTTAAATTGGGGTGATTCATAATGGTGTATGAACCTAAATTCTATTGAATTTTACCCATTAACTCCATAATTTATATCATTCCCATTTAATAGGGGATCTTGGTTACTAGTAATGCTCTAGTTGTGAGACATATTTAGATCTCTACTTAGAGATCTTGGGGAACGCCAAAAAATTCATTAGAAAATATATAAGTATATCCCATCACAATGGTAATTTACTCAATGTTTATGGTTTTATTGACTTTTCTATTTTAGGAATATTTTATTCTTTATTGGGAATCCACAGCCACATCATTAAAGGATTTTATACAAGGTATTTATATCCTTCCTTTCATATTTATAGAAAAATATTATTGTTTGGGAAATATAATGATATTTCCATTTCCTAATATTTTATGTGAGATTATTTTATAGATATAAAATATATACAAAATATATAATTATATTATACCAAATAAATGATTATAGTATTCACTTGAATAATCATCCCATGAATTCTAATTCTAGAAGAGTCCAATTCATTGGTTGTAATTATTTCACCCTCAAGTGTTTTCACAAATATCTATACATACAGGTATTTTTGAGGTGTTAAAATATTTTTAGAAAACTTTCTAGATATAAATTGATTCAAAAAACCCTATTTAAACAAAACATTCATTATAAATGAGTGAATATTAATTGTACCATGTACTATTTCCAATTATTGTTTCTGGTTCTCATCATTCTCCAATGAATAAATAGTTAGAACAAACCACACTTTTTTATCAAGAAAAATTACCCTACAGTAGACTTCATGTTAAAAAATATGTTCTAGTATTTCATAGGCATCAATCTTTCTATTCATGGATCCCAAGAGGGTATACGGATCAAAATAAATTTTTATTTGAAGATATTTATCTAAAAACATCTATCCAAGGATGTTCTGGAGAAAATTCTAGAATTTCACACAACATTCCAATATTGTGCAAAATTTCATAAAATTCAGAAAACTATTAGTCTCATGAGAAAGGAAACATCAAATGAAAAATATCTATGAATGCATGATATGGTCTCCAAATAAAAAAAATTCTTTTTTTCACCACTACATGATTGATGGTAAAAAAAAAATTCAAGAAACATAGGAAATATTATGTAACACAACCAAAATTACTATAGTATAAAGACCATTATTATGGGATTAATTATGGGATTCTAATACTAAATCCCTCATATGGCACAACTCAAGATCTCATTATTCACACTACCTAAAAATCCCAAACTTATATTAAATTACATCATAATGTACATAAACTCACATAATATATTGAAAGGATTTCATGAAACTTTCTCTGTTGGGAATAAATTTTCATTCAAAGTATAAACATTCACACAAACCCATTTACATTAAAAAATTTATTGGAATGAAACAATGTTTTAAAAATTAATTATTGTGGGACATGTTTGAAAACTACTTTTCACACAACACCAATGATGCATGAATCAGTACAATGTTGTGTGACGCATGTAAATATTATGTGAATTAGGGAACAATTGTGTGAAAAGTGAAAATTTAGCAAAACACGTTTTTTAGATTTTCTCCAATAGGTATGTACCATAGTGGTTCTGACCTCACACCCTCAATAAATACCATTGTTAGGTTGTAGTCTTATTTATTTGACAAATCCCCTTTGCAAGCATCATAGACCACTATTGAAAATCTATAGTAACTCCAATACCTCTTTGGAATGATCCAAGGATATTTTTTTTGTGAAATATAAACCCCCAATATTCATTGATAGTGATACAATAAGTCTAGATACTCATCTATGATCCCTAAAATACATTGAGTCAATATATTCCACTTGCACTCATTATTACACCAATATTCAAGATTATAATTTTGGTTTCCTTGAATATCTTTAGTTTAAATACTTATCAAGGTATTCCAAAAAACTACCCACCATACCCATATGACCAGTTGAACCAGAATGTGTCACTTTGGATTACGTCCCAAACAAACCACCATTAGTTTAGTTAGGTTAGTTTTCACTTCATGATGTTAAACTGTAGTATTCCATATGTGATAATTATAGGATATATATTCTGATAATAGTGGGATTATGTGCATGTTGAGCATAATATTCCTCATGTTATGAGCAATAGATGACCCCCAATTCCTCGTTATGTGATGTTAAACTATAGTATACCCTATGTGACGAGTGTAGTATGTCTCTTGTGATAAGATTTGGATACCTTATGCATTGAGTGTAACATTAATTACAAGATGAGTGAGATATAACCATTGTAATACAAACTATATATCTATCAATTATGTAGTATATAGGTCTTAGATGCACAAAATTAAAAGAAACATAATATAATCATGGATGTAGGAACACAAAAGGTACCACAATAGTCCTTGTCACATGAATATAATAGGAATGATATATCCTATAAACTGACACTAAACTATGTGAATTCTAATAAATTATATATGGATATATAATTAATATAATTTTATGGGTCTGATCACAATTTTGAAACACCATTCACCATTCTGGTGGGAGATGAAGTCCATGTTTCCCCCATGGCCATCCTCCTCAAGTACAAGCTCCAATCATCTTCCTCAACCCATTAAAAGGTCAAGATTCTATCTTGTACTAAAACAGGGAAGAAGGAATGGGATACCCTAGTGAATAAGACCTACATGTATCCATGATTCCCCTAAGTGACTCCCATGAGCCTCCTCCTTAGGTGTAAGATCCAATCATATTCCCCAAATAATCAACGAGCTAAGATACCTGAATGTGTTGACATGAGTAAGAAGGAATGGGTATTTTAGCGTATAAGTTCCCAAACACATCACTTTCTAGATGCATGACGATAAAAAAATGTAGCATAATATCCCCAAAATAATAATATAAAGTGTATCATTACTTAGGTTTTGAGTATAGTATTTTTTGAGTGAAAACCTCATGATTCCCCATGTGATGAATAGGGGATGAATTTCATAAGATGGATCATGTGGTGAGCATGATATTTTTCATACCAACTCTATTTATTATAATAACTGAGTCTTTACACTCATGTAATCCAAAATTATATATTCTATGCCCCTTAGCAGAACCCATGAAACACATTCATCAAAACCTCACACATGTTATCAGTACTATTTAGCATTACCTGAAAATATCTATGTGTTGGTCCCATCAGTTTCTATATTTAAAAACATTAATTTGTGTTGAACCAACATCCTATAAGTATGTCATAACTATATGATAATATTCTCAGAATAAGATGTTAAATTATGACATAAACTTATGCAATGAGTATGGGAGGCCATATGTAATGAGGATAAAGTGAATCACGTACTGAGTGTGAGATACTTAATGTGATGTGAATGAGATGATAATCCATCCTCAAGGAAGATTTTATGTTTTAAACCCACAAAATATCATGTTTCCACTCCTTCAATGATAGATATATACTTATTGAATAACATTCAACTACTTGATATGGTCATTTCAAATGGCATTAAATGGCGAAATAAAACTATATGGGGTTTTGATCCCCATATCCTATCATGGAACCTAGAATGCCTATCAATTGTCCAAAACTGACTTCTCAATATCCCAAAATTTGTTTCCCTCATTCATTGGTAGCATGATGGAAGTGACTTCACAATATCCAAAATAAGAATATCAATTACAGTTTACCCCTCAGTTGATGCTGGAAACTCTGAAGCCTAATCATATTTGTGAGGGACACTAAACCTCTCAAAAACCTAAATTCCACATAAATTTTAGCATCACCGACTGATGATAGCCTATTTTTATCCTAGTACGTGATTGTTTTAAATGGTAATAGTACCACCCCTAGACTTTAAATCTCTGAGTTTCCCCCACTAAAATGTACACCATGAGCATCACACTTATACATAAATCCATTACTAAAATAGTAAAAGTTGAGAATATTGGTAGGGTCCCGCACTAGCCTTTAATTTTGTGTCCACATTCCCTTATAGGTAATCATATTACAATACTTAATGTATCATAAAAATAACCACAATATATGATCCTAGTGATCCTTAGTTTAAAAGCATAAGATGATTATGTTACTGGCATATGATATATTTTTCCTCCCCCAAAAAATTATCCAAAAATTCTACCACATGTGAAAATCCTAGGATCCCTTAAGTGAAAATCCTATTAAGCCCCTATGTGACGACCATGAGATCACTTTTCCAATCCTAGGTGATGAGCCTAGAATTCTACCACATATAAAGAGCATTATTTTCCTTATGTGATGGGTCTGAAAAGCCTATGTGATGATTATATAATCTCCTCTTCTTATCCTAGGTGATGATCCATGTATTATACCACATGTGACTAGCATGAGATGGCTTAAGTGGAGAACGTAATAAACACCTATGTAATAATAATATGATCTCTTCTTCTACTCCTGGGTGATGAGCCTATGATTCTATCTCACTTGACTAGCATGAGATACCTTAGGTTATGATCTTAATAATCCAATTTGATGATCATATGATCTATTCTTCCTATTCCAAGTCATGATACCATGATTCTACATCATGTGATGATTGAAATTCCATAGGCAATGAGCCAAAATGTATCTTATGTGACATGAATAGGATCTATTCTCACTCTATCGGGAGATGGGACTAAGATTATCCTCACGTGAAATGAATGATATGCCTCATGTAATGATCATAAGAAGCACCAATGTGAAGATTATATGATATCTCCACTCTTTCCATATGTGGAATGCCTAAAATCATAACTAGTGTGATGATCACATGATTCCCTAGGAAACAAGATTATAAATCCTTATTGGATGAAAATAAGTTTCTAGAAACAATGATCATATAATTCCTCACATGATGAATGTGGTATAAATTCTATGATGGGAATAGGATACATAAGGTTATGATACTTGGATGACTTATTCAATTAACTTACTTTTCCTTATGGTGATCATGATATTCCTTAGGTTTTACACTTGGGACACCTTATTCCATGAGTGGAATATTCCCTCATAATCACAAATGATAAGTCCATTTAATGATTCCCAGCATAACCAATTCCATTATCAATTCCAACCACATGATTCCAAATAGTCACCATAGAATGTTGGGTAATTAACCAATGTTCACTAGATGATAGAAGTAGGAATGAGATTTATGAACATGTCCTAGATTTGTAAGGGTGAACCAAACTAGGTGATGACCTCAAAGTATGAATCAAGGGAAATAAGAGATTATGTCCTATCATCTTATTCAAATCAAGGACTAAACATCACAGACCATGATTCTGATGTTTAACCACAATTAGAATATGATAATTCTAGGAAAAGTGGATTACAACTTGTCCAAAGAAAATTATTTTTTCATTGAAGTAATCCCGAGAGGAATCATTAGAAAATATTTAGATAATAGAGAATAGAAAAATATATTATTCAAAATTGTAAATCAATTTTAACATATGTAGTATTTATACTTTGAGTTTCTTTAAAGAAAAAGGTTTGATAAAATAGAAACGAATATGTTTATTATGTTGTATACTGTTGTATATATGTGAATAATATTGAAAGTAACATAATATAATTATTATTATGTGAGATGAAGGATTTTAGTTTGTTTAAAGAAGTTTAGAGTAGTTCTAGAGTTGTTCTGAAGTAATATAGAAGTATTTGGAGTTTAATAGAATTGGATTAAAGAAATACCTTGGGGACATCATAAATATGATTAAATATTTTATAAGTTTGACACACAAAAATTTTTATTGAAAAATTCCAAAGGAATGAGACCATAAATTTCAACACCACCTTTTTAATGTTCATTTCAATGATACATAGATTTTTTTAAGGTCAACATAATCTTCATAAAGTTGTTTTTTGATAGTTTATAAGGTTAATTACCACCTTAGTGGGGATAATTTCTTTAAAAAATGTAATATTATAAATTTGTTATATATTTTTTAATTTTATTCTTGTGACTTAATAAGGTTAATCTAGAATTCATAAGGTTCATTCATGTGAATTTATAGGGTTGTATCAAGATTTTTTTAAGGTTAAACACATTTTTTAGGTTGACCCATCTTCATAATGTTCTTATAAACTTATGAAAAGAATTATGACTTAAAAATTATAATGGGATGAGATTTTAATGTTTATCATAGACTTCGTATAAATGATAACAAGATCTTAATGTTCCATAAATAAATTCTTTTTAAATTTTAGGGGAATTCAAGAAGTTTTTCAATTAAATATTGGAACAAGTATTTTGTGATTTGAATGACTCGGGATAGATCAATACTTTTTCACAGTGTCCCCAAAATTAATATAAAGTGGTTTAAAATGATTCTATCATATAATTATATTCTAAATTTAATTTATTAAATATGTAAAGGGATTTTTTTATTCAAGAAAAAAATGAATAGTTAATTCTGGGATAGAATATTTCATGTTGTGTTGACCGACATATATTTGAAAGAATAAATAAGAAGTTGAAAGAATATGATATGTTAAATAAGTTAATGAGAATATTTTTTAAGAATTATGAGGTAAGTTTTGTTTTCTGTTGAGGGAATGTTGTGTCTTCTTAAAGAAATTATATTTTTAGTGTTGTTATAATTTTACGAAATTGATAATTTTTTATCCAATAAAAATATATATTATCAAATAGATATGTGGAAGAGGATACATCCAATAGTGAAAATATTATATGAAGAAATAAATCAAATGAAAAAATACTAATGGAAGGCTCATCAGGTGGAAAATTCCCAGGTTATTAATAAATTTTTTTCATATCATTGCATCTATATGGCAAGGATATTATACATATTTGAGAGACTTTATAGTATCAATAGTTCAAAGATAAATCATACTCGTTGCAATACAGATGGTCATAATAGTGGACCATATAATCTCATATAAATATAAATCACTCAAAGTATTTTACTTATCATTATGATAGGTTAGCTCTATAAATAATATTATTCCTATTATGAATGTTTGTTGGTGTGTGTAATCATTAACATAACTATCACATTAATATGTCATTAAGGTTTTTTTTCAGAAAAAAATTAATTTTTCTAAAATTATTGATTCACCCCACTCCCTTTAATTTTACATAGATCTTAATGGAATTTTAAATTGGGGTTAGAGAATAGTTTATTTTATTTATGTTTTTAATTTTAGATTGATTGATTAAAGGATTTTCTCCCTGGTTGAATTTTATTCGTTAAATTTTAATTATGAATATGCATATCTGTAATTTAGTTAACAAATGTGGATTCCAACCTGTATTGGGAAAACATTTATATATTTGAATATTGGATATTTTTTATCTATAATCAATCAATTTCGTTGTTATTGGGGATATAGATAATTTATATTTTTTTATGTGAAGGTGTAGTTATGATAGTGTGAAATAGAAAGAACCTAGCGAATGATGGATATGATTCAAATTCAATTCCATCATAATTTTAGAGAATTAGTTTATGAAGGATACCAAAATAAATAGAGATAAATCAATATATGATAAAATATAAAATTTCTTAAAATGTTATAAATGGGTGAAGTACACCATACTATAGATGAGGTGGATAAAACAGGAAGGGTATAAATTTTTCTAAATAAATAATTTAAAATTATTCTCAATGTTATATAAAGATAAGACTTGTAAGTAAGATAAGTAATTTGAGACTTATATTGAGGTTGATAAAAACTATTTATTGCTAAAGTGAATGGGGAACAATTCACTAGTGGTGAAAATATTACTGATAGAAGTTAGGAAGAAACTGAATTGTAATTTATGTTGATGTTATAAATCATGTTGATTCTATCAAAGATCTCAATTATGGAAAATAATATTATAAATTTTAATAAATTCATAAAATCTAAAATAAATAGAGAATATTTTAATGCAGTATAAGAATCAATGTTGCTAAGGGTGATTTGTTCCTTGATGATGTTTCTTGTCGAGGAAAATATTTTTAAAACAAATATGAAAGGAAGGGTTAAAATAAATTATTTACAGTATATTTGTGTCTAATTTAAATTTATTATTTATAAAATGAATTGGATAAATTAAAATATAAATTTTGGAATGCTATTCAAGAGGTTAGTGAATGTTCAAAGAATATAGATGTGAAATTTGTTGAGATTAATAGAAGAAATTACTCTTTTTGAGCACCAAAAACCACCATAAAAGTTTTTGTATGACCTTATATTAGTTTATGTAAATCCCAAATTGAATAAATTGGTAATGAATGAATTATTTTTTTCTGAACAATGTAATTCTCAGAAATATGGAAATTCTAGGAATATAGACTTTAATGATGAATCTTCTTACAAAGGTAATTAAAAATAGTTTTTAATACATATTAAGAATATAGGATAGAATAGGTATTATTATAAACTTTTGGTGCCCAGAAAATATAAAAAACTGATGATCAAAATAAAAAATAAGTGCAAGTGTTAACACCTAGGCCGAATGATGTTAATATAGAGAAGTATACCTCTTATAAGAAGTATTGTATTTGTGGAGGATTTGATAAAATAGAATAATATTTTGTGTTTAATCACCAACATTATTATAAGACAGTAACTTTTGTAATATAATCTTCAATGGGGATGGAACAACTCAAAATTTAAAAGTTCAAAACAAAAATAAAAAATGAGAACTAAAGGTTGAAAATAAAATTTATACATTTGAAGAAATTTGTGGAATATAAAACAACCAGGATCACCATGATGAATATTATCACACCATCCAACTATACTAAATATTTATGATTCATAATACTAAAAAGACTCAAAATAAGGAAAATTCCATGTAATTTGATTTTTCTATCAATGTTTAACTAAAGCTTCAAAAGGGGAATTCCAATTTCATTCAAGATTGTCAATGTTCTTCACATATAATAGAAGATTTAAATATATTTGAAGATTTTAAATGTGAAATTATGTTTTATTAACCTTTATAAATTATTATTAACATAATGTTAGTGGATTTTGTTCATCTATTACTGAAAAATATAATTGTAAATCCAAGAACACATAAAATATTGATGGGATAAATCACAACATGTTTAGTGATTCTCATATAAGTGATTAAGGTAATTAAGTGTTTATCATGGAAGTTGGGTTCTTATTGAAGATTTCAAATTATAAGAATGTGATGATAAGAGAAAAATTAATAATGGGAAGCTTATTTTAGGTTAATGATTCTTAAAATACATGCTATGTAATCTTAAAAGAAGAAAATAAATAATGGAATTGGAGAATATTTAATATAAAAAAAGAACATGGGAAATATTTCACAAGGAGAGAATGTTCATGATATTACAACACTGAAAACATAGTGACATAGGATGTGCACTACATGTTGAAAGAGGAATATTATTAATTGTATATATAAGAAAGTTGAGATTAAAATACCTAATATGTTGGATCTTATCCCCTCAGATATATGTGGTCCTGAGATAAAGTTATTTATAGGCGGATATAAGTATTTTACATCATTATTTATAAATATAAATATATAACTTGTATTATGTTTATGAATTATAAATTATAGGAATTAAAAATGTACAAGAGTATGGGAGGAAATTCCTAAAAGGAGAGTGATTTCTCCTCAATAAGGAAAAACATCATGAAAAAAATACTAATGGAGAATTCTATCATATCTTGGGAAAATGGTATTCTATATAATCATTGTGAACATAATACTCCACTAAAAACATCACTAGTTGAATATAATAATAGGATCATGGTGGATATTTCTTAGATTATTTTGATATATCATGGCACTTCTTGATATTTTTTAAGTTGGATTGTTGGTGTAGTTGTTCATATTCAAAAACTGTACTTATACATAAGAATATTTTATATTTTACTATATGAGACACATTATAATAATTCCCCTTATTTTAAATGCATATGTGGGTTTAGAAAACCTTGTTTTATCAAAGTGAAAATTGAAAATTTTATAATTCTTTAACAGAGAGGTGTTGATGGTATATTCCAATGTTATCATCCAAATAGAAGAAGAAACCATTATTACAATAAATAGACAAGAAATATTAATGATATTATTTTTTTATAACTTTTGTAAAATTCAATGAAATAAAAAATGCATCAGGAAGAATATTCTAAAAGTGATTAAGATGAAACTTTTTTTTAATAATGAGGTGAGGATTATAAAAAATTATGGGCTTAGAGGAAGTGCTCAAATTAGAAGATGATTCAACAATTTCTAGTGATGAAGAAGTACCATTTTCATCTAACACAATTATGATAATGTATATAGTTGTATAATGTTTAGTTATAGACAAAGTTCAGTATGTTTAAACTAAAATAAAATTTAAAATAAAAACATATGACTCACTGTTTTTATATAATTGAACAACTAATATGAATTATCCATTGGATCATCAAGATTGGGTTGAAAATATGAATGATGGATTGCATTATATAAAGAAGACTGAAACATGGTATTTTGTATCGAATCCTAATAGAAAAATTTATAAAAAAATATGTGTTTCAAAAAAGTGAGATGAAAGTTGTGAAAATTTATAAGAATCAAGGAATGGATTTTGGGAAATCGGTACTCATTGTTTTAATGAATACATTTTGTTAAGACCATTACCCTAATTTCTAAATAATATATTATATGTATATTTCTTGTTATTCTAGAACAATTATAGTGTAATATTTTTCATATGGATGTGAACTTAGTCTTCTTCAATGTAGAATCAAAATAAGACGTTTATATAGAGAACCCTATTGGAGACATTCTTGGAGAATATGAATACTAGTCAAATACGTCTTTATATGAGTTAAAATAAGACTCAAGAACACGGTATTCCATTTTAAAAACTTTAAAAAATAAATTGATGTTAAATAATCAATTTATATAAAATATTATCTATTTATTTATTAAAACAATATATCATTAATTTTTATTATCTTTGAATATGATACAATTTTTTTATAGAAATAAATATAGATATTCTGATGTTTTTTCCTTCAAAATAATAAGTGAGTTTAAATTTACATATAATGATAAATGAGATATTTTATGGGTTTATAAATATCTCACAAAAAAATAACTTATTTCTCTCTCAAGATATGTATGATCATGAAATCATAATGAATTTTGGAAAATTATATTCAAGATAGATTTATAAAAGTATTTAAGTGGTAACAAAACTATATAAAGATTGAAAAGGGAAATAAGTTGACCCAAGAAAACTAAAAAATATTATTATATTATTACATTATTTGTAAACTTCAAGACTACAAATTTTTTATGTTGTCACATTATATACAAATTATCAATGTGAACATAAGGTGTCCCATTTCATTACTGGATAATGTTTCACATAAATATAATTGGAAAAACATTCTATGAACTAGAATATGGAAGAAGAATAAATTATAATCTTTTTGGGTATATAGATATTTATTGAGAAAGAATCATAAATGATAACAGTTAAAAATATGGTGGAGTTCTCATTTTTTATGTGAAAGGTGAGTATGTTGGAACACAAAGAAGAATATTTTACTTTGATCACTGCTGAAGAAAACTATTTGGTTAACTTTTAAAACACAAACCAATTGTTGGGTATGAGGACTTAGTTAGAAGATCTAAAGGTCCCAATTAAGTTATAATTTCTTGTGGGGTGTGATAATCAATATGATACAAATTTATTGAGGGATATTATATAGAATTAAAAATCAAATCACAATGATATCAAATATCACACCATCAAAGAGTATATATATTACAATGTGTTGAGGGTGGAATTTGTGCCATGAGAGTTAAAATAATTGGTATTTTTAATAAATCAATTCCAAAATATGAATTTCAAATACTGGGGTTGATAATGTGAGTTCAACATCATTTACCTCAAAGCTATGGTATATATATATTTTTTCAGATGGGGGAGTGATAACTTCTTTAGGGGAGCTTGTTTTTGTAGAGTTATTAAAATGGGATAGTTGTGAGGTTATTGTTTTGGAATATAAGATTGGTTTCTAGTGAATTTCTCTAAATGTTTTTGTTGTGTATGAATGAAGGAGCTTGTTATTGATAGGTTATATAAACTATTTTGAAAAGTTTATGAAAATTTATTCTCGAGTGGTATCTAAATTTATCTTAAATTGATTTAAAAAGTGAATGTGAATCACTATTTTGGACATGAAATTATTCTTCAGTATTATTATTTCATATAGAATTTTTTTACATAGGATTAGGATCATTGAATAATGAAAATTCAAAACGGAAAACATTTTTAAAATTTATTTATATTTATAATGTGAAAATAAAATCTAAAGTGAGAAATTTTTTATATTAAGATCTATTTCTGAAGATGTTGAGACTTTGGGTAGATTTTTGGGATACTAAGATTTATGTTGAAATCTTAAATTGATGAACTTTTCTCTAGAATTTGTTATTTTCTATATAGGAGAAGGATTAAAGAAAATAAAGTTGATATATTTAATTTTTTGGATTATTTTCAATATAGAAATCATATTCAAACTCGTATAATGTAATGAAATTTATGTGAGGTGATAGATTTTGGTTTTATAAAGATGCTTGGAAGATGCATGGAGATATTTTAAAGTAATCTAGAATTATTTTGAGTTTAAAATATTTGAAATTAAAGACATACATAGGGAAATTCTAGTGGTTTGGGAACATTTCTTAAGGTCTTCCTTGAGTATATTTATAAAATAAAGAATATTCAAGAGTTTAAAAGGTTGATTACTACTCTTTTAAGGATTATTTTACAGGCGAAGTTAACTTGGTATTGTATAAGAAGGCTACATGTGGTTTTGCTGTGACATAATAATGTTTATTACCACCATCATAAGGATCATTTTAGATAAAAATATAATTTTAAAAGGTTATCATGTAATTTTTATTGTTATTTTTTTGACTTCTTAAGGTTTATCTAGAATTCTTAGGGTTCAATCTTGTGAATTTATAAGGTTGTATCAATATTTTTCAAGATTTAAATACATCATATGGTTACCTTGTTTGATTCATATAGTTTATACTACTTTATAAGGTTTATTTAACCTTATAAAAGTCATCATGTATTCTAAAATTGTACAGGGATGACAATGTAAGGTTATTGTTAGACTTTATAAATTTGATACTATGTTTGTATGGTTCTAGATATAATATAATTATAAAATTTGAAAGTAATTAAGGAATATTATAAATAACTTATAAGAATAGATGTTTTGTTTTCTTAATGACTCATAATGGATCAATAAGTGTTCAAGGAGCCAACTAAATTAATATATTGTAAGCTAAAAAATTAAATAAAACAATACATTTTTAAATTTCATGGATTTAATATCATAATTATATTTTGTGACTCATGTAGAATAAATAAATAGTTCATTATGTTAAGGTATATGTCACAACGTGATGACTTGGAAACAATTTAAAATAATAAATAATAAGTGATAATAAAATTAGAATTTGAATAAGTAGTTGAAATCATATTATTTCCATGTGCATTGAATTTATATTTTAATTATTCAAAAGCAAAGTTGTGGTTTCTGAAAGAAATTACATTTATAGTGTTGTGAAAATATTCAAAAATAGATTTTTTTATTAAATAATATTGATATTATCTAACAGATAGATGTAAGGTTATATTTGGTATAGATCAAGGAGAAGATGAAGAAAATAAGCATCATTGAATAACATTATGGCAGTGTTATCCAGAGGAAGCCTCCCCTATTGTTAAAAAACACTTTTTCCCTATCATTTTATCTATGGGGAGGATAATTTTACATAGTTCATAGATATTTTATTATCATGTGTTCAAGGATAAACTATATTATTTTCAATCCACATATTAATACTAGTGGAGTATATGATCATTAATGAATTCAAATCATTTCCATGATTTTCCTTCCCATTTTAAGTGTTGAACTTTTCAAATTTATTTTCCATTTTATAAATGTGCGTTGGTAAGTGTGAAATTGATCATAAATATAAATATAATAGTTTACTAAGGTTATATAGAGAAGAAATATAAAAATAAATTGAAAACAATTATTCATCCCACTATCTGAGTGATTTTCCACTATTCATGGGTGTCTTTTCATTCACCAACGGGATCCCAATTTTTTCCCAGGGTTATCTTTTAGTATCCTAATTTGAAAATTTACTAAAAAATTATATGATATAAAATATAATTACTCGAAAAATTCATATATTATTATAACCTCAACTTTAATATAAACAAAATAATAATAATATAATCTAGAAAATAACGGTAGTTGATTGAAAAAATTAGATTCATACAACATAATCATACATAATAAATTAAAATTTATTAAATTTATTAATATTATCCGTCATATTAGGTATAATATTCTCTATGGTACATGTATTAATTTTGGGAAATAAATCTATGATTGTAAGAGGTAAAATATAAATAAATAGAGGAATATTCGGAAAGGGACATGAGACATGAATCAATAGTGTGTGAGTGAGTATAATCACTATCTTCATATCATAAGAAAGGGTCTACCATAAAAAATGATGGAATAAATAGTAATAGAAACTCTAATAAATAAATATCAAAGATTTGTGGTTAAATCCAATACATAAATTATAATAAAATATATCATCGTGTTCAGATATAAAAGATGTGTAAAATATCCTCATATAATAAAATATAAACAATGATATCATTTTAATGAAAAATATACAAAATATAAACATATATATCACATTAAAAAAATTTATTAGAGGGATATATAAACCTAGAAACACCCATAACATCCTAATAATTTCATAATAATCAATTCCATATAGAATGGAAAATTTACATCAATCAAAATAATGATATAAACCAATGTGAAAAGAATGGGTTCCATAATGATGTCATATGTAAAATGTAAATTTATAAATATATTGTTTCTCAAAATACGAATGGAAAAACTAATATTTTCATGAAATGTGAGTATTATCAAAAAACACAATGTAATTCATAGAGAAAATAAAAATAAACAAAAGAATAAATGAAGAGTTTTTTAATGAGATGTATAAGATCAATGATCATGAAATCATAATATATTTTATCACAATGATTTAATAAAATGTATAACACCCACATGAGAAATAAGAAATAAATGAAAATTGAATTTATAAGGTATTTAGAAGAATCATTTTTATAATAGTGAGAAATAATTAATAAAACCAAACGAAATATATGGGTTTAAGATTCCCCTTACCTTAGGTCTCATCATATTTCCTCATATTTGTTCCTCCTATATATTATATATATTTTATTTTGACATTATTTTTGATGTAAATTAAATTAATTTTTTCTATATTTTTAAATTAAAATAATATAATTTCATGTTTTAATACAATTTTCAAAATATGAAATTTTTTGGAGTATGATTTGTTAAAATTATCTCCTATTTGTTTCCAAAATATTATAAAACTTTATTCACAAGACAAAAAACAACAGAAGGATCCACATTGAAAGTAAAAAAAAACAATGAGAGAGGGGTTATTGAGGATGAATGTAATGTAGCTCGAGGCCATATGCACTAACAAAATTCATACATTCTGAAAGAAATGAACCGATGATAAAACAAATTTATGTGCCACTAGGATTTGTAGTAGAGGAAAGGGAGGCATGGAATTCCAGAACTATGCTCCCTTCATTCCATGTTTGAAGTATATTCATGTAGTTAGATATAATTTCCTTACATATTCTCATAAGATATATTATAGACCAAGGGTGGTTCGATGTTCTTGTAGTGTATTATGAATCAATGTGGAATCAGATTCAACTACCTCTAACATGATGCTTCTTTGGTTGCAAAGATGAAATCCTGTAAGAATTTCATGTGCTTCAACTGTAAGAGACACACTGTTACCAAAATACTCAGAGAAGGTGAAGATGAATGATCCTTTGATATAACACGCATACCCTATCCCCTCATAACACCCATACTGCATGACCTATAATTGGTGAACTTGATGTCAGTGTTATGGGGACGCCTTCAAACCCAGTGTCCCTGGGGTTTACACACAAAAATAGGTTAGATGGTACTATAAATATTAAGTGATCTGAGGTATGATGAATCATTTCATATTTGATTATTTGGTTTAATCCCCTGGCCGGAATTTGGTTCTATAGATGAGGGTTGTGCTTGAGAAAATAATACCTCCACAATGAGATTTGTTCCCCATTTTCCATAAATGACAACATCCCAAAACTAGGATGTTATTTAATCTTTTTCTTTTCTATACCATAGTTATTAACACCATGTGACTATAGAGAGAGGATTGAAGTATTTTAATTAACCTAAGAGTATATTCTAGTAAAATCACTGACGAAGTTCCAAACTCCACACACCCATTCACCATAAAAAAATAAGTGCTCTGTCATTCCATCCTAATGGTTCCTACAATAGGTGAATTTTTAGACCAAATTAATACTGTTATGCATTATATTCTAATTATTGGATAATGAACATTTCCTAATACTCCATAAGTGTGATTTAAGATTCATTAATATATCCTTAATCAGAGGGTCTCTGCCAATTCTTGTATTTGAGTTGAATTCATTATCATCCTTCTAAACTCTTTTGATGAAAATTTATCAGATAAGGAAGCAGTAAAAACACACTTATTCGGCTTAGTGTTGAGAATAGTACACTCTAAAGCATCATTTTGATCATTTTTTAGGATATATTAGATGAAATTTAGAGTCATGATCAAATTTTTTGAATTAATTTATTGTGTAGGCACCTCAGAAATTTTACCTCGGTGCCGATTCCATTAGGGTGTCATAAACTGATATCCACATGCTCTATGATCCACTATATTTGGCATTGAAGATATGGTATGTGTGGGTAAATCAAATCCCACAAGCATAAAACCTTACCTTTCAAGGAACCCTAGTTTATCCTATATTTCTTTTTCCAGAAAGATTCCCTAAAGTGTTTACCCTATAATGAACTCCCAATATAGCTTCAAATTCACTCTATGCATTCATCCCAACACACTCCAAATAGTTATGCCTCCTTCATTCATAGTCATTTCCAACCAATCCCATAAAATTTTGTGGCGATTTCCCATGAAAAGATAATCCAACATGTAAGAGTTAAATATGTTCTCAATTCCCTTCATGGAACCCTTTGAAACCATAAGAGCTGGTAGAACATGCATGGGGATGGAGGATAGCACATAGTTCAATGTAGTAATTCCTCCTCCAAAGGATAAGTACCAGTTCTTCTAATTCAAGATCTATCAACTAATTTTTTCGGCCACCCCATCAATGTTTTGAATATAGAGTCTGTGTATTGAAATAGGTGTACCTAGGTATTTCTGGTGGAAGACACTCATATGTATACCCATACGATTTTCCAAGGATTCCATACACATGTTTGACCACTAGATTAAGGAAACAAATACTACTCTTCAAATGATTCACGATCTTACCACTTCATTTCCCATACACCTCTAGTGTAACATGCTGATATTTTACGAGATAGATTATTTTTAATTTTTTTATGTACTATGTTTTACATTACACCATGATTAGATTATGCTATATGCAACACCATATTAGTTTGCAGTATACGCAACAATATTATTGGCTTATGTTGGACACAATTTCATGTTATTTTGATAGAATTAATTTCACACAACACTGAGTATAGATTTTGTTCAATGTATAAACGAATTATGTTTGGATTCTGTTATACGTAACACCAAAGGAAGCTTTCACTACACACATCACTGACATTCCTTATGTTACACGCAAAAGCGACCTTCCTCGATAGCTTGTGTGGTATGCAACACCGAGTTTCACTAAACAATGATATATTATTAAAATATTATATAAAAATGTTGGTATGAATATTATTAACCACATTTTTAGTTTTATATAATATTATAATTCATCTTATACATGATATGAGAACAAAATCAATTTTCCAGATAAAATAAGTATTTTTTTAAAAAATGTAGTTTTTCCACCTTTTAATGGCGCACCCATTTTAAATCTAGTTTTCACATTTTTATAAATTATATTTGACAGGATGGACTTATTCTTTGGAAGCAGGACATAAAAATTTACTCTGGATAAATTTTTGATATTTTTCTGATAACTTTTATATTTTGATGAATAATGAAAATACGCTAACTTTTAATTGAAAAAAAAAAATTTCATCATAATAATTTATAAGGTTAAATATATTATTTAATGATTTTAAAATATAAATAGATTATTTTTTTATATTTTAAGACAATTTAATTCATTTTCATTAACTTTACATTGAATTAATATGTAAGCACATTTAAATCTTTTTCAATATTTTAAACCAAAACCCATTTTTTCGACAACGAGATTAATTTTAAATTAATTACTCCAAATTCTATGTTATCAATTTTAAAAAATAGATTCCATATTTTGATTCATTAGGTCTAAATTATGTTAATGGGATACTTTTATTTTTTGGGAATTATAAATAGTAACTTTGGTAATTATTTTTATTACCAAAGTTAAATGTAAATCGGGAAATTAAGGGTAAACATAATACTATGAAATCACCATAACACCTTCAAAAATATTATTGGATGAATAAAAGTCAACAAATATCACTTATGGCTCAGAATAGATTCATTTCATGGACTTTTTTCAATGAAAGTGATGTAATTGTTATTAAAAGAAAATAAAGTGATGACATGTTACTCTCTTATATCTTATAAGTGTAATAATTTTATTTTAGAAATAAAATTCACAAAACATAAAAATTAAATAGTCACTAGAAATATAATTAAATTATATACATCATGTGAATTTATTAATAACTTTTAGAGACTAATTAATTATCATTATTGATGTCACAATAGTGATGTAAAAAATTATTTTATTAATATAAATAACAAATAATTAGTTTTAATAATATTAAAAGAGATATCATATAAACTAATTAATGTAATCCATGAATTTTATATTTGTATACGACATGTTAGGAGTGTATTAAATAGTTTGGTTTGAATTTTTTTTTCTTTTGAATATTTTATTTAAAGACTAATAAATGAATAGTTTCAAAATTGACACTATTGACATTTTATAAAGAAAACATTTTATTAAATTATTTAAAAATCATAAAATATATTAAAAAATTACAAAGTGATAATTATAAGGTATAAAATGTTATAAAGTATCCATTTAAGGCCAATTAACTCCACATAAGTAATTATTTTTACCATTAAATATTTAGAATGTTACTACCAAAATAAAAAAATTAATATTATATCTAAGTGTCAATTAAAAAGATAAGGTTTAAATTGACACAATAAGTTGTCCCAAATTAATTGGATGATGATATTAAAACCATATATAATATTATATTCTAATTGGGGACATGTTTGGGGTTTTTCGATAGGTTTTTATTTTATTATAAATTAATATTTTTTGGAGTTTCCTAAAGTGCCCCTATGTTCTCTAATAAAAGGACACCTCCTCCCTCTCCTCTTCACTCCATTTTAAGCCTTAAATCATTTAAAAACCCTCCCAACTTCACTTATAAATATAACTAGTTACATTCTAGAGGTTCTGGTCATTTTAAAAGACTAACTCTAGTTCCCTAAGAGGAAATTTAAAGGTGGCGCATTGAGGAAGAGGTAATCTCTTCTACTGATTCATTAAAATTTATTTCATCTTATAATTACTCTTATTTAGTTTTTTAATTATTAAATAATGACATAAGTATCACTAATATAATTATATTTTATTGTAAATATTAAATAAACATATTTCACCTTATATTCATCCTACAAAAATTGAAATAACTGCGTGTGCGTACGTACGACTTAATTTCTCCATGTCGTGGTGTAATCTATTTTTTTTTCACCACCACCTTACATGGATGGGTATAATGGTGGAAATAAGATGTATATATGGTTATTATAACATGATACTAATTATGATATATTATACACCATAAACTTCAATACCATTCAACAATTATGGGAACTATATCGTCACTCGTGTATACATACAGATTACCGTCTCCATGACGCGATGAGAATTATTCTCTCTCTTAACAATTCAAGAATGATTTTAAAATATATATAATAAATCATCATGAAATATATAACATAGTAATTCTAATGTATTTATGTACACATATATATATATATATATATATTTCATTTACTTACATCCATTAAATTCAATAAAGAAACAAATACAGCGTTCATGCGTATGTACGGACTACCGTCTCCACGAACGATGTATTCAATTTACTTTATCTATCTATTATATATATATACCGAATATATATGATATGAAAATCATATTTTACATTATTTATGTAATTAAATCATGATCTATGTAATAATATCAAGAATAAAACGTCCAAACACATACGATAAATAAAACGATTATTACCCAAAACGTTTCTTTAACATAGAATTGACAAATGAACGGGTAATATAAATTCATAAGTAAATCATATATGATATCATAAATATTATTATGGTTTATTTAATAGTTAATAATATATATAAACCCACTATAAATGAGTTTTTGACACTTAGTGAATAAATCACTTCTTTGTGAAGGGATAATTTTGCAATCTCATTTTTATATGTGTTCGTTTATATGTAATTATTTTATAGGGATATATTTATCATACATGTACCTGTTTTATAAAAATATTTTCATAATTTTTTTTATTATCTTCCTATTTATGTTTAAGTTTATTTTTACCCATTTTTTACTTTTACAATATGGTATGAAAGGAATCTTAATTTTGTTTACCGTATGAGGAACCTTTTGACTTTTTCGATAAAAGTACAAGGAGAATGTTTTTTTAACTTATAAGGCATCAAAGGAATTTTAAATCTTCTTAAAACCTTATTTCCATGAATAATACTCTACAATATTTTATTTTTGATTTGAACTAAATTCTTTTCTTTTAAAATTTCACGGAATTTTGTGAAAATTAAATTTTTTTAAAGAAGAAACGATATTTTCCTCAGGAATTAAGTTCAAGTGTTTTATCATAATTACTTTCTATCTAAGATGACATAGGGTTATGTTTATATCACTATTATTACTATTATTTGATTTTGTTGGTGATGTAATTTTTTTTCTTTATGAAATCCATTTTTCTCATATGGATTATGTTATGATGATAGGATGTTTAAGAATCCAATTTTATTTCATGGGTTATGCTATGATGAATTATTTATATTTTTGTGGAACATGTAAGAATGGTCATTATGAAATAGGTGGGACCTATATCTCCCTCCAATGAATTAGGTAATGATTTATATCTCATGAGATAGACATGAATGAAATAGAAGGTAAATCTGGTTCAGTAATACATGGATGGAATGACAAGTAAACCAGGTTTAGTAATGGACTTTGTCCACTATAATGGTCTTGGAAACAATACATTGAATGATATAGAAATAATATTATGTGATTAATGGTTTTCCAAAATTATATGTTTTATTCCCATGCTATTTTATCATGAATAATATTCTGGTATGCTCTATGTCTTATATACTACAAAGATTTATTACATGACTCAATATTTTGATGTTTAATCTTTAGGTTTATGTTTTTACGTTCAAATGTATATGGTTTGTTTTATTTCCTCCATATTTACCCTTATTGAAAATTTGAACTCCAACTTTTTATGTTTTATTTTTGACAAGATATAAATAAAGGGTTTAGGTAGGAAAATAATATAGGAATATTTTTATGGGAGATGTGGAAGATATTTCACAATGTTTGAATATTATGTTCCATGTTTCCAAAGACACTAAACTAATACGGTCTTTGGGAATATTTTTGTGTATTTTATTATGTATTCCAAAAAAGAAATGTAATTTCCATATACATCAAGATGGGGTATCTAAAGTTGGTATTAGAGAAAAGTTTTAGTCAAACTTTGCAAACAAGGATGTGAAAACATTAATGAGATCCCTAGAAAAATTTCTATGATATGTATAGGGATGTAACAATGGTTAAGTATAACTATTGGTTAGAGTATGAGAACTATGGTAATGATCATAAATAATCTAGGATTAAACCTAAGATGTAAGAAATTGAAATTACTCCCCCTTTATTATGTTATTTTTATAGAATGATTTTCCCTCTCACACTATTCTTTTTGTGTTTTAGTCAATGGTGGGAACTAGAAGGAATTTGGAAAATATTGAATATGATGAACAAATTGGTGACTATGAGCAAAAAAAATTGTGTAATGACTAGAGTGAAAGATATTGTGATTATGGAGAATCATTTATCATGGTATATGATTAAAAAATTTAACTTTAGTTGTATTCCTAAGTCATCTAATGTCACGAACCGAATCTGGTCACCACCAAAACCGGCACCAAACCCAGCCCGTGACATGACCCGAAGGGCGTTTCCTATCCCCACGGGCTGGCACAAGTGCCCGGGTATCATTAATTTAGGTTTGGGAATGATTTACCCGAGTATGAAAGCATAAAATCTTAAAAACAATCCATAATATAAATCTGAAATTTTTGAGCCAAACAAGACTTAAGTGAAAACCAGAACTGAGTATATTGGTTTAAAGATAATACAAGTGGTCCAAATAAAAATAATTATAGCATCAAGACAGCCCCAAGGACTCCACATGACTAGGGGTCATCGCCCCCAAGCTATCTCCACAACTCCGCACCAAGAATGGGAACTAACACCATGAACCGCCATCACCCTTAGCCCTTCCATTACCTGAATCAAACATAACCATGTCTACTTACACCAAAAGGGTGTAAGTAAGGTGTGAGCTTAAGCCCAATACGATACCACCCAATGATTCCAAAGAGTAAGAAATACAATGTGAAAAAGCAAGCAGTTTTCAAACGCAAGGAAAAGTAGTGTTAAAATTTCAAGAAATGAAACCTCTAAATGAAAATAGTTTTCAATCCAAAATTTTCAGAATATTAACACATTAAAATAGAAATGTTAGATTCTGTGATTTACTTCCAAACACACACTAAGACATGGGTAAATACTACAAATCCAATGAGCAACAACATTGGGAACACCCCTAGGCACTAGGTTGTCTTGGGCCCTATGTACCTCGTACCTCGGTGTAAAGTAACCATAGAAAAATTCTTTTCTCGTGCACGATCCACTAGTAGGGAACATACCCATAACCTAGTGGTCCCCGGTAATCATCCACACAGTTTAGTTAGAGTTGTAGTTATCCAAATGCTAAGTGAAACAGGGACAAAACCCATCCGGTCCACTAGCCGTACTAGTACAAATCCGCCCCACCTAGGTACCCGGGCTTCCCCTTTTGTGCTCAATCAATTTAAGCATGCAACATAAATAAATTTTCATATAAAACACCATTACTGGTCAATCACAACCAATACAGTATCTATCACATTTTATAGCACTTAAAACACGCAACAAAACACTTAGATTTTTTATAAAACAATTCCTTAAAATCTTGTAGTGTTTTGGACACAAAACACCTTATAAACCTCACTTGCATACAATGTGCACATATTTAAGTTTCCAAAACATAAAGGAGATCCCACTACATTTCAGTGAAAACACAAAATCATTTTTAGGGCAACCCTATATGGTTCAAGAAACGACATCATTGCAAAGTCTCCATTTTTTACACAACACAACTCTTAGAATTTCATGTGGTTCACAAACACCATTAAAACCAGATTTTTCAGCAACAAACACAAGGGAAAATCATTAAAAACAGTATTTTTATCCCTATTATAGTTCAATAAAATCAACTAGTTACTTATAGGGTAGACCCAATTAAACTAATAATACATTTCTATGAAAAACCCCCAATTTCACATGAAATTGACCTTTAGGATTCATTTTAAATACAAACACCACTAAAACTATATTTTTTAGAAATAATAAAATTTAATAAGCATGAAAATACCATAAAAACAGTAGCCAATTCACAAAGATTTCATACACAATGGAATCACCTACCAAAACCAAGGAAACCCTTGAATCTTTTGTGCGAAAACTCAAACGCACCACCGCCGCACCTCTAGGAAGGTCAAACAGACCAAAAACCAGAATTTCAGACCATAAAACACAATATAAAACCTTAAATTTTAAACCCTACTTCCTTTACATAAGAAAACTCAATGATAATGGAAGAAAACCTAAGTAAATTGGATGTAACCCTAAACAAATTGAAAGAAGAAAGGAGGAGAACAACTTACATAAAATATCTTGTAGAAATATCCCCCCAACATACCAGTATCTGATTTCAAAAATACTCACACCTTCCAGCGAGGTTTTAACAAGAATTGGTAGATCATTTAGGAATTTGAATGGGGGAAAAAGAGTAAGAATCGAAGGAGTTATGAAGGAAACAAATTACCTTTATAAATCTGCCCGAAATTTGAGTTCTCCAGATATTTCGACCTAAACCGCGATTCAAATGAGCTGAAAAGAGGGTAGGGGGATATGTGACGCGTGGCTGGGTTCAAGGGGCGTGTTTGGGGCTTGGAATCACCAAAAAAGACTTAAAAATGAATAAGTTATTAGTTAATCATATTTTATTTTTAAAACTAGAATTGGGATTTCGGGCAGGCCCAATCCCTTAAATAAAAACCCATATACACCTTGGTTATGGATTTCAAAAGACTCCAAATTTTAACTGTGGTGTTAATATATCAGGGGAGGACATTTAGGAGTTGGAATGAGTGATAAATATTAAAAAATGAATAAGTTATAAAAGAAACAAAATTTATTTTTAAATCTGGAATTGGGCTCACGGTTTGGCCCAATTCCTGAAAACTCACCTATTCTCCATAAAAATTTTGGAAACCCCCCAAAACAAAGCATTAATGGAGAGTAAAATAAAAATAAATTTAAAATAATCTATTTATGTGACAATTATCCCCACCATGAAAACTTTCCGCCCTGGAAAGTCACAGTAAGGACAAAGCAACAACCAAACTCAACTGAGAAACCAAGAGGTACTCTCTTGCCAGGTTTCTCCCCCAAAGACCATAACACATCCAGTGATCAATGAAGGAAGGAATACTCTCACAAACATGACTTACACCACATTCCAGAATGAATCAAGAACATTCAGGCTTTATCCCAAATTAAAACTCCTCAAAAACAATCTGAACAATACTCAATCAATTTACCCAAATAAACAACAACATCGAACAAGGTTACACTTTCCCTTCTATAACTAAACCATTTGTCAATCTCCAATATCAATGTTTACCAAAGTAAGATGTAGGTAGTTAGATATCTCCAAATTATAATACCTATTTCCCATAAAAACCCAAGGAAAAATATGAGTTACTCGTATGAAGAGACACAAATGGGCTCCCCACCGTAAGAGACAACTTAATTAAATTTTTTTGAGACAGAATAAAGACACTAATAGGGGGAGGCCCAAACATACTCCCTAGTACAAATGGTATACATAAATTAGAAATTTAAAAAATAATATACATGATACCCACAGTTGGTCTTCCCACCACAAGAACCAACCATCTTAACTGACCAGCATGGGCCGACACAGAAAGACCCGTTTTTTTTATGATTTGGGAAGGGTGCAGGGTCAGTCCGCACCGTTTGGGAAACCGTGCACTAACTATGCTGATAATTCTTTCCATGTGGATTACTAGCACACTGTAACTACTAATCGTGCACAAAATGTGTGCTCAAACTTTCTATCCAAATTTCCAACCATTCTCCAATGACTCAATGGAAACCAATGTGGGAGGGAAAGACATTAGGCAATGACATGGGTACAAGGCCCTCTACCTATTTCCACCGAATTAGAACAACAGAAGGAAGATGATGAAACCATAGGTTTAAACACCTTTTATCTTTCACACTGAGGATATGAAATTGTATAAGGGTTTAAACAACACTGGTGTTTCCACTGACTACGTGCCAGCTTCTCTCTGGGACCTATGGCTGGAGCTCAAAATATTGAAGCATCTTCGGCCACGCAGTTATGTTGTTGAAACCCCTATGTGGAACTTCATCTTTCGGTGCCACAAAAAACTACACCTCATACCTCGATGGGTTCATCAAGACATAACACACTTCATAACCCACTTTACCCAGAAACAGTCATTTCACTGAAACAAGGGATCAGAAGATGCACACACATCGCACCTTGTTTCCATGGGTGAGAAACAACAGAAGGGAAAGACACATATAAACACCTTCCTCTAAGATATAGGATTTGATGTTTTTCCCAAGGGAGACATAATCCCAACATAACATAGAACCTTAGAGGATTGTGTGACCTTCACCTTTATGGTCAAAAGAGAACACAACATCACAATGCATCACCGAACATGACCCTGGCGATTTAAAGAAACAATACATGGAACGGGACCATATTCAAAGTCCCTAAACAACAGATATGTCTGAAAAGTGGACACAATATCCTATCATGACTGAAATCTCAAAATTGGTGGTTTAATAATAACTCTTTCTTCAAAGAAACTATAAAGAACCCAGAGGCCCTCTTAGACACCATCAATACACTCATCCATACTAACAACGAAAAAACACTCCCACCTTTGATGAATCAGGAAACTTAAGAAACTAAGGTCCCATTCAAACTTCCACAAGCACTATCCCACTACAAGAGGATCCAAAAATCAGCGAAATGAATGGGTGTAGACTCAATAAAAACAAATTTCGATAAAATATCCTTTATATTGATCAACTGGAGGATTTTCCAATGGCGAAACAAAACGGGTTGCACTTCAGTTGTGCATTAACTCTTAATGGGGGCGTACCTTATCCAATGAGAGAACCCAAGGACCCAACCAAGCTGGTCTATTGGTCAAAACATGCCACAAAACAGATCCAAACACATGAAGGGAACCACCGTAAAGGCATCACATTTTTTTTTCAAAAGAGACCACTAACCGTCCCCACAAAACAGCTTACCGACCAGACACAAACCCAAAACACAGTTCAAACAGAAGGGGTTCTTGAACTCAAAACATCCCACAACATCAACATTTTCAAAAACCCATAATACAAACCATACAAAACTATTCATGAAGACATCATGTTTTTCTTTAAAACCAATTTTTTTAAAAACAAACGGTTTAGCAGTAAGCGTATCCACTAATGGTACCCCATGGGCCTCACACATGCATGTTTTTGTGCCACACCGGGTACCCTCCTCATATCCATACCAGCACTCATCCAGTCGTGGAATCAACCATCCATCATCCCATTAAAACACACTCTAATTATTTATAAAAATCTATTGGAAACGCTTTTCAAAACCAAATTCAATGTAGTTCCTGCTTTCAAAGAGGTGTAAGCACACCATTTTACATTTAAAAACAATTCTGAAAATTCAGTTCCGCCATTTCATAAACCAAACCATTCCCTCTTTATTTGAAAATCATTTTATAAAAACGTTACGCTTCTTAAAACCAAGTCACCTTAAAACCAAAGTGCTAAGATTTCAAAACTAAAGAACAAAACAATGTAAGAGGAAACTAGTTTCTGTGGGTGACTTGGACATATGGTTGGCAGCCATATTACAATCACTTCACCGTCACAGAGAGTATTCTAGGGAAATATCCATGGATCCACATGGCTTGCCAAGCCCTGCGAGCTCACTGAGATTATTCTCCCAACTCTCTTTTCATTTCCCATGGTCATCATTAAACCAAGAAAACCAAAGGACTCAGATAAATCCATACTTCCCATGGTGACTTTAATCCCTTAATGAGGTGTGATAGCTAGGCACACTACCCATGACTAAAATTTCAAGTCCCAAAAATCCTAGCTCCAGACTATGCTGACTCTTCCCCAAATAACATGACCCATGGAGCGAACCTCCTCTGATACCATTTTGTCACGAACCGAATCTGGTCACCGCCAAAACCGGCACCAAACCCAGCCCGTGACATGACCCGAAGGGCGTTCCCTATCCCCACGGGCTGGAACAAGTGCCCGGGTATCATTAATTTAGGTTTGGGAACGATTTACCCGAGTATGAAAGCATAAAATGTTAAAAACAATCCATAATATAAATCTGAAATTTTTGAGCCAAACAAGACTTAAGTGAAAACCATAACTGAGTATATTGGTTTAAAGATAATAGAAGTGATCCAAATAAAAATAATTATAGCATCAAGACAGCCCCAAGGACTCCACACGACTAGGGGTCATCGCCCCCAAGCTATCTCCACAACTCCGCACCAAGAATGGGATCTAACACCATGAACCGCCATCACCCTTAGCCTTTCCATTACCTGAATCAAACATAACCAAGTCTACTTACACCCAAAGGGTGTAAGTAAGGTGTGATCTTAAGCCCAATAGGATACCACCCAATGATTCCAAAGAGTAAGAAATACAATGTGAAAAAGTAAGCAGTTTTCAAACGCAAGGAAAAGTAGTGTTAAAATTTCAAGAAATGAAACCTCTAAATGAAAATAGTTTTCAATCCATAATTTTCAGAATATTAACAAATTAAAATAGAAATTTTAGATTCTGTGATTTAATTCCAAACACACCCTAAGACATGGGTAAATACTACAAATCCAATGAGCAACAACATTGAGAACACCCCTAGGCACTAGGTTGTCTTGGGCCCTATGTACCTCGTACCTCGGTGTAAAGTAACCATAGAAAAATCATTTCTCGTGCATGAGCCACTAGTAGGGAAAATACCCATAACCTAGTGGTCCCCAATAATCATCCACATAGTTTAGTTAGAGTTGTAGTTATCCAAATGCTAAGTGAAACAGGGACAAAACCCATCCGGTCCACTAGCCGTACTAGTACAAATCCGCCCCACCTAGGTACCCTGGCTTCCCCTTTTGTGCTCAATCAATTTCATCATGCAACATAAATAAATTTTCATATAAAACACCATTACCGGTCAATCACAACCAATACAGTATCTATAACATTTTATACCTCTTAAAACACGCAACAAAACACTTAGATTTTTCATAAAACAATTCCTTAAAATCTCGTAGTGTTTCGGACACAAAACACCTTATAAACCTCACTTGCATACTATGTGCACATATTTAAGTTTCCAAAACATAAAGTAGATCCCACTACATTTCAGTGAAAACACAAAATCATTTTTAGGTAAACCCTATATGGTTCAAGAAACGACATCATTGCAAAGTCTCCATTTTTTACACAACACAACTCTTAGAATTTCATGTGGTTCACAAACACCATTAAAACCAGATTTTTCAGCAACAAACACAAGGTACAATCATTAAAAACAGTATTTTTATCCCTATTATAGTTCAATAAAATCAACTAATTACTTATAGGGTAGCCCCAATTAAACTAATAATACATTTCTATGAAAAAACCCCCAATTTCACATGAAATTGGCCTTTAAGATTCATTTTAAATACAAACACCACTAAAACTATATTTTCAGAAATAATAAAATTGAATAAGCATGAAAATAACATAAAAACAGTATCCAATTCACAAAGATTTCATACACAATGGAATCACCTACCAAAACCAAGGAAACCCTTGAATCCTTTGTGCGAAAACTCAAACGCACCACCGCCGCACCTCTAGGAAGGTCAAACAGACCTAAAACCAGAATTTCAGACCATAAAACACAATATAAAACCTTAAATTTTAAACCCTACTTCCTGTAAATAAGAAAACTCAATGATAATGGAATAAACCCTAAGTAAATTGGATGTAACCCTAAACAAATTGAAAGAAGAAAGGAGGAGAACAACTTACATAAAATATCTTGTAGAAATATCCCCCCAAAATACCAGTATCTGATTTCCAAAATACTCAAACCTTCCAGGGAGGTTTTAACAAGAATGGGTAGATCATTTAGGAATTTGAATGGGGGAAAAAGAGTAATAATCGAAGGAGTTATGAAGGAAACAAATTACCTTTATAAATCTGTCCGAAATTTGAGTTCTCCAGATATTTCGACCTAAACCGCGATGCAAATGAGCTGAAAAGATGGTAGGAGGATATGGGATGCGTGGCTGGGTTCAAGGGGAATGTTTGGAGCTTGGAATCACCGAATCATATTTAAAAATGAATAAGTTATTAGTTAATCATATTTTATTTTTAAAACTGGAATTGGGTTTTCGGGCTGACCCAATCTCTTAAATAAAAACCCATATACACCTTGGTTAGGGATTTCCAAAGACTCCAAATTTTAACTGTGGTGTTAATATATCAGGGGAGGACATTTAGGAGTTGGAATGAGTGATAAATATTAAAAAATGAATACGTTATAAAAGAAAAAAATTTTATTTTTAAATCTGGAATTGGGCTCACGGTTTGGCCCAATTCATGAAAACTCCCCTATTCTCCATAAAAACTTTGGAAACCCCCCAAAATAAAGCATTAATGGAAGGTAAAATAAAAATACATTTAAAATAATCTATGTATGTGACATATAATAAGAGGAAGATGGAATTTGATTCATGTTCCCATGGTGAGGAACATAGAAGAATGAAGATTAAGCTTCCTACATATCAGTAAAAAGGGAAGAAGAACCTTGAGGAATACCTCAAAGGGAGGATAAGATGTTATCTCTTAGGGAAAAATGGTCATAGAGTTGCGAATTGTTATGGAGTTCAATGTCTCATATGTGGAAAACCTGGTAATTACCCAAATCAATGCCAAGACATAAGGATCTACTTCTAATTCAAGGAATGACTTATTGATGTCTACAATTAAAGTAGAAGGATTGAATTGTTTATGTATTTGAATCCATGAATGATGAATGGTGAATTATATAAGAGTTATTAGATTATGTTTTTTTATGAGGATTTTCAAGAATATTTTTAATAGTTATAATGGATAAAAAAAGTGATTTAATGAAAAAGTGATATTCCTAAGAAAAAAATGATTAAGGGAAGTATAACCCTTAATATGATCATAATTTTGAGATAATGATATTTGTATAAAGATACGTTGGATGATATTAGTTAACTAGGAATTGTTTAAAGATTTGTAGAAATGTGGGTTATGTTTTCATTGATGAAGTATACAACTTTTAAGGACTTAAACAATATATCCAATATGTTTTTGAATAAGGAAACTCGAATGTTTTCAATAACGATATAGGGTAATTTAAGTTTTTACCATGACTCAACAAAATGCATGATTAAGTCTTTCAAATGTTTGGAATGTGACCAAAACGTTATATCTTATGATATATGGGGGATAAATGATGGTATTCACATGCTTGTTATATGACCTTTCTGGTAATTTTTTTCTTTGTAATGTGATATTAGACAGAATTGTTTTGGTTAAGAGTAAAGGTTAGAATAGATAAATTTGAACATCATATAGTATTGTTTAAGGCAGGAAATAATTTTAATATT
Organism: Viscum album; assembly: GCA_963277665.1. Taxonomy (NCBI): domain Eukaryota; kingdom Viridiplantae; phylum Streptophyta; class Magnoliopsida; order Santalales; family Viscaceae; genus Viscum; species Viscum album. The sequence goes on along the minus strand of OY728138.1, from coordinate 122,290,276 downwards.
ATTTTTGGAATGTCATAATAGTATAGTTTTATAAAAAGGACAACCCATAGGATGGGTGAAAACCTATCACGTCGGACAATGTTGTTGGATTCAACCCCACAATCAAAGTGTGATAGGCCTTTATCACCTACCACTGGCCTAAATGAAGTCCCTGGTTCATAGAAATTAGTTTTATTTTATTAATCGGTATGGTAGATAATGTATAAGCCCATTTTGGAACCATACATGATTAATCTCACCATAGATAGACTTATGTATATTCAATAACTTGTTCTAACATTTTTGTGATAGAGACAGATGAAATGACCTATCATTTTATCACATGATCTGCTAACACTTCAAGAATGACAAATTCGAATTCATTTGTTTAAATAAGAGATGAAGTGGAAATTGTTCAAGGCACGAACAATAGTGAGATTCTTCAAAAATCATGTATGTATTTATTCTCATGAAAATTCTTCAAGTTTATGGAAATGATCTTGAAAACCAAAAATGTGATCCTTGTACCTTATTCTCTAATGAATTAGATGGTCCCATAAATCATCACATATTTATGGCTTTCTGGTAGTTAAATTTTTCCAAACCTTATTCTCTATCACTATCTGTTAGAACTTGATGGTTATATTTCTCTTTCGTATCCATGTTTTCACTTCCCACATATTTTCACCTGTATGGAAACCCAGTGATGAGTTAATTTGGTAAAATGTTATGTTTTAAACATTATTTTTTAAATTTATGTTTTATTAATCCTTTTTATGATGTGGTTTTCCATGAAAGAAACTTTCATGTAGTAAACAATTTCTAACCCTGACAAATATCACGAGAGAAATTCATTTTAAGGGGGGTAGAATGTAACCCCTTGAGATTTTATGAGATATATTCTTTTTAATTTCGTTGATGTATTGTGTTGTACACTACACGAAGATTATTTTGAGCTATATGTAACACCGTATTAGATTGCAGTATATGAAACAATATTCATGGCCTATGTTGCACACAATTTCAAGTTCTTTTGATATAATTCATTTCACACAACACAGAGTACAGATTTTGTTTAATTTATAAATGACCTAATTTTGGATTATGTTATACCTAAAACCAATAAAAGCTTTTACTACAAGAAACACTGACATGGATGGTGTTACATGCAAGAGTGAACTTCCTTGATAGCTTGCGTGGTACACTGTAACACCCCAAAATTCAACAGTATGTTTCCCTTTGAATAATGCAGTATCTTGCGTTGTACACACGTTAGAGTTATAACACACCACAACCAATGAAACTAGCCGTTATGAATAGTAATTCCCTATTTTTATGATTTTATAAATACTAATTTTCAAAATGGACTTCATTTTTGGATTCAGAATATCAAAATTAGATTAGGGGGATGTTTTGGTATTTTTCTGAGAACTTTCAGTTTTTGATGAATAGTGAAAAACACAGCATTATTGTTTAAAACCTACATTTTATTTAAACAATTATTTATTTTATTATAATTTATTTTAGGTCAAAATAGATACCGAATATCTATATATGTTCAACGTAATTCATTGGAGTCATTTTAGGATACGTTTAGATATATAAAATTTTATCGAACTTTTTACCATCTTTTACCCACCTTCTTGGAGCATTTGCAAATTTTCATAAAACATAATTTTACAATTTCTATGAGTTGAATTTAAATTATCTGAGAGATACGATTGACATCAGTAAGTAAAATTTTGTTCAATAAGATGAAAATAATTTTTGGTGGGTAGTAACTTTTTACTTTTTTTACCACGGTTAAAAGTAAACAGGGCAATTAAGGGTAAAAATGATATCATAATTACCATAACACATTTTATAATTCTATTGGATATGTTTAATTTGAAAAAAAACCTTAGGAATAAAATATCATCCCCTTTGGTCCAATTAGAATAGATTAGGACATTTATTATTATTTTACTTAAAGAATAGTTAAATGAGTTAAATTCAATGTTTAATAACAAATCCATTTTTAATATGGGGTTACACACAATGTAAAATTGACTATAAATATTAATTAGAAATATAAAAAGATATGATACATAATTTTTTTTATTTATAATTTTTATATATTAAATAATTTAATTTATTTATGACACAATGATGATGAGGTAATTACCTTATTAATGAAATATTAAAATATTTGATATTATAAATATCCATATAAATGTAATTTGAGAGTATTGATGAATTCCACTAATTTTAAAGGTTAATATGAAGTGTTATGTGTAATTAAATAATTTTTTTCGAAGCAATCATGTTGTTATGATTTTTACAAAAACCAAATACTAAACTCTATCAAAATTGACATAATTGAGTTTTTAAAACAAATGCTATGTTATTAATTGATATAATATTCCTAAAAATATAAGGCTTTGAAACAGGACATAGATAAGGTTATATATATTAATAATGAACCACTTGGGGTTCTCTTGGCTTGTTATAGTATGTTTATTATCAATATAATATAAATCTACAAAGAGACATGGTAAATGTCAAACTATTTAACTAAGAGTTAAATCTAAAAGATAAGGTTAATATGGTGACCCAAACCTATCTAAAACCTATTCATTGAGAGGTTTTTGACCCATCCTCACCTTATACTCTAGATAAATTATTTTTGAGCTGCTATAAAAAGAAATTTAATTTATTATAAAATTATATTTCATGCTTTTAATAAAGTGACCTTGTCCTCTCTTATAAAACGGTACTTCCCCTTATCTAAATTTCAAAACTCCAAAGCCATTTGGCTCGGACAAACCCTACCCACATATCCTCCCAACGTTTCTCCCTTCATCCTAGAGGCCATTATTTAGTCATAAATCCAATCTATGGAGCCCTTTTGATCAAATCAAATGGAAGAACATGAAGAAGATGTAAATATTTCATCACCTCTTTCAAGTTCTTTTCTTCTTCCACTTCCTCATTATTTGTTGTTTCCATTATAAAATAATACCTAAAGTATCTTATATATATAATATGATGTTATTATAAAAATGTTACAACTATATTCATTATTCTATCCATCATATTGATGAAAAATTCACCATACGTGCGTACATATGACTTACCGTCTCCACGTTGTGCTATAGTTTGTTATTCCAACACTTCATTATTTGGATGGGTATAATAATGAGTATAACTGATGTAAATAATAAATATAACATGTTAATTATTCTTTATATATGATATACCATCCAATTAAATACGATTTCACCATCAATATACTGATATTGTCGCTCGTGGGTATGTACAGATTAACGTCTCAATGATTGCGATGAGATTCATTCCCCATATTAACCATTCAAGAATATTTTTCATTTTATGATTAAAAATAATGTTTATGAGCATAATATTATTTTTTATATGAATAAAATTCATCCTATCGATAAGAAAATGGCTTACATAACCAAGCATATATAAGGAAACGAATCAGTTAACACTCGAAATGATGATACTACTGAAATATTATTAACAAATAAATATTTGAGGATCATATATGATATAATATTTATGTATATAGTTTTTTTATAATTTAATTAAAATGTTTTAACTATTATACATGATTTTAGAAAACCATGGAATAAGGAAAAGTACATGGTAAGGGTTAATTTCACAATCTCTTTATTATCTGATGTTTTTTTACGTAAGTATCTACTAGGACCTCTTTATCATCCACATCCTTGTTTCTTAAAAAATTATTTCAATTTTTTTACTATTTACTACAATATGAGTTAAAGTAATTTATACCCTTTTGGGACTTTTAATAAAAAAAAAATTGAAAGGATTATTTCCCTCATTTTCCATGAACTATACTTTATGACTTTTCGACAAAACTAATGTAAGAATGTGTTTTTTTAACTTATACAGAGGGTGCAGATATTTTCTACAGTTATAACAACATTTAAACTTCCAATACAATTTTATAATAATATTTTAAAAATAAATATTTTCTTTTATAATTCTGTGACTTTTAAATGGTTTCATTATAGATAGAGGTATTTCTTTAAAAAGAGTTTTTATTTCATCTCTATCAACATCCTTTGATGGATTTTAAACTTTGTTTGAAGTTTATTTATTATGATAAAAATATTCCATATTGTATTGAGGATTTTGGTATATGTTTGACTATTTTTGTGTTATTTTTCAACCATTCATGGTTTATGGATAAAGTATTTACATTTCTATTGCTAGTTTTAATACAAATGATTATGTTATGTTTAAAAATTTTTATATGAGGAATGAATTAGACTTAATTAGTAACGAGTGGAGCCTGTTATAGCTTCGCGATGCATCGGTATGCCTCATTAGACAAACTAGTGTCTTGGCACAAGGCCATAACAAAATCTTATTTTTAGTCTTGGCACAAGGCCTTCACTATGTGGTTATGAAGGCTGGCGTTATGCATTCCATCATTTTGAAGTGGCTATTAATATTTCATATGATTATTTAACTAGTAGAATATCCATGTGAATAAGTAAATGGAATTATTTCATTTTTTCATTGCCATATTTTTCTGATGTTTATGTTCATAAGGCTTCTGTTTTAGTCTTATACATTTCCATAAATGTTTATACTTTTTATGAAATATTCTGCTCTATTATTATCCTTTCTGAGCATCTGAGCTCACCCCTTTCTATGTTTTATTTTACCAAGGATGTAAAGAGGTATTTTATGGTTGACCTATTGGGATAGGCTAAGGACATAAGTGTGTTCAAAAGGGGACAAAATGTTGTTGATGTTTTTATATCATGAAGTATTGTCAAAATTATGAATGTATCTAGAACTTCAAATGCTACTGAATTGATCTGTATTTTGGGACATGATTAATTTTATCATGAAAATGTTATGTAATAATGCACTGAATCTGGGTAACTAAGGTTGGGGAATTATAGTTGGTATCAGAGGAATTTTAGTACAATAATTTGAAACTAGATTTAAAAAAACTCTGATTAAAGAACACAACCCTAAGATAGACATTGAGGATTAATATAGAATAACTTCCAAGAATATTCGTACTGTAGAGATTTTGTGAGTTTTCTAAGAAATAAGTCCCTGTTTGGATACAATCAGGTAGAGGCAACTCTGGAAGATATGTACCTAGTGGTAAAAACCGAAAAAAACCCTTTGAGCTGGACTTGAACGGGAACTAGGGCATGACAATGGGCCTTGCTGCACTTTTGGTTACGACACTCATGGGGGATATGCTTAGGATTATTCTCATTTTATTTACAAAATATTATGAATGGTGTATGAGTATATACTTCCTTAGAGAAAATATTTTTATGTTTATGGATTATATCCATAAACCTTTCAATTAATGTTAACTGTTTTACAAGTTTGGTATTATGTATTGCAATTCATAAACTAAACTAGTGTATGCCATTTTTTAGAAATGGAACCTAGTGAATGGAATGGAATCCGTATCAATGTACGTAATATATATAGGGATTTACCTCCTACTCAAGATAATTACTGTGGAGGTAGTGAAGAAACTGTTTCTAATCCTTTTATCACCATACTGGGAGAACTCACTCAGGTTATGAAAAATAACCTTACTCATATGGAGCACCCCGATCCACAATGTTGAGGATCAATGTTAGACAACATCATTAGGTAACAACCATAAAAATTCAATGGGATCACAAAAACATTTTTATATGATAAATGGATAAGTTCCATAGAGAAAATATTTCCTTCTTTGTGGATTAGCAAAAGAGAAAAAATTGTCATGGCAATTTATCACTTCATCGGAGATGCAGATCAATGAAGGTCATTAATCCAAAACACAAAGGAAGATAAAGAAGTATAAAAAATGGAATGGATAGAGTTTAAATATATCTTATTATAAAAATACTTTCCTCATGACCATCCAGTAGATATGAAAAGAAAATTTCTGAGTCTGATGAAAAAAAAGGATGAGAATATCGCAATGTATGAGGCTAATTTTACAAGGTTAGCAAGGCATGCAGAAAATTATATATGTAACCCAAGGAGTAATATTAATCGATTATTTCATGGGATAAAACTATTTCTCCATCGATCACTAGTCTCACAATCCTTCTCATCATACGAAGATATATTCTCATGAGCTATTAAGACAAAAAAAGGAATTCTCTACATCTTACGACTTTAAAGAAAAGAAAGAGAAAAAGAGATCCGTTGAACACTCTGAAAATGGAAATAAAGGGAAGAGGGTAAAAGTTGAATATCCATCCTATGGTAAATGTGGGATGAAACACCCTGGTACTTTCCTGAAGGGAATGTAATTCTGTTACAAGTGTGGTGAAAAAGGCCACCAAGCTCGGGATTGTAAGGGAAAGAAAGAGGCTCTCAATGATGGATGCCACAGTTATAGAGAAAATGGGCATTATGAAAATGAATTTACTAAGCACTAAGGGAACATACCTCAGAAAAGGCCAAGGGATCAAGGCTAAGTTTATGCAATCACTACTGCTGAGGTTGAAGATACGAAAGACATATTGGCAGGTAATTTAATGGTTTCCTCAAGTTTAGAAAATGATCTATTTGACTCTGGATCATCACATTGTTTCATATCTTCCATGTTTTCTATGAAAATAAGATATTTTCAATTTGACTTAACAAGTTAGTGGTCAGTAAAAACACCTAAGGGAAGTTTCATCACAACAATGTTTTGTGAATCAGTTCCCATTAGGGCATATAAATTTTCTTTATCTACTGATCTCATTATCATACCCATGATTGAATTTTATATAATCCTTGTAATGGATTGGATTTCCGACCATGATGTGAAAATTTATTGTAAGAAGAAGGAGGTTATAGTTTTCGATGATGATAAGGAGTACCTTATCTTTAGAGCAGAAATGTCACCACCCGATTCTAATATAGATCCTCCCCCAGTAGCACTACTAAACTCAATTATTGGGGAGAAAGAGAATGAAATATCTATGGGTGAGGAAAAGAATGTTCTAATAAAGGACGTACCTATTGTGCAAGAATATGTTGACGTGTTTCTAGAGGATTTACCTGGACATCCTCTAGAATGAGAAATTGAGTTTTCCATTGATTCAATTCCTGATTCAAGACCCATATCAAAGACCCCTTATAGAAAGGCCATTGTGGAATTAGTGGAACTAAAGAAACCACTACAGGAATTGAGTAATAAGATATTTATTTTCCCTAGTGTTTCTGTATTGGGAACCCCTGTCCTTTTTGTTAAAAATAATAATGGATCTAGAAGGTTGTGCATTGACTACAGGGAGATCAATGCTATAACAATAAAGAACAAGAATCCCCTACCTCACATTGATGATTTATTTGACCAACTTCATAGAAATCAATAATTTTCAAAGATTGATCTTCGATCTGCATATCATCAGTTGTGTGTGAAGAAGAATGACATTTTGAAAACAACATTTTGAACCAGGTACATGCATTACAAGTTTACAATAATTCCTTTTGGATTGACAAATGCACCCACTGTCTTTATGGATCCAATGAATAAAGTTAGCAAGGAATATCACTACGGGAAAAATGGGCATTTGCGACGGGTTATTTGCGACGGGAATAAATCTCGTCGCAAATAGTCCTGTTAAAAACTTATTTGCGACGGGGTTATTTACCCGTCGCAAATAAGTAGCCTTTTGCGACGGGATAACTTTCCCCGTCGCAAAAGGACTGGCGCGGTTTGCGCGCCAAATCGCGGGAAACTTTTTTGCGACGGGGGAATATTCCCGTCGCAAATAACCGGCGGCGGTAAAAGGTATTTGCGACGGGAATATTCCCCCGTCGCAAATAGTATGTCGGCAGGTGGTTATTTGTGACGGGTCCCGTCGCAAATAACTATTTACCCGTTGACCGTAATAAATGATGGCTAAGGTATTTGCGACGGGAATCCCGTCGCAAATGGACCCATCGCAAATAATCTAACCTATAAATACCCCCATCCGTTTTTTTCAAATCATTCTCAAATTTCCTCTTCTTCTTCTCTCAAGGTTTTATTTCTAAAGTTTAGTTTTTCTGAAGTTTAATTTTTTCCTTCGGAGTTGATATTAAAGTTTCGAAGAACGATCAATTTTCAAGGTATTTATGTTCATTTTAATTTAATATTTATTTTTAATTTTTTATTAGTTTTAATTATTCTTAATTAGTTGTAATTTAATTATGTTTACATTGTTTTGTTACTTAATAAATTTAAATTATTAGTATTCATTGTTAATATTTAAATGGTAATTAGGAATAATTAGTAATAATTACAAATAATTAAGAATAAATATTAATATTTAGTAATAAATACCAATAATTAAGAATAATAACATTATTATATTATTAGTATATTTTATTATTAATATTAAAATAATATAATTTTTTTATATATAGACAATTCTCTTTTCATCTGTGTGTTTGCTGTCTCCACATGTATTATTTGTATGTGGAGATAGAAAACACACAGATGAAAGAAGAATTGTGTATAAATTAAAAAATTATATTATTTTAATTTTAATAATAAAATATACTGATAATGTTATTATTCGTAATTATTGGTAATTATTCTTATTTATTGGTAATTATTAATTTAATTACTACTAATTAGGAACAATTAACAATAATTACCAATAATTAGGAATAATTACCAATAATTAGTAATAATTACCAATAATTAGTAATAAATACCAATAATTAGTAATAATTATCAATAATTAGTAATAATTAGTAATAATTAACAATAATTAGTAATAATTACCAATAATTAGTAATACTTACCAATAATTAGTAATAATTACCAATAAAAAGTTATAATTATTAATAATTATCAATAATTAGTAATAATTACTCATAATTAGTAATAATTACTAATAATTACCGCTAATTAGTAATAATTAGGAATAATTACCAGTAATTATCAATAATTATCAATAATTACCAATAATTACCAATAATTAGCAATAATTAGTAATAATTAGTAATAATTAGTACTAATTAGGAATAATTAGGAATAATTAGAAATAATTAGGAATAATTAGAACTAATTAGGAATAATTATGAATAATTTGGAATAATTTGGAATAATTAGAAATAATTAGGAATAATTATGAATAATTAGGAATAATTATGAATAATTAGGAATAATTATGAATAATTATGAATAATTAGAAATAATTAGGAATAATTACCAATAATTACCAATAATTACCAATAATTAGTAATAATTAACAATAATTAGTAATAATTAGTAATAATTAACAATAATTAGTAATAATTAGTAATAATTATCAATAATTATCAATAATTATGGATAATTAACAATAATTAGTAATAATTAGTAATAATTATCAATAATTATCAATAATTATGGATAATTAATAATAATTAGTAATAATTCGTACTAATTACCAATAATTAGTACTAATTACCAATAATTCGTAATAATTACCAATAATTCGTAATAAATACCAATAATTCGTAATAATTATTAATAATTAGTAATAATTACCAATAATTAGTAATAATTACCAATAATTAGTAATAATTACCAATAATTAGTAATACTTACCAATAATTAGTAATAATTACCAATAATAAGTAATAATTATTAATAATTATCAATAATTACTAATAATTACTAATAATTACCAATAATTAGTAATAATTAGGAATAATTACCAATAATTATCAATAATTACCAATAATTACCAATAATTAGTAATAATTACCAATACTTAGTAATAATTACCAATACTTAGTAATAATTACCAATAATTATCAATAATTAGTAATAATTATCAATAATTAGTATTAATTACCAATAATTGCCAATAATTGGTAATAATTCATAATAATTACCAATAATTGGTAATAATTCGTAATAATTCGTAATAATTAGTAATAATTACCAATAATTAGTAATAATTGCCAATAATTAATAATAATTAGTAAAAATTATCAATAATTAGTAATAATTATCAATAATTAGTAATAATTACCAATAATTACCAATAATTAGTATTAATTAGTAATAATTACCAATAATTACCAATAATTACCAATAATTACCAATAATTCGTAATAATTAGTAAAAATTAGTAATAATTACCAATAATTAGTAATAATTAGTAATAATTAGTAATAATTAGTACTAATTACCAATAATTAGTAATAATTAACAATAATTAGGAATAATTAGTAATAATTAATAATAATTACGAATAATTCGTAATAATTTCGAATAATTAGTAATAATTACCAATAATTAGTAATAATTACCAATAATTAGTATTAATTACCAATAATTACCAATAATTGGTAATAATTAGTAATAATTACAAATAATTAGTAATAATTACCAATAATTGATAATAATTAGTAATAATTAGTAATAATTATTAATAATTACCAATAATTAGTAATAATTAGTAATAATTAGTAATAATTACCAATAATTAGTAATAATTACCAATAATTAGTAATAATTAGTAATAATTAATAATAATTAGTAATAATTACCAATAATTAGTAATAATTATCAATAATTAACAATAATTAGTATTAATTAGTAATAATTACCAATAATTACCAATAATTACCAATAATTACCAATAATTAGAAATAATTACCAATAATTAGTAATAATTACCAATAATTAGTAATAATTACCAATAATTATTAATAATTAGTAATAATTACCAATAATTACCAATAATTACCAATAATTAGTAATAATTACCAATAATTCATATTAATTACCAATAATTACCAATAATTGGTAATAATTAGTAATAATTACCAATAATTAGTAATAATTAGTAATAATTAGTAATAATTACCAATAATTAGTAATAATTACAAATAATTAGTAATAATCAGCAATAATTAGTAATAATTATCAATAATTACCAATAATTAGTAATAATTATCAATAATTACCAATAATTACCAATAATTACCAATAATTACCAATAATTACCAATAATTACCAATAATTACCAATAATTACCAATAATTAGTAATAATTACCAATAATTAGTAATAATTACCAATAATTACCAATAATTACCAATAATTACCAATAATTACCAATAATTAGTAATAATTACCAATAATTAGTATTAATTACCAATAATATTAATACTATGAAAATAATAAAAAATTTATATAATATTAAAATTATCAATATTTGTAACATGTTTTGCTTTATTCTCAACATATTTAATTCTTAAAGGGTCAATTTTTAGGTGTATCTCAATAAAAAGTTTACGTTAGTTGTGTATGATCTAAACTCTATAATTATCCTAGCTTGAATGTTTTTTCTAACAAATTATTCAAAACCAGTAATGCTTTTATATTTTATAGAGAAATATGGAACAACGGGGTCGTCAACAATCATTATTAGGTGACCGCATATGGATAAATCAACGTTGAAATCCAAAGGGTTCTGGTTTAAATCCAGTATATGTAGAGGGTGTGGAGACTTTTTTATCATTTGCAACATCAAATCCAGAATTTGTTTCAGAGGGCAAAATAAAATGCCCTTGAAGAAAATGTGCATTGAGAACGTTTGACACGTTTGACAAAGTGGGAGAACATCTCTTGCGTTTTGATTTTCAACCAGATTATGTTTTTTGGTATCAACACGGTGAACGAAGTTCCAGAACAGTTGATACCAACTTGATTATGGATCCATCCCGGTTTCAAGATTTAGTACATGATGTTGCAGGTTCATCTGTTCAACATAAAGAAACTCCGGCTGATATAACTTCAAATCCTGAGTTGGCACCGTCTGAATTTTATGAGTTCTTGAAGTCTGCTGAGGATGCATTATATCCTGGCTGCAAGATGAGAAAATTAGAAGCAGTTGCAAAATTTATGGCTATCAAATCAGATAACAGAATGTCAAACACCTGTTTTGACCAGATATTTTCTTTGCTTAAAACACTGTTACCCGAAGGAAATGTTTTACCTGCAAATTACTATGAGAGTAAGAGGCTGGTTTGAAATTTGGGACTTACTTGTCAGAAGATTCATGCATGTTCAAATGACTGCATTTTATATTCTAGGGAAAATGAGTTGTTGGATAGTTGTCCCACATGTGGGCAACTGAGATATAAAGAAGGACAACACGAGAAGTCTGGTTTGATTCCTGTAAAACAGTTGAGATATTTTCCGCTTACATCTAGACTTCAGCGTTTATTCATGTCTAAGAATACAGCGACAATGATGTCATGGCACAAAGAGAATATTTCAACCGATAAAATCTTGAATCATCAAGCCGATGGTGATTCATGGAAACATTTTGATAGAGTGTATCCATCCTTTGCTTTAGAAGCTAGAAATGTTAAACTAGGCCTTTCCACTAATGGTTTCTGTCCGTTTGGATCTTATAGTAGTCAATATTCATGTTGGCCTGTTTTTTTAACTCCGTACAATTTACCTCCATGGATGTTGATGAAGGAGCCATATATCTTTTTGACTTTACTAATTCCAGGACATCCGAAGAAAAATATTGATGTTTATTTGAAGCCATTGATTGATTAATTGAATTTATAGTGGAGTACTGGTGTCAGTACATATGATGTTGCAACGAAACAGAATTTCATACTGAGAGCAGTATTGATGTGGACAATAAGTGACTTCCCGGCTTATGGGATGTTATCTGGCTGGAGTACACATGGTCATAAATCATGTCCTTACTGTATGGGAGAGAACAAAGCATTTATGCTCATTCATGGAAAGAAACCTTGTTATTTTGACTGTCATCGCAGATTTCTTCCAGCTGATCATCCTTTTCGCAGAAACAGATCTCATTTCAGAAAAGGAACAGTTGAAAGGGATGGACCTCCAAAAATGCTATCAGGTTCGGAGTTAAAATTAGTTGTATTTTCATTACCTCCCATAACTTTTGTTCCCACAATAAACCAACAGAAAATTTCTGGTTTTGGGAAAGAACACAATTAGATTAAACATAGCATATTTTGGGATTTGCCATATTGGTCTGATTTGTTGGTCCGACACATGTTAGATGTCATGCATATTGAGAATAACTGTTTTGATAATTTGTTTCAAACAGTTTTGGATACGCCAGGAAAGAGCAAAGACAATGTAAATGCATGTTTAGATCTTGCCCAAATTTGCAGGCGTCCAGAATTGGAACTATTTGAGAATGTCTGAACAGAAAGGTTACTGAAACCAAAAGCAGCTTATACACTGTCTAAAGAAAAATGTTTATTATTTTGTCAGTGGATTGCAGATTTGAGACTTCCATATGGTTGTGCTTCCAATTTGGGTATATGTGTAAAGAATGGTCATATTACTGGATTAAAAAGTCATGATTTTCATGTTATAATGGAGATACTTCTACCCATTGGATTAAGAGGTTTGTTGAATTCTGTGATTTGGGATTCCATAACAGACATGTCTTATTTTTTTCGGGAAATTTGTGCGGCTACGGCAGATTATGATGCTCTAGGAAAACTTGAAAAAGATGTTTTTGTAATTATATATAAACTGGAAAAAATATTTCCGCCGTCTTTCTTCGACTCAATGGAATATTTGATGTTACATTTTCCATATGAAGCCAAATGTGGAGGTCCACTACAGTTTCGATAGATGTACCCATTTTAAAGATGCATGAAAAAATTGAAAAGAAAAGTACGCAACAAAGCATCTATTGAAGGATCTATTGCAGAAGATTATTTGCAAGAGGAAATATCTTTTTTCTGCTCCCATTATTTTGAATCTGAGTATCCTTCAAAACACAACCGAATGGGACGGAACGAGAGGAATATTGATGAAATCAACAATCAATTATCTGTTTTCAACCAGTCAGAGCTTGGTTTTGGTGGAGTTTATGAACGCTGGCTTTCAGATAATGAACATCATAGAGCTCATATGTATGTTCTGCTCAACTGTGAAGAGTTGACATCTGTTGTACTGTAAGTGTTTATATCACTTATTCTATCATTTATGTTACAGTAAATAACTTTGGTTTTTATAGGTTGTATGATAATCATATCAAGAAACAAGTTCCACAAATTACAGCAGCTACTCTCGAAGAACGTCGACTGAAAAATTTCTCTCAGTGGTTTCAAAAACTGGCAACATAAATTCTTTATCTTTTAGCAACTCATTCAATGTATAGTTTACTATATTGATAATTATTTCACAAATTTTCAGGTGTCTCGACATGCTGATAAAATTGACAAACGGCTATGTGTATTGAGTAAACCACCTTCCAAACTTGTTAAAACTTATAATGCATATGTGGTGAATGGATTTCGATTCCACACACATGCATACAGGGAATTGAAAAAAACAATGAACAGTGGAGTTAGCTTGAGAGGATCTCATCATCGAGAAAATGAAGTTGACTTTTATGGCATACTTGATGAAATCATTGAACTCTGTTATCTTGGACAACATTACATAACCATGTTCAAATGTCGGTGGTTGGATACAGAGAGAGGCGTGCGTGTTCATCCGACTCATGGAATCATCGATATTAAATGTAAAAGTGTTCTCGCAGTAAATGAACCATTCTTATTGGCTCAACATGCATATCAAGTTTATTACGCAAAGTACTGTGCTACATCAAGAGACTTGACTGATTGGTGGAGTGTAATAAAAATCAAAATTCGAGACAATCAGTTTAGTCAAACTGAATGTGCTTTAACTGATGTGCAAATAATTGAAGTTTTTCAAGAGAGTACTCAAAATAAATCTTTTTTACAAAGAGACATGAGTATCGATGATGACACCCCACATTTAAGAGTCGGTGATGATGATGATGTTAATGATGTCACACATGAATTTGAAATGGTAAGAGATGAAGCAATTGTAACTCGAATGGATATCGATGATGTTGAGGAGGAATATGAAGATGACATTGACATATATGAAGATGATGATGAAGATGAACACTTATAGAATTACATGGTATTTATATACAATCATAATATGTATATATGTATATATAATAGTAATTATCAATTATTTGCTAACATTAACATTTTCTGTTTCAGATGGACGATGCCACATTTCGTGAGTTGGAAGATGCTGACCTGCCTTTCGATGCGGATGAGTTGCTGGCAGATGACCCTCAGCCTGCAGGTGCTCCAGGGAGTACGCGGAGGGGGCGCGGTCTTGCACAATTGATGATTCCTGACCCCGTCCCCGAGCGACGTCCACATCTTGGGTTTGATCCGCGCACACGGAGGTGTGATAACCTGTGTGATAACCTATAGATTTGACTAAGATTTCATTAATCTATTCACATAATAAATGTTTATTATTTTTACAGTTTTTTACATATAGTAGTCGGACAGGGCAGCGCTATTTTGCGCAACTATTTCTCTTAGCCGTGGACCACATGGGAGCAGATTCCCATTGATGTGCAGCAGGCCATGTTCGGCCATTGGTTGGTACGTACGTAAATAAATAATTTTTATTTTGAAAATTATTTCATTTCAAACTTTATATTTTGATTTATTTGTAGGGTTTATGGTATCCAATCGAGGATACCATGCGTGACGCCATCCACGAGGCATGGGAGGTGGCCATGCGTGATTGCCTTCATCAGTTTTTGCACAATTTAAGAAAAGCTGCCATGTATGGGATGGATTATGTGCGCACTGGTTGAGTGGTGCCATTCAGAGGAGATCATCGGTGGGGAGGCAGAATCGAGGGAGACAGGAGGTGACTCATCGAGCTGGGAGTCGTTCTTTCAGTACTCATAGACAGCATCTGATACGTACATTATTTATAAATATTTTATATAACTATAAATATTAACAGTTTATTTTTTATTCTTATAGGCTGTCGAACACCCCGATATTACGGAGTACGACGTATATCGGAGGATGTATAGTGATCCTGCTACTGGGGATCTCAGAGGTGATCGTCATCATCACATCATGGTCAGTATTATTTGTTTTCAAGTTTAAAAATTAACTGCATATAATATATTCACAATTTTAATTTTAAATTGCAACTACAGGAGTCATATGAGGCCGCAGCGTCACATGCCCGGCCTGAGAGTTAGGCTGAGTCATCAGATCAGACCACTGGTCGTCAGTTTGATGAGGCGGCATGGATGCAGGTCACCCAGTATGCCTTCGAGAAGGGTCGGGTAGTTGGTATCAGCTCTCGACTGACTCCCGGAGATTATTATGGCAGTGCTGCGATGTCGGCGTCCAGCTCGAGAGGAGCTCGTGCATCTTCTTCTACTACACAGTATGAGGATCAGTTGCGATCTCAGACTGCACTGATAGAGAGTCTCTGACAGGAGCATGAGCAGATGCGTCAGCAGCATGAGGAGGACCGTCGACGCCAGTAGCAGCTATACGAGGAGCAGACGAGTCGGTGGCAGCAGCAGCATCAGGAGCAGATGGAGTACATGCGCCGACTCACTAATGCTTTAGGGATGGAGTTTCCTCCACCACCATCTGCAGATCCCCCACCTCCCCCCCCCCTCCTTCAGATTAGAGTTTATATTTATGTTATAAAATTTGTGAAATCAAAATATGATTTTTTTTTCTATTCGTAGTTTCTGTCTCATAATAAAATATTAATAATATTATATTTTTAAATAACAATAATATGAATAATAATATTATTTATATTTTATAATATTAAATTATATATATATATTAAAATTTTATAATATTATAATTTAATTATATTTTTTTGTAATACTTGAATTATTTTAATATTTGAATGTAAAATAATTCTATTATTTTTATATTAATAAAAATAACTTATAAATATTTTTTTTTAATTTATGAATTATAATTCTATTATTATTATATTAATTAAATCATTTATTAGTATTCTATTATTTTTTATTTTTTAATTATAATTCTATTATTATTATATGTATTAAAATAATTTATTATTTTTATTTGTGAATTATAATTATATTATTATATTAATTAAAATCATTTATTAATATTTTATTATTTTTTAATTTTGAATTATAATTGGATTATTATTATATTAATTAAAATAATTTATTAATAATTTAATTTTTTTATTTTTTTTATAGTATTTGCGACGGGATACTATGCCCGTCGCAAATAGTATTATTATTATATTTATTAATAGTTTTTTATTTTTTTTTAAAATAGTATTTGCGACGGGACCCGTCGCAAATAGTATTTATTAATAGTTTTTTATTTTTTTTAAAAAATAAGTTTTTGCGACGGGCCCGTCGCAATAACTATTTACGATGGGCCCGTCGCAACAGGTATTTGCGACGGGCCCGTCGCAACAGGTATTTGCAACGGGACCTGTCGCAAAAACTATTTTGAATTTTTTTTACAAATATACGGAGACTATTTGTGACGGGTATTATTCCAATCACAAAAAAAGGTTTTGGTGACTGGCTCGTCGCAAATAAGGGTTGTTGCGACGCCGTTTTCAGAAACGGGCCATTTGCGATGGGCTACCGTCGCAAAAGGCCATTTGTGACGGGATCCCGTCGCAAATGACCCGTCGCAAATACCTGTTTTTCTAGTAGTGTATATTGATGAATTTTTAGTGATATTTATTTATGATATCTTGGTATACTCCAAAAGCTACGATGATCATGAAAATAACTTAGGCATTATCCTAAGGACTCTTGGAAGAAATTAATTATATGGGAAATTTAGCAAGTGGGAGTTTTAGAATCAAGAGATTTCATTTCTTAGCCATATTGTCTCTATGTATTGAATCTCTATTGATCCTTTAAATAAAAAGTAAATCCAATAATGGCCATCACCGAGGAGTATAACTAAGGTACACCGTTTTATTGGTTTAGAAGATTTTTATTTGTGTTTTGTCCAGAATTTTTCCCGATTGGCTAACCCATTAACCAAGATCATATTTAAATGGGTTAAATTTTTTTGGATAAAAGAGTGTGAAGAATGTTTTGAATAACTGAAGAGAAGATTATTTAATGCTCCTATCTTGACTCTACCATTGGGGAATGATGGGTTTGTTATTTATAGTGATGTTTAAGAGAAATTATATGGTTGTGTCCTTATGAAGTATGATAGAGTTGTTAGATATGCATCACGACACCTAAAAATTCATGAACAAAACTATCCAACTCATGATCTTAAGTTATAAGCTGTAATATTTTCCCTGAAAGTAATGTGACACTTTATCTATGGTGAAAAGTGAATTATACTGATCACAAGTGTTTATTGTATATTTTCTATAAAAAAGAACTCAACATGAGGGAAAGGTGATGTCTTGAACTAATCAAGTATTATGCTTTCACTATACACTACCACCTAGGGATGGAAAATAAGGTGGAAGATGCTTTGAGTAGAAAGGATCATGGAGTTTGGAACAAGATGAGAGTTGAAAGGGATCATATATACATGGATATAGTAAAGATAGATTTCATAATAACCACGAAATGTGAAACATCAATTCTTTTAAAATGGTTTCCAAATCATCTTTACTAGAAAGCATAAAAAGTTATCAGACTGATGATGAGGAATGTCCAAATTATATTAAAGTTGTGAATGATGGGAGATTGAGTCACTTCATATATGAATATTTAATTTTGAAATTTGGGAAGAGAATTTGTGTTCCTAACATACCTGATCAAAAATTGGAATTGTTGTATGATTCACATAGCTCTAATTTCTCTATACACCTTAGGATCCCCATGATGTATAGAGATTTGAAGGAACATTTTTTGTTGGACAACATGAAAAGGGAGATTGCTGATTTTATGTCAAGATGTATGGTTTTTCAACAAGTGAAATCTAGAAGGGAAAATCCTAGAAGAATCATGAAACCTCTTCCCATTCTTGAGTGGAAGTGGGATGATATTACAATGGACTTTGACAGGGGACTACAAAATACTCCTTGAATAAATGATGAAATATGGGTCATTGTTGATCGTCTTACCAAGTCAGCACATTTTATTTCTATAAGAGAAGATTTACCACTTGAACGTATGGAAAGACTATATATTAATGATGTTGTAAGACTTCAATCAGTACACCTATCAATTTTTTCTGATCGTGATCCCCATTTTACATCAAGATTTTGGAAAAGTCATTAGAAAGCCTTAGATACTGAACTTTGTTTCAGCACTTCCTGCCACCCTCAAAGCCATGGAAAATCATAATAGACTATTAAAACCATAAAAAAAATGTTGATATCTTGCTCACATGACTTTCAAGGTAGGTGGGATCAATATTTACCTCTGGTAGAATTTTCCTAAAATAATATCTTCCATTCAAGTATTAATATTGCACAATATGAAGCGTTATATAGAAAGAGATGTCGCACAACAAATTATTGGGATGGTGTTGGTGAAAGAAAAATTGTAGGCCTGGAACTTGTTGAGGAAACAATGGAAAAGGTGAATGTTATCCAAACCCACATCAAAGAATCCAAAAGATGGAAAAAGATCTATACTAATAATCTAATGAAGGATTTGGAATTTCAAGTAGGAGATCATGTTTTCTTGATGGTATCTCCATAAATGGGCGTTATATGTTTCGGTAAGAATGGTAAATTGAATCTCAGGTACATCAGAACTATCCAAATTCTAGAATGAATTGGAGTTATATCTTATCATTTGGTATTGATTCCAAGTGTCTCCAAAGTTAATGATGTGTTACACGTATCACTATTGAGAAAATACATGTTTGGCCCAAATCATGTACTCACCTATGAGGAAATTAAACTGGAACCTAATCTCTCTTATTGTGAAGAGCATGTCAAAATTCTAGATACTAGAGACCAAGTGCTGAGAAACCGGATGACTAGTCTGGTAAAAGTTCTATGGAGAATCCATAAGATTGAAGAGGCAACGTGGAAACCCGAGGAACTTATGATGAAGAACCACCTGAATCGTTTTATGTAGTAATATTTTAGAAATTTTGAGGATGAAATTATTTGGAGGAGGGGGGAATGCAACGCCCAAAGCTTCCATGGTACGTTTCCCTTTGAATAATGCAGTAGCTTGCATTGTACGCTACTTAGAGTTTTAACACACAATGTCCAATGAAACTAGCCGTTATGAATAGTAATACCCTCTTTTAAAAATTTTAAAAATTTTAATTTTCAAAATGGAATTCATTTTTCGATTTGGAATATCAAAATTATCTTAGGGTGATTTATTGGTATTTTTCTGAGAACTTTCAATTTTTGATAAATAGTGAAAAATATTGTGTCATTGTTTAAAACCGGATTTTTATTTAAATAATTAGTTATTTAATGTTAATTTATTTTAGGTCAAAATAGATACAAAATTCCTATATATGTTCAATGCAATTCATTGGAGTCATTTTATAATAAGTTTAGATATATAAAATTTTATCAAACTTAACCGTCTTTTATCCACCTTCTAGAAGCATTTGAAAATTGGCATAAAACATAACTTTACCACTTATGTGAGTTTTATTTCAAAAATCAGAGAGACATGGTTGAAATAAGTAAGTGAAATTCGGCTGAATAAGATGAAAATAATTTTTTTGTGAATAGAAACTTTTTACTTTTTTCCATGGTTAAAAGTAAACATGGTAATTAAGGGTAAAAATGATATAATAATTACCCTAAAAAATGTTCTAATTCTATTTTATAAGTGTAATTAGACCATAAACCACCTTAGGAATAAAATACGATCCCCTTTTGTCCACATGGATTAGATTAGGACATTTATTATTGTTTTATTTAAAGAATATTTAAAAGAGTTAAATTCAAAGTTTAATAACTAAAAAATTTTTAATATAGGGTTACAAAAAATATAAATTCAACTATAAATATTCATTAGAAATATAAAGAAATTTCCTACATAATGGTATTTTATTTATAATTTTTAGACATTATATAATTTAATTTACTTATGACACAATGATGATGCAATAATAACCTTATTAATGAAATATTAAAATATTTGATATTATAAATATACAAATAAATGTAATTTGAGCATTTTGATGAATTAAACGAATTTTATAGGTTAATATGACAATTTAGGGTTGATTAAATAATTTTTTTCTATGTAATAATGTGGTTATGATTTTCACAAAAACCCAAAACTAAATAGTGTCAAAATTGACATAATTTAGATTTTGAAACAAATACCTCATCATTAAT
Source organism: Viscum album (assembly GCA_963277665.1). Taxonomy (NCBI): domain Eukaryota; kingdom Viridiplantae; phylum Streptophyta; class Magnoliopsida; order Santalales; family Viscaceae; genus Viscum; species Viscum album. Next base: position 122,269,171 of record OY728138.1, on the reverse strand, counting down.
TGATATAATATTACTAAAAATCTAAGGTTAGAGGAAAATAATAATAAAAGGTTATATATATTAATAATGAACCACTTGGGGTTATATTGGATTATTATAGTATGTTTATTAACCATATAATATAAAAATACAAAGAGACATGGTTAATGTCAAACTATTTAATTAAGAGTTAAATCTAAAAGATAAGGTTAATATGGTGACCTAAAACAATCTAAAACCTATTTCATGAGGGTTTTTAGACAAATTCTGACATTATAACCTAAATAAATAATTTTTGATCCATTATAAACTGAAAATTATTTTATTATAAAATAATATTTTATCTTTTCCTAAAGTGACCCTCTCCTCTCTTATAAAAGGGTACTCCCCCTTCTCTTAATTTCACACCTCCAAAGCCATTTGTCTCGGCCATACCATGAAAAAATATACTCCACACTTTCATCCCTTCATCCTAGAGCCCTTACTTTGGTCATAAAGGAAACCTAAGGATCCCTTTTGTTCAAATCAAAAGGAAGAACCCGAAGAAGAGCTAAATTTTTCATCACCTCTTTCTAGTTCTTTTCTTCTTCCACTTCCTCATTATTTGTTGTTTCCATTATGAAATAATAAATCTAGTATCTTCTATATAATTTTGTGTTATTATAAAAATGGTAGAACCATAATCATTATTCTATCCATAATATGAATGGCAAAGTCACCATACGTGCGTACGTATGGCTTACCGTCTCCACATCATGGTGTAGTTTGTTATTCAAACACTTCATTATTTGTATGGGTATAATAATGAGTATAACTGATGTAAATAATAAATGTAAAATTTTAATGATTATTTATATATGATATAACATCCAATTACAAACGATTTCACCATCAATATAATGATATTTTCCCTCGTGCATATGTACAGATTACCGTCTCCGCGAACGCGATGATATTCATTCCCCATCGTAATCATTAAAGAATAATTTTTATTTTATGATTAAAAATAATTTTTATGAATATAATATAATTATTTATATGAATCAAATAAATCCTATCCAAAACAAACTCATCTTATGTAACCAAGTATATAAAGGAAAATGAATCAGTTAACTCCTGAAATGATGATACTACTGAAATATTATTAACAAAGCAATATTAAGAGATCATATATGAAATCATATTTACGAATATAGTTCTTTTAAAATTTAATAACAATGTTTTAACTATTCTACGGGTGGTTAAAATACCATCGACTAAGGTAAAGTACAAGGTAAGTGGTAATTTCACAATCTCTTTATTATTCGAGGTTGTTTTTTTGTAAGTATCTACTGGGACCTCTTTATCATCCACATCCATGATTCTTAAAAATTTATTTCAAAATTTTTTTACTATTTAATAGTCTATGGGTTGATGTCATTTATACCCTTTTTTGATTTTTATAAAATGGTTTTAAAGAAATATTTCGGTCATTTTCGAAACAAGGTACTTTATGACCTTTTCGACAAAATGAAGGTAAGAATGTCCTTTTTTAACTTATACAGTAGGTGAGGCTATTTTCCACTGTTATAACATCGCTGAAACATCCATTGCAAGACTAATGTAATATTTTAAAAATTAATGTTTTCTTTTAGAATTATGTGGCTTTTAAATGGTTTCAAAATATAAAGAGGTATTTATTTAAAAAAGTTTTTATTTCATCTATGTCAATATCATTTGATGGATTTTAAACTTGTTTAAAGTTGATTTATTATGATACAAATCTTTTCTATTGTATTGAATGTTTTGTGATATGTTTGACAATGTATATGTTATTTTTGACCATTCATTGTTTATTGATAAATTATTGACATTTTTTATGCTACTCTTAATATGAATGTTTATGTTATGTTTAAACCTTTTGATATAAGTAATGAATTGGACTTATTAATTGAAGAGTGGAGCCCGCTATACCTCTTATATGCATCCGTCGGTCTTGTGAGAAAAACTAGTGTCTTAGCACAAGGCCATGAAAAAATCTTATTTTTCGTCATGGAACAAGGCCTTTACTATGTGGTTATGAAGTGTAGAATTATCCATTCCATCATTATGAAAGTGGCTATTGATATTGCATGGGATTCTTTTCTAGTAGAATATCCAAGTGAATATGTAAATGGTGTTATTTGATTTTATCTTTTCTATATTATGCTGAAGTTTACGTTTAAAAGGATTTTGTTTTAGTCTTATATGTTGCCTTAAATGTTTATGCTTATTTATGAATTTCTCTCCTATATTTTTATCCTTACTAAGCATCTGGGCTCACCCCTTACTGTGTTTTATTTTTCCCAGGATGTGAAGAAGAATTTTATGGTTGACTTGCAATGATAGGCTAAAGATATAAGTCTGTTCAAAAGGGGAAAAATGTTGTTGATGTTTTTATTTCATGATGTAATGTAAAACATATGAATATATCTAGTAATTCCAAGGATACACACCTGATCAGTTCAAGAAATGATTCCTGGTATCATTCCAATGTTATGTAATAATGCACTGACTCTAGGTAATAGGGGTCGAGGCGTTACATACGCAATACTGAGTTTCACTATAAAATGATATATTATTAAAATATTATATAAACTAGCTATTTTGAATAGTATCAACAACATTTTTAATAGTATATAACATTAGAATTCATCTTACACATGATATGGGAACAAAATCAATATTTTGGATAAAGAATAATTTTTCAAAAAAGATGATATTTTACCACTGTTTGATGTTGCACCCATTTTACATCTCGTTTTTCGACAATTTTATAAGTTTTATTTGACAATATAAACTTATTTTTTGGAAGCGGGACATAAAAATTTACTTTGGAAAAAAATTATATTTTTCTGATAACTTTCATATTTTGATGAATATTGAAAAAACTCTAAATTTTAATTGAAAATGACTTTTTTCATCGAAATAATCTATATGGTTAAAATATATTATTAAATGGTTTTAAAGGACAAATATAATATATCATTATATTTTAATAAAATGTAAGTCATTTTCATTGATTTTACATTGAATTCATATGTAAAAACATATCAATCTTTTGCAATGTTTGAAATAAAAACCAATTTTTTCGACAAGGGGATTAATTTTAAATTAATTACTGCAACATCTATTCATTGAATTTTGAAAAATGGATTCGATATTTTTAATCAGTAGGTCCAATTATGTTAATGTGCTACCTTTATTTTTAGGCATTTTGAATAGTACCATTTGTAATTATTTTTATTACGATAGTTAAAAGTAAATCAGGTAATTACGTGTAAAAATAATATTATTAAATTACCCTAAAACCTGCCAAAGTCCTATTGGATGAATAAAAGTCAACCTATATCACATATGGGTCAGAATATATTCATCTTATGGTCTATTTTCCCTGAAAATGATGTAATTATAATTAAAACAAATGAAAGCGACAACATGTCACTCCCTTATATCTTGTAAGTGTAATAATTTTAATTTAGTGATAAAATTAATAAAACTTCAAAAGTAAATATTAAATAGAAAAATAATTAAATTATCTACATCATGTGACTTTATTTATAATTGTTAGATATTAATTAATTATCCTTAAGGATTACACAATAGTGATGTAAAAATTATTTTATTAATAGGAATATCAAATAAATGGTTTTAAAATTTTTAAAAGAAATATCATATGAAATACTTAAAGTGATCCACGAGTTTTATAGGTTAACATGACATGTTTTGATTGTATTAAATATTATTTTTTGAATTTATCTTTTTTGAGGATATTATTTAAAGTATAATAAATGAATAGTGTCAAAATTAACACTATTGACATTTTATAAACATAACATTTTATTAAAATATTTAAAAATAATAAAAATATTAAAAAATTACAAATTTATAATTAAAATTTATAAAATTTATAAATTATCTATTTATGTTCAATTAACAACACATAAATAAATATTAATTACCATTAAATATTTAGAATGTTATTACCAAAACTAAAAATTAATATAATATCTAACTGTAAATTAAGAAGATAAGGTTTAAATTGACAAAATAAGTTTTTTGAAATTTATTAGTTTATTATATTACAACCCCGTGTCATCTAATCTTCTACTTTCGGACACTTTGGATGTTTTTGGGAATAGATTGATGTTATTATAAATTTATATTTTTGAGAGTTTCTTAAAGCAGACCTCTCTTCTCTAATAAATTTGCACCTCTTCTCTATCCTCTCCACTCAATTATAATCCTTAAAGATTGGCCAACCTCAAAAAATTTCACTTCTCAATTTCCTTAGTTATATTCTAGAGGTTATAGTATTCTCAAAAGACCAAATCTAGTTCCCTAAGAGGAAATTTAAGGGAGGCACATCGAGGAAGAGGTAATCTATTCTACCAATTCTTGAAAATTTAATTCCTCTAATACATCATATTCTTAATTTGTTTCATTATAAAGTATTAAAATTAGTATCACTCATATAATTATATGTTATTTTAAATATTAAATAAATCAATTTCACCTTCTGGCCATCATATGAAAAATAAAATCACCGTGCGTGCGTACGTACAACTTACCGTCTCCATGCCGTGGTGTAATCTTTTTTTTCACCACCACTTTTCTTGGATGGGTATAATGGTGTAAATAATAAGAATATAATATTATTATAACAAGATAGTAATTATGATATATTATAAATTATAAACATCAATTTCATTCAACAATTATGAGAATAATATTGTCGCTTATTTTTATGTATGGATTAACGTCTCCACGACGCAATGAAACTCATTCTCCACGTCAACAAATCAAGAATGATTATGAAGTATATATAATAAATAATCACAAAATATATTACATAATAATTATATAGGATTTATTTATATATATATGTGTCATTTACTTACTTCTATTAAACTCAATAAGGAAACGAAAACAGCGTTCAATCGTATGTACGGACTACCGTCTCTATGAACAGTGAAATCAATTTCATTTATCTATCTATAATATATATATATATAAGGAATATATATGATATTTAAATCATGTTTTTTGTTATGGATATAAGTAAATCATGATATAAGTAATAATATCAAGAATAACATATCCAAACACGTAAGATAAATAAAACGGTTATTACCCAAAATGTTACTTTAACATCGAATTGACAAATGAATGGGTAATATAAAGTCATAATAAAATCATATATGATATCATAAATATTATTATGGTTCTTTTAAAAGTTAATAATATGTTTAAACTCACTATATAGAAGTTTCATACACATACAGAATAAATCAGACCTAAGCTAAGGAATAATTTTGCAATCTCATTTTTATATGAGATTGTTCATATGTTAGTATTTTCTGGGGATATATTTTTCATCCATGTCCATGTTTTATAAAAATGTTTTCAAATTTTTTTTACTATTCTTCTATTTATTTTTAAATTCATTTCTACTCATTTTTGACTTTTACTACATGGTATGGAAGGAATATTTCTTTTGTTTAACTTACGAGGTAATTTTTGACTTTTCTGGTAAAAGTATGAGGATATGTTTTTTAACTTATACATAATGAATGTATTATTATGTATTCTTAATTCATTTTTCCATGAATCTTAACATACATAATTTCATGTTTATTTTCAAATAAATTCTTTTCTTTCAAAATTTCATGGGATTTTGAGAAAAGTAATCATTTTTAAAGAAGATATGATATTTTCCTAATGAATTATCTTCAAGTGTATTATCAAAATTATTTTAAATCTAAGATGAAATAAGGTTATGTTTTAATTCCTATTATTAATATTATTTGACTGTGTTTGTGATAAAATTATTATTTTTTATGAAGTCCATGTATCTTATATAGATTATGTTATAATGCCATGATATTTAAGAATCCCATTTATTTCATGGGTTATGCTATAATGAATGATTTATGTTTTTGTTGATAATGTAAGAATGATCTAATTATGAGATGGGTGGGACCTATATCTCCCTATAATTAATTGGGTAAATATTTATATCTCATGAGATAGAAATGACTGAAATGACAGGTAAATCCAGTTCAGTAATACATGGTAGGAACAACAAGTAGACCTTAGAAACAACGAATTGGCTAATATGGAAGTCATATTATGTGCTTAATTGTTTTCCACAATTCCATGTTTTATTCCCATGCTATATTATCATGATTAATTTTCCTTGATGATCTATGCCATACGTACTACTATGATTTATTTTATGACCCATGATTTTAATTTTTAAACTTTTTGTTCATGTTTTTACGTGAAAATGTATATGATTTGTTTTATTTTCTCCAAGTTTACCCCTAAAAAGAATTTATGCTCACCCATTTTATGTTTTATTTTCCCTAGGATATAAATAAAGGTTTTTGGTAGGAAAAAAAATTGGAATATATTTATGGGAGATGTAAAAGTTCTTTCACAATGTTAGAATATTGTGTTCCACGTTTCCGAAGGCACTAAACTAATACGGTCTTTGGGCATCTTTTTATGTTTTGTATTAAGTATTTAGAAAAATAAATTTAATGTCCATGTATGTTAAGCTAGGGTCTCTACATCTAGGGTCTTATTGATGCCTCAGATTGATCTATTATTATCATTAACAAAAATGATAGTGTTAACTGCAAACATTAGATGGGAGATACAATCAAAGTGATGTATATAAAGATAAGTCTAAATGGAACCTTCTAGAATTATTTTTTTAACGAATTAACTGAGGCTTTCTTGATAAAATATAAATAGGAATATTTATAAAATATCATCTTTCCATAAGACTCCATTGTATTTGAAAAAACACATTTTCTCCCTAAAAAATAAATATAAATCATTTTTGAGACGAAGCATATAAACAGATGCTCATAATACTGTGGTGAAAAGAAAATATCATTAATCACTTTTCCAAAAAAACTAAACTAGATTCTATCATATGATTTTTCCATATCTATTTTTATTAAAATGTTTCATCCAATAACCTTTGTGTTGATGTCGCACACCATATCTTGAGCATGGCCTATAGCATAGTGAGGGAGGTATAAAGATACCCTTCTCTTGATCATGCTATCCAAGAACATTAGCTTGATGTCTTACACCATTTATAGAGAATTTATGGGAATTTAATTTTCATGCCCATTGAAATGGGAATTTATTGTTAAGGGTAGTGGTGTTTTTTGTAATAATTTTGAAAAAAATATTATTTCCCATGTAGGACTTATAATTGTGATACTTTTTAAATTATAATTCATATTAAAAAATTGATTATTTTAAGTCTTTTAAATCATTCTACCAGAAATTAAGGTTATTTATTAAAATGGAAAAATGAAAAAAATCTATTTTTTATGTGATACTTTATATTTTTTTACATTGGAAAATTTTGTTTCTTGTTATGAAATTATCTATATTATTTTGGAAAGACTCATTTGTTTTATTAAGTTAATTACTATATGATTTAACCAATTTCATATTTATTAGGTCATTATTATATCATTATTATGAAATAAAACATGCATGACAGAAAAACCTAAATTTTTACTATTCACATAAAAAATTTTACATTAGTAAATTATCAAAAGATTTCCATTAAATTATTTTCACATGAATATTCATAAATTGAGATTATTTTTTTAAAAAAACTATTTTGAAAAATATGTAATTTTAATTATTAATATAAATATTATAGATTTTAACCATTATATCAAAATGTTCTTTGTCTAAAATATACTTATACTCTCTTTGATTTTCTAATTTGAATACTTATTTTATGGAATTCTAATATTTATATTTAGTTAATTAATAAATGTTAGGTAATATTTACATTTCATCATAATTTTTTATTTTCTTTGTTATGGTTCAAACGATTATATTATTATTCTAATGGTTTGTTTAATGTTTCTAATTGTCACGTTACTAATTTTATGTCCATGTTACTTTTCTAAATTTTTATATTGTTCTTATACTTCATATAAACACAATATAATTCCTTGAATCATCGTTAAATTCAATTTATCTTAGCATTCTAGATTATCCTTCTTCAAAATTAGCTTTCCATTACTAATTCTTATTTTGTTTTTTTATATTATTATTCATCTTGATGATAATTATTATATTTCAAAATGATCTAAATTTTCATATTCTAGAAATTTTATTTTAAATTTTATGAATATTATCTCAATCTAATATTTATAATTTGATAGGGTATATTTACACTTTTATGTTCCATATTAATGAAATAACATATTTTTTATATTATATGGTTCATGTGTCTTATCCTATATGATATTATAAAATAAGGTTATATGATTATTCAGAATAAAAATTCCATATATCAGATTCTAGGTTATTTCAAAAAACCACCAATTCAATTAAATGAAAATTAATTTTCACATATATAAATTAATTGAAGAATCAATCAATTACATATTTTTTTTAAATAAAATCATTTTAATTTAAAAATTACTATATATTTCAAATTTTTTATAAAATATCGCTTTCCTATTTCATAAATAATTATTTGAAAAATATGCTAAACAATTCACCGAAATATAAAAAAAATCAATTTAAAACCAGCAAACAACTTCATGAATGTTCACATATCATTATATAATTAAATAATCGAACATTAATCATTCAATGATGAAAACCCATGTTTCAAAACAATTATTAAATATATACCACACATTTAAAAAAATAATTAAACCTAAATAATTTATCTGTGATATTTAATTTTATATTTAAATTTCTCCAAGAATGATATGGACATATTTTTGGAAAAAACAATAAAATTATGACACCTCAAATTCCTCAACACATAACAAATTTTTTCATTAATAAAATAGTCTAACACACTCATTATAATGACAATAAAACTAAAGAATGAATCATTATAATGAATACAATGAAGTATATCAAAAAAAATCCTCCCAGAAATGAAACTTGCATAAATATATTATCACACATTAATAATGAAATATTTGAAACAAATCTAGTTTATATTATTAAAAGGGAAATGAAATCAAGAACTGATTAATGTAGTTGAGGAAATATCAGATATACTTCAATGTGAACCTTTAAAATTTATATTTTTATCCTTGGATGAAAAAAAGGCAACATAATTATTAACCCTTAACTAATTATAGTGATATATTAGTTCAGTATAACCCTATAAAGTTTTATGGCTAAGTCATTTAAAATTATAAATAATTTACATTTAAATAAATTAAGGTTATCCATAAAATTTTAGGAAAATAAAAATACCAATTTTACTCAACCAATGGATTAGGAGTTGATTTTATAAACTACTTAAATGTATAACTTAAAATTTTAATTTAGATCGCTAATAAATGATTCAATTTAGTCATTATAATAGACTACCAGATTTTAACAATAAATGAATTTTAAAAAGATTAATATAAAAATTTCAATTAAATAAATATATTGAGTAAATAAAATAGATAAACTCTATCAAATGATGAAAACTTTGTTAAATTTTAAGAAACATTTAAATATGTTGAGATTAAAAACTACTACTTTGGAAACATTTACTTTTTAAAAAACATTTTGATTATGTGGTCTATGAAATTTGATTCATCTTCTATAAGTGCCCTATAATCCATACATAAAACTAATCAGTTTCCAAAATATTAGATTCAAAGGGGATGGTACATTAAAAAAATTTCATTTTTAGTGAATATTCACTTTCTTGTAGTTAAATAACATTTTCAAGGGTTATAATAGATTTTAAATGTTAATTTTTATACCAGAACTAAATAGTCTCCTAGATTAATCATATCATTAAAAAAGAATTTCAACCACCATTTAGTATATATTTGAACACATATATGCATATATTTCAAATTCCAAACATTTTTGCTCATAAATTATTTCATTTTAACCATAAACAATATGAAATACCAATATTATTATATATAAATAATGTTAAAAAATGAAAACTATCACACAAATATTTACAAATTTATGATGAAAATAGATTTCAATTAAATGTATAATCATCTTTCAACATATTTAATTCTTTGATTTATCATAAAACATTCATATAAAGGAGATAAATCATATTCTAAGAATAAAAAAAATCTCCCCTAAAGTAAATGACCAGTAATTTGAATATAGTTGAATGGGTCATATAACATACTTGACATTTTTATTTCAAACTAGTTTAAATTTTTACCCAATAAAAATAGGAAAGAAAAACCATTAGGTTATAGTACTTAATATAAAATAATAACTAAATGAGAATAAATATCTATAAGGAATGTGAAGCTAAAGGCCCACATCTAACCATGTTGATCTCTACAACCCACTACTCAACTCTTTTAGGAATTTGAAATTTAATTTATTTGATCTTGTTTTAGTTCATGTAAAGATAGAACAAAAAAATAACTTTTATTTGAAATGTGAAGTGTGAATCAATGTATTCTCAGTCCAAAATATGTAAATTGTATTTATAAATTTCATGTTCATCTTCTTTTTAATCATTAGAAATATTTTAGAGGTGAGTTTTATTCATCTGATAACTCTAAAAAGTATTTTATATTGGTTGTAATCAATGTTATAATTTTTCAAGTAAATTTTTTAGAAAAAATTATTATAATTAATCAAAAACTACATGATTTTACACTTAATACCAAATAAAAGAAATATTATATGAAAAAAATAAGGTTTTACTAAAATGAAACATTGGTTTTAACATTTCTATATACACTAACTAATTTAATTTCCATGAAATAATTCAACAGCCAATCCTTGAGGTTTCCTTTCCAATTAATGATTAAACCTCCATACATTAATGAAAAATGGTCTCTTATAATCTATTACAAACTGAACAACACCATTAACCAACACTAGTGTAAATGTAAATTTTCTGGACATCTTTTACTAACCTTTCTAGAAAGAAGATTCAACATAGTAGTAATAAGTATCACTCTTTTCACATATTTAAATACTATATTTTTAATCATAAAATCATAAAAATATTATATTCTTTTCTTATAAATTCATTAATCTTCTTATTAATACATTTTAATTTTCTCACAAACAAATTGAATGGAATATGATATAAATTCGTTCATGAATGTAATATATGTATCTATATTGTATCCTCTGATAGAAGGATATTGTAAGGCATTGTTTGTTTCACTTATCATTCCATTCGTAGTTTATAAATGGCTATGTTGTGAATAATATAACATTTTCATCATTGAAGAGACCAAGTGATAGTTGTTATCACTTCAAAAAGTCTTCCATTTTAGTTATTATCATGAGAGATATATTTTATAATATTTAACACATTAAATATTGAGTCATGAAATTGTTTCATGAATTGGTCAAAGAATATACACATGCATTAGAATGCATGATTAAGTGAAACCCCACCAAAGTGGAATCCAGAATTGATTTAGAAAAGGCGTTCACCATGATATGGTGACTTTATGGAATCCTTCCACGTCCATGGTTGAAATAAACTCATCTTAAATATCTTTTTTATTACATATTTTTATTCATGAGGGTTTAACACTCTATGTAGGGAAAATAATCCCACTCAAGAATTAATTTATTGTGAAACATCTCGATACCTATAAATGATGGATATATTTTGGATACCACTAATGTGATCTTGATCAAAAATGGAAGAATATTATTGTTATATAAATAATTGATGAAAGGTTCACATTTAATGTTTCTTAATTTTATAGTACACATGGTTTTATATTTATAGAATGTTCATCTTAGATTGGGTTCCCATATTGACTTATATAAAATATAAAAAGAGTTCCTAGATCTGAAAAACCCAATATTGGTATTAGAGTCATTCCATGACTTTATATTCTTGAAATTATACTGCTAAATAATGGATTTTCAATCATATTACATTTCCTAATCCCTATCGTAAAATATAATGAATTTGTTTCTTCTGAATAATTGAATCATGGATTATGATATGGGGAAATCATAGCTAGGGATTGAGTAGAAATCTGGGATTAGAATTAATAGACGTGTATAACATCAAGTTATCATATTCAATGATATCATTGTAATGTGTCATTGAAAAAAAAGTATTTTATCACATTTAAGATATGTATTCATATCATTAAATATTATAGGAAACTATTACAAGATTATTGGGATATCTGTCATAAAATAAGAGGAATAGTTCTCATCATTGTTCTATTTTTTATATAATATAATTTCTTATTGATGATAAATAATATTGTTAATCATAATATAAGATATGAGATAGACTTTAGAATACAAATGTTAGAAAATATTATTTTCGGTTAAATTAAAATATAAATTGAATTATATATTTTATATTTTTTAAATAATAATAAAATGTATTTTGGGATTATTTATTCATTTATATAGTGTTTTTGAATTATTTAACTAAAGAGTGTTTATAATAATTTAAATAAATGTTAGAGAAATATTTATTAATAAATTTTTCAAAATATTATGATTTATTATGATAATACATTTTACCAATTCACATAGAATTACTTATGAATTTTAAATAAAGTGTTATTTAGAAATTGTAGGGTTAATTATAAGGCATCTAAAAATTAAAAATTAGGACTTAATATAATGTGTTTATATTTTATGGTAATGAATATTTCCTAACACCTAATTTGAATTGTTCAAATTAAGATTGTTGATTTAGATATTATTTAGATCATATCAAAAGTATCTTTAATGATTTATTTGATCAAGGTTTAAATAATTTTTAGTATTTGATATTTTGATTATGTTATTAGTTTACATAATACAAAATGAAATATAAAATGTTCATATTTCATATAATATTATATATTAAAATAGAAACTCCACATAATGAATAATATGACGGATTTTATATAGTGAAATTAATATAAGTTTCCCTTGATTGAGATTATGGAATGTCTATAGTGAAAATCTACGTTATATAGTGATTATAATTAACTTTTTTGTATAATTTTCTTTAAATGTTTATCTCATGTTTATATATATTAATTATTAATTAATTAAAATTTATTCACTACAATATTATTGTTATATATAAATTTTTTATTTTATTATTATATGTATGATTTAGTATAAATGATAAACTATTTCTCGATATTATCATACATGTATCTAAGGGGTAACTTGCTCGGTATAATAATGGATTTGGTTTTCATCACCCTTGAATTCAATTTATAATTAAGTTTGTCTTTTTGAATTTTTTTATTTAATGTAGTTTTTATATAATAGGTGTTATAGTTATGTTTAATTGAAATATCTCTTGAGTACAGTATCCATACAAAGATGAACATTGAGTCAAATATCCCACTATTTTTTATGAATATACCTTATTCTAGAAAAGAGATGTTAACTATTTGTGGATCTAGGAATACTCATGTGGGGATTGTAAATTCCATATAATTATAATATTTTAAATGATATTTTCATTAAATTTATGCATGTGATAAAATTGGATATATATAAATTTTTTTGACTTCCGTTTTTGGTGAGTAACATAAACATTGATCATACAACCAGTTGTGTCCTGAAAAAATTGGGTACCAGTAGATTATACTATGTAAGTAAAGAAAGAAATTGGTGACCCTAATAGGATTATATTACCATTATTATATTTTATTTGGGTTACAATTATTCAAGAGACTTTAATATTATTATGGTACTTAAGTGATAGAGTTGAGTTTATTCACATAATACACTGGGTAAAGAGTTTCCTAGACAACTATTCAATAGTAATATGTGATATTATTCGATGATACAGTATATCAATAAGTAAGTGAAAGGATAAATTCTATTTCAACCCCATGAATTGTGAAATGTGAATCTTATCCTACTAAGGCGTATTATCCTATTATAAAAGTGTCATGATTTTAGTGAAAGTACACAGAATAGAAGCCCTTATTAAATTATATTAAAACATGATACTCATCGGGTAAAAGATTTTATTTTAGATATATAGAATCATCATCAATAAACATAATGTTTAGGTTGGGCCTCAATAATGATAAGGTTAATATGAGAAGCTATTATGACTGGTAACTTTATAAATGTTCAAAAACAAAGAAGAAAGTTTGTCTGTTAGAATGAAATTGTCCTAAGTAAACTTATGTTGAAGTTGATCAACAAGTGAATCTAGAAGCCTATGAGAAGTATAAAATTATTCACCTTGGGTTTTAAAGGAATCATATTCAAAATAATCTAATGAATCTTAGTCTCATATAGTCAATATGATTGGTAATGTTAATGATACTCAATAAGTTTTAGTATTCTAAGGGCTTGGTGAGACTAAGGATTTCCAATAAGGCTTGTTATGGTTATGTAACATAACTTATATCATCTATGGAATTTATTTTAAAATAGGAATAAGTTCATGAGAAATTTACACTATTTTTCTTAATGTTCTTAGAATAGAAAAACTAGAAATGTGATGTACATGTTATGATGTTTTATTGAAGGTAATAGTGGGTAAAAGTGAAAACTATAAGATGAAAATATTTTTAAAGAGTCCAAAAATAATTCATAAAGTATCCAATCAATTCCATTAAAACATAAAAGTTTTATTAGGAAGAAGGGTAATAATTCTATGGTAAAGAATTTTGAAGATACATGAAAGGGTTTTAGAAACATCATTGAATTTCTATGTATGAATAAGTTTCATAGAAATTAATTCATTATTTTTAAGGGTACATTATACCAAATTTAAACCTTAAATTTTTTTATGTATTCTGGTGTCAAGAATTGAGGGAAGGATTGATCAAGCTTATAATTTTCATTTAGGCGATGGATCATATAGTTTATACATCAATGCTTTGAGTATAAGCAAGTTTATAAATATTATTTTTTTACACCCTAATATTTTAGGCTATTTTTAATTTCAAATAATTAAAATCTATTCAATGGATTTCCATAAATTCAACACGATATTTTAATGAACAACGATATTCTATTAAAATATTATTAGACACTTCTCACCTAGACAATACACTAGTAAATAAGAATAGGACAAAATAAATTATAAAAAAATATTGTCTCACATATCTACAAAATTAATCCATCAATTATAAATTGAAAACAAATGAATGTAAAAATAATTAGAATGAAAATTTAGTGTTTTGTGGAAAAATTTCCTTTGTTCATGTATTGTGTATTTGTTTAAATAAATTAAATCATTTATGATTGGTGAATGATTTTTCTGAAATGTGTAAATTATATATTCAATAAAATTTTTTAATGTTAATCTAATTTATTTCTATTCACGATATAAGAATATATATCTAGTTTTATAAAAGAAATTTATTTTTCTAAAAATTAGTTTTTGGTGCATTTTTCACACTTATTTTAAAATGAATTTCTACCACTTATATAAATTTAATATTGAATAGTGAATTAAGTTTTTATAATCATTTGGATAATTTTTTTAAATATGAAACATTTATTTTTGTATGATATGAATTGTAACCATAGTATATTTTTGTCACCCAAGTAGAGTTAAAGCGAGTAAAATAATGTTAAAATTTTTGGACGTGGATTTAAAATATCTATAAAACTATACTATTTCCAATTTTATGAGTTTATTTTGTCTAATTCCATTAACTTATCTAATATTTGTCCAATTTTTGTCTGTTTTATTTGATTATAACCTTTATATTAATTTATGAATGGAATGAATGCATAAGGTCAATCTCTTGAATTTAATATCACTAAAAATTTTATATAAGGATAAGAAGAGCGTAAGTTCAGATGTAAATTCTTATTTGAAAGATAAAGTAATAATTATATAATAGAAATTTATTTTTATATTTCATTTATTTAAAAATTACCTTAAATAATTATGCAACACCGAACAATATTTATTAAATTAATATAAAAATTAAATAAATGAAATTTAATATATTAAAAAAATTTAATTCGAGTGAATTATAAAATTCCATAATTTTTTCAATAATATAACTTATCATATATTATTTTAAGGTTTAAATTTAAGTTCCATTGTTTTATTATTGTTTTTTATGTTATATTTAATGAATAGTTTCAAAAATTGTCATTAAAGATATTTTAGGAAACTAATATTTAATGGAATTATTTTAATATCATAAATATATTGAAATGTGAAAATGTGGATAATATATTTTCTAAAATACCATGATTTTTCAATTTATAAGCCAATTTTCTCCATATAAGAAAAATTATAACTCTTTATTACAAAGAAAGTCTTTATCAAAGTTATGGATATAATCGGTTAACCAAGGGATTAATCAAAATGATAAGGATTAAATTTACACAACAGCCTATATAAGATTCATTGGTTTTAAATATTAATACCATATACTTTTTTCATTAAATATTGATCTTTTTGGAATCATCATTCTTGATAATGACTAAATTTTATTTTATTTTATTTTTTTATAATTCCAAGAGTGCCCCGCCGCTCACTTATAAAAGTGAACCTCTTCTCCTTTGTTCCTCACACCTTTTTAAAAGTCTATATCCAAAAATAAAATCTATAATACCTTCCTATATTCATTAAACACATTCAATAGCTTCTAGTATTTCCAAAATACCATCCCTTTAAGGCTTAATGTGTAAGCCTAAAGAGGGTTCTCAATGAAGAGGGATGATGCTTAACCGTGTGTTTTTATTTTATTTTTTCCTCAACATATTCTGAATCAATGTTATACATTATAATATAATTAATTAATTATATTAAATACACATACCTATTACTATAATTATTCAACAACCATTATACATCATATTTCCATTCTACAGAAAGTGAAACCATCTCTAATGTGTACGTACGGCTTTCCATCTCCACATAGCAGTGTCATTCGTTTTTCTTCGCTAATTTACATGGATTATTATAATGATGGATTTCATAAATATATATTTCATTTATATTATTATTATTATTATTATGTAAATAATAAATATTATTTACCATTATTTCATCCCTTCCATCGAATAATGGAAACAACATTCATGCATATGTACGGTCAATCATCTCCATGAACAGTGTGATTCATTTTTCTATATCTATTTTTTATAGATAAATATAAAAATATATATTTAATATAAATTATATTAATATCATGGATTACATTCTGTATATTATCAAACCATTATAAAATTAGAAATATTGATACTATCAAACCGAAACATGCATGAAAAATGAAGCATCTATAACTTGAAACAGTGATTTAAAGAAAATAAATATTAATAAACAAGTGCTAAAATCTTACAAGAATATAATATATCATATGGTATATATTATTATGATCCATTAATTCATTTATATTAAATAAATACTTTTTATAAATGATTTTCGAATGCATATACAGAATTATGAGATGTGAAGCACATGATTTATATTACAATCTAAATGTTTATTTGGATTACTAATGATTGTGTTTATAATTATGTAATTATATTTTATACCTCGTAATAAAATAAATTAAAAATTAAAAATTCTAGTTATTTATGGATATTACAAGTTTTCCTTTCATTTTACTCTATTTATGTACTTAATATATTGAAGTAATGTATTTCAATAAATACAAATTTATTTCCTTCTTCAGTTGAAAATTCATTCTATTCCATGTCCATGTTTTCAAAAAAACTAATAATTTTCTACTATTATATTATGATTTTTAATGTAAATTTTACTCATGTTTGAATTTTTCAAAATGTATTAAAAGGAATCTTAGTTTCATTTTATTAAATGCAATACCATTGACTTTTTAGAAAAAATATAAAAGGAATATTTATTTTAACAAACATGACCCTAACGGAATTTCCAACTATAATGATGGATTAATTCATTAAAAATTCCTTTACAAATACCCAATTTTATTTTGAAAGAAAATAATTTCCTTAATATTTATGAAATTTTTTGATTTTAAATAATTTAATTCATATATAAAAGGGTATTTTTATCATTCATTATTTCAAATGTTCTTTGAAAAGAATTTTTCAACCATGATAACATCCTTTGATGTTACCTAAAATTAACTAGGGATATGATACAATGATAGAATAATTTTTAGTTTTCAATATAGTATATGTTTATGTTTAAAAGATATTTTTGAAACATGTTCAGTTTCAATGGGTTTTTCTATGCTAAATTGATTAAATTTTGATGAACCCCATTTCATTTCCATGGGTGATAAATTGAAGAAATGTTAACGAAACATGTTTCCTTTATTTGGGTTATGATAAAATAAAATTTTTATGTTACCTATTAATTGATCAAGATTTATGATATGATGGATTTTTTATGATCTTGTGATAGAAATATGTATAATTTTCATTATATGATTAGTGGGACCAATATTATAAACCACCTAAATGAATTAGGTACTGATGGATATATCATGAGAGAAATAGGATTGGAATGAGGAGTGAACACAAATTAGTAAGATTATTTTTCCACAATGATAATCTTGGGAGTTATACTTTACTAATATGAAAGATTGGGTATAGAATCTAATCCAGTGTGATAGTCATGGTAGTGATCCTTGACTACTAAGGAAATGATTTTCTACACTTATGTGTATACCAAAAATCTATTTCTTATGTCAATGTTTTGATTTAATCGATCATGTTATTTGATTAAATTATGATTCCTTTATTATAAATGGTTATTTTGTATTCCAGTAATCAATATTATGATCTTTGATATGCAAGGTGTATTTATCAAATGTTAATCCCATGTTTTCTTTCCCTTAAACTTCTGTTGTGGTTATGTAGTTATTAATATCTCCCTTATTTACCCTTATTGAGAATCATAGCTCTACAATTGTTATGTTTCCTTTCCCAGGTTATAATGAAAGTAATTAAGTATGATATGTATAAGAATTCTGTTAGTTATGAAGAACATAGTGGGAGATTATGTAGTTTACTTATTAGTACGTTTTTAAGTATTTGTATTTCTAAATACATTAGACCTATTATATTCTAGCTTATATCATAATGTTAAGCATTGGTACATCATATATTAATATATAATATCAATGTTTTAAGTGTATGGGCCACTATAATTTTGGATATAAATAAAGTATTTCTATAAGTTTCTCATTTATCTTATATGATAAGAAATTTTTTTGGTTCATAAATATTTTTTATAAAAAATATAATATAATGAATTTTATATATATTAATTAAGGTTCATCATATGCTAATTTTTTTTAAAATAATAAAGTGATTAAAATACATTATCCATGTCAAAAAAATTATATTGATATTTGTTAAAATAAGATTGAATGTGTGATCACTACCCATAAATTGTATATTTTAAATAATCAAGTCCTTAATTAGATGAAATTCCTCCAAAAAATAATAATACAATATATGATATGTAAACAATAGTTTATTGGTTAAAAATTTATACTAAAAATAAATAAATGTAATTTTAAAATAAAAAATACTAATTTCTGCATCATAGAATAATTTTCCTAGAAAGATATATTGTTTAGGAGTCTATTAGTGGTATATTTTAACATAAAAAAGGTCAAATATAATAAATTGAAAATTATTATTATAAAATATATTGATTTTACTGAAAATAATAGTGTTTCATATGTATGATAGTAAAGGTAAATTAAAATAGTTACATTTAGTTATCATAATAAGGTTAATATCACAATTTCCCAAAGGATTATGTATGACAAAATAAAAATTTCATTTTATTTAATATCCTAAAATATGATTAGTCTATGATATTTAAAATAATGTAAATATTTACCTATAAAGTGAATTTTGATTTATCCTAAAGGGGTTTAGGATATTTTTGTGGGTAATAATGTAAATTATTACATTATTTCAAGGAAATATTATATAAAAAGGGTTACAAGGATGATTATGTTAAAAATGGAAAGATATTTAAGTGGATAAAAAAGATTCATTGTAATATTGGATTTTTTAGACTTAAAGAGTTTAAATATATTCAAATATTTAATTATTCGGTGCATGATTAATAAATCTAATGATTATTTTAATTTTATTTCTGTATAGATGTTACTCACTAAAAGGTTTAGTGGAATGGTTTTACATGATGGTCCCATAGATATTTGGTTTAAATTATATATATATATATATATTTATAGGTGCAATGAGTTAACAGGACCCAATAAAGTACAATAAACACAAGAACTATGTTGAAACACATCAAATATGATATCAAATATAGGTTCTTATATTGGGTTTTGTTACGTATTCTTAAAAGTTTTAAGAATATAAAATTTATCATATAAAATTAAAACTACACTTTTTCATTTTTTCACATTGGCTAAATTTATGTATATATTGATATAAATTTTTTAAATTGTGGTGATAATTGACCTATCAATGTATGACTATGAGTTGTCTATTATTGATTTCATCATTGAGTATTATAGTATTTTTTGGGACGTAATGGATATCATGAGTAGGAATATCGTATATGGATACATAATATGTTCATTAGTAACAAAAATTGTGATTCAACTATATTACCTCCTATGTATACAACATAGATATTCATAGAAAATTTCTTTGGTTTACTAGTAATGTATTAATAATATTTGGATTCCACACTACCTGAGGTCGATAAGATTCCAAACATGATAACCATCATATTATGGTAATGTTATTATGTAATCCTTTAGTCATAGATAATAATTATGGTTAGGTTAATGACTATTATATCATCAGTTGGAGATCAACAATGTTGGGATTTTTCATCTCATATGATTTGATTATCTATTCAGATAAGGGATATGTGAGATCTTGTTAGTTACCTTTATAGATTTACTATAATTTATTAATTTCTAGAGTATTCTCTTTTCAAACATTTATTTATCATGATATTCATTTTTTCAATGATAAAAATGGCCCACAATATCACACTTTGTTGTCGGCTAAGTAGGGATTGAGTTTCACTAAGATAGATGCTTCAAAAGTGTTTTTTATTTTTTCCAAATTAGTTTTGGATAGGTATTCATATGGTGCTATACATGGTAAATTTTATTAAAACAATATAAAATTATTTTTGAGATAAATTCCAATGAATTTTGGATATGATTTCAAAAGTTATTTGATATGATACTACATGAGTAAAAATGGTGCTTTTGTATTTTTGGATTTAGTTAAAGTGGGAGATTAAAGTATATATTCCCTATAAATATTTGTACATGAGATTCATATGGTTGTATTATATCTTATGATATAAGTATATATTAATTCATTTTTTGTTTCACTGCTAATCCATGTTATAGTGTACGACTATCCATATAATAAGGAATATACAATTTTGAACATTTGGTTGTTTTGGATGATATTTTTATCATTAAAAGAATTATTTTACATTTTGTATCATTACATAATATATATTTCATAAAATTTATTTCATATTACTTGTATTCATGAAAGGGGTACAAGAATTGGTGTATGAATTTAATCATGAATTATAACACATGAGTAAAAACAATCTCACCTATCCTTGAATCATTCATAAAAGGAGTTCACTGTGGGATAGGGAGTGTAGGAAAACCTACCCCAACATCAGATGAAACTCCCTTATCTCAAATATCATTTCTCCTATCACCATTACATCATGATTTTCTGGCATTATTTGGATAATATATAGTCTCACTCGAGTATTGAGTGATTCAATAGCCATTGGTATCTCAAGAGAAGGGACATATTTTGTCTACCTCTACTATGATATTTATCAAATATAGATGAATATTGATACTTATTCATCAATTGGTACAAGGTAAACATTTATAGTTTCTTAATTTTATAGCATAAAAGGCTTAGTAATTTTATTATGTTTATCTTGTATTTACATTATATACTTACTTAATCTATGTTTAAAAATTATTATTAGATTTTAGGAAACATATCAGATAGATCTAATAGTATACATTCACTAGAACCTTTAATGGTAAAATTCAGAACATTAACTACATAAAATATTTTTTTAAATTACATTGAATGATGAAATTATTTTCAACAGTAAATATAGTAAGGAGACACCAAAATAATTGTCTTAAATAATGTTTTATAAGCCTATAACACTTTTTATAGATATATTTCCTAATATTTAATATGTAAACTATACATGTTATCTTATACCATAGAGTGTGTTATAGGTATATTGTATATTTTAATATTTATAGTAAAAAAGGTAAGCTATTTTCCTTAGAAAATCATATTGTCAGCTACGATAGGGTGATATTGTATCCAATTCCTAGTCCATATTTTCAGATCATATTATAAGTTTTATATCATATCAAATCAGTTTATATGATACATAAACCAGCTTTATAATAAAGTAATGGAAGTAAAATGTTAATTGTTGTCATTAAAGAATCTTTCACCAATGACTACTACTGATTATAAATTTTTAAACATTTAAACATTGTGGAGAACATATTTATCCAAGGAGATCTATTATTTTATCCATTTCGATTTCCAAATGTGTTTTCCAATGTAAAAATAAATTCTTGGGAGCCTCAATGATAATCCCTGAGGCCTATGTAAGGAGAAAGATACCATTGTGATGTGTGTAATTAATTATTATAATCCTTTCCCATGTATTCATAGAAAATTATCCAATATCTCTATTATTTCTCAATCCATTTCATTTGAGATACACTAGTATATAATTGTTTCAAGGATAAGAACTCCCAAGAACTGAGTGATTCATTTTATCCATGGATATATCTTTTAGGGAAGATTCATTGATTATTTCATACTGATATTTATCAACCATCATGGTGGAATAAGGAATCTTGGTCATCATCCGAGAAATCTAACCATTCATCACTTACTTTATACATGGGTTCTACTTTTTATATAATAGTAATCATGGGTAGATTTTTATTTCTAATAACTTCTTAAACAGTAAATAGGTATTATTTATTCCTTATAAACCATTCATTGGTATCATATATTTTATATTCTTTGTTATTTTCAAAATATTTTTTAAAATAAATAAGAAATATATATATTAATATTTTCATTTAATATGATATAGATTTATTTCTGAGAATTGGATACCATTTTACAATCGGATAGATTATCACATATAATGATATAAAAAATTATATTTATGGATGGATTTATGACATGAGATTTTTTAAGCTATGATGTGGTAATGTAATGTCATATGATACATTATTGAGGATAATATAGTGTAAATAATTTGTTTTTAATTATAATTTAGGTTATGATATATATTATTATAATTAATTCCATTATATATTATGATCATAGAATATGGATTTGTATCTATAAGGAAATATCATGAATTTTCTAATCTATGATAGAAAACCTGCTACATAATGTATAGGGATATTGTAAAATATGATAGATAGTTTAGGTTTATCTATCACAGACTATAAAACACTTGCTGTAACATGGGTTTATGTATCACAATATATGATATTGGTTGTACTTCGATTATATTGAAGTAAAATTTACTATCAATCATATTTTCTATTATTGTTAATGTAATCCTAAAAAGGTAATAACTTGGGTCATGGATTGTGTATCCACATAAGGAATGAAGATGATTTGCTACAATAATGAATACATGGAAACGAATATTACATCATATAATAGGATCACTAGTCCTCAAGCTAAGAAAATTACAAAGGATATACTGTATTGTATGTAAAAATTGGTTTTTTAGAAGATGTTGGCTAGTATAGAGATTCTAATATAGATAAATTAGAGGAAAATACATCCCTGATTTACCCTATATGATGGCTAGTGTTCTTAGTATTTTAACACTTTTGGGAAATGATCTGAGAAGGATGGATTTGAATTGGAACAACCTTAATGTCATTTGAATAATTATGTATTTTACATGTCTTTGGGAATGTTTTGAATTTTGGGACTATAAGTATGAATTATATAATGAGTAAAGATGATCCACTAATTTATGTAAAAAACATCATGTCTTTTGTTTGTATTAGTCCCCCTTTATGTAAACATCACCCATATGTATAGGAATACATCCATATCTATATGAGAATCATCCAATATATATAAGTAGGATGCTTTAATGTGAATAAGGATGAGTTTTTGAGTTGTGTAATCCTGAATTATACTCAATGTAAACATTATCTGGGCATTGTGTGAGGATTATTGTTTCTCTATCTAAATATTAGAAGAATATTTCCATGGATGTGTCAGTCTGGCATTATGATTATCTGACTATATATGTACAATATTAAACCTATATTGGAATGAATCCATAGATGTTTAACAATGATTTAATCAATTTTAGGATGAATTTTTTCTATGTAACCATCATGCCAAAGATAAATTTAGGGATCCCTATAGACTAAAATCATTTTTATAGATTAAAAAATATGAAGATAAAATTATTTTTAAGGATTCTAAATTAGTTATATATGGTAATAAACATCATAAACATCAAATTGGGTTTGTGATTCAATAAAAAGAATTGTGTTATGATATTATCCAAGTATGAAGAAAAATATTAAATAATATCTAAAAATGGAGTTCCCTATAGTGTAAATTCTAATTAAAAAATATTTTTGATGACACAAGTGTAACGAATTAATATTTCAAATATCCTGAAGAAATTTTAATACATGATCCAAATTTTATATAAAAAAGGTTGATAATATTAAAATTTGAAGAATATGAGAAGATAGATGTTAAATTTATTTATTTTCATGAATAATGACAACATTTAATGTTTCAAAGATTAATTTGTAATCCAATACTTATGTAATTGGGAAAAATTATAGGAATATTAGTATAAAGAAAAGATACTACTTGTGTGTATAGATTTTACTGGAAGCGTTACCAATTTCTTGTTTTATAACTCAATATAAATGTGAGAAGATATGCATGGTGTGCTATTATATATTATACATATTTGAATAAATATTTAATTATAGGTGTTTAATTTTGATTTTGATGTACAATAAAGCTAATCCTTTAGGAGATTTATTGGAATACCTATTTGGCGATGTTGAAGAAGATATAAAAAAATGGGGTTCTTCTGGTATTTTTTTAATGATAGCCATGTCTTCCAAAAAAATAGATATTTCGAAATCATGTGTTTATATATGGAAGTCAATTTAATCATCTTGAACAAATTTTCAATCCATTAAAAATTTAGAAGACCCCAAAAAATTATATACTTCTGTTTACTGCAATGAGAACTGTAACTAAAATGAATAAAAATATAATAATATTTTGTTGAGTTGGCCAATTGAAAAAGACATCACCCATGAAAAATAATATTAAATTTATTGAGAGAGAAATATTTATCAAGAGTAGAATAATTAAGCTAGTTTAAATGAAGAAGATGATCTATTATGGAAGAAGAATATTGAAAACTCCCTATATGTAGTATTAAATAAAAATAGAGAAGGAGAAATGATACTAGACCAAGTGATTAAGACCTACTATGAATCAAAGAATCTGGGTGAGTTGACTTGTTTCAACTAAACCGATACAACTAGGGAATAATAAGGGAGAGAATAATTAGTGAGTTGTACTTGTGCATTGTTTTAGTTTTTTTATTTTTGAGAACAGTTCAATAATTTAAAATTAAGATTACAATTTCTAGGAAAGTATTTAATGGGTTTTATTATTTATTCTAATTTGAGTGAAATCCAATAGACAAGTTCTATAATAAAGTAAGATGTTTTGTATAAAACATATTTATATTTTTATGTGTATTTTTTAAGACTATTTCTTAATAAAATCCACTTTTCCATTGAGGATTCCGATCAGTTTTGAGGGTGGAGAGACATCCTTGTATAGTATGAGGTTGTATTTTAAGTGGTGGGGAAATCAAAAAATGACCGAATGGTGTGATATCATTTTGAAGAATGTGGGATCAAGGCTATCTATCCCCTCACCTATATAATATATTAAAGGAACAAAACAAATATAATATAGTGAACACTTAACTACATAATATAGAAATACTAGTTTTGGGATAATCCCTATCCATCCCACTATAATTTATAATATTATTATCATGAAAGTGTTAATGTCTCAATAAGAGTTGAACATGGAATGAAGTTGGTTTCACACATTGGGGTAGAACAAAGTAAATAACATGTGTAAATTATTAATTTATGTATATTCACTTCATATAGGTATATTCCATTATAAATTAATATAGTTCCAAATATATCCCAACTTTTGGTAGAGGTTTAAACCTAAAGGAAGTTTATACACAACTAGACGAATTGGTTTTTTGGTAAATGAAATTTACCAAACATCATTCACCCATCCTCCATGTGTGTTTACATAGATCTTGTAGCATTAAAAAGTACTAACAATGCCAATATCCAATTGATCAGATGTAGAGTTATAAATTTTTTTTATCAAGGTATAAGGTTCACATAAATTCGGAAAATTTTTCTTGCAAAATTTTTTATAAGACATCACAAAGACTATATATGAAATTAATGAAACTAATTTGAATATATCATTATTCAACCCTATCGATATAAACATAGAGGTTTCAAAATATACCTTACAATATACTATTATGAAATAGAAAAATTAGTCGAATGTTCCATCAAAAGAGAATGAGGGACAACCACAATATAAATTTTATCGAGGTGGTATTTTTCATAGTAAACAAATTGATCATGATTTCACTAGTCATAAAAGCTCTAACAATAAATAATAAAAAATTTATGAGTCACATAGAGGGTTTTATTCTGAAACTAAAGATCATTTAAAGAAGGCCACACTTGACCTTTTCACAAATATATTCTCTTTTATTAAAGGATTAATTCCTGAAAATTCACAACTAGAACGAGATTCTGATGTAATGGAAGATGAATTGGACCAAAAGGTGAGTAATTTCAACACAATCACCAAAGTAGTGAAGAAAAAGAATGAATTTTTAACTCTTTCAATAAAAGAGTTTCCTTTAGTGGTTTCCTTTCACCTTCTGTGTGGTATCTCCTCTCCCTATCGCGGGGTCTAGGGTTTCCCTTTGGCCTTATTTCCCCTTCCCCCTCCGTCCTGACTCAGTCTCAATATGATCTTTCTATGGATCATTTTGGCGTAGGTGTGTATTGGTGATGGCGCGACATAGTGGGGTTACGACATGGTTTGAAATTTTCTATAGCTTCATTCGCAGTGAGGACGTGACTCAGCAGTGCACTGGCTTCTCACCTTGATTCGGTGCGGCTCATCCCTTTCATCGTTGTCGGCTCATCGTGTGGCATAGATAGGAACAGCTCAGACCTTGTGGAGAGGACATGGTGCGGAGTGTATCCGGATTCTTGGGTTGGTCTGGCACGACCATGCATTGTCTCTGGGATTCTTCTAGTGTGGTTCATCAATGAATCTAGTTGGGATCAGAGGGGGGAAGTCCTGGATTGGGTATATTTTGTTAGTTTTTGAAGGTTTCATGTTTTGGGGTTTCTGGTGTTATGTTTGTTTGGATGTGAATTTTTTGATCTGTAGGTTTTTTTGGATCGATTCGTTGGTTCTTCGTTGTTCCACATTTGATTACTGTGGTTTGTTTGATTTGGTACTCAGTGGGGGGGAATTTGTGGTTCTGGTCCGAGCGATTCCAAGGCCTGAGTAGCATTTCTAGTTCGGATTGGCCCAGGTCCCGACATCGGTGACGTTCCCTCAGTGCGGTATTGATCCATCCAGTCATGGGTGAAGATGGCTCAGCTTCACGTCCCTTGGATTTTCTTCCAGGGTTATGTGGTTATAGTGGTGGTGGGTGTCACATGGACCGTGGTGGGGATCATTTGGGATGATCATTGTTAGAAGTGAAAGAAAGGGGTTTGTTGTCTATGAAAGTTTGATGTGTGACTTTATGTTGGTGATTGAATTGAAGTCATACGGTTCGTGGTTTGAGAAACTTTTCAAGCATTTCTACTATAAGGGGATACATCTAATGAGGTTAAGAGCATGATTTTTCACCTGGTCCTTACATTCGGATTCATTTTTTTGAGAGGGTATTTCATTTCCATGAGATCCACGCCCTTTCTTCCTGCATGGGAAAGCTTGGCATGCATCCATGAGAAGGTGTAAGCTAGGATAATTGTTTTTTATGCTGAGTTTGGTATTTTCTTTCATGTCTTTAATGGTTGTCTTGAACAAGACCTCTTGGGTAGTGGAGACATTATTGATCCTTATATCTTTTATTTCATTTTGTCTTCCCTTTTCCATAAAAGGAGATTTATGCCTATAATAAAAAAAATTAATTTTCAATTACTCAATAAAAGAGTTTAATTTATTGATGAATAATTGAAATTATTTGGTACTGAAAATGTTATGTTTAAGATTTTTACTGATGAATTATTTAATACATTTCAAAATCTAGAAAAATTTCAATCAATATAAAAAAATTTCAATTACAAATCATGTCAAAAACCATGAGGGGTCTTAACTGTAACAACCCGAATCCGGAGCCCCTCCACTGATGCCCTATACCTGGTTCGCCACATGACCTCAAGCGCGTTTCCCCAAACACCAGAGGATGCCAACTAGCAGAGAGGGCCTTGGTGAGTCGGTGGGGAAACTATGCCCTCATTCGGTAAAGTATATAGTAGAAGAACAACTAGACACAATTGCGGAAAAAATAACAGTATATAACAACTGAACTGAACAGTGGAAGCAATGTATAAAATAATAATGATGCAACATGGTACATATGTCTATGGAAAGCAGTAAAAAAACCAACGTGTAGAAGTACAAATAAAAAACAAAGTGCAAATGAAAACAAGGTAACTCCTCAGTATCGCAAGGCTCGGCTTGGTCCCAGGCTCTCTAGCTCCACAACAATCAAGAACCTGAAGTAGAAGGGCGCTTTCCCTTATCTATACCTGCAACAATATATTTTTCTTGGGCCCAAAAGCATGACCCAAAGAGGGTGTGAGATACAATCCCAGTAGGCAATCACCCAAATATCTGTGCCTAATAGTCAATGAATACAAGGAAAGTAAAAGTGTAGGAAGCAGTAAACAAAAAAACACACATCAGCTACTATCCATAGTTCTAGCATATAAAGTGCACAAGTAAATAACCAAAAACAGGTACCAAACAGGTAACCCTCTGGGTAGCTCTCACAACCTAACCCCTATGGTTCAACCTACAAGTACTAGCAACCCTCTAGGAGGCACACACAGTCTCACCCCACTGGTTCAGCTAAGAGTATACTCTCTGAGGAAGAACTCACTATCAATTCCCCCTATAGTCTCATATCGTGCTAAAGGCTCTCTAGGGAAGCACTCAACGTCTCATTCTCCTTGTGGCCCGCGTCGAGGAACTACAGTCTCTCTGAGGAATCACTCATCGTCAATTCCCCATGTGGTCTCGCATCATATTAAAAGATACTCGAGAGAAGACCTTACGTCTATTCTCCATGTGGTCTACTACACTAGGTTCTCACAGTCCTGTGTGAAACTAACATTCTCAGCACATGTGTATCGTCCATGTAAACCTCAATAACTACTTCGATATCAATCTAAGGCTCAACAGCATAACAAAGCACCATTTCCACTATCCGACAACAAGGCATGGAAACCAGCAAAATGTCAAACATGGAAAACAAGCATGGAAAAAATCCAGAGTACAGTAAAAACTACCATATTCACAAGCAATTACATCTACTCAAGCAATCATGAAAAGTAGGCAAACAATAGGGGTAAAACAGGAAACACACAATACCCATTTCAAGGGTATTGGTGGAATTTTCACAAAATACTCATTGACATTCTATAGAAAGGCACAAACCACCTACATTGATGCTAGGGCATCAATATAATTGAACCACGACGACTGATTCTCCCTAGAACGTCATAGATCTGAGAAAAATCACAAAACGATCAACCATAGATAACTTGAGATGGAGGATGAATTGGAAAACATTGCTCAAGCAGAAGGGAGAACTCACTATTGTGCTTCCAACACAATTGACCATGCTCAAATCAGAGAAAGGACGGAGAGGCAGGGGCTCAGGGAAGATCAGGTCATATGGGTCGCTCTCGGACGAATAACCTGGAGAAGGGGTGTGTTCTGTCCATCAGGCACGACCCTGGTGCGTTTAATGGAAAAAAAAGTACACGACATTTTATTTCCTAGTACACGGTGTGTACTAGGTTTTTCCGTACTCTGCCAGAAATGGCCTCCACGTCACCCCTACACACCGTGTGTG
The DNA here is from genome assembly GCA_963277665.1 of Viscum album. Classification (NCBI taxonomy): domain Eukaryota; kingdom Viridiplantae; phylum Streptophyta; class Magnoliopsida; order Santalales; family Viscaceae; genus Viscum; species Viscum album. The sequence goes on along the minus strand of OY728138.1, from coordinate 122,238,981 downwards.
TGGCCCGGGCATGGCCAGCACACGACTTCGAGCCAAAGAAGATTACACGGTGTGTACTCAGAAAGTACACAGTGTGTACTTCGAAATTTTCTAGAAACTCCATTTTTCATAAAAACTCCAGAAAAAGGAAAGGTGTACCTGAAACGAAGATCTGGGTTCTTAAAAACTTCTCCCATTAACGAAATTCATCCCTGAATTTCCCTAGCGAGGCATAGAAGAAGAAACCCCAAACAGCTCGGGCCACAGCGATCGTACATCGGCCTCCCTCTCCCAGGTCTCGTCCTGTACTCGCCCATTCTGCCATAGCACCCATACAAGAGGGACAAACCACCCACGGAAAACCTTCATAATGCGATCGACAATCCGGATGGGATGCTCCTCAAATGATGCATCCTCTTCGAGCTCAACTTCCTCAGGCTGAATGACATGAGACGGATCTGAAAAGTAACGTCGGAGCTGAGATATGTGGACGACGACGTGCATGTCCCGATACCTCTGAGTTAACTGCAGCCTATAAGAAACCGGCCCAACTCTCTCCAACACCTCAAACGGCCTGATGTACCACAGTGAAAGCTTACCCTTTCTCTAAATCCTCTTGTGTCCCAACCTCAGTGCGACACACGGGAAAACCTGATCCCCGACCTCGAACTCCAGAGGTTGTCTCTGCTGGTCAGCATAAGACTTCTGCCAAGACTGTGATGTAACCATCCTCTTCCGAATCAGTTCTATTTTCTCTGAAGTCTCCTGAACAAGATGAGGTTCCAGTAAGGCTGCCTCTCCTACCTCCAGCCAGTATAAGGGTGATAAGTATGGCCTACCATACAGAGCCTCATAAGGTGGAATCTAAATAGTCACCTGAAAACTATTGTTGTAGGTGAACTCCACAAGAGGGATATCCTTCTCTTAGGAACCACCTAAGTCCATAATGAAAGCTCTCAACATTTCCTCTAGAACCTGGATTATACACTCGGACTTTCCATTAGTCTAGAGATGGTATGTTGTACTCAAAAGTACCTGTGTACCCAAACCTTCTGAAGTCCCTACCAGAAATGAGAGGTAAAGCCCGTATCTCTGTCTGAAAAAATGGAGTGTGGAAATCCATGTAGACGAATGATCTCTCTGATGTACAGTCCTCCCAGATCATCAACACTGAAGGTATCCTTGATCAGAAATAAGTGAGAAACCTTCTTAAGTCTGTCGACGACAACCCAAATAGCATCGTTCCCTCAAGGCGACCTCGGCAACCTGGTCACGAAGTCCATCTCAACATCGTTCCACTTCAACTTCGGAATGGGTAACTGCTACAAAAGGCATGCTGGTTGCTGATGCTCCGCCTTCACCTGTGACAAGTAGAGCATCTCATGAAAAATCCAGCAACATCTTTCTTCATACCTAGCCACCAGTACTGGCGATGAAGATCTTGATACATCTTGGTGATGCCAGGATGAACTGCCCAAACTGAGGAATGAAAATCTCACATCAGCTCCTCATGTATGTCTGTCGGCACCCATACACGTTCCTGGAAACGCAAGATCTTATCCTCTCCCACTCTCCATCCAGGAAGAGGGTCCTCTCCTGACACACTCTCCCGTAGGACTAAGCCTTATGAGTCTAATAGTTTCCTCATCCGTACCTGATCAAGTAGTATAGAGGTAACATCTACAGAAGATAGGGAAGTCTGTCACTGTCTGTCTTGCACCACCAGATGCATATCAGAGAGCATAGCCATAAGCTTCTACTCACTTCTGGCCCCTGGAACTACCTGAATCTGAGTTCTCCTGCTCAACACATCTGCCACTGCGTTTCCCTTCCCCAGCATATAGGCAAGCTCGAAATCAAAAGGCTGAAGATACTCGACCCACGTGCGCTGCCTCAGATTCAGATCACGCTGAGTGAATATGTACTTGAGACTCTTGTGGTCAGTGAAAATCATAAAGAGCTCTCCCAGCAGGTAATTTCTCTAATAATGTAAGGCATGAACAACAGTTGCAAACTCTAGATCTTACGTAGGGTAGTTCCTCTCATGTGGCCTCATTTTCTGAGACCCGTACGCGACGACTCCATCTCCATGCATAAGCACAACACCTTGTACGATACTCGAAGCGTCACAATAGACTGTATAGATCTTGCCTGGCTCTGGAAAGACTAGTATCGGTGCTGACGTCAACCTTCCCTTTAGCTTCTGAAAGGCTGACTCACAAGAATCTGACCATAAGAACTTTGTCCCCTTCTTGGTCAGACCTGTCAAAGGTGCTTCTAGGTGTGAGAATTCCTGAATGAAGTGTCCGTAGTATCCAACCAGCACTAGGAAACTCCGTACCTCAAAAACGTTCTTCGGCTGATCCCAAGAGACTACAGATCTCTCTTTCTCTAGGTCCACAGATACTCCTTCCTCTAAGATGACGTGACCGAAGAAGTGAATCTGATCCATCCAAAAGTGGCACTTCGAGAGTTTAGCATAAATCTGATGCTCTCTCAATGTACTCATAACGATCTCAAGATGTGTGGCATGGTCGTGTCGAGTGTGAGAGTACACCGAGATATTGTCCACGAAGACCACGATGAAGGAGTCCAAGTAAGGATGGAACACTCGGTTCCTCAGTTCCATGAAAACTGCAGGCGCGTTCATGATACCGAATGGCAAGACTGTATACTCGTATAAACCATACCTGCTCTTGAAGGTTTTCAGAGATATATCGGATGGTCTGACGCACAAATGATGATAATCGGACCTCAAGTCGATCTTCGATAACACCCGGGATCCTCGAAGCTGATCAAAGAGGTCATCGATCTTTGGTAATGGATATCAGTTCTTGACCGTCAACTGGTTCAGCTTTCGATAATCCACGAAAAGCGGAAGGGTACTGTCTTCCTTCATCGCAAACAGGACAGGCGAACCCCAATAAGAAGTACTGGGTTAGATGAACCCCTTTTCCTAAACATCCTCCATCTTCTTCTTGAGCTCCTTCAACTCAGTTGTAGCCATCATATAAGGAGGAATGGACACCGGTGCTGCTCCAGGTACGAGATCAATAGAAAATTCTACCTCACGATCTGGAGGCAAACTCGAAAAGTCTTCTGGAAAGACGTCCCTGAAACGATCCACCACTGGGGGAAAGTCCAACTGCGAAGTCCCCTAATCATCCAGATAAAGACTAGAAATCGGGGCTACCACCCCTCCTAAGCCATGAATCTCGTTTCTTGCTCGACTCGCCTGAACATCCCATTCGCCTCTATGAGGAAAAGATTCACCCTCTAGTGAAACGAAACTCACTCTGCAGAGATAAAAGTCGACTACTACCTGGAAAGGAACCAACCAGTCCATCCTGTTGATGACATCATAGCCTATTATCTCTAGGACATAGAGGTCCCATGAGAAACGATACCCTGCATCCTCAAGAGGTCACTCTCTACACTGGAGTCCACTAGATGTCATCATCCCCAAATGTGTGTCTAGTGTCAACAAGTCGGTGGAAGAAAAGACATAGAGCCCAACACTCTCCACAGTAGCAACAGAGATAAAACTATGTGTAGCACCAGTATCGAAAAGGTCTGAAGATAAAAATGAGGCTACTAAAATTGTACCTCAAACTATAGAAAGGTTGGGATCTTAATCCTGATAGGTCTGCTCAACGGTGAAAGGCTGGCCTGCACCGCGGATCTGCACCACTGGCTGACCACTCTGAACTGATCCACCTTACTGGTGCTGAGATACTGGTGACTAAATACCATGGCCTCGACCTCCACCTCATCCTGAATGATTGGAATAACTCTAGATCACTGACTGGTGAGAAACTGGTGGTGCTGCTCTTGAACGAGGAGTCATGGAAGAACCCCGGTCACCAGATGCTGATGAGAAAACCTGGCAGAAACGGTGAAGGTGACCCATCTTTGTAAAAGATCGGCACTCCACGGGGTCTCTCTAGCACTGCCGCCTCATGTGCCCTGACTAGCCGCACTGGTATCATACCACCTGGATGCATGATGATGCATCCCGCTTCCTCGGATCACCGCATGTAGACTCCCTATGACGCTTCTTGCTATCATCTGGAGGAAAACTAGATCTGGAAGCAGTACCACCCTAGCTCACAGCTCCTAAGTCTCTCATATTGCACTCCGCAATCAGTTCTTGGTTACGATGGAAGTGATGGACGTCATCTGGAAGATGTTCACCTGGGAGCGGATCTCCCGCCTGAGACCATCCTCGAACTTCCTTGCCAAAAACACGCCAATCCCATCCCGGAGGGGTGTGAAATGCTACATATCGGTTAAACAAGAGGAATACTCCATGACAGAAAGAGTACCCTTCTCTAAGCTTACGAACTCCCGGGCTCGATCGGCCCACAGGGTCTCTGGGTAGAAGTAGTCGTAGAACACGCACTGGAACTCCTCCCAAGCCATAAGCTCCTGGTGACCCGCCTGTGAGATCACATCCCACCACCTCTTGGTGGATTCTCAGAGCATGTAGATGGAGAGCATGAACCGCCTCTCTGGAGGCATCTCTAGATGCTCTAAGATAGTCAGCATGGCTTCCATCCATGACTCTATAGCCTGAGGTCCTCCTTCCCCCGAGAACGTTGGATGATGCTGCTCCAGAAAAACCCGCATCATGTTTGTAATAGTCGTGGTAGGAGGCGGTGCTCCCTGGAAGGTCTTCATCATTCTCAGAAACCATTCCCTGAATTGCGCATCAGCGCTTGCATTTGGTATGACAGCCGGTTCCAAGGCTGGCCCGACTGGAGGATCGATAGGAAGTCCCTAATCAGCCATATCTGGGTTCTGATCACTACTTGATGACAAACGTACAACTGGAGGACATCTCTAAGGCATAGCTCTGAAAGATCAGAAGCACACCATAGGTCAGAAAAACAAGTACATAGAACACAAGAGTATAAAACGGGAACATGAGAAGGAAAACACACAAGTTTACAAAACACGACTACACGACATGTATAAAAACTACACAACATGTCTTCTTAAGTCACTGACATGGGCATGTACCCCTTCCCTACAGGTCGTGTAACACCTCAAACTACACAGCGTGTTAACCAAACACACGGCGTGTACTTGAAAACTATTCCCCTGCCCGAGTATCTTTACATGGCTAACCCACACTGGCCGACTTAACCCAAGACTACATGGCGTGTTCTGAACACACATGACGTGTACTAGACAAGGCCTCGGCAGCCAGTGTTTGTTAAACACACGACCATCTACACGGCTGAACCTTACACGGCGTGTTCCTAACTAACACGGTGTGTATAGGTGAAGGTGACACCGTTTCTTTTTGTTCGTGACACGTCCGAGTACCTGATCAAGACTACACACCGTGTTCAGAAAACATCACGGCGTGTATAAGAGAAGGTGACTCTAACCTGTGTTGTTCGTGACACGGCCGGGGTACCTGGATGGTACTACATGGCGTCTTCCCTTACAACACGGCATGTTCTACTCGAGCTTCCCCAACCCATGTTTTTAGTGACACGGACGGGTACACGGCTCCAAACTACATGGCGTGTTCCTGAAGATATTCTCACGATACCATGTTTCTTCTCACACAGTCAGTGACGCGACATGCAAAATACACGGCGTGTATCGGAAAAGTACACGTCGTGTATTCTGGGTTTTTCTGGGCAGTAGCTCAGAAACTACACAGAAGCCCAGAAACACTGAAATCATGGCAAAGAGGTACCAAATTCCGATCTGTGAGGGCCCATAATCCCCATGAATCAAAGCTGCGCATCTCCTACAGTCATAGACAAGAGAAAAAAGGATCATGATCCACCAATTTCTGATTCTAGAGGGCCCTATAACACCACAAGAATCAAAATTTGGTGTTCATTTAAACAAAGTGGGAAACAAATTACCCTCTAACAAGGCAACAGAGATTCTATCAAGCATCTATCACAACAGCATGTATAATCTACACAAAGTCTATCACAACAGCATGAAATCGCTAATGCACCCTAGATGGACTGGAAAGAATGCATGGAATGTGATTTATACAAGTTCCTATATGATGCATGAGATGGAATACCCTCATCTCATCAGGTTGTGATAGAAATAGAACTGCAATCGTCAAGAAAATAACAACACAAAGCATGAGAATCACTCTATGTGCAATCATATCAATAGTAAATCTCAAAACTAGCAAACTGCCATTAACAAGGTAGTATGGCTTTTCCCTGTACATGGGTTAGCTACTCCCGAGCATAGCTTAATACCAAGTACTGAATCCGTATTATCCCTGGAAAAAGTCTCCAAATAGTATTGTAAGAGAAAATAACTCCTCTAGTACCACTTTGTAACGACCCGAATCCGGAGCCCCTCTACTGGTGCCACGTACCTGGTTCGCCACATGACCTCAAGAATGTTTCCCCAAATGCCAGAGGCTGCTGACTAGAAATGAGGGCCTTGGTGAGTCAGAGGGGAAACTATTCCCCCATTCGGTAAAGTTTATAGTGGAGGAACAACCAGACATAATAACAGAAACAATAACATCATATAACAACTGAACTGAACAGCAGAAGCAATGTATAAAAAAATAATGATGAAACATGGCACATATGTCTATGGAAAGCAGTAAACAAACCAACCTTCTGAAGTAAAACTGAAAAAAATTCAAAAGAAAACATGGTAACTCCTCAGCATCACAAGCCTGGGCTTGGTCCCACGCTTTCCAGCTCCACAACAATCAAGAACGTGAAGTAGAAGGGCATTTGCCCTTATCTATACCTGAAACAATATAATCTGCTTGGGACCAAAAGCATGGCCCAAACAGGGTGTGAGATACAATCCCATAAGGCAATCACCCAAAGATCTATGCTTAACAGTCAATGAATACCAGGGAAATAAAAGTTCAGCAAGTAGTAAACAAAAAAACACACAGCAGCTACAATCTACATTTCTAGCATATAAAGTGCACAAGTAAACAACCAACAACAAGTAGCAAAAAGGTATGCTTCTCGGTATCTCTCATAGCCTAACCCCTATGGTTCAACCTAAAAGTACTTGCAACCCTCTAGGAGGTAGACATAGTCTCACCCCTCTGGTTCAGCTAAGAGTAGACTCTCGGAGGAAGCACTCACCATCAATTCCCCCTATAGTCTCGTATCAAGATGAAGGCTCTCTGGGGAAGCACTCAACTTCTCATTCCCCCTGTGGCCTGCATCGATAAACTATAGACTCTATGAGGAAGCACTCATCGTAAATTATCCATGTGTTCTCTCATTTTATTAAAAGACATTCTAGAGAATCCCTTACATCTATTCGCCATGTGGTTTACTACACTAGGTTCTCACAGTCCTGTGTGAAACTAACAAGCTCAGCGCACATGTATCATCCAATTAAACCTCAAGAACTACTTGCCTATCAATCTAAGGCTCAACAACATAACAAATCAAAAGTTCCAATATTCTACAACTAGGCATGGAAACCGGAAAAATGACAAATAAGAAAAACAAGCATGGAAAACATCTAGAGTACAGTAAAAACTACCATATTCACAGGCAATTACATCTACTCATGAAATCAGGAAAAGAAGGAAAACAACAGGGGTAAAATAGGAAACACACAATACCCCGTTCAAGGGTATTGGTGGAATTTTCACAAAATACTCATCGACTTTCTACAAAAAGTCACAAACCACCTTCCTTGATGCTAGGTGATCGATATACATGAACCATGATGACTGATTCTCCCTAGAACATCGTAGATCTAAGAAAACACACAAAACATTCAACCTTAGATAAATTGAGAAGGAGGAATAATAGGAAAATAAGGATCAAGCATAAGGGAGAACTCATCGCTGTGCTTCCAACGAAATCGACCGTGCTCGAATCGTAGAACGGACGGAGAGGTGGGGGTTCAGGGAAGATCCGGTCGTACGGGTCACTCTCGGATGAAGAACCTGGAGAAGGGGTGTGTTCTGTCCATCAGGCGCGACCCCGGTGCGTTTAGTGAAAAAAAGAAAAGCACATTGCTTGTACTTTTAGAGTACATGGTGTGTACTAGGTTTTTCCGTACTCAACCAAAAACGGCCTCCACTTCACCCCTATACACCTTGTTTGTGTCCCGGGCATGGCCAGCACACGACTTCAAGCCGGAGAAGAGTACACAAAGTGTACTCAGAAAGTACACGGCGTATACATTGAAATTATCCAGAAACTCCATTTTTCATAAAAACTCCTGAAAAAGTAAAGGCGTACCTGAAACAAAGATCAGGGTTCTTACATTAAGAACCAATTTCAAGAGGAAAGTAAAATTCTTGATTGTCCTATGAAAAAATTGATGAATTGTTCTTACTATAATCTAATATCACATTTTGACCAGAATTATATGATAAATATAAAATGTATAAAGATAGTGGAAAAGATGAAAAGTTGAGAAACCAACCAATATGGAACCTTATAGTATACAAAAATAATAATTTATTCCATAAATATATCTTAAATTACTAGGTCATAGAAAAAGAATAAAAAAGGTGTCCTAAATATTATGAGATCAACTGGAGAAAAATCCACCTCAATATCATATAATAAGGTTTCTTGTTTTTCATTTAATTTAGTTTTCACTAAATATATTTTTTCTATAAGTGTAGGATTAAATATAATGACTATATAAAAGAGGGAATGTGAAAAATTATAAAACACCTCAAAAACCATCAAGGGTGAATGTGAAATTTTTTTATAATGTATTTACCCTAAGGGGGTCCCACAAATTTGGTGTTATTGACCAAAAATAGTAAGGCACTCAATTTGGATAGAGTCCATATTCTATAATATAATATAAGATAATTATTTTTAAACTGGATGTTCGGGAATAGAAAAATGGTTTAAAATTTTTTTTTATTAGTATCTAAAATTCAATGAATACCAGAAGAAAGGTAGAGCAAATTTGGTGTGAGGGGACAACCTATTGTCCAAAAGAAAATTACACAGAGAAGGATGAATCAATCTTTGATGATTTTTTTTAAATCTTGGAAGGGTATTCTTATTTTTGAAATATATATTGACATTTATATACGTAGTTTTTGTATATACCAACCTAAAACAACCATTATTATAATGTGAATAAAAGTCCACAATAGATGATGAAGAAGCTATAGAAAGTTAACTAGTCTCCCTTAGGATACATCCAAAATAATAATGATGTATTCAATCCTATTTAAAATTTATTCAAAAAAATTTGATCAAAGTGTCAACACATACTTTGAAAATGAGATTATATTGTCGAAAGAGAGGCCGCATAATGAAACATTAAAATGTTTCCATAAATATTAAGATTAAAGGGAAAAATAAGAAAATAAAAAAGTGAATCCATCTAACAGAGATATATCCATATATCATTAGTGGTTGATACTCCTAGTGAAGAAATTTAGAAGTCTCCAAAAAATGTTAGTTCAAAGGATATTTTATATATGTGTAGAAGATACAGTGAGGTAGAAGACAATTAAAAAAATGTATGAAAACACTACCTATACAAGAATAAATGATGGAGAGAAACGTTAAAGAACCAATGACTCCTTCTATCAAGAATTTTGTTGTGAAAAGTGATACAAGACACAAAAATAAATATGTGCATGTGAATAAAGAGTGTATTTTCATAAGGATTGATCAATTGTAAAAGGAAAGGAATAAATAAAAATATTAAAAGTGTAAAATTTCCCTAATTATTCACGTTAATAAGCATGTCAAAACTAACTAAAATGTTTAAATCATGAATACCCCTCATGTGGCCCAAGTAGGAATATACTCACATAATCAAATTGGTATCGAGAATAACGAGTTCTAGGAACATTATAAATTCAATGAAGGGAGTATCAAGGTTTAGAAATTTGTCTCATCCATGTGTCTTTCATTGAGGAGTTGATGGGAAACCCACCTTATTCACAAATTAGATTATTTTTTCATAAAGGAACAATTGACGATGGATCCCAAAATGATGGATAAATGATAAAATATATAATTTCAAGATAACTTGAAAAATTTATCCATTATGAACTATCTCAGTGGGAATTCATCTTTATAATATTGTCAAATATCATAAATTGTATCATACATGTTTGGAAAAAACCATAGTGAATAAAGGAAAGTATCACTTTTGGGGTTGAAACCAAAGAAGACTAATCTTCCAAAAATTAATCATCATATGGAATCTATAATTCTAGATAAATTTCTTAAAATAGATGTGTGTGGTATAATTTTCATTCTCCCATAACTATTTAGAATTGTGATAATTATCTTTTCTAAGGGGTTTATTATCAAGAAATTAGGGGAAAATAAATTTGCACCTGAAATCTTTAAATTTGTTCTACGAAGTTGAGTGAAGATCAATAACATATATTTAAAATAAATTTTATTTATCCCTAAAGAAGTGATTTATATATTAGGTATCAAATGTGGATAAATTATAGATAGCATTGTTATCTAAATTGAATAATATTGTTTTTTTCATAGGGTCATCTTACATAGACATAGAGTTTGACAGTTAATGGAATATTTCATGGATAATGTGATGACACCATTCTATCATGGAATAACTTGGGAACAATGGAAGTGTAGGAATATTGGGGAGAAGGATATCATGATCCTACCCTACCATGTCAATAAGGATAAGAAAATTATTCCCCTTGTATTTATATTTAATTAGGGGATAATAATTACATTAACTATTGTATTAAATTTTTAATTAAAAATTATATATTGCGAGAGATTGAGGTTCCCTTGGGTGGACGTTGTATTTTTTGTCAAATATATTTGTTTTCATTGTCAATTTAATAATGAAAAGTTGATTACTTGGGTTATGGACTAATAATCCACCCAATGAATGAAGGGGAGTTTTATTCATGGTAGATACATGGAAAATGATATTACAACAGATGGTTGTAGAGAATATCATCAAATAAAGATACGTATTAATGTCGTCTAGTTCTATATACAATAATTATCAAGTGATTTGTCAAAATCCATATAATGGGAAATTTTAATCTATTTATAGTAGTGGAGAATCCAAAATTGAGTTTTTAAGTAAAAATTTTCATGTGATTTTTGTTTAAAGACACATATATGATGGTTTTATAAGGTTGGAGTTTATTTAGAATATCCTTAAAGCCATCTGAAGAATTAAAGATTTTATATGTCTAGCAGAATCTGAGAAATCCATAGCCATAATGATGAAGTCTAGGTTGTGTAATAATTATATCATAATCTACCTATTAATCATCCAAGAGTATGTAAGCATCAAAATCCCTATACATACACATCATATGCTTGTATAAGCATGAAACTTAATCTTTCTAAGGATTATTCCATCTGTGTAAGCATGGTTTATGAAATTTCACCAATATGATTTGTTGACTTATGTAATCATGAATTAATTATTGTTTAAACACCATACATTTGTTGTGTAAGGATAATTACATGTTTGTGTAAACATTATGTATATCTATATAAGGATGATTTTTTCCTTCCTAATGATTTTCTTTTTCTGCATATACATCATTGAACCATCATAAGCATGAATTCAGTGTTGTCTATGTATCATATTATCAACACAAGGATAAATTTTTTGTATATAAGCATCATGGCATGGACAATTTTAAGGATTTATGAAAACCAAAATAAGAGTTTCTATATTTAGTAATCAATTTATAAAATCCATTTTGATGAAACTAATGATATTTTTTACAGTTCTAAACATCACAATTGCGCAAATGAGTTTTTGATTCATGTTAAAAAATTATTAAAAGTTTATCTTCAAATTCAGTAAATAATACCAAATAAAATATGAAAATTGAGTTTCAAGAAGTGTTTATTATTAAAAAAGTATATTCTATTATATTTTTTTCCAAATTAATGATTCAAATTTCAGGATAATATTTAAATCCCTGATCTAATACTGAGATAAAGAATGATGAGATGAATTAAATATTAATAATATTAGAAGCTCATTTTTTAGTTTATATATTTTCAATATTACTGTGGATTTTAAAATATTTGAAGAATAATTTGTACTCTAATATTTAAATAATTGAGATTTGTTAGGGAAAATATTATTATAAATCTATGATTCTTTTAGTATGTACAGATTCAATAGGAATATATACATGTTTTCCTTCTAAATACCTCAAGATATATGTGATAAGCTTCACATAGTGCACCACTGTTTTTTATAAAACGTTAAATAAATATTTAAATGGATATTATATGAGTTGATTTTGAGTAATACTGAATTTTACCCTATTAGAGATGAATATAAGGACATATACTGTTAAGATAAATAATATAGAAAATAAAAAATGGGTACTTTTTGTATTTTTTTGGATACACCAACGTGTGGTATTGAAAAAGGGATATAAGAAAACTATTGGTTCCTATATGCAGTATGATTTCATTGGATTACACATATTTCTACATATATAAATTTTGGAAGACCCCAGAAAAGCATATTCTCTTATATTCTGCGTCAAAAATTATAATATACAAACACAAATTATAAGAATACTATTTCATATATGAGTGGATTTGGCTGAGAGACAAAGACAGAACTCTCACAAAACAATAGCCTAGAAACCAAGAGAGAGGGATATGATAAGGAATAATAAATATGTTAGGTGAGAGGAAAAATATTCTCTCTCAAGGAATACGAGTTTGGTGAAGCCACTTTATGTATAATGAAAAATAAGAAAGTCAAGCTGATAATTATCCATGTGAATATGACGAGTTATGTATCACAGAATAATACCGAGACAACTTATTTTTACTGGATAGATAAAGTTAAGGAAGAATAAGAATAATATTTATAAGTATTGAGCAAGAGTATTCTAGTGGTTTAGTGTACTAATTTTTGAGGATCAATGAAGGGAACTGTGCTTAGAGGTGGGCCATTCTGCAGAAAGCCCAGTTGGGATTCGCGTGGATTTTTTGGGAGCTTTTCCCTAGGTTTCACTATTCATAATAATTGAATGGTGTAGCTTGGTTCTTGAGGTTCTGGGTGGAGTCCAAGGGATGCGCCTTGTTTGATGCAGTGTGATATTGACCTCATTTGTGTTTTCTTCTATTTTCCTTTTTTGTTTTTCTCATGCTTGTTCATGAGAAGAATCTTTCCTTGTGGGTTTTGGTTCTCCTTGTTGTATTTGGAATGACGCATCAATTTTCACATGTCGTTGGGTGGGCAGCATTGAAAGACGGAGGTATTTGTTGACACCCTTCATCCATTCATGCTTCATCTCCTTGATGGGTGTATAGGTGCCTTTCCGTGTCATTTGTTCAGTGATTATTTTGATTTTTTTGCGTTGCATCAGGTTGAAATTGCTGAAGTTCTCTTCATGATTTTTTGGGTGGGTGGCTTGCAAGATAGAATGGTGTGCTAGAACATTTCATTCAGCAATCCTATACATAATTGGTTGGGGAGGTTCTCTGAAATTTAGAGCTTCTAGCACACTGCAACTTCTTGGCAGAGGGGGCGATCCAATTTCTTGATGGGACTCACTTTGTGATGCTAGGAAAGTGGGCGATGAGATTTTCTAATGTCCACATGGATGTTTTTTTCTTTTGACATTGTTTTTTAATGATTTTAACCTGCATGTAATGGTTTTCCTCTTTTCCATTCTAAAAGAGGGTTTTTTCTTTCTTAATCTAAGGGGGCTTGACCCTCACCCTTCTTCAAAAAAAATATTATCTATTAAGGTATGATAATTGGTCTAGATTTCTTATATTATGTTATAAGAATATTCATAATTAATATAAATAGTTACATGTCAATTTATTTTTAATATATTGATTTAGTATAAGGAATATGGATTTGGAACTAAATCATTATAATCATGCATACATGTAAAGGGAATACATAGGATAGTTAGGTTAAATCCATGTGAAAATATTATGTGTTATATTCCATCCTATTTTGATATGTGTCAAGTTCTCAATAATCTAAGAAGGTATTTACTAGAAAAGGGAGCCCATGGATTATTTTTCGTAAGTAAATCAAATAATGAGGTGACCCTAAGAGTTAGGTTCCACTTTTTGGGAATTTTATTTGGGTTTCACATACCTAGTAAACTATTATGAAATATACTAGTGAAATATTTTTGAGTATTTCAATTTGATGGGTTGGGAAAAGAGTTATATTCTAACCATCCAATATACATATATGATTTTATTTCTATAATAGACTTCCAAAATTACTAATTTTTGATATGAACGCAAATTTTGGCCTATTTAATAGTGAAATATGGATCTTATCTCCCTAATCAATATGATAGAATCCAAAAAATGGACCATCCTTATAGTGGAGGCACCTTTTAATTAAACAATTTATTAAATGTCATGACCCGTCCCCTGGGGCACATGTTGTAACTACCCCAAGCCCACCTTCCAAAGGCCAAGGGTTAGTGACTTGCATGAGAAAGGCATATCCCAAAAAGGGAAGGCATTTCCTTTAAACTTTCTGACACATAAATAAGGAATAATTCATAATGAAAACAAAAAAGTAATGAAAAATAGTACAACCACCACAATGTACTGCCACTAAGAGTAAAAGGGTGTAAACTAGAAGTAAAGGGGCTAGAATACAAGCCCAACTAAAGTAAAGTGCATCAAAATAAATACAAGCTCTTGAGGTCATCCTCCATGGATCATACATGAAGCGTAGATAAAAATCACTATCATAGGTCATTGCAGAACAACATGTCTATCGATCCACATCTGAGTACCGTATAGCCCTAGATCCCCAAAGTCCCAGTCAAAGCTATTTGTCATCTGTAGAAGACACAATAGGTGCGGGTGAAGCCCGTACTATGGTGAGTAAAAAAATACACAGTAGGGACCCAGAGACCCTAGATGGTATCTCATAAATCCACAAAGGAAAATACCAGAATGGAAAATAGAACAGAGTAAATACCACTAAGAAAGATCTCAAATTCATAGCACAATGTAAAAGATAGCTCACACTAGGTATAACTTAAGTACATAAGTAAACAAAATTGGACGTAAAGCTATATCATCTTATTCTATTGAGAGGATATGAGGATAATCCAAATAGAGTCTCTAGGCACTGACCCACACAAGATCTCTAGGTGATGATCCAAATAGGGTCTCTAGGTGATGATCGACATTGAGTCGCTAGGTGTTCATCCACATAGGGTCGCTAGGAGCGGGTCTCCATTAGCTGCATGATTCCCGTATGAAGCATGCTTAATTCCGAGAGGATCTTCTACTCAATGAATCAGTTTTACCTCAACCACCACGAGTTCCCACATAGAGTAACCCAAAGGACTATCTCTTCATAAGGGTCCCAATGCAACAGACGACATGTCGAACGGGCACCTCATCTGTAAGATATGTTAATTTTGGTAAAAAGGGCTTGGTTGGATTCAAGTCTAATCCAACACATTCATATGATAAACTTCAACAAAATTCATGTATATTTTCATAGAAGGACCTCCTCATCACAAGGTTCCAAACACCACTGATAGTGTATCAATCTGATGTCTGGTTTGAGAGATACAAGTGTTTTAGTGAAATGAGGGTCGGTTGGGTCTGAGTCGACCTGAACTGACCTGGTCCGATAAGGTGGGTCCGGGCTGGTTGGGAGGGTCCAGCCCATCAGTTTTTTCCATTCCATTTTAGTGGGCTGAATCCTCTATCAGAACACATCACAACCACATCTGGACATCCACACATGCGACATGTGAACTCGATCGCGCCCTCCATGTCACCTGCAAACTGATTCTGCGGGTTGTCCAGGTCAAAATGGTGCCAGCATGGCGCCGCGGGTCTCCAGGGATGTAGCCTTGATTTTCACGGCCTTCATCTCTAGCTCAATTATACCATACATGGGTCTCCACCTCCACGTGGCACCTGTCAGCACCGCACATCCATGTTGTCGCAACCCTCTGCCGCCACAACGCGCTGACAATTTCTTCTACGGGCCACCAATGGTTCTTCGGTGGTCCATTTCTTGATCTGTCTACACCTACAGAATCATAAGGATGCCGCCTTCACTACGACGGCCTGAAACTCACCTTTCCAACATTTTCAGAATTTATGCATGAAGAACGCACTTGTGTAGGGGCTCAAACCTTGTTCTTGTCAGCCTGCTCCCTCCGCGTTAGAAGTTTAAAAAAATGGGAGGTATGTGGATTGTAGTTCAATAAATACAAGTGATAATTTAATCCTGGATAGAGGAATCCCAAAATAAATCACCCTCCCACAAGTATGTATGATCAGCTGATCAACCTGTTTGTGGGTTGATCCGCCTTCGTCATTTTCAGAAAAGAACAGGGAAACTTTAAATAGTTCAAATCCCTACCTCGTGTGATATTTTTTGTCATATCATTCCATCCTTGAGGGTTGAAGAGGTAGACGTTGTTTTTCTATTCCCATGTTCATTCATCGATGCATGTCAAAGTCTATGACGTTCCGCCGGCATTCTTCGTTCATCATTGGGGAGGAATCTCGCTGGAGGTTTGTCAGAGAATTACATGTGCTTTAATTCTGAACTCTATAATTCGTTCATTTAATAAAAACAAGCATGTCACAAAATTATTTTTACATTTAGGGATTCCATTGTTACACTATTTCATTTATGAAACAGCGTAGTAGTTACTCTTGAAAAACGATCCATTAAGGGGATTCCTTTAATGCGCTTTGTTGTTGCCTTTTCGTCGCACCGTATAGTTGCCTTCCACTTCTCAATGGTTGGGGAAATAAATAAAATAAATTTTTAAAATTATTTTATTATTTTTTGAAAATTCCGAAAAATAAATTTTCCATCCAACCCATTCCAGTCTATGTAGTGTCCTTTCTAGGTGAATCTTGGTGTTCCACGTTCAACGATTCCATCGTATTTCCATTCCGAGAATTGTTTAAATAGTTAGAAAAAATTCCTCACACGTTTACTAAAATTACTTCAAAATAAGTTCAGAATTACATTCTTGGAACCCCAGACCTCAGAATCATGTGTTGTTAAAGTGTGTCATCGTTGAATAATTCAATATATATTAAACAATTACACTAAAATTTCAGACAATTACATTCTCCCCACATTAGGGATTTACATACCCGAAATCCAAAAAAATGGATAATCAAACAAGTAGAGGTAAAAAGAAAGAATCTGAGTCTTTCACTCCCATGTTCTCTCTTGTAGGATCTCGTGCTTCCACCAAATGTGCACCAGAGGAATAAACCATCCACGAAGGATCCACTCTTGTCGATCCTTAATCTCCATTGGAAACTCCACAATCGTCTCCCTATCATCAATTTCCATCTTGTCCTAGTCGATGACGTGCAATGGATCATGCACGTACCTCCTCAACTACGAAACATGGAAAATATCATGCACCCGGTGCATCTATTGGGGAAGAGTTAGGTGGTATGCCATCACATGAACTCTGCTGAAAATTTGGAAAGGTCCAATGAACCTCAGAGATAACTTTCCACCCCATCCAAATATTTGTAATCCCATTATGGGAGAGACCCAAAAGAAAACATGGTATCCCTCCTCAAACTCCATGTGACTCCATCTCTTGTCTGCATAATACTTATTTGTGCTTTGTTCAGTCCTTATCCACTCCTGGATGATTTGTACCATGTCATTGGTATCCTGTACCATCTCTAGACCCATGAGTGTTGAATCCTCAGGTTCTATCCAGCGTAGAGGTGATCTGCATGGACACCCATATAGGGACTCAAACAGTTCAATGCCAATGGTGGAGTGATATCAATTGTTGTATGAAAACTCCACTAGTGGAAGGTGGTCCTCCCAACTATGACCAAAATAAATGATGCAATCACGAAGCATATCCCCCAGGGTCTGTATGCTCTCCACCATCTATCCATCCGTTTGGTGGTGAAATGCTATGCCCAAGCACTGTTGAGTCCCAAACACCTCCTGCAATCCCTTCCAAACTGGGATGTAAATCGTGCATCACGGTCTGAGATGATCACTGAAGGAACCCCATCAAGCATCACTATCTCTTGGATGTAGAGGTTTCTGAATCCCTCTACCGATCCCTACTCTCGGATGGGTAAGAAGTGTGCTGACATGGTGAGTCAGTCAATGATTTCCCAAATAGAGTTGTGGCCCCTTGACATGTGTAGAAACCGTGTCACAAATTCCATGGAGATACTATCCCACTTCTACTCTGGTACCTCAATTCACTGCTTGATGACTGCTAGGAACTAATGCTCGGCCTTCACTTGCAGGGAAGTGAGGAATCATGATATGAAATATGCCACTTCTTTCTTCATCCCTTGACACTAGTAATGACATCGGAGGTCCTGGTACATCTTCACTGTACTAGGATATACCACCAAAGGGGGTGTATGGAACTCCCTCAACGTGTCCCCCTATAACATCACTATTTCCATGATTCATCCTCTTAAAAGGATGAAATTCTCCCCACCTATCGAAAATACATCAAGAGCCTATCTTGAGGATATCTGAGCACATCGGGCCTCGCAATAAACATCCACAAGTTATTCCTCCCTAACTCACTTTAAGAGTGGAGGTGTGACAACCATCAGATGAAGGTTGGATACTCCATCACTATCCACAAAGGATATTTTCATTGCGACTTGATGCTTTATCGACTCACTCTAAAGTTGCAACCCAAACCTCTTGTTGAGTGCATCTACCACCACGATCCCCTTCCTAAGAGTATATACTATCTTATGTCATAGTACAGAAGGAACTCCATCCATATCCACTCTCTCAATTTCAGGTCCTTCTGTGAGAAGATATACCTAAGACTCTAGTGGTTTAAGTAGACAGTAAAACGTTCACCCATCATGTAGTGCCACCACATCTTCAAGACAATGACCAAAACTGCTAAATCCAGGTCTTGGGTTGTGTAGTTCTACTCATGTTGGCTCAACTATCATGAGCCATAGGTGATAACTGATTTCTCCTGCATTAGGACACAACCCATTCCACTCCCTAATGCATCACATTATACCACGTAGTTGATGCCCTCCTTTGGAAACATCAAGTTGGGAGTGTTGGTCAAGCTCTGACTCCGCTGCTGGAAGCTCTGTTAGCATTCATCTATCTATGTCAAGGGGTTTTCCCTTCATTTTTGAAGATTTCATAGGTGATACTACTCTGGATAAGTCGGGCATGAACCTATAGTAATATTTGGCCGAACCCAATAAACTCCGCACCTCAGCCACGCTTCTGGGTAGCACCTAAGTAAGAACTACCTTTATCTTTCATAGATTCACTAAAACTATAGACTTTGAGATTATGTATCCCAGAATGTGGACCTTCCGAATACAAAACTGGAATAATGAGAGCTTACCATAAAGCTGGTGCTCTTAGAGTGCATCTAGAACTATACGCAGATGTGTAGCATGCTACTCCTCTGGTGTTGAGTACTCCAAGATGTCATCGATGAAGACTACTAAGAAACAATCAAGGTAAGGATGGAATATCCTATTCATGAGTCCCATGAAAACTTTTGGTGAATTGGTCATGCTGAAAGGCATCACAAAAAACGTATAGTGGCCCTACCGGAATCTAAAGGCTATATTCGATATGTATTCATCCCATGCACGAGGAGAATTATAGCTTGATCTAAGGGTGATCTCCAAGAACCACCTCACTCCCTTCAACTTATTGAATAGGTCATAAAAACTTTGTAGTGGATACTTGTTCTCCAGGGTCACTGGGTTCAGGTGCCAGATGTCAATGAATATTCTCAAGCTCTCATCTTCCTTCTTGGAAAACAACACATGGGATACCCATGGAGAAACATCAGGACTTATGAACCACTTCTCCTCCAAGTCCTCCAGTTGTACCCACAACTCACGAATATCCACAGGAGCCATCCAATATTCTGGTGTAGATATCGGGGTCATATCTGGGTACAATTCAATGTATAATTCTACCTCTATAAGAGGAGGTAGTCCTAAGACATATTTTGGAATGACATCCTGACACTCATCCACTAATAAAAGAAAACTCATACTCTTCTCGTCCAACACACCAAGGTTGAGGCTAGCCAACTGGTGAGTGATCGAATAAACTTTCCTCCAATAAATTCCATCTTGTACTGAAAAGGTTCCCTTATCATCAGTGAAGGAAAACCTGGGCCCATCCTCGTAGACACACCACACTATACACCTACACAATCAATCTGATCATGGGCTGTAGATAACTAGTCAATACCCAAGACGACATCGTAAGGCCTTGACTATAATACTAGACTATACCAGCAGAATATCTCGCCTCCTAGAGTAATCTCACACTGTTGTCACCAGTGGGTAATCATCGAATCCAATACCAAATGAGTTTATAATTTTAATGGTCGAGAAAATAGCTCCACCGAAATCATCGAGTCTCGAATGAGGTCTATGGTATAGAAAGAGTGACTGGTACCTGTTTCTATGAGAACTGCATCTAAGGTGGAGAATAGATAGATAATACCTCTAATCATATCTGGAGCACTTTTTTATAGGCCTCCATCACCTAATGTTGGCCTCTCTCCTATCTGTCAGCTCTATGAGCCCATGGTGGAACACATAGGGGTGGTGGTCGTAGTACTTTTAACCATCGTCCACTACCTGCCACTCGACCTATTCCCCAACCACTTCTACCACCCTATGAACCTCATCGTTCAAGCCTCAGTCTCTGCCTTGGAGGTCCCTTGAATTCTTGCTAGCCATCCATGTAGGGAGTTAGACAGTCATGATCCATGCGCCCCTGTCTACCACAGGAGTAATAAATGTTACCCCTCAGATGACCTCCTCTACCTCAAAAACTCCGCACCACCGAACATGCATCCTAGGGTCATACTCCAGAATGGTTGTCCTGCTTAGGCCTCTGCATCGTCATCCAAATTCCTGCTATATATGAATCATCCACCTCTCACTCAGTGGTGGTTCTCTCCATTGGTTCCTACTTTTCAAGGAAGCTCTCCACCAGTAGAGCCCGCTCTAGTACTCTAGCCTACATCAGGTTGCTGGGAGAAACCACCAATGCCCTGATCTTCTTTCGGATTCTTTGCTCAATGGTCAGGTCCCTAAATAAAGGGTCCCATAACATGTCTTTGGAGTAGTGGGATATGTCGATACAACTCTTTGAGTATGGGTCCACAGTTAGGCTGCCCTGCTATAGGTGCAGTAGCTTCTGAATATGCACTGAGCATAGTTTTGTTGTTACTAACTTCACCCTGAAGAGGCTCTAAATGTCTAAACAAGAAATGGTCTACTCCTTGTGTGTCTGGAGCATTAAATTCCACCATATACTTATCATTCCTTGAAAAAGGATAGCATCTAGTAACATTATATAGTATGTAGGTGTCTTTAAAAAGAGAAAAACCCATGTAACAGCCTCCAACCAATCCTCATCTGCCTAAAGATTTGTCTAACCTCAAAACCATAGAGGCCTATGTATCTAGAACCCGTGCAGCCTGCTCAGTCGGTGTGCACTATCTGCTGGTGGGGATGGTGGAAAATTCTTATCTCCGGGTGGTGGTGCTGCTAGTACACCACTTGGAGGTGCTATCACAGTAATTTGTACATGCACTGACACCTCATCTATTGGTGGGTCATCGTCGTGATCCCTGAATGGATTACTGGCTAGCTGTCTTCATGGAAGAATACTGTAGGGAAACATATATTCCACATTCAATATGTTATACCATGTGAGCTAATACAAAAGAGATCAAGAGAGAAACATTTTCAAAACACACACAACCGATGTTTTTATGTAATGAGTCAGAAAATAAAATTCAGGGTCCTGGTGTATGGATATGTCGGCCACCGCACAAACATTGGAATCCCTGAACTAAAAGTTGAACTAAATACACTTAACACTATTTAACCTTGAAAATAAAGACTTTATGTTCTTCTGGTAGAACCAACCACCCTCAGCTACCACTTTTTCACAACTCGTCTCCTAGGGACCATGTCTTGACTACCCCAAGCCTGCCTTCCATAGGCCTGGGTCTGGTGACTAGTACTGGGAAGACATATCCAAAAAAAAGGAGGGAATTACCTTTAAACATGTACACACACTGATAGGGAATACTGCACAAAGAAAACCACAGAGGAAAGAAAACAGTATAACCACCACAAAGTACCACCACCGAGGGTAAAATGTATAAATTGAAATTAAAGTGTCCAGAATACAACAACAACTGAAAGGAATGTATAGTGAAAGAAATAAAAGTTGTAGAGGTCATTCTCCAAAGATACTATATAAAGGATAGGTATATCTCACTATCATATGTCACTGAAAAACACCACTTCTATCAATCCAGCTCTAAGAATTGTCTAACCTTGTCTCTGCAAACTCTCAATCTAAGTTGTCTTTCATCTACACAAGACACAACGCGTGGGGTTGAAACCCATGAAGGGGTGTGTATAACAACACTCACTATGGATCCGAATACCCACGATGGTATCTCATAAATATAGAAAGGAATATATCACAAAGTAAAATACCACATACAAAATACACCAAGAAAGATATCAAATACATAGCACAAAGTAAAAGACAACTCACACCAGGTATAACCTACATATGTAAAGATGATTAGTTGTAAAGCTAGATCATCATATTATATTGGGAGGATCTACTGTTGATCCACACATGGTCACTAGGTGCTGATCCACATAGGGACGCTAGGTGAGGATCCACACAGGGTCTCTAGGTGATGATCCTTATAGGCTTGTTAGGGGTCGATCCACACAGGGCCACTAGGACCAGGTCTCAGAAAGCCATAGGATTCCTATATGAAGCACGCCTAATTTTGGGAGGATTTTCTCCTCAATCCATTAGTCATAACTCAACCTCCACAAAGTCCCACATAGAGTAACCCAAATTACTTACTCGTCGAAGGGTACCAACGCAATAGATGGCGCATCAAATGGATGTATAGTCTGTAAGATATGGACATTTTTGTAAAAAGGGTCAAATTGGATTCGAGTCCAATCCAACCCAACCATATGAAAACCTCTTCAAAAACTCATGTAGAGTATCTCATAATGAACGCCTCATCGTAAGGGTCTCAAAATCACATACAACGTAACAATCAGACACCTAGTTTGAGAGATAAATGTGTTTTAGTGAAATGGGGGCTGGTTGGATCCAGGTCTGGTCCAACCCAGCCAGACCAACCTGACCTGGATCTAGACCGGCATGATCCTGGATTAGCCCACCATAGTGATCCTTCTCCTCCTTCTAGAAGTGAAATAGCAGCGTACGGTCTTTAGAATATACGACTGGTGAAACTAGTCGTGCCCTCCACGTTACCTACAGACCGGGTCCACTGGTTGACTAGGTCAATGTGGCACAAGCATGGCGCCACAGGTCTCTAGTGCCATGGCTATGGAAGCTAAATCCTCCATCACTTTCCCGGGCTACCTTTACACAGGCCCCCACCTCCCTTTCGTCGTGGTGTGTCGACGGGCGCACCGCCCCCCTCCGCCTGCGGCCGCTGCAGGCATCGTCGTGCCTACGATTTCTTTTGTGGTCCACCAGAGTTTCTCTGGTGGCCCATTTATCAATCCAACTATGATTATGGGATAAAAAATCTCCCACCATCACTATGATGGCCTCGAACTTTCCTTACCACCATGTTGAGAATTCATTCAACAAGAACACAATTGTGGAGGGGCTCAAGCCTTTTTCGTGACGTCCCGCACCATCCGCGTTAGAAGTTTAAAAACATTGGAAGGTTTAAGGATTATAGTTCAATCAATACAAGTGATAATTTAATTCTAGATATTGTAATCCCCAAAGAATTCACCCTCCAACAAGAATTCACAATCCATGTATCAACCTGTTCATGAGTTGACATGCATTCATCATTTTCAAAAAAGAACAAGGAGACTTTAAATAGTTCAAACCCCTACCTCAGTTGACATTAATTGACATTGTGTTCCATCCTAAATGGTTCGAGAGTTTGATATCATTCTTCACTTCCCGGAATCTTTTTTCGATGCACATCGAATTCGATGACGTTCTGCCAGCGTTTGTCGTTCATCGTCGGTGAGGAATCTTGTTGGAGATTTGTTAGAGAATTTCTTGTGGTTTAATTCTCTACTCTCCAATGAATTTATTTAAAATGATGAAACAATTCACAGAATTTTTGTTAATTTGTGATGTTTTTTCATTATGCTATTTCATTTGTGAAATAATGTTGTTGTTAGGCATGAAAAACGAGCCATTAAGGGGCTTCGTTTAAAGTTCCCCATCGTCGCCTTGTCGCCTCACAATAACTTCATCGTATGTCTCTCAACGGTTGAGAAAATAAATAAAATTTATTTTTAAAGTTCTATTATTATTTTCCGAATTTTCCAAAAAAGAAATTTTTCGTCTGACGATTTTCAGTCTAAGTGAAGTCCGTTCTAGGTGAATCCCGGCGTTTTGAATTAAACGGTGCCCTCAGATTTCTGATCTGACCACCAGTTCAAACATCAAAAAAACCCACTCACACGTTTACTGAACATACTTTTAAAAAAATATCCAAATTACAGTTCATGAACTGTGGGCCTCATAATCATGTGTCGTTAAACCGTGCGGTCTCAGAATAATTACATATAAGTTAAAAAAAATTACACATAAATTTTGAGACATTACATTAAATGAATTTAAAACATGATACACATATTATAAATGGATTATATTAAAGATATAATATAATCACATAATCGAACATAACATTGAGACAATTCCTATATAAAAACAATCTTAATTGAATAAATTTACTAATATTGTATAAAAACATAACAATTATACTTAAATAAGAAATAAAATTCTATAGGTTTGTGAAATGCCTTCCAATGTGACCAAATGATAATGTTTTTAAATAAATGAAGAAATATTATTATTAGAATAATAGAAGGATTTAAATGTTGTTTCAAAGTTATTATATGTGAAATAACTAAATGATGTATACTAACTGTATATATACTCAATATAATTGGATATCTCAGTAACTCGGACAAACTGGCGGTAAGTTTTAAGTACTTTTTTGTGCATAGAGTTCATTTTGTAATCATCACTAGAAATTTTCCAATAATGTGAAATATTATAAAAAAATTTTACCCTTTTTTATAAATTTCTAAGGATAATTTAACTAGACAAGTGATTTCCATGATTGGATATTTTATTGAGAGTAAAAGTTGGTAAAAAACATCTCATCGAAATAAGAAAATTTGTTGTAACGACAAATAATGTTTCTTCGGGAATCCAGTTCATATTATTGCAACCTAATAGTGTTTTCAAGAAGGAAAATAATTTTTACTATATAATGGAATTATTTAAAATACATAAATCATTTTATGAAAATTCATAGAGATTCTATAGTAGGTATTATAAAATCAGTTATTCGACACTGAAGGGTATATGATACCAAATATATATTATAGAAATGTGGTAAATATTCAAGAAATTTATATTAGGATAAATATTTATGGAAATTATCATTTTTAATTAAATAATAGAGTAACTTGTTTTTATATTAAGAAATAAAATAACACGGTTTTTTCTCCAATGGATATAAATAAATAATCTCTACAGTTATCTCATTTAAATAATGTGATAATTGATTTTTTTTTTGATGGAAAATAGTTTTAATTGTAAATATGTGATTCTTTAATACAAAATATTTTAACTAACTCAATTATATTTAATTTATGAAACAAATATAAGGATTAATTTTTATTTCTAGGATGCATGATTTTATCCAAAACATTTTTTAAAATTTTTGGGAATGATTTGACATCACCCCTTAGTGGAATATTTTAAAGAATAAATCATTTTTTCAGAATAATGATCCAAACACATAAAACACATTATAATATATGGATAAAATAATTTATTTTTAAAAATTACTTCTAATAAGAGATGATATTTATTTTCCAATAATTTTTTTTTATTCCAAGCATGAAATTTTTTAGAAAGAATTATTTTTAAAAAGCTAGTGGGTGTATATTTGGCCAAGGGAAAATTCTGAGAATGAAAAAATGATTATACAAATTAAAAATAAAATGTGAATGTGACATTATATCCTAAATTGTTTTAGTAGTGGTTTCTGAATAAAAAATGTAAAATAATCACATCTTGTTAACCTTGGGATCTCAAAGAAAAATTTTGATGGTAAGTTTTAAAGATTAACGATGATGATAAACATTGAAATAGTTCTAAATAGAATAAAAAAATTCATCAACAGCACAATAGTGGATATTTTGATGTTATGGAGTTTTAATAATATGTTCAAAACAGTTGAAATTTTGGATTATGATTCCTAATTCCCATAATTAATCATGGAATCTTATTTTTTTAACATCACGTTACTTTTTTCTCAGAATTCCACGACCCTAGTTTTTATCTCCTTTTGATTGAGTTTTATTTTGGGGAGTTTTGGATGAAATTTTGGGAATTTAAGAATCCCTTTAAACTATGAATAGTTGTCACATGCCTAGGTGAAACCCTGATGGTTGGATCATGAAATTGTGAACCCTGTTGAGTTCCATTTGAAGGGGCACAACGTTTTTCTAATCATGTAGAAACCCCCTCCCAACCATAAACCATCAGATCATGGTTGTCTTCTTGGTTGGATCATGGTTTATCTAATAGTGTATCCAAACAATTCAACCCATCCATCATTCCAATTGGGGTTCATGGTTAGGGATCATGGTTTCTCTAACCATGAAGCCCTACCCAAGAAACTGTGCATACCGAATTTAATTCTTCTAAAAATTTATTTGAAATTATTAAATACCCTTTATAATATTACCAATCTTCCCATTTGACCCAAACATGGTTTTTTGGATTTTTTTCGACTCTCAGGATATGAAATTTACTCCCCAAAATCCTTTTCGGTGATTCAAAGTGGTATTAATCTTGATCAATCACTTCCATGTAGGTAGATCTCTTCTCATTTCGTTTCTTATGATCACACTTTATCCCCTTAAAAAATTTGATAGATCAACACGTAATTAATGGATATAATATTTTTTTGTATCCTTATTATAGGGTGGGTTTCTATATCTTCTTCACCTTATTAATTTATTGGTGTTCTTTGTTAGGGGTATTTATCATTATGATCCCTTGATTTAATTGTAGTTGGTTCCATATTTATTTTCCTTATAATTGAAACATTGAATTTCTTGATTGAATTGAAATGATATTTTAATTGATTTAAAAACATGGATTTGTGATTATTTTATATTTGACTTCAAACATTCGTGATTTTTTATAAAAAAAATCCAATTTCAGTGGAATACAAAAATTGGACAACTTTTTAAAAAAAATTGGATTGATTTGGAAACTATTTTGATGAGATGATTTGGTTTTTATCTTTAGAAAATGTATTAAATTGGTTTGTTAATTTAAATGGAATTAAATGATAAAAACATGTGATATTGTTTTAAAAATATAAAGGCATGTTGAAAACTAAAAGGGAAATTGTATTTTGAAATATTTTCAAATTATTGATTGATAATTTTATTGATTGATTGATTGATTAAAGAACACGGGAGAATACGTAATTTTTAGGTTTTCGGTACAATCATGGTAAAATATTGATCCCTTTGAACTCTAATTACAATTATAACAATAACTAAACCAATTCAGGTAAGGATTCTCTGGATGAGTTACACTATTTTAGTAATGATTGGTTGCCCATGATGGGTTTTCATATTGGGGAGTTGGTTGTGTATACAAATTACTTAATATTTTTGATCACCGATGACATGTGTGATGAACCTATATCTAGTAAATAATGAACCATATAGAGTTTTTCCTTGGTTCTATGTGTTATTTGATTCGATAAGAACTGTAACACCCAAATGTTTTTATGAAATATTTTATTTAAATAACTTTTATTCTTTAATATCTTGTTTTTTACGCAATCGTGAGTTTAAATGAAATGAAATACATCCTTATTAAAAAATTACCATCATTTCCTAGCAATTAGGTTAGCGATAACAATTATAACTAACTTTTGAAAATGCATTGTCAATTCATTGGCTTTCAATGATTTATGAGAAATATAAATCAAATTAGATATTTAAATTTTTGATTGAATTATTTTTGGTAATGAAATTAATGTGATATGTATGTATTATATACTTAATAAAATATTTTTAATATTCATCCAATTTATATTTTATTCATAGGTTAAGAATATAACCCTATTTCATTTATAAAAACATATTTTTTTTAAAAGATTAATTTTACCCCATTGAATGAAGAACCGTTTTTAAATTATGATTTTGATACATTAAAAAATTTATTAGAACACCAAAACATTTTATTTTTAATAAATATATAAAAATTTACAATGGATGAATTTTTTATATTTTTCTGATAACTTTCATGTTTTGATGAATAGTAAAAATACGCAAAATTTTAATCGAAAATGAATTTTTTCATTGAAATAATTTATATGGTTAAGTTATATTATTTAATTTATTGAAAGTAAAAATAGAATATATTTTTATGATTTAATATAATTTATGTCATTGTAATTAATTTCAAAATAAATTCTGATTTAAAAAACTTCAATCTTCTGCAATATTTTATCTTTTAGAACCCGTTATCTCATTTCAACAATGGGATTAATTTTAAATTTATCAATGAAAATTATATGTTTTGAATTATGAAAAATGGATGCCAAATTTGGAATCATTAGGTTCATCTTATGCTAATCGACTATTTTTATTTTTAGGCATTATGAATAGTAACTTTTGTAATTATTTTTATTATCACGGTTTATGGTAAATCATGTAATTAAAAGTACAAATAACATTATAACATTATATTAACACCTGTAAAAATACTATTGGACGGCTAATTTAGACCCTTATAATTTATTTTTTGAAATTTATTAACTTAATGTCCACTTACCTATGAATATGACAAGAATATAATAAAAACTAATGAATGCGACAAAACGTCACAATCTCATATTATATAAGTTTATTAATTTTAATATATAGATAAATAAGATATATTGTCGAGAATAGATAGTATATAGAAATATAAAATAATTACCTACATCATAGAAATTTATTAATAATTTTTAGAGATTAAATAATTACCATTAATGATGACATAATCTTGACGATGAAATTATTTTATTAATAGAAATATCAAAAAACGGTTTTAAAAAAATAAAGGAAATATCTTATGAATTAATTAATCTTATCCACAAATTTTCCTAGTTAATATGACATGTTATGAGTGTATTAATTTTTTTTCAAATTTATCTTATGTGTGGATTTTATTTAAATTCAAATAAAGGAATAGTGTCAAAATTGACACTATTGATATTTTATAAAAATAACATTTTATTAAATTATATATAAAAAATAAGAATATTTAAAAATTAAAATCTGTTAATTATAAGTTTTAAAATTTCATAAAATATTTATGTATGTTCAATAAAAACCATATAAGTAAATATTTATAACCATTAAATATTTAGGATGTTATTACCACAATTAAAATTAAAAAGAATAACAAAGTGTTGATTAAAACGATATGGTTTAAATTGACCAAATAACTTGTCCAAAATTTATTTTTTGATGATATTACAACCCTATCTCATCTCATCTTCAAAATTGGAAAATTTTCGTGGTATTTGGGTAGGTTTTCATTTTTTATAAATTATTATTAATAGAGTTTCCAAAAGTGCCCCTAACCTCAATTACAATAGGGCGCCTCCTCCCTCACCTCTTCACTTCATTTTGAGCATTCAAGATCAGTCATACCCTAACCCTTTTCCTTATCAACTCTACTATTTTAATTCTATATCTTCTTTTCATCTTCAACGGCCAGATCTAGTGCTCTATGAAGAGATTTATAGGAAGCACATCGAGGAGGAGATAATCCCTTCTACTAATTCATTCAAAACAAATTCTTCTTCTACTTCTTCTTAATTTTTTGTTTCATTATAAATTAAAAACAATAGTATAACTCATATAATCATATTTTATTTTAAATATGAAACAACCATATATCACCTTCTTTCCATCCTATGAAAAACAAAATCACTGCGCCTGCGTACTAACAGCTTAACATCTTCATGTTGTGGTGTAATCTGTTTTCACCACCAGCTTACATGGATGGGTATAATGATAGAAATAATATCTATATGTGATTATTATAACATGTTACTGATTTTGAAAAATTATACACCATACACTTCAATACCATTCAATAATGTTTCAAATGATATCATCACTCGCGCGTACGTTCGGCCTAGTGTCTCCACGATGTGATGCGATTCATTTTTGACATAATATTTATTTAAAATGATTATATACATGAATTGAATGAATAAATATGATACATATGATACTAATATAATTTTTTAAATGATTTAACTATAACCTAATAATGTAACATGAACTTATCTGACATATCTTGCATAAGAATAAAAACTTGTTAATATCCGAATAACGAGTGACAATGAAATGTTACTAACAAACGGATGATAATATAATCATATTTGATATCATAGAAATTATTTTGAATCTGGAATAATTCAATAACATTATTTAAATCATTATAGAGGAGTTTTAGATACATACAAAGGACATCGGACCAATGGTAAGGGATAATTTTACAATCTCATTTTTATCTGAGATTGTTTATATGTAAGTATTTACTAGGGTATATTTATCACCAACAACCATGTTTCATAATTAATTAATATGATTTATATTATTCCGAAAATTTTAAATTAAATTTTACCCAATGGTGAAATTTTATTAAATGGTATGAAAGGAATATTTTTTCATTATTCGATTTCATGTACTTTTTGACTTTTCCTACAAAAGTACGAGGATAATGTTGTTTTAACATATACGACACGAATGGAATTTTATATTTTTATGAAATCTTATTTCCATAAAGCTTCTTCCACGAAATTTCCTGAATATTTTCCACTAAATTCTTTTCTATTAAATTTACTTGACATTTTGTGAAAAGAAATCATTCTTGAAAAAGAAAGGATATTTTCCTCAGGAATTAAGATCAAGTGTTTTATCAAAATTGTTGTCTATCTAAGATTACACAGTGTTATGTTTCTATCCCTGTTATTAATTTGATATCATTGTGTTTATGATGGAATTATTTTTTGAAATATACTTATTTAATATGCATTATGATGTACTTTTGTTTAAGAATCCCATTTTATATCATGGGTTATGCTATGATAAATGATTTATGTTTTTGTGTAACGCATGAGAATGGTTTCATTATGAGATGGGAGGGTCCTATATCCCCCTCCAATGCATTGGGTAATGATTTATATATCATGATATAGATATGAATGGAATGTAATGTAAATATGGTTCTGTAATATAGTGATGGAACAAGGAGTGAAGTTAGTTTTGCAATGGACTTAGTCCGCTATAATGGTCTTAGAGATGAGCCTTGACCAATATGAATTGATTTTTTATTCTTATGTGTGTATGACACAAAATTTCATTCCTTATGTTATGAATATTGGGATTACATTGCACTTTTATGATTTATCCCATGACATGATATTTTGATCTTTTATATGCAAGATAATATTTTCAAATGTTATGTTCTTATGATTATGATATGATTGATATTTCCCATTTTTACCATTACTAAGCATTTGAGATCACCCTTTCATATGATTCTTTTCCCTAGGTCAAGAAGAAGGGTACTAAGTAAGATATATTAAAAAAGATTCTAGTTTTGAAGAAATAAGTGGGGGATAATGTAGTTGTTTTATGAACCCGTTGTTTATATTTCCCAGTTTCTAAAGGCACTAAACCTATAGGGTCCTGGCGTGGTCCTTGTTATGTCATGTAATAAATATTCTTCAATGTTGAACTAATATCTACATATAATTTATGGTATGTTGTAGTTGGAATCAGAGCGAAAGTATAGGAAATCTTCGGAAATGTGGATGAGAGAACCTTAGTAAGGACCCTGTGGATATGTCTATGTATAGGTTACAATCCTATCCTAGTGTTCTAAATATGTTCATGAATAACCTAGGATAAAACCTAAAGTTCCCTAAATTGAAATTTTATTCTTTAATTATGTGTTTTTTCCATTATGATTAGTGTTGATCACACTATTCTTATTGGTCTTATTCAATGGCCGGAACCCAAAGGAAATGCATTAATAATTAATTTGATGGTCAATGCAATGATTGTCTCCTGAGAAACAAAATGTAATGGGAGCTGGAATAAAAAATATTGTAACCATGATTACACATCTTTCTCAAGCTATGAATCATGTTGTAAATCTAAATGAGAAAAACAGGGAACAATATTTTGTAGAAGTAGCATCCACCTTCATTCACCGGGTATTTTGATCCATTAGTGGATGAACAATGGATCAGTACCACTGAAAAGATATTTTCAGTTCTACAATGTTTTGAACATGATAAATTTATCTTATCAGTATATCGTTTGGATGGGGAAACTGATCAATGGTGGAATATTTTCAATAATACAACGTAAAGAATTCAAATTGAGTCCATGGAATGGGTTGAGATCAAGAACTTATTTTTCAATAAGTACTTTCCTCATATTCATCGAACAAATATGGATAAGGAGTTCCTTGAACTTAAGAAAAAGGATAGTGAATCTGTTTCTACCTATGAAGAAAATTATACAATACATGCATGGTACGCTTCTAGAATTATTATCCAACTAAGTGTAAAATTGATTGATTCTTTTGTGGCTTAAAACCAAGTATATGAATTGTGTTAGTCACAGGGGTCTTCAATATCTATGAGTAAATTTTTTGATGAGCTCTAAAGGTTGAGATGGATGTTGGGGTAACCCATTAGTCATATGGGTTTGATAAGAAGATTGAAATTGAGTTCAAAGGATAATCTAAATACTACAATCAAAAGAAGACAAGTTTTCCTTTATGCTCAAAGTGTGGAATGAAACATGTGGGGAATTATATTAAATGGACTAGTAAATGTTTTTAGTGTGGAAAAGAAGTTCATCAAGAAATCAAATACTAAAGTGATGGGAAGAGATGTCTACTGATGCGAATAAAGAAAACACTACACAGAATGAACCTACTTCACTTCAATGCTACAAGTGAATGGAAATGGGGCATTATTCCAATAAATTCCCTAATACATGGTTTATTGATGATGATCGATGTCAATAAACTCTTATGGAAAAATACAATTTAAAGTCAAATGAAATCACTATCGACAACATGGATTAGGATAAAGAAGTGGGGAAAGGTACACGTAACATCCACTCTAAAGTAGAAAATGTTTTATATGATTCTAGATCCACCCACTCTATTATTTTTATAGAATTTTCTAAGGGCGTCACTGTCTTGCCTAAAAAATTAGATGTTGAGTTAGCTATCAATAATACTAATGGAATAACGGTCGCGTCAAATGTTTATAATTCTTCTCAGTTTGAAGTTTGTGGGAATGTTCTTCCAACAAATCTTGTTATCCTTACTGTCATGGAATTTGATGTTATTTTTGGCATGGATTATCTTTCTCTATATGCAGCACATATCAATTTCAAAGGAAGGGAAATCACATTTCATATTTTAGATCAATTTATGATCATATATTGAGGAAAAGATGAATATAACCTTCCATTAGAAATTTCATTCATCTTATGGGTCTTTATTCCTATAAATGATTGTTATTTTTAAAAAATGGTTGGGGATAAACTCACGATTAAGAATACACCCATTGAACAAGAATTTGATGATGTATTTCTGGAGGAATTTCCATGTCTTCCAAAAAACCATAAAGTTGAGTTTTTTATAGAACTCATAACAGGTGCTATGCCAATTTCAAAGAGACCATATAGATTGACCCTAATTGAGTTGTAGGAACTGAAGAAGAAACTCCAAGAGAATCTTGATAAGGGATTCGCACTCCCTAGTGTGTCACCTTAGGAAGCACCTGCTTTTTTTTGTTAAGAAAAAATATGGATTAATGAGACTCTGAATTGATTATTGAGAACATAACCAGATCACTATCAATAAAAAATATAATCTTCCCCACATTTATGACTTATTTGACCAACAATGCAGAGCTCAATACTTTTCAAAGATTGATCTTCATTCAGAATATCATCAATGAAGATTCAAAAATGAGGATATACCAAAGAAGAAATTCCATACAAGGTATGGACACTATAAATTTATAGTGATTTCTTTTGGTATTACTAATTACCCCCACTATCATGATGGATATAATGAATAAAGTCTTTAGATACTATCTTGTTCAGTTTGTGTTAGTCTTTATAGATGATATTCTAGTCTATTCAATTTTCATGGAAGAACATGTTTATCACTTGAGAATTGTAATGAATACATTGATAAAGGAGAATATTTATTCTAAATTTACCAAGGGTGAATTTTGGCTTCCGAAAGATTCATTTTTGGGTAAGATAATTTCAATAGAGGGGATATTAGTGGATCTAGTAAAAATAGAGGTTATTGAAAGATGGTAAAGACCAAAAATGGTAACTGAGATCCAAATTTTTCTTTGTTTGGTTGGATATTATTGATGTTTTGTGAACTATTTTTCCCGATTATCTAATCCACTATCCATGTTTACTCGGAAAGGATTTATGTTCATTTGGATGGAGGAATGTTAATATAATTGTAAAAGGATAGCCAGTGCACCTATGCTCACACTGCCTTGTAGTAGAGAATGGTTTGTGATATACAGTGATGAATCCAAGAAGGGTATGGGATGTGTTCTCATGAAAAATGATATGGTGATAGCTTATGCATCACGAAAGTTGAAAATCCATGAGAAAAGTTACCCAACTCATGATTTGGAGTTAGTTGCATTAATCTTTGGATTAAAGATATGGAGGCATTATATTTATGGGGAAAGGTGTGATATTTATACAGATTATAAACGATTAATTTATATTTTAACACAAAAGGATATTACTATGTGACAAAGATGATGGTTGGAGTTGATTAAATATTACTACTTCTCAATACATTACCTCCCTGGAAAAGAAAACAAGGTGGCATATACATTATGTTAATAGGACCATGCTAGCATATTTATGACGAGGATCACAAAAGATACAATATTTATGGATTTTGAAAGGATGGATCTTGAAATTTTAATGAAATGGGGGAAATAATATATTTATCAAATGAATGTTCAACCATTAATACAAGTAAAGATTAATGAGGCACTGAAGAAATATCTAGAGCTATAAAATAAGGTGAGAAATATTCCTGAATTCAACCTTGATTGTGATGAAATAATAAGGGTTAGGAATCGGGTTTGTATTCCTCCCACACTAGAATTAAAGGAGGATGTATTGGTTGAGGATCATAGTTATTCATTCAAGATTCACCCTAGAAGCCCAAAAATGTATAGGGATCTGAAGGAGTACATTTAGATGGATGGCATGAAAAGACATGTCACTGAATATGTCTCTCGATTGTTGATTTGTCACAAGTTTAAGGCTGAGAGACCAAAGCCTAATGGGATGTTACAGCCATTACCCATACCGGAATGGAATTGGAAAACATCACTATGGAATTTTTCATTAGACATCCCAAAACATAAAAAGTAAATAATGATATTTGGGTTATAGTTGACCGCCTTAGGAAGTAGGCACTCTTCATTGCTATTAGATAGAATTTATCTTTTGATCAACTTGTCAGGATATATGAAAAAGAAATGGTATGATTACATGGAGTACAACTTTCCATTATATCTGATCAGGATCTGAGATTTAACTCGATGTTCTGGTAGAGTCTTCAGCATGCTCTTGATACAGAGTTAAGTTTCATCACTTCTAATCATCCTCAAATAGACAGTCAGTCTGAGAGGACAATTCAAACACTAGAAGACATGTTGAGATCATTCTTTATGGATTTCAAAGGTGGTTGGGATCAACACCGACCATTGGTGAAATTTTCATACAATAATAGCTTTCACTCCAATATTCATATGGATCCTTATGAATCCCTATATGGGAAAAGTGTAGAACTCCAACTTGATGGGATGAAGTTTGTGAAATAAAGCTATTAGGACATAAACTTTTTGATGAGATGGTAGAAAAGGTCATATCTACTCAAAAAAAAAAGATCATCTCATAGTCAACAAAAAAACTGTGCTTACAACTGGAAAAAATACCTAGAGTATGAAGTGGGTGATAAGGTATTATTATGAATATATCCATGTAAGATAGTAATTAGATATGGAAATAAGTGCAAGCTGAGCCCCAGGTATATTAGACCTTTTGAAATCATGGATCATGTTGGGAAGGTAGCTTACCGATTGGTGATTCCACTGAATATATCTCAGGTTCATGATGTGTTACATGTATCTCTCCTAATAAAGTACATACCCTATCCTTTAGATGTACAAAGCTCAAAAGTCATAC
The DNA here is from genome assembly GCA_963277665.1 of Viscum album. Classification (NCBI taxonomy): domain Eukaryota; kingdom Viridiplantae; phylum Streptophyta; class Magnoliopsida; order Santalales; family Viscaceae; genus Viscum; species Viscum album. The sequence continues at coordinate 122,202,616 of OY728138.1, read as the reverse complement.
TGCTATAGAAAGATCTTTCTTATCTAGAAAAACCGATAGAGATTCTGGATCGTAGTGAAAAAGTTCTATGAAACAAGACATATTGCAAGGTTAATGTTTTATAAAGGAACCACCAATTTGAAGAAGATACATGAGAACTCTGGTATATGATGAGGGATAGTTATAATCCTTTTTATGTTTCCAAGTGATTAATTTCAAGGGAGAAATTCAGTTTAAGGGGGTAGAATGTAACACTCGAATGTTTTTTTGAAATATTTTCTTTAAACAATTTTTATTCTTCAGTAGCTAGCTTTGCACGCAATCATGACTTTAAATGAAATGAAAAGTTTCCATATTATAAAATTACCATTATATCCTAGCCATTAGGTTATCAGTAATAATTATAACTAACTTATCAAAATGAATTGTGAAATCATTGGCTAACAATTATTTATGAAAAATGTAAATTAATTAGATATATGTTTTTTTTGTGAGAATTAATTTTTGTAATGAAATTAATGTGATATATATGTGTTATATACTTAAAAATTGTTTTTTATATTCATCCAATAGATATTTTACTCATTGTGTATGAATAAAACACTATTTTATGTATAAAAACCTATTTTTAAAAAAGATTAATTTTACACCTTTTAATAAAGAATGCTTTTTTAATTATGATATTGATACATTAATAATTTTTATATAACAACACAAACATGTTATTTTGAATCAGGATATAAAACATTACATTAGATTAATTTCTTATATTTTTATGATAACTTTCACACTTTGATGAATAGTAAAATACGCTAAATTTTAATTGAAAATAAAATTTTTCATTGAAATAATTTATATACTTAAAATACACTATTGAATGGTTTAAAAGAATAAATTGAATATATTTTTACCTTTTAATATAATTTAGGTCATTGGAATTAATTTTAACTTTAATTCATATGTAAAAACGTTTCAATCTTTTGCAATATTTTAACTTTTAGAACTCATTTTCTCATTTCAAGAACGAGATTAATTTGAAATTAATTACTAAAAATTTTGTGTTTTGAATTTTTAGAAATTTATTCCATATTTGCAATCAGTAGGTCCAAATTATGTTAACAGGATACTTTTATATTTGGGCATAGTGAATAGTAACTTTGGTAATTATTTTTATTACCTTGGTTAAAAGTAAATCGAGTAATTAATGGTAAAAATAATACTATAAAATTACCTTAACACCTGTAAAAAACCAATTAGATGACTAAATTCGACCCTTATAATTTATTGTTTGAAATGGAATTATTTAATGGCCACCAACTAATGAATATTACATTAATATAATAAAAACTAATGAGTGTGATAAAATGTAACAATCTCACTTCATATAAGTATATTATTTTTAATATACAGAGAAATTGGAGATAAAATTGACTATAGATAGTATCTTGAAATATAAAATAATTACCAACATCATAGAAATATATTTATAATTTTTAGAGATTAATTAATTAGCATTAATGAAGACACAATAGCGATGTAGAAATAATTGCATTAATAGAAATATCAATAAATGGTTTTAAAAATACTAAAATAAAAATTATATGAACTAATTAATAATATACATGATTTTTATAGGTTACTATGACATATTAAAAGTGTATTAAATAATTTGGTTCAAATTTATCTTCTTTTTTGATTTTATTTAAAGTCAAATAAATGAATAGTGTCAAAGTTGACACTATTTATATTTTATAAAAATAACATTTTATTAAATTATTTAAAAAACATAAAAATATTTAAAAATTAAAAAATGATAAATATAAGGTAGATAATGTCATAAAATATCCTTTTATGGTCAATTAACACTATATAAGTCAATATTTATAACCATTAAATATTTAGAATGTTATTACCACAGTTAAATTTAGAAAGTATAAAAAAGTTTCAATTAAAAATATATGGATTAAATTTACAAAATAACTTGTCCAAAATTTATTGGTTGATGAGATTACAACCCTATCTTATCTCATCTTCAAAATTGGGACATTTTGGATGTATTTCAGAGGGTTTTTTTTCTATAAATTATTTTTTATGGAGTTTCCAAAAGTTCCAACACCTCAATTATAAAAGTGTGCCTCCTACATCACCTCTTCACTTTATTTTGTGACAGACCAACTCTAGTGCTCTACGAATAGATTTGGAGGAAGCACGTCGAGAAGGAGGTAATCTCTTCTACCGATTCTTTCAAACATCTTTATTCTTCTACTATCTCTTTTTAGATGTTTTATTTTAAAGTAATAACATAAGTATCACTCATATAATGATATGTTATTATAAATATGAAAATAATAAATCTCACCTTCTATCCATCCTATGAAAAATGAAATCACCACATGTGGATACGTTTGACTTACCGTCTCCACACTGTGGTGTAATTTTTTTTTCACCACCACCTTAATTGGGTGGGTATAATTATGGAAATAATAACTATATATTATTATTATAACATGTTACTGATTCTGAAATATTATACAACATCCACTTCAATACAATTCAATAATTTTGGGATGATATCATCGCTCGTGCGTACATATGGCCTACCATCTCCCTGATGAGATGAGATTCATTCTACCTAATCTTCATTACAACATGATTATATAAATGAATTGAATTAATATTTATGATATATATTATGATAATATCATTCTGCAAATTATTTAACTATAACCTAATAAGTGGAACATGATCTTATCCGACAAATCTGGCATAAGAACATTAAGCTGTTAATATCCGAATAACAAGTGACAGTGAAATGTTACTAAAAAATAAATATAATATCATCATATATGATATCATAAAAATTATTATGATTCTAGAGTAAGTCAATAACATTATTTAAATCATTATATAGGAATTTTGGAAACATTGGAAGGATATCAGACTTATGCTAAGGGATAATTTTACAATCTCATTTTTATCCGAGATTGTTTATAAGTATGTATTTACTGGGGTATATATATTATCCAGTTCCATGTTTCCTAATTATGTAATATTATTTCAATTATTCCACAATTTTTAATGTTAATTTTACACTATGGTGAATTTTTATTAAATGGTATGGAAGGAATCTTTTCCCATTATTCGATTTGAGGTACTTTTTGGCTTATCTGACAAAAGTATAAGGAGAATGTCTCTTTAACTTATACAGAATGAATGGAATTTTGTGGTTTCATGACACATTATTTTCAGGAATCTTCCTCTATAAGATTTATATATTATATTCAAATAAATTATTTTCTTTTAAAATCACATGGAATTTTGATAAAACCAAATTTTTTTGAAAAAGAAATGATATTTTCCTCAGGAATTTAGTTCAAGTGTTTTATCAAAATTATTTTCTATCTATGACAAAATAGGGTTACGTTTATATCCTTGTTATTAAATTTATTTTATTGTGTTTATGATGGAATTATATTTATGAAATCCAGTTATTTTAAATGGATTATGATTGAATGATGTTTAAGAAACGTATTTTATTTCATGGGTTATGCTATGATAAATGATTTATGTTTTCATGTCACATGTAATAATTGTTTCATTAGGAGATGGGTGGGACACATATCTCCCTCCAATGCATTGGGTAAATATTAATAGCTTATGAGATAGATATGACTAGAATGAAAAGTAAATCTGGTTCAGTACTATAGGGATAGAATGAGGAGTGAACTTGGTTAAGTAATGGACTTTGTCCGCTATGATCATCTTAGCGATGAGCCTTTACTAATATTAAATGATTTTCTATGCTTAGGTGTGTATGAAACAAAAGTAAATTTCTTATGGTATGACTATTGGGATTACATTTCATTTTTATGATTTATCCCATGACATGATATTTTGATATTCTATATGTATGATAAGATGTTCAAATGATATGTTCTTATGATAATGATATGATAGATATTTCCCTTGTTTACCCTCACTGATCATTTGAGATCACCCTTTAATATGTTTCTTTTCCCTAGGTCATCAATAAGTGTACTAAGTGAGATATGTCGAAAAGGAGTCTAGTTTTTAAGAAATAAGCGGGAGACAATGTAGATGTATTATGAATCATATATTTATATTTCCACGTTTCTAAAGACACTAATCTTATACGGTATTAGTGTGGTCTTTTTTATGTTATGTAATAAATATTCTTCAATGTTGAAGTAATTTCGATATCTAATGTATGGGTTGTTATATTAATGTTGAAAATTGTGAACTATTTTATTCATACTAATTGATTTATATAAACTATTCATTTAAGATAATTTAAATGTTTTTTGATATATCATCCATCTTTTTTAAGGAATGCAAGATTTGGTTTAAAATATGAAAGTTTAATTCCATGATTTGTTTTATTTAAAGAGATAGAATATATGTTATATTTTATGGTATTGATTATGGAACACTTGGTGTGCCCTATTGGGCTTTATAGGTCCACCCTACCTTTACCTTTGAGAATTTCTATTCTTTCTTATGCAAATTCTGTACATAGGGAAACCACCACTTGGTGGTGTTGGGTGTTCTTGATCATTCAGACAATGGAGTGATGATGATGACTGGTGAAGCTATTGTCACATTTTTAAATAGTATATTGGTACTTGTTTTTTGTTGAAATTATAGTTTAATTTCAGATGTTTATCTTTTTATTGTGTACTATTTTACATATTTTCTATAGTACATTTCTCATTTAGAGTGTTCATCATACTAACTTTTATCATTATCTTCCACGGTTGTTTTGTAAAACTCATTCCCTCTTTGTTATTGTATTATTCTTGGTGAAAGTTGAAAACCCATGGGGATCATGAATTCACATCGGGATATTTTAGTGTCGGCTTGGGTATCTAGGTATCAGTGTATATTTTATGTTTCATGAAACAATTGTATCAGATGTATATGTAAATAATATTTCCATGATGTCGGTATACAATTTATGTATCTTCATTTATATGATGTTGGATTTTTGGGACTTAGGTGGTAGTTGTGAGCGAGTGTCTGGCAAGATTTCATTGTAATGCGCCTAAACTCACCATGGGTGTTTGGAAAAAGTTTCTTTAAATTAAAAATTCATATGATTCTATTTGTTTCCATGCTTATGATTTTTGTATGTTGAAATCCATGTCATGAAATCTTATATAATGGGATTGATATTCATGTATCTATTATTTGGGTTGTTGATCTATGTAATCTTATGATGTCTTTAGTGTTATTTTTTTATATTTTGTGGAATCATTCATTCAAGAAGATAATGGAATTGTCCACATGAGTGAGCTTCAATTGAATAATAGTGATCAGAACCTCTGATGGACTAGAATCTTATTGAGATTGTTCTGTGTGTTGTCCAATCTCTAGGATAGACACCAACACCCATTTCCATTCAGGCTCTTTTTGTGGAACCTCAAATGGATAAATCTCAAAAACAAACACATGAGTTTCTTCACATTAAGACTCTAATTTCAAAGGAAAAGAAATATACTCAAGAGGTTGAGGAATGGATGAATGGCATATAATGCATTTTTGATTTTCTAGAAATTATTGAATCTAATAAGGTCAAATATTCTATATTTAAAATGTAAAGGCCAAGAAAGAGATAGTGGAATTCAATGGTAATGGAGAACAAGCTTGTGTTTTTGGAGGTGAAGGACTTCAGAGTTCTTTTCCATGATCAATTATATCCATAATATATGGTACACACTAAGGATATGGAGCTTTTCTTCCTCTAGTAGGCCAATAGGACTGTGATACAATTTGAAAACCACTATTTAAGTATTTCATAGTTTTCACCTGAGATTGTATCACCTGAGAAGATGAAATATTGATGGTCTAAGATGGGTATACGACCTGATATATGTTCATAGGATTTCATTTTGACTCTCACTTTGTATGATGACATATTATATAAGGTATTGATGGTTGATCTCAACATGGATGGTAAATCAATTTTGATGGGAGTTCCTTTTTCACCCAGTGGTAGTTTTATGAGTTCCTATAAAAAAGATTAATCTTGATGAGCCTTGTGAATTATCTCTAAATAATAATCCTCTATAAATCCTGCAGTTCCTAGAACATGGCCTTTGACATGAATCTAGTGTGGAAGGGTTAGACATTAGAGATTTTTTTGTACTCATTAACCAAAGGTAATCATTTCATGAGGTCACCAAGGACACCTACAAAAATTATTCCGTTTATTTTCATCTCTTCATAGTGTACTGAGATAAAAAAAACCTATAAGTAATGAGGTTCAATTAGATGCATCAATATTTAAGGGGTTCCAGCCACATGAATCTATAATGAGCTTCTTAACACAGTGGAAGAGTTTACAAATGAATCTGTTATAGGTCTAATAACTATGATAGGTACCATCACTATAGCCACATATTTAGTGAATAATTTATTTAATATCAGTTCATATCACTCATTTATATTGACATGAATTATGAAGCATCTAAATCATCCTATGTAGCTTTTATCTTATGTGATGGATATTACTATGCCCTGCATAATGAAGAGAGATAAGGGTATCCATTTTCCAACTTTTACCTTCCATTAATCTATGATTGATGTTTCGTAGGATATTTTTTTCCTCAATATGAAACCTCTTGTCATAATTATCTAGATGTATTTTCTCATTGATAATATTTCCTAAATTGACTACTAGCTTCAATGAGTCTCATATACTATGCCTAATTGGGTGTGACTTTTTTTCTAAGGAGAATGGGACATGAGGATGACTATAGATAGATCTTCTTATCCAAAGTTCTGAAAATTAAAATTGGTTTTTTCTTTTGATATATAGTTGGTATCCTAGGGTAATGATAACCCCCAGTAATCATTAAATTTCCCAATGTTTTTTCTCTCATTTCTCTGGTCTTCCTCCAGTATGAAAGTTAGATTGATCAATTTATTTATTACATAGTAATCAGATGGTATCTATTTATTATTACCGTATGGAACTAGAAGAGATGAAATTGTTAAAGACTTAGTTGGATGACCTATTAGAAAAAGGACTTATACACCTGAGTGATTCACCATAGGTGGTTCATGTTTTCTTTTCAATGAAATGTGATAAGAAAAATTTTACTCTATGTTTTTTTTAAAAAAATAAATTGAGTTACAATAAATAAAATGTACTTGTTTCTACTGATTTATGATTTCTTCAACCAATTGAAATGTAAAAGTGGTTTGTGAATATAGAACTTTGATCTATTTATCACCAGTTGAGAATAAGATAACCGGACATTCATAAGACTACATTCAAGAGAAGGTATAGTCACTATGAGTATATTATTATGATCTTTGTTCTGAACTATTCTTATGCAGTCTGTATCGCTTTAATGTACTAGATTTTCCAGGAATACCTTGGCATTTTCATTGTTGACTATTTGGATGACATTTTATTTTACTCTATATCTGGGGAGGATCGAGTGTTCCATCTCAAATTTGTTTTAGGAATGTTGATAAATCACCAACACTATGATAAGCTATCTAAATGATATTTCTGTATTTTTGAGGTGAATTTATTAGGAAACATCATGTCAGAACATGGTATTTCAGATGACCATGAAAAGGTTAAATTTTTAATGATATGGGACCAAACACAAAATGTTTTCAAGATTCGGAGATTCTTGGGTTTAGCGGGGTATTATCACAAGTATATAAATGATTTTTCAAAGTTGGTTTCTCTGATGACCACAATAACTCATAATGGGCTGAAGTTTTGTTAGAATGAAAAATGTTAGAGTTATTTTACTCAAATAAAATATCTTTTGACTTCTACATTTTTGTTTACTCTTCCAATGTCCAAGAAGGGATACATGGTCTTTTTTGATGCATCAAGTTCACATTTGGGTTGTGTTCTTATGCAGTTTGATCATGTAGTAGCCAATGGTTCTTGATATGTTAGGTAACATGAATGTAATTATCATACCCATGAACTTAAACTCATATCCATGATTCATGAACTTAGTATTAGGTGGAATTACCTTTCTGGAGAAAGTATTAATGTTTATTCTAATCACATAATTTTGAGTTTTATCTTCTCTCAAAAAACATTTGAATCTACATCAAAGTCATTGGGTGGATTAATTGTAGTATTTTGACATTGACATTACCTACACCCTAGGGAAGGTATATGTCATTTCTTATTCCTTGAGAAGGTATTTTCAAACCCATACCTTGAATGAATCATATAAAGAGTGGAATATTATGTATCTTTTTTCACAACTTCAATTTGGAGTCATAGAGAAAGATACCAAGGTTCCCTTGGAAAGTGTTCCGTTGACCTATTCTCTTCTCAAGATGATTCTTCAGGAACCATATCTTGATAATGAATTTTATAGAATTAGGGAGTCTCCATATGGTGGGGACACCTTTTATGAGTGTATGTTATCTTATAAGGTCATTCTGTGTCTTTGGAATTGGTTTTTAATACCATTTTCTATAAGGAATCTTATAATGGAATGTTTCCATAAATCATAGTGGGTGGTGCACCCAAGAATCTGAAATATGGGTTATGATATGTGGAGATGATTTTTGTGTCTAGGGTATGATATGGGATATCACTTAATTTGTTTCACATAGTTATTACTGTCAGTATTTCAAGGACGAGCACCGGTGACTATCAGTATTCCAGTGCCAGCTTGGAATCAGGAGAGGTATTTGTGGAATTTTTGGTGGGTTTTCCACATACCCCATGAAGAAATAATGTAATGTGGATTTTGATCAATAGGATGAAAAAATCGGGACACTTTATACCCATTCAAAATACAACCAAAGTTAAAGAGTTATGAAATCTATATGTGGAAGAGATTGATTATTTCTATTTAGTTTCATCTACTTTAGTCTCTGATAGAGATCCCTATTTTACCTATCATTTTTTGAGAGACATGATGGAGGTGATGGTATCCAATATTAATATAATTATGATATATTGTATGCAGATGGATGTCAATATGGAGAGGGCTATAAAGATTTTGGCGGGCATGCATCAGTCTTGCATTCTCTATTTTAGTGGAGATTAATATATTCATTTGTGAATGCTTGAGTTTTTAATGACAAAATATACCAATCTACAAATTGTATGGCTCCTTATGAGGCCTTCTATAATTACCCTTGAAAATATCTATTATATTGGTCGAATATTGGTTAAATATATTTTCTTGTACTGAGATTTTTCAAAGAGATGAAAATAAATATTTAGTTGATTCATTAAAAACAATTCATGGCATAGAGCTGGTAAAAATCTTCTATTTTTCTTCATACGATACCTTGGCAGTTTTTAGTCAATGACCAGGTGTTTTTGATAGTTTAACCTTGTTTGGGTCATCGACGCCTTTGAAATATGAGATATCTTGTACCATGGTTTATGTGACCATTGATGTTTTTCAGAAGGTTCGAAATGTAGATTAGAATTTTGTACTTCCACTATAGTTGACATCGATACATGATGTGCTCCATGTATCGTGTCATCATAAGTATCCTTCTGACCCATATCATGCCTTGATCTAGGAAGATCTTGATGTTGAGACATGTTTATTCGTGTTTAAACATACAATCAAGGTTATTGATTTTGAGACAAATTTACTTCATGGGAGGATGATACCATCGGTCTATGTGATATAGAAGTCTGGTTCTAAATCGCATGAGATTTTGGAGTGTGAGGAATTTATGAGAGATTACGGGCCTCACCTCTTTGATATAAAATACTCATGATAGGATTTCTGGGAAAAGAATGTTTTTATGGTGGGGAGATTTTAACATCTATTTATATATTTTTATTTATTACCAATCCCTAGTTTTTATCTCCTTTTGGTTGGGTTTTTATTTGAGATGTATGAAGTAAAAATTAGATAATTTTTTAATCCCTTTGGGATATGCACGGTAGGCACATGATTAGTAAAAACCATGTAGTTTGTCCTAATAAACAGTGTTTTCTGTTGAATGACATTAGAAGGGGTGCATGGTTTGTCTAACCATGCATCCAACCCCTCCAAAATATGAAACCTTTTCATAGTGAGGGAATTTATGTTTTCCACATGGTTAATCAAACCATACTTCCAAACTATAAACCCCATTTGTAAGTCCAACAGGGGAGAATGGTATTAGTGAATGGTTTGTCTAACCATGTGGCCCACCCCAAGAAATCATGCATGAATAATTTAATTCCTTCAAATATTTATTTAAAACTACCAAACCCCCTATTATACCACCATAATCTCCCCATTCTTCCATAACATGGTTTCTTGGCTCTTCAAGGCTCTCAAGAGGTGAAATTGACTCTTGCAAACCCTTTTCTTGGCGGATTGAAGCATTAATGTTCTCAATGGATCTCATTTAGGGTAAGTGTATCTCCAATTGTGTGGTTTGTTACGATATCTAAATCTCTCATCCTTAGAGTTTAATATATTCTAAAGTAATTGATTGATCAAAACACCTCTTTTTTGGATCCTAATTCTATGTTGTGTTCCTAGATCTTCTGCACCTTTATTCTTCATTGGAGATTTTTATTGTGGGTGTTCTGCATTGTGATCCCTTAATTTAAAGGTAAGTGCTTCCATAATACTTTAAAATATGATTGAAACCTTGAATTTCTTGATTAAATTTAAATAATTTTTTAATTTATTTAAAAACATGGTTTTTTGATCATATGATCATTATCTTGAAATTGGCATGATATTTGAAAAATACCCCAATTTCAATGGAATTGAAATTGGTTAGTGAATTTTTGAAAAATGATTTATTGATTTGAAAATTGTTTTAGTGAAATGTTTTTATTTGGATCTTAGAAAACAAGATTAAATTGGAAATTTATTTGAAATGTAATGAAACGACAAAACCCTGTGAATTGGTTTTGAAAAGAGAAATTAATTTTGAAAACTAAAATTAAGAAATTGTACATAGAAATGTTTTTAAATAATTGATTTCTAATTTGATTGATTGAATGAAGAACATGGGATCCTGGGTTGTTTTCTAGTGGTTGGGAAATGAATGATTGGATCTTTATAACATATCACTAGAAATACGATGACAACAATTACTAGACTATTTTGGCTCACTATTCTCATAATGAGTTCCCTTATTAGGTTGTATATTTATTTCCCATAATGGGTTCACCAATTAGGGTGTTGATTGTTTATACACATTATTAATGAGTTGTGATCACTGATGAGATATGTGACGACTCTATAACCTGAAACTAATGTACTAATGGGTGTTTGACAATGATGTTATATGTTATTTTATTTTATATTCATGTCATTGATTGTGAAATATTTTATTCATTACAATTGATTTATATATACTATTTCATATAAAATCGTTATTTAATCCTATTTGAATGTTGTTTATAAAAATATTCAATCTATTTTAATGAAATCACGCTTAGATTTAAAATATTAAAATCTAATTCCATGCCTGGTTTTATTTAGACAGATAGTGTAATTGGAAAAAAAATTGGTATTGATTATGGAACACATAGTGCGACCCCACTAGGATTTACATATCACATGATACATCTCACTTCATGAATTTGTAGATATTATTATGCTAGGTCTAAGAAAAGTAAAAGCACCACTTGGAGGTCGGGAATGTTCTTCATCCTTTGGACTATGGATTGATGATGGTGATCAGTGTAGTTGTTGTCTACTTTTTACACAGGAGTTTGGGAGATTTTTATCGTTATCATTAAAGTTTCCTTTTTAATGTTTACCATTTTTTGGGTAATATTACTAATTTTTCTTGTAATTTCTCCATTTAGAGGGTTGAACATATTAACTTGTATCTTTATATTCTTCTATTTTTTGGAAAATTAATTCCCTCTATAATATTTTTTGATTCTAGGTGATAGTCACCAACCAATAGGGACTGAGAATTCCCTTCAAACTATATCAGTGTCAGATCAGGTATTAGGGTACCTAGTTATCTGAAATAGTTAATGACATATTTTAAAGCTTTTAATCACTAAATAGGTTTAACAAGAGTATTTTAGAAGATAATCACATGCATACATGATGATAAATATATAGATATGACATGTCTTCAAAAAAACCCAAAAGTTATAATGAACACCAATCTAATCTAGTTATCTATTATATCAAATATGAATTGAGAGGATTGGGCGCATGGTTTTTTATATTATGAATAGTATTTTAATAATATGTTATGATAATTAACATCTCAAAGTATGAAATAAAATTTTTTCAAACAGATTTGCATCATGAATTATTATATATTATGATGAAATTTTAATTTGAGTGAGTAGTATTTCTTATATAGACACTTACTATAATCATGAGGCATAAAAAGAGTTTTCTGTATGGGATTACCTACCATGTATGTAATGTGAACTGTTATTCATTATGAATCTAATATACTAGAGATGGATGTTCCATATTGAATACCCTCACCTAAGAGATGGAATATTTATATCATGATAAACGTAATACCTTGATACCATTACTAAACTATCCCTAACGATAAACTAATAAGGGGGAGGTTTCATATGTGACTAATAATGTCACTAGTTGAATATTAAACAATATGATGTGTGTAGTCTCAAATAACATGTATCCTATTTTAGCCCAATATTTAGATATTTTGAGGTTGTATATAGAGATTCCAAAGATCTTCATATCTACTTGGTTAAGGGGCATGAAATGTGAAAATAATCATAGATGAATGATGTGGGATGTATTCATCTACATAGTGAGTCTAAACCTAGATAATTAAGGACATATGAGTTGGTTATAATGTATTGAAATACTCAATGTCTAATAGTCACTCAATGAATTAGATAAAGAGATTATTTGATTATGAAAACTTGTATAAGATATAGCTCGTGGATACACGTATAGAGATACATGTGTTTGATTGTGATCATGTTAGATACCTCCATATCTTAAGAGGAATTAATTCACTTCTATATGCCACTTATTTCATAGATTTATGAACTATGGGGTTCGTGTATTTTTAAAATTTTAAAAGGACTCGTGGGATCACACTATGTGATTAGGTTAATGGTGTTTTACTTTTTAAAAACTCAAAGAGAAACTCTAAAAGTTGTTTAGATTTTATCATAAAGGAGTTTTGGATTGATATCCAGAATATATTTCAAATGTTGTGATATATTTTGAATTTGATAATAGATTTCAAAACATGTTATGGAATATTTAAAAAAAATTGATATGATTTCACAAGTTATTGAATATGATATAATATAAGGTGAAGTAGCATAAATGTTGTTACACTTTACTACATGTTAGATATTAATTGATATATACACCAAATTTTAATTTGTATATGATACATGGGAGCATATATATTAGTTTAAAGTATTTGGGTATCATATAGGAATGTATTCAAAATTTTAAGGTATGTTATTTTACATAGACAAGAATATAATTCTCTATGATATACTGATATTGAAACCACTGTTGAGACCATATCATAAGATAATATAAAAAATATTATAATATGAAGAATCATAGTGTATGATTCATAAAGGCGTCATACAATTGAGGAAAGTTAGTAAAACATTAATTATTAACATTTAGGAAACTTCTTCTAATGTCTATCATTTATTGGAATATTTCATACTATGAATTGTTGGGAAGAGTGAATTTAAATAAGGGGTTATAATGGTTTTAAGTGTTTCTATTTACTTATGTATTTACTAATGTTCGAGTAAATGATAAGGATAATCAGAGATAATACTTTTTTAATATATTATGTGGTAGAAACCATGGATATGGGTTAAACTCATTCACAAGATCGCTATCTATGAATAATTATCCAATTCCACCATATCTCTCTTTTTCCCCTTTCTTGGAAATAGAGATATACTAGTATATCATGGTTTTGAGGAAAATCCCAACCATTTATTGAGTGATTCATTCAATCAATGGATATACATAAGAGGGACGAGTCCTTTGGTTATTCCTAAGTGATCTTAATCAACTACTATTATTATAGAAAGAGGTCCGACCATCATTTTTGATAGGTATATTGTCGATGAAAGACTGCATAAATAATCAAGAGGGTACATTGATTTCATAAAATTTAATTCATTTATAAAACCACCGACTTTTAGATAAGATAAACCTCAAATATTATCCTTGAAAAGAGTAGAAACTCAAAATAAAAGAACAAATAAAATGATTCAGCACAAATATTTATAATGTTTTGATGAATAGAAATCACCCAGTCTACTCCACCAATGCTCAACTTCTAGAGCCTTGCGATTTTTACAAGAGTATTACTTTTTATATGGAATTATAATCCTTTTGTTATTAATTCATGACTGAGTGAATGTATTTTAAATTTTGTACAACTGTGGAAGGAATATTCAACCTATCTCCAATAAGGATTTTACAAATAACATCCTCCAAAGTTCTTTCACAACGAACATTTATAGTGAATTATTTAGTAAATATAGTGTTTATAGATTGAGAACATATTTGTAAAGTATAACTAAAAGAATAGAGTAAATCATTATAAGAGATGAAAAGAATCTAGCACAGCCTAAGGAGAGTTTTATAAACATAGTAATGATGATCAAGAAAACACAACTATATATTATGATGCTTTTTCTTCTTTTCCAATGACACAAAGTAGTGAACCACAGCTTCAAAATATAGATTTCATGGAAAATAGATATGATGATTCTATTCTTATTAATGTTCCATTTATTTATTGCTTAATAAACTGTGCGAAATAAGAGAAAAGAATCACTATAAATTGTATATATATTGGTCTATAAAACCAATGATTGACATTGTTAATCTACATGTCCTTTTCTAGGAGAAACCTTGGTAAGAGTATTATCCTTTAAAATATTTGTGAACTTGTTTCCTTTCTCTATAATCACATATTTTTATAATTTTTCTTACCACAAATAGGTAATCTATCATTTAAATATTTCACATTACAATTAAATATCTCTTAAATTACGCCAATAGTAATAAATACCAAGTTGTAGAATGATGTATTCGATTATAGATCCCCATATAACCAAATTGTACACATTTTAATTCATGTATTCTAATTGATCCATGTATGCATTCTTTACTATATGTTTGAAATATCTATTTATTCATTTTTTATGTAGGCCTTCTTTACATAGTCAATTTGCTTTATGAGACAATTTTTTCATGTTTCTAATTTTCTTCACATAGCCAAAATGATTAACGTATACTATTTAATCACATATCCAAATTCTGACATACCTTAAATAAATCACATATAAATTTTGAACCACATAATTAATTCCACCACATATAGAAATCAGGATTCAGATTAATCTAGGTAACAGATTTACATACCTACTTTCTCACTTTGGTGAATCATTGATGATGGAAATTCATCAATGTATGTCATTACTACAAAGCCGGTTTCACAATGTAGTTTCTTCACAGAGAAAAACCCTTAACACATGGGATTTACATAACCAAATTCTCACATAACCTTTTATATGCTTAGCCAAATGTATCATGAAGCTGATTGTCCTTACTTTGGAAATTTTCATCCAAAATATCTATAATTGTAGGAATAAAGACCAAATGGCATAGATAGTGATAAAACCCATTGAAAAAGCTTAAAAACACAATCATCAGAAATATATAAACGGTTTTTTAGATCATCAAGAAACCAAAATGTAATGGGACGTATCAAAAAAACATTAGTAATCCAAAAATCTCTCAATTTTTTATGATCACAAATAATATAATACCTTAAACATAAAATTTAAATAATTTTATACGATTATAAAGAAAATAAAAGAATATATAGTTCTTTTAAAATTTAGTGTTTCTAATTTATTTCTCACCCAAAATTGGACACTTATCTTGAAAAGGGTATTCCATTATCCCCTTAATTAGGAAATTGGGATCACCCCCTTAATTCATCATTAAGGTAAAGTTCTCTATATTTTGTATCATTGACAAGTTAGGCTAAGGGGAAAACATTGATAATGTACCACAATGTGTAAGGGGTTATTTAAGTAAGGTACAAAAACTGAATCTATAATTAAGGAAAGAAACAAATTTAGTAATCAAATATAAAGACATTAAAAACAATAAATAAAAACAATAACTAATTAAAACATAATAACTGATAAATAGTATTATCATTTTTTAAGAATATAAAAAAATTTCATCCATTTAACACCCACAACAATACAGATACAAAACTCTACTCAGAATACCCTAGTTTATGGATAGGGTGAAACTGAGATGGTGGTATCGGTGGAAGTAACATAAGGGTAAGTGAGGTTATATAGGTAGTTTGATGGTCAAAATTTGGTGGAATCACATCCTTCCCATTATCTTTAGTAGCTTGGGTTTCTTATGAAATTGTAAATTTGAATTGTGGTGTAAAATCTCAATCTGTGTTCCACTAAACTGGTGCCCCAAGCTGGTGTACCACATGACCTCAAGAAATCTGCCACGACACTAGAGAGTACAAACTTGTAGTGAGGGTGAAATGAGGTACATGGTGGAATATACCTTCATTAATATAGTAATACAATATTGGAAAACAACATAAATAATATCCATGTCATAATGATCAAAAAAGCATGCTTCATATAATAAATTCCCTATAACGTGTAAATTCCCACAACCATTCAAAGAAAAATTTCATGCCCTAGTGGTGTAATGTTTCATAATAAACCCTAAAAAATATGGAATACAATCCCAAAAGTGCATCTTAATTTCAAGTCTGGTTCCCTCTTATATTCTCCATCCCAAACCCATATCAACTATCTAACATATGGCCCTTTCCCATATCCTAACTTATGACCATGAAGTCTAATCAGGTACCCATTTTTAGACTAACCAAGCTGTGAGTATAACTAAATTATCCACCACCAATGGTGTTTATAATAAAATATAATCTATAATAGTGTATGAAGGGCCATAATGAGCCATAGATAATAAGTATATAAGAAGATTTTATAATTTAACTACATCTAAATTAACCACATTTGTTTCTAGTTCCAAGTGATAAACATACTCATCATACCTTATTCATCCAATGTTTGATGTCTATACACTATTTTATATGGGGTTTTTACACATTGCCTCACATGGTGATCACTATTAAAAATAACATAAATAATTATACCATGGATCATCATTCCATTAATCCCCATTATATACGTACCTAAGGATCTTTGAGCATTAGTCCAACATCCAAACCATAGAGTGAATTGATGTGGCCTAGTGCATCAGTCTAACCTAAACCAAGGGCGAGGACCCTCAGTTCAACATACCTACCACACCATTCAACATTTAATTACAAGGCTCACTACTTAAATTCTTGGTATATGCGATGGGATCCCGTTGCAAATAAGCTTTAGCGACGGGGCCCCATCGCAAATATCCCGTTGCAAAAAACGTGG
Organism: Viscum album; assembly: GCA_963277665.1. Lineage (NCBI taxonomy): Eukaryota > Viridiplantae > Streptophyta > Magnoliopsida > Santalales > Viscaceae > Viscum > Viscum album. The sequence continues at coordinate 122,185,200 of OY728138.1, read as the reverse complement.
TCACAAATACCATTATTTGTGACGGGCCCGTCGCAAAAAATTCTTTGATTATATGTATTATATATATATAAATTTTTTTATGATGGTCCCGTCGCAAATAGGTTTTGCGATGGGCCCATCATCCCGTCACAAATATATATATAACATTATGGGATGGGCCTATCGCAACAAAATATTTGTGGCAGGTAAGTAGTCCCGTCACAAATATGTTTTTAAAAATATTTAGTTAGACTATTTTCGATGGAATCCTGTCACAAAAGGTCTCATTGTAAATAATAAATTAATTTAAAAAAATATTAATATAATTACCATTAATGAAAAAATAATATTACTATTTTTAAAATATATATATATATTAAAATTCTAAATATTCACAAAAAAGAAATAAAATTCAATCATTTGGACATGCATGAATCTTCTGATAATTAAGGCCCAGATTATGAACAACCTCTTGCTCTTATAATAATTTGCAGGCAACACATTTCTTTCAGGTAACAGTGTTTTAAACAAAGAAAATATCTGATCAAAACAGTTGTTTAACATTTCATTATCTGGTTTAAAAGCCATAAATTTTGCAATCACTTCTAATATGCTTATCTGGAAACTAGGATATAAATGCATCCTCGACAGACCTAAACAACTCATAAAATTCAGATAGCACCAACTCAGGAGTTAAATCAATATCACCCTGAGTTTTAGTTTGTTGCACAGATGGACCTACAACATCATGTACTAAATTTTAATACCGTCATAGATTTGGAATCAAGTTATTAGGATCTTCTCTGGAACTATGTTCACCGTGTTGATACCAAAAAAACATAATCTGGTTGAAAACCAAAATGCAAGAGATGTCCCCCAACCTTGTCAAATGTGTCAAACATTCTTAGAGCACATTTTTTACAAGGACACTTAATTGTGCCTTCTGAAACATATTTTGTTTTTGATGATGCAAATGCTATGAAAGCTTCAACACACTCAATATATACAGGATTTTAACCAGAACCATTTGGATTTCTACGCTGATTTATCCAAACGTGATCATCTAATAATGACTGATGTCGACTTCCTTGTTCCATATTTTTATACATAAAATATAAAATCATCAGTTTTTTTCAATAATTTGAAATTATGAAAACACTATATGAAAAAATAAGATAAATAATTACAACTACTTAATAATTTCCATTAATTAAGGGTGACACAATTTCCATTGGATTGGCGACTACTCTTTTGTCTCATGGATCATTTAATTACATCTTTCTCACACTAATTATTGATAATTATGGCTAATTATTTCTAATTAATCCTAATTATTACTAATTATATCTAATTATTACTAATTATCCCTTATTATTCCTAACTATTGCTAATTATTCCTAATTATTCCTAATTATTACTAATTATTACTAATTATTACTAGTTATTACAAATTATTACAAATTATTACTAATAATTACTAATTATTACTAATTATTATAATTTATTACTAATTATTACAATTTATTACTAATTATTACAAATTATTACTAATTATTACTAATTATTACAATTTATTACAATTTATTACTAATTTAGCAAAACATAGCAATACTTAGAAAAATGAAAACTTCTTGAATAATGAAAGGAAATTTGGTAATCATCATCGTGGAGATGATTGCAAATTTTCCATTCATTATCGAAGAAGTTTTTGTTTACTAATTATTAGTAATAAAAAAATATATTATAAATATATATTAAAAACAATATTAATATTATTAAAATAATAAAAAATTTATAAAATAGTAAAATTATCAATATTCGCAAAAGGAATTGCTCTATTCTTAACATGTTCAAATCTCAATGGGTCACCAATTGTCAGGTCATGCACAATAAAATGTTTTGGTTAGCCATGTACAATGTATACTCTATAATTTTACTTGCATGGTTGGTCACCGCGCAAGTAGTGTTGCAATAAGACGACCAAAGTAATGTTGTTCTCATCTCTAAGATAGATTAAATTCAAAAGGCTGAGTCTATTTCTTTTAACACAATGCATTTGTTACATTATTTACCATTCACATATTATAAGATAGATTAAATTCAAAAGGCTTCATGTACTCAACCTATATCCACTATCAAAGATTCAAATCATCCAGTTGAAGTATGAACTTATGGATCTAATGATAATTGTAAAAAAAATATCTCACCAAAATGTAATGTATCTAAAACATTAAGGTAAAAACCACCACGACCAACTCTAGATCAGGCATAGGATAGTTCTTTTCATATGGCCTCAAGTTTCATGATCCAAATTTCCTGACTCAATCTCCCGACATCAAAAAAAATCTCAAGACTAGTATCAAATTCATTAAAAAAACATTGAATACTACTTACCTGGATATGGTAAGATCAGTGTTGTTGCATTGGTAAAATTCTTATATGGATCATGAAAGGCATTATCACATGCCTCTAACCACTTAAACATTATACCCTTCTTGATCAATCTAGAGATTGGAACTTCATGGTGAGAGAATTATTTGATGAACCTTTAGTAATAACTCTTCAAACCCAGGAAACATTGAATATCAAAAACAGTCATCGGATTCACCCATGGAACAACTTATTGAACAGTCTCTAGTTACACTGGCATACCTTCCTTTGAGATGATGTGGTCCAAGAAATGTATCTTATCGATCCAGAAATGAAAATTTGTTTTCTTGTCAAAAATATGATTCTCTCCTAGTGTACTTAGGAAAATTTTTTGTCTGTCATGAATGATCATTCTGAGTATAAGAGTACACAAATATTTCATCCACAAAGACAACTATGAACTGATCCATGCATTGATAAAGGATTTGATTCATCAAATCCATAAACACAACATGGTAATTCATAAACCCTATGGAATTATGATGAATTCATAAAAATGTTCATAATTTTCAAATTAGTTGTGGTATATTGGAAGGCCTCTCCCTCACCTAGTGATACCCTAACATTAAATCAATTTTAGAGAACACATTGGCACACTCTATCTAGTCAAAGAGATCATCAATAATTGGAAGAGGATATCAGTTCTTAACCATCATTTGATCCAACATTTGGTAATCAATAGACAAGATTAACATTCCACATTCCTTATTAGTGAATAAAACTGGACATCCACATGGTGAAACTCTCACATAGATTAACTCATTATCCTCCAACTCCTCTAATTCAGACATGAGATCTTGAAGCTCTGTTGGTTTCATTTTTTATAAATGAATGGAAATGTGTTTTACTCTAGGAATCATCTTAATCATAAAATCAACCTAAATCATAGGTGGAATCCCTAATAACTACTCAATAAACCCATCCGGTAACTAATCCTCTATTGGAGTGAAGACATCATGCTCCACACCACGATTATCAATTGCAAGAGTTTCCACTTGGGTTGTGAGATCACATAGTCTCTAAAGAATTGTCCATGCCTTGGCTTCTTGGATATTCCATTCTGGATGATGGTCATAAGTGTCACTTTATGGAAATGTGAGAATTGATCTTCTATAATAACAATAAATATAATCCACGTACATAACCAACCATTCCATTCCCAATGTCAAATCAAAACCCGAAATCTCAAGCATGAACATTTCCCAATGGAGACAATACCCACCAATCTCAAGGGAACACTACTTAAATTGTTGGATACCCTACGATCAGACCCCAAAAGACACGTGAATTGATATATCCCCATAAAAAACACCACCATAAAAACCAGAGTGTTCACAAACTTAGAAGATATATAAAGGTGTGAAAATTCCGAACATCAAAAAAAATTAACATCTAGAAGATATTAGAGTCATTCCTAGAATTTTTGATGGTCTGACCTCACCACCACATAGAATAGGTTGAATAACATGTAGTTATCATGTTCCCTAATCCTCAGATATTGTATGAGTCCTTAGTGTTTTACTGCACTATTGATATGGATACCGTTAACCCAAAGTACAACATTCACAAGCAAGACCAATATGACTAGTAGAAATCCAACTACCTTCCTAGTATGGGGCAGTTTACCCCCTTCTAGAACTCTTCATCAGTCTATATCCTCCATCACTATCCACTTGTTGAGGGTTCCTACAAAACATATATATATTTCCCATCGTTCTGCATCCTCAACACTCAACAGGTGGCCAAGGAAACACACCACACATATATCTTGTCCTACCACACTAATAGAAGAACACCTGATCACAACCTTGTAATTGGGATCCTCTTCCTTGGATGTTCTGTCCACCACTTCCCTAGTAAATTCTCTCAAATTGATTCTTTATATTATTATAATACTTACCACTAAATTTCCCATCTTAAACTATCTTCCCCGACTAGAAAACTCCTTCAAGTTTTCTTCAGAAATGATATCCTCATCCACTACCACTACTAAACTCTTAAAAATAAATATGTATACTTGGGACATGATCTCATATCTATGTATATCCTAAAAATGTCTCGTTGTTACTACCACATACACTACAAACAATAGAAAAATGCATTGTAAGTTGGTGATGTTTCCAAAATAATACATCATGGACATATACCCCTAAGTCAAACTAATAAATTTTGAAACTCTCTCCTACATTAATGTCATGAGATATAAAATTTCTAGAAATATTTCTATATCATATCATCTTCCTTCTCAATCAAAACCCAGATATCCCAATATTTCATCAACAGTTCTCATAATATATATATTTTCAACTTGACAACCTTCTCTGGAGGAGTCTCTATGTGGTCCATAATAATTTTGATAGACTCAATAATGAACATGACTACATCAGGTCTACCCATTTTGGAAATTATTAAGGGGTGTGGTAGCTAAAACCCTCATCTAATCAAATATATTCATCACCGCATGCCATGAGTCTCTCTCTATAAACTACATGAAATGGGTGAACCTCTCACATAACTGATCTTCCCCCTATTACTCGAAACTAATAAGGGCTCTTATCCCACTATTGGAGGATTGTTATCAATGATGTCCCCTTGTGAACTAATTGGAAAAAATCATTATGTTGTTATCTCTATAAAATTCCAAACATATGTCTCAATACACATAACATATAGATATAATAGTTTACAAAAAATAGGGATCACTACTAGACACAAACATCTCACTATGAATATATTATCCCAATATATTTAAAAGCTTCCCTATCAATAATCTCTATATCCCTATAATGATCCATAAATAACATGGGGAAAACAAAACAAAAATAGTTAAAATTTATCAATTATACATCATTTTAACCATTTGAATTTTAAAAAATGTAATTCCTTCTCATTTTGACACCATTTTGACCATTTCAATTTTTTTACACTTCATAGTTAAAACTCTTCATTAGGAGATATTTTTATAAAACCACAATAAATCCATAAAATAATTCTCATTACCCCCAAAATTACCATGACATACTTTTATGTGAGTTCCTAACATGATTCATTCCATATAAATCTTGAGTGTCGAAAGTGATGTATTCATATACAAACCTTTTTCCATGTCATCCCAAAATTTAAACTGCAAAAAATAATAAAATTACACAATGACGGTGTCACCCAAGGTTAAATAACATCCAACTGTAATAGGAAACATCATGAAAAATGTATAAACCTGGATACCTAGGGTTTCTATCCCACATGGAGTAGAAAATTCTATGCATGAGCTCATTACCAAGTCCCAACACACCCTATCCTCATTTCTTTCTTTCCCAAGTAGTAAAATAACAAAAAAGAACCCCTCTGATAATACTTTGTAATGTCATGGTCTGGGAGTTATTAAACTGGTGCCCAAAGTTGGTGCACCACATGACCTCATGCACACTCCCAATACGTTAGAGGCTACCAAAAGTAGCATGGTTCTAATGAGGAATGTTGAGAGACTATACACTCTTTATTATAGAAATAAAATAACATAAAATAAGATAAATAATAATAATGTAAAAAATATAAACAACCTTGCTTCATATAATCAATTCCCAATAATTGTAAATTCCCATGACCATAAAAATAAACATGTCATGTCCAAGTAGTGTCAAATATCATAAGAAACACAACACAAAGATGCAATAAATCCCCAAAATGGTTCATTGTGTCATGTCTAGTCCCCCTTCCATTATCCATCCAAAAACCATATTAGACATCTAATATAGGGACTTTCCCTTATCTTGACCTGAAACCATGAATTATTCTTAGGTACCCAACAGCACCCTGAGCAAGGTGTGAGTATAACTTAGTAGGCCACCACCAACGATGTCAATAAAAATATCCAATATATAATAGTGTATACAGGAGCACCGTGATCCATAAATAACCACTAAATAAATAGGGTTTCTTAATTTAAAAATATTTAACTTAACCCCATTTGTTTCCAGTTCTATGTGATACCCATTCCCATCAAACTTGTTTTTTCCAATTCCAGTTATATGTCCCATATATTATATGGATGTTTTTACACATTACCTAATGTGGTGTTCATTATATCATTTCACTTAAATCATTTTACATTGGAGCATCAGTCCATGTAACCAGATCATGTCTGTACCAGAGGATATTAGATTATCCGTCCAATATCCAATCCATAAAATACATTGGTGTGGCCGAGAGCATTATTCTGACCCAACCCAAGGGAGAGTATCTTCATTACAACATCCATATCAAACCATTCATCATTTAATTCAATGTATTGTAAATAATAACCTTTTTGTAACACCCCAGGTAAATAAAGAATATGAAATTTTCATATTTATCCATATTTGTGAATAAAATATTAATATTACTTTAAAGGGGATGCTATGCACGATGGCGTACCCAATACGCAACAATGAGTTTCTTGGGAATCTTGCATTGCACTCTAATAATAAAATAATATTATTTTAAATGGTAGTTAACGCCTAGCCGTTGTAATGGCGGGAATGAACAGAACTAACTAAAAATGATTATATATGTTTGTCAAATATTTTTACTCCTTAAAATAAATGTTATAGGATTAAAAATGCGAATGAATCCAATTTTAAGCGTAAACATTCCAATATTCTTACAAAGGTCGATTAACCGCCTTTTAATGGAGAACCTCTTTTAAATCAACTTTTTGAAAATTTTATAAGCTCTATTTTTCAAAATAAACATATTATTTATGATTGAGACATTTAAATTTACCTTGGGTTAATTTTTGGTATTTTTATGACAATGTTCATTTTTCAATGAATAGTGAAAATACTGCATTTTACATCAAAACTGTTTTTTCATATAATTTATTTATATTGTTATATTATCTTTTTAATTTGTTTTAAAGTTTAATTATAATATATTTTTACCATGTAATTCAATGATGGTCATTGGGATTAAATTCACTTTGGAATTAGGCATAAACAAGTGCCAAACTTTTCATAAATATTGTTTCTAAAAAACCCGCTATTTGTTTTGACAACGGGAAGTTTTTTTTAAATTAATTATTGAAATTTATGTGTTTTGAATTTGGAAAAATGTATTACATATTTGGAATCAGAATGTTCAAATTATGTAATTAAGACTCTTTTGTTTTTGGACATTATGAATAGTAACGACGGTAATTATCTTTAATTATCTTGATTAATGAGTAATCGGGTAGTTAATGATAATAAGATAATATCATAATAATAAAAAATGACCACAAAATGTGTCCTAAGGCTACTGGTTGTCTCATGTCCGACCATGGGATTCCTTGTTCCAAACTTGGGGGCCCCATGGAATCACATTTGTGAGAAAGTGACTTTTTATCTTTTTATTTATAAAGAATGTTAAATGTAACAAAGAATGTATCACCTAAGTAAAATATTTTTAACTTTGTCTCAATAAATTATCTTTTGGACTATAAATATTCATTAGAAATCTAAAAAGAATTTCTACATCATATTATTTTTTTTATAATTTTTAGACATTAAATAAATTAAATTATTTATGACATCATGATGATGCAGCGATGACCTCATTATTTAACGATTTAAATAAAATGGAAAGATAATGTAAAATCTAAGACCTAAACATGTCCAAAACCTATTGTATTGGTTTATTTCGAACCCTTATCACCTTATCCTCGAAACACATCAATGTGGGACCATAAAAATCCGAAAATCATTTGAAAATAAAGTTACATTTTATACCTTTCCATGAGTGCCCCTCCCCTCCTCTTATAAAAGGCCCCCACCTCTACCTCCTTACCCACACTTCCAAAGCCTTTGGCTCGGCCAAACCCTACCCATTTTGTCTCTCCACATCCCTCTCATACTCCTAGAAGCCTCACTTTGGGAATAAGACTTCCCAAGGAAGCCTTTGAGCTCAAATAAAAAAGAGTTACCCGATTTTAAGGTAATGTCTTCACTTGTGTTCTTTTGTTTTATTTTGCTTCTCCAACCCCCTAAACTCTTTTTATTCATTTCTTTTGTAAGAAATCCAGTATCTTCAATATAATTGGATGTTTTTATAAGAATAATTCTAGATACACTTACACACACCTACATCAAATGGTTAAAAACATACTGTTTCTGTGGATGACGAATTTCTGCCTCACGAAACGATGATTGTTCAACACTCATATAACTCCTTAAAAGGTGGCCATTAAGATTTAACTATATTTATATATTATATATAATATGTTTATGTTTTACTTAAGCTTATGTATTTTTATTTTTTGGCATACCTTTATGGTTTCCATTGTGGGTAAACACGATAATTTCATTTTAGGAAGTGCGGACTACCGCCCCCTCAAAGTGATTTGATTCGTTAATGCCATATGTGGGATGTATAAAGGATTTATTTAAAGTTATTATATATGATTTATGTTACATATAAAATATGAATATAATTATGGAATTAAAATATACATACCTATCATTTAGTTATAATTCCATTAATATGACATAGAAATGAAAGTAGCGTTCATGCGTACGTACAGCTTACCGTCTCCATTAATGGTGCATTTCATTTCCTACCTCTAAATGATTATGTAATATTATAAATACATGTATATTCTGGATATATATTATATATATGATATCCAAATCATTAATATCATTCTGGATATAATGAACATTTGACCACACGAACAACATGTAATTGTAAGAAGTCCACTTTCGACTTAAGAATCAAATATCGAAAAAACAAACATTATTAACTTAAATGATTACATAATGTTTATAACTTGGAAATAAGTGATATAAAAGGAATAATGAACTTGAAAAATGTTCTTAATAAAGTGTAAATTAACTCATGTTTATTATTCAGGACGTTAAAGAACGATCGAGTCAAGTCGGACCCGAGGTAAGGGATCCTACTCCTCTCTTTCTTTTTATGTACACTCTTTTATGTCATTCCTTTTAAGCTCATATTTCTTGTGATTGGGATGTTATTTTATATTACTATTACTTTAATTTTTATGTTCATATGATGAGAGAATCTCTTCTCTCTCATCAATCCATTTTGGACGTTTTGAGTGGTGCCGTTAGGCTACCGAATTTTCGTAAGAGATCTAACCTCTCTCTTTTTTTAAGTACTCTCCTTTATGTCACTTCTTTTAAGCTACTCTTTGTTATGATGGGGGATATTATTTTATATTACCCTTTCTGTAAATTTCATTTTAATATGATGAGAGACCCTATTTGATCTCATAAATCCATTTTTGGATGTTTTAAGTGGCGTCGTTAGGCTGCCGAGTTTTCATAAGGGATTTTTCATCTCACTTTTATTCCCGTGAAATTTATGCTACATTTTCCAGAATTTCCTTTGAGTGGTGTATGTAATTCCCATTATTATACACTTTGTGTAGTATAATTTCATTTATTGGTATTCACATCTTCATTGTATTACCCTTCTTCCATGGGGTGTACGTTTCGAAAGTTACCCAACTCAGTAAGGGGACCTTTCACCCTCCTCTTTTTAAAAGACTCATTTTGTTATGTCTTTTAATTCACATACTATTATGTTGGGATATGTTCTTTTATATCCTTATTTATGTAAATTTTATGTCCAAGTTATGAGATTCCCTTTTTATCTCTCATCAACTCATTTTATGAATTTTGAAGTGATGTCGTTAGGCTGTCGAATTTTACCAAGGGAACTTTTTAACCCAATTTCGATTTCTTTGGGTTCAACATGTAGTTATTGAATATGTCATCTTTTGAATATGTGTGAATTAACTTTTATTGTTTACACTTAATATCCACTTATACTGGGTGTATTTATATTTGTCACACATAATTTTGAGATTGAATTATCCTTAATTTAAGGATACCTTCTTTATAAGGGAATTCATCACATTTGACATTTCTATTGAGACTTCATTGTTGTTATGCACCAATTCACTCTTATATGGTGTATATATTGTCCTTTGGAATATTATATCATGATTCCATTTATTCTCATGGTATTATAATGTTCTGACAAAATGATATTCCTTAATTATTGTATTCAATTGTCTCTAATTTTGGTAGAACCCCTTTAACCAAAATATCGCTTTATATGTTTTATTTATTTGTTCTTATTAATATCCATGTTTTCAAAATGGTTTTAAGGATTTATTTATATGGATATTAATGGTTTAAAATTTTAAAAGATTCAAGGTGGTATGGGACACTTTGATTAAAAAATCTCTTTATTAAATGTTTTAAATGGTTTTTGAAATGTTTTCTTTTTGAATGGATTCATTATTTCAATATAATAAAATGTTATATTGTGATTGAAATGTGGAAATGTTATGTTTCCTTTATGCACGTTTTATGTGATACGTTTATGTTATGGTTCTTGGGCATTGTTATGAAAACGGGTGGTTCCGTGATAAACTAAGGGCATGTGAGCCCGATATAGCTCTCCAATGCATTGGGTAACGCGAAGAAGTGAAACGTTAAGGTTTCTCCGAAGAGATTTAAGGAATATACTGTGGTGGGTATTCCAAACGTAACCAAGAGGGTTACTCCCTATGTAAGAATGTTGTGAATGCCTCAAGTTACTTTTTATGTCTTATAATTTCTATGATTTATTCATGATTTGATGATGTATGTTAAAGTGCCTATGTTTTATTTGTAAAGTATGATTTCATTGTTATGTATATATGAACTCATGTTTCCTTTCTATTTTTTTATAACCCTTACTGAGCTTTTTATGCTCATCCCAAGTTTTTTTGAAATGTTTTTCACAGGTCAAGGGAAAGGTACATGAAATGATGATAGTGTCAAGGAAGTGTCAAGAAAGAATCCATGTTTTATTTTAAATATGTTTCTGTTGAGGGGGGAAATGAATACTATCTTTTATGTAACCACTTTGTTTAAATGTTGAATGTAATGCATGTTTTATGATCTAATTATATAAAACTCTAAACTTGAAAAGATCCCCAATGTTTAATCTTTTAATAACTCAAGATTAAGTAAGGTTTAAGGCTGGGGCATTATAGTTGGTAACAAAGGTCGGTTTAGATAACTTTAGAGGTTAGGGTATTCTCTAAGCACAAGTGACATTACCATAATGGTTAGGATTTCAGAAAGAGTCTTAGTTTTAGATAAATTGAATGAGTAAGTATATCTTAGTGTTTACCTTCCTCATTAGTACATGATGGTTTTATTGATATACTCACACTGACATTTCTGTTTTTAGTGAATAGATGGATCTAGCAGGCACCAAAGATACAACAGGTTTGAAGGAAACTATGGTGGTTCTCTAATTAAGATACTAGATAAAATGGGGGATTCAATGAGGAAACTCGTGGTTATTCTAAACCAACTATCAAGGAGTCATGATCAACCACTTGAACCTTGGTATGATCTGTAATGCATCATGTATGAGATGACCAATCTATGTGAAAGTTCAGTTAATAATTACAAAGGTAACCATTAGAGTTTATATGATCCTTAATTTTGAGTTTATTATGGGTTATTATATGTTATAATGGAAAATGAAAGGCATGAGATAAACTTGAGGTTAAAATATGTTATGATCATTTTTGATGATTTTATCTCTTTTTGGGGAATGATTTGAGAATTATATAGTTTTGGAAAAAGGACAACAGGCAAACCGTGTGACAACCCGTCGCGTCGGACAAAGATGCGGGAATCGAACCCACAACCAAAGTACAACTGGTATTTATCGCCTACCATTGGACTACATGAAGTCCCTGGTTAGTTTGACTGATTCCTTTTAGTTAGATTATTTTATAAATTAATATTAAGTTTATTTTGGGTTACCTATGGAAATTTATAAACCTATCATGGAGGATATGTGATTAGGTTAATTACTTTTCAATACGAGACATTAAGAGCAACTGATGTTGTTTGGAGATAAATGTTACGATTTAACTTGGAAGATTATGTGACTAAATCCTTCAAATATTTGGGTTTCAATCTTATTTTGGTTTACATTGAAGAATTTTATGGACAAATTTTTTATCGAATGGTCCTCGTTGAACTTTGGGTTTTGTTGGACAAATTTTGGAGATTAAGAATAGATTTTCTTTTTATAAAGGGTTATCCTTTTCTGGATTATCTGATCTTGTACTAACCTTTTTGGAATTGTTTTTGGATAAATTAAAAAGACATGGGAAGTATATAGTTCGCTTTTGTGGATTAGGTGATCCTTTAGAAGTTGATTATAGTACTCTTAATGTGAACAAGTCTTCCTAAATACTCATCTTTTGGGGAAAGTATGAGTGTGTGTAAGAAATCTAGTAAAAGATGAAAGTCAACATGAAAAGTAAGTATGTTTCCTTAAGATCAAAAATAAATTCCTCAATGAAGAGTAACTTAAAACAAAAATGTTGTCTGTTAACTTTTCCTACTGGGGAATCTAATACCGTTTAACCCATCACAAGTTTGTGATTTTCTTATGGATAACTTTCTCCTAGACATGTATATTATCACTCTCCATCAGAACATGACCATTTGTTTTTCCTCCATGTCCATATTTTCATACTTGGAATCCTAGTATGGGTTAACTCGGGTGACCTTTGTATATATCTTTCATTATTTTAAAGTGATTTCTTTACCGACTCTTGTTCTGATGTAGGACGTTCAAGGATGTTTCCAAGCTCAATTTTAAAATTGCGAGGATGCAATTCCCCAATGGGGGGAAGGATGTAACACCCCAGGTAAATAAAGAATATGAAATTTTCATATTTATCCATATTTGTGAATAGAATATTCATATTACTTTAAAGGGGACTCTATGCACGATGGCGTACCCAATACGCAACAATGAGTTTCTTGGGAATCTTGCATTGCACTCTAATAATAAAATAATATTATTTTAAATGGTAGTTAACGCCTAGCCGTTGTAATGGCGGAAATGAACAGAACTAACTAAAAATGATTATATATGTTTGTCAAATATTTTTACTCCTTACAATAAATTTTATAGGATTAAAAATGCGAATGAATCCAATTTTAAGCGTAAACATTCCAATATTCTTTAAAAGGTCGATTAACCGCCTTTTAATGGCGAACCTCTTTTAAATCCACTTTTTGAAATTTTTATAAGCTCTATGTTTCAAAATAAACATATTATTTATGATTGGGACATTGAGATTTACCTTGGGTTAATTTTTGGTATTTTTCTGACAATGTTCATTTTTCAATGAATAGTGAAAAATACTGCATTTTACATCAAAACTACTTTTTCATATAATTTAATTATATGGTTATATTATATTTTTAATTTGTTTTAAAGTTTAATTAGAATATATTTTTACCATGTAATTCAATGATGGTCATTGGTATTAATTTCACTTTGGAATTAGACATAAACAAGTGCCAAACTTTTCATAAATATTGTTTCTAAAAAACCTGCTATTTGTTTTAACAATGGGAAGTTTTTTTTAAATTAATTATTGAAATTTATGTGTTTGTAATTTGGTAAAATGGATTAAATATTTGGAATCAGATGTTCCAAATTATGTAATTAAGACTCTTGTTTTTTGACATTATGAATAGTAACGATGGTAATTATCTTTAATTATCTTGATTAATGAGTAATTGGGTAGTTAAAGATAATAGGATAATATCATAATAATAATAAATGACCACAAAATGTTTCCTAAGGCTACTGGTTTTCTCATTTATGACTATGGGATTCCTTGTACCAAACTTGGCGGCCCCATGGAATCACATTTGTGAGAAAGTGACTTTTTATCTTTTTATTTTTAAAGAATGTTATATGTAACAAAGAATGTATCACCTAAGTAAAAAAAATTTAAGTTTGTCTACAAAAATGATCTTTTCGACTATAAATATTCATTTTAAATATAAATTTTTTTCTACATCATAGTATTTTTTATAATTTTTAGACATTAAATAAATTTAATTATTTATGACATCATGATGATGCAGCGATGACCTCATTATTTAACGATTTAAATAAAATGGAAAGATAATGTAAATTATAAGACCTACACATGTCCAAAACCTATTGTATTGGTGGATTTCGAACCCTTATCACTTTGTCCTTGAAACACATCAATGTGGGACCATTAAAATCTGAAACGCATTTGAAAATAAAGTTACATTTTATACATTTCCAAGAGTGCCCCTCCTCTCCTCTTATAAAAGGCCCGCACCTCTACCTCCTTACCCACACATCCAAAGCCTTTGGCTCGGCCAACCCCTGCACATTTTGTTTCTCCACATCCCTCTCTTACTCTTAGAAGCCTCACTTTGGGCAGAAGTCTTCCCAAGGAAGCCTTTGAGCTCAAATCAAAAAGAGTTACCTGATTTTAAGGTAATGTCTTCACCTGTGTTATTTTGTTTTATTTTGCTTCTCCAACCCCCTAAACTCATTTTATTCATTTCTTTTGTAACAAATCCCGTATATTCAATATACTAGGATGTTGTTATATGAAGAATTTGAGCTACACTTACACACACCTACATCAAATGGTTAATGAACATACTGTTTCTGTGGATGGTGAATTTCTGCCTCATGAAACGATGATTGTTCAACACTCATATAACACCTTAAAAGGTGGCCATTAAGATGTCACTATATTTATATATTATATATAATATGTTTATGTTTTACTTAAGCTTCTGTATTTTTATTTTGTGTCATACCTTTGTGGTTTCCATTGTGGGTAAACACGATAATATCATTTTATAAAGTGCGGACTACTGCCCCCTCAAAGTGATTTGATTCGTTAATGCCATATGTGGGATGTATAAAGGATGTATTTAAAGTTATTATATATGATGTATGTTAAATATAAATTATGAATATAATTATGGAATAAAAATATACATACCTATCATTTAGTTTTAATTCCATTAATATGACACAGAAATGAAAGTAGCGTTCTTGCGTACGTACGGCTTACCGTCTCCATGAATGGTGCATTTCATTTCTTACCTCTAAATGATTATGTAATATTATAAATACATGTATATTCTGGATATATATGATATATATGATATCCAAATCATGACTATCATTCTGGATATAATGAACCTTTGACCACGCGAACAACATGTAATTGTAAGAAGTCCACTTTCGACTTAAGAACCAAATATCGACAAAACAGACATTATTAACTTAAATGATTACATAATGTTTATAACATGGAAATAAGTGATATAAAAGGAATAATGAACTTGAAAATGGTTCTTAATAAAGTGTAAATTAACTCATGTTTATTATTCAGGACGTTAAAGAACGATCGAGTCAAGTCGGACCCCAGGTAAGGGATCATACTCTTCTCTTTCTTTTTAAGTACACTCTTTTATGTCATTCCTTTTAAGCTAATATTTATTGTGATTGGGATGTTCTTTCATATTAATCTTACTGTAATTTTTATTTTCATATGACGAGAGACTCTCTTCTCTCTCATCAATCTATTTTGGATGTTTTGAGTGGCGCCGTTAGGCTGCCGAATTTTCGTAAGAGATCTAACCTCTCTCTTTCTTTTTAAGTACTTTCCTTTATGTCACTTCTTTTAAGCTCCTCTTTGTTATGATGGGGGATGTTATTTTATATTCCCCTTGCTGTAAATTGAATTTTAATATGATGATATACCCTATTTGATCTCATCAATCCATTTTTGGATGTTTTAAGTGGCGCCATTAGGCTGCCGAGTTTTCATAAGGGATTTTTCATCTCACTTTTATTCCTGTGAGATTTATGCTACATTTGCCACAATTTCCTTTGAGTGGTATAAGTACTGCCCATTATTATACACTTTGTGTAGTATAATTTCATTTATGGGTATTCACATATTCATTGTATGACCCTTCTTCCATGGGGTGTACGTTTCGAAAGTTACCCAACTCGGTAAGGGGACCTTTCATCCTCCTCTTTTTAAAATACTTCTTTTGTTATGTCTTTTAATTCACATACTATTATGTTGGGATATGTTCTTTTATATCCTTATTGTTGTAAATTTTATGTCCATGTGATGAGATGCCCTTTTTATCTATCATCAACTCATTTTCTGAATTTTGAAGTGATGCCGTTAGGCTGTCGAATTTTACCAAGGGAACTTTTTAACCCAATTTCGATTTCTTTGGGTTCAACATTTAGTTATTGAATATGTAATCTTTTGAATATCTGTGAATGAACTTTTATTTTTATACACTTAATATCCACTTATATTGGGTGTATTTATATTTGTAACACATAATTTTGAGATTGAATTATCCTTAATTTAAGGATACCTTCTTTATAGGGGAATTCATCACATTTGACATTTCTATTGAGACTTCATTGTTGTTATTCACCAATTCACTCTTATATGGTGTATATACTATCCATTGGAATATTATATCATGAGTCCATTTATTATCATGATATTATAAATTTCTGACTAAATGTTATTCCTCAATTATTGTATTCAAGTGTCTCTAATTTTGGTAGAACCCCTTTAACCAAAATATCACTTTAAATGTTTTAATTATTTGTTCTTATTAATATCCATGTTTTCAAAATAGTTTTAAGGATTTATTTATATGGATATTAATGGTTTAAAATTTTAAAAGCTTCAAGGTGTTATGGGACACTTTGATTCAAAAATCTCTTTATTAAATGTTTTAAATGGTTTTGGAAATGGTTTCTTTTTGAATGGATTCATTATTTCAATATACTAAAACGTTATATTGTGATTGAAATGTGGAAATGTTATGTTTCCTTTATGCATGTTTTATGTGATACATTTATGTTATGGTTCTTGGGAATTGTTATGAAAACGGGTGGTTCTGTGATAAACTAAGGGCGGGTGAGCCCGACATAGCTCTCCAATGCATTGGGTAACGCAAAGGAGTGAAACGTTAAGGTTTCTCTGAAAAGATTTAGGGAATATACTGTGGTGGGTATTTCAAACGTAACCAAGAGGGTTACTCCCTACGTAAGAATGCTATGAATGCCTCAAGTTACCTTTTATGTCTTATGATTTCTATGATTTATTCATGATTTGATGAGGTATGTTAAAGTGCCTATGTTTTATGGGTAAAGTATGATTTCATTCTTATGTATATATGAACTCATGTTTCCTTTCCATTTTTTTTATAACCCTTAATGAGATTTTTATGCTCATCCAATGTTTTTTTGAAATGTTTCTCACAGGTCAAGGGAAAGCTACATGAAATGATGATAGTGTCAAGGAAGTGTCAAGAAAGAATCCATGTTTTATTTTAAATATGTTTCCGTTGAGGGGGAAAATGAATACTATATTTTATGTAACCACTTTGTTTAAATGTGGAATGTAATGAAAGATTTATGATCTAATTCTCTAAAACTCTAAACCTGAAAAGATCCTCAATGTGTAATCTTGTAATAACTCAAGATTCAGTAAGATTTAAGGCTGGGGCCTTATATTTTTACCATCTAAAACAAAAAGAAAGAAACATTTTTATATCATATTTCCATGGTTCATTATGTTCAACAGGTTATCAACACCCATAGTTATCCCATTATACCATTTGAGCCAATTATAACAATTTATCACCCCCTTTATCAATACATTAAACCCTATAGTCAAACCTATTTTACCATTTATCACATTTTCCCATTTACATTCCCCAACTCATTTAACTCATTAAAGATAATCCAAACATCACTACATTCCAAGATAATATGTCATCCACCATTATAATTGTTTTAATCTCACTAACCCTTTAAATCAAAATTTTAAAACTCAATTTTCATGTTCAAGTGAGTGGCCCACCCCATGGGTGGACTTAGGCCTAGTGTACTCTTCATCAACAGACCCAACATGGTGTGTATGAGGTACCAAAAATAATTTACACGCGTATTTTATCCTTTATTACAAAGGAATTAAATACATAGCATAACCAAACAAAATAAAATCTACATACACATTGAAAAACATTAAGACTATAGTATATCACTTATAGACCACCTACCTCACATTTATAGATAAGTACTCCTCAAAAAATGTTCCTTGATTAAATCCCAAACAACCCTCAATTCCTAATTCAAAATTTCCATGAAAATTAATATTTATGGATTTTGATGGAGAGAAAAGATCCCACCAAGTTTCTACTATAATATAGGATTATGTGGAGTGACAGACTCACCTGGAGCATTGATTCTTAACCAATGGTACATCAAACATTGATTCACCCTCTGTCCAATAGGGGGCCAAGATGAATGGTTTCGATGTGCCACCCACATTGTATGAAAAACCATGTTGAGGTTATTAACCTACTATTTTCTAAGGGGTTCTATCTGTACTATCTCCTGGGACATGGTGCATGGTTTGTATAAACTATTCACCGACCATGCTCCCAACACATAATTTCCCCTTTCCCCCTTATTCATGCCATGAACCCTAGAAAAACCTCAATACCTATAATACTTTTTAAAAACCTTTAATTAACCCAATTAAAAATGTATTTTAGCCTAAATGAAATTTAAATGTACTTCATAAAATGGTTAGGATCTTACATGAGGATTCTAAGAAGGTCTTCCAAGAAAGGTTTAATAATAACCTTGAGCTTTATCAAAATTATAATATCAATAAGGAACAAAAGGAACATTCTTAAAAGGTTCAAAGGATTATATTACTTCCCTATATCTGTCAATAGATAGGGTTTCATATCTCAAATATTTCCCTTTCTGATAGGTTAGGGGTAGCTCATAAAAATATTCACTTTCTATCTAGTACCCATGAATGTATCTAGAGTTATAGGGTATAAATTCCTTCATCGTCATAGAAAATACAATGAATCTACACCCATTTATATCCTTTTCATGATTTATTCCTTCTAGAACTCAAGAATAATCATTGATACTTATCTATGAATTAAATTAATAGAGTAAATATTATTTCATAGATTCATCATGAAGGATTCAAGTTGACTAAAAGAGAATCATATAGGAGCACTGAGAATGGGATCATGGTTAGTAGTAGATAGACTATATGGAAGTTATAATAAAAACTTCTTACAATTTTGATCTATAGAAATTTTCTTATCAATCATTCTTTCCTCCAAATATTATGTCTATATATGATAGAAACATACTATATTAATCTTTTACCAACTACATTAATAAAACCGATGGAATGTTTTGGAGTTGAATCATAAGTAAAAAAATTTGATGGCTCATATTTAGGTTGAACAGGTGCAAGAGGAGAAGGATCCATTATCAAACTAAAAGGAATTGTACTTTGATGTTTGTAAACAACCAACTCCTTACCTCTAGTATTAATTTTCATAGTTGTAACTTCAATATATTCTAAACTATATTGTACGAAATAAGATTTAGATTATGATCCATTAACTTACTTATAAACATTGGAAACTAAAGCTAAAAATCATGGATGATTTCTAGATAATGAAACCAGAAACCTAAAAATTTTCTTATGTATATTTAGAAACATCAAGGATCACTATCTTCTTTTTACCACATGATTTTTTTAGATAACTCATGGTGTCATTCAAATACGCATATTTTTCTACACTATGATTTTTAAATGATTCTCTAGTGTCTAAGAACTCACCCATTAGATCTGTATTCTGATATTGCATTAACAAAAATGTTAATATGTCAAACATCAGGGATTGAATCTTTGAGGATAAAGAATTTAATTCTAAATTAGTCTGACCCACTCTATTCTTAAAATCTAGAACCACTGATGTCTTTGAGATGGAAGATGCAGAGGCTAGAAAAATTGATGATTTCAAACTGGCTTATCATAACACATTGAAAATTGTGAATGATTTTCTTCATTTTCTATCCAAGAGAACATAATATCATTAATAAAATCATGATTAATATCATATTTCAGCATTGAATGATTTTGAGACATGCCTCTTTGAGATGAATCCATTACTCCAAAATCATCGAACTCTAACCTTATAGGATAATAATGTTTCATATCACTTAATATGTATTTCATATTGTAAGGCTATTATACACTTACATAAAAGGAAACTAGTTTATCATGATGCACTTATTGATTATTCCTAATCATGCCTCTTTTTGTTTCCATTTTCCCAACCTGTTTATCAAAATAATATTTTCAAACAGAATTATACCTAAGAAGTTGGATCTCATCCTTTAAGGATTTTAACTCCTATTTTAACTTCACGTAATCTCCTTATATATCATCAAGCTTAGTTAACACTGTTGAAGAAAAATATTTCAATTTAGAACTATTCTAAATCTGACATATTGAGTGTGAATCCACATGAATATGATGAGGTGATGGAATTGTTGATGAATAAGATTGATATTCAAGGTCCATTACCACTTCAATAATTTTATCACTATCAGAAAGTGTCCAAAAATAATTAGAACCACTAACTGATGATCACCTTCAACTTATGGCCTTCCTGTAGCACTAAAAACACTTTTCATAATCTTAACTAGCATTTATTTAGGAACTAAAATGGTTGTCTCAACAACTATCTCACCATGCTAAATTACTATATCATATTTAGAAACTTTATTAGATCTTCTTTAAATATCCTCTTTCATTACACTACTAAGCACTAGAATCTAAGGTTCCACTATGGCCACCTCTAACTCCTGCACCTCCCTAACATACACCATCTTATTAGGTGGTACACCACTATTTCATGTGGTTTGGGATGGTTCCCTCTATGTGACGCCATTCGGAATAATAGGATTCAATGAAATTTAATTGGTTTCCTAGATTTACAAAATAGTCTTCATTAGAACGTTAGACATCGTATTACATTTATGGTATTTTATTGCATCTCCCTCATTTAGATAAACATGTTTCTTTTTTAGAACAAGAGAGATCAGCTGACCAAAGAGATAATAATTCAATATACCTTTTACTTAATATAATGATTCATAAGCCTTTTCAGGTATCTTGTAAGGTTGATATTTAGATTGTTAATCAAAATATACAATAAGAACATATCCTAAAATTTGACATTTTCAATTAATCCATCTCTCTAGGTGATCGTAGTTTGATTTTACTAGATGAAAACCTTTCGTTCTTCTAGTAAATCCCTCACTGGAATTTTCTCAAATGCATTGTTTCCAAAAAATTAACTCTAATACCCCATTTATTCAAACTGAACTTTCTCTGACCAATGTATGACTATTGTTAAATTCACCATTATATGGAAACTTAAATATCTCAACAAAATCAATAGAAGAAACTAGAATGGCCTTTCCATTTTTACTTAGATAAATAAAATTCTCCATTCTAGTGAACTAGATCATACCATTTCTCAAAACATCATTTACCCCTTATTTAAATAGGAAAATAGAATTATTTCCATTGAAGAAAAAATAACAACCTTTAAACTGAAGCACCTTCTTTAGAAAAATATCATCAGCCTTCATCCAATCCATATTGATGACCTTTCCAATAGGAACCTTATTCGGTGAATAGATTCTAATTGATTTATTATATGAAATAGAGCTTCCTTTATCTCCATGCTTGGGATTTCCCATCATAGCCAATTTTGTTGAAGGCTAATCAATGATCAAGTGGTTAGGGGTGATGGTAATACATCATGAGGAAAGACCATAGGTAAGAGGTGGAAGGGTTAAATCTAATTGGATTATAGGTTACAAAACTGATTCCTAATGGGTTTACATACCTGATTCAGTTATGGATCGATAATAACTAAAAATAAATTACATAAAATAGAGACTAAAAGAAAAAAGTTTTAATTTTTAAAAACACAATATTAAAAATAGGAATAAGAATGGGGCTTTTCATTGAATACATTACCTCACTCTAAAAAAATTTATATATAAAAAATCATAATCCAGATTATCACATTCTTCTTAGTCTCTATTATAGTTAGTATTATATTTTAATGAGCTATAAAAGCTTTCATAATAACTCTTTCATTATGTATTATGGTTTTTATGGTTCTCATAGTGTCCCTTATATGTCAATAATATTCCATTGGCCTTCACTTTACACCTCCGATCCCATTTTTTCTAATAAAAACCCACTTGAGGATGAGTGGGAACCACTTACAAAACATAAAATAAGACCAACAGAACAAAAAAACCATCATTCCACTGTAGATCATCCATACAGAGTTAGGAACTCAAAAATACCCCCATACACCATTCGAAATTAAAAATTCAAACAGCCATTACCAAACCTCGAGCCGCCACACTCCATATTTTCAGCTTCTGAAATTAAAATCAAATGATAGATCTACTAACAGAACCACTACCGCATCACACGTTGAGCCGAGAAACTCCATCGCCTGAATTGGAGCCTGGATCAGCCTCGTGAGGTAATCAAACAGCAGAAAACACTATGCATCAGAATTACCATCATCTGAAACCTATAGGAAGGGGAGAAACCAACATAGGTTGTGCCTCCAAGACCATGGGTGCCTACACGAACTGCACATCCCGAAGCCTCCAACAGAACCACCACACCAGACCGACCTGGGGAGGAGCATTGGAACAGGAAACCAGAGCAGAGTTTGAGCAGAACACTATGGCCGCTGAGAAAATGAACTATACCAAACCAACACTCGAGCAGCCTAAGATCTGTACACACTCCACTGTCACCATCCCAAACCGTCTAGGTCACCATAATATTAGACCAAGATGGGGTCTTAGTAAGATGGGAAAAGCAGAAAGAGCAAAGGATGAGGAAGCAAGAAACTCGGGCCGCACGATGGAAGAGACAGAGGTTGGGCGATGAGAAGGACCATCACCGAAAGAGAAGAAGTGCAAAACCAGAGCGAGGGAAACATGAGAGAGCAGGGGGAAAGGAAAAGAAGGAATGATCTTAATATCACCGGAGAAGGAGATAGAAGAGGGAATTGCAGGGGAAAACCCTAAGAATAACGATGAAGATGCTCCCAGGAGAGGAACCGTAGAGAATAAAAGACATAAAACCAATAGAGGAATTGTGAAACAAAGAAAACCAAATAGAAAACCTTTAGTAGCCAGGTTGAATCGATGATGGATTGACACCATGAGGATCCGCCACCGTGAAGAAGCCAATGGAGAAACCCTAGCGCAAGGCCGAGGCGAAGGGACTAGGCGAGTGCGGGGCCATCTGCCTTGACTTTACACCTTGAATAGAAAATAACACATTATAATTTTTTTTCTTACCATTACTAGTTGAATCCATGTATGAAGTTGAACCTTTGTGTTCCATGAAATTCCTTACATCCACATCAAGATTTTTGATATATCCCAATTTAATAATTATAGAATATTTTCCAAGAACATGGATGGATATAGAAAAATATATTTCCTGGGAAAAATTCCCTTGATTAAGCTCTAACACTTTACTAGGAAAATGTGGCTCAATGGGCCCAGCCTGACCAAGCATAGCTACCCCTTAGAAGAGCCATTAGGTCTAACCAAAAATCACTTTGATCCATCCCTCTCAGTAGAATAATAATACTTTATAATAATTCCACCCATCCCTAACTTCAATGAATATTTTTCATGTCATATTATATGATTCGTCTCACCCTTAGCATGGGGACCACCATCCAATATATGCTAAACTTGCATTTGTGTTTAAAGGGAACCCTTTAATCTTGAAACAAAAATTAAGTAATAACCTTCATGATTTAGTTCAGTATACCTAGAAGGTTTCAACATTTCATGCTTATCAACACCAACATATTCCATTTTTTCAGATAAGTATCATTAACAATTGTTCGAAAGATTCTTCAACCTACACCATATTCTAGTTAATTCAAGAAGATTGACCAATCACTAATTTAAAAGTAATATGGTTCTAAAAACTATCATCCAACTGATAATAATTCCTACGCATAAACCTCCTATTAAGAGAGGAGGATATTTCATTACTAGCCAAGGGACCATACTCATAGGTCTCAATGTGTAATCCCTATCCATCATTCCAAAGACTACCAGAAAACTAGGCTTCCCTTAGTGCATAAGATCACCTTGAGATTGAATTATCAAATCAACAACACTATTCCACTATCTTGGTTAATTAGATACAATAATATTCCAAGAATCACTAACATTTCATGGATCCTTAGGAAATCCAGGAGCATCTTCATGAGTGTGAGGATATTGTATCTATTGATTAGAAAAAAATCACCCACAAAACTAGAGCTATTTCTCACCTTCCACATTATTCCAATGTGTTACATGATTCCCTTTCAAGGAAAAAAGAGAAAAATAGAAAAAATATTTAACAATTTTATTTCTTATTCCCTACCATATAACATCCATTACAATAAGAAGGCATCCATTCATATGAAATATTCAAATAAAAATCATTGTCCATTTTTAAAAGAATACCATTTTCTGTTAGAGGAGAACAAATATCCATTTCAACTAGGATCCGTGTATAATATCCATAACAAATTTCTTTGGCTGCCTTATTCATCTTGATTAGAATACGAATTTACAGACCATTTTTATAAATCTTTCACAGATACCACATGACCCAATACAAAGATACAAACCCACAAATGAATTCTAGAATTACAAATAGTAAAAGAATTAAATTTAGGACCCTAATCTTGAATCCATAGAGTAATAGGTTTGAGTGAAATGGAGCCATGCCCCCATTCCCTTCCCTTTAATAAAATCTGGGGGGGGGGAATGTTATTGAAATATCTCATCCCATGGGAATACATTTCCATTCCCTAAAAACCCAAATTTCATAGATGCGTCTATTAAAATTGTAAACCTTCTATTGAGAATAACAATAAGGTACGACTGTATTAGAAATAATTGAAACTAACATATTTTAAACCATTCATGAATTGATCGCTCAATCGCATGTACTTCTCCATTATTTCCCTTTTTCATGATTCTATTATAACCCCAATCCTTTAATGATCCAAAATTTATATGATTTTAGCCTTCTATATTTTAGATATTTATCATGGATTTCATGGAAAATTTCGTTTCTTTCAACAAACCAGACTACACTAATGGTCCTATGAGTTCCCCAAAAATCAATAAAAAAAGATTAAGTCCCTAGGGGGAACACAATGATAGAACATGAAACATAAACATCTAGATCTACATCCTGATTTCTTTTGGGGAGATCTACCCTAAACCACATTCTCCACTAATCTTCAATGGACTAATTTAATTTCCATAATACTTTAAAATGAATTATTAATAAATAAATGAAAAATAAAAATTCAAATAAATATGATAAATAAATTCATTTATATTATAATAAACCCAATTATCTGTTGATAAAATCAAAATGATCACATTTTAGAGTCATAATAATAATATATCATAATTTATTCTCATTAGAGATAAAATCAAGAGGGATATAACCTTTTTGAGTGTAATCTCTCAATAAATGATTCCTTATAACAATGATTCATTCTAAAATGATTTATCATACTCTTTAAAATTATGGTAGCAATATATTTATCACAATTGATTGATACATGATTATAATTGGATTTGAAATTCCATTATGGTTTGATTCATCAATAATACATATTCAAATCATCTACTAGTAGAAATATATTCTAATTCAATGGTAGATAATGCAACAAAGTATTGTTGCTTACTATGCTAGGATAATAGATATCACCATGAAAATAGTAGGTTTTGATGAACTCATCCAATATTACCTTCAACCAAAAAATTCTTCATATGAATATGAATTCATATTAAAATTATATGTTTTATAAATGGAAAATGAAACTTTTACTTTCACATATCTTAAAATATTTTCCCTTATTATTCATTTTAATTAGTTTCTCTATATTATCTATGTAAAAACTTTTATTACAACTCATAGGAGTTGTATATACATACTACATTCATTTCAAAATATTTTCATTAAGTTAGGTATATAATTTATATTATTTATCAAATTATCAATTTTCTTTTGAAAAATATGAATTCCAGGGAAATAATTTAACTCACTCAGCCTGAAAATTTCAGATTATCTTTCATGAGTTTTGAAAATTCATAACAAATTTTTTTAGATACACAAATCACATCATTAACACTTATCTAAACTAATGAAATATCTAATTATGAAGTTTTATTAAATAGACTAGGATGTACCTTTCCTAATGAAAATTTATTTGAAAAAATAAAACAACCTAAACACTCATGAAGAGTTATTGGTTATTTTTGTGGATTTAAAAATGATTTGGTAACTCTAAAAACAAAATTTGGAAAATGGAGATTTTCAAAACAATAGGTTGTTCAACATAAACTTCCTCTATAATAAAATTATTTAAAAACCCATATTTTACATCTATATGATATGAGTTGAAATCAAAATGTGATAGATAGTCTAGGACAATACTAATGGATTCTCTTCTAGCAATATGTTTAATGTTCTATTTATAATCTATACATTCTTATTGGTTATATCATTTCGAAGCTAGTCTAGGATTTTTCCTAGTGATGAATCCATAATAATCATATTTATTAATAAAATAACATTTTTCCAATAAAGGGATAGTTATAGGGTTTATTAACTGATTACAATTACTTGATTATTTTGAGTTGGTTTAATTATTTTTTCATTTATAAAATCCAACTCACATTCACTATGGCTTACTCTATAGTCTTGGGTATTAATTGATATATAAAGGAATAAAATACTATAAAATTTCCAACACTAATAATAGTTCTAATCCACTAATATAAACTAATCATAAGTGCCTCTAAGGGATTGATCTTAGGGGTTCTAGATTTTTTAGGTAGCACACTTTTTGGTTCATTAGTATCCATCCTTTTAGGATTTGGTTTTGGAAAACCATGTTCCAAATATTTATCCATTTTATAGTCAAGGAGAGGTTTAGGTCTCATGTTTTAAAAATAATCACGCGTATCATCAATTTGAGTTATTCTGTAAACAAACATATCGCTTTCTTCAAATTCCACTTGAGTTTATTCTTCAATTATTTTATACCTCTTATCAAAAACACTATATTCCTTAGTTGTAGTCAAATAGAAAAGTAAGATTCCTTCATCATCATTTGGATTAAATTTTTCAGGATTATCTTTGGTGTTTAGAATATAAATCATACATCCAAATACTTTTATGTAATTAACCATTTAATTTATATTATTACATATCACATAGGGTGTTTTATTCAAAATAGTTATTCGTATTACTCTATTTATGATAGAACATACTGTATTCATATCATTATCCCAAAAATGAGTCAATGGGTTATATTCACATAACATTGTCTAAGAAATTTCTTACATTGTCCTATTTCTCCATTCCACAACACCATTCAATTTAGGTGTCATATGGTAAAAAAAATGTTTTCTTAATACCATGTTTTTAATAATATTAATTCAACTCATATTTTTTAAATTCATATACATGTTCACTTATTAAAGTAATAATTTTTGAATCATTATCTTTTTGAATAAATTTTCAACAATATATAGACATAGAACATTATTCACTTGTAAAAGTCAAAAATAAGATCCATGTAACTCTAGAGAAATCCTCAACTAAAAGAAAAACAAAATATTTCCCTCATAGGATTTTAATTATAAATGAAACAAATAATTATATAAGAATAAGTTTTAGGGGTCTAAAAGTAGCAACCTCTTTAATTGGTTTGAAGGATGACCTATGTTTTTTTCCATTTAGTGTTCATCACATAGTTTATTTGTGTTCAATTTAAGTTAAGGTAAACCTAAAACTAGATTCATTTTAGAAAATTTTCTTGAAAAATTGATATTAAAATGACCCAATAATCATTTTCAAATAAAATATTAGTTTTTTTAGCATTTAATCAGTTCACTATTTGTATTAAAAAATAATATGGATCTTGAGTATAGAAAATATTTGTTATATGTGAATTAAATATAAGAATATTATATTTAAAAAACATGCATTATTATAAAAATTAACAAAATAAACATCATAACATAGTTGTGATATACTTATCATATTTTTCTTAAATCCTTCCATATAAAGAACTTTCTTGACGATGACTGAAATTGGATTTCCAACTAATCTAAACCCCATAATATTTTCCTTTAGCATTACCACCAAAAGTGACATAGCCACCATCCATTTTTGTTAAGGGGGGGGGGGAATTAGAGAAACATCTACTAATATACATTGATAATTATTTATCCTTATACCATTTTTCATTCATTCTCTTGGAACTTTTCCCCTAAAAATACTAATCAAATATGAAATTATTTTGGTACCTATATTTTCTTAGTCCAAACAATGTTAGAAACAAAATATTTGTGAACTAAAATCTATTTTTATTGTAAAGTAAATCCATTACAAAAATTTTAAAATTTATTTTAAAAAAGGGTTTCTTTCATTTCATATAATTTTTTGTTTCACAAACTAAACTTATTTGAATAGAGACTTATTTTTATGGGCCTTATTATTACTAAGAATTTCATTCAAGTAATTTAAATATTTTTTGAAAACGCTTGTAAAATTACTGAATTCTTGAAATTATTTTTCCAATTCTTCAATATTGTTACGGTATACATTAAAATATGTAGAACAATTTTATTTAATTATTTTAAAACAAGAAATATGTTTATTTATGTCATATTTTTAATTAGAAATATCATTATATGAATAATGTAGAGTTTTATTTTTTTCCTTCTCAAAGATTCATTCTTCATTTAAAGTATAATATAAGACTCATTTGATTTATCATAAGATAAATTTTCATTTTAAAAAACATGTTCATTCATATAAGAATAATAATAATGTGCCCTCTTATAGTGTTTCATAAATAACATGTTTTACTTTTGATTAGAATTTTTAACTTCTGATTCAAAATATATAACATCATTAGATTCCTTTGAATCAATCCAACTGGATTTCTTGGTTTTCTTTTATTTATTCTAATATACTATATTATTGAAGTAATTTTTATCTAAATTATTTTTGTCTTATACCTATGACACATTATTTATTAATCTTTCCAAGCTACTCGCATTCATTTGATATTACCTATTATGAATTTCCATACTGATTCTTGAAATTTTTGGAGGATTTCTTGATTATTATTCTCTAATTATAAAACTTTTTTAACTTTCTAAATAAGGTATCATGATCATTATATTATGTAAAATTGTCATATATATCTTAATTTTATGACTCAGCAATTTAAATGAGATCTATTGTTTTAAATTTCATAACCATTGTAGATTTCCTAATGGAAAAAAAGTATTACAATCCATAACGATAATAGAATTTATATGATTTTTAAATCTTCATCTAGTTTAGTAATGGGTGTTCTTAAAGCATCAACATTTTCAACAACCTTATTGGGTCTTCCATTTTACTATGTGTTGGTCACTCCTTCCATAATTAAGGAAGTATAAAACATAAGATAAGTATTAATAAATTTTAGATCTCTAATGTTATTTTTATATTTATAAGATACTCCCATACCATTCCCCATCTCATGAGCTATATAACCCTGAGATGCTCTGTTTAACTAATTTTAACCTAGTACACACATTATAGAATTAATATTTTTATATTAGGGATCATAAATAGATTTTATGTCATCATCCCAAGTTTCGGGTTGTGTATTTACAATTTTATATGGCTTCAATGATTTAATTTAAACCATTATACTATGGTTGATTAGATATATGATCATCCATGAATTCCAAAAACCATAATTATCACCATTAAAATAGGGTACTCTAACAATTGAAATACCTTATCTCTTATGATTCATAGAATACATTTTCAAGATAATATTTAGACTTAAAACACTAACAAATAAGAAATACATATTCACTAGATTATATTACAAATTTATTCATAGAAAGACTATATAAAGACACAAGAGGGGGGGTTGAGTTCTTGAAATTTTATTTTCATAAAAAACTACCATTTTTAGATAAGATAAAACTATAATATTTTTCTAACATATGTAGATGTCAAAAATAGAAGAAGAATTAAAAGGATTAGACACGTATTTTATAATGGTTTAGGGAATATAAATACCCACATACACATTATTGATGCTCAAATCTTATATCATAGTGATTTTTAATAGACCAATCCTTTTGTCGGGACTGCTAGTCCTTTTTTCAGGGACTTGATAAATGATTTAAAGTACAAAATCATTATTAGATTTCAATTAGTCTCTAAAAAGGCCCTTAAAAACAACACCATCCCTGGTTCTTTTCCTAGAAACCGTTAAAATAAAATACAAAATAAATATAGTTTTTATATTGGGAGAACAAAGTTGTAAAATACAGCTGATAGAATAGAATAAATCTCCATGAGATATGATAACATTAAAATATAGTTAGAGGATTATTTCTAAACATATAAAAGATGATCAAGATGGGAAATTTATATATTGTGTTTCTTCTTCTCCATTTTGAATGAAATAGTGTAGCACACCAGAACATCAAATAATAGATTTATTAGATAATAGAGTCGAAACTATTGTTCTTCTTAATATTCATTTATTACTTACATGAGAGTGCTTTTGAAATGTTGGAATAAATCCACTTTTAATTGCATATGTGTTGGTCCATGAAAAATGGGATTGGAGTTTTAAATATACATTTACATTTCTTAGAAATATCGAGGCAACAATATTATCCATTGAATTATTCTTTTACATATTTACTTTCTTGGTAATTGTCTTTTATTATAATTATATTTACCATAAAGAGGTCATCCATCATTTAATGATTTCAGAGTAGCATTAAATCTCTTTAAAAGTACCCCTATAGTAAAAAAATATCATGTTGTAGAATAATGTAGCTGATTAAAGATAACCACATACATGAATTATACACATTTGAATTCACATAGCCATATTTATCCAAATATCCACTCTTCACCAAAAATTCAAAATATCATCATATCCATTTTTGATTTATCCTTCTTTTCATATATGATTTTCTTTATGAAAAGAATTTGTCTACGTAAATGAATTGCTTCACATGGCCAAAATGATTCACATGTTCTATTAACTTATATATCCAAATTCTATAATGGCTGAAATAAATCCCATATCCAATTGGAACCATGTAAATGATTACACCACATATCCGAACCAGCTATTTAATTACTCTATAAAACTAATTTAAATAGCCATGTGATCTAAAAAGAATATTTCTCAAGTAGGTGATTCATCGAAAAATAGGATTTCAACAACATTGATTTCTTAATATAGAAAATTCAAATTAGAAAATACATCACATAGGTTACTTATGTAACTTGTTTTTAGTGTAACTAATTCCCCACAAAGAGAGATTCCTCATGTAGACAATTTTTCAAAATTAGTAAAATTTCATCCAATACAACCAGAATTTCAAACATAATGGCTAAATGACTTAGATAAAGATAAAAAAATAATAAATTCCGAAAAATCATAAATAATATCTGAAATGTTTTAATATCATCAAAACATAAAGTACATTGGGTATGTTGGAACATCACTAGTATTCTAAAAAAGTATGCATTTTTATATACATTATACATTATTTTAGTCTATCATATCGTAGTGATCTTGGACTTATGGCTTCTAATAACTTTAATTAAAATGAATTATATATTTTTAATCCTTATTAAACATTCAGTTTCCTCGAATTTAAGTGAAAAATCCCACCTATAATATTCCAAAAACTTCTCAATAATATTATTTAATTGTATACTAAAATTCTCATCATATTCAATTTATTTCGGATGATATCTATTTCCAATTTAAAAGGTGTAACCATACTTCTCAAAAAATAATTTTAATTTAGTGTTTTTAATCTAAACTCTATTATCAGTTATAATGGATTATCTAACCAAAACCATATAAAAATATTATTGAAATGAAATTGTCTATATTAAAATGTTTTTTATTATAGTGTTCCATTACCTCATCCCACAAGGATACATAATCTATAGTGACTAAAATGTACATATTCTCTTGATAATGCGTGAATTTTGTTATGTCTGGACCCGGATTCCACTAAACTAGTACCCTAGCCTCATTCAATAAGTGGCCTCAAGTGTTACTGACACACCAATTCAGTATCGATCATCTCTTCTAACACATTCCTAATACTCTTTTCTACCATTCCCAAATAGTAAATCAACAGGAATGTAAATAGCTCGGATACCACTTTGTAACATCTTAGTCGAGATTCCACTAAATTGGTTCCCTGATCCAGTTCATTATGAGGCCTCAAGCATTCCTATCTATATGCTAGAAGTTTACAACTAGTAGTGAGGGCCTAGAGTGTGTCTATGGAAAGACTATTCCCATATATCATAGTAAATAATAGTGTCAATAACTCAATATCATCCAAGAAACAATAAACAAAGTGTGGGAGAAGTAAATAACTATAATAGAACCACGTTTTAATAATAAATGAAATTTTATAAAATCCTAAAAATTCATGTCATAAATACAACACTGGTTACCCACTTGTCTAACTATGTATGTTAGAGTACATAAGGAAAACCAATCAAAGTATAGGTCTACACAACATACTTTAAGCTATACCACATTCTTTGTCTGCAAACACTGTCGAACTGTATCAGGCCAATCATAATAACCCACACGAGTGGCTCCTCCTAGACTTGTAACCCTAGGCCTTAGCCCTATCCATCATGATTTTATGTTCAGCCTAAAAATTATACATAAAGTATACTCACACACCGAGGATTTCATACATGGGTGAGAAATAATCGTAGTAGGATGTCCTAATGGTGAATTTATAACGTTACTATCATACATACAAGGTCATGTAATATGATTAGCCTAGCTGAGATGCAACTGAAATGGTAAAATAAATAGATATAAATAATAGAAACAATTCTGCAACTGATTCTTGGGTTTATAACCTCAATTTTCTAGATATAATGCCATTTCATATTATTAAATGTATTCATAGATGTATATATATCACCATATATATATATATGCATGTTATCCTATACATAGTTATATAAGCAGGGTATAAAATAATAAACAACTCAATCCATAGTAGTTATTTGGACCCATGATTGGATCAAATGGGCATCCTATAAAATTAACATTGATCAAGAAGTCATACCACTCGATTCATGAATATTTTGGCTGATCATTGGGTTTATAATCCCATTTGATAATACCTACTTTGAACAATACTGGAAATGTATCCGAGAAAGATATTCCAACTCAGGGGGGGATAGATGTCCTAACCCTGGCTTTACCCGTACTTGCCTCCAATCGCTATAATAACAAATATTGTATACTGACGAAAAATCCTATAAATTTGGATTTGAGCTAGTTTTCATATTACTCAATCCAAATTAAATCTTGTCTAATGTATGATTCTTAGGTCATGATCCATCGTCAATCATGACATTGTAACTCAGATAATCCCTATGTTTCATGACCCTTATGTGATGAATATGCAGAGGTCACTAGTGAGCGATCATATCAACACCTCCATGTCTCTAAACAGGGAGACTGTAATCATACCCATCACTCAGAAGATAAAAATCATCCACAAGTATATAAATTGATCCATCCTATGAGCCTGTCTAAGGATTTATTATATAGGATTCTATGTATTATCTAAAGAGTATATAAATTAATCTATTATACGAGTATTTCCAAGGCATTTAGACATGGGAATCTAAGTATCACTCAAGGCGTATATGAGTTCATCTGATCTGAGGAAGTACATTTGGAAAAAATAATGATATCAAAATAAGGGTCTCAAAAGATAGGTCCCACGTAACACGTCTAGGAACACCAAAAATGAATGAGATGGATCCTATGAAGTACATCTACGAATCCTATATATATAAATCACATCACGTGACACACATAAGACACAATTTAGGAAGAACCTCTGGTGATCATTATTACATCTGTAGTAGATAGATTAATTCTTAAACAACGACTGAGGGTGGTCAAATGCCTAACCCACCACTGTATTCACTACCTATCAGGATTACAAGTGTGGAGCAAGTTCAATAGTGGAACTTGTTACCATATCTACCAAACATTGATGTACTAGCTCAGGTTCAGTCAAACATCAGGGTACCCATTAAGTTCCTTAGATCAAACAAAAGAGATGCATCCTACTTGAGGTCCTCGGCAGTGGAGGTCAAAGGATGAATAATACTGGTCGACGGACCCTGAATGGGTTCCTCTGAAGAGTAAGTAGTAAAAGGGATCCTATAAGGGATTACCAATGTCATCAAGTAAGAATATGCATCCTATAAGGCAGCCTCAGTAAAAAAATAATATAGATGAATCTTACATGAGATCCTCAATGTCCAAACATAAACAAAGTCATCCTATATGAGATCTTTTGGTGAAGCTATCCTCACAGACACTAGGGCTAGAAAGTAATGTCTCGCAAGGTAGAGGTCCTCATGGAGAAATATAAAAAATAATCAATCATGAGATATGTCTCATAGATCATCTCAAATAAATGGGCCTCACTTTCGGGAGACATCTAGATTTGATTATCTGAGGAAGAACTCCTCTATTTAAGAAAAGCAAGGAACCCCTATTAGGATTCCTCAATATAACTAAAGGATTTAACCACTGTGATCTATGTGGAATGATACTCAAAATGGACCACTCAAATTTACCATTATGAATAATAGGAATATCAATGTGAGAACCCCTAAAAATGGTAATGATCTTAAGTACCAGACGTGCATACCCTAGTACACGGTGTGTACTCCCAAATCCACACCATAAAATATACTCTAGCTAGATATGGAATTTAAAAACCCAATTAAATTGTGTTATGGTATTCTACATAGTGTTTACCCTACGCGGTGTACCTTCTGGTGTACCTCACATGTCCAAGAATTATACATATCCTATATGTATACTACAATATATTTTTTAACCCACTCAGGGTCTGTCCATGTACTCTATATAGCCATGTGAGCCTTCATGGGCTATCTTGTTGGGCACTCGGCTACAATGATGAGTCCTAGTACAATGTGTGTATATCCCATAAATTGACTTTACTCCTGAAAATAAAAACACACCAAAAAGTAATAAAAAACTATTTGAGTTTGTGAATCTACATGTCAAACAATTAGTGTTTTATGATGACTATATATGTCAACAACGATGAGAATCGTAGATAAATATTTTAGAAAAAAAAGATATAGAAAAAATGATTCAACTGGAAAAATATTGATTTAGGGAATACTAGATTTATATAATTTGATGAACATATTTTCAGTCTTGTTAAAGAAAATATCATGGTAGTGATTGGTTGTATTGTTATGTGTTTTCTCATGTGAAACCCACTATCCGTTTTGGAGTTTTTGAGCCCCTGTTATTTTCAAATTGTAAAATGTCAATTTCAACCTACCAAACATCCTCAAAAAAATTATTATTAAAATATTAAATATAAACTTCTGAATTTAACCTAAGGAAGAATTTTAGTGAGGATCTATGTGAGACAATTTATTTGGAGTATTTAATATTTATTTAAAATATAATAATTATATTATGTGGGTTGAAATATTAATATCCTAAAACATTATCTTGATTTTAATTTTTAAATCACTATTTCTTCTAGGAAGGAGTGTTTTCCTGAGGTGAGGTAAAATAACCATTCAAATTTTGGTCTTGGGTTAATCCCATTTAATGGTTCATCCTTTTTAATTAAATAATGTTTAAATTAACCCAAACCCTCCCTCATCCCGACCTATGTTATTCATAGCCATTTCTCTGCCTTATTCCCTTTGATGAAGTGGAGAAAATATGAGGAATTAGAGGGAGGAATCATCATACTAGGATAATCATAATGCAAATCTAGATGCAATAATCATGAAACAAGTATTAAGAATTCATTTTTGTGATGCTTTAGTGATCCACTAATAGGTAGGCCTAATTGATTTGTATTTTCTAATTTTTTATTCTATATTTTTTCCTTCCTTTCATTTTGGATCATAGATATACAATTTTCTAATACCCTTATGGCTCTACATTGGGTCTTTGTGTTTAGAATATATTTTGGCTGATCATAGCCAATTTAGAATTGTAAATTTTTACAACAATGCTTGTGGTCATAGTAAAATCAAATCATGTGCCTCTTTTTTCATCTAAGGTTATATATGGGTTCAAAATAATATTCCATACTAATGTAAATTTTAATTGGAACACTATAGCACACTACATGAGTTCATACCCAATACACAAAAATACACCCTTGTGCAAAACATATATGTGTACTTGTATAGGCCACACCTGGTAACATTTCAGGGTATGTTGTGGTGGTAAATTTCCATGTACATGTGAACCTCCAAAACCTATGTAGTACATGGTCACCCCATGTACTGGATAAATACAAGTCTAATTAGTTAGAGGAAATTTCTAGAGCTATCTTTGGGGTGTACACACCATGTACTCTACATTTTATTGGGATTGAGTATATTTTCAACCTTCATCTAGTTTTGGAAAATAATAATATTCCATTCTAGTTTTCTTTTCATGTAGAACATTATATTGGGGTTGTCTTCGTAATTAGTACTTTTCATAACATGTTTCAATGCATGAAGTGATTAATAATCTTTTGGAAATGATTATTTTATGTTGAAAACATATTTAAAAGGGTTAAGGATATTGTTAATTCTCATGCAATGATCAGAATTCAAGTGTGTAATTACGTGCATTTACTCAGAGTTCAGAACCACTCTTAGAGTAGTTAGTTTTCACTGTTTCCTTAGTGGATGAAGGATAATTGGCATTAGTGTTTTAATATGTGTGAGTTTTCATCTAATAATAGTTATATGGGTATTATTATGAAATTTAACTATAGGAGGAAATATCCTTTTCCCCCTAAACCATTTTTATGGGTGTGTATAGCTTGGTTTTTGGGGACAAATGAGTTTGACACTCATTCCTTGGTCATGATGGCCTCTATATAGAATCTTCATTCTATGTTTGATACTCTATATCTATCTATCTCCCTCTCTTTCTCTATCATGTTATATCATTAATTTTGACTAATGTAAATAGAGTATTATTTTGGATCTTTCGGAACAATCCACTTCAATAGACCATCAGGGAGAATGCTCATATTGTAGTTCTTGTGTGATATCCAAATGTGGATACTTTCTTTAAGACTATATTATAGGTTTATGGGTGAGTAGTCCTCTCATTTTATGAATATGATTGCCCATACTAGGTAAATAGTGGGTGATCAACACTGGGATTTGTTCTCCTAAATCTCCCCCTCATGATGCATTAGCTGTTTTTTGTGATCGGTGACGGTTCTCTTTATAACTGACCTCATTGATAGTTTGGCCTAAGATCCAAAATGAGATTGTTGTATTGGTTTTATATAGAAATGGTTGTTCAAAATTGATGTTCCAGTGTCATAGGTAGATACAATCTCATCCATGTTATGTGAACTTGTGAGGTATTGGTTACCCATGACTGCTTTAGATAAACATTCCTTGGTGATAATAATGGTGACATTCAAGGATGGTTCTTATTTTTTTCCGTATAAATGATCAGAGGTTCATTCATAATATGAAATGTGAGTTTCCTTCCTTTGGAATTGTTTTGTATTCTATATAGATATATCTAAACAATTCTTAAAATCACGTCTAATTCAACTATATGGGAAATAACAAGATTTCAAATAATCACATTTCCAAAAACATTAATCCAAGAAGAATGATAGAATTGTAATGAAAACATCATTCTATTAGGATAATTTTATTCTAATTTAACCTATAATCATTTAATTGGTAATTTTATACCACTATAAAATTATTTATATATAAAAGAGTGGGCATAATCAGAATAAAATAAGATATTAGTAGTTCAAGAGTGGATGGGAAGTGTGCCTTTCACAACTACGTTTTCAGAACCCATATCAAAAGTGGTGGTCACCCGAGATATCCAATTTACTCTTTGATTAAGATGTATATAACATCGATTTCAATCATTAAATCTTGGACTTTATAGTTATTTAGAATTATTCACATAATCAATTCATTTAGAACATTGGGTTATGGTTGGTTCATTCTTTGGATATTTTCACACATTTTTATCATTGGGTAACTTTTTCCCATCACTTTGACATTTGATTTCTCAATGATATTCATTTATAAACATAAATATCTTAACACTACACTTATGTAAATTTATTCCATGTTAATTTCCACAATTATGGAAAAATGGAAAACTTTTCTTATTCCCTCCATGGTTTTTATTATTATTTTTTTAAATTCCAACATTATTTTGTTATCAAAACCACGATATTATTTGGTGACTCTGATATTTTTTACACAATGAGAACACATTGAATGATTTTTTTCATAGCTATATAAGTCTCTTATGAATAATTTCCATCCATGAATTTTTTTAATCTACCAAATAATTGATCAATAATTCATTAAATTTGTATTATAATACTATAAGAGTTTCTAACAATCCTTGTAAAATTTTACTCAAACGTATTAATGGATTCATCTTGCCTCTGGTTTAGCTCAAACAATACCTTCTCCATTATCACATCATGAATATAAGGAATTTTCTTAATGAAAATACCAATAAACTCACACACTCAATAGATTAAATTTCTTCATGTTTCCTTGTGTTATTAATATGATTTCACCATTGGTTGTTTCTCCTTACAATTGATAAAAATCTAAAATAACTCATTCATGAACTTAGAATTAGATAATAGAAAATATTATTTTATTGGTATATATTCTCCGGTCAATAATTATAGGATTAACAGACCTCTTAGATTAAGTTGTTTATTACCTCATGAAGGACACAATAGTATAACAATTCATCATTTTCTTGTTTGGAATATTGGAATGATTTAAATATTATGTATTTTTATAAGCATAAATATAAGATTATGAATTCTAACTCCCATAACATTTAGTTTGTTGGTAAAAAAGTAATTATATTTCCTGTCACATTAGTCATTAAAATGATTCCTCTTAGTTCTATACATTTACTAAATACAAAAATATAGTGGGAGAAACAATAATAATAGTGATAAATAATATAATCATTAAAATTCCTTCATAAGATGTATAAATCATAATAACTAATTTTAAATCA
Source organism: Viscum album (assembly GCA_963277665.1). Taxonomy (NCBI): domain Eukaryota; kingdom Viridiplantae; phylum Streptophyta; class Magnoliopsida; order Santalales; family Viscaceae; genus Viscum; species Viscum album. Next base: position 122,145,748 of record OY728138.1, on the reverse strand, counting down.
ATGACACCATAGGATTTAACTAGGTCATACATGGTCATTATGTATTCAAATCATTCATAATATTTCATAAAAAATATTTCAATTAACCCAAGAACATCTCTTGGGAGTAACTATCCATGTGTGCATCCTTAGGCCCACTCACCATCCACTGGGGGTAATCAAGTAACTACTTAATCTACCTATTTTATATATTTTTTACTCTTAGGTATAATGTTTCAATAAACACAGCCAATTTCCAATATCTATACATGTGTGTATTTTCTAGGAAATAAATTTAGTCTCTAATTTACAGAATATTTATAATTTTATATTATATATAGACTTATACTCTAGGTTTTCAATAAATTTATCTAATATTAACCTTAAAAAACAACTAATCATGGAATTTATATTGACTAAGGTGGCCCAGACAGTACATACAATGATATTACATAATTTTAGATTAATATTTAAAATATATCAATACAATACACACCCTATAACTATAAAGTTTTATTGTCTTTGAGGACTTGAAAAAATATCATCTTATTTCATGAAAAATCTTCAGCATGTCCAATAAATTTCTTCTCAAAATGTAGCATTTTTATTCATATCCTACATAGAACCTTTATTCATAAACAGGGGAAAGAAAACATAAGAATGGGTGAGATTTGATTCTTAGTATGTTCAAACATGTGTTGTATTAATAAAATATAATATGTAATCATAACATGAGAATAACAGTGTGATAATATGAGCCTAAAATTTTAGAATTATACCCCTCAATTAATATATCATGATCCCAATATAAGTCTTTGAAATTTTATAAGACATGAATCATAGAACAATGAAAAATAATGATCCATGAGATCATATCAAAAAAAATAACATTTCATAAGAGATTTAAATATTTTGTGGTGTATTCAAAATCATATAAATATTATGTCAATGCAACCCATCAATAAATTCATCGCATTTTAGGCATGGAAATTCCACCTGTGTAATTTCTTTAGGCATGGGTTAACCAATCATGTGCCCTATTTTGGACTAGGTCCAACCACCCATGAACCCTTTGATATCATAATAAATTATCCATTACCCAATTCATTGGAGGTTTATAATGGACCTACCAATCACATAATCATAATCCATTATTATGTATTCCAAAAGATCATAAGAACATTTATCATTTGTTCGTAACTTAACCCGTGGAATATAAAATGGGTTTCATTAATATTTCTTTATCATAATCATAAAACAACCAGATAAATAAAAAATATATAATAATTTAACCATATCCTAAGGGAATCATAAGTATCTTCAATGGATGTTTTAATATTTTAAAATACATTTCCAAAAATCATTAGAACATTTTTTCATTAAAATTCCATTTTCATTTTCAAATAAATTTTTTAAAATCTAAAAATTTCCAAAACATTAGGAAAAATATTTCATTAAAAATAACTATTTAAAATTATAAATTAATATTAAATTCATATATTAACCATGATGGTGGTAAAATCACTTCATGCGATATACATTTCAACAAATATTGGGTTCACACCATCGGTAAAAACTACCACAATTAGAAAATGAGATGAATATTCCTTTAAAAACTTTATTTAAAAAGTAAAACATTTGTAAAAGTGAATTTAATAAATCATTGAAAGTTATCAAAAACATTACTCAAATTATTTTTAGAAAATGTGGGCATGTAATAAATATATTCTTGGACAAAGAGATAAATATATTCAGTTTTTCTTATAATTATTCGTTCATATTTTGAAGTACATAGATAGACAAATATTAAAGGAAATATTGTAATCTAATGAAATAAATACATGAGAATAAAATTCATGATATTTATGAAAGATATATAATATAATTTCATCATCGTAAATTTAATCATAAAACATCATGTTAAATAGTGAGATTGTAACATAAAACCCTTACTTCAGGTATGACATTCTTTTTAAGTACTTTTAAAAACCCATAAAGTAAATTTTATTGTATTATAATTATATAAAATAATCATATTCTTACTTATAATACCATAAATGGTTTCCTTATAACATCTTATCACTCATTCATTAACAATCCTTTATTATATTTATCATTTTGGTCATTGAGGACTTAATATTTCAAGTATATTTCAATTCTCCAGTTATTTTCCATCAATATTTATCATGATTACGTTATATCCATAATTTTAATCATGATATAAATATTATAAATATTCACCATATAAATATTTATAATCATCGAGAGAAGTTATCGATAGAAAAATGAATGATATTGTTCATGGAGAGGGAAGTTTGTATGTACACATGAACATTGTTTTAATTTTATAAAAAATAGAGGGAAAACTAGAAAAAAAATTATTATTATTTTATAATCATTTACATTTAAGTGGGTTAAATGAGATTAATTAGAAATAAAATTTTTAAACACAAAAATACAATAAATTACTCGATGCGGCTCAAACTCGAGACATCACTAAGTCCCACAAGGGTACCTACCATTAGGTTTCACCCTAAGATATTATCATTATAGAATAAAACTTTTATCATAAAATTAATTTATATTTTTAATTAAAACATTATATTCATTAATGTGAGGCAGTGATGGAAAATGTATCATAACTCTATGTGGATGTGGTAGTCCAAAACTACGCTAGAGTGATACTTTTATTTCTCATTTGATAGAGAGGAGGAGGAAAATGGATGACCCATAATCATAATAACATCTCAATATATTTATCAATTAGTATTAATTATTTCATTATGGATATAATATATATATATATATATATATAAATTATAATAAGAAATAAGGTTTTATGATTCATGTAACATTATTACCTATTCTTTGAAAGACCTCATTTGGATTACATCTTAAGTCATTTTAGGATTGTCATTGGGTAAGACTAGAAGATAAATAAAAAATTTAATGAATTAATTAATTTATTACAAAAGGTATTGTATTTTATAGTGGGATAAAAATTGTGAATAATAGAGGATATTAGGCGTCCTTTTATAAGTGAGGGGAGTGACACACATGAAATTTCATAAAATATTTGAATAATATAAAGTAATTTTCTTATATAAGTGGATCTAAATGAAAAATACATTGAATTTAACATATTAAAAGGTATAAATATCTATATCCAATAATATTTATACAAGTTTAAGTGTCATTTTTCTTTTATCTCTTAGTTTAACCCCCCGATAAACATGTTTTAAATCTTATCATGGTAACAAATTTTTACTATTTCTACAATAAATTATAAAACAAATGAAAATGGAATCATTAAAATTTATTAATTATTTTTAAAAATATGGAATATATTTTATCAAATTCAATTTCTATAAGTTTAGGAAATTTATTTTAAATTAAATATGAAAAATGCAATGAAAAACAATTTCAGAAAAATGCATTTTTAAGCATAAAATTAAATTTACTCTAATTCATTTAAATGTAAATACTATTAGATAAATTTTAAAATATTTAATTGAATAAATATTCTATAAATTTTATTAAAATAATTAATAAATTTAGATTTATTTATTAATTTTAGGTAAAAACATTTTACACATAAAAACAGCTTTTTGAAAAATATTTTTTTTCCCATAAAATGACTTTAACTACATTAATATCAATTATATAACTAACGTATGAATTATTATATATAAATTACCAAAGAATTTAATTAAAATCACTTTTTAATATTAACTAGTGTACTTTTTAATATAAAAATTCTTAACACCATGAAAAGTTAAATTCTTAAAAAAATAGGCCTTTTAATCATGAAATGATTTTATTGAAAATATAAATAATATTTCATATCCATTAAAAATAAATTTAATTTAATAAAAAATATATATAAAAATATAATTTTTTTTAAATTATATTCATACTTTCTTATCAAATTATTAGGTTTTAAATTTTATTAATATATATTTGTTCATTTAGACTCGTGGTTTCACGAAAAAAATGGTAGATATATAAAATTAATTTAAAAGAATACATATAATATCTTGGGGTGTTACATTAGAGTAATATGGGTACCCATTCATCGAATAATGGTTTGAATGTGGTCCTGGTCACTCTACATATGATTCTGTAGAAGTTTTAGTAAAGACTTTGTGGTTTATCACTGGGTATGTGATCATTGGATGATGATATCTTCAGAGTTCCCTAGGGTATATTGATGGAAATATGGGGTGTTTTCCTAGATCAAAATGATTAATATGTCCTTCTATGGTAGATTTTGGGTAGGTATGTGTCGTTACTAAGGTTAGGGACCAATTAAGTATGTCATTATGTTGTGGTTAACTGAGACATTATAGTTGGATATGACCTCCCTTATGAAGGGGTAATGATTTTCATATCAAGTTGAGTTCCCTAGGGTGGAATTGGGATGTTTTATAGTTCATCTCTTCATGTGTACTAACCTAAAACCCTATTTCCTTTTTTGTGGAATCTAATTGGGTATTTTTAAACTAATCGCTGTATGGGCATCGAGCCCACACTTTTTTGTTTCTATGCAGATGAAATATAGTGTTGTGACCTTTTTAGATATGGTACTTTAGAGATAGATCTTTATTGATCTTGAATGATTTTTGAATATAGAATGGAATGGGTAAGAGATGACATGGCATGGTGGCCTTCTTTTTTTTGTCTCTTAAGTGATAGTAATGCATATTTTAATTTCTAGTTAGACTTTTTTATCCTTCATGGTTGTGGCTATATTGTTGGATCAATGTATCTTCTGATAAAAGGATATTCATGATAAGGCCTCCTAATATTTTTTATGTTATATGGGTGCTAGTCTCAATCCCTTGTCCAGTTATAGGTGGGATTGTGGTGTCACACATGGATTAACACTGACCTAGTTCCAGCCCCAAGGGGTAGGGTATAAATAGATATTTAATAAAGGTGTCCATTCTTAGTGATGGAGTTTGGGGATAGCTGTATTGTGTCGTTAATTTAGGAAATATGTGGTGAATAATTTTTAGGTTCTTAGGATTTGTTGTCGGACTAGAGAATGTAGATAAGGTATGATATCTTGCATATTCCTAACCAATGACTATAATAATCTATCTGGCTAACTTGGTTTATTATAACATTAGTCACATAGTACATTTATATAATTCCATTCATCATGCAGAAATCTTCTGCATTTTTTGATTTTGTGGTGTGATGTCCTATCATAGTATTGACACCTATCAATGAGGATGTTTATTTCCCATACATAAATGATTTTTTTATAAAGGATCAAGTTGGTCCTTCTATTGATGATGAGATCCCTAGGATTACTAATAGTCCTATGGGATTTCTTGGAGGGGCCCTCAAATTATTTTTGATGGATTATTCCATATTTACCTGTGATTTGTATTCCAACTATCTATAGGGATTGTATTAGTCATGGATTCCCTCACATAGTTTGGTACTCTATTTCTCAAGGTGTATTCTAGTGATGCATGGATTCCCCATATAAGATTATAGAGTAAAAAACTTCCCCATATATTCAAAGTCATGGTTTACTATTTTTGGGGTGTGGGTCTTCCATTCAGGCACAAGGTGAGATATTAATCCCCTCTGAATAGGAGAGTGGGTCCTCCATTTATGGGTTGGCTTCCTCTTCAATTCACACTAATTTTTGTTGGACATGTGGTAAGTAATCCCCCAATCCTAATGAGGTGTGGGTCCTACATACTATAGAAGTGTTCATACACCCATATGAGTTCGGGAGAGGGTACTATATATATATAGTTCAGAATTTTAGAAAAATTATGGTATTATTGTACTAACTTGTATCTTAGTACCTCCCCCATGACTTAGAGTGTGAGGTCCATCACTGGTGAGGTTTCATCCCATTGATCAGTCAGTAGCCACTTAGTGAACTGTGATTCCTTCACTAAATATCAATGATCGATATTTGCTTGGATCAAAATAATGTTCAATATGATCTTTTAAATAGGTGATATTTGTATGAGGATTTTGGTTTCAATCTTGTTTTTACTGGATATTCAGATTATAGGCTTGGGATCCCTAGTTGGATGGATGTTCCACTCAATAATGTTGAGGTTCCATTGTGATTCCACTTTATCTCAAAAATCATCATTGGTTCTATATGGTGATCATTTTAATGATGGGATCATAGTTCAAGCTACATATGGGTGGAACATTCAAGTAAAATGATGACAGAGTTGTGGTTTTCTACCCTTATTATCATGCATGTATTTATTAACCGTAATGTTGTATTCTTTTTTTAATGATTCTTTACATGTTGGGGTTCTATAGATCCCCGTATAGACTTCGGACCCTTATAGTGAGACTAGAGGTGTTTCTCATAGGAAAACATTAAAACTTGTTTATATTAGTGATGAGAGATATCTTAGGCAATGAACCCCATGTAAATTTATCCATGTAATAAATATACCCAGTGGTGATGTTGTGGAAATATATATTTGTTCTTATTTCAGGTTCAGTTGTGTGTCTAGTTTTATTTAGTGTTTTGGAAATCAGATGGCATGGTTGTGTTTTACTCTATTAGGAGTTGAACACATATAATGAGATGGACTATCCCTTAGAGGATTTATATATTCCTTTCAAAAGATTTCAAATTTAACTCCATACACTATGTATTTTGTAGAAACAATATAACAGCTATAGATAAATGGGTTATCTACTTTCCCATTGGAGGTCTTCTTACTCTAAGAAAAGAGTCTAACATTGATCCCCTAGTTGTGGCTTACTTCATAGGGTTTCAGGGGGATGTTGTAGAGGTTGAATAATGATTTCTTCATGAACAAATCTAGGCATGGAGTACACTATGATTCATATAGATCTAGTCCTTTCAATATACATGGATGGAATCATGTTAGACTGTCTGAGTTCATAAGACCAGAAAATTGATATACAAATCCAATAATCATCTTATTTTTGTGACTCTTCAATGATGTGTCATGCGTTTGGGTGGATTTTTGAGATATACTCAATGTGGAGGTGGATATGACTTACCATTTCATGTGATTATCTATATGAGTCTACAGGCCAGAAATCCATTTGCATGAGTTTCAGAGGGAATATACCAGTTCTTATTTATTAGGAGAGGGTTTGACTGAGGATAGTGGGGTAGTCATGACATCTATATACTCGCTCATGAGGTTAGGATGAGGGTGATGATTTACCTAAGTTCACAAAACTAATTATTTTTGATATAAGTGTACATGAATGATATTTATTAGAGTGGATTAGTAGAGGTATGCAGTGGTTCTCTTAGGGAGATACCTAGGAGTGGATGTTGGTATATTTTTATTATTTCTAAAATACATTCTTATTGTATTCCCATTTTAAGGTATTGATTTTGACAACCATAGAGAGTGCCTTGAACAATATATATTTGGTTGATACCCTAGGATTGTGTAACTACATTGTTTGGGAACTTTTGGAGTCCCCATCATGAGATGCTAAAGGCTGTTTAGTTAGAACCCTTGGTTACTATAAGAAAATAAGGTGCATGTTTTTTGAAACCTTCCTATGTGATGGTTCAAGGGTGGTAGGAAAAATGTAATGAAAATGATGGAGTAATTATCCCATATTAGAGTTTTTAAATGTGATTCATTAATTAGTGGGATGTATTAGGGATTATTTTTTGTAATTAATTCTATGGCTAGATGATTTCATGTGGTAGTGTTATTACCTCTTGTAAGAGGTTATCATTGTGGATTCTTTAAGTGTCATAATGGTAATTCATTTTCAAGTATTAAAAACATTACGGTTTGGAGAATGTAGTGATCTAGTTTTTCCAATGTTAATTTCTTTGTGTATTTTCAAGTTTCATAGTTGTGTACCTTTTTAAAGGGTAAAATGCTAATATAAGCCTATATGATGACCACAAACATATTATTTTTTGATCTAGTTCACTTAGGTATTTGGATTTCACACTAGTGAAAATGATTATTTAGAATCTATGTTGGAAAATTTATTTTCAGTATTTATTATTTATTAAATAAATATTAATAATATTCTTTGAGTTTTAATGTTAACAAATCTTAAATAAATCGTTTAATTTGAATTATGAATTCTCAATTCATTAAAAAATGTGATGTTTTACCTATTAAATGTATAAACACCGTTTAGGTTTTGGGACTAGATATATCCCATAGTTATTCGTTTTTAATATAATAGGATTTTAATTAACCCATACCCTCTCCCATCTCGACCTTTAGAGTTCATGTGGGTTTCTGTCTCACTTCACCTTTTATGAAGTGAACCTAAGATGGGGCATTAGAGGGTGGAATATTTTACCTGATATGATTACAACTTGGATTTGGATGAATTGACTATGAATCGTATGTCCTAAATGTCTGTTGCTGAATCTCCAATATCCACTAAGAGGTATGAATTTTAATTTTAGATTCCATCTCTTTTTGATTGGATCATTATTCATGTCCTTCTTTGTAGATCATGGATATAATACATTACATTTTCCCTTTGTTCCTGATACAAATTTGAGAATTTAGTATGAATTTTGTAATATCATATGTGAACTGTATCTAGAATGTGACCTCAATAAAACATTTCATGGACCTCTTTTATTCGTGTAAGGTTGATATGTAGTTTTCAGAACATGTAGGTCTGATTTACATGTCAGGTGGAACCCTAGGACATGCGGCATAGGTTCTTTCCATATACATTGTTGGAAAACCACCTAAAAACATGGTAATGTATTTGTGTGTTCTATGTGTTGTAATAAGGCCTTTCATAGGGTAAGGTACACATAAAGGAAACCATGAATCCCCACACCCTCTACAGTATAGGGACACCCCATCTACAGGATAAATAGATGACAGGTTGGTCTAAGGACACTCCAAGAATGTGGATTTGGGTGGACATGCCCTGAAATCTCCTTTTTACTAGTCATTTATATCATCTCCTCTTAGATATGGTCTTGGAAAAAATGGTTTTGTCCTTTCTGAGTATCATTCCACACTAAACATTATAGTATTGTCCACTTCACTATTAGATATTTTTGGAAATATGTTTTGATGCTTGATATGGTTACTAATACCCTGGAAATGGTGAGATGTAGATGATGGAGAAGATAAGGTTAAAGTTCTCTAGAATTCTTGTAACTTCTTAATATTTTAAAAAGAATTACTATGTTTGATAACATACAAGATACACAATATTGAGCATAAATGAACAATAAAATCTTGTTATTAAACTGTGATAGTTATAAGCTAGCCACCAAATTTGTGGGAATGGATAGTATTAACTGCATTCTAAAATAAATAATGGCCATTCTCATTGATAATTGTTTAATTAATTCTTTGTAAATAATCGCTGAAATTTTTAATAATGTAATTTTATTCTTCAAAAAACATTTCCTCAGAATGATTTTTCTTTATTTTTTTGAGTAACTATTATAATTAATATCAAGAAATTTTTGAATTTTTTTTGAGAAATGAATTTCATTTTTAAATTTAGAATTTAAAAATTATCTTAGGATCTTTTTTTGATATTTTTTTAATATATTAATTTCCCTGAGAATAGTGAAAAATGCTTGTTTTATATGTGTCATATTCATTATATTGACTAGTAAATTTATGATTTGAATTTGATTTAAAAGTAAATTAAGGAATATTTAGTAAGATATAATCTAATTATTACATTCAATTGATCTGGATACCTTTTTTGGTCTAAGTGCATCTTTGGGTTTAAAAACATATTTTTAAGGAAAATTTTTTTCATTGTGTTTTGCTAAATTAATTTTAAGTTAAATTCTACCGATTCTTTATTTATAATTTTAAAACCAGATTCAATTTTGGAAATAATTTGGTATACATTTATTAAATATTTACCTTTCATTATTATTCAAAATTAATAGAAACCTTCAAAAAAATTAACCATGTTAAAGAGTAAATCGGGTAATTAAGGGTCAAAAATAAATTTATAAGCACAATAAAATTAATAAAAAACATAACTATATTTTATTTTATGAGTTTATTTCGTGAATTCCCATCCAATATTTTTTTAATATATCTTTTTTCTTATTTGGATGACATTATGAAAATTATATTATTTTATTTCAATAAATGTCAAACATGTCACACTCTTTCTTTTAATTACTATAATAATTTTAATAAGAGGTTATTCAGAGGATATTCTAGAGTATGAATAGAATATTCAAATATAAAGGATTTATATTAATAAAGATAATTAAAATTTTAGTGAACAAATTATTATCTTAAATTCTTACACAACACTAACAAAATAATTAATCAATTAATGGAAATACCTTATAAATAAAATTAATAATCATAAAAGTAATATATTTTGAGATAATTATTGTAATACATTTGTTTTATAGATTCCATTTACATTTTAGGGATTTATTAAATTAATAATTTTTTAATTTTAAGTGTTATATTGATATTACTATACTTAATTTAATGAATTGTTCTAAAAATTGACATTAGTGATATTTTAAAATAAATAATAATTTATTAAATGATATAATATTCATAAAAATTTTATATTTGGAAAATATATTTTAATATGATTTATAATATTAACCATGTTTTATTTATAGGTCTTTTTCCATTTATAGTAACTATTGACCCTCAAAGAGTAAAAATCATTATTCTTAAGGTATGTTTAAAATTAGTTAATATGGGTTAAAACCATGTGATAGGTATTAAATTGTGCCTAGAATTATCCAAATAACATTTTATGAGATTATTGTGACCCATAAAAAATTATCTTATAAATAAATAAGTTTTATCCCTTCGTAATTAAAAATAAATTTATAGTAATTTATTATTTTGACGACTTCAAAGATTGTCTATCCACTATCTTTTAGAAGGGAACCTCTTCTTCCCAATCTTTCTCACATGAAAACCAATTTAATCTTCCAAAACATACCAAAATATATTCATATAATCCCTAACCTAACTATAGAGGACTTTTTTAGGTCTAAATTCAGTATTATGGGACATAAGGTGTTAATCAAAATGGTTTTCCATTAAAGAGGTATAGTTTTTATCTGCTTGTTTAAATTTTGTATCTTCTTCTGCATACTTAAAATATTATTCAATAACAATTAAATAAAAAAAATATTATAGAAAAAATATATAGATATTATTATTTTAATATCATTAACTATATTCATATACTCTTCTGTCAAAAAGGAAACCAAACCATCATTTGTGTGTGTGGCGGACTACCGCCATTCGAACCGTTATAATTCATTTTCCATCACCATCTGTCATGGATGAATTATAATTATGGAATAAATTTTTAAATATTTTCTTCCAATCTATTTATAAATATTATAATTTATTATATCATTTAACATGTAACCTTTTCATGCATAGAAAAATTGTAACATTGTTTGTGTGTATGTGTAGACTACCACCTCCATGGAGCGATGTGATTGATTTTTCATCAAAAAATTATAAGGATGATACATATAAGTATTTTTAAAGAAATAAAATCATATATATTATGTTATGATAATTCTATAAATATAAATAATATTTACCTTCCTTCCATATTGATCATTGAAAAATGGAAATTTTACTCATGCCTATATTGTTCATTTTTTATGACTAAAATTAATTATTGGTTTTAAAAGAATAATTTTTGCCTAAAAATGATTATTATTTCATGAATATTATTATGATTATGATGGAATAGTTTACTATGTTTCTATGATTCAACCTACCAAAATCATTATGGACATATTAATAGAATATCGTACAAATTCCTAAAATGAACATAAATGATTATGTAATTTTATATAACAAAGTATTAAATAAAATAATGTAATTATAAACATGAATTTTTTTCTTAATAAGGTAAATAATTCTAAAATGTTTATTATTCATGAAGATAAATAATGTATGTAATTATTCAGAATCAAGGAATGGGGACATTTACTTTAAAACCATCCTTCAATGTTTTAATGATTGATTATAAAAATCATTTCTTCAATATACATATTTTTGTAAAATGTATAATAAAATGATATTAATATTATATTATTATAACTTAATTTAATTTTTACCCTTGTTTTAAATTTCACAAAATGGTTTGAATAAAATATTGTTTTTATTTTCTTAATAAGGTACTTTGTGACTTTCTTGAAAAAAAATACATATGGAATGTTTTCATAACTTATATGGAATGAGTGAATTTTCCCACCATCATGACTCCTCAATAATTTTATGTATAACTTGTATATTTACATGGTTATTCTCAATTAAAATTGTTTCTTTATTATTTTTTTACTTTTTCGATTTTAAAAGTTATTTTCATGAAAAATGACAATGTATATCTACAAGTATTTTTCACGTGATATTAAAAGATTTTTTTAGGGGTTTCATTCATGATATTGTCATTGGACTTTATTTTTGAAAGAGTGATCTCGATTGTAGATCATTTTTGATTTGGATACATCTTATACATAGAGCGAGCCCCACGATATCTCTCCAATGCATTGATTAATGTTTGGAAGTTAACCATGATAGTTATTCTAAGATTAAATGGGTGATGGTAACTCTAAAGTAATGTTTTAAATTTAACCGTGAAGGTATTCCATGAGTAACTGTGATGGTTTATCTAAATGTAATAGTTATGGTCAATACAAGTGTAACCATGATAGTTGCTTCATTTTTAATCATAATGGTAATTCCATGTGTAACTGTGATGGTCATTCCATTTAAAACCACAATAGTTATTCAGAATACAAGAGTGAAAAGTATAACTTTATGAACAAGTTTTCATGTGATTTTATAATTTTCAATGAAACCTATGGGAGTTTATTTCTCCTTAAATATTTCTATTGAAAGGTTTTATAAAAAGTTTTTGATATAGAATATGATATATTATATATGAAATTTTTTTATTTTCAACCTAATTTTTATTTTTAAAAAAGGAAAATTTTTATAAGTTTTCAAGGACTAATGGTATCTTTATTTTTTTATATACCTGACTGATATATTTGTGATCATTCCATGTTTCAAACAAAATCACATGTTTTTAATGATGGGTATAATAAAAGAATAATTCATGTTGAGAGTTGTGAATATTTTTCATGAAAAATAAATCATGATTTATTTGAAAATATATATATATTAAGGGAAATATTGATATTGATTTAGTAGTTTCAAATTTTTATATGTATTGGTTTTTTATACAAGATTTATGACATAACTCGATTAATGTATAATCTTAATAGATATTTGGGAAAAGGAAGTTAGTTGTAGTTTAACATCATTAAAATATTTAATGTTTAATACCGGGTGCTTATAGTTGGTATCAGAGTAATGTTTAAAACTCTTTGGAAATTTGGGTATTTTCATGGACATCAACTTGGGTTTAAATTTTTAAGGATGATTAAATGTTCAATGTTATAGAAAACACTATTTCCATTTTAAGTGATAGATATAGAGTGAATTAATAATATATTTTCGACTATATTTATAAGGCTATTAGACATAGGTAAAAATTATTTCATGATTAAATTATAATGGAATTTCTATGGGTATTGTATTTTCAAGGGCCATTACCATTTTAACATGAAATAAATCATTTCGTGTTTTATTGATGTTCTTTTATATAGATTATAAATCATTTATCAATATGAACGGAAATAGATATTTCACAACCTTATCAACTCTTACAGATGATTTGGAAATAAATATTATTGAAATATATTGTAAAAATAATTTTTATAGATTAATGAGTATTCAAATCACCTACAAGAAACCGTTTGACTTATCTAACTCATTTTCATTTCTCAAAAAAACTAGGTCGTGGTATCTGTTTAATTTGATTTAAAAATCTCATCTCTGCAAACTATCTCAAAAATGGAAATTCCACAAAGGACATTACCATTTACTTTCTGAAATATGGTCATCATATCAAAAGATAACTGGGATATCAAATAAATCATGATATTTGGATTTAAGGTATGATTTATTTACCTATGTTCTATGTTTGAAATATTTTTGGGTTACGGTTGATGAATCATAATGATATAATTCATATATTTTATTATAGGAATGGTGTATTAAGAAATAATATGATGAATCATGATTAATATTTTGATAATTAAAATAAAGGAAGGATATTTTTATGTATTGACATTGCAAAACTATGATACAGTAGTATTTTATAAATATTATTGGAATAATTAAACACCTAATAAATTTTCTAAAGTCTTGTATTAAAAAATTTGGAAACATATATTAAATGGAATTGATACCTTTAAAAAGTGGTGTATTGATAAGGTTATAATATTTGGGACATATTTGTTCTGTTTTGATAAATATTTGAGGTACATATAACCATTACTTTTATAATGTGAAAAAAGTTTATTTGAGGAATAATTCCTTATCTTTTTGTGGACATTAGTTTTATGATATTTTTATCCTTTAGGGTTTATATGATCTTAGATTTTAAGGTAGTTCTAGGTTGTTAAATTTTGGGATGCAAAATGTATTGTATAACATAACCTTTGGGTTAAAACATTTTATAAAATATTGACTAGGTTTACGTTATTTTTTATGATGTTTATCTCATTTTTTTGGATTCTAAAAGGATTATATTAATTTGATTTTTTTAAAAAGGATAACCCATAGGCTGGTTGAAAAATCATCGCATCTAACAAGGCAATGAGGTGTTAACCCACAACGTAAGGGAAACAAGGGTTCATCACCAACCTTTGGCCTATGTGATATCATTGTTAATATGAATGTGTTTATATTTATCTAAATAATCTAACAGGCATTGGTTGAGTTCTTTTTTTGGAACATATGTTTTATCATATAGATAACGATGGGATTTGAAGTTTATTTGGTTACTAATTGATTAAAGATATTTCTAAAGAAGGTTATTATCAATTTTTGGGGAACATTATTGGACTAAGGTAAACATATTACCAATGGAATTTATTTGAGAAATAAAGGTTAAATTATTTTTTGGATTCATATATGATTTTATTGCAGATTATAGTGATTAATTTATTTGATAGAAATGATAATCAGATCTTATTGATTATGTGATTAGTGAAATTATATTTTGGTATTATACTTAAAGAGTAATTGATTTTATTTAGGGATAAATTATATGTGATCAAATACTCATAATTTTTTGTTTCAATATTTGTCTGTATTATTTTTTATAATTTTAATGATAAAAATTTATTAAAAAATAAACGTAAAATTTTGTATATTATTTATCAATATTGGATATTAAAGGTAGTTTTTCTTTGTATAAAGGTTTATTAAATTTTGGAATCATTATGCATTATGAAAAAAAATTATTTTAAGTTAATGTATAATTATTTGAGGAAAGTATTATTATTCTTGAAGGAAGAATTAGATTCATTAAAAATTGATTTTAGTGCACCGGGCATGAAATAATCTTCTTGAATACTAACCATTTGGATAAAAAAATGATTTTGTGGTGAAAATTGATTGAATGATGAAATTATTTTTATTAAGTATGTTATTTTCCCTATTCTATTATTATTGATTGTAAAATAATTCCTCAACTCCATAAAAATGATTTTAGAACAAAAGAATTATTCTTTTAATTCTCTTGCCATGAAATCAATGACCCTTTAACCCATTACATATTTACGAGATTTTGATAGATAACTTTCTCATGACCATGTTTTCTATCACTTTCAATGAGTCCTTGGGTGGTACAATTTCCCATCCATGTCCATGCTTTCATTTCCCACCAAATTTATTTTAAATGGAAACCCAGTATGTGTAATTCCATATGAACTTCATAATTCCCTTTATCTCTATTCAAGTGGAAGTTTTATTGACCTTTGTTACAGTGTGATATTTTAATAAAGGTCATGAGAATAGTCAAACCCTTTTTACCATGCTCATGTTAAAATTTCAAAATTTAGATTTATTAAATAGATGAGAATTAACCATCCCTATATTTTAAAATGAAATATTATGATCGATATAACACAATATATGTAATACCAAGCTTAAATGATTAATGGAATCTTGTTATTTAATTATGATCATTATAACTCAGCTGTTAAATTTGAGGATATGAATAGTATTAATAGAATTTTAAAATATATAATTTTTATACTCATTTATAATTTAATAATCAATTTATTGTAAATAACCACTAAAATTTTTATTAAATTCATTTTATTCTGAAAAAATACGTTTTCTTCAAAATTGGTTTTCCTTAATTTTTATGAGTGAATATTATAATTATTTTATAAAAATATATGTAAATTTATTTGAAAATTTTAATTTCATTTTTGAATTCACCACATAAAAATAATATTAAGAGGATTTTAAAAAGATTTTCTAAATATATTCATTTTTCAATGAATATTGAAATATATAAATTTTTTAAAAAAATCAATTTATATATATTAAAAAGTCACTTTTTGATTTTAATTATATATTAAGGTAACATAATTATAGTTTAGTTATCTATAATATAATTAATTCCAATTTTTAATCCTTATAACTTATTTTGAAATATGTAAATTTTTTGAGTTTAAAATCAAATTAAAAAAACATGTATTCATTGCGTTTTCCAGGATAAATTTTATGATAAATTATAAAAATTACATGTTTTGCATTTTTAAAATTGGATTACTTATTTTTGACCAAGAAGTAAAAATTTATTTAATATTTCCCTATTATTTTCTAGTCAATATGAATAGTAACCTTAGTAAATGTTTTTCCATGGTAACATGAAAAATAGGTAATTAATGGTTAAAAATAAATAATAGGCACTATAAATTGACCCATAAACTTTCATAAGTTTAATGGATGATTTAATTTCATACATATCCATCCCATATTTCTTTTATATGTCATTTTATGGTCATTTTGACGAGATTATGACATTTATAGTATTTTATTTTAAGAAAAGTCAAACATTTCACACTCTTGTTTTTTAAAATAATAATATTTTTTCTTACAGTTTATCTAGAGGATATGATATTTGATAAATATAAATTTAAAATATAATATCTGGTAATTTTTTCATAATTATTAGTGACAAAATAATTACCTTAAATTCTTACACAACTTCGATGTAGTAATTATTCAATTGGTGGACAAATCAAATAGATGATAACTAAAATATTAAAATTAATATATTTTTCAATAATTAATATATTAAATTAATATTATATATTTCATTGACTTTTTTGTCATGTATTACAACAATGTTTTAAAATTATATGTGTTATCTTTATATTATTAAAGACAAGGTGATAAGTAGATCTAAAAATTGACAATAGTGATATTTTGAAATAAATAATATTTTATTAAATGATATAAAATTATTAAAATCTATTATACTAACAAAATTTATTATGATATCGTTCATTATATCAACCATGACCCATTTATATTATTTTTCTATTTATAATAACTATATTGGCCCTCAAAGAGTAAAATTATTATTGTAACAGTAAGTTTACAAAGGATTAACAAGGGTTTCAAACCAAATGATAATGATTACAATGTGACCTAATATTATCCAAAAAGTATTTTATATGTTTATTATAAACCATACAAATATTATAATAAAAATAAATATTTTTTTATCCATTTGTAATTAAATAAATTATATTAATTTAATATTTTGAGAAATCCTAAGAGTTTCCCTCACCCTTTTATTGAAGGCCACCTCTTCTTATCATTCCTTCAAACGTGAAATCCCAGTTTTATTGTCAAATACCTATCCAAATCACTTCATATAATCTATAAACTCAAATTTTAGGTATCATTAGGCATAACACCAACTTTATTGGTATTAAGGTTTTTAGGAATGTAGGTTTTCCAAAGAAAAAGTATAATTTTTATCTGATTTTATATTTTTTTTTCATCAATACAACAAATATCTATTTTTATTTCAAAAGAACTTTTACAGAAAAGTGGGAAACCAACATTCAGGAAACATAAGGATTAAACCTCATAAGAAATCGTCGTGCCATTCCAAAATAAATTAAAACAGTTAATATACCAGGGATAAATAATAAAACTAATATAATTAATATAATAGTATGTTATTTTGTTAATATTATATCTTATATCCATCTCATCTTTTATCAAATGGGAAACAAACCCATCATTTGTTTGTACGGGTGACGACCACCTCGCGAACCGATATAATTCATTTTCCATCATAATTTTTCATGGATGAATTATAATTTTGAAATTAAAGTTTCTATATGATGTTAATGATTTATTTATTGTTATTATAATATACTATATTATTTAACTTGTTACCTTTACATACACTAAAAAATGATAATGTCAATTACAGATATGTGTAGACTACCACCACCCTAGAGTGATGTGATTTGTTTTTAATTATCACATCATAGGAATAATATATATATATATACTTAAAGAAATAATATGATATATATGATATTAATATAATTATATAAATATTAAATAATATTTACCTTCTTTCCATAATGATTTTTGAAAATTGGAAACATTACTCATGTGTGTGTACGACCTACCATCTCCATGATTGTTACATAGTTTATTTTTCAGGAATATCCGTCCTGATTGATTTAAAAGATAAAATTTATTTTTGAAAATAAAGAGTAATTAATCAATATTATTATATATAATATGGAACAATGGCTGATTTGACCATAATTCAACCTATATATGTCATTTTGGACATATAAACGAAATATCATAAAAAACATTGATGTGAACATAAATGATTAAGTAATTGAATATAACATGGTTTTAAATAAAATTGAAAAATAATAAAAATAAAAAAATTTATTAATTATGTTAATAATTTATTTATTTTTACTATCCATAAAGATAATGAATGTACATGATGAGTCAGACTCTAGGAAAGGGAAACCTTACTTTAAAACCTTGTTTAAAAAGTTCTAATTATTTATTTTTTAAATCATTTTATTCTACATCCATATTTAATAAGAATTTCATAGAAAATAATTTTAAAACACTAATATTATTTTTTAAATTTATTTTTTACCCATGTTTTACTTTTTACAAAAAGTGTTACAAGAATATTTTTCTTCATTTTCCAAATGAGGTAGTTTGTGAAATTTTAAGAAACAACACAAAACAAATGCTTTTTTTAACTTATATGGCATGATAAAATTTTCCCACCATCAATATTCCTCAATGTCTTTTGTTTACGTTATACGTTTCCATGGTTATTTTAAAATAAATTGGTTTCTTAGTTATTTAAATATTTTTTGGACTATAATGGTGATTTTCATGAGAATATTCTATTTTGATATACAAAATTGTTTCACACATGGGTTTAAAAGTGTTTTCCTATAGTTTTATTTATGATATATTCCTTGTACATTTTTTATAAAGGTTTGAGTCTAATTATAGATCATTTGTGATCCTTATATATCATATACATGGAGTGATTTCCATTATATTCCTATAATGCATTGTGTAATGTTTAGAAGTAGACCATGATGGTTATTCCAATATTAACTCTGATGGTTAATCCATTATTAACTATAATTGTTATAGTAAGGTAATTTTCAAAAGTAAACCATGAATTTTTTCCATGAGTAGCTATGATGTTTACTCCAAATTAACTGATATGGTTAATATAAATGTGACATGTTATGGTTACTTCATTTATAACTTTGAGGGTTATTACATGTGTAATAATGATGGTTACCCCATTTATAGCCATAATGGTTTTTCAATATATGAGAGTAAAATGTATAACTTCATGAAAAAGTTACCATGTGATTTTAAAACTTTAAAATAAATCTTTATGAATTTATTTTCCCTTAAATATTTCTAATGAAATGTTTTATGAAAAGTTTTTGGAAGAGATGATGATTTATTGTCTAGGAAAAGTATTTATTCAAAACTAAATGTTTATTTTGAAAAACTAAATTTTTTATAATTATTCTTGGACTAATGGTATATTTATTTATTTAATGTCCATTTTTTAGATTTTTAGCCTTATAAAACATTTTTAAATGATTTTATAGTGATTAAGGATGGTTAATAGAAAATAATAGGTAGAAATTTGTGAATGTTTTTAATGAAAGGAAATCATGTTTTATTTAGAAAGTTATATATTGTGGATAAAATGGATATTAATTCGGAATTTTCAACCTTATATATGTATGTGTTTGTTATGTAAGATTTATTACCTATATAAAACACAAATACTAAAATATCATTGGTAAAATAAATTTTATTCTACTATAAAATTACTAGAAAATGTAATGTGTATTTTTAGGTCTTTACACTTCGCACATAACAATCAAAAGTCGGGTGTGGAATTCCTTGCATATACTCAGATTTCAGTACTCCTCCCAAATGTTTTGGTACTTTTAGTTTTCCCAGATTATTAAGGTCCATGGATTCATGTAACACAATAAGATTTTTTAAAATACGATTTTCAAATAAATTTAGTTTCTTTTATATATTGTGTTACATGCAAAACCGAGTTTAAACGAACTGTGATATACTATTAAATTATAGTTGTCACCAAGTATTTATATTGTAGTTCTTGAATATAACTATATAAATTATGAAAAATTTGTGGTTATATAATTATAAATTAATTAATTTGGTGTCAATTAATTGGAAATAAAAATAAAAATTATTCGAAAGTAAAAGATATGCCTTTCTGGAAAAAAAAATTTATGTGCATAATGTATTTTTATATTAATAAATTAAATATATCAAAATTGGTGAATTATTTTAATAAAATTTATATATTATATATTAAATAATAATTTTATCTTTAGGTTAATATTTTCATACCATTGGAAAATAATAAATCATGTTTTATAACATGAAATATTGTTTTAATAAACGGTTTCCATCGCGTGTTGCACGATTATTTTAAACAAATTCTTGTCACTTATAGAAATTGAATTTGATAAAAAATTTCCATTTTTTTAATTAGGAGGTTCAAACATGGTAAATTGGAATATTTTTTTGTTAATATGAATAGTAATCGTGGTAAAAAATATCACCTCGGTAATGCGTAAATCAGGGTAATATAGATTAAGACTAAGTGATAAGGCAATAATTTTTCATCCTAATTATTCTTGTATAAATTTAATTATACCCTTATCAGAATAGCCTCAAATTTGATTTTTTTAATGGACACATGTTCATGTAAACGACCTATATAATATTTTATCCAATGAAAGTGACCAAATGTCACTCACTTATTTTAAAATAAATCTTATGTGTCCACATAATGAAAAAAGAGATTTGTGAATGAATATAAGATCAAATTATGAGAATAATGAAACTATTTTTGTGATATAAATTTATTTCTAGTTTTTAGTTTTTATATAATGAACTTAATTTCTTATGCAACACTGAAGCCTTATTTCTCCTATTAATAAAACAATATAATAAATGATTTAAACAAATAAAATTAATATAATTTGACTAATTTAAGGTGATACATGAATATTATATAAATATGACATATTATTTTAATTTAAAATAACTATATTCTAATTCCAACCATTTCTTGATGCCTTTTACGTAAAAAATAAATGAATAGTGTCTAAATTTTAAATAATAATATTTTTTTAAAAACAATATATTATTAAAATAATAAAAAATCTTATAAATATTAAAAGATTAAAATGGGTGGTATATGGTAAAATATTTCATTCATTTTCTATTTATAGTATATTTTTTAAAAAATTTACTAAATAATGACTTTAATATATTTTAATGTTTTAAGAAATTACAAGGGTTCCCCTCCCCTTCTTTATAAAGGTGACCCCTATATTCTCTTATTCAAAAAATTTTGAGCCTTATATCCCATAAAAATATACCATTTTATCTTCTAAACTCAATTATAATCATTATAGATGTTCTAGTATTCAAAAATACCAACCCTAAAGCCCTTAAGAGGATATATAAATGAGTTATTTTGAAGAAGTGGTAATCACCATAATCAGTCACTTTATTTTTAATTATTATTTTACATCATATAAATATATTACATTATTTATGAAATAATAACTTACATATCCAAAATATACTAAAATTTTATTATGATTATTAAACCACCTTTACTTGCCCTCCTTCTTTAAAATGGGAAGTGAAAATATCACATGGGTGTATATATGGATTACCATCTCCACGTAGCTATACAATTCATTTCTCATGTCTGTATCACAGAGATGGATATTATGATGGGTTTAATATTTATATTTTATACTTATGATATAATTACCCTTGTATATTGATAAGATAATATCACCCTTCTTACCTTCCAAACTTTAGGAAAACAATAATGTTGATCATGTGTATGTATGGACTACAACCTTTACAAAGCGATGTGACTCGTTTATCATTTTTGTTTTACATAGAATTTAATAAGAATGGTATTAGAAAAAATATATATATTATATATTATATATTAACTATTGTTAAAATATGAATAATTATCTACCTTTATTTCCTTCCATCCTTCAAAAAATGGAAATAGCATTCATGCATATGTGTGGCCTACCATCTCTATGAATGACATAATTCATTTTTATAACTATATAATTTATGAATTAATATATAAATATATATAATGAATATATATGATATTTATATCATTATTAACATTTTTTATATGATATAACCATGATCAAAAAAATCTCTAAAAAAGTCTAACTAAAACCTACATGGAAAAAGAAGATGTCACCTAGAACGATGATTTTAATAAATAAGTGTTAAAAATGGACGATAAATGGTAATAAGTAAATAATATACAATATGATATTTTTGACTAAGTATATTTAATATATTTATAATAAATATATAATAATTATATAGTAGGCTCTAATTCCTATTAAAGAAGTGGGTCAAAATGTAGGGGATTTTTATCTGACTTTTATTTATGTGTGTCACATGTAATATTCACCACTTGTTTATTTTGTGTGGTGTATACAATTCCCACTATTTTATTTTATTATTAATATTATTAAATATTTATAAATTTAAATATACATATAATGTTCTTTTATTTATGGGGATTACAATTCAAATGTTACCAAATTAGTAATGGTTTTTTGTTATAATCTCATTTTTATAGGGATTGTTTATGATTAAATATATAATAATAAAATACTATGATATATATCCCAATAAACTATTTAATTTTCTTCTGATAGTTTTATTTCATAATAATACAAGTTTTAATTTCAATTTCCTCTCTTAAATAACTCAAAATAAAAAAAATTATTTTTTTAAGGAAAAATGACTATTTCATTTGTTGGTCAAAAAATATTTTCCTTCAATATCTGTATATCCTAAAAAATTAAAAATGTATATTCTATTATATATTAACTTTATAAATTTATTTTTTCATGTGATTTTATTTTTAAATTTTTTTTAAATGAATATTCATTTCATTTTCCGAATAAGGTTATTTTTTGACTTTTTACAAAAGTATAAAAGGAATGTTTTTATAACTTATAAAAAATTAAAGGAATTTCCCACTAACATGTATACTGAATGATTTAAATATTACATTATATTTATCTATGGTTATTTTCAAAGCAACTTATTTCCATGACATTTTTAAGATTTTTATATTTTAAATAAGTTATTTCAAGATGAAAGGATATTTTCCTTTATTGTGTTTAATGAACCTTTAATGGTATTTCTATTCATCAAAGATAATAACACTTAATTTCACTAACTATTTATTGGTTATATGATCTATGGATGTCAAATTTATTTTTTCTATATATTTTTTATTTTTTTGATAAAAATATATGTTTTAAATTTGTTCATTTCCATGAGTTATGCTATGATGAAATTATGGAAGGTTTATAAATCCCATTTAGTTTAAATGGGTTATAGAATGATGAAATTTTTAGGAAATATATTTTATTTCAAGGGTTATAATATAATAATTTTTTTATGATCTTGTGTTATAAATAAGTTTTATTTCATAAGGTGAAGGGTTGGACCAATATCTCCCTCAA
The DNA here is from genome assembly GCA_963277665.1 of Viscum album. Lineage (NCBI taxonomy): Eukaryota > Viridiplantae > Streptophyta > Magnoliopsida > Santalales > Viscaceae > Viscum > Viscum album. The sequence goes on along the minus strand of OY728138.1, from coordinate 122,121,750 downwards.
ATATTTTGGGTAAATATATATATCTCATGAGATAAAGAAGTCTATAATGGGAAGTTAACCTAGTCCAGTAATGGTTTTTTCAACTATGATTTTCATGGTAGTGAACCATGAGTACTATGATGGTTTTATGAGTGAAAAAAATCCACTATGATAGTATTGGGAGTGAAACATTACTACTATGATTGTTTGGGGAGTGAACCCAATCCACTATGATAGGCTCAAAAATAATCCTTGACTACTAAGGAAAATATTATCTATACCTATGTGTATTCCAAAATTTCTTGTTTTATTCTAGTTTTATGCTTCCATGGATTATATTTTTTTATTACTTTTTTATTCATGTATTCTAAACTTCTAATATTTATTCCATCCCTTATTATTATTGTTATTATTTATTGTATGTAGTTAATGAATTTGAAATTTTATAATCAAATTATTCTATTCTAATGTTCATGTTATGGTCAAGTGATCCTTGATATCTACCTTTTTTAAACATTCTCTCCATCTGAGTTCACCTATTTTTATTTTTCCTTTCCCCAAGTTTTGAAGTAATGTACTAACTATGATATCCATATAAAGGGTGTAACTTATAAATACCATAGTGGGAGATGATGTAAATCCATAATCAACCAGTTGTTTTATGTGGCCACGATTCCAAAGGCATTAGACCTATAAAATTATTTCATGGATCATTATATTATATAATTAATTTTCATCTACCAATTGTGATATTTATTTCTGAAATTTCTGGTCACTATAATTGGTATCAGAGTAAGGTTCTATTATCCCATGGAAACAAGGATGAGAATTTTTTTCTAAAAATCCTTAGGATAAGTCTAATTATAGGATAACATACTATTGTTTTGGTAATGATCAAGAATAATATAGGTAAAACCAAAGGTTTCATACTGGAATTTTTCTCAATTTTCACATCCAATAAATTATTTTTCATAATTATATGGTTTCCTACTAGGATCATTATCACTCACACTATTATTATTGGTTTTAGTTGATTTTTGTAACCTCTAAGAATCATGATAATACTAAATGACGTGAACAATGCAATTATTTCCCTCTTGGAAAATAGAAATTTATGGGATATAGAATATAAAATTTTATTTCTACTCTCACACACTTCCTCAGGTTATGAAAAATGTTGATCTTCAAAATGAGAAAAAGATGGAACAATATTCTATTGAGTCCTTCATGAGGTAATGTCAACCTTCTTTTACTGTTTCTATTGATCTATGAGTTATTAAGAATTAGATTGATATCATTGAAATTGTATTTTACACTCTCCGATGTCAATAAAATTATAAAGTTATTCTATGTGTTTATCATTTAGAATGCTATACAGATCAATGGTGGAATCTTATCAAGAATATGAATCAACATGAAAAAATTTAATCTATGTAGTGGGATTTGTTTAAGAGATTATTTTTAATAAAAGATTTACAATTATAATTTTCAAGAAAATGGTGATGTAATTCCTTGAAATTAAATGGAAGGATGAAAAATATTTTGGTAGATATAAGAAAAATTTTATAGGACTCATGAGGTTCACTTTTAGGGTTATCATCGAGCCTAAATGTAGTGTTAAATGATTCCTCATAGGCATAAAAATAATTCTTCAAATTGCATTATCCAAAATAGACTTTAGTAACTATGAATAAATAATTTTATGTTCTATTAGGGTAGATATGGTGATTAGAGCTACCCAAATATTTTAGGGTTTTGATAAGAAAATAAAGATGGATTTCAATGAGAATTATTAAAACCCTAGATAAAAGAAGATGAGATTTCATTTATGCTCGAATTGTGGATGGATACATAGAGTAAATTTACGGAAGGGAACTGGTAAATGATTCAAGTGTTCAAAAAGAAATTCATCAGAAAATCAAATACCAATGTGAGGGGGAGAAGTTAGTAAATTATGTAAATATAGATAATGTATCAAATAAATCACCACCCACACACTAGTGTTTTAAACACATGGAGTATGGTAATTATGAAAACCAGTTCCAAATTATGAAGGTTAATAGTTATGACCAACATAAAAAACCTACTAAGACAAGAGAAAAAGAGAAATATAAAGTGATCACTATTTTCTGATGATGGGTATAATAACAACATGGTGAAAGTTAGACTTATCATCCACTATAAAACTACTAATGTCTTATTTGATTTTGGATCTACCCACTCTTTTATGTCCAAATAATTTTATAATTATGTCACTACACCACCTCAGTGATTAAGTGTTTAGTTAGTAGAAAAAACCCCAAATGGTATGATGATCGCATCCCAAATATATAATTCTTCTCTGGTTCAATTTTGTGGGAATTTTCTTCTTTTAAATCTTGTTATTACAACTTTGGTAGATTTTAATGATTTACTAGGAATGGATTGAATTTATTTACATAAATACCTCATCAATTTACAAGGATGAGAAGTAACATTTGATATTCCAAACCAAACGTTGATAGTCGATTACTATGATGATAAATATGAACTTATTATGAAAATTACTTCCATTGTATGGGTATTAATTCCTATTCAAAATGGATTTTTATCAAATATGGTTAGGAATAAACTCAACATAAATGATATTCCTATTGTATAGAAGTTTTTTATGTATTTCTGAAAGTATTCACTAGAATTATACCGAATTATGAACTTGTGTTCTTGATAGAACTCAAAGATGGTTCTACACTAATTTTGATGAATCAATGTAAAATGGACTTAATTAAGTTGCAGGAACTAAATAAGTAACTCAAAGGGAATCTTGAAAAAGAATTCATTCATCCAAGTGTATCACTATGGGGTTCACTAGTTATATTTCTTAATAATAAATATGGTTCAATATTTATTTTTATTAATTATTGAGGAAATAACAATATCACTATGAATAGTAAGTATCAACTAATCCGAATTGATGAATTATTTTATTAACTTTGTATATCTCAAAACTATTCGAATATTGACCCTCATTCTAGATGTCATCATTTGTGGGACATTAAATAGGACATTCCCCAAATCTTATTTTTTATAAGGTATGGACACTTTGAAAGTATAGTGATTCAATTTGGTCTTATTAATTCTCCCGCTATCCTTATAGATTTATTAAATAGAATCTTTAGAGATTAACTTGATCAGTTTTTGGTAGTTTTTAGATATCATATTCTTATATGTTCAAAGCGTAAGGAAAATTATGTATATCATTTAATAATTTTACTAAAGACTTTTGTAAGGAGAATATTTATGCAAAATTAGTGGAGTTTGAATTATTTCTTTGTAAACATTCATTATTGGGTCAAATACTATCAAGTGAGGGTATGTATTTAGAACATTCAATGAAAGAAGTTACTAATTGTTGTCCCATACTAACCAATCTGACTGAGAATAGCATATTTATTATTTTGGATATATATTATTGGTTCTTCATAGATAATTTCATATGACTATCTAATCCACTCACCAATTTTACTCAGAAGGGATCTAGGATCCTTTGGATAGATAATTGTGAATAAAAAATAATGGAAATAAAGATAATTTTAGTCAGTGCACCAATATTTACTTTTCCCTCTAGTGGAGAAGGTTTTTTAATCTATAGTGATGCATCAATGAAACTATGGGGATGTTTCCTCATACTAAATGGTATGGTGATATAATATACCTCACCCTAATTGATGGTTCATGATAAAATTTACTAAAATCTTGATTTAGAGTTAAAATTGGTAATCTTTTCATTAATGATATATTTGAATTATCTATATAAATAATGGTGTGTTATATATACTGACAATTAAATTATAAAGTATATTTTTACTTAGAAAGAGTTTAATATGGTCCAAAGAATATGGTTGGAGTTGAGTAAATATTATTATTTCTAAATACATTACCACACTAGAAAGTTGAATAAGGTGGAAGAATCTCTAAGTCAAAAGGATCGCGATATCTTATCTATGATTAGGATTACAAAGGACCAATATTTCTAGATTATCAAAGAATATATCTTGAAATATTGATCGAAGGGAAAAAAATTACCTTTCTAAATGAGTGTTCAACCGTCTATCGAAGTGAATATTAAATATGAACAAAAATAATATATGAACTAAAAAATAATGTAAGAAATGTTCTTGAGTTTGAAATTGATTGTTATGGGATGATAAGGTTTAGGAACCATCTATACTAGATTATATGAAGTTTTTGGATGAAGTACACAGTTCATTATTCTATATTTAGCCTGGAATTACAAAAATGTATAGAGATCCATAAAAGTATGTCTCGTATGATAGCATCAATAGTTATATTATGGAGTATGTATCTTGGTGCTTGTAATTTTAGTAATTTAGTTACGAGAAATAAATTTATAAGTGGATTTTACAATAATTACCCATACTATAATAGAAAGGGGAATAAATCACAATGGGTTTTATAGTCAGACTCCCCAAAACATGAAAATGGACAATGCTATATCGGTCATAGTAGATAAGATTATGATGTAATAAAACTTCATTAACAACATAAAATATTTATCTCTATATTATGTTTCTAGAATTTATGTTAAGTAAGTAGTAATGTTGCATGGATTATAACATTATGTTGTATCCAATCAAGATCTAAGGTTTACCATTAAATTATAGTGACATCTTCATCAGGAACAAGATATAGAGTTTAGTATTAGTATAGTGTATAATCCTAAAATATATAATAATATTGAGATAAAAATTTATTCCCATTATTTTATGCTAAGATCTTTTTTTATTGATTTCAATGGTGGGTTTGATCAACACCTTCCTCTATTTGAGTTTTCATAAATTAATAGCTTTCACTCGAGCATTCAAGTGGATCCTTATGAAGACCACTATACAAATAAGTATAGAACTCTAACACGTAATGATGATATTGGAGGAATAAGTTTATTATGATTTGACCCTACTGAGTAAATGATATAGAAATTCAAATCCATTCTGCAACACATCAAGGCAGCTCCGAGTCGATAGAAAAGTTATGCTCAAAATCATATGTGTGGCCATGGATTTAAATTTAGTGGTAAGGTTTTACTAAAAATTTATCGATGGAATAATTTTATGTGATTTAGAAAGAGGGGAAGGTTTATCCCCTGGTATATTGTCCCTTTTGAGATTCCCAATCGGGTAGGGATGATAGTATATCGCTTAGAGCTTCTATTGAACCTCTCTCGAGCTCATGATGTGCCAAGGTATCTCTACTAAGGAATTACATAACTAATAAATCACGTGTACTAAACTCAGTGGAAGTAGAAATGTAGAATGATATTTCTTATAAGGAACAACAAGTTTAAATCTTGGATTTTATAGATAAAGTACTATTGAATTAGACTACTCACCCAATGAAACTTATCTAGAGAAATAAAAAATTGGCAGAAAATAAATGTGAACCTAATGATGTAATGAAATAAATATATTCTCATTTATTTATATCATAGTAAAAATATTTAGGGTGAAATTCAATTTAAGTGGTTTATAATTTCATTCCTTGAGATCTTTTGAAATATATTTCTCAAATAAATATAATGTCTTTAATAGCTTGTGTTACATGAAACACCAAGTTAAAATGAACCGTTATGTACTATTAAATTGTAGTTATCGCTTAATAATTTGACTGGGTGGTATGAATATGAATAACTAAAATATGAACAATTTCTGTTTATATAAGTATAAATTAATTTTTTGAATACCAATTAATTATAAATAAAAATAAATCCATTTGAATTTAAAAGAGTTTTTTCTTAATAATTAAAAAACAATTTGTGCAATAATATTCATTGTTAATAAAATATATTAAACAATATTAGTGAATTATTTTAATAAAATAAATATATTATATATTAAATATAATAATTTAATTCTCTTTTAATATTTTTCTAGGAATTTGATAAGAATAACCCCTGTTTTATGCTGAAAAATGTATTTTTCTAAAAAGAAGTTTTTGTTTCATGTTGTGTAATAGTTTTAAAATTAATTTCTTCAACTTATTGAAATTAAGTTTGATAAAATGGATTCCATATTTTTAATTATGAATCTAAAATTCAGTAAATATTTCCCTTTTATTTTTGGTCAATATGAATACTTATTCTGCTTAAATTTACCACCTCAATAAAGGGTAATCTGGGTAAATCTAGGTTGAAACTAAGTGATAAAGACTTATTTTTTCATCATAATTCTTATTAGATGAAAAATTTGTACCCTTATCACATTATTATTTATATATAGTTGATTAATGTACACTTGTCTAAGAAAACATACTATTAAATATTTTAAGAAAATAAAGTTACAAAATGTCACTTTTTAAGTTTAAAATATCTTTTATGTGTCCATAAAGGGGAAAAAATTTATGAATGAATTTTAGGGTCTATTTTGAGACAAATTATTTTTATTTCATAATATAAATTTTTTAAAAAAATTTACTATAATATAATGACCTTAAATTCATATGAAATTCCAATGTAGTTTTTCTACAATTAATAAAAAATATAATCAATGATTTTAAGAATGTATTAAAAGTAATATTATTTTAGTGACTGAAGGTAATATAGGATTTTTTGGATCTATATGACATATTATTAAAATTTTAAATAATTATATACTAATTTCACTTTTTTATTTATGTCTTTTAATTCAAATTAAATGAAAGGGGACTAAATTGGAATGAAATAATGATATTTAAAGGAAAAAATATTTTATTAAATTACATTAAAATAATAAAAAAACTAAAAGAGGTAAAGGGGACAAGATATGGTCAAAACTTTTATCTCTTTCTCTTTTAGAGACTATTTATTATCATTTTCCTTGAAAATTAATTTAATATATTTTAATCTTTTAGAAAATTCCAATTGTGTCCCTCCCCTCAATTATAAAAGGGGACCACTCCTTTGTCTTCACACAACATTAATCCTTTTAGCTAAACCAAAAAAATACCAATTTCTATTCTCCACTATTATATACACATTCTAGTCCATTGTTCATCCTAAAATTTCAACCCTAGAACCCTTAAGTGGAGATCCAAAATTAGTTATTTCAAAGAAGAGGAAATTACCTTAATCAATGTCTTTATTTTTTATTCTTATTTTACCTCTAATATATTTTTTAAATTATTAAATAAATAATATATTTATTATCATAAATATACTAAAATATTATAAGTATTATTAAAGCACATTAATTTCCTCACTTTCCCCTAAATGGGAAGTGAGAATTTCCCACGTGCATATGGACGTCTTACCGTTTCCACGTAGAGATACAATTCATTTCTCATCACCAACTCTTATGGATTGGTATTATTATGGGTTTAATTTTTATATATGATTATTATTAAATAATTATATTTCTAAAATTATAATATCTTATCAATAACCTGTCCTTCCAAATCATTGGAAGACATTAATGTCGATAGTGTGTACGTGTGGACTACCACCTACATAAAGCAATGTGATTTTAATTCAATTATGTTTTACATTATAGTAATAAGGAAATATTTAATGAATATATTTGATATATATGATATAATTATTATTATTTAAATTTCATTTATCATTTTCCTTTCTTTTGTTCCATTATTTGAAAAATGGAAACATTGTTCATGCATACGTACGACATACCGTCTCCATGGACGGTGTAATTCATTTTTCTTTCTCTATCATTTATGAATGACAATAAAAATGTATATAATTACTATATATTATATTTATATCAATATTATCATTATTTATATGACTTATCCATGATCAAAATACAAGGAACAAAACTGTTGAACAAAAACATACATTAAAAACAAAGAAGATATCACCTACAACAGTGGTTTTATTAAAGAATTCTTAAAAAACATGCGGTAAAAGGTCATATGTAAATTATATAGGGAATGATATATATGAGTATGGTTATATAATATATTTATAATAAATATATATTAATTATATATGAGTTACCAAGAAGTACTATGGAAGTGGGACTGAAGGTAAGGGATTTTCATCTCACTTTAATTTTTGTGGGACACATGTCATATTCACCATTTGTTTTTTTTATGGTTTATATACTTCCCATAAATGTATTTTATGATTAATATTATGAATGTTATAGGTATTTAAATATCCACATATGTTTTTATATTTCATGGGTCTTATAATTAGAAAGTTAAAAATTAGTAAGGGTTTTATGTTACAATATCATTGTTTATAGAGATTATTTATGATTAAGTATCTGATGATGAAATAATATAATATATATCTCTATAAACTCATGAATTTTATTATCATATATTTATTTAGTAATTATTTGTATTTTACCTTCATTTTCTACAACATGAGTGTCATGACCTGTCCCCTAGGGCCTGTGTTGTGACAACCCCAAGCCCACCTTCTATAGACCAGGGGCTATCAACTAGCACCGAGTAGGAATAAACCAAAAAGGGAAGGAATTACCTTTAATCCTGTACACACACACAAATATCATGCTGTGGAAATTAAGTGAAAAGTAAACCATAACTTTCCCTAAGACAACTACTAAGAGTAGAGTGAAAATTGAAAGTACGAAGGGGACAAAATACAAGTCCAAAACCATAAAGAAAAGTACTACTACCACGGTCTTTCTAATTGAGACCCTACATGAAGGGTGGGTGAAGGGTAGTTGCATGTAGCCAAATAAGTAAGATTGTTCATCCGATTTCACTAAGCACCACCTGGTCCCGGACCAGCTAGGTCTTAGTCAAAGGGTCGATCACTTGTACAAGAAACAACACATGTGGGAGAAGCCTATGCATAAGTGAGTAACACAATAATATGTAAGGACCCTAAACCACAAAGAAAATACCACAACGAAAAGACAGCTCACACTTGGTATAACTCAAAGTATAGAAGGTAAGATTATAAGTCATAAAGATGAATGATCTTTTACTACCGAGGGACTCATCCCATATGATTCACTGAGGTTCGATCGGCTGCTAGACCACTGAGGTCCACTTAGATACTAGATTACTGAGGTCTGTTGGTCTCCTGGACCACTGAGGTCTGCTCAGCTACGGGACCACTGAGGTTCACTCGACTACTAGACCATTGAGGTCCACTTAGCTACTGGACCACCAAGGTCTACTCTCCTACTCGACCACTGATGTATGTTCTTCTACTAGGCCACTGAGGTCCCACTCATTATATCCTTCATGTCACAGGTTACCATAGGATTCCTGATCGTAACATGCTAGATTCCAAGAGAATATTCACATCAAGCCATCAGTCACATCTCAACTACCACTAAGTCTCACATAGATTATACCCAAAGGACTGTATCATTACAAGGCTACCAACACCATAGACAATGAATAAATCTAATTCATGTTCTGAAAGATATTTACAATTTAGTAAATAGGGTCCTATTACGTCCAGGACTAGTCTGACTTGTTTGAACCGACTTGAAACAACCCAGCTTGGGGTCCTTCTTGACACACCCTGATTTAGCCGACCCAACCCGAACTGGTTGGGTATGGGCCGACCCAATCCAACCTGGCCCTGTGGCCAAGCCCATTGAGACTTTCTGGACCCAGCCCAGTTTGGCCCTTGGTCTAGCCCGCCGGGTCACCCAGTGACCGATTCTTATCTGGTATAGTCCTACTTAGTTGGACTAGTTCAGACAAGTCAGGCTTCCCAGTGGTCTGGTTTCTTATCCAGGTTGTCCCTCAAATATAGTGGGTCGGTTCTTCTCCATATCAGGCCACCAAGTGGCCCTGTTTACTCCATCGGCCCAGCCTGCATTGTTGAGCCAACTTGGGTCCATCCCGAACACCCGCTGGAACCTAGTTTACATAGCCATGTGGCCGATAAATGCGGGTTGCCTCCCTCCGCATGCAGTCATGCATGGACCACGTACCATCACATGTCGCGGGCCGCTCAAACTGACACGGTGTCTGACTAGAGCCGCCCCCTTATACCATCACAATCCTTGCTGACCATGGCCTCTACCGCCTCGACACAGATGCAGTCTCCTCGGAAGGCTACCATAGGTGCTCGAGTGATTCGTTTCCTAATCATTCTTGCACTTCCGGGCTTATTGGGGCATCACCGCCACTCTTGCATACTCCTCTCCATTTTTTTATTTCTACAGGGGTCTTTCCTCATTTGGAATCACCCCGGTAAATTTTGACATGACCTTGTGGGTCTGTCGGTGAAGAAAAAGGAGAGAGAGGGAGAGGATCATAGAGAACACCCAATGAAAAACCATCCTTTGTTATTGTCAGCCCGAAATTTTTCTTGTCAGTAGGATCATGAATCATAATTTAGATCTCCATGGATTAATTCTCGATGTCAAACCCAAAATAATATTTCCCAATCCCACAAGAATAATTCATCCATGGATCAACTAGTTAGTGAGTATATCCTCATTCATTGATTAGATAGAAGAATGGGCGGGAAATAATAACTACGATTTAAACTCATAACTAGAATTGGATCACTTTTCAGCGAAGAACGGAGTCACTCCACCATTGTTCATCAATTATTGATCTTAAACTCTCCATGATGACGAGATCCTTTGAAGGGGAAGGAAGGAACGTTGGGTGATTTTTCATTCGTCGCCATTCTCCGCTTTCCAATGCCACTCCTTTGGAGCCTCATTGTAAATTCAAGATCGTTACAATGATCCTTTATTTATATTACACTATTAAATGGAGGAAATGAATTTTAGAATTTCTGTTACATTGAGTCACCGTGTTGTTATGCTATTACATGTATGAAATTAAACAGAATTTCTATTACGCCTGATTTCCAGTATCGTTATGCCATTTCATTTAGGAAATGAAATAGCTGGCTTGACATTGCATTGTAGTGAAACATTTTTTTGGACAAAATAAACTTTCTTAATTTATTTTATTTAACATTAAAATGAAAAAAATAACTTTTACCCTCAACCTGTGTCGGTCAAGGTTAGTTCCCACCTAAAGAAATCACACCCTCAAAAGCTCAACGACACTCTCGGATTTCTAATCCAAGTTACCATTTATGAGTTATAAGGTTTTGAAAATAAAATAATCTTTATTTATTTATTTTATTTACATACATGTCCCCAAATATAATTTCCACACTTGGTCTACATCGTCCAATGTTAGGCTCTGCCTATGGAAAGAACACCCTCACTAGCTAAACATTGATCTTGGATTTTCAATCCATGTCACCTTTTGTGAGTTATAAGGATTTGAAAATAATATAATTATATATAATTATTTTATTTATAGTTATTCCATTTTTGGGTTTTCTCGTTGGAGGCTTGTGCCGACTAAATTTAAGTCATGCTTAGGGTAAACCTACCATCCAGAATGCAATAGTTCCATTATATTTATGATATTGTCAACCATTTAAGATTTATTATAATTATTCAAGAAAACAACTCACACAAGCTATTTAAAAACATAACATTTTTTTGACGGACCATTCCAGGCACACCAGGCCTCATAATGGCATGTCTTCTTAGCATCTGATCTTAAAATTTTCCATGAAATTTTCTAAAAAAAATAAAAATGGGAAAATAAAAGTCCATACATTAAGTACTCTAAATAATTAAAATACTTTCATAAAGAAAATATACCTTATTTCACACTTTGGTTTAAAAATATTTATTCTGTATCCATGTTTTATAAAAATGTATTAAAGAAGTTGTTCACTATTCTCTTATAATTGTTTAAATTTATTTAAATACATTATATAGTTTTTATCAAAAATTAAAAGTAACCATGTTATGATTTTCTAAATGAGGTAATTTTTCACATTTTACAAAAGTAAGAAATGAATTTTTTTTAACTTTTATCATATTAATGGAATTTACTACTGTCATGACCCCACAAAACATTGAATCCTACCTTAAAATTTACCAATTTTATTTTTAAAGAAAAAATTTTCCATGAAATTTTTGAAATTTTTATATTTTAATGAATGGTTTCAAAATGGAAAAGTTTTTTCCTCAATAATAGTTAATGAACTTTTAACTGTATTTATATTTATAAAAAAACAACCTTTTATTCCACTTATACTTTATAGAGGATATGATCCAAGTATATTGTATTTATAGTTTCTCTAGATAGTTTATGTTGATGATTAAATGATTTTTATTAGATCTTTTCCTTTTACATGGGTCATGCTATGAATAAATGATTGAATTTTTATGAATCCCATTTCATTTCCATGGGTTATGTTATTATGAAATGTTTATGAAACCTGTTTCTTTTAATGGGTTCTTATATAGTAATTTTTTTATAATATTTTGGATTGCATATGTATGATTTTAATTATGTTAATGGTGTGACCAATATCTCCCTCAAATTCATTGGTTAAAGAGATATATCTCATGAGATAAAGATGACTAGAATGGGAAGTGAACCCAGTTCAGTAAGGGTTTTGTATAGTATGATTGTAATGGGAGTGAACCATTATAGCTTATATGGTTTGGTGAGTGAACCCAATCCATTATAATAGTCCTCTATGTTAACCTTTACTAATATGATGGTTTGGGGGTGAACCCAATAAACTATGATTGTCTTGGAAATGTTCCTCGACCCCTAATGAAATTGTTTTTATACTTATGTCTTGGACAAAATTCAATGTATTTTGTCAATATTATGATTCCATGTCTTATGATATTCTATTCCTTAATGATTCATGTATTATGACCTTCAAAGAAATATTTCTTGACTTAATATAATGATTTATTATTTGTAGTGTATGATTTTCTAATGTTATGTTTATTTTCTCATACCCCTGCAGTCATTTTATACTCAAGTGATCAATGATATCTCCTTTTTTTATACATACTAAGAATATAAAATCACCTATTTTGATTCCATTCCCTATGTTATGAAGAAGGTTACTATGTATAATATATCTTAGAAGGGTTCTAGTTATGACAAAATTAGTAGGATATGGTGTTGATCTTTTATGAATTTGTTTTTATGTGTCAAAGTTTCTAAAAGAACTATAATTTTATGATTCCTGCTTGGAAAGTTATGTTATTTAATTATTATTCATCAAATAAGATGTGGTATATATGTATAAAAATCATGGGTCACTATAGCTCGTATTATATAAATATTTAGTTATCCTTTGGAAACTATGATGGGAAAACTTTTGTGATAACCCTAGGGATTATTATAATTATATAATAACATCCAAATATTTGAACTTGTGGAAAGCCTTTTGCGATAGTGTTGTGTATTGTGATTATAAATGATAATTATTGATGTCTATGGAAAGAGACTCATGGTTGTTTGTTTTCTGTTGATAGAAATGGCACCGGGTAGGTGTCGTAGAGACCAACTAGAGGAGGCTGCTGAGAATGTGGTATCACCTAAGCCTCAGGTGAACCAGTACCTATTGCAAAACATAGTGCAAGCTTTCCAAGATGTGGAAAGAGGAAATAAAATGGATGAACAAAGACCTGTGGATCATGAAGTTATGTTTCAAAATCTGAATCCACTCATCTTCAGGGGTGATTCAGAGCCAGTGAGGGCAGAATCATGGTTGAATATAACTAACAAGATCTTTGAGTTCTTGGGAACAACAGTAGAGCTGAAAGTGAAGTTGGCCGCATATATGTTGGAAGATCTTTCCCTACAGTGGTGGGAGTTGGCGGTTCAAGCTGGAACGGACCAGGGTATGACATGGTAAGGCTTTAAAGAATTGTTTAATAAAAAATTCTACCCACATATGTTTAGAATTCAGGGTAAGACTGATTTCTTCAGTTTGAAGCAAGAGATTTTGTCCATGATAGATTATGAAGCTATTTTTATGAACTTAGTGTGGTTTGCACCCGAGGTGGCGAGTAGCATGTTGTTGGAGGCAACGATCATTGAAGTGGTGTTAAGGAAAGAAATCCATTCAAAGATATTAGTATAGTATATAGATGATTACACAGAGATGGTGAATAAAGCCTCGGTAGCTGAGCGGGATTTTTTGGGAGCTCCAAGTAGAGGAAGCATGGTGGTACCCATGGGGAATAGTAGGAACTATAACACTCGGTTCAAGTGAAGGAGGGACACTTATTACCAAGGGGGGAATATGGAATATAATCCATTGGCAGGATCAGTGAATCTTCCTCCGAATCCCTAGTGAAAGACGATATATTTTCAGTGTGATTCTACGAGCCACATCATGCGGGATTGTATGACACAACCTCGAGCTTGTCATAATTGTAAGCATAAGGGGAATCTGCAGAATTATTTTTGGAATTCTCCAAGATCAGGTGAGTGAGACACTCCTTAGGGATCGCATATGTCATATGCTCCAATGAGATGGAGATTTCAGCCCACCCCTCATCAGCAGAGTAAAGTGGGTCATGGTGATTCTCAGAATACCAAGAAGCCTCAGCAGGGTAATAAGGAACTGAGTGTGGCAAGAAAACATGTGTATGGAACTGAGAAGGTTATAGTCAATGATCTGTCGGGACCATCCACGGTGTGAGGTACTATTCTGTTAAATTCTACATTGATGCAACTATTGTTTGATACGAGTGATTTATAGTCTTTTATAGCTCCAAGTGTGGTTGATTTGCTGGGTTTAAGGGTAGAAATGATTCCCTCAGTTTTAAAACATCAAACTCCTTTGGGATGAAGAGAGTGTTGAGCCTTCTTTTGTAGATCATGTTGTATCATTGTGGGTTAGGTTGAGCTAATGTGGAATTTATCAATGCTTGAGATGGATGGTTATGATGTAATCCTAGTAATGGATTGGATGGCGGCTTTTCAGTCCCACATCGACTGTAATGCACAGGAATGGGATTTTACAACACATGTTGGCATTAGACATCTCTTTAGAGGAGAGAGGAATGAAAGGAATGGTGCAACATGTTTTTTGGCTCCAGAAGTAGGCATGTTATCGTATTGGTCGGCGGTATTGTCATTGGAATCAGTAATAGGTATTGAGAAAAGTGTTCTTCCAGCAGTGGTGGATCAGTTCTTGGATGTTTTTCCTGATGAATTCTCTAGGTTACCTCCTATAAGAGAAGTCTATTTTATGATTGATCTCCTTCCAGGGAAAAGTCTAGTCTCACATCCCTCTTCTCGGATGGCCCCTACTGACTTGTGGGAATTGAAAGTAAAGTTAGAAGAGTTAGAAAAAAAAAGGTCTATCCAGCCTAGCACGTCCCCGTGGGCAGCGCCAGTGTTGATTGTGAAAAAGGAAGATGGAAATTTGAGGCTCTATGTTGATTATCGTAGACTTAACCAAGTTAAGATAAATAACATATTTCCACTTCCGCAAATTGATGATTTGTTCGACCAGTTGAGGGGAGCCTAGTGGTTCTCCAAGATTGACCAAAGATCAGGATATCATCCATTGCCGGTGAGGAAGGATGATATTCTTAAAACAGTTTTTAGAAGTAGATATAGCCATTATGAATATCTGGTTATTCCCTTTGGTCTAACGAATGCGCCAGCGATGTTCATGGCATTGATGAATCTGATATTTTAGTGATATCTGGATTCATTTTTGGTGGTGTTGTTAGATGATATTCTGGTGTATTCTAAGACAAGAGTGGATCATGAGCAGCACTTGGAGAGAGTGCTTGGGATCTTGATGGGTCATCGGTTTTATACCAAATTTTCAAAGTGTGAATTTTAGATACAGGATGTTCGTTTTCTTGGCCACGTGATTTCTAAAAGGGGTGTTTTAGTGGATCCGAAAAAGATAGCAGTTTTTATCTTGTGGAAGCTTCCAAAGAATGTGTTTGAGATATAGAGTTTCCTCAGTCTAGTTGGGTATTATGGGCATTTTTCTCATGATTTTTCATGTTTGGATTCACTGATGACATCTTTGACAAGAAATAACGTTCCATTTCAGTGGAATGAATAGTGTCAGCAGTGTTTCGAAGAGCTAAATGGTCTCCTTACATCAGTAACAATCTTGGTTTTTCCAGAACTAGGAAAAGGTTATGTGGTGTATTGTGATGCATCGGGATCAGGGTTTGTGTGCGTTCTCATGCATGAAAATCATGTGGTTTCATATGGCTCATGGAAGTTCAGAGTGCATGTGAAGAACTACCCAACTCATGATTTCGAATTTCCAGCAGTGGACCATGCTTTGAAAGTGTGGAATCATTATCTCTTTAGTGAGAAATTCACGGTATATAGAGATCATAAGAGATTGAAGCACATTTTCTAACAAAGGTATTTGAATTTTTGGTAAAGGATATGGATGGAATATCTCTAGATATTTTATTTTGACTTAATGTACACACCAGGTAAGGTATATTTGGTGGCTGATGCATTAAGTAGAAAATCATATGCTCAGGTGGTAAAACAGGCATCGGACCAGCGGCAGTTGATGTCGGTTATAGCTGACATGTGGTTGGAATGTGAAGACCAGGGAGATAGAGGGGTCTTCTTTCCAGTTTTGTTGATTCCTGACTTGGTTGGCCTGGTTAAAGGGGAAAAAATATCTGATTCTGAGTGTGTGACCATGAGGTCAAGACTTAATGGTGGGGAGACAATTGAGGGTTGGAAACTGAATAGAGATTCAATTTTGTGTTTTCAGAATCGCATGGCTGTACAAGTTGCTTGTCAGGTGGATCTTCTCCAGGCATGTTATCATTATAGGTGGGTTGTTCATCCTGGAATTCAGAAAATGTATAAAGCATTGAAAGCATAGTTCTCGTGGGATGGTATGAAAAGAAACATGGATGAGTTTTTTTGAGATGCTTGACTTATCAGCAGGTCAAGGTAGAGAATCAGATGCCAGTTGGAATGTAGCAGTCTTTACCAATCCCTATATGGAAGTCGGAGCAATTAATGATGGATTTTGTCATAGGACTCCCAAGAACGGTCAGAAAGCACGATTCCATTTGGGTGATTGTGGATCGTCTAACGAAGTTGGCCCATTTCATTCCAATTCATGAATCTCAAACGGTGGAGGATTTGTCCAAAATCTATATCCAAGAGGTGGTAAAGAGGCATGGTGTTTCAGTTTTGATTGTATCAGATAGTGATCTAAGGATTACATCTCGTTTATAGAAATCCTTATAGAAAGCCCTCAGAACTAAATTGACTTTGAGCACGGTGTATCACCCTCAGACGGATGGTCAATCCGAGAGAATTATACAGACTTTGGAGGATATGTTGCAAGCTTGTGTCATGGATTTTAGTGGCTCGTGGAAGGAGCACTTGTCGTTGGTTAAGTTCCCATACAATAACAGTTATCAGGTATCCATACATATGGCTCTGTTTGAAGCATTGTATGGGAGGCCATGTTATTCTCCACTATGCGGGGTGAAAATGGGTGAGTCCTCGATGGTTGGACCAAGCCTTGTCCAGGAGACTACAAAGAAGATCTAGTTGATCAGGAAGAGAATGGAGATGGCTCAGAGTATTCATAAATCATATGAGGATCATAGTCGATGGCCATTGTTGTTTGAGGTGAGTGATCATGTTTCTTGAGGATCTCTCATAGGTTGGGACATCGTCAGTTTGGGAAGCAAAGAAAGTTATCTCCGAGGTATATTGGACCATTTGAGATTCTTAAGCGGTTTGGTGAGGTGTCTTATCATTTTTCTTGGCCACCTTGGTTCAGTGCAGTGCACAATGTGTTTCATGTGTCATAGTTGAAAAAGTATATGTCGAATTGTGACCATGTGATTATATGGGATCATGTTGAACTAGAACTAGATGCTTCATTGGTGCACGTGCCAATGCGGGTTTTGGATAGGAAATAAAAGGTCTTGTGTGGTAAAATAATTGGTTTAGTTCGTGTTCTTTGGCAGCATGGTCCGATTCAAGAGGAGACCTGGGAGCGGGAGAAAGAGATGGTCGAGTAGTGGCTCGAGATCTTTCGGCAAAGGGAGGGTTCACAACATTCCGAGGACATAAATTCCAATATTATGGAGAATGTAGTACACTCGTTTTGAGTTATGTGGTCTTTTTTATGTATTTTATGTGTTTAAAGTGCATGGGATGAGTTGGGAAGAGGTTGGGAGAGTTTGGAATCGTTTTGGATGAGTTTGGATGCTTTTCTTAGGGACCACGGTTTGAGAACAGTTAGTGGAAACCGTGCGGATTCTCCAGAAAACCATGCAGGGGGAGACAGTAGGCTTCACACGGCCTGTGCATAGTTTTCCAAAATATGTGAGGAAATGGTGCGGACCCCTCCTCTTGAGGTAGTACCGTAAGCACAGTCAGCGAACGGTTTTCCAAACCATGTGGGAAACCCGTGCAGCCACATAAAAATAGGTTTTTAAAACCCGGGCTCACTCGGACATGCCTCATTCCCCTCTAAACTTCCTCCCATTCTAGCCTCACTCATGATTTTTGGTTCTCAAGGGTTGTAGGGGCTCTCCCACTCAGTTTGGAAGCATTTTGAAGGGGTTTCTTGGCGGATTGAAGGTGGTTTCTCCCAGGTTACTCTCTCCTCTTGATTCCCTTGTGTTTTCCTCTAGATCTATATCCCTCTCTTTCATGATTTTCTAGATCTACTCTTGTTATGTGTAGATATAGGGTTGTGTTTCCCTTGGAAGTTGATTTTAAGGCTTTTGAATGTAAGGGAAAGAGATCTAGAGAGGTTTCGGTGGTCTATTCTCCATATTGGAGGTGTGGTTGCTTATGGGTCGATTTCTCAGGAACCCTAAATGTAGGTGGATTCTCTCTCGACTCCACTTAGATAGAACTAGTTGTTCTTTGTTTACAATTAATTTTTTGTGCTGAAAATTTAATTGTGATTTGTTGTGAGAAATTGGTTGGAAATCCCTTGGGGGATGTTTTGGGGACTTTTGGGGAAAAGGGAGTTTTGTGGTGAAATGATTTTGTTGTGAATTTTAAAATGGATATTTTAAAATGGGATGCTATGGTTAATTTGTGAAAATGATTGATGTTAATGGTTTTCAATAAAAAGGTGGTTTTATTTAAATGTTGTTGGGAATGGAAAATGATTTTCAATAAATGGGTGATTTATTAAAGTGGATTGATATGCAATGGAATTGGTTGATTGCATGTTGTTGTGACTTTGGGGGGTTATATGCTTGTTTATTGATTTATGGGAATGTTGTGTGGAAGTGGCGAGAAGTACCACTATAAAAAGGGGATGGATAGTAGATGGAAGTGCCACTATTAAAAGATAAGTGGATGGGAAGTGCCAATAGGTGTGAATGGATGAACGGGTTAGACAGAATCTCAACCATTTGGTTGTTTTGGTTTTTTGTTGTGCATTTCTTGCAAGTTGGAAATTTTTGTTCTAGTGTGTGAATGATGGAATGTCTTGTGGCATGTTTGGTTGGATTTCCCTTGGTTTCTTGGTTTGGGTGCGATGTCTTGGTAACGGTGTGTTTGGCCTATGGAAATGGTTTTACTTTTGATTATTTTATATAAATTGTTTTTTATAAATGTGATAATGGTTTTATCCAAGTGGCATGTGTAGGGAAGTCATTTGGGGAAATCCTACTGAGTTTTAGTACTCACCCCCTACTTTGGCACGTTGGTGTCTTTGTAGATGTTGTGTATCGTGACGTGGGAAAAGGTAAGGCATCAACCTCCATTAGTGTTGCTTCGTGATGTCTGGGTGGAGCTTGGAGCATGGAGCTTGGTGTGGAGCCATGGAGTGTGCCCTGGCTTATTTTGGGTCTTTTTTTGAGTATTCCACATAGTACTCTAATATGGTTTTGGTTATATTGGTTTTGGTTTGTATTGTGGAACAACTTGGTTGTCCTTTGGGAATACATGCTTGAACGATTTGGTTTACATTCATCATATAGTGACTAATAGTGGATGGTTTGGTTGGTTTTGTCTTAAGTGAAAATTGTTCTCCAATTTGTTCTTGAAGCCCTCGGTATTTATTGCCAGCCTTTGGTGCTTTGGGAACATCGCTTAAGGCCAAGTAACCCTCACTACCTCCTCAAGCCAATGAGGTTGGGGCGGGGTGTTACATGAATGACCTAGGATAAACTTAAGGTGTCATTGGGAAAAGGTGACATGATTTATACAACCTATAAATTATTATTCATAATTATGTGGCCTCCCACTATGATAATTTTTTCTCATCGTATTATTTTTTTAGTTTATGGATGGAAACCAAAGGAATTGCTCTAATACTTAATGTGAGGGACAATGAATTGATTTTACTTTAAGGCAATTGAATTTTATGGGAGCTAGAACATGAAATCATGCTATTATGCCCACACAATTTTTACAAGAGGCGAAGCACATTTAACTTTGAGATGAACAAATGAGGGAATAATTTTTTTTTTGAGTCCTTCATTAGGCAATGCCCACATTATTTTAGTGGGTCTACAAATCCACAAGTTGTTGAGTAGTGGATCAGTACCATTGAGAAGGTACGTTATCAACTATTCATAACATGAAAATTTTATTCTTCATATTTATAATTTAGAAGGTGAGTAGTTCAATGGTGAACTCTAATCAAGAAAATGAAGCAGCAATAATAAATTGACTCCATCAAGTGGTATGAGTTTAAGATCTTATTTTTCAATAGTTACATTCATTGTATTCTTCACATGAAAATAGAGAAGTAATTCCTTGAGCTTAAATCGAATGTGGTTTAATTTTTTTTCACATATGTGGAAAATTTTACATGACATGTGGGGTATACACCTGGCATTATCATCCAAACTAAAATTAATGTTGATCGATTCTTAAGTGGATTAAAACTGATTTTTTGAAGGGAGTTAGTCATAAGGGACATTAGTAGCTATGAAAAAATAATTCAATGTGCCATGAAGGTGGATATCAAAACTAGAGTTACCCACCAATATTGTGGTTTTGAAAATAAATGGATGTTGTAATTCAATATATATTTTAAAAACCATGGAGAGAAGAAGATGATATTTTCTATATACTGAAAGTGTCAAAGGAAACATAGATAAAATTTTCTTACTACAATTGGTAAATTTATATACTGTGGAAATGATGGTCATCAAGAAATTTAATTCCAATGTTATTTGAATAAGTTATATTAGGATGTGAATATATTGAAAGAACCACATAATCCACCACCCACACTCCTGTGTTTTAAATGAAATGAGTATTGGCATTTTGCCAACAAGAGTCCAAATTTAATGTTTAATGAAAACGATTGACATAAGGATCCTCATAACCCATATACAAGGGGAAATTTAATGAGATCAAAACTTTTGATTATGGTTATTATAATGACTTTGTGAAAGGTAAACCTACAATCCACTCTATAACTACTGAAGCATTATTTAATTTTGGATCTACACAGTCATTTATATCCAAATAATTTTCTAATATCATTACTATACCACCTCAGTGATTAGATTTTGAGTTAGTAGTAAAAATGTGTAATTTTATGATGATCACATATCAAATCTATGGTACTTCTCTAGTTTATTTTTTTTGGTATTGTGCTTCTTGGAAATCTCTTTTTTCTCCATTTAGTCGAGTCTCATGTTATCTATAGAACCTGTTGGCTTTCTTTTCATAAATCCCACATCAATTTATGATTAAGTTAAGTCATGTATAAAATTCTAAACCAATATATGATCATATATTAGTGTGATGATAAATATTAATTTCCATTGAACACATTGACTTCATGTTTTTCCTCGATATTATGGGCTCTTTATATAGATAATTTCTCACTACTTTGTATTCCAATCACCAAGTTAAATCAGAACAGAGCTAAATTCCTTTAGAAAGATTAATGCGAATAAATCTTCAAGGATCTAAAAAGAAGTCCATTCAATGCACTTATTCATACATTACCATATTGTAGATAAGGGTTTTTAATCTATTTCATTGCATCAAATAAAGGATTGGTATATGTTCTCATATAGAACGATGTTTTGATAGTTTATGAGTCACACCAATTAAAGTTTCATGAAAAAATTACCCCACTCATGATTTGGCATTGGATATGGTAATTTTTTCACTAAAGATATGTTGGCACTATATTTATAGATAAAGTTTATATATATGTATATATAATTAAAATAAAATTTAAACTATATTCTCTCCTAGAGTGATTTTAATATGAAACATAAAAATGGTTTGAGTTGATTAATGATTATGATTTCTCAATACATTACCACCCTTAGAAAGTGAATATGGTGGAGAAATATCTAATATGAAAGGATCATGTTGGATTATCAAAAATGATGATCACAAAAGATCCAATATTTCTATATTTTCAATATATGGATATTTAAATCTAGAAGGAAGTTGAGAAATTTTATCTTCCTCAAATGAATGTTCAAAAATCTATCCAAGTGGAGATTAAAGAGTCATAGAAGGAAGATATGGAACTAGAAAATAATTTTGGAAAATTTATTTATTTTCCCATTTATTGTGGTGGAATGATATGTTTTTATAACTATGTATGTGTTTTTTCCATATCGAATTCTAATGAAGAGTTATTGGATGAATCTCACAATTCATCATTCTCTATTATTCATAGAAGTATAAAGACTTATATTGATCTGAAAGATTATTTATAGTGGGACATCATGAGGTGAATTTTTTTTGATTATATATCTCGGTACATGGTATGTTAGAAATATAAGGTTGATAGAAAAAAGCCTATGTGGATGTTATAAACATTTACCTTAGCAGAATCGAAATGAGAAAACACCACTATTTATTATTCCATTGTACACCTCAAAACATCAAACTGAAAAAATGATATATGGGTTGTATTCAATATCTTTATGAATCTAGGACACTTCATTTCCATTAGATAATATTTCTATCTATATTAGCTTTTCAAAATTTATTTTATGTAAGTGGTAAGGTTTCATGGTGTACCAAATTCTATTATATCTAATCAGGGTCCAAGGTTTACCATGAATTTATAGTGATGTCTTCTACATAATATGGATACATAGTTGAGTTTTAGTATGGAGTATAACCCTCTAAAAAATGGTCAGTCTGAGAAAGATATTCTACCCTATGTGATATGATGGGATCTTATTCTAGGGACTTCAAATGTGTTGGGACCAACACCTTCCTCTAGTTGAGTTTTATTTCAACAATGTATTTCACTAAAGCATTTAGATGGGTCCTTATGGATACCTCTATATAAATAAGTGTATAAATCCAAAAATATTGGATTATATTGGAAAATATATATTAAGACCTATGATAGATAAGGAAATGATAGTGAAAATCAGATGCATTCAGCACCACATGAAGGTAGCTTAGGGTCAATAGAAAAGTTATAATTACAATCATTATTGTGACCTAAAATTTTATGTTGGTGATAAAAATTTTCTAAGAATTTATCTATGGAAGAAATTTATGACATTCAGAATGAAAGGTAAGCTAAGCTCTATGAATATTTTCCCTTTCTAGATTCTTGGTTGAGTAGGTATGGCAGTTTTTCTCTTAGAACATCCACCGAACATCTCTTACGTTCATGATGTGTTCAGTGTATCTCTACAAAGTAATTACATACAGTATCTATAATATGAAAAAAAATTATAGGTCATAAAATTTCAATATTTTCTTTATTATGAGGAATACCCATTAGAAATTTCAGATCATATAAATAAATTACTATGGAATAAGACTACTCACATGATGAAATTTCTCTGTAGATATTAAAATTTTGAATAATTTACATGGGAAACCAAGGATGTAATTAAACAAATATATCCTAATTTTTCTTTATTAGAGTGATTAATATTTAGATTAAAATTCAGTTTATGTAGGTTATAATGTTACAAACTGAGAGTTTATGAATTATGTTTCCAAATAAATTTAATTTCATTAATAGCTTGTGTTACATGTAATAGAAAGAATAAACAAACTGTGATACACTATTAAACTATTATTATCATCTAGAAATTGGTTTGGGGAGTATCAATAGAACTAAGTAAAAAATAAAAAATCCATGGTTACATAAGAATAAATTAATTTTTTGCGTATCGAATAATTACTAATAAATCCCCATTTGAAAGTAAAAGATAGTGTTTTATGAAAAAAAAAATTATACGCACAATTTATTTTTACCTTAATGAATTAAATTCATAAATTTTTGTCAAATATTTTATTGGAAGTTATATATTCTATATTAAATCAAATATTTTAACATTCAATTAATATTTTTCTAGGCATGAGATAATAATGAACTAAGTATAATGATTAAAAAAAATTTCTAAAAAGTTGTTATCGCCTGATGTTTGATGGTTATTAAAAAAAATTCTTCTAATTTTAGAAATTTAATTTAATAAAATTTATTTCATATTTATAATAAATAGGTTTAAATTCTATAAATGTGACCCTTTTATTTTTTATCATTATGAATAGTAACTGTAATTAAATTTATCTCCTCTGTAAATAGTAAATTGGGTTAATCTAGGTTAAAACTAAGTGACAAGGCCATAATTTTTAATCATAATTCATATTGGAGGAATTAAATTTTACCCTTATCACCTTATTCTCAACATTGAGTGATTTAATGGACACTTTTCAATGAAAATTACCTATATATTATTTAAAGCAAAGAATGCTACAAAATGTCATTGTCAAAGTTTTAAATATATATTATGTATCTATATAGGGATAAAATAGTTTTTAAATGAATATAAGTGTTTAATTTTGTATTTATTTATTTATTTTAATTATATAAATTTATTTCTAATTTTTAATAATTTTTTAATGGCCATAAATTCTTAATAAACATGGATGAATTATTTCTCCAATTAATAAAATATAAAAAGTGATTATAAGAAATATTAAAAGAAATATACGTTGAGTTATTTAATGTGTGAAAATAATTTTTAAGATCAATATGACATATTACTGTTATTTTTAAAGAACTATATTCAAATTATAACTTTTAATTATAACTTTTAAGTAAAAATAATTTAATAGTGTATAAATTGACAATAAAGAGATTTTATTAAAAGTAATATTTTATTAAATGACATGAAAATAAAAAAAAATATTAAACTAGTATAATGGTGATAAGATATAGTCTAAAATTTTATACTTTTTAAATTTATAATCCATTTTCAACCATTTTTCTTGAAAATTACTTTAATATATTTTAATCTTTTATGAAATTCCAAGGGTGCTCCACCCATCGATTAAAAAATATAACCCCTTTTTCTATTCTTCACACAAATTTGATCCTTCTATATCAACAAAAAATATACAAATTTCTCTCTGAAACTCCCCTAGACACATTATATTTGTGATGGTATTCCTAAAATAACCAACCTTAGAGCCCTTATGATGAGATCTAGAGGATTTATTTCAACAAAGATGTAATCACCTTAATCGGTCAATTTCTTTTTAATTATTTTTATACCTCATATAAATATGTTCTATTATTAACAACATAATATATTAACTATCCAAAATATACTTAAATGTCAATTTTATTATGAAACAGTTTTTATACACCATTTTCACATCAAATGGGATGTGAAAATATTACTCCTACGTACGTACGGCTTCCCATATCCACGTAGAGATACAATTAATTTCTCATCAAAATAAATTATAAATGGGTATTATGATAGATTTCATGTTTATATATGAAAATTATTACATAATTATACTTCTTAAATAATAATATCATATATTCCTTCTTACCTTCCAATCCATTGGAAAATGATATCATCGATCGAGTGTATGTGTGGACTACCACTTCCACAAAGCAATAAGATTATTTTTTCATTTCAATTTTAATTGGGTGGTAATAATGATATATTTAATTAATATATTTGAAATATATGATATAATAATTTATTTATAATTTTCTATTTATTACTATCCTTTCATTCCATCCGTTGAAAAATGGAAACAATATTCATGCGTACCAATGACCTATCATCTCCAGGAATAGTGTAAGGAATTTTTCTATCTCAATAATTTATGAATGAATATATAAATGTATATAATAAATATTTAATATATTTATATTAATATTAATATTATTTATATGATGGATCCATGACCAAAATAAAAGGACTAAAACTACCAAACCAAAACATACATGAAAAACGAAGCAGATGTCATATGAAACGGGGATTCTAATGAAGAAGTGTTATCAACTGGGTAATTAAAATTTTTAAGTAAATAATATATGAAAAATATATATACGATTACTTTTATATAATATATTTATTATAAATCTATATTTATTATATGGATGCTTCCAATATGTACAAAGGAATCCAGACCTAAGGTAAGAGATCTTCATCTCACTTTTATATTCATGAGATGTGTGGAGTATTTAGCATTTGTAAATTCTTTATACTGTATATACTAAACATGAATGTATATTATTAATCATATTATAAAATTTATCTATATATATACATATCCATCAATTTTTCTTTATTTTATCAATTTTATGGTTTAGAAGTTTCCAAAGTGGTAAGGGTTTAATATTACAATATCATTGTTTATAGGGATTATTTATTATTAAGTATCTAATGATTAAATAATAATATATATATCTTAATAAACTCAAGATTTTTCTTCTCCATAATTTATTTCATATTAATACATGTTTTCCATTAATTATCCTCACCTTATGTACTCAAAATACTAAAAATATGATTTTAATGAACATTGACATTATTTCTCTCTTAAGTCAAAAAAAATTTCCTTCCAAATAGTTGTCTTCTAAAAATTTTCTTAATAATTTTTTACTGAGATCCTATTAATTTTTAAATTAATTTTGATCCATGATTTGTTTTTTAAAAAATGGTTTTAAAGGAATCATTTTTTCATTTTCAGAATGCTGTGATTTCTTGAATTATTTATAAAGTATAAATGGAATTTTTTTTAACATATATAGAATGAATGGAATTTAAATTCATTATGACCACTCAACAATTTTAATATTAATTTAAAAGCTTCTATGTTTATTTTCAAAGAGAATTTTATCAATTATATTTTTGAAATTTTATACTTCAAATAAGTGGATTCAAAATGGAAAGGATATTTTCCTTAAGAATGTTTAATTATATTTCTGAAATTTTATACATTAAATAAGAGAATTCAAAGAGGAAAGGATATTTTCTTTAAGAATTTTTAATTATATTTTAATCGTTTTTTTATTCTTCATAGAAAAGAACCATTGATTTCTGTTATTCATTGCTGGGGTTATGATCGAAGGATAACATCCATGTTATTTCTCTCTATTGTTTATGTTTATGATGAAAATACTTTTATAAAATTTGTTCCTTTAAGAAATTTATGATATGATGAGAAAGTTTAATGTTTATGAATCTATTTTATTTTCCATTGGGTTTTCTATGATAAAATATTTATAAAAACCATTAATTAACATTTCTAATATGGTGAATGTTTTCTGATATTATAGAACACATATGTATTATTTTGATTATGTGATGGATGGGATCAACATATCCCTCCAATGCATTGGGTAAATACCGATATCTCTTGCGATATATAGGTCTAGAATGGGGAGTGAATCTTGTTCAGTAAGGGACTTTTTCCACTATGATTGTTAGCGGAGTGAACCATAACTACTAAGATGGTTTATGGAGGGAACCTAATCCATGTAGATAGTCTGGGGAGTGATCCTTGACTACAAGGATGGTTTTTGGATTGAACCTAATCCTCTATGATTTTCTTGGAAATGTGCCCTGACTACTAAGTAAATGATTTTCTATACCTATGTTTATTACATAATTCATGTCCTATGCCAATTTTATACATCAATAGCTTATGTTATTTGATTCTAATATTATTCATTTCTTATGAACATCAAATATTTATGATGTGAATCAAGATTATGATTTATGATATGTGTTGTATGATTTTTAAATAATTTTATCATTTTCTTATACACTTATGTTCATGTTATTCTCAGGCGATCATTGATATCGCCCTTTTTTAACCCTTACAAAGCATCTAAGGTTACCTTTTTTTTCCTTTCCCCGTGTTAATAAAAAAGGTAATAAGTATGATATGTATAAGAAGGGTTGTATTTTTTGAGAACCTAGTTTGAGATAGTGATGATATTTTATAAACCAATTGTTTTATGTGTCCATGTTTCTAATGGGACTAGACCTATATGATTCTATCATGGATCATCAAATAATGTAATTAACATTCATCTACTAAGATGTGATATCGATGTATGAAAAGTTTGTTGGAACCGGGCGTGCAGTGGAAGCCCCAAAAATGATGGTTTTTAAAAAAAAAACTCTGACGATCGACGTAAACTTGTCGATGTCGGTGAAGAGCAGCCAGATTAAATATAAGGATCTCGTGTGAAGGGTTTTAAGCACAATAATAAATAATAAAAATACCCAGTTTAATTAGGAATCCACACACGACGTCTGCTTGTCATTGGCGATCGCTGCTCGAATAATCTGAAGACGAGTTCCTCTAGATCGTCCACACATGCTTCAAGGAATCTACGGGAGCATTTTTCCTTGTATTCCTCATGCTAGCGCAGAATTGTGACGATACCATCGACACTCCAACAATCACCGCATCGCTTCGCTAGGAATGCATGAGAGAGAGATCCATCTAAGCTCCTTGGATCTAGAGCCTCCCTCTCTAGATTATGGAAGAGAAGATAAGAGAGAGAAGCTCTATGAATAGTAATTAGTAATCTCCACTCCTCTAATATTTATAGTGGTTAATTAATTACCCGGAAATGCGGACCCACCAACCGAATACTTAACACACTATCAAAGATATTTTAGGACTACTAAACCGAGTCATAAATATTATTATCACTTACTTCTAATATATTAAAATATACTACATGATAATAATTAATTCATTAACTCGAATCGTCACTCCCATAAATGTTAATTGAACCTTGAATAATTTAATATTCATCAATTAATATTTTTTTCATGTATTTTCTTAAAACTCGTAAATACATTAAATAAATAAATTCCATAATCATTATTCTAAACTCAAATAATATGAATATATTTATTGCATTGGTGATTGTTTAACTCTGGAAAAATCCCGGACCCGTGTGGAGGGGCCACTATGTCCAAAACTCCTATTCAACAGAATGTGGAATATTCTTGAATATGCTATTTTGTGTCACCCTTAAGGCCCTTATCTTGACAATAGTGATTAGTATTTATAGACCAAGAGAGGGATCTTGCAACCCACCAGGGCCATTGAAGAGATAAATATTGTTACAGCAGTGACAACCAACCTACGAACACACACTATGTAATATAATCTCTTTGTCTGTAATCACTACTATAAATTTAAACTATACCAACAGTTTTAAATTGTTTGGATAAACCATAAAACCATTGGTATGATGGCCGTGGGGATAGCCCTATACAAACAGTTCTGTGTGAACCCTTGGCTTTGGCTGGATTGTTTTTTATATACCAACGGTGTAGGTGAACTGTTGGCACTAAGGGATTTTTTTCATTTTAGAAACAGTTCACAAGAATCGCTGGGATATATATTTTACAATGGTTCAAAAACATTGCGATATCTATCCATTTAATTCCTCCATGCCTACTACACCTACACCTGAAATAAAAAAATATAGCACTATCCCTAGAATACATCCACACCTACTTCACCTACACCTGAAATTAAAATTTGCAGTGCTATAATTGGTTAAAAATAGCAGCCCCACTACTATATATATGCATCCAACCACTTCCTATTACACCCCCAATACAAATCACACATAATTGATTATTTGGACTAAATTAATCTGAACACAAATAATTATTGAAAAAAATATATCATAAAGAAACAAAGTAGATACACTACCATTTTTTAACTTTCAATATCAGATATTCTCATAAATGAAATGAAAATAAAGAAAATATGTGGACTAAAACAGAGGATGTAGTTGGTGAAAATTGAAGCCAAATGGATTGGGTAGTTGGTCACCATGGCTGAATAACAACCCCCTAACCCATGTCACCATCATCATAGGTGACAGATGAGAATTCCAACTCTGAGAATATATCCTTGGACGTATTCTTTGGCTTCTCCACCATCCACACACATAAAACAACTCATGATCAGAATCATTAAAATGTTATTACAATACATTTTATTTGAAAAAAACATTTTGATGAACCAAACACAACCTGAAAAAAATGACAAACAAGATGCTTATATTTTTCAGTCATCACTCCTACTGCTTGTGCTCATAGATATCCATAGAATGGAACCCTATCTCGGATGGTCAATACACCAACACATTTCACACTTTTCGCACCAACTACAAACTTTTATATTGATCCCAACAAGCCTAGATATAGTCAGCAGTGTTGTCTTTCTGGTAAGTTAGACCCCATCAGATGTCCATGCCACTATAATCAACATGGTGTTTAGCATTTCATTCAAGTTGGAGAGGTCTGTTAGGTATTATTTCTCCCACCAGGTGTAAAAAAATGTATTTTTAATGTGAAGTTACCCAAACAATACACAACTCTGAGTTGGTTCTGGATCCATTACCAAATTTATCTTCACTTTCAAGCTTATCGTCTGGATACTTGTTAATGACTTCCCCCAGGATCTATAAACCAATTTCTTGGAGCACTATCAGCCAGTTTGCCTCTCTATCTCTAAGTAACTACTCTGTAAACAAACTCGTTTACATCATAGGGAATGGAATTTTAGAAAATGTTACAGTCATGGCCCATAGAGAATGGTATGATTTAAAATGTTATGGTCATGGCCTATAGTGAATTTTTAGTCACAAAGTTATCATATTAATTAGTTTTAACATGGTTGAATACACAAATAATACCTTAATTAATTCAATTATCACATCCAATGAACAATATCAGATAAATCTAATTAATTATTTAATGTTTTTATAAATATAAATAGAAATTACGTTTAATAATTTAATATCCAGTACCTATTTAAAGTTACCCAATTTATGAAATCTTGTTATTAAAAAACCAAAATAAAATGTAATATATGCCATGTCTCAGAAAAATACTAAATTAAAATAATCATTCTGGAATGAACATGATTTAGAATTCATGTACACATAATTATAATCTTGATCTCAAAAATCTCAAGTGACTTAGAGGCTCGTGAATAAATCATCTTCAACTAATAGTAAACCAATCATAATAAAAATTATATTTTAGAATTATATAATTGAGTAATTATATTAAATAAAATCAAAAAATAAAAAATTTAAACCTTGAAAAATTACTGTGTAAAATTTTCCAAGGTTATCCTATAGAATGGAAAAAATCTATGATAAAAAAATAAATTTGAAAAACATTCTATAATTTATAAAAAAAATAGTTATAGAAATAAAAAACCCATTGCATGAAACTAGTATCAATGTAAACATGACACAATATCGGAAAAAATTAAATATCATAAAACATAACCTAATTGAAATGGTTTGATCTCATCTATTTTAAATCTACTCCATTCTCTATGGCCCATGACCATAACTCTATAAATGCACTACAGACACACGTGATAACCATATTTGTGTATTCTATGCATTCCAAACTGTTGATTCGCCGATATCTTTCATTCATTATCCCATTATTTCTCCCTTTATATCAAAAAAAACATTGTATCAAACACACCAGATAACAATTTATAGATTGAAAAGAATTGTAAAATTGGGAAAATAAAACTATTAAATCCATGATACTATAATCAAAAATCAATCTTCAGTATGAGGGAGAGAAAAAGAAAGGCGGTTCCAGATCTGTCATTTAAGGGAGGTAGAGTTCATTCAAAGTTGACCAAACTATAAATTCTTTTTTTTAGGGTTTTTAATGCAATAATCTTGGGAAAGTAATTTTTTTATGATTTGTATTTATAATTTTTTATTCTATTGGTTGTTAATGAATTTCATGGGGCTCATTTGGTTTTATATAGACTTCTATTTGAGTTGGAATTCTTCTACAGATTCAACGAATTTCTATATTTTCCAATTTATCAACATTCAATTTGTTAATAAGTTACCACATATTGTATTTCATACCACAATTATTTAATTTTAGCTGATTTCAGTCTGATTTTATTATTACTAATCATATTCCATAGACACTTGGTAACAAAAAAACACCACCACACAAAAAAACATCAAGATTTTAATAACCACCAGCACATATCATCATTGAGGTATCATTATAGAATTACAATCACACAACAAAAAGCATCTTACATTCACCACAAAACATCCTTCAACATATCCCACGCTAATCCAATGAAAACCAAGCTACATGAACACAATTTACATCGAAAATGGTTATAACCATCACCATAATTTCCCAAAAAGATCCAAAAAACAGAATCTAGAAATAGAAGACACATTATAATTCATAGAAATATATTTTCACCTATCACATACATGACTTATTTTAAACTTAAATTTCCTTTAATTTCCATTAATGCTTTTTTTTGGGGGTTTCCCAAGCTTTTATGGAGGAACATATTAGTTTTTATGAATTGGGCCAAACCATGAGCCCAATTCCATATTTAAAAATAAATGTTTATTTCTATATAAATCCTTGATTTTTCAACATTTTTCATCCATTAAAATTCTTACTTTTCCTTACCTGACCTATTAACACCACCATAATAATTGGTACCATATAGGAATCCATAATCATGGTGGATATGGGTTTCTATTTAAGGGATCGGGCCTACCCAAAAGCATATTTCCTGCATTAAAAATATTTTGTAAATCTTTAATATCTCCTTCACTATTTTCGTTTATTCAATTATTATGACTCTCCCTAGAGACCACATACCCAAGTCACGTCCCCATGCTCTCTTCCCCATCATTGGAGCTCGGTTTCAGTGCGAATTTGGATGAAACTTTTAATTTCTCAAATCACCCAGATTTGAAGAGGTAAATCGATTATTTCATAACTCCTTCATTTATCACTATGTTTCCCCCATTACATTTCCTAAATGATCTCTTAAACCTTTTTCAAATATTCCTTGAAATGTTGGCAGTTTGAAAATTCATATACTGGTGTATTGGGGTGATTTATTTAATATTTTTCCAGGTAAGTGATTCCTTCTTGGTTTCTTCCTTTTCAGTTGGGGTTTCCTCCCTCTTTCATTATGTTATAAAATTTACATATGTTAGGGTTAGATCCTAGGGTTTTATTTGGTGTAATTTTGGTTAAATATTCTGTCCTAGGGCAGGATTTATCTTCCTATTGATGTGGAGGTGGTGCGGTTGATGTTTTACACCGAGTTTTGAGATATTTGACACTTTCAGTAGGTTGTTCCATGTGTAAACAATTATTTATGAGTTATATTTCTATATTTACTCATTTTTAATATTCCTCATATGTTTTTTGTGGCGTGAAAACTATTTTTTATTGATTTTGTTATGTGTTCAATTTTATAGTTTCTTTTTAACTTAAAATTGGGTGAAATCATGTGTAAATCATGGGGTATTATTTGGGTGTATTTCATAACTTATTAATTGGTTTAATAAATCTTGTTTGGAATGAAAATTATGGTTTGGTAATTTATTACTATCATGGGGGCCTTGAAAAGGGTTTTTTTGAATAGGTTTGTTGTGTAAAACATTGATATACTTCTTGAGAGCATTTTATGAAAATGAGTGTTTTCATTTGTATCTTTCGTGGAATTATCCATGGTGATTTTATAACACTTTAAAGTGATTTTATAAAAATATCTAGGGATTCCAATTATACTTTTGTAGTGTTTTGGTGTGGTTTTGTCCTTGAAATATGATTTTTAAATGGGTTTTATGAGAAAATATTGGGTATACTCTTTGGAATTGTTTTATGAAAGATTTTAATGATTTAATGATTTATGTATGTGGTGAAACAATAATGGAAAAATGTTTTGTAGTGTGTATATTCTTAAATGGAACATTTTAAATGTGACTGGGGCTGTTTTTTATTTGTTCCATCTTGGATATGTTTTACAAAAATGTTTGAAGGATTTACTAAAGTGTGTAAGATATGCGAAAGTGATATGGGATATTTTGTGTGAGGGTGATGTGAAAAATCGATTTTTGGTTATGAAAAAGGGTATTATGTAACATGTGAGTGGGATGTTATGTTAGTTTTAATATATTTTAATGGTTTTATAAAATGTTTTAATGGATTTGTGGAAGTGTTAAGGAAATGTGAAAAGTGTTGTGGGATATTTTGGTGTCAGTCAGATTTCAAATCAATTTGAATGAAAAAAAGACTTTTGTGGATTGTGTGGTATACATGTATTCTGTTTAGTAATTTCATTTATGAGTAAATAATATTTTCATGTGAAAGTATATTTCTTGACTTGATGAACTTGTTTGAGCACAAAGGGAAAACCTGGGTATCTAGGTGGGTGGACGTGTACAAGTATGCTAGTGAATTTGTGGGGTTTGGCCTCAGTTTCACTTAGAAAGATTGAATCATACAACCCTAACTAAACAATGATGATTATGATTTGGGACCACTATGTTATGGGTATGTTCCCTACTAGTGGCTCTTTCATTAGAATATATATTTGTGATGGTTAGTCTCACCGAGATACGAGGTTCCTGGGACCCACAATGAGCTAGTGACGAGGGGGGTTTTTTCCATTGCTTTTGCTCATTATATCCTTTAGACTTACCATCGGCATACGATATATTTTTCTATAAAATTAATTATATTTGGAATTTATTTTTAATGTGTTTATTCTTTACATTATCCCACTTGAAAACTGATTTTTTAAGTTTCAGCTTTTAGAAACTATAACTAGAAATTACATGTTTTTGAAAACATACTTGCTTTTCATCATTCAATGTTTATGACATGGAATATTTTAGTGGTGGTATCCTACTGGGAATTGGATCACACCCTAATTACACCCTTTTTTGTAGGTAGACTTGGTTTTTTTTGTCACAGGCTGGGCATTGTTTTTAGTTCAAGTGGTTCGGGTTTTTAGTAGGACCTTGGTGGTGAAGTCTTCTGGAGATGGCTTAAGGGTGGTGCCCCTTTCCATGAGGGTTCTTGGGCTATTCCATTTTGGTTTTTTAACTTCTTTATTTTCTTGTTGAGTTGTATTAAAATAATTAGTTCATTTCTGAATTTTTTTAAATGAGTGTTTGGTTCGAAAAATTCAGATTCGTTTTATTGGATTCTTTTATTGTTTTTAGATTATAAACTCGGGTAAATCATTCCCAATTATTATTTTATGATACCCGAGCACTTTTTCCAGCCCATGGGGATTAGGAAAGCCCATTGGGCCTTTTCGTGGGCCATGTAAGGTGTCGGTTTTGATGGCGACCATATTTGGTTCGTGAAAAAATTGTATCAGAAGGGGTCCTAATTAACACTTTGGGTCACATTATTTGGAGAACAGTCGGGATAGTCTCAAGTTAGGACTATTGAGACTTGGTATTTCAGTTATGGGTAGTGTGACTGATCACCACACCTCATGACAGGATTCAAGTCACCAGGGGAAGTTGGGATTTATATGAGTCCTTTGTATTTCTTGGATTGATGATGATTCGGGGAAATGAAAATAGAGTTGTGTTAATGGTCTCAGTGAGCTCGCTGGGCCTGGAAAGCCATGTGGAGCTGGGGATATTCACTATAACACTCTATGTGATAGTGAAGTAATTGGAATATGTCCTCTAACCATATTTCCAAGTCACCCACTGAAACTAGTTTCCTCTAGCATTGTATTGTGTTCTTTTGTTTTGAAATATTGGAACTTTGGTATTAAAGTTACATGGTTTTAAGAAAAGTAATGTTTTTGTGAAATGATTATCTAATAAAGAGGGAATTGTTAGATTTTTGAAAATGGAGAAAAGAATTTTTAGAATTTTTTTGGAATGGAAATGGTGTGTTTGTACCTCTTTTGAATGCATGAACTATGTCAAGGTTGGTTTTGAAAACGTTTTTCCAATAGAGTTTTCTAAACTATTGAAAGGTGTTTTAATGGGATGAGATGTTTTGAAATTGATGTGAATAACTTGAAAGTGAGTTTTCATTAGAATGGTTGTTCCTTTCTAAAATGTTTTTTTAATGCGGTAATTTGAGTTGGATTTCGTGGTTAGCGGTCTTGAGAAAAAGGAAGTATTGGTTGATTGTTTTGGTTTTGAAAAGTGGAATGCTTTTTTGTATGAAACTTTGATATTTCTGTGAGCGACCACATGCATGGGGTTATATGGGATGATGGATGGTTAATGTCATGACTGGATGAGTGACGGGATGGATATGAGGAGGGCGCTCGGTGTGGCACGGAAACATGCATGTGTGGGGCTCATGGGGTACCATTGGGGATACCCTAACCACAGAACCATTTGTTTTCAATGAAATGATTTTAAAAGGAAAACTTGATGTCTTGATGAGTGGTTCAGGATGGTGTGTATTATGTGTTTTTTAAATATTGATGTTGTGGAATGTTTTGAGTCCAAGAACCCCTCTTGTTTGAACAGTTTTTTGGTTTGTGTTTGGTCGGTAACCTGGGTTGAAGGGGTAGTTAGTGGTCTCCTATGAGAATATTTTGGGAAGCCTTTATGGTGTTTCCCCTAATCTGTTTGGCTTTTTTTAGGTATTTCTTGACCAAATGGTCTATGTTGGTTGGGTCCTTGGGTTCTCTCGTTGGATTAGGTACGCCCCCATTAAGGGTTAGTGTATAACAAAAGTGCAACACGAGTTGTTTTGTCATTGGAAGATCTTCCAGTAGATCAATGTAAGGAACATTTTTCCTGAGTTTTTTAGAATGAGTCTACACCCTTTCCTTTCCTGTTTTTTATCATCTTGTAGTGGGAGAGTGATCATGGAAGGTTTAAAGAGACCTTATCTTCTTAAGTTTCCTGATTTTCCGAAGGTGGAAGTGGTCTGGGCTTGTTATCATGGATGAGTATCTGGATGGTGTCTAGGAGGTCCTCTCAATAATTCATTGGCTCTTAGAATAATTAGTTCTTGTTAAACTACTAGTGTAGAAAATATGGTCACAAGAGGATATTTTGAACACTTTCTTGAATTGTATGTTGTTTGGGGATGTTGTATAAGGTTCCTCTCTATGCATTGTTTATATCAGTCACAATGGTCATGTTCGGTGATGCCTTGTGATGGCATGTGCTCGATTGACTGTAAAGGTGAAAGTCGTTCAATCCTATGAGAGTCTCTGTTATGATGGGAGAATGTATCCCTTGGAAAAACATAAAAATATTCCATTTTAGAGGAAGGTGATTATAGGTGTTCTTTACTTATATTTTTTCTCACTCGAAGAAACAAGGTGTGATGGATATGCATCTTCTAAGCCCTTGTTTTAGTGAAATATTGATTTAGGGTAAAGTGAGTATAGAATGTGTTATTTATTTTAAATATTATCAGGGATTGTAGTGTAGTTGTTGGTGTCACTGAAATAAGAATTCTCATTTAGGGGGTTTCTAAAGCCTAAATGTGAGGCCAAAAATGCTTCAATCATTTGAGCTCCAGCCATAGGTCTCAGATAGAATTTGTCTCATAGTCAGGGGAAATCCCAGAGTTGTTTAAACCCCTGTACAATATCATATCCTCAGTATGAAAGATATGAATATTTTAAAACCTCTGGTGTCATCAAATTTCTTATTTTTTTCCCATTTAGTGGAAATTGGTGGAGGGCCTTGTACCCATGTCATCACCTAATTCCATTCCCCCCCTTTAGTTTCCATTGAGTCAATAGAGAATGGTTGGAAATTTGGATAGAAGTTATGAGGATATAGTTTTTGCACGATTACTAGTGAATCTGTTCTAGGAATCCATTCGGAAAGATTGATCTGCATAGTTAGTGCACGGTTTCCCAAACCGTGCTGACTAACTCTGCGTCCTACCCAAATCTTTAATTTTTTTGGTTCTTTCTTTGTCAGGCCATGCTGGTTAGTTAAGAATGTTAGTTCTTATGGTGGGGAGACCCACTATGATTCTCATGTACATTCCTTTGTAAACATTGAATAGAATTATACCCTCTGTACTAGAGAGTCTGTTCAGGCCTCCCCCTGTTAGTGTCCTGATTCTGTCTCGGGAAAATATAGGTTGTCTCTTATGGTGGGGTGCCTATTTGTGTCCCCCATACCAATAGCTCATATTTATCCATCATCTTTACTTGGTAGTAGGTAGTATCATTCAGAACTATCTAGATACCGACATCTTCCTTGATTAAACATTGGGATTGGAGAGCACCTAATGGTTTAGTTAAAGTAAGGTAAGTTTAACCTTGTTCGAAGTTGTTGTTCGTTTGGGTGAATTTCTTGAGTCTTGTTCGGATAGTGTTTGAGGATTTTTTTGGGGATAAAGTATGAATGTGACTGATCATTTTAGGAAAGTGGTTTATGTTTGGGTTGTGAGATTAATACTTCTTTAATTTATCACTGGAGGTGTTTTGGCCCTTGGGTGCGAAGCTTAGCAAAGAAGTACATATTGGATTATCGGTTGGGTTTGGTTTTTTTATCTGAACTTACTGTGGCTTTCCATGGATGGAAATTTTTCATGGTGGGGAGAATTTTCACATAAATGACTTATTTTAAAGTTAAATTTCAATTAATTTCCATTCATTCTTTGTTTTGAGGGTTTCCCAAGATTTTATGGAGGAATGTGTGAGTTTTCATGAATTAGGCTAAACCATGAGCCCAATTCCAGAATTAAAAATAAATTTTTATTCCTTTATAACTCCTTCTTTTTTCAAAATTTTTCATCTATTAAAATTATTACTTGTCCTTCCATGACCAATTAACACCACCATATTAATTTGGACCATTTAAGAATCCATAATCAT
This sequence comes from Viscum album, assembly GCA_963277665.1. NCBI lineage: Eukaryota > Viridiplantae > Streptophyta > Magnoliopsida > Santalales > Viscaceae > Viscum > Viscum album. The sequence continues at coordinate 122,083,080 of OY728138.1, read as the reverse complement.
GGTGGATATGGGTTTTTATTTAAGGGATTAGGTCTGCCCGAAAGCCCATTTCCTACATTAAAAATACTTTGTAAATCTGTAATATCTCCTACAATATTTACGTTTTTTAGATAATTCCAACACTCCCCAGAGTCCACATAACCAACGCGCGCTCCCATGCTCTCCTCCTTATCTTCGGTGCTCGGTTTTAGTGATAAATTGGATGAAATGTCTCTGAATTTATCAAATCTCTTAGATTTGAAGGGGTAAATTGATTATTTCATAACTCCTTAATTTCACACTATTTTTCTCCCATTAAAGTTCTTAAATGGTGTCTTAAACCTTCTTTTAATCTCCCTTGAAGGGTTGGATGTTTAAAAATTCAGATACTGGTGTATTGTGGGTGATTTCTTTAATATTTTTTAAGGTAAGTGATTCCTTCTTGGTTTCATCCTTTTCCATTAGGGTATCCTCCCTCTTTCATTATGTTCTAAAATGTCCATAAATTAGGGTTCTAAACTTGGGTTTGATTTGGTATATTTTTGGTCAAATATTGTGTCCTAGGGATAGAATTATCTTCTTTGTGGTGTGGCGGTGGTGCGGTTGATGTTTTGCACCGAGTTTTGAGGGATTTGACAATTTTGGTAGGTGGTTCGATGTGTAAACAATTATTGATGAGTTAGCATGCTATATTTACTAATTTTTCATATTACTAAATGTTTGGTGGGTTTTGAAAACTATTTCTAATTTATTTGGTTATGTTTTCAATTTTATAGTAGCTTTTTAACTTGAAATTTGGTGTTTTCATGTCTAACTGATGGGGTATTATTTGGGAGTATTTCATAACTTTTGGAATTGGTTTAATAAATCTTTTTGGGACTACCAATTATGGTTTGTTAATATATTAGTGTCATGTGGGCCTTGGAAGGGGGTCTTTTGAATAGGTTTGTTGTGTAAAACATTGTTAGACTTCTTGAGAGTATTTTATGAAAATGGGTGTTTTCATTTGTATCTTCCGTGGCATTATCCATGGTGATTTTATAACACTTGAATGTGGTTTTATAAATACCTCTAGGGCTGTAAATTATAATTTGGTAGTGTTTTGGTGTTTTTTTGTCCTTGAAATATGATTTTGAAATGGGTTTTATGAGAAAATATTGGGTATACTCTTTGGAATTGTTTTATGATAGATTTGAATGATTAAATGATTTATGTAAGTAGTAATACCATATTGGAAAAAAAAAATTGGTGTGTGTATATTCTGAAATGGTAAATTTTAAATGTGATAGGGTTTTTTTTGTGATGTGTTCTATCTTGTAAATGTTTTACAAAAATGTTTTAAGGATTTACTAATGTGTGTAAGAGATGTGAAAGTGATATGGGATGTTTTGTGTGAGTGTGATGTGCAAAATGGATTTTGGTTATAAAAAAGGGTATTATGTAACATGTGAGTGGGATGTTATCTGAGTTTTAATATATTGGAATGGTTTTATAAAATTGTTTCATGGATTTGTGGAAGTTTTAATGAAATGTGAAAAGTGTTGTTGGCTATATTGGTGTGAGTCAGATTTCAAATCAATTTGAATGAAAAGTGGACTTTTGTGACTTGTGTGGTATACATGTAGGATTTTTGGTGAATGTTTTATGAGGAAATGATATTTTCATATGAAAAGTATATTTCTTGACTTTCAAAACTTGTTTGAGCATAATGGGAAAACCTGGGTATCTAGGTGGGTGGACGTGTACTAGTATTCTAGTGAATCTGTGGGGTTTGGCCTCAGTTTCACTTAGCAAGATTGATGCTTACAACTCTATCTAAACTATGATGATGATGATTGGGGACAACTAGGTTATGGGTATGTTCCCTACTAGTGAATTGTGCATGAGAATGGATATTTTTTATGGTTTTTCTCACCGAGATACGAGGTACCTGGGACCGACAACGACCTAGTGCCTATGAGTTATTTTCCTATTGATTGTGCTCATTAGATCCTTTATACTTACCGTTGGAATACGGTATATTTGGCTGAGAAATTTAGTATCTTTTTAATTTATTTTAAAAGTTTTGATTCTTTAGATTAGCCCACATAAAAATTGATTTTTTTAAGTTTCATCTTTTAGAAACTGTAACTAAAAATTACATGTTTTTGAAAACTTGCATGCTTTTCATCATTGAATATTTATCACATGGAATATCTTAGTGTTGGTATCCTACTGGGAATTGGAACACATCATACTTACACCTTTGGGTTTAATTAGACTTAGTTTTTTTTGTTGTCGCAGGTTGGGTATAGTTTTTAATTTCAGTGGTTCGGGATTCTAGTAGGTCCTTGGTGGTGAAGTCTTGTGGTGATGGCTTGAGGGTGGTGCCCCTTGCCATGAGGATTTATAGGCTATTTCCTTTTGGTATTGTACCTTTGCTATAGTCTTTTTGAGTTGTTTTAAAAGATTTAATTCAGTTCTGAATTTTTTTAAAATATTTTTTGGTTCAAAAAATCCAGTTTCGTTTTATGGAATTCTTTTATGGTTTTAAGATTATAAACTTGGGTAAATCATTCCCAATTCTTATTTTATTATACCCAAGAACTTGTGCTAGCCTATGGGGATCACGAAGGCCCTTCAGGCCTTCTAAAGGGCTAGTTTGGGTGTCGGTTTTGATGGTGACCAGATTTAGTTCGTGACATCACCACTATAATTACCACAACTTCAATTTAAAGGGTGATTTAGAAACACTTCATCATCTATTTCATGGCTATTTTCCAAAAATTTGTAGATTCACAAAACTAGTTTGTAGCTATTTTTAACATTTTAAATTATTATGAATGATGAGTTCAATAAATCAGTCACATAATGGGTTCATAATTCATAGTGGATAAAAGAAACAAACAAAATATTGTTTAAGTTTAAAGTTAGATTACAATATAATAAGAATGAAAAAACAAAATAAATGGCTCCAAAAATTTTAAGATTCACACAACTAGTTTATTTATATGTTTAACATTATAAATTTTTATGAATGATGAGTTCAAATAATCAATCATATAAGGGGTTCATAATTCAAAGTGGATAAAAGAAACAAACAAAATATTGTTCAAGTTTACATTTAGATTACTACAGAATCAGAAAGAAAAAACCAAAATAAATGGATACAGAAGATAAATAATAGTGAGAACATATTTATTTGAAGTGGAAGTTGAAAAAATAATGTAAAAGGATGGATGGCTATTAGGGAGGTCGTGTTCACAGCTTATGAAAAAGTGGGGCGCTCTGGTTATAGGAAACTAATTCCCCCTCTTGGTGTGATGACATCATTTAACTAGTTTATTGAGAAGAAATTGGCTAATAATATTTGATTAATTTATCAACACTTATAAAAACCCAAAATAAATCAAGTTAGAAGATATACCATAGTGGAAAATTACAGATTTGAAGTTGAAGACATAAAAGGACTTAAATCGAGATGGGGAACCTCATCTATGAGAAGAATGGAGTGATGTGAATCTGTTTTAGGGTTTTTACATGCTGATCGGGTGTGGATTTAGGAGGGTGGAAATTTTTCGATATGGAAAATCCATCCGTACGGGTTTTAGAAATATTTGGGTATTTTTTTGGGTATCGTATGCCAACAGTTTGAAATAGTCATTAGTAATTTGTGAATTATACCAACGGTTTAACAAAACCATTGGTATATTGGCACCTATTCCAACGGGTTCCATAAACCATTGGGAAATGTTTTTTTATTTCTCTTTATACCAATGGTTTAACAAAACCATTGGGAAATACTCTTATACATGGTCTATTTCAACATTTTTTCTAAACCATTGGAAATGTTGCGTTGGGATAGGTGTATTTCTAGTAGTGAATATCTCCAAATTCAGGACACACTATCGTGTCATCGTCCTTTTCTTTTTTTATTGTTTGTTGATGTAACTGGACAGATTTACCCTCAACATCCATGGCCATGGTCTTATAAAGGTACTGTCATACATATCAACATGGCATGAGATATATTAATTCCATAACCTGGAAGTGACAAATCCTTTCTTGACCGTTCAACCAATGTCAGGCCACCAATGATGCACCTGACACAAACTACCTCGCCACAACTTCTTTCCATGGTTTCCATCATGCATCAATGTACGCAATCAAATGACATACATTGTTAATGATCTCATGTCAGGAGACCATTACACATTATCGTAGATAGGAACATCCAATGAGACCTGAAACATGTAGGGATCTGGTTGGTAGGTCATTCCTCATGATCTCTCTACTAAAGATCACTAAGTGCAAACTTCATTAGAAGAAGTCAAAATTCTTATGAGCCCCCAACACCTAATGGTCAAACAACTACTTTGTCCAATATCTAATACGTATCTAGACCATAGAAAATATTCCTTTCACATTTTTAGTAAAAGGTCAAAAGTGCCTCATTCATAAAATGAAAACAAGATTCATCATAAAATATTTTTTTATAATATTAAATATTGGATAAAAACTAATTTATAAAATATTATTACAAAATAAACATATATTAATTTTTTTAATAAAACATGGATATATAAGAAAAATGATTCTCATCCAAAGAGAGAAACAAATTCAGTTTTCTTTAAAACAATAATTTCAAACTCTTCAGATCTTAATGAAATTAAAATGAAATATCCCGAAAAAGTAGTAGAAAATAATATTAATGAGTTTCATGAAAGGTAGATAATTAAATTTCAGAAACTAAAACTTAATCATAAACAATCCTGGTGAATAATGAGATTTTCATATAAAAAAATTACACTTTAGTAACTTTTAATTCATATGTCTCATGAAAGAATGCTTTTAAATGAAATTTAAAATATAATGAACATAAGTAGAATCATGATATATCATGTCAAAGTGTTAGTATAAACACTTCATAAACATAAATAAGTGTATGAAATCAAGAATTTCTCAATGAAACAATATTGAGACATGGAACCCTTACCGCATTTGTAGTCTCAAAATCAATACCTCATGAAAGAGAAAACAATATATGGGAATGTAAATCTCAGTAATTTTCCAGATATTCATTATAAATTATATTCCTGAAAATGATATGGACCACCCAAATGATACAAGTTATGAATATTTCATTTGTGTCACAAAAATAAAAGTGAGATGAGAAATAATCTTACTTCATGTTCAACATGATTCAAAACTACTCTAAAATCCTGTATAAAAAAGATAGATTTCCCTACATTAAAGAAAAAAATCATGTACATACTTATAATATAATATATTATCTACTTATATCATCTCATCACCCATTTATTAAAAATTTCTTATTTAAACCATTATTTTTTGGTGTTAACTCTTTCATTTTTAATGATAGTTTCAGTTCAACGGTTTCGGTCAATGAACTTTTATCATGGTTCCATAATATCTATGATTTTTTTCATGATATAAATATAATATATATTTATTATATATAGATATATATATATTCATCTATAAAAGTAATATATAGAAATATATTTACATCATTCAGGGATATCGTAGGTCATGCGTACAAATAAACATTGTTTTCATTTTCTAACAAAAAGAAAGAAAGAAAGATAAATATTATTTTATAATTAAAAAAACAATAATTGTTTCATAAATAACATATATATATATATATATACATTAAATCTATACTGATTACTATCCATAAAAAACTGAAAAGGAAACCAAATCATATTTCTTTGTAGAGGTGGTATTCCACACATATGCACAATCAACATTATCATTTTCTAATATATTCTAAGGTATGATAGAAGATATTATATTATAAATCAAGAATAATAATTACTTCCTAAATATAATATATAACTGTGAAAACCATCATAATAACCATCAGTGAAAATGGTGATGTAAATTGAATTGTATTGTTACATGGAGGCGGTAGTCCACATGTATGGATGAGCGATACTTTCACTTCCCTTTTGATGTAAAATGGGTTTAATAATAGAGGCTATGTAATCATAATAACATTTAAATATATTTATGAAACTTAATTTATTATTTTATGATTAATACCACATAATTATAGTAGTTATAAAAATAAATAATTTGAAATAGGTCATATGGATTATTACATGTTATTTGGTAGGCCTCTTTTAAATCACTTCTTTTGGACCATTAGAATGGTATATTAAGAATTAAATCACCTATAATTGATGTATAATAATATTTATAAGAGAATTAGGTAGGTTTTTGTTGTTATATATGGATCAATGTGGGGTAAATAAGAGGAAGGATGGTTGTTCTTTTATATGTGGGGGAGGCGACACATTTAGAATTTCATAAAATATTAAAATATAAAAATTTCATACATAATAAAAATGATTCCAAATGGTTATATATTAAATTTTTTGATTTTATAAGGACTAACTATGGTCAAACAATTCTATTTTGAAATTTTTAATTGGTTAAGTTGTCCTTATCACTATGTTTAACCATCAGTAAACTCGTTTTAAATTTAACCACCATAAAATAATTTTCAATATTAATACATTGTAATTTTAATTATAAAGTAAAGATTGGATCATAAATTTAAAAGTAATGAAGTTTTAATAAATATATAATCAAACTAGTCCTATTTCAATATTTTTATAATTTTGAAATAATTTAATAAAATATAATTTTTCATAAAATTTCATTAACATCATTTTTAACACTATTCATTTAATTTGTCTTTAATGATGTCAAGATAGAAAGAAATTAAATATAAACTATTTAAGCATAAATTATACATTATTATTGACCCTAAAATTCATTTTATGCCACAATTAATTCCAAAAATCATTAATTTTTTTTAAAAAAATCATTTACTTCCATTTTTCTACTACTTGTGTTAGCACTATAGGAGCGTTGTATTAGACATTAATGTAATTATATAATCTCTAAATATTTAATAAAAATTACCATCAACAATATAATTCTATTAAACTCAAATTAACCATTAATATTTTTTCAAAAATAATTTTATACCTATTTTAACATAGAATATATATTTAAAAGAAAGTGAGTTACATTTTGTATTTTTGATTAATTAAAATAGTATAAATGTTATTATCAAGAATAAATGACCCAAAAATTAAAGATATTATAATTTTGGATCTATATTGTCTAATTAATTCTATAAAATTAAATATAGAAAAGTTTTGGGTTTATTTTGAGACCTTGTCACACAGTTTTAACCTTGTTTTACCTATTTTACCCTCAAAGCGTTAACAAGTAATTACCAGGGTTACTATTCATAATGTCCAAAAATAAAAGGGACCTATTTAGAAAATTTTAACATCTTTATTTTAAATATTGTATCCACATTTCAATATTCGACCACTATAATTGTTAGAAAACAATTTAAAAATAAGTGTGTCAAACGTAATGAAAAAGAGTTTTAAAAAAAATTACAATTTTAAGCATAAAAATTAAATTTTATAAAAATATTTAATATTACTAATTAAAATGGGATTAGTTTTATTATTATAAATAAAAAGGTTCATATTTAACTTTAACACCAAATCCAAAATATAATGGGACTTTAAAATTACATGACTTAATGAAAAGAAATCAGATTATTTGAAAAAATATATTTTTTCACTATTCATTAAAATATCAATTATATCAGAAAAAACCCAAAATTTCACCCTAAATTAATTTTGATATAATTATTTATAAAATTATTTTAATTTTATAAAATATAATTTATAAATTATGTATAAATTAATTATAATTTCCACACATAGAATTCAGTATAAATCATTTTTGAAGAATATGTATTGGTGATACATAAAATGACTTTGCTAAAAATTAAGTACATAATTCTAAATATTTAATAAATAATTTTTTATTGAGTATTAATATATTTTTTATTATGTGGTTACTCATATTTATACACACCAGTTCAATTTCTTGGTTATAATGGTCACATTTAGAAAATAATATTTTTAACTATATCACATTGTTTTTAAAGCTTGATGTTTCATCTTAAGAAAGTCATAAAGATTGTTTTTATTCTAAACTAAATTATAAGAGTTTAAATAATATCAATTAGTATTCCATGGGTCCTACATTCTATGGGTTCCCTCATTCAATATGGAAAAATCTTTTCCAAGAGATCACTCGGTCCTCTGGCTGACATCCTTTCCAAGAGCTCACTAGGTCCCTTGGATAACATTATTTTAGAGAGCTAACTCAGTACCTTTTGGAAATTTTACCTAGATATTCCATGACATATGCTATGGATTTAATTATTTAATAAATTTACACTCACACACCCAAGGTTCTAATGTTCCACACATTTCCAAACACATGAATCCGTAACAAGTTCTAATTTCATAAAATACACATGTTCACGATAATCAAAATCCATATCAAGGTAAATTATTGTCAAAAACCCTTGAAAATCCATTAAAAAACAATTCATCCATGGAAATGTTTTTAAAATAATCACATGAATTTAAATCAATTTCTTTATAGAAAAACAATTTAGAACATTAAATTTCCATTACATTTCACAGGCCACTAAAAATATATATAATACATCATTTTCAACACAATAAAAATGCAATTTATTAGATAAAAACTTGAAGAAATCATGAAAAAATGTAATCCATGTTATAAACCAATAAATAGATACACCTAAATCAAAACCAAATCAAAACTCATTGCCTACTATGAAAACCATAATAATCAAGAAGGAGAGGTCCTAAAAAACCAAATACGCCATGAAAAAACATAAATGACCCCATCCAATACCCACAAATTTTCTGCATGGCATACTATGTTTCAAAAATCCCATGGAAATAGAATAATAAATTAAAAAATAAGGGTCGATAAGGATGAAACCAAAGGAAATAAATCATACCTCAAGAAAAAGAACCAAAGATCAAGGGGGGTCTACTAAAATGCTATGGGGAGGTGTTCCAAGCCAAGTGGAAGATTATACAATTGAGTGGAGAGGAATATGGGATGATTTCAGTTAAAAATTAACAAGGGTAAGAGGGGAATTTCATGAATTTTTAATGAGATAGATAGCCTGGTTTTTCCATAGGTTTTTTAACTATGTGGAAAAAATATAAAAGAGCCACAATATTCCTAAAAAATCATTGTTGATAGATAATCCCTCAATCCTAAAAAAACATTGTAAAAAATATGAAAAACTTCAATCTCCCCCAAATTAACTTCTAACATGTTCAACCACACAATTACTACTAATTGTGTGCTAATAGTATGTTACTGATTTTTTTGACAAAATTAATGTTTTCAACCTCTAACTCCCAATAATTCTAACAATATAAACATAGATAAATAAATAAAATATGTACAAGGGACATGATAGGTATAAAAAATATCCCCACTATTCCACTTTATGCCCCCAAAAAATCCTCAAGGATTCCCATCAACAAATAGGTGAGGCCACTACTTCCATTCCCTAAGAAACATTCTCTCTTGTCTCATGTATGTCATCACCACACCGCCAAAACACACAAACTAATTGGATTAATTTACTTTAGATCACCTTGTACTAAAATAAATTATACGAAGAGGCTACTCAACTATAGTAGTTTTAGGATTCACCTTGAAATATTCCCACACTATCATGTGAGATGGGTCTGGATGGTACTTATTCAATAAAGACAGATATAAATCATTGTGTATCAAGGTCATATATGGTTTCTAGTACAAATGATTGGTTGTATTCCTAATATTCTCAACAATCATAAATGTTGTGATATAACACGGTTCCAACATCCCCTTTTTCCCCAATCAATGATAACGTGATCCAATAGATACCTATATAAACATCTAATCACAAACCACAAACTCTAATAGGTGATGAAGGTGATCGGAGTATAATTTTTATAAAAACTATGTTATATTTGACCTATTATAAATCAACTTCATATTCATCATTGTCTCTTGGATGAGACTTGGTCCTAGTAAGGAATAATAAAACCAATCATCCTAACATGATGAGGATTGACATGTATTCCCATATAATGCCTTAAAAGGGACCACCCTGATTAAGGTTTGGTAAATATTGTTAAATATATAAACAACTAATGATATATTTCTCTCACATAAACCCTTTAAGTCAAGAATTCATTCTTGAAGCATATCCTTGAGAATCTGAATGATTTTCTTAGTTTATCCATCCATTTATCAGTGATATGTAATGCTTAAATTCCACTAGTTTCCTAGGGATTTAGAGAGAACCTTCAAAAACCAATAATTAAAATAGGTATATTGTTCATAAAATATCATCATTAGAACAAATTGAATCCTAATAATCACTCAAACATAAAACAGTTTAAGCTCAAATAATTTTATTGACTCTGTAATGGGAAGAAAATTTTATAATTTAGTTATCTAATCTATAATCATCAAAATAACATATCTCCCAATATGATTACTACATGAACCTATCATAAAATCTAAATATATATCCTCACACTTTCACACCATTTATGGAATATCTTAAAGTTACATGGTTGGTCTCTAGTGTTTAGATTTTATCCTCTAATAGGTAAAATACTAGGATACAAATTCAAAATTCAAAAATCTCATCCTCGACCCCCAATACCAACTCCTCATAGTAGAAACTTCTTAGTAACCCCATGTTTATTGACCCAACTAGAATAATTCCCCTCATGCATAACTTCCAATCACAAGGTTAAAGTAACCACTGACCACTTCCTGGAGAAGAATACACTATTTGGAGAATGATACCAATCACCCAAAAATAATTTATTTGGAGAAGAATACACTAATTTATGTTTTGATAACTTCTAGCACAAAAATAATTCATCAAGAGAGGGTGTGACATGAACACTAGTTAAGAACAGCCTTTTCTCCATCATCTGACACCTCCAAACTCATATTAAAAAACAAACACATTAGAATCCACTCATCCAAAGATTAATTAACTACATTTATTATTAACTTTATACTCAAGGAATCAACTTCGTTGTTTCCCTTACAAGGGCTATAAAATATGTAGAAATTAAAGGCATAATGATACTTCACCCAGCATCTCATCTTGATCATTAAGTACCTTCAGGTAAAGATGTATTTCTAGCTCTAATCGACTGAATATACTATAAAGTTCTACTAATAGAGGTAATGGATCGAAGTCTTCAATACTTAAATTAAAGATACCAACTCCATTTCAAGGGTGGGGTAATTTCTCTCTTCGGGGTATATTTGGTGAGAGAAATAGGCCACCACACAATCATCTTTCATCATCACACATGCTAACCCCACACATGAGGCATCAAAAAAATTGGTATATCCTTTTCCAATATTAGGATAAATCAAAACCTGTGTTGATATCAATCAGACATAAGAATCATAAAAATATCATTAACACATCTCAATATACTCAAAATTCACACCATTCCAAGTCAAGTATATCAAGGTGGAAGCTAACCGAGAGAATCCCTGAAAACAATTCTGGTCGTATCAAGCCAAGCCTCAAAAGTTCCTAATCTAAATCATGTTATTAGGTACCTCATAATATATGACTGATTGGATCTAATCGTGGTATTATCAAAACCCTTACACAAAAATCACAAGCCCTAAAAACATTAACTCCTTCATCAAAAATTAATATATAAAAATCTTAAAATATTGAAGATTATTCTTCAATGTTCTAAAAAGCACTCAAATGGTTTCTATATACCAATAAAAACATTTAATACACTAAGATATAGTCAAAACAATGACCATGAAAAAATCTAAAATTTATTAGATATTTGGTTCATCAATGTCATAAAGATTCTATGAATATTTTTAAGTCCATACGGCATAATTAGATACTCAATGTGCTTGTACCAGCTTCTAAAACCAATCTTAGGAATATAAACTTCTCAAAACCTCAACTTGTGGTACCATAACCTTTACTAGATTATTTATAAACACCAATATCTGAAAATTTGATCAAACTGATCAATGATTTGATTAAATTAATATATATTTTTAATTTTCGAATCATTTTTCAACAATATATTCAAATTTGGAGACATTAATCTTCTTTCTGGGAAAATATATCTTGGGATTCCCATGATGACATGCTTGGATGAGTAAATCACATTATTTAAAGGTCCTCTAACTGATATTTTAAATCTTTTCACCCAAATAGTGCCATATAAAATGATGGTAAGGATATGGGGTATGTCTCAGAGACCATATCAATAATCAATCGGACCCATCCTTATGGTGGAAACAAAAAAATTCATTCAAAAAAACCTAAGGGTACCAATTCATATCCAATGGAAGATGGAAGTATGAAACCAACTCCACAACATCATTGAAAACCCTAGAAAACTACTATGTAATAAATCCCCCTTATAGAATACTGGTTCCTTCCCTCTCTGACCTCGAGTCCCGCTCATAGTCGAAGACATCAATTCTCCAATTATAAGATAGAAACCTGGCCGTACAATGGAAAAACATTGTAATATTTGAATCTATTCATCCAATATATACTTATGATGATATTTTAAGTTTATTTTTTTAAAACAAGGAATTCCAACATGACCTCCACATTGGTGACTAACTAATGATACTCTAGGAACATAATCCTTACTTATTGTTCCTTCCTAACGGGTAAAGTAAATCCATCATAAATGGAATAAACATCACCATCATACCCAAAGAATAAGAAAAATAGATATATAAATTAATAATAATCACATGTATAAAAAATAAAAATATATAGAGGAAGAAATAAACATTGTACCACTCTCAGTGGTAAACCCATACTTAGAGTCTTCATGTCGCATATATATCACATAATGATGTCATGACTCTTCCCCGCCCTAAGCCCTCTTAGATATATTGGATTCCCCTTTAAAAAGGGGATGATATCCCACACATTTGGAAAAATTATATAATACATTTAAACCCTAATATAACAAATACCCAACTCCACTCACTTGTAGGGGAATCTTGCATAGGCACTAAAGATGACATGGACACCCACATTAGTGGTACATACTCAGAGCCTTTGGAAAGCAAGGTCTAGTGTGGCCATAATTTTTACACCAATTAAAAGTTACATAATTGCCCTCAAAAGAAACCCTTGGTACTAATCTAAATAACTGATAAACACATTATAAACTACTCCAATGAGGTTCATCATGCTTCCTCATCTAGCCAGAGGAAGATCTCTGGTCACTACCTACTGTTGTAGAATCCCGAATAAGATATATATCCCCTACTAATTCTATAACACCCTGACCCTAGTTACCAAGAGTCGGTGCATTATTACATAACATTGGCATTATCACAAGAGAAAAAGTCTCCAAATACCGATTAGTTTAGTAGCCTTGTAAGTACTAGATACATACATATGTTTTACATTACATCATGAAATAAAAAAACAACATGGTGTCCCCTTTGAACACACTCATATCCTTTGGACTATCCCTGCTGGTTAATGATAATATACTTTTTCACATCATGGGAAAAAGAAAACATAATAAAGGAGTGATATTAGATGCTCAGTAAGGATAACAATATATTGGCAAATATCTTAAACAATAATAAACATTTAAGGCAATGTATAACACTAAAAGGCATGCCTTTTTGAACATAAACTATTGAATAATATGGAAAAGATAAATCTAATAATTCCATTTACTTATTCACATGGAAATTAAACTTGTAAAATAATCACATGTAATATCAATAGATAATTTCTTAATGATGGAATGCATAATTCCGGACATCATAACCACAAATTCAAGGCCTCAAGAAAATGCTAAAATAATATTTTTTTAAAGGCCTTATTCCAAGACAATGGTTTGTCTCATGAGACCTACCGATGCATCGGGGAGCTATAGCAGGCTCCACCATAAATTTTATAAAAATAACACATCCACATTCAAAAATATCACGAAATATTCAATACAATATGAAATATTATATCATTATAAATCAACTTCAAAAAAGTGTAAAATCCATCAATGGATGTTGACATTGATGAAATCAAAATTATTTGAGATAAATATATCTTTCTATTTTGAAATCATTTAAAAGCCACATAATTATGAAAGAAAATATTTATTTTTAAAATATTATTATAAAATTATAATAGAAGCTTTGAAGGTGTTGTAATGGTGAAAAATATTCACACCCTCCATATAAGTTAAAAAAACATTCTAACCTTAATTTTTCAAAAAAGTCATAAAATACCTTGTTTGGAAAACAACAGAAAGATTCCTTTAAAAAAATTTCTTAAAAATTAAAAAAAGGGTATAAATGACTTTAACCCATATTCTAGTAAATAATAAAAATGATTTGAAATAAATTTTTAAGAAATACAGATGTGGATGATAAAGATGTCCCAGTAGATACTTTTGTAAAAGCAACCTCGGATAATAAAGAGATTGTAAAATTAACCCTTACCTTATACTTTTCGTTATTCAAGGGTAAATTAACCTTATATATAATGGTTAAATAATTGTTATTAAAATATAAAATAACCACATACATAAATATGATATCATATATGATCTTCTAATATTCCTTGGATAATGATATTTCAGTAGTATCATTGTTTCAGGTTTTAACGGGTTCATTTTCATTTATATGTTTTGTTATTTAAGTCATTTTTTATGGATAGGATGTATTTGATTTATTTATAGAATGATATTAAGTTCCTAAACATTATTTTAAATCATAAAAATAAAATTATTCTTTAATTATTACTATGGGGAATGAATCTCATCACGTTCGTGGAGACGGTAATCTTTACGCATGCACAAGCGACAATATCATTCTTTTGATGGTGAAATTGTATGTAATTGGATGTTATATTACATATACCAAATCATTAAGATGTTATATTTATTATTTAAATCAATTATAATCATTATTTTACACATCCAGATAATGAAATGTTGAATAAAAAACTACACCACAACGTGGAGACAGTAAGTCATACCTACGCATGTATGGTGACAATTTCATTCATAGGATTGATAGAATAATGAATGTGGTTGTAAAATATTTATAATAACATAAAATTATGCATATGTTACTGGAGTTATTATATTGGTATGGAAATAACAAATAAAGAATAAGTGGAAGAAGAAAATAACTTCGAAAGAGGTGATGAAATTATTACCTCTTCTTCGGGTGCTTCCTTTTGATTTGTTCAAAAGGTCTCCATTGTATGGATTTATGATCCAAGGAAGGCCTATAGGTTGAATTGAGGGTATTTTGTAATATATTTTAGTAGGTTTTTTCTGAGTAAAACGGATTTGGAGGTGTGAGTTTGAGAGAAGGGGATTTACCCTTTTATAAGAGATGTGAGGGTCACTTTAGGAAAATCATGAAATATTATTTTATTATAAAATCATTTTCAGTTTATAATGGCTCACAAAGGATTTATTTCTAGGATAAGGTGGGTATGGGTCCAAATATGCTAAGCCAATAGTTTTTAGAAAAGTTTAGGTCACTATATTAACCATATCTTTTAGATTTAACTCTTAGTTAAATAGTTTAACTTTTACAATGTCTTCTTGTATTTTTATATTACATGGTTAATAAACATACTATAAAATTCCAAGAGAACCCCAAGTGGTTCAATAATTACATATCTATCATTATATAAGTCTTTTGGATGAATCTTATATGTTTAAGAATATTATATCATTTAGTAATATAGAATTTTTTTTTAACTCATTTATGTCAATAATGACCGTATTTAGTATTTGGTTTTTTGTGAAAGTCAACAAAACATGATTACATCGAATAAAATAAATCAAATCAGTACTAACATATCATATTAACCTATAAAATTAGTTTAATTCATCAAAAGACTCAATTTACAACTTTTTTTATTTTTATAATATCAATTATTTTAATTTTTCATTAATAAGGTAATTACTGCATCATCATTGTATCATAAATAAATATAATTATTTAATGTATAAAAATAAAATACCATGAGGTAGGAAATATTTTTAGCTTTATAATTTATAACTTAATTTATATTATGTATAACCGTATATTAAAAAAAATTTAGTTATTAAAATTTCAATTTAACATTTTTAACTCTTCTTTAAAAAATTAATATTGCATCTCATAATCTTATCCAAGTGGATCAAAAAGGGTCATATTTTATTTCTAAAGTTGATTTTGGTTGAAATACACTTATACAATAGAATTAGGACATGTTTTAGGGTAGTTATAATATCGTTTTTACCGTTAATTACCCTATTTAGTTATTACCGTGGAAAATAAAATTGAAAATTTACTATTCACTCAAAATTATATTCATCCTATTGAACCAAATTTTACATACTAATGTAAACCGTGTCTATCGAATTTTAGAAATTTATTTCACAGTAGCGGTAAATTTATGTTCTTTTCAACTTTGTAAATGTGCCTAGAAAGTGGGTAAAAGGTGTTAAATAGTTTAACAAAAATTTATATATCTAAACTTATTATAAAATGACTCTAATAAATTACATTGAATTAATAAATGTATTATGTATCTATTTTGACATTAAAATAAATTTAAATTAAAATAATTATAATTTAAATAAAATTCAATTTTAAAAAATAAAGCAATGTTTTTTACTATTCATAAAAAATTGAAAGTTTTCATAAAAATACAAAAAAATCACTATAAGCTAATTTTGATATTCGAAATCAAAAAATGAAGTCTTTTTTGAAAAATAAAATTTATAAAATTTCAAATAGTTGGTATTAATATTCATAACGGCTCGTTTGATTGGTCGTGGTGTGCTAGAACATGAAGTTGTGTACATCGCATGTTATTGTATTATTCAAAGAGATGCATACCATGGAAGCTTGCGATTTTACATTTTTCACTCCTTCAAATAATTTCTTGCTCAAAATTTCTAGAATTTTACTACATAAAAATATTTGGCTGGTTCTTCATCATATTTTCCTTGAGTTCCCACATTGCATCTTATATCTTAGGGTTTCTCCATAGAACATTTACTATATGAGTCATCTAGTTTGTCAACACTTGTTCTTTGGTATCAAGAATCCTGATAGGCTATTCACAATAAGACAGAGCAGGTTACAGTTCTATTTCTTCATAGGTGAGTACATGCCTTGGATGAGGCCTGAAGTTTCTCAACAGTGATACGTGGAACACATCAGGAACTTTGGAGAGACTTGGATGTATTTCCAAATGGTAAGCTACAACTCCAATTTTTTCTAGAATTTCAAAATGTCCGATGTACATGGGACATAATTTACCCTTCTTACTGAATAATATAACACCCTTCCATGGAGATACCTTCAAGAAAACATGATCGCCTACTTGAAATTTCAAATTGTTCCTTCCGTTATTGTCATAAATATTTTTCCTACATTGATCTACTTTGATGTGGGTTTGGATAATTATCACCATTTCCGTTGTTTCTTCAACAAAATCTGGGCCTATGAGTTTTCATTCACTGGCATCATCCCAACAAGTTGTTGTGCAACATCGATTTCCATATAACGCTTCATATGGTGCCATCTAAATACTTTAATGGAAGCTATTGTTATAAGAAAATTATACCAGAGGTAAATATTGATCCTCCATACCTTGAAAATTAGGTGAGAAATATCTCAACATGTCTTGTATGGTTTGAATAGTCCGTTCTGATTGTCCATCAGTTTGAGGGTGGTAGGCAGTACTCAAACAAAGTTCTGTGTCTAGGTATTTCTGAAGACTTTTAAAGAATCTTGATGTGAAACTAGGATCATGATCAGAAACAATAGAAAGGGGTACTCCATGAAGTCTTGCAACCTCATTAATATATATTCTTTCTAAATATTCATGTGGTAAATCTTCTCTTATAACATGAAAATGTGATGACATGGTAAGATGATAAAAAATAACCCATATTGCATATTTCCTTCTAGGAATCTTTGGTATCCCCATGAAAAATTCCATCATAATATCATCCCATTTCCACTCAGGTATGGGAAGAGGTTTCATGACTCCTTTAGGATGTGGTCTTCCAACCTTCACCTAATTATAAACCATAAAATTTTACACATAATTAGAAATCTCCCTCTTCATGGTGTCCCACAAATTTTTTTTTTCTAATATCTATATATCTTAGTGCTACTAGGTTGTATAAAGAAATTGGATCTATGAGAATCATCCAACAATTCGTTTTTTAGATTAGGTATGTTAGGAACAGAAAGGTTCTTCCCAAATTTCAAAATTCCTTCTTCATATACTAAGTTAATAAATCTACCATCATTCATAGCTTTAATTTTCTTTTGAAACTCCTCCTTATTAGTATGGGAATTTATTTATCCTTTCTTGTAAAGACGGTTTGGAAACCATTTGAAAAAGTATTTATGCTTCACCTACCATGATTATTCCAATATCCATATTTACTAGATCCATGAACATAGGATCCCTTTCAACTCTCAACTTGTTCAAAACTCTATAATCTTTTTTTCTCAAAGCATCTTCCACCTTTTTTTCCTTCATAGGGTGGTAGTGTATAGTCAAATCATAATCCTTGAGTAGTTCATGCAATCTTGTTTGCCTCATGTTGAGTTATTTCTATGAGAAAATATACTTATAACTCTTATGATTGGTATATATCTCACATTTTTTACAATATAGATAGTGTCTCCATATCTTCACAAAAAATATTACAGCTGCTAACTCAATATCATGGGTAGTATTGTTTTTTTCATGAATTGTTAGCAGTCGTGATGCATAGGCAATAACTCTATCATTCTAAATAAGGACACAACCAAGTCCTTTCATTGAAGAATCACTACAAATAACAAACCCATCATTCTCCAATAGTCGAGTCATGATGGGAGAAATGAATAATATTCTCATAATTTCTTCAAATAAATATTCACACTATTTTTTCCAAACAAATTTAATACCAATATGTGCGATCTTGGTTAATGGGTTATCCAATCAAGCAAAATTTTGGACGAAACACCGATAATAACCTGCTAAACCAATAAAACTGTGTACCTTGGTTATACTTGTCGGTGCTAGCCATTCTTGTATTTCTCTTATCTTAGAAGTATCAATAGATATTCCTTCCTTTGAGACAATATAGACAAGAAAAGAAATCTCCAAAATCCATAATTCACAATTACTAGACATCCATATAATTTATTTCTTCTAATAGTCTTTTGAATAGTGTGCAAGTGATTTTCATGATCTTCATAGATTTTAAATTATACCGAGATATCATCAATAAATACCACTACAAAGTCATCAAGATATTCCATGAGAACTCTATTCATTAGATTCATGAAGACAGATGGTGTATTAGTCAGTCCAAAATGCATTACTGTAAACTCGTAATGCCCATACTTGGTATGAAATGCAATCTTCAGAATGTCTTCCTTTTTCACACACAACTGATGATATCTAGATCTATGTCCAATCATTGAAAAATATTGAGCTCCATGAAAAAGATAAAATAAATCATCAATGTGAGGTCGGGGATAATTTTTCTTTATTGTTATAGCATTGATCTCTCTGTACTCAATGTGTCACCTCATAGATCCTTCTTTCTTCTTAATAAAAAGGACAGGGGCTCTCCATGGAGAAACACTAGGGAGAATAAATCCGTAATTACTCATGTCCTCTAGTTTTTTATTTAGTTCCACTAATTCCACATTAGACATTCTATAAGGGGTCTTCGACATGGACCTTGAACGAGGAATTAAATCAAAGGAAAACTCAATTTCTCATTCTAGAGGATGTCTAAGTAAATTCGTTGGAAACACATCAATGTATTCTTGAACAATAGATACGTCCTCTATTCAAAAATTCATTTCCTCACCCATAGTTATTTCATCATCTTCCTCCCCAATAATTGAATTTAGTAGAGCAATTAGGGTTGGTCTAGATGAGAAACAGATGGTGACATTTTTTCTCTAAAGATAAGGTATTCATTATCATCATCATAAATAATGACCTCCTTCTTCTTAAAATAAATTTTCTCATCATGGTCCAAAATCCAATCAATACAGAGGATTATAAAAAAAATAAATCATGGGTATGATGATTATATCTGAATGTAAATCACATTTATATGACATAATGGTAACTGATTCACAAAACATTATTGCAATGATACTTCCCTTAGGAGTTCTGATCAATGACTCCGTTGTTAAATCAAATTGGAAATATCTAATTTTCGGGGAAAATTGGGAAGATATGAAAGAATTAAACGATCTAGAATCAAATAAAGCATTGCATAAATTTGAGGAAACGATTAATGTACCTGCCATCATGTTATTTATAACTTAAACCTATGTAGTTTTCATCTTATAAGATTATCCTTTCTCCCTTGTCCTTTTATGAGGTAAGTTTCCTTGAAAATTAGGACATTCATTTGCATAATGCCCCGTTTCATTAAAACTGAAGCATTCAACATTGACAACCTCTTTCTCCCCTATGAAATAATGATAATAGTTTTATTTTTCTCCACACTTGTAACAGACTCTCATTCCCTTCAGGAAAGTACTTGGGTGTTTCTTCCCACATTTACTGGAGGATGGAAATTCAAATTTTTCCTTCTTCCCCTTATTTCCATTTCTAGAGTGTTTAATGGATATCTTATTCTCTTACTTTGCTTTAATGTCACAAGATATATAGAATTCCTTTTTTGTATTGATAGGACATGAGACAATATCTTCGTATGATGAGATGTGTTGTGAGACTAATTCTCGAAGGAGAAATGTTTTAACCCATAAAATAATTGATCAATCCCACTCTTGGGATAGGTATATAATCTGCATCTTACCTTGAAAATCTATTAAATTTAGCCTCATGCTTTGCGACATTCTCATCCTCCTTTTTCCTCAGTCTCAAAAATTACCTTTTCATATCCATTCAATGGTCACGAGGAATTTATTTTTCAAATAAAATATAATTAAAATCACTCCATTCCATATTTGATACTTCTTCATCCTCCATTGTGTTTTGAATTAATGACCACCAATGATCAGCATCTCATGTGAGGTGATAAACTACCATGAAAACTTTTTCACTTTCGCTACTCCCCAAAGAATGAAATATTTTCTCCAAGAAAATTATCCATTTCTTAACTAAAAATGGATTTGAAGTCCCATTGAGTGTTTTTGGTTGTTTCCTCATGAATCGGTGAAACATTGATCCTTGGTGTTTTGGATCAGGGTGCACCTTATGGGTAAAGTTATTATTCATAACCTGAGTCAGTTGTTGCAGTAGGTTTATAATTTTTTCAGTACCAGTTACATAACTAGATCCACTATAATTATCTTGAGTTGGATGGAAATCCCTACATGGATTCAATTCATTAATACAATTTCCATTCGTCCCATTAGATTCCATTTCTAAACAATGTCATTCACTAGATTAGTTTATAAATCGTAATACATAATTCCAAATTAATAAAATACCTAACATAAATTCAACAGTTTATGTATATAATACATAATAAAAAAAGTTTTCTTTTGAAGAATTATTTACTCATAAATCCTTTATAATGTATTATAAAGAAAAATGTGAATTATCCTAAGAATTTCCCCTAGGAGTTATGTAACCAATAGTGCAGCAAGGCTCGTTGTCATGAACCAGTTATCATTTAAGTCTGGCTCAAAGTAGTGTTTTAGGTTTTTACCACTAGATACATATGTGCCAGAGCTGCCTCTACATGATCGTATCCAGAAAGAGATGTATTTCTTTTAAAATTTACAAAATCTCTACATTACAAAAATTTTAGGATGATCTTCAATACTAATATTCAAATTTTATCATAGGTTAATGTTATCTTATCAAAGTTTTTCTAAATATAGTTTCTAAGGATTTTACTAAAATTCCTATAATACAAACTGTAATTCTATAACCCTAGTTACTAATAGTAGGTGCATTATTACATAACATTGGCATGATCTCAAGAGATCATGCCTTGAAATACTGATTAGTTTAGTATCCTTGGAAGTATTAGATTCATACATAAGTTTTATGTTACATCATGAAATAAAAAAACCATCATTGTGTCCCCTTTCACAACACTCATATCCTTTTTTCTATCCCTATAGGTTAATCATAATAAACTTCTTCACATCTTAGTAAAAATAAAAAATAATAAATGGATGAGCTCAAAATCTCAGTATGGATAACAATATAGCGGAAATTATCTTAAATAAACATAAACATTTAAGACAATGTATAGGACTAAAACACAAGCCTTTTGAACATAAAATTCATCATAATATGGAAATTATGAATCAAATAATTCCATTTACTTACTCACATGGATATTCTACTAGTTGAATAATCACATATAATTTCAATAGTTATTTTCATAATGATGGGATGCATAATGCCGGACATCATAACCACATAGTCAATGCCTTGTGCCAGGAATACAAATAACATATTGTGAAGGCCTTGTGTGAAGACACTAGTTTGTATCATGAGACCTACTTAGGCATCAAGGACCTATAGCAGGCTCCACTCATCACTTATTATGTCCAATGCATTCCTCATATAAAAAGGATGAAATATAACATAAAAATTCGTATTAAAACTAGCATACAAAATGTTAATACATTAACCACAACCCATGAATGGTATAAAAATAAAACATCCTCAGTCAAACATATGACAAAACATCAATACAATATGGAATATTGTATCATAATAAATCAACTTCAAACAAGTGTAAAATTCATCAAATAAGGTTGACATAGATGAAATCAAAACTATTTGGGAGAAATATCTCTTCATATTTTGAAATAATTTAAAAGTCACACAATTTTAAATGAAAACATTTTTTTTGAAAATATTATTACAATCTTTTAAGAGAAGCTTAGAAGGTATTATAATGGTGGAAAATAGCCACACCCTCCATATAAGTTAAAAAACATTCTTACCTTAATTTGTCAAAAATGTTATAAAGTACCTTGTTTGGAAAATGAAAAAAAGATTCTTTTCAAAACACTTTATAAAAATTAAAACATGGGTATAAAGGAATTTAACCCATACTCTAGAAAATATTAAAAAAATTAAAATACATTGTGGATGATAAAGATGTCCTAGTATATAATTTTGTAAAAACAACCTCGGATAATAAAGAGATTGTAAAATTAACCCTTTCCATGTACTTTTCCTTAGTCAAGGGAACATTAACTTCATGTATAATGGTGTAATAATTGTTATTAAATTTTATAATAACCACATACATAAATATGATATCACATATGATCTTCTAATATTTCTTTGTTAATGATATTTCTAAAGTATCATTGTTTCAGGTGTTAACTGATTTGCTTTCCTATATATGTTTTGTTACATAATTCATGTTTGTTAAGGATATGACATATTTTATTCATATACAAAATGATATTAAGTTCTTAAAAATTATTTTAAATCATAAAAATAAAATTATTCTTTAATTGTTACGATGGAAAATGAATCTCATCGTGTTCGTGGAGATGGTAATCCGTATGCACACATGAGCGACAATATCATTCAATTGATGGTGAAATAGTATGTAATTGGATGGTATATTACATATACAGAATCATAAAAATGTTATATTTATTATTTACATTAATTATACTCATTATTATTCCCATCCAAATAATGAAGTGTCGGATAACAAACTACACCACGACGTGGAGACGGTAAGCCGTACGTACGCACATATGGTGGATTTTTCATTCTTAGGATGGATATATTAATGAATATGGTTGTAAAATATTTATAATAACATCACAGTATGTATAAGGTATTGGGGTTATTATTTTTTTTATGGAAACAACAAATAAATAGGATGTGGAAAAAGAAAATAACATTGAAAGATGTGATGAAATTATTACATCTTCTTCGGGTGCTTCCTTTTGATTTGATCAAAAAAGATAATTAGGTTGGATTTTTTATCAATGTAAAGCCTCTACGATGAATTAAGGGTAGTTGGGATGTCATTTAATCTGGGTTTGGCTGAGCCAAGTGGCTTTGGATGTGTGATTTTTAGAGAAAGTAATGTACCCTTTTATCAGTGAGGTGAGGGTCACTTTTTGAAAACCTTGAAATATTATTTTATTATAAAATAATTTTAAGTTTATAATGGTTAAAAATGGATATATTTCGAGGAAAATGTGGGGACGGGTCAAAATACTCTCAACCAATAGGTTTTAGAATAGTTTAAGTCACCATATTAAACATATCATTTAGATTTAACTCTTATTTAAATATTTTAACTTTTAAAATGTCTTCTTGTATTTTTATATTAAATGGTTAATAAACTTACTATAAAATACCAATAGAACCCCAAGTTTCTTATTAATGACATATAAATTGTTATATAAGTTCTTTGGTTGAACCTTATATTTTTAGGAATATTGTAATATTTAATAATATAGTATTTGTTTTAAAAACTCATTCATGTCAATTTTGAAACTATTTAGTATTTGGTTTTTGTGAATGTCAAAAAAACTTGATTACTTAGAAAAAAAATAAATTAAATCAATCCTATAATGTCATATTAACCTATATAATTTCCTTGATGCATCAAAAGTCACAATTTACATTTATTTGGATATTTATAATAACAATTATTTTAATCTTTCATTAATAAGGTAATTATTGCATCATCATTGTGTCATAAAAAATTTAATTATTTAATTCATAAAAATAAAATACCATTATGTAGTAAATATTTTTATATTTATATTTTATATTCAAATTTATCTTAAGTATAACCCTATATTAAACATGGTTTAGTTATTAAAATTTGAATTTAACACTTTTAGCTCTTCTTAATAATAATAATAATAAATGTTCTAATCTAATCTATGTTGATCAAAAAAAGTCTTATTTTACTCCTAAAGTTGATTTTGGTCGAAATAAACTTATCCAATAGAATTAATACATGTCCTAGGATAATTATAATTTCATTTTTACCTTTAATTACCCTATTTACTTTTAACCATTTTAAATAAAATTCAAAAGTTATTATTCACCAAAAATTATTTTCATCCTATTGAACAACATTTTATTTATTGATGTCCACCATGTCACTTTGATTTTTGAAATTCTATTAATAGAATCTGTAAAATTACATTCAATGAAAATTTTCAAATCTTCCAAGAAGGTGGGTAAATGGTGTTAAATAGTTCAATAAAATTTTATATATCTAAACATAATATAAAATGACTCCATTAAAATACATTGACCTAATATATGTATTGTGTATCTATTTTGACTTTGAAATAAATTTTAATAAGAATAATAATTATTTAAATAAAAGTCGGTATTAAAAAATAACACAGTGTTTTTCACTATTGATAAAAAATTTAAAGTTTTCAAAAAAAATACAAAAAATTAACTCTAAACTAATTTGGATATTCCGAATCCAAAAATGAATTCTATTTTGAAAAATAAAATTTATAAATTTTCAAAAAGTGGCTATTAATATTCATAACAGCTATTTTGATTAGTTGTGGTGTGCTGGAAGTTGAAGATGAGTACATCGCAAGCTATTGCATTATTCAAAGAGAAGCATACCGTGGAAGCTTGGGGAGTCAAGAATTATACCTTAACCATTACCACTATGTAAAAATTCTCAAAATAATTTAGCAGTTGAAGTACAATAATCATCAATCTAATCTATGAATTTACACCCATTTTATAACATCAGGATATAATGTATTAATTTATGAAGATATTGATAGAAAAGTGAACAAATTCAGTAGACCACGATGTTCACTCTACCACTGAATGATGAATTCACTCCATTATAATGAATTTATGGTCCTTTTATTCTCTAAATGTCTCGAGATAAAATTTATAATTAAAATATTTCTTGAAATTAGTCAACATGAGGTCCTCATTCATCTTCTCTTGTACTATTTATTCCCACCACTTTCTACCGAGTCCTTCAAACCTATAAGTGGTAAAGCCACCCATTGATTTATAAAGGTTATTAACAAAAAGGAATATACACATTTTCATTTTAAGATATTCCTTAGGATATTGTGTACCATTATCACCATGGAAAACATGTGGATGATACTCTGTAAACTTCTTATCATTGTCCATGGTCTATTCCATAGGCCTTTCACATTCTTAGCCAATGAAATAAATAATATATATCATTTATTATACTAAAATATGATCATCTGAATGGTTTTCCTATAGAAAATACTACTCAATAACCTCCCTTTACATAAAATAGTACTTTCTTGGATTCATTTTTAAAAACCTAGTTGAAACTCATTAATACTAAAATAAGTCTCTATCAATATTAAATAAAAAAATCATAGAATAGGTCTTAAACAATTTTTATTATCATCACTAACAATTTCAAAATAAGATAAGGTGAAAACATAAAAATAATAGGTATTTTTAAATTTTATATGGTTTTGCCACACAATTTTGACAAATAGTGGACCTACCGTGTGAATGAGCACTCGATAAGTTTTATACTTGGTCACATGAGCTCTCTATGATTAATAATATCATGCTCATAAATTGTCTACCCCTACTTTCCTTCCCCGTTTTACCCCAAAAATAAAATATTCTTAAACTAACTCATAGTATTTCCCCATAACCCATAAATAATAAGAAATCGCATCAAATCCCATAAAATCAAAAAAATGGGTTTAAATTATAAATAAAAAACTCAAACACCCATGTAAACTTGTGACTTTTCATGATGGAGATATAGTCAAGAACTCCTCTTCACCAACCTTCTATGCTCTGATGGGCGTATCTCTTATCTATAAACTACCCCCAAATAATATGATGGATTTGATACCATTTTATAATGAACTAATATGAGAAGACCCAAACCATCACCGAAGCTACTCTTCTACATGGCTGCAAGTTTTTTCCCAATCACCACAAGTTAGAAACAAGTACCAGGGAATCATAATTAACCTTTTGGGAAGGTTTGTTTCCATTAAATCTGACATTTCCCATCCATGAATTAGATATTTAAGGGATGCAGATTATCACATATCGACCTTTCAATGGTTTGGTGATCTGCTAATGTATACAGTGGCACTCTGTTCGAATCCTTAGTTATGATATTTTTTTAATAGCTGATTGTTTTTTTCATTGTACTTTAAAAATAGGGGGTATTTGCAAATCGTAAAAAAATTTACTAGTGGGTGATTTTTTATTTAAATATATGACAAATATTTGTGTGATTTCCACATTGTGTATTTATTATTATGATATCCTTGATATTTTCATTAAATTTTATTAAATTAAAACTCACTTCACATGATAATTTTGATCAGATTTCCCAAGTGTGGAGGCATTAATTCTTGCTTTAATTTAACTTAGGGTTCTAATATCAACTAAAATTGTTTATGGTACTATATTTATGGTTGAAAAAATCCATCTAAACCTCTCGTTAAACAGAAAATGTCATTCATCTAAGAAATTTTACGTTCAATGCATAGAATATTAATTTAAAGAAAATTAATCGAACAAAATCTCTCAATATCTCATCATCCTCAAATTATGACTCACCCCATTGGTGTTTTTACTCATACATTGAGATGGTCCTTACACTAGTTTAATATGTTTATGATGATGAAATATAAATAAAATGAAAATAATGGGATAAGAAACGAGTTGTGCATCGAACACACAAACGAGTAGTGAAGAAAGTTAAATACAGAATTTGGATTGAATCAGAAAATAGAAGAAAAAAGGGTTTTTTTAATTGAATTAAAAGATTTTAAGACCTTTATATTATTAAATATAAGATTGATGAAGATAATATATGAATAATAAGAAATATTCATTTAAATTATATTAAAATGAAAACAAACACACAAGATTAAAAATAAAAACAACCGAAAATAAATAAGAAAAATAAAGTGGAGGAGATGTCTCTATGGACGAAACAAGATCAAGGAAAGTCCTCCTAGGACCTTTTAAAGGATATATTAATTCTTAAACACCTCCTTATGTTTTTAAATTCAAACCCCTTTCATGGAGAGGATGGGGGTGTATTTATAGCCCAAGGTGGTGGAATGTTTTCTTTACAAATCCTCACCTTCAATAGGATCTCTAATTTGATAATTTATAAAGCATAATCTGGATAAATATTATTCTTGAATTTTTTATATATTAATGTATAAATTATACCCAAAAAATTTGGAAACCACATTAATTAAGGAGAAAATGTTATGATATTTTGAATAAAAACACTTAATCTATCCATTTCTATGCATACTTTTTAGAGTTACAAAATGTGAGTGGGTTTTCGAATATAAATATTCCCTCAAATCTAAAATATTTATTCTAAAATGTATACCATATGTATCTTAGATTTCACACTTCAAAATATCATCTTTAATTGATGACTATATCAAGATAAAAGTCCAGAATTGTTTGATGGTTTTAAATTCTGGATAATATGGTGGGTTGGAATTAAAAGCATATGTTATGCCCCTTTTTGTAGTTGGGAACTAAATTTTTTATCCATAATTATTTAGGTTAATAAATAAAATATGCTAGTGTGTCATAAAATTTGGGATTTTTGATTGATCCCACAGATTCAATCATTATGGATGGTCCAGTTTTTTTTACAAATTCTTTAGGCCTTCCTTTGTGGACCATATGACCATTAAAATGGACGAATTGGCCTAAACACAGCTCAAATGATTTTTATTAAATTAAATAAGGAACCATTAAAAAGAATAATCATTAAATTTTAATAATTAGGGTTATATTTATAATTAATATCTCTAACTGACTCGATTGGATTAATAAAAATAATACTCAAAAATTATATTTCGTATTAAAATATTGGTACTACACACCAATTATTCACTTTTACATGAAAATAACTAAAGGGGTTAGAAAAAATATTATGAATAATATAGAATCAAACAAAATTGGTATTGTACATTTCTTCATGTGCAAAAAATATAAAAACATAACAAAATCATTCTTACTCACTAACAAATATTAAAATTTTGTTTCCCCCATCAGGGGTAGTTTAGACCATTTAACAAATCCATTAGGAATTAATCCACAAGTTGTAACAAAAATAATATTCAAAAAACAATTCATTTTTCATCCTCTAATTTATAAAAGGAAAATTTGGGGACATTGAACTAAATCCTCTCATATGATAAAAATTTATTTATGGAGGTTCACTCATTCACCAACCAAAAGTGAAAATATAAAAGTTTGAAAGATTTTTAAACTTACATTACCTATCCTAAAGTACACAATAATAAAATGGTAATTTTTAGGGGGTCTTATGTGGCTATGGGATGGTATAAATTTATTGTCAAAAAGAGTGGAAAAGAGGGTTAAAACACCAACATGTGTAAAAAAAATGCACAATTTCTTTTGAAATGAAACATGGAAGGAAATGGAAACACATATTTTCAAGAAAACTATTATGTGAAGCAAGAAACAAAGGAGGAAAAAAATTAAGGGGATGATAAGATGAAATATTAAAAAAATAAAAAACTTATTCTAATGAAATAAGTGTTATTTTTTCTTTTTTTTCTTTTTTTTTGCATTTTTTCAAAAGTTGAACTTGAAACAGATATCACACTGATATAACAACCCATGTTTTATCTCCTCACATCACTAATTTTAATAGTTATAACAAAATAAAAGGTTGATAAATATTGATTTTTTCCCATCCAAAACACACCCCTTTTTTCATTGTTTTTTATTTTATTTTATTTTTTCATTTTTTTTGAACACTTTTCAATAACATGTACAAAATTAAAAAAATGAAAATCAATTCTATAAACTTAATGAATGACAACCTCTCTTCAAAACTAAAATGAATGAATTCCCTCAAGTATATGATAACATGCTGAAAATCTAGAGAAGGATACCCAAAATGAAATCCATTCCCCCACACTTAAATTTCAATAAATTCTGCAATGTCATTCCATTTAGATTTTGGGTGGGAAAAGGTATCAGGATTCTAATGTGGATATCAAAGAAGAAGGTTTCATAGGATCAAAGGGGATTTCAAAACGGGGATTAATGTAAGGTTAATGCAAGTCTATTTGGCTATTGTAATTATCATGTAGTTTAGAACATGCCTCTATCATATTAATGGACACTAAATTTGAAAATTCATCTCAAAGGTCCAATAAATCAATACTTGCAATCCAGGGTAAAAAAACACATCTTGTGAAAAGATGTTCGTATGTGACCTTTAAATTAAAGTTAATTTTATTCCTCATGGTTATGGAAGAATCATTTTCCAAATAAAAAATAGAGCATTCAATTTTTTTTGTTTTTTACAGAAGATTATTTATCTAAATTTATAATGAAAATACACTACTTGTTAGATGAGAATATATATTTTGACTCCCCAAAATATTTGGACAAGATATAAAAATTTTATGGTGAGTAATTATGACACTTTTTCGTAATTTTTTAGTTTTTCGTGTTTTTTGTTAGTTTTTTATAAATACACACCCACAAAATAGAGAAATAGTAAATAAAAAGTTTTATAAGGAATGTGGTAAAAATTGCGAATAATGGAGTAAGAAAGAGAGAGAGAGAAGAGAGAAGAGTAGTTAAAGGGAAATATGTTCCCCTGGTTTAGATTTGGTGGGTCATATCCATATTGTGGAGGGTCAACTATAGAAGTAGGGGATCTGATGGATGTTGATGTGGTTCTTGGGATTTGTGTCCTCTCATGGTGATGCTTTCACTGTTTTCCATTAAATGTGAATTTCCTTTTGAAAGAGGGGCTTTGGACTTGCACTACACAAAATGGGTAAACATTAGTATTAATAAATGGAGCATACCAATGAGAATTAATCTTATATGGATTAATTTGAAATCAATAATCAAAGATAATTACCTTTTCACCTTCATGAAATACCTTTTACAGAATGTATTTATCATTAAGTTCCAAAGCCTTTTTGTGTAGAGATTATAATTCTCGTAAGAATCTAGTCGAACCTCTTCCAGTTCATTTAACTATGAAAATATCCCTTCACCATATTTTTCACAATCAAAATTACAATTTTTGGCAGCCCAAAATGACTTGTGTTGGATTTGAACTGGTAAATGACATGCTTTACCAAAAACTAGCCTAAGTGGAGAAATCTCTATTGGTGTTTTACAGGTACTTCTATAAGCCCAAATATTTCCACCAATTCTTTTCTTCTAGTATTTTTATGTGGGATTAACAATTCTCTTAAGAACTATTTTAATTATTTTATTATAAATTTAATACCTAACATTTTTTGTGGGGTGATATGTAGTTTTAGTTTTATGTACAACCCTATTAATTTTTAGAAGATATTCTATTGTCATATTACAGAAATGAGTTCCAAAGTCACTTATCAATAGACGTGGTGTTCCAAATCGATGGTAACTGTGGTTTTTTAGGAACTCACTAATAGTTTGTGCATCATTCTCATTATTGGGTTGTTCCTCAACCCACCTAGAAACATAGTTAACATCCATTAGAATATATGAGAATCCATTAAAAGGTGGAAACAATTCCATTAAATTGGTTCCACAAACATCAAATATCGCACAAAATATTAAGGGATTTTGGGGAATTCGATTTAATTTCAAAATTATGCCAAACTTTTGGAAAGTTGGATATGAATTACAGAACTTATGTGAGTCCTTGAAGATTGAAGGCTAGAATAGTCCTATGTCAAGGACCTTTTGTTATGTCCTTTTAGGTCTATTGTCCCCCATCAAGAATTGATTAATAGAATTATAAATGGAGGAATTTTCTTCTTCATCAACACATCTCTAAATTACCACATCATCCCCAGTTTTCAAACGATTATTATCATCCAAAAATTGAATTTTGAATCACTTTTCACCTTCATATTTTGTTCTTTTGGAAAAAAATCATTAAAAACATTGGTAACTAAGAAGTTTACAATTTGGTGAAAAAGTGCTAACTTTGAAGTAATAGATTAAAGGTGCCCAATTGGAAATTTAGGATCAATAATTTCAAGATGGGAAGAATTTTAAATTCTACTCAGGTGATACACTAGAGGGTTTTCTTTTCCAGTTATATATCTAATAACAATTTCAAACTCTTTGACAATTAAGATTCAGCTTGTTAGCCTTAATTTGGAATCACTTTTCTTAATTTGAAACTTCAAAGTTGAAAGGTTTATAAAAATGATGACTTTGGCACCAAAGAGATAGATCCAAAATTTATCCAAGGAAAAAACCATAGGTAAAAGTTTATTTTCAATCAAAGTGTAGTGGCATTTAGTTTCATCTATTGTTTTGGAGACATAATTGATGAAATGATGAAAATTTTCTCTTATTTGACCAGGAACACGTCCAATGGGCCTATTAGAAGCACCACAAAACAATTCAAAAGGTAAAGACCAATATGGGGGTTGGATTTTTGGGGCAGAAGTAAGAACAGAATTGAGTTCAATGTAGGCACTCTTATAAGCTTCATCAAAATGGAATGTAACATCATTTGGGAGTATTCGAGTGAGTGGGAGGAAAATCCTACTGAATTTATGGATGATTTTCTGGTAGAAACTAGCATAACCAAGGAATGAACAAATTTTACAAACTATTATGGGTTCAAGAAATGATTGGATCACCTCAATTTTTGCAGTATCAACTTGAATACCATATTGTGAAATTATGTGCCCTATAACAATCTCATTAATAACCATGAAGTGAGTTTTTTTTCATAATTTAGCATAAGGATACATTTAGAACACTTTTGAAGGACTAAAGAGAGTGAATTCAAGTTGGATTTAAATGACTAACCCTAAATGATAAAGTCATCCATTAATACCTCTATGAAATGACTAATGAATTCAGAAAATATACTCATCATACACCTCTAGAATGTTCTAGGAGCATTGAAAAGGACAAAAGGCATTATTCTTTTTGCATATGTTCCAAAAGGGTATGTGAAAGTAGTCTTTGTATGGACTTGAGGTGTGATTGGGATTTGGAAGCAGCTAGTGTATCCATCAAGAAAGAAATAGTGTGACTTTCCATCTAATCATTCTTTCATTTGATCATGGAATGGAATAGGGTAGTGACCTTTTCATGTTTCATCATTCAATTTTCAATAATCAATACACACACACAATTTTTTTACTTGAGTTTTGACAACCTCTCTATGATCATTTCTTAAAATAGTTATCCCACCCTTATTAGGTACAAATTGAATTAGACTAACCCATTCACAATTAGAAATTGGGTAGATAATACCATCTTGGAGAAGATTGGTAATATCTTCCCCAACTTCCTCATGTATGAGTGGATTGAGTAATATTTGTGGTTGTATGATTTGTTTGGATGATTCCTCAAGATGGGTGTGGTGCATGCCAAGGGTAACATTGATTCCTAGTATGTAATCTTGGTACCACACTAAGAAATATTTTCTCTAACACCACGAAAAGTTTGGACTCCTCGGTTCCAGTAAGTGTGGTAAAGAAAATGAAAAGATAAAAGAGATCATGGAAAAGTAATGCATATATCAAGTGTGTAGGAAGAGGTTTCAGATCAATTTCATATATTATTTTTGGGTCCGACAACTCAGGAATAGGGTAAGTGATTTTAGTTTGTTATAGTTCATTTTACTCAATACAATCCAAGGTGGAACAATAGATATCAAAGTTGATATGGTATTCCAGAGAGTTTTTGATGATCCTCTAAATTGATAAAGTCTATGAATGAAAGTTCAGCATCAACTTCTCTATTTATGACTCTTTTAATCATGGTTAAACTTTCACAAGATCCACTCTCATTATAACATGATGAACATGAGAGAATGTGGTTCAATTAAATCTCAAAAGTGTCCTTATAATCATCTATTAAAAAACTAGAGTGATCCTCTGATTGGTATCACATGGCTTGAAAAATGGTTAACATTACTAGTTGGTCACCAAATTCCATGGATAGGATGCCCTCATGGATATCAATCTTATTTATTGATGTTAGGAGGAATGGTCTTCCTAGAATTAGGGGATATCGAGAAGAGGTCGTCTCACATTTTATGTCAAGGATATTGAAATAAGCTAGGAAGATAATTTCATTAATTCATATAAGAAAATCCCAGATTATTCCCTCTGGAATGGAAGTGCTTTGATTGGAAAACTGAATGACAACCCCCGTTGGGTGAAAGGGGCCTATACAAAGGCTGGAGAAGATGAAATTGAGCATAAGGATCCTAGGTCTATGATTGAATCATCAAATTTGGAACTCTCTATTTAGCATGGAATAATAAATGTCCCGAGGTATTTTCACTTCATGGGTATAGACTGCTGGGTTGAAACACTCTCAATGGTCTTAATTTTTCTCTTATGGGGGCACATATCCTTAAGAAACATTTCGTATTAATGGATTTTTTTGATGGAATCTAATATTGGGAATTTTCACTTAAACACATCTAAACATGTCATCCATTTTAGTATCTGGTTCAAAGAAGTTCCTTGGATTAGAGATGACTTGAGGAAAAATAGTTGGGTTACTTAGAGAAATGGAAGGAGGTGAGGTAGTAGATTCATGTTCGTTTTCTGGTTTATTTTTAGTTTCATTATCTAGGTCAACATATAAAGAAGATATGGAGGACTCATCATGAGAAATAGAAATTTTCATTCCTAATCTAAGTGAAATTGCACTTAAATTACCCTTGGGGTTTGGTATTGGTTAAGATGGGACTTGGGAATAATTTTATTATTTCTCCAAGATCAGGTGAGATGCAAGTTGAACAATTTGGGTTTCAATGTTTTTAAGGCTATAATAGGTCAAATTGTTAAGATATTCCTCAGCACTTTCCCATGGTTTCTTATAAGAAAAGGCTTGTCCCAAATTTGGATTGCCTTGATTTTGGTTCATGGGAATGTTCTTGTTCTGGATTGGGAATTGGGAATGCTAATTAGCATAGTGGAATCTAGAAGAAGAGAGAGAAAGATTAATTCTTTGAGGTGAGGAATAAAAGGGTAAGGTTGTTGGAAGTTACCGACACCTTAACCATATTGGAATTGGTTTTGGTTTTGAGGATGGAATTGAGGTGGATGAGAGACAGGATAATTATATCTCAATCATGGGTTAAAGGTAGAAGATAAGGGCTCAGAGTGGGGTTGGTTAAAGTTTCTAATGATCTAACCTGATTATTGATGGTTGGTCTTCCCCTAAGAATATGTTGCATTGATCTCCATTGGTCTGGATGAATTAGATGGTTCCTCTTGAATTTGTGGACATGTGTCAATTAGATGATCTAGTGAGCTAAATATTCCACAATAATTGATAGGTCTGTGTAACAATGGTTGTGGGGAAGATAAGTTTGGGGTTTTTCCAGCCACCACTAGTTGTCTCACATGGCCTAAAAGTTAACTCATTCACTTGGTCATCTTTTTGGGCTCTATGGTTTGATTATCTTGGACTTGTTTGGCTTGATCATGTGCTTGAGTATGGAATTGTTGTGTGTCTGCATCCATGTTTCTTATCTGATATCACACATCTGTACGATTTTTTTCTACAAGAGAAACATTAATTGCGGTATCAATTACTGTTCTATCCATAACCAATAACCCCTCATAGAAGTATTAGATCAAGAGTTGGCCAGGGATTTTATGTTGTGGAAAAGATTCCACAATCTATTTGAACTTCTCCCAATACTCATGTAGTGATTCATTAGGGAATTTATTGATACCACCAATTTCATTTTGCATTAAAGTAATGTGAGAAGAAGGAAATAATTTCATTATGAAGTGTAACATAATGTTATTCCACATAGTTATGGAACAAAGAGGGAGGTATTAAATATTGGACTTGGTAGAGCCATGTAAGGAGAAATCTAATTATCATAGTTTTATTTTTTTTTTCAAGAACCCCTTGATGCTTCATGGTAGGGCACACCATGTGGAACTCTATGAGATGAAGACGTGGATCCTCACTGGCTAGCCCATGGAAATGAGGTAGAAGATAAATCAAAAATGATTTTCATTTAAAATCAACCTCTTTGTTTGGATATTGAAAACTAAAATATTGGTAATTCATATTTGGGGTATAAATTTCTTTGAGAGTTTGTTCCCTGGATTGATCATATCTAGTTCAATTGGTTTGACAATGACTGGATCTTGAGTGATTTGATTATCCCTAATGTTACACATAATTTTGCAAAAATTTCTCTCTATATCTTGGTTAAAAATATTTGAGGGATTGTTTTTGAGATGGTGGGGAATTTAGATAAATTTTGAAGGATGAGGAAGGCAAGTTTTCCTTTATGTTTTGTTTTTCAGAATTTGTTTGGTGTTTATTTTTTAATTTTTTTGTTTTACAAAAAAATCAAAAACTACCAAATACTCTACACATCATCCCCACAAGAGGATCCATTTTAAGCGTGGTATATTATCTCCTATCTATATTTTAGGGTTCTAGTGCTCTGATAATGATATAGCGTTACTCGGGTTGAGTCCTCGGTGATGATACTTTTTAATAGTCGATTGTTTTTTTTTTGAAAAAGGTGGTTTATCTGCATAGCTTAAATATATTGATTGGTGGATGATGTTTGATTTAAATATATGATAAATATTGGGGTGAGTTCACCATTAGGGATGTAATATTATGATATCCTTGAGCTTTTCTTTATATTGCATTAAATTAACACCCACTTCACAAGATGATTTTGATCGGAATTCCCAAGTGTTGAGGCTTTAATCCAAGACTTAACTTAACTCATGTTTCTGATCTCAATAAAAAATTGTTTATTATAATGTTTTTATGGTTCTAATAATACATGGAAACCTGTCATTAAACAAAACATGTAATTGATCATTGACATTTTATGTTCAACATACACAATATTAATTTAAATAATATTAACCAAACAAAATATCTCAATCACTTATCATCACAAAATTATGACTCAACCAATTGGTAAATTTACTCGTCCATTTATATGGATATTACTCTAGTTTAATTTTTTTATGATCATGGATTATAAATTGAATTGAAATAATTTTTTGAGAAATGATTTGTGCGTAGAACACACAAACGAACGGTGAATAAAATTAAATATTGACATTGGATTGAATTAGAAAACAAAATAATAAAGGGTTTATTTTTATTTAATTAAAATATTTTAAGACCATTAATATTATTAAATATAATTTCTAAGAAAATAGTATATTAATAAGAAGAAACATTCCTTAATATTTTATTGAAATGAAAACATGCTTACACGATTACAAATAAAAAAACAAAAATCAAAAAAGAAAAATAAAGTGTAGGAGAGGTCTCTCTTGTTGAAACAAGATCAAGTAAATTCCTCCCAGGAACACTGAAAGTCTCTAGTCATTCCAAATCTCCTCGTAAAGTGCTGAAATTACAACCCATTGTGGATTGTTTGCTTTCAAAATAGGCCCCTCTACTTGGCTAGGAAATTTGAAAATTCAGATATAAAAATATAGAGAAATATTATTCTTCATAGATGTAGATATTAATGTTCTCATTCTACCCTCAAAATTATGTTTCCATTGGACTTAATTAGCCAATGTTATGTTAGTTTGAATAAACAATTTTAATCATTCCATTTCTATCCAGTATTTTTAGAGTGTTGGAATGTGAATGGGTTTTTTAAAAGAAAGATGCCCTAAAATACAAACCATTTTTATACAATGTATTCCACCTATATTTTTTCTTTCAAGATAAAAATTTTCAGCTTGAATTAATTTTTATATTAGGAGAAAATTCTATTATTGTGTGATGGTTTTAAATTCTAGACTGAATGGTGGGATAGAATTAAAAAAATATTTTGGGACCATTTGTTGGAGTTATGCCTTACAATTTTTATCCATGATTATTTTGGTTAATCAGGAACACATTATAGAGTTTCCAAAACATTGGGCATCTAGATTGAGCCCAGAAATTCAATCATCGTGGATTGTATAGTTTCTTCACAGATTCTTTTGGCCTTCTTGTGTGAACTATATGACCCTTTAAATGTCCTAATGTTTTCAAACTTCAATCTAAGGGTTTGTAGTAAATTGAATAAAAAAACCTAAAAAAATTTTACAATTTGGATAAGTATGGTGAGAGATATAATTAAAATAGTAAACTAACATTCTTTTATTACTTCAAATATTGCTCAAAAATTATATTTATTATTAAAACATGGGTATTCCACACCAATTACACACTTTTACATGAAACTTTCTGAAGTAGGTAGAAAAAACTTTATGAATAAATGAATAACATCATATTTACATATAAACATGTAAGAAACATAAAATGGTATAAACATCTAATAAATTATATGAAGCAGTTACCAAAATAATATATTATAAACATTAACACATTATAATTTATAAACTATTCACACACATGATATCTATAGAAGAAATCTCAATACATGGATTAATACAAATGATACTGGTAAATAACATATAATAACACAAAAATCAAAAGCTATTCCACCTATTCTAACTCCATGAGACCATTTTCATACCATCATAAACCACCCACAGATAACAATAATTAAGAAGATCCACCATACAATAACTAGCCCATGCATTAACCTTTTCCTTCAAAAAAAATTTCATACACCAAAAGAAAAACAAAGGGTGTGAAGAAGACACCTAGAATGATACCACCCTGAATCTATATAAATCCTTTATCCATTAAAACCAATAAACCTAGTTGTCAAACACTTGTAAAAATAAGTTCACTTCATATAATTTCTTTACAAATTCATTTGGTTTTTTTAAACATTCCAATTTTCAGAAATATAAATAACTATGGTTTGATAAATTGGAAGTGAAACAATAAGTAATAATAAAATCCAACCCACCCAAACATTTAATGATCCCACAAAATAACATATATATCCAACAAGGGAATAAGGGGGTATAAGTTCAAGGCTATCCAAATAGAACAGGGCATAAATAATAAGAATCATGCACTCTAACCAATGGTATTGAGTATGAATTAGTATAATGCATGATTATCTATGTGTATATGTTAGATAAACAAGTTTGAAAATTCTCTCATTATTCTATGGACCCTACCTTCCATAGGCACCCTCATTCCACCTGGAAACATATATTTCAAGAGATCACATGGTCTGTTGTATAACTTTCTTTGCAAGATATCATTCTCTCCCATGGATGAAATTACTTCCAAGAACTCACTCAGTCCCTTACAATACCTTCCGTAGCTTGTAAAAAACAATAGATAAGGCTTTAATTGGATAATTTTTTCACACACACACCCAAGGTCTCCAATGTTTCAAACATTTTCAAAAAGATAAATATGTAGTAGTTTTCAACCATAAACACCAATTATTAGCCTTGTATCATTATATGGTTCCATAATCCCATAAAAATTGAGGAATAAATATAGAAAAAGGGTATATATGGAAAAAATATATAAATAAAGATTACATAAATCTAAACCACCAATTATCATGTGATATCCACCAAAAATAAAAGGAAAGAATCTCCAAGTGAAAGGTAACATTATGTGTGTTAGTGAGGATAAATATGGGGTGATTTGGGATAAAATGTATCAAGGTAATGATGGTAATTTCTCAAAATTTTAATGATCTTTAAAGGCCAAATGGTCTAGATTTAGGTTGGGTAAACTGTATGCCAATAATACAAGAGCCATTATCTCCCCAAAACAAAGCCGTACTATTCCTGGAGAATCCAACATGGTTAGAAAAACTATGTTAAAATAATGAAAAAATAATTTTTCCACAAATTAGATCCTTGAATGTTCATCCATGCAGCTACTAAAAGTTGTGTGTTAATTGTGTGTTTAGGCCTATTTCCCCAGAACTGAGGTTTCGAACCTCAAAATCCTCAAAACGCCAAGAATAGATAAATGAATAATTAAAGCTCAAAATAAGATGTACTAGTGACCCAGTGAGTGTCACAAATTATATGATAAGAATAACTCAAAAAAATGTAAAAAATATTAATGAATACATTAAATTATTTAGTGAGAAGTTGTATAAGATAAGATAAACAATATAGAAATAATACATGAATAAAATGAAAATTTAGAAGTGAACCCCCTACCTCATGTATTGTCTCACTTTGAGGGACTTTTATCCTTCTAAATATAAATATTTAAAATTTTCATTACAACCCTTATAACATTATTAATTTTTATTTCATATATTGTAACCTATTTATTATAATATATCACTTTTTTTAGAATATTTTTCCCATGTTGATCATTTATAGGTTGATTGATTCATAGTTCCCAAACTACATTGATGTAATGGTAAGGGTAAATAGTTATTATCCCATTGTTCCATGTCCCGTACTATATTGAGTACCTATCCATTATACTGAATCCAATATGAAAAAAATGCAAAACTATGCTTCCAATCACTGGTAGTTGATAACTAGTGACAAGGTATCACACAAGAAAGGGAGTATTTAGACTTTATCACATTATAAAGAATAAATATTATAGTAACATGATGATTTATCAAAATAATTAAATAACTATTTCATAACACCAAACATTTACAAACTAAATAAAGTATACATAACAAGGACATGATACATGGAAATTAAAATGTACAATTATCACCTCATGTCACATGGAAAACCTAAATTCCACCTCCTATATAGATCAAAACACAATCTATAGAGCCACAATAGAATATGGTGGCATCAATAATTCCTTTAAAATTAACCAATAATATACAAGGCCACATACACACCAAGGTGTATAGATAGGGTGTTATCTAAACCTCAATAGGATCCCACAATGTATTTTATAAATTCCCCTTCTTTAGAAAACCATACACACTAGTTTAAAAATAAATCTATGAAATTCAACTTTATCCATTATCAAGAGGAAAAAGAGAACAATATATTTTAAATCAATTAAAAATAATTATGGAAAATATAAAAGTTTACCCATAAAGTCAAGAGTCATGGGAGTGAAACCTAAATTCACTAATTCTAGGATCACTTATTGAATAACTTCACTAATTATCTAATGGAATGGTTAAATAACTTTATTAGATAGTGAGGGTAACTCATAAATTAATTCAATATTCATTTCAGTAGTATAAAAATGGATTAGACATCATCTAGTATAAGTTAACCTACCTAAGTCCCCTAGGATCCCCGTAAGGTTTTACTAATATAAACAGCCATTCTGAAGTCAAAAATTTCATTGAAAATTTTATATCCATCACTAAATTATCATATAAAACATGAATTTGAAACCATCAATGGGTTATAAAATAAAAATGTTATTCTTATATAAAAATAACACTTTATAGTAACCAAACACCCCCTTAATAATTTAAAACATAGAATATTAAAATTATAGCAATTCATCATAATTCACCATAAATCAGTCCATTAAGGACTTTTCAATTTATTTAAGAAAAACTAAGGTTATAATTTTATCAAATACCATATATTCATGGAAATAAAAGTGAAGAATTTTAGCGGTGTTATTTATAAAAAATAACATTTCAAAAAAATATAAAATTATCAATAAACCATTTAATGTTGTTATAAATCCTTCATTAAGGACTCAATGTGGGATTTCATAAAAATAAAATCAATTTAAAGTTGAAAAATAAATTTATTTTTCAATTGAAGGGGAAATTATAGAAACACCTACCAATGACAACTTATAAACTCCACTTCAACACATTCAATAACTATCCTAGAATCAATATTTGACACCTATTTAAATAATCATACATCATAAATCACATTAAATAGAACCGTAATGAAAGTGAATAAAATGATATCCCAATAAATGATTATAGGGAAAGTTCACAGTGTCCAAACATCATCCAATGAGGTGTAATGGGCCTAAATCGATGACCTATGTCCCACCCATACAAGGTAACTGATTTTTACTACTCAAATTATCTCAAATCTCATCCCAAATATAAAAAAAAATCCCAAAAATACACTAATCCAACATACATCTATAGGTTAATCTAGATAAATGGGAAATGAACACCAAAATATCAATTAAAGGGGTGAGATAAAATATTGTGGTTTTAACTAATACAAATACAGAAGAATCCCTGAGCAATGAAATTGTTTGGACATGGTTGTGGAGAAATAGAAACCAAATTATTAATTCAGAAAAGAGAAAATAAGATGATAGGAAATTAGTAAAACCTTACATATGTAATTCTCATCATTCCTAAACACCACCACTTGAAGAGGGAAGAAGAATCTTGAGGAGTAAGGAAGCACATTGTCCCCTCTTTTTGTTGTGTGTTGATTTCCCCATGAGATACCCCTTATGTGTCACGTTTTTTATATTTCAAATTGAAATCCAAATCCCTATTTTCATATTTTTATATCTTAATATTAATACGAATATCATTAAAAATTATTATTATATTAATAATCATAACAATTTTTTTATTTATGTATTTATTAAAACATCAAAATAATATTTCAATTTACATAGAAAACATTAATGATATGCATTCTAAACATAACATTAATATTTCAAAATTTAAAAATAGCATATATCTACATAAACTAATATAATATTATCATTACTAATTTCTATATTACAATCATATAAGTTCAACATATTAGTATTAACACCTATAATAATACATTTATTTGATAAACATATCATTATGTCTTCACATAACAACCATAAAAAATATATGTGAATATCATAACATAGTCATAATAATTATATATATGTGTATATATTAATATTTTTATTTGTTATTTTAAAAGATAAATTTTTATATTGATATCATAAAAAAACCAATAACGATTTTATTATAGATTAATATGATTAATAATTATTTGAAACACATCATTTAATAACTGATAATTTAATTTATC
This sequence comes from Viscum album, assembly GCA_963277665.1. Lineage (NCBI taxonomy): Eukaryota > Viridiplantae > Streptophyta > Magnoliopsida > Santalales > Viscaceae > Viscum > Viscum album. Next base: position 122,040,294 of record OY728138.1, on the reverse strand, counting down.
TATAAACATAACATTTTGATCATATTATACACTAATCACTTATCTTGAATAATTTATCAATCTGATAAAAAATAACTAGAAATATTATCATCCTATTAAACACATCATGTTAATTATATTCATAAATAACATCAAATGTCAATACAAGTTTTTAAAATTAAAAAATCACTCCAAGATACATAATATATATATATATGATAAAAATATTGGTTGGTGTTAAACATATGCCCACTATAACACGTTCCATCCCTATATATTCCTCTTAATATTTCTTTATTTGAAATTCATTTCTATTTAATAATGATAAAATAGTTAATTCCAAAACCTCAAGAAATAGATAAAAATACACAATATTTCTTTTATAGTAAATTTTTACATAATCAAATACATAAAAAAAATTCATCCATTTCCATGTGAGAACTCCCCAAAATAATGGATCTCCATATATCTGTTATTTTAATTTCATTAATTCATCAATCAATTTACCTTAATAAAAATTTCCATCAAAATTGAATTTCTGAGGTACCATCCACATCAAAGGACATTCTTTAAATAAAAATAATTTCCTTTAAAAACAAATTTTTACATTAAAATTTTTAAATTATGTATAAAACAAAACTCATTAAAAATATCTTATATTATAATTCCTAATGGTAGAAATATTTACCCAAATATTTTAATAAAAACAAAGGTCAAATATATAATTAAAATTTGTATTCTATCACATTACACATAGTTCAATCATGGATTGCATGTTTTGAATCCACTTGAAATTTAATAAAAAAAAATAAAATACTAAATATTGTTGAATCAATATGGATCCAAGGTTATTTAAACATAGAATCTGATGGAATGTTGGGTTTTTTTCAATCAACATTAGGTTGTCCAAGGAGTTTTCAAGAAAGGGGAGTTTGTTTCATGATAATTTAGTGTTGAAGGTGATGCAGTTTTTCAGTGTTTTCAAAAAAAATATTAAAATACTATTAGGAAATAAGTTGGTTCCTTGGAAAGATTACATAATGTTTCCAGAGTATTGTGATTGTTTTTTGAAATTTTTGATTAATAGGTGCAAGAGTTGATTTTTTTGTAAAGGAAATATTTTCAGGAAAGTGAAAAAGTTGCATGAACGACATAAATTGTTTCACAAAGTTGGTTATAAGTGTATTTTAGTGTTTTCCTTGTTAATATATGGTGAAAGAATATTTTTCATGAATGTTATAAAGTTTTGTGAAAGAAGGTGTTATGTGTACCCACAAAATAAAGTTGGGATTTTAATGAGGTTGGTGAGTTTCATGCTAAAGGTTAAATCAAATTGTTTGATTTTTCTGAACTAGAAAATGCTCACGAAAGATTTATAGCATATAAGGAAGTCATGAAAATATACAACTAGATATATTAATAGGATTCTACCCCCCCCCCCCCCCTTCATTTTGGTTGTAATGTTCCGAAAATTCGGTATAATATTTTTTTAATTGTATGGAATTATTATGAGACTGCGAAATCTGATGGCGCTTGATCCTGAGGCCTAGAGTGCTCAGAATGATCTGTTAAAGTTTTGTAATCCTTTAATTAGCGCGCGTAAGTAGTTTTCCTGAAAAATTTGGAATAACTATTAAACGGTTTCCCAGATCAGAAATTTGAGGGAACATTTGCATTCATAATGGTGGGTTTACCCTTGGCGCAACTTAATTTTGGTTGGAACGGGCCTCCTGTGAGAAAACCCACAAATGGCATAATCGTAAATAAAATAATTAAATAAATAATTTTATTTTTCAAATTCTTATAACTCATAAACGGTAACTCAGATTGAAAATCTGAGACCATCGCTGAACTTGTGAGGGTATAATCTCTTTAGGCAGATACTAACATTGGTTAGTGAGGACCACCAGTAAAACATAGTTTGTGGCCGTAAATAAAATAACTAAGTGAAAATTATATTATTTTAAAATTCATAACTTCTAAATTGTAACTCTGATTGAAAATTAATGAGTACCATTGGGTTTTTTGGGGTTTGTTTCACTTAGGTAGAGCCTAACCTCGGCCGGTGCGGGTCAAGGGTGACTGTAATAATTTTTCTAAACTTTTTTCTGGTAAATTCAGTAAATGCGCAAGCAACGTTATATAAATTTTGAACCTGTGCTTGGAATTGAAATCTGAGGACATCATTGAACTCGCAGCGCTGATATTCGCTTAAGGAGACCTTCACTTCGATCGCAGTAGGTCTGAAGAAAAATATAGTTTTTGAAGCTTTTTAATAGAATAAATAAAATAAAATTATTATTTTATTTTTATTCTATTCCTCCGATGGACAAGAGTTAAGGTGGGACCGGCAACATTTCAAGCCAATAAATGTCTTGAACATCCAATTTTATGTAACTGCACCATTGGGGAATTACGAATGTTCTTAATTAATGGGTCTTCATTAATCCAACGAACGTTGCTCACCCTTTCCCTCTCCTATTTATATGGAGCTTGGGCAGAGGTGTTGGCACTGCTTTGCCAAGCAAAGAAGTGCTAAAAAAGTGCAGTGACACCAATCCCTTGGAGGATGAAGCTGGTACCAGTGGGAGGTGACAAGTGACGTCTTTGGAGACTAGTTGTGGGGGACGACGAACACCGACACTTCCTCAAACACGGACGCTCGCCAATGAACCTGAGGTAGGGGTCTGATTTTGGTTTATCTTCATTAATTTTCTTTTAAGTTAAATCTCTCCCCATGAGTTTCTTGATACTGATCTATCGCGGAGGGTGCATGCCAAATGAACATGGCCCGACCTCTCCACAACCCTTTCGTTTTTTATGCATTCTTGGCGATAGAGGAGGATGGAGACCAGTGTCGGCGATTGGCACCGATGGGACTCAGGACTGGTGACCGAAACCATAGCCGGTTGTAAAGAGGATAGTGGCACAACCACACCGCCAGAGAAGGGTTGGGGCTCGTCGACCACAGTGGAGTAAGGGCGACGGCCGACCGCACAAAGGGGAGGTTGCAACACGCGTCTGCACAGCCAGGCGTGCAGGCCCCGCGGCCTTGTGCCGCAGCGGCGAAGGGAGGGTGACCGGCCGAGCAGGCTGCTGGTGGAGTAGCGGCGCGTGATTGCGCCGCGCATAGGAGGTTGGCCGTCAGGGCAGCTGCGAGCCAGTGGGCTGCCTCAAAGCGGGTCACCGCACTGCGGGCCGCCGCTCCACGGGCCGCATCGGTGTGCCGAGCTGGACTCAACTGGTCGGGCTGGACCCAGCGGGCTAGGTCGGACCTAGGGCCGGCCCTAGGTTTGGCTGGGTTGACCCGAACTAGTTCGGGTTTGCCCACACCGGGTCGGGCCAGGTCGGTCCGACCGGGTCGAACAAGACCTGAAACAGTTTCGAACATTTTCGTTCTTTCGGCCATATCTTAAGCTACGTAAATTCGTTTGACGAACCGTCTATAGAATCAAAAACCATAGATCAAGGCGGTCCTTTTGGTATACCCCAATTGAGTTTTGGATAAAGTTGGGGTACAATAGGGTTTGATTGAACACGAGTCCAACCAGGCCCTCGGGACTAAAAGGCCAATAACTTACAGACTGAGCGTCTGATTGACGCACCGTGTGTTGTGTTGAGACGCCTTTTAAGTGGTGTCCCTTTGGGATACTTATTCATGGGACTACATGGAAGTTGGAGTATCAACTTGTAGCTTGATAAGTGGACCCCCCCCCAGAATCAAGCGAGCTTAGTGCGGGACCCATGTAGTAAGTTGTAACATTAGAAAGGGATCCTATGTGGGTATGTGCTTTGCGATCCAATGTGGGTCTTTGCTGTGGGATCCTTCGTGGGTCTATGTTTGATAGTTCCACTTGTATCCGCTTTAGGAATCCACATGGGACTACTCTAGGATCCCATGTGGGACTGCTAAACTAGGATCCTTTGTGGGTCTGTTGTACTATGATCATTCGTGGGTCTGATGATTTAGGATCTTACATGGGTATAATGATTTTGGATCCTGTGTGGGTCCTCCTCTTAACAGAGTAAGATGATTCAGTAGTTACATCTAATCATCTTTACTATCGAACCTAAATTATACCTGGTGAGAGCTGAGTCCTTACCTTCTTGGTGATACCTTTGTGGTATTCTTTGGTGAGGCGTACCTATCTGGTACTTACCTTCATGGTGATACCATTGTGGTATTATTCTGTGTGGCATACATGTGTGGTACTTTCCATCATGGTGATGCCTTTATGGTATTCTTCTATGTGGCATACCTATGTGGTCCTTACCTTCGGGGTGATACCTTTTTGGTATTCTTATGTGTGGCGTACCTCTGTGATTCTTACCTTTGTGGTGATACCTTTGTGTTATTCTTCTATGTGGCGTATCTGTGTGGTACTTACCTTTGTGGTGATACCTTTGTGGTATTCTTCTGTGTGGCGTACATGTGTGGTACCTTCCTTCGTGGTGATACCTTGGTGGTATTCTTTTGTCTGGCGAACCTGTCTGGTACTTTCCTTCGTGGTGATACCTTTGTGGTACTCTTCTTTGTGGCATTACCTTTCTGGTACTTACCTTTGTGGTCTTACCTTCATGGTATTCTTTCCTTCGTGGAACACTTGAGCTTTGAGATAATGAGTTGGGACATGTGTTTCCTCATAAATGAGATGGGTATACTTGAGAACTTAGGTATATGTATAGGCATATACCTAAGTAGGGTTTACTGTTGTTTCCATGCTCTGTATTTTATCCTTTGTGCATTTTAGGAGACCTTCAAGGGTCTTGGGGTCCCAACTGATTATTTTTATACTCACCCCTGCACGGGCTATGCCCGCACCTTGTTGTGTTTGGTGCTGATGATGGACAGCGTAGACTGAGGACGAGAGTACCAGGTCTAGAGATAGCTCGGAGGTGGGCATTAGACGAGGCGTGCCATAGAGACGATCTTTCGAGATTTGTTACTACCCTTCAGGTTGGATCCTTGGCGGGAGTTCACAGGAGCAATTTCATTTTACTTGTACTTTTCAGTTTTCTTGTACTTTCAAGTTGGGCTTGTATTCTAACCCCTTTTACTTACTATACACACTCATTTTACTATTCATTTTACTTGTGTTCGTTTCTAGTTTTGTGCTTGGTTGTGTGTGTTTACAGGATATAAAGGCAATGCCTTCTCTGTTTTAGGGAATACACCTTCCGGTGCTAGTCTCCAGTCTCTGGCCTATGGAAGGCGGGCTTGGGGTTGTCACGTCATAGGCCCCAGGGGATGTGTAGTGAAAAATTGGTTTTAGAGGAGTTCTATTATACCGAAGAAATAGGACTCTAATCTTTTCTATGTGGAAATAGTGTTAAGTGTTATTAGTGTGGTTTTTAGTTCAGGGAGTCCAGTGTTGGTGTGGCGGCCAATGTATCCATACAGCAGGACCCTGAGTTTTTATTTTCGACTCAGAGCACGAAAAAACTGATTTCCTGTGTTTTGAAAATTATTTCTTGTGTTTTATTGTGTCATCTCACCAGGTATAACATAATGATTGTGGCGCACCTGTTCCTTATCAGGATGTCATCGTGTAGACAACCAGCTAGGATTCCTGAGAGAGTACATGACAATGGCCCAGCGAGAAACGAGGCCTCGGTGTGGGGCCCTGTATCAGTAGAGGAACTTGCGGAGGCACCAGCGGTACCATTACCCGTTCGGCCACTGATACCACCAGCCCCACTAGTAGAGGGTACATGCAGACTGAGCGCGTTTCATGAGTTCCAACAGAATAGGCCTCTGAGGTTTCGAGGTGAGAACAATTCCCACGTAGGCTGAGGGCTGGCTGGAAGTAGTTTCTAGAGTTTTCCACCTAGTTGAGACACTAATAGAGCAGATGGTGATCTTATCTACTTGTCTTTTCCAGTGAGTGACCATGAGGATGGTCTGTATAGTGATGAGGCTTCAGTATGTGGACCATTGCCTGAGATGGTACCTTTGGGTAGTGTGCCAGCTATATCACTGCCTGTTGGTCAATAGTTACAACTGGTGGTACCAGTAGAGGACACATATAGGCTTAGTGCCTTATATGTGTTTCAGCATCAGATACCCCTCAGGTTACAAGGAAATCCTGACCCATAGGCTGCTGAGTACTAGCTTGAGGAGGTGCTGAGAGTTCCCTAGATCTTCTACAGCTTCAACAGGATGACATGTCGGTAGTAGAGAGTTCATTGAGGCATACCGACTATCCCAGGTACTCAATGAATACATTACAGAGAGTGCTTCAGATCTAGGACCTCTGAGCGAGGTGTCTTTAGGGATATCTGATCTAGAAAAATTCATCTATGAATTTCTACTTATTTTAGGGTGGTAGAAAGAACCGTTGTAATTGAAAGTTCATTGGATGAGTAGATACGGCCAGGGAATGTTAGCAGTCATAAATCAGAAAATTGGTGCCAGTCTCAGAGACTTGGTCGTGTAAAATTTTTCAGGAAGAGGATGTGATAGGGATAGATGAATCTGTATGGCTGTAGATGAGAAATCAGATCTTGGAGGGCAGTGTGAGATGTTGAGTTTTTCAACATGTTACAACCACCCCCCTATGTGGTTCCCACCAGGATCCGGGATCTGGAGGACAGAGGAAGGGAGTAGCTGCATGCGGTCAAGGAGTGTGACCCTAGGGCTCTAGGAATGATTTCAGGTATGGTCAATGTCTAATACCATCTTCCATATCAATATACATAGGAACCAATCATTCCTTCCTTCCATGAATATTGTCCAAGACCTAGAGTTTCTGGTTAAACCGTTGACATGACCTTCACATCTGGAGATACCATTGGGAGGAGACGCAGTAATCACACTTATGCTGAAAGTGTGATCTGACCCTTGAGGTGAGAGTTTTTGTTGGATCCTCTTGGTGGTAGCATCAAGACCTTACGACGTTAGTTTGGGTATGGACTGGACATCCACATTTCATACTCAGATTGACTATATTAGGAAAAAAGGTTGTTGTTTATCTACAATATTGGAATGGGGTTTCCTTGGTCAATGAAAAAGGAAACCCAGGAAGCAGAGGATAAACTCATGCATAGGAGGGTGCGGCTGATCACTTGTGAGTTGGCCTGCCTTACCCTCGTGGCAGTAGAAGTTTTGATTTTTCAGTTCCCAAAAGGAGTGGCTAGAGTTCCTCCATGACTATGACTTTGGGATAGTCTATACTCCTAGGGAGGGGAATGTGGTAGCAGATGCAATCAGAAGGAGGTCTGGCCTACAGCTATTTAGTGAGGCATTAGAGTAACTAGTCATGCTATAGATATACTTTGTGGATTGAGATCGATCTTTTTACCTCCATTCTATGATTGTCACTCCCTCACTCCTTCATCAAGTCGGGAAGGCATGGCTTGGGGGGCATTGACTGCGAGGCTCGACATGATCAGATATCCCAAGGGCATGCACCTGATGGATTTTCTAAATTTGGGGATAACGACATCCTCTTTAGAGGATGTACCAGGGTACCGGTGGTGCTTCGGGAGGAGGTGTTGAGGCGGTTCCATACCACCCCTCTGTCGGTACATCTTGGTGTGGTTAAGATGTACCAGGACCTCTGGTATCAGTACTGGTGGATAGAGATGACGAAAGTTATGGTAGATTTTGTATCATGATGTCTCACTTGCAGCGACTGAAGATTGCATAGAGTTGGTAGAAGTCTTATGCCGAAAGGATACGGATACCCTTGGAGTTCCAGGATGGGAACCACATATTCCTTAAAGTCTCTTCTCGACATGTACTATGGAGATTTGTCTAGGGGGCATGTTATCTCCAAGGTTTATCGGTCCTTTTCTGATACTTCAGAGGATTGGGGAGGAACTATATCGCTTGGCTATTCCACCATAGTTGGAGAGGGTGTGCGACGCCTTCCACATATCCTAGCTAAGGGGATACATGCACGACTTATCTCACATCATCTACCACATCGATCTAGACTTGGATGATGGGGCATCATTTACAGAGGATCTAGTGGAGATTGAGGATCGACATGAGTCAGTCCTTTATGGGTCGTCGATAACTCTGGTGCATGTACGATGGAAACACGGGAACCTCCAAGAGAGCACATGGGAGAAGGAGGCTCAGATTCATGCTCAGTACCCTCTTTTGGTTTTTTCCCTTGTTTTGGCTTTTGAGGATGTAAATCCCTAAGGTAGGGAGAATTTAATGTCCTGGAAATTCTGTATAATTTTTTTAAAATTATATGGAATTATTACGAGACCGCGAAATCTGATGGCGTGCGATTTGGAGGCCTGGAGTGCCCAGAATGATCCGTTGAAGTTTTGTTATGCTTTAATTAGCGTTCCTAAGTGGTTTTCTTGAAAAAATGGAATAACATTTATACGGTTGCCTGTATCATAAATTTGAGGGCACCATTGCATTCAGAATGGCGGTTTTACCCAAGGTGTGACTTATGTTGGGTCAGCGCGAGCCTCCTGTGAGAAAACCCAAAAATGGCATAATCATAAATAAAATAAGTAAATAAATTATTTTATTTTTCAAATGCTTATAACTCAAAAATGGTAACTCATTTTAAAAATTTGAGACCATCGCTGAACTCGTGAGGGTATACTCTCTTTAGGCAGATACTAACGTTGGTCTGTGCGGGCCACTAGTAAAAATTAGTTTTTGGCCGTAAATAAAATAATTAAGTGAAAATTATTTTGTTGTAAAATTCATAACATCAAAATGTTATCTCGGATTGAAAATAAGAGAGTATCGATGGGTTCTTTAGGGCGTGTTCCACTTAGGCAGACCCTAACCTCTACTGACATGGGTCCAAGGTGACTATTAAAATTCTTTCTGAACTTTTTTTGGGTACATTCAATCAATTCATGAGAGGCATTGTATAACTTTTGAACCTGTGATCTTAATCGAAATCTGGGGACACCATTGAACTCACAGCACTGGTATTCACTTAATGAGACCTTCACTTCCACCGTAGTAGGTCCAGAGAAAAAGTTAGTTTTTGGAACATTTTAATTGAATAAATAAAATAACTTTATTAATTTATTTTTATTCTATTCCTCCAACTGAAGATCGGTAAGGTGGGACCTTAGATGTGTCAAGCCAATAAATGGCATGAACTTCTAATTCTAATTAACCACACCATTGGGGAATTAGGAAGGTTCCTAATTAATGGGCATCCATTAATCCCATGAACGTTGCACACCCTTTCCCTCTCCTATTTATATGGAGTTTGGGGAGAGGTGTTTGCAGTGCTTCACCATGAAACGAAGTGCTGACAAAGTGAAGTGATGCCAAACCCTTGGAGGACGGATAAGATTCCAATGGGAGGTGATGAGTGACGTCGTTGGAGGCATGTTGTGGGGGACGACGAATACCAAAATGTCCTCAAACGCGGACTCTCTCCAATGAACTTGAGGTAGGGTGTGATTTTGGTTTATCTTTGTTAATTTTTTTTAACATCAAACCTCTCCCCATGATCTTCTAGCTACCTCTCTAACGCAGAGGGTGTGGGACAAAAAAATATGGCCCGACCTCTCTCTAACCCTTTCAATTATTGTTGCGTTCTTGGTGATGGAGGAGAAGGGTGACTGATTCCGGTGATTGGCACCAGTGGGACTCAGGAGCAGCGGCCGGCACCATGGTTAGCCCTGAAGACGGCAGCAGCGCAACCGTGCTGCTGGAGAAGGGCCACGGTGGAGTAAGGGCAGTGGCCTACATTGGCCAGCCACGCACCAGGGAGGCGGTGGCGCTCTTCCACTCCGCAGGGTGAGCAATAATCACGACCTTGTGCCATAGATGCGAAGGGACGGCAACCGGTAGAGCCAACCACTGGTGGAGGTGTAGTGCGTAGAGGAGGCTTGCCATCTGGCCAGCCACGAGCCAGTGGGCGACCGCACCGCGGCCCGCCCAGCGCTGGCTGGGCCGGGTCGGTCTGACCGGGTTAGACTAGACCTAGACCAGTTTTGACTATTTTCTCTCTTTTGGCCAAATCTTGTGCTACGGGCATACGTTTGATGAACCGTCTACAGTGACAGAAACATTGGATCAAGAAGGTCCTTTTTGTTTACCCAACTTGAGTTTTGAAAAAATGTTGTGTGCGGGCAGGTTGGATTGAACACGAATCCAACCTGGCCCTCGGGACTAAAAGGACAATAACTTACAGACCGGGCGTCCGATCGACGCACCGTCTATTTTGTTGAGATGGCTTTTACATGGGAGTCTTTTAGGATACTTCTTCGTGGGACTTGGTGGCAGTTGGAGTATCTAACTGTAGCTTGAGGAGAGGACCCTCCCAAAATCAAGTGAACTTAGTGCAGGAACCCTGTAGCTGGCTGTAACATGAAAAGGGATCCTATGTGGGTCTGTAATTTGGGATCCTATGTGGGTCTGTGTTTTGGGATTCTTCGTGGGTTTGTTTTTGAGAGTTACACCTGGATCTACTTTAGGAATCTACGTGGGACTACTCTAGGATCCAATGTGGGTCTTCTATACTAGGATCCTTCGTGGGTCTGCTGTACTAGGATCCTTCGTGGGTCTGGTGATTTTGTATCCTATGTTGGTATGATGATTTGGGATCCTACAGGGGTCAACCTCTTAACAGAGTAAGATGATTCAGTAGTAACATCTAATCATCTTTACTATAGTACCTATGTTATACCTGGTGTGAGCAGATTCCTTACCTTCGTAGTGATACCTTTGTGGTATTTTTCTATGTGGCATACCTGTGTTGTACTTACCTTCATGGTGATACCGTTATGGTATTCTTCTGTGTGGTGTACTGGTGTGGTACTTTCCTTCGTGGTGATACCTTTGTGGTATTCTTCTGTGTGGCGTACCTGTGTGGTCCTTACCTTCATGGTCACAAAATTTTGGTATTCATCTGTGTGGCATAAATGTTTGGTATTTATCTTTGTGTTGATACCTCTGTGGTATTATTCTATTTGGCATACCTGTGTGGTACTTACCTTCATGGTGATACCTTTGTGGTATTCTTCTGTGTGGAATACATGTGTGGTACTTTTCTATGTGGTGATACCTTGATGGTATTCTTCTATGTGGAGAACGTGTGTGGTACTTTCCTTCGCTGTGATACCATTGTGGTATTCTTCTATGTGGCATTACCTTTGTGTTACTTACCTTTGTGGTGTTACCTTCATGGTATTCTTTCCTACGTGGAACAGTTGAGATTTGAGCTAATGAGTTAGGCATTGTGTTTCCTCATAAATGAGATATGTAAACTTGATAACATAGGTATACATATGGGCATATACCAAAGTAGGAAAGACTATTGTTATCATGCTTTGTAGTTTATATTTTGTCGATTTTGAGAGACCTTCGGGGGTCTCGGGGTCCCAACTGAGTATTGTTATACTCACCCTTACACGGGCTACGCCAGCACCTTGTTGTGTTTGGTGGGGACGACAGATAACACTGACTAGGGATGAGAGTACCAAGTATGGAGGTAGCTCGAAGGTGGAAATTAGACTAGGGGTACCATAGAGATGGTCATTTCAGAGCTATACTTATACTTCAGGTAGGATCTATGGTGGGAGTTCACAGGAACTGTTCCAGTTTACTTGTACTTTTCAGTTTTCTTATACTTTCCATTTGGGCTTGTATTCTAACCCCTTTTACTTACTATACACACTCTTTTTACTATTCAGATTACTTGTGTTCGTATCTAGATGTGTTCTTGGCCTTGTGTGTTTACAGGATATAAAGGCAATGCCTTCTCGGTTTTAAGGAATATGCCTTTCAGTGCTAGTCGCCATCCCCTGGCCTATGGAAGGCGGGCTTGGGGTAGTCATGACACGGGCCCTAGGGGATGCGTTATAACATTGGTGTGGGTCCCTCAATAATGATACTAAGGCTTCTCTTTATGAAATAGTTTTTTAAATATATTTCACATGCCGAGAAGTAGTGCTGACATTAGTTTAATGAAGAGTGTTACTTGATTTTATTTAGACCAGGTGAGTTTTTCAAAACATTCAGTTTTCATGAAATTCATTGTTTCATGACTATGTTCATGTTTTATGAAGGATTTAGGACACACATACCCAGAAACAAGTTTTGTGAAGTGATAGTTTCATGAATGTTTGGTCTTGTGCTAAAGATATAAGTTTTAGAAGAAAATAAGTTTCATAAAATATGAATTTTACATGAAAATACTTACATGAATATGGTTTCACATAGAAAATTTATATGGAATTTGTTGAATAAAAATATATATTTTTCAATGATTAAAAACATCACCAACATTTACATATATATATCATTTTTTTAAGTTTATAAACAGAGGAATAATTTTTGAAAAGTAGTGACCACAGTGAATTTTCCATAAATTCTTGTAAAGAAGGTGATCCTAGTAGGGAGTGATCATGACTAAACAATTATAAACATAAAATCTAGTGAATCTTACTGTACATAGATATGATTGACACAAATTTAGTGTATACTTGTTAGACTATCCCTTGGTGATTGACCAAGTAAAATTGGTGTGTGTTTTTCTTTTTTTATATATTTGTATTGGGTGTTTTAAAAATTCTGTCAAATAGGTTTAATGAGTTCCTCTCATCATGGGGACAATATCTATTTGATACATAGAAATATTTGACACCCTGTTTTAAACCTTCCCTCTCATGGCATCTCAGGATGTAATATACTTAATAACCACTTTCATGTTAAATCCAACAATCCAAACATTTCATAACAGATAATTTCCACATTTCCACCAACATAATTTAATATTAATTCTAAAAAAATAGCTTCAATGGACTGACCCTCTATAATCCAATATAAAATTAAAAATTATTCAAAATGAATTATAATCTATTTAAACATATTTTAAAATAAAATTTTTATATTTTTAATATATAATCTAATTTATATGGTTAAATCTAAGACAATAACATTCTAATTTAGGAAACTCACTATCAAACCCATGTAATCATAACTAAATAAATCTCAAGAAACCATCACTAGGCATAGAAGAGTCATGAATATACGTTGGAAAAATACAACTCAACCAATAAAATAATTATACAATAAAACCAATACCTATTTAAAAAACATTCACAAAAAAAATAAAAAACAATATCCTTATTTGAAATTTATGTGTCTAATGGATCATTTAGTTACACTAAGGGGGTGAATCTGTTGTAAAATTTTATCAAAATTCTTTTTCTCTTTAACCTTTACCCCTTTTTCAACTCAAAACATGGTCACCTATTAGGATGAGTAGTTCCTCTAGATACACAGTCGCATTTTTACAACAAGTAATACTAAAATAAAATTAAACAAAACACGTGTTATTTTTATAATGTTTGGAAATAATGTCCTACCCCTTACTATTACTAATTATTCCCCCCGGTTATGTATTCTTCACCATATACAACTGGGTGCAACCTGGGAATGTCTCATTCTGATCAACACAGAATACCATTGTGTTCCCACTCTAGTGTCCCATATTAATTTACAAGATCCTTCTTAAACAGTAACACACATCCTCTCCAGTGTTTGGTTATATTCCATAATCACAAAATCCTTAAAATTTGATCCAATTAAAGGAATACCTTTTTTGTCTTTTGGTTTCCTGTGTACCACCTCCAGATGTAATATTCCTATAACAAAAAATTAGATCACCCAATCTGCTTATGTAATCCTTCAAAAACATTGGTAAGAAATGAACATTATCAAGTCTTCCTCATCTTTCACACTATCAAGTAATCACATGGTATGAATCACATAATTTAACTAAAAACTCGGGTATGTAAATCATCCCTAGTTTTGGAAAACTTCATAGATTATTCTTCAACATCCGAATACTCTAATATGAAATATTATATATGAAAAAATCAATTCAACTTCACAAAAACTTAATACATGTTATATTAATTTCATAGTCTTCTCAATTATTCTTCATTATAATTTATACATATAAAATTACATAAATTATTCGTATTGTTTTTCATTATAAAGATTCAGTGAATGTATAAAATCTCTCTCTCTTCCTCAAGATTAACTATTTCCCATGAAAAACTTTATATGGAAGTACAAGAATGAAGTATCTTACATTTTATTCACACTTTATTCTGAATTATTGTTGATAAAGACTCAATATTTTGGCATTACATTCATGATTCTATAAATCATTGCACGATTCTCTCTTATTTTCATAATAGAGTGTATAACTATAGCTTATTCTTTTTCAAGTAGTTACATTATGTGAATATCCTTCTACCTCAAATGGAACTTACCATTTATAAAAAATCATAAAGGAATAATTTCTACTTTCATGATAGGTGTATTTCAGGACCTTTATCAATCTGTATAGAGATACAATACAATAAATCGCAGCAAAGAAGAGCATCACATGGAACCTCTCCTGTGAAAACAAAGCTTTTTTATTCTCTGTATAATTATATCTACTCTAAATTTTCATTCTTCCACTCAATTATTTTTTATATCAAATCATAAAATTGATAGATTAAGGGGTATTTATAAACTAATTCCACCAATATACTCCAAAAATTCATCCATACTACACGCACTGACTTACTACACTTATATGAACTGACTTATCTTTGTACGTGACAACAAAAAAACCATCATCATATCACAAAATGTATCTTCCTTAAAAATCGTTCATGTGATTGTCCCTTAAAATAAGGTTAGCTCTATCACTTGGTATCTTAAATTACATAGTCATAAACTAGTAACATCAATGCTTTCTTTTCTATGTTGAGATGACAGACCATCCCGTGAAATGACTTATTAGAAAACTTCTACAAAATTTCAAAGTATTGATTACAGATTCACTATTGTAGAATATATTAATCTTCCCATACAGATAAACACTCCTCATGTGGTTTTGATCTAAAAAACCAAGAGGCTCAAACCATATCTACTTAAAAGAATAATATTACATGAGATAAAAATGATGCGTCATCATTTACTCAACCTCATGATGTTGTTTAAACTAGTGTATAATTCTCACAACATTTCATGGAATATGACATCCCTATAGTGATTTTGGCAGGATCAAAATTGTTTTTTGGCATGAAGAACATACATTTAGAACCCCTAGGTGGTTTTAGGATTAACATAACACATGATTACCCTAAACAAAAATTTCAACAAATGCTTGTATAATTTCTTTGGATGAATAGAGTACCGCAAAGTTTGAATCCCATGTTGATTTGGTTAATGTTTTGGATCCATTTAGTAAACCACATGTATCCCCATACCTCTCAACTATGACACATGAGTTGGCTCTGTAAACACTCACAGACACTTACATGGTTTTTTTCACCATTCATTCACCATTCACTACTAGGAATTGATGATATAGCCACACTTATATAGCCACGGTTTAAAAAAACCATGGCTATAGGTTAAGGTAACGCCATTGGTCATAAAATACCCATGGATTTACCCCTGTTCTTCTTATAAATTTGCAATCCCCACCGCCTTCCTCTCGTGCTCTCGTGATCCCCACCCTATTTCTGCCCTATTCCCGCTCGCGATCCCCACCTCCTTCCCTTTCTTCACTACTACCTTCGACCCTCCTCGTCTGGCGCTATTACCCAAAACTTCTATCATTCTACTCCGAAGATGTGGCCACCCACCTTGGGATGATTCTCCTCTGATAATGCGATCACCCCACCTCCCCGCCTGCGTTCCTCTTCCGCTTTCAACGCTTCGCCGTAGACAGCCCACCTCCCCACCGACGTGGCTCTGATGTGGCCTCCCCACCTCCCTGCTGATGTAGTTCCAAAGTTGTGGTGTGAGTTCATCCAAATCCTAAGGTACTCATATGGTCATATTTTTCTGGGTTCTCGTTACAAGCTAGGCTCTATTCCATATTGCGGGCTTCCTTAGACCAAATTGAGGCCGGATTAGCTCTCACTTGGACCCGATTGTAGCATGTTTGAACTCAGCTCAAATGATAGTGCTTTCGTAACTTTATAATTAATGCAACACATATTTATGCTTCAACTCATATGAATCAAATAATCACCATTAAATATTGACACCAAATACAATATCATTATCAAATATTTTGAACACTGGGCTGGGAGTTTACACTTGGGAACACACCTTTTTTGACCATTAATCCTTGTTTGGTTTGACCACTATGAGAAAATCACATTTTTATCACTTTCACCTCGTAAGGCATTGTTTTAATGATTTTTTATATACATGGTGTTTTTTTGTTTTTTTTTATTATATTGTGTGTGTTAATGAACTCTTGGAACCAGGTTTAAGTATATATGCATGTTTATATAGATATACCCCCTCTTATTGTCTATATATCTGGATGACCAGGTACCTATGGTGAAACCCAACATTACTTAGGTTTGGTATTCTATTTACCCCAAGGTTCATGCTGAATTTTTAGTATAGAATACCCTTTTTTATATTTCCTTCCCATGGGAGAAACCACCTCCCACATTAGTGTCTTCTAACCCTTGAAATTTATACCAACCTCTTCAAATTAGGATGTGTTCCTAAGATGTTGTTGAGACCTGACCCAGTGATTCTTGGGTGATTGCGTCATAGTTGTTAAAAAGTAGTATCAAAGCCAACACTTTTGGGCTCTTGGTTTTGTAACTCAAGATTATCTAGGAGGAAAATGACATTTAACATTAATTTGTTATATAGTATGCCACCGATATGGCCACTACTTGCCGATAAGGACAGATTAGATGAACATGGTCCACCCAGTCCATCTATAGTGGACCCTTACATTTTCACATGTTTTACATGATTTCCCTAGGCCTTCAAAGTGGACTAGAAGAAAATTTAAACCTAATCAATAGTATAAAATGAAATTTCCTTCACTTTAGAGATGATAATATACTCATTTTGAAAAAAAAGTAGGTTCGCTATACCCAAGGGATTCATACATAATTTATTGATCTCAAAAGGTGTGGGGGTGACTGGGTGCGGGGGGGGGGGGGGACTTGTGCAGGGGCTAGGGGGGACTGGTGCTGGGGGGAGGGGGGCTGTGGGGGGGGTACTGGTGCAAAGGGGGTGGGTGTTGGGGGGGCTAGAATAAAAGAATGAAAATTCTATACTTTATAAAATTGATAAACCTATATAAACGAAGAATAAAGGTGAATTCTAGAAGAAGAACATGATAAAAAATGAGGTTTCAATCTAGAAAATTAATAAGGATATAGGAATGAAGAGTTTTATGTATTTTATACATTCAAGGAATGGATTTTCTAGGTTAAGAACAATGTCTAATCCCTACTTCTTACTTTTAAGTGATGTTGGAGGTTTACTTTATTTTCATATTTTGGTGATTTTTTATTATTGAATATGCAATTGAAGATGATGTTTGAAAAATAAAGAGCTTTATTAATGATCATGATATTTAGTACTGGGATGTATATATCAATTTGAATATTTTTTGTTCATTGTTGGTTATGGATTCATGTATCATTTATCATGTACATTTGACACACTGATCACATATATATAAGAAGTTGTTATATCTCATTTCTTTTCCCACTATTTTCTTGTAGGTGGTTTTTTAGGATAAGACCGGTTCTATCCACCACCATCGTAGACAATGAGTTCAAGATTTGGGTGAGGTTAATTCTATTTTTATTCTTTGGCCCAATTTTAATTAGGGCTTTTTTTATTTTTGGGTTCCTTATATTTTTTGTTGTGTGTTTTGGATTTCATTGAGGTGGATTAGAGTCACCGTTGACAAAGGCTTACATGTGTATGCATAGGTAGGCATAATAATATATAAGTTCCCCCTTTATATGTATTCACTCATGGTAGTATTAATATATTTATTGGGGCTAGCTGTGCTTATATATAGATATGAAAAATGCGTATGCGTGTAAGCGTAAAGAGGTATATGCAAGAATAAACATATACTTAAGGACCCCCTTGTGAATATATGGCCACGAAAATATCTACATAGGGGCTAGGTGTCCTTATATATATGTTAACTTGCATATGCATGCAAGAAGAAAAAAGGAAGATTCAAGTTTTCCTCATCAAAAGCAAACGCGCCTTGAGGTTGAGGTAGGGTCCCTCTCCTAGCCTATTTAATTCAAGAATGTTTTAAATTGCATTTAGTTTCCTTTATAATTTTGCATGTTTATATTAAATTGAAATTCTTGAATAAGTGTTAGTTAAGATAATTGTTTCGTTTGACAAATAAGTCATGGTTTTGTAATAAAACCCCTACAACGGAGGTGCGCTGTCTGCGAAAACTCACAGTGGTATACCTTGCTTAACATTATTGCATTGATGTTTTCCTTATACTTGATGTCATTGTTAGTCATAAAGCACACATCATACTAGATCCTTTTTATATCCCTATAGCGGGTTTCCCTCTTTTTATTAAAACGGTTGTTTGAACCAAGTCACTCTTTAAGTGCTGCTAGACTTTTAAGATGGGTCCCATGTTGTGTGACGATGTAACATGGCATGTGATATTTAAATCCATCCAAAAGCCCAGTTCCACAGCCCATCGGTCCCACAGTACCAGTAATGTCAGATTACATTTCATGTAACCTGTGATTTTCCTGATCCCATGAGGTATTCCTCTAGGTATTCCTACACATTGCAAGATCTCCAAACCTCACCGAATTAGGTATATTGGTTCATCCAATCCTCTAGTCATCACATATTAGCATTCATTTCTTTAAATATTCTGAGAAAACATCCTCTCATGCCATCCAAATCATCCTATTTGAAACTAAGTGGAAGATGTTTCCCCACGGATGTCGCTGGACTAGGCCAACACGCTGCGATCACGCCCCGGTCACGCCGCGGTCGCACTGCGGTCGCGCCGGGGCCACGCCGCGGTCGCGCCGCGGCCACGCCGCGGTCCTGCCGTGGTGACACCGCGGTCACGCCGCGGTCACACCGCGGTCACGCCGCTGTCACGCCGCCGTCACGCCACAGTCACGCCGCGGTCACACCGCAGTCACACCGCGGTCACGCCGTGATTTGGACCTGCTCTAGAATGAAACCCTGCGGTGGTTCACGGTGATATTATTCCACGAGTCTTGTGATCAATGTTGAGACTGACTAATCACAATTTCTACTGGTGGGGAGATGACCAAAATGTTGCCCTGCCTCCTCTCGTTCCATTTGCTCATGGCCAAAAGATGCTTCCCCATGGATGTCACTGGACTGGGCCAACACGCCATGGTCACGCCGCGGTCATGTCGCGGCCACGTTGCGGTCATGCCGCGGTCACGCCATGATTTGGCCCTACTCCAGCCACATCCAGCCCACACCAGCCCCCTTCCACCATCATTTCAGCCCACTACCACCAGTATTCCATCCCGCAACAGCCCCCCTTCCACCTTCGAATCAGCCTGTACCATCCCCCAGCACCTGCAACCAGCCCCCTTCCACCATCATTCCATCCCCCGTCCACCTGCATTTGTGCCTGCACCAGCCCCCAGCCACCTGCAATCCAGCCCGTACCATTTATGTCATTCCCTTTGGATTAAATAATGATGACACTACATAACAACACTCCACACATTATATCATTAATACCTTATTAGAAAAGAATAGATGAATTATTTTATTAATGACATGGTTATCAAATTTTAATAAAGATGTGATTATTTCAATGATCTTTAAACAATATTTAACATGTTACAGTAGCACAACCTAAACATGAATCTGGTAAAATGTGTTTTCAGGGTAACGCTAGGGAAATTCAATAGATTTGTGGTGTGATACCATGAAATTGAGTTTGAATATAAAAAAAACAAGTTCAGTTTTATCAATTTCACTCCCTCGGATTCTTAAAGAATTTATGGGGCTCTAGGGGAACCTTTCTTACATTTATAACTTCATAGCTAACCTGGATGACATGTCTCTACAATGCTGTGAGATTTTGTTTGGAAGGGGGAGTAATAAAGGGGGGGTATTGTTTTTTAGAAAACGGATCTGCTGTGCAGATACAGGGGCAGCGGCCATCAACCTCATGGAGCGACCACGGGGAGTCATTTCTTGTAGTGGAGGAAGAAATAAAATGAAAACGATCGTTGATGAACATGACCTCTTCTTGAGGCATCTTCCTTTGGATTTCACTAAAGAAACACAAGGTTGGATTTGTATCCAATATACGGATTCTAGGATTTGGTTAGGGATGTTGGTTGGTGATTTGGGTAGAAATTCTTTAATCCAAATGGTTTTAAAGGTGTAAATTAGTGGGGTGATTGAGTGCCCATTTATAGTTGATGAGGGGTGAAATTATTATAAATACTCAAAAGTATTTACTATTTGGAGGTAAATGTTTCATCAAGTGAAACCAAATATGATAATTTATGTTTTTTAGGGTTATACAGTCTATGAAAACCTCAAATACATAATGAAAAAATGTTATTAAATTTTTATTCATTGTCTTCTATGTATATCTATTATTACCATTTTGATTTTTAACTACAATAGCTAGTTTTAAAATAAAAAGGGGTCAGGAATACAAGGGGTTGTTACATAAGTGAGTGTGCAACACACCACATCTATCTTTATCCACAATTGGAGCATAATAATCAGGGGCCGTGAAAGACCACATCATATCAAGATCAAGTATGGCCTTTTTTTCCAGTGTATCAACAACCAGACTGGCCTCCCAATACACATGAGAAAAAACCATATGTATTTGATTGGTTTGGATGAGGTATTCAACCCAATGAGGTAGTACACGCCAAGGCACATTAGGCATTCTAGTACATAGTGCATGTACTGCAATCCTTGAGTCAGATTCAATCCAAATCCATTTCCAGTTAAATTGGACAGCATAACTTATCGCATGAATCATAGCCCATAGATCAGCTTCAAAAGTGGTGCCAGGACAAAGGTAGTGATAAAAGAAACCCTTAACGAACCCATGAAAAGTGTTGAAAACTCCTCCGCATCCAGATGGACCCGGCACACCTGACGAAGCTCCATCAACATTCACATTGAGGCACAGTGTAATCAGTGGTATCTATATGATATACTTAATAATCCAAGGTCTGTGTGGTCATACCGAAACTCCAAGAAACCTAAGAGTTTGCAGGTCATAAATTGTGTCAGACATATCACCATCCTGGACCACTAACGCAGCGTACATGTATCTGTGGATGAAGATTATTCCCTTCCGGACAGCATCATGCGCGCCATCAAATAGAGCCATGATCCTCGAATCCCACAAGGACACAATTACAGCCACAATAGCAGTAGTGAGGAGGTTTCCCAACTGCACACTACAGTGCATATGCAGCAGACAGGGCATCAGATCCATACGCAGAATGCCAGAGTCCACCGCAATCCCAAATATCATTCCCAGATAACTCCAGAGTTGTTGGGCATGGTCGCCCTCCATAAACACATGTTGTGTGGTGTCTTCTACATCCCTACGTAAGGCACACCTGGAGGCCATCTGAAATCCAACTCACATCAAATTTTCAGAGGTAGGAAGTCTATTTTTTCAGATTATTCAATGAAGGAGAAACCAGGATGGCCAAAGGAATGGAGCCTTGAACTTCATAATCCAAATTGGGGAATGGTCAGTACCGCCACATGAAATCATGTAAAAATATTTGGGGTCAAAAATCCCAATCCTTCTATAAAGCTAGATCAGTTTTTCACAATACATAAATCCATAATTATTAACTTGAGACAACACATAGTCAGAAATATTAAAATCTTGTGAAATCTGTTATGAGAGAAATCCCAAGATGGACAATGAAGCAACTTCAGATGGGACATTCATAGAATGCAAGGGATGATCCTTCCAGATTGTTTTCTAGTAACTATGAGTGGAGTCTCTACTGACCAACCATTTAGTATCCTGTATTATCATTTCATAGGCCTTCTTAAGGGAAGCCCATACCGAGGATTCAAGGTAGTATTTATATCCATTCTGTAGTCATTTTGTGAACCTTCTCGACAGAATCTCATCATCAACATCATTTGAGATCATCCTCCAAGTAAATTTTCCAATCAGACTATCATTAATGGTACGAAGATCCTTGACCCCTAATCCTCCCATTTCCACATGTTTTATGCATTCCTTACACTTCACTGTGACCAAATTCCTTTCAAAGATTGATCATGTCCATATAAAGTTTCTCACCAGGATTTGATGTTCCTTAATATGACCTCATGTCCATTTGTATCAAGTTATAGGGAAAGGATCCCCTCATCACCCCAAGATATTGAATGGGAAATGATCCCCTCTTCACCCCAAGGTATCAAGTGATCCTGTTCTTTTTTCCAATAGTAATTCCATTGCCAAAAACAATTGAAGATTTGTCCCAGATTATGGCATGTCCAGCCACATCTTCATAGTCAGTGAAAAGAGCCTTTATATATGATATGGTTCTCTTTGAAGCCTACCCTAGTAATACAATGTCATCAGCATAGAGAAGATGGGGTGGGGTATGATCACTAAACCCAGCTCTATTCCTCTTATAAATACCCAGATGAGCAAGCTCATTGATGCATCGGCTTATGTAATCCTCTCCAATTGAAAACAGTATACCCCAAAAGGGTTCACCTTTTCGTACACCCCATGAGCAAGAGAAGAACCCTCTCGGTGCACTGTTCACAAGAATTGACATCTGTGAGGATCCAAGAATATTGTTAACCAGGTTCATAAATCTATTCGAGAACCCATGCCGATGAAGTATCTCAATGAGAGAACTCAATTTATGGGTATCAAAAGCCTTAGAGATGTCAATATTAAGAGAAAGGTTCCCTTCCTTTGACTTCCTTCTCATGAGGTTAACACTCTCAGAGGCCATGAAAAGGCATTGTTGTATGTTCCTTCTCAGATTTAGTAGGCATATTAATTTTATCTGAAGTCTGAGAAATACCAATAGTATGATTGAAAAAACAGGGAGGAGATGTACCTGAAATATTTGTAGCTAGGTTTTCATGTGAAGTACCTAAATGTTTTTCCAGCTTTTTTCTAGAACCTGGGGGAATCTGTGGTGTGTCCACCAGTTTCGGTTGCTCTTGATAAGATGAAAATATACACCTCTAATTCTTGACCAATTCAATAGGAAGATTTGGGTTGGGATCTTTCTAATCTTGCAAACCCAAGGAAACCAAATTTTGATTTGGGTAACTGTACAGAGCAGTCTTTGAAACACCCAGAACATCAGGTGCCATGGCTATCTCCTTGGGAGATGCACTGTCCTAACCGAGTGGGGGTTAAGGGGTTTGTTCAGAGCTAAAGGTATTCTCCACATAAGTTTCACTACTCAAGTGCAAACCCCCGAGAGGGTTTCATTTGTTCTACTTAGAATCATTATTCAAAATCGTCTTGGTCTGGTCATCTTGTCTGTCAAGTAGTGTGCCAACCTATTTTGATTCAAAACCCAAAGAAGAAGAAGGGTATGACGATTGACCATTTTCAATCTTCATACCATTAAAAAGATCGTTACAAATGTGATGTGATCTATTACCTTTAGAGGGGTCCAAAAGAGTATCCCCTGTAGCTAAAACTGCCAAGGCAGGGTTTGTCGTAATATACAGGTCTCTAGGCAGTGATGATACTGTATGATCACATGCATTCAAAGCTGATTTAATATCCCTATCTGGACCCAAAGGTGGGTTTTAGTGGCCTTGCATGCTGTGTGAATTGGTAAACGTGATCTAAGAAAAGAGTAAGCGTAAAGAAATCCAAGAGAATAGCCTAAAGCCACTGAGAAAACTAGTAAACCCATCATCTCCATCACCACTAAACCCCAACCTCCCAGATTTCAATCAACAGCCAACCCCTAGTGGAAATGGAAATAGTAGTAGACCTCTTGACACCAGAAGCACTCCCAACCAAGAAGAAACCTACTATAACCCAATAACACGGTCCAATAGCACATGTACTAGAGAAAAAACCAATAAAAATCAGAGTTTTAGCAGTAACCCACTCAACAATAATAGTACCAACACCTATAAGCCAACAACAATGTCCATCCACTAGGAATGTAATCAAATTTACATCCCGATCCACCAGCACCAACCCATGCCACTCCTGCAACACACCCCATCAAAGAGGAATTCTGTACCACACAAAAAAACCAGCCAAAAATACATTTACCAACTCACAGTCAACAATAGCACCCAATCTCTGTTAACAAACCAGTCCGTGGAAACAGAACCTCCAGCACCTCTAAGCCAACACCATCCATAACTTTAGCCTCTGCACCCATCCATCACCAAACATAAATCTTGATGTTTCAATCTTGAAGCTCACTGAACTACTCAACAACATCTCTCAGTATCTGTAGCACCAAAAATAATCACCCAATATTTTTGGAAATCTCCCAGCATCCACACAACCTCCTAGAAACCGCGACATCACCCAAAACCCACCTACACCAGCATCAGGACCCAAAAATAGTAAAAAAATATATAATATGGACACTCTACACAAGCATCCACTATTATAGAGTAATATATCATAAATAACTAAAGCTCCCACCAGGGGGGTTCTATCCAGGGGGTTCAGTAGGGGGGCTACTGTCCGGGGGGGCTTCTGTCTGGGGGGGATGCTATCTAGGGGCTCCAGAAGTGGGGTGGGTGGTGGGGGGGATGTCCAGGGGGTCCAGTGGAATCTGTTCATGGGGGGGGGGGCTACAGGGGGGTCTAGTTATTCTTGCATCACATCAAACATAGGGTTAAATTCTATAATAACCTTCCCCCAGCCTATATGAGAGGATATGGTAACTAACAGGGAAGAATCAATTGATTCTTGGTCATTAGAATCATCCATCCTCCAATTAGAATACATGATCATAATGTGTTATTCTTCTTAAAAAGGCTTTTAACCATGTTCCAAGGGGTGAGGGGGCAAGGGGAAGGGGGTGTGATGGGTTCTTTTGAAAGGGGAAGGGGTCGCGTGCAGGGGATTTGCTGAGGGGGGGTGGTGTGCAGTGGGTTGGGGGGTGTTGTGGGTATGTGTAGGGGGAAGGGGGGAAGTGCAGTGGGCTGGGAGGATGTGCAGTGGGCAGGGTGTGTGTGCAGGGGGGGTAGAGGGTAGGGTGTGTGCAGTGGGATGGGGGGTGCAGTGGGTGTGTGCAGGGGGGGCAGGGGGCAGGGGTAGGGGCAGGGTGAGGGGGTAGGGGGAGAAGTGCAGTGGGATGGGGGGAGTGCAGGGGTTTTCTTATGATGAGGTTGGTTCTATCCACCACCATCGATGACAGTGATTTCAACATTGGATTTGGGTAAGATTTATTTATTTTTTATTCTTTTTCCAAATTTTATTTATGAATTTTGTGATTTTTAGGTTCTTTATATTTTTATAGTGCTTTATGGATCTAGTTGAGGTGGATTCGAGTTTCCATTGATGAAGGCTTACATGTGTTGCATAGGTAGGCATATAAATATATAAGTTCCCCCTTTATATATATACACTCATGGCAGTATGAATATATATATTAGGGATAGGTGTGCATATATATAGATAAGAAAAATGAATACATGTGTAAGTGTAAAGGGGTATATGAAAGTATAAACATATATCTATGGATCCTCTTGTGCATATTTGGCAATGAAAATATGTACATAGGGGCTAGGTGTCCTTATATTTATGTGAAGTTGCATATGTGTGCAAGCGGAAAAAAAGGAAGATTCGAGTTGTCGTTAAAAGCAGCGCCTTGAGGTTGAGGTAAGTTTCCTTTGACTAACCCTTTAATTTGAATTCCATAATTGCTCTAGTATTTTAAAAACTTTTTTTCATTATTATATAATGTGTATATGCTATTCAAATTGGTTGTGTCTCTTTATAATGACATTTTCACTTGTTTTACATGATTTCCCTAAGCCTTTAACGTGGACTAGTAGAAAGTTTCAGCCAACTCAATAGTAGAAAATGAAATTACCTTCACTTTAGAGATGATAGTGTCCTCATTTTGAGAAACCATCAATCGAGCATTCTCATAAAAATCTAAAACTTAAAGAAAATCTCTGTTTTCATTTCATCAAACACAAAAAACCCGACTTTGAAAACTTGATAATTTCTTCAGTAACATCATTGTGAAACACTTGACCCAGAAAGAGACAGAATTTAACCTATTAAAATAAATACACCTATGAATGATTCACGGTGTGACCAGGGGATTTACACCATGAATCCCTACCCTTGGGAATTTCATGGCTTGAACTGAAGTTCACAGCCTAAAATGTTCTACATAGGGGGGGTTCACCCCTCAACTAAACATAATGGTTCTCCTAACCATATGAATTTTCAACTGAGAATGATCTTCCAATGGTCTATCGACCTGGTAATTGGATTTTGAAAAATGATCTCAATGTGGTTTTCAGCTCACTACATCCAACCCCATGAAAAACACTAGTCTGTTCTCCTCTAGATGAATTTTCCTGAAATTTCTTGGTTTCACCCGCTGGTGTGCTATAGCATCTCTCAATCAATATTAGATGATTCCCTAAGGTCATATTAAACCCAATATCCATAGATGTATTGATCACAATCTTGAAGCATATCCTCCAATATATGTATCATATACTCTTAGTGTCTGTCTATATATTGATGGTACATTGTGCTCAATATTAGATGATTCGCTAAGGTCATATTAAAAACATTCCAAAAATCATGGAATAATATGTTTATCTCTCTCTGATATAATTTTTGAGGGAACTCCATGATATTATTAGTCTTCACAGATATAAAACATTCCTATATTTTCTTCTAGGTCCATGGCCACCAAAACAGACACCTGAATTCATCACCCATATTTGTCTCTCTAGGATTCAGAAACCACAGAGGTATGACAGTCTCCCATAAACTATTCACCAAATGATTCAAGGACTATAACTCTCATAAAATTGTAACACATCATCATCAAACATTGAACACTCAAGTGTCAGATTACCACTTTATAGTTGTTCCCGCATAACATTAAACACAGGGTTAAATTCTATACAATCCTTCCCCCAGTGTTTATGAGATGATATGGTAACTAACGGGGAAAAATAAATTGATTCATGGTCATTAGAATCATCCATCCTCCAATTAGCGTACATGATCATAATTTTCTATTGTTATTCAAAAGCATTTTGACCAGGTTCCAATGGGGGAGGGGGAAAGGGGCAGGGGGTGTGCTGGGTTCTTTTTCAAGGGGAAGGGGTAGGGTGAAGGGAGGGTGTGCTGAGGGGGGTGGTGTGCAGTGGGTATGTGCAGGGGGCAGGGGGGAAGTGTAGTGGGCTAGGGGGGAGTGCAGTGGGCAGGGTGTGTGTGGGGGGGGAGGGTGTGTGCAGTGGGCTGGGGGGGTGTAGTGGGTGTGTGCAGGGGGCCAGGGGCAGGGGTAGGGGGCAGGGTGAGGGGGCAGGGGGGAGTGCAGTGGACTGGGGGAAGTGCATGGGGACAGGGGATGGGGGTAGGGGTTGTGCAGGGGACGGGGTCAGGGGGTAGGGGTGGTTTGCTGGGGGCAGGGGGAGCGAGGCAGGGGGCAAGGGGGTGTGCAGTGGGCTGGGGGGAAGTGCAGTGTGCAGGGGGGATAGGGTGAGGGGGTAGGGGTGGTTTTCTAGGGGTAGGGGGAGGGGATGGGGGAGGGGGTGTGCAGTGGACTGGGGGCAGTGTAGTGGGAAGGGGGTGTGTTGGGGAGGGGGGGGGAGGGGGAGGGGCAGGGGGTGTGTTGGGGGGCATGGGGGAAGTGTAGTGGGCTGGGGGGAAGTGCAGTGGGAAGGGTGTGTGTGCAGGGGGTGCAGGGGGTTGGGGGGAAGTGCAGTGGGAAGGGGGGCAGGGGGGTGTGCAGTGGGCTGGGGGGAAGTGCAGTGGGCAGTGGGGGTGTGCAGTGGGTTGGGGGGGAAGTGTAGTGGGCAGGGGGGAAGTGCAGGGGGCAGGGGAAGGGGGCTATTTTTTAATGGAATGGGAGGACATATAGCCATGGTTTTAAACTGTGGCTATAGGGATATAGCCATGGGTTAAAGCTGTGGAGAAAGGCCTATAGCCACAGTTTACAACCGTGGTTATATATATTGCCTGATTTAGGATTCTGACATAGTTTGAAAACCGTGACTATAGGGTGTTTCCACGGTTCAAACAGTGGCTGTAGGGCTATATCCACAGTTTCAAACCATGGCTATAGGTTTTTCCCTATAGCCACTCCAATACCAACCGCGGTTTATGAAATAGTGGCTATAACCTATAGCCACGGTTTTTCGGCCTATAGCCACGGTACCAAACCGTGGCTATAGCCTTATTTTGTAGTAGTGGTTCACTTTATATTCTCTCCCTTCCTCAATCATGAAATGTGTCTGTCTCACCCAACACATGCACTCCATTATGCTCCTCATTTATGGCCTCCTGGGAAAGATAGCTTCAATATTTTCTAGGCACCCATGTTTCATGATTGTTCATATGGCAGGTATTCATTGGTCAAATTTTTGAATACACATAGTAAAATGACTTCTTCAAAATCCATTAGGATAATGATGAAAAATAATCCCTGCCATTTTAACATCTCAAAACAAAATCACTACCACAAACGAGTGTAAGGGAAGCATTGACCATTATCAGTGCTAAGCAGAAAGCACTGATAAATGGGTGATCCTTTATCAGTGCTAACTAAAAGTGATGATAAATGTATACTTTATCACCATTAAACCAAGCAATGATAAAGGTGTACCCTTTATCAGCACTTTTTAGTGCTGATAAAGTGTACATTTATTAGTGCTATTATTATCACTGAAAACAAATTTTATTACTTATTTATATAAAATTATTATATTTATATTAAAAAATAATATTTATTTGAATACACTAAATAAAAAACAAATGTTTATATTTAATATATATTTTTTAATAATTCAAAAATATATATATAATGTTTTTTAAAGTATTTCTAAGATTATAATTAAATATATATATATATATATATATAACTATATATTTATAATATTGTAATAAATTACATTAAATAATAAATATATTTGTTACATTTATTATATTTATTATAGATTTATTAGATTTAATAAATTAATTCATTATATTTATTATATTTGTTATATTTCATATATTTATTTTATTTATAAATATATAATATATTTTACTTTATATGTTAATAATTAAAAATAACTGATAAAATAACTGTTTATCAACACTATAATTTTAGCACTGATAAATATGTGTTTTATTAGTGCTTTTTGAGTGCTGATAAAGATATTCCTTTATCAATGCTAAAAACGTTCTTATAAAACACCTACTTATCAACGCTAAAATTTTAGCACTGATAAATAGGTCCTTTATCAGTTCTTTTTTAGTGCTCATAAAGAATATCTTTATCAGCCCAAAAAAAGCATTGATAAAGGTTCCAACAGTTTTTATAAAATAACTCTATCAGGCCCCTCCTCCGTCACACCCATTGATTCCTTCATGGAAGCCGAACCCTACATCGTGACCCCTCCTCCTCCTCCTTCTCCTCCTTCACTACCACCGCTACCTTTTCTTCCTCCTCTGTTGTGACCATCCTCCACCTCCATCAATGTTTCCTTATCCTCCTCCTCCATCGTGATCCCTCCTCAACCGCGACCCTGCTTCTCCTCCTCCTCTATCGGCGATGCCTCCTCCTCCTCCTCTAGCCGCCAATCATCCCCCTCTGCTGCAGCCTCCTCCTCATGTGTTTAGAAAATGGATGATGTATTTGGATAAAGCCTAGATGACCATAGGATATGGCGGCTAAGCATTATTATGGAGTCAACCCCACTTTGAGGTTGGTGGTTTCAAACCATTAACAATATTTTATGTATTATTTCATGCATTTTATGATATGTAGTCTTTCCACCCTTGTGTTGTTGGTATTAAGTCAAATCAAATTGTTTTCCTTGACCATATGTATTGGTAAAAAAATCTAAGGAAATTATTGACCCTATGAGTATTATGCCTTAATTCCAAGACCATCAGGGGTTGTTGGAATAAATTAAAATACATTGAACATTACATTCAATAGCCCTTGGGGGATTCCCTTGTGTTATACTATGATTCCTATGATCGTGGTTAAGTGTATTATTTCCACCCAAGATATGGGATAAGTGTATAATTGAGATATACCATTTTGAGTTTTTAGTAGGATGTTTTTAATTAACCACCTGTGAGTAGATATGTTCTTTTTGGGCTATCGTATATCCTTAAATTTAATTTAGAGTGATTCGATGCACAATATTTTCCATGTTTGAAAATTAAATTAATGGTAATTATGTTCTATATAACTAAAAGGTATTCCTCTTTGGAATAAAATAACATAGAGGGAACAAAATAGGTTCCCTTAGCCTCCCTTGAATAAGAGATGTGTGAATTATGTGAGGTTAGTG
Organism: Viscum album; assembly: GCA_963277665.1. Taxonomy (NCBI): domain Eukaryota; kingdom Viridiplantae; phylum Streptophyta; class Magnoliopsida; order Santalales; family Viscaceae; genus Viscum; species Viscum album. The sequence continues at coordinate 122,010,035 of OY728138.1, read as the reverse complement.
TGAGCCACGTCCCAAATGGAACTTAGTATTTCCTCGTAGAATTTTTGACTTGTGTGACTAACTTATGGTGTGATTGTTCCTCCCCCTTACGACCTATAATATCTGAGCGGTTTGTAGCCTAGTTTTGGATTTGGATATGGGTTCGGCATGTGTGGATCAACTAGTGATAATCTTTGAGTGATTCATATGTTAGGAAAACCTGGTTATGGTTTATTTAGTATTTTCTATGATGTTTATTATGAAAATATATGGCGTTTATATACTATAGAACACTATTCCCATTGGTAATTATAATTTTATGTGGTGGAAGTGCTGCCCATTCATTAATATCTTTGTTTTTGGTGTGGGAGGACCTGCATAATCACTTAGACATGGCTTATGGACAAGTATGATATAAGAATTTATGTTGAGGATTCTTAAATAATGGGATGATATACTTGATGTGATATTGTTATGTGTTTTATCAGTTTCATTTCCCACTTACCATAAAATAATTTTATCTGATATGCTAGACCAATTATGAAATATTCAAATGGTTTGAGATGCACCACCCAATAATATTGATATCATAAAGGAATTAATTTGAGGGATGATATACCTATTATATGGTGATCCCATTACTAGGTAAATTATACCTTAGAGTAGTGAAATAATTCCCACTACTTCTCCTCCATTGTCGATGCATTTTCCTCCTCCTTTATGTATGTGAGTTTATCCATGGGACCTACCTTATGTTAATGGTTTGGATCATGTTGGAGGTTGGCTATGTTATGCCCTCCATACATTTTTTGGGGGGTGTATGTTATTCCATGAGGCATATAGTCACATCAAAATTAATGATCAAGATTTAATGGTTCTGCGTAGGGGATGAGTGTTGCAGTGTAAACCTTGTGGTAATTCAACAATGTGACATCATAGGGTGCACTATGAAATAGACTCTTATTGGATACACCATAATGTACCCAATTCTTGAATTGAAAAGATATTGTTTTAGTGTTTTTAATATGGTTCCACTATTCCTTATTAGTCACTTGACCCCATCACCCAAACCCCACTTCCTCATAATTCCCCCCTCTCATAATTCACTCTTTAAGATCCATAATGGTCATTTCATAGTGGACAGCCCAACCCCCTCCCTATACAACCCACACCCCCTTCCCCCACACCCATGCACCCCCCTTGGATATCCCCCCCCCCTCCTTGGATAGCCCACCCTCACCTCCCCACACCCATACAGCCCCCTCTACCCCCTGACAGCCCACCCCCTTCCCCTTTGAACTTTTTATTTTTTACTGGATTTTTTCCCATTTCTCATCCAGAACCCCTTTCTGTTATTCCAACATACCCTCATGTCCTCTTGGGTGCTTCTCCCTCACCCAGTGTATGTTTCATATTTCATCACTTGTATTGAAGATCCTAGGAAAAATTTTACCTCTCTTATTTCTTCTATATATTAGTGTCTGACCCCCCCCCCCCCCCCAATCCTATATTTAAATGGACGCTGGTTAATTAAAATAGGAGATATAATGATACGGCCCAGGCTGGTATCATAACCAAAAACTGACTTGAATTTCCACTAACCTAATAGGCGTTCATGATCCATACGGGATATCAATGATCCCCCTGGGAAAAAGTACAATTAATGTGGAAACTTTTTCCCTTAAATTAGAGTAAATTAAAAATGATCGTTCTCTTGAAAATCAGACATGTCATATTCATAATTTGAACATCTAGGAAAATAGTAGATACACAAAAAATAAATAAATAGGAAGAAGATATCATAGATGGAAAATAAAATCCCAATATTGACCAATAAAATTTTTTAACATGTGAGTACTCATTTTACGTTTTCTTTTTAATTGGAAATCTCCTCTGTCACGCGCCTCTCCTTTTCCATGAACACACATCTACTACACACTGAAAGACACCTTCATGGTGAGTTTTCTCCTCTTAAGCATTGGTTTCCTCTTATTCGAATGTTATTACTATTTGATATTGATGGTTATGTTGTGAAATGTACAAGCTAAATGCCTCGCTGAAAATTGTGGTCGTTGGTGGTCCTTGTTTGCACACTAAATGAATTTCATATTGGTTGGTTCATGTTGAACATTTGAACAAAAAAAATTGTAATTTACGTATACTAACTAATTAATGAATTCCCCATGTTGATAAAACATCTATGATAACCCCTGGATTAACAATCAAAAATGAATAAGGGGTGCTTTGTAAAATCTAAAATTGTGATTGTTTGTTTTGTATGGTGTTGTGACTGTGAGCATGATTGTGTGTTTGTATGGTTTTGCAGTTGTTGGTATGATTAGTATGAAATTTTTTTCTGGTTTTACTTCTCCCACCAATTAATATCATTCCAAACATTACCCATTTCAATGGAACCACCACTTTGTTACAAGTGAAATTCCACTGAATCTTAGAAAACCACTTCACTAGAGGACTCTATGAAACACTTTAGGGACACCTTAGTCAAATAACCATAACAACACATGTAATTAATCCTTCCACCCAAAAGAACTCTATTGAAAATCACACCATCTATTAGTTTAGTACCATAGTTATTTACTAGAGACATTATATTTCTAGAGAAATAGTAAAACATCGGTTTACAAAAATTCAAATAGATCACATGTGGGATACTAAAACATTCTTGTGGAAGGGATTATCAAAGATATTTCCATTGATCAGGTGGTTAGGAAGATGGGTGTGATCTAATTTGGTCCTGAATATTTCATGGAGATGTAAAGGTATTGTTTACCATAGCTAGTTTCATTGATTATAGTTGGATGATGACCCTAGTTGAACATATTTTGTTTAATTATGTTGCTAAATTTTATTATTACAGTATCAAATACGTTAAATATGAATAAAGAGTGGATGAATTCCAATTAGTCGACAAAATAGTATGGAGATGGTGTGAAAGTTTTTATCAAGTTTTCAAAAGATCATGCATATGACCATTCTAAAATCATTTTTCCATGTTTACATTGTTTTTATTCAAGAAAAATTAGTCCAGAGGAGTCAGAAGAACACCAGATCTGTCATGGAATAGACCGAAGATATACATGTTGGAAAATACACAGGGAAAAAATGTAGGTAGTTGCTGGGATAGCACTATGTTTTATAGATCATGTGATATGATTACAAACGTGAACAATGAAGATGATAGTGTGGAGGATGTGATTACAGATTTGAACGATGATGAAAATTGTATTGAGGAAATGACAATGACAGTTGAAGATGAACTTCCTAATTGACCAACATTGTTTGAGAAGTTAATGAGTTGTTAAAAGATGCCATTTTATACTAGTTTCACTATATATACATAATTGTCAACTGTTCTAAAGCTGTCTAATTTGTAAGAAGGATATGGGTGGAGTGACTCCATTTTTACAAAACTACTTGCTCCCCTGAATGACATGATATCTGAAGATAATGAGCTCTTGATCTGAATATACAATGCCAGAAGAATGCTACGCTCAATGGGTATGATCTCTGAAACAATACACTTCTACCCAAATGACTATATATTGTTTCACAAGGACCACAAATCACTTAATGATTTCCCAAAGTTTGTTGCTTCTTGATATAAGAATGTTGAAACTAGTCCTTCAAAAGTTGTATGGTATTTTCCAATCATTCCAAGGATTAGGCGCCTATATGGTAGCGAGGAGATTATAAAACAATTAACATGGAATGAAGATACAATAATTAAAAATGGGAAACTATGTCACTCGACAGAATCTCATCAGTGGAAGAGAATTGAACATGAGTATCCTAAATTTGGAAATAAGCTGAGAAACCTTCTACTTGTGTTATCTACAGATATAGTGAATCCTTTTGGTTTTCAAAGCAGCAATCACAGTACATGGTCGATTATGTTGGTAAATAATAACTTACCACTGTGGTTATGCATGAAATGAAAATACATCATGTTATCTATGATTATATCTAGACTAAAACAACTGGGTAATAATATTAATGTTTATTTGGATCCATTTATTGAATATTTGAAATTATTGTGGGATTCAAGTGTTATGTTGTATGATGCTTAAAAAATGAAGATTTTACTTTGAGATCCATTTTCTATGTGATGATAATTTAATTTTCTTCTTATGGAAATTTTTTAGGATATATCTTCAAAGAAACGCAAGGGTGTCCCATTTTCGAATATGGTTTATAGTCCATTAGGTTGAAACATTCATCGAAAACTGTGTTTCTAGGACACCACAGATTTCTACCCTGATGGGATAAGTACTGATCTTAGACGACATCATTTGAAAGAAGTTCATAAGAACATATAACATCATCTCCACTAACAGTTGATCAATTGTCCGAGAAAGTAAAAGATGTAGACACTACTTTTGGTAAACTATTTTCAAGAAACGTTAAAAAATCAATTGGAAAAAGAGATTAGTTTTTTTGAATTACCATACTAGAATTGTTTTTATGTCATACATTTTCTTTATGTTATGTATGTTGAAAAAAATTTTTGTGATAGTTTCATCGGCATGTTGCTAAATGTACCCAGAAAATAAATGGATGGAACTAAGGCTAGATTGGACATGGTTGAGATGGGAATACGAGAAGAGTTGGTACTGATGAAGGGTGAAAATGAACATGTCTTACTCCTTCTACTCATACTCTTTCATAGAAGGAGAGATATCAGTTTGGAAACTTCTTAAATGGTGTAATGGTTCTAGAGGGGTATTCATCAAATATCAAGAACATTGTGTGAATGAGTTATTTAAAGTTAACGAGTCTGAAATCACATGACATCCATGTTTTGATGCATGATCTAATTCATATATCATTATGTTGAATTTTTTCAAAGAATGTCCCCCATAAATTAACAAATCTCTATTTATTCTTCAAATCTTTATACAGTAAAGTTATAGACACGGAAAAATTTCCATCAATGGAAAGATAAATTGTCGTCATATTATGTGAATTGAAAAAAATTTTCCCGCAGACATTATTTGATATGATGGTTCATTTTATGGTTCATTTGGTGAGAGAGATTCGAATATTTGGACCAGTACATTATCGATGGATATATCCCATTGAACGATATATGATGATTTTGAAATGGTATGTTAAAAATCAAAGTCGGCCAGAGGGTTGTATTGCGTAGAAATATATTGATCAGGAAGCCACTGAATTCTGTACAGAATACTAATCTGCTGTGGAAATCATTGGCCTACCTAAATCTTGTCACACTGGGTGGATTGAGGGTGAAGGAATTTGTAGAATAGAGGTTGTCACAATCAATATTACAGATCTGAAGCAGGCCCACCTTTACGTTTTTCATAATAGTTTTGATGTTGAACCATATGTTCAAACCCACAAAGAAATTCTTAGGCATTTGAATCAACCAAGGGATGAAAAATGGATATCAGATACACGTAATCGAAAATTTACAGGATGGTTTCAAAACTATGTTTTTAAAAAGTTAGATGAAAATCCAAACTCAATTTCAGAACGACTTAGATGGCTAGCTGGAGGAGAAAGTGTGTATGTATTATCTTATAATGATTATGTAGTCAATGGTTATACATTATATACTAACGAACATGATGATTATTGTACCATGCAGAATATTGGGTTTACTCTTGTGGCTGAAGCGATGCCCGACACTAGTGCAGAAAACATTTTTTACGTCGGTTATTTTTCATTATTTACGTCGGTTTTTAGGCGACGTTAATACGGACGACGTTATAAATAACCTTTTTTACGTCGGTTATTTAAAACCCGACGTAACATCCCTAACATCACGGTGTTTATCACGTCGGTTCATATAATAACCGACGTGATAAATATGCGCGGGGGGGGGGGGGGTTTATCACGTCGGTTATTTTCTAAACCGACGTGATAAAATGCCTGGGATATAGTTTATCACGTCGGTTATGACATAACCGACGTGATTAACCCTTCCCCGGGCCTATTATCACGTCGGTTTCTTAAATAACCGACGTGATAAAAAGGCCTGGGAAACGTTTTAGCACGTCGGTTGTCCAAGAACCGATGTGGTAAATCGATTCCCAGGCCTTTTAGCACGTCGGTTATATTAAGAACCGACGTGATAAAAGGCCCGGGAACGGTTTATCACGTCGGTTCTAGAAAAAACCGACGTGATAAACCCCTACCGATTTATTTACCACGTCGGTTATTTTATAACCGACGTGAAAGCAATATATATTTTTTTTAAAATAATTGCACTGCTCTCACCAAAAAGCAACCAGAAACCAAACAACAAAAATAACCATGCCAGCCCTCCCCCAAGCCCCAACTGAACCCCACCCTCATCTATACCCACCTAACAACCTGGCCAGCCCTCCCCCACCACATTGGAGCCCCACCACAACCCTTGGACACCCCCCCCCCCCACCCCTTGGACACCCCCCCCCCCCACCCTCATTTACACCCCCACGACCCCTAGTACAGCCTCAAACACCCATTGGACACCCCTCCCATATCCCTTGGACACCCCCACCCCTTGGACAGCCCCCCACCCTCATTTACACCCCCAAGACCACTAGTACAACCTAAAACACCCATTGGACACCCCCCCACACCTTGACAGCCCTCCCAGACCCCTTGGACACCCCCCCCCCCCCCCCCCCGACCCCTGGACACCCCCCCGAGCCCTTGGACAGCCCCAAACACCCCTTGGGCACCCCTCCCATATCCCTTGGACACCCCCCCCCCACCCCTTGGACACCCCCCCACCCCTTGGACAGCCCCCCCACCCTCATTTACACCCAACTGGCCCCTTGGACAGAACTCCCAGACACCTTGGAAACCACTCCCATATCCCTTGGACACCCCCCCCCCCCCCACCCCTTGGACACCCCCCACCCCTTCGACAGCCCCCCCACCCTCATTTACACCCCCCGAACACTGGGACAGCCCCAAACACCCCTTGTACACCCCTCCCATATCCCTTGGGCACCCCCACCCCTTGGATACCCCCCCCCCCCCCCCACCCTCATTTACACCCAACCGACCCCTTGGACAGCCCCAAACACACCTTGGACACCCCTCCCATATCCCTTGGACACCCCCCACCCCTTGTACACCCCCCCACCCTCATTTATACCACCCCCCCCCCCCCCCGACCCCTAGGACAGCCCAAAAAACACCTTGGACACCCCTCCCATATCCCTTGGACACCCCCCCAAACACCCACCCACCCCCTTGGAACCTCTCCCCCCATACCAAAATCCAGACCAGAAAAACCATCAACAGTAGACCAAAACAAGAAGTAGAGAAAAATTAAACATTCACTTATATAACATTCAGAAGTTACACTGTCAACTTCAAAAAAAACTAAATCCAACCTAAATGACTACGAAATACACAATTACATTGACAATATTCAAAATTACATTTTACATTACAAACAACTAAAAGTCAATCAAACCTGTAAAATAATTTGACCACTCCACTTGTAAGTGTTTGATATCTTCAGCAGTAAAGGGTTGAGGGTCATCAAAAAGCTACAAAGGAAAAGGATAGTAGTCAACGTGTATAATGAATAAATCAAATTGAAATATTATGAGAAAGAGGAAATCTTACCAGGTCAAAACTCAGAACTGTCCCAGTTGTTATTATTTCATACATAAATCTTAACATGTAATATCTGCATTCGATGATGCCTTGTTGCTCATGACATTTCTATTTGAATGAGTGTAAATTCAATATATTATTTTTATGTAATAAATCAAAATGTACAAATTATAAATGGATATTTACCTTCGCATGTACATATTTGATCTTGAAATTCCTTTTCTTTGCGCTTTTTCGGAAGTGGACCCATGCCCTGTTAGAAAATAATACGAATGGGGTAAATTTAAAATTCATTATAATATATAAAACTATTGTGAAATTGAAACTTACGTTTCCAATATATTCTTAAAACTTTCTCGCACATCATCATGGAGAGAGCATATCCAATAAAGTGCTTTCTCCCTAGGGAAAAAACCCCTAACATCCAATGATCCCTGATAAAAGGAAATTTAACGTTAGTGGTTTCTTATGTTAAAAGATAATTAACTCTTTGAGAGGGATGTGTTTCATACCTCTCACAAAAAGGCATCATCCAACACTGTGTGATTACATTCTTTTCAAATCTATCAGCAATATAAATCATTCTTTGTTCCTCATCCAATGCACATGCTTCAGGGGAAATCAATTGTGGGTCCACGAATCCATATACATCAGTCAGCTCATTCCTCTCACAAATTTTATACAGATACCTAATACAAAGCAGACATAAGTATACATTTTTAATAAATATAACACAAGGAAAAGGTGTTAAGACTTACATGATAAAAATTTGCACCACGTTGATGCCCAACTTATCTCCAATGACAAACTCCATGATATCAGTTTTCATAATCCCCACACTTAGTTCACGTCCACATACATGAGCTTCCATTGTAAAGTCATAATGATCCGCCAACAAATTTGAATATCTTGACAATTTGTCAAGACTGCTAGTATCTGCATCTGATGTCATAGCTATCTGTCTGTGTTGTTGTCTATACAGTATTTCTTTACCTTTGAAGTATTCCTGTAAAAATAAATTGAAAAATATATTAGTTTTCAAATGATAAAACATTAATAAAAATATAAAATAAAATATATAACATCCATACCTCTATGGTAATGAGTCGAAGAAGTCTGGATGGCCAAAGTAAAAAATGGCCGATACTATGTCCAACTGTCGTCACCTCATCTGTATGTAATGGTATCCGAGCTGATCTATCTATAATATCATGTACAGTGACCCTCTGATTCTCTACCTCTAACTGTTGATGATGAACTGTATCTCCTATACAATATACCATCCCATATGCAACTATATGATGTTGAGGATCATCAACATACATCTCACAATAGGTAGGTAGCTGCGGCGGAGGAGGAGGATCAAAAATGGGGTCCGCAGGCTGAGGTGGGGGAGTGGGAGCTACTGGGAGAGGTGGAGTGGGAGCTGCACCCTGAAATTGTCTTTGCAAGTCTGCAAACATAACCTGCACCGATGCTCTAATCTTGTCCTCCATTGTCGCATTAATATTATGGACTTCAGCCTCCAAGGATTCTATTTTTTTTTATAAACTCCCTCAACGTTAGAAGTTGAGGAACGTGGCAACACTTTTCTTACCGATACACCTGCGGGATATCCTCTTACACGGCCAGGATGTTCGGGCTTTCCCAATGCCACAGATAAAATATCTTCCCTCCCAGATGGTGTAAATGTCCCCTGTGAACTCTGCTCCTCAAGAGAGTCTTGTAATAATTAATTGAACATTTCTATAATGATTGGAAATATATGACGAAAATAGTAAACTTAAATAAATAAAATAGATATCTTACAATCCTCTCAACTACGAGTCTCGATTCTTCCGAAAGTTATTGTCCTTTTTTGCCCTTCCGAGCTCTTTTCCATTTCTCATGTCTAGATGGAGGGGATGGAGGGGCCACCTCTCCAGAGCTTGAAGACTCAGCTCTTAGTTGTTGAAATTTTTCTGCCATCATTTGTTCTTCCAATAATGCATACCCTCCCCGAGATAAACTATGAGGGTATACATTTTTAGATTGGATCTCTTGATGAGCTTTCCTTGTTTGCTGTAAATTAAGAATAAGTAATCATTAACAAAACAATAATAAGATCATTTATATAAGAAAGCTTATAAAAGTTTACATTGCCCTTACCAAAAATGATTCTTTTCTTCTACTTTCAAAAAATTGTCTCCATGTGTCTTCATCTATAAAAGGATATATACGACATGGACTCTCACGACTCTTATGACCATAAATGAAATCAGATGAGAGGGTTGATTTGAAATCCCTCCATCTCCTAGCAGCCAACGATAAGAATTTCTTCCTGACTCCTCCAATGTCAGGAATATCAAATGTCATCTGATAAAAAAGAGGTTAAAAATATTATATATACTAGAAACATTTAAAGAATAGTCAAACAATAGCAAAAGATCTTACCAAAATGGTCTCCCACAGCTGAGAAATTATTGCCTTATCCACACTTCTCCAATCATCATAGAGAATGCTTACTTTGCTCTTAGCCTGAGTTGCTACAAAACCCTTAAAATCTTTAGCATTTGGACCTCTAGGAAGATCATCATCATCAAACTCCACGACTATCCTCTCCTCCTTCGTACGGGAAAGTGATAATTTTGGTAAACGTGTGCACCCACGCTTACCAACCTTTGAACTCTTTTTCGTAATAGGAGCTTGTGAATGTTCCTCCCCAAATGTATGACCAATATGCTCATCTCCAGAATCATGTGGCTGATCAACTGATTGATCTGTCATTTTCCTTCAAATCAAAAAAACAAACATTAGTTCAAAAATATACAAATTCAAATATTGTAATACTACTTAATCAGAAAATAGAAAACTGTACTAAATTACATAATAGTAAACATTGGTAATATGGTAAGCATGTTAAAAAATGATAAACATGGTAAACACAGTCTGTTGTACCCCTCTATCTTGGATTTTAATGATCACAATCACTCTTATTATGTTCTAACTTGTTTTCAAGTGTTTTTGTTGATAGGCAAAAGGTTGCCAAGGAGTTGGCCCAAGAAAGCTGAAAAGTGGACTCACTGAGTCCACCGGTCAGCCGGTGTGAGCTCACCGGCCAGCCGGAGGACCCAGGCAGTAGACTTGCCCACTGCCTGGTGCCACCGGCCGGCCGCTGGCTCACCACCGGCCGGCCGGTGGACCAGACAGAGAGCCTTCCTCTCTGTCTGGTCCACCGGCTGGCCGCTGGATCACCACCGGTCGGCCGGTGGACCAGAGAGCTTTGCTGTCTGGACCACCGGCCAACCGGTGATCCCCCACTGGCCGGCCCGTGCGCCCAGGACTTCTCCTCTTTACGGTTATTACTGTTTTATCATTTCGGTTTGATACATGTTTTAATAAGTAAAAAATTTAAAATATCTAACATTATATGAAAAAACTAAATGTAAACAAGAAATAAACATGTGTTACCTGTAATTTTAGGAATGTACAGTTGGATTGTTTTCCCAAATTCCTTCGTCGTGATCGTTCCTTATGGCACAAACCATATCTTCAACATACTCATCATTATGTTCTGTTAATCTTTCCATGGAAGTCGGGATCTCACATAAATCATCATCTTCATCAAATTCATCCTCACCAACATATTGTTTTTTCCCTTGTAAAACAACGGCCCACTGCATATCTGATTGATCTACTACATAGAAAATTTGTTTGGCATGTGTTGCCATTATAAAAGAATCAGCTGTGTCTTCCAATCTATTCAGATTAACAAGTGTCATTCCAAATTCATCGTGTCTGACACTGTTGTTACCGATAAACCATTTACAGTTAAAAACAGGAACTTTAATTTTAAAGTAATCAGCCTCCCATATGTCTTCAATCACTCCATAATATGCACTTGATGCCGAAATTGGGTTTCTGTCCTTAGCACTCGAAAAATGCATTGCTTCTGCAAACACCAAAACACCACTATTCTGAACTGCACTTCTGTTGTCCTGAGCTTTCGTATGAAATGTATAGCCATTAATTTCATAAGCGGACCATGTTATCACATTTAAAGATGGACCACCCACTATCCATTTTAATGTCTCTGATACATCTGATCTACCAAGCAAGGTCTTTTTAAACCATGGCAAAAAAGTTTTGTTGTGCTCATTCAAAATCCACATTTCTTTCTTCTTTGGATGACATTGTTTCAAATCATTAATATGCAATGTGATATACGGTTGAACATCAGCTATGTTATTCAAGATGTATGATTCGAACTTCTTCATATGTTCAGCTGACAGTGATTTGACTTTCAAGCCACGAATCCCCTTTCCCTCATTATTAACCCGTTCATGGAGAGATGGAGGCAAACCTATGTGTTGCGCCGTAGCCAAGTAGCTCGTACAAAACTCTGCTACCTCCTCAGAAATATACTTTTCAATAATGGAGGCTTCAGGTCGATATGTATTTTTAACATATCCCTTTAATATTTTCATATACCTTTCAAAAGGATACATCCAACGAAGATATACAGGTCCACAAAGCTTTATTTCTCGAACCAGATGAATCATTAAATGCACCATCATATCAAAAAAAGTTGGAGGAAAATACATTTCCAAATCACAAAGTATAAAAATTGCATCCTTTTCCAAAAGGTTCAAAGCATTCACATCAATCGCCTTGTTACAAATTGAATTGAAAAAATAACACAACCTCATTATAGTCTTTCTGACACGGATGGGAAATATTCCACGCAGTGCAACTGGTAGAATTTTTTGCATCATGACGTGACAATCATGTGATTTCATACCTATCAACTTCAAGTCTTTCAATGAGACAAAATTTTTTACATTTGAAGAATAACCTTGAGGCACTTTGATATCATGAACACACTGACAGAAGCTACTTTTCTCCCTCTTCGATAATGTATGACAAGCCGAGGGAAAAAATGTTCGTCTTCCTTTAGGAGTGGGAGCTAACTCCAAACGTATTCCCATTGATAGTAGGTCTAACCTTGCATTCAACCCATCTTTTTTCTTTCCTTTAATATCTAGCAATGTTCCAATCAAAGAATCACAGATATTCTTCTCCACCTGCATGACATCAATATTATGTTTGACTTCATGATACCTCCAATATGGTAGCTCAAAAAATATTGACCTTTTCTTCCAAATATGTCTATCATTACCAGATTTCTGTGTCTTTCCCAATGTCACATCAAGGTTTTTCACCCTCTCAAAATACAAATCTGGGGATAAAGGTTTTGGAGCAGTATCAAATTCTTGTGAGCCATTGAATGCCTTTTTTAGTCTTCTATAAGGGTGATCCATAGGCAAAAACTTTCGATGACCCATGTACATTGTTTTCCTCCCATGATGCAATTGACAATATGACGTCTGTTGTTCGCAAATTGGACATGCTTTATGCCCTTTAACACTGTATCCAGACAAATTTCCATATGCTGGAAAGTCATTTATAGTGAATAGAAGCACTGCATGCAGTTGAAAATATTCCATTTTATAAGAATCATACACCCTAATACCATCATCCCGTAACAGTTTCAAATCATCAATCAGTGGTGACAAGTATACATCAATACCATTGCCGGGTTGCTTTGGACCAGAGATCATGATACTCAACATGACATATTTGCGCTTCATACAAACTTCAGGAGAGAGGTTGTAAATTACCAATAAAACAGGCCATGAACTATGTGTGCTACTGAGGGTTCGGTATGGATTCATTCCATCTGTGCACAAGCCTAGTCTCAGATTTCTAATTTCATTTCCAAATGTAGGGTACTAGGCATCAATTTTCTTCCATTGTGGACAATCAGCTGGATGACGTATTTTTCCATCACATACCCGCTCATCAGCATGCCATCTTAACCTTTTTGCATCATGTGAATTGGCAAATAAACGTTTGAAACGAGGAATTATACAAAGATACCAAAATACCTTTGAAGGGAGCTTTGTAATCTCTACATCAGCTTGTGATTTTTCTTTCAGCTTATACCGTGATGTCCCACATTTAGGACACTCTTTCAGAAATTCATATTCCTTCCTATATATAATGCAGTCATTCGGACAGGCATGTATTTTCCTGTATCCCAATCCCATCGGGCATAATATTTTTTTGGCCTTATAATGTGAATCTGGAAGATCGTTATCTTTTGGAAGAATGTCTTTCATCAATTGTAGCAGCTCTGTAAAACTTCTGTCACTCCATCCATGTTTCGCCTTCAGGTTAATCAATCTTAACACCGCCGACAAAACCGTAAAATCTGTACAACCAGGATATAATGGTTTTTCGGCATCACCATATAGACGTGCAACTGTCGGTTCTATCTCAATTTGTTCTGCTACAATATCGCGAATCATTTCTTCAATTCCATCGGAGTTACCATCTTGCGATTCATTATCATCAGTGACATTCTGTCCAGTTTCGCCATGCCAAATCCAAGGGTTGTAACTCGGATTGAAACCATGACAAATCAGATGATCTTTTATCTCTCTACTTTTCAACTTCTTCATATTCAGACATTTCAGGCATGGACAGAAAAAAATGTCACTACTTGGAACATTTCGTTTAGCAAATTCCAAAAAGGCATCAACACCTTCCTCATATTCATTGCTCATTCGATGTGCCGTAATCCAACTTTGACTCATTATTACCTATAACAAATAGAAAAAATATATATATTTTTTAGATAAGACAAATATATGTTTATATGAAAAAAAATCATAATTTGAATGTAAATAATTTTGAAATATAAAACAAATCGATGTGTAAACCCCCCTGGACACCCCCGACCCCTCTGGACAGCCCCCCACCCCTCCTGGACACAACCCCCCACCCCCGACCTGCTTGGACACCCCCCTAGACACCCCCCAACCCTCTGGACAGCCCCCCCACCCCTCCTAAACACCACCCCCACCCCCTACCCCCTTGGACACCCCCCTCGACACCCCCCAACACCCACCCACACCCTTGGACAGCCCCCCACACCCACCCACCCCCTTGTAAACCCCCCTGGACACCCCCCGACCCCTCTGGACAGCCCCCCGCCCCTCCTGGACACCACCCCCCACCCCCTACCCCCTTGGACACCCCCCTGGACATCCCCCAACCCTCTGGACAGCCCCCCCCACCCACCCGGACAACCCCAAATACCCTATGGAGAGGCCGCCACCCACTTGGACAGCCCCCCACACCCATCCAACCCCTTGGACACCCCCTGGACACCCCACCGACCCCTCTGGACAGGCCGCCACCCCCTTGGACAGCCCCCCACACCCACCCATCCCCTTGGACACCACCCTGGACACCCCCCGACCCCTCTGGACAGCCCCCGACCCCTCTAGAAAGCACCCCCACCCCTCCTGGACACAACCCCCCACCCCCGACCTGCTTGGACACCCCCCTGGACACCCCCAACCCTATGGACAGCCCCCCCACCCCTCCTAAACACCACCCCCCACCCCCTACCCCCTTGGACACCCCCCTGGACACCCCCCAACACCCACCCACACCCTTGGACAGCCCCCCACACCCACCCACCCCCTTCTAAACCCCCCTGGACACCCCCCAACACCCACCCACACCCTTGGACATCCCCCCACACCCACACACCCCCTTGTAAACCCCCCTGGACACCCCCCGACCCCTCTGGACAGCCCCCCACCCCTCCTGGACACCACCCCCCACCCCCTACCCCCTTGGACACCCCCCTGGACATCCCCCAACCCTCTGGACAGCCCCCCCCCCCCCACCCACCCGGACAACCCCAAATACCCTCTGGAGAGACCGCCACCCACTTGGACAGCCCCCCACACCCATCCAACCCCTTAGACACCCCCCTGGACACCCCACCGACCCCTCTGGACCGGCCGCCACCCCCTTGGACAGCCCCCCACACCCACCCATCCCCTTGGACACCACCTTGGACACCCCCCGACCCCTCTGGACAGCCCCCGACCCCTCTAGAAAGCACCCCCACCCCTCCTGGACACAACCCCCCACCCCCGACCTGCTTGGACACCCCCCTGGACACCCCCCAACCCTCTGGACAGCCCCCCACCCCTCCTAAACACCACCCCCACCCCCTACCCCCTTGGACACCCCCCTGGACACCCCCAACACCCGCCCACACCCTTGGACAGCCCCCCACACCCACCCACCCCCTTGTAACCCCCCCTGGACACCCCCCGACCCCTCTGGACAGCCCCCCGCCCCTCCTGGACACCACCCCCACCCCCTACCCCCTTGGACACCCCCCAGGACATCCCCCAACCCTCTGGACAGCCCCCTGGACACCCCCCCCTGGACACACCCCAACCCTCTCGGGGATTTATAGAAAACGATGAAAAATTAGTGAAATCATAAAATTAGTCAATATTGCAAGTCGAACAAATAGATCTAGGGATGATAAATAAGATTATGGTGCCAAAACGAGTTAAAAGGGTTCGCAATCGAAGAATCTTAGCTAGTTTCAACAAAAAAAACACAACACATATATATATACTATCCGCGAAAAAAAACAAACGAGTGGGAGGATTACCTGAGTGCTGCGACTTTAGATGATTGATCCGAGGAGATTAAATATGAGAAACGATTATCGCAAAACGAATCTAAACCAACGAAATGGACGAGCCGATTCGGGTTTACGCGCGAGAGAGACGAGTCGCGGCTGTCGAAGGTAAACTCGCGAATGACAATCCACGGGTCTGGGTAAATTTTTAAATGAGTTATCACGTCGGTTATTCAATAACCGACGTTATAATTTTTTTCAAAACATTTATAACGTCGGTTATAAAAATAACCGACGTAAAAACCTTCCTCCGATTCTTTTTTTACATCGGTTATTTTATAACCGACGTTATAAAGGGCTCAAAATCCGCGTTTTTTGACGTCGGTTATTCCATAACCAACGTCAAAAACATCTGCGGAATCTTTTGTTACGTCGGTTACAAAATAACCGACGTAAAAAATCCTTCGGAAACCGCGTTTTTTACGTCGGTTATTTTTATAACCGACGTAACAAAAGAATCCGTGCGATTAATAACGTCGGTTATAAAAATAACCGACGTTAAAGGTGTACCGAACCAGGTTTTTACATCGGTTATTAAATAACCGACGTAAAAAACCTCGTTTTACATATTATGACGTCGGTTTTATATAACCGACGTAAAAAATGGTGATGTAAAAAACGTTTTCTGCACTAGTGTGATTCTAGTGTTAAGGAAATAAATCCAATTTATGAGAATATGTCATACTTTGGCATCATCAAACAAATATGGTAGTTGGATTTTATGAAATTTGACATTCCAATTTTTCTATGAAAGTGGGTTGATAATGAGAGTGCTATTAAAATAGATGAATTGGGATTCCTGAAAGTTGATTTCAGAAAATAAGGGGAGAAATAAAAACCATTTTTAATGGAATTATAGGCAGTACGTTTATTTTATGTCCAGATCATGAAAACTGAAACTTGTCAATTATTCTGTTATCGACCAAAACAACTGAAGGGTCAGATGAAATTTCAATGGAGGATGACCCTTTCATTGGAACGTGGCAATCATTTCCCAGTGGTACCAATGTAGATGGTGTTTTTTATGTCATAGATGACCATAATGAAGGGATTTACATAGTCAATAGAGGGGTCAAATCTCTACTGCCTTTAAAAAAAAGAGTTCAATAATAAGGTTATTTGTTTATTGTAATATACATTGTGATACATTATGTTATTATCTATTCTCTAATGCTTTTATGTAATATAAATTAAATGTTAAACCACTTCTGCAGATAATGACTTATGCACCTGTTGATGCACCCAATCCTAAGGTATAATAGATCTCTCAACCTACTACGGTCGGTCCTAGTGCAGAGAAACAACAGGTTTCTCAACATGTTGTTATTGGTCCATGTGCTGAGGTACAATAGGTTTCCCAACCAATTTTTTCTAGTCCTAGTGTTGAGTCAAGTGCTCTATACGAACATAATGATGATTCATCTGAGGAAATGGTAGAAAATGAAACCCATATGGTGCAAAAAAACACGAGCATCGTAGTTTGATATTGTATACCAAAATCCATAAGGAAACAAAAAGGCATCAAATTTGAGGTGGTATGATATAATTGAGGCCAATATGTTAACCCCAACAAATCCATCTTTAGTAGCTACATTGGATTCGTCACTCGGTAATGTGTGCTGATTGATGTACAATCATGGATCCATGTTTTCACCAGGCTTAAGACACTAATGTGGGAAGAGATTGCGGTAACATTATAATATCATTTCATTAATTTATTAAAATAAAATAAAATACTAAAACATTAAATTACTCTTCATCATCCCTTATAGATTTCATTTATAGTAGATTCCTCACACAAGGAATATGTATTAAGAGTTTCATAAAGGATTCATAGCGAATTCTGCACAATTTTATCAAAATATCATCTTAAAGATATTGAAGAGAAAATAAAGTTGCACCCACATATTCATTATACACACTTGATATCCCAAGGAGTGTGGGATGCATTTAGAAACTATTGTGGGGAGAAAAATTTTCAGGTACATTGTGTCTAGTAATACATTGTTCAGCTTTTCTTGTATTCATCACTTTGATTGACAGTTTTGTATTTATGAAATAATAAGTGAGTGCTGAAAATAAAACCATTGTACCCCTACCATAAGTAAGGATGGCTTACGCTTCACAAGAAAAAAAATTGTTACATGTTTTAAATCTACCATAATACTTTTATGTGACATAAAACAACCCCATAACCATATTCCTCTATTTCTATGCAGATTGATCAATCAAAATCAAAATCCACTTCCATCCCACGTCATGTTCTATGGAAAGAGGATCATGCAAATAAAGAGGGGATACTGATAGATGAAAACACACAAAAAGTGTGGGAAACATGTTTATGTATGACATAATATAAATTGTAATTTTCTTTAAAAAAGTATTACATAATAGTGACTACTTATTTTCCTATATTTTCTATTTGACATAGCCACAGAAGAAATAACACCTGCACCCGATGCAAACATAATTTCAACGGCCTCGAAGTATCCATAATAGTATGGCCATGTCAGAGTTATAGGTTTTGAGGTGACACCCCGAACATATTTTCAGAAAGAAAAACAAGTGGAGGATAAAACTGAGGAAATGAAAAAGATGAGAGAAACAATATCTAGGTTTAATGAATAATTACAATACCAAATAGAGATGATAGTAAGTTTGATGGGGGGAGGGAAAGAGAAGAAACAACTCAACAATAACTCATGCGTGAAGATCCCTCCCCCAACCCCCACCCCCCACCCACAACATTGAGGTGAGCCATTCCCCTCAAAAACCTGACTTAGTAGAGGTAATCAATGTTATAATAATTGTTTCTGTGAAATGTGAATCACATAGAAATTGATACCTTTCCTATATAAATATTTTACAGGGTGAAAATGACTGTGATTTCAATCTATCAACTCCCACATATCGCCTTGTAGCGAGGGTTATAGTGTTAAATATGAAGAACAACATGCTACACAACAGAAAACTTCCAACAGATCATGTCAGAGTGTTGATTAACATAGTTACTGAGCCAATTGCTGAGCTACTTATTCTAAATGACAATGACGACAATCATATAGTCGAACAAGCTGTTGTAAAATTCATCGCATGGTCGTAAATTCTTGTAAAAAAACATGTCGACAAGGATGTATCCATTTCCAATTTATTTTTCAAGCTGAACCATTAACATTTAATGAAAAAAGGTCTGAACTAATAAATGTTTTTACATAATGATAAATAGATTGGGGTGAGACAAAATAT
Source organism: Viscum album (assembly GCA_963277665.1). NCBI lineage: Eukaryota > Viridiplantae > Streptophyta > Magnoliopsida > Santalales > Viscaceae > Viscum > Viscum album. The sequence continues at coordinate 121,990,648 of OY728138.1, read as the reverse complement.
AAGCTCAAAACTATCTCAAGGATCAACCAACCAATTGAAATGATTTATTGAGAGAACCTTCTCCCTAACCATTCTATATCCACATTTAATGTCACTGTAGGCTCATGTGGATACAAAGATCATAGACATCAATTTTCACACAATTTATTTTTAAAAAATAATGTATGAATAGGAAAAATCAGATCTCATTAGTGCTGAAACTATAAATGAAATCCTCAAGTATGAATGGCTAGGCCCTTTAGATGTAAATGTATACATGATGAATGTTTTCATGATTTGATTTTACAAAATATGATATAATATGATAATTATAACTAAATAAATTTCATATTTTTCATAGGCATATATATGAAAAACAATTGACGGGATTTCCCCATGAACAAAAATTTAGACCCGTTAGTCCTCACATCACCTCTTTAAAAGAAGAAATAAATTCTGATAAAGAGTCCAAAATAATGTCATCCCTGCACAAGTTGCTTGAAAAAGAAATTACAGATGACAAAATATTTTTAATACCAATGATGTAGGGGTAAAACAGTACAATTTAATCATATCTACTATATTTTCATTTCTTTCATTACTTATACCTTTTGTGCCTTTAGGCTGAATTGGATGCTGATTTCAGTCAATTTGGATACTCCAAATATTTATTTTTTGGATTCAATGCATGAATATATAATAAAACAATCATGCATTATGGCATTTGTCAATTTTTAATACACTAGATATAACATTTTATAACTAAAAATCAAGTTATATAATTTTTATTATCTTTTAATGAGGATTCTGTTATGATAGGGTTGTAACACCCCAGGTAAATAAAGAATATGACATTTTCATATTTATCCATATTTCTGAATAAAATATTAATATGACTTTAAAGGGGATGCTATGCTCGATGGCGTACCCAACACGCTACAACGAGTTTCTTGGGAATCTTATGTTGCACTCTAATAATAAAATAATATTATTTTAAATGGTAGTTAACATGTAGCTGTTGTATTGGCGGGAATGGATATAAATAACTAAAATATGATTATATATGTTTTTAAATGTTTTTACATTTATCCAATAAAGGATAAAGTCTTAAAATACGAAAAGAATTCAATTTTAGGCGTATATGCCCTAGTGTTCACTAAAGGTTCACTTATCGCCTTTTGATGGAGAACCGTCATTAAATATAGTTTTGTTCACTCTTATACTTTCTTTGGGACTAAATAAAACTCTTCTTAAGAATTTGTACATCAAAATTTACTTTGTGTAAATTTTTGGTATCTTTCTGATAAAGTTCATTTTTTTAATGAATAGTGTAAAATGTTGTATTTTAATTCCAAACCTCTTTTTAATATAATTTATTTATATGATTAGATTATATTTGCATTGGTTTTAAATTTAAATTATAATATATTTTTACCATTAAATCCAATAGTGGTCGTTGGAATTAATTTCACCTTGAAATCGGACTTAAACTAGTGTCAAACTTTTGATACTTATTGTTTCATAAAAACACGCTATTTGTCATGACAGCGGGAATTAATTATTAAATTAATTAATGTGGCTTATATGTTTTGAATTTTTTAAAATAGACTTCATTTTTGAATTCGGAATATCAAATATAGCTTAGGGTGAATTTTTGGTAATTTTCTGAAAAACTTCAATTTTTGATGAATAGTGAAACCACTAAGTGGTACTTATAAAAACTGATTTTCCGTTTAAATGAAAAATTTTCCCCTTTTGTGTTTTGAATTTCAAAAATCCGACATACATGGTTTTCATTAAAAGGTAAAATGTGGTTCAATGGGATTAAAATAATTTTTTGGTGAATAGTAACTTATTAAGTTTTTAATCGTGATTAGAGGTAATTAGTGTAGCTTAAGGTAAAAATAATGTTTTAATAATATGCAATGAACTTGAAACATGTCTTAACCTCATTGGATGTGTCATGGCCGACCAAGACAACCCATGGGTCAACTTGGGGACCCCATGAAGCCACTTTGGTTAGAAAATGACATTAATATCTTTTTATTTAAAGTTAAAGTAAAAATGAGACAAACATGAAATGTTTTACTAAAACAATTTTTACATGGGGTTATACAAATCATATTTTTGACTATAAATATTCATTGGAAATCTAAAAATATTTCCTAGATCATAGTATTTTTTTATAATTTTTAGACATTAAATAAATTAAATTATTTATGACAACATGATGATGCAGTGATGACCTCATTATTTAACAATTAAAATAAAATGGAAATATAATGTAATATCTAAGACCTACACATGTCAAAAACCTATTGTATGAGTGTATTTCGAACCCTTATCACCTTATCCTCTAAAAAAATCAATGTGGGACCTCCTAAATCCTAATACCATTTTCAAATAAAGTAACATTTTCTTACTTTCCAAGAGTGCCCCTCCTCTCCTCTTATAAAAGGCCCCCACCTCTACCTCCTTACCCACACCCCCAAAGCCTTTGGCTCGGAAAAACCCTGCCCATTTTGTCTCTCCACTTCCCTCTATTACTCCTTGAAGCCTCACCTTGGGTAGAAGTCTTCCCAAGTTAGTGTTTGAGCTCAAACCAATGGGAGTTACCCGATTTTAAGGAAATGTGTTCACTTAAGTCCTTTTGTTTTATTTTGCCTCTCCAACCCCCTAAACTCTTTTTATTCATTTCTTTTGTAACAACTCCAGTATCTTAAATATACTAGGATGCTTTAATAATAAGTATTCGAACTACACTTACACACACCTACATTTAATGGTTAAAGAACATACTATTTCCGTGGATGGCGAATTTCTGCCTCACGAAACGATGATTGTTCAACACTCATATAACACCTTGAAAGGTGGCCATTAATATGTCACTATATTTATATATGATATATAATATGTTTATGTTTTACTTAATATTCTGTATTTTTTATTTGTGACTTACCTTAATGGCTTCCATTATGGGTATACGCGATATCTTCATTTTAGGAAGTGCGGACTACCGCCCCCTCAAAGTGATGTGATTCGTTAATGCCATACATGGGACGTATAAAGGATGGATTTAATGTTATTATATATTATGTTATAATTGAATTATAATATATCTCTATATAATTATTATTTCTTTCCATTAAAGTATGAGATAGAAATGAAAGTAGCGTTCATGCGTACGTACGGCTTATCGTCTCCATGAACGGTGCATTTCATTTCTTATCCCCAAATGTAATGTACTATTATAAGTAAATGTATATAATGGATATATATGATGAATGATACATCTAAATGATGAATATAATTCTGGAATTAAAATATACATACCTCACATTTAGTTTTAATTCCATTAATATGACAAAGAAATGAAAGTAGTGTTCATGAGTACGTACGGCTTACCGTCTCCATGAACGGTGCATTTCATTTATTACCTCTAAATGATTATGTAATATTATAAATACATGTATATTCTGGATATATATGATATATATTCTATCCAAATCAGGAATTTCATTCTGGATATAATGAACCTTTGACCACACGAACAACATGTAATTGTAAGAAGTCCACTTTCGACTTAAGAACCAAATATCGACAAAACAAACATTATTAACTTAAATTATTACATAATGTTTATAACATGAAAATAAGTGATATAAAAGGAATAATGAACTATAAAAAGGTTCATAATAAAGTGTAAATTAACTCAAGTTTATTATTCAGGACGTTAAAGAATGATCGAGTCAAGTCGGACCCCAGGTAAGGGATCCTACTCCTCTCTTTCTTTTTAAGTACACTCTTTTATGTCATTCCTTTAAAGCTCATATTTCTTGTGATTGGGAAGTTATTTTATATTACTCTTACTGTAATTTTTATGTACATATGATGAGAGACCATATTCTCTCTCATCAATCCATTTTGGATGTTTTGAGTGGCGCCGTTAGGCTGCCGAATTTTCGTAAGAGATCTAACCTCTCTCTTTCTTTTTAAGTACTCTCCTTTATGTCACTTATTTTAAGCTCATCTTTGTTATGTTGGGGGATGTTATTTTATATTATTATTTCTGTAAACATTATGTTTATGTGATGAGATACCCTATTTCCTCTCATCAATCCATTTTGGAAGTTTTAAGTGGCATCGTTAGGCTGCCGAGTTTTCATAAGAGATTTTTCATCTCACTTTTATTCCCGTGAGATTTATGCTACATTTGCCACAATTTCCTTTGAGTGGTTTATGTACTGAACATTATTACACTCCTTTTGTAATATAATTCCATTTATGGGTATTTACATATTCATTGTATGACACTTCTTCAATGGGGTGTACTTTTCGAAAGTTACCCAAGTCGGTAAGGGAACCTTTCACCCTCCTCTTTTTAAAAGACTTCATTTGTTATGTCTTTTAATTCACATACTATTATGTTGGGATATGTTCTTCTATATCCTGATTGATGTAAATTTTATTTCCAAGTGATAAGATTCCCTTTTTATCTCTCATCAACTCATTTTCTGAATTCTTGAAGTGACGTCGTTAGGCTGTAGAATTTTACCAAGGGAACTTTTTAACCCAATTTTGATTTCTTTGGGTTCAACATGTAGTTATTGAATATGTCATCCTTTGAATATGTGTGAATGACCTTTTATTTTTTTACACTTAATATCCAATTATATTGGGTGTATTTATATTTTTCACACATAATTTTGATATTGATTTATCCTTAATTTAAGGATACCTTCTTTATGAGGGATTTCATCACATTATACATCTCTATTGAGACTTCATTGTTGCTATGCACCAATTCACTCATATATGGTTTATATACTGTCCTTTGGAATATTATATCATGAATCCATTTATTCTCATGAAATTATAATGTTCTGATTAAATGTTATTCCTCAATTATTGTATTCAAGTGTCACTAATTTTGGTAAAACCCCTTTAACCAAAATATCACTTTAAATGTTTTAATTATTTGTTCTTATTAATATCCATGTTTTCAAAATGGTTTTAAGGATTTATTTATATGGATATTAATTGTTTAAAATTTTAAAAGCTTCAAGGTGGTATGGGACACATTGATTCAAAAATCTCTTTATTAAATGTTTTAAATGGTTTTGAAAATGGTTTTTAATGGATTCATTATTTAAATATACTAAAATGTTATATTGTGATTGAAATGTGGAAATGTTAGGTTTCCTTTATGCATGTTTTATGTGATATGTTTATGTTATGGTTCTTGGGCATTGTTATGAAAATGGTTGGTTTCGTGATAAACTATGGGCGGGTGAGCCCGATATAGCTCTCCAATGCATTGGGTAACGCGAAGGAGTGAAATGTTAAGGTTTTTCCGAAGAGATTTAGGGAATATACTGTAATGGGTATTCCAAAAGTAACCAAGAGGGTTACTCCCTACGTAAGAATGTTATGAATGCCTCAAGTTACCTTTATGTCTTATGATTTATATGATTTATTCATGGTTTGATGATGTATGTTAAAGTGCCTATGTTTTATGGGTAAAGTATGATTTCATTATTATGTATATATGAACTCATGTTTCCTTTCCATATTTTTATAACCCTTACTGAGCTTTTTATGCTCATCCCATGTTTTTGAAATGTTTTTCACAGGTCAAGGGAAAGGTACATGATGTGATGATAGTGTCAAGGATGTTTCAAGAAAGAATCCGTGTTTTATTTTAAATATGTTTCCGTTGATGGGAAGAATGAATATTGTCTTTTATGTAACCACTTTGTTTAAATGTGGAATGTAATGTATGTTTCATGATCTAATTCTCTAAAACTCTAAACCTGAAAAGATCCTCAATGTGTAATCTTGTAATAACTCAAGATTAAGTAAGGTTTAAGACTGGGGCCTTATAGTTGGTATCAAATGTCGGTTTAGATAACTTTAGAGTTAGGGTATTCTCTAAGCATAAGTGACATTACCATAATGGTTAGGATTTCAGAAAGAGTCCTAGCTTTAGATAAAGTGAATGAGTAAGTATATCTTAGTTTTTACCTTCCTCATTAGTACATGATGGTTTTGTTGATATACTCACACTGACATTTCTGTTTTTAGTGAATGGCTGGATCTCGCAGGCACCAAAGTGACAATTGGTTTGAAGGAAACTGTGGTGGTTCTCTAATTAAGAGACTCGATGAAATGGGGTATTCAATGAGAAAACTCATGGTTGTTCTAATCAAACTATCAAGGAGTCATGATCAACCATGTGAACCTTGGTATGTTCTATAATGCATCATGTACGAGATGACCAATCGATGTGGAAGTTCAGGTAATAATTAAATAGTTAACCATTAGGGTTTATATGATCCTTACTTTTGAGGTAATTATGGGTTATTATATGTTATGATGGAAAATGAAAGGCATGAGATAAACTTGAGTTTAAAATATGTTATGTTTATTTTTGAAGATTTTATCTCGTTTTGGGAAATGTTTTGAGATTTATATAGCTTTGGAAAAAGGACAACACGTAGACCGTGTGACAACCCATCGCGTCGGACAATGCTGCGGGAATCGAACCCACAACCAACGTGAGACTGGTATTTATCACCTACAACTGGACTACGTGAAGTCCCTGGTTAGTTTGACTGATTCTTTCTAGTTATATGATTTTATGAATTATGAGTAAGTTGATTTTGGGTTATTTATGAAAATTATTAACCTATCATGGAGGATATGTGATTAGGTTAATTACTTTTCAATACGAGACTTTAGGAGCAACTGATGTTGTTTGGAGATAAATGTTACGATTTAACTTGGAATATTATGTGACTAAATCCTTCAAATATTTGGGTTTCAATCATAGATTGGTTTACTTTGATGAATTTTATGGACAAATTGTTTATCTAATGGTCCTCGTTGAACTTTGGGTTTTTTTGGACAAATTTTGGAGGTTAAGAATAGATTTTCTTTTTATAAAGGGTTATCCTTTTCTGGATTATCTGATCTTGTACTAGCCTTTTTGGTTTTGGTTTTGGTTAAAGTCTAAAGACATGGGAAGTATATAGTTCTCTTTTGTGGATTAGGTGATTCTCTAAAAGTTTATTATAGTACTCTTAATGTGAACAAGTCTTCCTAAATACTCGCCTTTTGGAGAAAATATGAGTTTGTGTAAGGAATCTAATAAAAGTTGAAAGTCAATATGATAAGTGATTATGTTTCCTTATGAATAAATTCCCCAATAAAAAGTATCTTAAAACAAAAATGTTGTCTATTAACTTTTCCTACTGAGGAATCGAATACCGTTTAACCCATCACAAGTTTGTGATTTTCTCATGGTTAACTTTCTCCTAAACATGTTTTCTATCACTCTTCATCAGAACATGACCCAATGTTTTCTCCTCCATGTCCATGTTTTCATACTTTGAATCCTAGTATGGGTTAACTCGGGTGACCTTTGTACTTATCTTTCTTTATTTTAAAGTGATTGTTTTACCGAATCTTCTTCCGATGTGGGATTTTCAAGGATGTTTCCAAGCCCAATTTTAAAATTGCGAGGACGCAATTCCCAAAAGGGGGGAAGGATGTAACACCCCAGGTAAATAAAGAATATGACATTTTCATATTTATTCATATTTGTGAATAAAATATTAATATGACTTTAAAGGGGACACTATGCTCGATGGCATACCCAACACGCAACAACGAGTTTCTTGGGAATCTTACGTTGCACTCTAATAATAAAATAATATTATTTTAAATGGTAGTTAACATGTAGCCGTTGTATTGGCGGGAATGGATAGAAATAACTAAAATATGATTATATAAGTTTTTAAATGTTTTTACATTTATCCAATAAAGGATAAAGGCTTAAAATATGGAAAGAATTCAATTTTAGGCGTATATGCCCTAGTTTTCACTAAAGGTTCACTTATCGCCTTTTGATGGCGAACCGTCATTAAATATAGTTTTGTTTACTCTTATACTTTCTTTTGGACCAAATAAAATTCTTCTTAATAATTGGGACATCAAAATTTACTTTGTGTAAATTTTTGGTATCTTTCTGATAAAGTTCATTTTTTTTAATGAATAGTGTAAAATGTTGTATTTTAATTCAAAACCTCTTTTTAATCTAATTTATTTATATTATTATATTATATTTTTAATTGGTTTTAAATTCAAATTAGTATATATTTTTACCATTAAATCCAATAGTGGTCGTTGGAATTAATTTCACCTTGAAATCAGACTTAAACTAGTGTCAAACTTTTGATACTTATTGTTTCATAAAAACACGCTATTTGTCATGACAGCGGGAATTAATTATTAAATTAATTAATGTGACTTATATGTTTTAAATTTTGTAAAATAGACTTCATTTTTGAATTCGTAATATCAAATATAGCTTAGGGTCAATTTTTGGTAATTTTCTGAAAAACTTCAATTTTTGATGAATAGTGAAACCACTAAGTGGTACTTATAAAAACTGATTTCCCGTTTAAATGAAATTTTGCCACCATTGTTTTTTTAATTTCAAAAATCCGACATACATTGTTGTCATTAAGAAGTAAAATGTGGTTCAATGGGATTAAAATAATTTTTTGGTGAATAGTAACTTATTAAGTTTTCAATCGCGATTAGAGGTAATTAGTGTAGTTTAAGGTAAAAATAATGTTTTAATAATATGAAATGAACTTGACACATGTTCTAACCTCATTGGATGTGTCATGTCCGACCAAGACAACCCATGGGTCAAATTGGGGACCCCATGAAGCCACTTTGGTTGGAAAATGACATTAATATCTTTTTATTTAAAGTTAAAGTAAAAAATGAGACAAACATGAAATGTTTTACTAAAACAATTTTTAAATGGGGTTATACAAATCATAGTTTGGACTATAAATATTCATTGGAAAGCTAAAAATATTTCCTACATCATAGTACTTTTTTATAATTTTTAGACAATAAATAAATTAAATTATTTATGACATCATGATGATGCAGCGATAACCTCATTATTTAACGATTTAAATAAAATGGAAAGATAATGTAATATCTAAGACCTACACATGTACAAAACCTATTGGATGAGTGGATTTCAAACCCTTATCACCTTATCCTCGAAACACATCAATGTGGGACCTCCTAAATCTGAATACCATTTTCAAATAAAGTAACATTTGTTTACTTTCCAAGAGTGCCCCTCCTCTCCTCTTATAAAAGGCCCCCACCTCTACCTCCTTACCCACACCCCCAAAGCCTTTGACTCGGCCAAACCATTCCCATTTTGTCTCTACAATTCCCTCTATTACTCCTTGAAGCTTCACTTTGGGCAGAATTCTTCCCAAGGAATCCTTTGAGCTCAAACCAAAGAGAGTTACCCGATTTTAAGGTAATGTGTTCACTTGAGTCCTTTTGTTTTATTTTGCCTCTCCAACCCCCTAAACTCTTTTTAATCATTTCTTTTGTAACAACTACAGTATCTTCAATATACTAGTATGTTGTTATAATAAGTATTCGAGCAAAACTTACACACACATACATCTAATGGTTAAAAAACATACTGTTTCCGTGGATGGCGAATTTCTGCCTCACGAAACGATGATTGTTCAACACTCATATAACACCTTCAAAGGTGTCCATTAAGATGTCACTATATTTATATATGATATATAATATGTTTATGTTTTACTTAAGCTTCTGTATTTTTCATTTGTGGCTTACCTTTATGGCTTCCATTATGGGTATACGCGATATCTTCATTTTAGGAAGTGCGGACTACCGCCCCCTCAAAGTGATGTGATTCGTTAATGCCATACATGGGACGTATAAAGGAGGGATTTAATGTTATTATATATGATGTTATACTAGAATTATAATATACCTATATATCATTATTATTTCTTTCCATTAAAGTATGAGATAGAAATGAAAGTAGCGTTCATGCGTACGTACGGCTTACCGTCTCCATGAACGGTGCATTTCATTTCTTATCCCCAAATGTAATGTACTATTATAAGTACATGTATATAATGGATATATATGATTAATGATACATCTAAATGATGAATATAATTCTGTAATTAAAATATAAATACCTCTCATTTAGTTTTAATTCCATTAATATGACAAAGAAATGAAAGTAGCGTTCATGCGTACGTACGGCTTACCGTATCCATGAACGGTGCATTTCATTTCTTACCCTTAAATGATTATGTAATATTATAAATAAATGTATATGCTGGATATATATGATATATAATATATCCAAATCCGGAATGTCATTCTGGATATAAAGAAACTTTGACCACACGAACAACATGTAATTGTAAGAAGTCCACTTTCGACTTTAGAACCAAATATCGACAAAACAAACATTATTAACATAAATGATTACATAATGTTTATAACATGACAATAAGTGATCTAAAAGGAATAATTAACTAGAAAAAGGATCTTAATAAATTTTAAATTAACTCAAGTTTATTATTCAGGACGTTAAAGAATGATCGAGTCAAGTTGGACCCGAAGTAAGGGATCCTACTCCTCTCTTTCTATTTAAGTACACTCTTTTATGTCATTCCTTTAAAGCTCATATTTCTTGTGATTGGGATGTTATTTTATATTACTCTTACTGTAATTTTTATGTAAATATGATGAGAGACCATATTCTCTCTCATCAATCCATTTTGGATGTTTTGAGTGGCGCCGTTAGGCTGCCGAATTTTCATAAGAGATCTAACCTCTCTCTTTCTTTTTAAGTACTCTCCTTTATGTCACTTCTTTTAAGCTCCTCTTTGTTATGTTGGGGATGTTACTTTATATTCCTCTTTCTGTAAAATTTATTTTTATGTTATGAGTGACCCTATTTCCTCTCATCAATCCATTTTGGAAGTTTTAATTGGCGTCGTTAGGCTGTCGAGTTTTCGTAAGAGATTTTTCATCTCACTTTTATTCCCGTGAGATTTATGCTACATTTGCCACAATTTCCTTTGAGTGGTTTATGTACTGACCATTATTACACTCCTTTTGTAATATAATTCCATTTATGGGTATTTACATATTCATTGTATGACACTTCTTCGATGGGGTGTACTTTTCGAAAGTTACCCAAGCCGGTAAGGGAACCTTTCACCCTCCTCTTTTTAAAAGACTTCATTTGTTATGTATTTTAATTCACATACTATTATGTTGGGATATGTTCTTCTATATCCTGATTGATGTAAATTTTATTTCCAAGTGATGAGATTCCCTTTTTATCTCTCATCAACTCATTTTCTTAATTCTTGAAGTCACGCCGTTAGGCTGTCGAATTTTACCAAGGGAACTTTTTAACCCAATTTTGATTTCTTTGGGTTCAACATGTAGTTATTGAATATGTCATCCATTGAATATGTGTGAATGACCTTTTATTGTTTTACACTTAATATCCAATTATATTGGGTGTATTTATATTTTTCACACATAATTTTGAGATTGATTTATCCTTAATTTAAGGATACCTTCTTTATAAGGGATTTCATCACATTTTACATCTCCATTGAGACTTCATTGTTGTTATGCACCAATTCACTCATATATGGTGTATATACTGTCCTTTGGAATATTATATCATGAATCCCTTTATTCTCATGATATTATAAAGTTCTGATTAAATGTTATTCCTCAATTATTGTATTCAAGTGTCACAAATTTTGGTAAAACCCCTTTAACCAAAATATCACTTTAAATGTTTTAATTATTTGTTCTTATTAATATCCATGTTTTCAAAATGGTTTTAAGGATTTATTTATATGGATATTAATGGTTTAAAATGTTAAAAGCTTCAAGGTGGTATGGGACACTTTGATTCAAAAATCTCTTTATTAAATGTTTTAAATGGTTTTGAAAATGGTTTTTTAATGGATTCATTATTTCAATATACTAAAATGTTATATTGTGATTGAAATATGGAAATGTTATGTTTCCTTTATGCATGTTTTATGTGATACGTTTAAGTTATGGTTCTTGGGCATTGTTATGAAAATGGGTGGTTTTATGATAAACTAAGGGCGGGTGAGCCCGATATATCTCTCCAATGCATTGGGTAACGTGAAGGAGTGAAACGTTAAGGTTTCTCCGAAGAGATTTAGGGAATATACTGTGATGGGCATTCCAAACGTAACCAAGAGGGTTACTCCCTACGTAAGAATGTTATAAATGCCTCATGTTACCTTTATGTCTAATGATTTCTATGATTTATTCATGGTTTGATGGGGTATGTTAAAGTGCCTATATTTTATGGGTAAAGTATGATTTCATTCTTATGTATATATGAACTCATGTTTCCTTTCCATATTTTTATAACCCTTACTGAGCTTTTTATGCTCATCCCAAGTTTTTGAAATGTTTTTCACATGTCAAGGGAAAGGTACATGATGTGATGATAGTGTCAAGTATGTGTCAAGAAAGAATCCATGTTTTATTTTAAATATGTTTCCGTTGGTGGGAAGAATTAATATTGTCTTTTATGTAACCACTTTGTTTAAATGTGGAATGTAATGCAAGTTTCATGATCTAATTCTCTAAAACTCTAAACCTAAAAAGATCCTCAGTGTGTAATCTTTTAATAACTCAAGATTAAGTAAGGCTTAAGGTTGGGGCCTTATAGTTGGTATCAAAGGCCGGTTTAGATAACTTTAGAGGTTAGGGTATTCTCTAATCATAAGTGACATACCATAATGGTTAGGATTTCAGAAAGAGTCCTAGTTTTAGATAAAGTGAATGAGTAAGTATATCTTAGTGTTTACCTTCCTCATTAGTACGTGATGGTTTTGTTGATATACTCACACTGACATTTCTGTTTTTAGTGAATGGCTGGATCTCTGAGGCACTAAAGTGACAATTGGTTTGAAGGAAACTGTGGTGGTTCTCTGATTAAGAGACTCGATGAAATGGGGTATTCAATGAGGAAACTCATGGTTGTTCTAATCAAACTATCAAGGAGTCATGATCAACCACGTGAACCTTGGTATGTTCTATAATGCATCATGTATGAGATGACCAATCTATGTGGAAGTTCAGGTAATAATTAAAAAGGTAACCATTAGGGTTTATATGATCCTTACTTTTGAGGTAATTATGGGTTATTATATGTTATGATGGAAAATGAAAGGTATGAGATAAACTTGAGGTTAAAATATGTTATGTTTATTTTTGAAGATTTTATCTCGTTTTGGGAAATGTTTTTAGAATTATATAGCTTTGGAAAAAGGACAACACACAAATCGTGTGACAACCCGTCGCGTCGGACAATGCTGCGGGAATCGAACCCACAACCAAAGTGCGACTGGTATTTATCGCCTACCACTGGACTACATGAAGTCCCTGGTTAGTTTGACTGATTCTTTCTAGTTATATGATTTTATGAATTAAGAGTAAGTTGATTTTGGGTTATTTATGAAAATGATTAACCTATCATGGGGGATATGTGATTAGGTTAATTACTTGTCAATACGAGACTTTAGGAGCAACTGATGTTGTTTGGAGATAAATGTTACGATTTAACTTGGAAGACTATGTGACTAAATCCTTCAAATATTTGGGTTTCAATCTTAGATTGGTTTACTTTGAAGAATTTTATAGACAAGTTGTTTATCTAATGGTCCTCGTTGAACTTTGGGTTTTGTTGGACAAATTTTGGGATTCAAAAATAATTATGATTTCATTTAAAATATTTATTAATCCTTTGTTTATTTATATTCTTTCAGTACTACCATGAAAGTCCCAAAAAACTCATATTCACAAGATGATATAGATGTGTTTAGAATCTAATGAGAAGGATACCTGATGGAAGATTGTACACTAATTGGATGAAGGTGAATTCCTACTACTTATTTTATCCTTATATGATCATTTATATCTCCCTTTTTTACACTTATTGAGCATATATGATCACCCTTTATTATGTTTTATATCCTTAGGTTATGAATAATGGCTTTAGAAATGGTTTTTCTTTCTAGTAAATTATAACTTAATGAGAGAATCTTATGAACTAGTTCTTTATGTTTCCATGTTTCCCAAAGCACTCGACCAAAACTATTATGGAATCAATAATTTATATTATTTATTTTTGTCATTTATGAAACTGTTTCTACTGATGTAGTGTGTTGGATAAATATTGGTTGTGCACCACTAACAAATTTAATAACAAAGCTAAGGATTCTTCACTACTATTGGTTATCTAATGCTTAGCATTGCATATGATATGAACATATGATCTGGTATCCCCTTGATGTTATCATATTGATGTTGTCGGATGAGAGGACCATGGGGACATCGAATCAGTAGTTCAGATCAGATGTTACGCTAAGCGGTAGTTAATGAACAATAGTAAAGTTCACAAAGAATCATTAGTTTTGTTATTAACTTATATTTGGTCCAAAGAAACTGTTTGGAAAGATGTAACGGTAGTGTTACGATATAATATATCTATTTTAATGAATAAATATATAATGAAACGTTGATTTTATTTTCATTATTCCATGTGGGGTTTTTTTATTTTAGAATATTTTTTTCCATGTGACATGCCTTTGTAGGAAGAGAAATGATGCAGTGTCTGCTCAATCATAGTGGTAATCTTGATGTTTGCATAGTAAAATCATTGTCTACAGATCTTTCATCTCAACAGTTGCTCAAATAAACTTGCAACATATATACATATTCATGACCATCAATATCTAGGAGCCTACTCACGTCATATAGAACCTGCATCACATTAATTCCTAGATGCATACACACCTCACATAAAAATTCCAGAAGGAGAAAAAAGTACTTTGTTGTAAGGAAGTGAATACATGACTGATTCCCTTGGGATTCTATTTTTCTTTTAGTATTCTAAGATACTCTTGGTATTCTGTGAAATGTCCTATAGATAAGAGAGTAATGGGAAATCTATTTTTCTAATGAATCAATATTTCATATATCTACGAGAACACTTAGGTTTTTTCTCTACTTCACATAAGCCTCTTTATGTGATTGTGTCACGTAAGCTCCTTTGTATGAATGCTTCATGTGAACTGATCATGTGATCTCATCACATGATCAAATCACATCAACAAATCACATAATCAAAGTAATTCACTTGAACCAAGATTCATGTATTCATTCCTTATTTACATGATCGTATAAAGCTTCAAGGGTCATGTAATCATATAAATCTCCTAGGTTCATTTGATCACATGATCCAATTATTGTAATGTGATCACATGAGTTTGAACAAGTCATGCACTTAATATAATATTTCTAATTAGTCATGTGCCTCTTTCTCACTCAAGTCCATTTTTAACCCAAAATCCTCAATTTTCATAATTAATCTATATTTTATCTCTCATATTATATAAATTAATTCAAGAATTGAAGCTGATGAAGTTATAGTTCATTGGACTACAATTTCCAATAGTTTTTAAGTTGACCAGTGCATGGTCATTCAGTCCACTCACGAGAATCCTAAAAGCTTGATGGGAACCAATATCTTGGATTTTCAATTTTATAATTAGTTTCCCTTATATGTGTTTGTCATTTGAAATGATACTATGATCTATCAACCTAATGAATGTATCATTCTTTCCTCTTACATCTTTAAGACTAATAATATGTTCAGGGAGAACATCCCATATGTGGTTAATTTCATCTCCAAATAAGACATATCTAACGGTTAATTTTAAAGCCTATGTGGATTTATTTTAAATGGTTTTAACAAGATTTGGAGCATAAAATGATATTTACATATCAAAAATATAGAATTATATATAAAATTAGATGTTTGACTGGTTATTTGGTTGGGTTATTCGATCAGGTGGAAGCTTTGGGATGAACCGGGATTTTCCCTTCTTGGTTCAGTGTACTTCCACAGAGTTTGTGGTTCAGCAGAAAAATGTAGGATTTTATGAATCTATTTAGGCTTACCAAACCATTACTTATTGCAAAAAATATATAATTGTACACTTTTTTATTTTATAGAGTCAATACATGAACACATTTCATTTTATGCATGGTGAGTTCGACATCAGTATATGGGACATTAAGATGATCTATGGTGTGATTATTTTAGAAGACAAGTATGATGAGTAAATTCATCCCCCATATACTTGGGATGACATGGAATATAATCCTACCATTATGAAGTATCTCATCAATTAGTCCATAACATCCCTTGGTAAGGACCCATATCCAGGGGTTGACATCCCCTTCAAGAAGTGGGCAGACTTATTCATCAAGATGACTCGACATGATTGTCTAAATAATAATCCCAAGGCTTGGCCATCATGATAATCCAATGGGGAATAGGGTTATCATTTTAAAATTGTTTAATAGTGTCAATTAAATGACTAGGGATGGTTAGTCACCTCCTAGGACCATCACCTTCTTCATTTATTAAAATTCTTAGCAATGTACCTAAGCAGGTACTTATTCAAAATGCAGAAAAAAGGTGGAGTTATGGTCTCTTCCTTAATGATGGTAGAGGTGATTGAAGGTGGTATCATTCTCTTCTTTTTTTTCCCATGTTGGCTAAGTTATATTTCCAACTTCACCACATCTATAGGGGAATTCCCCATTCTGAATATTCAGCCCCTTCCAACTACGATGGGGTTGGATGGTGGCCCACATTAGTGGATATGAGTTACTTAATACTCAAAACATTCCAAGTTTCCAGTTTAAGAAATTTCTATAAAGTATTTTTGAGGTTTGGATAATCACACTAAAGAACTAGGAGACTAAGAGAAAGGTGAACCGTTATGATCAGTTTTTTATACCGTATAAAGCACCAACCTGTGAAATTACCAATAATGTAAAGGGTGATCTTTTAGCCTAAGACTATCTTTTAGCCATATGTGAGGGTGTTTTATCCACTTGGATTAACTAAAATATATTCAATGAGTGGTATTCATCATACCACATTTGGAGATAGTTCAGTGCATTCAGATGAAATTCCCCACTCCTTGCCACATCTGTTCAGAAATGCATCCCATGGTGGCTCACAAATTGTGGATAATGTTCAGCTGATGGGAAACCTAGGTTCGAGTGAACTTCCCTCTGTATAGTGTGTTCTTTATCCTCTCCAAGTCTTATGTCGATACCTTGGTCCGATCATACCCGAATGGTTAGTTGGCTCCATTGGTGATAAAGCGCATAGATCTTCTAATAGTGGATGAGGAGGAGGACGATGGGGCTCTATAATCATAAAAATGTTAGATTCTAGACAAAAAACATCTTCTAGAAGACCCACATCTCTCTAGATTTCTTATAAGAAAATTGGGCACTTAGATCCAACACCATCAACAACAAGGGTGCCAATAGATTTGGTAATAATGTACGGGGTTCCCATGAAAAAAGTTCCAGTCAGTGGGGTATCTGCACTAATTATGGTGGGGTTTTCCATCGTATTCCAACACTGGGACAACTAGAGGAGGAATAGACTATCCATAGAGGTCTAGAGAGTGTTGTGTCAAGTGTAAATGGAGATAGAGGGATTTGGGATTGTGATCACTCCCAAAGGAATCATCTATGAACAACATCCCATTGAAGTCAAATCACTTCTCCATGAACATAGTGTGGTGATTCATTCTATCAAAGACCAGGTCCGTTACACACCACTATATTGGAGAATGATAATTCCTGGAACAATGGTAACTAGTTAAGATAAGGGAGACTAGGATGGATCTAGTGAAGATGTAAGATATGTTTTATCATCACTTTCATATATTCTTTGATATTTTTAAGACTATAGTGAACTTTATTTTCTCTCTGATATTTCACGAGGCTCGTAAAATTTGGTCACCTTCAACCTATCTAATTTACTTTCCCAGGGACACTGTGGGAAAAGTTGGTTCAAAATGTGACTGAGAGGCTAATGATCATAGTTTTCCAAGTCAAATGGAGCTCATGGATGTGGTTGTTTCTGATCTAAAGGAAACACCATTTGTTCCTCCATCAGCCCCACCTTTGGCACCTCAAGTTATCTTTGGATGTTCCTTCCTCTAAGAGGACTAATAAGAGAAAGTGGGAAAGTTCATACAATAATAAACCTCTCAAAATCATTAATTGTTTTACTTTGTGGACATTTTTCATTTTCATTACTCTAGTAGCTTATCAAGGCCACCTATCTACCCATATCAAAGTCAGGAATCAAGTATCATCTAGTATTACGGCCCCAACCTACCCAAATGTGTATTTTTATTAAAAAAATGATATTTTATTAATATATTCATTCATATTAACGTTTAATTTATTTCATTACTATATTACCAACATAATATTTTTTCATATATAGGTGGAATTTTTTTCTTTAGTTCAGGTACTTTGTTCGGCAATTAATACCATGGACGATAATTTTTGAGAGGGGATCACGGATGCCAAAATGATGAATCATTGATGTTTATAACAATTTTTTGATAATTTTAATTGTAACCATATAAGTTTTTTTGAAATTTATATAGCAGTGTGTTTTTTTGTATTCATGGTTTCATGTAAATGTATATAAAATTGTTTACAAAACTCTTGTGCATGTTGTTTTTTTCTTCTACAGTTTGTTTGTGTGTAGGTGTTGGTTTGTGTAGCTTTTTTGTGTGCAGGTGTTGTCTCAGGTGTGGAGGTGTTATGAAGGTGCCGGATTTTCTCAGGAAACTTGGCCTTTATCAGCGTTAATTAAGTGTCGATAAATTGGGACTTTATCAGTGCTCAAAATAGCACTGATAAAAGACACCTTTATTAGCTGTCAAAATAGCACTGATAAAGGAGTCCTTTATTATCGCTCAAAATACTGCTGATAAAGGTCCCCTTCATCTGCAATAAAAAAACACTGATATCAGATTACCTTTATTAGCACTTTTTTTAGTGGGGATAAAGGTCACCTTTATCAGCTCATTTTTAGCACTGTTATAGGGGACCCCCTTATCTTCTTTGCAATTAATAAGGCTTTTATAGCACTGTTAAAAGTGGGTTTTAGCACTTTTAAAAGCTCTATTTGTATTATTTAATCCTTTGTTTTATGATTTCTAAATCATCAAATGATATATTGTTTTATTCTCTTAAAACTCCATATTAGAAATAATATGAATATTTTCCATGTTGAAAATTATGTGCCAACTAAAATTAGCACATGTCTTGGGTGTCATGAGACCATTTCAATTATCTTCACAAGTCATCACATGTTGACTTTTCTTCTTAAAACTTATAGACAATAAATAAAACTTTTGCATTAATAAACCAATTGAGTTCTTCAATATCACCCTTTTGAGTTTTTTTCAATACTCATTTATTTTCTAATTTTAACATAATATACTACACCATATTGAAAAAAATGCAAACACATAAGTATGAGAATGAATTCCATTTTCCATCATCCATGTTTCATGATATCATCTTCCCCTATTTTGAAACTCACTGCATGATTATCTTGATAGAATGATGGAATCACTCTAGTATTGGGAAATAGATAAAATTAACCAACATTAAATCTATATGATCCATATAATTAGTTCATAAAAAATTAGGGATCAATTATAACATCAATACTACCATTAAATTTTAATTCTTTGATACAAACACCAAAACATTCGGACAGAGGTTGTTCAAATTAATTTCAATCATTCTCTTTTATTCATTTCAATAAATAGATAAAAAAATTTGTGTCTAAGAATTTATTTCCCCATTTTCAAATTACTTTTCATTTTTTATTAAGAAATCAATTTCTCATTTTAGGGTTGATTTTTCAACATAGAGATATGAGATTGTAGTCAACATATATCAATGGTGAAAATCATTATTTAATAAACTTTTGACTCCATGAACTTCCATATACAACCCTCACAAGTAAGACAGATATTCATGGGATTCCATTTTACATATAGACTTATAGTGGTTGTACTTTTGAGCTCAACCTCATGGGGTTCACTCTATACATATTTATAATGATTGTATTTCTTTAAAAAATAACTCCATGATTATTCATATATTAATTGAAGTGTTACATGGAGGCAACATGATTCCAATATTACTCTAGGGTGGATAACTATATTACTATAATATTTTCACTTATAAAGTTTAGTTCAACCCTTTAATACATTCATCTCTTTAAATTCACTATATATAAAAAATAAAAAAAATATATCTAGGAGAATTGGGTGGTTCTAAAATGATCTTTAGTTAGAGAAATGGTTCTTAGAGTTTCTTATCAACCCAACTATCTTCTTAGATGGAATTAGATTCTTCACAAATGAAGGTAGGGAAGTTACATATTTTTTAATTTATCCACCTTTTTATCCTCTTATAACTACTATATACATCTTATAAAACATTTTTTAGGAACATTCTCAATCAATATTTTTTGTAGACACCCTATTCACATAAATATTTTTGTTGAAATAATTCACTAGTGCTTTCCATATATTCATCAATAGTAATCTATGATGGATAACTATATAAATATAATATGTTCACTTATAATGTTTATTTCACCCCATTAATACATTCATTGCCTTAAATCTACTATATAAAAACAGAAAACAGAATATATCTTGGGGAATTGGGTGGTTCTTAAATACTCCTTAGTTAGAGAAATGGTTCTTAGAGTTTCTTATCAACTCAGCTATCTTCTTAGATGGAATTAGCTTCTTCACACATGATAGTAGGGAACTTTCATATTTTTTAATTTTTCCACCTTTTTTATCCTCTTCCAACTACAATATCCATCTAATCAAGCATTGTTTAAGAACATTATCAATCTCTATTTTTTGTAGACTCCCTCTTCACATAAATATTTTAGTGAAAGAATTCACTGGTTCTTTCCATTTATTCATCACAAGTTTTTTATCTTGTAATACATGTAAATAAAATCATATATGAATACGTTGACATCTTTCAAAATTCAAATTTATTGTAGGTATACATCAAGTTACCCTTTTACATAGCTCTTCATATTCTTTATCAATGTTTTCATCCAAAAACAAATCTGACTGTATCTTTTATAGATCGATTCTTCTTTTGATTCCAGATTATTTCCATTACTAATAACATTAATGGAAGATTTTCAATGGTCCATAATTTTTCTTTTCCAACCATAATAAATGATTAAATTGTTTGTTAGTTTAACATCATGTGAACATTTTTAACTAACTTCCTGAGAGTAGTTTGATCGACAATTGTCTTCTATTTACTCCTCAAGGAATAATTATCCTATTTTACCATGTATTTATTTTTCTATTGTGGTATACCTTTTATATCATCATATAAGTTATTCGTGAATGGTATATAACAACACTCATTATAATTGTGACTTCTTCTATTATAGTACACATGAAAATTTTCAAAACATTTTTTTTAAATTTACTTATATTATATCGGTATTATATTATTTTTAGAATTTATAACCTAATAAATATTCTTTATATAATAGTAATATATTGAAAAATTATACCAATAGTCTATTACCTATTTTCCAAACATCCAACAGCACTAATGGTAGCAAAAAAATATTGATTTCTTCTTCAATGAAACATTCTGACTATCTTAGAAATCTTATTGTTTTTAGAAAGCATTGTTCTTATTTTGTTCACTATGTGGGGAATAATAATTCATATACTTCTTCACATCAAAAATTTATCATGTAGTAGATTCCAGAGAATTTTTCTTCACCTATTTTTTTATATTTTATGGTTGAATTTCCACTTGCAAAACCCTAGGCTTTTATTGAGGGGTGTTCTTATTTAAATTCCTCCCTAAACATATTATTTTTATTGTTTTATATTTTATGGATGTATTTATCGGTGTTGGTAAGGATTTAATTTCATTTTAGAGTTCAGAGGACTAAAAATATAGAAATTTGGAGTTATGGATAGGGGTTCACAATTAGTGATAACTGTATGGCTAACCATGTGAGGGGATAAGGAAACCTCTCCATTTTTCAATCCAAATATAAGGATAAAGGATACCAGGAGAAACCTATTAATGTATTAAAAATACTTTTGCATGGTTATTGAATGGTTTGTTAAAATTTACATCTTAACTGAGCCAAATGATGCATCTCAGATAGTAGGGTTTGCAAGGATAGCACACAATTTACAAAACCATGCATCCACTACTACAAAATAGCCTTTCAAGAGTGCTTGGATTTATTACTTCTATCTAAAAGTGATGATAAAGGTCCCCACTATCAGCATTGGAAAAGTAATTGATAAAGGACACATTAATCAGTGGTAAAAAGGCACCGATAAACAGGGTCTTTATCCGTGATAAAAATAAGTTGATAAAATGGTCCCTTTATTAGTGATAATAAAAAAGGATTACTTAAGGGGTCCCTTTATTAGTTATAGTAAAAAATGAGTGATAAAGGGAGTTACTTTATTAATTGTAGTAAAAATCACTCATAATGGAGGGCTTTATCGGCATTATTCAAAAACAATACTGATAAAGGGTGTCTTTATCAGCCCTTTTTACTACCGCAACTAAGTGAAAAATTTCCTAAAAATATAAATCATTAAAAATAATATATTCACAGAAAAATATATTTATATTAATATATATAGATTATATTTTATTAAATATGATTTATATAAGGTAAAATACGCATTTACACTTAATAAAAAACATATTTAGTGAAAATGGGCTATAAAATAATTAAAAAATTTACAAATTAATAATTTTTTAATAATTATTGAGTAATATTCATTGAATAAAAATTTTAAGATATAAAAAATAAAAACATTAATAAATGCTCTAAAATTTATTGAAAATGTGACTTAAGATTCAAATGGGGGTAACTTTTGATCTAAGTGTCTCTTTGAGCTCTACCACATAGCAAATCGAATCTTGAGATGATATCTACAAACTAGTGACCTTAAGGAATCATAGTCACATTTTTTTGGCCAAAAATGTCCCCAATCATCTCTAATCCTGATTTTTTAGTTGGGGTATCCAATATTTTAAACATTTGATGGCATTATAGACTCGTTTAAGGGGGTATTATTATCTATTTTTGGTACGGAATAAATTTTCTCCCAGGTATTACATTCATATTAATATTATGGTTTTATTTTTTATTGTTTTTAATATTTTACTATTATTTATAATCAAACATGTAAAAATATATACATATTTTATATATATTTATACATAAAAATTTAGTTATATAAATAAATATGTAAACATATTTACATATATAATATATTTCTCAATATATAAACCTTTTCAAAATAAAAAAATATCCATTTTATTTAATATAGAAATATATGAATAGTTATATACCTATATAATAAATATATATAATGTTTACATATATATATATATATTTGTGTGTGTTGACAATAGATATATATTTATCTTTATATTCTAAAATATGTATATAAATATTAATATATAATATATGTAAATAAATTTAAATATGAATAATTATATTTATATATGAACACACATATATAAATATGTATGTATGTCTGTATGTGTGTATTTATAAACACACACATACACACACACACAAACATACTTTATATATGTATTTAAATATATATATATATATATATGGAAAAAATGTAATGAAATATATATAAATATATAGATATATCATAAAATGGAAAATAAAACAATAGGGGGGACTAGAAAACGTGTGGGCGTATAAGCTTGAGGTCTCAAGTTTGAAACTCATTAGTGTAAGGGGCGCACGGAAGAGGTTAGGATTATATAAAGTGCTAATAAGGGGGGAAGCGATGGGTTGAGTGATTAACAAGCCCTGATAAAGGGGGTGGGAAGTGTTGATAAAATTTTGGGTGGGAAGAGGTCTATAAAAAATAAATCTATCCCCTTTATTATCACTCAAAATAATACTAATAAAGGGGGTCATTAACATTTTTAAAAACTGATATCCATGGTGGCTTTTAACTACACTAAAAAAACTTTTGATAAAGTACCCCTTTAACAACACTTTTTCAATCATTATTATATCCAACCATTTATCATCACTCACAATATCAATGCTTATATAGTGCTAATAAATACATTTTACTAGCACTGTTAAAGGCCAGATTTGTGATAATGAGCCTAACCATGCGATGAGATTAATGAAATATAAAAAATAAATTTTTAATAAAAAACTCACCTAAAAACACTCATTATTATTCACTCATCTTAGGATCTTATCCCACATCCTTTTTCTATGTTATTTTGGTTATTTCTCTCCTTTTTAACACTTACCTCGTCGCATTGGAGTGATTTGAACCCTTGGGATCAAAGTATAGAATATTCTTTCTCTTGTTCACTGTTTATTTTCTATTTTTCTCTTAAGAGGAATAATAAACCATGGTTTTCATGCCCAAATTAATTTTTTAATGCATATTTTTTATAATTCATATTTGGGAATAATCTCAAGAATATAAAGGAAAGGATAGATTTGTGAGATTTTTGTTTTATTCAATTTTGGTGTTTGTTCCCTATTACATTCAAGGTAAGTGGTTTATAATTTTTTCAACAAGACTCTTAATTTTTTTAGTTAATTTACAATGTTTTTGTGCTAGTTTATCTTGCATTTAGACTATGAATACATTAAACATCTTAATTCATAGAATTGAAGTTTACAATGTTCCCATGAAATTAATAACATTATATGTATATTATTTTGGTCTAAAACATGATGAACTAAGTTATGAAACATGAAATGGTTATATTGACCTTAAAATTTGAAATTAACAATTGGTAAATGATGTTTTAATGAAATAGTGATGACTAGTTTTGATAAAATCATAAGAATAATTTTTGGGATAGGTATATTTACCTAAGTGTGACTATTGTTCTAGGATGAGTATATTTCTCTAGGTGAATCTACCACTCCGAGATGGGTATATATCCCCATGTGAGACTATTTTTATTGTATTGGTATATTTCCTTGGGTGAGACTATAATTTCGAGATAGGCACAATTTTCTAGGTGTTACTATTGTTCTGAGATAGGTATAATTCCCATATTGTGACTTATAATCTAAGATGGGTATATTTTCCTTGTGTGATGGATACTCTTTAGAAGCAACAAGAACAAGGAAATGTAGGTATAGTTGATATTTGGTGTCATCTTAAAACTTTAGGATAAAATATATCATTATTTGTACTTTGTTATTTAGTCATACTCATAGATATATTTTATTAAATTTTTCACGCACTTAGTTAGAATAAATATATTTATAGACATCATTGGTTGTGGATTGTAGGAATGTACTTTCACCCTTCCTGAGACACCATTTGTACCTAAAAAGACTTCATGATTACAGGATTAGATAAGGACAAATTCCTTTTTACCTATGAATGATTTGAGCTACTAGGACGGTGTATGGGAGTCTAAGAGCTTTTATTTATAATCTTATATCTATTTATATTTTGTTCCTTGGGATATTTGTGTGTTTTGACTCTTCTTTTTGTCTTTCTGACATGTATACATCATTTGATAATGTTAGGGATATCAATTTATTAATTTATCTAAATGGTAATATCTAATTATTATTTTCATTGATATTGTACTCTGATAGTGAGGTTATAGTCTCCCCACCATCTAATCATAGAGCATTACTGTTAGTTGGTATCCTATAGTGTACAAGTTGGTGTGTATGAGGTTATGTAGTAATCCCAAATCTATAATTGTTTAGTGGGCATTGGTTGAGGGAATGTGATATGTGGCTCAATATGGAGGTGTTTTTTCCATTTATTTTCCTTGTAATGTTGAGGTGTGGCTCACTATATTGGTTAGATGAGTGTATTAGATGAATATTAGGACTTTTTTCTACTATTATTTGAGATAGATGCATTGTGTGGGCATAAACCAAGAAAGGGTTTGGCCTATTCTTGTAGATTCCTTATAAACCAGTATCATGGTATATTCTTTACAATGATATTGATGCATGAAAAGTGATAACATATACTTTGATAGTCGTGAAGGTGCCTTTTTTATTTTGGTTGAATATACCCACCCTTAACTATGGATACTATGTAAATTTTTTGAAGGGAAGGATGAATTGGATGCCTGTCCCAATTTATGAGGTGATACTAGATAGTTAAATATAGAATGGGTGGACCATGAGTATATGATCCTAGTTTTGTACTGATTTTGAGGTGGTTGGTGAGGAAATGTTTGTACATGGAATGAATGAGATACCCTGATATTATTGGAAAGAAAGCACTAACCAAGATGATTTCAGATATATGAGTTTACATGTGATAGGAATGATCATCTGGGTTATTAACAATGTGAGTATTGGACTGAGGGGATATGACTCAATATAGTAGATTCATGATGTGTAATATAGAAACACCAAAATGTATACTTGTTGCATATGTCTAATTGGAAACCAGATCTTTTAGGAATCATTTATAAAGGTTAATATATATTATTCTTTATCATGTACTATGTTTTTGTATTTTTAAACCTATATAAAATGGGTTTTGGTGTAGCCTAATATTATTCATAATGAAGAAATAATGGTTAATGATTTTATTTGATAGGATTTTGATAGAATGGGTGACATGTTAGTGGATGATTTTTAAGAAAATATCCAAATAGGTATTTTGAGTTGGGAATGTTATGTGACACTCATGTTAAGGTCATGATAATGAATGAAAATGATTAGATTTTAATTTAATTGAACTTCATTATGTGTATGGACTATTTTGGATTCATTACCTTATGAATTTCCTATATGTTTGGGTTGGTCAAGGACTCTTTATTTTACCAGAATACATAGAGTGTAGCCAAGGGTTGGCAATGGGATTGGTGAGATATTTGTTATTATTTGGTGGTGTAAAGGTACGAGGCTCCATGTTTAATCGATAATAGGAAGAGGGTGAGGACCACTAAAGATATGATGTACAATGATAAAAGTATGAGATATTTTGGGGAATGACCTATTATAGGTTATCCTAGAGTGGATGCATTGGTGTGTGACTGATCAATGATATTAGGTCTCTGTATAGAATAACAAAATGGAATTAGGGTTATTATAACTTTGTAATTTTGAGGATGATCGAATCTTATGAGAGATGAATTGAGACATTTTGTATAAAAGTGTAAGTAATGGTGTGAGAGACTTTGAATCTTATGAAATGTAGAGGGGTTGAGTTACTCGGTGTTAAGGGTACAGAATTGTATAATGTCTATGCAACATTATTTTACTATTTTTAGGTACTCTTAAACCCCTCTTTTGATCATTATTTGGTTATATTTAATTTATGGGTTCTTCAGGTAAATTTTTGAAAATTTTGAAGGGATATTGGGATTTTCATGGTTGGTGCATTGTTTTCCCAAACTATGCACCATGATAGTGTAAACCATTAAAACCCTTGTAGTCAGTGTTTTCATGGTTCATACATTGTTTGGAAAACTATGTGCCCACCAAGGAGAAAATATGAAACCCCACTAGCAGGGGAACACATCTCAGGTGCATAGTGTGAAAAATCATGCGACCCTTACCATCTAATCATGAACTTGGGGTTTTTTTATTCCAAAAATTCATTTTAATTATCCTGAACCCCCCCTTTAGACCCCATCTCGACCCTAAATTCCCCTATAAAAATTTCCAATACTGAGAAGACTCTCAAGGATCCAATTTGGCTCCTCCAAACACCCTTCTAGGTAGATCGAATTGTAGAAAAATTGAATTTGAAGTCTTCTAGGTATGTGAATCCTCTCTTCATGATCTATCATGATCTATTAATCTTTCCTATTTAGGGTTTTTTAGATCTATGTGTTGTTATATGATCTAATCCATGTTGTTTTAGATCTTGAATCTATGTTTGATTCTTGGATATCATTTTTCGACATTCTTCATTAGATTCTCCCATTGTGGTCATTGGGTTTCATGGTCCTATTCTCCCAAGTTATGTGGTTTTGTTTAAGATTTTATATTTGATTTACCCCTAAACTTTTTGATTTAAATTAAATTAATTTATTTAAATTCAATTTTTTTCTATTGGTTTTTTAAAACCCCAATTTCTATTATTATGGGTTTCAATTTTCATTGGCATGAAAAACTGAGACAAAGCCCCAAATTCCTTTGAATTGAGTTGGGTTTGTGTAATTTGATGGAAAATTGTAAAAAATAAATAGTGGAATTTTATCATTGAATTTAAATTTTTAAATTGATTTGTGAAATTGATATCAAATTTGTGTTTGAGAAAAATGCTTGAAATTGTTAGTATAGAAACCTATTGATTTTATCTTTGAAATGAATGATTTGATTAAAACACATTTATGGTTTCTAAATTTAATTTGAAATATTTTATTAGGAAATGTGTTAATTTTATTTTAAACATTTTTGGAATAAATTTCCCATTATTGAATTTCGTTTGAGAATATTCAATCCTAGATAGTTAATGAGTTATTTGTGAAAAACATGCTTGGTTGGGAATACACTAGAAATGAAATATTTTTTTAAAACTCTATAATAAACTTGTTGGAATATCTTATCCATAGTGGGATGTCGGTTTATTCTTATTTGGACAAAGTTACAGAGAAGTGTGTTCACATTTTCGTTATCATCATATGTGTGTGTGAGGATCCAATAACCTAGAACCATCATGCCTCTAAGAAGATGACCAAGTTTCTCCTTTGTGATTAATTTTATATATATTCCATTATATGTAGAATTTATTTACCCATGACTTGTGAATTTATATAAACTATTTTTAAAAAATATATATTAAGCCAATGTTTATAGATTTTTCCATCAATTGAAATGTGAAGCAAAATTTTTTTTAAATATTATTTTGTAATACCATATCTATTTATTTAAAATTTAAAGTTTTATTTTGTTAATTAAAGTGGTATATTATTATAATATCCATGTTGAGATCCTAATATGATTTTATATCACACCCTAAATGTTCCGTTTGGTGTTTTTAGATTTCCTCCTGCCCAGTTTGCGTAAGGGGAAGGACCCACTTGGAAATGGTAGTTTCTAATAATCTTTAGGCTTTTTTTATTTTTCCTATTAGGACTTGGTTGGTTTTTCATGTTTTATGGTAATTATTTGTCATACATATAGGTTTTTAACCAATTTTACTTCTAGTACAGTTCTCCTTGTGTGGTTTTATTTTGTGTATACTGACTTTTTCTTGTTTCTTCCAGTATTAATGTGTCATATTTTTTATCAATATTATCTTGTATGATACTAGGTGCTTGTGGCTAGCACATGGGGATCGAGAGAACCATTTGGTCTATGTCATGATCATCTTGGATGTAAGGGTACCAGGGTATCTAGGGTGGTTCATGAAAAAGAAGTATTAAATGTGTTTGTTAATAATCTTTCCTTGATGTTTGTATATAGTTGTGTAATCTTTTCAAGAAAAAGGAGGTAGTTTTGATTGAGTGTCTTACTAGATCTCACTGTAATCAGAATTAAGTCTCTAAGGGTGGTTTGGGAAAAAGTATTGATGATTAGTTCTAGAATTTTACCTAATTTTGATTTGGAGGAATTGAAATTCAAATTGTATCTATCTAAAGGGATTAATTTTGTTTGTTTCTTTGTTTTAGTGTTAATCTAATGCATTAAATATTGTCTACAGATGTTTTGTAGAATCTTTCCTCTAATAAGATGTGTTAATCGGATCCTTTAAGGATATTTTGATTAATCTCGGTAGGAAGATCCCCTCATGGACCATAACCTGGTTGAGTTTATCATGTGTGTTGTCCAAGCTTGGGGATATTCACCTATACCTATTCCCATTCAGGCTCCAACTATTGAGGCTTAAAGGGATGTTTTTTGGAATCTTGATCAAGATTTCCTTCACCAAAATACACCAGCATTTCAAATCAATAATGATCATAACCTATATGAATAATGGTTTATAGATATCAAGCTTTTGTTTGAGTTCTTGATAACACCTGATAGATCAGTGTGAAATGTGACACCTTCAAGATAGAGGGACCAAGTATGATATAGTGGACACAATGGTGATGGTAAAGAAGCCTGAGAGAATAGAGATTAAAGTATTCAATGTAATTTTCACTAACCAGTTCTATTAAGAGTTTATGTTTTTGGCCAAGGCTATGGAATTCTTTAAACTCGAGCGGGAAAAAAAGAGTGTGATAGAATATGAAAATAAATTTTCTAATATTGTACAGTTTTCACCTGAGATTGTATCTAATGAGAAGATGAAGAATCAAAAGTTTGAGAAGGGACATCGATATGAAACTTTTTCTCAGGTTTTCATGCTAACAATTCTTTCTTATACTAATGTTCGGGATATATCATTGATGGATGAAATGGATATGGCTTATAATTTTTTATTGTTGGGAGTTTCTTTTCATCACAGTGGTATATCCATGAGTTCCCATGAATGGAAGTGTAAGTGTGATGATATTCTTGGTGGTTTTTGAAGTCCACAATTTTCTAGACCTCCTATAGTTCCAAGAAGTGGCCCTTTTATTTTTTACCATTATGGAAAACTAGGTCACTCAAAAAGGGATTTCACTGAGGAACCCAGAGTATATTTTTTTCAGATTCTTGAGTCACATGAAAAAGTTATTCCATATCTATTCTACTCCACGTAGTCAAACATGATCATCAATAGCTAATAAAACTATGTTGAAATCAGATGCGTCATGAAAAAATGGGTTCCAGCCATTGGAATCTAGAATAAAGACTCTTCAAACAATGGAAGAGACTCAAGATGAAGTAGATAAGGGTTCGGTGACTGTGAGAGGCTTCATCACTATAGATTCATCATTTGTGACTATTTTATTTTATACTGGTGCATCTCGTTATTTTAATTTCAACCTATATTGTGAGTCTTCTTAATCATTATACATATCTTTTAACTACTGTCATGGATATTACTACACCCCTTGAAACAAAGAAGGAGTGGGGTCTCTGTATTCCTGCTTGTGTTTTATCATTATCAAATATCAAGCTTTCTTTGGATTTTATGGATATTGACATGAAACTAAATGAGTTAATTTTTTGGATGTATGGGATCTTTTCAAATAAATAACATATTGATTGTTATCTTCGATTGATTCCCTTTACTACACCCAATGGGGTGGGACATATCTTATAATGAGAATGGGACATGAGGTAGATTAGATTTGGACCATCTTATCCAGAGTCAGGAAAATTAATATCAGTGTTTACTTTTGATCTGGAGAGGGAATCCTTATATGAGGATATCCCTTCAGTTTTGATTGAGTTTTCCAACATTTTACTTCTTACTTCTTGGGTTTTACACCTATAAGAAAGGTATATTTTTCTATTGATTTAGTGTCTGGTACTCAACCAATATTTATTCCTTCATACTGTATGGAACCAGATGAAATGAAAGAGTTGAATTCTTAGTTAGAAGATATTTTAGAGAATCAATTCATATGACTGAGTGTGTCACCTTGGGTGGTGCCTGTTCTATTTTTTAAGAAAGATTATTTTCACTTTTCCTTTTCATTGATTGTAAAAAACTCAATTGATTCAAGGTAATGAAAAAATATCCATATCCACATATTGATGATTGTTTGATTATTTTAAATGGGGAAGTGATTCGTGAAGATTTAACTTCGATCTGGATATCATTAGTTGAGAATAAAATAATCTATCATTCATAAAACCACCTTTCGGAGTAGGTACATCAATTTTGAGTACCTTTTCATGCTATTTGATCTAACTAATTATCCTACAATATTTTATGGCTTTAATGAATGTGATTTTACATGATTATCTTAATAATTTTGTGGTGGTATTTATGGATTATGTCCTTGTTTACTCTGTGTCCAAAGAGGATCGTGTTCACCATCTAAAATTAGTTATAGAATTTTTAAGGAGTCACTGAAGTTATGCCAACATATCAGAATGTGATTTCTAGATTCGGGAAGTGAATTTATTGGTACATGTGGTGTTGAAACATGGTGTTTTAGTTGATTTGGAAAGGGTGAAAGAGATTATGACATGGAATCATCCACAAACTATTTTCATGATTTGGAGCTTCTGGGGATTTATTGTATATTATCACATGTTTGTAAAGGAAATTGAAATGTTGGCTTCTCTAATGATAGATTTAACTCAGAAGGCAGTAAATGTTTATTCAGGTGATAAATTTTAGAGTTATTTTTCTGATCTAAAACTTCTTTTGACTATTACACTGGTTTTGTCTCTCCAAGAGGCCAGATAGGGCTATATGGTCTTCTATGATGCATCATGTTCATGTTTGGATTCTGTTCTTATACATGGTGATCATGTCGTTTCTTAAGGCTCTCGGCAGTTTAGGCTGCATGAGAAGAATTAACTAACCCATGACCACGAGCTTTAAATTGTTATTAATATGCTTAAGTGTTGGAAGTATTACAATTTTTGAGGAACTTTTACTATGTATTCCGACCATAATATATTAAGTTACATCTTCTCTCAAAAATACTTGAATCTATCTCTGAGGCATTGGAGGGTATACCTATAATATTTTGACTTTTACATCACCTATATCCTGGGGAAAAGTGAATTTTATCATAGATGGTTTGAGTGGGAAACTTCCTACCCATATCATGATAGAGTCATTGAAATTTTGGAACTTGATGGTTCATTTTGCAATGATTCATATTGGAGTCTAGGAATTAGGGATGGGGTTGTCTTGGCTAGTTTTTTATGGAAAGTTTCACTTCTGAAGTTTATTATCTCAGAACAGTATTTTTATGATGAGTTTCATAACATTAGAAACTCTCTTTATAGTGGAGAGACTATTGTTGATTTTTTATTCTACATGGATGGTTTTCTAGGTTTTTTGAACTGGTATGTCTTAATTTTTCTTATATGGAAAATAGTTATGGGGGATTTATATAATTAATTGTGTTTTTTCCACCTAGGACTATGAAAATGTTCTATAATATGAAGCGATGATTTTCTTTTTCAGGTATAAGATAGAGCATTTTTTCTATTTTCTCACCTTTTTATACATGCCAAAAAGTCAGGGATGATCACTTGAGACCTTCAGGTTTTATTCTTCCACTTCCAGTTCTGACATAAATGTGGGCTGAGATCTCTATATAATTTGTGGTTATATTTCCACAAAACAAGAAGAAAAAAATCTGATATGCATTTTGGTTGATAGACAAACTAAATCAGTTCACTTTATACCCATTCGTGGTACAACCAAAGTTGACAAGTTGTAAAATCTCTATATGAAAGAGATTGTTTGTTTCCATGGAGTTCCATCTCCTATAGTCTCTTATAGAGATCCTTGGATAACTTATCATTTTAGGAGAGGTTTTTTGGATGCACTAGGATCTCAACTTTTTTTGAGAATAGCCTATCACCCACAATTAATTTTCTAGAACAAGAAATACCTATAAAGATTCTTAAGAATATGCTTCATGCCTACATTCTCAACTTTAGTGGATATTGGGATGATCATTTAAGCCTGGTTGAGTTTTCTTATTTCAGTGGTTTCCAATCTATGGTGATGATAGATCATTTTTTTCCTTTTATGGTTGACCTTAAAAAATTTCATTATATTGCTCAGAGATTGGTGAAAGTTCCTTGGTTGGACCAAGATTGGTTTAAGAGACAACAACAACGATTTATTTGATTCATCATAGAATGATGAAGGTGAAGATCCAGTATAATTATCATGTTTATCATCATTGTATACCATTTTATTTTTCAGTTGGTGGTCAGGTAATCTTGATTGTTTTACTTCGTTTCGGTTATCAATGGCTTGTGAGGCAAGGGAAACTTTATCCTCATTTTTTGGGACCCTTTGAATTTATTTTGTATGTTGGGAAAGTGGTTTTCCATTTAGATAATCATCAATAGATTATTTTTATTCTTAATATGTTTCATGTATCCCATCTTTGGAAGTATCTTGATGATCTATATCGTGTTCTAAGTTGGAGTGATTTTAATGTTGAACTTGATTTATCTATGGCTGAGCATCTAGTTAGGATAATTGATTATAAAACCAAGGTAATTTATGGGAGGATAATACCTTTTATTTGAGTAATATGGAAGCACGATTCTCAAACTAATGAGACTTAAGAGATGGAGGTAGCGATGAGAGAGAAATGGCCTAATCTTTTTGATAGGGATGCTTCTTAAAAATATTTCTGAGGACATAATGTTTATATGATGGGGAGGTTGTAACATCCTATTTATTTTCTAAGGTAATCCCAAACCCCTCTTTTTATAATTCTTTATTTTACTTTAATTTCGGGGTGCTTTGAGTAAAATGTTGTAAATTTTGAAGGGCTCATGGGTTTTTCATAGTTGGTGAATGGTTTTCCCAAATTGTGCATTGTGTTAGTGAAAAATAGTAAAACCTGGGAAGTGAGGGTTTTCATGGTTATCACATGTTTGACAAACCATGTTCCCATCAAGGAGATACCATTCAACCCCTCTAGTATGTGAGCATTTCTAAGGTGCACGGTTGGGCAAACTAGGTGGCCCTACCCAGCAAACCATGCACATGAGATTTAAATATTTATAAAATTCATTAAAATTATCATGAACCCCCATTTATGACCCCTCTAAACTATAACATCCCATATCATGATTTTTAAAGTTGAGAAGGCTCTCAAGGACCCTCTTTATCTCTCCTAAACACCTTTCTAGGAAGATCGACTCACAGTGAATCACATTTCATCTCCTTCGTGTATGTGAATCTTCTCTTTCTGACCTCTCCCGACCTCATAATATCTCCTTCTTGGGGTTTTTTAGATCTCTATGTTGTTGAGGATATAATCCCTATTTTTTATATATTGAATCTAGGTTTGATTCTTAGATCTTCTTTTCTACTATTCTTCATTGTATTCTCCTGTTGAGGGTGTTTTTTCGTTATTCCATGATCCCAAGGGAGGTGGTTCCATTTAAAATTTTCTAATTGATTTATCCCTAAATTGATTGATTTAAATTAAATTACTTTATTTAAATTAAATTTATTTCAATTTGTTGGTTAAAAAACCCAATTATTCGGAATAATGGATTTTAATTTTATTTGGCATGAAAATTTTGAAAAACCCCCAATTCAATTGAACTAGGGTGTGTTTGTGGAATTTGATGGAAAATTGTGAAAATAAAATTATGGAATATAATCATGGAATTTAAATTATGAAGTTGATTTGATAAATTAATTTTAAATTTCTGTTTGATAAAATGGATTAAATTTTTTTGATAGAAGCTTGTTAGTTTTATCCTAGAAAAGGAATGATTTGATTAAAAACTCATTTTCCTTTTATATAGAATTTGGAATATTGAAATTGATAATGGGTTAATTGTATTTTTAATATTTTTGAAAACGTTTTCTCATTATTTAAAGTTGTTTGAGAACATTAAATCCTAGGTTGTTAGTGAGTTATTATGGAAAAGCATCTTAGGATGGAAATTTCCTAGAAACAGATTGATGCTTTAAAACTCTAACATAAACTAAGTAGCATATCTAATCCCCAGTGGGATGTTGGTTAGTATTCTTTGTCCAGTGTCAGAGTGATGTGTTTTCATGTTATCGTTATCATCAAAGGAGTGTGTTAGGATCCTGTAATGGTGAACTTTCATACCTCTTGGAAGATGACCATGTTTCTTCATTGTGATTATTTTGAAAAAATTTCTATTGTTTGTAAAATTTATTTACAAATTACTTATAAATTTTTACAAATGGTTTCATATAAAATGTTTATCAATTCCCTATTTATAAATTTTTTCCATCAATTTAAATGTAAATCAATTTCTTTTTCAATGTGATTTTGTACATCCATTCACATTTATTTAAAATTGAAAATTTTATTTGGTTAATTAATTAGCATCTTTTTATGTAATCCTTGGTGAGACCCTAATTTTGGTTTATCTTAAACCCTACCAATTACATTGGGAGTTTTTATATTTCCTCCTACCAGGTTTGAGTAAGGTGAAAGAACCACTTAGAGGTGGTAGTTTTTGTTGATATTTGGGATTTGGGAAGATATGTCCATCGAGACATGGTTTTTTTTATCAATATTTTTTCTATTTTTTTATGTACTTTTGGGTTTGTTTACATGTTTTACTTCATGTATAGTTCTCCCTGTGGAGAATTATTTTGGA
Organism: Viscum album; assembly: GCA_963277665.1. Taxonomy (NCBI): domain Eukaryota; kingdom Viridiplantae; phylum Streptophyta; class Magnoliopsida; order Santalales; family Viscaceae; genus Viscum; species Viscum album. The sequence goes on along the minus strand of OY728138.1, from coordinate 121,954,650 downwards.
TACATGGACTTGTAACTATTTATTATATTGTTAATGTGTAGAAACAATTACAAGTTTTATATTTCATAATGTCAAGTGATACTCTCCAACCAATGGGGATTTGGAAGGCCCTTTAGGCCATGTTAGGAACAACTCATATTTCTAGGTACTAGGGTATCCGGGATGGTTGGTGAAAACCTTATCTATTGTGAGTTGAGTCCCACCTTTAAAATGATTTTCTAGTTGTTCTAATTATGGTATGTGGTGTGATAAAATTTGAAATACATGTGATAGTGAGGAAGGTTGTAGAACTTGATTTAAAATCTCTAGAACCAAGTGTACATATTTTTGTTTCTTGAAATTTTTTTAATGAAATAATGATTCAATTATCTATTAATAAAGTATCAAGTAGGGTTCAAGTTGAAATCTTATATAGGCAGCATGAATGGCTCTTTAGAATTAAAATGTTTGGTTCATGATGGGTCTTGAATATGATCATATTCATTGATAGGTATTAAGGATGTATTATGGAGGGATTAACATCATGGAATATTTGAGTAGGTTGTGCTCATTTTTTGTGAATTTTTTAGAAACATATTTATAAACCCAAATTGAAGGTGGTTATGATGTTGTGAGGATTATTTTGTATAGATTAGTTAAGTACATAAAGGGGAAGGTACCCAACTATGGGTATCAGTTAATTAGTGTTTTCAAAATTGGTATGATTGATATTTTACATTCACTAGATATGGGTTTATGGTTAGTTAGTGTGACCATATTGATTTTTCAAAAGTAAATTAAATGGTGACCAGGTCTGTGATACTTCCATTCTATAGAGTAACATGAAAATGTGAATAATTAAATAGGACCCTATATTAAAATTAGTCTAATAGTTATACTTTGGGTTATAATAATAATAATTAGGTGATAAATAGAGTGGTGTAGACTAGTGATGAAAAACAATGATGAGTGATGTCAGTGTTTTAGGATTTTGAGAATACCACCAGAAATGGGGAATCATGGTAGAGTTGTTAAAAATAATTGAAACTATAGTAAGTGGGATAGTGATGTTTTGAGTAGAATATTAGGCATGGGTGAAATTTTGTTATGAATTTCACTCGTGGGAGGTATATAGTTTGATTCAAGGAATGGTTCCTGGTGGCCACAAAGGTTCAAAAAATTTCTATGAAGTGATTTTTTGGTGAGGGTTGAAAATGTTGGTTGTTATACAAGTCATGTTTATTCATCATTGATTCGTAGTTATGTTTTTGAGCACATCTCATGGATGAAATTCTATAAGGTATAGAGGTTATAAAAATCCACTCTTAATTCTAGAGTGTAGCTTGAGAATGAAATTATCTAAGGTGGGGAGGTTATAAAACCCTAGTTTTATTTCTAGTTATATTCCTATTTAAATTAAAATATAAGGTTATTGATTTTAGTTTTATATGTGATGGATGCAGTGATGTGTATTGGGAAGTCTTTGTGAGTGTTTGGATGGTTAGAGGCCTAGAAATATTAAATTTCTAGCCACAACTAGGGAGTATGGCTAGTAGATGGTCAGTGTTAACCATTTGTTTAACCATTGGGAAGGGTATTGGTAGGATTATGGATTCTCAAACCATGAATAAGGAACCTTATAACCATGTAAAACATTATAATGTAATATATATCCATTTCATATGATTATTAAATGGATAATTAAATTGAAAATCCTAACCTTGCAGAGTGGTGTATCTCAGACTGTAGAGGTTGTACGGTCAGCATATAGATTACTAAATTGTGCACCCAAACCTTGTAGAGTGGTGTATCATTCATGTAGAGTTTTTATGGTTGAAGTAAATTTTACTAAATTGTGCAGCCTAACCATTTCATGGAATTAATGAAATCAAAAAATTCGTTTTTTACCTAAATTTCACCTAAAACCCCTCATTCTTCTTCTCTCACACTAGGATCTTGACCCCTGTCCCTCTTATAAGATATTTTTTTCATTAATTATCTTTTATAAGCTGATATTGTCAAATTGGAGTGTGTTGAGGACTTGGGGATAAAGGTAATAATCTCATATATCTAGTTATCTCTTGATTTTCTTATTTTCTCTTGAGAGGATCCCATGATTGGGGCTATTATGACCAAATCGATGGTTTACGTAAATTTTTTTATAATTATTAATTTGGATTAATATAATGAAAAAAGGATATATATAATATCTATTATATCATGGTTTGGTTCTATCTTGGATTTTAAGCTCCATTACTTTTAAGGTATGTGGTCTATACGTTTTCCTACATGTCTCTTAATTTTTCTTATTTCGTGTGTCGTACAGTCATGCTGGTTTATCATGAATTTTTCCTAGGAATAAATAAAATATATTATTTCATGGGATTGAAATTTATAAGGTTCTATTAAAATTAAAAAGGTTCTATGGATATGGAATTTTTCCTAAAATTCAATTAAGTGAGTTATAAAACTACATGTGGTTACCTTGAATTCAAAATTTAAAATTGTTAAATGTTAAATAATATTTTTATGTAATGGTAATCAATAATTATGGGATGATTGAAAGTATTATTTACAATAAATTCATATTTTCTCAAGTGATACTATTGTATAGGGATGTTTATATTTCCCTAGGAGTGACTATTGTCCCAGGATGGGTATATTTCCCCAGGGTGAAAATTCTTCTAGGATGGGTATATTTCTATGGCTGTGACTTTTGTTTTGAGATGGGTATATTTAGATTAGTGTGAATTTTTATATGGAATTATTATATTACTATGGTGTGATGGATATTTTTCAGAGGCACAAGGCACTAGACAATGTAGCTATAGTTGGTCTTTGATGTCATCATGAAACACAAGGAGCAACGATGTTATTTATTTACTTTTTGATCTAGTCATACTCGTACACATACTTTTTACACTTATACATACAATTAATAAAACATTATAAATTTATAGACACTGTTGGTGGTTTACATCTAAGATTTACTCACACCCTATCTGATCCTCTATTGGTACCCAAAAACACTTCAAGACTGCAAGATTGGATAAGGGAAAGCGATCTATGGCTGATACATGATTTGCACTTCTAGGATAGAGAATGAGACATCAAGACCTTTTATTTGGATTCTTGTAGTTCTATATATTTTCTTCCTTGGGATATTTTTTGGATATAACTATTATTTTTTATGTTTTATATATATTAATAATTTGATATTATTTTAACTATATTTATTTATTGGGACTTTCATGGTTTTATGGTATACTGATTTATCTGGATGGGTATATCGGATTAATATTATTCACACTAAAATCATACTATTATATTAATGGTATAGTTCCCACACCATACCATCATAGACCCTCATTATTGTTCATCAACCTATGGAATATAGGGAGTCCTTCCTAAGGTCACATAGTGAACCCAGGTTCGGTGTTGTTTAGTGACCATGGTTCTGGGGACATTGAAACACTAGTCAACAAAATAGAATAAGTATGTATAGATTTATTATTTGAAAGGACAAATTTTTCATTGAGAAAATATTATAATTATCCTTATATAATCTTAGGATTATATTTTCAAAATAATGGTTCTTTTCAAAAAAAACTCTTATCAAAAGTAGAATTGGTAGAACATAATTCATGAATAGCTTGAGAAGTATCAATTTGTGTCTCTTCCATATTTATTAGTTTTAAATATAGTTAAAGAAACTAAAATATTAGATAAATATTCTCATATTCATTTTATTTTAGGATTTCATCTCAATGAATATTTATCTTTTGAATCTATTCATCATGATTCTAAGTCATTTCTTTGAAATAATTATCATGTTCATTCACCCTTCTATATAGGATTTCTAATTGTCAATTATTGAAATTCAAATTGTAATTATGAGATTCTTCATGTTCATGGATTATATTTGTACGGACTTGTTATGTCACTACTTTCTAACACATATTTCATTTCAACTCTTATTTAGATTTAGAGAAGTATTCATTATATATTAATAAAGTTTTTCTTTGGATTTAATAAGTCATGTAAGAGTTTTATATCTTTAAACCTTATTAGATAATGTTTCTCCATTAAATTAGCTTTTTGTGTGAGATAATACTTTTCATTTTTAATTTATTTGAAAACCCCAACTATACAAGTAACCACTACTTTGGGAATGTTCTTCAACTGCTCTTTGATTTTAGAATTGAACACATTTTCCTCAAAGCTTGAACTTGATTCATCATAATCATAATAAAATAATTTCACTAAATAATTACCAGTATAAGTTTATTTGTCTAGTGTTATATATTATTTCATCTTTGAGTTCTTCCTCATCTTATTTATCTTCATTTTATTTCTATTTTTAAATGTTTTGACTGAAAGTTCCATATTTTTTACACCATGAATAGAATTATTCTTTTTAAACTAAATTTATTCTGAATCTTATTCAATTTAAATTTGTACTTCGCATATTTATAAAAAAAATAGTTATTATAGTAAAGTAGATATTACTAGAGGTGGAACCTCTCCTATGATACTAATTGATGTACCTAATAGATTGTTTAATCATAATGCGAAGGGGTTAATCAGCTTTGAATTTTTTAGTGAATTCATTTCTCTTAACTTTTACCCTATTTTCATTTAAATACTCAATATACTTTCAGGATTAGTTGATCATTTATATACACAATAAAATTAATACCATATGAAATGTAGATTGTAAATGTACCAAAACACATGTTGTTTTTATAAATATCATCATTAAAGACCAACTATGTGCGGAAAAAAGTTATTCCCCATAGTTATTGAATCTTCAATATATCTTAGATATTATAAGATGTTAAAATATCATTCAAATAAACACATAGTCCCATTTTTTTACTCTAGAGAGTCCCTTTGGAGTTTATAAGTTCCAACTACAACAGTGATCCATATTCTATTCGGTGATTAGTTATATACCCAAATAATAAAATCACTCATCTTTGATTGAATGATATAAGGACCAATGACAGATGATAGTTTCTTATATACCATTTAAAGATGTAACATTCCTCTATCAACAAATAATATCTCCAGATCTGATCACGTACTTCTTCAATAACTACAAAAATTAAAGAACAAGATCAATTCCACTTATTCTTGCTCACTATCAAATATTCACATGATCTAATTCTCCTTGGTTCACTAAACACTCAAGTGTACAGGAAATATTTTGTTTTGTAAAAATTCATTGCTTCAATCTCAACTATTAAATATTTTGATATGAAATATTAAACTTGAAAAATTCAATACAACTCCACACAAATTCCATGTGTGTGAGATACATTGCATGGTCTTCCCAATTATTCTCCATGATTCACTGTACAAATAAAATTGTGAAAATTATTCATGTTTGTAATGCCCCGACCCCAGCTACCCAGAGTCGGTGCATTACTTCGTAAAATTTGCATGATCACAAAAGATCAAGTCTTGAAAGATCAATTAGTTTTGTAGCCTTGGAAACACTAGATACATTCATAAATGTTACATTACATCATAAAGTGAAAAACTACAATAACAAATTCTCCATAGTCCACACTCATATCCTCTTCTGACTATCCCTGCAGGTCACTCATAAAATACTTCTTCACATCCTAGAAAATATTAAAACATTGAAAGGGGTGAGCTCAGATGCTCAGTAAGGATAACAATATAGCGGAAGCTTTCGTAAATAAATATTAACATTTATGGAAATGTATAACTAAAACAGAAGCCTTTTTAAACTTTAACTTCAGCATAATATGGGAAAAAAATTAAATAATGCCATTTACTTACTCACATGGATATTCTACTAGTCGAATAATCACATGCAATATCAATAACTACTTTCATAATGATGGAATACATAATGCCAGACTATCATAACCATGTAGCCAAGGCCTCGTGCCAAGACCACAATTAAGATTTTGTCAAGGCCTCGTTCCAAGACACTAGTTTGTCTCATGAGACCTACCGATGCATTGAGGAGCTATTGCAGGCTCCACCCGTCACTTATTAAGTCCAATGTATTCCTCATATGAACAGGTTTTAACATATCATAAATCATAACATAATCATATCACATAAAACATGCATATAGGAAACATAACATTTCCACATTTCAATCACAAGATATAAATACAACACATTGATATAATAAAAACATTATCAAAACCATTTTCAATACCAAGATAAAATTAAAACTTTGTATTTACTTTTCATTTAAAAAAAGTTATGGCTTGTAGAGGAAGTTGAAACTCAAATAATGGTTATGGCGGCGAAGAAGTCGTTGTCGCCGCATACGTACGACAAGAAAAAAACATTCCTTTTTGTATTTTAGTAAAACGCTTCGTATAAAAAGATTCCTTTTGAATAAAAGTAAAAGTCAAAGGGGTTTATACACCATATAAATGAAAGTTGTGTATAAAACCAAATATGCCTCAATGAAAGGAGATTGAGATGAAGTCCTTACAAAGATCATTTTTAAAATAAAATAGATCTATTATGTTTATTTATTATAATTACACATAAAGAAAGTACAAATACAAGATAGGACATAATAATATCATGACATAATTTAAAAGTAGGAGATTAACCCAAAGAATGGAAATTGGGTTAAGAAATTCCCTTATCTCGTGTCTGAATTCACTCGACCGTTCATTGATCTCCTGAATAATAAACTAGAGTTAATATCTACCTTCTTAAGAACCTTTTTCAAGTTCATTATTCCATTTATATCACTTATTACCATGTCATGAACATTATGTAATTATTTAAGTTTATAACGGTCGTTTTGTCGATCTTAGGTACTTGAGTCAAAAATAAACTTCTTATAATTACACTTTGTTCATGTGGTAAAATATCCGTTATATCCATAATTATATTCATTATTTATATATCATATACATCATATATATCTAGTGTATACATTAATTTATAATATTACATAACATTTACAAGTAAGAAATGAAATGCACCGTTCATGGAGACGGTAAGCCATACGTACGCATGAACGCTGCTTTCATTTCCATTTCATATTTATTGGAATTAAGTTATAATTATATAAATGTATAATATAATTCCAGTATAATATAATGTATAATACCATTTACTCCATCCTTTATACATCCCATATATGGCATTAACGATTCAAATCATTTTGAGGGGGCGGTAGTTCGCACTTCCTAAAATGAAATTATCACGTTTTCCCATAATGGAAATCATAAAGTATGCCATATATGAGAAATACAGAAGCATAAGGAAAACATAAAAATAATATATATATCATATATGAAAATAGTTTCATCAAAATGGCCACCATTAGAGGTGTTAAAAGAATATTGAACAATCATCATTTCGTGAGGCAGTATTTCGCCACCCACAAAAACAGTATGTTCTTTAACCATTAGACGAAGGTGTGTGTAAGTGTAAACCAAATACATATCATAAAAAAATCCTAGTATATTTTAGAGACTGATGTTGTTACAAAATAAATGAATAAAAAGAGTTTAAGGGATTGGAGAAATAAAACAAAACAACATTAAAGAAGACATTACCTTAAAATCGGGTAACTCTTTTTGATTTGAGCCAAAGGCTTCCTTGGGAAGACTTCTGCCCAAAGTGAGGCTTATAATAGTAAGGGAGGAAAGTTGATAGAGTATTTGGTCAGAGGTTTGCCGAGCCAAAAGGCTTTGAAGTTGTGAGTAAGGTGGTAGTGGTGGGGGCCTTTTATAAGAGGAGAGAAGGGGCACTCTTGAAAAGATTGAAATGTTACATTATTATGAAATGCTTTTTCGGATTCTAAAGGTCCCACACTTATATATTTCGAGGATAAGGTGATAAGGTTTATAAATCTACTCATCCAATAGGTTTTTCACAAGTGTAAGTCTTAGAGTTTACATTATCTTTTCATTTTATTTAAATCGTTAATTAATGAGGTAATCGCTGCATCATCATGGTGTCATAAATAATTTAATTTATTTAATGTTTAAAAATTATAAACAAAATATAATGATGTAGGAAATATTTTTATATTTCTAATTAATATTTATAGTAAAAAATATGACTTTTATAACCCCATTTAAAAATTGTTTTAGTAGAACAACTCTTGTTTGTGACATTTTTATTTTAACATTAAATAAAAAGTTATTTATGTCATTTTCCTATCAAAGTGGCTCCATGGGGTCCCAAAGTTGACCCATGGATTTTATTGGTCTTACATGACACATACAATAGTGTTAGGACAAGTGTAAAGGTCATTTCTTATTTTTATAATACTATTTTTACCTTAAATTTCACCAATTACCTTTAATCGCGATTAATTAAACTTAAAAGTTACTATTCACCAAAAAATTATTTTAATCCCATTGAAGCACATTTTACTTCCTAATGACAACCATGTATATCGGATTTTTGAAAATCAAATCACAGAAGTGGTAATGTTTCATTTAAATGAAAAATCAGTTTTTTAACTACCACTTAGTGGTTTCACTATTCATCAAAAATTGAAGTTTTTCTTAACAATGCCAAAATTTCACCCTAAGCTATAATTGATATTCCAAATTCAAAAATGATGTCTATTTTATGAAATTACAAACATATAAGTTGCATTAATTAATTTTATAATTAATTTCCGCTGTCACAACAAATAGCGTGTTTTTAAGAAACAATATATATCAAAAGATTGATAATTGTTTATGTCTAATTTCAAAGTGAAATTAATTCTAATGAACACCATGGGATAAAATTGTAAAAATATATTATAATTATACTTTAAAACCACCCAATAGTATAATTTATCACTATAAATTATTTTGATTAAAAAAGTTGTTTTTAAGTATTTTTCACTATTCATAGAAAATTGGAAGTTCTCAGAAAATTACAAAAAATTCAACTTAGGATAATTTTGATATTCCGAAAACAAAAATGAAGTCCATTTTGAAATATAAAATTTCTATAATTTTAAAAAGTGGGTATTACTATTCATAATGGCTACTTTGATTAGTCGTGGTGTGTTAGAACTCGAACTTGCATACAATGCAAGCTATTGCATTATTGAAAAAGAGGTGTATCGTGGAAGCTCGGGGTGTCAAATTCTACCCTCCTTCAATAAATTGCGTCCTCGTAATTTGAAAATTTTCTTCGAAAATAAAAGGTTGAAAATAGAAAATACCTTTGTAGAAAACCCACATCGGAAATAGGGTAAATAAAAATATAACTTTACAAGATAGAAAGATAAGTACAAAGGTCACCTGAGATAGCCCATACTAGGATTCTATGAAAATATGGATATTGAAGAAAAAACCATCAAGGTTTGATGGAGAGTTGTAGAAAACAGGATTAGGAGAAAGTTAACAATAAGAGAATCACAAACTTGTGATTGTTTAAATGATCATTGAATCCCAGTTGGAAAAGTTAACTGACAACATTTTTGTTTTAAGTTACCTTTTATAAAGTTGAGGAATTTATTTAAGAGATTTTCTAAGAATTTAAAGTAATATACTTACTTATCGTGTAGACTTTCATTCGTTAATAAATTTTTACCACAAACCCATCTTTCACTCCAAATGGTAATAGAACTCAAAAATATTCTATTTATCCTAATTGTATAAGGTTCTAAATATTACCACATACCATTTAGATTAGGAAAACTATTTTGTAATAACCAGTGACTTCCTCTAGGATAGTGGTAGGTAATAAAGGCCTGTCGCACTATGTTTGTGGGTTCGATTCCTACAGCATTGTCCGACGCGACGGGTTATGCCCCACCCTGTAGGTTGTCCTTTTCCTAAAACTATAGTATTTTAATATTCCAAAAATAATCTTAAGAAATGTTTTAACCTTAAAAAATACTATCCAAAGATCAACTTAATCCATTCCAACCTTTATAGTTATCCAAAATACCTCTGTCCAGACTTTCTCTAAAAGGTCTCTAAATTCAAAAATCAATTGTATCATCAGATTCCTCAATCAAAGTAAAGTTCCTCTTATTGTCACATACTTAAATATGATGACCTTCATCATATTAAAACCTTAATGAAAACAACAACTACTGTAGTAAAATCCTTATATATCACATTATTCTTATAACCATAATATAATCTTTGATTCTAAAAACACAAATATATTAATTATTCAACTTCATCTGTAGCAACAACATAAGCTTGGCCTTGATCCCTTGGACTTTTTTTAGGTAAGTTTCCTTGACGCTTAGGACATTCATTTGCATAATTCCCCATTTCCCTACAATTGTAGTATTCAACATTGATATCCTCTTTCTTTCCCTTACAATCACGAGCCTGGTGACCTTTTTCTCCACATTTGTAACAAACTCCCATTCCCTTTAGGAAAGTACCAGGGTGATTCTTCCCACAATTATCGCATAATGGAAAATCCTTCTTTCCCTTTTTCCCTTTATCTGTCTCTTGTTCCACCGTTCTCTTCTTCTCTTACTTTACTTTGTTGTCATAAGATTTATAGAATTCCTTTTCTGTCTTGATAGAACACAAGACTATATCTTCGTACGATGAGAAAGATTGTGATACTAAATCTCGACGGAGAAATGGTTTTAACCCAACAAAGAAACGTTCAATCTTACTTCTTGGGTTACGTATATAATCTTTAGAATACCTCACTAACCTTGTAAAGTTGGCCTCATACATTGTGACATTCTAATCCCCCTTTTTTCTCAGACTCAGAAATTGCCTTTCCATATCTTCTCGATGGTCACGAGGAAAGTATTTTTCTATGAAAAGATCTTTGAACTCTCTCTATTCCATACTTGATACTTCTTCATCTTCCATTGTATTTTGAATCAACGACCACCATTGATCGGCATCTCCAGTGAGGCGGTAAACTGCCATGATAACCTCCTCCCTTTCGCTACTCCCCAAGGCGTGGAATATTTTCTCTAAAGTGTTTATCCATTGCTCAGCTACTAATGGATTTTTACCCCCATTAAATGTTGGCGGTTGTTGTCTCATGAAGCGGTCTAAAATTGGTCCTCCACGTTGCGGATCAGGGTGCTCCATATGAGTAAGGTTATTATTCATAACCTGAGTGAGTTGTCCCAGTATGGTAATAAGTTGATCAGCACCAGTTGTATCTCCATCTCAACAATAATTATCTTGAGCAGGAGGGCAATCCCTACACGGAGTGTGTGCATTGATACAGTTTCCATTCCTTCCACTAGGTGCTATTTCTAAACAATGGCATAAACTAGATTAGTTTATGAATCAAAATACATAATTCCATACTTGTAAAATACTTCACATAAATTGAACTATTTAAGGATATAATCCATAAAAATGTTTTCTTTGAGGAAGTATATACTCATAACCCTTCATAGTGGTTTGTAAAGAAAATGAGAATTATCCTAAGCATATCCCTCGGGAGTGTCGTAACCAAGAGTGTAGCAAGGCCCATTGTCGTGCACCAGTTCCCGTTCGAGTCTAGCTCAAAGCGGTGTTTTTGGGTTTTACCGCTAGGTACATCTGTTCCAGAGCCGCCTCAACCTGCTCGTATCTAGACAGGGATGTATTTCTCGGAAAACTCACAAAATCACTACAACAACAAAATTCTAGGAAGTTCTTCTATACTAATCCTCGAAGTCTATCTTTGGGCTATGTGCTCTAATCAGAGTTTATCTAAATCTAGCTTCCAAGGTTAGTACTAAACTACCTCTGATACCAACTGTAACGCCCTGACCCCAGCTACCCAGAGTCGGTGCATTACTTCGTAACATTGGCATGATCACAAAAGATCAAGTCTTGAAAGATCGATTAGTTTAGTAGCCTTGGAAACAAAAGATAAATTCATAAATGTTACATTACATCATAAAGTGAAAAACTACAATAACAAATTCTCCATAGTCCACACTCATATCCTCTTCTGACTATCCCTACAGGTCATTCATATAATAATTCTTCACATCCTGGAAAATATTAAAACATTGAAAGGGGTGAGCTCAGATGCTCAGTAAGGATAACAATATTGCAGAAGCCTTTGTAAATAAACATTAACATTTAAGACAATGTATAACTAAAACAAAAACCTTTTTAAACTTTAACTTCAGCATAATATGGAAAAAATAAATTAAATAATGCCATTTACTTACTCACATGGATATTCTACTAGTTGAATAATCAAATGCAATATCAATAACCACTTTTATAATGATGGAATGCATAATGCCAGACTATCATTACCACGTAGCCAAGGCCTCATGCCAAGACCACAATTAAGATTTTGTCAAGGCCTCGTGCCAAGACACTAGTTTGTCTCATGAGACCTACCGATGCACCGAGGAGCTATAGCGGGCTCCACCCATCACTTATTAAGTCCAATGAATTCCTCATATGAACAGGTTTTAACATATCATAAACCATAACATAATCATATCACATAAAACATGCATAAAGGAAAGATAACATTTCCACATTTCAATCACAAGATATCTATACAACACATTGATATAATAAAAACATTATCAAAGCCATTTTCAATACCAAGATAAAATTAAAATTTTGTATTTACTTTCCATTTAAAAAAAGTTATGTCTTGTAGAGGAAGTCGAAACTCGAATAATGGTTACGGCGGCGGAGAAGTCGTTGTCGCCTCATATGTACGACAAGAAAAAAAACATTCCTTTTTGTCGTTTAGTAAAATGCTTCGTATAAAAATATTCCTTTTGAATAAAAGTAAAAGTAAAAGTGGTTTATACACCATATAAATGAAAGTTGTGTATAAAACCAAATATGCCTCAATGAAAAGATGATTGAGACGAAGCCCTTACAAAGATCATTTTTAAAATAAAATAGATCTATTATGTGTATTTACTATAAGTACACATAAAGAAAGTACAAATACAAGATAGGACATAATAATATCATGATATAATTTAAAAGTAGGAGATTAACCCAAAGAATGGAAATTGGGTTAAGAAATTCCCTTAACTCGTGTCTGAATTCACTCGACCGTTCTTTGATATCCTGAATAATAAACTAGAGTTAATCTAAACCTTCTTAAGAACCTTTTTCAAGTTCATTATTCCTTTTATATCACTTATTACCATGTCATGAACATTATGTAATTATTTAAGTTTATAACGGTCGTTTTGTCGATCTTAGGTACTTGAGTCAAAAATAAACTTCTTATAATTACACTTTGTTCATGTGGTAAAATATCCATTATACCCATAATTATATTCATGATTTATATATCATATAAATCATATATATCCAGTATATACATTCATTTATAATATTACATAACATTTAGAGGTAATAAATGAAATGCACCGTTCATGGAGACGGTAAGTCGTACATACGCATGAACGCTACTTCAATTTCCATTTCATATTTAATGGAATTAAGTAATAATTATATAAAGGTATAATATAATTCCAGTATAATATAATGTATAATACAATTTACTCCATCCTTTATACATCCCACATATGGCATTAACGATTCAAATCACTTTGAGGGGCTGGTAGTCTGCACTTCCGAAAATGAAATTATCGCGTTTACCCATAATGGAAATAATAAAGTATGCCATAAATGACAAATACATAAGAATAATGAAAACATAAACATAATATATATATCATATATGAAAATATTGTCATCAAAATGGCCACCATTAGAGGTGTTAAAAGAATATTGTACAATCATCGTTTTGTGAGGCAGTATTTCGCCACCAACAGAAACAGTATGTTCTTTAACCATTAGAAGAAGGTGTGTGTAAAGACCCGTAAAATTCAAGGGAAATTTTTTCTTAATTTTCTTTAGAATTTTACAAGAGCGCGGTTTCAGACGACACCTGATTCCGAGGCCCGGAGTGCCCAGAATTAATTTCCGAAGTTTGGCTCGGGTACGTTCAGTGAACGAACGAGCGGGAATTCCTAACTTTTGATCCGGTTCTCGGAATTGAAATCCGAGGGCACCGATGAACTCGCAGCACCGATATTCGCTTAAAGAGACCTTTTCGGGAGTTGCGTTTGTTGCGGGTTGAAAGTTAAGTTTTGGGGTTTTTAGTTTGAGTTAAATAAAATTGTGAAGAACAATTTTATTATAACTAGTTAAAACCTATCAAGGAGGTTGGAAGTGGGACCCACACCCACTTAACCTCCCTTGGGAGGATTAAGTGTGGTGGGGCCCACACGAACCCCTAATCTTTTCAAATTCTCTCAACATACTTAACCCCTAATTAATTGACTTAAGTTACTTAATTAATTTTGGGAGTTAAGCCTTTTTGAATTTCAACTTTTGAAATTCTTGTGTGTTTTGTAATAATAAAATAAGATGTTATCTTATTTTATTATGGGTTGTTTGTTTGTCTCCTTGAGAGCTTTTGGAGAGCTTCTTCTTCATCTTCAAGCTCTGACGAAGAACGAAGAACGCCCAAACTCCGACGAAGAACGACGCCTCTCTTCTTCGTCCTCGGTGTCAACAAGAGGGAACGCCGCACCCTCCTCGGACCTTCTTCGTCGGCATACGAAGATTCGCCAACGACGTATCTCTTCGGGCATAACTCTTCGTCAACGGATTTGACGAACGACGACCGCGACGCCCGACCTCCGCGACGTCGTCTTCCGCGGAACGTTCTCAATCTTCGAACCTTATATCAAGGTAGGGGTTGTTGTTTAATTCTTTAATTATTCCATTTCTTGCTCGTGGATCGCATGTCTACGTGAGGCTTTGAAATAATTTATTTAAGTGTTATATTTAACGTGAGGGGGGCCGGACCGCACGAACACGGCCGAACCCCCCTCCATCGTTCTTGTTTAATTATTTTGCGGAGGAAATCAAGTGGCGTGGTGCCGTCGCACCACGCGGATGAACGTGCAAATATATTACGCGATGCCATCGCGCGCACCATGTAAGAAACAACAAGAACGTGACGCCGTCGCGCCGCGTTGAATAAATATCAAAGCACGGCAAAGGGGCGCGGTGCCGTCGCACCGCGCCGGACGACGAACACCGCGGCCGGTTCCGGGCCGCAGCGGGACGAGAAGACCGCGGCCGGTTCCGGGCCGCGGCGGAAGAGAAGGCCGGCGGCCGGGCCGCCGGCGTCGGAAGCCGAAGAGGGGACCGGAATTTCCGGTCCCATTGGTAAAAACCGGCCGGCCAGCTGGCCGGCCGGATGACATAAAACCGGGGGAATAAATCCCCCGGCCGGTTCAAAAAAACCCCCCTCATAATGAGGGGGCGGTTCTTTAAAGGAGGGGGGGCAGCAGCCCCCCGGTTCGTTTCCAGCTGGCCCCCACATGCGGGGGCCGTTTCCTGCAAATGGCGCGGCACAAGGCCGCGCCGCCTAACCAAACAGCGGGGGCTTGATTGCCCCCCACGTGCCCACCTCGTGCGGCGCCAGCCGCCAAGCCGCCGTGGCCCGCCGCGCCGCCGCGCCGCCCCGGGGGGGGGGGGGGGGTCGGGCCGGGTCGGGCCGGGTCGGCCCGGACCCGGACCCCCCCGTTTCGAACCAGATTCGGTTTTTGGCCCGTAACTTGAGCCACGGACCTCCGATCGATGAACAGTCAGCGGCAACACGATCCTTGGATCGAGACGGTCGTTTCGGTATATCGCACTCAAGGTTTCAGTTTACTTTGAGTTCGGCCGGGTTGGTTCGTTCACGAAACCAACCGGGCCTTCGGAGCGGAAACGCTCATATCTTGAGCTACGGACGTCCGATTGACGTGCCGTCAGCTGTGTTGTGTTCCTCTTAGTGAGACGGATCTTTTGGCATACTCCGCCCGAGGTTTGGACGCAGGTGGCGTATGGTCGGGTTGGTTTTGCCTTAAAAACCAACCGGGCCACGGAGAAGAAAATGTCAATAACTCTCAGATCGGGCGTCCGATCGACGCGCCGTCTGTTACGTTGAGTTCCTGTTGACGATACGGAACTTTTGGATACATCAACTCTGGTCTTCGTGACAGTTGATGTATCAGCCTCTCGGCTCGTGGAGCGGACCCTCCGAACGAGCTTGCTATGTGCGGGAACCCTAGTGCTGGCTGCGACTGTTCTACTGCTACGACTGCTACTGTGACTGCGACGACGACAGTACAGAGATCCTGTGTGGATTCGACGACGACAGTACAGAGATCCTGTGTGGATTCGACGACGACGACTACAACACTCAGCGATCCTATGTGGATCAGTGCTACAGGTCCTGTGTGGGCCCGATCCTGTGTGGGTCCTTGCGCTCAGCGGTTCTGTGTGAGCCAGCGCCTACAGGTTCTGTGTGAGCCCGATCCTGTGTGGGTCTTCTGCGGGGGTTAGTTACCTATCGATCCTTCGTGGGTCCGACGACTTAGATGGATCAGTGATCATCTTTATCGTCCTTTGAAGAAGTATACCTGTGTGAGCTGAATCCTATTTCTTTCCTGTGAGGATTGTGTTGTGCAATCCTGCGTGGATTATGTTTTGCTTTCCTATGTGGAATACGTATACTTTCCTGCGTGGACTGAGTTGTACTTGGGCTCGGAGGTTGGAGCGTATTTTAATTGATGACTTAGGTATATGTATGGGCATATACCTAAGCAGTGTCGGTTGTTACTTCGTGTTTGTACTTTTCTTCGTGGTTTATCCTTTGTGGATTTGAGAGACCTTCAGTGGTCTCGGGGTCCCTACTGAGTAGCTTATACTCACCCCTGCACGGGCTTCGCCCGCACTACGTTGTGTTGGTTGCAGACGACGGACAGCGTTGACTTAGCTGAGGCTTGTAGAGCGGGACGGTACCCGGAGGTGGACCACTGGGCGGGACGTGCACGGAGCGGACGGCGGGACCCGTGGAGCAGAGGAGATATCTGTACCCACCCTTCAGGTGGGATTTCCGGTGGACAGCTCGGAGTAGCGGCTTTTACTTTACAGTTGCTGTTTTTCCCTTTTCGAGTTGTACTTTACTTTCAGTTTGGGTTTGTATTCTGGCCCATTTACCTTTCCGCACTTTCAGTCGTACTCTGCTTGCTTAGTGTTTACTTTCCGCATGTTTACTCTGTGGTGTGTGTTTACTTATCAAAGGCAATGCCTTCCCTTTTTACCGGGATTTACGCCTTGGTGCTAGTCGCCAGCCCCTGGCCTATGGAAGGAGGGCTTGGGGTAGTCACGGCACGGACCCCGAGGGCGGGTCGTGACAAATTGGTATCAGAGGAGTTCGGTTCTACCGTGAACTCTGGTCTTTTCTATGTGAAGAAATAATGTTTAGCGTATTGAGTGTGGTTATCAGTCCAGGGAGTCCAGTGTTGGTGCGGCGGCCGACGTATCCATACACCAGGACCCTGACTTCTGATTTCCGACTTAATGCACGAAAACATTGATTGCGTGTGTGTTTCAAAGTTTTCTTTGTGATCACTTATATCAGCTCACCAGGTATACTGTTCTAACTGTGGCGCACCTGTTTCCTTTTCAGGATGGCCCCACGACGGCAGCCAGCTAGGGTTCCGAGAGTCGAGCGAGACGACAGCCCACCGAGCGACGAGGCCTCGGTGCAGGGCCCTTTTCCAGTAGTGGCACCGGCGGTAGCTTTACCCGCCGATCCCCCGATGCTTCCAGCAGCAGCCGCTGACGATGCACGTCGCCTCAGCGCACTGCATGAGTTTCAGCGCCAGCGACCACCCAGGTTTCGCGGGGAGACGGATCCCCAGGAAGCAGAGGACTGGCTGGAGGCAGTGGTTCGAGTGTTTAGGCTAGTGAGGACACCAGCAGACCTCATGGTGATCCTCGCTGCGAGCCTACTACACGCAGCAGCAAGACGATGGTGGAGCTTGATGCTCCAGGTGCACGATGTGGCATCTCTACTTTGGACGGACTTTGAGAGCCTCTTCCGCTCGGAGTTCGTCCCAGCCACCCTTCGTGCGGTGTGTATCCAGGAGCTTCTACAGCTGCGGAAGGGCAGCATGACGGTCGCACAGTACTCGGCGAGATTCACCGATCTCTCGCGCTACTCGACCGACATGGTACGGGACCCATTCTTCCGGGCCCGGACCTTCGAGCAGAGTTTGAGACACGAGATTAGGGCATCGCTGATCTCCCTCAGCATACCGACTCAGACAGGAGTACTGGAGCGGGCCCTTCTGATCAAGAGCTTCCTTGTTGAGTCTACACCAGCACAGCGACCCACCGCAGGGCGGCACGTGGCAGATTCATCCGCAGCAGGCAGTCGACGGATGACTCAGGGGTCCAGACAGACCAGACCTTCGGGCCGACGACCTCAGGGCACTGGCTCAGCAGTGCGGGGCACACAGCGCGGAGCCAGTCTTCCGAGGGGCAGACAGTGCTACTCGTGTGGCGGGCAGGGCCACATGGCTCGTGACTGCCCGACCCGCCGTGCCGAGGAGCAGCAGACAGTTGATGGACCACTGAGGCAGAGGCAGAGGATCGACCGTGGCGGTCCGCAGGGAGGAGGCGGACGAGGCAGAGGAGCTGGGCGAGCAGCTGGTGGTGGTCGACGCTTTGGGGCTCTACCACCACCACCACCAGGAGGTCCACCCCGACCACAGGGAGCTGGTGGGCAGCGACAGGCACAGCTCCAGGCAGTAGAGGCCTACGACCACGGCGCACCTGAGATGATTCGAGGTACTATCTGTGTCTATTCCACCCTTGCTGCAGTTCTTATAGACACAGGAGCGAGTCATTCTTTCATAGCTGCTGCCCTTGTTCGGAGCTCGGAGATTCCGACAGAGCCGTTGGCTCGATCCTTACGGCTAGAGACTCCTACGGGAGCAGACTCGACGATTACGCACTGGTGCCGGCAGTGTGAGCTTACTCTAGGAGGCGAGAGCTTCGGCTGGGATCTTCTTGTAGCAGCGTCGAGGCCTTACGACGTCATCTTGGGCATGGATTGGCTATCTACGGTCCATGCACAGATTGACTGTTTTAGGCGCAAGGTGCGTTGTGTACGTACCGACGGGAGCAGGTTCACCTTCACCGGCGAGAAGGGAGCCTTAGCAGCTCAGGATGGACTTCCGCGGAGGAGAGGACAGCCCATTACTCATCAGTTGGCTAGCCTTATCCTTGGAGCAGTTGACGTGCGGAGTCCTGGTTTTCCTGCAGTGGTGGATCAGTTTGAGGACGTTTTTCCCGACGACGTTCCAGGGCTACCTCCTCGCAGGGAGGTAGACTTTTATATTGACTTGTACCCCGGGACAGCCCTGATATCCACTCCAGCATATCGGATGGCCCCCGCCGAGCTTCGAGAGCTACGAGTACAGTTGGAGGACTTGCAGGGCAAGGGGTTCATCCGACCCAGTGTTTCACCCTGGGCTTCCCCGATATTGTTCGCCAAGAAGGCGGACGGGAGCTTGCGACTTTGTGTTGACTATCATCGCCTGAACCAGGTGACAGTGAGGAACAAGTATCCGCTACCGAGGATTGATGACCTCTTTGATCAGCTCAAGGGAGCACGGTGGTTCTCGAAGATAGACCTCAGGTCAGGCTATCATCAGCTCAGAGTCAGAGACGAGGATGTGCAGAAGACAGCCTTCAGATGTCGGTATGGCCACTATGAGTTCTTGGTTATGTCTTTCGGTGTAACCAATGCTCCAGCAGTGTTCATGGCTCTCATGAACAGGATCTTTCAGCCATACCTCGATCGGTTTGTCGTGGTCTTCATCGACGACATTCTGATTTACTCTACGACAGAGGAGGAGCACGCCTATCACTTGCGAGTTGTTCTTGACACACTCCGAGAGCACCAGCTTTATGGTAAGCTCTCGAAGTGCCAGTTCTGGATACGTGAGGTCCACTTTTTGGGACACGTTATCTCTGAGGCGGGAGTTGCAGTAGATCCCGCGAAGATTGAGGCTGTTTTAGCATGGGAGCCACCCAGGAGCGTGACTGAGGTTCGGAGTTTCTTGGGACTAGCTGGATACTATCAGAGATTTGTGCCGAACTTCTCCAGAGTTGCGGCATCACTCACAGCTTTGACGAAGAAGGGGAAACCCTTCGTGTGGTCAGACAGTTGTCAGCAGAGCTTCCAGGAGCTGAGACAGAGATTGACTAGCGCACCTATCTTGAGGTTGCCTGAGGAGGGAGTAGGGTACGTAGTCTACTGCGATGCATCAGGGACCAGACTCGGATGTGTTCTGATGCAGGAGCGGACCGTGATCGCCTATAGATCACGTCAGTTGAGGCCGCATGAGCAGAACTACGCTACCCATGACCTGGAGTTAACAGCAGTGGTCTTCGCTCTGAAGACATGGCGACACTATCTGATGGGCGAGCGCTTTACAGTCTTTTCCGATCATCAGAGTCTCAGGTATATCTTCTCGTAGAAGGACCTGAACCTGAGACAGCGACGATGGATCGAGTTCCTCCAGGACTATGACTTTGAGATAGTCTATACTCCTGGGAAGGGAAACGTAGTAGCCGATGCCCTCAGCAGGAGGACGGGCATTCAGCTACTTGAGGAGGCGACAGAGCAGCTAGCCTCTTTGCAGATATCCTTCGTGGATAGAGATGGAGCAGCCTTTCTTCAGTCTCTCACAGTCACTCCTCCACTACTGCAGCGAGTCAGGGAGGCACAGCATGGGGACGCTGACTGTGAGACACGGCGTGCACAGATATCCTCGGGACAGGCACCTGATGGTTTCTCCCTTGGAGCAGAGCACGACATCCTTTTCAGAGGACGTACCATGGTACCAGTCGCATTGCGAGAGGAAGTGTTGAGGGAGTTTCACACTTATCCTTTAGCGGTACATCCTGGAGTGGCGAAGATGTACCAGGACCTCAGACGACAGCATTGGTGGCCGGGCATGAAGAAGGCAGTAGCAGAGTTCGTATCTCGATGCCTCACCTGTCAGCAGGTAAAGGCAGAGCATTAGGTACCAGCAGGCTTGGTACAACCCTTGAAGGTTCCGGAGTGGAAGTGGGACGGCATATCTATGGACTTCGTGACTGGACTTCCACACACTTCCAGAGGTCACGACTCCATCTGGGTGATTGTTGACCGACTCACCAAGTCGGCACACTTCTTACCCATCAGAGAGCAGGGCTCAGTGGAGAGCTTGGGACGTCTCTACGTTCAGGATATTGTGCGGCTCCACGGCATGCCATCATCTATCGTCTCCGATCAGGATGCCCGCTTTACTTCCCGGCTTTGGAAGGGGTTACAGGAGGCATTCGTTACGCAACTACGTCTTAGCACAGCTTTTCACCCTCAGTCGGATGGTCAGACGGAGAGGACCATTCAGACCCTCGAGGACATGCTCCGCGCATGTGTCCTCGACTTTGGTCGTAGCTGGGAGGACCACCTATCCTTGGTGGAGTTCGCATACAATAATAGCTACCACTCCACCATCGGGATGGCACCGTACGAGGCGTTGTACGGCCGACCATGTAGATCTCCTTTGTGCTGGACAGACCCTGGGGAGTCAGCACTGGTGGGACCGGAGATGGCCCAGGCCACGACAGAGAAGGTCCAGGTCATCCAGGAGCGGATGAGGACAGCTCAGAGCCGGCAGAAGTCATACGCTGACAGGAGGCGGAGGCCACTGGAGTTCGAGGATGGCGACCACGTCTTCTTGCGGGTCTCACCTCGACGTGGTATTCGGAGATTTGGCCAAGGCGGCAAGTTATCTCCGCGCTTCATCGGACCTTTCCAGATTCTCAGCAGGATTGGCGAGGTGGCTTATCGCCTGGCTCTACCACCTCAGTTGCACCGGGTGCACGACGTCTTCCACGTATCCCAGCTGAGGAGATACGTGCACGACCCGACGCACATCATTGACCATGGGGAGCTTGACGTTGACAATGGGGCGACCTTTACGGAGGTCCCGGTGGAGATAGAGGATCGACAGGAGCGGGTCCTGCGTGGGCGATCGATTCCTCTTGTCCGCATCAGATGGCAGCACGGGAATCTCCAGGAGAGCACATGGGAGCGGGAGGCTCAGATGCGTGCTCAATACCCTCATTTGTTTCCCTAGTTTTTGATGTATCTTTACGGGGACGTAAAGCCCTAAGGTGGGAGTAATGTAAAGACCCGTAAAATTCAAGGGAAATTTTTTCTTAATTTTCTTTAGAATTTTACAAGAGCGCGGTTTCAGACGGCACCTGATTCCGAGGCCCGGAGTGCCCGGAATTAATTTCCGAAGTTTGGCTCGGGTACGTTCAGTGAACGAACGAGCGGGAATTCCTAACTTTTGATCCGGTTCTCGGAATTGAAATCTGAGGGCACCGATGAACTCGCAGCACCGATATTCTCCTAAAGAGACCTTTTCGGGAGTTGCGTTTGTTGCGGGTTGAAAGTTAAGTTTTGGGGTTTTTAGTTTGAGTTAAATAAAATTGTGAAGAACAATTTTATTATAACTAGTTAAAACCTATCAAGGAGGTTGGAAGTGGGACCCACACCCACTTAACCTCCCTTGGGAGGATTAAGTGTGGTGGGGCCCACACGAACCCCTAATCTTTTCAAATTCTCTCAACATACTTAACCCCTAATTAATTGACTTAAGTTACTTAATTAATTTTGGGAGTTAAGCCTTTTTGAATTTCAACTTTTGAAATTCTTGTGTGTTTTGTAATAATAAAATAAGATGTTATCTTATTTTATTATGGGTTGTTTGTTTGTCTCCTTGAGAGCTTTTGGAGAGCTTCTTCTTCATCTTCAAGCTCTGACGAAGAACGAAGAACGCCCAAACTCCGACGAAGAAAGACGCCTCTCTTCTTCGTCCTCGGTGTCAACAAGAGGGAACGCCGCACCCTCCTCGGACCTTCTTCGTCGGCATACGAAGATTCGCCAACGACGTATCTCTTCGGGCATAACTCTTCGTCAACGGATTTGACGAACGACGACTGCGATGCCCGACCTCCGCGACGTCGTCTTCCGCGGAACGTTCTCAATCTTCGAACCTTATATCAAGGTAGGGGTTGTTGTTTAATTCTTTAATTATTCCATTTCTTGCTCGTGGATCGCATGTCTACGTGAGGCTTTGAAATAATTTATTTAAGTGTTATAGTTAACGCGAGGGGGGCCGGACCGCACGAACACGGCCGAACCCCCCTCCATCGTTCTTCTTTAATTATTTTGCGGAGGAAAGCAAGTGGCGTGGTGCCGTCGCACCACGCGGATGAGCGTGCAAATATCTTACGCGATGCCATCGCGCGCACCATGGAAGAAACAACAAGAACGCGACGCCGTCGCGCCGCGTTGAATAAATATCAAAGCACGGCAAAGGGGCGCGGTGCCGTCGCACCGCGCCAGATGACAAACACCGCGGCCGGTTCCGGGCCGCAGCGGGACGGGAAGACCGCGGCCGGTTCCGGGCCGCGGCGGAAGAGAAGGCCGGCGGCCGGGCCGCCGGCGTCGGAAGCCGAAGAGGGGACCGGAATTTCCGGTCCCGTTGGTAAAAACCGGCCGGCCAGCTGGCCGGACGGATGACATAAAACCGGGGGAATAAATCCCCCGGCCGGTTCAAAAAAACCCCCCTCATAATGAGGGGGGCGGTTCTTTAAAGGAGGGGGGGCAGCAGCCCCCCGGTTCGTTTCCAGCCGGCCCCCACATGCGGGGGCCGTTTCCTGCAAATGGCGCGGCACAAGGCCGCGCCGCCTAACCAAACAGCGGGGGCTTGATTGCCCCCCGCGTTCCCACCTCGTGCGGCGCCAGCCGCCAAGCCGCCGCGGCCCGCCGCGGCTCGCCGCGCCGCCGCGCCGCCCCGGGGGGGGGGGGGTCGGGCCGGGTCGGCCCGGACCCGGACCCCCCCGTTTCGAACCAGATTCGGTTTTTGGCTTGTTACATGAGCCTCGGACCTCCAATCGACGAACCGTCAGCGGCAACGCGATCCTTGGATCGAGACGGTCGTTTCAGTATATCGCACTCAAGGTTTCGGTTTACTTTGAGTTCGGCCGGGTTGGTTCGTTCACGAAACCAACCGGGCCTTCGGAGCGGAAACGCTCATATCTTGAGCTACGGACGTCTGATTGACGTGTCGTCAGCTGTGTTGTGTTCCTCTTAGTGAGATGGATCTTTTGGCATACTCCGCCCGAGGTTTGGACGCAGGTGGAGTATGGTCGGGTTGGTTTTGCCTTAAAAACCAACCGGGCCCCGGAGACGAAAATGTCAATAACTCTCAGACCGGGCGTCCGATCGACGCGCCGTCTGTTACGTTGAGTTCCTGTTGACGATACGGAACTTTTGGATACATCAACTCTGGTCTTCGTGACAGTTGATGTATCAGCCTCTCGGCTCGTGGAGCGGACCCTCCGAACGAGCTTGCTATGTGCGGGAACCCTAGTGCTGGCTGCGACTGTTCTACTGCTACGACTGCTACTGTGACTGCGACGACGACAGTACAGAGATCCTGTGTGGATTCGACGACGACAGTACAGAGATCCTGTGTGGATTCGACGACGACGACTACAGCACTCAGCGATCCTACGTGGATCAGTGCTACAGGTCATGTGTGGGCCCGATCCTGTGTGGGTCCTTGCGCTCAGCGGTTCTGTGTGAGCCAGCGCCTACAGGTTCTGTGTGAGCCCGATCCTGTGTGGGTCTTCTGCGGGGGTTAGTTACCTATCGATCCTTCGTGGGTCCGACGACTTAGATGGATCAGTGATCATCTTTATCATCCTTTGAAGAAGTATACCTGTGTGAGCTGAGTCCTATTGCTTTCCTGTGAGGATTGTGTTGTGCAATCCTGCGTGGATTATGTTTTGCTTTCCTATGTGGAATACGTATACTTTCCTGCGTGGACTGAGTTGTACTTGGGCTCGGAGGTTGGAGCGTATTTTAATTGATGACTTAGGTATATGTATGGGCATATACCTAAGCAGTGTCGGTTGTTACTTCGTGTTTGTACTTTTCTTCGTGGTTTATCCTTTGTGGATTTGAGAGACCTTCAGGGGTCTCGGGGTCCCTACTGAGTAGCTTATACTCACCCCTGCACGGGCTTCGCCCGCACTACGTTGTGTTGGTTGCAGACGACGGACAGCGTTGACTTAGCTGAGGCTTGTAGAGCGGGACGGTACCCGGAGGTGGACCACTGGGCGGGACGTGCACGGAGCGGACGGCGGGACCCGTGGAGCAGAGGAGCTATCTGTACCCACCCTTCAGGTGGGATTTCCGGTGGACAGCTCGGAGTAGCGGCTTTTACTTTACAGTTGCTGTTTTTCCCTTTTCGAGTTGTACTTTACTTTCAGTTTGGGTTTGTATTCTGGCCCATTTACCTTTCCGCACTTTCAGTCGTACTCTTCTTGCTTAGTGTTTACTTTCCGCTTGTTTACTCTGTGGTGTGTGTTTACTTATCAAAGGCAATGCCTTCCCTTTTTACCGGGATTTACGCCTTGGTGCTAGTCGCCAGCCCCTGGCCTATGGAAGGCGGGCTTGGGGTAGTCACGGCACGGACCCCGAGGGCGGGTCGTGACAGTGTGTGTAATTGTAAACCAAATAATTATCATAACAAAATCCTATTATATTGTAGATACTGGGGTTGTTACAAAAGAAAGGAATAAAAAGAGTTTAAGGGGTTGGAGAAATAAAACAAAACAACATTAGAGAAGACATTACCTTAAAATTGGGTAACTCTTTTTTATTTGAGCCAAAGGCTTCCTTGGGAAGACTTATGCCTAAAGTGAGGCTTCTCAGAGTAAAGGAGGGAAATTGAGAGAGTATTTGGGCAGAGTTTGTCTGAGCAAAAAGGCTTTCAAGGTGTGAGTAAGGTGGTAGTGGTGGGGGCCTTTTATAAGAGGAGAGAAGGGGCACTCTTGGAAAGATTGAAATGTAACATTATTATAAAATGTTTTTTCAGATTCTAAAGGTCCCACAATTATATATTTAGAGGCTAAGGTGATAATGGTTTGTAATCTACTCATCCAGTAGGATTTTGACAAGTGTAAGCCTTAGATTTTACATTATCTTTTCATTTTATTTAAATCGTTAATTAATGAGGTAATCGCTGCATCATCATTGTGTCATAAATAATTTAATTTATTTAATGTCTAAAATTTATAAAAAAAATATCATGATGTAGGAAATCTTTTTATCTGACTAATTAATATTTATAGTAAAAAATATGACTTGTATAACCCCATTTAAAATTTTTTTTAGTAAAACAACTCTTGTTTGTTACATTTTTATTTTAACATTAAATAAATAGTTATTTATGTGATTTTCTTGTCAAAGTGGCTCCATGGGGTCCCCAAGTTGATCCATGGATTTTATTGGTCTTCCATGACACATACAATAGTGTTATGAGAAGTGTAAAGGTCATTCCATATTTTTATAATACTATTTTTACCTTAAAGTTCACCAATTACCTTTAATCGCGATTAATTAAACTTAAAAGTTACTATTCACCAAAAAATTATTTTAATCCCATTGAACCACATTTTACTTCCTAATGAAAACAATGTATGTTGGATTTTTGAAAATAAAATCATAGAAGTGGTAATGTTTCATTTAAACGAAAAATCAGTTTTTTAACAACCACTTAGTGGTTTCACTATTCATCAAAAATTGAAGTTTTTCAGAATAATGCCAAAATTTCACCCTAAGCTATAATTGATATTCCGAATTCAAAAATGATGTCTATTTTATGAAATTCCAAACATATAAGTTTCATTAATTAATTTTATAATTAATTCCCACTGTCACAACAAATATCGTGTTTTTAAGAAACAATATATATCAAAAGATTGACAGTTGTTTATGTCCAATTTCAAAGTGAAATTAATTATAATGAACACCATTGGATAAAATTGTAGAAATATATTCTAATTATACTTTAAAACCACTTAATAGTATAATTTATCACTATAAATTATTTTGATTAAAAAAGTTGTTTTTAAGTATTTTTCACTATTCATAGAAAATTGGAAGTTCTCAGAAAATTAAAAAAAACATAGGATAATTTGGATATTCCGAATACAAAAATGAAGTCTATTTTGAAATATAAAATTTCTATAATTTTAAAAAGTGGGTATTACTATTCATAGCAGCTACTTTGATTAGTTGCGGTGTGTTAGAACTCGAACTTGCGTACAATGCAAGCTATTGCATTATTGAAAGAGAGGTGTATCGTGGAAGCTCGGGGTGTTACAATGTTGTTTCACACTATAATAATTCACTAAATGTATACCGGCCCTATCACTTCCTCAAGCTTAGTAGCTTTTCAAAGCTTACTTCATATAAAAATATAAACGTGCAGCATCTTTCATTTTATATTGACTATCTTCTGAGTTATTATATAAAACACCTCAATATTTTGGTATTAAATTAATTCATGCATAAATAATTTCATGAGTATCACTTATTCACATAATAGTGATCATGACTACATATTCTTATTTTTAATGCAGTTATAGTACAAGAAACTCTCCATGACTCACATGAAACATCACTTCTATAAAAATTATCAGATGCATATCTTCCTTATGAATTTTTTTTCCATTTAATGATCCTATGAAATATTAATTTAGATGTAGTGGAATGCTTAACTTCAACCCATAACATCTCATTCAACTTCACATATGAAAAAAAAATTCTCTACTTCTCTCTAAAATTCCCTCTGCTCTCTATTTTTTAAATTCCTCTCAAATCTTGTTAAGCTTTAATATATAAATAGACATAGTTGAGGGTATGTATGGGAAAATTCTACAAACATAATTTCCTACATTATCCATACTAAATGAACCTACTAACTACTCTTATGTGCAATGACTCATATTCATATACGATAAAAACCCACCATCATCATTTCACAAGGCATAAATTCCTACAAACTCATTCATATTTTTTCCCTTAAAATTCACTCATATTTAGTGCTCCCCATATCCCAATATGTGGTGACAAACCAAAAACATCAAATTATTCTCCTCAATATAGTTATAATATGAACCAGCCTAGGCTAACACATTTACTGGGAAAACTCTTCGGTTTTTTTCAAGGCCTGAAGCGCATCCCTGATCTCCATGGTCTAATGACAATCATCATGGAATCATAATATAAATCACTGGGGATTATTTTTCCCTATAAATGGAAACATAATGAAAGAAACATAGCACATAGAATAACCAAAATAAAAAATCACTAAACATGAATAAAACATAAAGACAATCTAGATAAAATATACAAAAAATATATATGATCTTCATGTTACCTCTTGGTCACCAACCATCCTCAAAACCATCCAACTCTATTGGATACCTCAAACAATAACCTAAATCTAAAAAACAACTTGGGTATCCTCATTTTGAGTGGAATAAGTAAGGCTTGAGAATACAACATCTAAGTATGTAAGCACCACAGAATACAAACATATCATTTTCTAAATAAATCAATAAGTGATAGTTTGAAAATATATATAGAAGATAGTTTTTTATCATCTAAAAAACCAAGAGAAACATTCCATAAATCTACTTTAAAAAAAATAAGTATTTTTTGAAAATAATTTTTCATTCCCAAACCCTATTTTGAAAACCGAATTCCAATAAAATACAACAACCTAGGTTAGTGCAGAAGAAAAAGGAATCAAAATTGAACATGAGAAATAGGGTATATCAAAAGAGAAATGAAAAATTTTAAGAAGTATCATAACTAAAAACAGTAATAAGAAAACATAACAAAAAATTAATATGACACAAAAAACCCTGAAACATGCAAGGTAGTAGTCATAGACATGTCCTAAAGATAACTAGATGATACCCTAGGCATACTCAGTTCAGAACCATCTATTAGCATCTGATGTTATCCATAATCTATCACTAACATAGCTACTCTACTATCCTAACACCAATATCACACCCACCATGGCCATTTACGCCTACCATGTGGGATCTAATATTTCTCATAGAGAACCAGATAGAAATATTCTATCAAACCTCTATAGGATATATAGGATATCATGATGATAGTATAGGGTAAATGAGGAGGTCATCACATTCTTGACACTAAACATAACCCACTAATTCCTATATGCATACCATTCCCACATAAGTTACCACCTGGAATACACATCATGATAGTTCAACCCATTTTCTAATAAATACTAAATTTACCAATCGGGGCTGAGTATATGAAAATCCTAAATCACGCTCCAATGATATATCAAAAGTTACCCAGTGATCCTTAGTGTTTTAAATACAAAACAATTTTTAAAAAAATATTTTATCAAAAACCATTTCCAAAACCATGATGGTTTCCTAAAAACCATATCGAGAGTCTAAAATGGGACTCTCAATGTGAAAAACAAAATTTTGAAGAAAACATTATGAAAAAAAATTTCAAACCTTCTTTAGAAAACATTTTAAAACCAAAGATACATATGGAAAACATTTAAATGATGAGAAATCATTTTAAGGAAACAATTTTTTAGAAAAAGTAAAATTCTATGGATTTAACCATTTATATACATCAATACATATATATGTACACCCCATACACAAATGGATATAAACATATCACACACACAGATATAAATATATATATATATATATATATATATGTACATCTATAATAATTTCAATGGTTTAATCAAAGAATTCTGGAAGGAGTATCACTGTAAAACAAAAGGGTTCTCACATGAACCCCAATTCCATAAAGAGGCCAAAACCCAATCAAAACCCAATTATTTATTTCAAAAAAATTCAAAAAATTCCAAAAAGGCCAAAAATAACATGTAAAGCATCAAAAATCACCTGAAAATACACTTAGAATTTTATCAAACACTAAGCATACATATAAATTTATTACATATAAGAATACCCATTGAAACCCATTTAAAACCCCATTTTCAATCAAACCACCGATATAGAAGTCCATGAAAATCATTCTAATAAAAAAATCGTGAAGAAAACAAAACAAATTCATTTAAGAAAGAACAATAATCAAATGTATTGTTTTAAAAAGTAAATGGAATTAAACACCTAGATCAATAAGGTACAAATACAATCAAATTCTAGGAGATGGAAGATATATGACCACTATACAAACTTCACACCCAAACATCAATGAAATCAACCCATATAAGCCAAAACATACTCTAGGGTTTGTATGAGAAGAATCCAACCTACGGGAAGAAGAATAATAAGGGTGGAAGAAGATAAAGAGAGGAAATTTATCCAAAATCCATGAAAAAACAATAAGACCTAATGGAGAAGCTTTAATACAAGGAGTGGGAGAAAGGGAGAAGGGTTTGGGATCCACCTTCTCATACCTCAACGAAATGTGATGTGGTTTAGTGTCAAATATGGTTTATAATTAAGAAGCGAAAGCTTTGAATTTCATGTTTCTGGGATTCTAGGAAAGTCGTGTGGTGAGGTCATATAGTTTACCAAACTGTTCAAACACTATTGCAAAGGAAACCAACCTCATATGGTTTGCCAACATGGTTTGGTAAACCCTGGGATAGCTATTCCAAATGGTTCTATCAAAATGATATACACCTTTGCATGATTTATGAATAGTTCCCTCTAACCATGCACAATTCACATGCCATATCCTAGACACCCCAAGAAGACATCATAGTTAATCCTTAATCTCACCTATTTTGGTCCAAGCCACGTGAAAACATTGGGAAATAATTGTACTAGAGAAAAATTGAATTTGAAAGGATCTCTTTTAAAGAGTTGACATGGTTTACCACTAAACCATGAAACTAATCATGTACAGATCCAAAAACTGATCGAAAAGTCCAAAAATCAAAAAATCAACTAGGAAATCAAACAAAACCCCATATATAAGATCAAGAAACATTAAATAAATAAAATAATAAATAAAATAATGTTTGGGTGTTACAATTATCCCATCTATAAAAACATTTCTCCCCTAGAATGGATCCCAGCTCAAAGGGAAAACAAAACTGAAACTCTCAACCCCAAAAGAAAGGAACTCCCAGAACAAAACCTCTTACCAAACACAAGACCAAATAGAACCTATAACTCTAGTGTGAATTCTTAACTCCACAAGTCACACCATATTTCCCTATCATAAAATAATGAGAATATCCATGGTGAGTCTCCTCGCCATTTAAAAACCAACTACATGACACCAACCTCCAACATGAGAAGAACCCAAACCAATAAACTCAAACAAAACACTCGATCGAACCATAATTAATAATTCCATGAAGTAAATCAATATTAAAATTATAATGAGAAACTCATCCCCCCAAGTGACACAAATCAATGACAATAAAAAAATAAATATAAATGGAACAAGTATGAATAAGGGAAATCAAGAGATATATAAAAAATAAGTTACTTAAATAATTGAGAGAGGAAAGGCCCCTAGGATCCAAAAATTGCCTAGAATTATTTTTATTCACCCAAGGTCACACCCTATATAATAAATGGTGATGTAATATCTATCTAAATTTATGGAAGGTCTTTGTATTGTTACATTAAGAAGGTTTAGAATTCCCTAAGAAACCACACTGGATGCACACATGAAAGTGGTCCTTCTGATGAAAAGTAGGAATTGGAAAAAAGACCCTTATAGAATGGTTTCCTTTGGTCTAAAATCCAAAAAATATGGGAAACCCTTGTCATAAATAGGATAACCTGGGCTTCCAACTACCATGTGATACCCTCGAGAAAACCATTCTTCTTGAAACACCTCATCCACCAATATCTTGAATGAGAATTTATCGGGAAAAAGAACTTGATCTTTGATCTCCAGACAAAGACCCCACACAAAGATATTATATCTAAATAGATATCTCAATTCCACTTATTTAATAAAAGGGTTCTAGCTCCCCATAGTGTTCAGCGTATACCTTCACCATATGATGACCTTATCAAATACTCATAATATATTAAACATTTTCCATTTTCATATCTTCATAAATGAACCACTAAATGAAAGTCACCTTGAAAATTTCTTAGATCATCCCAACTTACACCATTGGTGGGGATATCACCTTCTACTGATTGAAACTAGTTACCTCAAAAAAAACATAGTAAAACATTCACCATCAAGGTTTCTAGAGTTTCAAAGTACCTAAAAATAATTCATATCTTCTTGAGCCACTATGCAACCTCTAGAAGACCTCGATCACCATGGAAAATAGTCAGTGGATGAGAAGGTCTCATTCCCACCACTACACAAGGAGTCTGGATTGATTCAACCACTAGAAGAATATCCTTTTAACCTTTTTGGACCTTTTTGGGAGGTGTATTAACAATAATATGAATCTCGAAATAAAATCTACATTCAATAAAAAAACAACTAGAACGCAACAGAAAATAATATCTTAATATAAGATAGAATTATGATAAACAAGTATTCAACATAAAATAGTAGTATAAATCCTATTTTAAAATCCATCATCCCCATTCCAAATTCAAATCTATTTCACTTGCCACAATTTTTTCCTAATCCAATATCCCATTTCATGTTCTACTAGACTAAAACCATTACAATTCATCCTCTTTAAGAACCAACCCACCACTTTCACTTTTCCATTGATACCCAAAAATCCCATTAGAAAATAATCCCATCTTTCTATCAGTTTTAAAATTATAAAAACCATTTTCACTTCAAAATCAACTCATGCCAACCACAATCAAGATAATAGAATCACCTATATTAAAGCCTCCAAAATATGGGACTTGTGGTCTTGTATAACTGGACACATGGTTTATTACACCATATACGAAGAATACACCTACCATTGCAAGCATAATGAACCATTCAATATGGATCCATAGGGTTCGCTACACCATGATATCTCACCATGTTGTTA
The DNA here is from genome assembly GCA_963277665.1 of Viscum album. Taxonomy (NCBI): domain Eukaryota; kingdom Viridiplantae; phylum Streptophyta; class Magnoliopsida; order Santalales; family Viscaceae; genus Viscum; species Viscum album. Next base: position 121,921,985 of record OY728138.1, on the reverse strand, counting down.
TATATCACTTTGATTATCATGCCCCAAATAATGAAAAACTAACTAAACCAAACATGCTAAAAAAAATAAACCATAAAATCAAATCCAATGACTCCAAACCCAATTATACATGGTAACATAGGTTTCGCCGCAAGATTGGTGATTAGGAAATGACCCATGACCTACCTCTTATGTCCCAAAGATCCTATCTCATGTCTACCTGACACCCAAAATTGAATAGTTCTCTTTTATACAATATTTTAATAAAGTACCCTAAGAAAACCCCTGAATTGGGAACACAATATAGTCTATGGTAAGGCCTAAAGAGAATTTTGTATCCCTGTTAGATGATGAAAAGCATCAAGGAATCACAAGATAAATCATTAGGGATGATTTCCCCAATAAATAGAAACATAAATCAAGAAACAAAGCACATATAAAAACCAAAATGAAAAAAAACACTAACCCTGAATAGAATATAAATAGGATCCAGAAACAAGATACCACAAAAATAACCAAACACAATCTCCATGTGACCAATTAGTTACCAACTATACTTAAAACCATCTCACTCCATGGAAAACATGAATAAGAACATGAATCTAAAAAATATCTCGAGTCTACCGACTCTGAGTGGGACAAGTATGGTGTGAGAATACAATATCTCAATGGGTAAGAACCAAAAAATCCATACATTTCCTTTATTAATTAATTACATAAATACTAACTTCAAAATACTAATATAATATGGTTTTTTATCATTTAAACAACCAAAAAACCTTTCCTAAAATATAATTTTGAAAATAAAACTTTTTATGGATTTATTTTAAAATTAGCTTTCCATTCCAAAACCTAGTTTTGAAAACCCAATTCAAAGAAGAGAACCATAGCCCAAGTATGTTTATGATAAAAAGGAAACAAATTTGAAAAAAATTAATAGTGTATACCAAAATATAAATTCAAAATGATAATAATAAGCGCAACTAGAAAAATGTATGTAAAAACATAACAAGAAACTAAAGTACCACAAAATAATAATGGAACATAGAAGGTTACAGTCATTGTAATGTTCTAAACATCCCTTGTTAAGACCATAGAAATGAATTATCTAGAACCATATATCATTGAATGATATGATCCATATTATATCACCAACATGGCTTCTATACTAGCCTAACACCAATGGTACACCCACTACGGGCATTGTCTTGCCATGGGGGATCTATTCATTCTCATCGATAACCCTATAGTAATTGTCTATCGACCCTCTATATGTTTCCTAGGATCCCATGATGATAGTATAAGAGTAAATATAGATGTAATCACATGCTTGAAACAAATAACAACCCGCATATTCAAACATTCATTCCGGTATCACTTCATGACACTTTCTATGTAGATACCCTCTTTATCTAGGGGACAATATTGGGGTGTCATCGCACTTGAAAATTTTCACAAGTGCCAACTGATCCTACATATCATGAGAGTAAAAACCATTTTCTATGAAATAATTAAAGTACCATTTGGGTAGATATACATTAGAGTCCTCAATATATTTCTAAAGATACATCTTAAGGGACCAAATGGGCCTTAGTATTTTAAATCCAAAACCATTTTTAATGAAAAAAATTTTAATCCAAACCATTTCAAAAACCATGGGGTTTTTCTAAACACCATCTAGAGAGTATAAGATATGCCTCACAGAGTTAAAATGTGATATTGAAGAAAAAATTTGCAAACTCAATTTTGAAAACCTTTTTGGGGATTATTTAAAAACTGAATAATTATTTTAAATACATTTAGATGTTGTGAACATATTTTGGAAAAACAAGGTTTTTTAAAAGATAAAATTCTATGGAATTTACCATTTATATACATTCACACATCTATATGTACATCCCATGTGTATATATTCATTAAAATTTGACCTTTATATATATGTTTATATATATATATATATATCCAAATCTATAATATTGTTAAAGTTCTAATCAATGAACCACAGAAGGAGCATCATAATGAACAACAATGGTTCTCACATAAATACCAATTCCATAATGAGGTTATAACCCATTAAAATCTTAATTCCACATGCCACCCAATTTCATGAAACTCTAAAAATGATAAAAACATATGGAAATCAACCAAATTCATTTTAAAGGCCACTTTTAGTTTTATAAAACACTTATCATACATATACATTAAATACATATATATATTACCATATAAACCCTTTGAAAACATAATTTTCCAGTGAACCACCAATATCAGAATCCATGAAAAATAATTATAATAAATAATAATCATGAATAATGAAAATAAAATACATTTAAGAAAGATCAATTATCATTTGTAATGTTTCATAAAGGAAATGCATGGAAACACCGACCTCAATAATGGGTAGATACAATAAAACTCTAGATGATGGAAGATCTAATCCCAAAAGAAAAAATGCACACACTAATGTCAAAGGAAATAACCACGTAATCTAACCCTAACAATAGGGTTTTAATTAGAAGGAACCAAGAAAGGGATAATAGGAAACAAGTGGGGGAGAAGAAAGTAATATGAAATACTACCAAAATCCATGAAAACTTACTATGAATTGATGGAAGAGAATCAATCCAAGGAGGAAAATAAAGGGAGAAGGTTTTGGGATCTCCCTTTGCATGCCTCAACTGAATGGGAGGAGGATTAGTGTCGAATAATATTTTAAATTATGAAGTGAAAACATTAAATTTTCAGCTTTAGGAATTTTAGGAAAGGTTCATGGTTAGACCACATGGTTTACCAAACCATGAACAAACCATCTGTACAATATAGGAATGGAACGCACCCATACAATTTTTGGTCACGTGGTTTGGTAAACCCTGTGCCAATAATAATAAATGGATCTATATTAATAGCGGATACCCTTTTACACTTGCCAAAAGGTTTCATCTATCTATGTACAAGTCTTGAACCAGATCTTAGACACCCCAATAAGGTCGCATGTTTTATCATTTTCTGACACGGTTTGGTCCAAACCAGGCATATACCCTGCAAGAAAAACCATAAAATAAAAAAATTAATTGGAAACTCTCCCTTGTTTAATAGTTCACATCGTTTCCCTATAAAACATGCACACTAACCCTAAAAAGGGACAAAAGCATACTAAGAACTCCAAAGATCAAAAATAAAACAAGTAATTCTACCTAAAAACACTAAAAATATAAGGAATCATAAAATAAATAAAATTATAAATAAAACCAAAGTAATAATGTGACATGAGCCATCAATAAATTATATGAAAACCTTATTTTGATTGTCATATAATTGATCTTAGATTCACTGTTATAGAATATCTCAATATTATCATACATTTGATCTCTCCTAATATAGTGTCGATCTTGAAAACTATGAGACTTGAACCTTCCTAATTCAAGAATATGATATTGGATGTAGATGTTACCCCATTGTTTACTCTGTTGTGTGATGTTTTTTAAACCGGTATGTTATTTTCACAATATTTGATGGCATTTTCCATCCCTATAGTTGTCTAAGAAAGATAAAAAAGGGAATTCAGCATTCATAACCTCTATTGAAAATACTTGGGTGGCCTATAGTCAAAAATGAAACATACATACCTTGAATAAAAACATATTAAAATGTCCATATATTTTATCCTAATGAATAGGGTTCCACTAAGTTTTAATCTCATATAATTTTTGATAATTCTCTATCTATGATTATTAATCCTCACCACTCCTTATACCTATCATCTATGAATCCTGGGTCAGCTCTGGGAATAATCACACACACATACATGGGTTTTACCACCCCACATTCACCATGCTCCACCTATACACTCCCTTACTCAAGCATGCCATATGGGATCCTTCCCTCTCACATTCACTCATATGAGATAATCATGTACTACCACCATGGTTGGATAGATTTGATCTCATCTATGCACCCTAGGTTCTTGGATTCTCATCAAGCCTATAGAGGATGGATAAATTTTTTAAAACACTTCATAAAATTACTTTTTTAATTTCCATTAATACAACACTATAAAATAATCCATACCTTTTAACTTCTAAATATATAATTCTTTAAAGTTTTTAATTATAAATAATCAAAGTATGATTTCTTTTCTTCTCTCCAAACTCCTCATTATATTGAATCTATACATTTTCATTGATGAAAATAATGTGTATTCTCCAATTACAATTATAAAATTTCATAGGAATCATGATACTAGTACAATAATATTCCCAATTCAATACACATTTAATTTTCTTTACATAACTTATTACAAAAAAAATAAATCTTATCCATCAATAAATAACTTAGTTTCTTCAAAAACCATCTCAAAGGATTAATAAATTTTAGTTTTACAAAACATTTTAAACCTTCTGATCCGAAATGAAACTACCCAACCACCAAACAACACATAATTATAACTATAAGTTCAGTAAATAAACTTTCATAACTAATTTTAAGATATTTACTTATAAATTATAACATTAAATTAAATAGCTAAAATATTTTAATATTATCTAAAAATGGTATTTAAATTAAGAAAATTAATTTTCGGTCTTAGAGAAAATGTAAAACATAATTATAGTCATATAGAATTAAAATCAACTAAAAATATAGTTCTAAAGGATTTAATCAATTTAAAAAATAACTTTAATTACCCATTACACCTAAATTGGTATGTTTTTATCATTTTTTTAAAAAATACTTAACATACATATAAAATAAAAAATTTAAATGCTTATCAAACAACTTATAGGCATTTTAAAAGAATAATTCCATAAATTAAATTTTATATGATGTAAAATGCATTAATTACATATCAATAACAATTCAAATTCTACAAAATATGTCTTTATAAAATGCAACACATGAATGAATTTTACTTACATCATCTTGAATATAATAAATTTCAACAAGTTAAAAAATAGTATAATTATTCAAATTTTTATCCATCAATCCAATAATGAATTTATCTTTAAACCTATAAATACTTAGTGTTTTAAAAAAATTAATTTTTTTATCCAATATAGTTTGGTTGTCTATATAAAATTCACTCAAAAATAATTTAACAAGAAACTTCTTATATATTTTTATAATTGAATGAAAAATAATATTTAAAAATAAAACATAAAATAATAGTAAACAAACAACTTCAAGAGACCCCTAAATTAATCTTCAAATCCAAATATTTTAAAAAAAATTGGTTAATTTTAATGCAAGCTAAATAAAATACTTGTTAAAAATAAATTTTAAATTTGATATTATACAATAAGAACCCCATTAAAATTATCTTTTTTTTGAAAGTAACATTCAAATAATGTATTACATTAGTGTAAATAATTTAATCATTTCATAACATATAATTAATTTTTTAGATTAAAAAAAAGATACATCACTAATTTTAAATCCATTTTGTTTCCTAAAACAATTTCATAAAAAAATTCAAACCTTTTAGGTTATGATGTTTCAAAATAAAATAACATAAACCCACCATTTCAAATGAAATTATTGGATTTAAATCTTCCATTAAATATTTATATCAGGGTTAAAACATTTATGACATAAAATATCTAAATAATCATTTAAATCTCTTATTTTTTATTTTAAATAATATAAATATCATTAATTTTAAATAATAGAAAAAATACTCACATATTAATGTTAAAATCACTAAATTATGAAAGTCCCACTTAAAAGAGAATTTATTATACTGATTAATCCCTTACCAAATTCCATTTTAAATAAATAAAATAAGAAATCATTGAGTCATCACCCATACCATAGAAACAATAATGAAAACATAATAAAACAAAATGAAATACATCAAGAAAAATTTAATCAAATAAATTATCACTCATAACCACTTGAGAAACAATAAATGTACATTAGATACATCATACTGATCGAAATAGTTTATAATATATAAAATGAAATGATAGATAAATCATTTTCCTTTACCTAAAATATCTCAGATACCTTGATAAGAAAAAAAAATGGACTGGTAACTCAATAAAGGGTTGACTGACACCACTCAATCTTTGACATCCATGGTCACATGAGAATCCACTATAGAGAGGCTGGTCATACCTATTTATGGTTTACTTATCATGTTTTTATGATCCTACCACCACTTACCACTACCCCAACTACCTACTCATGCTACGATACCATTTTTCCACATTCTTTCTTCAGTACCTTCCCACCATAGCCAATCTTACTTGCACTAAAATCCAAAGCACACTCCCAATCACCATGGGATGGAAACTTGTTCCTAGAATACCTAAAAGGGATTGTTTACCCTTTTTAGTGTTCTAAAAAATAAATGTAACATTATCATGATAATTTATCTAAATTAATAAACCAACATGACATTATATAAATAATTTATAAGCTAAACATAGTATATATATAAACAGGACATGATACATAGAAAAAAATATACCACTATCACCCTATGTAACACGGCCAACCAACTTGTTTAAAACCCTTAGTTTGTGGTACTATGTAATTTTATGATTCTTATTTTATGTTTTAAGTTCTTGATATAATTTAATAGAAGGGTTCATTAGGTTAAAGAATAGGTAATCTAGAATCTGGATAAAGAAAAGATTCACACTAGGAATGGTAATTCATGATGTGAATGTTTTCTGGGAAAGTATAATGATTTGCATTCAAGGTGTGAATGGGTTTCTAGGTAGAATCAGTTCGCAATGCTAGATTCATTCATGAATGAAGTGGTTGGGTTTTTTAATATGAGGTGATACAAAATTCAGTACATGTGACAACTTCAATATTCCTAATATGAATTCATTATTCATGGCGTGAATTTGTTAGGGCCATAAAATTTTAATAATTCATATGATTTTAAATATTTATTCAAATCCCACTCCATTCCTCATGAATTATAGGGTTAACTTATTTTATTTTCAATGATCTTTAATTTTTCTTCTCTGATTCCAATTAATATTGATTCATTTGATCCTGGATATCAAATTTTAGGACCTAATTTTTCATTCTCATCCAAGATGTTATTAATTTTTATTCAATGGAACCATATATTAGCATTGTTATGATTATATCAATGGGATTTTATGAGTTTTAGTGAGATCATTTTTGGGATTTTATATAGAAAGAGAAATAATAGTTCGGATATATGGAGTCATCTATGATTCACCGTGCCAAATGATCCCGATGTAGGTGGTTTCCCCTCTTTTAACTTTCATTAGAGCATGAAGGATCTTGGTTTTCTTAAAAGTATCACTTATAAATTTAAATTAATTTTTCCTTACTAAAGTTTTTTTTGTATTAATCTATCACAGTATAGATACTGAATTTAGGTTGTGGGAGTTTTCTATAGTGTGCTCAATAAATTGATAAAAAGGGGTTTTCTTAAAAGAGAAATATGGTTTTGGTATTTTATCTTGGAATAATAAGGTTTTGGGTTCCACCTATAAAGGCATATGGTCGGATTTTGTTTATTATTTTCATTTAATGGGGCCTTATTAAAATAGTCTTGGTGCTCGGTGTTGAATAGAAAGTTATAATATATAATTACCTACAATTGATGTCTTATAGAAGGATGTATCATCACTCACGAGCATAAGGATGTCACTAAGGATGCATGTGTGTGTATGAATGGAAACATGTATTATAAGAAAAGAATAATTAAATTGACTTAGTTTGATTGTTGAAATAAAAATATACTTTAGTTGAAATGATTTTAAAAAACTTGTTCATTTGTTAAATTTGAATACAATGAAAAAATATTTACATGCTTTTGATATTCCACCATCCTATTTTTTAATCATCTAAGAAAACCAATTTCTATTCTTAGTAAAATGTTGGAAAAATCACATTGGGGTTTCCAACTAGGTATGATTTCTCACCCCCTATATATGAACTTTGGTGCATATGTAGGTTTTTTCTATGATATATGCATGGCTAGGTTTCTTACTTCTCTATAAGTGCTCCATGGTGTTTCCTTCGTTATTGGTGAAGATGGAGATTGGTGTTGTTCATGTCTTGGTTTAGAGTTGTCAGAACCTGGTTCTAGTGTCTTTTACTTCTTGGGAGTTTAGTTTTTATTTCATACTATTCTATTCATTCTCTGGTATTAGTCTTTGATTAATTATTTATTACTAGGTTTTTCAAATCTATTACTATTGGTTTTTTTGAATGAATTATTTATATTGATGAATCTTATTTTATTTATTATTTCCTTTTTATATGTGTATAGAGTGTGTGAAAATTAAATGGTTAACCATTATCTTATACCTTATGTGTTTAAATCCTTCATATTTATTGTCAGTATTTTGTGTTTGGGGAATTTCACCTAAGGTAAGTAGCACTTATGCCTCCTCTCAAGCCAATGAGTTGGGGAATGATGTTTCATATGTTATCATTTTGTTTGATCTATGAATTTTGTTGGTAGAAAGTACATTAGAATGTTAGAAGATAAAATTTATAGTATAAAAATATGTATCTAAATTTTTTATGTTGAACTATAACATAAAGGGAAATATTGGTACCAAAAAAGTGTTGTTAAGAATTTTTATGTGTTTTTTTTCAACCCATTATCATGGGATTAGTTAGTGATTTATTAGTTTCATGCACTTTTTAAGAGACATCCCACTAGGACTACATTATCACTTGATTATTTGATTTTGAATTGGTGATATTTCGATGGTTTTTTTATATAAAATATATCCCTAAAAAGATGAATAGTGAAAAGTTAAAAAAAAAATTAAAAATGATATGTATTATGAGAATGTCGCCAGAAATGATAACAAGAAACTATAGAGAGGTAGCCACTTAGAATGTGGTTTCACCTAAACCATAGGTGAACCAACATTTGGTTCAAAGTATATTAAAAGACTTTTAGGATATTGATAAGGGACCTAGGATGGAGTAAAATCGTTTGGTGAATCACTCAGAAGACATTCTAATGAAGAACCCATAAACATTTCATGGTTATTCTAGACCTCAAAAATAATAGGTATTTATAAGTAGGATAACCATAGTTTTTAACATCTTGGGGACTCTAAATTAAATGAAAGTCAAGATTGAAATGTATATTCTTGAAGAACTAGTGCTAGAATTGTGGGACTTAGCTATTTGAGCTAGGTTGGACTAAGACCTCACATGAATAATATTTTTTGAATCATTTAATAAAATATTATTTCTAAAAAAATCCATAGAGAAAAGATTAAAAACTTATTTCAAATGGAATAAAGATTCATATCAGTCATTTATTATCCAATAAAATTCACTCACCTTCTTTACTTTTGTACCATATGTTGTTATGCGAGAGTGACTAAAAGATTGAATCATTGAGGTGGGTCTCCAACCTATGGTTAACTCAAAGTTGGTAATGTTCTATATTATTAATTACATAGAAATAGTAAATACAGTTTTGGTTTGAGAAAGAAACCTTGCAGTAAATCCTAGTAGAGGGGGAGGCCTTTTCCATCTGAGTACTAGTGGGAGATTAAACATGAGAAATAAACTAAAGAGGTATATTTACTCCCATTGTAGAAATAAAATAGAAAATAAATCCCCAGGATCAGTAACTTATCCACCACATTACAGCAATGAACTAGGTTATTTCTATTGTGGGGTGATTACACATATGAAGAAGGAATGCAGTACACCAATGGGGAATTTCCACCACTTTTTAAATAAAGTTTATCTCAGTAATGATTGACATAAAATTAACAAATCAATATGTTGAACCAAATCAAATCATCCTCATGATTTGTAAGCTCGTATGGAATAGTACCATTATATTAGTTCTCATCCACTGACCTAGGTGAACTAAGATGCATCTAGGAACACATTGTTTGTTCATTAATATACTCTCCAAGTAAGAATGACTTTTCTTTTGGTAGTTGGAAAATAGATATATATATCAAAACATGCTATATCAGTAGAGAAACTAGGACCCCCACAGTGTGTGGTAACATCCTTCTAAACTCAACTCTTATGTATATCTTGTTTACAACTTATGTGTCCAATTATTTTCCTGCTTCTTGTGTGGTTAAATAGTTGGTATTACTTGTGAAAATTGTTTCTCACATCATGTGAATCAATACACACCTTTATAAAAGGGAGTAAAAATTATTCAAATGCCTAGTATGTTCCATTACCATTGACATAGTGCAGTTTTTGAGAGTTTATGGTCCTAGAGATACTCTTTTATCTAATCCTTATGATGAAGTGGTTGGTGGAATTTAATTCCCAAATTGATTGTTATGATTAGAAAATGTCATTAACATCACATTATGGAACTCTTCATGAATTAAATGGGGGTTGAGATATAAATTCAAGTAGATAAATATCTTTAGGCATAGTGGATGGAACCATCTCAATTTAGTTAGTATAAATGTATGTGATTACTATTGATGAATTTAGAAATTGGACACTTCCTATAATAGTAGATCGATACTTGAATGTATTTCTGAATGGTTTATCAGGGTTACCACCCAAGTGGGAAATCAAATTTTATATCAATATACTCTTTGGACCAATTCCTATTCTACCCCCATCTTACAGAAGGGTTTCAACAATGATTTTGAAATTGAAAGTCTAGCTAGAAGAGTTATAGAGTAATGGCTTCATCAGAAATAGTACATCACATTTGGATTTATATGTTTTATTAAAAAATAATTCCAATGGAACCCACTGATTATGTGTTGATTATCGTGAATTGAATCATGTTTTAATAAAAAAAATGGTAACATATTCGTTGATTTGACAATCTATTTGATTAATTAAAGAGATCTAGATGGTTCTCTAAGATTGATCTAGACACAAGATATCATCATTTTTGAGTCAAAAGAGATGATATTCTAAATATAGTTTTTTAGATACATTATGAACATTATGAATATGTCATCATGCCCTTTTTTCCCACAAATGAACCTATAGTATTTGTGGATTTTATGAATCGTATCTTCCATAGCTAGCTAAATTCGTTTTTTTGTGGTATTTGTTAATGATATTTTGGTTTATTTTCAATTTATCTATTTCCATGGGGATAATATTGAAATAATATTAAGAAAATTTAATTATTGATAATTATATGCTCCATTTTCTAAGTATGAATTCTTGTTTCAAGAATTTTGTTTCCCTTAATGCGTCATTTTTTAAAATGAAATATCAGTTGATCCTACTAAGATTGAACCATTCATCACTTGGAAGCCTAAAAATAATGTTATCAAAGAATGTATATTTCTATGATTAGTAGAATATTACTATCACTTTTTTTAGGATTTATCAAGGCTTTATTCTCTTATGATTGTTCTAAAAATAAATATCGATCAATTATCAGGGAATGATTGGTGTCAAAAATTCTTTTTGGAGCATAAAACTAGTCTCACCTATACACCAATCATAATATAGCCAGAACTAGGTAAGGATTGTGTGGTATATTTTGATACTTCTAGATCTCGTATCAATTGTGTTATAATGAAGGATGATAATGTTTTCCCCTATGGTTTAAGGTGGTTTTCAATACAAGAGAAGAATTATACAAAACATAACCTGGAATTAACTCAAATGGTTCAACGATTAAAATAATGGTTCCACTATCACTTTATAGAAATGTTCATAGTATTCACTGATCAGAAGAGTTTCAAATACATCTTCACTCAATAAGAATTCAACTTTAGGTTACCAAGAGGTATTGTGTACCTCAAGATGTTTGATTTTGAATTAGTATACACACTTAGTAAAGTGAATTACATAATATATTTGTTGAGTTGCAAATATTATAGTGAAGTTTTTAGGGAATCTATTAACCAAGAGAATCTGATGAGTATCATTAACGACATCCATCTAGAATGTACTTCAGTAGATGAAATTTAATGTTCTCTTAAAATTATATTATTCCAAACATTATGCATTTAGTAAAAGAGGCTAAGAAATAAATTTCATATTTCATCACCATTAAGACAAACCTAAATGGTGGAGAGTCTTCCCATTGATGTATAAAGTTTGAAAGTTATTTGATACATTTTCAAAATCAAATTTTGGTACGTTAGTCTTTCCAAAACTTCTTATTCTAGTGTATCACCATTCAAAAAAAATTATTCATATAAGTATTCAGAAAATGAAAAAGGAAATGAAAACTCATTTCTGGTATGAATTTATAAAATGAAATATTTCAGATTATGTTATGAAATGTCTAACTTGTTAGCAGGCTAATGCGGGGAATCAATGACCAGCTAGTATGATGTAATCTATGCCTAACCTATAAGGGTGTAGGAAAAAGTTACAGTGGGTTTTCTCAAAGGTCTACGAAGGATGTATCAGAAGCATGATTCTATATGGGTGATTTTTGATTGAATTACTGTGTTTGCACACTTTCTCCCAATTAGAGTGTCCAATACAATAGAGTATTTAGAGAAGTTATATATTCAATAAGTGTTCATGTTTCATATAAATCTAGTTTTTATTATCTCTTATAGAGATCCATGATTCACTTCTTGATTCTATAATTCATTGCAATAGGCTCTTATAACCTAATTGATAAGGGTCATGGAATATCTTTCTAAAACGGAATGGAATTAAAAATATAAAATTCTAGCATTGAAAAATATGATCAGAGATTGTGTCTTGGGTTTTGGCACCACATTGGTAGATCATATGCCTATGGTGGAATTCAATTATAATAACATTTTTCAGGGAACGATGCATATGGCCCCATTTGAGGACTTACATGTCCGGACCTAACCCACCGAGGCCTTCTTGTCTGATTGTAAACCGAGTTTGGCCACCCTAAGTGAACCTCCAATAGGCCATGGGCTTCTATTTAGTACTGAGTAGGAATATCACAATTATTTGAGGCCTTATCCTATAATATAATTATGCACACATACACATCCATCTCTATGAAATTGTATAAAGATAAAAGTAAAACCATGAGCATTTAGAGTGTAAAAAATGCATACAATAACCTCTAAGAAAACATCAGAGTACAATGGTGTACTAAAATCACAAAGGGAAAAATAAAATCTCACCATAACTAATAAAAGTGTACAACCATCTATGTAGTAGGGGACTAATATGAAATGAAATAGCTTGTACACACCATGGTCTATCTGACAAACTATGCTCTTATTATTCCTAATCCTCCTATGAATGCATCAAGATACCATTCTTCTCTACAAGAAATGAAATGTGTGGAAAGATCCCATGCAGGGGTAATTATAACAATACCCAATAATAACCCAAAAAATCCAAAAAAAGAAAGGGAGAAACTAAAATACATCAGTCTTCTCAACCATAAGCAACAGGGTATATAACCCCTAAGGTAGAGAGAATCAGGAATCTCCATCTCTATAAATTTTCTGTGAACAATGAGTCATCTCAACATCACCAACGTATGTTAATCTGGATATGATACGTACTAACCAGATCAAAAAACCCATATACACTCAACAAGAATACCAATAAAGAGAGAAAGTGGATCTATGTATCTGCAGGACAATTAAGAATGATGATCCTTCATATAGATCCAAGGGTCACGATTTTATGCCCATCGTCATACATAACCTCACCAAAACTGCATGAAAGGCCCCCACCTGACCACTACTATCAATTTTCAGTGGTGGAACTATCTAAATAACATCTAAAAGTTCCTACTTGAGTCTCTAATGTAATAATAATCTAGGATAAATCAGTTCATGATCCATGATATCACTAATGTTGATCATCTGAGAGAAAACACTTGTTGGACCACACAATTTTAAAGAATACATCAGAAATTAGTAGATCTCTATACATAGGTAGGGGATCACACTTAGGGACATGGGGGAACTGAATACTATCTTGAATAACCCAATTTGTATGGGATCAGCACCCATGTATGTTTTTCATGCTAATACCAGAAAATCCACCAAAGGAAAGATATACAATAGAGTATCCCACTCTATGATAAATAGAGGGATAACACAAACTCTAATTGAGACTAATACGGTATAGGAGATCACACTCCTATGCTCAGGTCATAATGCCACACTATACCATCATAGGGATTGAATGAGTTAATGCATCAAACTGATACGGGACTATACATTGTTGAAAGAGTTTTCCTCCTATAATCTCCTATTCTCATATATCTGAGGCTAAAAGAAAGTCTACCATTGTATTATATGTGGAAACACACTCATAATAGGCTACAAATGGTAACTAATTTGAGTTCTGAAGAAGTTACACAAGGAAAAGGTCTCCAAGGAAAGTACATGGAATTCCCTCCTTGTTTTTGGGTCATGTCTCACTAGTTCATACACATTAAGTGTTTCCTCAAGGTCCTTAGTGAGTATAAAAAACGTTCCCATCATGAACATGTGGTTACATGGAATGTAACCATACATGGACACCTGATCATGTCCTTGACAACACATGTCATAACAATACATGTGACTCTACATGACAAGTACATGGAGTGCATGGAATGTCCTATTATCCTAGGATATGACTATGTCCTCTCACCCATTCATGTGTTATTCATCCCATTCGTGTGTACCTCATTGTTTCCACTGGACCATGCAGGTTTTAGTCATGTACTACCACACGACCAGGTCCCTCCTACATGGGGTGTCTGTATGTGTTCTCAAACACATATCCAAGTCACACTTCGTGGATTTTACCCTTGATATATGGTGTGTAGTACCAAAATTAATTCTTCCCACGCTAGGAAGAACATACGGTGTTTTTTTTTGAACTACACATCATGTGACTGGGAATTCCAGATTAGGAATCACTATGATCCTCCTAAAATCCCTCTTTTTTACCAATTACAAACAGATCAACCCCATGGGGTCCTTAGAAGTTATAAAATTAATTTAGAACCTTAAAAATACATAAATAGTGATTGAGACATAAATTTCATATAATCACCAACCCCATTTCTAAACATTTATGCTTCATGTCCATATTTAGAACCTAAAGTTACTACACCATGATCCAGGAGTGATCATCATTAAGAAAATAGTCTAGAGAAACATCCTCTCCTGGGATCCCCCTCATTTATTCCATTTCACAAGGGTATAATCCATATCCCATTACACTGCACGTGGGAATCCAATCAAGGGGGTATTCTACACCCTCATCGTTTAATTAAATAAAATTAATTATTTAATTAATTACCACTTCTTCCCAAGGTCACCTTCTACCAAACGCCTAATGACACCTCACCTTATGTCACACATGGGGTATAACCTATATTTTGGATTTAATGGAGGTCTCATATTTTAAATCTAGGACCATGTTAAGGAGTTGTTCCATTATTTTCCACTATTTAAGAAAATTGTTTCTGTGTGATAAAATATATTTAATATTTTTACTATCACCACACCTAGGATCTTATGGCCTCTAAATTCAACATAATCCTTATAATAGACTCTATAAATATTCTAATGAATATTGTAAAAATTTACATGGAAAAAATAAGTCCATTGAATTATATTTTCATCCTTGTAATTATCAACTCTGTTTGGTAGAAATTGGGGAAACATCACTAATTGGACCTGGTCTTTTCCATGGCATAATAAAGAAGATCTATATGATCTGAAAGAAGATATATATGGATTAGATATGATAAAAATCATATGATGACCATCATAACCAACCAGTATCTTTCAATGTGAGTGACTATGTCTTTTTAAGGAGTCACTGAGACTCGTACATCGAAACTTGGGGAAAAAGGGAAATTGGATCCATGGTATGTTTGAATATTCAATATTATAGAACAGATATTCAATTTTGTGTATCATTTATCCATACCAATATGTTTTGGTGCTATCCATAATTCCTTCTATGTCTCTAAACTGAAAAACTATCACCCAGATCCTTTTTACATTATTAGTTATGATCATGTTACTCATGAGCCTGATGTAACATTTATCCATCAATAGGGTTTGATTCTAGAAAAATTGGAAATTTCTTTGAGAGGGAGATTTATTTCTCTGGTAATATAACTATTAAAGATTATTCAGATCCAAGAATAAATATAGGAATTATTGATTTTTATGCTAGAGAAATTTTTGAGATTTTCAAAGTCGTTGAGACCTCTAGTTTTGTGTGAAAGGAAACACCAATGGTGTGAAGAATGTATCACCTCATATTTGAGGTATATTATAATTTTTTACTTCTTCTTTTAGGTTTATAGTGTTTGGACTAAATTACTAGAATATTTTGGAGGCTTAAATAGTAGGTAATCTGGAATCAGGCTAAACGAACGATTCACGTCATTTATTGTTATTCATGACATGAATATTTTCTTGGAAACTATTGTGAGTTATTATTAAGGAATCAATGGGTTTATAAGTATAATTAGTTCATTAAGTGGTATTAATTAACAAAAAGAAATGGTTTTAGAGTTTTAAATCTTGGTTAATGTGAATTTCAACATATGTGACCTATCAAATATTCATGTAGTGAATTGCTTTTTCATACCATGAATCAAGCCAGGTCCATCTTGTTTTAATACTTCCTATACATATAAATTTTTATTAGGTTCCAATTATTTTCATCTATAAATATAGGGTTCCATTATAATATTTTTGGTGATCTTATACATCTATACTCTATGTCTAATGAATCTTCAATCATTCGATCATGGAAATCAAAGGTTATGACCTAGTTCCTCTTTCTCATCTTGAATATCCATTATTATTCTTATGTAAAACCATATATCAATGTTTCTATACCTATATTAATGGTATTATATTATTTTTTAGGAAATATTCTTTGTATTTGATATATAAATAGAAGTAAGAAGTCAGATCTATGGAATATTCTGAAATCTACCATGTCAAACAAACCATAGGAAGGGGGTTTTCCCCTCTATAATTTTATTGGAATGTGAAGGATATTTGTCTTATTAAATATATAAATTACACTTATAATTTATTTTTTTCTTCTAAAACTCATCTTGAATGATATATTAATGGTTGGATATTAAATATTTATTGTAACAGTTAGCCACAATGTGTTCGATACATTGAAAAATAGGGTTTTCTTAAAAGAAAAAAATGGTTTTATATAAGATCACGGAATAAAAAGGTTGTGTGTACCATCTAGAAAGGCACATGGTCGGTTTTTTCCATGATTTTTCATTTATGACTCCTTGTTATAATAGTCTTGGTGTTCTATTCCAAAGGAAATGCACAAGGATCAATTACCTCCAAGTGAATGCTTGGAAGAGGATGTATCATCGCTTGTGAGAAAATCTTTGTCACTTGTCATCAATTTGGTGCATGTGGGTGGGGGTGTAAACATGGATCATAGGACAAGAATAATAAAATGGAATTAATTTACTTCTATAAATAAAACACTACTTTAATTAAACTGCTTTTGGAAAACCATTTCATCTGTTTAATTTGAATACTATAAAAAACAATTTACATGTTTTTGTTATTCTTAATATCATTTTTTAATCCTATAATCTATCTTTTTTCGGGTCTTAGTGGAATGTGAGAAAATTCTCTCAGGGGTTTCCTACTAGGTTTGATTACTCACCCCTTACATATGCACTTTGGTGCCTATGAAGGTGTTCTTTGGTGCATATGGTTTGGTTCATGTCATAGTTTTGAGTAGTTCCACTATGGTTCCATAGTCTTTTACTACTTGGGAGTTTAGTTTTTATTTTACACTATTCGATTGTTAATCTAAAATTAGTCTTTGGTTCATTATTTATTATTGGGTTGTTTCATATCTATTACTGTTTGGTTTTAGAGAATGAATCATTTAAATAGATGTATTTGGATTTATTTATTCTTATCTTGTTATGTGTGTGTTGAGTTAATTAATATTGAAGGATAATACATTTCCACATGCCTTGTGTGTTTAAAACCTTTTAATTTATTACTAGACATTGGTTTCCAAGGAATATCACCTAAGATTAGTAGCACCTCTACCTCCTCTATGTCCAATTAGTTAGGGTAGGATATTATAGTATATCTTCATCTCTATAACTCAAGACCCAATCCATGGTACACTTGTAGAATCTGAGGAAAAAAATTGTGACTATAAGATGAACCAATAATTAAATTGGTTATACACACACATAAGTTTTTATATAGGGTGTGTACTAAAGCAAAATAAGATCCTATAATATATTTATATAAATTCCCTTTGTTAGAAAAACAATACAAACTAGTTTGAAAATAAATATATGAAATTAAACATTATATATTTTCATGAACAAAACATGATATATTTCTTTAATAAACTAAATATAATGATATAAACCATAGAACTGTACCACTAATAACTGGAAGTGCCTAGTCGGAGTGTTGTATCACTGAGAGGGTGAGGGGGTGAATCAGTGATACTCTTTTCCTTTTATGTTTCTTTTCAATTGAAAACCCCTTCGCCACCAGTTAAGGATTACAATTCCCTATTGATAAACAAATCAACACACATCCAAAGGAACCTAAATATTTACAAGCTTCACTATTCAATAAGAATAGAAATGTCCTTGGTATGGTTTGGAAATAATCTTATACCATAAAATCTATCTAGAAAACTATCCTTGGATTAAAATGAGTAGTATATACCCTTAAACTCATGCAGCACTATGAAACAGTCCCTCTAGTGTGTGTGCACCCTCTTAGCACAATAGGGTAATACAATTTGTTTTGTAACAACTCATGTTATCTGTGCTTCTTTTCAATTCAACAAATGTATTCAAATTGTAATACAATTTGTCAATTCCTTACCTAGAAGAAAGGTAAGAACCACCTGGAAGTTGTTATGTAGTAATGAGTTGGATTTTCTCTAAGTATGATTCTTTCAAACAAAGCTCCCAGACTGATTTTTTCAACACAAAGCGCCCATTATGATTGTTTCAAAACAGAGCTCCCAGCCTGATTATTTTCAATAAAAATCTCCCACTTCAATTCCCGAATACAATTTTCAGACCGAATATAATATGAATGAATCGCCACCACCCAAAACAATTTCCAGTATGAATGAAATTGAACTCTTATTCTCTCTAGAAACCTGGAGCTTTTATCTCTTATTCAAGTCCCACAAGTACAGTGTACATCACGCCTTTTATAGGTGACCCAAAACTTGTTTAAGTGGGAATCCCAAAACACTTTCTTTCTCACTTAAATTCAACCAAATCTGAATTTATCTAGAAATATTAGAGCAATTAAGAATTAGTCGATGCTTCTCAATTCTTCTAGAATATTCTACAGTCTTCATCTCTTATTTTCCATACTCCCATTTAAAATTTCAATAAAATTACAATTTATGAGGAATACATGGGTCTGAAACCAATTATCTCATACTGATTTCTTCAAAACAAATCTTGATACCATACCAATTCAATGTGTTTCTGAAAATGCACTTCTCTACATTAGATACAATCACTCTTTTGAAATAAAAGGCTCCCCTTTGAAAATTAATTCATAAGTCTCCTTCTCTGTTCTTTTCTATTTTCCCACATGAGAAAACATACTTCATTCACCAACATGTGCTTGTATCATGACTACCTTCTATACTTTTAAATCATTGAGGATCATCTCCAGCATCTTCTGAATTCAGTAGGAAAGCATTGTAACTTTCCAGTCATTCCTAATTCTTTATTTTCATCTGAACCCAAACATGATTTTGTATGAATATAAATGGTATGGATACTATTATCCTAAACACAATAACTCTGGATACGATTTCTAGTTATGATTGGTAATTATTATCATTCTGGTAACAATTATACTATATATGATCCTACTAGATATGATCATTCTGATTATGATCATTCTGGATATGATTATCCAGGTTATGATCATGCTAGATACGATCATTCGGATTATGATCATTCTGGATACGATCATTCTGGAAAGGATCATGCTGGATACAATCATTCTGATTTCGATCGTTCTGGTTACGATCATTATGGATACAATCATCTTGGATACGATTGCTGGACATGATCAAATACAATATGAAGAAAAAGATCTGCCTGAATATGATCTAATACAATATGATAAGGATGATCTGCCTAGATATGATACAAAAAAATATGAATATGATTCAATCTAAATCGACACCATCTCATTCCTTTTCTTCTACCTGAATACGATTATTTTGAAAAACATTCAGTGTCTCATCTTCCATCAGCATCACCTTTCCCATCGGAATCACCCTTTTTTATCAGTATTACCTATTAAATCAGAATCACTTTTCACTTTTACTATGTATCCAATTGTTTTAAAACACAATCAATACAATCTAGATACAATTGTTTTGAAAGGCAATCGATACAATCTGGATATGATTTTTTTTATTGTTTTGAAAAAAATAAGCACCACTACTTTCTTTTCTGATTGTTTTGAAAAACAATAGGCACCACTTATTTCTTTTATGATTGTTTTGAAAAACAATATGAAAAAAAATTATTAAAATAATCTCTTTCACTCCCCCTTTCTTCTATCAATCTTGCATCACAAGTTATCACATCAACACATGATTTATACGAAATACAAACTAGAAAATCATCGTCACAATTAAAATTGGTTTGATTCATTTCACAAAAACCCGAAATAATTGTTTCCAAAAAACTAAGTGAAATGATTTCCTTTCTTCAAAACATACCTTGAAAACAAAATAAAACAATCCAAACTTTTATCACCTTGATCATCATCTTGGTCCCAACAATCTCCCCCTTTGGATTTTTTTGTCAACCAAGTTTCATAAATCATGGAACATTTTAATCTCCAGCAATGAATTACATATCAACAATTCTAAGCCTATGTGAGATAACTCATTGTTGGAAACAAGAATAATTCATATAAAACACATACTATCCAAAATAGTGATCATTACAAGATCTTTCTTTTCATCATTATTCCTATAAAACAATTCAATTTATTTTCCTACAACCACTCCAACAAACAGTTAGAATAGTTCACACAGTAATCAATGAAGAATTCATAGCTTAACCACAACTCTCTCCTTTGTACAATAGATTTATGAAAAAAAAATCTTCTCTGTGAAAAAACAATCCAAAGGTAAGCTGAGATTGGGGAAAGATACACATACCTCATCCTTGAAGAGAAAGAGTTTGGACACCTATTTTCAACCTCATTTTTTTTAATTATTCCTTAGATATAGGTTTTGTGAATATATCTGCACCTTTTTTCGATGTTGGAATATATTCCAGCTTCAATTCAATCTTCTCTACATGATCTTTGAAGAAATGATATTTTATATCAATATGTTTTGAAGGATAATGTTGCACTGGATTCCTAGTGCGATTGATTTTACTTTTATTCTCACAACCCAATAGCAAGGGTAACTTCACTTCAACATGTAAATCTTCCAATTTTGTTTTCATCCACATAAGTTGAGTATTGGATTGAGTAGCAGCAACATACTCAGATTCAGTCATACTGAGAGTTACTGAGTTTTGTTTCTTTGAATACCAACTTAAACAATTATTTCCTAAAAATAATCCACCAATAGATGTAGATCTTCTATCATAAATATTTCCTACCCAATCTACAACAAAATACCCAAATAAACCAATATTATTTGAGCTGCAATACCTGATTCTCAATTCTATTGTTCCTCTAATGTATCTAAGAATTCTTTTTCCAGCAATAAGATTTTATTCTCTTGGAGCACTCTCAAATATTTCACATAAGGTAATATCATAAACAATGTCGGGTCTTGTGGAAGTCAAATACAATAGACTTCCAATCAGCGTTCGATACTCTTTTTGATCAACTTGTTTTTCATCTCCATCTTTACTCTGTTTTGTTCCCACTGAAATGGGTGTGGAAATAGGTTTTGAATTTTCCATTCTAAACCTCTTGAGAATTTATTTTTCATACTTTTCTTGGGAGAGGAAAATTTATTCTTTCTTTTACTAGATTTGTAACCCAAGAAAGTATTCTATTTATATCTACATGGACATTTCAAATAAATTCTTTATTTCTTCATAAAATATTTCACATATTCCTTCATCATTCCCAGTAATGATAATATCATCAACATAAACAATTACAATGAGAAAATACTCTTGACTTTATCTGATGTAAAGATTCATATCCACTCTTCCTTTGTTAAAATTCATCGTTCGTAAACATGTATCCAAATTGGAATACCAATCCCTCATAGAATGTTTTAGGCTATACAATTAATTTTTAAATCTGCACACATAACCTTCATATTTTCCAATAACAAAGCCACAAGGTTGTTTAATATAAACCTCTTCTTCAAGTCCACCATTTAGGAATGCATATTTAACATCCATTAGAAATACCTTGTAGCCTCATTGTGCGGCAATAGTAATAAAGATTCTAATTATTTCAAGCCTTTCCATAGGAGAAAAGGTTTCATCAAAATAAATACCCTCAATCTATGAGTATCCATTGCACACCAATATTTCTTTGTTTCTGATAATCTCACCTTCTTCATTCAGCCCGTTTGGAAAAACCTATTTTGTTCCAATGGTGTTTTTTTTTCAGGCTTGGATGCGAGTTCTCATGTATTGTTCTTTTCAATCTGATCCAATTATTCATTCATGGTTTGAACCCATTCTGGATTCTCAAAAGCTTCTTTCACATCATTCTCTACCACTTTTGAATACAAAGAAGTATGTTTAATGAAGTTGGTTGTTCTTATTTTTTGAACCTTCTGATGTTGGTCACCAATTATATTTTATGCTACCACATGTTTCCTTAGATGTGGATAAGATTTTCAATTACCTCCCTCATCACTAGAAATAGCTGAGTTCGATTCTTCCCCATTATTAGGATTACAATCATTTCTATCCTTATCAAAATTATCTTCTTTAACTTGATTAACTTCATTGTCCTCATGAACATGTTTCTCTTTCTCATATACTTCAATCAATTTTATATAAACTAAATCAATAATTATTTTTGTTTCTTTATTGAAGCATCTATATCATATTACTTCTAGATAATAGCCAAGAAAAATTCCATCCTTGCCTTTCTACTCAAACCTACCATAGTTTCCAAATTTCTTCTTTATAATACAAGGACTCCCAAGTACTCTAAAGTGCTACAAACATGGATTTTTTTCATAAAACAATTCATAGGGAGTCATACCTAATTGAGGCATGTAGAAACAACGGTTCTGAATATAAAGAGCAGTACACATTTATTTTCTCCAAAAGTAATGAGAAATACCATGCTCAAGTAACATGGTTCTTCTCATTTCCACTAAGCTTCTATTATTTCTCTAATAATCCCCATTTTTTGGGAGAGTGTATGGATAGCTATACTAATACCTAATTCCATGATTCTAAATATAGTTTTCAAACTCTTCACTTATACATTCACCACTATTATCAATTCTCAACTTCATCGCAGAATACTTAAATTATTTATCAGATAATCTTCTGAAACTTTTAATCTTTTTCAAAGCATCTGATTTGTGTTTCATGTACATAACACAAGTAATGCGAGTAAAATAATCAATGGATGTAATTAAGTATTTATCTCTATGTGTTTATTGTTTTCTCATTGGCCCACATATATCAAAATAGATCACCTCTAGGGTTTTCTTTGAACAAATATCAACTTTCTTATGTACACCATTTGTAATTTTTCATTTCTAACATATAGTATAACACTAATCTTTACATCTTGGAAAAATAGGAATGTCTCAGACACTATCTCTTTTGAAAAACTTTATCATGTTTCTCTAACACATATTTCCAAACCTTTTATGCCATTACTAATTCTCTTGAACCATACTCACGTAACTAGAGTTTTGTGAATCACCAACCTGAAACAAGTTTCCTTTTGTACATTGGCCTCTTGTAACACTCTTACCATATTCTTCAATATTTACAAAAAATCTTTCCTTCTTGAAGATAACCTTGTTACCTTCATCACACAATTGTGAAATAGCTAGCAGATTATGTTTCATCCCATCAATATACAATGTTTTCTTAGATTACATCTTTTCATTACCAATGATGGCTGACCCAACACCATTGATTTTCAATGATTCATCATTACCGAATGTCACCGTTACTTCTTTAAAATCATTCACATCCTCCAACAATTTCAAGTCTCCTGTCATGTGAGAAGAACACCCACTATCAAGTATGTAGTTTCATTCTCATTTCATGAATTTTAATGCGGTATCAACAATAAGAACCTTTTCTCCATTCATTTCATTCTTCACCTACAGCTTTTGAGAATTGAGAATATTTTTCTGATCTAGTAACAAAAATAGACATCCTTTTGAAAGATTTCTAGGTTTTTCACATCTTTCACAAATAGTTTCCAAGTGTTGGAACTTATTTTCAATCCTCCCTTCATTCTTTTCAGATTTCTTCAAGACAACCATCTCATTTTTCTTTCTTTGAGGAGATTGACTCTTCCTCAATCTTTTACTTTCATAACATCTGGGATAATAGTAATGTTTTTTATTGAACCAACACATACATGATGGGTTCCAGAATCCCCCACAATACTAGCAATACCCATAGAAAGAGTATTTTCCTTTGAAACCTCTATATAGATCAGAATTGTGAAAAAAGTTCTCAACTGTCCTTTTTTGAATTTCAATTGAATTCATCTTCTTCTTTTCAATCTTGATTGGATCAAAATTATTTGAGACTTTTCAAGATCTTGAAAAATCCTTTTTGGACTCAGGATGTTTTTTAACTTATCAATTCTTATCTTTGAACACATACATAACATTCCTAGCTTTCTTATTTTCAAAAAATAATTCCATTCTTCTTCTCACCCTTTGAAGGTATATTTTGTGGAACCTTCTCAGGTTTCTCATTATGATAACATTCACCAACTTCGGTGATAGAGGTTTGGAAATTTAGACTTTTCTTTTCTACTTCAGAGAGTTTTTTTTCTATAAGTTCATACTCATCTTCCTTTTCCTTTAATTTCACATCCAAATGAACATTATGATTCTATTCGTCTTCAAAAAATTTATTCAAATCATCAATCTCTTCAACCATATTTTTTTTCTCACCAGCAAAAGATTCCTGGTTTCTTGAAAACTCATCTTCAAACTTTTTGGTTTGATTTTCATGACTTCTGATCTTTTTCATACATTCTTTCAACTCTTTATTCAAATTCATTTCAAGATGATTTTCTTCTTCTTCAGAACTATTACTTCAAAATTATTAATCATTTACTATTACAATGAATTTATTTTCATTACTATACTCAATGGATTTTTTAGGTTCAGAATCACTCTCTTCTTCTTCTTTATATTTGGATAAGAAACGCCTTCTTTTTGTTTTAAATAATTTCTTTTCCTTTCCCTTATCTCCCTTTTTCTTCTATGATCTTCTTGTCTTTCATTCTTAAATATCAAAATCCTCATCATTATTTATTAAAGGAATATTAGTTGCAAAGTGACTAACACCTCCACATTGAAAACATTTTAAGAGAAGTTTCCCTTTTTTTATCTATGCCTCTTTTCATATTGTTATAAAACAAGGATAATATTTCATTGATTTTTTTACATACCTAATTATCAGAGTCAGAATCGCCAGCTTCATCTTCAATAACAATCTTCTTTGACTTTTATTTCTTCATAGCCATGGAATACATTTCTCTATAAAACTTTTTTTGTTCTTCATAGAATTATCCTTCTCATTTCATAGGTGATAAGAGTGGTATGTAAATCCTAAAGATATAGTGTTTTAGGATTTCTGTCTTCCAATGAAGAATCTTTTGCATCAAATTTGTCAGGTAAGATTCTCATGATCATTTCAACAAATGTAGAGTCTTCCAACTTTTCACCAAGACATCTGATAGTAATCACAATGTCATTCACCCTAGTAAAGAATTTCCCAATAGATCCATGCTCACCCATCTTCAAATCTTCATACTTCAATCTCTATATTTTTAACATTTCCTTCTTCACTTTTGTATTTTCTTTGTATATGTTTTTCAAATTATCCAATAAAACTTTTAATGTTGAAACACCTTTAACTCTCAAGAAATTAATTTTAGAAAGTGAGCACATGAGCCTTATCCTGGTTGGTAACGACTCCACAATTGCATCCGGAAGACCTGGGATCAAATATAGGTAAAGACATAATTTATGGGGTTACTGTAGAAGGTACTGTAGTGGGAACTATACAGTACTGTAGTAGGTACTGTAGCGGGAACTGCACAGTACTGTGTAAGGTACTGTAGCGGGAACTATAGTAGGAACTATTTGGGACTATAGAAGCCAGGAATATGCCCCTGTTTGGGCCTTTGGGCCACCGATTTGGTCCTTGAGTCCTTTAAGGCCTTCGGGCCACCTCAAGGCCTTCAGGACACCTTAATTATAGATGCAAACTAGATGACCTACAAGGAGCAAGCTCTACAAGGAGGATGAGTAAGGAGTTTTCACCACAGTAGATTTCATGATGAAGATGCTGGGGAGGAATAGTTCCAAGTAGTTAGTCTGGGTTGTATGTAATGTTTGAAGCCTATGGGAAAATGAATTCCTATAAGGCCTATGGGTAATGTAATTCTTACGCCTACGGGCCTTGTAAGGGTTCCACCTCACCCATTGAAAGATGGATTATCAAAAATCAATAAAAATGAAGGCCTTTAGGCCATTGGAGGAGGAGGATTTAATTTCATAAAGTGATGATAATATAGAATTCATTCACCTTTCATCATTCTCAAACAACTTGTTATCATTTAGTTTAAGTGGATAACTATCATCAATGGGAAGAAACCCAACCTTTTCAACTTTAAGAACATCATAACTAATAGAAATAAGATATGGAAAAATTCTATCTTTCCTAATATGATAGTTCTTTTCATAAAAAACTGAAATAACTTTACTATTAACATAGTTTACATTCTCCATCAACAAAGAATAGTGAAGGAAATCTTGGATCTGATACCAATTGAAAATTCCCAGTAGAAGTATTTTATCACTGAGAGGGGGGTGAATCAGGGATACTCTTTCCCTTTTATGTTTCCTTTCCACTGAAATAACCTTTATCGCCTATTAAGGATTTCAATTCCTTGCTTAGAAACAAATTAACACACATCCAAAGGAACAAAAATATTTACAAGGTTCACTATTAAATGAGAATATATATATCCTTGGTATGATTTATAAATGATCCAATTCCGTACAATCCACAAAGAAAACAATCCATGTATTAAAATGAGTAGGATATACCCTTACACTCTTATAGGTCTATGAAACAATCCCTCTAGTGCATGTTCACCCTCTTAGCACAATAGGGTAATAAAATTTATTTTGTAATAACTCGGGTTACCTGTTATTCTTTTCAATTCAACAAATGTATTCAAATTGTAAATCAATTCATCAATTTCTTACCTAGAAGAAAGGAAAGAACCACCTAGACTTTATTATGAAGCATTGAGTCTGATCTTATCTGAATATAATTCATTCAAAACAAAGCTCCCAGTCTGATTTTTTTCAATACAATGCTCCCATTGCGATTCTTTCAAAACCAATCTCCCAGTCTGATTTTTTTCAATACATGTCTCCCATTACTATTCTTTCAAAACAAAGCTACCAGTTTGATTTTTTCAATACAAATCTCCCAATATGATTTTTAGATAGAAAAAAATAAATTTGAGTCGACACCTCCTCAATTCCCAAATACATTTTTCATGACGAATAGAAGATTAATGAATCAGAACCACCCAATAATTGTCAATCCGAACAGGATTGATCTCGTATTCTCTTTTGAAACCATGAGATTCTCTCTCTTATGCAAGTCCCACAAGTACAATGTACTTCATGCCTTTTATAGGTGAGTAAAAACGTGTTTAGGTGAGAATCCCAAAACACGTTCCCACTCACTTAAATTCACCCAAATATGAATTTCTCCTAAAATATCTGAGCAATTATTACATCGTCAACGCTTCTCGATTCTTCTTGAATCTTCTACAATCTTTCTTTCCTCTTTTACATACACCCATTTCAAATGTCAATATAATTATAATTGATGATAAATAAAAGGGTCTAAAACTGATTCTCTCATACTGATTTCTTAAAAAAATACTTGATACCATACCAATTGAATGTGTTCGAAGAAATTCACTTCTCTACTTGAGATAAAATCACTCTTTTGAAATAAATAGACCCCCCCCCATTTGACAATTCATTCATCAGTCTCCTTCTCTTTTATTTTCTTTTATTCCACATGAGAAAACACACTTCATTCACCAACATGTTCTTGTATCATGACTACCTTCATAACTTTGAAATCATTGAGGACCAACTTTTTCATCGTATGAATTTAGTTGGAAAGTATTGTAATATTTAATTCATTACTACTTCTTTCTTTTCATCTCAACCCAAACATGATCTTTTCAAAATACAAATAGTGTGGATACTATTATCCTGAATACAATCATTATATATACGATTGTCGGTTACGAATGTTGGTTACGATCATTCTGGTTACGATCATTCTGGTTACGATAATGCTGGATACAATCATTATGATTATGATCATTCTGGATAAAATCATTCGGGTTACAATCATGATGGATACGATCATTTTGATTACGTTCATTCGGGTTATGATCATTCTGGATATGATCATCCTGGTTACGATTATTGTAAATGATCAAATAGAATCTAAAGAAAAATATCTTCCTAGATACGATACAATACAATATTATAAGGATGATCTACCCAAATACGATACAAAAAAATCTAAATATGAATCGTTGTAAATTGAAACAATATCATTCCTTTTCTTTAACCCAAATATGATTGTCTTGAAAAAAACGGTGTATCATCTTCCAACAGCACCACCTTTCACATCTACATCGCCATTTTCAATAAGCATTACCTATTCAATCGTCTTTACCCTTCACTTCCACTCGATATCCAACTATTTTCGAATACAATAGATATAATTTGGACAGGATTGTTTTGAAACACAATCGATATAATACTATTGTTTTCTGATTTTTTTCTAAAACAATAGGCACCATTTCTTTCTTTTCTGATTGTTTTAAAAACAATAGGCACCACCGCTTTCTTTTCTGGTTGTTTTGAAAATCAAATTGAATAAAATTATTTTTCGATTTTCATAATCTCTTTCACACCCCCTTTCTTCTATCAAGATTGCATCACATGTTCTCACATAAACTCATGATCCATATGAAATAAAAACCAAAAAAGCATCATCACAATTAACTTGGGTCTGATTCATTCCAAAAAAACCCAAAACAATTGTTTCGACAAAACAAAGTGAAGTCATTTCCTTTCTTCAAAACATGCCATGAAAACAAAAGACAAAAATTAAAAGGTTCATAAACTGGATAATCAGATTAGTCCTACCAATAACCTAACTCAAGTGAGTACACCCTATGTTCACTAAGTATAGGATCACATAATGAATAACTTTGTTTTCTATCTAAATGAATTGATAAATTATCTTCACTGGCCATTACATCACTAATTAGGTAATCACTATAACTAATGGAATGGACCTCTTACAGTCTAGGTTATAATACCTAAGTCCCCTAGGATCCCTAGGAGGTTTTATCGATATAAAAAACCATTTGGAATGTATACATTTCAACAAAAAAAATCATAAGAATCAATAAATTATCATATAAAACATTCGTTGGAAACCACCAATGTTGTATAAAAGAGAAATGTTATCATTAAAAAAAATACCCTTTATGGTATCTAAAACCCCCGTTAATAATTGAAAACATTGATAAAAACCTGGTATTAATTCATTATAATTAAAAAGAACTCATTTCATGAATGTGGTCTCAATTTATTCAAGAAAACCTAAGGTTGGAATTTTTCAAATACCATATATGTATATAAATACAAGTAAATAATTTCAAATGTGTTTTATATAAAAAAAATACCTTTGAAAAAAAAATGGTTATTCAATCATGTAATGTTATTATAAATCCCCCATTAATATTTTAAAGATGTTTCTTCATAAACAAAAAAATAAATTAAAATGTAAAAGGAAAAAAGGTTTTATCAAATAAAAGGGAAATTATAGAATATCCTACCTACCTCAACTTGTCAATTAAACATTAATTTATTCAATATTCATCCTATAATAGATCACCAACACTTATTTAATCAATCATAAATCATAAACCATTCAAAATGGACCCAAAGATAATATGAATAAAATGAAAATCTAACCAAAACTTTAGAGAGCATGTTTTATGTTTACAAACTTACCCCAATGAGGTTTCATAGACCAAAATTTTATCCATAAGGACCTCCCATACACAATCCATAATTTATAAAATTCAAATGATCCATAATCACATTGGAAATATAAATAATTTTCTGAAATACACCAGTCTTGTGGTAATAGGAAGGGAAGTCATGAAAAGTGGGAAATAAACATGGAAAAAAAAGATTTAACAGGTGATACAGACAAAATTGGGTCTAAATAAGACAAATATCGAAGATTCCCTAATAAAAAACAGTTTTTAGTGATGATTTTGGTGAAATATGACCAAAATACTAAATTTGGTGAAGAAAAAATCATATGAGAGGAAATTTGGAATATCTTACATCAATGGTTCCTATAACACCCACACACCACCACTAAAAGAGGATGAAGAATAATCATGAGGATATAGGGTGATTTTTGGACCATTTGATTATTATATGTTGATCCTCCCAAGCAATAACCCCCTACAGATCTTTTTTTCCATCTTAAAATTGAAATCCCCATCCCCTATTACCTATTATTATCAAATATTATTAATAATATTATTAATAATAATAGGTCATATTACTATATCTTAATAATAATATTAATATCATTCCATATTATAATTCTAAAAAATCATGTATTTATATATTTTTTAAAACTTAATCATGGTATTTCTATTTACATAAAAACATGTTTGTATATGGGTTCCATAGATAACATTAATATTTAAAATTTTAATAATAATATATATCTTAATGAGATAATGTAATATTATCATTACTAGTTTTAATATTACCAACATTTGTGTTCATCATATTATTATAAACACCTACAATAATACATTTATTTAACACACATATCTTGATTCCTTCACATAAAAACCATAATAAAACATATGTTTATTTGATAAAATATTTATTATAATCATGTATAATTATATATTTTTTCCTCATTTAATAAAATCAATTTTTATAATTATATCATCAAAAACTCTTTAACCATTTAATTATAAATTAACATGATTAATAAAAATTTGGAACACATCATTTAATAATGGATAATTTAAACTTATTCTCAGTCATAAAATTTTTATCATTTTATGTTATTATAACTTATCTTAAATTATTTCTCTAGATACTAAACATTAATTTAAAAAATGGTTATCATATTAAACACCTAATTTTAATAATATTCTCAAAAAAATATAAAATGAAAATAACATTTTTGAAAATTAAAATATATCACCCAGATAACTAAATAATATATATATTTTAAATTATAATAAATGTGGCCATTACATTCCATAATATATAATAGCGTAAAATTACTAGTATTTATTTCATTCAAATGGTAGAAATTTTTTAAGTCCAATATATTATCTAAATGTATGCAAGTTAAGAAACATGTATTAGTATAATAAATTTTTATCATTTAAATGTCCATAAATGTTTACTACTAATATAATTAATATAATAATCAATATATATTTTTATAATAATAATAATGTTAGAAATATTATATATATATATATATATCTATATATATTCATTCATTCATTCCATTTTTCAAAACACCAATGTAATTTTGTAGTAGTCAATTTATAGCATCTTCTATATCAGCGTTTAAAACTGTTCATGGTAGAATTAATGTAATAAAAAACTATAACATGAATATTTCAAGATTTATAAGATTATTTAATTTATATTATAGTATAATTATATTATTTACTTAATTATATAATGAATTTTTGTAATCTTATATTGATGAAGATGATGAAATAAGAAAAAAGTGATTGAAAGGGAGTAAATTTGAAGACATTCTTTCCTCCTTGAGATAACTCCTTAAGACTAAACCTTAAAGATTCCTATGATGGAATTTTGATGAAACAAGAAATGTAGCAACATATATAGGGATTTTATTATATGTTTTGTTTTTCAGATACTAGGACAACAAATAAGTTTTAAAGTGAATTAGAGAGGGTGGTATAAGGGAGTATTTATAGGTCAAGGGAAGGAATGTTTTATAACAAAATATTTATTAATTTATTAATTTTTCTCAAGAAAATAAATTTTATTTATGTAAATAAATTAATTAATACTTTTATGTCTAATTTAATAGTTTCTTACGTCATCTAGTATGTAGTTAATCATGTATATAAATTATAATGAAAAATATAGTATTTTAGCATATTTTACTATTCACCTGTGTATTTCCTTATTAAGGAAAATTAAATAACCATACCTATTTTTGAAATAATTATTACAAAAATTAAATCCAATATTACAAAATAAATTTATAAATTTTGTAATTATAATATTTCATTCTAGTACAAAATTTATGTTTTATTAAATAATACAAAACATGATTTGCTAAAAATGTATACCTATACTTACATTATCTTACCTTAATTGATTAATTATTTTAATATATTTTTATACTTATCTTAAATTATTTTATCCT
Organism: Viscum album; assembly: GCA_963277665.1. NCBI lineage: Eukaryota > Viridiplantae > Streptophyta > Magnoliopsida > Santalales > Viscaceae > Viscum > Viscum album. The sequence continues at coordinate 121,889,356 of OY728138.1, read as the reverse complement.
TCATAACCATTACATATATGGTTACTTATTTATTTAACCAAATGGCCACCTTATAATTCCCACAGTCGGTTTACCATTCAAATGATTAGGTTGTTATTGTAACAACCATATAATTCTTATATGTCCTTTGAATACCTTTTATTTTATCCATTATTCATTCACTTAATTTTTAATCAATTATTTCTATACATAATTTAAAAAATAAGTATCACTTTTCTAATAGTTTGAATCATTTTCACAATTTTTTTATGCATGTGATAATTATAGAATACCCCAACATAAAATAATTTAAAATTATAGATCGTTTATATACATGTGTTTAATGTACCATTTTACTATTTTAAATATTATGATTTTTATTTATACTTCATATGTAATTTTCTATATTAAATGTTGAATTTAATCTAGTAAATGTAATATATGTTATTTTATTGTACACCTTAGATAAAATAAAATGAAATTATTTATAATGAAATATCTATAGTATAACCTAGAGTGTTTCATTATCCCCTATTAATAAATTCATACAAGGAATTTATGGTATTCATTTATTCTTAATTGATTCCTTATGATCTCACATTGATTCCTCTGATTATGATTCCTCCAAAGTATCTTCACCGGTCATGTTTTTTGATCCCATAAACTTTTTCTCTCGTATCAAGAATCTTCATAGGATATTCCAAACTGGAAAATATTGGATCTTTATCTTTTTCACCAGTGTTGATTGCATGTGTTGGGTCTTGTATGAATATCTTTAGTAATGAAACGTGGAATAAATCATAAATTTTGGAGACATTGGATGGTATTTCCAAACAATAAGTTGCATGCCTAATTCTCCCCAAAATCTCAAATGGGATAATGCACCTTGGAATTAGATTTCCCCTCATTCCAAGTGTTATAATTATTTTCCATGGAGATACCTTTAAGAAAACATAATCCCCTAATTGAAAATACAATTCCTTTAATTATCAACACTGCCATTCTATTTTCATTAAGTTATCTTGATATGATTCTTGGTATATCAAAAAAATTTAGTTATCTCATTAATAAGTTTTATACAATCTATCCCCATTTTCCTAAAATCATCCTAGTATGATGTATTATGACATATTTTCCCATATAAGACATTACAAGATGTAATTTTTATGGTTAAAATAAGCTATTATTGTATGTATATTCCATCTAAGGTAGATACTAGTCTTATGTAACTTAGAAATATAGTGAGAATATCCTTAGAATTTCCTCTATCATTTGGATAGTCATTCCAAATTTTCCATTAGTTTGTGGATGATAGGTGATGGATAAGTGGATCTTAGTGTATAGAACCTTATGAAGAATCATCTATAATTTTTATGTGAATAAAAGTGCCTGGTCAAATATAATTGATGGAGGAGAACCATGAATCCTCATATCCTCAGAAACATAAAACCTGTATGATTCTAAAGGGGTATATTATCACTTATAATTAATAAATGTGATTACATTTCAAGTTAATCCACGATAACCCAAGTGGAATCATTCCTCTTTTCTATCTTAGAAAGTCTAGTGACAATGCCCATTGTGATAATATCCAACATTCATATTATAGAATAATGGGTTTCTAAGGGATAACACTTTTCCTAAATGTATTGGATGATAACTTTAAAAATAAACAAAAAATATTTATCTATATATTTTTATTGAATAATAAAACAATGAAAATAATAGTGCCCCATTCACCTCCTGATTCAATCATTAGAAAAGTGTTTTATGTAGATTAATAAATAGGAAAACATGAATTCATCCCTCCTATGGTATTCCTATGTTTCTTAAATATCCCAATTCTAGAGAAATATCTCCCTCCTATCTATAATGAGTTGGAACCTTTTTATAGAAGGATAACATGAATGAGTGCTAGAGATAATTTTTTCCAAGGAGTTTCATAATTTCTCACACCTAATGTGAGGATCAAAACACCTTTATAAATTCCTTAGTAAATAAAAAATTCACCCAATATTAACTGGAAAATTTTATAGATATTCTACATATTCCAATACTTAAAATGATGAGTTCAATTTCTTAATTGATTGTTTAATATTTAAATGATCATATAAGATGATAAAGCTGCTCAAAATCATTATAAAAGGACTCATAACTAATCACAATAGAATTTAGAATGAGATAAACAAAAACCTAATTTATTAATTTATTATAAGATAATTACATAACCATATTCCATAAAATAATGTTTCAAAAGATATCATGGTGCATGTAAGAACTCGGATCTTCCTTTCAGGTATGGGTTTTTCATTTTTGGTATTTTTGAGAAAAAGTGGAGTTTCTGGAAATTTTAGGAGTACAGTTTGTGTACTTATAAGTACACATCGTATACCCAGTTGTCACGAGTAGTCATGTGTTGGCCCTGTAACGGGTGACTACATGGTCATGTGGGGTGACCTAGAGATAGCCTAAAGTTTAGAAGAGTTAAAGAAAGTAGATGTAGTGTACCCTGGAATAACAAACCATGTACATTCTTTTTATTTAATTCAATAGACTGGGGTCGCATCTCCTTCAAAAAAAATATCTTCTTCTCTACACGTCTTGTTCAGGATCATCCATAGCTGGTGATTCTTCTCTGTGCCCCTAACTCGCTATCCGTTCCCCGAATCGACCATCGTCGATTGCGTTGGAATAACTATTGTATGATCTTTCTTATTCTAGAGCCTTGTTTCATAATTTCTCTTCTTTCGTGAGATATTATTAGTTGAAATTTTTAGATATTTTTGTATATATACGACGTTCTAGGTCGAATCAAAGGCGTGGATTCAACTATATCGATCATACAATGTTGAGGTAGGTGGTTTGTGCCTTTGCGTAGGTAATCTTTGAGTTATATGTTCAAAAGTTCCCAATACCCTTGTTCGAGGTATTGCGTGTTTATGGTTTTTAGCCCTGTTATTCCCTAATATACCTTGTGTGCTTGATTAGAGGATTTATGATTGTAAATAGAATTATTTACCTTGCTATGGATGGGCCGCCCATGTTTTTTTTGATATTGACTGTTTCATCTATATTTTCCTTTTAGGCTGTTTTTTTCCATTCCTAGTACTGTTATGATGGAGTGTTTTTATATGACATTCTTTGAGATGTTTTAGATTGTTTATCCAAGTAGTTTTTGAGGTTTACATTGGGTGCCATATATCGTTTGAGCACGATTGACTTACACAGGGTTGTGGGAACCTTGTGTAGTAGACCATAGGGAGAATGGACACTGAGGGATTCTCTAGAGTGTTTGTTTACTTTTACATTGTGAGACCATAGTGGGGTTGACTTTTTTCCCTCTCAAAGTGTCTGTAGTTCCTCGTTGCAAGACAAAATGGGGAATTGGATATTGAGTGCTTCCTCAGAGTGTCTATAGTCACCGATATGAGACTAGATGGGGAATTGACGGTGAGTGCTTCCTTAGAGAGTCTATGCTAAAGTTAAACCAGAGGGGTTCAACAGTGCGTACTTCCCAGAGGGTTTATTGTGTTTTATTGGTTGAACCATATGGGTTAGGCTATGAGTAAATCCTAGAGGGTTACTTATTATTGTTGGTTTATTTACTAATAAATGAAAATTTATGTAATTGAAACTGTAGTCTTGGTCACCTTTGAGTACTTCTTTGTTTATTGATTCATTTTTCAAATATACTACCATATATATTCACTGACTTTTAGGCACATATCATTGGGTGGTTGCTTGCTGGGATTCATCTCACACCCTATATGAGACATACTTTTGGGCCCAAACAGATTATATTGTTGCAGGTCTAGACACTACTAGAAATTTATGCTATAGCCACGGACCTATAGCCACGGTTCTATTGGTTCGTGGCTATATCTTGTTTATAGACATGGTTTAATAATATGACCATGGCTATTTGTTGGAAAAACTTCACTCAAACACTCCCATTCTCTGACGAACCCCTCCTGCCCTCGCGATTCCTACTCCCCCGCGATCTCCTCCTCGTTGTTCCCTCCTCCTCGCCATGACCTCCTCCTCATTGCGCCCTCCTCCTCCACGACTCCTCCTCATCGCACCCTCCTCATCACCGCGAACCTCATTCCTGATGCCTCCTCGTCGCGCCCTCCTCATCGCCACAACCCTCCTCCCTGATGCCTCCTCACCATGACCCTCCTCCTCGACACCGCTCTTCTGACGCCTCCTCACCGCGACCCTCCTCCTCATCGCGACCCTCCTCCCCGATGACTCCTCCCCGACGCCTCTCTTCCAACACCAAGGTCGGCACCCCCATTTCCCTCCCTAACACATTTTCACCAGCAACCCTCAAACCCCTCGACCCCTCCTTGTCGTGACCCTCCTCACCCCAACCCTCCTCCAGCGAAGCTGCTCCGAGTTGCCTCCCCTCCTCCTCCATTCTCGACGGTTCTCCCCCAAAACCCTCAACACCAGAGGTAATCCACTGTCTCTTCCTTCATCCCCATCCACCATTATTCTTAAATTTTTTAAACCTTAATTATTTTTAATATTATTCTGCGCTTACTACCATTTCCACACTCATATGCACTGCTATAACCCCTCAATTTACCTCACAGTAACCACTAATTTGGGACTTGACCACATCAACCTCCTATAATGTGACCGGTGCAGAGTTTTGAAAATGATCTTCTCCTTATAGTCTCCAACTTCAGTGGACTGTCTGTGAGGTTATATAAAAAAGAACACAAAACCAACATGAATTGTCATACTTAATTTATAAAGTGGATAACGACGACTTTGTATATTTTTATACAGTAGTTGTGAAGAATCGGAATTACAGGAGGAGGAAGACAGAGAACAGGGGAAGAAGAGAGTGAGAAGAACATTCAAGTAGTCTCTCTTTTCTCCTTTCTATTGGTTTTACCTCTTTTAAATTATACCTTTGATATTAGTTTTCAATTTGATCATTATCTGTATTGTTTTATTTTGGATTCTTTTATATTTTACTCAGTGTATACTAATTTTCACCTTGAACACATATATTTGGAAATATAAATATACATGACATATTACCACTATTAACATCTTCAAATTTACTATATTTTTATCCTTAATTATTGATCACATTAATCAAAAACAAATTGAATTTTATACCTTGTAATTAAACTGTTAGATTCTTGAGAGAATATAATTGTAGTTATATAGTGGAAACACCAATAATAACTCATGGAAAGTGATAATAGACCATCATAATTTTTTTAAAAGCATGAAGGACATTCTTAATGTAGTTGATAAATCTTATGGTGCTTTCTATTTTCTTTCCATGGACTATGAGTGTTCTAGATCACCAGCCCCACATAATTCATTCCTACAAGAAAAAAGGTTCATTACCACCCCACCCTTACTTTTAGAGAGGGATCTACAATATCATGATTCGGGACCATAACATATGATGCTTTTATTTAATTTTTAGGTGTTAAATTGATGTGTCAATTAAATTAAACGATTTCATCTTTTGTATCTTAAATTGGAATCCTTCCATAATATTCATTATTTTCTACTTTATTCTTCATAATTACAATGACTATCTAGTGTTTTGAATATTTATATCAAAGAAACTATCATCATTTCACCCATTTTAAAATTTATTCTTTCAATTATTTTAATTTTTTTATAGCCCACAAATTATTCCCTGTTTCAACCTCGAACTTTTCCAAAATGTCCATGAAGTTTTATTGAGATATGAAACTCACTATTTTACTAGAGCTTGTATTATTTCTTAATTTATTTATGGGACTTACATGTTTTTTTCACCATCGATATATGGAATCATTAGAGGTTTTTAGATAATAATAATTTTAACAATCTATTGATTAGTTTTAATTTGATAAGTGTTATTCATCTTAAATTCGTTATTCTGTTGGACAGTGACTAAAATGATAATGAGTTAATAAATTATTTTATTAGAGAAAATAGCATGGAGAGATCACAAATAGGGACATACATTTTTTTGAGTCAGCTAGTTTAAAGGAAGCTGTACTATTTTTTCATTATTTGGGAAAAATAGGGAATGGCCAAAGAATGTGACACCAAATTTTAAAAACTTGTAAAATAACTATTCCATGATTTTTATTTTTTCTTCCTTCATGTAAAATAATTTTTTTGAATTCATTAAAATTAGGGTGGACTTTTTTTATGAACTGACTCACTAGGGCCCACCAGGCTAGTGGTAAGCTGAGTGTGACACCACAAGCCCACCTCTAATTGGTTAAGGGGTAGGGACCATCCCTGAGTAGGCATAACACACACAAGGTTGTCCTTAGCCTATGGTACCTGTAGACATGAAAAGAATAAAGGGGAAAATAAAATCCTACAAAAACAGATAAAATAGACTAACTTGTTATGAGGGACGGGACTACTGACATATGCCACAACCTAGCATGAACCATGGTCTATCTAGATCACTATCTAATATCTTCTCTTGGTCCTCCAAGGATTACTTCAAAAACGAATATTGTCTATATAAGACATAAAAAATATGGGTAGATCCCATGAAGTGTATGGTATAACAATGCACAATAGGACACTCAAAAATCACTAAACAATGGGCATTTGGATAGTATTTATCTCATCATCACATAGACACATGATTAAAAATATGAGATATAGAAATAGGAACAATAAACTAGACATACTCATAACATAAAACATGCATCAATGGCATATTAACCATTATTTTATCCATAAGATTCTACTCAAGGATACAATTTTACTCTCTTTTGGTTGCACTCACAACATGATCTATGCTTTCACTGATGGTGCATTCCCAAGAGGTCATGCTCATCAGACCTCACCAAAGATGTACTCAATATAACTCTGAAGATCTCAATACATAGATAGGGGATCTCTCCAAGTGAATCTAGGGTATACCATACCATACCTAGAATATCCCACTAAGTATGGGATTTTACACACAGATAAGTTGGTAATAATGATTCCACAAAACCCACCTAGGGAAATAGAAAAAATTATAGAGGATCACACCCCAGGTCACACAGAGGGATTCCCAAACACTATCTGAAACCAATCCCATAGAGGAGATCACAGTCCTATTATTAGGATGTAATACCAAAATTTAACCTCATGGGGATGACCAAGGGGAACACACACAAGTTAAGATAGTTCATTGTTGTATCTCATCTTCATATAATTAATCTTGCTTCCAATTATTTAATCTTAATATTCTAAAAATAATGTAGAAATATATTATTTATTCTAGTTATTATTCTCATATTCTTACCATTTTAATTCTCATCCAATTCTTTAATATTAATGCTTGGTATATTATATGGTTTGTATTTTCAAAATGTCTCTAAATTTCAATAAAACTTTGTATATTTAATACAAAACATCACAACTCGTAATGAATTAACCCAAACACTTTTGGGAATTGATTATTATTATCTCTTAGATTTCATATAAACTATTTTTACTATAATCAATCCTCATTCTTTGAACTTATGTATGACTATTCATGAATTTTTATAATTTAAAACATTTATGAATTCCCTAAACCATAATTTTAATATATTTGTTATGATTTTTTTATTAACTTGTTATTGATGAGTACTTGATATCTTATGAAACAATTCATATAATGTTAAGTCATTTTATAGATTATTTATTTAATGTATGTTTATCTGCCTCGGAATGGATAGATATTGGATGTACAACATTGATCAGATCACTGATGAATTTCAGAAGGAGTTACAATATAATTTGGACTTTGCATCCACTAATGATTCAGATGGTGGATTGATTTGATGCCCATGCTTTGATTGTGTTGGAAGACCTCGGTTAACTCATGAGGAAGTGAGTTACCATATCACTAAAAGTGGTTTCCAAAAAAAATATCATGTGTGGTATCACAATGGAGAAAAATCTCAAGTGTTGAATGACATCGATTCAGCGGAAAAATTGGTATGAAAAATCTGATTTCTGATCGGTTTCCTTTTGTTTCTAAATCTAGCTCCTCATGTAGACCAGTACAAGAGGAAATGAATACTGGAACACAATTCTCATCTATTAATCAGGATGATGACGTTGAGAGTGTAAGAAAGCTGATGGAATATGCAAATACCCCAGTATATAAAGCATGTGGAAAATTGAGAAAACATGATTTTTTAATGAGATTATATCATAGGAAAACAATGTATGGATTTAGTAATACTTTGGTCGACTATCTCCTGATATTTATTAAGGATTTACTACCTGATGATGCATGTATTCCAGAAAATGATTACATGGCATCAAAGTTGGTTAACAAATTTGGATTTTCATCTAGTAAGATTCATTTTTGACTCAAAGATTGTTGTTTGTTCTGGAAGGAGAATGCAGACTTGAGTCAGTGAAAACAGTGTGGCACATCAAGTTGGAAGACTAATAAAGACAGGTCTCAATCTTTCATACCACAGAAAGTTATGTGGCACTTCCCTTTAATTCCCAGGCTTCAAAAAAAATTATTCTAGAACAAATGGAAAAGAATATGAGATGGCATGCAGATGAAAGAAATACGGATAACGATGAAATAGTGCATCCTATAGATGGGTTGTCTTGGAAGAAATTTTATAGGTTACATCCTGATTTGGCAGCCGACCCATTAAATGTTAGATTGGGATTATCCAGTGATGGTTTTAACCCATTTCCCCAAATGCATACTGCACACAGTACTTGGCCTATTTTCATTCACATTTATAACTTTCCTTCATGGATGTGTATGAAGAATCCATTCACTATCCTGAGTATATTGATATCTGGACCCAGTGATCCTGGAAATGATATTGATATATACTTTCAGCCATTAATAGAGTTAAATGAGCTTTAGATTGTTGGTGCACAAGCGTATGATGCATTCAGAAAGGAGTACTTTATGTTTCATGCAGCTTTATTATACACAATAAATGATTTACCTGCCTACGGGATGATTTTTGGTTGGAGTACTAAAGAGAAATTATCATGTCCTATTTTAATGAAAAATACACGTTTTCAAAAATTAAAGTTTCGATGAAATTTCACCTTCATAGGGCATCGACGTTTTCTACCAATGGATCATCCATACAAGAAAAATCAGAGACAGTTCGATAATGCCATCGAGATAGATGAGACACCTCAACTAATGTCAGGGACTGATATTGTTAAAGAACTTGATGATTTGAATTGTGTTCTTGGAAAAATTCAATCACATATCAGAAAGTAAAAGCATGCTAATTTGAATTCCAATAGCAATTGAAGAAAGAAAAGAATATTATTTGAGTTTCCATATTGGTCATCGAATTTATTACGTCATTGTATGGATGTAATGCATATCGAGAAAAACATTTGTGAGATGTTACTTTCTACTATTTTAAATGTCAAAGGAAAAAAAAGACGATTTGTGGTTTCGTCGTGATTTGATGGATTGGGGTATAAGAGAAAGAATTCATCCTGAGTTAATTGGTCAAAATAAGTGGAAAGTCCCTGTTTCCTGGTATTAGATGAAAAATGTGGAGAAAAAACAATTTCTTCAGGTCTTGGAATGTTTGAAGGTTCCGGATGGTTATTCAAGTAATATTTCGAAAAGGGTGAATACACAAGATGTGAAACTCAAATATCTTAAAACCCATGATTACCATGTCTTGTTACATGAGTTTATTCCCATTGCCATTCTCCATTTACTTTCACATAATTTTAGAGTTGTGGTGATTAAGTTATATCAATTTTATCGAGATCTTTGTGCCAAAAGATTGAGCAGAAGTGTTGTTCAGAAATTGCAGGGAGATGCACCGATTATTCTTTGCGACTTGGATAAAATATTTCCACCATATTTTTTCACATGTATGTTACATTTTACTGTGCATCTTCCTACAAAAGTTCTCTTTGGTGGTCATGTTTCGAGTCAGTGGATATATCCTACCGAAAGAATAATGTTTACATTGAAATCTTATGTGAGAAATAAATATCATCCTGAAGGCTCTATTGTGAAATACTATTTAGCACAAGAATGCATGGATTTCGGTTCATCATACTTGGATAATGTCACTAAGAGGTCTAATCGACTAATGAGAACTGAAGATGAGCAATATGATCTCATTGAGCCTGCATTTCCTTCATTTCCCAAAACTGGTGGGATATTTGGATCGTACTCGTTGTGTACTTTAAGCAGGGAAGAGTGGGAAATGGAACATCACACAATATTATTAAAATGTGGTGTTCTTGATGATTATATGAAGTAAGTAAACTAATATATATGTATTTTTTTCATTGTGAGATTTCTTTATATCTTCTGACATTTTAATGCTTTCATATCTGAAGAGAACATTTAGAAATTATAAAAAAGAGACATCGATCTCTATCTATTAAGAGGAAGGAATTGTTGCACAGTAATGAATTTTCTTCCTGTTTAAAGTCAAAGGTAATAGATTTATTTTTCTTCTTCCCAAAACATAATCACATTTCTCTATTTAATATTCTATGTCGGAATCTTTTAGGTTTTAAATCTACCAATTATTGAAGTATCAGATGAAATAAAAGCATTGTCCTTTGGTCCAAACGAAGTGGTATGTGATTGTAAGTCAATGGTTGTCAATGGATTTAAATTTTTTATAAATAGTTGTGCCAAAAAATGGCAACACAACATGATGGTGCCACGATAATTTCCACAACAGATTGTTATGCGAGTGCATCGGACAGGCAGCCTCAATCAAAAAATATATCATATTACGGTGTTGTTGAAAGAATCGTTTTATTAGATATCTATGCACATGGTTGTGTCGCAATGATGAAATTAAAGTGGTTTGATTTAATGACATGACAAGGAATGCATATTGATAACTGTAGATTTAGAGTGATTGATATGAACCGCCAGCTTCGTACTGATGAACCTTATATTCTTGCGTCACAAGCAAAACAAGTGCTTTTTGTAAGTGACTCGTTACAACCACAATTTGGTGTTATTGTTGATGTTATTCTTAGACATATTCTTGAAGAAGTAATCGATGACAATGATGTTATGGATGAACCTATCAGTATTTATTCGAATGTTTCATTTGATGATACGGATGATGAAATTGTTAGAACAGATTGTGGACCAGAAATTGTCACAGACCCCACATAGCGTTGACACATTTGTAAGTATTTACATGATATTATCGCAATATTTTATGTTTTTTTTAACTTCCATACATGATATCAAAATAACTATTATATTTTATACCATTATCGAATATAAAACTATTAATAGCCTGACCAATTTATACTTAAACAATTCTCTAGTAAATCTTGAACATAGAAAAGTCTTGATATTTTATCAATATAAATATCACACATGAAAATGTATCTCATTGTTTTATGATACAATTGTATTATTTAACATTTTTCATTATTTCTATTTATTTGAGAATATTATTTTAAATTTTCAGGTCAAATGTCTGATTATGATGATACTAGAAGGAGTAGAAGAATACTGAGAAAAGAACAATGTAGGTCTCCTCCTGGAAACAATGTAAGTAAAAAATTATGTTTGAATATTATGGTCTTTCATATTATTTATCTTGTTATCATTCATTTTATTTTATCATCTATGTTATTTTAGGCTTTATCGTCAAGGAGTCGCTTGGATTATGCCACTGAGGATGATATTGTGGCGGGGGGTACTGATTCTACAGATCAGCCTACTACTACGCTGCTTGAGACACCAGGAGGACATCCTCCCATTATGCCACCTCTATATTATCCATGCCCACCTTTTCCGTATCCCTTTTTACCCGCACCCACATCGGATGGAAGTTCTCAGACTCCCATCCCTTATTTTTCATTCCCACCATCCACTGTACAGGGTACAGTGCTCCCATATATCCCACCGCCATATCCATATCCATATCCACCCTCATCTGTATAGGTTTATCCATCAGGTTTTCTGCCTCCATCAATACACTTTGCATCTACTATACATAGTACTTATGTAGATATCTCACCTACCATGGAGGATACCCCCCTCCAGATGCAGCACTTCAGGGGTCAGCAGATCCCCCATCTACGGGTATTTGTTTAAACATTACTGTTACTGATTAATGATAAATTCATATATATTATTTTCTTTTATTTCTGGTTTCATGATTAGCTCCATCCTCTACCAGACAATGAGGCCACACAAAAATGTGCGAGGTTTGGAATCGACACACGCAAATCATAGTTGATTACAATGATGACAATTCTATAATTAATAAAAATGGAACGTAATGTAAAAGTTTTATGGGAACACTTTCTAGACACAGCAATATCATTCCAGTTCAACTGATAAGTTGGAAGGAAATTGGAAAAAAAATAAAGGACAAATCCTGGGAAGAGATTTGGGTAAGTAATGTTAATCACCTTTTATATATATGTAAATTTATAATATTTTCATAACAAATATTTTGTCCGTTGCAGCTTCGATATAATTTTCCTGATGGAAAAAATACAAAGGCTGCAAGGATAATGGATTTAGGTGAAATGTGGCGAGCCTACAAGTATGATTTATATATTTTTTGGAAAAAGATAGTTGGTATAGAGCTTGAAGAAGTTCCAGTGATTCAAGATTTCCCAATATCACAATATAAAGATATGATCAGCTTTTGGAAGAGTCCAGCATTTAAGGTGTTTGTGAAATTTATATATATATTCATTTATTTATCTGAAAATGATTTTAAATTACTTGTTTTATTTATGTTAATGAATTTATATAATTTTTTGTTTATAGGAGAAATAAAACAGAAATAAAACAAACAAGAGTGCAATGAAACACATTTTTACTCACAGACACACTTCATTACCAGATCATGAGCAGACGAAGGTAATTTAACATTTAAAATATATAGCTTTGTTTATTGTAATTTTTTTAACTTCCAGTTTTGATTTTTTTCCAGAAAAAGGAATTGAATATTGAGGGTCACGTTCCTCACTCAACTTTGTTTTGTACAATCGGGAAAAAGAAAGATAGTACTGTGCCAAATACTGACACCAAGAAGGAGATTGTAAGTATATTTCAATTTATTTGATTTTTACTGAATTTAATTCCTTATATTATTTTATCATTTTAAATTATGTTATATATCAATCAACAGAATGCTTTAGAGGCATTGGAAAAAAAAGAACCTGACAAATTGGGCCCAAACGATCATCTACATCAGGTATTAGGAGATGAGAATCAGGGTAGAGTGTTTTGTCAACCTGGGAAGAATATTGTTCCATCTCGATACTGGTCTACTAACGTTTCTTTGAGTACCGGTTCTGGTTTTGTCACAGTGGAACAAATGAATTCCATAATCAAAGATGCAAGTCAAAAATCAGAACAAGCAATAACTGCAAATATGATGAAATTTATGTCTGCCCTTTCTTCTACGCTTCCACCAGAATCAGTTGCAACAGTTGATGCCTTTTTGATTTCAATGCATTCTGATAATGTAGATTATTTTGTTGGAGCTGGAGCCAGACCTAGTGCTGGACCCGGTGCTGGTACCGGTTTAGATATAGATGCTGATGATGATGTTAGTGGTGTGAGAGGTGGTGATGGTGTTTTTGTATGAGGTGTGGATGAGGGTTATCATGATTCTGACGATACTGATATTGAGAATCAATTTTTATGTAAATTGTGTTTTTGGATTGGTAATGTATGATGAGTTCTTTAAGACATAGGATGGTGTGTTTCATGGTCAAGTTATTGAATGGGTTTCTTTTCCTGGTAAGGGATTCATGCTTGAGAATACAATTTAGAATTTCAGTGATGGAAGATTGATTAGCTGAGTGGTGACTACATAATCTATCAATGAATATTATTTCATGACTCTACAAGCTCCTAATATATATCTGATAAGAAAAATCCCCTATAGGATTAGGGTTTTTTATAATTTCTTATTCAACTGTATATGCAAGAATTTACACTACTACAAATAACACAACACTACTTGGATCCCTGGTGCCTCATTCTGCACCAGACTAATAAACTTTTTTAAGGTTGAGTCAATGTTGTTAGGCCCTAATAAGGTTACTGAATTATTATTCTTGTATGATTGTTTCATCTTTATGCCTTATCCCACACTAACTATGAGAATTGTCAAAAATGGTTGGGGTTCTTTTAATAAACATTCATACAGAATCTCTATTCATGGTGGGGTTCTTATGTATTCTGTAGATGATTTGATTATTTTAGATTCATATTCCCCTTACCATTTTTCCATCCATTTAATTTTCATTTAAATGGTTTCCCTCCTCCCTTCATCTAGTGTGTGGCGAGAAATACACCATAGGAGTATTCACCAATTTAGGATTATATTTTCACATGAGGACACAAATAATGAGATTATACTTCTTCTTATTGTAACCCTTTTATTTTTATTTTATTATTATTATCATGTATGGGTGGAAGCGTACCTGGGTGGAGTCCAGGATAGGCTGGTTCTTCTAGTAGAAAAAAAATTTCATCACCGACCCACCTATCTGCATCAATTATGGAGTTGATTCAAGACTCAATTGATCCTTAAAAGGAATCATACTCATCCAAGTGATGGCCATCACATTAGTGTGAAATTATTTATTGAGAACTATGGTCCTTTAATATTATAGTTGGATGATTCATAATTTGATAGAAGAGCACATGTAACCTCCACTCTTTATTATTATCTATTTCTACCAATCATTCCACAATATTATGTTTCTACCCCAGTTGCTGCAGAGGAAAAAATGATGTAGGCTAATATAGTAGTATTATATCACCATAATCACTGAGAACCCCCTAGAAACATTTTTTGAACAATATGAATGTCTTGACTAGCTCTTTCATGATTTGGGGGTGGGAATCGTTGATCCCCATCCATTGTATGACATCATGAGAAAAAATTTAACAACTCAACAATAGTTGGCCAGTAAAGGGTATTATGTTATTTAGATGATTCGAATCCTCTAGATGGATTAGAAAGGGAAGCTTTTAGGTAAATAGAATAGATTAATTATATAATATTTGTGATTCTCAATGGAATAAGAAAGGTCGGTGGTGCTTTGATGTTCAATTGATGCTTCATGTTTGTCTCTCACTGACATGAAAATTTAAGCATATTAACACTCACTATAGTCTAATCACAAATGTATTCTATAGAATCCTCATAGAGTCTCTATATTGCATTAATTAATCCTTTTTATGAACATTATCAATAAATTAATTTTCTAATCATCATTTCATATCTTTGTCCAGATTTATTTTATTTGTGATGTACATTATAATTATTTGATCTAATGTTTCATAGATCATTAATGATACCAATCCATTTCATAATAGAAATTATAACTGAATTTTTGTATTTGGATGCTTAAATCTCAATATATTTTTCTTGAGACACCCTAATGAATTCTCACTAATAAGATATTCTATACTAATGTATCTGCTATAGTTTTCATGTGATAAGGATATGAATTTGGATTTTTCTTAGGCCTCCCAGTTATATAATATATGACTTGGTAATTTTTTTCTCCTTTTCTAATTAGGAATAGTTGATATAGAATTGGGAATGAAAATTTCATGCCCATCATGAAGAGAATTCATTTTCCCATGATTACCTTGTCAAATTTTCATCCTAGTGGGCATGGTGTGTTTTTATTTAGATATTATAATCTCTTGAAAACATGACCATTCCTCTATTTTATTTCAAGGTCTTCTTGCTTAGAACATATCCTCCAACCATGTTGATTCGATGATTGGATTATTCATCATAGCTTAAATCGTTGTGATTTGAGAAGAATGAGTGATGTTTGAAAAATAAAGAGCTTTATTAATGATCATCTCATTATATCACCCACTCACATAGGTTGAGGTCCCATATCTCATCTCATATCACCAATCTATTTTTTAGGTCAGGTCTCTTATCATATCATATACCACAATTATCTCATTCAAGACATGGCATACATGAATATAGTAAGGGAGTATGAAATACATAGAGGACACAACCATAAACCTAGCACATGGCTATCTAGTAAGCCATACCTAGTTCCCCACTAGAGGATACCCCACTATAAAACTTATAATCAACTATTTTTTCCTTTATTAGACTTGGTACCCAGTGTACCTAGACATGGTAATTGATGGGTCTTAAAATTAAGTGTAATGGACTAGAAACCCTCTAACTACAACTTGATTACCCCATGAACCACCTGAACACCTAAATAAACATAAAAACTCTTCAAGAGACATCCCAACACTCAGATTGTTTTTCTAAATACCACTTCTTGAAACTATCGCTACTTGGAGACTAAAAATTCAATTTCATTTGAATTCTCTGACTCATAATGATATAGGTAATTATAAACTCCCAACAAAATGGATACACATCCTTGGAAAGTATTCTGGATTATCCAAAAAAATCAAGATTTATTAATCATAATGGACGCAACTACTCATTCAAAATTCAATATTGGATTCCTGGAAATCATCCATCATCCTAATCTAGGGATAAAATGTTTTTTTTTCTGAAAAATCATCACGAATGATCCTTTATACACATATTTCATTAAGTGGTTGAATTGTAATGAAATGTGGAGGGTTGGTAGGGAGTGCATGGGGTGGGGTGGGTGGGTGTGGGTGGGTAGGGGGTGGATTGGTGAGGGGGCAGGGGGCAGGGGGTGTGCTGGGGGCAGGGGGAGGGGGTGTGCAGGTGGGGGGGCAAGGGGCAGGGGGGTTTCTGGGGGGAGGGGTGTCCAGGTGGGGGGGTAGGGGCTGGGGGTGTGCTGGGGGGAGGGGGAGGGGTGTCTACAGGTTGGGGCAGGGGGTAGGGGGCAGGGAGAGGGGGTGTGCTGGTGGGGGGTAGGGGGTGTGCTGGGGGCAGGGGGTAGGGGAGGGGTGTGTGTAGGTGGGGGGGTAGGGGGAGGGGTGTGCAGGTGGGGGCAGGGGAGGGGGTAGGGGGTGTGCAGGTGGGGGGAAGGGTGCAGGGAGAGGGGGGTTGCTGGGGGGAGGGATGTGAAGGTAGGTGGCAGGGGGTGTGCAGGTGGTTTTTTTCATTACAGATCGTTAGCCTCCTCTCATTTGAATTTGGTATGATTTATTGGTTTCAATTTATTATATTTTTAATTGTTAGATTTTCCTTGGTTATGGTTTAGTTGTTTTGACTAATTGAATATGATATAATTTATTTGATTTGTTATTTATTATAATTTTATACATTGTATTTCTAATTTTTCAATTATTATGTATAGATATTGTTCAATGTGTCGGATGAACATCGGTAAAAAGGTACAATGTGTTTATCATTTATGTTTTCTACTATTTTAACTATCTCCATATTTAATCCACTTTTATTGCAATATTTTGTACCACTAATTTATGCATTCAATATATTCAATATAATCAATATTAAAGCAATGTTTCGAACCAGCATACAAGGGGACATGGTGGAGTAACACTAGATTTTGGAGAAATACACCATCGTGGAAGGTACAACATGATTATCATTTAATAAACTGCAGCTTTTGTAACCTCGCACACCCTTCTTTTCATAATTAATTTTTTTTGTATAGATTTTGTTATATTTGATTGGTTTCCAAACTATCTCCATTATGTTTACATTCACAATTACAGTGTTCCGGTTTCAATGTTCATTACTATTAGTTATTATTTGAACAGTACGTTACATCATATATTTGATTTCTCAATGGTACAAATAAATATTTATTCCTTTTCATATAAAATTAATGTTTACTAATATTGTGATGATGTATTAGAAACTTCTACAACTATTAGTTATTATTTGAATAGTCTGTTTATTTATATGTTATTTGTTTTGATGAAAATTTAAAATTTGCACATATGATTAGAGCATTACAACTGCTTTAGAATGAGAATGGGTGATGAATCATTTGTAAACATTAAATGTGTTGGGATGTTCTTGATCCTATATACAGGGTCACATGGTGGAGTCACACTACAATTTAGAGAAATACACCATCATGGAAAGGGGAGTAGTGACTCATTTTGGAGGTGTGTATCTTTACAAATTAGTTACAGCACTAATGTTGGGGAAGTTTTTATTATTTCATCATGTTTCAAATAGATTTTTATTTTAGCATATTTGTTACATCTCCACTACGCAGATATTAGTTTAACAAGTTATTTCCCAAAAAAATTGTACATTCAACATAAAAATCTTCAGCAGAGGGGGGGGGGGCTGTCCGGGTGGCTTCAGTAGGGGGGGTGTTCTGTCTGGTGGGCTTCTGTCCAGGGGGGGGGGGCTGTCTGGGGGGGCTATCCATGGGGGTCCAATAGGGGGGGGGGGGGGGGGGTTGTCCAGGGGGGTCCAGCAGGGGGGGCTTCTGTTTAGGGGGGGTTGTCCAGGGGGGCTGCTGTCCAGGGGGGGTCCAGTAGGGGGTGGGGGGTTGTTGTCCAGGGGGGTCCCGCAGGGGGGGATTCTATCTGGGGGGCTTTTGTAAATTAACCTGTTAGAGTTCTTTCATATTTTTATTTTCATTTATTGAGTCCACTTTTGTCTTTTCTTAATCTGTTATGTTAGAAGGTTCTTGTTCAATTGAAAATTATTTTATAATTATTTGTTTCACATAAAGGAATCTCTCATTCAACTCAAGGATGGGGAACTTACCTCACAGTTTCGGGTCACTTTCAAGCCTTGGTACACTGTAAGCAACTGAGACATTAGTTAATATAATTATCATTTTTTAATGTATTTATGGATTTATTCATGTGTTTATAGATCAATAAATTCATTGATCTAATTGATACCCTTGCTGGAATTCCCCTTGATGATTTATAAGTTGATGGTATGTTTAAACAACACTTACTTGAATTTCCATCTTTCTAGTTTACATATTTTTTATTACCATGTAATTAATCAGATTTTATTGCATTAGTTTGTATGAATTCTGAGCATCCTTAGTGCAAAGTGTTTAATCTTTTCTTGATTTTACTGATGCTATCAGGAATGTTTCAAACAACGAATTTTTTGGAGATTATTTGTGTATCATTGTGACATTGTTAGCACTTGGTGGACCACCCTTGTTATCTGTATATAGATTGTTACTATTTTATTTATTTTACTTTATATTCACTAATCCAACCTATTATGGCATATATTAAAGTAATTATTTTTTGTGAACAAATTAATTTTATGCTCATTTCCAACACATGTATATAGATTGTTACTATTTTATTTATTTTCCAGTTCTTGTGTTTTTTTATTTTCAAGAGAATGATTTTTTTTCTACTTTTGTATTTGAATGTTTGCATTTTTTCAAGTTTCCTGGTTACAGGTTTATAGGTTGCATGGTTTGACGTCTTGTAAGCTAGCAGGTTTGGAAGTTATAAGATGATAGTTTGTGCATTACACATTTACAAGTTACTAATTTTCTGGTTTTTTGGTTGTTAGGTTTGTGGGTTTTAGTTGTCAGGTTTACAGGATGAAGGTATTCTTGTTTGTAAGGTATGCATGATGGAGATTCAAAGGTTTCCATGTTTATAGATTTCAATGTTTTTTGGTTATAAGATTACATGTTTACAGATCATTTTACAGATTCACTAGTGGAATCTCCACTTATACCAACACCTCTAGACCAATGGTTTGAAAAACCCGTTGGATTAAGTAACATATAGCAACGGTTCAATGAAACCATTGGTGAAGGGGAAAATGGTGCTTTTTTCTAACAGTTTGCAAAACCCATTAAATATTATGGGTAATTGTACCAACGGTTTAACAAACCCATTGGTAATAGCTGGTTTTCCAATATTTCTCTACGGTTTTTAAGAACCGTTGGGAAAAACCCCCCAAATACCCCCAATCCACGAACATAATCTCTCTTACATTGAACCCATAATCGAATAAGTGTCTCTGCTAACCTGTGAATAGATCTCTCCTCCATCGAACAGAATCTCTCCTCTGTCGAACCCTACTTCCCGAGCACGAACCCGTGATCCCACTTCCTTCGTCAAATAGAATCTCTCCTCCTCGAACAGATATCTCCGCTTTATGAGATCTACTCCTCCAACGAGATCTCTCCTCCAACCCTACTTCCTGAGCACGAACCCTACTTGGTGAGCTCACTTCCTCCATCGCGATCTCACTTTCTCTGGAATGGATCTCTCTAGGATGCCAATCCTAATTCCTGAGCGCACTTCCTTCAAAACCCATATCTAAGATTTTTCCCTAAACGATATTTCTCCAAACTGTGAACCCCACTTCCCAGCCGGTGATTGATTCAAGTAATTTTTGTTCTTCCACTTCAAATCGGTATGTTGTTATTGAATTATCTCTTTTGCCTCCATTTATTTTAGCTTTTTTTATTCGATTTTGCTCCAATATTCTTTGTTTTACCCACTCTGTATTAGGATCCCATCACAAGCCATATATAATTTTAGGTTGTAGTTTTTTTTATTTATCTTTATAGAATAATTTAGATTGATATTGAGGACTTCAATATGTTAATGAGTTATTTTATCCATGGTTTATATTAAATTTAAGGTTTATTGACAATATTTCGTTGGTCAGACATAAATACAAGGGGAGGGTTAGGACTAGAGGCAGGGGCTTTTCTATGGGAGGGTTAGGATTAGAGGCAGGGGAAAGGGATAGGGTTGGGGGTTTAGGATGGGTTAGGGGGTGATTAAGGCCAAGGGGACTGGTAGGGGTTTAGGATAAGGGGTTGGTGTTGGGTTTATGAGGGATAGGGCCAGGGTTATGTTTAGGGGTTTAGGGTTAGGTTAGGTTTAGGTCAGGGTGGGGGTAGGTTTAGGTTGGGGTTTAGGTCTGGGGGGTAGGTTTAGGCTGGGACTGGGCGGTTAGCAGTAAAAGGGCCGGATAGGTCCAAGGGATGAGGTTTAAGGTAGTGGTTTTGGGGGTCGTTTTAGTGTAGGGGATCGGGTAGGTTTACTATGTTAAACCATCATTTGGAGTAAGTAGGATACCAAAAACCGGCTACCTCATCAGTAAAACAAACTTCTGAATGATGGTCATAATAAAGAGGAGGCTAGGAAAGTTCATATTTGTATGGATACAATGACCCTAAAAACCAAATGATATTGGGATCAGCAGTACCATCAATATTGACCTGCCTTTCATGTACCTCATGAAATGGATTCACATGAAATAATTTTGGACTTGCTCATGAATACTAATTAAATTTTGGACATGATGATGGAAAAACATGAGGAAGGTCTTAAAGAGAAAGAAGATTTCACCAATAACCCATCCCAATCTATTATGAGTTAACTTCCCTTGTGAGTAATTTGTGGTTACATTCTGATGTATGGATTGAAAAAAAGGATAAAATGAAGGAGGTTTATAAAGCGAAGGTTCTGGGTGAAAATAAGATTGATGAGGATGAAAATCATTGCACATTTGATATTTCTAGAAAAGATGAAGATTTGAATCCTAAAGAAGAAAATGAACCCTCCCTTCAATACTCATCTGAAGAAAAATAAATGGAATCTCTCGAGCGCTAACATAAACAATAAGAATGAAACATGACAAAATTAATTAATGAAATGGTGGTTGAGAATGGAGAAAATTACAATGATGAAGATATATGTGTATTTAAATAGGTTCAAAAAGATGAATAAGTGGATAGGGAGTTGGACACCAGTAGACGAACTAAATTCTTCAAGGAAGATTATTATCCAACAATTGAAGAAGAAATAGTTTCTAAAATACAATAAACCATCAAAACACTATAAAAGGAGAAGGGGGATGAAGCAATGGATGATAAATCACTAAAAATAGCGATGCCATCATGAAAATAGATTTTACAAGTTTTTAAAAAGTGGAGAAAAATGATGATGAAATTCAAGAATTCATTACCGAATTTAAATGTAAGGAGAAGGAATAAAACGTAGGGGAGGAGGAGAAATGAATGGGGAATGATAAAATTTTTAAAGAAGGACCTCTAACACTAAAAGATGAAGTTATTGCATTAGAATTCATAAGCTGTATCACAACATTTGAAGTCCATGAGAAACAGGAATAGGTGGTGGAAAAATCCTTCAAAAAAATATTGTCAGACTTTGAATTCTTGTTTCCTACATTAAATAAATCCAAAAAATTAGAAGTCACCACAAATTAGTGTCATAGAGATGGAAAGAAGAAGAAAGAGACTATGCAGCCTGATCTAGTAGAATTTAAAATCAGCATCAATACCGAGCCAGTTAAATTTGCATCATTCTTCAATTATGTGACACAAATGTAAATGTTCTAGCTTAATAACATTAATGAAAGAACATCCTGTAGGAAATTAACTTTTTAATTCTGAATTGAATTCTTTGAGACATTTTTGTGCAGGGTAATTGAATTCTAAATTCTGAATTGAATTCTGAATTCAATTCTGTATGTATTTAATTACCTTCGGAATTATGTGTTATACTTTCAGGTAATTTCCAAATTCTGCATGTGGGCTGGAAGTGCAGTGGGATGGGGGGGAAGTGCAGTGGGCAGAGGGTGTGTTCAGGGGGTCAGGGGGTGTGCAGTGGGCTGGGGGAAAGTTCAGTGGGTAGGGAGTGTGTAGAGGGCTGGGGGGGAAGTGCAGCGGGAAGGAGGGATGTGTAGGGGTTAGGGGGTGTGCTGGGGAAGGGGGCAGGGGGAGGGGCCTGTTTTTTTATGGAATGGGGGGACATATAGCCATGGTTTTAAACCATGGATATAGGGATATAACCAAGTTTTAAAGTCGTGGAAAAAGGCCTATAGCCATGGTTTACAACTGTGGCTATATATATTGCCTGACTTAGGATTCTGCCATGGTTTCAAACCATGGCTATAGGTTTTTCCCTATAGCCACGCCAATACCAGCCACGGTTTATGAAACCATGGCTATAACCTATATCCATGGTTTTTGGTCCTATAGCCACGGTTCCAAACCGTGGCTATAGCCTTATTTTGTATTAGTGAGATATGGGAAAGTGTCCTTCAATTTCAGGCACGTGATTGTTGGGGAGCTAGAAAGCATAGGACCAAGATAAGGCTTGTGATGTTGTTGGAGTTTATCTATTTTTTTACTTTGGTTTAGTACTATATTCAAGCATTGTGAATTATTTGGATGATTTCTTAGATACATGTATCATGAATCATTATTTATATATATATATTTATGTTTCATTTTCTTATTTAATTTCATTCTTCCGCAGTTTACTGTTGTTTGGTATTATTACTATTTTTTCTATTGTTATCTATTTAAATCTTCTCCTTTACTCTGCTAATGAGGGCATAGTTTCCCCACTATCACACCCAAGGCCCTCGCTGCTAGTCAGAAGCCTCTGGAATTTGGGTAAATGTGTTTGAGGATATGTGACCAATCAATTATGGGGCACCTCTGGACGGCACCCAGAATCGGGACATTACAGTGCACATATGGATAGACTATGACACAGTATAAACCACCACATCATGCTTATGTCATTAGTTCAAAAATCCAATATTCTCATAATTTTACTAAATCTTCATTCACATGAGAAAATTTCACCAAATTTCAAATTATATACCAAAACATGTGAAACCATATCTAAAACTACTTCTAGATATTTTAAAAACACATTTTTAAAAATCTATCATACATTTTCACTACCTGATACATTATATGTAATAGCTTGCGAAAATAAATACAGAACTTATTTTGAATGTCCTTGAAAAATATTTGATGTAGATCTCAAGGTTCCATATAGTTTATGCACATTCACAAAACCAAAATGTGTGACTTTATGGGCCTCTATTTCACTGTAAACAATAATGAATTTCTAAAAAAAAGTAAGAAAACTATTACCTCATTCAAAGAATCAATGCTACTCAATATACAATGGTATCTTGCATGATCTCTATTAAACACATGTTTCTCCATATCTATGTTCAACATTTATACAATATAAATTCATTAATAATGATATAATCCATTTTTCTAAGAAATTATGTGACTATCGGAAATGAATTATTTCAATCATGTATAGTCAACTCATTAGCTCTTTATTATCTAAGTATATACTAACCAAGTTTATGGATACATCACATGTCCTTCATATAAGAAGATTATAACATCACTTTACCCTCATTAAAGTATATAATAAAATCTAGTGTACCTTAGCTCGGCGTACCCATATAATTCATAAGCCTATCTCAATTAAAAAAATCAGATGTCAAACTCCTTATATGAGAGGACAAATTCTATCTTGTCAAATATTTAATAATAAAATAATTCTAGAAAAATCCAACCACCCATGATTAGCTTAGTATTAAGGGTTTAATATTAAAGGTATCAATGTATGAAGGTTAACATGATTGATATATTTCCAAACTCAAGTATGGGGATTAAATTGGAAACATGCACCCAAAGTATACTGAATACATAGTGTATGACACTTCATGTGGTATACGTGGTGGGTTTTCCCGAAAAAAACACTTTTATAACTAATGATCACATTTTGTATCTCTATATGTAATATTACCCATGTTTACAAAAACATTTTATTATAAAATATAATACTTCATAATGTACATCGATTAGGAAGAACTCAAAATCGTATGTTGAGAGGTTAGTTATCATTAAACTTCATACAATATATGCACCAAATATGAAATAATAAAACATGGATACATATATTATATAACATGATAAATTTTATATTCTTAAAACTCTCATAACAATACTAACAAAACAATTGATAATATCTTATCATATCATAACATATATGATATACCTCTAGAGAGACCTTATATTTTCTACACTTTTTAGTGTTTTTTAAACTCATTAAATCTCTATATATTTACTACCACGTCTTTATAGGATATAATAATAATAAAAACTCTCTAAAGTCATTCATTTAATAAAAACTATGGATATATTTTTTTGAAAAGTGTTGATACTAGGAAATCATATTCGCAATTTTATACTCTTAAAACATTGTATTCAAACAAATTTACATCACAAAATCAAATTTTATGATGTTAATAACTTTTTTTGATTACATTAAACTATATAAGTTCAACATCATCATAATTTTTGAACATTTTCCATAAAAAAATTCCTTTGAGATCATTTGTTAACTAATTAAACAATTTACATTATTCCTTATCAAAACATCCTAAACTCTTTAAGGATATAATCTGGAATTCAATTTTTTATGGTAACGAAATATAACCCTTTATATTTTCCTTACAAAAATACCCTAAAATATTTTAGGATATTAAGTGACATTTACTTTTATTTTTAACTAATATAATATTCTATTGGTTGTATATGAAAATCTCCATGTCAAAATGAGTGAGCCCATGACCCAAACCACAAGGTCTGACCCGGAGTGTCAAATAACTTCATGGGTTAATCCTAGTATTAAATATTCATCTAAAAAGTAGCAAGGCTCAAAATTATTTTAGTGGGGTGACTATACCCTTAGTATCATATCCTTTAAAAAATAATATAAATAAAAAAAATACATCAATCAAAATATCAACTAGATAACTAAATATAAAATGTAGTAACATATAGAACACAAGTCATAAAAATAGCCTCCCAAGGTAGAAATACAAACCAATGTATAAGTGAAGTAGATAAATAAATAATGAAACAATAAAATACCCTCTATTGTCCAACATGGTTCTGATAAAAACTCCACACACCTCATCTCAACTTTCTACCATGGGCACATTTCTCATTCCTAGAATCATATACATGAAGTCTTTTTGTGTATCAAGATTCCCATGTCGGGTTTTAGTAATAAAACCCCATACGACACCACTAATGTATCCTTAAAAATGTTCACATGTACGATAGGTTTATTCCATGATAACAATAAATGTTTAAGGGAGTATAAAAAACAAATATTGATCACCCATGTGCTAACCAAGACACCGGGAGCCCTAGCCATACATTTTTTTTCTCTATACTAGAATGAGTATCAATATAGAAGAAGTAATCAAGAAATATACATAAGGATAGTAAACACACTACTCATAATTATGTGAAAAAGATACATGGAATCCACTAGACATCAAGTGAGTCATGTTCTGAACATTACTAGGCATCAAGTGATCATGATACCCAGCATAAATTGGGCCTCGATTAAATATGATACTTGGAATATACTAGGAATATAGTGAATAACATCGTATCCATGAGGTATTATTGTATCAATATCCTAAACTCGAGTCTATTTTCTCCATTATCACAAATCTTGCACAGTCCCACACTAGGGGGTAACCATGTCATGATTGATTTCCTATTTTGAGCCCTAAGAATAATGCCTCTAAAGGAGTGGTAATACACATAATCGGGTAAAGCATATAAAGAAATAATAGAATATCATAATGATAAAATAGTAGAAATATTCAATACATGTGATCAACCTCAAACATGATCAAACATGCTACAAGAATACTCATGGCATCAATTATCATAACTGTGTCTCACAGGCTATGCACACACCTACATATGATAATAATCAATCACGGTCAACAAATTATGACAACATAAGAGTCACACCAAGGAAACATGAGCATACAAGAAAAAAAAATAATAAAGAACATACAATAATAAGGTTGTTAATGTCAACACTAAGGATCATTAAGGGTTTCATCTCTTGAACAATATTTGTGCACCAATTGGAACAAGATCACTCGCCAAGAACTCCTAAAACTAGTATCACATAAAATATATTATTTCTAGAGAAATATATAAGTAAGAAAAATCCAATCGGTTATAATAACACATACCCAAATATAACCACTATCAATGGTAGAATATGAGTCTTTTTAATCGAAGGAAAAAAAATATCACTTGTGGATCGAAACTATAGGTGAGATACAAGAAACCTAAGAGTATGAAATAATAAGAACGATCTAATTATTTAAGGTTTTATAATCAAGAAAGGTATACCAGGGATATTCAAAGAGAATCTAACCATTCATGATTATAGATTTTCCCAATAATTTCTTCTAAATCCTTACACTAAATCACTCAAAAAAAATCTTGAAAAAATTCAAATCAAAGGAAACGTAATGGACATGGGATGATTTGACGAATAGGGGTTATATAAAATTAATGAAATCATTAGAACCCCCACATTTAATCTATGCACATTTCACCTTTAATTTGGTCATGATTCATGAAGAGTTGATAAGATTTTGGGCATTTGAAAAACCATCATGACCATTGAAACCACATATCCAAGGTCGTGGTGTAATTGAACACAGAAGGATGAAACAGACATCCTTATATCATGTCCTTGAGATGTAATTAATTATCTCCCTCAACACACACTCAAAAATGGGAATGGATGGTCTCTTAGGCCATGCCTATCATTAGGTCCTCTCACACTTCATGGCTTGTCTATGACTTATCCAAATTGTTCCCCCTTTCCCATTTTACACTAAGTCGCAAATTAGGTCCACCATGGCTCGAACCAAGCTATGGTTTGTCCTTTCTTGGATAGAAAAAACACTAAGACTTCATTTTAAACCTCTAAAAGCTGCACCAATATCTCAATACATTATACAATTGTGGATCCACTTAGAAAAACTAAAAGGAAGAATGAAGAAATAGGGCTTTTCATAATATAAAAAATGATCTAGGACATTATAAACTATACTCCCACAATAACACCCCAACTTTTGTAGGATGGTATTGGTGGTTATTTTACAACATTTTTACTAGATATATGTAATTTCATCTCATAGGACCAAATATTTTATTAGTTTTATGATATTTGATGCATACATGAATCTCACATTAAATTCAAAAACATAAAATAAAAAAATATTATTTTTGAGAGAACATGAGTATTTTCTCCATAAATTCATTACATATCATTTAGTAATACTTATTAGCATCATGGAGAAAGGAAACATAATAAATGGGTGAGTGTAGATTCTCGTAAAGGGAATGCGTATAGTGGAAACTAGCACCTAATAAATAAATCATGAATAAAATGGATGAGATAAACAATAATCAAATATTCAATATAACTAATACCATAATATTAGAATAAATCCATGGATAACATAACAACATAAATAATCACAAGGATAAAAATAAGTAGTTTCATAATAATCGAAATTATAATTTCATACTCCATAATTGTATCGTTAAGGCCTCGTACTAAGAAAACATATGTAAATAGGTAAGATGTATACTAAATAACCGAAATAGTATGTCTCATGAGACCTACTGTTACATGAATGGGATATAAAGGTCCTCACCATTCAATTACTAATTCAAACGCTTTCATCATATAAAAGGGGTGAAACATAATTAACAAAAACATTCATATTTAAAAACTATCGAACCAAATGTTAATATTTTCTCCAAAAAAATAAATTTAACATAATCATAATCCATCCAGAGTAATATGGATGATTATATCCAAAGATTATATTCATAGTAAGGTGTAATATTCACCAAATAATGTTGAAATATATGGAAATTATTTAAAATGATCACAAAAATATTTCATGATGAAAATACCCTTTTATTTTAAATCACATATTCAAAATTTAAAAAACTACAAAATATTAAGGAAAAAATGTTTTTTGAAAATAATTTTGAAATCTCAAAAATTAATCTTCAAATCATTTAGTGGTCATAAAGGCGGTAAATTCAATTCAGTCCATGTACGTAAAAATAATGATTCCTTTCACATTTTCATTAAAAAGTCAAAAAGTACCTCATTTGGAAAATGATAATAAGGTTATTTGAAAACTTTTTATTGAACGTAAACCCTCGGTAAAAATTAATTTATAAAATAATAGAAAAATACTAATAAAAATTATTTTAAACATTTTAATGAAAATATATACAGGTAATAAAAGTATTTTAGACTGAATATAAAAAAATCATTTTTATTTAAAAACATTATTTACGTCTCTTGAGAAATTAAAAGAGTAAAATTAAATAAAAAAATATTTTTAGAAATATAGAAAGGGGAAAAAATTAAATGGTTTTATTAAATAAGTATCATATAATTTCTCAATGAAAATTAAAACATAAATAGTCTTGAAATGAAATAAGTTTGTAAAAAAATCCCTTAACATAAGACTATCATTCTATGTAAGTTTTTTTGGCCCCCTATATACTAAATTTAAAATGATTATAATTTTATACTGGAACCATATAAATATTTATAATATCAAATATAATATACTTATAACATTTTAATACCTATTTATTTATAATTATTTTTTAAAATAATTGTTTCTGTGTGTTAATTGTTACATTTTTTCATGTAGGTTTTGGTTTAACAGTTTCATTTGTTTTACATTTCCCATGAATCCATCATCTATAATATTTTAATAATGATATAAATATAATATATATTATCACAAACCAATTTGGGGTCCCATCCAACCTGACACTTGACTCAGCCCAAGACATGGCCTGAAGGGATTCTCCGATCCCCACAGCCTGGTAACCAGTGCCTGGGTATCAATAATACACTTTTGGGAATGATTTAACCCAAGATAAATAATAAATAACAATACTAATAATAAAAAATCACATAACTGATTAACATAAATAAAAATTGGTACAATAATTTTCAAATTCAACATTTTACAGCTGTATCCAAGGACAAAATACCACATCGAAATAGGAAATAAGTAAATCTCAACTCAAAAATATCCATGAAATGATGGGGACATCACCCTCAAGCCACCACCATCACCACCGTGGAACAAATTTCCTTTACCTAGGTCATACATAACAAATTCTACATACACCCATGGGTGTATATAGGGTGTGGTCTAAAGCCTAGTAGTATTCCATCGAAAGAAGGATTTCATTATATAACATTAGAAGATAAATTAATATGCATATTTGCGTAAAATAATTTGAAACATTTCAAAGAAAACACTTTATGGAAACAAGTTTTTAGGAAAACACTTTTAAGGAATACATTTCTCAAATGAACTTTCTTTAAAGCTAAATGTACACAAGGTTAACCATATATTAAAGGTTAGCACCACATCACAATAGTATCATGCCTTGATTGAGAACCATGGACAATCCCAATAGGTAATTATCACACTTGTAACCCTATGAACCTTGCACCTTAGCAATCAAAATACACCAACCAAAACCAATAATGTCCTAGTGCATGATCAACTAGATGGGAATTCATCCCAATGTCTATTAGTATCCATATCATAATCCAAAACCAACAGTTTTCTCATGAGCAATCCACTATAGGCTATCCCATTCTAAGTTCTAGTGGTCTCTAATGATATAATATGTTTAGTTAGGGTTTTAGTTTAAATCCTGCTAGAAGAAACTAGGCATCGTCCCCACTGAATCAACTCCCTTAATAGTTATAGTTCACCAACCTAGATACCTAGGATTCCCTTTATGCTCAAATTACATTTCACATGTCACACTAATCATTATTTTGACACAAACATGACCAGCATCATGAACACACAATGAAATCACCATTTTCATAATCCACATTGATCCAACAATCAAAGATCAAATAGAAACAAAAATTTTCCAAAATCAAAACCACTTTCAAATTCACACACACAACAAAACCATTTGTAAATACATTTCACACCACTTCACACCACTTTCACACTCCTGAAACCCATTTGGAAATCCAACAAGAAGAGTATGCATGAAATCCGACCATTTCCATGGGAAAATTATCTTTAAAATCCATATGCACACCAAATCCATTCCTAAAACAAATTTCACATCACTTTAGCATTTCCCAAACCCCATTCACAATGCACAAAAAAGAATTACACAAGAAACAAAGTCCATTTCTTTTGGAAAACCAACATTCAACATATTTTCACCCTAAATTCCTTTTAAAACACAATTCGTGCAACACAATTAATTCATATAACATATTTAAGAAACCAATAAAGGATACCAAAATAATCTAATAATATAAAAACATAAAACCACCTACCTTAAGCTTGGAAACATCTAGAATCCAGTGGAAAACCACAACAACACCACAAACGCACCATATTAAGGAAAGATAGTACCAAAAATATCATGATTTTACCTGAGAACTCAGAATTGAAAACTTATTTGGTCAAATAACCCACTGAAATAATAACCTAAAGAGGGATATAGTGAAACCCTAGTATAAGTAAGAAATAGAGAGAAATTAGACATAAACTATCATTATTTGAAGTTCCCACACCAAAACCTCCTAAATATTTGTCCTCAAGAGGTACAAGAAGGATTGAAGGAAGATCCTTGGGATAAAAATCCTATATGGCTCATATTTAGGGTGATTTAGGGTTAAATATGAAGTGGGAAAAGTGTAATTTCCAAAAAAAAATTAATGACCTTGATTGATCACGCGGCTTGCCCGCACGATTTTCCAAACTGTGTGAAAACCATGCATCACTCTCTTTCCATGAGGAATGAGGACGCACAGTTTCCTAATGGAGGGAACACTCCCATGTGACAAGCCATGTGACCTGGATAGTGACACAGTCCAAGGTACATATTTTACTCTGGGATGGTGAGTAGTTTCTCCTAACCATGTGCCAACTATACCCTAGCATGAAAACCTTTTACCCATAAAAAGTCATTCCAAAGACTGATTATAGAAAAAAAAATGGATACTCCTCCTCAACCCAATACTTTATCCGCCAAGTATCATGCTCATCGCTAACATTCTTTCAATGAACTCAGACCAATTGTATGGAATTCCCACAAATCAATTCCTCCTGAGAGACCATAATAGGCATTGGTTGGTTGAATACATACAGACCAGGCTCTAACTCTAACTTCTCTCAATTCAGCACATGATATGGATTCGTATTATACTTTTTTATCTAAGAGGCATGGAACAATTCATGAATTGATATCAAATGGGAGGGAAAATATAACTAGTATTCCACCTTACCCACTCTCTAGGTAATCTCAAAATTTCCAACATACTTCATCATTAGTTTCCCTTTCTTACCCAAATGACGGTGACCCAAGAAAGTTTCCACTATTAGAAACACTTGTTCACCCATAGAAAACACCAAAGATTAGTACCTATGATCGAAATAAGACTTATGGTGTCTCTATAATTTCAATAAACTCTTGCTAGTCAACATGATTTTATCATATGTTTCATACACAAGCCTTGGTCCTAACAATGAGGTATCACCCACCTCTTCTCAATATAGAGGGTACTAACATGGATGACTATAAATCACCTCAAAGGGATCAATTTGAATAGATGATCGGTAAATGTTATTGTATGAAAACTACAAGAATAAGATATGGTTTCCCCATGAGCCTCTGAATTACAACACACATTCCTAGAAAATGTCTTCTAAAATCTAAATCACCAGTTGTGTATGAACATCTATTTGAGGGTGGTATGCCATAATCAACATGACATGTGAACCCTTACCTTTATGAATACCTTCCCAAAACCACAAAGTAATGTGATGGTACCGGTTGGAAATAATATCTGATAGAACACCATGAAGCCTCACTATCTCTATAGCATACATTTGACACCACTCGTAAACTTTGGATAAATCCCTAATCGGAATAAAATCTGATGATTTGGTCAGATGTCCAACCATTAACCAAATAGAATTTCATTTCTTGTGTGTATATGGTATACCTATAATAAAGTACATGGTTATCTTGTCCCACTTCTAGATAGCAATTGGTAGTGGGTCAAGAAAATTGAAGGACCTTGGGTCCTCTACATTAACCCGATGACATGTATAACACCATAATAAAAAGTTAGCTATATCTCATCTCATTTCTATCCACCGGAACTACCAATTCACATCATAAATAATCTTGGTGGTACTATGATGAATAACCTAATAAGACCGGTGGCTATCATGCATCACCACCTTCCATAATAACCATGGCACCGCCAAGTGATCCTTGAAGATAAAAACATAATCATGTGATAATGACCACTCACAAAGAACATCCCTATCTTTTAATAACTTAATAGAACACTGGAACATCTCATTAATCATCTTCTCTTTCCGAATAAACACCATAAGGGAAGGTTTTAGATGAACACTAGCCAAGAACACACTTCTATTATGATCCTTGGTTTCAATATTCAATTGGTTAAAAATACCCATCAATGTCCACTCATCACTGGACTCATTCAACTCTTTTACTGGAACTTTACTACTCAAGGAATCTGCTACCACATTTCTTTTTCTTGGGGTATAGATGATATCAAAATGAAACCCTTGAAAAAACTCAACCCAATGATGTTTTCCCAATATCAATTTATTCATAGAGAAAATGTAGGTTGAGATCTTATGATCCGAATAAACCACCATATTCTCCTCGAAAATATAATGATGCCACATATGTAAGGCATGCATCACCACCGCTAACTCCAATTAATTTTTGGGTAGTTTTTTCATGTGGTTATAGTTGGAGTGAACCATATTCCTATTGAGTCAATAAAGTTTTATTTATGAGTTTTCCATTCCTTCATATTTGGGGGAGATTTTTAAGTCAATAAGGTTTCCTTATGACTTTACAATTCCTTCTTGTTTTGAAAATCACAAACACCTTATCTTAAGGCAAATTCCTTTTTACCCCTTGTTTTACTTATTTAAGGAAAAATTTCCTTCCCCAAGGAAATTTATCCTTACCATGTTTTATTGTTCATATCATAATTTTTCTAAGTGTAAAATTTGGTTTGAAACCGAAACCCCAGAATCCTCTAATTACCTAGATTTGAAGCATTCTGTTTTAGGATCCGAATTCTCAGAATTCTGGTTACGAACTCTTCTAAGTTTTGACTCTGAATTCTGAATCAGAATTCTAGTTACGAACTCTTCTGAGTTCTGACTCTGAATTCTAATTACGAATTCTGGATACGAACTCTTCTGACTTCTAACTCCGAATTCTGATTACGAATTCTGGATACAAACTCTTTTGAGTTCTAACTCCGAATTCTGATTATGAATTCTAGATATGAACTCTTCTGAGTTCTGAATCCGAATTCTGATTATGAATTCTGGATACGAACTCTTCAGAGTTCTGACTCCGAATTCTGATTACCAATTCTAGATACGAACTCTCGTGAGTTATGAATACTGAATTCTGACTTAGAATTATGGATACGAACTCTTCTGAGTTTTGACTACCGAATTCTGATTATGAATTCTGGTTACAAACTTTTCTGAGTTCTGAATCTGAGTTCTCTGAATTTAGACTCCAAACTCTTATGTGTTTTGACTCCGAATTCTCATGAACTCTGACTCCAAACTTTTTAAGTTCAGGTTCCGAATTCTTGTGAATCCAGATTCTGAATTTCCTTGAAATTCAGACTCCGGAATTCTACAGAGTTCAGGTTCCAAATTCCTAGAAAACGGAATCAGAATATTCTTGTATTATAGACTCCGAATTCAATTTTGGTTGGACTCTGAACTTTCATTTGCTTATATTGCGAATATCAGACTTTAGTTATGCTTACACTTGTTTTGTTATAAAACAATGTTGTGATTTAAGTTACTCACTAACCGTTGATTGAGAGACACGTGTACTGGTCCCTCTGAAATTCAAGGAAAAATATGATCGTTGGAGGAGGGATCCAACCGTTGAAGACATGCCTATAAATAGAATCTCATTTGAAAGATATCATAACTTTGATGAACAATTTGATCAATCTAGAGATTACATACTGCTAAAGTGATTTATAGAGAGAGAGGCGTTATTGCTTAGTGTGTACTGAACTACTTGTTCAGATTTTCTTTGTGCAACTCCAATTTTTGTTGTGTATAATCGAGGGCTTCCAAGGATAGGAATACAGTGGTGCCGACTACCTTGAAGTTGAGGGCTACCTTGTTGAGGAAGACAGAGGTTCCGACTACCTTGAAGTTGAGGGTTTGCAGGGATAGCAAGACAGACTCCGATCTTCATATCGAGGGATTACCCTAGTGTGGGTAAGACAAACTTTCTTGAAAGTATAAATCAAGGGACCTTTTTCCAATATTGTTGGATACCCTTCTCTTTGGGTTAAAAGAGTTACTACTTGTTACTTTTAGTATTTCTATTTTGTTTTCTATTGTACTTTTAGTTGTTGAGGAAAGTATAATCTTCTTATACTACCGTAGACTTGTACTTTGATTATATAGAATTCTATACTCTTTAAGGTAGAATCTTAGTTGTTGTATACTTTTGTTAAGTTTCATTTCTGGAATCATTTTTCCATAATCAATTAAGTTATTAAAACTTATAGGTGTTGTGAATTTTGGTTACATAAAAATTTCCTTAGGTATTTTTAAAGTATAAAATTCACCCCCCCCCCCCCTTGTATTTGAGCATCTCATTTTTACATATTCGATCCATCAATTGGTATTAAAGTGGGTGTCCTCTGAATTAATCTCACGATTAGATTCAGAACACAATTCTTCTTCTTCTTATTTTCCTGAATCAGTTTTTCGAACTCGTATAGTTTGGATTAATTTTTTTACTTATAGGTACTCTTGTTCTATATTTTCCTTGATTGGGAATATTCTCTTTGTTTACTAACTTTTTCTATTATAAAGTTTTTTTGGAAAGAATCTTCTTTAAGATGGAAGGAATCAATGTTGGTTCCATTAACAATCTCAGTCCAACTAGACCACCTATCTTTGATGGAAATGATTACGAATACTGGAGAGAACGTATGAAGACTTCCAATATCAATACTGGAGTTGATAATTTTTTTTATGCTTACTGGAGGATATAAAATCCCTTACAAAGAATTTAGTACCTTTAACAATCAATAAAATCATGAATATCAACTGAATTATATGGTATGCAATACTTTGATTTGTTCCATGACTAGAAATATATATAGCCAAATTTCATCTTGTCAAGCAGAAAATTGTATATGGAAGAAACTTGAAGTTACTCACTTTGGAACATCCAAAATAATTGAAACTAGAAGATCCATGCTCAGAGTTGAATATCATGGTTTCTATTTTCCTTATAGAGAACCCATATGTAAGGTGAAACAAATATTCATGACTATTGTGAATAGTTTACAATCCATGGGTGAGAAAGGGTTGGATGATGAATCTCTTGTTTATAAGATCATAGAAATCATGCCTAATAAGTGTGAATCCAAGAGAACTTCTATTGATGAGAATAGAATAGTTACTCAGATTTCCTTAGATGAACTGTTTGGAACTCTTCTTCAGTATGAGACTAGAATGAAGAGGGATGTTAACAACATAAAGAAGAAGAATGGAAATGGAATTGTTGCTTTTACTACAACTTCTAATCATATGAAAGCCAATACTCCTGAGAGAGTTACTATATGAAAATCTAAGAAAGTTTTTATCCAATCCGAATCTAGTGGAAGTGAATCCTCAAAGAATGAATTAGTAAATCTTGCTCTAAGGATGAAAAAGATAGCTGGAAAGAGGAACTTTAAATCCAAATACAAGAAGAAATAAAGGAAAGATAATAAAGATTCAAAAGTTACATGTTATGAATGCAAGAGATCTGGACACATAAGACCTGATTGTCCTATGCTTAAGGGAAAAGAAAGAAAGTAAAGACATTATGAGAGAAACAGGAAGAAGTATTACAAGGATAATGAAAAGAATGTCTTGAAAGATAATGACACTTGGAGTGCCAGTGGTGGAGACTCTTCAGATGAATCTTTAGATTATGAATCTTCTGGACAGAAAAATCTTGGTCTAATAGCCAGACTACTTATTAACAATCATTGTTTAATGGATAAGGTACACAATGATGAATCATTGACCAATGTTTCTTTAAATTAAAATTATAGTAATGATAAATATTATAATTCTTCTAATGAATAATCTTCTTCTGATAAAGATAATACATTACCTTCCTCTGAAGAAGTTTCTAGGTTTACCGAACTTCTTGAGATTGAGAACTCAAAACTCATAAAAAACATGATAAGGAAAATTCTAGGAATACTATTCTTACTAAGGAAATATTAGATCTTTCTAAATATCTTGATAAGAAAAATTTTGATTTTGAACGTATTTCAAAAAATCTTGAGGAAGAAAATTCTGAGAATAATCGTTCTAAAGATCTAGAAAACATAATTTCTAAGAAAAGTGTTTTTGAGCCTAACTCTAGTACAAAATCAAATTTTTTTTGAAGACAAGAACTTAGTTATCAAACTAAAATCTGAAATCTTTTCCTTGAGGAAGTGTTTATCAAAATTTACCTTAGGTAAGGAAAATTTTGATAAAATGTATCCTCAAATCCGACCTCTAAGGAATAGTTCTGGTTTTGGTTATACTAGTTCTAAACCAATTTTTAGTAATAATTACTTTGTTCCTAAAAGTGCTCCATTATGTACTAAGTTTCAGTGTGGTGGACAATGGGTAAATAATTGTTCTCAAAACAAAACCCAGTCCTTAGGATTTCATGAAGCCTATTTTTCTAAGAAGATGTGGGTGTGCCAAAAAAATTTCTTTCTGAAATTTTTGGATCCAAGAATGTTTGGATTCCAAAAGTCTAACTCTTTTGTTTTTAGGAATGTAGAGAGAGCCCCAAAAAAATATCTGGTATATGGATAGTGGATGTACCCGACATATGACTGGTAGAAAAAACTATTTTG
Source organism: Viscum album (assembly GCA_963277665.1). Lineage (NCBI taxonomy): Eukaryota > Viridiplantae > Streptophyta > Magnoliopsida > Santalales > Viscaceae > Viscum > Viscum album. The sequence goes on along the minus strand of OY728138.1, from coordinate 121,851,828 downwards.
AAAATATTATCAAGATTAAAGGAGGAAAAGTAACTTTCGGAGATAATGCTCAGGGAGAAATTATTGGTATAGGTAACAACATTATTCTTGGAAAAACTTTGATTTCAAATTTTTTATTTGTTAAGATTCTTAAGAACAACCTAATTAGCATAAGCCGATTATATGATGAAGGTTGCCTTGTGAATTTTAGGAATGACAAGTTCTTAGTACACAATTCTAAGGAAGAGTTTATTATTTCTGCACATAGAAAAGAAACTGTTTACACACTAAACATAGAAGACCTTAGGAGCCAAGACTTACCTTTCCTTAGTAAAATGGAAGATCATTATTAGTTATGGCATAGAAGGTTAGGTCACTGTAACCTTAGGAACTTATGAAAACTTTCAAAGAAAAGATTAGTTAAGGATCTACCAGATCTTAGATTTGATTATTCAAAAGTTTGTGACCCTTGTAAATATGGAAAGCAACATAAATCATGTTTTAAATTATTCAGTGAATTCTCAACTCCTGATTCATTATAGCTAGTGCATATGGATCTTTTTGTTCCAATGCAAACTGGAAGCATTGTGGGCAAGTACTATGTATTTTTCTTGGTTGATGATTACACTAGATTTACATCGGTCTATTTTCTAGCAAAGAAGTCTGAAGATTTTTCTTATTTCAAAAGTTTTAGATCCCAAGTTAAAAATGAGAAAAGCCTCCCATTAAAAACTATTCATAGTGATCATGGATGAGAATTTCAAAATTCATATTTTGAAACTTTTTGTAGTAGAAAAGGTATTACTCACAACTTCTTAGCACCGAGAACACCTCAATAGAATGGTGTTGTTGAAAGAATAAATAGAATTCTTCAAGAGATAACTAGAAACATGTTGAGTGCATATTCTGTAGCAAAACATTTTTGGGTTAAAGCTGTAAGTACTACTTAATATACTATAAATCGAGATTTGAGTAGACCTTTTCTTAATAAAAATCCTTATGAGTTATGGAATGGTAGAAAACCTAGACTTTCCAAAATTAATGTTTTTGGATGCAAGGTATTCATTTTGAATACTAAATATAATCAATATAAATTTGCACCAAAATATGATGAAGGAATTTTCTTATGCTACTCTACAACTTCTAAGGCATATAGTGTTTTAAATAAAAACATGTGTATTATTGAAGAGACAGTACATGTAAAATTTGATGAAACTGATCCTTTTGTTTTTAAACAACCCCAACCTATATCTTCATATGTGTTTTCAAAAACTTATTATCAATCTTTGATAGAAGATCTTTTTGATAAGTAAAATGATCAAGAATATACTTCTAAAACATTTACGCCAGAAGATTTTTTACCCTATGTTGAAGAACAGGTTTTACAAAACCCAAATAAGTTGTTTCTAAAGAATCATCCTAGTGATAGCATCATTGGTGATTAAAATAAACCTATAAGGACTAGAAGTTCTTTAATAAATGAAGTATAACTTCTAGCATTCATTTCCCAATTAGTGCCAAAAAGCAATGATGAAGCTTTAGGAGATGATGATTGGATTAAAGCTATGCAAGATGAGCTAAATGAATTTGAAAGGAATAAAGTCTAGACCTTGGTTGAAAGACCTAAGGAAACTTCTGTTATTGTAGTAAAATGGGTCTTGAGGGATAATTGTGATGAAAATGGAATCATTGTAAGAAATAAATCTATATTAGTTTCTAAATGCTATAATTAACAAGAAATAATAGACTATGAAGAAACCTATTCTCCAGTAGCTAGACTTGAATTTATTAGTATTTTACTCTCCTTTGCAGCATTCTTCAATTTCAAACTTTTTCAAATGGATGTGAAATGTGCTTTCCTTAATGGTTATGTTCAAGAGGAAGTTTTTGTTGAACAACCATCTGGCTTTGAAAATACAAAACATCCTGATCATGTTTTTAGACTTACCAAAGCTCTATCTGGACTTAAACAAGCCCCTAGATCTTGGTATGATAGACATACAGGATTTTTGCTTCAAAATAACTATGTTACGAGAAATGTAGATCCAACCCTTTTTATAAATAAAGATAAGAAAAATATTTTGATTGTTTGAATATATGTTGATGACGTCATATTTTGTTTAACTCAGTAATCGTTAACCGATTCCTTTGTGAATCTAATGAAATATGAGTTTGAAATGAGTATGATAGGTCAGTTAACTTTTTTCCTTGGTTTTCAAATTTCTCAAAAACAAGAAGGAATCTATATATCCCCACATAAGTATAGAAAATATATTCTTAAAAAATATGGATATGACAACACTAAGAGTATAAGTACTCCCATTGGTACCTTAAGCACACTTGATCTGGATTAAGTTGGGAAACCAGTAGATCAAACATCTTTTAGAGGTATGATAGAAAGTTTACTTTACTTAATAGCTAGTCGTCCAGACATAATGTTTTCAGTATGCTTATGTGTAAGATATTAATCCAATCCTAAGGAATATCATTTAAATGCAGTGAAAAGAATTTTTTGCTACTTAAAATGAACCATAGATTTAGGACTCTTTTATACTTCTGGAAATGATTTTGTTTTAAAAAAAATTCTGATGGTGACTTTGGTAGATGTAGAATGGATAGAAAGAGTACATCCGGAACCTGTCATTTATTAGGAGATTTATTAGTTTCTTGGTCTTGCAAGAAGGAACACTTAGTAGCACTTTCCATTGCTGAAGTTGAATATGTAGCAGCTGGAAGTTGTTGTGCTCAAGTGTTGTGGATGCAACACACACTCACAGACTATGGTATGAGTTTCACCAAAATACAAATTTTGTGTTATAATACAAGTTCCATTTAACTTTGTAAAAACCCTACACATCATTTTTGTTCAAAGCACATAGACATTAGGCATCACTTTCTTAGAGATCACACACAAAAAAGAGATATCATTCTTCAATTTATCAGAACGCAAGATCAACTTACTGATATTTTCACAAAATCATTACCCTCCGATAGATTTGAATACATTATACAGAAGTTAAGAATGATAACCGTTAAGTAATCCTCCTCAATAACTTCCTATTGAACCATTCTTCATACAGTAATAAACTCCTTTTCATAGGGGGAGTACATTTGTTTATGAAGTTTTTCATATTTTTCGTAATGAAGTTTTTCATATTTTTTGTAATGAAGTTTTTCATAAGTTTTTCATATTTTTTCTAATGAAGTTTTTCATATTTTTCGTAATGAAGTTTTTCATATTTTTCGTAATGAAGTTTTTTATATTTTTTGTAATGAAGTTTTTCGTACATGAAATTTTCGTAATGAATTTTTTTGTACTTGAAATTTTCGTAATGAAAGCTTGTGTACTTGACATTTTCATAATGAAATTCTTCGTACTTGAAATTTTTGAAATGTTTTCTTTTGTACTCAAAATTTTCGTAATGAAGATTTTCGTAATTAAAATTTTCATAATGAAGATCTGTGTACTCAATTAGTTTTCGTACTCAAGTTTTTTTTGGAATCTAAAGTCCTTCAAGAAGAATTTTCCTCAATACGAATAATTCTCCTGACAATATGAATTGTATGATTCTTCCTTGAGTTTTCGTAATAACCTTTTACTTGTTGTTAGTTTCTTTTGTTTTTAAAATTTCTTAGATTCTAGTTTCCTTAAATCCGAATGTTTTCCTTTAAAACCCTCAAAAGATCGGATCCTAAAAAATTTTCCTTGTGGATATCTTTTCAATCGGCAGATCTGATCAGAAGAATATTCAGCCATTGGATTGAAATGGGAAGATGATTCGTCACTTCATCACCTATAAAAGGGGACCCCTGATAGTTGTCCCACATCAGTTTTAAAGCTTTTGTGTGTCGAAGCTCTGGCCCACTACAAAATCCTGTTCCGAACTTTTTAGAAGTTCTCAATTCCGAATGTCTGGTGAAGTTAATTCTCAATAGATATCTACTGTCAAGACGATTACAGAGTGGCAGATATACAGGGCGAGGTTGGTGCATCTGAACTTCTTCAAAAAGTATGATTCTATTATTTCAAAGAATATCGAGATTAATGTATGGGAGAGTGTGTCTATATCGAAGCCAGGATCTCAAGATGTTGTGTATCCATATTTTCTGATAGATTTTTATGATTCAGCTTGTTTCTTTAAGGAGGATGGTAAAGAAAAATTTTCCTACAAGAGTTATGGAAAAACATATAAATCCTCTTATATCAAGGCTGCTAGCTTGGTAGGGTTATCTTATGAAGGAGAGGCAGAATTTTGTTCTCAGAAGTTACCAGATGTTCAAGGGAGTTTTGTAAAAGTTAAGGCTATGCAATGTCTTGGACTTATAGATGTCAAGACCGCAAAAAATTCTCACTTATCTACAAAAAATTAGATCCTAGAGTTATGGGTTCAGGGTTTTATAGTACCGAGAAAGGGTGACAAGGACACTCTTAAGAAAAGTGATATGTATATCTTGGATTTTTTGGTAAATCTAAGGAAAATCAATCTGATGAAGCATATTCTCATTACGAGAGAGAATATCAAGAATGGGAATCTGAGAGCACAGATAATCATGTATCTTGCCCTACTCTCCAAGTTGATTATTCAGTGTCATGAATCATTCAAGATTCCTTGTAGTTCCAAGATGAGGAAGTAATGTTAATTAGTAATGATACCCCCAAGAGGATGAAAGTAGGTTTTTCTAAGGAATCAGGTGAGTTTTATGATCTACCAGAGGATGAAGTAGAAGCGGTTCTGAAAAATTTAAAAGAGGTTGAACCATCAAAGAAAGCTAGAAAGAAGAGGAAACTAAGGGAAGTGGAAGAAATAAAGAAAACCCCTAAGGCCAAAGAAACTGAATCAACACCTCCAAAGCCCAATAAGCAGAAAGCCTGTCTGGATGAGGTAGTAGCCAAATAGAGGGAGGATAAAAATAATCGGAAGGAAGGGGAGCCACAGTTTGGCCTAGACCCCACAGAGGCCAAAGTATTGAAAGAGAAATCTACTGAATAGATTGATAAGTAAGCCAAAGAGAAGAATATTAAGAAGAATATGTTGGAGGAAGAGATTGTGCAATCTCTTTTGAAGGCCACTGAAGTTGCATCCAAGAACATTTCCATACTAAAAACTTTCTTAGTAGAACCATTACCTGAGACACTAGGGAAGAAGTTCATGACTCCTGAAAACGTACTAGATAAGGGTGTCGAAGAAAATGAAGTTTTAGAATAATTACAAGAAGCTCAAAGTACTGAAGATACAGTTGATCTGATAAATCAAGTAGAATAATTTCATGAGAAGTAAAGTGCATGCAAAAAAAATTCAGTCCGGACTTCTCAAGTCGGATCTTCGAAACTTGCAACTCCTGAAATGGACAAGTAGGATGAAGAGGAAGTGAAAAAATTGTCTGAGGAAGAGAGTCATAATCAGGACTTCATTCTCCTTAAATATATTGATGCACGATCTGAGAAAGAAAAAATTGATGAAGGTAGGATTGTTCAGTTGTCTGAGAGTGAGCAGGAATCTCCAAATGAGGAAGCTATTCCGAAAACCAACAAGGGGAAACAAGTGGTTTTTGATACCCCAACCAAAGCAATTCTAAGGAAAAAGGAAGCTGGAGTATTTTCTAAGATGAAGCTTTTAGATCTAGAGGAAGAACCACAACCTAGAAGAGTGTCAGACTCAGAGTCATCAGCTCTAGGACTTGATTTTTTCATTCAGTCCCTGAAGAAGCTAGTGGAAACCATTCTGATATTTCCAACAATTGACTCCAGATGCCAGATGCTTCAGCATATCATGAATTAGAAATCAGACTCGGTTTCCTTGGTAATGGATAAGTGTGTAAAGATTCAGTCCTAACACAAGAATTTCCTTATCAACTATGAAGCCCACAGAAAATCTTGCAAGAAAATGACCAGCTGGTCGAAGAAGATCGTTGAAGATTTGAGAGATCTTGGTCAGTTTCAAGAAGATTTCAAGGAATCTTTTGATACTGAAGACACAAAAATCAAGGATCTTACAAATAGCTTTGAGGAAAAGCTAAATCTTGAAAAAAATACTCGGATTCAGGATTTCAATGATCTGAATGGGAAGTTGACTTATATTGTCCAAGGTTGGAAAACAGAAAGGGATCTTCGGATCGATATTCAACAAAAGCTAGTGAAGCAAGATGACTTTATGAAGGCTTAGGTTGAGGCTCTGAAGGATCAAGATAATAGGGTCAAAGCCTTAGAAAAGAAAGAAGAGGAGGATCACAAAGAGATAAAGAAGCTGAAAACCATTGTGAAGAAGCTGATACCCAAGGAAAAAGAAGCAAAATAGATCCAAATCCGATCTTTTGTTGTATCTGTTTTTCCTTATATAAATTCTTACAATCTTAGTGAAATTGTGGTCGCTTGTATTGTTTGGATGTCTGTATTAACATTTCAGGTTCCATATTTCTTTTCCATTCCCTAAATTTCTTTTTAAAATCACAAAGGGGGAGAAAGGAAAAATAATTCCATGTAAAGAAGAAATATCCCTAAGTAAGGGGGATTTTATCTAAGGGGGAGTTATCATTATGAAGATTTCCATACTCAAGATAATGAAAATTCTCATTCCAGAAATCTAGAATATGATCCTTAGATTTCCCAAGCCTAATGGGGGGGGTTATTCGTATTCATCTTTAACAATGAGAAAAGGGAGATAAGATTTATTTCAAAGTCTAGAAAAAAAATTCTAAGTCCTTAAATTCTTTTTTTTAAGGATATTTTTGCTTTCCAAAAAATGGGAGATTGTTGAGTCAATAAGGTTTTCTTTATGACTTTTCTATTACTTCATACATGGGGGAGATTTTTTAGTCAATAAGGTTTCCTTATGACTTTACAATTCCTTCTTGTTTTTAAAATCACAAACACCTTATCTCAAGGAAAAATCCTTTTTACCCCTTGTTTTACTTTTTTAAGGAAAATTTTCCTTCCCTAAGAAAATTTATCCTTACCATGTTTTATTTTTCATATCATAATTTTTCTAAGTGTAAAATTTGGTTTGAAACCAAAACCTCAGAATCCTATAATTACCTAGATATGAAGCATTCTATTTTAGGATCCGAATTCTCAAAATTATGATTATGAACTCTTCTGAGTTCTGACTCCGAATTCTGAATCAAATTTCCGGTTACAAACTCCTCTGAGTTCTGACTCCGAATTCTAATTACGAATTTTGGATACGAACACTTCTGAGTTCTTACTCCGAATTCTGATTACAAATTCTGGCTACAAACTCTTCTGAGTTCTGACTCCGAATTATGATTATGAATTCTGGAAATGAACTCTTCTGAGTTCTGAATCCAAATTTTGATTATGAATTCTGGATATGAACTCTTCGGAGTTCTAACTTTGAATTATGATTACTAATTCCGGATACCAACTCTTCTGAGCTCGGACTACCAAATTATGATTATAAATTCTGGATACGAACACTTCTGAGTTATGACTACCGAATTCTGATTACAAATTCTGGTTATGAACTTTTATGAGTTCTGACCTCTGAGTTCTCTGAATTCAGACTCCGAACTCTTATGAGTTATGACTCTGAATTCTCATGAACCCTAACTCTGAACTTTGTAAGTTCAGGTTCCGAATTCTTGTGAATCTAGATTCTGAATTTCCTTTCAATTTAGACTCCGGAATTCTATAGAGCCCAGGTTCCGAATTCCTAGAAAACCGAATATGAATATTCTTATATTATAAACTCAAAATTCAATTTTGGTTAGACTTTGAACTTTAATTTTCTTACATTCTAAATATTAGAATTTAGTTATGCTTACACTTTCTTTGTTATAAAATGGTGTCGTGCTTTCAGTTACTCACTAACCACTATTTGAGTGAAACATGTATAGGTCCCTCCAAAATTCAAGGAAAAATATGACCATTGAAGGAGGGAGCTGACCATTGAATCCATGCCTATAAATAGGAACTCATTTGAAAGAGCTCATAACTTTGATAAACAAATTGATCAATCTAGAGATTACATGTTGCTGAAGTGATTTCTAGAGAGAAAAGCTTTATTCATTAGTGTGTACTGAACTACATGTTCAGATTTTCTTTTTGTGACTCTGATTGTTGTTGTGTACATTCGAGGGCTTCTTGGGATAGGAAGATAGAGGTTTCAACTACCTTGAAGTTGAGGGATTCCTTGCTGATGAAGACAGAGGCTCTGACTACTTTGAAGTTAAGGGCTTTCGGAGATAGTAAGATAGACTCCGATCTTCGTATCAAGGGCTTACCCTGGTGTGGGTGGGACAAACTTTCTTGAAAGTATAAATCAAGGGACCTTTTCCAAGGTTGTTGGATACCCTTCTATTTGGGTTAAAAGAGTTAATGGTTGTTACTTGTAGTATTTCTATTTTTTTCCCACTGTACTTTTAGTTTTTGAGGAAAGTATAATATTCTTATACTACCTTAGACATGTACTCTACTTATATAGGATTATATATGCTTTAATTTATAATCTTAGTTGTTGTAAACTTTTGTTAAGTTTCATTTTTGGAATGACTTTTTTGGAATCAAGAAAGTTATTAGAACTTAGAGGTGTTGTGAATTTTGGTTACACAAAAATTTCCTTAGGGATTTTTAAAGTATAAAATTCACCCCCCCCCCCCCCCCTCTTGTATTTGAGCATCTCATTTTTAAATATTCGATCCAAGAACGCCACCACATAGTCATCATGTATCTTCACACACCTAAGAACCATACCACAAGCATCACAGTAGACCACATGTCCCATTCCAGATTCCTAAAAGATCAAAATAGGGGTTTTGGTCAACCTTTTCATAAGCTCCTCAAAGGAATATCGACACATTGGGTTCCACTCAAACTTTACTCCCTTATGGGTAGTCCCTATCATGGAAGAAGCAAGAAGAGAGAAATCTTGAATAAAACACCTATAATACCCTATCAGGATGAAAAATATTCTAATTTCGAAAACATTTTTTGGTTGTTCTGAAGACATCACCGCACTGATCCTCTTAGGGTCTACCAAAACCCCTCATTCTGAGATCACATGACCCAAAAACTTCACATCCCTAATCCATAAAGTGAAATTAAGAAACTTCACATAGTTATGATGATCCCAAAGGGTTCCCAAAACAATCCTCAAATGTCAATCATTCTTCTACTCAGTCTCAAAATAGACCAGTCTTTCATCTATGAATACCACAACAAAAGAGTTGAGATATTGATCGAACACCCTTCTCATTAGTTCCATAAAGACCATTAGAGAATTCACCAACCTGAAAGTCATGACCAAATACTCAAAATGGTTGTACCTTCTTCAAAAGGTTATTTTTAGAACATCCACCTCTCTAACTATAACTTTTTGATACATAGAATGAAGATATAACTTTGAGAACCAATTTACCCCCTTAAGCTAATCGTAAAGGTCATCAATTTATGGAAAAGGATACTTGTTCTTGATTCCATTCATATTCGTTTATCTGTAATCTATACAAAATTTAAGAGATCTATCAACCTTTTTCACAAACAGAAGTAGAGAAGTTGAAGGTGAGAAGCTTGGATGAATGGATCCTTTTGATTTCAAATCACCCATTAGTAACTTTAATTACCTTAGATTTGTGGGAGGACATAAGGTATGAGTGAGGAAATATTGGTTGTTTTCATAGTTCAATGTCAATGGTGAACTCCACATACTTATCTGGAGGTAAACTTGAGAAATCCTCTGGAAACACCTTTGGGAACTCATCCACCATGGGTGGTAATCCATCTTCTATACTGATATAACTATCCTTCTTCATCATCAATGATATTTAAAAAATGAGATTTCCCAAATCTGGAAGTGGACATCTAGTTTTTCCTGGTTGAGAATCCCATTTACCTTGAAATACAAGGGTACTTCCATTAGGTGACCCAAAACTCACCCATCGTCTTTACCTTAAAACACACCATCCAGTCCATAATGAGAATCAAGTTAAAGAGGTACATATCCAAAACTAAGAGATCCCATTCTAACTCGACCCTTGACACGATAATTGATCAATATGGATTCCAAAAACCCTATTCTCGCATCTTATAAAAACAATTATTAACTCCATTGTGTAATTCATAATATCAGTTGATAACTTTAACAAAACCATGATACATGTAAAAAAAAGGAAACAGAGGCACCATTATCAAATAGAATAACATCTAACCATGATGAAACATAGGATCTATCCCTACTACCACCAACTCTAAACTAATAACCCTTTATCCTAGATGATTCTGACTAGGTTGACATCCCTTTGTAAAGTGTAGTTCATGCACCACCTTGGTATAGGTGTGTCACTTTCCAAAATCATTGTAAGTTCCCCGAAACATCACATCGATGGAAGACCCTAGGTGGATCTGAACATGAAGATCACATGTTCACCACCTTCCCACACTAATGGAACACAACAAAGCCAACATTGGAAGCCAAAAATGAAGAAATACAGGAGGGATGACCGAAAATACCTTCTCCCCTTTTCTCTTTCTCATATCACTTACTCTTATTCTAAGAAAATCTTCCACTTCTATGGACCACTCTTAATATTGACCCAAAGAAACCAAAATTACCTATATGGTCAATACCAACCATCAAATCATGATCAAACACCATGGCATAAGTCTTCTACTTGAACAAGAACACTTAGGATTAGATCTATGGTCGCAACCCCATCTCGAACTATTTGGTCTTTAGCTTCTCATTGGAAACAACCTCTGGTGAGAACTGAACCAATTTTTCAAAGGAGTTAGCATACTATGTCACAGTCTGGTCTCCCTGTGGAAGATCCAAGAACTCCTAGTACATGGAAAAGTCCATGATCTAAGGGAAATATTTAATTTTGAAAAAAAAATCTTGAAATCCTTCGAACCCATCTGCTCGTGCTTCCTAATTTTCACCACTGAGTCCCACCATTTCCTATCTGGGTCTTCAAACATGAATAAATAACACTTTACCTTAAAAGCCTCGGGATTTTAAAGAAACTTAAACATCCTCTCAACCTTCTCAACACAATACTTACCTTCTTGGTGATTTGTACCACCCCAAAAGGAAGCAATCTTCTTTTTGAGAAACTCCTAAGCTTTGTGATTACTAGGACTTGGTTTGGCTTATCTAACCTGAGAAAGACCATAGCACGCTCCCTATGTTAAAACATGGATAGTATGAACCATGGATTCTATTTTACTTTAACCAATTGTTGAGGGAGAACTCTATATGGCCTCTTCTTGAAGTTTCAAAGGAAGAATTTGGAGAGGCATCTTGCTACAACAATAATCACTCGAAAAGAAAAACTATCAATATAACCATCAATGAAACACTATAAAAATGATGAATACTAAACACTTCCATAAATCAAAACCAAACCACAAACAACATAATAACAACACAAATTAAACCACTCCACCTCCACCAAATGTCCATGTACAGTCTGCAGCTAGTATATCTCACTTGGAGAAGAAGTTAAACCACACCACCACCACCCGATGATTACTGAACACTTCTATAAATCAAAACAAAATCACATCCAACACAATAAAAGGAAAATGAAACCACTAAACATCCACCCAATTTCCATAAACAGTCTGCACCCTATACGTCTCACATAGAGGAGAAGTTAAAACCAATTTCCAAATATCCTAGGGTGACTCAAGTCTTGTCATGAGTTGTGTTGTCTAGACACCCCACTCATAGCTAGAACATCATAACTCAATAATCATAACATCAATCTATCTATACACTTCCCAAATAACTTGACCCAAAAAGTACATGACCTCCTTTAATACCATTTTTTTGTGAACCAAATAGGTGTTCCATCCAACCTAACACCTGACCCGACCTAAGAAATGTCCTAAAGGGCACTCTCGATCTCCATAGGCTGGAAACTAGTGCATGGGCATCAACAATACACTTTTGGGAATGATTTTACCCCATACACATAATAAAGAAAAATACTAAAAATAAAAAATCACATAACTGATAACCATAACCAAATAAAAATGGATAAAAAAAATTTCAGATTCAATGTATTACAACTTTAACCTAGGAAAAAATCCACAGCTAAAAGGGAAACAACTAAACCACAAAAAAAATCTACATGCAATGGAAGGGTCATCAACCTCAAGCCATAACCACCAACAACTGCAAGAAGTGGAACACTAGAATCTGGATCCATCATCACACCCAAAGAACATATTTCCTTTACCTGGATCATAAATAACAATGTCTACATACACCCAAGGGTTTTTTTAGGGAGTGAGAAAAATCCTATAAGGATTCCATTGAAAGAAAGTTTCTATGATATTACATTAGAAGATAAATCAACATGAACATTTTCATAAAATCATTTAAAACATTTCTAAGAATAAAATTCAAAGAAACACATTTTAGTAAAATGCTTTTAAGGAATGCATTTCTCAAATGAAGATTCTTTGAAACCAAAATTTACACATGTTCCACCATATAATGACGGTTAGAACCACATCACAGAAGCATCATCTAGTAAGCAGGCACCAAGGGAAATCCCAATAAGAAACTAGCACTAGTAAAACCCTATGAACCTCATACCACAATGATCAAAATACTCTAATGAAAAACAAAAGTGTCATCATGCAATATCTAATAGAGGTTAATTCATCTCATGGTCAAGTGGTCTTCATATCATATGCCAAAACCTGCAATATTCTAATACATGATACAATAGAGGGGATATCATCCCAAGGTATATTGGTCTCCAATAATATAAAATGATTAGTTAGTATTGTATTGTAAATCTCTCTATAATAGATAGGGCCTCATCCCTAGTGAATCAACTAATTTACTAGTTATATTTTTCCCACATAGATACTCATGATTCTCATTGTTCTCAAATTCCATTTCAAATGTCATATAAATCATTAGTTTTAAACACACATGCCATGAATAATGAACACACAAGGAAATCAACAATTCCAAAATCCACATTTATCTAACAATCTAATCTCACAATGAAACAAATATTTTTCAAAATAACATTCATATTCACACTCACAACAAAACCATTTGGAAATAAATTTCACGCCACTTGCACACTAATCAAACCCATTTGGAATCCCACCAATAAGAGTACAAATTAAATCCCACCATTTACATGGTAAAATAACTTTTCAAATCCATATACACACCAAATCGATTTTTAAATCACATTTTACGTCACTTCCACAATTCACAAACACTATTTAAGTTGTACAATAAAGAAGCCTTCATCAAACAAAATATATTTTTTAAAACCATCATGAAACACATTCAAACCCCAAATTCCATTAAAAACAAAATTTTCACTAAAAAAATAATCCACAAAACACATTTAAGAAACCAATATTCTATAACTAAATCATCTAATAATGTAAAATCATTGAACCACCTACCTCAATCTTGGAATCTTCAGTAATCTGAAACCACAATTGCACCATAAAATAACCCTATAAAAGAAGGATTGAACTAAATACATCAACATTTCACAAAAAATTAAATATAGAACCCTTATTAGGTCAGAAAACCCATTGTAAAATAATAATCCAAAGAGGGAGTTACAAAACCCCTAGATAGAGGAAGAAATCTAGGGAAAAGTGACTAAATTTATGATTCTTTAAAGTTCCCACACCAAAACCACCCAAATATTAGGGATAAAGGGGCCCAATAAAGAGTAGAGGAATATCCTAGGGTTGAAAATCACATTTTTCTTATATTATGGGTGATTTAGAGATAAATCCAATGAGGGAAAACGACTAATTTTCCCATTTTTAATGACCTAAACAAGTTACATGGTTAGTGCACATGGTTTTTCAAACTCTATGGAAACCATGTGTCCCCCTATATCCAAGAGGAATGATCCCACATAGTTTGATAGGGGTGGGTGAACTCCTATTTGAAAATCTTTGTGATCTAGGAAGTTCTACTACCTTGAGTGCATGATTTACTCTGAGATGGCACATAGTTTCCCCTAACTATGCGCCAACTATGTGTCACCTACTGTAGGGCCCGAAAATTGTATTTTACTCTAAATACTCCATGGGAAATCGAAGGATAAATATATGACCAAAAAAAGAAAAAATTAATACATCAAAAAAATCATTGATGTGACATATTTTTATTATATACATATTTTGAATCATCCTTAAAAGGTGAACATAAAAAATGAATCACATCACTTCGAGGTGGTAGTCCACACATACACAGGAGCTATATTATCATTTTTTAATGAGTGAAAGAGTGAGAAGGTAAATGATATATTATATCAAAAATAATATATTTATATACATTCAATCTATCTTTATTACCATCCATGTAAAATAGAATGAGAAACAAATCACATCGCTACATGGAGGTTGTAGTCCACAACTATGCACGAGTGACGATATCGATTTCCAATGAAATAGAAATTAAGAAGGTTAATATGATGTGATGATTTTAGAAGTAATGGTTTTTCATAAATATCATATATATTTACAATTTACATCTTTATATCTTTCAATGTAAAGTGGTGAATAAAAATGAATTGCAAAGTTACTTGGAGATAGTAAGTCATACATATACACGAGTAATGTTTTCAGTTATTTAGGATGGAAAAGAGATAGAAAATGGTTGTACCATAATCATAATAACATATAAATATATTTATGATATCAGAGTTATTATTTTATTATAGTTATTCTGGATTTATAGGGAATACAAGAAGAAATAAATTCAAAATAATTGTAAAAATGATTACCTTATCTTAGAGAAACCACCTTTGGGTCTATTATTAAGGACCATAGGGTTGGTATTTTTGGAATAAAAAAACATATATAATATAGATATGGATTATTTGGATATATTTATTTAGGTTTTATTCAAGAAATATGGCTCAAAATATGTGAATAATTGGGGGGTTCCCTTTAATAATTGAGGTGAGTAGCAGACTTGTAATTTTTCAAAGATTTAAAATATTATTAAGTCACTTTCATAGAATAATGGATCCAAAATGACTCATATTCAAATATGATGAGGGTATGTTAAAAATAATTTCAAAAATGATGTTTAATTATTTTTTATCCCATTTGATCTATTATCTTTTTAGATTAACCTTTTGGTAAAACAGCTTTATCCTTAACTGTGGTAACAACTTTTTCAATATTAAAGGGTTATAATTTTACTTATAAAGTAAAAAAAATATAATAAAATGTCATTTTATTATATTTTATTATATTGATAATCCTAATTTTCATCTTTCAATATTTTTATGATTTTTAATAATGTAATTAAATATTATTAATTCATTTTTTAAACTATTTATTTAATTTGACATTAAAAGAATAAATATAGAAGTGAAATTAAAATATAAACTTTTAACACATCCATAATATGTTATAATAATCTATAAAATTATTTTTTTACTGTAAATAACTCAAAAAATATTACTTTTAGAGTATTTTTAAAATTATTTACATGATTCTTCTACAGCTTGTACAAGCATTATGTTGGTGTTGTGTAAGCATTTAATGAAATTATTTCATCACTAAAAATTAAAAATATATTAATATTATAATAAAATATTTATTATTTAAAATACACTTTTAAAACTAAACTTTAGCTATTTTTATCCTTACATAAATATTTTAGAGATATTAAATTCAAGAGAATGACATTTTTGGAATTTTATTCAATTAAAATATAATATAGGTAATTTTCATGGAAAAGTGTCCAATAAACAAATAAATTTAAATCCTAAGATTATAATGGTAAAAATATATTAATGAAATATTAATTCACATGAAAAATTGTTCAATATCACTTATTTGTAAATTTGGTAAACCTAATTTACCCTTTTATCATGGTGATAAATAGTTACTAATTCTACTATTATTTTTGACCAAAATTTAAGATGAAAAAATGATATTAACATTTTTAGGTTGATTTATATTATTGAATCCATTTAACTAAATTAAATATCTATAATTAGAAGAAATTAAACTTATAATAATCTCTAAGAGCTTGATGAGAAATGGTTTCTTGAAAAAAAAATGAATTTTTAAGTCTAAAATTATTTTTATACCAACATCATGTACAATGTTGATTAATATATAATTAATTATATTATTTATAAAGGATACTTATAATAATTCAGGATGAAATTAATAACATTATATGGATTTTTCAATTAAAATAAATTATAGTATTTGGAAATCATTATTTTCCATTATTCACTAAAAAGTTAATCTTTTCTGAAAATTCCCCAAATTTAACCCTAACATAATTTTAATATTATAATATAAAAAATGAAATTAATTTAGGTAAAATAAATTTCTATAAATTTTTTATTTAGTATTTAATCACACTTTTAAATAAAACTATTTTTATTTTGTTATTATTTCTATAAAGAGAAGAGATTACTATAATTGAAGCTCGAGTGTCACATTCTTGTACACTTTAAAAAATTACATCCTCAAAATTTCTAGAATGTCTCCTCATGGATAGATGTGGGTAGTTATTCATCATAACATCTTCAGGTTCCCACACTACTTATTTTATATTATTATTTCTCCGAATTAGATTTACTAGTCAAGGCATTTAATTCCCAAATAGTTGTTCACCATTGTCCAAAAATCTAGATAGGCTATTCATAGAAAGTTAAAAAATGTTCTGATTCTATTTTATTATAAGTGAAAACATCCATTAGATATGTCATGTACTTTCTCAATAGAGATATATGGAACAAATTATGTTCTCTATAAAGTATAGGTGGAATTGTTAAATGGTACTATATAACTCCAATTATTTCTAAAATTTCAAAAGGTATGATGTACACAGGGGTCAGTTTTTCTTTCTTACCAAACCTTATATCACCCTTTGATAAAGATGTAATCAAAAAATGTGATATACCTATTGAAATTATAAATTTTCCCTTTACTTATCTGCATGGCTATTTTATCTACTTTGAACTACTTTAATATAGGTATGAATAGTATTTACATTCACCATTGTTTCCTCCAAAGTTATAAGCCTTCTATATTCCTTTCACCAACTTCATCCTAGCATGTTGGAGTATGAAATATATTTCTATATAAATCTTTATATATTTCTATTTTAATATTTTAATGGAAGCTATTATTATAGTAAAAATCCACTAAAGGTAAATATTGTTCCTACATACCTTGAATGTCAAGTAATCCTGACCTTAACTTGTATATAAATATTTAATAGTCCTCCTAGACTACCCATCAGTCTAAGGATGACGGGTTTTTATCAAATGAACCTTGGTATAAAGTGACTCTTGAATACTTTTCTAAGATTTCGATGTAAATCATGGATCATGGTCAGAAATAATTGAAATTGGTACACCATGATGTCTTACATCCTTATTAATATAGATTCATGAAAGATTCTCAAGAGTTGAATCTTCTCTTATAGTGATGAAATGTAAAAATTTAGTGAGACTATCAATAATAACCCATATTGTATCACTTCTTCTAGGAGTATTTGGAAATATAGATACAGATATCATAGTAATATCATCCAATTTTTGTATACTAATAAGTAGAGGTTTCATAAATCCTCTAGGATGTTGTCTCTCCACATCCACTTGTTGAAAAACTAAGTATCTTAATACATAATTCGAAATTTACCACATTATATTATCCCACAAAAAATGTTATATAAATACCCTATATATCTTGCTACTACGAGGGTATATAGATGAACTCAATCTATGAGTATCATATAATAATTCAATCTTTAGCTCAAGTATATATGGGACACAAAACTCCATTACAAATTTAAAATCACTATCTTATTAAAAAAATTCCTCCAACATCCCTTCATTCAAAACATTAATTTTATTTTGAAAATTCTCATCATCAATCTGAGAAATTTTTATATTTTCCAATCAATATGCTTTGGAAATATTTTTAAAAAGGAATATTTTATCCCATTCGCAAATAATTCCCATATCTTACATTACTAGGTCTCTAAATAAATAATCCTTGTAAATAATAATCTTATTTATACCTCCATGAACTTTTTTACCCAACACATCATCCACCTTATTAGACTTTCTAAAGTTTTAGTGTAATGAGAAATCATAATCCTTGACTAGTTTTATACATATCATTTTACTCATGTTGATATCTTTCTATGAAATGATGTATTGCATACTATTATGATTTTTTATATCTCATATCATTGTTCATAGAGATAATGTCTCCATTTCTTGAATGAAAATATTACAGCTTCCAATGAAAGATCATGGGTTGGATAGTTTTGTTCATATATCTTTAACTTCTTTGATACATAGAAAATAACATTATCATTCTTCATAAGGACACACTCAAGTCATTTCTTTGATGTGTCACAATATATGAAAAATCCTTCCCATACAGACTGTACTGTCAAAAATGGCACATTGATCAACCTTATATTTAATTCTTTAAAACATTATTTATATTTCTATATCAAGGTAATCTTAACCCCTTTATGTGATAACTTGGTTAACGGGGTTACTAATTAGTAAAATTTTAAACAAAATCCTGAAATTAACTTTCTAATCTAAGAAAACTACATATATCAATTATTTTAGATAGTCTATGACATTCATTGACTACCTTTTTCTTTGATGGATAAACTGATACTCAATCCTTATAGTCAGTATATCCATAAAAAGGAACTTCGTGAAGATAGAATTCACACATGTTGAATTTTTTATATAAGTCATTTTTTCTAAGAGTCTCAAGAATTATTTGTAAATGACTCTTATGTTTTTCACAGCATTTTCAGTATACCAAAATAGCATCAATAAATGACACACATAAAATTTCAAGATATTTTTTGAACACGTCATTCATTATATTCATAAAAATTTATTTTGAACTATTCAATCCATATTGAATTAATATAAACTCATAATATCCATAGCATATACGAAATGTTGTATTTGGAATATCTACCTTCCCTATTCAAAATCAATGATACCCAGAACAAAGATCAATCATTGAAAAATGTTATTCTCCTTGAAGTTGATTAAATAGGTCATAAAAACAAGGAAAGGGGTGTTTTTTCTTCATAGTGATCATATTTAGTTCCTTGTAATAAATTCACCACCTCATATTTTCATCCTTTTTTTCAAAAAAAGAACTAGACCTCTGAAAGGTTAAACATTTGGGAATATAAATCCCTTATCATAGGGCCAATGTGGTTGTTTCTTTAACACTAATAACTCCATAGTATAAATCCTATGTGAATTCATTGATTTAGTTTTTTCATTTGGGATAACTTCAATAAAAAAACTCAAATTTCCACTTTAGTGGATGTCCAAGTAGTTCTTCATGAAACACTTCAATATATTCTTGTATAGTAAGAAAACCTTCTATCTTGGGGTTACCATACCCTTCTATAAGTTTTTTATTCTCTTATTCTCCCAAAATTTCATTAATCATGTCTAATATAGATTGATCTAGATATGAATTAGATTTTTTATTCTTTATTATTAAGATTAAGTAATCCATAACTTCATCAAGGATTATAATATCCTTGTATTATAAAAAATATTACATTATAAAATTAAATCCAATACATATCAAGGACTATTTCAAAATCAACTATATTTATAATGATCTAGTTTTTAAAGAGACTGTGTATTTGTGTCGTAATGAGAACTAAGTAACATATCCTTGCTACTGTAAGATTTCCACTAGGAGTCTTGATTTAAAATTCCATTCTTAATGTGCTAGGGAAATATAAAATTTTCTTAGTAAACTTGGGAGATATAAATAAGTGTGAATATCCATAATAAAATAAAATATTTTTTAAATTTGAGGCTATGATCAATATAATTTATACTAAATGTTTATAAAATACAACATAAGTTGTAGTGATCACATAAGTTCAATTTTTATCCCTTTAACCTTTTTAAGGAAAATTTCATTGACTCGTGGGACATTTGTTCACATAGTGCCCCATATTTTTATATTTTAATAATTAAACATTAGAATATTATTTCTTCCCTTTATAATCATGAGCCTAATGGAATTTTTCTGAAAACATAAAGAAAACTCTCATTCCCAGAAAACGTATTCCATGGTGTTTCTTTACACATTAATTAAAAGATGGAAATTCCAACATTCCCTTAATACTTTTTTCTATATTTCCTTTTCTAGAGTTCTTAACTAACCTATTCTTTTCATTCTATCCTTAAAATTTAAAATACATGGAGAATTATTTCTCAATTTTTAAATCAAATGATATTATGTCCTCATATAATGTAGAGTTTTGGGAGACTAATTCCCTTAAAATGATTGGATTTACCCCTTTAAATAAATGGTCAATATTACTCTTTGGATTACGTTTGTAGTATGAATCATGTATTTTTAGCCTCATAAATTTATCTTAATACTTGGTAACATTTTCATCTTTATTATTAATTAGACTAGGGAATTTTATCTCCATATCCACTCATTGATCATGAGGAAAATATTTTTCCTATATAAGTAATTTAAAATCCTTTCACTCAATTTTTTTTCTTATTTATCTTTAGTGTTTTGAATCAATGACCACCATTGATCTGAATCCCCCATGATATAATAAACTGTTATGAAAAAATTTTCCAATTCATTAATTCCCAATGAAATAAATACATTCTCTAATAAACTTATCCATTTCTTAGATAAAAATTTATTATTAGTCTCATTGAATAGTTTATTTTGTTGACACGTGATGGAGTCTAACATTGTTGTACCACATTGGGGATCGGTTGGATGCTTCTTAAGAGTAGGGTTATTGGTCATAACCTAATCTAGTTACCCCAATATAGTTATAATTTGTTTAGATCCATATCCATCTCCAGTTCCATATCTAGTTTTATTGTCTTGTCTAGGATGGAAATCTCAACTTTGATTATGCACAGTGATATGGTTTTAATTCCTTATTATAGGTTCCATTTATAAATAACGGCATACACTATATTAAATCATAACATTATAAATCATAATGTATAGTTCTGAAACTATTGAAAAACTTAACATAACTTGAAATTTTACTCATAGTTAATCTAAAAATCATAATCTTAGTGTCATTGGTAATATTGTAAAATCATAAAATTATTTTCAAATATTTTATAATGGTTTGTAAAAAAAGTGAATTAACACAAAAATATACACTAGGAGTTTAAATATAGGTGTGTAGTAATGAAATAACCACTATGAATCATAATTATGGTCAAGATATACTCGACTTAACTTTTTTAGTGTTATTACCCCTAGATTGATTTGTTACAAAACTATATTCACCTTTAATATCCAAACATGAATGTGTGGCTAATAATACCACATAATCTCTACCTTAACAAAAATTCAGGATGTTATCTATTACTTATACTTTTACTCAATGCCTATCATAGGGTTATATTACCTAATCAAGGTTTTCCTAAATCTAGTTCCCAAGGTTTCTACTAAACTCACTTTGATACCAACTATAACACCATGACTCCAGTAGCCCATAGCTAGTGTTTATTTTACTACATTGGTACTAGATTCATGAGATCACACACCAAAGGACTGGATATTTTATTATCTAGGAATACTGGATAAATACATGAATATTACATTACATTTGAAAACATAAAATACTAAATAATATTATTTAGAGAAAATTATTATTATCTATATCCTATCTATTCATATCATTCAAATGACACTTACTAAAATCTTGGTGAAAGGAAACATAATAAGGGGTGATCTCAAATGTGGATTAATGGAATGTGTAGAGTAGAAGCTATCATCAGGTAAATAAAACTTGAATAATATGTCCAAGATAAATAATAATCATATATTTCACATAACCAATACCATAAAATGAGAATAAATACATTTATAATATAAAAACATAAATAATAACATGGGTAATAATAACAAGTTTCATGATGATAGAATTTATAATGGTAGACATCATAATCTTATCATCAAGGCCTTATGCCAAGAAAGAAAACCTAAAAAAGGCAGGGAATATGACCAATAACTAAACTAGTTTATCTCATCATAACTAGTAATGAATTTAAAGGCTATAATGATCCCCACCCATCACTTAATAAGTCTAATAGATTAAGCATATGAAAGTGGTGAAACATAATCCACAGAAAATTTGTATTGAAAAAATAGAATATGAAATGTTAATATTTTCCCCAATAAATAAATATAACATAATAATAAGACCTCTAGATTAATATGGAGTATGGTATAAAAATATTAGATCCCCATTAAATCATAATATTCTCCAAATAAAATTTACATTGATGAAAATACTTTAAAAATATCAATGGAATTTTTCTTGAGGAAAATACTCTTTTCACTTGAAATCACATATTCTAAATGTAAAACTTTCAAAAACATTAAATAAAATTTTTTATTTGAGAATAATATTTTTTTAATTGTAAATTAATCATAAAATCATTGATCATTTAGGACTATGGGAATTTCTATTCATTTTGTGTATGTAAAAACAAGTATTCCTTTCACATTTTTAGTAAAAAAGTCAAAAAGTACCTCGTTCGTAAAACAAAAAATAGATTAATTTGAAAATATATTATATAAATCTAACCGTGGGTAAAAAAATATTAAAAAATCCTAGTATAATATTAAAAATATTCATGAAAAAAGTTTAATGAAAATACAAACATGAAAGAAAAATAATATTGAATGAATATAAAAGAAAGTTTATTTTTATTAAAAATATTCTTTTCATATATTGAGTAATTAAAAGTTTAAAATGAAATTACAACTTATTATTGTTATAAATAACTAGAGGATAAGAAAATTAAATGGTTTTATAAGATAGGTAACATATAATTGCTACCAATATAAATTCAAACATAAAAAATCTTGAAATAAAATGAGATTGTAAAAAATCCCTTACCCCAAGTTTGACTTGATCTGTAAGTGATTTTAGCATCTGGTTTAATAAAATTAAATTTATTATATTTATATACCATAACCATATAAATAATTATAATATCATATAACATCCACTTATAAAATTTCAATACATTTTTATTAATAATTCATTATTAAATTCATCATTTCTAAGTGTTAATTGTTTTATTTTTCATGTAAGTTTCAATTGAGTAGTTGTGTTCCTTATATATTGATCACGGTTCATTAATCTATAATATATTAATCATGATATAAATATCATATATATTTATTATATACATATTTTTAATCATACTTTAATGGGGGTCATTAAAAAAGAGTAGCAATCATTTCATGGAGGTGGTAGTCTGTAAGTATGTGCGAGTGATGCTATCATTTTTTTAAGGAGTGAAAGGGTATGAAGGTAAATGATATATAATATTTGTATAAATATAATTATATAATAAATAATATATATATATATAAATTTAAAATATCCTTATTACCATATAAGTAAAATGTAAAAGAGGAATAAATCACATCGCTTCGTGGGGGGGTATTATACGTGTATGGATGAGCGATGCTATAATTTTCCAAAAGATTGTATATTAATAAGTTATATAATGTATTATCATTTTAGAAATAATATTATATAAAAAATATCATATATATTCATTATTCCCATCATTATATATATATATATCCATGTAAATTGGTTATGAAAAAATGAATTACATCATTATATATATATGGTAAGCTATAAAAATTCTTGAGTGATGTTTTTCACTTTTTATAGGAAGGAATACAGATGGAAAAAAGTTGTTACATAATCATAATAACAAATAGGTACATTTATTATACTTTATTTACTTTTTTATTATGGGTAAAAAATATTTTGAGTAATTATAATAAGAAACAAATTTGAAAGAGTTATAAAAATGATTACCTTCTCTTTGAGAAAACTTATTTGGATCTATTCTTAAGGACCTAAGGATTAGTATTTTGGTAATTCCATCACCTATAGACTGTTTCTAATTATTTTTTAGATATATTTTTTTCGGTTATTTTCTAGATATTAATCCAAATATGTGTGCATATGTGAGTGTAGGAGGTTCCCTTTTATAAATTAGATGAGTGGAACACTCATAATTTTTCAAAGATTTAAAATATTATTAAGTAACATTATTGGAATAATGGATCAAAAATAAATCATATTAAAAGTTATATGTTTAAGGTAATAAAATCACCAATTTGTTTTAATCAAGTTTTTAGAACAAGTTAACTCCTATAATTTTTTATTAACCCTTCTGTGAACCTATTTTGACCTTAACTATGGTAATAACTTTTTCAATATTAAAGGGTTATAATTTTATATATAAGTTAATAGTTTGGTAATAAATTTATGGGGATTGAAATTTTTTACTATATATAATCCTACATTCCCAATTTGAATATTTAAATTATTTTTAGATAAATTAATTGATTATTATTTTTCATAAAATATAATTAATGCCATTTTTTAAATTGTTTATTTATTTTAACTCTAAAGACATTAATATAGAATTTAAATTCAAATATGAACCTTTCATGAATACCTAAAAAGTTATATGCATCTATAAAATTCATGGGGTGATATAAATCACCTAATTAATATTAATTTTAGAGTTTTTTAATATTATTTACATAAATTTTCTTCTACTTACACAAGCAATGTGTCGATATTATATATGTATTTAAGATTATTGTTTCATCACTAAAAATTAAAAATAAATTAATATGAAAAAAAATTATTTAATATTTAAAATAATAATATATCACCAAAATTATCTATTTTTATCCTTATATAAAAAATTTATATATATTAAAGTCAAGAGGGTGAAATTTTGAAATTTTCTTTACTTAAAATATTATATCGGTCGTTTTCATAGACAGGTGTCCCATAAAAATAACTTTTGAGAATAAGTTTATAAGGATAGAAATAAATTCAACCAATAATAATTAATATGAACAATTGGGTCCTTATCACTCAATTTTAACCTAGGTTAACCTGATTTAAGCTTTTTCATGGTGATAAATTTTTACTATTTTTAATATTTATTATGGGAAAAAATTATGTTGAACATATTAGATAATAGTAATTATTCTAATTAAAAATATAAATACATTTTACCAAATTCATTATCTATAAGTGGATGAAATTTATATTTTAATTATCCTATAAAGAAAAATGAAAAATAGTTTCCTGAAAAATAATGCATTTTTAAGTCTAAAGGTATTTTTATACCAAGTTCAAGTAAAATATTGATTCCTATGTAATTAATTATATAATTAATAAAGGATACTAGTATTAATTAAGGATAAAATTCAAAACTTTATGGATATTTTTCAATGAAAATAAATATCCATTTTTAAAAAAATCATTTTTTTCACTATTCGCAGGAAAACAATTCTTAGAAAAATCCCAAAATTTCACACTAATCTAATTTTGACATGATTATTTCAAAGAAAATTAGGAAAATTGAATTTATAAAATTTATATTTAGTCACATTATTGAATTAATCTATAGGTATTTTAATATTATTCTTCTAGAGATAAAATATTACTATAAATGAAACTTGGGTGTTACACCCACTAACATCATAGGAAATGTATACTTTTAACAATATCATTCTTACATACATAAACCCATTGAGGTTTATAAAAAGAATCATTTCTTATTAGTCATAAAATTTAACAAATAGATTTTTAGAAATCATATCTAATATAGTATTATGTATTTTTGTATCATTATTAATATAAGATGATTTTGTTCTCTAAAATATGAACTTGGAAGTTTTTGGAAAAATTTCCCACATATTTTAATAAATATCATGACCATACTCCTTTATCATAAATGAAACCCTTTTTTGATTATAATCTATTCAAACATTTTATATAATTTGATGAATCATCAACCTTGTGTATCAAAAAAATATCTTATTTATTTATAAAACAATAATTTTTTAAAAAAAATCTTATTATATAAGAGAGATAAAATTATGTCTAAAATATATACCATTTATTTCAAATTCATTCAGTATTTGAAGTATGCCATCACTTCCAATTCTTTAATGAAGCAGTAACTTTCTCTATCACTTGAATGAATCATTTAATATCTTTTTACATAAAATATCCATCAATTTTTACCACTTATAAATATTCATAAAAAAATTAATGTATAGTTCATTATGCTAAAAATCCATTTAGAGGTGGTTTTTTCGCAATTTAGTGGTGATTTTTTCGGTGTCTAACATTAGTTTTAACCACTTCTCAATGATTTTAAAATTATTTTCTGAAACCACCATGTGATGAAATTTTAAATATATGATTTTAAAATATAAAATTTCAATTTTAGAATTGGTTTTCAATAAAAAGCTAAAAATATTTACAAACAAATCATTTAGATGAAATTTTGAAAACAAACACTAAATGCTTTTTTGTCGTGGTTGGTATCATATGACCTTAAAACAAAAAAAATGATTTATAACACATTAATAACTAATTTGGACTCTCAAAAGAGTTTATTAAACCTTGTCAATTATTCTATATAGTTTCTTCTCTGGTGCCCATCTTTCCCACGGTTAGAACACTACACTTATTTAGAGATTCTTTTATTAGTTTTGAAGTTTTTTTAGACTCTCCATGAAATATCTTGTTATAATTATATCTAGAACATATATAGGTTTGATTTTGTTCCATCGTCATATAACTTGTATTTTTAACTCCTATTTTGCTTCTGAGAATTCGGCAATAAATTGAGGAGATCAGTTAAACTTTTTTTGAACTCATTCATTCCTAATAAACTATCAAATAATTTTTATAAGTAACTAGATAATTAATAATGTTTTTTTATCAAGATATATAAATAACCCATGTATCTCTAATTCATTTAAAACCCTAATTATATTGAGATCATGAGCTGAGACATAAGAACCCTCAACCATCTTACACCAAAAGAGTGCTTTTCAAACTTCATATCTCCCATGTCAAGAATATTCATAATAGATCCTATTTTGTTTCTATATCATCCCAATATAAACTATATTATCATGTTTATTTTTCACCATGGTACTAATCAAATTAATTTCAATAAATAAATGTTAATATAATCATTACTATGTTTACTATAAATAAAATTTTCTTCTTGATTAGCTTCATCAATGAGATGCTTCTCAAGAAATTTTTTCTTTAAGACATAGATATTTTTGTCTAGGTTAAGAAAATATATTAAGTTTATATATTTGAATAATAAAATGATTCAATAAATCTTTTCATTCACTAATATTTATCTCAAATTTATCTATAATGATAATGATTATTCCATTATATCTTCAAAAAACATATAACAAATTAGTTTCATGTTTTACTATCATTTAATAAGGAATTTTATTAAATATTATCCCACTATAATGATGAAAATTTTTAATCAAAATCATAGCTATTAGTTTTCCAAGATATATATTTCACTATGTAATGAGTCTAATTTAGTGTTTCTTTCATTACATATCCATTTAGGGAGGCCATCAGGGAAATCATATCATATAATAATCTTAGAAGGTGTAATGGAAAAATTATGGCACAATATATCATATTGATAATCTCAACACAATTTATCTGGTATCCTAATTGATGTTTTGCTAGTTTTTTTAACTGAATTAAAATAAAAAAAATGGGCACTTAAACCTTTTATAATCATATGTTACTTTCTTGAATTATACAGCTTTATCATGAACTTACCCAGTAGGAAAATCATGGTAAGGAGAAATGTTTTCTTTAGTATGAATCTAACACATACTATTTCATAAAGAATTTATTACCTCACAATATTAACTCCCAAATTCCATTTACATTTATTCATGATTCTACTGATTTTTTTAGTATTATTCCTCTACTAAATCAATATCTTCAACCATATTTATGTGTAATAATTTATACAACTCAAAGATGAATTTTTTAACCTAAAATAAAATTCAAGTGATATTCACAAATGTCTAAAAGAAATTATTCATAAGTTACTTGAAATAGATTCATGTAAGGGCTTAAAATTATATGGAATCTCTAATCCTTATAACAGTTAGTTTGGAGTGATATGTATCCAACCCACACTTTTTTAGACACATCCTATACTCCTCAAAAAGTGAGTAGCCTGACCAAAATTCCCTCAACTAATGGTTACTTACATAAAATATACCTCAATTCCATTATAATTATAACACCTAATATGTATAAATAGTAATTAACCTTCAAAAATAGATATCATAACCCAATACGTGCCAAAGTTAATTTTTATGAAAAACTAAATCAATTATCATACCAAGTATATACATCTTAAAATACATGTATAATTTTTTATGGAATTAGTTTAAACACTTTTAAACTAAATAATGAAATAATTCGTAGAATAAAATTTATATTAATGAATAATAAAGCTGGGAGTAAATTACATAAATGAACAATTCAAATATTTAGACATGAGATAAACATTTACAAATGATTCATAAATAAATTATAAACACTTTATAATTTATTCATGGATAAACATGAGAAAATCACTTTTATCCAAATTGAAATTTTTATATTTTCAATTACAAAGTTTTAATATTAAATCTTTCATATTTTATAATATAAAATAATTTATGAGAACTTTTATTATTGAATAATAAAAAATTTCAATTTTTTGTAAGTAATTTACATAAATTAAGTATCACATATTGTATTTTGTTTAAAACTTTGATCAAATCATACAATACTCATTTTAGAGTATTTTAAATAATTTTTAATTATGTTATTCAATATAAACAATTTATATTATAATTTATGACCAATACATAAATTAAAAAAAAATTACATTTATAGTTTTTATTATTTTAATTTATAAATATTTTATAAATTATTCACCATGTAAATCCACCTTAATCCTAGATCATTTATACTAAAAATATTTAGTTTAGTTTAAATTTTCCCTTATATTCAGTATGATCATGGATGTCCCACAACGATTAAGGATTATGATAATTTTAATAAAAAAATCCATATTGTTCTACATAAAATGGATTGCGATCATGAAAAATTGTATGTAATTTTGATATAGCCTATGTCATGGTAGACTTGGATAAGTCTTGTTAATATTATAGAATCATATTCAATATGAACCAAGAAAATGGTTGTTCTGAATAAGCCATTTTATGTTTATGCCAAGACATTTTAGTCATACCATTTCAAATAGCCAAGCCATTTTGAAGAGATAATTTCATCAACCTAATATAATAATTTTCTATCCCATATCCTTACAATAGACCATGGTATAATCCCAAACATTTTGGTTATCATTTTATTTCTTCTATCTCATTGTAAACATTAGCATAGTCTATAGTATTTTGGAAATTGTGTATTGGATTTGGTTCCCTTTTTCCAACTACTTTTGATTTCCAAATATTCAGAGTATTGAATATTAATAAATATCTTATCAGGAAATGATTAGTATTATACATAACATTAATGTGATAATATCCTTAGAGTATTTGTCACATTGAAATTTCATAGTAGTTACCCGCTGTGATGAAAACCTTGAATTGTTATATTGATATTCTTAAATACATACTATATTTTGGATGAAATCATCTAACTATACATAGATGATACATTATATCAAGGTTAGTAGGCTCATTATACATTGATACTTCTTTATGTAAAGTTCTCCCATAGTAATCTCTAAGAGAGGAGGTTATGAAAATATATCCTCTCATAAAAATATTTTATGTTTTATTTTTTCAGTGTAAATTACTATATTAAAACATGTGTATTGGTCATTATAATTGATATTATAATTAATTAACTTCATGGTTCATGTACTTTTATGTATTAACAAACACTATGAAAATATATGATGGAGATGAGTTAAGATATGTTTGGGGTGTGTCATAAGTGATATTAAATTAATGGATAAGTTAATAAAGGTGTTTTCCCTTATGAGTTATTAGAATTGGATTTCTTTTAATCTTTGATTGAAATTTCACTATTTGATAAATCTATTTTTGTGGTGTATATGTTGAAATATTCATTTCGAGAAATCAAATATATATATATATCAATCAAATAGATTGATGACATGGAACACGAAACCTCCTTGAGTTTCTATAGTTTGATGTTTTCATTATAACATTTACTTCTTACTATATGGGTGAATTTATGTGTTTCTAAATGCCAATATTGTAATTTAGGAAAGTTAAGCATAATTCCACTATGAAATAATCCTATAAGTTCACACACTCAATGTATCCAGATCCTTACTTAAATACTATTTGAATTTAACAGTTTGAAAAAATATTATTCATGACTTGTGTTTTAATAGCTATTCAAATATGGATGATCGCATTGTCGGTTATTTTAATGGATATATATGTGGATTGAATATTAAAAAAATATTTATTCACTTGGTAATTATTAATTATGTAAATATATTTTATTTTTTCTCGTGTTTATTTGAAAGGTAAAATATAATTATTTATTTTTTTATGTGGATATTAAATAAATATTTATTAAAGACTTTAAAGAATATAATAACTATTTATTTATTGAATGAATAATGAAGTGAAATTTGTAAATTTAAATAAGTACTAATTATTCGAGGATCAAAAAATACTGAAGAGGAAATACATATTGAGTTATGGGTCTTTTAGGATTCATATATTAAATATCATTTAAATAAATATAAATTTATATACTTATCAAATGATATTTATTTATCTATGAGTGTTGTTCATGTTAAAGAAATATTAATATTATTATTATTAGTTGGTTTGGGGTTCTCTATATATTTAGAGAATGTATAAGGGCCTACATTCAATTACCAAATCTCTATATGAGCTATTTAAACAAGTTTGTATCATTTCTAAGGTTAGATGATGGTTGTGCACAACATTCTACATAGATAATTATCATAACCTTAGTGAGTGATTCTTTATAACTCTATCAAGATCCTTATAAGGCCCCAGCCTTAAACCTTACATAATCTTGAGTTATTACAAGATTACACATTGAGGATCTTTTCAGGTTTAGAGTTTTAGAGAATTAGATCATAAAACATGCATTACATTCCACATTTAAACAAAGTGGTCACATAAAATATAGTATTCATTTTTCCCATCAACAGAAACATATTTAAAATAAAACATGGATTCTTTCTTGACACTTACTTGGCACTATCATCATATCATGTACCTTTCCCTTGACCTGTGAAAAACACATTTCAAAAACATGGGATGAGCATAAAAAGCTCAGTAAGGGATATAACAATATGGAAAGGAAACATGATTACATGTATACATAAGAATCAATGAAATCATACTTTACCCATAAAAAATCAGAACTTTAACATACCTCATCAAATCATGAATAAATCATATAAATCATAAGACATAAAGGTAACTTGATGCATTCATAACTTTCTTACGTCGGGAGTAACCCTCTTGGTTACGTTTGGAATACCCATCACAGTATATTCCCTAAATCTATTCGTAGAAACCTTAACGTTTAACTCCTTTGCGTTACCCAATGCATTGGAGAGCTATATGGGCTCACCCGCCCTTATTTTATCACGGAACCACCCGTCTTCGTAAACAATGTCCAAGAACCAAAACATAATTTTATCACATAAAACATGCATAAAGGAAACATAAACTTTCCACATTTCAATCACAAGATATCAATACAACACATTTATATAATAAAAACATTTTTAGAACCATTTTCAATACCAAAATAAATGAAAATTAAAACATGGTATTTATTTTTCATTTTCAAAAAAAGTTATGACTTGTATAGGAAGACGAAACTCAAATAATGGTCACGGGGGCGGATAATTCATTGTCGCCGTATACATACGACAAAAACATTCCCTTTTGTTGTTTAGTAAAACGCTTCATATAAAAATATTCCTTTTGAATAAATGTAAAAGTCAAAGGGGTTTATACACCGTATAAAAGAAAGTTGTGTATAAAACAAAATATGCCTCAATGAAAGGAGATTGAGACGAAGTCCCATACCAAGATCATTTTGTAAATAAATAGATCAATTATGTGTATTCACTATAAGTAAACATAAATAAAGTATAAATAAAATATAGGATATAAAAATTCATTTCTCACATAATCATATCATGAAATAAACAAGAAGTATAAGATCAACCCAAAGAAAGGAATTCGGGTTAAGAAGTTCCCTTACCTCGGGTCCGACTTGACTTGATCATTCTTTAACATCCTGAATAATAAACTTGAGTTAATTTATACTTTCTTAATAACCTTTTTCAAGTTAATTATTCCTTTTATATCACTTATTACAATGTTATGAACGCTATGTAATTATTTAAGTTAATAATGGTCGTTTTGTCGATCATTGCTACTTGAGTCAAAAATAAACTCTTTATAATTAAAAGTTTTTCATGGGGTAAAATATCCATTATATCCAGAATTATATTCATTATTTAGATATCATATATATCATATATATCCATTTTTTTCATGCATTTATAATATTACATAACATTTTGAGGTAAGAAATGAAATGCACCGTTCATGGAGACGGTAAGCCGTACGTACGCATGAACGCTACTTCCATTTCTATTTCATATTTAATGGAATTAAAAAATAATGATACATAATAGTATTATAATTCAATTATTATATAATATATAATATCATTAAATTTATCCTTTATACGTACCACATATGGTATTAATGAATCAAATCACTTTGAGGGGGCGGTAGTCCGCACTTCCTAAAATGAAGATATCGCGTTTGCCCATAATGGAAACCATAAAGGTATAACAAAAATGAAAAATACATAAGCTTAATTAAAACATAAACATATTATATATCATATATAAATATAGTTTCATATTAATGGACACCTTTTATGGTGTTAGAAGAATATTGAACAATCATCGTTTCGTGAGGCAGAAATTCACCATCCACGGAAACAGTATGGTCTTTAACCATTAGATGATGGTGTGTGTTTGTTTAGCTAGAATCCTTATTATATCAACATCCTAGTATATTTAAGATACTGTTTTGGTTACCAAATAAATGAATAAAAAGAGTTTAGGGGGTTGGAGAAGCAAAATAAAACAAAAGAATATTAGAGAATACTTTACCTTTAAATCGGGTAACTCTTCTTGGTTTGAACCAAAATGGTTTCTTGAAGAGCTTTCTGCCTAAGGTAAGGCTTATAGGATGAAGAGAGGGATGTGGAGAAACAAAATGATCAGATATTGGCCGATCCGAATGCTTTAGTGTTGTGGGTAAGGAGGTAGAGGTGGGGGCCTTTTGTAAGAGGAGAGGAGGGGCACTCTTGGAAAGGTATAAAATGTTACTTTATTTTCAATTCAGTTTCGGATTTTAAAGGTCCCACATTGATGTATTTCGAGGATAAGGTGATAAGAGTTCTAAATACACCCATACAAAAGGTTTTTGACATGTTTAGATCTTAGATTTTACATTATCTTTTCATTTTATTTAAATCGTTAAATAATCAGGTAATCGCTGCATCATCATGATGTCATAAATAATTTAATTTATTTAATGTCTAAAATTTATAAAAAAAATACTATGATTTATGAAATCTTTTTGAATGTACAGTGACTATTTATAGTCAAAAATATGACTTGTATAACCCCGTGTAAAAATTGTTTTTGTAAAATAATACATGTTTGTGTCATTTTTTACTTTTACTTTAAATAAAAGGCATTAATGTCATTATATTACCCAAGTGGCTCCATGGGGTCCCAAAAATCGACCCATGGGTTTTCTTGGTCGGTCATGACTCATCAAATAGGGTTTGGACAAGTGTAAAGATATTTTCATTTTATTATAATATCACTTTTGTCTTAAATCACACTAATTAACTTTAATTGCGATTAATAAAACTTAAAAGTTACTTTTCATAAAAAATTATTTTCAACCCATTGAACCAAATTTTACATAATAATGAAAATAATTTACATTGGATTTTTTAAATTCAAGTCACAGAAGTGGTAAATTTCCATTTAAATGAAAAATCAGTTTTTATAACTACTACTTTGTGGTTTCACTGTTCATCAAAAATTAAGGTTTTTTAGAAAAATACCAAAAATTCACCCTAAGATATATTTGATATTCCGAATTCAAAAATGATGTCTATTTTACCAAATTCATAACATAGAAGTTGCATTAATTAATTTTATAATTAAATCCCACTGTCAAATCAAATAGCATGTTTTTAAGAAACAATATCTATCAAAAGATTGACACTCGTTTATGTCCAATCTAAAAGTGATATTAATTCCAATGACCACCATTGGATTAAATGGTAAAAATATATTCTAATTTCACTTTAAAACCAATTAAAAAGATAATATAAATATATAAATAAATTAGATTAAAAATAGGTTTTGAATTAAAATACAACACTTTTCACTATTCATTAAAAATTGAACATTATCAGAAAAATACTAGAAATTTATCCAAAGTAAATTTCAATGTCCCAATAATAAATAATAAGTTTATTTTGAAAAATATATCTTATAAAATTATCAAAACGTAGATTTAAAAATGGTTCGCCATCAAAAGGCAGTAAAACAATCTTTTAAAAATATTAGAGTATTACATGCTTAAGATTGGATTTATTCTCATTTTAAGCCTCTAAAACACTATCTAATTCATAAATAGACATAGATAAGAATATCTATTTTTCATTACTTACTTGGGATGTTACATCCTTCCCCCTTTAGAAAATTGTGACCCCGCAATTTATTTACATATCGAATAAGTGGGGGTATTTATCCCTCATTGAATTTTCAGATTCCCATCTTGCCTCTTCACTCATGTGGTTCTTCCAAAAAACCTTTACTTGATGAATCACCTTATTCCGCAACACTTGCTCCCTGTGATCAAGAATCTGAACCGGTTGTTCCTCATAAGATAGATTCTCTTCCAACTGAACTACCTCTGGACTCAAAACATGGAATGGATCTGGCATGTACTTCCTTAACATTGGAACATGAAAAACATTGTATACCTGAGATAAACTCGGAGGTAAAGCCACTCGGTATGCAACTGATCCAACTCCCTCTGGAATTTCATATGGTCCAATAAACCATGGACTCAACTTTCCTTTCTTACCAAATCGCATCACACTTTTCCATGGTGAGACTTTGAGGAAGACATGATCACCTACCTCAAAAGAGAGATCTTTCCTCCTGTTGTCTGCATAACTCTTCTACCTGCTCTGAGCTGTTCTCATGTGTCTCTGTATCAGCTGAACTTTTTCTGCCAACTCTTCTACCAATTATGGTCCCATCAACTTCCTTTCACCTACTTCATCCCAAAAAGCTGGAGTTCGACACCGCTTCTCATATAATGCCTCAAATGGTGTCATCTGTATACTGGAATGAAAACTATTATTATAAGAAAACTAAACCAAATAAAGATGATTGTCCCAACTTCCCTGATAATCCATCGAACAAGCACGTAGCATATCCTCCAAAGTCTAAATATTTCTTTCTGACTGCCCATCTGATTGAAGATGAAAATAAGTACTAAAATTTAATTCAGTACGCAACGACTTTTGAAGGCCTTTCCAAAAGTTAGAAGTGAACATGGGATCATAGTCATATACAATGGAGAGATGAACTCCATGTAACCTAACTATCTCTTTAAGATACAAATGGGAAAGTTGATCTCGGGAAAAAATATCTCGTATAGCAAGGAAGTGAGCAGATTTAGTTAAGCGATCAACAATAACCCAGATTGCATTATTACCTCGAGGTGTCTTCGGAAATCCCACAACGAAGTCCATAGATATATTCTCCTATTTCCACTCTGGCACTGGTAAAGGCTAAAGCATCCCTTTCGGTAACTTCTTCTCTAATTTAACCTGTTGACAAGTCAAACACTTCACAGTAAAATCAGCAATATCTCTTTTCATTTTGTCTCACCAGTAATACTCCTGAAGATCTCTATATATCTTAGTATTTCTTGGATGAACTGAAAACAGAGAACTATGAGATTCACATAACAACTATCTCTTCAACTGTGAATCACAAGTCACACACAATATCTTCCCAAATATCAAAACACAATCATTATCAATGTTGAATTCAGGCAACTTACCCTTCTAAACCGGCTCTACCTTTTTCTGAAACTCACTGTCTTGCTTATGTGCTTCCTTAATTCTATCTGATAGAGAAGATTTCACTGATACTTGAAACAAAACAGAAGTACATCCTACACCAACAACTTCTATGCCAAAGTTCATCAAATCATTAACCAAAGGATCATGTTCTAAACAAAACATTGTTAATGAAGCCTTAATTTTTCGACTCAAAGCATCATCCACTTTATTTGCTTTTCCCAGATGGTAATGAATTGTAAAATCATAATTCTTGATTAATTCAAGACATCTCCTCTGTCTCATGTTCAATTATTTCTTAGTGAATATATACTTTAAACTTTTGTGATCAGTATATATTTCACACTTTACTCCATACAAATGATGCCTCCAAATTTTTAGAGCAAAAACAACAACAGCTAATTACAAGTCATGTGTAGGGTAATTTACCTCATGAGTTTTCAACTGACGTGAAGCATATACAATTACCTGATCATTCTGCATAAGGACACAACCATGTCCCTTCAACGAATCATCAGTGTATATAACAAACTCACCATTCCTGGAAGGAAGTGCCAAAACTGGAGCATTCACCAATCTTTTTTTTCAGTTCCTGAAAACAATCATCACATTCTTTTGTCCAGATGAACTTAACACCCTTCCGAGTTAGCTTAGTCATTGGACTAGATAACCGTGAAAATATTTCAACAAACCTTTGGTAGTAACCTTCCAAACCAAGAAAACTACAAATCTCAGTTACATTTGTTGGTCTTGGCCATTCTTCAACAACCTTTGTTTTTGCAGGATCAACAGTTATCCCATCTTTAGAAACAATGTGACCAAGGAAAGAAATTGGTTGCAACCAAAACTCACACTTTCTGAATTTTCCATATAGTTTCTTTTCTTTTAAGGTTTGCAAGATAACCCTTAAATGACTTTCATCGTCCTCTTCACTTTTAGAAAACACCAAAATATCATCAATAAAAATAACCAAAATTTTTCACTTGAGTCAACTGAGCCATCACTGCAACAAACTGTTTAGTTCTGATTCTGACCATCTCAGGATACTGATTTGAAAGGTCATTTCCCTCTATATGCCTTCCCAGAAAATTTGTTCTGTTTCCTCTATGAAAAACCATTCTTAACACAGAAATATCTTAGGAGAAGAAACATGGTAATCTTCAAATGCAATATTATTTCAAGCATAACATAAATTAATTTATAATTTAACAATTTTCTAACTTTTAAAGTTGTCTAAACTGAACTCTGATACCAAATGTAAGGTCCCGGACTTAAACCTTACTTAATATTGAGTTATTACAAGATTAAACATTGAGTATCTTTTCAGGTTTAGAGTTTTAGAAAATTAGATCATAAAACATGCATTACATTACACATTTAAACAAAGTGGTTACATAAAAGATATTATTCATTTTTCCCATCAACGGAAACATATTTAAAATAAAACATGGATTCTTTCTTGACACTTCTTTGACACTATAATCATATCATGTACCTTTCCCTTGACCTGTGAAAAACATTTCAAAAACTTGGGATGAGCATAAAAAGCTCAGAAAGTGATATAAAAATATGGAAAGGAAACATGAGTACATGTATACATAAGAATCAATGAAAACATACTTTACCCATAAAACATAAGCACTTTGACATACCTCATCAAATCATGAATAAATCATAGAAATCATAAGACATAAAGGTAACTTGAGGCATTCGTAACTTTCTTACGTAGGGAGTAACACTCTTGGTTACGTTTGGAATACCCATCGCAGTATATTCCCTAAATCCCTTCGGAGAAACCTTAACGTTTAACTCCTTCACATTACCCAATGCATTGGAGAGCTATATCGGGCTCACCCGCCCTTATTTTATCACAGAACCACCCGTCTTCGTAAACAATTCCCAAGAACCATAACATAATCGTATCATATAAAACATGCATAAAGGTATTTATTTTTCATTTTAAAAAAAATAAATGAAAACCATTTTCAATACCAAAATAAATGAAAATTAAAACATGGTATTTATTTTTCATTTTAAAAAAATGTTATGGCTTGTATAGGAAGTCGAAACTCAAATAATGGTCACAGCGGTGGAGAAGTCATTGTCGCCGCATACATACGACAAAAACATTCCGTTTTGTCATTTAGTAAAACACTTTGTATAAAAAGATTCCTCTTGAATAAACATAAAATTTAAAGGGTTTTAAACACCGTAAAAAGAAAGTTATGTATAAAACAAAATATGCCTCAATGAAAGGAGATTGAGACGAAGTCCCATACCAAGATCATTTTTTAAATAAAATAGATCATTTATGTGTATTCACTATAAGTACACATAAAGAAAGTATAAATAAAATATAGGATATAAAAATTCATTTCTCACATAATCATATCATGAAATAAAAAATAAGTATAAGATCAACCCAAAGAAAGGAATTTGGGTTAAGAAGTTCCCTTACCTCGGGTCCGACTTGACTCGATCGTTCTTTAACGTCCTGAATAATAAACTTGAGTTAATTTATACTTGCTTAAGAACCTTTTTCAAGTTCATTATTCCTTTTATATCACTTATTACCATGTTATGAACGCTATGTAATTATTTAAGTTAATAATGCTCGTTTTTTCAATCATTGTTATTTGAGTGAAAAATAAACTCTTTATAATTACAAGTTGTTCATGGGGTAAAATATCCATTATATCCAGAATTATATTCCTTATTTATATATCATATATATCATATATATCCATTATATAAATTCATTTATAATATTACATAACATTTAGAGGTAAGAAATGAAATGCACCGTTCATGGAAACGGTAAGCCGTATGTACGCATGAACGCTACTTCCATTTATATTTCATATTTAATGGAATTAAAACATAATGATACATAATAGTATTATAATTCCCGTATGGTATCATATATAATATCGTTAAATCTATCCTTTATACGTACCACATATGGTATTAACGAATCAAATCACTTTGAGGGGGTGGTAGTCCGCACTTCCTAAAATGAAGATATTGTGTTTACCCATAATGGAAACCATAAAGGTATGCAAAAAATGAAAAATATAGAAGCTTAAGGAAAACTTAAACATATTATATATCATACATAAATATAGTTTCATATTAATGGCCACCTGTTAAGGTGTTAGAAGAATACTGAACAATCATCGTTTCGTGAGGCAGAAATTTGCCATCCACGGAAACAGTATGCTCTTTAACCATTAGATGAAGGTGTGTGTAAGTGTAGCTTGAATAATTATTATAACAAAATCCTAGTATATTTAAGATACTGGTTTTGTTACAAAATAAATGAATAAAAAGAGTTTAGGGGGTTGGAGAAGAAAAATAAAACAAAAGAACATTAGAGAAGACTTTACCTTTAAATTGGGTAACTCTTCTTGGTTTGAACCAAAATGGTTTCTTGAAGAGATTTCTACCTAAGGTAAGGCTTCTAGGATGAAGATATGGATTTGGAGAGACAAAATGATCAGATCTTTTCCGAGCCAAAGGCTTTAGAGGTGTGGGTAATGAGGTAGAGTTGGGGGCCTTTTATAAGAGGAGAGGAGGGACACTCTTGGAAAGGTATAAAATGTTACTTTATTTGCAAATGAGTTTCGGATTTTAAAGGTCCCAAATTGATTTATTTCAAGTATAAGGTGATAAGAGTTCTAAATCCACCCATCCAATAGGTTTTTGACATGTGTAGGTCTTAGATTTTACATTATCTTTTCATTTTATTTAAATCGTTAAATAATGAGGTAATTGTTGCATCATCATGATGTCCTAAATAATTTAATTTATTGAATGTCTAAAAATTATACAAAAATACTATGATTTAGGAAATATTTTTAGCTTTCCAATGACTATTTATATTCAAAAATATAACTTGTATAACCCCATGTAAATTTTTTTAGTAAAACAATACATGTTTGTGTCATTTTTACTTTTACTTTAAATAAAAGGAATTAATGTAATTATCTTACCCAAGTGGCTCCATGGGGTTCCAAAAATAGACCCATGGGTTGTTTTGGTCGGCCATGACTCATCCAATAGGGTTGGGAAAAGTGTCCAGATATTTTCATTTTATTATAATATCATTTTTACCTTAAATCACACTAATAACCATGAATCGCGATTAATAAAACTTAAAAGTTACTTTTCATCAAAAATTATTTTCATCCCATTGAACCAAATTTTACTTAATAATTAAAATAATTTATACTTGATTTTTTAAATTCAAATCACAGAAGTGGTAAAGTTCCATTTAAAAGAAAAATCAGTTTTTGTAACTACCACTTTGTGGTTTCACTATTCATCAAAAACTAAGGTTTTTCAGAAAAATACCAAACAATTCACCCTAAGCTATATTTGATATTCTGAAATCAAAAATGATGTCTATTTTACCAAATTCATAACATAGAAGTTGAATTAATTAATTTTATAATTAAATCCCGCTGTCAAATCAAATAACGTGTTTTTAAGAAACAATATCTATCAAACGATTGACACTGGTTTATGCCCAATCTCAAAGTGATATTAATTCCAATGACCACCATTAGATTAAATGGTAAAAATATATTCTAATTTCACTTTAAAACCAATTAAAAATATAATCTATCAATATAAATAAATTATATTAAAAAGAGGTTTTGAATTAAAATACAACACTTTTCACTATTCATTAAAAAATTAACATTATCAGAAAAATACCATAAATTTATCCAAAGTAAATTTCAATGTCCCAATCATAAAGAATAAGTTTATTTTGAAAAATATAGCTTATAAATTTGTCAAAAGTTAGATTTAAAAATGGTTCCCCATCAAAAGGCGGTAAAACAATCTTTTAAAAATATTAGAGTATCCCATGCTTAAGATTGGATTTATTCTCATTTTAAGCCTCTAAAACACTATCTAATTCATAAATAGACATAGATAAGAATATATATTATTCATTAATTACATGGGATGTTAAAATCCTAGTGTAAAGACAATACTCCACCTTATCAAGGATCTAGAGAAAAAGATAAATAATTCTTCCACTCAATTCATACTTGTTGTGAGAAAAGGAAAAAAACTCAAGCATTGGAATCATCCATGCTAGAAACTGGAGATCTCTATGGTGATGTTTTGAGGTTGAAGGAGAACATGAGGACAACTGTTATGAGTTTTATACCCTTGAATCCTTCTTTGAAATGTTGGGGTCACATAAAGAGGTTAACCGATTCAATAATGAGGAAATAACTACAAGAAATGTAATTATTTATCAATATAAATTAATTATAAATTACATGTGATGACCGTATCTTCATGGAGTATTGGAATTTTATTCATCTTGTTCTAAGGAATAATACAAATTAGTTGATGAAAAAATATTTTTTGGAATGGGCCGACATCTTTTGCTACACTCATAAACCTTCATGTTTTATCAGAGCAGTCACATATTAATTTATAACTATTTGTTAATAATTTAATGATTTATTCATATAATTCTACTTTTAATTATAAGTAAATTAATTTATTAATCTAAAGTTTATATTTCATGTTCTTTCACCATATTATGATCAATAAAATATGATAAATATATGAAAAATGATCTGATATACCATCCGGAGGTGTTAAAGATTCGGTTTAAAGGACACACTTACACGACATGTAATAGAAAAGTATGTGATGTGTGGTCCATTCAACCATTCCAAGATTCACTACAAGAAATATGGAATGTCTTGTGGGTAACATTACATGGGGTTTTTTAATTACAATAAACATTGTTTCTTCAAGAAAAGAACACTATTTGATGGGGTACATATCGTGTAGTTGGTCGACACGTCCAGTAACCCCACACGGTTTTCCAATAAAATGCACAGAAACTATGTGGTCAAATACTCATCATATATTAATTAGATAACAAGTATGGGTATTTGAACCAAAAAAATGTTATATGTAATTACATGATGTGTATCTACCATACACTCCATGAAACGCATTTTATCCCAATGGAATACACCCAGATTTTCTATGCATGTAGTGTGGGATTGGTCAAAATGGATTACACACTATGTAACCAATGTACATGATGTGTAATCCATTCCATCTCAGTCCAAGCATAAATATTTATTAATATTTCATGTGAATAATTACACATAGAAATAATATTAATCATCATACTAAATGACACTACACAGTGGTGTGTATGTCGTGTGACATATTCTGATAATTAATGTTAAAATTAACAATTTTAAATGTCATCTATTTTCACACAATTTGTCTGTCAGTAGTACACATCATTTGAGTAAAGAAGAGTGGAATTGACCATGTTACCTTCTGTACTTATCATGTAACTGACCAGAAGGGTACAAGTTATGTCAGTTTTCAGTACATTACATTTACTTATTTAATATTAAATAAACTTCATCTATTTAATTTGATTGAAATTATTGTTGGCCATTTTTAATATTTTTTAGATGTAAAATTAAGATAAATAAATAAATTATTTAAAAATATAAATAAATTATTTAATTAAATTACCTTTATAAAGAACAAATAGTAGTGAATGTAAGATGTTTTAATAATAAATATATACATGTTTCATGTGTGGATGATCCTAGGATAACTAATCAATGTATGTGTTGGGTTTTTATTTAATTTAAAATTTATTATATGGGTTTATTCTGAAATAAAAGTTTTATTAAATTATATATAATGGTCTTTGTGTCATTCAACACACCTTTATTATGTAATGGTTCATATTTCCTTGGTTTCTTCTATATAACCCAAGACCCCTAGTTCCCCACACCTATTTTTGAGTAAATACATGTAAAGGATAATGCTACAAGGAGAGTAGGTGAATCAGAACCCGACTTGAGGTTAAACCAACCAAGTAGAAACATAGGTTCATATGGGATACTGTATCTCAAACAAATATTAATTCCAAGAGTTATATCCATAAGGTCACGGGTTATTTTATCATCCTCTTAATAAACCAAGAAATATTAAAAGCTCATGATCATGCAGCAATAATTTATTTTATTTGTGTCTAGTGCGTGACAAATTTTATGGATTATATATTTCAATCACATATGTAGGTGTATTAACAAGCATGAAATATATAATTTAAATAAATTATATTTTTTATAAATTATTTTATCAATACATTTTTAATTACTTACATAAAATTCCCTTGATGTTAATAATCATGTAAAAATAATAAAATAATAAATACCTAATCATATGGATAAAATCCATCAACTAAAATATTAATTCAGTATATCCAGGTTTTACATAAGTTGAGATGTGACCATAGTTTTAAGTGCTTGATTGGCCTCCACCATGGTGCTTTCAATTATCAAGGAGTTTAAGTCTTGGTTAGACTTAACCTAGTTTTCATTAAGTTTTGACTGCCTCCATTGGAATTGTTGAAATTTATAGAATATTTTTTAGGAAATATGAGTTTAGAATTTTAGGATTACAGATTCCACTCAATATATTCATGAGTTCTGAGTTAATTCATTTGGTGAGACTAGCCTGCCAAAATTCCTCTTAATATCCTTTCAATCATTCTTCTAGGTT
Source organism: Viscum album (assembly GCA_963277665.1). Classification (NCBI taxonomy): domain Eukaryota; kingdom Viridiplantae; phylum Streptophyta; class Magnoliopsida; order Santalales; family Viscaceae; genus Viscum; species Viscum album. Next base: position 121,808,164 of record OY728138.1, on the reverse strand, counting down.
ATAATAAGGGGAATGCAGGTCATTAACACTCTAATATCCATGAGATAAGATATTATGAATACCATGGTGTGGTATGTTTAGATTTTATAAAATAGTTCAACATAAATAAAATAAAATTTATTACATAATGTATTCAGTAATCAAGATATAATACTAAAATATCCTTTTACTTAATGTAAATAATGGAATGAGAAACCATGAGTACACTAAAATTATTTATGAGAACATCCAATTTCATCATCAGAAAAATAATTCAAGATTGGTAAGGTTATATATAAATTATAATACTATCATAAAGACTTTATTATGTGTTAGATTCCATTATTCTTGATCAGTTACATCAGTAGGTGAGTAAGGGTCAAAATTATGTCTATATGAGACACAAGGAGGATACCTTTATCACCCATTTCATCACGCTATCACCTATGTATGGAGATATAAAGTTACAACAAAAGGACATGGATATTTATGCCAAGATATCTTATCTCTAATATCCTCATAAAAAGAAACAATGGATTATGATAAATGATATTATCATCGCACAATAATAGTGTAAACTAAGAGATGGGTACTTAATAAGTTATCTTTCCTTAAAACTTGTTGGGCACACTGATCATCTAGTGATCTTGGGATTCCATTTGGATATTATATTATCCATTAATCTTGTATTATCATCTTTATCACCTATATATTCTATATTCATCCAGAACTGCATGATGAATAATGTGGAGAAGCCACTAGGGAATAATTAGACTTATCTTCACTAAGAAGATAAGGAATGGCGAAAACATAGTTCCTCACCCATTATGGTGAATAAAGTGAAATAATGGGTGGAATATCCAATGGATAAAATGGTGTTTCCATATTAAATGGTTTCCTTAAAATATCCTTAGAGAAGATAAAATATTTAGAGGTTGTGCAGTGAACAAGATACAAGTTCCTTATCTTGTGATTATAAAGTTCATTGGAAGAATATCTGTAAAGGATTGAAGAAGAAGAAATCAGTTGAATCTATATTAGATATATTCATAATTGAATTTTTTTCACTTATTTGTAATTAAATACAACATATTTTATTACACATTTTTATTAAAATACATGAACAAATGAATTTCAAAAACATTACATGATGTAAGGTGAATTCACCAAGTAGCTGAGAAAGGGTGATTCCTATGTCAGCAGTGAGAAACACAAAAATTTATATTCCCAAATGGATTTATTCTTTTGAAATTATTATTCCCTATTGGGTATTACTAAAACATTTATCTCAGTATAATTTTGGACACAATGGGATATTATTTCATTTCTGGAATTATGGTTGTTATAGTTCTTCTTAACTATTTAATAGTTCAATAATACTTGAATCATTGGTAATAAATGATGAATAAAAAATATAATAATTATAAAAAGTTTTTTAAAGATAATTATTTGTCTAATAATTTTCAAGGATAAAAAAAATATTTTAGAATCTATAGAGCTAAAGTTATTAAGTGTTATCAACATTCTTACTAAATTTTGACAACAAAATCTTTATAAATTAAGGTAAGAATAAAATCTTCTAGAGTTCATTCAGTTTGGTAGTGTAATCCATTTTAAGTTGAAGATATAACTAAATTTATAAACTTTAAATGATTCTTTTAAGGGATTTTAGAAATATGAAATGGAAGTAATGAATAAAATGGGTAAATAAAAAGTATCATCCGAGAAAGTTTTTCTAAGTATATCTTAGTAAAGTCTTCATCAATCATTTAAATATAGATTAAATTTTTTACTAGAATCACATTATAGTTTCTACATCATGGATATGATGATAGTGTAAGATATATCACTGATAAGTCTTATATGTATTAGAAGTCTTCCATAATTTATATCCATAAATGTTTTAAAAATACTAGCATAACACCTATCCATATTCCAAAAAAATAGACTAATGGATATCATATAAATTACTATTTTATGGGATTTCATTATGTTCTATCCTTAGGTGTTTTATGGGAACCATTTGTTTCATATATTTTATAGCTACGAATTATTATCAAATAAAACGTAAATTTCATCTCATTTAATTATCCTATAGCTACTACGGATATTAACATCCACAAAATAAAAAATTATTAATCCTAACAATTGTATTTCATTATCTAGTGATCATCTATTTTGTTATAGTTGGATAAATCAAGGAATAATTTAATTCAAGGATTTTTAAGAACATAAATTTTCATAAGAAAACTAAACTCTTCATGTTTTAGTGGCAGGATTTATTCCAAAGACACATACTAGGAAATTTAAAACCATATATATGGTTTTATATTCACCTATACAGGTAACATATTATTAATTATGATTTTTTTTATATAGGTAACATTTTTTAATAATATTTTATAGTTTACAAGTTTATATGAATTTAAAAATGTATTCCAAATATGAAAATTCATTTCTGTATTTTGGTACTTTCTCCAATTGATGTAAAGCTTCTAGTTGGTATTCAAGAGAAATTAAACATTTGTGGTTCAATTGTGGTACTAGATTACTTGAAAAATTATTCCAATTCATCATCTCTAAATTCATTACAATTAAACATTTCATGGAAACTTTTATGATCAATTTATTAGGAATTTTATGTCAAGGGAACCTCCCTAAGAGGTAACCTTATGGAATATGTTTATAAAAAATTTCCAAAAAAGGTTAGTGATATCAAAAAAATCCAACAAGGATTGAAAGATTCAAGGATCCATTTATGGGTCAAAATAATCATAATGATCATAAAATATTCATTTTTAATGAACATGTTATTACGTGTCTACAAAATATTATTTGGAATGCTATAATTTTCTTAAATAGATATGTTTGAAAACATATGGAAAACCTATTATTAGTCTTGTAGTAAATTAATACTAAGTTTAATTTCTCCAAGAATGAATTAAAGTATCAATGTTATTCTATGTAACATGGCCTAAAAAGATAAATAAATGATCATTCTTATTCCATGTTTGGGTTCAATCATTGACGTGGTATTGAAAAATATAAGATGGAACATTTGACCCAAATTTTTACCAGTTTAAAAGGATATTCTTACCATGAGTATCCAATATATTCATAAGAGTACTTTGTAAATATAACTTACATTCCATGACATGTACGTATGTTTGATCTTACATATTATTAATCCATTAAGATAAATTTTCAAACGCATCTAAGAGAAATATAAGGCTGGAGTTTATAACTATCTGACAATACATGTGAACATAAAACAAGATAAGTTCCCAATAAGTGGATAAGTGAGAATAAAACCTAGTATGTGACACATACCTCGACTTATTTTTTATATTTTGATATATTTTTATAGTAAGGAAAAGGTAATATGCTTGATATAATTTTATTACAGCCAGTGTTTTTCATATCTATATAGATTGAGTATTTTATAGCTTCTCGTTCATCTCAATAAGTGAGTTTAGTAATGATTTATTCCATATTTTATATTTATTATTAGATAATAATATCCTATCATATTATGGTGAACATTATAAAGTGGATTTATCAAAAATTTCAGGGATAGAAATGGAAAAAAATTATATACTTGGTGATATCTTCTCATAAGGGGTTTTCTCAAAGAGTTGAGTTAACAGTAAGTAGAACAACCACATGTATCATGGTGGGATCAACAGCTATATCCATATATCACAAGAATCATTTTTATTATGTGAGGATAACCAATTTTATTGTTATAAGATGTATCAAGTGTAAGTGGGAGTATTTTGGATTTTGTACCCTAGAACCATCTTCTTTTGATTTATAGATATTCAAATATTTGAATATTAATAAATATTTTATCTTATGATGATGATTATTATAAAGATAATTAATATGATAATATTCTTAGAGTGTATTTCACATTTAAAGTTTATAATTGTTCCACTCTATAATGATAACCTTGAAGTTCTATGATGATATTATTAAATAAACATTCAATGATTAGATTACATTATTTGGCTGGACATAAATTATACAATATATCATGGGTAGGAGGCCCAAAAGGCATTGAAACTTATTATCATTAATTTCACCCTTGGTAATCTCAAAGAGATAATTATATGAGAATAGACCCTCCCATTTGAATTACATATTTTTTTATGTTTCATTGGATATTCTTATCCATGTATGTGTGTATTTCTCCTTGTAATCGTGATTATTATTAATCCATTCCATGAGTAGTGTACTTTGATGCACTAATAAAAATTGTGACAACATATTCTTATGGTAAGGTAGGGTATATCATGTGTCTCTTGAGTGAAATTATAGTAATTAATAATTTAATAATGGATTTATCACATATATTTTTTTGAAAGTATATATGTATAGACCTTTTTTTGAAAGAAACCCATCTGAAAAATCTGTGGACATAGTGTATAGGTCGACATCTTCATTTCTATAATTCGAAGAAATATATTTCAAGAATATAGGTTTATGACAGGAAGTATTAATCCTACTTGATGATATATCTAGAAAAAAGAATTATATTATACAGCGATTATTTGTATGTGGTTGTTTTTGTGACATTTACTTATTTATTTATGGTTAACTTGATGTATTGTTAGTTTCCAATCTTAGACTTTTGGAAAATTATGCCTAATTTCACTTGGAAGGTAGCCTATATGGTCACCCACTAAGTGTATCCAGAACATTAATTAAATTATATTTCAATTTAATAGTTTTAATAAATATTATTCTCATCTTTTGGTTTAAAAATTATTTAGGTATGGTTGATCACGTTGATTCAATCACCAGTTATTCAAAAAAAATATGTTAGTTGAATATTAAATAATTATTTATCCATAAGGTAATTATTAATTATGTGAATATATAATATTTATCTATCTTATGTTTATCTACATGGTAACAAATAATTTTTTTATTTGGATAGATGAATATTAAATAAATAGTTATTCCATGTTTTCATGAATATAATATTTATTAATTTATTATATGAATAATGGAGTGATATTTTTCTATTTAAATAAATATTCATTATTCTAGGTTTGATAAATACTAAAGATAAAATATTGATGGAGTTAATGGTTGGGTATAAATTATTTATTAAATATCATTTAAATAAATATTTATTTATTTATCAAATTATAAATATTTATCTGTGAGTGTTGGAAATTTCAAATAAAAATTATTATTATTATTATTATTATTATTATTATTATTATTATTTGAAGTCATATTTTGAAAAAAATAATTGAATGGATGGGGGCCTATGTGAAATTACCAAATCTCTGTCCTAGATATTTAAACCCAGTTATAACATTTCTATGGTTATACGATTGTTATGAAAAATATTCTATCAAGAAAATTATCTCAACCTAAGAGAAATATTTTCAAGAATTCTCTAAAGATCAGATAACACTTATCCTCCACCTCCATATAAGGAATCAAGAGAATAAGGGAAATAATTCTTCCACTTGAAGAAAACTTTTTATAAATAATGATGAATAAATAAAACATTTGAATTATCCATTATAGAACCTACAGATCTCTATGGTAAATTTTTTAAGCATTTGGAGAATATATGGATTGCCGCTAGAGATATTATTCCTTCAAATCCTTCATCACAATGAAGGTATGAAAATAAATGGTCAACCGATTCAATAATGAAAAATGAATTGAAACCAAGGTAATTATTTATAAATATAAATTCTGTATAGATTAAATGTTATGATATTGTGTTCTTGAACTCTGAGGTTTATATTCATCTTATTCGAAGTATTAATTAAAATAAGTTGATGAAAATATATTTTTGGGATTGGGTCTAGGTGATTCTGCCTTTCCCCTGAACCATGATTATGGTGGGTATATATTGTTTTTCATTTTTGTTCATCGATCACACCATAAGATTTAGCATAGTCTATCCCATTTTAAAGATCACGGTCGGTTTCTCCATGTTATATTAATCCAGAAAATATAATATAGATCAATCTAATACGATTCTTTTTTTTCTACAATTTTCTTGTGATTCCAAAAATGTGTGTTTTTCATCAACTTTTTTGTAGTATTGCAACATCAAGAAGTAATATTCGTATTTTATAAATTTTTTATTTCATGGTTGTTGAATTTGAAGATCTAAAATGGGAATTTTGGATTTTTATATGTTATAGTACCTAGAAAACTATGTTTCTTGTATTCGTTGATCATTCAAAATCAATTACACCATGGATAGAAACTATCTCCAATAACACTGATGGGTTTCAAAAGGATAACAGAAATCCTAAATAAAATGGAGTATAACAAAATAACATAAAAACAACTATTGTATATTTTAATATTTGTATTAAATAATAAAATGAAGAACCAAAAGGCATATCTTTTACTTCTGGATCTTATATTCAAACAAGAATTTAGTGTAGATCCCAATAAAATAACCAATGGGATCCTGTCTCTTAGGGTATCCATAGATTTTATAATTCTACCAATGATTATGAAGGATCTTGTTCTTATTTATGGTATACTAATGTAATATACCAAGATTTTAAAATAACACTATGTTTTATAGTGTATACATCACACATTACTGAGATTAAATGAACCGTGAAAAATTATTATTTAAATATCATTGTTATAACATAGCCATTAAATTGGAAGGTGTGAATAGGACTAATCACATTTTGAAATATAAATAAATTTAATACTCAATAAAAATTAATTGAATAATTATTTGGAAATAATCAGTCAATTTTTTACTAAATTCATTTTATGCTTCAAAAATATGTTTTCTTCAAAAATGATTTTCATTAATTTTTTTGAGATAAAAATATAATTAATTTCATTAAATTTTATAACTTTATTTGATAAAAATTATATCATTTTTGAATTCATCTTGACAAAATTATCTTAGGGTGAATTATTGAGAATTTTAGGAAAAGTTTTATTTTTCAGTGAATAATAAAAATTACTAATTTTTATTTTACATAATATTTTCTTTTCAAGTACTTATGAATTAAAATTATTTCATTAACTAGTTTTAAAATTTAATTAGTTCATTTTGATAAAAAAAATCAAATAAATGTTATTAGAATAAACATTATACTTGAATTTTGTATTAAAACTATATTATACTTATAAGGTCATTTTTCTGTAAAATCGATTTCGATCAAATTTTCTAGGATTAATTTTATATTAAAATATAACAATATTGTGGATTTAGTTTTATAAAATGTATTACACATTATCAATTGTCATAATTAATATTTGGTTATAATTTCAACTTAAATTTTGGTAAATATGAATTGTAACCATGATAAATTTTTGTTACAATGGTAAAAGTAAAATGGGTTAATTATGGTTAAAATTAATTTTTTAAGGTCTAAAATTCATTCAAACATGTGAATTAAATTATTTTATGAGTATAATTCTTCTATAATATTCAAATATTTGAAAATATTAACTTTTTCCTATTTATCTTTTATTTTTACCTTTATAAAACATTTATTCTTGATTTTAATATCTATAATATTTTGTGACAGGGATAAAAAAATGTATGTCCAGTTATAAAATTGTATTTTAAATATGAATTTTTTTTTTACCATGATAAATTATTTTTTATGTTTTTGTGATGAAATAATTACCTTAAACGTTTATGCAACACCGACACAGTGTTTGTGCAAGCAGTAGAAAAATAAATTAAATAATTTTAAAAACCCTAAAAGTAATATTTTTGTGAGATTTAAAGATTAACATTAATATTAAAGATAAAAATAACACATTATATTTTTTTCAAATAGTTATATTCTATTTACATTTCTGTAACGTTTATTTCAAAGTCAAATTATGTGAATAGTTCTTAAAATGACATTAATAGTATTTTATTTTCAATATATTTTATTATATTATTTAAAAATGGAAAAATATTATCAGAGAACAATTAGGATGATAAATTGTGTAATATTTAACCCATATTTCATTTATATTCCAATTTTTAGCTAAATAGTAAAATTATAACACTTTAATATTTAAAAATTCATTAACAGAGTTACTATAAAAATTGGTTAATCAAGGGGTTAAACTAAAACATATTGTAAAATATGATATCTAAACCTATATAAATTTAATTTTGTGATTATATTGAGGTCATATCATCCTTATATTTTAATAAAATATATTTTTGAACCATTTTATGTATGTTATAAACCAGTTATATTATAATATTTCAGGTATTTTCAATAATGGAATTAATGATATTTTATAAAAAACAATATTTTATTAAATGATTTCAAATTAATAAAAAAACTAATATTTAACATATTTAATGGGTTATTTTTTAAAATATCATCCATGGTCTATTTATGGGATACTTAAACTTTTATATAATCTTTCTTAACCGCAAAATAATAATAAAAACTTGATATCACTTTAAATGTCAAAATCATACGTGGGGGTTAAAACAAATAGATAAGGGTAAGAACAATATCTAAAATTTACCAAATTTAATTTTATGAGTTTATATATATCCATTATAATATTATATTTAATTTATATCAATTTTGAGCCACTTTTAAATTAAAATTAATTTATATTAATTTGATAATTTTGGAAATTCCATGAATGCCCCTTCCCTTATTTATAAAAGGTAACTAACTCTCCTCTTCTATTCCCATTTCAGAAGAAATTTTTGTCAGCCAACACCTTACCAAATCCTTTACTAAAATAACATAAAAAAGTTATATATTCTTTATTTTGGGTATAATTACAACCTTAGAGGGCTTAAGGTGTAAAGAAAAGGAGTTTTCCCGAAGAAGTGGTATAAATATTAACCAAATGTTTTAGTCTAATGTCTTCTTATACATCCTTAAAATATTATTAAAACATGATTAAATAATAACACCACTATATAAATTATATTAATATATTTTTATCTTGGTCTCATAACCTATATTCATCTCCCTTTCCATAAAATGGGAAACAAAACCATCATTCGTGTGTAGGGTGGACTACCGCCTTGTTAACTGATGAAATTTTTTTTCCATAACCACCTCTCATGGATAGTTAAAATGATAGTTGAAATGTATATATATATATATATATATATATATATATGATATTAATTACATAATTATAATATTATAAATATAATAAAACATTTTTTTCTTACCTTTACATCCATTGAAAAATGATAACGTCGTTTGTGTGTACGTGTTGATTACAACCTCCACAAAGCAATGTAATTAATTTTTCATAACCACATAACATGGATGATAAATATAATTATATTTAAAGAAGTTTATGATTTTTATTATATAATGATAATTTTTTAAGATAAAATATTTTTTTCATTATTTTCATCATTTTCAATGAAAAATGGAAACGTTATTCATGTGTACCTATGGTATATCATCTCTATGATTGTATCGTAGTTCATATTTAATAAACATCTTTCATTATTGGTTTTAAAATTATAATTTATATATAAAAAATATAATTATTTCATGATTATTATTTATGTATTATGAAATAATTGCTTATTTTACCATATTCAAACTAATGGAGTCACTTTGGATATATGAGTTGAGTCAAAATGCCAAACATGAACTTAATTGATTAATTAATTGAATATGTCATAGTAAAAAATAAAATAAAATGAATAATAAAAACTAAAATGGGTATTATGAAATTAAATAATTAACATAATTTTATTCTTCATGAAGTTAAATAACAAACACGATTATTCAGAGTCGAGGTAAGGGACGTTTTACCTTAATAATATCGCGTTAAATGTTTTTAAGATTTAATTTGTATGTTTTTTATTCCATGTGAATATTCTTAAAATTATATTATGGATGTTTTTATATGGAAATAAATTAACTATAAAGTAAAATTTATTTAATTTTTAAATTACATTCAATTGTTTTTAAAACGAACTATTTTATAGAGTATTTTGAAAAAAAATGGAATGTTTTATTTTAACATATACGGTGTCTGTGGTTTTTCCTACCACCATAACCATTATTTTATGTTTGTATTACTTTACAAGATTTCATTTTTTCTTAAAACAAAAAATATATTTCCCTTTTTGGTTATTTTATTTTTGAATTAAAAATTAAAATGAATGTTTATTTTGATATCTGAGAGTGTTTTTCATAAGGGTTTAAAAGAGTTTTTCAAGTGTTTTAAGATGATAATGGGAAATAAAAAAATTATGATATGGTAATTGATCATTATAGATGATTCTGGGTGAGCCCAATACATATTATATGAATGGTTGAGCCCAGTTAAGTTTATATTAATGGGTGATCCCGATGTATCATATACGAATGGGTGATCCCAATACAACTTATACAATGAGAGATCTTTATTTCTCTCTATAATTCCTTAGGTAATGTTCCTTGTCATCAAATACAATAATGATGAATTTAACCTAGGTGTTTTCTTCTATAGAATTAATTAGGATCCATTTGTTTCTATCATGAGTTTAACAGGGGTTATGAATATGACTCTCTAAGTTTTCTATACAGGTTTATATTTTATTACTATTGGTTTTAAAAGTTTTATATGAAAAAAATTATGTGTTTTTCATATGGATATGATTTATTTCATGTACTCAAATAATTTCATGATAAAGGTAAAACAATTTATGGGTTTTAATACATTTCACTAAACTACTGAATTTATTTCTTTTATGTCCCTTACTAAGATTTTTGTGCTCATCCCATGTTTTTAAATATTTTTTAGAGGTTTTAAGGATGTGTAAGAACAAAAAATATATCATATTTAAAGTCATTAATTTTTTTCATGAAAATAAAAAAATGATTTATGTTAATTGTTTTATATTTTAGAAAAGTGGATACTGAGCTGAAGTCTTCACATTATAATATGTGGGTTTTTATGTTATATTTATGACCTAATTCTATATTAATATAAACTTAAAAGTTAATTGGGATTTCAAGAAAGTCAATTCTAGTCTAAATACACTAGATTAAATAATGTTTACAGATGGGTCCTTATTGTTGGTATCATAACAGGGTTTATTTAACTTTGGAGAATATGATGATTTCATGAGATTTTATCTTAAGAGTTATGGATACCATTAAGGGTTTATAATTATAAGTTTCATCATAATTTAAAAGTCTTAAAAAACCTTTTAAGGTTTTATGTGATGATATTTTAAAGTGATTAATGACATTTGGGGAGAGGTTTTATTGGGTGGAGGTATATATAACACTTAAGTTTAATGTGAAGTATTATTTTATAATAATTCTATTACATTTTTTAGGATGTTCATCATATTATTAATAATTTTATAGGAATTATATTAATATGGTTTTAGTAAAAGGGTAACTTGTAGACTGGGCAACAACATGTCGCAACCAACATGGTTGTGGGGCTTAAACCCATGACTGAAGGGTCACAAGGGTGTATCACTGGCCACTAGACTATTTGATTTCTTATAGAGTATCATTTTTTTGTTTTTACTTATATTATTTGATATATTAATATTATATTTATTTTCTTGACATGTATTTTATTATATAGATAATCGTGGGATTGAAAATTGATTTAGCGATTAAGTGGTTAATTTTATTTCTATAAAAGATCACCATATGTTTTTGAATGTTATATGATTAAGGTAAAAAATATATTATTAGATATTATAGGATTTTATTTTAGGAATAAATTTTTAATTATCTTTTGGAAGTATATATGATTTTAATATGGCTTTTTGATGATTCAATTTCTTTCAGGAAATTATTAGTATAACATAGAGATTAAATGATTGGGGAATATCAATAACCCATAATTATATAAATGAAATTTCCCTTATTATGTATACTTCATATAGTATATATCACATAAAATCACTTATATAACACCAAACTAAATTATAAATGAAGAATAAATAAAATAAGAATTATTTTTAGAAGTTAAGGAACCAATACTGGTGAAATAGTAACATGACCTTACAATTTGTAATATGACCCTTATGAATAGTAAATATGAAAAATGAATAGTAACCTCACCCATGTTTTTATAAATAAAATTTAGGCATCTTATAAATGAAATTATTATAAAATTATTTTCTATTATAAGTAAGTGAATATTTTAAAAATTACTAATTAAATGTTGGTATTTCTGAGTTATAAATATTTAAATACATTTTTATAATTAATAAAATTATTTAAAAGAAATTATTTTTCATGAAATGTATTCATAAACCATTATTTTTTTGTCTTATTATTATTGAATAATTTTGTGATACCTTAATTAATATTTTAGAGTGTTATAAAAAATGTTATAAATTCAAAATTAGTATTTTTCATGTAAATGATGATTTTAAATAGAAAAACATTATATTTAGAAAATTATTTTCATAAAATGGAGTTACATTTTGAATTATACACATCAATAAATGGTTAGGGGGAATTTTTGGGATTTTTCTAAAATACTTCAATTTTAGTAAAATATTAAAACCTAATAATTTACTATCAATGTTAAATAAAAGAATTATTGAGTCATAGGTGATGTATGGATAATATGATCCCATAATCTCAGACTCTAATTCCTTATTTTAATATACTTTATGATAATTCGTAAAATATTCATAGTTTTGAGCCAAAATAATTAAAAAATGAATAAAATATTCAAAAGGCACCCCTCTCCTACACAATAAATACCACCCCTTCTCCTTACAGCTTCTAAGATTTCAGACTTATTAAGTTTATCCTCAATACTCTTCCCAATTACTTCCCCTATAGAACCTCTTTGTCTCATCAAAATAACAAAACAATTTCCCTATGGAGATTCTCAAGGAGGATAATTCCAGAGGTAAAATCCTATTCCTTTTCCTTTTAATTTTTTTTCAAGTTCTTTTCTTTTATTATTATCTCATCATTTTCCCTCATAAAAAACATTATAAATCTATTAAATTATATATACTATAATTTTTTTATTATAAGGTAACAATCCATCATTAATCCCCTTCTACTCTCCCTTTTATTCTAAAAAATGGAAATGTCATTCGAGAGGTGTTCTTTCATCGCCTTCAAGGACGATAATTTTCATTTTCCTTAACCTTCTTCAAGGATGTTCATGAAATTATTTTAATGGTTTAATAATATTCTAAAATTTATATTAAAAACCTTTCAATTTTCTATAATTTATATAATTACAAAATACTAAATGATAAAACAAAATGAGTTTGGTGTGATCAATAACTGTTGTAATAATCTAAACGATTATCACAAAATGTCTTATCCCACGATTCATCCTCATAACATATAAACTACTATATATATAACAATTTTCACTTATATATGTTTATAAATAACATATAATTCCAATTCTGGATAATTATACCCATTTTACATGAACTTCATTACTTATAAACAAGTGAAACAATCATGAAAACCGAGAAAACCACCACTCCTAAACGATGAAATTAAACTACATAACACATCTCAAAGGACATAAATGAACTTAAAAAACATATAATGAATAAAATATATGTATTTAAGATTATTATTTAACTAATTAATGGATTTAATGTGATTATACAGGATATTATGGTCATGTTCAGAGCACATTCAGGTATAAGGTAAGGGTTTTCTTCCCGAACCTCCATTCCCATTCGGGATACGCTTTCTCCATCTATACTCAAATTTAATTCTTAATTATTCTTTTATAATTATTATAAATTCTATTTAAATGTTCCAAATACATATATTCATATCAATTCATATTTCTTTTAAGGTATATACATGTTTTAAAAAGGTTCACTTCTCAATTATTCCGGATAAACAAGCCTGATTCAATGGAACTTCTTAATTTTATACCCGTTTTAAGTGCACTAAAAAATCCATTTTAAGACACCATTATTTTTATAAAATATATAATTTTATCATGATAAACTTTTATGGTTAATTTCTAGTATTATGAAAACAAACATTCCTTTCTGCTTTAAAATCTTCTTAATATTTTCCTTAAACAGCACTAAAATGTTTTATTTCAAAAGATTCCTAAAAATGTTTTTATATTATTTAACTTCAATCAGACATAATTTATGCATAAAATTTAAATTAATTTTCCGTAAATTTTAAAAAATTTACAATAGGATTTTATCATAAATACAAAATATTTTCTAAAAGAACTCCTCCTTCCAAAGTAAAAAAGGGTTTTTCTCGTCTCACTTTTACTTCTATGAGAAATATACCTTGTTTACCATTTATTCCATATGTGTAGTGTATGAAGTGACCCTTGATATATCATATCAATATTATTATTATTCTAATTATATTCTAATGGATTGTGATTTTCATGTTTCACGTGGTATGGGAAACTTTGAAATGTTTAATGATTATTTCCTCAAGAATCTTTTAATGGTCTCATTTAAAATAATCGTCATTTATGAAAACATCAATTTTTAAATCTTTGATATTTAATTGAGGTTTATATATAATGAAAATATATATGGTATATTTTTTTAAGGTTTTATGATCAGTTTCATTGTGGATGTTTTATTTGATACCATTCCGGGTTTATGGTTAAAGTATTCAAATTTCATATTCTAGTCTCTCAATATGAATGTCTATATTGTTTATGTTTCAACCATTTCATATGAATAATGTATTGGAATTATTAAGTTATGTTAGGGCCCCTCTATATCCCCTTCATGCATCAGTAGGTCTCATTAGACAAACTAAACTGGGTTTTTACCCATTATGTATAGTGTCTTGGATATGGCCCTGATGGTATTTTATATTGCCCAGCATTATGAATTACCTTGTTATGAAACTAGTAATTAATAGTATATGTGATTATTTGACTAGTATAATATCAATCAATATGTTTTATTATGTAATTATTTAATCATCTTTTATTCCACCCATTTTATGCTCAAGATTATGTTTTAATGACCTGTGTTTTTAGTTATTCATCATGCCTTATTATTTATGTTTTTTATATCTTATGTTATGTTGCATACATTTAATGATAATATTATCACTCCCATTTATTATGTTTTATCTTTTCCCTAGGATGGAAATATGTATACTATGAATGACTTTCAGGAATAATCTTGGAGTTATGGGATTTTATAATGGATTCTCTATATTGTTTTTCATTTCAACTTATAATGAAAAATTTATGTATATATTTTAGCTTCAAAAACTACTAAATGAATTAGTCCTTTTGGATTAAATTATTTTATATATTACAATGAAATAAATTAAGGAATTTTCTCCAAGAAATTGGGGTTAGGGACTTTACAGAATATTTTTTTATGGGACTTTAAGAGTGATTGATGTTATTTGTAGATAAATGTAAAATTTATCTTGGAAGAATAGGTATTAAAATAATTATAATATTTGGATTACAATAAGAGTTAGGAATGTTTTTAATAATTTTATGTTTATTTATATATATAATGATTTAGTTTTAAATTTTGTAATTACAGTTGAATTTTGAAGATTTGTATCATTTATTCATATGAAGGTTTATATATTTGGGAATTATCATACTTTATGATAAAAATTATGTTTTAGATTAATGTATAAATATAAGAGGAATAAATATTTATCCTTTTTTTGGTTATGTAATTTGTTAGAATTTAATTTTAGTTCTCCATGCATTCATCTCTAATGCAAATTATTTGAAGAAAAAGATGAGATTGTGGTGGAAATTGATTAAATAATGAAATTATACTAGTCAAGTAAGAATATTTTTTTATATTTTTATTCTATATGGTAAAGGAATCCTTCAACTAAATTAAAAGGATCTGGAAACCAAAAAAATATTATTACCTTCCTTTTTATGAATCAATTACCTTTTTCAAACATTATTGGTTTATGGTTGTGTTTTCATTGACTTTCTCAAGATCAGTCACTTTATTAGAATCAATTGTCTTTATCACTCCCCATAATTAGATTTATATTAAATTTTACAAACAAGTCCAAATTTTCACTTCCCACTAATGTTCTTCTATTTGGAAACCTAGTATGTATTATTCTAGATTAACTTTTCATTTCCCTTTTCCTTTTTTCAAGAGAAAATTTTATTAACCCTTTTTACAATGTGGGATATCAATGAAGTTATTTTATAATTTCAAACCCTTGACTACCGAGTTCAATTTCATATTATTAGGTTGAAATTTATTATTGTGGATATATTTTAATATCTTGATACTTTAAAATAACAAAATTGTTGATATCATATGAAACATGAAACACCAAGCTTAATCAAACCATGAAATATTATTATTTAAATGTTAAAGTTATAACCTAGATGTTAAATTGGTAGGTATGAATAGGATTAATATCATTATTAAATATATATATATATATATTGTATATAATCAATAAAAATTTCTTGATTAATTCTGAGAAAATATAAATTTGATTTTTCTGTAATGTCATTTTATGCTTCAAAAATATTTTTTCTTTAAAAATGGTTTCTATTAATTTTATTGAAAAAATATTATAAATAATTTATAGAAACATTATAAATTTTATTTTATAAAAATAATATCATTTTACAATTAATAATGTCAAAATTATATTATGATGAATTTTTGAATATTTTCTAAAAATTTGATTTCTCAATCAATGGTGAAAAGTACTGATTTTTATTAGAAATAGTATTTACTTTTAAAGTACTTACAAAGTCACATTATATTTTGGATATGTTTTAAAATTTCACTTGTTTATTTTTATTAAAAATAATCAAATAAGTTTTATTAGAATCAATATTATATTTTAATTTGGTATAAAAATATTTTTATACATAAAAATAAATTTTTCTGGAAAATAAATTTTCATCACTTGTTCTGGGTTTAATTTTAAAATAATTTTTTACACTATTGTAAATTTATTTTTAGAAAATTTATTCTATGTTTTTAATCTTAATAATTGAAATTTTTAATATGATTTTTTTCAACATGAATAATAACCAATAAAGATTTTAATTACCACGGTAATGGTGAAATGGGTTTATTAGGTTTAAAAATAATATGATAAAGCTTAAAATGAATTCAAATACATTATTTAATTGCATATTATGAGTCTATTTCATCCATAATGATCAATAAATTAAATATTTGACCTTTTTCAATTTATATTTTATTTTGACCTTTATAATATTTAAGTAAAAAAGAATGTCAAAAATATCACTTTCTTTCCTTTAACATCTATAATATTTTGTGATAGGGATAAAAACAACTTTTGTTTGGTTATAAATAGTTATTTTAAATATGAATGATTTTCTTTATCATGTTAATTTATTTTTAAATTTTCATGATGAAATAGTTACTATAAATGTTTATCCAATGCTGACACAGTGCTTATGCAAGTAGTAGAAAAATAGAGTAATTGATCTTAAAAATTCAAAAAATAATATTATTTTTGGTGGATTAAATTGAAAATTTTATTTTTAATAAAAATATAAAATATTAGATATATTTTAAAGGTTCATATTTAAATTCATTACTGCGATTTTTCAAAAAAAAAATTAAAATTATGTGAATAGTTCTCACAATTAAATTAATAGTATTTTATGATAAATATATTTTACTAAATAAATTAAAAATATTAAAAATCATTAAATTGGACAATTATGATGATTAATGGCCTCAAGTTCACCATGTTTCCATATATGATCCAATTTTCACCTTATAAGTAAAATTATAACCCTTAATATTGAAAAAGTCCTTACTATGGTTAAGGTTAAAATTGGTTAACCAAAGGGTTAAACCAAAAGATAAAGTTTAAAATGATATTTAAAACCTATATAAATTTGTCTTATGTGATTTTATTAATACCATATACTCATTATCCTTGAATAAATTTTATTTTTGATCCATTTTACATGAGTTCGACACATATTATATTATAATATGTTTGTATTTTCAAAAAATAACATTAATAATATTTTATGATAAACAATATTTTATTAAATGATTTAAAATTAGTAAAAAACTATATTCACAAAATATAATATTATATGGTTAAAAATATAAATCATGGTCTATTTATGGGTCAATTTTTCTTTTATTCTAACTTTCTTGACCCCTAAATAGTACAAAAACATGATATCAGTGTAATTTTCAAAAGGGTGAACGGGAGTTTTAATAAAGAGATACAAGTAAAAACAAAATCTAAACTTGTAAAAATTTTATTTTATGATATTAGTTAAACTAATAATATTCTTAAAATATGATTATATAATATTGGATCAATTTTTCTATAAAAAGTATTTTATTTTCATTTAATACATTATTAAATTTCAAGAATGGACCATCCCTCATTTAAAAAAGGGAATCCCCTCTCCTCTCCTCTCCAAATTTCAATAGAAATTTTTTTAACCAATACCTTAAAAAATTATTTCATAAAATCTATCCTCATATTATAAATATCTTATTTTGGTAATAATACCACCCTTGGAGATATAAAGTTGTAAATAAAAAGAGGTTGTTTGAATAAGAGGTATGGGAAATGAAACTGTCGTTCATGTTCACAGTGGACTACCACCTTGAAAACCAACGTAATTTGTTTTCCATTACTACCTCTCATGGATCATTATAATGATGAAATTAATGTATTTATATGATAATAATTATTAAATTATAATTATTAAAATATAATGTTTCATCTATTTTCTTAAATTTATAACCATTGAAAAATGATAATGTTGTTTTTTCATACATGTGGATTACCACCTTTATCAAGCGATGTGACTCATTTTTCATCACCACATCACATCGATACTTCATATAAGTTTATTTAAAGAAATTATATGATATTTATGATAAAATAATAATTTTAAAATATAAAATAATACTTTCCTTATTTCCATCATGTTTATCAAAAAATTGGAATTTTACTCATGCATACATATGGAATGTCGTCTCTATGATTGTTACGTAGATCACTTTTCATAAGAGTCCTTCATAGTTGGTTTCAAAATTATAATTGATATATAAAAATGATAATCATTTTAGGATTATTATTATTTATGCTATGAAATAATGACCTCTTTGACCATAGGCAGCCTACCAAATTCATTTTGGATATATGAGTCGAATATCAGCAAAACATCTGAAGGGAACTTGATTGATTATGTAATTGTATATGACATGGAAATAAATAAAATAACCTGAATAATAAACTTTAAAATGGTTATTAATAAATTAAATAACTAACAAAATTTTATTATTCACGAAGATAAAGAATGTACATGATGATTCGGACTCGAGGTAAAGGACACTTTACCTTAAAACCCCTACTTTAAATGTTTTCAAGATTTATTTAATAAATGTTTTTATTAAATTTCTATAATATTAACATTTTTTATAGATGTATCTAAATGTAAGGAAATAAATTAGAAAGATAATTTTGCATAATTTTTTACTTCCTTTCAAATGTTTTCAAAAAAAATATTTTTACATAATTTTTACAAAAAGGAAAAGAGGAATGTTTTATTTTAACATATACAACATCAATAGTTTTTACAAATATAGTAACCATTATTTGATGTTTGGATTTATTTAAAATATTACATGTTTTATTCATATAAAAATCCTCTTTCTATTTTTGTGGGTATTTTCATTTTGAAAAAAAAATTAAAAGGAAAGGGTATTTCAATATCCAAAAATGTTTTAAATATGGGTTTAAAATAGTTTTTCAAGGGTTCTGAGATAAAAATGTGAAATATTAAAATGTTTTATTTATGATATGATACATGATCATTATATGTGATGATGGTTGAGATTTATACATGTTATATGAATAGGTGAGCCTAATACAAATTATATGAATGTGTGATCCTTGATCCCAACACAACTTATACGTTGGGTGAGCCTGATGTTTCTCTCTAATACATTGGGTGATTTTTCTTATCATAAAAGTTAATAAAGAGGGAGATAACTGGGATGGTTTATCCTATGGACTTAATTGGGATCTATTTATTTCTAACACATGTTTAAGACATATTATGAATATAATAATCTATGTTTCATAAAGGTTTTCTATTTTCATAATATTGGTTTTAAAGGTTTTATTTGAGAAAAAAGTTTATGTTTTCATGTGGATATGATTTATTTCATACAATCAAATAATATTGTGATAAAGGTAAAAAAAATTATGGGTTTTCATGTTTTTCACTATATTAATATATTACTTTCTTTTATTCCCCTAACTGAACTTTTAGTTCAAATCCCAAATTTTTTAAATGTTTTCATTGGTTTTTAGGATTAGTTTGAATAAAGACTAATTCAATTTGAAATTCATGAATATTTTTTGCAAAAATAAAACATATTTCATTTTAAAAGTTTTGTATAGTGTAAAACAATGTATTTGGAGTAGAAGTTCCCACTTTAAAATATATGGGTTTTTTATATAAGAGTTTTGACTTAATTCTATAAAATAATAAACCTAAAAGATCTTTTTGAATGTAAGAAAGTGAATTTTAGTAAAAATAAAAAATATTGAGTAATGTGTAAGGATTGTTCCTTATAAGTTAAACCTTTATATTAAAGGATTAATGGTATGAAAATTATTATAATTTAATCTAGGGAGTTTACCAAATACACACACCCCACATGAGAACCAACCCAAATTTATTAAGGCCTAAATAACTCAAACATTTAACCAATGTTAATAAGAAAATTTTAAAAAGGTTTCATATATTTCAATACTATAAATTCTTCATTCAATATCCTTATTGATTTTCTAATGTTTGAATGATCATAAATGATGTTTGGACTCTACAAAATCATTATAAAGTGATGAGTAACCAATCATGAAAGAATTTAGACTGATAGAAAGAATAAAACAATATTGTATCACATTACATGATCATTACATGCACAACCACCATATAATAGTGTCTCTCACTCTATTGAGGTTCACCTAAGGACAAACCTTGGCATGGTATAATCCACCAAGCTATGGTCAGTTCTATAGTAAAAAAATCAATTAGTATAGGGAGGGTATGAATGAAATCATTTGGGAGTTTCCCCTTAACCTTTAATTTTTGGAATACTAAGAATATTTTCACATAGTCAAGAATATACAAATTAATTTTTCCCACAAAAAAAATTTCTCTTAATCCCTGTACATATTGGTGCTACCATATTGTATAGAGAAATTTAATCTCTGATATTCATCTAGTAATTCCCTCTTTAACATAGGTACAAATGGTATGCATATCCTCTTGAAAAAATTTAAAACTCAATATTCATAGTTGATGTACATAAATCTACCATATTCAATAGTTTTTACCATATTATGAAGTCCCTTTTCATCTTATTGAGAGTTATTTATCTTCACTATAAAATAGCTTTTGAAATTACTTGGAAAAAGAAAGGCTTTTTTCCCTTCCCTAATAATTTCTATGTCCAGCTATACCAAATCCATGATTATTGGATCATTTATCATCCTCATCATGTATAGAACCCCATTATCCTTCTTACACAAGGAATACACCACCTTGTTTACCTTTCCAATTTGGTAGTGTATAGTAAATAATTTTTCTTAGTAGTTATATTTGTCTCATTTTCCTCCCATTGATCTCTTTCTTGGTGAATGTTTTCTTTAAAATCTTATGATATATATATATATCGTATATCCGAGTAAATATATTTTCTATTTATCTTTAAAGAAAATATTATTATTTCCATCTCTAAATATTGAGTTGTAAAAATTTTTTAATGTTTTATTAAATTTCATGTATAAAAAGAAAAAACTCTATTATTTTGTATGAGAATGAACCTAATCCCTTTCTCCAATGAATTAAAATATATTAAAAACATTCCATCATCAATGGTAAATTTAATACCAATGTGTTCATCAATCTCTTTTTTAATTCCTCAATATTTTCTTCACATTAATTTGACTAAGTTAATGTTATATATTTACATGTCAACATGGTTAATGGATGTTTTGATGGATAAGTCATGACCAGGAATCCCTCATATGATGAATAGAGTGTATTGATGAGATCCAGTGTTGGGAAAAAATAACTCAAGGCATTCTCTCTATGTTTTTTGGTGTGATTTTGTGTGTTGACAAAGCCAGAAGATTTTGAATGAGTTTGGTTGATATTACCAAAGCAGGTTTTTAAGGTGTTTTAATTTCCCAATTCTGCTAAATTTTTGGGCCTTAAAATCAGGTGTTTGTTATTTTAGAAATTGAAGTTTTTGAGCCATTAAGTCCACAAATCATGGTTTCTAGACTAAAAAACATAGTTTTCGGACCTCAAAGGATCTGCACAAAATTGTGATGGAAATTAGAAAAGGTTGTATTTTTGAATAAATATTATATGCAGACTGTGAAGAATGCTACGTAGACCACAAATGAGAAATAGTTCACAAGATTCTTGGATTCCATAAAAGGAATGCAGTATGTGGGATGTCTCATCATTTTTGAAGAGAAGGTGGTGATTTGATGGACCTAAAATTGTTGTCATTTATGGAAGTGATCGGCCTCCATGAAAGAAGAAAGGGGATAAGTAGGCCACAATGGGAAAATGGTTCGTGGGAGGATAAAAATCAATGTTGAAGACTGTACCACATAGAATATTGGAGTAAAACAAATTAGCAGATTTTGTGGATCAATTTTCCTATATAAGGACAACTATTCCCATCATTACTCAAAGCGATTTTCATAAAGAAACAACTTTTATCCATGAAGGATTCAGTGAATTCTGAAAGTGTTCATGGGGAATAATTCCATAATGGAGAATATATTCATGAGAGGGATTCCAAAAAATGAGAATTTTTCCATAAAGATATTTAATGGAAGCAGTTTTGACGAGCATTGTAGCTCTCAAAGGAATAATAGTCTATAGAGGAGATGCGGCCTGTGGAAGAATAATCCATCTACAAAATGGGAAGATCCGTAGAGGAAGAGGTGGTCCATTAAACACTCATTCCATACATTGTATCTTAGTTCATGGAGGAATAAAGTAATATCACAGAGGTACTAAAATAGTTTGTGAATGTAATATTCAAAAACTAACAATTTTCAAAAAATTGTATTTCATCTATGGGTAAAAATGGGACTTCAACAAAGCATATAACTATAAGTAACTGTAGCTAGTACTGTAGTAGGTATTGTTCGGTATTCTAGCATCTAGAATTTTTCACCTCGGGCCACCAGTTTTGGCTTGGAGTCTTTAAGGCCTTCGGGCCACCCAGGACATCATGTCAGTAAGGATTTCGGGAAACCTTCAAGGCCTTTAAGCCACCTCAAGGCCTTTGGTCCCCATGATTAGTGCAATTACCCCAGACAGACTCTGCAAAAAAAGAGCAGCCCCATAGGAGGATTCAGAGCAAGTGCACTCACCAGAACAGAACCAAATGGATTTGGAAGAATGAGAGGTTTTGGATGTGCCATTGGGACCAGCCTGTTCTTGCATGGGAATCCTAGCCAGATATCTATGTGAAAGTGGATATATACCATCACAATACAGATTCTGGGGAGGAGTAGTTCATTGTAGTTATTATCTCATTGAATTCCCTAAATCCTTTGGGTCATGTAATATCTTAATATTATGGGCCATGTAATCTCTAAGCATAAAAGTCTTGTATGGGTTCCCCCACACCCCTCAAAAGGGGGTTATAAAAATTCAATAAAAATGAAGTCCTTTGGGCTATTCGGGTAAGGGACCTAAAAGACTATAAACTGTGACTAGGTCCATTCCAAGTGTTGTGAGAAAAGGAAGAGGAATACCGTGATATTTTCCACTGGAAATAATCTAGAGAAATATACATAGGGATTGGCCCTTGGGAATTTAGTGATAAGAACCTAAATTTTGTAAAGGTAGTGATCCTGGGCATAGAGGTGATCTAGTCTGAACCGTGTAATTTGGCAGTGAGATTTAGTTGATTCGGTAAATCAGTACTTTACCATTGTATTCTCCTTCAATGTAGCCCAGTGATGGTGAACCAAGTAAAATTGTTGTGTCTCATGGATGATTTAAATTTTTTCATACATTGTAATGGGAAAGAGAGAGAAGGGTGTTTTTTTTACAACAAAACAAGATGAAAAAGTATAGTTATTTTAATCTCTCATACCTTGACTCAAACCCCACCCCTCACGGTATTTAACCTAATTGGTATAATAATTGGTAATAAAGGAAAAGGATGAAAGTTAGTGGTTTTCTCTCAATTTAAGAGTTGGAGGACTCCAAGGATCATGTAGCATATGTTATGGTGGTAGTTATGGGAAATTCCCAAACAATGGACGGAAGCGAAAGTGGTGAGGTGTAATTAAAAGGAATAGTTTACATTTATGTTGAATTAGAATCTAATATTTAATATATATGTGTTTAGATAGAAAAAACGAAGAAAATCAACAAATTGGTTTGTGATTCCAAATGTTATATGCAATAGTAGGAAGAAGAGAAGTCTGACCTAAATGAAGAAATTAAAAAACTGAAGTCTTCAATGCCAGAGATCTCAGAAAATGTGATTGAGTACAAAATAAAAAATTAATAATAGAAAATAGTGAATTATAGTTTTACTAATACTATAAAAGATCAAATCAAATATATCAAAGACCTTTAAGAGGATGTTTTCAGTAAATGAGGAAAAGTTAATGATTAGAAGAAACTCTTGATTCTAATAAAGAAAGGTGCACATGAAATAGAAAAAGTAAAAGTAGAATTCAGTGTTCTAGAGAAGAATATAAAGGAGTTTTAAGAAAGGAGAATGATTGATTTTAATGATACAGTTGGTATGGGGCTTGATTGTAAAAAATAAAATAGTAATGGTTGAATTTGTACCGTTATCTCTAAATTGTGGTTAAATATTTATTTGGATATGAATCATAATTAGAAGAATTAGAGAACCCAAGGGATAACCAATAATGTAGTATTTCCACACAGGAATGAACCCTGCATTATATTCTATTATTGTGGAATGATGGGACACTCACAAAAGTTTTATTCCATAGAAAAGTGGTATCAAAGAGAATAAGTACAACTGAGGCAAAAATATAGGGCTCAATATTTTAAGACATCATTCGATGGTAATTATTTCATGTGTGGAGAATTTGGGAACAAGGAATGATACTTCTCTTTGACAAAGAAAATAAATGTGCAGAAGCAAAATTAATATAGTCAAAAGTAGTAGAAAAATGTATCATCAAATGAGATGAAAATACAAAATCAATTTACAACTCTACAGGATGAAGTTGGACTATCATACTTTGAGGAAGATAAATATTATCAATCTGTATAAAATATGAATTCAAAAATATGGCTCATAAAGAAAATATATGAATGGGCGGCAGTCACAGATATTATGTTTAAAACACCAGATCACATTGGAATATGGATCATTGATAGCCGATGCACCTCACATATGATAGGAAATAAAGATCTGGTGTCCAGAATTAGGTACAATAAGGAAGGTGTTGTAATATTTTATATGATGAAGTCTTGAAGATTGTTGGCTTGGGAAAAGTCATGTTTGGGGAAAAAGACATGAGACATGCTGATATCTTAGTTTTTAAAGGTCTCAGCCACAAATATCTTAGTGTTAGTCAATTATGTGACTCAGGGCATTCTATAAGTCTTTCAAAGAAATTATGTGTCATCGAGGAAAAATATGGTACGATTGTTTTTAGGGAAATCATATAAAAGAAAATCTCTATATTGTGAGTGGAAAAAATATGTGTGATTTATGTATAAGGAAGAAAAAAACAAGTTATGGCATAAAAATCTTGGAAACATGAGTCAAACATCCTTGGAAGATCTAGTGAAATATAATGTTTCATGTGACCTCTCTAGGTTATCATGTGATAATACTCACATATGTGAGGCTTTTCAACAAGGGAATACCATTCAAAATACATATAAGAAAAAATATAAAATGTTTACAAGAGTTCTTGAGATTGAGAATATTGATGTGTGTGGACCTATTTCACAAAGAGTTGTTGATGGGAGGAGATACTATGTTCTCTTAATTAATTATTTTAATAGAATGGCATGGATATCAATAATCGCCCACAAGTTTTATGTGTTCATTTTAATTACATGATATTGATGGGAAGTTGAAAATATTCTAGGTTAGAAAATCTAGAAAATCATTATATATAATGGAACTGAGCTCAAGAATAGCTAAGTAGAGGATTGTCACGAAAAACATGGGATATGGCACAAAGTTTCAGCAATGAGAACTCCATAATATAATGGAGTAGTTGAGAGAAGAAACATAATTTTCAACATCATGGATTGAACAATACTCATTGAGAAATACCTACTAGATAATTTTGGGAAAGAAACATTGGTAACATCAGTATACACATCAAATATATCTTTTTTGTGTCCAAAAGAAAAAGAATACACCATATGAGCTATGGTGTGGAAATAATCCATCATTTATGTACTTTCAAGTCCTCGTAAGTAAGTTTTTCATTCGAAATAATGAGAAAAATGAGAATTTTAAATCCTATGGAGATAAAGGGGTATTTATTATCTACTCAGGAAACTAAAAATCATATAAATTCTTCAATAAGAAGTTGGAAAATGTTGTTGAAATCCATGATGTAAATATAGTTGAGATTGAGCAAAATCATCAGCAAATACATGAATATTAATGGTAGGATAGTGATGAAGTGATAAAGGCCTTACCCAAATAAGTATTTTAAAGACATATACTAGCTCTGGTAGTTCATTTGACTCCCTACACTAGAAAATTGTGGATGTAGGAACCCCTCTCCCTGAGGTATAGTGTGTTTTTCTCTAATGTGATTATATGTGTTCACTACTCTATTGAGGAACAAAAAGGAATGTTCTTTGGGTTCATTAACACAGGGGGGAGAAATTGTAGCTGTAAAATGGTATAAAAAATATTAATCAAGATAGGGGTAGAAGCTGAATGGGGGATCAACGAATTCTCAAACGGGGAGAAGAATTATTAGGAGAGCATTAAATCTGACGTTGCTAAATTTTACCGATCAAAGATTATATATCATGACATTTGAGGTTTTTGATAAAATAAGAAGAGTGATTTTGGAATGAAATGAAGTGGTTAATTTATGAACTTTTTAATATACTCTTGTATCTCATGATGAGCATGGCTCATGTGGTTTTAGAGTGTGTGTTAAGTTAATCCTTGATTTCTATCTTACTTGCAATAAGTGGATACTGGTAGAATATGGAAGAAGCATTAATGATGTATCAAAATAATAATAGGTTGTCAAAATACCCAAAGGGGGTCTTTTGGGAAAAAATACCTCTGGGCGTCCTCTTAGGGATTTTGGGAGTATTTGTTTTTTGTGAAAAAGTCAGATGATTGCGAATGATTTTGGTTGATGTTGTCGAGGTAGGTTTATAAGGTGGTTTTGTTTCCCAGAGTTTTATAAATTTTTGGGCCTCAAAATTAGGAGTTTATTATTTTGAAAAAGTAAGGATTTATGCAATGAAGTCCACAAGCATGGTTGGCATACCAGGAAGCAAAGTTTTCAGACCCCAAAGGATCTATACGGAATGGTTATGGAAATCAGAAAAGGTAGGATTTCCTCTTAGTATCTCCATGTGAAGCGCGAAGGATACTATATGGACCATGAATGGAAAAAAGTGCATGGGAGGCTTGGATTCCATAGAAGGCATACATTTTTAGGTATGGATCATCATTTTCATAAATGGGGTTGTGATTTTTGGGGCCACAAAGGGTTTTAATTCAAATAAGAGATCTACTAGCATGAGGGAAGAAAGGGGCTATGCATACCATGGAGAAAAAAAGGTTCGTTGTAGGAGCACAGTCTACATTGAATATTGGAGTAAAATAGATGAGATGTTTTTTCATATCTATTTTCCTATTTGAGTACTGCGAATCCAATCATTACTCAGTGATATTTTCATAAGAAAACATTTTCTCTGGTAATAATTTGGTGAAGTTCAAAAGTGTTCATGAGGAATAATTCTATGAATGAGAAGAGATTAGTGGGATGGTTTCTATGAAAGGGGAAGTGGTCTGCAAAGACAACTCAACAAAGTTGTTTCGCAGGTCACTGTATCTCGCAATGGAAGAAGCATTTACGAAGGAGAGACAACCCACAAAAGAAGAATCTGTCCACAAACCTGGGACAGTCTATGGAGGATGAGGTGGTCTATGTAGCAATTATTCCATGCGGTGTAGCTCAATTTGAGGGGGAATAAAGGAAGTTCTCAAAGGGTCTAAAATAATTTCCGAAATTAATTTCTAAAAATTAATAGTATACGAAAACATGGATTTCATCTATAGGTGAAAATATGACTTCAAAAGAGAATCTACCTATATTTAAGGATGCATGAATTCATGCAAATAAAGGGATTTACAAGTCTATAAACTGTGAGTGGATCCCTTACAATAGTAGTGAGAAAGGAAGAGGGAGACATGATTCTTTCCACCAATGGTGAGCTAGAGAAAGAGATATAGGGATTGACTCTTGGGAATGCAGTGAGAAAACCCTAAATCTTGTAAAGGTAGTGAGCCTGGGCATAGAAGTGATCTAGCCCGAACCTTGTAATTTGGAAATGATACTTAGTGTATTTTCTAAATCATCACATTTACATTGTATACTCCTTAGAAATAGACTTCTAAGGTTAAACCAAGTAAATTTGTTTTTTCTCTTGCATGATTTAAATTCTTTTTATACATTGAAATGGGAAAGATAGATAAGAGTGTTTTATTTAACAATGATACAAGATATGAAGGTAAAATTATTTTAATCGATCATACCCTAATTTACCCCCCCCCTCATTTTTAGGGTATTTAACCTAATTGGGCTAACAACCAATAATTCTATCCTTTCTATGTTGTGAAGGAGATGTTTTGATTTATTGTGTTCTCATCGGGTTCTCCATTTTGTTTTGACATAAAAGAAGCAATTGAGGTGAATTTGGATTAAATTTATGGTTAATTATGGGGGGTTTGATTGTTTGCACAATCATTGACATTGGATAACCATTTTAATTCTTAATGGAAACTCCCAACAGTTCCACATCCATAACTAGGTACAAACCTATTTTAAAATTGCTGGTGTTTAGTAAGGGTTTTATACCCAATGATGCTTAGGAACTCACATTAGTCGAGAGGATGGGAGGTCTATATCATCACACACTTTTAGGGGGGATTTTTTCCTACTCATGGACTCTCCTATAGATTTAATATATGTTCTCTAATCTCTTCTTAATCTTGATAAATGGCCAGTTACCCAAATAGAATGATCATGTGTCAACCCCTTTTATGTGTAGGTGAAGAAGATATTATTAGTGAATAAATCTCTATATATTTGATGTTCTCCATATGTTACCCACTAATGGAAAGATGCTTATATGACGAAGCCATATAACCAGGTTCTTCATAATCTACTACCTTTTAGGGAGGTAGTTAACACTCTAAGGAGGGGATTTATCCATTATGATGTGTCCTATATATCCTGGTTATTGTTGGAATCAAAACCCACGTAGTTTATTAATACTCGTGCCTTTTAACGTCATTTGGAAAGGAAATATGTGTGGATACTTACAAATCGGATATTCAAGATCATGACTTGAGGAGACGTCTTACATATCCTAGTTATAGAAAGAATAAAATTTATTATTGTTTTATTGGTTTCTTGGTCTAATGATGAATGAGGTAGAGTGATCATCCCATGGGAATGAATGGGTCCTGATGATTGAAATGTCAAATATAGGGGTATTTACACCGAAGTGGATTCATATTTGAGCTCAATCATTAGGAAGTAATCCAAAGTATCCTAGTTATTGTAGGAATCATAGTCATCATAGTTAAATCACACCCTTGGTATTTACCTAAGGTAGATTCCTTTATATAGAGGCAATTATATCATTCCACTCATCGGGTCTTATACACTGAGGTTTCCCTGGCTGTTGGAGATTCATGATGAAAATGATATTACTATTGAAACTCTCTAAGATCCTTTTATCCATGATTAGTGTGAGAAACAAGGGGTAATAATTAATCATTCTCAATACATATGGATGTGGGACTTATATACTAAGACAACCCTTGGGATGTTTAATATGGAGCTATGTCTATAGGATAGTTTCCTATATATCCTGGTTAAAGAGGGAATCGAAGTTATCATAGTTTAGTTATTCAAGGGTTACACAATAACATTTACCTTATATGTGAGTTATATCATATTATGTAATTAGTTGGGGCTTACACTCTGAGGTTGCCCTTGCTGACGTTTATGATGTGAATGATATGATCATTGAAACTTCCTAAGACCAAATGGTCTATGCTCTATGTGAGAAACAAGGAGTAATAAATGATCAATCTCACTAATTATGGATGTGGTACTTAAGCATTAGGACATCCATTAAGAGGTTAATATTGTTATCGGGCCTCATAGAGGCATCCTACATATCTTGGTTATAGCAGGAATAAGATTCATCATGGTTCCATTTTGTAGGTATTTCACACTAATGTTTCCCTTATATGTGGGTCATATCATATTATTCCACTTATTGGGGATTACACTCTGAGATTTTCCTTCTGATCTAGTTTTACACACTGATCATGGAAAAAGTTATCAAATCTTGGGATTCTCGTTTGACCTAGCCTACTTTCCTACCAGACATATTTTATTGCCTACTTGACATACCTAGATTGTTTGTTTGACATGTCGAAGTATGTCTAGACAAGTCTGTCTATATTGCAGACATTTCCTAGGACAATCGCATGATCCATTTGTCTTGTCTGGTGGAATTTTCATATCCCATATGGCATGTTTGAATTTCATCTCATAATCAATGCTGACTTGTCTGGAGGACATCGTGAGACTTGGTCGGCTGATCTTGAAATCCATCACATGATCTCGAATGAAGTTTCTATAGGTAATTTCATGATCCATCTGAATTTACCTAGTGTCATCATGAAATATTGTTGACAAACTATGGAACCATCATATGATTTTGACAATGTGTATGAAGGACACCAAAAGATTTGGATGGTGAGCCTGGAGGGCTTCACGAGTCTAGGGTGTCATGCCTGAGGGTCGTCATGTTGAATTATTTGACATTTACAAAGGACTTCTCATTATCTAAATAGTATACCAAAGGAGAGTCGCATGATCTAGTCAACCTGTCATGGTGTTTTCGCATGTCCCGAATGGTTCATGAGATTCCCTTGAGGATTTGCATATATATTCTTTGCATAAGTATCTCAATTTTCTCAGTCTTTGTTATATCATTTATATTGGAAATTCTTTAGATTTTTTTGGTGTTAACTTATTTTAAGTATCACCTATATTAGCACATATACGGGATGCATTTCACGTGTCCTGTAAAAATTATTTAACGTGGTCAATGAGTGATCACACAAAGTGTTTATGCATTATGCATGGTCACTCTTGTTGTTCCCTAAATTATACCTGATAGGAGGCTTTTTTGTTTTCGAGATCATCCCTTCCAATAAATCAACTCTGTGCTTGGGTGCACTGGTGCATCTCGATGTAAATAATTTGACCTTATCTTTAATGTAAGGGTGTTGATTTTATATGCCTCACCACACCAGTCATTCACCACTTTGTGTGGTGTATATCTCATGAATCCAGAATGGAGTTAGTAGAGGGTTTTAGCATCACATGTCTTCATGAGGTCCTGATGAAGATTACTCCAGGGGCATCACCTAATTTTTAGCGTAATCGAGACAATCTCACCAATTCCTCCTTTATTGGATTATTTATAATTAGTTTGGCATTGTTGAATTATGTGGCCATGTTGCGGGACTTTCATATTGTCATATCGACATGTCCAGTGGCCCTCACAAGAATAGGGAGCCTCTCAAAAGGCCTTCACTTGACCTTATGTGGATTGTATAGGACCTTTCATGAAACAAGGATGGATTGTAAGGGGGCCTTCGCGAGATAAAACTAGCTTTTAAAGGGTTATTTCAAATCCATGTTTCGGATAGACATGGTGTGTAGTGTCACAACCTATCCCATGGGGCCCGTGTCATGACTACCCCAAGACCTCCTTCAATAGGCTACGGGCTGGTGACTAGCACTAGAAAGTTGAAACCCAAAAAGGGAAGGCACTCCCTTTAAACCTGTACACACACAGACAGGGCACACTTCATACAAGTAAAAAATGACAGAAAAGGTAAAGTATAACCACTACTAAAAACCACCAATGAGAGTAAAACTAAGTGCTGAAAGTAAAGGGTCCAGTATACAAGCCCAATTGGAAAGAAAGTATAGCAAAAGGGGGAAAACATGATCTGGAGATTATCCACCATGGATCCTACCGTAATGGAAAGTACAGCTTGTCATTTGCCCTCACTACCACTCACCCCATCTATCAATCACCTCTGAGCACCATTTAGCCATGGATCCCAGATTCTTAGTCAAGTGGTATGTTTTCTGCACAAGACACATCGAGGTTCGGGTGAAGACCATGTAGGGGTGAGTATAACAATACACAGTAGCGACCCAGAGGCCCCTGAAGGTCTCTCATAATTACACAAATAAAAACCACAAAGCATGATATCAATCACAAATCACAATTAAAATGAAATCTCACACTAAGTATAACTTAAGTACATAAGTAAATATGATTATTCGCAAAGCTAGATCGTCTTATTCTGTCAAGAGGATTTTGCTGCAGGACCGCAAAGGGTTTCTAGGTGCTGACCCACAGAGGATTGCTAGCTGCTGACCCATAGAGGATATCTAAGTGCTAAACCACAGAGGATCGCTAGATGGTGACCCACTCAGGGGATCTCTAGGTGTTGACCCGCTCATAGGATCACAAGGTGCAGACCCACAGTGGATAGCTTGGTTCATAACCATAGAGGATCGCTAGGTGTATACCCACTCAGATGACTGCTAGGTGCATACCCATAGTGGATCGATAGGTGAAGACCCACATCAGATCTCTAGGTGCAGACCCATAGAGGATCTCTAGGTGCTGACTCACTCAGAGGATCGCTAGGTGCTGACCCACTCATAGGATCGCTATTCTTTCTTCACGTCACAGCCAACCTCTATATTCCCTCACTTAGCACATTTGATTCCAGTAAGATCCACTCCTCAAGCCATCGGTTCTACCTCAACTTCCATTAAGACCCCCAAAAATGTAACCTGAAGAACTTCCATGTAATAAGGCTTCCAACACAATAGATGGCGCGTCAATCGGGTGCCTGGTCTATAAGTTATAGACATTTTATTACTGAGGGACCGATTTGATTCGAACTTGATCCAACCCACCCATACTCCAAATTTCTCTAAAACCCAAGTGTAGTATCTCAAAAGGAACACCTAATCGTGAGGGTCCTCACGCTGCTGATTATGCA
The DNA here is from genome assembly GCA_963277665.1 of Viscum album. NCBI lineage: Eukaryota > Viridiplantae > Streptophyta > Magnoliopsida > Santalales > Viscaceae > Viscum > Viscum album. The sequence continues at coordinate 121,774,872 of OY728138.1, read as the reverse complement.
TCAAACGGATGCCCGACATGCGAGATTTTCCCATTTTAGTGAAACGGGGCTAGTCGGGTCTGAGTATGGTAGGGGTTCGGCCAGGCTGGAGGACCTGGCCTGGCTGGCAGGTCTGGACTGACACATGGGTCTGGCCCCTCTGGTGGGTCCATCCCACTTGGAATAACTAGGCTCGCATGCGGGACGGTTGTGGGTGCCACCCCTTCTTCCGAAACAGCCTGCTCAGCAGGCCATTTTGTCCAGCCAAGCAGGCCACTCCAGCCTCTCTACATGGCGTGTTGGCGCCTCACCCTTCCACCGCCCTGCATAAACAAGTGATATGCAGATTGACCTGTTATTCAGTTGGTCCATGTTCGTTGTATTTTCCATTAATTGAAAGAGAGGTTACATAAAAGCACATAAAACCCCTACTTGTAAATGGTGTTTTGGTCGAAGGATAAGATTCACATTCGTAAATGTTCCACATTCATTAGAGATCACCATCGCATGTTGATGTCCTATTTGAATCCTCTAATGGGCATCGATGAAAACTTCATTCTTCATTAAAGGTAGTCTTCACTGGAGTTTTGTCAGAGTTTCCTCTCATAGGTTCCCAAAACCCATGTCAATGGTTTTTTTAAATAAAATAAAAGGAACCACCCACATTGAGTTCATTAATTTGGTTCATTAATAAACCACAATCAATGATCCATTAATCCTATGAGCATCGTGATTATGCAACTATAGGGTCATGAAATTAAATGTCTCTTATACAATTTTTGACATTACACTGTGGTCCCGCAAACATCTTCTCAATGGTTAGAGAAAGAATAAAATAACTCATTTGGTTATTTTATTATATTTCTGTAATGTCAAAAAATTAAATTTTCCATCCGGCCCTTTCCAATCGAAGTTAAGATTCTTCTAAGCGAATCCCAACACTATGAATTCAACGGTGCCCTCATATTTTCAATCTTAGCACTAGTTCAAAATATAAAAATCACCACCTTCACATTTATTGAATGTAACTTTAAAATGTTCAAAAATAATTAACATTCACCCTCGACCCATGCTGGTCGAGGTTAGGCTCTACCTAAGGGAAACACACCCCCATGAACTCAATGGTACTCTCGAATTTTCAATCTGAGTTAACATTTATAAGTTAAAGGATTTAACAATAAAAGAAATGTTACTTAATTATTTTATTTACGGCCAAAAACTATCTGCCATTGTTGGACCATGCTAACCAATATTAAGACCTTCCTAAGTAAAGAATACCCTAACGAGATCAACAGTGTTCTTAGATTTTTAAACCGAGTCACTATTCATGAGTTATAAGCATTTGAAAAATAAAATAATATTATTTAATTATTTTATTTATGGTTATTCTATTTTCAGGTTTTCTCACCGAAGTCCTGCGATGACTAAAATTAAGTCACGCCTAGGGTAAAATCACCATCCTGAACTCAATGGTGCCCTCGAATTTCTGATCTGGGAATCTGTATAATATTTATTCCAATTTTTCAGGAAAACCACTCATGCACGCTATTTAAATCTAAACATTTTTCGATGGATCATTCTGGGCACTCCGAACCTCGGAATCACATGCCATCAAATTTAACGTTCTTGAAATAATTCCATATAATAAAATATATATACATAAATTCCAGGACATTGCATGTCATGAGAGTTTTATAACTGTGAGAAGCTCCTATCATTCCCCTTTTTATTTTCATTGTTTATTTTAAAAATGTCAGGGATTTTTCAATGTTGTATGAGTGTTGTTGAAAACAATTACTCTACCCCTTGGTGATTTATTTTGGGACCAACATTGGGTTTCATGGATATGCATGAGAATTTCATGGACAACTCTATCTATTTGACCTTATGGAGTCAAAGGGGGGAGAGTCAGGTCACTTGGACATATCCTAGGCTCTTCGCGTGACAAGGATGAAAAGACAGTAGGTTTTTGTGAGATGAGGTAGACATGTTTTTGGGTACTTTCATCCTCTTTCAAATTTCCCAGGTTGTGTTGCTTGACATTTACAACCGTAATAAGATCCCCCTCTTTTAGTTTTTATTTAATTTTCTATTTTAAAAAGGTTTGTGGTTTTTTGAGTTTTCATAGATGTTTTCAAAGACAATAATTCTACTCTTTGATGATGCATTTCATGATTTTTATAATAGAAAGAGTCTCATGTATTTTGGGTATTTTTTCCTTATTTTTTAAGGATTTTTATAGTGTTTTTTTGGCATCTTCCAACTAACAATTCATGTTTCTTGGGGGATATTGTATGGCTACCTCCGTGTGATCTGCAATTGTTTGTGGTGCCTTTATAAGAGAAGAAGGACTTGTTGAAGGGGCTCTATAGAATCTTCCATGGGTTATTAACCTTACATGACTGACTATATGACTTTCTAATGGTCATGTGATCATGTGTCTTTTGGGGTTTGGCATGATTCATGTGATTAGGGCCACCTCCATCTTCCTTTTCTTTGTGGGGAAAATAATACCCATATTCAAGTATTTATTTCTTTGTGATTTTTTCGATGATAATTTTAAGGGAATCAACAAATGACCCCCTTGGGATGAATGTCCACAAGGACAAGGACTCAGTTCTATTGAAAGTAAATTCCCACCTGAGTCTTTGGCACTGTCATGAATTGGCATATCCAGAAAATGCTTGGTATTCTAGGTGACCTTTGGTATTCCTTGTAATTCCCTGTATATAGGGGGCATAGAGGGTTTCATTCATTGGTGACTTCATTCTCTAGATTTATCTCACCCTTTATTCGTCATGTAACTCTATCACAAGACCTTCCTATAAGATCATATCACAATACTTCACCGCAATCCTATTTCATGATAACTGATCACTAAGACCACATTTTCCCTATCTCACACTCGAATCAATTATGAACTAAATATTTGTAATTGTTTGAACATTGGTCATGGGTATGTGATCTTTATGAGGGTTCTACAGGATCTTATGGCATTATAGCATGACCCATTGCCTATTATGTGGCTCGTGTGACCCTGCCAAGGTCATGCGATCACATGTCTTTGAGGGGTTATGTGGATGTGCAATGATTTGTGGGTTTATATGGACAATAGGTTCTTCATTATTTAGGCGATTTGCGAATCCTTTATGTGATTCATGAATGCCTTTTCTGATTCATGAAATGAGTATGATACCATCAGTTTTTTCCATTTTATTTACAAGATTTTATTGTATCTATATGACATGTGACACTTTTTTTCATATCACTTCAAGTTCTCATCAAGTTTTCATTGTTTTGGCCAACCAAAGGGCCATTATTTCTATAAACAGCAATTTTGACCCCCGATATCACATGGATTCTGATAATGAGGATATGAAGATATTACTCCCATCCATGCTCTAGGTGTAACTCCCCAATATTTCATAGTAAGTTATATTTTTAAAGTAATTCAATAAATTATACTACACACAACACTGACTTGGCTTGCGTTATACACAAGATTGAGTTTCCGTTAAACAACACACTAGTATTATAATTATTTGAACAATATATTTATTTATCAATTAAATATTTTGATGTTAATAGTAAAAAATAAATTTTTATTGATATTTATAATGTTTTTACACTAATAAAACATATTTATAATGAAATGCATATGTTTTCTTGAAACAGTTATATATTTAGAAAAACAATTTTCTTATAAGAACTAATTTTTATGACTTTTTGTGACCAATAAAAAAATTAATATTAGACACTCTTAAAAATTTAATTTTGTAAAATATACTTCATTTTTGGATTCAGAATATCATAATTATCTTAGGGTAAATTTTTGGTATTTTTTTTGCAAACTTTTAATTTTTGATGAATAGTGAAAAATACTACAAAGTACGTAAAATCTAACATTTTATTTAAATAATTATTCATTTTATTTAAATTTATTTTAAATAAAAAATAGATACATAATACCTATATTAGTCCAATTTAACTCATTGGATTCATTTTATAATAATATTATATATATAAAATATTAATGAAGTTTTTAACGTCTTTTACCCGCCTTCTAGAGAAATTTGAAATTTTTAAAAAAACCTAGTTTTACCACTTTTGTGAATTGAATTTCAAAAATCCAAGAGATATGGTTAACATTAGTAAATAAAATTTGGTTCAATAAGAGAGAAATAATTTTTTGGGGAATAGTAACTTTTGAATTTTATTTAGCACGGTTAAATGTAAATAGGGTAATTCAAGGTAAAAATAATATTATATTTACAATAAAACATGTCCTAATTCTCTTGGATAAGTATATTTAGACCTAAATAAACTTTAGGAATAAAATATTATCCTCTGTGATCCACTTGGATTATATTATGTCATTTATTATTATTTTATTTAAAGAAGAGTTAAAAGTTTTAAATTCAAATTTTAATAACTAAACCATTTTTAATATAGGGTTATACATAAGATAAATTCTACTATAAATATTAATTAGAAAGATAAAAATATTTCCTACATCATGGTATTTTATTTATAATTTTTATACATTAAATAATTAAATTTATTTATGGCACAATGATGATGAGTAATTACCTTATTAATGAATTATTAAAATAATTGATATTATAAATATTAAAATAAATATAAATTGAGACTTTTGATGAATTCCACGATTTTTCAAGGTTAATATGACATGTTAGGGTTTATTAAATAAATTTTTTCTAAGTAATTAAGTTTTTTAGACTTTCACAAAAACCAAATACTAAATAGTGTCAAAATTGACATAAATGAGTTTTTAAAACAAATAATATATTATTAAATGATATAATATTACTAAAAATGTAATGTTTGACCAACGGACTTATATAATGATATATATGTCATAAATTAACCACTTTTGGTTCTCTTGACATTTTATAGTAAGTTTTTTAACCATGTAATATGAAAACACAATAAGACATTATAAAAGTTAAACTATTTAACTAAGAGTTAAATCTAAAAGATAAGGCTAATATGGTGACCTAAACTTGTCTAAAACCTATTATATGAGAGGATTTATAATCATACCCACTATAGAGTTTAAATTAATCAATTTGGAGCCATTATAAATCGAAAATGATTTTATAATAAAATATTATTTCGGGACTTTCCTAAAGTGACCCTCGCCTCTCTTATAAATGGGTACTTCCCCTTCTCTCCAAACTCACACCTAAAAATCCATTTGTCTCGGCCAAACCCTGCTCAAATATATTCCCAACTACCATAAATTCAACCTAGAGGCCTTACTTTGATCATAAATCCAACCTACGGAGCCCTTTTATTCAAATCAAAAGGAAGAACCCAAAGAATGGGTAATTATTTTATCATCTATTTCAAAGTTATTTTCGTCTTCCACTTCCTCTCTCTTTGTTGTTTTCATACCAAAATAATAAATCCAGTAACTTCTACATAAAGTTATGTTATTATAAATATTATAAAACCATATTCATTATCTTATCCATCCTATGAATGACAAAGTCACCATGCGTGTGTATTTATGGCTTAACGTCTCCACATCGTGGTGTATTTTGTTATTCAACACTTCACTATTTTGATAGGTATAATAATGAGCATAATTGATGTAAATAATAAATATAACATTTTAATTATACAGTATATATGATATAACAACCAATTACATACGATTTCACCATCAATAGATTGATATTTTTTCTCATGCATACGTACCGATTACCGTCTCCATGAACGTGATGAGATTCATTCACCATCATAACCAATCGAGAATAATTTTCATTTTATAATTAAAAATAATTTTTATGAACATAATATCATTCTTGATATGAATAAAGAACATCATATCCATAAAAAACCTGACTTACATATCAAAACATATAAAGGAAAACAAATCAGTTAACACCCGAAACAGTGATACTACTGAAATATTATTAACAAAGCAATATTAGAATATCATATATAATTTAATATTTATGTATGTAGTTATTTTATAATTTAATAACAATGATTTAACTATTATAACTTATTTTAACCTACCCTCAACTAAATAAATTTACAAGGTAAGGGTTAATTTTACAACCCCTTTACTTATCCAATGTTGTTTATATGTAAGCATCTACTGGGAATTTTTTATCATCCACATCCGTGTTTCTTAAAAATGTATTTCAAAACATTTTTACTATTTCTTATAATATGGTTTAATGTAATTTATACACTTTTTTGACTTTATATAAAATTATTTGAGAGGAATATTTCTATCATTTTTCAAACAAGCTACTTTATGTCCTTTTTGATAAATTAAGGTAAAAATGTTGTTTTTTAACTTATACGGTGGGTGCGGCTATTTTCCATCATTATAAAATCTTCGAAGTGTCCCTTACAATCTTATAAGAATATTTCTAAAATAAATTTTTTCATTTATAATTACATGTCTTTCAAATGATTTCAAAATATAAAGAGATATTTCTCACAAATAGTATGGATTTCATCTATATCAACATCCTTTGATGAATTTTACACTTGTTTAAAGTTGATTTATTATGATACAATATTACATATTTTATTGAAGGTTTTTTGATATGTTTTACTATGTATGGGTTGTTTTTATACCATTCATGGTTTATGGTTAAAGTATTAACATTTCGTATGTTATTTTTAATATGAATATTTATTTTCTATTTCAACCTTTTCATATGAGGAATGCATTGGACTTAGTAAGTGATGGGTGGAGCCCGCTATAGCTCCTCAATGCATTGGTAGTTATCCTAAGACAAACTAGTGTCTTGTAATAAGGCCTTGACAAAATATTATTTTTAGTCTTGGCATGAGGCCTTGACTATGTGGTTATGTTGTTTGGTATTATGCATTCCATCATTATGAAATTAGCTATTGATATTACATGTGATTATTCGACTAGTAGAATATCCAACTGAATAAGTAAATGATATTATTTGATTTATTTTTTCCATATTATGCTGAAGTTTTATTTTAAAAGGCTTGTGTTTTATTCTTATAAATTTCTTTCAATGTTTATGCTTATTTATGAATGTTTTTTCTGTATTGTTTTCCTTACTGAACATCTGAGCTCACCCCTTTCTTATGTTTTAATTTTCCCAGGATGTGAAGAAGTATATTATGACTGACTTATAGAGATAAAATGGGTGATATGAGTGTGTTAAAATGAGACACAATGTTTTTGTTTTTAATTTTATAATGTAATGTAAAACTTATGTGTGTATCTAGTACATCCAAGGATAATAAACTGATTAGTCTTTCGGGATTTGATCCATTGTGATCATGCCAATTTTATGTAATAATGTATCGACTCTGGGAAACTAGGGTCGAGGTGTTACACTAGGATTGCCCTATACCGCATTGGAATCCTCTATACGGGTTTTTTTTTGCTGGAAGATGTTATCATCCCTCCTTCAGACATTAATTTTCCATCTCATTAGTTTTCAACTACTTATAACTATATTTAGATGACAATTGTCAAAGATTTCCATCTGGTCACAGCTTAACCCCAGTGTCTATCTTATATGTTGTAAAACTATCCCTTGGGTCCAAATGGTTGTGAATTTTCTCAAAAGACTATTTATTATAGTTATTTTGTTATATTCATATCTTCTTTGAATAATTTGATTGTCTGATGGATATTTAAATGGGATCTCCTTTTTTGTGGTAATTTGTCTGATTAATGGGCATGGTCATTCTGTGTCAGTTAAAGCTGTATGGAGTTTTTTCACCAGTAATATAAGGTCTGTCATTATGAAATAGTATGGATTTACTAATTTATTATCTATCATCATTCTGATATTCTTAGATAACTAATCATCCATTTTTGACCTTTCACCAACTCATTTTTTTATCCCACAGTGAGGTGGAAATCATCCTATGGGACATCAATCAACTAGGATGGATCCCCCCTCTTGGAGAGATGTACGATGAGTTCCTCCCCACTACAGATGTCTAGGATAGACCTTTGTTGACTCCAATCTTAGATATGGACCTGATCATCATGGGGAAGTAGAATATGTGGAATGATCTAAAAATTAACTCACATATCTAGGTCAAAGACTTTATCAATATTTTCCTTCATCACAGCAGGGTTTGGCCAACCACTATAATCCCCCATTGGGGCCCTTCCCAGCTGGTTCACGATAGAGTTGGCTCATGTTGGGACATTTTTGAAGTTAGGGATCATACTTTAGGGGGATATCAATTGAAGGAAAATATATCTTGTATCCTTAAACTGATGGGATTTATGGCCATATTTCTGAATGGATGGATTTTCCGAGTTGGGGATGCGTGTTCTGTAATCTGGGTCAATACACTGGTAATGGAAGAACAACAAGAAGAAGGATGGTGCCTTCATCTAGTGATATAAAACCTTTCATGTCTTTACCAACTCATGGGCCACATTCAATAGGGAAAACCCCCATAAAAGAATTAGAGACCCTTTCCAGTTTTTATTTGGCTAGATAGGGGATAATTTTCATCACTATGAATACTAAAAATCCACCAGGATCCGGAATACCTTATCTCATCCCATATATTGGAACATATTTGGGGTTGGGGATATTTCATTAAGCTCCGATGAGGTTACAAATGTGTGGGGTCGATCTCATAGCTTTGATTTCACCCTTATCATGCACCGACTTGGCCATTCATTGGTAAAGAAAGTACCTCCCTTGACAATATGTCATATATGATATCACTTTGGGATGGGGTTCATATAGCTAGAATGTATTATCTATTCATCTATAATCAATATACACCTTATTATTTTTTCCTTCATTTTTTATGCACCCAAAGCGTCGCTCCTCTTCATTTGGATAGTTTGCGAGTAGAGTGACACCCTGGGATCAGCTGCTAGTTTTGGATAATGTTGGCATGTGAAGACACTGCTACTGGGATCATTCTTCTTTTAACTAATTATTATACCTTTTTTACTCAATATTATGCCAAGGCTTGGGTGGTAGCCTATCCAGGTGGTCTACTAACCCTACTAGTTCATCTTGTGGACAATCTATTTTCTTCACCAACCCCTCTTTCCATATAAATAATATAGTTGATTCAGGACATTGGTGAGACATCAAGGAAGTTCCATCATCCAAACAATGACTATCCCAATATAGAAATAGAATATTTTGATGAAATTAGTCCTCTTTCATAGTCAACAGGTGATGTATTTTTTGAGGTGGTGGTATGTGGAACCTCCTTACCTTTTTCCTTATGATCTATGTTGGTCATTACTTCTTCCAGCATGCCCATCCCATCAGTCACAGAGGACCAGACATGAAGCTATATAATCTAGTAGTAGATTCACACCTTGATTACAAAGACCATTTTGGAAACATTCTATGACCAAGGGGATACCTTCATCTTCTTTTTAATGACTTGGGGTAGGATGGTTTCGATCAGAAACCACTATATGAAATCATGAAACAAATCATCCCGGATCGGGAATATTTGTCCACTAATGAGAGGTACGTCCATGAATTTTAAGATGATTCTCCCCTTTTCAGATATATTAAGGAGGCTTTAGATGCACTGAAGTAGAGTTGCTATTTTATCTCTAACTATTATGCCCGAATGGATCTCTGGACCATGCATACATGTAGGTATGAGGAAATTATAGTTCACTTGAGGTATGATCTCTCAAAAGTATCCTCATCATTGGAAACTACTCAAAAGACAGTTGAAGAAATTACTACTTTAGTCAAGACTCTCCATTCTGGGGTAGTATCATAATAGGCTGGACAAGAAACACTTGAGCATTCAATTGATGCTTCACACCAGACTCTAGCTGATTTTTCAAGCTCAACTGATTGAATCTTATTTTGGTTCAACCATTGATATGCACTCCATTTTTACTATTATTCTTTGAGAGACTCCAAAATGTGTATATTCCTCCTACTGTATGCTATTAGTGAATATATTTTTTGAACTCTATATGTTATTGTCTAGTTTTATTTTATTCATGATGTGCATAAATTTTTGTTTCTCTGATATTATATGAATCACTAAAAATACTCAACATTTGTATAATATCAAGTAGACTTGAATTCTTGGATCTTGAATATTTAAATCTCAATAGATTTTTTTCAATAAGATCTAATGAATTCCCACCAACATGATATTATTTATTGATGCATTTGTTTTAGTTATCATGAGATTTCCTAATTCACAGAAGGATAATTGGGAAGAATATATGTCCCTAAGGGAGATTAATATATTTTTTGATGAAACTGATAAACTTGGTGAGCATAGATTGATTTTTTTTTAATTCCATATGGTGGTCTATATTATCTTTTCCATTCTTGCTGACAAAATTATTGTTGCGCTATAATTCAAGGCCTTTTAGCTTAAACCGTCTATCGATGTATTTTATGGTATTTTAGTTTGGACCTTATATTACTATATCTTAGGGTATTTTAGCTCGAACATTGTATTATTGTAGTTTAGGGTATTTCAGCTCGGACCTTTTATTGTTATAGTTTAGGGACTTTTAATTCGGACCTTCTATTTTAGTAGTTTATGATCTTTTTTCTTGGACCTTTTCTTGTTGTATTTTATGGTCCTTTGGATCATACCTTAAAATGTCATTTATTTTAATGTATTACTACAAATACTTGATCAACTATCATAGAATATGGTTTATACCTTCCTGGAATGACCCAAAAAACCTTGGGGATTTGGATTCTACTATAGTGTTCCTGACGCTCATGAGGATCATATCTCCTTTCTTGTAATGATTAGATTCCCCAAGTTGGTAGGTCAAAGCCCTTATGCATTGGTATCATTTCCAAAAGTAGGTGTATCTACTTTTTTCCAAAGTCTATGGAATTTTTTTGGGGTTAAATATTTGTTTAGGGTGATATACTTGGGATTCTAGGTCTTCCAAGATCTTTGGAAAATGGGTGATATTAGTTATAACAAAAAAAATTGACCCCGTGAGAATGTAATGTGGAAAACATGTTAGGTATGACCCGTAACACCCTAAAATGAAAAGTTTCACTATGGTTTTTCTAGGTCTTATAATGATTAAATCTACTTTCTTGTAAGAAGGATATGCCTTTAGTCGGAAGGATAATGCCTTTAAGTGTTGATAGCATGCTCAATAAAATATGATCTCTGCTCCTTTCATAGGTCCATGAATTATTTGTGAAGACTAAAATGTATGTATGATGAGGTTGGGTATGGAGGATGGATATCCAGGAAGGGTTATGACATCCTAGGGTAGTTTAGCCCATGATTGTGAAGATTAAGCCTTACTCTCTATGGTTTCAAATCAACAGGTGTGGGACATTAAAGGTTCAATAATGGAGTGTCTCATTCTATCCTTTATAAAGGGTATAAAACACAGTGACGTAAAGTTAAGGATGTTTAATCCACTCAGATATTTTGGTATGAAGATTGTAAATCATAGCCCAAATTGCTCAAGTCAAGAGAATTATATAGGGAAATCATAATAGGAATAAAACAAAACACATTGAGGTACTGGGTTCTTCCACAGTGATGTTAGGTCTCACAAGGATTGAAAATCCTTTTGTAGAGTGACGCATATGGTTAATGAGCATAGGCGCATATGAAAATTACATAAGCATACATCAATAATCATGAAAAGGATCGCTTTAAGTCTGGTATCCTTTTCCAAGGAACAAGGATGATTGTGGTGATCTAAGACACAAAAATCATGAAGTGTGATTTTTGGAAAGTGTAATATCCAAGAAGGGTTCGAGCACCCTAAAAGTTTTATCAGCACCAAGCCAACATATTATCATCTCAAGAATATGTGAAAATTTACTACATTAACTTTTTTCTAAATGAAGGGATCCATTGATAATAGATTGTCTTTTACTAGGGATATAAAGTAATACTTGTGATATTTATACCCTATTTACTCATGCCCTAATTTTTTACTAAACTCTGGAGGTGAATATTTTAGCGAGTGAAGACTTGACTATTTCTCAGGCTTCCCATTGTGAGTTTTCAACTCTACAAGATTTGTGTATCTTTATCTAGTATTATAAGGTCTTTCAATTTGGAATATTATTATCTAGAGTTTAAGTTTATACATCTTTGACCAAAGTGCCGATAGTTTAAGTTCATGACATACATGGACCTAATGTGGAGGGTATGGGACACAAGAGTCAAATCAGGTTATACAGGGTTAATAGTACCCCAAAACTCATCTAAGTTGTATATGGATATGATGTAACTCTTTTTTTTCATGTTATAAGGCCATGAGGAATGATATGAAGAAATAATACTATGGATCCATCAGAACACGCTGAGGTACAGTGCTCCACCGCAATGATTCCAGGGATCACAAGGATCAAAAATCAATTTTTTTAGAGTGAAACATTTAGTTGATTACCATTTTAGCCATATGAATAAATGAATAGTCAAGGAAAGGGTCCCTTGAAGTTAGATATCCTCTCCAAAGTCCATGTATGCTTTTTGGAAACCTGAGTCTCTCGAGACATGAAGTGTGGTATATAGATTGAAGCACTATAAAATATGGTGAAACTACCCCATACTCTGGTTGACTGGGGTAGGGATCTTATAGTCCTTTGATATGGAATAATTATGGATGATGGTCTGCATATTTCAATGTCATGTAGTAGGGATGTATTTCCTTTCGTGCAGTTTTAATGTCATGTGATAAGGAAATTTTTGTTCCCTTTCAGTTTAATATCATACTGTAAGGAATTTTTTGTTTTTCAGTTTTAATGTCATGCAACCAATATGTTTTCATTCCATTTTAACACCATGTGGTAAGGACGTAGGAACCAACATAAAAATTTATGTATGAAATATCATATAAATAAGAATTTCATACATTGATTTAACTCATACATATGTGAAATGAGATTGTATGACTCATACCTTGTACAATTGGGGCGTATTTTTTATCGGTTGTTATAGTTGGGCATGGGATATGAGATCTAAGCATCACTACATATCTTGTGATTACATGAATCAATCCACATGTAGTTCTTGAATAGGAAACTCTCTACATAGGTTTTACCCATACGTAGAGGTAGGAATTGTTTCCATTGATTGTTTTATCTATGATCAGTATTAGAGATATATGCATCAATACATATCCTTTAATGATAGTAATCAAGCCAAACATAGTTCTTAAAAAAAATTCCCTCCATATGTCTGACCCATATTCATGGAGGGGGAATTGTCATGTTTGTTATAAAGGGACACAAGATTGAAGATCAATCCACCACTACGTATCATGTGATGTCAAGAATCAAGTCGCATAAAGATCTACAGGATGGAGGTGTGGTAGGATACCAGCACCAACAAAAGTGGTCCTCTCATGCAAGGTCTATGGGAATTTATAGATTCATGTCATGAAATGGACATCAAACATGCAGTTTAATGTAATGTGTAAAGGACTCATGGTATTCCTTTTAAGATATTTCATTCAGGACCACAATGAACCAATCATTAGCTGTTATGCCGAATTTTTGTGGGGAATCCCATACCAAAATTCCTAATATCACATGAGTTGTGATCGGTGTGATAAAAAATTAATAAAAATGATTCCTATCACCATGCAGGGGACATTAAGGACAGGATAGGGTAATTTTTTGTCATTTAGTGGTTGGACCAAGATATAGGATCGAGGTTTCATTACATATTTCATTAAAAATGAGAATCAAATAGTATGTAGTTCTAGAAACCCTTGAAATTTAATGTCTTGTGGTAAGTACATTATTCGTATAGTTTAATGTCATGTGGTAAGGACGTGGGTTGCCTAATGTGAGGGGATGTAAAACCATGGATTTTTGTAATTTTACGTCAAGTAGTAAGGATAATTATCACCTGATGTGGAGGAAAGGGAATATTGTGGCTAGGCCCATGTATAGAGGTTTGGGTGTCACTTAATATCCTATAATGATTAGAATTAAGTTGCACATATTTATTTGATGAAGAGATTCCATATGTGGAGATAAATCTCACACGGGGATGGGGTAATCTCATCCTTCCTTTGCAAATATCCTGATCATGTTCGGTGAGTATTTCGTGAGATGGTTCTTCTGGTGTAGTTTAACATCATGTGTTGAGGATGATCTTGTGTAGTTTAATGTCATGAAATTAGGACGATAGATGTTGTGTAGTTTAACATCTTTCTTCAAAGATAAGAGATGTCGTGTAGTTTAACATCTTGTTGTCAGGACATATCAATATAGTTTATCATCATGTGGTTAGAATGTGGGATACTATTAATTTTAAAGTCTTTCTGTCAAGACTTGAGTTTTTGGCATATTATCCTCCTAATTTCGATACAATAGGTGGTGCACAGCTTATCACCTTACTATAAGCACGAGTGGTGTTTTATAGTTTATCGTCTTACTGTCGAAAAATATGTGCTAGATGATGGTTATGATAGACCTTATGTATGATGTAAGGTGATTTCTATTGGGGTTATATATTTGGAGGCTTCTTCCCCTATATCATTGGGGTTTTGAGAGCCAATAAAAATTCTCCTTTGAGGAATAAATAGAATAGAACATTTTTATTAATTGCTCGTTTGATCCCATTCTGATGGACTTCATGGTTGTGCAATGTATACAACCTGTTCTCATTGATCCACTTCAATTCATCGATATGATTTTTTGATTTCTCATCATCTAAGAGATATTCAAAAATGGCTATTTGAAGTTAAGGAAAATGGACTTCTATAGGTAGCACTACCACAGTCTTGTACAACAATGAATATGGGGTTTCTGGTGAAGTTGTATGCAAGGTGGTACGGTAGGACCATAAAGCATGAATGACCTTGTCTGTCCAGAAATTCTTATCATCATTCACCATCTTTTGGATTATATTTTATAGAATCTTATTTAAGGTATACATCAATCCATTTTCTACAAAATGATAGTGAGATGAGTGATTGGATCTATCCTAAATGATATTTCATGGATAATCTCACATATTCATGTATCAAGGCTTTCATTTAACAACCCTAGCTTCTGATTTGGCATGAGATCCTGATCCCAGACTGATGAGCATCAAAGGATCCTGTATAGACCTCTTCCATGATGACAATAATCTCTTCTTATATTCATCTGAGGAGGATTCCATCTAATACACACCTTTAGAGGGCCCTTGGGCCACTCTACAAGGTAAAGTTTATTTCACAACACCGAATATATTCCCTTCTAGCTTGGACTGTCGGGAGAGTCCCATTTTTGAGATAACTGATTATGGGTTCCATCCATCCAGAAGAAAATATTAGTTCATCACACTCTACGGTGGTGTTTAATTGATTAATTTCTACCATATCGCATATAATGAATGATGAGATCATTTTTTAGTGTGTGATATGGAATATGTCTTCCTCCTTGTAAGGTTCGGCAAAGATTGTTGCTGCATTAACCATTGCATCAGCACGAATGTTCTATAATCAAGGAATGTGATGAAATATGGGATCAAAAGGGAACTCTTCCATAAATCCTTTAGAATATCCGATGATAGGGGATAGTTCATCATTTTTTATGTCATATTCTTCATTGATCTATTTTATCACTAGTTATGAATAACCTTTGATATTCATTTAGGCTATTTGTAGTTGTAGGTCAAGTTCTAACCTAGCGATGAGGACTTGGTACTCTGCCTCATTATTCGTGCACCCCTCGAATAGTTATAAATAGTAGGGTAATATTTATTTGTCTGTAAAGACAAACAAAATCCCTAAGACAGCGTGATTGAGTCTTATTTTTTCCATCCTTTTGTTGATAGGACTTCGGGAGGTGCTATTAAAATATATCTCTCTTTTCTTGTGGGTATCATGGGCATAAAATACCTCCTCATATGGAAGATCATTGTCCATCAGTGTATTCTATGGGGAAGGATGTACTACAATGAAATAAGTCGGTGTTTTCTTTTTCACCAAATTCTATGGTATGAACTAAATGTCATATTGTTGTAAAATGATCTCTCATCGGGATAAGCACCTAATAAACATAGGGTAGCCAAGGATGTACCTGATCAGATCAATAAAAGAGACCATATGGACTTTGTGGTGTTGTAAGTAATGTCTCACCTTTTCACTATAAATATTAGTGCACAAAAATTATTCTTTGCATTATAGTATCGGTTCACATTACCTATCATTGTTTAGATGAGGTAATAGATACTTTTCTTACTCCCTCATCATTTTTTTTATGTGAGGAGGGACCCCAATGAACATTCTATAGTGGTTTCATGCAAGATGAGTGGCCTACATTCTACTATAGGCATTAGAATCGGTGGATGCATTAAATACTGCTTGATAATTTTAATGGCTTCTTAGTAGTCATCATCCCATTAATAGGTGATTCCCTTCCTCATTATCCTATTGAAGGGGAGAGATTTTCTGGAAAAGATGGCTATGAAAATTTGAATGTAGGTGTGGTTACCTTATACCCACCTTATTTGTTTGAGATTTTGGGGGTGACATTTCTAAAATTGTACTAGTCTTCTCTGGGTCGACCTCGATGTCATGGTGTCATAACACAAATCTAAGAACATTCTTAATGTTACCCCAAAAGTACATTTTAGTGGATTCATCTTCATATTATGTTGTCATATCCTATTTAATATTATTTGGAGATCCATGAATTGAACACATAATTTTTTGGATTTAAACACCAAGTCATCAACAGAAAACTTGTCAATTCTTCCCAAGAATAGCTTAAATATATGATTCATGGTGTTCTTATATGTGTCACCAATGTTCTTTGATCCAAAGTGCATGACCTGATAGAAAAATATCCCTTAAAGTGATTTTAATGTAGTGGATCTTTCATATTCAAGGGACATATTTATCTAATTTTACCCTTAATACCCATCCATGAAGGAAAGGTCTTGGAATACTTCCATTGCATCAATCAAGAGTTTGGAGATTAGAAATGTAAAATTGTCCATTGGGGAGGGATAATTATGGTTTCTGAAATAGATGCATACCCTAATCATCCCATTCTATTCTTTGATAGAGATGATGTTATTAATCCATCTTGGGTATTTCACTTCTCGAACAAAGTTTGATTTGATAAATTTGTCAACTTACGCCTTTACATTGGAGAAATGATATGGGTGTATACTATTAGATATATGATTGAAGATTCAGTGCTCATTGAGTAATCTGAGATACTGTGTAGCCACATCGGGATTCAGTCTGGGAATTTCTATATAGTTCCAAGTGAAAACATATCAATGGTTATTTAGAAATGTGATGTACATTTCTTTATCTTCAATGGGCATGGTGGCACTAATTAGTGTAGGCCATGGGTCTTCTTATATTCTTAGATTCACCTATTTAAACTCATCAAAGGTGGTGTAGATGCCTTCCTCATATGCAAGAGGATCATTCCTGAGGTCATCCTCATCTTCTTCCACCAATGAGATTGTGGAGACAATTTCAAATGAAGTTGGGAATCTAGGGGATTATATATCACAATATAGATGAGAGAGACCATTAGAAGAAACATTTTCATCCCCTATTTTCTTAGTTTTTGTAGAGAGATGTTGGAACTAATTGTATTTTAAACTATTTCTAGGGATATGAGAATCTTAGGACTTTGGGACCAGGTCTATCACCTCAACTAGATTTATGGAGAGCACATAGTCATTGTTGATCATATTCTACTGATTTTTAGGTGTGTTAACTAATACATTGGGAGCTGAAACCTATATATCAACATCCTATATTGGTTGTTTGCATCCCATTTTATAGTAAACTACTTTATCATATGTGGTTTTACAAGTATCAAATGGGGAACTATCACCGTGTTGTATTCTAACATTCCTGTCGATGAGGTATTTCAGACATTGTTGGAATGTTGAAGGTACTGTCATGTGGCAATGGATCTAGGGACTTCTAAGAAGGACATTGCATGCAGTGTCTTGCTAGATAACCATAAAAACAGCGTCGAATGTGAGATCGCCAAACAGATTTTTGAGTTTCATCTTCTTTAAAGGCCTTGGATCACACTTATAATACCATTGAATGGAGATATTTATGGGAAACAAATCCCATTCACTGTATCCAAAATATCATAGGATTCAAACTAGAATGAGATTGATCCTGAATAAATTATCAATTAGAACGCTATGAATGTTGATATTATCAAGTCTTTCTAAAACATATAGAGGTTTGATGTGTCCTTGTATGGCCTTTTATGGGTCATTCTCTATGAATGATATAGAGAGACGGAATTTTTCTAACATGGCCTATATTCGATAGACCTCAGTTGTAGAGACTTCTTTCTTATAATCCTATGGGAATTTGAGGGATTTAACAAGTTCCACTCTAAGTTATTCTGAAAAATGGAATGAATTCCGGATTGAGATCTTGTCTAGGAAAATTTTCAGTTGTTTCATAATTTCGTAATTCTACACCATAGGTTAGCACTTCCTGATGTTAGGCTTCTCCTATACATGTGGCTCAGCAACTAAGTATTTTTAGGTAGAAGGTCCCAGTGCTTGTGCAGAGGTCATGGGAGAATATTTTGTAAGTGGCGTAGGTTGTACCATCCTTCCCCATTTCCCTTGATGATCAGACAATCAAACCCCTATTACGTGTTCATTCAAGATAATTGGGTATGGATGGACGCTAGAGGGTTTTGATTCACCTTCATGCCTCTTCTGGTCCTAATGAATCACTTTCCCATGGGTCTCAGTTGTATATATGTCCTCTATCAGGATGTGACCAAACTATTGGGTCTAACCATGCCTATTCTATCTCATGTATCCACAATTCATGTTAATATGGCCTCTTATTCACCAATTATGTGTGGGAAACCAATATTATAAGGAATATTCATCATGGAAGAAGGGTTCTTATAAGTTTATCACATTGATAGAACAAAAATATGATCTATTTATTTTATGAGGGTTCCATTTTGTGGGGTTGTTCCCATTCTATGGATTTTACAGGGAAGAAATATATAATAGTTAGAGATTGCATTGGAGTAGGATATGACTCATCCTCTTATGTTTCTTTTTTCTTCTGGTGGTCACACCCACTTTTATGAGATGTATCCAACATCCCCTTATTATATGGTGGAGCTATTGTGGGTTTGTATAGCTGTTCTATTAGGGTGGCATGAGCTCGATAAACTATATTTCAAGTCATCTAGTTATCGAACATCCACTCATTCCTAGCCAGAACTTTCTTCCAATCACCCTCCGCTTCTGACTGGCCTATGGTTATGCAAGGAACCTACTATGAAGAGTTATCTAACACCACCAGTATCAAATAGACCATGGATTGAAGGATGTATTTGAATATGAATTAGTCCTGGAGATTATGACCCAGCCATATATAGAAAGGGTAGTAGTCAGGACAGTCTGTGATGTTAGACCACATCAGGCTTTCTGGGCTGCAACAGCTTGAGTAGATTATTGTCCATGGCTACTGATAATTAATTGGGGACTTGTTCATTTCAAAATGAAAATGATTTATTCATTTTTTTCCTCAAATACTAGTCAACCCTAGTTTCTGTTTTCTTCTATAAGAGCGTGATTTTTTGGTTATCACTACTTGGTAAAGGTGTAGGGTGGTTCAGGACCCACCTAGGTTCTTGGATGCGAACCACTGCTAGCTTGAGTGTGGTAGCTATAGATTTTTATCTTCCTGTCCCTTTTCATTGTGATGATGGCATGATTAAATATTTTGATAGGATTCACTAAATGGTGTATTCCAGATGTTGTGTCATTTCTAAAAACTAAGGGAATCTTCTTAGATACGACATTGGGATAATAGGTTTCTACAACTCATCCCTAATATTTTGAACACATAGTTATATAAGTTTCTCTTATGATAGTGGGATGCAATGTAAATAGGTCAAACCCTTCCAACTGACTATAAATAAATACACCCACTCATTTTAATATTGTTTTTAGTTCATTAGGTTAACTATTAACATTTTCCTTAGCATGATTTTGAACTGATTAAGGAACTAATAATGAAGGTCGTCTCATCCTCCAAAGGATTCCCATGGTATGATACTATACTAAACAAAGGTTGGCCCAGTTCGAGTCTCTACAAAACACCTCATCTTTTTTGCTTCCTCTTAATATCAAAATCCCATTATCAGCCCACATTAGGATACAAAGTGTTTGAGATGCTTCTTGGGGTCTCCTACACTACCAAATGTAGAGAAGGTAAGATTTCTATAATTGGGTGGAGGAGGAGTATCGTCGACCCACATGAGATATCGCTTCCTCTCAGGCTCTACAGGTACATTCGCCCTACATGGATTCCATTAGAGTATCCAGTGACTCGATGATGTTGAGAAGATCTAGTTTCACGATTATCTAATCCACCTCCCATATATAGGGACTGGGTTGGGGTCAATGAGGTGTCCCCACCTTCTTCACCCACTGATCATCGATTCTTCCTAAGACTGAATGATTTCCCTAGCGAGGTAGAGGTCTTCACTACAACTAAGGGAAGTCCTGATCATTTTCGAATTCCACATTTATTTAGATCATCTAACTAGATCCAGATCTAGTATGATGCTCAGATACCTCTCTTACTAGAGAATATAATATTATAGGTGGAGGAATATTCAGCTCATCCTAACAATGATACTCAGTAGGAATATTTCCCCTGAGTAGCTCTTCATTGATTTTTCTGGGAGTTTGTATCTCACTCTCATATTGTGACAATTGTTTCTCCATAGAAATAACCTCAACTTTTTTGGGTGTTGATTGGGATGTATCCAATCATTTCCTATTTTCTTTATAGTGTCCCACTAGAGATATGGAATCTCAATATTCAAAGGTTCTATATTTTGAAGCCTACTTTGGTTCAAGAGGCATGTAGCCTTATTTGGGGAATCTAAATCTCCCTCTTATAGGGGTATATCTCCCATGATCCATCCCTCTTCATTTTTGTATTGATCTACAATATCTACTATGTGACATTGATGACATTAATATAGCCATATTGGGAAATGGTGGTTGTCCCATCACTTTCAACCCAATAGGATGATTCTCCATTGCCTACATCAGGATCATTATTCGAACCTTTGGCCATATTGGGTCATTTTTTCTTGTGACCCAAATGGGTTCTAATAACCTTCACTATATGTTCCCCCCATCATGATTTATAAATAGTGACTTTAATGGAGTTTCTGGTCATTTTTTTCGAATAGTCCCTAAATAGAAAAGGTTTTTCTTTTGGAGGGAGGAATGGATTGAATGTCAAAAATCTATTTCTACCTCCCAACCAAGAGAATATAGATTCTCTATATGGTGATGAAAATGATGAAAATTACCCCAAACCTATGAAATAAGGGTTATTTGGGGCTCTAGTTGTCACTGATTGATCTTATTATTGAGGATCAAATGATTTCAGTTAGGTATTTGATGATTACTAGGATATACATTGAGATATAAATGCCCCCAGCCTAGCACGGTTGGGTTGATCTAGATTCAACATTGATTCCCCTAAGACTCTATTAGAGGATGATGAACCTGCTGATGGTGATTGAGATATAAATGACCACAGCACAATGGGCTAGGGTTTCTTTACAACTACTGAGTATATGTCTTGAATCCCCTTGAGAATTGATGATCTAAGATGTGGAGGAGGTGGTAGATATTCCCCAAACTTATAGAGTTCAGTTCTATACTGGACGGTTACTATGGAAGCTGCTACTATGGCCCATTTGATGAGGTGTAATTGTGCTCATGTAGGATCTAGGTGTGAAGGCATCCCACAATGGGAATCATTATTTACGAGAATTTTTTGGGTTGATCGCTACTTTGGAATCCATGTATTAAATTAATCCTTATTTATTTGAGGGCCTAATTTAAATTATTTTTTTATATACTCTCCCATAGTTCATGATGTATGGGAATTAATGAAGCAGGGGTATTCTATTATAGTTTCCAAATTTTCTAACTGTTAGCTTCTCCCCTGATTTCACCAAAGGCTATGAAATTAAAAGACGTTTTACCTGAATGGTTTTATTGTTATGGGGATGTAGTGAAGTGTAATTCTCTATATTTTACCCATCCTCAGATATTAATGTCTAGTGATTCTTGGGAAATCAATCGGTGAAGGGTTATAGTGATGCGGTGACCAACACAGCGTAGATGTTTATCATTATCTTCCACTCTTGAGATCCAGGACACATAAAAGGCAGCCAAATATGACTAAAAATAGAGTGTATTAATTATCCAAAATTAATACTCATATCCTGGGTAGGGGATATGTCCAGACTTCAATTTATGGTGATTACCCAACATATTTTGGGGTAGATAAGTTATGGACTCCTTTTCAAGCTCATCCTGAACCTCGTAGTCAAAAGTAGCAAGGGACCAGAACCTGATAGGGAGGTTGCTTCTATATAACTCTCTACATATATCAATATAGGTATCCTATTCATTGGAAATATACACCTCCATCCAATCAAACCATAGAAGATGCTTCTAAGCGTCGCCTAATGAAAATATTGGAGTGTTGTTTCAAGTTTATAGGGAACTCTATGTGGTTGAACTCGATGTTTTGAGAACCTCTCTATACGAAGGTTATTGATTTTTGAACACCTCTCTATATAGATGTGTTAGGGAAAGTGTAGGATTTCATTATCCATGGGAGATATCACTGTGGGGATGTTGAACATGGTGGATATTAGGAGTAGGGTACCTGGTACCATCTTCACACTACCACAAGGAGGACTATAATGGTAATGATCATCTTATTATTTTGTTAAAGAGTTGACGGTCCCTTATGGTGCAGATAATGTGTCTTGAACAACCTCAAGTAAACTAGCTTTGGGAATATTAGGAATATGGGTGTTGTTCTATGTCATGGATGAAATATGTCTACTTTAATTAGCAGGGATATGAGATTTTTGTATGACTGTTGACATAACATGTTTATAACCTTCTGGTACCATGAGAGTATGGTTCTAAAACTAAGAATCTATTGGAATATTCCAATGAGCATCCTCGTTATTGACATGAGTGTGAGCTCATCCTAAGGCATGTTCCATTTTCACATGGCGATCCTAGGTTAGGATGGGAATATGATCTTGATCCTGATCCTTTTTAATATGTCACTAGTCTTTCTTGATATGGGTATAATACTTCCTCAATGCATGTGTCACTCTCACCTAGTGAGCCTCGGTTGGAACATGAATATGATCTCAGTATGAATATACATCCCCCGCCAGAATAATTCGATGGAAATCAAGAATAGGAGAAGGGATATGAGCCTCCTCTTTTATCGCCTTGGAAGGATGATGGTGCTGTTTTTTTCAGTGAAAGTATGAATCTTTGTTTGGATTTCATGATCTGTTTGAATATTCTAGAAAGATTCATTGATAGGAATATGTGCCTGTACTGAGGAATGTTCCATTCACACATGGTACACTCTAACCAGAACAGCGATATGAGCTCAATATTAGGCCTTTGCAGTATATCATTGGTCTTCTTTGATGAAAATATGAGCCTATCCCAAGAAATGTTCCCCTCTCACTTGGTGAGCCCCATCCAAAATGAGGATATGATCCTGATCCTATTCTTTTGGAATATTACTCCAGACTTTTTCGATAGTCATGTTCCCCTATCCCAAGGCATGTTTCTCTCTCACCGGGTTATCCACAATTTAAACTAGAACATGGTCCTGGTTTGGTGACTCTTAATTTATCAAAATATGTCAATAATCCTCTTATATTGGAGAAATAATTTGTTCTTTCCCCGGAGAAACCACTTATTCATAATGATCTGACTGTTTAGTTTCCGTGGCTATAGGGATAGAAATATTCACATGTCTCTATATCTATACCTATAATGGAATATGCCAGCGGATTTATTTATCTATCACTATTATGCATTGTCATTTTAGAAAAGTGTTTGTAGGTATATAAGCTGACACATTTTCTATCTTCACTATGTATAGGAAGATATCTTTGATCTAAGTGGGGATATGATACCACTTCTTTACTCCTTTTTTCATAGAATGTTTTCAATGGGATTTATACATGGGGTAAGGATATGAGCCTCACCCTTCTCTGATATTTGGATATCCCCAAATACTTGTTCTAAGTGAGAAATAATATAGGTCGTCTCACTGGTAACATCCAAAATATGTTGGATGACATCATTAGTGGTAGTTGGGATATGATCTCAATCATGGTTTTATAGTGCCTTCCTCGCTAGATGTGTCTTCCTTTTTACCCATGCATGGGCGTCAGAGGTGGAAATGTTTTAGGTGGTACAACCATTAGGCAGCTGGTGGGTACCAATGGGATGGTTCTGGAAATGGCGGTTGATAGGAGCCCTCCTCGGTATCCCATGAATTAAAAGGGAGCCCTATTTGGCTCCCTGATCAACCTTCATTAGGGACTGAATGTGGTGGTTGTCATGCTTAGGGTATAATCTCCCAAAGTGTTTGGTTGTGGTGATGAGGTCCACTGGTAAAGCTACAGCATTCCATGGATGATGTGGACTTGCCAACTTTAGTACTCTTATACCCTTACAGGCATCTTCAAGGGTTAGGATTTTACCCTGTTGATAGTCCTCCAAAAGCATTATGTTCAACACCTAACATTGAATCAGTCAAGTGTGTGAGATCACCTTGCGAACCATGGGGGTTGTATCTATAACTAACTTACCAGAAAGATCAATGGATGAAGACATTATCTTGGATCAGGATGCTATTTTTGAGTGCAGAATATAAAATCATGCATAAAAAAGCAATAAGGTCATTGATTAGTTAAATATCATAGCCATGATGTGTTCTCAATCAAATATGCATGTTTAACACAATTATCCTTTTATTACCAATCCATCCATTATTCTCACAAGGACTTGTAAAATATTGGATGAACTTATGTGAAGGGAACCCCAGTTACAAAGGATTTGTTGTATGATTCATTCCATAATTATCATGTTCATTATATATTCCAAAAAAATTGAACTGACACATGATTAACTGATCATTCTATTATTTTAGAGTTTCATGTCTGGTTCACAATTTTTCTTTCTACAAAGAATACGTGACATAAAATCCCTCATCTGATGAACAAGATGGCTTGATGAAACTAGATAGTTTATCCTTTCGATGTTTTGAATGAGATTCCATGATTAAATTTTTTTTTCCATTGGTTTCACCTTTTTTTGATAGAAAATAAGCAACCGAGGTGAATTTTTCTTGTAAAAATGGTTGATTATGGGGGGTTTGATTTCTTACACAATCATTGGAGTCAGGTCACCGTTCTCATTATAAATTGAAACTCTAAATGGTTCACATCCATAACTGGTTACAAACATACTTTCTAAAAGATCATGGTTAATTGGGTTTTTAGACCTAATGATGCTTAAGAACTCACATTAGTTGAGAGGATAAGAGGTTGACATCATCAAACCCTTTTGGGGGGGATTATTTTCTACTCTGGTACCATCTTATAAATTTAAGATTTGTTTGTTAATCTCTTCATAATCCTGATATGGGACTAGTTACCCTAACATAATGATCATGTGTTAACCCCTTTTATGCACAAAAATATGGAGAACTAATTAGTGAATCCATCTGCATGTATCTAAGGTTCTTAATTAATTTCCCAATAATGGGAAGTTGATTATATTATGAATTTGTATAACTTGGTGCTTTGGAATTTTCTGACATGTATGGAGGTGGATAATATTACGAGGAGGTGATTGATCCATTATGAGGTGTCCTATGTATCTTGGATCTTGCAAGTCTCAAAACCCATGTAGTTTAATAAAACTCATTTAGTTTAACATCATTTAGAACAGATATATGTGTGGGAACATAGGCACTAGATATTCAAGCTTTAGTCTCAAGGAGATATCCTACATATCTTGGTTATAGTAGGTTTCGTAGTTATCATAGTTTGATTGGATTCTCAAACCACTAAAGGATGAGGTAGAATGATTAACCCATGGGAATGATTAGGTATCAGTGGTTGAAGTGTTAGTGACATGGGGGATTACATCGAAGTTGATGCTTATTTGAGATTTTTCCTTAGGAATGTTTCCTATGTATCCTGGTTATTATTGGGATCCAAGTCATTATAGTCCAGTCATGATTTTGGGACTATCCCAAAAAGAGATGTCCTTATATGGAGTCAATTATATCTTGACACTCATCGGGGATTACACACTAAGGCTTCCCTGGTTGGAAGAGATTCATGATGCAAATGATATGACTATTGAAACTCTCTAAGCACATGTGGTACATGCTCAGTGTGAGAAATAAGGGGTAACAAGCAATTAGTTTCACTAAATATAGATAAAAGAATTATATTCTAGTACATACTTAGATATGGTTAATATAGAGATCAATCCTTGGGAATCCATCCTATATATCTTGGTTATATTAGGAATCAGAATCATCATATTTCAGTTGTTTAGGTTCTAAAAACTAACATTTCCCTTATATGCAGGTCATATCATATTATGTTGTTGATTGGAGCTTACACTCACTGGTTTCCCTCATAGATGTTTATGATGAAAATGATATGATCATTTCAACTCCCTAATACCATGTGGTCTATGATCAGTGTGAGAAACAAGGGGTATAAAATGATCAGTCTCACTATTTATGGATGAGGGAATAAGCACAAGAATAACCCATTAGAGGTTAGTATGGAGCTTAGGCCTTAAAGAGGTATCCTACGTATCTTTTTTAAAGAAAGAATCAGAGTCATCATAGTTATTTTATTCAGGGATTACACACATTCATTTCCCCTATATGTGGGTCATATCATATTACGTAATTTATTGAGGATTACACTTGTAGGTTTCCCCTATGATAAGGGCTTACATACTGAGGATGGACACAATTATCAAATCCTAGGATGCTTATTTCACCTAGACTGCTTACCTGCATGACATTCTTGATTTCTAGCTTAACATTCCTTAGTTGTTTGTTTGAAACGTCAGATGATGTATGGAAATTTATGGTTATGTTTTGGACATTTCCCAAGACAATTGAATGATCTATTTGGATTGTTTGAGGGACTTTTCATATCCTAGATGGTTTATTTGAGGGTCATCACATGATCAAGGACAACTTGCCTAGAGGACATTGTGAGACCTGGACAGCTGATCTTGGAATCCATCGCATGATCCTGGATGAATTTCCTAGAGGGTGTCACATGATATAGTTTAATTGCCCAAGTTTCCTCGCGAAAGCTAGATGACACGACATGGGGGAGTCGCGAGATTCAATACAACATTTCTCAGAGGGTGACGCATATCCTGGATGACTTTACTTGGTGTCATCATTAAATATGGATGACATGTCCAACGGGAATTGTATAATCCAACTGACATAAAATGGTGCAACTATGAGACTCAGCTGACATTCACTAGTGTCACCGTATGAGTCAAAAAACTTTTCTGAAGGACACAACAATATTTTTATGGCAAGCCCGGGGGGGCTTCATCGGACTAGGGTGGAATGTTAGGGGGGGCTCTATGTGACTAGATTTGACATGTATAAAGGACGTCACATGATCCAAAGAGTATACCAAAGTAGCATCATGAGATCTGAGGGACATTTCCTAGTGTTGTCGCGCATCCTGGATGGTTGATGTGAAGGGAATGAGGATCAGCAAAAATGTTCTTTATATAAGTATCCCATTTTAATTAGATTTTGTTCTAGACTTTATATTGAAAATTCCTTATATTTGTTCAATGTTAGATTATTATTTTTCTTGCATGTCTTAGCAAATATGAGGGATTACTTTCACATGTCTTATAGAATACCTTTGTGTGATATATGAGTGGTCACACGATGTGATTATTCATGATGCGTGGTTGCTATAGTTTTTTCCAAAAATCTTACCTGATGGTAAGATTTTATTCTCAAGATATCAACCACTTTGGTAAATCTGCACTGGTTCTTGGGTGCATTGGTGCATCTGGATTCAAAAAATTTGACCTTCTCTTTGATGATGGGGTGGGGAATTTATAAGCATCACCACCCTGATTGTTCACTTCTTTTCACAACACATATCTTTTTAATCCAAGATAGAGTTGGAAAAGTGATTTGGTATGTATTTTCAAAAGGTCCTAGCACAAATTACTTTGGGGACATTGCTTAATTTTCTATGACCATGATACCATCCTTCAAATTCCTCCTTTATTGGGTTATTTTCAATTAATGGGTCCTTTTTGAATCATGTGTCCATGCCATGGGACTTTCATATTTTCATATCGACAAGTCCAAGCGGCCTCACTAGACCAGGATTCCAATCAAAAGGCCTTCGCCTGACCTTAAGTTACTTATTTGGGACTTTTCATGAGATAAGGAAAGTTTGTCAGGGGGGCTTCATGAGAACAAATCGGCTTGTTAATAGGTCATGTGAGACTGTGTTGTGGACATCCTAGGCATGTTGTGATATTTTTACGACATCGAGAGTCTCCCATCATTCCCTTTTTTATTTCATTTGTTTATTTTACAAAAGTTATAGATTTCATGAGGTTGTATGAGTGTTGTTAAAGAGAATCACTCTTCCCCTTGGTGATGCATTGTGGGACCAACAAAGGTTTTCATGGAGATGCGTGGTCATTTCATGGACAATTACATCTATTTTTTATTATGGATCCAAAGGGGGAGGATCACGAGGTCATATGGACATGTCAAGGGAACTTTGCATGATAAGGATAATAAGCTAGTAGGCTTTCATGAGATAACGAGGACATTTTTTTGGGTACCTATGGTGTCTTATGAATCACTCGGGTTATGTCGTGGGATATTTACAACTACAAGAGCCTCCCACCTCAATCACATTTTATTTCCTTTGTTTTTTTTAAAGGATTGGGGTTTCATGGGTTTTCTTGGATGTTTTGGGAGACAATAACTTTCCCCTTCGGTGATGCATTATGTGAATTTTATGACCGAAAGAGGCTCCCTCATTTCTGATATTTTCCCCTATTTTATAAGGATTTTTGGAGGGTTTTTTAGGTTTCCACCATATTATAATTTTCATTTCCTAGAGAATATTATCTGGATTCTTCTATGTGATTTTCAATTATCCAGGGTACCTTCATTAGAGCATGAAGACTCGTCAAAGGGGATCTTTAGGATCTTTTGTAGGTTATGAGCCATGCGTGACTATCCATATGACCTTATGTCGGTCATGTGATCAAGTGTCTCTTGGGGGTTCATGTGATTCATATGATCAAGTATACCTTCATCATCCTTTTCTTTGAGGGGAAAATAATACTCACATTCAGGTTTTTCTTCCTTTGTGATTTTTCCAATTCTCATTTGGCTGGCATCAACAACATGTTAGCTAATTAAGAAAAACATGAAAATAAAACACGAATAATAACCTTTTAATCCAAGGAAAATATATATTATAGTAATATTCATTATTTTTTTATTTCCTTGGTCTTATAAGGGTAAAATATTATTCCATCCATTGAGAAAACATGTCCAAGGTAATAAAACTTTTGAAACCAAATTTTACACTTACTGAATTTCCAATAAAACTCTTTCTCTCTAAAAGTTTCTAGAACGATATATAGATGATTATCACACTCTTAATTTTTCTTAGGGTATATAATAGATTATCAATAAATTCCATAACACGTTTGACAAGATAATCCTTCAATACACTATTCATCAGAGTACTTTATTCATCATATCTATAATCACTAAGGTTTTATTTATTTATTCAAAATTTAATACCATAAACTCATAATTACAATAACTTTTTTGAAAATTAATCTTTTGTATATCATCCCTCTTAAATTTTAATTTATGATAATAAAAAAATTGTTATTGAGTGGTATTGACCACCTTAAATATTATCAAATATATCACAAATTAATAGAAAAGGATACTGATTTTTAATTATAATGGAATTGGTTTCCCTATATCCCATGTAAAGCCTCAAAGTCCCATCCTTATGAAAATATAGGAAAGGTTCTTCCCATGGTGATACAATAGGTAATATGAGTTCTTTATCACACACCTCTTTTTTTTTCTTTATTAATTCATCCAATTTTAATGGATCCATTCTATAGACTATCTGGAATATGGGCTTCACATATAGAATGAGATCAATAGAGATTTAAACTTCATGATCAGGTAGATATCCAGGTTATCCCATAGGGAATGTATCAATGACACATTTTAAAACCAATACATCTTCAATTATTAGGACATCCATTATAATAGCCTTAAACCCACACTCTAAGATCTGGTGTTAAAAATATTATCTTTATGTTTCAAGATTTGATACTGGTCAATGTGGCCCAATTTTCAACATAAAAAACATACAACTTCAAAATGAAATATTGGATCACTTACACACCCAAGAACGTTTTGGGTTTATAGTTTTAGGGAATTAGGAAAAACTCTTAAATAAATCATACCCATAAATTAAAGGGAGTATATTTTCCACAATACCCATATTTTCATATTCTATATTACGTTTTCAATATCCCCCCACAAATTTCATAACATTAGTGACCTTTATATAAAAAAATCATTTAATCATCTTTCTTCATAACTTGTTGAATAGGAAACACCAGAAGAATGAGATAAAATGATCAGTAAGGGTAACCATAAGCATTAACGATTGAATTTCATCATTGAGAATAATAATAACATAGGGGTATAATGACATAATAAAATTTAGTGATAACAACATAAAAATATACATAATCATAAATACATGGATCATTAATAACGAAACATGTAATAAAGTTGTATCAAAGGAAAGAGTCACAAGAATCAATTATAATGATCCATGTGATTTTAATATTTATCAAAAGAATTGTTAAAAACCTAGAGATAACATAAATAAAACATGTTGGTATCTTGGGACATCATCATTCTAAAACCCTTAATAACCCCTTTCAATGGGAATACCATACAACCAGCTTCAGATATAATTTTACACCAAACATAATCATTTCTAGTTACTTATAGAGCTATAATGGGTAACTCCCATAATATAATATATATCAGGATCAACCATTTTTCATGATATATAATGGGGATAGACCCTTCATATAAGTTATATCGGGCTCATCTGTGATCTATAATGGGTTTTAACCATTCATTGACAATTAACATGAACCATAACATAAATAAAATACATATAGCATTCATTGAATCATAGAGATCAAAGAAACATCCATTATTCCTTTCATAACATAATTAACCTATAGAAAAGAAATGGGTATTATGAAAATATCTTTTAAACAATAACAATCCATCTAGAGAAATAATAAGGGTGGTATAATCATAAAATATCCCAATAGAGAATAAGTAACAGTAATAGTTGTTGATGTTGTTGAATAGAAATTCCACTACAAGATCATTAAAAACATTATTGAGGAAAATAAAATTTTGAATTTTAGTAAAATCAAATGATGTTATCTTAGATGGAAAATTATATTGAATGATCACTTAGAACATTTCTTGGGTAAAATACCCTTTCCATTTTGAAAACACATATATAAAACATAAAACATACTCCAAAATTAAAGAAATAATATTTTAAAAAAAATAATAGTTGAAAATTAAAAAATGTATCTTTAAAACATTGATTAGATATAATAGTGGGAAAATCCTTTCATGTTGAAAATGTTAAAAATAAACATTTTTTTAAAACATTTTGTAAAGGGATTCAAACAGACTTGTTAGGGAAATGTTAAGAAAATTAAATTTAAAATATTTTAAAATAAGATCAAATATCATGTAAAATAGATTTAAGAAATCATTTATTTTTTGAAAATAATCTTTTTTAAAACATGTTAGAAAACATGACTATTTAAGAGAAAGATAGTCCTTATAAAATAAAATACAAGATTTGTATCACATAAAAACAACTTTCTTGATGTTTTTTTAATCAATTAGAGGGGAAATTGAAATCAAAAATTTTAACCAAATTCATAAATAGTGGATAATAAATTGATATTTTATTGAAAATAATATCATATTATTCCCTCCAAAGAAACCTTGAACATAAAAAATCTTGAAAGAAAATATATTGTAACATAAAGACTTTTCCACTTTAGTACTCTTCAATCATATGCCCCATGAAAGAATGACTTTAAATGATACATTAAATATCATGAACATAATTATTTTCAAGATATAAAATTTCATATGTGTAGTGGATACACCTCATAAAATAATTTAGGGATAAAATATAACATAAGTCCCAAGGGATACAATTTGAGACAAGCAACCCTTACATAGATCCTAATGTTGAAGTGAGAATTAATAAATGTATAAATTATGTGAATCAAATAAAAATACACATAAAAAAAATTTAAATACATTTTAATATAATGAAAATTAATTACACGCATAATATTATAATACAATAGACAATTATAAAGTAATATAACCCAATGAAAAGAAATTGAGTTATAAAAATGCTTTTTCACTTGGTAATTTTCAAGTCAAATCCATTTAGTTTATATAATTAAAATTTAAAATTAAAATTCCATTATTTATGATTAATTAATTATTTTTACATGAAAAAATTGTATTATATACACCATATAAAATAAATTAGGGGCCAAAAATTACAATATACCTTAATAAATTTAAATTGAGACGAAGTCCCCTAACTGGAGTCCATACTTTCCATGCACGACTATTAACTCCTATATAATAAGATTACATAAATTATTTAATTTTTAATAACACTTTATAGGTTTAATAATATACAATTATAATCATTTATTTTGTTTATTTTTAATGACATATTTAAATTCTTAGTAAGTTATGCCTATTTTAGGTGTCTTGAGGACGTTCAATTCATTATTTCAAAATGGATCCAGTGTGTTGATCGTGGTCAAAGAGGTCATTATTTCAACATATAAAGAATAATAATTATGAAATAATTATCATTTTTATTAATATATTTTAATTTTAAAACCAATCATTAATGGTGGTTATGAAAATTTATCTACATTTCAATCATGGAGATGTTAGATCATACATACACATGAGTAATGTTTACATTTTTCAGTGATCATTATTAGAAAGAAGGTAAGTAAAATTTTATCTTCCCAAAATTACAATAATATAATAAATACCATATTGTTTCATTAAATATAATTATATATATATATTATCCCTATCATTTTGTGATGAAAAAAAATGCATCGCTTCATAGAGGCATTAGTCCACACATACGCTCAAACTACATTTTCATTTCTTGAGTGAGTAGAAAGGTAAGAAATAAAATGATATATTATATTTTTAGAATTATAATTATTTCATTAATATCATAAATATTTCATATATATTACATATATTCATTAAATTTATCCTTATTACCTTCCATAAAAATCATTATTGAAAAACTAATCACATCATTTTGTGAGGCGGTAGTTGGTCGTACACATGAGCAACATTATTGTATCCCCCTTGGAATGAAATTAAGAAGTTATAAGTGATATAATAATTTAATAAGTATAAATATGTTACAAATATAATATATATACTAAAAATCTATCATTATAACAATCCATGAGAGGAAATTATAAAAAATTAATCTCATCAGTTCACAAGGTGGTTGTTCGTCATACACACGAATGATGGTTTTGTTTCCCATTTAATGGAAAAGGATATGGATTTAGGTGATTAAATAAGCATAAAAAAATTATTTGGTAGATACTAGTTTTATTATATAAGTATAATTGAATAATATTTTAACAAGTTAGAAGTAGAAATAGAAAATGCTCTGTTAAGCACGATACCTCTTCTTCGGAAGGCCTCCTTTGCCAAGCTCCAAAGTTCTTATGATGGATTTATGATCAAAAATGAGATCTAGGAAATTGGTATGGAAGTAAGGAATGTATTTGGGTATTTTTTTTTTAGTGGATCAAAATATCTATGATGGTGTGAAGTGGATTGGAGAGTGGGTATCCATTTATAAGTGAGGTGAGTGGCACACTTGTAATTCCTTGAAAATAAAAATGTGTACCCACATTTTCACATGCCAGACTGATTAAAAATCGACTATTATAGATACTTATAAAATATAATGTGTAACAATTTCCATAAAATAAATTTTATACAAATATTTAGGATATTTTAACACTTTTATTTTTAGTTTAACCCCTAGTAAATTTGCTTTCACGCCTTAATCACGGTAAAGGATTTTCACAGTTTTCACAATTAATTGGGACAAAATATTAAGTTGAAATTATTATATAATATAAATTATTCTGGTTCATAATATGGAAACCATTTTAACAAATTCAATTCACATAAGTGTAAGAATTTAATTTAAAAATAAAACCCATAAATGCAGTGAAAAACTTGTTTTCAAGAAATGTATTTTTCAAGCATAAGAGGAATTTATATAAACATTATAAAAGGTAATAACCATTGTATGAATTTAAATTAATAATTATTGATATATAATATATTTTTTTTATTTAAATCATTATTCATTATTTTTTTAATTAATTAAAATGGAGAAAATTTATTCACTTTAAAATTGTTTTCATGGAAAACCCCCTTTTTAAATCCAAAATTGAACTTATAATAAAATAAAGTATAAAAAATATTAAAAAATAATTATTTGGTTTAAATATAACTAAATAATACATTTGTTACTTAAAATAAAATTTAAAACATAATGGGACATTTAAATTACTTAATTTATTGAAAAGATATGACATTTTTACAAAAAATCAGTATTTTCAATATTCAGGGAAAAATCTATATTTTTTGAAAAATCCAAAAACTTCACCCCAATTAATTTTTATATGATGACTTAAAAAATTATTTTATTTTTTATAAATTAATTTTATAAAATTTATAAAAAAATATTTATAATATGTTTTCATAAAAATAAATAAAAAAAAATTGAAAAAAATATATTTTTGATGAATAAAATTAGTTTACTAAAATATGATTAACTATTTAGTAATAATTTTTTAATTAATTTATATTTATTTTTTAATATATAAATATATATATCATAGATTAGTAAATAAAATTCATACCACCTAATTTAACAACTAGGTTATAACAGTCAAATTTAAAATAATATTATTTCATGATTCATTTAAGATTGGTGTTGTATGTCTTGTACGATATCGAACATAACTTCCTTTTAAAAAATATCTGAGTGTTACATCCCCCCACCTTTAATAAATTTCATCCTAGAAATTTGAAATTTATCTTACCAATCAAAGGTAAGACATTTGAAAATAGCTTTTTTGGAAACCCACATCACAAAAAGGATTTTTAAAATGTCATTTTGACAACTGGGAAAAGAAAACATAAAGGTCATCTAGAATAAGAAATTACTAGATTTCTATATAGGAAAAAATTAGTGGGAAGTGAAAATTTAAACATGTAAAAGAAATTAATTCCCAAATAATGATTTATAGTGATATAAATAATTAATCATAATAATGTGAATGATCAAGAGAATGTTTACAATCACCACCTGGTAATTTTTTTCATAAAAACAACTTTTAGGGGATTAGTGGGAACCCTCATAATGTCTAAATTCCACATTCTAGTAGGCCAAATGATTAGAGATTTAAAATTCAAATTCCAAAATCCATACCAAAAATTCCAGTGGGAAAAATATCATAGATTGGAAATTTAAACACTTAAAAAAAGACACCCAACCTGAGGAGGCCTCAAAACAGGAGCCACCCATGACAGCTAGAGTCACATCGCTTGTAATTTTCCATCATCATCATAGTACAACACCATCATTTTCATCATCTTCCATCACCACCAGAGCCGATGACAGGAGAAATAAAACAAGAAGACCCCTTCAACCTCATAAACTCATCATTGACATCCAACACTGTTGAACATGTCACCACTATATAAACCACTCATTGCTGTCGTAAAATCATCATAACAAAACTCATAGACTTCATAAACTTCATCAATGAGATAAAATCAAATTCTAATTACCCATTCTGAGACCGTAGGCTGCTCGAACAACACCTCCTAGATCCTCATTCAACACCACTGCACAATACTGAATGGGAAGGGAGTGTTGGACCAGGATGTCATAGTAGAGTTGAGAAGAGGAGGCCTTGGCTGGGGACCATTCCAAAGACTATGTCATTATAATTATGGGATATAAAATCACATTCCAACATAAAAACATAAAAAAATAAAGAATATCATAAACCCATTATCATAACCATAACTCTTAAGAAACCCCAACATTAAAACATCATAATATCCAAATTTTATAAACCCTACTCTAATACCAACTATAACAGCCCCAAAACCGCACTCCTGAATCCAGTAAAAAATATATTATCTTTACATTTCAGGATTTTATACTGATTAATTTAACTCAATTTTCAACATCCAAAACAAAAAACATAAAACAAATATTGGATCACTTACATTCCCAAGGACCTTTAAGGTTTATACTTTTAGAGAATTGGAAAAATTCTTACATAAACAATACATGTGAATTCAATGGGGTATTTTTTCACCATATACAACTTTTCATATTCCATATTAAGTCTTCAACATCCCCCATAGATGTCATTGTATTAGATACCTTTCTGGACATAAATCATTTAATTTCATTTTTTCATAACCTGAGGAATGGGGACTATAAGAAGGGTGAGATCAAATGATTAGTAAGGGTAACCATAAGAATTAATAATTGAATGTCATCAGGGATCATAAGAATGGGAATAAGGGTATAATGATATAATCAAAGTTCATAATAATAACATAAGACTATTCAAACACATAAATACTTGGATATTTCATCATAAAACATTGAATAAATCTTTATAAAATGAAATATTCATAATAATATATAATCATGATCTATTCAATTTAAATCTTGATCAAAGGAATTATTAAAACCTTATAGATAAACAAAATGTGTTGGTACCTTGGGACATCATCATCACAAAACCCTTACAATTGGAATAACTCTATGTACGACTTCCAATACAATTTTCCAGAGAAAATAATAATTACACAATGCATTGGAGAGCTATAATGTGTCTCACCCATCATATAATCTATATCATGATCACCCATTTTTCATGAGCTATAATGGGGATCAATCCTTCATGTCAGTTATATTGGGATCACCGTTGAGCTATAATGGGGATCAACCCATCATAATGAATGTATAATAAACTTAATATAAATAAATTACATAGATATTTAATATCATCATAAAAATCATAGAAACATCCATTATTCATTTTATAGCTTAATTAACCCATGGAAAAGAAATGTGTTCTATGATAATCTATTTTAAACAATACTAATACATCCAAATAAATAATGAGGATGGTATCATTACAAAATATCTGAGTGAATCATAAGTAAAAAATAAGGGTTTTTAATATTAGTGAATGGTAATACCATTAAAATATCATTAAACATTTTATTGAGTAAAATAACCTTTTCACTTTTTCTAACATTAAATTATTTAATCTTGGATGGAAAATTATTTTGAAAGATCACTTAGAACATTTCTTGAGAAAAATACCCTTTCCATTTTTTAAATAAGAATTTAAAATATAAAACATTATCAAACATTAAATAAATAATTTTATTTTAAAATAACCATTTAAACATAAAAATAAATCTTTAAAAAATTTATTGTTCTTGACAATGGGAAAATTTTATCATGTTTTAAATGTTAAAAATAAACATTATTTCAAACATTTTGTAAAGGGAGTTAAAGTGACCAATTTGGAAAATGTTAAGAACTTTTCATTAAAAAAATTTTAAAATAAGGTCAAAGATCATGTAAAATAACTTTAGGAAATAATATATTTTTAGAAAATCACTTTTTAAAAAATATGTTTTAAAACATGAATATGTAATAGAAAGATAGATGCTCTAAAAGAAAATGTAAGATCAGTATCACTTATAAATTACTTTCTTGATGATTCTTTAATAAATATGGGAGTAAATGGAAATAAAAATTTTTAACCACATTCATAAATAGTGTATAAAATAGATTTGTTTCATGAAAATAAAATAATGTGATTTACTCCAAAGTAACCTTGAATATAAATAGTCCTGAAATAAACCATATTGTAACATAAATCTTATGCCACTTTAGAAATCATCAATCACAAACCCCATGAAATAATAACATCAAATAATACTTTAAATATCATTAAAAAAGTTATATTAATTATATAACATTTCATAGCTTAGTATATTCACATTATAAAATAATTTAGGTGTATAACATAACATGTGTCCCAAAAAAGACTATTTTATATGAGTTGCGCATAAACTAATCATAATATTGAAGTGAGAATTAACTAATGTATCAATTATGTGTATAAAATTTAAATCCAAATAATTTTTTTAAATTAAATGTAATATAATAAAAATTAATTACACACATAATCTTATAATATCATAAATAATAAAGAAGTAAAATAATCCATTGAAATGAAATTGATTTATTAAAATTCTTTACCACTTGGTAACTTTCAAGTCTAATCCCCTTGGATAAAATAATTCAAATTGAATATTAAAATACCATGATGTATGTATGATTTTTTATATTACATAAAATATTATACTATATAAACCATATAAAATAAATTATGTGCATAACATTACAATACGCCACAATGAAGGGAAATTGAGGCGAAGTCCCTAACCTCGAGTCCATAATTTCGAAGTATGTACTTTTACTCCCATATAATAATCTTACATCAATTATTTTATTTATTAATAAAATAATATAGTTTTAATAACTTATAATTAAATAATTTATTTTAATTATTTTAAATTTTAAATTTAAATTATTAATCAGTTAAGTCCATGTCAGGTGTTTTTAAGATGTTCAGTTCATTATTTCAAAATGGATTCTTTGTGTTGAACATGGTCGAAGTGGTCATTATTTAAAAATATATAGAATAATAATTAGTACATAAATATATTTTTTATTCATAAATAATACTTTCACAACCAATCATTAATTATGGTTATGAAAAATGAACTATGTTACAATCATGGAGACGGTAGGTCATACACACACATGAGTAACATTTCCATTTTTCAATGATCATTATTGAAATTAAGTTAAGTAATATTTAACTTTATGGAATGAAAATAAGATCATAAATAAAATATTATTTTATTAAATAATATTATATATATCATCCATGTGATGTGGTGATAAAAAAATAATCACATCACTTCGGGGAGGATGTAGTCTACACGTACGTACGAATAAAGTTATCATTTTTCAATGAGTGGAAAATAAAGAAATAAAATGATGTACTATATTTTAATAATGATAAATATTTCATTAATATAATAATTATTTCATATATATTACATATATTCATTATACTTATCCTTATTACCCTCCATGAACAGCATTAGTGAAAAATGAGTCATATCACTTTGTGAGGCGGTAGTCTGCCATACAAATGAGCGACATTATCGTATCTCCCCTGGAATAGAAATTAAAGAGTTATACATGATATAATAATTAAATAAGTATACATATGATAAAAATTTTATATATATAATTTAAATCCATTATTATAGCAATCCATGATAGTTGATGATGAAAAACAAATCTCATAGGTTCGTGAGGTGGTAGTCCGCTGTACATACGAATGATGGTTTTGTTTCCAATTTGATGGAATAAGAGATGGATTTAAATTATTAAATCAATATAATATTATATAATTATATTTTATATACTTTTTTTATTATGTCATAATAATTTAACAAAATTTTAAGGATGTGGAAGAAGAAATAAAATAAAAACGCTTGGTTAAGCACAGCACCTCTTCTTCAGACAACCTCCTTAGGCTAGCACAAACAATCCTTATTAGGATGGATTTATGATCATATAAGGGGATCTATGTAATGTTTATGGTACTAAGTAAGGTATTTGGGTATTTATATTAATATAAAAAAAAGTTATGAATATGTGAATAAGAGAGGATAGGGGGTCACCTTTCATAAGTGAGGTGAGTGACACACTTGTAACCTTTTAAAATAAAAAGTTGTACCCATGATTTTCACATTGAAAATGGATAAAAAAATGAACTTTTATTAAAATATAGACATGATAAGTTAAAAATATTACCATAATATATATTTTATAAAAATATTTAGGTCCTCTTAACCATTTTTGTTTTATTTTAACCCTCTGTAAACCCTTTTTCACCTTAAACATGGTAAAAGATTTTTATTTTTTTTTAATTATTCATTATGAAAAAAAATTAATATGACCTTATTTGATAATATAAATTATAATTATTCCAAATATGGTATCCATTTTAATAAATTCAATTTATATAAATTTCAGAATTTAATTTAAAAAATAGATCTTATAAATGTGATGAAAAAGCGGTTTTTGAAGAAATATAATTTTCAAGTAGAAGATCATTTTATATTAACTTTATGACCAGTAATCATCATTGAATGAATTTAAATTAATATTTATTTATATATAATATTTATATTTCATTTAAATCATTAATAATTTTTTTTTAATTTATTAAAATGGATAAAGATTATTTACTTTAAAACAATTTTCAGAAAAAAACCATTTTTAAACCCAAAAATTAACTAATACTAAAATAAAGTATAATGATGATTCAAATTTAATTAAGTAGATTAAATATTGATAAATAATAATTTTTTTACAATAAATCATATTCAAAAAGTAATGGTAATTTTAAATTACTCAATTTATTGAAAATAAGTTACATTATTATAAAAATATGTATTTTTCACTATTCATTAAAAAATGATTATTTTCTGAAAAATACCAAAAATTCACCCTATATTTATTTTTATATGATGATTTAAAAAATTATGTTAATTTTTTTTAATAAATTTTCCAAAATTTCTATAAAAAAATTAAATATTTGTTCACAAAAATAAATAAAAATCATTTTTAAAGAAAACATATTTTTGTGAATAAAATTACTTTACTAAAAATTAATTGATTATTTAGTAATTATTAATCAATAAATTTATATTGAGTATCACACACACACACATACACATATATATATATATCATAAAGTAATTAATACTATTTATACCCTCCAATTTAACATGTAGGTTATAATGGTCATATTGAAAATAATATTATTTCATAGTTTTTTTAAGATGTATGTTGTGTATCTTTTTAAATATCAAGCATAGATTCTTTTTTTTTAAATATCATAGTGCTACATTATCCCCACTTTAATAAATTTAATCCTAGAAATT
The DNA here is from genome assembly GCA_963277665.1 of Viscum album. Taxonomy (NCBI): domain Eukaryota; kingdom Viridiplantae; phylum Streptophyta; class Magnoliopsida; order Santalales; family Viscaceae; genus Viscum; species Viscum album. Next base: position 121,733,672 of record OY728138.1, on the reverse strand, counting down.
TTAAATTTATTTCAGTAACCAATTGTTGGAAATTTGAAAATAACTATGTTAGAAACCCACATCACAAAAAAGGTTAATAAAACTTCTTTTCGAAAATAGGGAAAAGAAAATAAGAAGGTAATCTACAATAATAAATAACTAGGTTTCCATATAGTACAATATCATTAGGAAGTGAATATTTGTACATTGAATAAAATCATAATTCGCAACTAATGACGTAGAGTGATAGAGATTTTTAGATCCCAATTGAATGTTGGTTGTATTTGTTGACAATAGTTGATATATGTTTGAAGTTAAGAAAAGGATAAGTTTCTGGTTTCTAGACCCTGGAAGTCATATCAATGAATCAAACTCATCTTATCATCGTTATTCATTGAATATGATTTATGGTATTAGGATATATACTAGAAGCTTCTGGAAATCATATTGAGTTTGGAATGAAAGTGTTGAACATAATGACTACCTGGTCAAATTTGATTCTACCTAACCCCGATGTAAATCTGACGATGCTTTTTTATTTTGTAATTCACAAAATTTATAATTTTTCTAAGAAATTTTTTATGCAATATTGATGAAAGAAAGTTGTAGAAGAAGTACTGAAAATCATATTGTGCGTCAAATTGGAAGGATATCTTCCACCAATCGTATTCAAGCCAATTGTATTCAAGAAAACCATATTAAGACCGAGTAGGAAAAAACATTCAGACGATTCTTAAGCTAATATTCAATGTGTTAAAAGTCATGATGAAATCATGATACAAGAAAGAGTTTGTGGAATTATACATTTTTTTAAGGAAAAAACTTTATGGTCTAAAGTTCATTAGTATGGGATCATCGTATTAAAAAAAATTGAAGTCTGGATGACTTGGTGTGTCGTAATGATTAAGAGAAAAAGAAATAAAGTATTGATTGTTTCTTAAGAAGAGGTAAATACTCTCAATGTTTTCAATAGTTCATTATAAGGGTCATCTTCATATGTCTTCATCGTAATGAGGCATATCATAATAAGATAATCATATTCATACTAAAGTTTATTAAGAAGTATAAAGCATTGAACAAGTCAAATAGAGATAAAAAATAAAGGATATTTGAAGATTTGAAAAGTAATTAAATGAGTTAAAGATTAATATATGATTTAAATAGAATTAAAGATTTGAGAAATTTGGATTAGTGGGAAAGTTTTTCAGAACGCTGCCTAAACCACTCTTGATCTCCCTATAAAAGGAGAGATAAGTTCATTTGTAAAAGTGATTCTAAACTATTTAAGCATTCAGGCTTCTTAATTTTTGGAACATTTATTGAGTACCCAACCAAACTTTGTGTTTCAAGTTAAAGCTAAGGAAGACCATCGGATTGAAATTCAACATGATCATCTAAGAAAGATCCATCTAAAAAATTTCCATCGGAACAAATCCACTAGAGTGAGGCCATCAGAATGAAATCCATCATATCCAGGTTCATTGGACCAAGTTCCATTGGACATAGAATTGTGATCTTCCAAGTGAGTTCCTACACAATTGTAGAAGGAAGTGGAAAAGTAAAATAATACCTAACTAACCATAAGATGGATACTATCATATTTGGTTTATCAGACTGTGAATAACAAACTGAATTTGTTGAGGAAGATTTATAGACTGAGGTTCTATAAGAATATTCCACACCAAAAATTTCCTTTATGAATTATTGAAGTTCTTTAAGATTATATGTAATTAAATTTTGATTAATCTTACTTGTATAGAAAGTTAAGTCATTCTGAAGTGGATCATAAAATAAAAGGGTAATTGAAGCTTGTGACTATGGATACTTACCAGTTTCTGAAAAGTATTTATTGTTTATGGGAAGTGGATACTGGAAAGGATAGTTGGGGGGTATAACCAACTATAGTATAAAAATTTATAATGGGATTGTATAATTGTTCTTTTCTGGTTCCTTTGTATTCCATAAAGAATATATTAAAAGAATCCATGTTGGTGGGACTATCAAACATGGAAAGGAGTATGTCTTTATACCGAACCTTGTAAATATCATGTGCTGTCTTATCTTTATATTTTTTTCATATGAAAGGTGAGTTTGTGAGTTATATTTGAGTTGATCATTACTCTAACAAGATTTATAGGTTAATAAAGTTTCTATTAAGAAGTTATGAAACATTCTTATAAAAGGAAATGAAACTATTGATTCACCCCCCTAGTGGTCTCGATCCTATTTGGGATAAAAAGTGGTATCCTGATATGTTTTATTCCAAAGTTTCATCTTTGGAAGATAGAGATCCTCAAAACTAATCTTTGGATGATCTTCACAGTATTCTTATAGCTTGTGAAAAGAGAAGAGAGAATATTATAAAAAAGAAGGAAAATGTTCATCAGGAAAAGTCCTTCAAACCTTTGAAAAAAGGTAAAAACAAAGATAATGAAATTCAAGAATAATCAAGTGACTTAGAAGCAAATTAAGAAGCTAATGATTTAAATAAAATTTTTTCCCTTATTTTTAAGAAATTTAGTAAGGGAAAACAGAAAATTAAAACTCCCAAATTTTGGAATTGTGAAGGGAAAGGAAATTTCAAAAATAATTTTATTAGGAAGAAAATTAAATAATATGGGCCTGAAGATGATAATCAGATACCTCATAAACAAAAGTGGGATAAATATAAGGAAATTTTTCCTTATGAAAAAAAAAGTTATCTAAGTATAAGAAACAAGAATGAATCTTATTTGATGATGAATCTGATCAACTCAAGTTTATTGCTCAAGTTATAAATGGATGTAGTTCATCAGGAAATAATTATAATGATGAAGAGATTATGGAAATTGAATTTATTCATAAAAATAATTTGGAGAATTTACATGTACAAAATACTCAACTCAAGAAATAAATAAAGAAGTTGAATAAAGATATCGAAGGCATAAATTTTGAGAATAGAGATATTGAAATAAAAATAAAAAGTTATAAAGAAAATTCTGCTAGAAATGAATATCAACAAGATAGAATATACAATTATTTAATAAAGTAAATAGAACATGTTGAAGGTAGTTGAATCCAAAAAAACATAGATGTTTTGAAAAGTAAGTTATCAGAGAAAGAATAATAGTTGTTAGAACCGCAACCAATACATCCTAAAAGAAAAATTATGATAAGAAAGATGATATAAAATTACCCCAAGTCATTTGATTTTAAATGTGAAACTTCTAAATGATGTGAAAAGAATAGTTTATGAAATCAGGTTTATGAGAAAACATATTTCATCGAAACATATAGGATTTCCTCTATAAAGTATCCTAATTAAAAAAGACTTCCATGATTTGTGAAGAAATGACAACAAAAACAATGTTATGAACAATTTATTATCGGTTTGAAAATTCAATATTTAGAAGTCATTGTTGGTGATGTAGAGTTTTTGGACACAAATATTATTCATATGGGTATAACATGTCTCTACCAGGTAACAGGTATGAAGAAAGTAGGAGCTATGATAGGTAAATAATATCAAATGTTCTAAAAAAATTGTAAATGAAAAAGGAAATTCAAAATATGAATAAAAATATTTATGTTATGAAGGTGGAGAAAAGTAATCATACTTAGTCTGAAAAGAAGTAGTGCTTAGTTATTTGGGCAGAACAAATTTACATGTCTAGGAAGTTAGAAGAATAAAAAAACTAGCTAAAGTAAAGGGAAATAAAAAGGTTGAAAAATATGTGAGAAAAGATGATAAAAATATATCAATATATTGTGGTTTGAAATTTTAGAAAAGATGCTAGATATGTAAGAAATAAGAGCATGTTACTAAAAGTTGTTGGACTATCCTTTCAGAACAAGAGGATATCATGAAAGAGAAGCTACAAACTCACTATAACAAAAAATTTCAAAAGGTGAAAATAAGTTGACATCCTTAACAGAAGAGTCTATATATGAAAAGAAACTTTTTTAAAATTTCGATAAGGATGAACATAAAGATGAAAATACATCCAATGCAAAATCCAATAAGAAGAATAAAAATTAAAGACTAAGAATATACTCTCAGTCTAAACTTTTTTTGAGAATCTTTGCGGTGAATCCTTATTCCTAAAACATTTGTGTATTTTTACTAACTAGCAAGGAATTTAAGGAGTTGAAGTAATGAAGTGGATGATGAGTCTCTTACTATTATTTTAAAATAAATTAATGAGGTTTCACAAAAAAAAATTGAATGTTATGGTCATACACCTAAACTTTATGATATTTTTATTTTGATGGGTGTAAGATACTTTTATCTTAAATAAATTATTTTAAGTATTTCCCTAGAAATGAGGATGTTGAATTAAACATTAAATGGTATTATAAGAAATTTATCTAATGGAATACATTGATCAACATGATTATACACTCTGGTTTTCTACACTGGGTTCTCCCACATATACTTAGAGTTGTTTATTTAAAGGATGTTTGTTAATAAAATCATGTTAAACTTATGTTCTCCAAAAGAATAGGTTCATGTTTTTGACTTGAAAAGTTATAACCTTTCGAAATAATACAATTTTTCAATAAGTAAGGAAACATTTCATGATGAACCCTTGGAATTTTATTTTTTATCAGGGGGAGAGAATATATTAAATGGGGAGATAAGGAATAGGGGGAGAAAAGATAATAATACATGAATAAGAAAATTTTTAAAATGAAAATTAAGTTATTAAAGTGGGTATTGACAATAGACACAAAGGGGGAGACTGCTAGACCCCGGTTGATTTTTTATTGAATTTTTTTCAATAGTTGATATATGTTTGAAGTTTATAAAAGGATAATTTCTTGGTTTTCAGACCCAAGAAATCGTATTGAGGAATCAGACTCATCACATCGACATGATTCATTGAATATGAATTATCGTATTGGGATGTCTATTAGAAGCTGTTGGAAATCATATTATGTTTAGAATGAAAGTATAGATCAAAATTATATCCTGATCGAATCAGAGTCTGCCTGACCCTGATGTAAATATGACTATGATTTTATAATTTCTAATTAGAAAAATTAATAAGTCTTCTAAGAAACATTCCGTGCAATCTTGATGAAATAAAGGGGTATAAGAAGTGTCGGAAATCTTATTGAGCATCATATTGGAATTAAATGTTCTGCCAATCATATTCAAGCCAATTGTGTTCAAGAAAATCATATTCAGGCTGAGTAGAAAAGAAAAATCTAGGAAATTCTAAATCCAATCTTGAATGTATTCAAAGTAATGTGTAATTCATAAAACAAGCAATAGTTTGTGGAAGTAAAAAAATTGAATGAAAAACTTTGCGGTCTCAAGTTCATCAGTATGGGATAATCATATTCAGTGTTTTTTGAAGTCTGGATGATTTGGAGTATCATAATAAAGAAGATAAAATGAAAAAAAATATTAATTGTTTCTCAAGAAGAGGTAAATATTATCAATGTTTGTAAGAGTACATCATAATGGGTCATCTTCTTATGTATTCATGGTAATAAAGAATCGTAATGAAAAATCAGAATGAGATGATTTATCATTAAATTGATGTGGACCAACGTAATGGGAAATCTATTATTTCACAAAACTCCTCATATTAATAAGGAATATCATAATGAGAGAATCATATTCAATCTAAAGTTTATTAAGAAGTCAGGATCATTGAATAAGTCAAAGATAGATCCGAAAATCAAGGATATTTGAATATTAGAAAAAGAATTGAATGATTCAATGATTGATCTAATATTTAAGGAGAATTAAATATTATGGAAATTTAGATAAGTGGGAATGGTTTTCAAAACCCTTCCTAAACCACTCTTGAGGTCCCTATAAAATAGAAACCGAGTTTATTTGTAAAAGTGACTCTAAACTATTCAAGTGATTGAGCTTATAAATTTTTTGAATAGGTATTGAGTACCAAAACAAAATTTTCATTTTAAGTTGAAGTTAAGGAAGATCATCAAATTGACATTCAATACGAGCATCTGAGAAAGATCTATCTGAAAAAGTTCCATCAGAACAAGTCTATAAGAGTGAGTCCATCAGAATGACATCCATCATATCTAGGTTCATCAGACTGAGTTCCATAAAACGCAGAATTCTGAGCTATCGATTGAGTTCCTACTAAATTGAATAAGGAAGTATAAAAATAAGAATCTTACCAGACTGACCATCAGACGGAGACCATCATATTGGGGTTATTTGACAAGGAAGATTAGATTGACTTAGCTGAGGAATATTTCTATAATGAGGTTTCAGAAGAAGTTTCAAGACCAACAAGTTCCTTTTTGAATTGCTGAACTTATTTATGATTGTACTTAGGTAAAATTTGATTCATATTACTTGTGGATAAAGTGAATACTTTTTGAATTGGATCATAAAAGAATAAGGGAAGGGAAGATTGTGACTGTGGATACTTACCAGTCGATGAAAAGGCTTGATTGTTTGTGGGAAGTGGAGACTGGAAAGGATAGTTGGGGTTATAACCAACTATATTAGTAAAGTTTCTACTGGGATTGAGGAATTTTTATTTTCTTGTGCCTTTGTATTCCAGAATGAATATAGTAAAAGAATCCATGTTGATGGTATTATCCAATATGGAAAAGAGTAGGTATTTTCACTGAACCTTGTAAATATAATGTACTTCCTTCTCTTTATATTAATTGCATTAAAAAGGTGAGTTTGAAGGTTCTATTTAAGTGTATTGTTACTCTAATAGGTTTAAAAGGTTAATAATGTTTTTGTTAAAGAGTTAAGAAACATTCTAATAAAAAAATGAACCACTAATTAACCCCTATCAGTGGTCTATATCCTATTTGGGAACAACAGATACCATTGACCATAAGAAATTTAATGATCAGTAGAATGTTAACAATCACAAAACAATAAATCTATGATGAATTAAAAGACCACTGATTCATCAAATATGAACGAAATAAGAATAAAATTTTGTTTCAAGATACTTTTTTTAGGAATTACATTACTATATGAACTATCAACATAAATAAATATACTTTCTTGATAAGCTAAATTTTATTTTTTTAATAAATTTCCAAAAACATTCTCGTCTTTTTCTCTAAATAATGAGTATTCAAGATAAATTTTTCCTACCAGGATCACTAAAATCAACTTTTAAAGGATTATATAACCATAAAAGGGATAACAATCTCTTCCTTCTATATTTTTACATTAACCAAAGCCCAAATTGTTATCACCAGTTAATATAATTAATGAAATTAATAATCCTTCTTATGATGAAATAATACATTAATAAACAAAATTCAGTAGTAATACCCAGACCTTAAACTAAATCATTCTACAAATAAATAAGCCTATATCCCAAATAACCTCAATAACCTCAACATTAATGTGTGTTTTAACCTCAAATGTTATTTCATAGCTTTTAAATTATATTCTCAAAAATATATTGATCTTATTCTGAAAAAAAACATTAATCACATAGTCACTATATCACTTTTCAATCTCATGGCCATCTATATGATAAATCATGTGTTCCCATAATTACCTCAAAAAATGTGATCATATAAACCCTAAAGGTTATGAATACCTTTAAAAAAATTCCCACAAAATATAATGGAATACTTCTAGTTAAACCAAAGATTTATATATACTTAAACAAAATAAAATGTGTCCTAAAATATCATTAATAACTTTAATATATCATCACTTAAAACCTGGAAAGGGGTCTCTAAGACTTTTAACTTGTGATCAACATTAATCTCATAGACCCATGGTCATAACCACAAACCTTAAGATAACCTCACATAAAAACATCATAATATCTATATTTATCTAAATCTTGATTTGATACTAGTTATTCCAGCCCCATACCCACACTCCTAGATCCAATGATAAAAATATTATCTTTATGTTTTTTGATTTTATATCTATAAATATGTCCCAATTTTATCCATCCAAAACTTGAAACATAAAAACGAAATATTGGATCACTTAAATACCCATAGACCATTTAGGTTTAGAGATTCATACAATTAGAGAAATATATCACATAAAAAATACCCATGAATTCAAGAGAGTATTTTTTTCCACTATATATATCTTTTCATATTCCATATTAAGTCTTCAAAATCTTCCAAAAACATCATCACATTAAAAACCTCTCTAGAAACAAGTAATTTAATAATCATTCTTCATAACTTGAGGAATGGAAAATATGAGAAGGCTGAGATCAAATTATTAGTATGGGTAAACATGAGCATTAACAATTGAATTTCATCGATGAGCATATGAAGAGAATATGGTTATAATGACATAATCAAATTGCATGATCATAAAATAAGAATTTTCATACCCATAAATATCTGGATCATCAATCATGAAAAATGGAATAAAGAATTATCAAATTAAAGATTTATAAGAATCAATAATGATTATCCAAGAGATTTCAATCTTGATCAAAGGAATTATTAAAACCCCAAATCTATCATTAAAAAACGTGTTGATACCTTGGGAAATCATCATCAAAAAACCCTTACAAAACCCATATAATTGGAAAAAATATTCGACTGGCATCCAATATACAACCTGAATGGACCAAAGACCTTCATTTTTATTGATTTTTTATAACCCCCCTTTCAAGGGATGAGGGGGAACCCTTACAAGGCCCATAGTCTTAGTGATTACATGTCATGTACGCTTAATATATTACATGAACAGAAGGTCTTAAGGAATCAAACTAGACTATAACTACAAGGAACTTCCCCTAACTAGTATCTGCATTGTGATGGTTACTCTCCACCTTTGCATGGACATATGGCAAGGCTTCCCGTGCAAGCACATGCTGGTCTTGATGGCGTATCCATACCCTCTCATTCTTCTAAATCCATTTCGTTCTGCTCTGGTGAGTGTACTTGCTATGAATCCTCCTCTAGGGCTGCTTCTTTTTTGTATAGTTTGTATGGGGTAACTGCAATTGATCATGTGGCCCAAAGGCCTTGATATGGCCCGAAAGCTTTACCGACCAAATGGTTTGGGGTTCGAAGCCCTTAAGGAATCCAAGCCCAAACCGGTGGCCCAAGGTGAATAGTTATAGCTGCTACCTTACCGAACAGTACCTGCTACAGTACCTTCTATAATACCCACACATCACTAATATAGTGCCTACTACAGTACTTCTATATTACCCCAGAAATATGCCTCTACTTGGTTTCGAAACTAGGTCTCGTGGGTGCACTTAAGGATTCATCACTAACTGGGATGAGGCTCATGTGCAACTGACTTCCAATATAATTCTATGCAGAACATAATCATTAACCAATGTATTGGAGAGCTATCATGGGGCACACCCATTGTATATTCTTTAGGGAGATCACCTATTTTTCATGATCTATAATGGGGATCAACCCTTTGTATAATCTATATTGGGCTCACCCATGAGATATAATGGTGATCAAACCTTCCTAAAAAATATCCAATAACCATAACATAAATAAAGTACAAATATATTTCATCTCATCAAAAAAATCATAAAATCATCAATTATTACTTTTATAACCTGATTAACCCATGCAAATGAAATAGGTTCTATGAAAATCTCTTTTAAACAATAATAATCCATCCAGATAAATGATGAAGATGGTATTATTATAAAATATCACAGTGGATCATAAGTAACAAAAAGGTTTGTTGACATTGATGAATGGAAGTACAATTAAAAATCATCAAAAAATTTCTGGATAAAAATAAAATTTTCACTTTGATTAACATCAAAGGATATCATTTTAGATGGAAAATGATTTTGAAAGATCGCTTGAAACATTTTTTTAGGAAGAATCCCTTTCCATTTTTAAAACACTTATTTAAAACCTAAAACATTTGAAAACATAAAATAAATCATTTTGTTTGAAAATAAAATTTTAAACTTAAAAAGGTATCATTAAAACATTGAGTGTTCATAATGTAGAGAAAATCCGTTTAGGTTTTAAATGATAAAAATAAACATTTTTTTCAAAAAAAATTAAAGGGAGTCAAAGTGACCCATTTAGAAAACATTATGAAATTTAATTTTAAAATCTTATAAAATAAGGTCAAAGATCATGTAAAATATCTTTTGAAAATCATTTTTTTAGGAAAAAATCATTTTTTAAACATTTCAGAAAACATGGATATAGAATAGAAATATAGTTTATCTAAAAGAAAATATAAGATCAATATCACTTACAAATGACTGTCTTGATGTTTCTTTAATCAATAAGGGAGGAAATTAAAATTAATCATGTTAAATGAATTCATAACCTATTTAGAAGAAATATATGTGGTTTAATAAAATAATATCATATGATTTCCTCTAAATTAACCATGAATATAAATAATCCTGAAAGAAGCAAGATTATAACATAATTTCTTTTCCAATTTGGTACTCCTTAATCACAAGTCCCATGAAATAATAAAGTAAAATGGTGATTTAAATATCATGAACACAAGTATTTTCATGATATAATATGGTATAAGGTTAGTATATACACCTCATAAAATAATATAGGTATATAACATAACATATGTCTCGAAGAAGGCAATTTGAGATGAGAAACCCTTATACTAATCATAGTATTGAACTGAGGATTAATCAATGTATTGATTATGTGTATCAAATATAAATACACATAAAAATTGGAAATAAAATTTAATATAATAAAAATTCATTAAACACATAATATTATAATAACATGGAGAATTATGAATTAATATAACCAAGTGAAAATAAATTGGGTTATAAAAATTCTTTACCACTTGGTAACTTTCAATTCAAATACCGTTGGATGAAATAATTCAAATTGAAGCAGAAAATAACATTTTTTATGAATGATTCATGATATTTCATATAAAATGGGTTTTAAATATAATATTTAATCTAAATTAAGTTCACAATATTACAATATTCTTAAATGAAGGGAAATTGAGATGAAGTCCCTTACCTTGAGTCCAGACATTACATATATGTCCTTTAACTCCTATATAATAAACATACATAAATTATTTAATTTATTAAGAAACTATTCAATGTTTAATACCTTACACATTAATAATTTAATTTATTTATTTATAATGGAATATTTAAATTCTTAAGCAGTTAAGTATGCATCGGGTGTATTGAGGACGTTCGGTTCATTATCTCAATACAACTTTGGTGTGTTCGCCATTATCAAAGTGGTAATTGTTTAAACATATCCAGAATAATAATTAGGAAGTAATTATAATTTTTAAACATAAATCATCCTTTTAAAACAAATCATAAAAATATTTATGAAAATGAATGACACGGCAATCATGGAGATGGTAGATCACAAGTACGAATTAGTAACATTTCCATTTTTCAATGATCATTATTGGTAATATGGTAAGTAATATTTTATATTTATATAATAATAATAATATAATAAATACTATATTATTTAATTAAATATAATTATATATATATCATTCATTTGATTTAGTGATGAAAAATTATCGCATCGCTTCATGGAGGCGGTAGTCCACTCATATACACGAATGATGATATTGTTTTTTAGTTAGTGGAAAGGTAAGAAATAAAATGATATATTATCTTTTAATAATGATAAATATGTTATTAATATAATAATTATGTCATATATATCATATATATTAATTACCTTTATGGCATCCCACCTTTTATTACATAACGTTTCATTACATTTTACAAACATAGGATCTTTAAAGTCTAGTGTCTTGGAAATCAAGAAAATAATACATGAAAACAACATAAAACATTCTTCTAAAATACCTTTATGGATTCATCATAGGTTAATCCTAAGTACAATTACTTAATATCATAACCTGGAGACATACATCAAAGTAAAGGGTGAACAAAAGGACCAGTAAGGGTAAACAAGGGAATTAGTTTACATGTGATATCAATAAGAATTTGATAAACAACATAAAGACATGAGAAATGGAAGAATGGTAATATCATAATAAAAATAAAATGAATAATAACTTGAATATTTGGCTATAACATTTCATTTATACATTCTTGAACATGTCACAAAGGTTAATCCCAAAGGTGTCAAAAAAATTACTAATGTTATTCACCAAGGTATCGTGAAACATGTCATCTGTAGAGATTAAATTGTTTACCCAATGAATTGGAAATATATCAGGGATAAACCTTAATATGTATTTAATTTCATGTGATCCAAATAGATAATACCCAAACATTTCATAAATTACTTAAATAGAATAAAAGAAATGGGTTTCATTTCAAAATCGTGACGTTTTATTAAGTGCTTAAAAATAAGATCATTATTGTCATTTATAACCCAACGAAAGGGAGTGAGGGTTATATGTATGTCAATTTAAGAATAAAATATATCAATTTTTTGTATTTATTAACACCCATAGAAATGAAATTGTTCTTAGTATTCACATAAATAAAACAAGAGAATTTCATGGGATAAAGAGAGAAATTTTGAGATGAACTTTCTGCAGCATAACGGCTATACCACATGTTTTTAGAAAATAATAAAAATACAGGGTATAAGGGTATCACATAAATAAATAAATAAATTTTCAGTATAGGTACAATATAAAAAGAAACAATATCATGGTGTGTACATTTTAATGGCATACAACATGAAAAAACAACTTGAAAGAAATGAGAAAATGCGATTTCTTTTACGAAAATTCGACAGCCTAACAGTGTCGCTTATAATTCAGAAAAATAAGTTGATGAGAGAGGAAATGATCTCTCATACATTTTACATGAAATGTAAAGTAATATGGATATATAATAACATACCCCCAAATAATAATATGGAAACTATAAGACATAACATAAAGGAAATCATGTCTAAAATAGGAGGGTGAAAGGTTCCCTTACCTTGAAGTGTGACTTCAAAAGCTTAAAGGTTGGGACTTTGGGGGCTTGAGGAAACTTTGGGAGGACTCCTTGAGAGGTAAATAGACCATATATTCATTTATGAGGATTTTGAAATGAATGGAATGAGAGAATGTGTTGGTATTTATAGCTAAAGTGAGGGAATATTTAATTAATTTCCAAGGGACACCTCATCGGTGGTATTTGCAAAACCACGGGATTTCCCATGGTATTTGCCCATGGTGTTGGCCACTTGGGACACATCATAACATATATTACTATTAAATAGTATACCATATTTATTACATCATTAATGATGTCATTAATCACACCAAAACTCAAAAATTGTATTTTTACTATTCACCGAAAAACTAAACATTTTATAAAAATCTAATAAATTCAACCTAACCTAATATCGATAATCTGAATTAAAAAATGAACACCATTTTATGAAAATAAATTTCTAAATATTTTTAATTTAATTTTTAAATAAAATCATTATTTATTCAAAAAAAACAACCCTAAAACTATAACTTGTTTTGTAACACCATGAAAAGGAAATCGAGGCCCCATAAAATTATCGTATAACCATAGGAAAATAAAATAAAAATTTATGATTAAATTTTATCAAAATACATTTCCATTTTAAATTATTAAATAAATTATAAAATTATAAATAAAATATTTATGATATAAAAAATACCAAAACTTATAATGTGATTACATTTTCACTTTTAAGATGTCTACATTGTATTTATAATTCATGGGTGAAGTTTCTATTTTTTGAACGATTGTTATTAATTACTATTCATAAGAATAATATTACTATTCATAATTTAATATTCACTAAAAATTAAGTTGATATTATTATACTCTAAATTTCATATTGATCACAACTGTAGAAGACCATTTTTTGAAAATCATTTCACATTATTAATTATTTAAAGTTTACATGAATATTTTAAAATACCCTTTTTTCAAAATTAATCATTAATATTCATCCTAAATTTATCCAGACATTTGAAAATTAAAAATTTTACCATAATAATAAATAAAAATTTTATTTATACTAAGAGATTATAAAAATTATCTAAGGCCTCATTACATATCCCCTTATTACACCTGTATAGGACCTAAGTGTAAGGTGTTCTATGGTGATAGAATTTTGGGAGACTTGAAAAACATTAACTGATTGGAGATTTCTATCAACTTTAACTTCTCCCTAAGGTGATTCCATTCAAACTTCACATGGTGAAGCTCAGCTTGGGCAAGGTCCAAAGCAAAGCCCAGATATGCAACCTCCTTCCCAAGCTCTGACAGATGGGCTTCGTACGGCCCCAGTCTACTACATGAGGCCATCAACTCTTATTTATATATTAACAACCAATATCACTTGTATTTATAAATAATAATAGTAATTTTAAGAGTTTATCTTCCAATGATCATATTGACCAACGGTCATATAACAGTCGAAAACCAATGGTCTCATTTAATTATTCTCACTTCATTAATTAAAAGATATAGTTTTGTTGAGTATAAAATGAAATAACACAAAAATTTTGGAAATAAATATTATTAAAATTTATGGGTCTTGAAAACCTTTATACTTATTATCTTCCATGAAAAACATTAGTGAAAAATGAATCACATCTCTTCATATGCATGCAGTTCACCATACACACGAGCAACATTATCATATCCCTCGTGTAATGGAAGGTAAGAAGGTATGTGTGATATAATAATAATATTAGTATAAATATGTTACAAATATAATATATTTACTTTAAATCCATCATAATAAAAATTCATGAGAGGTGATGATAAAAAAATGAATCACATTGGTTTGTGAGACGGTAGTTTGCCGTACACACGAATGATGGATTTGTTTTCCATTTTATGGAAAAGGAGATAGATTTATGTTATTACATTAAAATTATAAATATTATTATATGTTATATTCTTATATAATTATGTCATTATAATTTAAGAATATTTTATGGAGGTGGAAGATGAAATAAAATAAAAATTCTTCATTAATCACGATACCTCTTCTTCAGACAACCTCCTTAGGATAGCACCAAAATCCTTTATATGATGGATTTATGACAAAAAAAGAGATCTAGGTCATGGGTATGTAATTAAGTAAGGTATTTTGATATTTATTTTCAGATAAAAATGTATTTTAAGGTTTTAATATGAGAGAAGGGGGGTATCCTTTCATAAATGAGGTAAGTGGCGCACTTGTAATTTATTGGAAAAAAAGGTATACCAACATTTTTCTCATAAAACAAGGGTTCAAAATATACCATTATAATAAAGTCAAAATATTTAAATAAAATATATTTTATACAAGTATTTAGGTTATTTTAACCCTTATCTCTATAGTTTAACCATGCGAAAACATGTTTTCACCATATCTGCGGTAAAAGATTTTTACTATTTTCACTATTCATTGTGACCAAATATTAAGTTGAACTTATTTCATAATATAAATTATTATTATTAAAAATTGAGAATATATTTTTACCAAATTTAATTCACATAACTGGTAGGATTTAATTTAAAAATAAAACCCACAGACATGATGATAAAGCATTTTTTAATGTAAAGTATTTTTCAAGCATAATATGATTTTATATTAACTATATTTCTAGTAATAATAATTGTATGAATTTAAATTAATATTTATTGATATATAATGTATAAATTTTATTTAAATCATTCCTCATTTTGAATTTTTAATTAATTAAATATGAGAAACATTATGCACATAAAAATAGTTTTCCGAAAAAAACCCCTTTTTAAACCCAAAAATAAACTTATACTAAAATCTAGTATAAATATGATAAGAATGTAATTAATTGGACTAAATAAAACCAAATAATATTTATTTTACTCAAAATAATATTCAAAAAAATAACAGTACTTTAAAATTACATAATTTATTGAAAATAAATGACTTTTTTACAAAAATTAGTATTTTTCACTATTCACCAAAAAATCCATGTTTTTTGAAAAATCCCAAAACTTCATCCTATGTTTATGTTGATATGATTATTTCAAAAAACTTTGTTCATTTATTCAAATACATTTTATAAAAGTTATATAAATTAATTCTAATATTTTTTCACAAAAAGAAATAAAATCATTTTTGAAGAAAACATGCTTTTTATGAATAAAATTAATTTACTAAAAATTGATTGATAATTTAATAAGAATTAATCAATAAATTTATATTGAGAATTATATATATATATATATTATAAATTATTTAAACCTATTTATAACTGCTATTTTTAGATCTAGGTTATAATGGTCATATTTAAAATAATATTATTTCATGGTTCATTTAAACTCGGTGTCCCATGTCTCTTACACTATCGAGCATAACATCCTTTTTTAAATAATGATTTTTTACATCAATCAATTTAATATATTTAATTTTATATTCCTATATATGATCCACTATAGGTGGTTCCGGATATGACTTAGGAAATAAATTGTATCCTATAAAAATAGAAGATTTAATACACACCTAGAAGACTGTGATCACTTTATCTCAAGATAAAATTATTACATTGAACATTGAGAGAAAATTCACCCCAATAATTATGTCAAATACAACCATTAAAATTATAACATGTTTTTCAACTACACAACCTCTATGAAATCAAATATATACAACGTAATATTTTTGTACCTTAATATTTACATTGTAAGTTTTAACATGAAATTTATGCATTGGATGATTCAATGTTCTTTAAAAAAATAGATGATAAAAATAATGTATTAGATAAATTTTATTTTAGTTTTAACATACGTTCTATAAAATCATTTGGAACTTAAAATTCTATTATAGTGACTATATAATCCCAACCTCGCTCACTTTTCCTTTTCTAAGATAAATTCCTTTGATACATATAGATTTGATTAGAATAATTCCTTATCTCCTTTTAATTTGATAAATGAACATTTATGAGTTATCTCTTAAATTTTAACTCATAAGATTAAATACCCTTATATCAAAACATTTAACAAACTCTCAACACTTTTAATCAATCCTTGGGATATTTACATCCATAATTATTAAATATTAGAAATTCTACCCTTTATTTATTTTACTTTTATAAAAAATTTTATACATGGAAGTCAATGTTCCCCTTATTTTCTTATTTAATTTGAAAATATAATACTAGGATAATTCTTTCCCAGTCTTAAT
This sequence comes from Viscum album, assembly GCA_963277665.1. Taxonomy (NCBI): domain Eukaryota; kingdom Viridiplantae; phylum Streptophyta; class Magnoliopsida; order Santalales; family Viscaceae; genus Viscum; species Viscum album. The sequence goes on along the minus strand of OY728138.1, from coordinate 121,716,620 downwards.
AGAACTTTTCACTATCACCTCATATAAAGAAAATTTTTAGGATTCTAATTCCCTATAAAGGTTTAGATTTTGCATATTAGAGATGAAGTCAATAATTATTTATGGATTTCATACTTATTTCATAGTATGTCCTACCAACCATGTAATATTAGCCCCATATCTAGTAATATTTTGCTTATCCTTTTTTAATAAATTAAAAAAATTCCAATTAATGTCCACATTTTTCTCTTAAGGAAAATATTCTTTATGGAATATCACCTTAGAATAATTTAATTCCATTCCTTATATATATTGTTCCTTCTTAGTGAATCGAATTAGGGAGAAACATTTATCAGCATCTTCCCATAGATGATATATTTCCATTATAACCTTGTGCCTTTCACTATATCCCAAATAGATAAATATCATCTCTAAAGACTTTATCCATTACCTTTCCATTAATGGATTAGTCGATCTATTAAAATTTTGGCATTACTTAATCTTAAAATGATCCATAATTGGTACACCTTTTTTAAGTGATATAGGTTAATATATATGGGAAATTTTATTCATGATTACATGATTCAACCACCCTGATTAATATAGTGATAATCTACTCAACTCCACAACCAGCTTCATTTTTTATTAGGGATGTAAATCCCAATATTGATTAATGGTGTTAACACATTTTTTGTTCCTTTCATTAAGATCTATTTCTAAATTATTATAGATACTTATTTAGATCATGATTATCAATATGAATTACCAATCATAGTATAAAAATTATATGAATTTATTATAAAATCATATCCTTTATTCCACCAATTCATGATATATTTATATAATTTTTGAAATGTTTATAATAAGTTCTTATTCTATAATTTTGTTCTTATAAATATAGAACCTAAGGTTTCCACTAAAGTTTATTGAATATTAACTTTAAAAACTATTAATATAGTACCCTAGATCTGATGTTTATTTCTTACAATGGTACACAATACATGTATCTCAATAAAGAGGATCTGAAGTTTAATATTATCATAAGTCTAGATGAGTACATAATTAATACATTAAATGTTAAACATAATTATAAATCATTAAATGTTATTATTCCTTGTTTAATTATCCTGAGATCTTTCATAGTAATCATTTTGGTTTCTTGGATAAATGGATAAATAGTAGAAAGGGGTGATATCAACTTCAATGTATGGGGTAATGTACAAATAATGGTTTAATGAAATCAATAAGAACGAATAAATAATAAAATAATTATATATAACTGATATTATGAGCATAATATATCATTGGATGATATAAAAATGGAAATAAATAATCAGATAGATAGAAAATAAATAATGTAATATTGATGGAATACATAATTTTAGACATCATAACCATATAATCAGGGCTTCATCCATGCCATCATACATAAATGGGTAATCATACATTAAATACCAAAGCTTGTATATCTTATGAAAAATTATCGATACATCAAGGGAATATATAATTTTAGGCCCCATCTGACACTTACTAAGTCCTATATATTCATCATATGAAGCTAGTAAACAATATAATGAAATATGTCCTCTAAGGAACCTCATTTATAAACATGGATACAAAATCAATAATTATCCTTAATTAAATAATAGGTATGAATATTTTCAATGTATCCCTAGTCTAGACTATTAAATTTAGGATGTTTTCATAGTATAGAGTAATGTATATATGGGTAGGTAAAAAATAAGGAAACCATACAAATAAAGGAATTTTTAAGAATGTATCTATAAGATAAAGAAAATGGGTGTGGGAGAAAAATATGATGATTAGAGATAGTGATAGAGGAGATAATCAAGTAAAAGAAAAAAGGAGTGGGAGATACCCCTTAAATAAATAAGGGAAGTAATGAGATAAGAATAATGAAAATATATATATGAAAACTAGTAGTGTATTATTTAAAAAACAATGGTGATAATACATATAAGGAAAGATATATATTGTTATATAATACACAGATATAATGTGTATTTGGAATAGAATCCCTTACCGTGAGTCCTAAATCACTTGGATGTTTGACTAACACTATAAAAAAGAGGAATTGGTGGTGGTTTATTAGTAGTTTTTATAATAACCATCACAAAATAAATCGTATTAAAAATAATTTATAATAAAGTAGTGGTTTAATATAAGCATTATTATATTTTTTTATTTTTAAATTTAGAAGTGGTTTTATTTAAAATGTTGCTAAATATTTTCAAAAAAACCTAATTTTGACCCCCCCCCCCCCCCAATTACCTTAAACCCAACCCACACCCTAGAGACATCTGACCCCAACCCACAACTCCCTATGGTGACCTCCATGACCCTAACCCCCTACTCCTGACGATGAATGTCGTGCCACCCCATGACCCTCCCTACTACCCTCATCGACCCCTAACCCCGACCCCCTTTCCCCCAATGTTAATCATCATGACCTGACCCCATACTCCTAATGATGACCTTCATGACCATCTGTAACCCCTACTCCTGACGGATAATGTTCTGATACCCCATAACCACTCCTACTACCCTTAGTGACCCCCGATCCCAACCCCCTTTCCACCAATAGTAACCTCCATGACCCGACCCCCCTAATCCTAACAGTGACCTTCTTGACCACCTATGACCCTAACCCCCTAATCTTGATAACATTCATCTCCCCACCCCTCTAATCCTCGTGACCTTGACCAACCCCCCCCACTCCCTAACGAGGAACTCATAGCGACCCCCACTCCACAACGGCAAGTCTTAAAGGCCTCTCTTCCCCTTTTTTTGGTGGTGGTGACCCTCTAAATCATTTAGGTTATGATTGATTTAATTTCTAAAAGTTTTTTAATTAAATTATATAAATATCTATGTAATTTAGTGTTATTTTTATGTCTTTTTTCTAGGATGTTGTCTGGCATACATTGCAGACCTTCCATCAGTCGTTGGTCGTGGTTTTGGAGAGTGGATACACCTCAATGTTTTTTTAGGTGAGTATTTATATTTTCTAAATTTTGAGTAATTAATTATAAATTATTTTAATTATTTATTTATTTCATATGGAATTATATAGGTGCCAATGGTATTATCGGTGTGCAGTGTAAGACTTGAGGCTTTTACATTTTCATAAAGAGGTAGGTCAATCTTTTGGTTTTGTGTCACTTCCCCATTTAATAATCATTTAAATGTATTTAAAATGATAATTTTCCTATTTATTTCCACTTATGGGACATTATTGGTTGAATTTGGGAGAATGGTGGTTTTAGATGTTTCATAGAGGGTTTTTCATTTAAAAAACCTGATCATTTTTCATATAGTTTAAGAACACAAGTTTCATGTAATTTACCACTCTTTTTTAAAATTATATCGTAAAGTTAATGTATTATATAAAAAATACTATAAAATGAGTATAATGCATAATTATTACTATAATCTATGTATCTTTTGATTACATGAAGCTTTCTATATGTGCTACTCTCTTCAAGTTGAGTACATTTTTATCAAATCGATTCAAAAAATATTGTAAAATCATAATTTCATGAACTGCTATGAAACATATTTTTTTGAAGAAGGTGGAGGTTGTACCTCTTTTATTAGAAAGCAATCAAAAGATAGTAACAAAAAGAGAATAGGAAACAAGGCAAAACCCAAGTTAGAAGACTATTTACCTATCTTTTTCATCAATCTAGCACTTAGCTTTCTCTCTTCTTCAATTTCTTTCCATTCGGCTCTTCCACGACCCCGAACCCGACCTCTTGATCTTCCTCGGCATGAAGGAAGGGATTTAAGTCTTTCTAAAAGTGTCTCAGCATCAGTTTTGTCAGAATAATAGCTGTCATCTCAGACTTTGCTTTTACCAGGAGAAGCATCTCCCTTTGTTGCAGTAGCCGGGGCAAGGATCTCCTGAGTCTCATCAGGAGAGCCCTGTGTGGTAACCTGCAACTTAGTGGCATCATAAATATGTTGACCAATAGAAGGATTGTGCTTACCTGTAACAATCACAGCTGCAAACTTTTCCTTCTTGTAAGAAACAAGCTGAAAGCCTTCATTATCCACAACGGGTTTTGAAAAACAATGAGAAGGTTTAGAAATGACTGGAGAGTCAGATTCTAAAAATTTCTTAACCTTTTGTACACTCATAGAAACCATCCTATCATTAAATCGATGGTCAACTTCTTCCTGAATGTTATCTTTAGTCACTTGGTCAGCTCTTTGAATTTTTTGAAGATCAGTACATTCTCCTTTATTGATAGTATCAACATTTTGCATGTTCGCCTCTTCAGAAAAGATGTAAGCCCAAGACTTTGACTTATTCTCAGAAGTAGAGGCATAGATATTAGGTGTGGTAACTGACCGATCACCCTTCTCATCAATGGAAGGATTGACAACATCCTTAGGAACAGCCCCCTGTGCTTTTTTCTTATCACCAGAAATGGTAGGTCCATCCTCACCCTTACAATCAGTCTTCTGAACCAGTGTACCTTTATTCTTTTTAGGAAATTTTCTCATGTCATGTCCACATGAAGATAAATAGGTGAAAACTGTTGAGCGCCTACATGTAGACAAGTCATGACCTATAATGTTAAAGTCTTTTCAGAATTTTGGTATTTTTTCATAAATGATATTAAACTTAATAATGTCATCATCAGTTGCAAGAATAACCTTATCAACTAGGGTTGATCCCAATTCGACCTCAACAAAAAACCGAGTGTAGTGCCCAAATCGAGCCACTTCTGTTTCTTTGTCAATTTTGATGGGAATTATAATTGACAGAGAAATGTCTTAAAAAATTTTGGGGTGCCAAAGAATCCAATTCAACCCATACACTCTTACCCAAGTTTGTGTGGTGGTGTTACCAACCTCAAAAGGATTGAATTTTTTATCTCATTCACGAAGGTGAACAATCCCTAGTTTGAGATATAAAAAATATGATTTTTATAATTATCAAAGGAAAAGGTAGTTATAGATACAATCTTATTTCTATAAAATAAATAAATTGATAATATGAAAAGTAGAAAAGTTAGATATATTTTAATATAATAATTATTTTCATGTGTTATTGGGGACTAATAACAGTATTCTCAACATCACAATAACCTCTCTCCTCATCTCAGTGAACATATTCCATGAAATATAACTTTATTAGTATGAGGGGTAATATTTTTATACTTATGTTTTTTATTTTTTTAAAGTTTGATTGAATCATTTTTCTATTGAATTTTTCTTATGTGGAATCAAAATCCTACCCGGGTCAATGATGAAGTTGGGAGATGTTTATTTTTAATTTTACTTTCTTGATTAAAAATTTACATCTTTATTTCTAAATGTTTAGATAGGAGAGTGAAAATCCAATACCTAGGGATAAAATTTTGATTAATTAACCTCAAAACACACATCGGTATGCCAAAGGTTTTGAATAATTTTTAGATAATGCAATTGCAAACCAATTAGTGGATGGTAGAATAAAATGTATATGTATTGATTTTAAATTCATGTGATGGTTGAATAGAAATGAAGTGTATTATAATTTTATATTGAAATATTTTCTTTCTTAATATGTATGTTGAATTTGGCATGGTGAAACAAATGTTATGGAAAGTCAAAAAAATAAAAAACCTATCAACGAAACACAAAGAGACCTACTGAAGTAGAATTGAGTTTGAAATTTGATAAATGATAAATTTAGATTTTCATGATACAATTTACATGATCTTAATAGATCAACAGAACCTTCATTATATCTGGAGAAGGTTAATCTTGCTTATAACTTGAGTGACTAAAAAATTAGTTTTATTAATTAGTTGAAGATGGGAAATAATAATTATATAAAGGGTGATCCAAATATTTAAAGTTATCTTTTCTACTTAAGTTGTATCAAATCAATTGTCTCTGTAGAATTACTAATAAAGTAATGCCTGTGATTTTAGAGTTTCTTTAAGATGCATTTATTGATTCTAATATCCCTATATCATTTTATGAGATGAATATAGTCATCAACAAACTCAGACTTGATTATAAAAAAATACATGAATACCATAATGATTTTATACTTTATGAGGGAGAAGAGTATGATAAATATGAATTAATAATATGTCATACAAGAATATGGATGTAAATGCACAATAATGAAAGTATAAATCAATGTGACCCTAATAAGAAATAAAAGAAGAAAACTCTTGTAATGGTATTGTACTACTTTCCTCTAAAACCACACTTGAAAAGATTATTCATCTTGTATAAGTCTACATATGACATGGAATGATTAGGGTAGTAATGATGGATTGATGAGACATCTAATAAATTCAACATCATGGAAGATTTTTTATTCATTGTATCCATATTTTTCTTCAAATCCAAGGAATGTTTGTATTGGATTAGCTTCTGATAGTTTTAACCTTTATGGTAAATTGTGTAATAACTATATCATTTGGATAGTTGTTTTCATCCCCTATAATATACCTCTATGGATATGTATCAAGAAGAATTATTTAATTATTTTGATGATTATTCCTTGAAATAAATTTCATGTAAATGAAATTGATTTATACTTTCAACCACTAATAAAAATTATGAGTATTATAGGATAATGGTGTGAAAACTTATGATGATTCAATAATAAAACTATTCAAAATTCTTATTACTTTAAAGTGGAAAATTAGTGATATTCCTAGACTGGGAAACATATATATTTTGAACACTCATATGGGTTTGTCTTATTTAGTTTTAAATTTTTATTTTGAACATCAATGATCACCTCATAATAGAAAATGGTGTTTTATGTGTCATCTTCAATTTATTGATGCTTATCATAAATTCCATTTTAACAAGACATGATTCAGTGGAGATATTGAATTGATAAATCCACCAAAGGTTTTATATAGTTCAGTAATTTAGGAAAATTAATGAATTTTACAAAATAATTTGGAAAATGTAATCGATTTAAAGAAGGGGGAAAGGGTATTATGTATAGTCTCTAAAGCAGTTGGAACACAACAATAGATTAAAAATAGTATATTTTTTAAAATTCATTTTTGGGAGTTTAATTTGATACGTCATAATCTTGAAGTAATGAAAACTGAGAAGAATGCATGTGACAATATAATTTTTAGATTTCTTAATGAGCAGATTAAATTGAATGATCCCATTAATGCTCATATGAATTTAGAGTCAATGAATTGAAATCATGATTTGTGGGAAAATAAGAATGGAAAAATCCTTCAGTTATTTTTACATTGAAAAGTCATGAGAAAGATGTATTTTGTTAAACTTTAAAGAATGAAAAAGTGTCATATGGATATTCAAGTAACATATCATGGTGTGTTGGCTTAAAACATAGAAAGTTGTGTGGATTGAAAATTCATGACTCAAATATTCTGATAGAGAAATTTCATTTATTAACATTGTGTAATACATGACTACAATATTATTATTAAAAGATGGAGTGGAGAAAAAATAGGGAGCACAGTCAAGGGGGGCTATAAAAATGGAGGCTGAGAGTATCACCTATGACAATTATAACACCTCTTAGGGTAAGGGAGATAGTGCTTGAGAAATCCAATAGAGGGCACTCTGATAAGGCCTTAGAAGCCTTGAAATCATCCAACCGGTTAACTTCACACCATATATGGATTAGATTGATCCCATTGGTAATGAGGCTTCTACATTTTTGGATCATATATATGATATTACATGTCATAGAAGTGAGACATTTGAGTGAGATCCAAATAGTCTTTAAGTCTATCTCAAGAGAAGTTAGGGATATTTTCTTTGAGTGGCATAAAGTAAGACCTTGAAAAATGGAATTTTATTCTACTCTAAATGAATCACCTTCCACATAGAAACCATTGAATGAAAATATCACCAAACCCAAAGAATCACACACAACACCTCCCCCCTTCATTATCCCCTAACAAGCCATCACATTTAGTTTCTGACCAATGAGGGGAGGATTCCACCTCACCTAATGCCCCTTCACCCTAGATCCAGGAGGGATAGACCAGAATCTCTTGTCCATGAAACCCCAAAGATAGGGTTCCCTTTCCAAGTATTTTAGAAGATGTGTAAGATCCACAATGTTGAATTTTTCCCTCACCATCAATGTAGTACCAGATGAGGTGTGAACATTATGGTGTACCTTGTTCCTAGCCTCCCATAATCACCAATAACCTTCCGTAAAAAAAATAGTTAGGGTCCCCTCATCTTGCTTATCACTACCTACCTTGTTGAACCATCATTGATGGAAATCATAGAAATCATCAATGGGTTCCATGAGCACGGATAAATCAATGAACTCTCCTAGTACTCCCCATACTATATTCTCCAACTCGCTATGATAGAAGAGGTGGACAGTGGTTTCTTCCTAATGTGCAATGCCACAAGAGCATATAGAGGATAAGAAAACACCCTTTCTCTTAACCGCTGCATAAGTAGGGGTCACATTATTTTGAATTCTCTAAATCATAAAGTAAAGCATAGCTATAATCACTTTTCAGCATAGAATTCTCCCCAATCATCACAGTTCTGATCTGCACACATCATGTTTCTATAATATTTATCCAATAGAGTCTCCAATGGGGATTCAATGAAACTACATTCATCGGCCCCATCCTCTAAGTGGATGTCATCAAAAACCTTTTTATGGGTAGGTTTCAAGATCTCACAAATGAATGTGAGGTAGAGATTATCCAAAATAAATGTTATCCTTGATGTGGGGAAACTAGGGTAACCCAATACCTATCCAACCTAGTTTTGATCCCAAAAAATGATGTCCCCATGCCCTAGAATCCTCTAAAAGTTGTTCTGAATCATAGGTATGTGGCATTAGAGGGAATTCCATAAGGGGGTTAAGTGTACTATTGTATTACTCAAGGTATTCTCATATTTCCCAGTGATAAATATGTTCCAAATATATAATCCTTTAATGACCTCCCACACCATTTTTCTATGTAAAATTTGTATTTCCTCGGTAACATTTCTCATGTCAATTCCACTATTCTTCACTGGTCTTGCTAATATTTTCCATGAGGTCTAATGAAATATTCTCTCCCCCTAAGAATCCCAAATTAATGATTATAATAAGTTTTGAATCTCTTTTAAGATCACTTTGGGAACATTAATCACCCATAGGATGTGCATAGGAATTGAGGACAATACACTATTGATCACAGTAATTCTCCCACCAAAGGAGAGGAAGCATCTTTTCCATTTCAGAATATGATTGGTGATTTTTTCAATAATTACCTAAAAGTGATTAATACAAACTCTACCAGGGACCAGTGGTTCTCCCAATTAAACCACATAAAAATCCTTCTTGTAAATTCCAAGCATGAACTCAATTATTTTCCTTCTTCTATCAGGATGTTAGGGGGGAAATTCACAATGTTTGTATCTGTTGATGATTTGACCCCTCCATCATGAATACATATTGCATTTTATTTTTAAAACACATGAATAAAAAGATTAATCTTTTAATAAATAATACCATATCATAGGCAAAAAATAGATTTGAAATCCCACTAAAATTAGTTCAGTAATGGTAGATCCAGATGGAACCATGCTCGACATTGGAAGCAATGACTTTACTAAGGGTGTAAATGGACCATTATAAAAATGCTAGGGGATAGGGGGTCTCTTTATCATATCCTCTTTAAATATTTCATAAAATAAAATTGCTTACCCACAAATTGAATATATAACTAGGGTGATCTATAGCCATTAAATCACAATTAAACAACCACTTCTGAAAACCCCATGCACCTCATCACCCAAAGGAGAAAATTCCTCTCAAGTCGATCATAAGCATGTTCCATGTCTACATTTATAATAATATTGGAGCCCATAACCTTCCTATTAATATCTATGATCATATCTTGAGCTATACCCATGGCTCCTTGAATGGATATGCCTGTGATAAATGTGTTTTTCTCATCAGCGACCCAATTTTGGATATACTAAGATATACTTATTTTGATAATGGAATCAAACAAATTTCATGAAATTTTACACATATTAATGTGTCTAAACATATTAATAGAAGATGGTTCTTTCACTTTGGGAATTTAAACTATGGAAGTGGAACTTACAACCCATAGTAGTGGCCCTCCATAAAATAAATCTTGGATGGATTTAACAAGATCCTTTTTTATAGTATTCTAAGAACTGACATAGAAAGACCCTATTAATCCATTTTTTCTAGGTGAAATCTCCTAGTTAAAAGTTCTAAATCCAACTAATCTTGATAAAATTTAAGAAAGAATTTTTTTTGACACTTACATTTGGAGATGTTATTTCCCCCTTCATTCTTCACTATCATGATTCATTTGACTCTTCATTTGGTTGAATAAGATAAACTTAATAGACCAGTACACTATCAATGGATTTATCCAATTGAGAGTCATGTTGATATTATTTTTATTTTCATTGATGAATTAAATTTTAAAAATTCATTGAATAAAATTTTTTAATATGCTTATTATTTTTTTGATTAGGTACTTAAGTCTTTTGAAATCATATGTGAGGAATAAAGTTCAAAGGTAAGTATCTAATGATAATGGTTACATAGTTAAAGATTGGTTGACCTTATATTATAGGTATTTGATGGTATGGAATGTAGATTCAATCTTTCTAGACATGTTAACAATATATCCACTAATTCATGTTCTAAAAACAAGTCATCGATATTTCTAACTATCAAACAACCAATAGAAAAGGGGTAAAATTTTACACTAGTTGAATTGGAATGTCTAAAATCACATAGATATTTTCTACTAAATGGTATTATGGCCGATTCATTTATTAAAGAATTGTGATTTCAAGAAAAGAGTCGGCTAAGCGTTCGATCTCGAAATGAGATGAAGTTTTGGTCTTGAAGTCCTCTGGGGAAGGCTAAAAGATTCAATGCCTACAACATTCATGGCTTCAGGTTTCAAAACAATTATCCTCAATAAGACTTGAAAACTTAAAATAGTGGTTTATTTACACTTTTAGAGGTTATATACTATAGAAAGGATAATGATATAATTTAATTAAACTATCATATTCAATTTTAATTTGTCTTGTTCAAATGCAAGTGGGTCAACATTGATAGGGGTATAATGAAAAATTCATTACATTTTACTTATGTCTAATTCTCTCACATAATACATATCGGTGAGAATGCAGAGTATGATCCATTTATCTAGGCTTCACTAGAGAATATGGTTTATTATGTGGATGATTAAATACATGAAGGTTGGAGTGTTTTAGTACGATTAAATAATATATAATTATATGATATGGGTGATTAATATAAATTTGTACTTTGTGACAGAGAACCCCCTAAACCAAAAAACATTAAACAATTTTTTCCTAACAATATTGACAAGATTGAACTTACAAGAGAGGGTGAAAATGAAGCACTCATCATAATGAAGGTAGATAACAATGAAGATAATGAAGATGAATATAATTGATTGTATAAATTTTTTATAAAACTATATTACCATTTCACATTTATAATTATTTCGTACAGATATACATTGTTCTATTTTTTCTTAAAAATATTTTGTTGGTTGGAGTGGATACTCAAGTGGGGGTGAATTGAGTTCCAATTAAAATTACTATTAAAAACCTTATGATTAAAATCCCCCAATTCAAAACAGCCCAGTCAATTAAGGCAGTAGAGATATAAATGTTTAATTACTCAACAAGTTTCTCTAAGGTTGATTAGTCCTTAGTTGAATCAATGTAATAACTAATTAAACATTTGAAACACGTTTACTAAATTAAGATCATATACACACTAACCAAAACTAACTATCAGAGTGAATGTAAAAATAGTTTTCTGTCTTTGAAAAATATAAGCAGCGGATAAAATAAAATAGAGTACTTTAAGATTATCACAGAAATGTAAACAAGAGGTTCAGTCTCAAGTCGAGACCTAATCCTCTCCACTTCGTGATCACCTGCCACCAAGTAGTTTATATAAATAAAAATGATACACAACCTGTATTTGGTTACAATAGTTTTTACAAACTGTCCAGGTTCTACAACCTCTACCACAGTTCTACATGGGAAAACAAGAAACCAAGCCACACAAGGCTTCTTCCACAGTTATGCATGGGAAACAAGAGTTGAGAGAGTTTTGAGTAGGGGTTTTCAGTATCCCCCAGTTAAAGCACAGGAGATAGTGTGTGTGTGTGTAAGAAACACACACTTCTCAGAAATGTAAAATAAGGAACACAGTAGAGATAAAGAAATTAGGGTTGAGTTTAGAATTATCTATGTGTTTGAAGATTAGATCCGTACTTCTTATAGTTGAGGAAATGAAGTTTTTTTTCTTCTCTGCAAGTTGCCTCCAAAAACAGAGTGTTGCAACATTCTGGTACTGGCTTCCAGGTACTGAGATGTTCAACATCTTGGTTTAGGGATTTGATGAAGCACTGCAGTACAACCTTGAGTATGTTCTTCAATATGATCTTCATGAGGCCCTAGGATTATCAGAGTGAGCACTTAGAGAGTTCTTCTTTCTTCCCTTTGTTTTCTTATGGTGTATCATAGCACACTTTTCTTCGCACCTTGGCATGCTTTATGTTTTTGCTCATTATTCCTTTTTTAATTGCACAGAGCCCTCTATAGGAATGATCACACCACGCGTAGTCTTCCTCATACCTCTTACAATTTCTGAAATGTCTACAAATAATATTAATGAATTTCAGACCCAGTAAATTATCCATATGTAACTGTTATAATATTATTAAGACAATGGACAAAGTTGAGTGTATGATATCAGTATACTGGTAACGGTAGCCTATCAATCGGTAGCATCTTCAATAGCAAGATTAATCAGCAGTAGACTTCCAACAATAGGATTATCCATAGATAGACTTCACCAACGGTAGACTTGTCTAGCGGTAGACTTCACCAATGGTAGACTTGTCCAGCGGTAGACTTTACCAATGGTAGACTTGTCCAGCAGTAGAATTTATCAACGGTAGACTTGTCTAGCGGTAGACATTACTAGTGATCTCTTCCGTGGTATACTACTTAACGGTAGAATTCTAGTGATAATTATGATGGTAGACATCTAATAGAAACTCTTTCTAACAGCAACCTTGCCATAACGGTGGCCTATTACATTGACTCAGCATCTGTATGCTTCGGTAATTACTCGAATGGTAGGCTTTGCAATAGTGACCTTGTACTGGTGACTTCCAGCAATAACTTTATAACTATAGCTCTTATAACAGTAACCTTCATCAGTAAGGTCTTCAACAGTGACCTTTTCACCAATGACTTAAAGCAGTATGGTTCAGCTGTAGGTTTGTCAACGGTGACCATGACAGTGGCCTAAAATAGTGACCTCTTACCAGTAGCCTTCAACAGTGACCTTTTACTTAGAGACTTTTTATAATGTAAACTAATTTTATCAAAGTCAAGAGATTAAAATATATTGAAATAGATTTTCAAATAACTAACCCATTATAGAATTAAACATGATTTAGGATTATCAAAATAGGTGAGTCTAACAATATCTCACTTTTTGATAATCACAAATTATCCCATTAAACTTTAGAATAATTATAAGATTATCAGAGATAATGAAAATCAGAGGTAGGTTAAGAAAATAAATAGGTGTTACAAATAAGCCTATCACACATTTAGTAGTAGAGATTAATGTGATATGGATATTGAATTACTTTTTTTGTATTTTCTCCTCCTTTGTGATTATCAAAAAGAAATACAATAAGAGACAAAAGAGAATATTTTTATTAATTAAATATCATTACATGATTAAAAGAGAATTATAAAAAGCCCTATCAAAAGATAAAACCACACTCAATCCACATCATAAATAGGTAATGACTCCTTCCCTTTAAAAGAGGAAGAGGGAGGGTTTACAGGTGGTGGAAGAGACCGAGGGATAGCTGAAAGGATGGTAGGAGGAACAACAACAGAGGCTTCTATGTTCTTGTAATGAGTGGGTCTATGATAGATCATGGGGGTTAGGCTTATGATGGCCTGAGCAGGAGGCATCGTAGAAGGTGCACTGGTGGAGCCCAAAGTAGTAGAGGAAGAAGGTAAGGCAGGAGGAACAATAATTGGAGTGCAGTCTACATGAAGGAAGGGTATGAGAAGGTTTATGAAATCCATGATAATACTTCCAACTCTCTCCATGGATGAGACAAATTCATCTTTATTCTCCATGAATTTTTTCAAAGAAGGGGTCAACTAACCTAACCTGCTAACCGGGTCCTTAAAGGCACTGGTAACTGGAGTTATTATGAGGTTTTACAACAATATGTTAAAGTGACCATCCATTTGATGATTGGTTTATACCCTCTTGTAGTAGTAATCAATATGTTACTTAATGATCTTCTAGTTTTGGATATATTCCATGATGAATTCACTCACAAACATCTGAATTTCTCTAGTAATGCTGACAATCTGAGTCAAGGATTGAGGGTCAGGTGCACTGGAACAAGAAACGTTGGCCACTTCTTCACTAACCAATGATCGGAAGGCTGATAGATCCCCTGGTGGAGAGGCTAAGGATGAAGAAGAATCACTCAGAGGTGCCACGGTGAATTCTAATGTCTCTTTTCATGACTTGGTCAGACCACTGATCAACCTCTTCACATCATCATCTTGGTTCTTCACATGAGCTTTCATGGACTCCTTAAAGTCCTCAATGAAAGCAACCATCTTCTGCACTACACCTTTGACATAATTAATATCCTTGTCCACCTGAGCCCTAGAGGTTAGAAGAGAATTCAAGCTCACCACTTATTTTTTCAGAAGCTCCACGGACTCTGACAATTCACTCATTTGACTCTGACAGTTCATTACTACCTGAAGTAGATTAGATTGAATACTTGAGTGTGTTTTGGCTCACTCAAATGCTGAATGCTCCTAAACTAGAGAAACATCCTTTTCCATCTCAAAGGACCTATCCTTAGACATTTTAGGCAATTCAGATTTCAAAGATTCAATATCATCTTTACTGACATAGTATTGAGGTAATGAGATTACTGGAGGTATGAAAATGAAGTCTGAAACAGAAGGCACTAAAGGTCTTCTAGTGGGCATTTCATCTTCTGAGTCATCATAATCTTGACCCAACACCAGAAACCCAGGGTCCTCGTACCACCCCTCAATGTCAGGAAAAATAGATACCGATCCCTTTGTAGCAGGATGCTCCCCCTCACTTAGAGCTACATCCTGAATGTTCACCTCTGCTTTTTCGATTCTTGCAACCTCTTATGTTTTTGCCTGATCTGTTGGCTCATCAGTAGAGTGATCCACTGCCTCTACTGAATCATCCACAATCTCTATTGCATCAGTAGTATACACAACCACTTATTCTTGATCACTTACTGCCCTTTTTTTAATTCCTATCAGAGAACTTATACTGAGATCCTCTCCTTCACTATCATCAATGGTTGTCCCATATTCCTCTTGGTCAGAATGACCAGATTCAACAGCTTCTTCCTCTTCTGAGGTATCTCTAACAGTAATATGAGCCTCATCAAAATCTTCTTCACTAGTTTCTTCATCCTCATTGTCCCTTAGGACATATTATCTCCTCATTAACTCTCTTGGAGGATTGGGCTCTCCAAAAGCCACCATTCCAACTAGAGGACTGGCTGGTAGATTAGGATCACTCCTATCATCTATAGGAATACCCTCTTTCTCAAGTTCCACAACCTCCTATACTTCTTCATCAGAATATATAGGTCCTGCCTCATCAGGGTTCAGACATAGATCCCTCTTATCCTTTGGCCTAGAAGGATTATTTATAGGGTCAAACTTCTCATAAGTCTTCCCTTCATCATTTACCCATTCTTTTCTCTAGGGATTCCAGCTGATCTTCATGAACTTGCATATTATCTTAGAGATACAAAAAAATTTCTTGGCTATAATTGTTTCTTATTTATCTCTAGAAATTCCCTTAACCTTCATCATTACAGAAATCAGTTTGGCATGAAATAGATCATTTGAATTAGAACTTGGATTAGTCATTTCTTCCAACTAAGCCATCAGCAACCTACACAGGTTGATCTTATCTCCATGCTTCAGAAAATACAATATGAATATGTCCTAATACTTTAACATAGTGAAGTCCCCTCTCATGGTACTTATCACAAGATGGATAAACTTGAACATAATTTTATCCTTTCCATTTATTTCAGCAGTAATAATCTTCCTTGAGGTCTCATTTTCGGTCATCTCTTCCAATTCTTTATCATACCCAAAAATATCATTTTCTAGAGGAATCACTCCAGAGTATTAGTCACATATACCCTCATGAGGTACCCTTAGACATTCATCCCACTCAGCATATGAAAATCTTACCTTAGTTTTATTTACTCTTGACACCAGTCGGTTCTCATCATTTGACTTTTCGAATTTCAGATAATTGTAAAATTCTTTGACTAGCCTCAAGTAATACGGCCCATTATTTTTTTTCAAATAACTCCACCTAGCCTTGAGTCTTTGGTTCCTCCAGCACTAATTATTTTCTTGAGAGAAACCAATATTCGATTAACTCCTTTTCATCCACAATCATTCTCTTTGACAGATGCGCGTTAACAGGATATGTTGATATATTACTGCCACCACTGGACTCATATCGGGGTCTCTTAGACCTTGGTGCATCTAATTCATCAGTTGGAAGTCACTTGACTCTTTCCATTAAGGTTAGAAGTGGTTTGAGGGTTCAGTGGAAAGTTAGGGTTTAAGGATTTTGAGAGTAGGGTTTCAAGAGCGAGGAAGAGAGTGGATCGAAATGTGTTTGTGATCAAATTTTATCATTTTGAGATCAAAACAAAAACAAATAGAGAACAAGAATATTAATAAAATGGTTCAGATTCTAGCATAAAAAACAAAGTAATAGGAAAGGCCAACATTGAGGTTCCCAACAGTGAGGTTCTAATGGTGAGTTATTAACAGTGAGGTTCAACAGTGAGGTTCAATAGTGAGGTTCATCGGTGAGGTTCAACAGTGAGGTTCAACAGTGAGGTGCAATGGTGAGGTTCCCTATACTAAAATTAATTATCTCTAACTCATGTTTGATTTATTTTAAACTCTCACAATTCAAGGTATTTTTTAATATATCAGCCAATTGATGTTTAGTGTCAATGAATTCAAGAGTGATATAACCTTTTTGATAACGATCTCTCAAAAAGTGAGGTCCCACATCAATATGCTTTGTCCTACCATGAGATACTAGATTTTTAGAAATGTTAATAACACTTATATTATCACAATTTAGTGATACATGTTTGAATTGATATCCATAGTCTAGTAAAGTGTGTTTCATCTACAGAATTTGAGCACAACTACTACCAGTAGCTATATATTCAGCTTCAGTAGTAGATAATGCAACAGAATTCTGTTTCTTACTACACCATGATACTAGTGACTTGCTTAAAATTTTACATCTTCTCGAGGTGCTTTTTCTGTCTAGCTTGCAACCAGAAAATTCAGCATCTGAATAACTTATCAAATCAAATGATTGTTCTTTTGGATAAAATAGTCCTAAGTTGAAAGTATACTTAAGATATTTAAAAATATATTTAATAGCAGTTAAATGAGATTCTTTGGAATTAGCTTGAAAACGAGCACACATCCATAAATTGAACATAATATCATGTCTGCTAGTTGTAAGGTTGAGCAGACTCCCTATCATACCAATGTAGTTGGTTTGACCCACTGGTTCACCAGTTTCATCAGCATCCAACTTACAAGTGGTACTCATAGGTGTATCACTACCTTTACTACTATCCAAACCAAAACGTTTTAGAAGATCCTTAATGTATTTACTTCGATTCAAAAAAATTCCATTTTTATTTTGAAAAATATGAAATCCAAAGAAAAATTTATGTTCCCCCATTAAACTCATTTCAAATTCATTTTTCATTATCATTGAAAAATCAGTACATAAAGATTTTTTAGAGGATCCAAAAATTATATCATCTACATAAATTTTTACTATTAAAACATCTTTGGAAATCCTTTTAATAAAAAAATTAGGATCTATTATCCCTTTATTAAAGCCTTTTGAAATAAGAAAGGAACTAATTCTATCATACCAAGCTCTTGGAGCTTGTTTTATCCCATATAAAACTTTAGAAAGTTTAAAAACATGATTTGAAAAATGGGGATTTGTAAAGTCAGGGTTTGTTCAACAAACACATCCTCAACTATATAACCATTTAGAAAATCACTTTTAACACCCATTTGATAAAGTTTAAAATTCAAATGAGCTGCATAAGCAAGTAGTATCCTAATGGCCTCTAACCAAGCTACAGGTGCAAAGGTATCCTCATAGTCTATTCCTTCCTCTTGACTATACCCTTGTGCAAATGATCTATCTTTGTTTCTAACTATATTTCCTGACCCATCAACTTTGTTCCTAAATACCCATTTAGTTCCTATTGTCAAAGTGTCCTTAGGTCTTTCCAATAATTCCCAGTCTTTGTTTCTTTCAAACTGATCTAATTCTTCTTTCATAGCCATCATTCAAAATTCATCATTGATAGCATCATTGATATTTTTTTTCAAGTTGTGAAAGAAAATCTTGATGTTCAACCTAGTTTCACAGAGAATCTCTAGTTTGTGTTCCCCTATTTAGATCACCTACAACGGCATCTAAAGGATGATTCTTAAGAGTCTTAATGCCTCTAGAAAGGGACAAACTAGATTCTTTAAGGTTGTCCGTTGGTTCAGATTCAACAGATACGGATTCTCGAAAATTTCCAGAACTGGTCACCTTCACAGGGGTTCAATATTTTTATCATTAAGGTCTAGAATTTACATATCTTCCTCAAGATATTAAAGATAGGTTTTAGGTTCATGTGGATCAATCTCATCGAATTTGACATGAACTGACTCTTCCACACATTTGGTTTTCTTATTGAATACTCTATAGGATTTACTTGAGATTGAGTAACCTAGGAAAATTCCCTCAACGCTTTTGGGAGAAAATTTGTCAAGATTATATTTAGTGTTAAGGATAAAGACTTTGCAACCAAAAACTCTAAAGAAATTAACCTTAGGTTTCCTATTGTTCCAAAGCTCATGAGGGGTCTTCTTAAGAACAGGTCTAATCAAGACTCTATTGATGGTATAACAAGTTGTATTTATAGCTTCAGCCCAAAAATAAATTGGTAAATCATACTCATTGAGCATTGTCCTAGAAATTTCTTGAAGGGTCCTATTTCTTCTTTCAATGAATCCATTCTGTTGAGGTGTTCTAAGATTAGAGAAATTGTGACTATATCCATTGTGTGAACAATAAGATTCAAACTCATTCTTTTCAAACACACGACCATGATCACTTCTTCGGGTCTTAATTCTAAGTCCACTAAGATTTTATACAGACTTGGAATACTTAATAAAGTTGGAACAAGCTTCATTTTTGTGATCTAGAAAGTGTACCCAAGTATACCTAGAAAAATCATCTAAAATAACCTAAACATAGTGTTTCCCATTTAAACTTGAAAATATTAATGGTCCAAACAAATCCATTTGAACCAACTCAAGTTGTTGAGAAGTAGAGACATATTTCTTTGGTTTGAAATAAACTTTGTGTTTTTTCTCTTTTGGCAGGGATTACACACTTTGTCAAGTGGGAATTCCAATTTAGGTAAGTCTATAACTAGACATTTCTTAGATAGTTTCCTAAGATATTTCACAATATAGTTTCATAATCTTTTGTGTCATAACCAAGATTCCTTATGAAAATAATTTAAGCAAGAAATAGTTTGCTTGGATATAGAATTTAAATCAACAACATACACATTTTCATTTCTATAGGCAGTGAATACTAAATCATTTTTTGTAATTAAAAACATTTCATGCATCATTTTCAAACATGAAATTAAAACCATCATCACACAACTGAGAGATGATAATTAAATTGTATTGTAATCCATCAACAAAGAGTACTTTGGAAATTAATATTGTATTAGGGTTACTAATCTGGCCTAAGTCAACAATTTTTCCCTTTGCATTGTCACTAAAAGTTACATGTCCACCATCAACTTTGATTAGGATCTTGAAGTGAGAATACTCTCATGTCATATGTCTTGAGCATCCACTCTCCAAGTACCACAAGGTCTTACAGGAACTCTTTTGGCAACATCCTTACAAAATAGATTAGTCATGGGGTAACTTTGGTACCCATATTTTCTTGGGTCTAGAGAGGTTAGCAAGTAAAACTTTGGGAACCCACATTTTCTTTATAGGTTTCCTAACATAAACATACATATTCAGAGGCATAAATACTTTTTTAGGTCCTTTAGAAAATTAACTATTAAAATATGGTCTAGAACTGCAACTAGTAGTGAACTGTCCAGATTTTGAAAGAAATTTGGTTTTGCTAATTTTTCTATATCCTAGTTGACATCCTAGACCAATTGTATATTTTTGGGCAATCAGTTTTCTTAGAAACTGAGTCAAGGTATCCCTACTGGTAGTAAACTTCTCAAGATCTTTTCTTAATTTCTCATTGGATAATTTTAATTCTATATTTTCTTTTAACAGCTGGGAGAATTTCTCTTTTTCAATATCCATATTTGACTTATAATTTGCATTTAAAGAATTTTGTCTTTTTAATGATTTATATTTTTCCTGGAGCTCATTAAAGGTATCATCAAGTATTTCACAGTATTCAAATAATTCATCGTTAGTCATATTTTCATCATTATGTGACTCACTCTTATTCCTAGAATAATAGGCATTTTATATAACAGAATTAGGTGTTACCTCAAATGTTTCTGTCATGAAACATAATTTGGCATCATTGTTCTATTCACTATTAGAAGCATCATATCCACTAGAGCTATCTTCTAATGCACTCTAAGTAGCTTTCATAGCCTTTTTATAACCCTTTACCTTATCTTCATATTTCTTCTTAAATTTCAGCTTGGGAAAGTCTGCCTTCACATAACCTTTTCATTTGTACTCATAGTAGATTATTTCATTTGAGTTGTCATTACATTTTCTGTCAATATTCCATTGTCCCTTACTATCATATTTTCCCTTGTAGTTTGACTTCATAAATAATTTCTTATTTCGATAGAACTTTTTGAAACTTCTAGCAAGATGAGTCATCTCCTCAACACTATCTGAATCTATATCTACCCAAGCCTTTTACATATAACAATTCATTATTTTATGCATAATTAATCATCGGAGTACAAGCCAAGGATCGTTAAGTCTAGCGTATTGGAAGACTAGGTACATATAACATAAAACATGGGACAAAAAACTTCTTTATTTAATCTTCGTAAAGAGCTTCTAACTTCCTTTGAGCTCTTACATCTGCATAGGGTACCCTGGGTAACACATGAACAAAGGGATGAGCCAAAAAGCCCAGTAAAGGAATGAACAAAA
The DNA here is from genome assembly GCA_963277665.1 of Viscum album. NCBI lineage: Eukaryota > Viridiplantae > Streptophyta > Magnoliopsida > Santalales > Viscaceae > Viscum > Viscum album. The sequence continues at coordinate 121,695,242 of OY728138.1, read as the reverse complement.
GGATACATCTCAAGCACATGAGTTAGAAGGCATGACATAATGATATTCAAAGCATGAAACTTATAAAATCATTTAATATAATCATGGAATCTTATAAACATGAAATCATATAAATGTGGCAGAATCATAAATCATATCTTTAGTACGGGTCAAGGTTAACTGCCAATCCTGTTTCCCATTTCAGTACGGGTCAAGGCTAACCGCCAATCCCGTTTCACATCGCATCCCATGAGACTTACCCTTACCCAATGCATTGGAGCGCTATCTGGGTTCATCCATATCAACATATTCATGAATATTATTGTGACATAAATAATCTTTCCACATAAATAATCATACATAATCAACCATACATAAACGTAAGGGTACCCATGGAAAGAATTGGGTACCACAGTCATGACATAAAACATATCCAATGGGTGTATCACGAAATTGTCCATGAAAGGAAAGTATTAGAACATACATGGACATTAATAGGGTAAAATAGGCATATAAAATGGTAATTGGTTTCAAATATAAGTCATAACATATTAAAAATGTTTTTTAGAAACATTAACATTAAAACATTTTTGCGCGGTTTTAAGGAAAACACTCTTGAGATTTTCAAATAGAAAAGAGGGAATTATTTTATATAAAACCAGAATTTAACCAATAAGGTTTTCATAAAAAAATACTTATTTTATAAATACAATGGTGTTTTAAAACATAGGATAGAGTTAACTTGAAATTTGGGTAAAAATTTGGGAAGTCCCCTTAAAACAGGTTGGCTTATCGGAAAGTTCTAAAGAGGGAATCTTTCAAAATCATGTATATCCCCGAAAGAATGTGATGAAAGGGTCTTGATATGATAATATTGTACAACTAACCAGAATTAATAAGACTCACATATATAGATAATATAACACCATTTTGAAAGAAAGATAAGGCAACCGGAAAGAACAAAGAAGGTTCGGGTAGAATTCGTTACGATTTTATCGGCCTGGTGTCGTGTGTGACCAAGAGGGATTGATGAGAGATAAATGGGGTTTATAATCACGTATAAATCCAGAAGTAAGTATGGGGTAGGTTCTCAATCATACCCCATAATTTTATAGTACACATATAAAGTCATAGTATAGAGGACAATCTTGATTAAGAGAGAAAAGGAGAGGACCCCTTACCTCAAATCTGGTGGTGTTCTCCACTTGTTATTAATGACCTGAATAAACAAATTAGGATTATTAATTCATAAGTACATAACCTCTTATATATTTAATTTATTTATTATAACCCTTTTTAGTTCATTAAAATCCTTTTTTATTAGTTAAAATGTTCAATTTCACTGTTCGAGTTCATTTGTTTACTTGGCTTTAAAAGATCGGTTCACTTATATTCAAGTTTTGATTATATGCAAGATGAAAGTGGTTGTCTAGAATTGAAGTAACATTATTTATTTAATATCCATGAGATTACATGGTTTTAATTTTAATTATGTTACTTATAGTGATGTTGAATAATTATATATATAACCTTAGTGATAACCGTTTTTGTTAATCGGTGGATTTGATTACAAAGAATGTGTTTTTCATTATAACTTAATTCCATTTCTACCAAAAGATTACAGAAAAAAAAATAGGATATATTAAATATATAATAATCTGGTTCAACCATAACAAAAATTGTTCCATGACCATAATTAAAGATAATAATAGAAATTGATAAACTGTTGTCCTTGAATGTGCTAAATTAGCACACATCTCAAACGGTGCTTTCATTTCTTTCAAATAAAAGGGTGGGGAAAGAGGAGAAGATAATGAAATATACCACTAGAATGAAGACATTCCATTAAATTTATGTTACTATATTTATCATACTATTATGGTGAATGGAGGTGAGGAAAGAAAATAAAAAAGAAAAGAACTTAAAAGAAAAGAAGAAATTTGGGAAGATGAATTTACCTCTTGAGAATTCCTCTTTTGAGAACCTCTTAACGGGGGATTTTTTGGTATTTTGAGGAGGATAAGGGATTTTGGACGTGTGGGAGGACCTTGGGGAGAGATTTGGGAAGAATTTAGAGAAGTCTTGGAGCTTGAGAGGAGTGGAGAGAAGAGGGAAGGGGGGGTTTTATAGTGGAGGAGAGGAGGGATTTCATGATATTATAATCCTTAATTTATTATTTCTTCAAAAGAAAATTAATAGTAAATATTCCATTACCAATAATAGTAAATGGGTCATGTGAATTCTAACCAAGTGGGCTTACATTAGCATAACATCATCAATGACTCAATTAATCCAATATTTAGCATTTATTGTGAATTATCGGATTCTACTATTCATCAAAAATTCATGTATATTAGAAAAATACCAAAAATTCACCCTAACCATTTTTCGATGTGTAGAATCCAAAAATGAATTCCATTTTTCAAAAATAATTTTCTAAATATGGTTATTTTAATATTTAATTAAAATAATAATTTATTATCAAAACCAGTTTTAAAACATTCATTAACTCATTCTAAAATATAGGTATATCATACTTCCAACTTGAATATTATTTTTATACCACCATAGGTGATGTTACTATTCATTAGGTTATATCACTATTAATAAGGGTAGGTTACTATTCATTAGGGTAGGTTACTATTTACCAAAAATTATTTGTGATTTATTAGACTCTAAAAAAACATCTTGAACACAACTGTGTATGCCGGATTTTTGAAATTCCAAACAAAGAAGTGAAAAAATTATGTTTAAAGGACACTTATCACTTAGTAGTTCATTATGTTGTGCCTTCATGTGATTTTATGACATAAATATAAGAAGGGAAGTTCCATTGAAAAACGTTGGGTCGTTACAAAATCAGACTCTTCACTAGTGGAACTGTCTAGAGGAACTTGAACTTTTTCTTTGTCTTTGCTCTTTGAGGTTGAAGTCTTGAATGCTACTGAATTCTTCCTTGGTTCTTCTTATACTTCTTGATTCACCTTAATCACTTATTCATACATCATAAGTTTTATAATTAGCTCCTTTACTGGTAGCTTGCTTGTGCCACATGATTCTCGGATGGAAATTGAAGTTCCCCTCCATCAGTCAGGTAGGCATTGAAGTAATCTCATGATTTGGTCCTTGTTGTCCACTGGTTTCCCAAGCAGACTCATGGTGTTCATTATATCATTGAACCTGAGATACATTTTAGAGATAGGTTCATCATGCCTCATTTTAAAATTATTATATTTAATAGTGTATGTATTTAATCTCATTTCTTTAACATTGGTTGTTCCCTCATGAGAAATAGCTAAAGTATCCCAAATTTCATATGCAGTTTTACAAGAAGATATTCTATTGAATTACTCATCACCTATAGAATATTACAAAGCATTAATTGCGTTACACTTATTATTATATGTGGATTTAGTCAACTGAGACCATGTGTCTCTAATTGTAGAAGGAAATATATGTTGTTCTTAAATTGTGTCCCAGATTTCAGGTCCCATGCTCTCTAGATACATTTTCATTTTTAATTTCCATTGAGCATATTTATTACTATTAAATAAAGGATTCATATTATTAGCATCACCCTCAACTCTAGTTTCCATGGTTACTTAGAATTTAGAGAACTGAAAATTTAGATTTGACAGAAATTTTAAGATCTTTAAGATACAACTAAAATCAGAGTTCAAAAGAATTTGAACAATTGAAAATAAAATACTCTAATACCAAATTTTGGTCAGAGTGGATACTCAAGAGGGGGTGAATTGAGTTCCAATTAAAATTACTATTAAAAACCTTATGATTAAAATCCCCCACTTCAAAACAGCTCAATCAATTAAGGTCGTAGAGATATAAATGTTTAATTTCTCAACAATTTTATATAAGGTTGATTAGTCCTTAGTTGAATCAATGTAATCACTAATTCAACTTTTGAAACAGGTTTACTGAATTAAGCACATATACACACTAACAAAAACTAACTATCAGAGTGAATGTAAAAATAGTTTTCTATCTTTGAAAAATATAAGCAACGGATAAAATAAAACAGAGTATTTGAAGATTAGCACAAAAATGTAAACAAGTGGTTCAGTCTCAAGTTGAGACCTAATCCTCTCCACTTGGTGATCACCTTCCACCAAGTAGTTTATATAAATAAACTTGATACACAACCTGTATCGGGCTTTACAATAGTTTTTACAAACTGTCCAGCTTCTACAACCTCTACCACAGTTCTATGTGGGAAAACAAGCAACCAAGCCACACAAATATTCTTCCACGGTTATTCATGGGAAAAAAGAGTTGAGAGAGTTTTGAGTGGGTATTTTCAGTATCCCTCAGTTATAGAACAAGAGACAGTGGGTGTGTAACAAACACACACTACTTAGAAATGTAAAATAAGGAAGATAGTATAGCTAAATAAATTAGGGTTGAGTTTAGGATGCTCTATGTGTTTGAATATCAGCTTAGGAATTCTTGGAGTTGAGTAAATGAAGGTTTTGTTCTTATCTACAAGTTTCCACCAAAAACAGAGTGTCACAACATTCAGGTACTGGCTTCCAGGTACTGAGATGTTCAACTTCTTGGTTTAGGGAGTTAATGAAGTAGAGCAGGACAACCTTGAGTATGTTCTTCAATATGATCTTAATGAGGCCATTGTATTATCAAAGTGAGCACTTGGATAGTTATTCTTTATTCCCTTTGTTTTTGTATGGTGTATCATAGTACACTTTTCTTTGCACCTTGGCATGCTTTCTTTTTTTTTCAAGTATTCTTTTTTAATTGCACAGATACCTCTAGAGGAATTATCAAACCATGCACGGTCTTCCTCATAACTCATACTGTTTACGACATGTCTATAAAGAATATTAATGAATCTCAGACACATTAAATTATCCATATGTAACCATTATAATATTCTTTAGACAATGGAAAAAGTTGAGAGTATTATATCAGAAGACTAGTAATGGTAGCCTGTCAATCAGTAGCATCTTCAACAGCAAGCTTAATCAGTAGTAGACTTCCAATGGTAGGCTTATCTAGTGGTATACTTCACCAACGGTAGACATGTTCAGTGGTAGACTTCACCAATGGTAGACTTGTTCAGTGGTAGACTTTACCAACAGCAGACTTGTCCAGTGGTAGACTTTACCAATGGTAGACTTGCCCAGCGGTAGACTTTACCAGTGAGCTCTTCCATGGTATACTACTTAACAGTAGACTTCCAGTAATAAGTATGTCAGTGGACTTCTAATAGAAACTCTTTGTAACATCAACCTTGTCATAATAGTGGCCTTTAACATTGACTCGGCATCTATATGCTTCGGTAAGTACTCCAACAGTAGGCTTTACAATTGTGACTTTGTACTGGTGACTTCCAACAGTAACTTTATAATTCTAGATCTTATAATGGTAACCTTCATCAGTAAGGTCTTAAATGGTGACCTTTTCACCAATGAATTCAAGTGGTAAGGTTCAGTTGTAGCTTTTTTAATGGTGACCATGACAGTGGTCTAAAACCATGACCTCTTACCAGTATCCTTCAACAGTGACCTTTGACTTAGAGACTTTTTATACTGTAAAATGATTTTAGAAAAGTCATGAGATTAAAATAGTTTGAAATATATTTTCAAATAACATACCCATTATATAATTAAAAATGATTTGGGATTATCAAAATAGGTGAGTCCAACATATTTTATTTTTTAATTTTTTATAAATTTAATATATCTGAACCATTTTAATTATTGGAATACTGAGAAAAAAATTCAAGATCCTAGTCGATTATCATCTTAGAGCACGCCACCACTACTGTTAGCTTCAATAGATCCAAGTAATTCTATTATACCTGAGACATATATTAATCTAGATATTTCCTCATATGTTGTTGGTATCCCACCATATGATTCACCTATAGAAATGGAGATGTTGTTCACCCCACCATCTAGGGGATATTTGTGAGTCACCATTACTGATAAGTATTCATTGCACAAAAAAACTATATATTTAATTAATTGGTTAAAACATTTTTTAAATAGATAAATATAACAATAGAGGGAATATAAATATGAACATGGTAGATGTTTGGTACCTAAAGGAATTCAAGATTATCATTCCATTTGATTATTTTTGGGTGTCTACCAGTGAAGTTTCCAGAATCTATGGGAATATTATTAGGAAAATTTCCTATGAGATTTTGAGATTTCCCATTAATTAAAAATATTAGAGGCATGTTCCCACAACTTCTAAAAATGATATATTTTATAATAAATTAATGTTAATATTAATTTAATATTCCTTGATAACTAATTTAAAACACATGACTAAAATTTTTTATTATACTTATAAATTGTTATGTTTCTTATTTCTAAATGTTTTTTTATTTTGATGTCCCTGACTTCGTTTCATGTCCATGGAATCTAAAAATTTTGGTCATAAAATGGAAATATTTTAAAGGGAGATTATGGAATGAGTTTAATGAATCATCTTTGATCTCATGATAGATGTATGAGAAAGTGTATGAAGGAATTTCTCATGAGCAAAGGAATTTGCTTGTCGGTTTTAATAGAGATACATCTGGTAAGTTAATTTCATATTTTATAGTATCATAATGAAATAAAAACAATAAAATTATAATTTTTATTAATGTTTCTACATTTTTAAGGAATTATCTATAAAAATATTGTGAATCTTGAGAAACAAGTCACTCCTCATATCATTGGGCCTCAGAGTTTTTTGAGAAATAGAGAAATTTTATTTTTATTTTATACATTTTATTTAAATCATTTTATTATATGTCATGTTTTTTTCTCACTTGTTTATATTTTTTTATAAAGGATAATGAATTAGGTTAATTTGTTGGATGAATACAGATGTGGTTTAAAGTTCATAAGAAACACGATGGAGGTTTTGAAAATGACCCTACCAAAGATATTGGAGTAAGTAATTTTCTTTACTATTTAATGTTATATAATTAATATAAAATTATTAAAATGAAAAATATATGATAAAAAAGAAACACTTGAACCCAATTAAATGGGGTTTGATGCATAGATCAAATGATTCCAATTTGGCATTTTTTGATCCATCTAGATGGCCCCAATTAATTTGGTTAAAGGATTGTTTGTTATCATAATTTATTTTTCATTATTTTGATTTTATAGTAATGAAATTATAATAAATAGTAATGAAATTTTTATTAATGAGATAATGTTATTAAGTTCATATAATTTAAAAAATTATTTTTAATATTTTTATATCAACGGGTTAAAATTTAATAGGTGTGGGATGAGAACCCTTCACAATCATCATCAGTTTCCCAAAATGATGTAGTTGAAATATTTTTAGGGATGGAGCATCACATATGTGTATGGGTTGGGTTCTAGGCCTACTCTATTAGCTTTCTTTGGTAGGGAAATATCATCAGTTGTTTCTACACCCAGTGGGGGTTCGAGAAATGTTGTTGACCAGGAATCACAATGATAAATTTCAATATTTAAAGAAAAGGTACAATAATATTATTATTTTAGGAAAATAAAATATCAGTGGTTGTCAAAATGGAAAATGCTTTAGTTTATATATTTTAGGGGATGACTGGAATAATCCTCATGGAAATCGCTAAATTTATAGCTTATCTTGCCAAGGTAAATTCCAAATTTCATAGATCATTCATGCATTTTAAATAACACATACAACTTCAATAAATAAAACTAAAAGGACACTTTTATATTGAAAACACATACCTAGAGTCATACTGGCCACATTGTATGTCTAATCGACATGTGTTTGATTCCTACATGTCTAAAATGAAATTATGGATCAGTACCCTTATGTTTGAAAACAATATGATCTCATTTTCTTGTTTTTGTCTTGGTAGACTATTTTTAATGGTACCAAATCATTCAAAAACATGTTTTGGGTGGTCAAAACAAGGACAAATACACTATATTTTCATGAAATAAGAGGAAAATAACTATTGATTTATATATGAAATGTAAGAACTGAAAGAATGTTATTCTGAGTTATGATTTCTCCAGGTTGTATGTAAACTTGTTTTTAATGTTTTAAAACACTAAAACATGTGTGTAACATTCAAAATCATAGAAAACTACCTTATATTTTTGTGATATCATGTAACAACCACTATTGAGTTATTTTTGACATGTATGTATAGACAACACATCAATTTGACGTTCAATGTAGTTGAAATGACTTTGTAAATGGGTTATAAAGGTACCAAAGCCTTTAAAAACGTGTGTCAGGGTGTAAAACATAATAAAATGACATCGTATTAACATTAAATCCGATTAAAATGTTCATATATTGATTTTTTAAATGTATTAATCAATATTACATCATTCCAAGCTATAGTTTTCCTATGATTCCCATAAACATGTTTTTAGTGTTTTGTAACACTAAAACATTTTTGTATTGGTCATGACCATAAAAATGACCTTATATTGACATGAAATAAAGGGAAAAACTATTGAATTTTGTGACCTAAGACCAACTATTTTTACTTTGATTACATGTATATTCGATGTATTGAATGTTAATAAAACATCTTATTGCATATTGTTTGTTGTTATGCATTAACCTAATATAATAATTTCCTAGAGTATATGTCACATTTATAATGTCCTAGTAGTTCCTTGGTATGATAAGAACCTTGATGTTCAATTATTATATTCTTAAATAAGGTATTTAGGTTGGATAATGTACTAAGGTCAGACTCATAGGAAATAGACTGTTAGGTGAAAGTACTCGTAAAAAGATGAGGTATCTTCTCATGAAGTTTTCACTTGATAATCTCTAATGTGATAGATAATGAGAATATACCCACTAGTAGGAATTTATAATGCTTTACTATAATTGGATATTCCTATCCGCGATCATGTGTGGTGGTCCTCAAACTTTAAGATTATTATTAATGCATGTTACAACTCACATTCTAAGATGTATTTCTTAAACCATGATGATAACAATTCATGGTGAATTTGAATATGAAGGGTGCATCACAAGTTACATATAATTAATGGATAAGTTGAGGAAGGATTTTTCCTTTCTATATTTATGGAAGCTGATATATCTTCCCTTTTAATGTAATAGAACTATTGCATTAAATTCCATGGCCATGGTGGAACGGTATTTTTATTTCAGATAGTCAAAGAAAGACGTATCGAGCATATAAGTTGGTGATACGAATGTGAAAACATCTTGATGATATTTTGAGACAAAGAGATAATACTACACAGTGAGCATTCATATTTTGTTTTCATCATTGAGACAATAAGTTCTTTCTCTTGGGTTTCTTGACCCATTTCTATACATTAATCTTCGACATTATGAAAACTCAACTAACTCCAATGAAAAATAATCCTAGAGAGTCACACACTTATTATTTCTATTGATATTGATTAAATTTTATTTGAATTTAATTATTGGAATAAATATTATTCTTATGACCTAGGAATAATTTTATTCAATTATTATTGATCTCTAATATTCACAAGGTGATAAAAAATTATTTTGTTGTCGATTAATAATTTATTTGTTTATATGAATATACATAACATATTTATTCTTTATATTGTGAATAAAATATTCATTTTATTTATAGAATATTGTAATAAATTTTTATTCATTGGATTGTGAATAAAATATTTATTTATAAATAAAAATTTTAGTTGGTTTTTCAGTAAATGATAGAGGAGTTCGAATAGATCAAAACCATGTCTGGTGACAAATATTTAATTAACAAGACCATTACATAATATTTTTTATTTTTCAAGTTGGTGTACTCCCCAAAATAATAATAATGTTATTATTATTATGTGTAATTTGGTTTATTAAATGTCTTAAATGTTATTTAATGGTTGTAATACAATTAAATAATGTTTTAACCTAAAATCAGACTCTTCGAATGTATAGTTATTCCTATTGTATATTGCATCCAAAAAATGAGAATAGATAATTATTGTGCATAAAAAATTATCACTCGACTCCTTCTTCTCTATCCCTCTCAAGAACGTGAAGTGAAAGAGATATTTCTTCAAGACCAAATAATGAGTGATCAATAAAGAACAACACAAGAAATTTGATTCACTATGTTGGGACCCGGTGATTGAGTGGTGTTTCTCAGAGATCATTAGAGCACATTTGGATCACCACTAGAGGGATGCTATCCTTGGATCCTCATGGCGCAATAAAGGAAATACAAAAGGGTCTTTTGGATGATAAAAAATAATCAATGAATAAATTTTCTAATCCTATGTATTTATTTCTTCATATATTAAATAAATAAATTATAAAATTTGTGTGAAAGATCCACATTTATGATTTGGGGAAAATATTATTAAAAGAAATTTTAATATATCTCCCACCACCACATGCTTCCACTACACCTAGAACCAATAAGCAGTATCATAGTAGTCACCTTTAAATTAGAAATAATTTATTTCATTATTGATCTATTTTCAATCATTGTGGAATTTTCATTTCTTATTTTTTATTATTTAATCTAATTTTAATTAACATACTTAGAAATATTAATCAAATTCATTAAATTTTTCATTTTAATAAAGGTTAAAAATAGATATATAACAACTGGGGATTCCATCGAGAAGTTCCAAATCTTTGACCAATAAAACTGAGTTACACAGTGTTTGGCCGGAGTATATGCCATATACACTTGCGAATTTTACCTAGATGTATCGAGCAGTTAATTATTTGAAGTGCATTTATTTCACATTGTGTGTTGACTTGGCCAACCTAGAATACATCCAGTAGATACATGTTGTGTATCTAGAATATATACGTTGTGTAGTCCGATCGAGCTAAAACACTGAAGCCTCAGGAATGTGACTCAGATATATGGCAACTGTGGTACATGACATGTAGTGGAACTGTAAAAACTGTGTAGTCTCCCAATAAAGGATAGAATTAAAAATTATGTTAAATTAAAAATAAAATCATTAAAACTGTATTTAATTAATTCACACACTAATATGTATTTGACTATTTAATAATGGTTTTAAAAAAATTTAAATGCTCAATTAATTTATTATAACTAATATATCATTATTGGTTATGCCATTTATTTTCCATGAATTTCATAAATGATGTGTATCTCCAATTAATATTAGATTATGATTAAGATACAATATAATTAGTTAATTATTTAACTAATGAAATCATGTTTATCTTAATAATAAAGAAAAAATAAAGAAAAGAACGCTAGCTAATTTCTTTTGAGTATTCATTGCAAGTGTGACTAGTCGTGAACTTAACCAAGACCTATGTATGTGTTGGAATATATTTAATTTAATTTATGTCATGGTTTTTTAATTATTTAATATTATAATTTATTATGGAATATGATTCATCCCTCCCTCCATTATTATGTATAGACTATGTGTCCTAGAAAATTTATATAATCCTCTTTAACCAATCCTTTGGTTCCCCACACCTATGTGTCATTAATAAATACTTTTAATTAATGAAGTATCCCAAGGGTGTCGATGCAGTTCAAGACAAAACCATGATGATTCTAACTTGGTGATATATATATATAGGTGGAATACTGTAACTCGGTCCATAATCAATAAATGGAGTTATTCCCCTAGGTTATAGGTTAATTTAATTTCCTCTTAATAAATAAATCATTAGTTAAGTTCATGGTTAGGTCATTTAATTTATTTATTTATTTCTGTCTATTCATTTTTCATTTTATATATTCAAGTCCACAGTCACATAAATGAATGAATTAATATTAAAATATTAAAATTAAATAAATTAATTATGCATAAATATTTTACCCAACATCTTTATTAAATTAAGTAACATTCACTAAATATCAACATGACATGTAAAGGATCGAACAGGATAAAATTTATGCATAAATTAATTAAGATCCCTCATCCTAATATTAAGTTAGACTAACCCTTACATTTATTAATTGGGAATGAAACCATAGAACAAAGTGTGGTACACGAACAAATTCTGGACACTTACTTTTATCGAGGATTTATCATGAGAGTTTTGGTTGACTTAACCGAACTTTTGTTGAGTTTATAGGCCAAAGTCTATTCAATACAAATATGTAGGCAAGTGTTAATGAAATTCAAGTCAATATTTTAGGATATGGGAATCCACCCAAAGGATCGAGGAGATGCAAGTATGTAGTTATAAATATCACATACCTAATTAATTTCTTATGGTCTTCATGGACAATGTCTTGATCATTAAGAAAAGTGATGGGGAACATTTACACTATAATGTATACACAACTAGTCATTCTAATTTCAATGGTAAGGGATATTAAGACTTGATAAAATGGTGGTAGATTTACTAAAAACATTTAAATTATTATATCTCACCAAATTTTTAATCAAGAAAAGTCCTAATAATCTTATCCCTTTAATTGTATAATAAAATGACATGTTCATTATCCGCACTATCCCTATAATGAATATTGGAGAAAGATAACCTCGTAACTAGTAGTAACTTCTAGGAGTGGTTTAGATTAATTCAAGTTGTGTTATTCCAAGAACAAAAATATTACATGCTAGAATCCTCAATGCCTTATCTTGCTTCTAAAGAGGTGAGTGATGAAGAGTTCATTATCTATGAAAAAAATTGATTGATGAGGTCAACATTCAATGTTTGATTCTTCCATCGATGTCTAGTGAACTAATTAAGTCTCATGAAAACATGGATGCACATAGGATGCTTTAAAACCTTTGTGGTTTATTCTAGTATATAGATAGATAGAAATGGATTTATATTTATAAGGTGATTTTTTAGATAAATAATAGAAATGGTTCCCCATTTGGGCCTCACGTAGTCAATCACATTAGATACATTGAATGCCAAGATGTTCTAGGTTTTAATCTCCCTGAAGAACTTGTCACTGATCTCATTCCAGAATCCCTCCCTCAAAGCTTCTCTAGAATTGTTGTAAATTTTATTATGAACAACATTGAGAATCTCTATCAGATATTCTCACTCTTCTTTTCCAAGTTTATAAGGATATAAAGTGTGAAAATCCTTCCATACATATGTTGAACAAGCAGAAATTGAAAGAGAATATTTCTAAGTCCAAATCTACTTCACACCCTTCCAAGAAGAGTAAGATCAAGGGGAAATCAAGGGAACATGATTTTTTCTATTTCACAAGTGGCAAGAAGGTCTATTGGAAGAAAAACGGCATCGAGTCAACAAAGAAAGTGGAAGCTTCAGGTGCATTTTCTATCGAGTGAAATTTATATGTTTCTAAAAATTTGGTATTAGATATAGATTTTGGTCACATATATGTATTCAAATATAGGAACCATATAGATTAAGAAATATTGACTGAGGAGAGGTAGATCTATAAGCATCCAACAGACCTAAAGGTGTTTTTGTATCTATTTGGGACTACCATGTCACAATGATTACCAGAATGATATTAGTTTTAAAGGGTTATTATTATGTGCCTTAAGCTACCAAAAACTTTATCTCTATATTCAATTTCTATAATGATGGATTTATTTTCAAATTTGGGAATAAATTTTTCTTCTTTTATAAAGATGAAAAAATTTAGGGAAAGGCACATTTAAATAACATTCTTTTGTAGTAGATTACACAAACCAAGTAATGGAAATTGATAATGAAGTTACATCACATGACTCATACCACAACCACCTTTGGAATCACCAGTTGGGTCATATAAATGAAAAACCCTTGACTAAATTACATCAAGATGGATATTTAGATTTTTTTGAACTAAAACCACTTGGTGTATGTCATGAATTTTTAAAAGGAAAAATGACCAAAGACCCATTTATAGGTAAAGTTGAAAGGTATAAAGAACTTCTTGAATTAGTTCATACCAAGGTGTGTGGACCATTTCCTATAGATGAAAGGGGTGGGTAATCATACTTTATAAATTTTACTTATGGTTTTATTATATATGGATATTTCTATTTAATGAGCTATAAGTCAAATAATTTTGGAAAATTCAAGGAATACAGGAATGAAGTTGAGATCCATCTTGGTAAAAATATTAAGAAAAATTGCTTAGGCTATAGTAGAGAATATCTTAATCAAGACTTCATTTATTATTTATGGGAGTTCAAGATATTATCTCATATCTCTCCTCCTTATACATCTCAGTGGAATGGTGTAAGAGTAATGAGGAACTACACCATATTGGACCTGGTGAGATCAATGATGAGTCATGTGATTCTTCCATTATCCTTTTGGGGATAAATGTTATAAATAGTAGTATATGTACTAAACTAAGTGACAAATAAAGAAATAGAAAGTTTACCATACCAATAATGGAATGGAAAGAAACTTGTGTTGTATTATGTACATGTGTGGGGTTGCAAAGCATTTATTATGGCCTCTTTAGGTAACTATATTTCACCCTAAACCACAAAGCGTATCATTAAAGGATATCCCAAAGAAATAAAGGGATACTACCTTTACAATCCTTCATAAAAATTGGTTGTGGTTAATAGACATCCCACACTTATTAAGTAGTATATTACCTCTAAAAGATATAGTGGTAGTGAGATAGACTTTGGTGAATTATATACTCAAGATACACAAGACTTGGCATAGGAAAAAATTAAACAAACCCCCTTGGAAGAAGAAACTGCTCCAAAGACATAATTATTATGTAGAAATACTTGGGATATTAGAGAACCATAATGGTATGGTTTTATAGTCAATGAGGATGATGACTCACTATTAGTTGATAATAATGATCCTCTAACCTACAAGGATGCAGTAAGTGGCATAGATATTTCAAAGTAGAAAGAGGCTATGAATTATGAAGTGGATTCCATATACTAAGTCTGGGTTTTTGTAGAACCTCCAATACATGTAAATACCATTGGTTTAAAATTGTTATTCAAGAAGAAACTAGACATGGAAGGATATGTCAGTACATATAAGGTGAAACAGGTTGAAAAAGGTATAAACAGCATCAAGACATTAACTACAATAAAACCTTTTCACCAGTTTCAACGATGAAATCCATTTGAATTATACTTTACATTGTGGCTTTCAATGATTATGAGATTTGAAAAATGGATTTTAAAATAGATTTCCTTAATGGGAACCTTCAGGAAGATGTATATATGAAAAAACCCGAGGGGTTTGTGAATCCAAATGATTCCAATAAGGTATGTAAGATGCAAAGATCTATTTAAGGAATAAACCAAGCATACAAGTCATGGAAAATTAATTTTGATGAGGCCATAAAGGAATTTGGTTTCATAAAGAACAAATGTTATTTGTGTGTATTTAAATAGTGTAGTGGGGTGCATTACTTTTCTTAATAGCATATGTTGATGACATATTACTCATTGTAAATGAAATACCAGTCTTACAGTTTGTTAAGGTGTGGTTGAATAAATGCTTCTCTATAAAGGACATGGGAGAGGAATCATATATTCTGGGGATCAAGATTCATTGTGATAGATCCAAGAGGTTTCTAGGCCAAAGTCAAAGTATATATATTGATAAGATACTAAAAATATTAGATCTTGAAGAATTCAATAGGGGATTATTTCCAGTGTCACATGACATTCATAATTTCAGGAAATTGTATCCTCATACACATGAGGAATGAAACATAATGGAAATGATTCCATACACATCAGTGATTGGGTTAGTTAGGTATGTTATTCTATATTCTAGGATAGATAACACATATGAATTTGGTGCAGTAAGATAATATCAAGCTAATCCATGTGACTTCCATTGGATGGAAGTCAAGACTATCCTTAAATATATGAATCATACTAAGGATATATTGATAGTTTATAGAGGATATGAAGAACTAGTCATCAAAGGATATGAATATTCTAGTTTATAAACTGGTCAAGATGACATGAAGTCACAAATGTGATACATCTTCACTTTAAATAGAGGTATTGTGAGCTGGGAAAGCTCAAACAAGGTTGTGGTAACAGATTCTATAATAGATCCTGAGTATATTGTTACTTATGAGGTAGGAAAAAAAGTATTATGGATTCTAAAATTCATCCAATATATTGATGAGGTACCTAGTAGTAAAGATCATATAACACTCTATTGTGATAATACAAAACGATATCTCTTGCAATATAGCTAAGGTCACATCAACGGATGAAGCACGTACTTTGGAAGTATCATTTATTAAGGGATTTTTCTCATAGGGTAGAAGTTTTAGTGAGTGTTATTTCCACATAATACAATGTGTTAGACCCCTTTACTAAAGCTTTGACTCAGCAGAAACATTACTATCATGTGAGGTCTAATGGACTAAAGGTTGTAGGTAGCTGGCTCTAGTCCAAGTGAGAGTTTGTTGGAGTTGTTGTTTTGGTACTAGATATTTTTACTTTGATTACATGTATATTTTATGTATTTAATATTATTAAAACCTATTTTTACATATTTGTTTCATGAATCAAATGAAATAATGTTCTAGAGTATATGTCGTAATGATAAGGTCATAACAGTTCCTCTCTATGATGAGAACCTTGATGTTTTGTGATGATATTATTAGATAATGTTATATTGTTGGATAATGTACTATAATGGGAAACATAGTACAAATACTATCAGGTGAGAGTACTAATAAGAATATTAGGCTTCTTCTCATGAATTTTACACTTGGTAAAATCCAAAACGGGTGATTATGAGAATAGACCCACCAGTAGAAATTCTACATGTTTTGGTGTCATTGGATATTCCTATATTTTAGTGTGTGTGATGGTCCTTAGACTTAGATATTATTATTAATGATTGTTAAAACTCGTGTACTTAGATGTGTATTGTAAACCACGATAATAATTTTTCATGATGAATTTCGATACATTGGGTGCATCATGAGTGACATGGAATTAATGGATAAGTTGATGAATGATTTTTCCCTTCCATATTTATATAAGTTGATATATCATCCCATTAATTGGAATGGAATCATCACATTAAAATCCATGTCCATGGTGTAATGGATTGTCTATTTCAGATAGTCAAAGAAATATGTATCGAGCATATAGGTTGGTGACACAGATGTGTAACCTTCTTTATGAGATATTGAGATAAAGAGATTATATTACAAAGTGATTGTTTTTATGTGGTTTTCTTAATTAAAACATTAAGTTGTTTCTCTTTGGTGTCTTGACACATTTCTCAATATTAATCTTGGACTTTAGGCAAGCCCACCTAATGTCAATGAGAAATAATCCTAGAGGGTCACACCCAAAGTGTTTCTGTTGATCTCAATTAAATTATATATAAATTTAATTATTACAATAAATATTATTCTCAATGCTGAGGAATAATTTTATTCAAGTTTTATTGATCGCTAATATTCACAAGGTAATAAATAATTAATCTTTATTAATAAATAATTTATTTTATTATTTAAATATATAAAAAACATTTATTTGCTAGATTGTGAATAAAATATTTATATTATGTATTTAATATTTTAATAAATAATTATTTTCTAGATTGTGAAGAAAATATTTATTTATTAATAAAATATTTATTCAGTTTTTCAAAAAAAATCTAAAGGAGCTTGAATGGACCAAAACCATTTCTGAGGAAAAAATATTAATTAACAAGATCATTACATGATATTTTTTATTTCCCAATTTGTATTTCACCACAAAATAAAAATAATGATATTATTATTATGTGGCATGGGGTTTATTAGAGGTTTTCCATATTATTTAATGGAAGGCATTCAATTAAATAATTTTTTAACCTAAACCCTGACTCCATGAATAGACAATTATGTCCATTTTATATTGCATCCAAAAATTGATAATAGAGAATTTTTTTTCCACAATGAATTCTCTCTCGAATCCTCTTTCTCTCTTCCTCTCAAGAATGAGAAGCGCAAGAGAGATTTCTTCCCGACCAAAAAATGAGAGATCAAGAATGAAAGATGCAAGACAATCGACTCACTATGCTAGAACTTGGTGATCGAGTGGTGTTTCTCGGAGATCATTGGAGAAAGTTTAGATCACCGCTAGAGGGAATCTATCCTTGGATCCTCATAGTGCAATGAAGGCAATCCGAAAGAGTCTTTTTGGATGATCAAAAATTATCAACGAAGAAAGTTCTTAAGATAGAGTATTTATTTCTTCATATATTAAATAAAATAATTATAAATTTTACGTGAAATATCCTCGCTCCTGGTTTTGAGTAATGATTATTAAATGAAATTTTGATATATCACCCACCTATGCACACTTCTGCTGCACCCAGAACGAACAAGCAGTATCTGAGTGGCCATGATTAAATTTTTAATTATTTATTTGATTTTTTATCTATACACAATCAATGCTCATTTATTATTTTTTATTATCTAATACTATTTGAATTAACATGATTTTAAATATTAATAATATTTTTTCAATGTTTCATTTTCTTAATGGTTTAAGAATATATGTAGAATGATTAGAGATTCCATTAGGAAGTTCCAATTCTTTGGCTGGTAAAACTGGGTTACACAGTGTGCCGCTGAAGTACATGTCGTGTACCCTTGTGTACTGAACCTAGATATATAGAGAAGTTAATTAAATGCAATACATTTATTTCACATCGTATTTTTACCTAAACAACATGGAACAAGGAAAGCAGATACATGACATGTAGCTGGCATATACATGTCATATATTCTTATCGAGATAATATGTCAATGCCCCATGCATGTGACTTTGATTCATGGAAACCGAGGTACGCGGAATATAGTTGGAGTGTACATGCACTTAATTATCCCATTAAAAGACAGAAATAAAAATTACATTAAATTGAAAATTTCATCATTAAAACCTTATTTTTGTTATGGGAACACCAATGTTTGTTTGAAAATTTAATAATGATTTCTAATAATATTAAATGCTCAATATTTTTATTGTAATTAATATGTAATTATTGGTTTTTCCATTTATTTTCCATGAATTCCATAAATGATGGGTATCTCCAATTAATATTGGATGGTCTTTCAGATGAAATGGAATTATTTATTTAATGAAAGCATGTTTTATCTTAATAATAAATAATAAATAAATACATGAAAGCTAGATAGTTACTTTTGTGTATTTTTTGCATGTATGACCAATCTTGAGATTGACCAAGACCTGTGTATGGGTTGGAATATATTTAATTTAATTTATTTCATGGGTTTGAAATTATTTAATATTAAATTAAATGATGGCCTATGAGTCATTACTCCCACTATTATTATGTAGGACCTATGTGTCCAATAATATTTTTGTAATCTCCTTTAACCAATCCTTTGGTTCCCCTCATCTACATTTGAGTAATAAATACTTGTAATTAATGGAGCATCCCAAGGGAATTGAGGTGGTTCAAGATGGAACCATGATTATGCCAACTCGATGATACATAGATATATAGGTGGAATGATGTAACTCATTACATAATCAGTAAATGGAGTTATTACCCTAGGTCATAGGTTGATTTAATGTCCAATATTTAAATCAACCATTATATAAGATAATGATCAATTCATTTACTTTATTTATTTATTTCTGTCTATGCATTATTTAGTTTTTATATGCAATAGCACAGTCACATAAATGAATGAATTAATATGAAAAGATACAAATTAAATAAATGAACTATGCATAGATGTTTTATCCAACATGGTTAATTAATTAAGTAACATCCACTTAATATTAACATGACATATAAATGATAAAACAAGATAAACTTTAGGCATAAAATAATTAAATTTATTCAACATAATATTAAGTCAGGCTAAGGCTTCCATTACTTGATTTGGAATGAAACCATAGAACTAAGTGTAGTACATGGTCAATGTGTGGACACTTATTTTAATCAAATATTTCTCATGAACGTTTTGTGTTGACATAAATGAACTTATATTAAGTTTAAATTCCAAATATCATTCAATAAAAATTTGGAGGCAAGTGTTGAAGAAATTCAAGTCAGGATTTCAGGATAGGGTAATTCACTCAAAGGATTAAGGAGATATAAGTCCATAGTTGTTAAGATCAACAAACTGATTACTTTCTTATGGTTTTCATTACCAATGTATGTATTGTTAAGAAAAGTAATGGGGATCATTGACACTAGAATATTAACGCAACTAGACATTATGATTTCAATAGTGATGTCTATTGGGACTTGATAAACTGGGGCATATTTATTAAAAACATTTATTTTATTATATCTCGCCTAATTTTTAATAAAGAAAAGTACTAATAGTTTTTACCTTTTAATTGTAGAATAAAATAAAAAGTTCATCATCCAAACTATTCATATGATCAATATTGTATAAAGATAACCTCCTAACTGGATGTAACTTTGAGGATTGGTTTAGACTCCATCATGTTGTTCTATGCCATAAACTGAAATCTTATGTTCTAGAATCCTCAATAATAGGTCTACCTACTAAAGGGGTGAGTTATAAAGAGTTGTGTGTCTATGAAAAAACATTTGAGTGATGAGGTATATATTAAATTTTTAATGCTTTCATCGATGTGTTGTGAACTATTGAATTCTCATGAAAACACGGATTCTTATAGCATGTTTGAGGACCTTTGTGGTCTATACCAGGAGATATCTAGATAGGAACAGTTTGAGATTTCCAAGATTCTTTTTTAGAGAAATCTTGGATATGGATCCCAAGATGGGATTCACATAGTCAATCCCATTGGCAACATTGAATGCCTAGAGAATCTAGGATTTAAATTCATGAGAAAATAGGCACTGATCTCATTCTGGAATCACTCCTTTATAGCTTCTCTATATTTATTGGGTATTTTAATATGAAAAACATTGATAAGTTTATGTCATATCTTCTCACTCTTCTTCACCAAGTTTATATGGATACAAATAACTAAAACACATCATTATTTATGATGAATAAACAGAAAGGTAATGTGAATATCTCTAAGTCCCAAGATCCTTAACACCCTTACAAGAAGAGGAAGATCAAGGGGAAACTAAGGGAATAGGATGTTGTGTATTTTGCAAGTGGAAAGAATGGATTGTGGAAGAAAAATTACACCCACCAAAAGAAGAAATGGTAAGCCTCAGGTGAATTTGTTATCAAGTGAAATTTATATGTTTCTACAAATTGGGTTTTAGATATAGCTTGTTGTCTCATATATGTATAAAAATATAGGAACTAAGTAGATTTAGAAATATTAATAGAGGGATTTTAGATCTATAAGCATCCAATGGAGCTAAACTTGTTATTGTAGCTATCGTGGACTAGCACCTCATGTTGTCGACTAGGATGATCTTGGTTTTATAGGGTTGTTAATATGTTCCTTCAGTTACCAACAAAATTATTTCTATATCCATAGTAGATAAAGATAGATTTATTTTCATATTTTGGATTAATTTTTTCTTCTTTTATAAAGATTTCATTTTTATGGTAAGGAATATTTAAATAATGGTCTTTATGTTTTAGTTTAAAAGAACCAATTAATGTTAATCTATAACGATAATACTTCACTTAACTCATACCACACCCACATTTGGAATCACCAGTTAGTTCATGTAAATGAAAAAATATAGACTAAATTGCATAAAGATGTATATTTAGATTCTTTTGAACTAAACCCACTTGGTGTATGTCACACATGTTGACATAGAAAAATGGACAAATCCCCGTTTAGTTGGAAAGTTAAAAGGGCTAAATAGCTTCTTGAATTAGTTCATACCGATGTGTGTGGACCATTTCCTAGTGAGGAAATGGGTGGGTATAAATACTTTATAACTTTTATGGATTATTTTATTAGATATAGATATGTAAACTTAATGAGCTATAAGTCAGATTATTTTGATAAATTTAAGGAATATAATAATGAAGTTGAGATCCATCTTGCTAGGAATATTAAAAAACTCCACTCAGTATATAGTAGATAATATCTTAACCAATACTTAATTGATTATTTATGGGAATTTGGGATATTATCTCAACTCACTCCCCCTTATACACCTTAGTGGAATGTTGTAAGTTAAACTAGGAAACACACCTTTTTGTATATGGTGATATCAATGATGAGTCATGCGAGTATTTTATTATCATTTTGGGGATATGCATTACAAATAGCATCACATGTACTAAATTGTGTGCCAACTAAATCAATAGATGATATACCATACCAATTATGGAATATAAAGAAACTTGTGTTGTTTTATTTAAAAGTGTGGGGTTGCAAAGAATTTTTTAAGGCCTCTTCAGGTAACAATATTTCACCCCAAGGAAAAAAGGTTATCTTTATAGGATATCATAAATATACAAAGGGACACTACTTATACAATCCTTTAGAAAAAATATTTTTGGTTAACAGATATCCCTCATTTCTTGAGGATTAAATTATATCTATAATATATAGTGGGATTTTGATATATTTTGATGAAGTACAAGCTCAAGATACACAAGAGTTAGCATAGGAAAAAATGACACAAATCCCCATGGAAGAATAAATTATTCTCGACACACAATTACTATATAGAAGTACTAGTGAGGTTAGAGAACCATAATGGTATGGTTTGTAGTCACAAAGTATGATGACTTTTTACTAGTTTATAATAATGATCCTCTCATGTATAAAAAAGTAGTAAGTGTTACATATGTTTCCAAGTGGAAAGATTCTATGAATTCTGCAATGGATTCTATATACTAAAACCAAGTCTGTATTTTAGTATACCTTCTAATAGATGTATATCAAATTTGTTTGAAATGGGTATTTATTAATAAAATGGACATGAAAGGACAAGTGAGTACTTATAAGGTGATACTGGTTGAAAAATGGTTTAAAAATATCAATTCATTAACTATAATGAATCCATTTCATAAGTTTCAATGCTATAATTCATTATAATTCTACATGAAATTTTGGCTTTCCATGATTATGAGATTTAAAAAATTGATTTCAATATAGCCTTCTTTAATAGGAACCTTCATAAAGATTTATATATGAAAAAACCCAAAGCATTTGTGACTCCAAAGGATTCCAATAAGGTATGTGAGTTGAAAAGATCCATTTATGGATTAAAACAGGCATCCAGGTCATGGAACATTCATTTTGAGGAGGAAATAATGGAATTTGGTTTCAAAAAGAAATAATGTGAGTTGTGTGCCTTTAAATGGTTTATAGGTGGTGTATTCATTTTTTTAATTGTATATGTTGATGACATATTACTCATTGGAAACAAAATAACAGTCTTACATTATATTAAGGATTGGTTGAATAAATGATTCTCTATCAAGGACTTGGTTGAGGCACCATATATTATTAGGATCTGGATTCATCATGATAAATCCAATAGATTACTTAGACTAATTCAAAGTACATATATTGAAAATATACTAAAAATATTTAGTATGAAACAATCCAATATGGGATTTTTACCAGTGTCGCATGGAATTCATATTTATAGGAAAATGTATCCTTATAGACATGTGCAAAGAAACAAAATGGAATGTATTTCATATACATTAGTGATTGGGTCAGTCATGTGTGTTATTCTATATACTAGGATTGATGTTTCATACCCTTTATGTGTGGTATGAAGATATCAAGATGATCCTGGTGACTACCATTAGATGGTAGTCAAGACTATACTTAAGTATTTGAGGCATACTAAGGATGTGTTATTATTTTATAGAGGATATGAGGAAATAGTAATCATAGGATATGAAGATATTAGTTTCCAAACTGATCATGATAACATAATGTCACAAATGGGATAAATATTCACTTTGAATGGAGGTATTGTGTGTTAGAAGAGCTCAAAGTAGGTTGTGTTTGTAGATTCCATAGTAGAGTCTAAGTATATTTTGGATTCTAAGGTATCTAAAGAATAATTATGGATGCAAAAAATTCATCCTAAATCTCTAAGAGGTACTTATATATAAAGATCTTATCACACTCTACTATGATAATACTCAGTGTTGGATCTTGAAAAAGATCCAAGGTCACATCAGTGAATAAATTGCATAGCTCAAAAGTATCATGTCTTAAGGTATTTTTATCAAAGTGGTGAAATTGTAGTGAGTAGAATTTATATGGAAGACAACATGGAATAACCCTTGAATAAATCCTTGACTTTGAAGAAATATGACTGTCATGTGAGGCCTAGAGGACTGATGGTCATGGGTAATTGTCTCTAGGCCAAGTGGGATTTTGTCGGAGTTGGTGTCCTTGGACTAACTATTTATACATTGATTACATGTATATTTGATGTATTGAATATTAATAAAACTTCTTATTACATACTTTTCATTTTTTTCATGACTCTAATGTAATAATATACTAGAGTATATGTTGAATTGATAAGGTCATAGCAGTTCCCTGCTATGATGAGAACCTTGATGTTCTATAACAATATTCCTAAATAATGTTATCTGGTTGGATAATGTAATATAATGGGAAACATATTACATATAATTTTAGGTGTGATTACTCATAATTTAATGAGTATTATTCTCATGAAGTTCACACATGGTAATTTCTAAGACCAGATATTGTGTGAACATACCCGACAGTAGGAATTCTTCATGTTTTAATGTCATCATATATTCCTATTTGTCAGCATGTGTGATGGTCCTTAAACTTTAAGATTATTATTAATGCATATTATAATTTTCGTAATTAAATGTATTTCATAAACTATGAAAATATCAATTCATGATGAATTTTGATACATTGGGTGCATCATGAGTGACATGTCATTAATGGATAAGTTAAGGGAAAAAATATCCCTCCCTTCCATCTTTATGGAAGCTTATATCTCATCCCTTTGATTGTAATAGAACTATCACATTAAATTACATGGCCATGGTTTAATGATAAATTTATTTCCAATAGTCAATTAAAGATATATCAAACATTTAGGTTGGGGACACGGATGTGAAACCTGTTTGACAAGATATTGGGACAAAGGGGTTACATTACACGGTGAGCATTTATATGTGTTTTTCATCATTGTGACATTAAGTTATTTATCTTGGGTCTCCTGACATGTTGTTAGATAATAATCTTAGACTTTAGGAAATCTTACCTAATGCCAATAAGAAAGAATCTCGGAGGGTCACACACAAAATGTTTCCATTGATCTTGATTAAATTCTATTTGAATTTAATTATTGGAATAAATATTATTATCAAGACTAAGGAAAATTTTATTCAAGTTTTATTGATCATTAATAGTGAAAAGTAATAAATAATTATTTTTTTATTAATAAATAATTTTTTTATTATGTGAATACATATAAAATATTTATTCACTAGATTGTGAATAAAATATTTATTTAATTTATTGAATATTTCAATGAATATTTATTCAATAGAATGTGAATACACTATTTTTGGGGAATAAAATATTTATTTGGTTATTAGATAAATGATAGAGGATTTAGAATGGATCAAAACTATGTCCAATAAAAAATATTAATTAACAAGACCACTAAATAATATTTTTTATAATGCGAGTTGGCGAGCACCAAAAACTAATAATAATGATATTATTATTACATGGCATGGGATGGCTCCAAATTCTTCAATTCCTCATATCTCTCTCTCACTCGTTCAGTGCTCACGATTTCTAGGGTTTCTCCCTGAAACCCTTCTCCAGTGGTGCCACCATCTCTCACAAACGACTTTTCCTTTATATTTTCTTCTTTTTGTCATCATTTATTCCCCTTTTGGATCCCTCTTGTTCAGTTTCGGTTTGGAATCGGTTGTTTCTTCCCCTGTAGATTCTTGTATATTTGGTTATCTGTAATGTTGAAGGATTTTTTGTCATTTCTTCCTTTCCCTATCAGCCTAACCCATCACATTTTCCCCTTTTGTTCAGTGTGATGGTTTGGGTTGCAGATTTGGGATTGTGGTGAGGTATTGGAGGTGAAGTCTCTCATCATCAATCCACCTTTTCATGAAACCCTATCCTCATGTGATTCCTCTCTTCCCTTTAATTACCAAACCATCACTCCATACTCCACTTCAGTTAGGCAAGGTGGTGGTGTGGGAGGATTGGGATGGTGTTTGTGGACACACTTGGTGGAAGCTCTCACATTGGAGTTTTTCTCTTGTCTCTTAGGTCTATGGTTCTTCTCATATTGGTTACTTTGGGATTTCTCATGGATGTTTTCTAGTGGTCATCTGAGTTTGTGGTGGATACCTTACATTTAGTTGGTGCAATGTATTGGTTCAGGTGTTTTGTGGTCTAATGACACTTTCTATTTATGTTTGTAGGTCAATCTGGTGTGATGGTTACTGGCTTTCAACTTCAAAGATGACTATTTCATTTGGATCCTTGACATTGATGGCGGTATTCAAAGTCTAGTCTGAAGAGGTACTTTTTAGAGGTTTTGGGATGTGTGGATCAGCGGTCGATGGTGTTAAACATTACTGTTTGTTGGCAGTGATGATGTTAATGGAGCAGGTGTGTTCTTTATGATTGTGGTTCTTGTGTTGGCATCGTTAAATTGGAAAATTTCATTGATGTGGTTTCTAATGGTTATGGTCTATTATTTTTTTGATTGTTTGTTTTAAATTATAGATGTATGGATTTTTTCTTAATTTCTCCCTAAAATTCGTTAGTGAATGTGTTGGGTCATTAATACATGACATCGGCCAGTGTGGTTCTCACCAGTGAACTAGAAACAACTTCACTGCTCGATTTTCAAATTTTGAACTTGGTTTTTGTTGATTTCAGTTTTGTATTTTGAATTTGAAATTTTTAAATGTGGGTCCTCATTTGGTTTTGTTTTATTATGGAATGTAAGTTTACCACTAAACCATAAATATGATTTTATAAAATATAAAAAAAATTGATTTGGAATTACATGACATGGGATTTATTAAAGTTATTTAATATTATTTTGTAGCCAACATTCAATTAAATAATGTTATTACCTAAACCCTAACTCTATCAATAGAATATTATATATATTGTATATTACAACCAAAAATTGATAATAGATAATTGTTGTGCATAATGAATTCTCTCTAGACTTATCCTTCTCTTTTTCTCTCATGAATGAGAAGCACAAGAGTGATCTCATCAAGACTGAAGAATGAGTGATCAACAAAAAACAATGTAAGACATTCAATTCACCTTGTTATAACACAGTGATTGAGGGGTGTTTCTTGGTGACCATTAGAGCATGTGTGGATCATCACTAGAGTGAAACTATCCTCATATCCTCACAATTCAATTAAGTCAATCCAAAATGGACTTTTTTTAAAATTAACAATCATCAAAAAAGAAATTTCCTAAGCCTAGGTATTTATTTCTTTAGGTATTATTTTAATTAACTATAAATTTGATTTACAAGATCCCCGCTTATGGTTTTGAGAAATGATTATTAAAGTAAATTTTAATATATCACCCACCTACACACACTTTCACTATTCTGGGAACCAATTCAACCATTGTGGATTAATTTTTGATCTGTATGTGCAGACAACACATCAATCTAATGTATAGTGTTGCTGGAATGACTTGATAAATAGTTTTTAAAGGTAATAAATCCATTAAAAATGTGTGTCATGCGGTCAAAATCTAGAAAAATTTTGGGTTTCCCTTAAATCGTAGGAAAATTCTCATAAATGTATTTTTAAAATTTAGGATCTAATGAAGCATCATTCTGAGTTATTGTTTTCTTGGGATACCTATAAACGTGTTTTTTTCATTTTAAAACACGAATATATTCATGTAATGGTCTAAACCATAGAAAATGATCCTAGATTAATATTAAATCATGGGACAGCCACTGTTGAGATATTTTTGAGGTGTACGCACAGGCAACATGTCAATCTAACTTGCCGTGTGGTCAGAATTACTTGGTAAGATGTTTTTAAAGGTAACCAAAACTTTAAAACTTGTGTCTAGGAATAAAAACCAATAAAAAACATTTTATTTCTTGGAAATCAAAATTAAATGACCGTATATTTATTTTTGAAATATTGGAAACAATGATATTTCATTATGAGTTATGGTTTTCCCAGGATATTCGTAAAGGATTTTTTTAGTATTTCAAAACACTAAAATATGTGTGTAAGGGTAAAAACCATAGAAAACTAACTCAAATTGATTTGAAATCAATGGAAAACTACTTTTTAGTTTTTTTTGTATGCATAGAAAACATGTCAATCTAATGGGTGGTGTGCTTGGAATGACTTGGCAAGCTGTTTTTAAAGGTACCAAAGCCTTTAAAAATGTGTGTCTTGGGGGTCAAAACAAAGCAAATGAGGATTTATTTCCATGAAATCATAGTAGAATTAATTTAGATTTATTTTTAAAATGTAGAAAATGAAAAAATTTCATTCTAAGTTATGTATTTTCCTAGATTCTTTTAAAAGTGTTTTTATTGTTTTAAAACACTAAAACATGTGTATAATGGTCAAAACCATATAAAATTACCTCTGATTGATGTGAAATCATGGGAAAACCATTTTTGAGTTATTTTTTATATGTATGTGGATAAAAAATATCAATAAAATGTGAAATATGGTTGGAATGACTCGATAAATAGTTTTTAAAGGTGCCAAAGCCATTAAAAATGTGATTTGGGGGGGTCAATACCTGGAAAATGAAGTCAAATTTCCATAAAATTAGAGGAAAACAGCCATAGATTGATTTTTTTTTAATGTATGAACTTATGGAGCATTATTTTGAGTTATGTTTTTCTTGAAATACCTATAAACATTTTTTTAGTGTTTTAAAATACTAAAACATGCATAAAATGGTGAAAACCATAGAAAAATGACTCATATTGATGTGAAATTGTGGAAAACCCATTGTTGATTTTTTTTTATGTGTGTATATAAGGAAAACATTGATCCAACTTGTGGTGTGGTCTAAATGACTCAGTAAATAGTTTTTAAAGGTACCAAATCCTTTAAAACATGTTTAGGGGTCAAAAAAGAAAATGACATCAGATGTAACATCCTGGATTTTCAAAGAGGTACAGACTCATATGTTACTATTCAAAAGCTCTCATTTTATGATTATAATTAACTTTAGAGGCTAAGGAGCAGTTCTGGAGATTCTGGGGATCATTTGAAGCCCATATCTTTGGAAATTTGGAAGGCAGACTGAGATGTATGGTTGGTGCATAATTAATTCTAATTGTGAAACTCAGCCATGCGAGTCACCCAGTTTACAAGGGAGCACACACTATACATGGCGTGTTCTTAAGAAATTGTTATCTCAAAGTTGGATCACGGTTTGTCCAACCCTACAGCCCAATCATGAGACTCCTTATTTTAGGTCGATTTTACATTTTCATCCATGAAATGTTTTTAAACCATTTTCTACTCTTTTCTTCTTTTTTTAGTAGATATCCCCTCACTTCCTCTTCTGTGGGCTCTCCCTAAAGACAACTTAGGTTCATTTATAACTCTCACATACATAATTTTTTTCCTTTATATTCAAGTGAATTTGATTCCTCTTGGTAATCTCTACACTCCAATTCATTATTTTCCTAGTTTATATTCTCACCTCTTGTGCTATTTCAGTGCAAGATCATTTTCCCTATTTTTATGGCATTGATTCATTATTCCATTTTCTCCCATTCTAGCTCAATTCAAGGGCCATAACTGGATGAGGAGAGAACTACAAACCTATGGTAGGTGGTATGGCTTATTTCTCTCATGTTTTTTGATTTTATACCATGAATAATTGTGTCTCACATCCAAATCTTCAAGTGATGCCTCATTAAAAGTTAATGAATTAATTTAATTGTTTACCGTGCCCCTTATGGTCTTATATAGTAGAAAATCAACCCCTTGGTTGATCACCTTGGTTTGAAATGCCCCAATGGGTGTTCCTCTCCTTAAAATCTTATTGCCCTTTACCATAAATTTTTAAACACCTTGTGGGGTTTTTTCCTTGTAATAAATGCATTAGAATGTGAATTGAATTAGGAAAGTTGATATTCCATGTGGTGGGACTTTATACATAATCCATAGTTGAATTATACAAACTAAATGAGTTAACCCCGAATCTCTATGTCATAGCTTGACTTAATTTAAGTAAAGGAATTGGACAACTTGATCAAAGTGTTATAATTATAACACCTTATTGAAATTTTATGTCTTTTAAATAATTAAACCATACCTTCATACTTAGTCGAGGGTGATACAAGGGATTCAATTTATGGATATCCTTGGAAGGGATCATTGTGCTTTATAATTAGTTTTCTTATGGAATGCATGTATGTTGGGATTGATACTTGGTATTCCTTGGATGCGCTCACTGTGAATCTTCCTTACCTCTGTATAAGTGATACTAGTTCCCTAGGGGAGACAATGTGGATGATCTCAGTGGCTATATGGTTATACCAGGCCATGAGTGATACTTTGTGCCCTATTTGAGATACCAAGGATGGGCTCATAGGGTTGTTTTCTTTACATCATGTCAAGAATGATACTTTTGATTCTATTTATGGATTTACTTGGATAGAATCTTATGGCGTCGAGTATCAATTGTGCTCCTAGTATGATACATGGGTTCCTTGAAACGGTTTACCTTGGATGGGTCTAGGATGATGTCTGTCAAAATTCAAGAGATTCCTTTTATACATAAATACAAATTCTAATTCAATCAATTAAAATACACATCTTCCAAGCCAAATCACATGTTTGGGCTTGGTCTAAATCTTGATGCCTCATTTATTATGACACATTATAACTTATATCAAACTTTTACACGTCACCTTATATCAGAGGCATTTATCTTGGTCTGAAATAGGTAGGTTCGGTCAAGTATCCAGGAGGAACTCAGACCATCATGTTTTGTTTATTTATTTCCTTGTATTTATTATTATTATCACACTAATAATTTTATATGATCATATTGGATTGATCTATACACCATTGGAGGTGGCCTATTGAGTATATGTCACTCCCTTCTAGGGCCACCCTTGGTTACCAAGAATACTTCCTGGTTTCAGGTGTTGATAAAGTGAAGAATTTTGTTTTTGATGCTTGATTTCCAATTATAATATGGATTATAAGAGCAGAAGACAGAGACAATGCTTGTGATACTAGTATTGGTAGTTATGGACTATTTTGTTTTTTGTTGTAACATGTGGTATATGAATGCTATAATTTATCCCATGTGCGTTATTTTTGTATATCTACATGACATGATCATTGTCATCATTTTGTATTTATTTATGACTCATCTTCTTCTTGTTTATTTATATTGGATAATTTTTTATTCTTATTCCTCTGTTGATTGAATATTACTTGTTCAATTATATTCCAATTATTATTTACTACTATGTTACTCTCTAATCCATGAGGGAATAGTATCTATACATACACACCATAAGCCCTCAGAGGTAGTTGGTAGCCTTTGGCATACGGGGAGGCATGCTAGAGGTCATGTGGCCCACCGTCTTAGGTACCGCTAAGTGAAATCTAGGGCGGGGTGCAACAAAGTTTTATCAGAGCCTATTTTCCTTTTCTCTTACTGTTTGGGTATTAGACTTGAGACTGGGATAGAATGAAATTTATTAATTAACATGTTCTTAGGAGTTTTTAAACCGCATATAGGGGAAACTCATGTTATTCGAGATGGTTTATTGTTGTTTTAATTATTTCCAGTTATGGTTTGGATGATTTCACCATTGGGTAATGCACATGTTGTGTCATGTTATTACTTTTTATGTTTGTATGATGAAATTTATTTACCATGGCCAGATGAGATGAGGGTGTTTTAATTCATGAATCATATTAGGCACTTCAGAATTCATATTTCATGCATTATTCCATGCCACATTTACATTTAGTGTGAATTTCTTGTATTACATGTTCTTATTGTGAGTGATTTGTTGGTTATATATTGAAATATACTAACATTTATTATAGGGATAACATAGTTGGATTAATTAATGTTCCCACATCAATCTAAACAGTTTTTTCCTGCATAGATTAATGATGAAACCTTAATTAATAAATTATGACACTATTGAGCCATGGACCATTGGTTTTATGGGTTAAAATATTAGTTAATTTGATTGATAAATTTCAATTGAAATTTATGAAGAGAGTAATTTTATAAATTGGGAATGGTATTTTATTTAATAAAATAATTATATATGACCTATTACATCCTGAGACCAAACGTAAAGGTTAGGTCATAGCCACTTGATGTACCAATTTCATTTTATAATGATTATGGGCCTTTATAAATTGGTAATGGTGATGTGTTTAACTAGATTGGAATATCTATATCCAAATAAATCAGAATACATTTCAATAAATTAATACTTTAAAATAAAATGGTTACTACTAAATCGGGAAGCTAATTGAAAAGTAAATGGTGTTTTCTTCTATACCTTGAAATTGACACTCCATGTATAAAAACCCCTATTGTGTTGTATGAGACCTTGACCCTGACCTAACCTTAGTAGTGGGAAGTAGGCGGTGTCTCTTGGGACTCCTATAATCTTTCTTATCATCTAGAACTGGATTTAGGAGAAAGATGAGAGTTTTGACCCATTATAGGAAGGTTGTGTACCTATATTTTCATACTATCATTTTTTCTCTCCATTGTCCAAAATTATCTAAGGTGTTTACTTGGCATATATAGACCTATGACCCATCGAAATCCTAAATTCATATTCCATGAGGGTGGCGACGACCATTCTATAAAGGTGGTGATCTCTGATCCACCCATATTATGTCCTATTGTGCCACCTAAGGTACCTCATTTTGATCTTCCACTGGGCATCGATACTTAGTTTCATGATAGTATAATTCACTTCATGAAATCTATATAGGGTAGTTCGTGACTTGATCCTACTATGGAAAAGATGATGTAGGAATTCTATCAACATCACCCTCCAACCTTTTCAGGGGATAGTGTTCCTCAAGCTATAAAATATTGTATAGAGGTCACATTAACGATCTTCAAGTTTCTAAACACGCCTCCAAAGTGGAGGGTCAAGATCGCTACCTATATGCTTTGTGCTTCTGCTAAATATTAGTGGGATATCATTACCTAGGTCAAACATCATGAGGGTATGGTCTGGGCTGTCTTCCAGATAGACTTTTATGACTACTTATTACCCCATACAATGTGAGTAGACTGTTCTCGATATTTTACACACCTAAAATAGGGCTCCATGACAGTAATGAAGTATTCATCTCATTTCACCAAGATTCAGTTTTTTGCACTGACAATGATCGGCGATGAGTTGATGACTATGATACGCTTTGAGGATGGGATTTCATATTCTATCTGATCACAGGTGAATGTTTTTAGGATTAATACCATTTAAGAGATAGTGAACCAGGCCCCCATCATTGAGCGGAACCTGAGGGAAGGGTGAATTGTGGGCTAGAGTGGTTCAACTTCTAGGTAGGGAGACAATTTATCTTGAAGCAGGAAACATATTTTGAGGGTGTTCATGAGGGACATACCAAAAAAATGACCCACATAGATAGTTATGTTGTGTTCCACAAGTGGGGTTGGGATGGGAATAAAAATCCCAAGTGCATGAGGAACCTGATCAAGTGTTGGGCTTGTAGTAGGATGGATCACCTTCAGCATTTTAGCAAAACTTTTCCTCTTGCATCTAGTGACATAGGATATATACCAACACCACTTTTAGGTACAGGATTAATGGATCCACATCAAGATAGGATCTGGTCTACTACTATTGATTTAGCTGAGGAGGTGGCCATGGCTAAAGGAGTCACGCCTTATAGGTTCAGTGCTGGAAGAGCGGACCAGCCCATGTTAGTCAGTTTCCATCTCAGGCTTAAAGATCATTCCATATCAATTTGGTGTATACAACACCTTAGGATAATATTCCATGGCCTTCTATGGTTATTGGTACTATTTTGGTAGCCTCTACATTGGTTTATTCCCTATTTGATACCAGTGTATTGTACTCCTTTATATATGTTTTAATCATGGACATTTTGGGCCTAGTGATATAGTACTTAAGTGGTGTTATGACTCTCAAAACATTGTTAGGAGTTCAATTAGAGAATGTACACCAGTTCAAGGAGTTACCCCTTGAGAAGGGTGGGTACCGTTTCTTGTGGAATTTCCATGTCCTCAAGATGGTCAGCTTCGATAACATTCTCAGAATGGGAAGGATTTGACCTTATCATTCCCTTGTTGATTGTTAACATTAGAGGGTTATATTTACCACACATGAAGGAAGAATGTATATTCATAAGGTCAAGTGGGATATCCAGATGAGTTGATCTAGACCTGAGCATGTTGGGCTAGGTAGGGTGATAGGCCCGATGGCGAGTCTCTTTATAATCACTTAGGGAATGTGGCTTATAGAATTACATCCTGTAGTGGATCATTTTAGGGAAGTATTCCCTAAGTATTTCCCTGGATTACCTTCTATAAGAGAGGTGAATTTTACTATCGATCTAATTCCAAGTGTGGAACCAGTTTCCATTCCTCCATATAGGATGAAATCTACTAATCTCCAGTAACTAAATAAGCAACAGGAGGACTTAGAGGAAGAGGATTTTATAAAACCTAGTACCTCAATGTAAAAATGTGGATAGTACCCTTAGGTTGTGTATGGATTACTAGTTGTTGAACCAGCTTATGGTGAATAACTGGTATCCATTGCCTCATATGGATGACCTCTTCAACCAGCTCTAAGGAGCGATAGTTTTCTCTAAGATTTATTTGATATCAGGATACCATTAGGTGTATGTGATACCATCATACATACCACATATAGCATTCTAAATCTGGTGCGACATGTATGAGTATTTGGTTATATTGTTTGAAAATTATAAATGCACCAGTAATTTTCATGACCTTCATGAATTGGGTCTTCCACCCATATCTTGATTCATTTGTGGTAGTCTTCATAGATGACATCTTAGTGTATTATCACATCATAAATGACCTTGAAAGCCATATATACATCATGATGAATAAACTGAGAGAAAACTAGCAATATTAAAATCTCATAAAATGTCACTTTTGGATCAATAAAGTTCACTTCTTGGGTCATATTATCTCAGAGGCTAGAGTTTTTGTTGACCTAAAGAAGGTGAGTGTCATGGTTTCCTAAGAGAATCCAAAGAATGTGTTTTATATATGTATTTTCTTTTTTATTGATGGATATTATAGGTGATTCATTCATGATTTTTCATTCTTAGTAGTTCCTCTCATGGTCTTGGCTAAAAAGGGCATGAAATTCATATGATCATATGCTTGTGAGACAACTATTCAGGTGTTGAAAGGGAGACTGACTTCATCACTGATCATGATTCTTCTAAAGCTAGGAAGAAGCTATAAAGTTTACTATGATGCTTCATGGATTGGGTTGGGAGTATTTCTTATGTAGAGAGATCAATTTGTATCATAAAGGTCTCACCAGATGAGACCTCACGAGTGGAATTACCCTACATATGACCTTGAGATAAATGTTGTGGTCCATGGTTTATATTGTTAGAGGAATTATATTTTGGGCGAGCAGTTCACTATTTATATTGATCACAAAATTATCAAATATATATTCACATAGTGATACTTGAATCTTAAGTATCACTAGTGGGAAGGTTATTTTCTTTATTTTGACATAAAGATTTCTTATACACCCGCTAAAGGTAAAGCAGTAGCTGACACCCTGATCCAAAAGACATAGACATAGGATGACTAGGAGACCATTAGTGATTTGTAGTTGATGGATCTATTTTCTGAGATGTACCTAGAAGTTTAGGAATGTTATGGGAAACTGGTTGCACCCAAATTTACCCTACAGGTATGCGGTCGTTGTAGTACAGGTAGGGGTCGAATCCATAGGGACCGAAGAAGAAACCTAGATACACTCTGAATTTGGAGAGATTTGGCTATGGAGTGGACAACTATTTGGATTGATTTGATTTAAAACTAGTGATTTAATTTATAGAAAAAATAAAAAAAAACATAAAATTACTTAGTCTAAAACAATTAATGGAGATGAGTTGATCCTAAGTTGTTACTAGGGTTAGATTGGATGTATTTATTTTCTTATAATGTTTCAGTTCACTAATTCAAGACGTATCCACAAAATGATAAAATTCCTCAACATCATTCACAAATTTAATACTTACACAATTCCAAGGCTAATCACCAATGCACTTAGAGAATCAATTTAATGATCACTCCAAGGAATTGGATCGTACCAGCACTCAAAATCTGTCATTGTTAAAGTTGGTGAAGATGAAGAAGAAAATAATCATCAAATGGAAATCTTAAATTAAATAAATGATTACAGAATTTTAGATCATAAAATAACATCCAATCTACCCCATGCAACTCCCTAGGACCAACCCATAAGGGTTTATCCCTCCATTGATTCTATGATCTCAAAGGAAGCGGAAAGTAGACTCATAGGGGTGGAATTGAAGAAGAAAAATAAAACAATGTAACAATCACTCCACCGTTGTGTGAATAAATTCAAAAGTGTTGGTGTGAATAAGATCACACCTTAGGGGAACAGTATCAATTTGAAAAGAATAATAAAATAAAAATAGTAAATGAAGAACTTCTATAAAGAACTAATGTAATCCAAACAACTTACATGAGAATGAAGAACGATTACAGCATCAAATTGATAGCATAACATTACAATGAAACAAAGCACCCAATATTCCTAAAATACTCCACCACTACTGCCTTAAATAGACACTTAGGAACCCTTTGGACGATCCCCTATCTTCCCATGTGCCTTTAACTAATTTTGGTGGGGAAAGGTGGGTGGAAAATTAATGGAGAGGAGACTTTTCCACTCTTCCCCCAAAGTGGCATCCAGCTTTCATCCACCAAAAGGACCTACTAGATGGATGAATTATAGTGGTCCATAGATGGATAAAATTTATCCCTGGATGTCTTCTAATATCTTGTAAACTTTCAACTGAAAACCATGTTCGGTTCTCGAGATATAATTTAAATGGTGGACTGTTTTTCTGGGCCTCAGAATCTGGAACATAATTTAATCATCAACTTGGGCCGCCTGGAACACCATTAAAACATCATAATTAGCTTGGAAAAATTTTTAATGAAATTTTCTCCATATTCTCATATATCTTTATTTAAATTTTCAGAATCATTGGGCCTGAATTCTATCCTATACAATTAATTTATTGGGTTGTTGTCCAAATCATTTCGCCCAGAATGTGGTTGGTTCAAAGCCCACTTTTGTGGTCTTCTAAATTGAATCTCCAAGTTCTCCAAAAGATTGAATTGTTCCTTATATGATGGGAGACCTGAAAATAAAATATAAACACAAAATCAATACCATTATGTGTTTTATGAGATGTCCAAGAAGGTACCATGTAATAGCGCATTTTAAGAAGGAATTACAATCATAATGTGATATAATGTTCAAAGTGTAAATTTCACTAATAATGGTGTATATGATTAATAAAGAACATGAATATTATATTATAAAAAATGAATATTAGCCTATTTTAGGGGCTAATCACACCCCCCAACTTGAGTTTTTCTAGTCCCGAGAAAAATATTTCTGAAAAATATGAAATTTTAATTCCCTTTTCCTCACCCAAAAATCTCATACCAAAAAAATTATGAAACTGATAAAAATAATTTTAAACAAGATAGGTCCATAGGAATATCCCAATCCCAAACCCATTACTTTGTTCAAATTCATCACCATATTTCATCCAAGTTCAATTAAGCATGATGAGGTGTTGTGCGTCACAATAGAGATGGGGGTTCATTTTCATTCGAGGGAGAAAAGATGGAAGCGCTAGGAGAAATCAAATTTTAATATTAAGATGAGTACTCATTTTTTTATTTTATTTTATTTTTATTAATGGTTTTTTTTTCAATTTTTCCACGGTAATTGAAATTGAACTCAATCAAGTCAACCCATGTAGTAAGACTTTACTGATGACTCCCAAGCTCAAAGACCTTAGGGCACCAAGTGAAGCTCACATACTCGGGCATCATCTCGAGTTAACTCAATCAAAAACATATTCAATTTACCAAAAATATATATAAAATGCACAACTCCAGGACAGACAAATATGGAGTCATGATCCCCAAGTGCCTAAAGTCACATATTAAGTCATTTCATTGCTCTACGTAAAAATTGATTTTTTTGAATAATCATGTTAAAATTAAAATGATCACCAAACCTATGCCATTTATTATGGGACCCCAAGAACTCAAACTAAAACCCCACAATCTATAGGACGTGCATTGTGTTTTTTTATTAAATGGATGAAAATATAACGGTGAAAAATCACATCGAACAACCGAACTTTCAAAAATCTATGCACATGAACCTAAACTTTCATTAAAATCAAAAGCAAGGCATAAAAAATTATTTGATATCCAATTTCAGAGATTGCAATGTGTGTTATCATGTTCAAGGTTAATGAAAGTTTTCCTTCCACGCTTTTTTTCACACAAGATCAAAATTTTTATTTCATCCCCCCCCCAACATAGAATAACATTGTCCCCAGTGTTTAAAGAAAAGAAAAGTTAGAAGGGGGTAGGAGAGGAGTTCAAAGAGGAAATTGAATATGATAAACATGGAACAAATTCACCTAGTTTTTGAAGTTGAAGTTCATGATGCTCCAAATTACTCCTTTGATCTCTTGTGAGATGTAGGCACCTCCTTGATTGAACATGTATCACACAAAATAGTCCCTGAACTATACAAAGAAGAACAAAGCAGACAAAACAAACAACACAACAATTTAATTAATTCCAAGTATCATCATTTTTATGGCTTTCCCTATTTTTTTGTTTTTTTTAAATAAAACTAATGATACATTGTCTTATTTTAAATTTTTGGGTAAGGTATTACTTAGGGATCACACTGTGTGACACGGATGAATATGGTGCTCCCCTTCTATACCCATCCATACTCATAAAAGAAGAAGAAGTCAATAGTCTAAATTTTTTTTAACCTACAAAAATATAAATAAAATAAAATAAAATGATGATACATTCTCTTCTTTTAAATTTCTGGGTAAGGTATTACTCAAGGATAACACCGCATGAAACGGATGAATACGGTGCTCCCCTTTCATACCCATCCATACTCATAAAAGAAGAACAGGTCAACAGTATGAGGTAGAATAAAATTATATCATAATGATCCACTAATCTTATTTGAAATATAAAGTTGATTAAAACAACAAAATGATTGGAAACTTGAAAACCACATGTTGCCTCCCGTGCAGTGCTTAATTTAACATCTTTAGCTCAACTTGAACCTCTTAACGTATCCAATTCCAACTTTAAAAATTTTAATGACCTCATCTTTCTCCACTTCAACATGATTGAGAATGAATATCACTTGTGGTTGGTAAGAAGATTTTGAATTTGATTCATGAACAATCCTATTTACCAAAATGAATGGGAAAATCCAAGGAATATCAGAAATGGTTGATCTTTTTTCTTCTGTAGTCTTTCCTAATAAATCAAAGATCAACCCCCCTTTTTGTGTTTCATGATATGAATGAATGAAAACCCCAAGATCTTGCTTAACATAAATGATGGGATAATCAAGTGGGGAAGGAAGGACGATGATTTTGAGTTTGTGTTGATTGAATTTTCTTAAAGCATATTGGAAATTTGAGTCAAAATCAGTTTATTCTACAAAAATTTTAGAATGAATAAGTTCCTTATAAAAATATGATTCATCTTCAAAAGTGTCCATTTGAATTCTAGGAGTGGGTATGAGCTCAATGTTTTGTATTTCTTTCAATGGTTCAGTGATTGGTGGTCCTAAAAATTCACTAATGGAGCCATGTTCGGGAATCTCAATCCATGATGTCAAGTTATTATCTTTTGATTTCAAAAAATAAATTTCCTCCTGATTTAAACACTCTTTGGCTTGAATTTGAATATTACCTGACCAATTCAATTCATTATTTAACTCTGAATTCCCAAATTCAAAAGTGAGTTCTTCACATGTTTTAAAGTTTTGTAGTTCTAACCTCAAAGATGAAACCTCAGAATTCATTATCCTCGTTCGATTACACAATTGTTCAAGAAATGATTGAGGAACAGATAGGATGGGATGTTGAAAATTAATGACTTCACTAATATTGGACTCTTCAACCATCATTGAGAGGGCAGGAAATTAATCATTTAAACATTCATTATCCCATTGATTGTACGTCTCATCAGGTGTGGGGTAATCATTCAAGGGTTGATCAAAGTAATTACCTAAGTTTTTTTATTACAAAAATTGATTTTTAATTTGATTCCATCTTGGTTCTATGTTTGGGTATTGCTGAAGATAATCCATTGGATTAGAGAGAGATTTGAATTTCAGATTTTTAGGACATAGAAAAATAGAAAGGGGAAGAGAGAAGATAAATGGAGGTGAAAAAAGAGAGAGAATTTGGGGTGAAAAAAGAAATTTAGTATATAAGGTGACTTAATTGGGTCCTTGTAAATGGAACCAAAATTTGGTTGTGCCCAAATTTACCCTATAGGTATGCGGTCGTTGTAGTACAGGTAGGGGTCGAATCCACAGGGACAGAAGAAGAAACCTAGAGACACTCTGAATTTGGAGAGATTTCGCTATGGAGTGGCCAACTATTTGGATTGATTTGATTTGAAACTAGTGATTTAATTTAAATAAATAAACATAAAATTACTTATTCTAAAACAATTAATGTAGATGAGTTAATCCTAAGTTTTTACTAGGGTTAGATTGGATGTATTTATTTTCTTATAATGTTTCAGTTCACTACTCAAGACGTTTCCAAAAATGATGTAATTACTAAACATAATTCACCAATTTAATCCTTACAAAATTCCAAGTCTAATACCCAATGCACTTAGAGGATAAATTTAATGATCACTCCAAGGAATTGGATCTTACCGGCACTCGAAATGTGTCATTGTTAAAGTTGGTGAAGATGAAGAAGAAAATAATCATCAAATGGAAATATTAAATTAAAGAAATGATTACAGAATTTTAGATCATAAAATAACATCTAATCTTCCCCATGAAACTCTCTAGGACCAACCCATAAGGTTTTATCCCTCCATTGATTCTATGATCTCAAAGGAAGCAGAAAGTAAACTCATAGGGGTGGAATTGAAGAAGAAAAATAAAACAATGAAACAATCACTCCACCGTTGTGTGAATAAATTCAAAAGTGTTGGTGTGAATAAGATCAAACCTTAGGGAATTGGTATCAATGTGAAAATAAGAATAAAAAAAGAGGAAATTAAGAAATTTTATAAAGAACTAATGTAATTCAAACAACTTACGTGAGAATGAAGAACGATTACAACATCAAATTGATAGCATAAAATTACAATGAAATAAAGCACCCAAGATTCCTCAAATCCTCCACCAATAATTCCTTAAATAGACATTTAGTAACCCTTTGGCCAATCCCCCATCTTTCCATGTACCTTTAATTAATTTTGTTGGGGAAAGGTGGGTGGGAAATTAATGGAGAGGAGACTTTTCCACTCTTCCCCTGAAGTGGAATCCAGCTTACATCCACTGAAATTATGTGCCTAAAGGACCTACTAGATGGACTAATTAGAGTGGGACATATAAGGATAAAATTTATACCCAGACGTATTATAATAGCCTGTAAAATTTCATCCCAAAACCATGTGTGGTTCGCGATATATGATTTAAATGGTGGATTGTTTTTTTGGGCCTCAGAATCTGTCCCAGAATTTAATCATCAAATTGGGCCGCCTGGAACACCATTAAAACATCTGAATTAGCTTTATCCACTTTTTAATGAAATTTTCTAAATATTATACTATATATGAATTTTAATTTTACGAATCATTGGCCCTGAATACTGTCCTCTACAGTTCTTTTATTGGGCTATCGTCCAAATCACGTCACCCAGAATGTGGTTGGTTCAAAGCCCACTTTGGTGGTCTTCCAAATTGAATCTCCAAGAGGTCCAAAATAATTAATTGTTCCTTATATCATGGGGGACCTGAAAATAAAATATAAACATAAAATCAATACCATTATTTGTTTTATGATATGTTCAAGTAGGTACCATGTAATAGTTCATTTTAATAATAAATTACAATCATAATGTGAAATAATGTTCAAAGTGTAAATTGAACTAATAATGGTGTCTATGATTAATAAAAAATATTAATATTATATTATAAAAAATGAATATTAGCCTCTTTTAGGGGCTAATCAGAAACCTTTTCTAGTGACTTTAGCGGTGACATCATCCCTTCTGAAATGGGTGCGGATGAGACAAATATTTGATCGTGAGGGCCTCATCGTGAGGGAGAGTGTCTTAGGTGAGAACCCAATGTCTGGTTGGGTTATTGATGAGAATGAGATCATGATATTCCATGGATTTATTTGGGTTACTTTAGAAATACGAGAGGAGATGATATAGTAATATCATGCATTTGTTTTATAAGTTCACCCTAGGCTTACCAAGATGTACCAAGGCATACATCATCAGTATTGATGCCCATGTATGAAGAGGTAGATTTTAGGTTTCACCATGAGGTGATCCACCTATTAGAAAGTGAAGGTAGAGCACTAGTGACCTTTGTGACTTCTAGATCCTCTATTCATTCCTTATTGGAAATGAAACAATGTCAATATAGATTTTTTGATGGGCTTGCTGAGATCCCCTTAATGCAGTTATAAAATATGGGTGATCATCAAAATTTTTACCATGGTATCACACTTCCTACCAATCCGGGGATACCTTCTCAGTTGATGGTCTTTGGATGCTATATATCCAGGAGATTATGTACCTTCATGGTGTTCCCCATTATATTATATCAGAATGAGATACTCAGTTTACATCATGGTTTTAAAAGGGGGTATAGAAGGCACTAGGATCACAGGTGATCTTGAGTACAACATATCACCCTTAGACTGACGGGGAGTCCTAGAGGACTATACAGGTGTAATAGGATATTCTCTATACATGAATCCTTGATTTTGGATGTTCATGGGAAAAAATATAACTCACATTTGGGTTTCCTATAATAACATATTTCGGGAAACAATTCATATGGATTTGTATGAGGCCCTTTATGGTAGGTCATTTTGTTCACCTCTATGTTGGTTAGAGGTGGGTGAGATAGCACTATAGGTTCCTCGTATCATTCAGAATACTTTAAATAAAGTATGGATGATTTAGAAATGTATGTCTATAGCTCGATTCTAGAAGTAGTCTTATAGAAATCATCACTATTGACCTCTGGAGTTGGAGGTGGGACATTGGGTATTTCTATGAGTATCACCGAGGTTGTTTCATATATGGATTTAGAAATAATCAAAGTTATCACCTCATTATGTTTGGCCTTTTGAGATCATGGAAAGAGTTGGTCTGGTTGAATATCATATTTAGTTACCTCAGTGGTCTCATGCCATGCATGATTTCTTCCACATATCATAGCGTCACTGGTATCATTTTGGCATGTCTCATTCATTTTACCCCGAGGACATTCAGCTGGAGACAGATGTGTCCTTTGAGGAGCATTTGATATATATCATTTACTGGATCATGAAGGATCTCTAAGGTAGTTCAATTCAATTGGTATTGGTCTTATGTATGTATTTCCATGTACAGGATGAGACCTAGGAGCTATAGGCCGATGTACATGCTCAGTGGACAGAAATTTTCTCATATGATGCTCTACCACCCCCAGAAGGTAAACTTAGGGATGAGTTGTTTCAAGGAGGGGAGGTTGTAACGTCATGGATTTTTATATAGGTATGAACTCTTATATTTCTATTCAAAACCTCTCGTTTTATGAAAATAATGTACTCTGAAAGCTAAGGAGTATTTTGGGATAGTTCAGGGCTCATTTGGAGCTTGAATATCCAGGAATTTGAAAGGTAGATTTAGCCACATGGTTAGAACATTGTG
This sequence comes from Viscum album, assembly GCA_963277665.1. NCBI lineage: Eukaryota > Viridiplantae > Streptophyta > Magnoliopsida > Santalales > Viscaceae > Viscum > Viscum album. Next base: position 121,651,408 of record OY728138.1, on the reverse strand, counting down.
AGTTCTAACCACATGACTCAACTGTGTGAGTCACCCTATACACGGGGGAGGTTGCATGGTATGTTTTCAAGCATGTGATCCAGGCCGAATGCATGTGTGATGTTACAATTAATATTGACAGTGCATTTTTTTCACAGGTTTCACATGGTTAGTCAAACCAAGCACCTAGGTTATTTGAGGGGTGTTCTTAGGATTGGGATATCACACAGTTGGAATAAGGTTTGGCCAACCATGAGGTCAAACCGTGTGACCCTTTATTTGAGGTTTATTTTAAATTTTCACCCCTAAAATGTTTTAAACCCTTTTCTCCTATTTTCCTCCTTCTCTAGTGAGAAACACCTCATTTCTTCTTCCGATATCTCTCACTCAATAAAATCTAAGTTCGTTGATAACTCTTATGTCTGGACATTATTTCCTTCATTGTCAGGTGCATTAGATTCCTCTCAATAAGTTCTACACTCCACTTCCTTCTTTTCCTAGCTTATATTCACACATCTTATACTATTTTTGATTGAGATCATTTCCCCTATTTATAGGGAATTGATCCATTCTTCTATTTTCTGTTGTTCTATCTCGATTCAAGGGATTACAATGGATGAGGTGAGCGCTTAAAACTTAAGGTATGTGTTCTAGCTTCTTTACCTCAAGTTTGTTTCTTTTATACCATGCAATGTTGTGCCGCACACTAGACTTATATAGTTTCACCTCCTTAAATATTAATAAATTAATTTAATGGTTTACCAATCCCATTATGGTTCTAGGTAGTATAGAATCAACCTCTTGGTTGATCTCCTTGGTTTGAGCCACCTACATGGGTGTGCCTTCCCTTAAAATCTTGATACCCTTTACCGTAAGTTTTTAAAAACCTTGTGAGGTTTGTTTTCCTTATAATAAATACATTGGGATGTGAATTGAATTGGGAAAGTTGATAAGTAATGTTATAGGCCTTTATTCTTAATCTATAGTTGAATTATACAAACTAAATGAGTTAAGACCCTATGATCTATTCCATAGCATTATTTAATTTAATTAAAGGAATTGGAAAAATTGATTTAAGTGTTATGATTATAAAACCCTATTAAACTAGTTTGTGTTATTAATAATTAAACCATACCTTCATACATAGCCGATTCGATATAAGGGATTATGTTTACAGATCACCTTGGATAGGCTCATAGATATTTATAAGTATTTTTTTATATAGATTGTATGTACACCGGGATAGATACATGGTATTCCATGGAGAGGCTCAGTGTGCATCTTCCTTACCTTCATATGAGTGATAATGGTTCCCTAGGTGAGACACCGAGGATGAGCTTGGTGGATAGATGGTTATACAAGGCCATAAGTGACACTCGGTTCCCTATATGGGATTCTAGGGAGGATATCCTAGGGTTGTTGTATTCACACCATGTCATGAGTGATACTTGGGATTCCATTTGTGGATATCCTTGGTCGCACTCTTACAGTGTCAGGTATCAATTATTATCTTGGTGCGATACTTGGAATCCTTGACATGGTTCATATTAGACGGGCCCAGGATGATTCTTATCTAAATTCAAGAGGTTAATTTTTACATAAATCTAAATGATATTTTCATAAATTAAAGGATGCATATTCTAAGACAAATCACATGTTTGGTCTCGGTCTAAATATTTATTCCTCATTTATTATGACCCATTATACCTTATATCACACTTGTACAGGTCACCGAGTGTAACGCCCCGACCCCAGCTACCCAGAGTCGGTGCATTACTTCGTAACATTGGCATGATCACAAAAGATCAAGTCTCGAAAGACCGATTAGTTTAGTAGCCTTGGAAACACTAGATACATTCATAATTCTTACATTACACCATAAAGTAAAACAAAACTACAACATCTTCTATTCATATCCCCATATATTATCCCTACAGGTCATTCATAATATACTTCTTCACATCCTGGAAAAATTAAAACATTGAAAGGGGTGAGCTTAGATGCTCAGTAAGGATAACAATATAGCGGAAGATTTCATAAATAAACATTAACATTTAAGGCAATGTATAACCAAAACAAAAGCCTTTTAAACTTGAACTTTATCATAATATGGAAAAAGTAAAATGAAATAATGCCATTTACTTACACACATGGATATTCTACTAGTCAAATAATCACATGAAATATCAATAACCACTTTCATAATGATGGAATGCATAATGCCAGACTATCATAACCACGTAGTCAAGGCCTCGTGCCAAGACCACAAATAAGATTTTTTTCAAGGCCTCGTTCCAAGACACTAGTTTGTCTCATGAGACCTACCGATGCATCGAGGAGCTATAGCGGGCTCCACCCGTCACTTATTAAGTCCAATTCATTCCTCATATGAACAGGTTTAAACATATCATAAACCATAACATAATCATATCCCATAAAATATACATAAAGGAAACATAACATTTCAACATTTCAATCACAAGATATCAATACAACACCTTGATATAATAAAAACACTTTCAAAACCATTTTCAATACCAAAATAAATTAAAATTAAAACATGGAATTTATTTTTCATTTTAAAAAAAGTTATGGCTTGTAGAGGAAGCCGAAACCCAAATAATGGCCACGGCGGCGGAGAAGTCGTTGTCGCCGCATACGTATGAAAAGAAAAACATTCCTTTTTGTCGTTTATTAAAACACTTTGTATAAAAATATTCCTTTTGAATAAATGTAAAAGTCAAAGTGGTTTATACACCGTATAAAAGAAGGTTGTGTATAAAACAAAATATGCCTCAATGAAAGGATATTGAGACGAAGTCCCATACAAAGGTCATTTTTTTTAAATAAAATAGATCTATTATGTGTATTCACTATAATTACACATAAAGAAAGTAAAAATACAAGATAGGACGTAATAATATCATGACATAATTTGAAAGTAGGAGATTAACACAAAGAATGGAAATTGGGTTAAGAAGTTCCCTTACCTTGCATCCTGTCTTGAATCGACCGTTCGTTAACCTCCTAAATAATAAACTAGAGTTAATTTATAATTGCTTAATAAACTTTTTCAAGTTTTTTATTCCTTTTATATCACTTATTACCATGTTATGACCATTATATAATTATTTAAGTTAATAACGGTCGTTTTGTCGATCTTTGGTACTTGAGTAAAAAAAATAAACTTCTTATAATTAAAAGTTGTTCATGTGGTGAAATATCTATTATATCCAGAATTATATTCCTGATATAGATATCATATATCTCATATATATCCAGTATATACATTCATTCATAATATTACATAACATTTATAGGTAAGAAATTAAATGCACCGTTCATGGAGACGGTAAGCCGTACGTACGCATGAACGCTACATTAATTTCTATTTCGTATTTAATGGAATGAAATCATAATGATATAAAGGTATAATAAAATTCCAGTATAATATAGTGTATAATACCATTTAATTAATCCTTTATACATCCCACATATGGTATTAACGATTCAAATCACTTTGAGGGGGCGGTAGTCCGCACTTCCTAAAATGAAAATATCGTGTTTACCCATAATGGAAATCATAAAGGTATGCCATAAATGAAAAATACAGAAGCTTAAGTAAAACATAAACATATTATATATCATATATAAATATAGTGACATCTTAATGGCCACCTTTGAAGGTGTTATATGAGTTTTGAACAATCATCGTTTCGTGAGGCAGAAATTCACCATCCACATAAACAGTATGTTCTTTAACCATTAGATGTAGGTGTGTGTAAGTTTAGCTAGAATCCTTATTATAACAACATCCTAGTATATTTATGATACTGTTTTTGTTACAAAATAAGTGAATAAAAGGACTTTAGGGGGTTGGAGAAGAAGAATAAAATAAAAGAACACAAGAGAAGACATTACCTTAAAATCGGGTAACTCTTTTTGATTTGAGCCAAAGGCTTCCTTGGGAAGACTTCTGCCCAAAGTGAGGATTCTAAGAGTAAGGTAGGGAAGTTGGGAGAGTATTTGGTCAGATTTCGGCCGAGAAAAATGGCTTTAAAGTGTGAATAAGGTGGTAGAGGTGGGGGCCTTTTATAAGAGGAGAGGAGGGGCACTCTTGGAAAGATTGAAATGTTACATTATTATGAAATGCTTTTTCGGATTCTAAAGGTCCCACACTTATATATTTCTAGGATAAGGTGATAAGGGTTCTAAATATTCTCATCCAATAGTATTTGGACAAGTTTAATGCTTAGATTTTACATTATCCTTCCATTTTATTAAAATCGTTAATTAATGAGGTAATCGCTGCATCATCATGGTGTCATAATTAATTTAATTTATTTAACGTCTAAAAATTATAAAAAAAATATAATGATGTAGGAAATCTTTTTATATTTCTAATGAATATTTATAGTCAAAAATATGACTTGTATAACCCCGTCTAAAAATTGTTTTAGTAAAACAACTCTTGTTTGTGACCTTTTTATTTTAACATTAAATAAAAAGTTATTTATGTCCTTTTCCTACCAAAGTGGCTCCATGGGGTCCCCAAGTTGACCCATGGATTTTATTGGTCGGCCATGAAACATCCAATAGAGGTAGGACAAGTGTAAAGTTCATTTCATATTTTTATAATACTATTTTTACCTTAAATTTCACTAATTACCTTTAATCACGATTAATTAAACTTAAAAGTTACTATTCACCAAAAAATTATTTTAATCCCATTGAACCACATTTTACTTACTAATGACAATCATGTATGTCGTATTTTTGAAAATCAAATCACAGAAGTGGTAATATTTCATTTAAATGAAAAAAATCAGTTATTTAACTACCACTTAGTGGTTTCACTATTCATCAGAAATTGAAGTTTTTCAGAATAATGCCAAAATTTCCCCCTAAGCTATAATTGATATTCCAAATTCAAAAATGATGTCTATTTTACAAAATTCCAAAAATATAAGTTTCATTAATTAATTTTATAATTAATTCCCGTTGTCACAACAAATAGCGTGTTTTTAAGAAACAATATATATCAAAAGATTGACAATTGTTTATATCCAATTTCAATGTTAAATTAATTCTAATGACCACCATTGGATAAAATAGTAAAAATATGTTCTAATTATAATTTAAAACCACTCAATAGTATAAGTAATCACTATAAATTATTTTTATTAAAAAAAGTTGTTTTTAAGTATTTTTCACTATTCATAAAAAATTGGAAGTTCTCAGAAAAATACCAAATTTTCAACATAGGCTAATTTTGATATTAAGAATCCAAAAATGAAGTCCATTTTGAAATGTAAAATATATATAATTTCAAAAAGTGGTTATTACTATTCATAACTGCTACTTTTATTGGTCGCGGTGTGTTAGAACTTGAGGTTGCGTACAACACACGCTGCTCTATTATTCAAAGAGGAGTGTACCATGGAAGCTTGGGGTGTAACATTCTCCCCTCCTTCAATAAATTGTGTCCTCGCAATTTGAAATTTTTCTTTGAAAATAAAAGGTTGAAAATAGAAAATACCTTTGTGGAAAACCCACATCGTAAATAAGGTTAATAAAATTTAGCCTTAATAAGAGGGAAAGGGAAATGAAAAAGTCACCACCCAATTATGATCTCGATTAGGAGAACATTGGTGGAAATTAGAGACATATAATTGGAGGAAAAACGTAAATATTTGTAGGGAGTGATTAAGGTCATCAATCACAAACAAGTTTCAAATTGAGAGCCTCAAAGCCTTCAATCTATGTTGATTTAAAATATCATCAGTTCAACAATACATAAGGTATTAGGATAACACATTTTTTGTTTTAATATCCATTTACTAAAGTTTAAGAATTAATTTATTCATAGAATAAGATATAGGTATATATATATTTATGCTTGACAAGTAGAGTTTCAACCTTCAACTAATTTCTACCACAAACTCATCTTTCACTCAAAAAGATAATAGAACTCAAAAATATTATATTTTTCCTAATTGTACAAGGTTCAAAATATTAACACATACCACTTAGATTACGAAAACTATTTTGTAATAACCAGGGACTTCCTGTAGGCTAGTGGTAGGTCATAAAGGCATGTCACACTATGGTTGTGGGTTCGATTCCTGCAGTATTGCCCGACGCGACGGGTTATGCCCCACCCTGCAGGTTGTCCTTTTCCTAAAACTATAGTATTATAATATTCCAAAAATAATCTTCAGAAATGTTTTAACCTTAAACAATACTATTTAAAGTTCAACTTAATCCATTCCTACCTTTATAGTTATCCAAAATACCTCTGTCCAGACTTTTTCTAAAAGGTCTCAAAATTCCTAAATCAATTGTAACATCAGATTCACCAAACAAAGTAAAGTTTCTCTTATTGTCACATACTTAAAATATGATTACCTTCAACATATTAAAACCTTAATGAAAAAACAAGTACTGCAGTACAATCCTTATATATATCAAATTATTATTATAACCATAATATAATCCTTGTTTCCAAAAGCACCAATACATTAATTATTCCACTTCAACTGTAGTAACAACATAAGATTGTCCTTGATCCCTTGGCCTTTTCTGAGGTATGTTTCCCTGACGCTTAGGACATTCATTTGCATAATGCCCCATTTCCCTACAATTGTAGCATTCAACATTGATAGCATCTTTCTTTCCCTTGCAATCATGAGCCTGGTGACCTTTTTCTCCACATTTATAACAAACTCCCATTCCCTTTAGGCAAGCACCGGGGTGATTCTTCCAACAATTATCACATAATGGAAAATCCTTCTTTCCCTTTTTCCCTTTATCCATCTCTTGTTCCACCGTTCTCTTCTTCTATTGCTTTACTTTGTTGTCATAAGACATAGAGAATTCCTTTTCTGTATTGATAGCACACGAGACAATATCTTCGTACGACGAAAAGGTTTGTGAGACTAATGCTCAACGGAGAAATGGTTTTAACCCATCAAAGAAACGATCAATCTTACCTCTTGGGTTACGTATTTAATCTGCAGCATGCCTCGCTAACCTTGTAAAGTTATCCTCATACTTTGCTATATTCTCATCCTCCTTCTGCCTCAGACTCAGAAAGTGTCTTTCCATATCTGCTCGATGGTCATGTGGAAATTATTTTTCTAAGAAAAACTCTTTGAACTCCCTCCATTCCATATTCGATACGTCATCATCTTCCTTTGTGTTTTTAATCAATGACCACCATTGATCGGCATCTCCAGTGAGGCGGTAAACTGCCATGATAACCTTCTCCCTTTCGCTACTCCCCAAGGTGTGGAATATTTTCTCTAAGGAGTTTATCCATTGCTCAGCTACTAATGGATTTGTACCCGCATTAAATTTTGGCGGTTGTTGCCTCATGAAGCAGTATAACATTGATCCTCCACGTTGTGGATCAGGGTGCTCCATACGAGTAAGGTTATTATTCATAACCTGAGTGAGTTTTCCCAGTATGGTAATAAGTTGATCAGCACCAGTTGTATCTCCATCTCCACAATAATTATCTTGAGCAGGAGGGAAATCCCTACACGGAGTGAGTGCATTGATACGGTTTCCATTCCTTCCACTAGGTTCCATTTCTAAACAATGTCATAAACTAGATTAGTTTATGAATCAAAATACATAATTCTGTACTTATAAAACACTTAACACTAATTGAACTATTTATGGATATAATCCATAATCATAAAAAAAGTTTTCTTTGAGTAAGTATATACTCATAACCCTTCATAGTGGTTTGTAAATAAAATGAGAATTATCCTAAGCATATCCCCCGGGAGTGTCGTAACAAAGAGTGCAGCAAGGCCCGTTGTCGTGCACCAGTTCTCGTTCGAGTCTAGCTCAAAGCGGTGTTTTCGAGTTTTACCCCTAGGTACATCTGTGCCAGAGCCACCTCTACCTGCTCGTATCCAGACAGGGATGTATTTCTCGGAAAACTCAGAAAATCTCTATAATACCAAAATTCTAGGATGTTCTTCTATACTAATCCTTAAAGTCTATCTTCGGGCTATGTGCTCTAATCAGAGTTTATCTAAATCTAGCTTCCAAGGTTAGTACTAAACTGCCTCTGATACCAACTGTAATGGCCCGACCCCAGCTACCCAGAGTCGGTGCATTACTTCGTAACATTGGCATGATCACAAAAGATCAAGTCTCGAAAGACCGATTATTTTAGTAGCCTTGGAAACACTAGATACATTCATAAGTCTTACATTACATCATAAAGTAAAACAAAACTACAACATATTCTCTTCATATCCCCTTATATTATCCCTGCAGTTCATTCATAATATACTTCTTCACATCCTGGAAAAATTAAAACATTGAAAGGGGTGAGCTCAGATGCTCAGTAAGGATAACAATATAGCGGAAGCTTTCATAAATAAACATTAAAATTTAAGGCAATTTATAACTAAAACAAAAGCCTTTTAAACTTGAACTTTAGCATAATATGGAAAAAGTAAAATGAAATAATGCCATTTACTTACTCACATGGATATTCTACTAGTCAAATAATCACATGAAATATCAATAACCACTTTCATAATGATGGAATGCATAATTCCAGACTATCATAACCACGTATTCAAGGCCTCGTGCCAAGACCACAAATAAGATTTTGTCAAGGCCTCGTTCCAAGACACTAGTTTGTCTCGTGAGACCTACCGATGCATCGAGGAGCTATAGCGAGCTCCACCCGTCACTTATTAAGTCCAATGCATTCCTCATATGAACAGGTTTAAACATATCATAAACCATAACATAATCATATCACATAAAATATGCATAAAGGAAACATAACATTTCCACATTTCAATCACAAGATATCAATAAAACACCTTGATATAATAAAAACACTTTCAAAACCATTTTCAATACCAAAATAAAATAAAATTAAAACATGGAATTTATTTTTCATTTTAAAAAAAGTTATGGCTTGTAGAGGAAGCCGAAACACAAATAATGGCCATGGCGGTGGAGAAGTCGTTGTCACCGCATACGTACGACAAGAAAAACATTCCTTTTTGTCATTTAGTAAAACACTTCATATAAAAAGATACCTTTTGAATAAATGTAAAAGTCAATGGGGTTTATACACTGTATAAAAGAAGGTTGTGTATAAAACAAAATATGCCTCAATGAAAGGATATTGAGACGAAGTCCCATACAAAGATCATTTTTTTTAAATAAAATATATCTATTATATGTATTCACTATAATTACACATAAATAAATTACAAATACAAGATAGGATGTAATAATATCATGACATAATTTGAAAGTAGGAGATTAACCCAAAGAATGGAAATTGGGTTAAGAAGTTTCCTTACCTTGCGTCATGTCTTGACTCGACCATTCGTTAACCTCCTGAATAATAAACTAGAGTTAATTTATAATTTCTTAATAAACTTTTTCAAGTTTTTTATTCCTTTTATATCACTTCTAACCATGTTATGAACATTATATAAATATTTAAGTTAATAATGGTCGTTTTGTCGATCTTTGGTACTTGAGTAAAAAAAATAAACTTCTTATAATTAAAAGTTGTTCATGTGGTGAAATATCCATTATATCCAGAATTATATTCATGATATAGATATCATATATCTCATATATATCCAGTATATACATTCAGTCATAATATTACATAACATTTATAGGTAAGAAATTAAATGCACCGTTCATGGAGACGGTAAGCCGTACGTACGCATGAACGCTACTTTCATTTCTATTTCGTATTTAATGGAATGAAATCATAATGATATAAAGGTATAATATAATTCCAGTGTAATATATTGTATAATAACATTCACTTCATCCTTTATACATCCCACATATGGTATTAACGATTCAAATCACTTTGAGGGGTGGTAGTCTGCACTTCCTAAAATGAAAATATTGCGTTTACCCATAATGGAAATCATAAAGGTATGCCATAAATGAAAAATACATAAGATTAAGTAAAACATAAACATATTATATATCATATATAAATATAGTGACATCTTAATGGCCACCTTTTAAGGTGTTATATGAGTTTTGAACAATCATTGTTTCGTGAGGCAGAAATTCGCCATCCCCAGAAACAGTATGTTCTTTAACCATTAGATGTAGGTGTGTGTAAGTGTAGCTCGAATCCTTCTTATAAGAACATCCTAGTATATTTAGGATACTGGTGTTGTTACAAAATAAGTGAATAAAAAGGATTTTAGGGTTTTGGATAAGAAAAATAAAATAAAATAACACAAGAGAAGACATTACCTTAAAATCAGGTAACTCTTTTTGATTTGAGCCAAAGGCTTCCTTGGGAAGACTTCTGCCCAAAGTGAGGCTTCTAAGAGTAAGGTAGGAAAGTTGGGAGAGTATTTGGGCAGATTTTTGCCGAGCCAAATGGCTTGAAAGTGTTAATAAGGTGGTAAATGTGGGGGCCTTTTATAAGAGGAGAGGAGGGGCACTCTTGGAATGATTGAAATGTTACATTATTATGAAATGCTTTTTCGGATTCTAAAGGTCCCAAACTTATATATTTAGAGTATAAGGTGATAAGGGTTCGAAATATTCTCATAAAATAGGCTTTGGACAAGTTTAATGCTTAGATTTTACATTATCTTTCCATTTTATTAAAATCGTTAATTAATGAGGTAATTGCTGAATCATCATGGTGTCATAATTAATTTAATATATTTAATGTCTAAAAATTATAAAAAAAATATCATGATGTAGGAAATCATTTTATCTTTATAATGAATGTTTATAGTCAAAAATATGACTTGTATAACCCCGTCTAAAAATTGTTTTAGTAAAACAACTCCTGTTTGTGACCTTTTTATTTTAACATTAAATAAAAAGTTATTTATGTCCTTTTCCTACCAAAGTGGCTCCATGGGGTCCCCAAGTTGACCCATGGATTGTCTTGGTCGGAAATGAAACATCCAATAGAGGTAGGACAAGTGTAAAGGTCATTTCATATTTTTATAATACTATTTTTACCTTAAATTTCACTAATTAGCTTTAATCGCGATTAATTAAACTTAAAAGTTACTATTCACCAAAAAATTATTTTAGTCCCATTGAACCACATTTTACTTCCTAATGACAACTATGTATGTCGGATTTTTGAAAATAAAATCACATAAGTGGTAATATTTCATTTAAATGAAAAAAAATCAATTATTTAACTACCACTTAGTGGTTTCACTATTCATCAAAAATTGAAGTTTTTCAGAATAATGCCAAAATTTCACCCTAAGCTATAATTGATATTCCAAATTCAAAAATGATGTCTATTTTAAAAAATTCCAAAAATATAAGTTGCATTAATTAATTTTATAATTAATTCCCGCTGTCACAACAAATAGCATGTTTTTAAGAAACAATATATATCAAAAGATTGACAATTGTTTATGTACAATTTCAATGTTAAATTAATTCTAATGAACAACATTGGATAAAATAATAAAAATATATTCTAATTATACTTTAAAACACTCAATAGTATAAGTTATCACTATAAATTATTTTGATTAAAAAAGTTATTTTTAAGTATTTTTCACTATTCATAAAAAATTTGAAGTTCTCAGAAAAATACCAAATTTTCAACATAGACTAATTTCGATATTACGAATCCAAAAATGAAGTCCATTTTGAAATGTAAAATATATATAATTTCAAAACGTGGTTATTTCTATTCATAACTGCTACTTTTATTGGTCGCGGTGTGTTAGAACTCGAGGTTGCGTACAACACACGCTGCTCTATTATTCAAAGGAGAGCGTACCATGGAAGCTTGGGGTGTTACACCGAGTATCAGATACATCTTTCTTGGGACGAAGTAGGTAGTATTGGTTGGGTATCCAGGAGGAACCTAGACCATCATGTTTTATTTATTTATTGCCTTTAATTTATTATTGTTAGAACACTACTCATTTTATATGCATAGACTAGATTGACCTGGACAGCATTGGAAGTGGCCTACTGAGTATATCTCACACCCTTCTTGGGATACCCTTGGTACCCAATAATACTTCATTGTTGGAGGTGTCGATAAAGGGAATCATTCGGCTTCTGATGCTTGACTTCCAGTTCTAGGATGGAGTACGGGAGAAGAGGATTGAGCCTATTCTTGTGATGTTTGTAGTGGCACTTTTGACCTATTTTTTATTTTATTTTTTATAGAATGTGGTATATTCCAACTCCTTTATATCCCATGTAACTTATTTTTTTATAGCTACATGACATGATTATCATCATAATTTTTATTTATTTATGACTCACCATCCTCTAGTTTCTTTATCTTGGATGATTTATTATTCTTATTCTGCTACTACTTGTTTATTTCTACTTGTGATGTATTCCAATTATTATTTATTGTTGTGTTACACTCTGACACATGAGTTCATAGTCTCTCCATGGACACACCTTAGGCCCTCATTGCTAGTTATAGCATCTGGTGTACGGGGAGGCACGCTTCAGGTCATCTGGACCACCATCTTGGGCTCCACTAAACGGATTTCAGGGTAAGAAGATACATAAAATTTCTATAAAATCATAGGGAAATTATAGTATGTTGATTGGTGAAATGTAAAAATTGGTGAAATATCATTCCAAGTTATGATCTTCCCAGGAATCCCATAAACGCATTTTTAGTGTTTTAAAACAACAAAATATACATGTAATAGTAAAAACCATATAAAATGACCTTAGATTGACATGAAGTCATGGAAAAAACTGTTGAGTTATTTTTGATGTGTACGCATAGAAATCACTTCAATATGACTTCTAGAGTGGTCTGAATGACTCAATAAACTATTTTTAAAGGTACCAAATCCATTAAAAACGTGTGTCGTGAGGGTCAAAATAAGAAAATAACATCGGATTGACATGAAATTATAGTAAAATAACCATAGATTGGTTGGTGAAATTCAGAAATTGAATTCATGTCATTCTAAGTTTTGGTTTTTCTAGTATGGTAGTAAATGCATTTTTAGTGTTTTAAAATACTAAAACATGCATGTCATAGTCAAAACCATATAAAACAACCTCATATTGATCTAAAATCATTGTAAAACCACCTATAAGTTATTTTTGAAATATAAGACATGTTATGAAATAAATATTTTTAAAATAAATTTTTAATTAAATTTCAAGAACATCGCACGTCGTTATAAAAATTAATTATATTTTTATAAACCTATCCCTTTTTAGTTTCAAGAGTTTAATCATATCATAAATAGGTAAGTTTATGTTTTTAATGTATTTTTAATGATATATATTATTTTTATGTTAAAATTTATTCTTTTTGATTAATATATTATGTTCCTTTTATCTTTAAAATTTATTTTCTTAAATATTATAGTTTTTAATATAGGTGACAGATGCTAGAATTCGGTAGGAGTTTGACTATTCTGATCCAAAACATTCTTCAGAAGGCAGTCATGATGGTTCTTAGTTGTTGTTTTATGTTTAAAGGTTTTCAATGATTCTACTATAATTCAGATTTATTATGTTCATTTTTAATTTGTGTTTTCATTTTTGATATAGTTGATGAGATGATGTGATCAGTTTCAGTTGTTAAGATGAAGTGGAGGTAGATGGATGTATAGTAGGTCATGGGATGCATATATATTGGGTATGAGTTGTTGTTGGACATATTTTATAAGTATATATTGATTAATGAGGTATGGGTTGACTGAGGTTATTAGTTTAATGAGGTTATATAACTACAAAAAATAGAGGTCATAGTGGTAGTTTATTAGCATTGTTTCTATTAACCACCACTAAACAAATCATATTAATATAATTTATAATACAGTGGCAGTTTCAAAAAATGCCATTAATTTTTTTATGTTTAGTAGTGGTTTTGTTTGAACCATTTCTAATATTTAAAAAATAACTAATATCCGACCCCCTCCCCCCAATTGATGTGCTACACCCCCTCCCCACCCCCTCCCCCCCAATCTTTCAACTCGGACGGTGATCATCACTTGTCCCCACCTCTACCTGATGCCAACGACCTCCCCTCCCCCTCAGCCACACCCCTCCTCAATGTCGGCAACCACCCCTCCCCCTCGTCCATGTCTCTCCCTGATTGGGAACCCCATTCTCTCCAACATTTCACCCCTCCCCTCGGTCCCCCTTCTCCCCAACTACTCACCCCTCAACCATGTCGATGACCACCCCTCTCCCCACCCTAAATTTCGATCTTCATGACCCTGACCCCACATGCTACCTAACAAAAAACCAACAGTGACCCCCCCCCCCCTCGTTCTCCTTGATGGTGTTATCCAATGGCATCCCCTCTACCCCTTTTCCCTGTGAGTGTGATCCCCAATCAAAAGGTAAAATTTTGTAATATTGTATGATTGGTTTGGAAATATCATTATGCATTATATCATATTGTATAATCAAATGATAAATATTATCACTTAGGAATCATATATATGTAACTATTAATAATGCATGTTACAAATAAAAAACATGATTCATTTATATGATGAATGATTGTTCTTCCATGGGGTTATAAATAGTTTGTAACCACATGATTCAATTATCACTCATGAATTCTTTGTGAGTAATCCTTGGTGAGTATGCGATAATTGTTTATTAGAGGATAGGTAACCAATTAGTTTTATTTATTACTCGTCAAACATTTTGTATTCTTCTTCCATGTTGGCATTAGAGTTTATAAGTAAGAACCTACTGAGCTTAATTGTATATTTACCATGATTTTATATACTACATTTATATAATTATAGAATAGGGTTGGTGATCAATTTATTCAAAGATGGGTGATGTTTAATTTTGATTATACTTATTTTATTAACCATTTATATCTTTATATATGAATTTACAGGGATAAGAGTGAAAATCCAATACATATGGATAAAATTTTGGTTAATTTAACTCAAAACACACCTCGTTATGCCAAGGGTTTGGAAGAATTTTTAGATTATGCAATTTCAAAATGATCAATGGATGGTAGAATAAAATACTGGTGTCCTGAATGAAAATTCAAGTTATGGTTAAATAGAAACAAAGTATATGAACATATGATATTGAAATAGTTTTAGTCTTGATATGTATTTTGGATTTAGCATGGTGAATCAAATTTTATGGAAAGTAAAAAAAATAAAAAACCTATCAATGAAACACAAAGTGACCCGCCCGAGGAGAATTCAATTCAAATTTTAATAAAAGAAGCATTTTAATTTGTAGGATACAATGTACAAGATTTTAATAGATCAAAATAACTTTTAGTTGATCCTGAATAGGTTAATGTTTCTTATAACATCAGTGACCAAAAAAATAATTTTCATGAATTTGTTGAAAATGAACGACAAAAACTATATGAAGTGTGTTCCAAGTATTTGAAGTTGTCTTTTATACATATGTTTTATCATATAAAGTGTCTATATGGAATTACTGAAAAATAAATATACATGATATTAGAGTTTTTTCATGGTTAAATTAGTGAAGCTAAGTTCCTTGAATCATTATATAATACAAATAACAAAACTGGACTTCCCTTAGAAACCCGAGGATTAGAACGAGAAGGAGTTCACGATGCTCTTCCCACACCTGCCTCTTGAGTACCGAAAATCCTACTCCATCTACCTTGACATCCCCAAATAAAAAAGGGTGATCTGATAATGAAATGTCTTCTAAGAGTCGACCTCCTCTGATACCATTTTTTCACAAACCAACATGGTTCGACCCCGAACTGGTCACCTGATTTGATCCGTGAAAAGGCCCAAGAGGCATTCGCAATCGTCTCATGCTGGTGAAAAGTGCCAGGGAATCATCAGTGTATAAAAGGGAATGGTTTCACCCAAAAAATTATAAAGAAACAAAATATAATAAAGATTAATAAAATACATCATTGGAAATAAAATTGAACTAAATATCTTTTATAAAAAATCTGAAATTATAACCAAACTAATCAATAAGACCAACCAAACCTGGTGACCACACAATCTCTTTATGACCCCATGGGTCACCCTCCAACACAATAATCACTCATAGCCCAAGGTGATTGAACTCATGATGAACCTGCATAAGGGATGAAAACAAAAAGAACTATAGGTGTGATTATTAAAACTTAGTAGCCTAGCCCGATAATCTATTCCAAATGAACTTCCTTTAAAATAAAAGAAACATTAGTATCAAGTTTGAACTACAGTATATAAAAGTGTTCTTTTCTACAAATTTTACTTAAAAAAATTTATGAACCATTTCCTTTATTAATTTCCAAAACCAAGTTCATTCCATTTGTGATAGATTAGCATTTTTAAGGGGAAAGTGATGTTTATATTTTCAACTTGAACAAAGAGGATAAAACACTTTTCTTTGAAAACATTTTTCTTAAACCCTTTTTAAAATCAACACATCACTTTAATAGAAGGACAAAACATAAAAAAGGGCCCATGGTGATCATATAATAAGGGAAATTTAAATAAGAATACAAGTATAACATTCATCACTATAAGTAACTAAGATCAACAGACTTAGGTGAACCTATGAGATTAAGAATAATCCAGAACATAGTAATACTTGAGACCCCATCCCCGGTAGCATGCCACTCATTATTAAATCAAAAATTACCAAAATCATGGCCACCCTAACTTAGGATAGACCAAGGGGGCCATTCCCATTATAATAAACCCAAATATATCCACCTACTACAGGCCACTGGTCCTTATGTCAACTACCAGTATAGAAATCGTTCTCAGAAAATTATCTCAATATGATAGGTTTCCATTTCTCATGTATATAACAGGGTTAATACAACTGATATCATCCAGGCATCCAACCATGTGTATATATAATAATAAATCAACAATATGCATCACCCTGAACCACTCCAAAGACCGATCTCATGCCATAGAATAAACAGAACACAAAGAGTCCAACCTGAGTCACTCTGATAACGGATCACAAGGATTCTAAAGTGAGGAAATCCCAACCATTATATACACATAAAAGGCATGAGAAACATCCAAAGTATGTTTTTATAATAAACACTTTCATCTTTTTCGCAAAGTTACCAAAAGGGCCTTTAAGAATTTTACCAAATCAACGTTTATCAATGATACAAATTCTTCTTTTAATAAAGAGGTGTAAACACACCATTTGACACATAAAAATATTTATAAACTCCTCTAAAAAATTCAGGTTACACATTTATGGCACAAACCACTTTAAAAAAATTCCAAATCGGCCATTCAAGGTAGATAGAGTTGGATTGTAGAATTACTGACAAATAAATATCCTTGATTTTAAGGCTTGTTTTTCATTATAACTTATTTTTCAATATTATGTTTTGATATTAATGAAATAATAATAAATAGTAATGAAAATTTTATTAATTATATAATATTATAAAGTTCATATATTTTAAAAAATTAGTTTTAAATTTTGGTATTAACAGGTTAAAATTAAAGAAGTTTGGGATGTGAACCCCTCACAATCATCATCACTTTCCCAAAATGATGTAATTGAAATCGTTTTAGGGAAGAAGCATCCTTAATCTATAAAAGGGGTGGTTTTTGGTCCTACTCCATCATTTTTGTTTGGTACGGTGTCATCATTAGTTACTACTACCCCCATTGGGGGTTTTACTAGACCCGTTTATCGAAAAGAAAAGGTTCAAGAACAAGACTCATATAGGAAAATATAGGATTAATTACAGTCAGTAATGGAAAATAATTTCGTTTTTGTATTGAAGTAGATGACTAGCACGATACCCAAGTAAATTTTTAGCCATATATCTCATCCTATAGAGGTAAATTCAAAATTTCATAGATCATTCACAAATTTTCAAAGAACACATACAACTTCCATAAATAAAACTAAAATAACACTTTTATATTGAAAACATGCACTTTGAGGCATACCAACCACATCTTCTTCCTAATTGATTTGTAGTTGATTCCTACAGGTCAAAAATGAATTGAATATTGTTATATATAAGTTTGAAAACAATTCAAGCTTGTTTTATTGGTTTTGACTCAGTAAATATTTTATGAATGTATTGAATCATTTAAAAATGTGTGTGGGGGTTCACAACCGGGAAAAATGTGTCATATTTCCATGAAACTAGAGGATAATGACTGTGGATTAATTTTTTAAATCTAGGAAATCACGGCATGTCATTGGAGTTATGATTTTCCCAAAGATTCCTATAAACACATTTTTAGTGTTTTAAAACAACAAAAAGAGTGTGAAATGATTCAAATCATATAAAACTACCTCATATTGATGTGAAATAAGGGGGAAACTTTCATTGAATTATTTTTGACATGTACATGTAAACAAAAAGTCAATATGGCTTGCACTACGGTCAGAATTCCTGAGTAAATAGTTTTTAAAGGTTCCAAATCCTTTAAAAACATGTATCAGGGGGTAAAAATAATGAAAATGACATATGATTTCCATAAAATTAAAGTAAAATGACTATGGATTTATTTTTGAAATATAGGAACCAGCAGCACGTCATTCAGAGTTACGGTTTTCTCGAGATGCCTATAAATGCATTTTTAGTGTTTTAAAACACTAAAACATGCGTGTAAAAATCCAAACCATAAAAAATAGGTCATATTGACTTAAAATCATGGTACAACCACCATTTAATTATTTTTTATTTGTATGCGTAGAAAACACATCAATCTAACGTGTGGTGTGCTTGGAAAGGCTCGATAAATAGTTTTTAATGGTATCAAAGCCATCAAAAAACATGTGTCGGTGGGTCAAAACTAGGAAAACGTATTTTTATTTCCCTAATATCTGAGTAAAACAAATTTAAATTTATTTTTAAAATGTAGGAATTGAAGACACATCATTATGAGTTATAATTTTCTTGGGATTACTTTAAACATGTTTTTAGTGATTTGAAACACTAAAACGTACGTGTAACAGTAAAACCATATAAAATAAACTCGAATTAATAAAAAATAATTGGAAAACCACCATTTAGTTATTCATAATGTGTACGCATAGACAAAATGTCAATTTGATGTGAGGTGTGGTCAGAATGGCTCAGTAGACGATTTTTAAAGGTACTGAAGCCTTTAAACATGTGCGTCGGAGGTCAAAACCATGAAAACATCATCATATTGACATGAAATTGGAGTAAAATTACTGTAGACTTATTTTTTAAATATAGTAACTTAAATCACTTCATTCCAAGTTACGTTTTTTCTAGGATGCCGATAAATGAGTTTTTAGTGTTTTAAAACACATAAACATGTGTGTGATAGTAAAAACCGTATAAAATGATCTTAGGTTGATTTTAATTCATGGGAAAATCACTTTTGGGTTATTTTTTATGTTTATACATTGAAAACATCTCAAAATTATGTGTGTTGTTGTCAGAATGGCTTAGTAAACACATTTTAAAGGTACTGAATCCTTTAAAAACATATCTTGGGGGTTCAAAACTAACCAAACATCATCGTATTTCCATGAAATTAGAGAAAATTGACCTTTGATTTATTTTCAAAATGTAACATCTCATAGAGAATCATTCCAAGTTATATTTCTCTTGAGATTCTCGTAAATATGTTTTTAGTGTTTTAAAACACTTAAATGTGTGTGTGTGTGTGTAATGGTCAAAAAAATAGAAAATGACCTCAGGTTGATGTGAAATCATGGGATATCCACTGCTAAGTTATATGTGATGTGTAAGCATAGACAAAATTCTAATACGACATTTGATCTGGTCATAATGTCTCTGTAAATAGTTTTTAAATGTATCAAAGCCTTTAAAATCATGCATTAGGGGGTTAAAACTAGACAACCATCATTATATTTCCATTAAATCAAAGTACAATTACCATAGAATTATTTTTAAAATTTATGAATTGTAGTCATGTCATTTCAAGTTATGGTTTTCTCAGAATTCCCATAAACATGTTTTTAATGTTTTAAAACACTAAAATGTGTGTTTAGGAGTCAAAATCATATATAATTACCATAGGTTGACGTGAAATCATGGGAAAACCACCATTGAGTTATTTTTATGTGTATTAATAGAAGACACATCAATCTGACATGCGATGTGGTGGAATGGATTAGTAAATAGTTTATAAAGGTTCTGAAGCCTTTAATAACGTCTATTAGGGGGTCAAAACTTGGAAAACATCATTGGATTTCCTTGAAATCAGTGGATAGAAACCAAAAAATGATTTTTGAAACGTATGAATTGATGTAATTTCATTATAAGTTACTTTTTTCGGGATTCCTCTAAAATGGTTCTTAGTGTTTTAAAACAAATAAACATGTGTATAAAAGGAAAACCCATTGAAGATGACCTCAAATTGATGTAAAATCATGTAACAACCATCGTCGATTTATTTTTTACATGTACATATAGAAAACATGTCAATCTAACGTACACCATGGTCGGAATGGCTCAATAAATAGTTTTTAAAGGTATCAAAGCCTTTAAAATGTGTGTTAGGGGGTAAAAATCAAGAAAACTTCATCATATTTCCATGAAATCTTAGTAAAATGACCTTAGATTTATTTTTTGAAATATAGTAACTGACGACGTATCATTTCGATTTATGATTTTCTTGAGATTCTCATAAATGCATTTAGGTGTTTTAAAACACTAAAACATGTGTGTCACGGTCAAACCATAGAAAACAACCTCATATTGAGGTGAAAAAATTATAAACTCATTCTTGACTCATTTTTGATTTGTACGCATAGACAACGCATCAATCCAATGTGTGGTCTGGTCAGAATGACTCAGTAAACAGTTTTTAAAGGTATAGAAGCATTTAAAAACATGTTTCGAGGGGTCAAAGCTAGAAAATATCATCATATTTCCATTTAATAATAGGACAATAACCACATATTTATTTTTCAAATGTATGAACTAATGTAACATCATTCTGAGTTATAGTTTTCTTGTGATTCCTGTAAATGTGTTTTTAGTGTTTTAAAACCCTAAAACATACATGTAATGTTAAAAACTCTATCAAACGATATTAGATTGATGTGAAATCAAGGGGCAACCACCGTTGAGTTATTTTTAAAATATAGGACATTATTTCATATCAAATTTTCTAAAATATATTTATTAAGTAAATTTCAAGCACACTGTATGTCAATTTAAAAATTAATTAGAATATTATATACTTATCCCTTTTTAGTTTCAAATGATTAATCATCTATTCAATTAGTATGTTTATATTATCAAAGTGTTTTTCATGATATATTATTTGTTTTATATTAAAATTTATTCTTTTTATTAACAAAATAACATATTTTATGTGCAACATTCTGAATATATTTTGTGTCTTTTATCTTTCGCATTTCTTTTCTTAAATCACTGCTATTAATCAAGACAATTGTTCCCCTTGAAATGGGACACCACCATCGGTAGTCACAAACTCTAAAAAAATACCTACAACCCCCCCCCCTCTATAACACCTAGAGACTTTTCAATATTTTCATTTCTAAAAAATTTAATTTTGTTAATTGCTTTCATTTTACCCAACACCATGTCTAGCTTATGATACACGAAACAATTAGTTTTCTTGAATTACACCCAAGGCATAGTTTTACCGAACAACAATATATGTCATGACCCATCCCCTAGGGCTCATTTCGTGACTACCCTATGCCCATCTTCAATAGGCTCGGGGTTGGTGACTAGCACTGCAACGGTATATCCCAAAAAGGGAAGGCATTTTTTTTAAACATGTACACTCACAGACAGGGAAAACTACACAAAGATAACCACGAAGGAAAGAAAAGTAATACAACTTCCACAAAGTACCACCACTGAGAGTGAAGTGTGTAAACTAAAAGTGAAGGGGCCAGAATACAAGCCCATCTGAAAGAAAAGTACAGCAAAAGAAGTACAATCCCCAGAGGTCGTCTTCCAAGGATCCTACCAGAAGGGTAGGTACAGCTCTTCATCGGATGTTGTTGTAGCACACCGCATCTATCAATCTACCTCTGAGCACCATCTATTCCTCACTCCCCAAAGTCCCAATCAATGTTGCTCGTCGTCTGCACAAGACACAACAGGTGCGGGCAAAGCCCGTGCAGGGTGAGTATAACAATACTCAGTAAGGACCCTGAGACCCCCGAAGGTATCTCAGTAATCCATGAAGGAAAAAACAACAAAGGAAATACCATATAGGTAATACCCCCAAGAAATATTTCAAACACATAGAACAAATTAAGATATGCAACTCACACCATGTATAACTTAAGTACATAGGTTAAGATGATTTTTCGTAAAGCTAGATCATCTTATTCGGTCGAGAGGATTTTTTGTGGATCCATACAGGGTCGCTAGGTGATAACCCACACATGCTCTCTAGGTTCTGACCTATATAGGATTTCTTGGTTCAGACCCACAGAGGATCTCTAGGTGCTGACCCACATAGGATCGATATCCAATCTTCACGTCACAGCCAGCCACTGGATTTCCACACTTAGCACGCTTGATTCTGGGAGGATCCGCTCCTCAATCCATCAGTCTTGCCACAACTTCCAGGAAGTCTCACTTATAATTAACCTAAAATATTGTCTTGTCTTAAGGGTTCCAATGCAACAGACGGTGCATCGATCGATCGCTCAGTCTGTAAGTTACAGGCTTTTTATTAAAAAGGGCTCGGTTGAATTCGAGTCCGATCCAAAATGTCCATAATACAACTTCATCCAAAACACTATTGGAGTATCTCAAAAGGACCACCTCATCATAAGGGTCCTCATTCCGTAGATGGCGCGTCAATCGGATGCCATGTCTGCAAGTTATGATTGTTTCTGTGAAACAGGGCCGGTCAGATCCGACATTGGTTCGGCTCAATAGCGAGTCAAGCCCGACAGCGTAGGTCCAACCTGGCAGAAAGGGTCTAGCCTGGTAGTATGGGTCCATCCCGCTGAGCCGTGGGTCCATCTTGGAGGTGGCCCTGCACGCATGGTGGGGTGCGACCCACCAGAAGAAGCATGGCCCGCATGTTGCGGGCCGGTTCACCAGCCCGAACGTTGGTGTGTCCGGTTTCCACCCAGCGGCACCAGCTAGCACCGCCCCTTCAACCAGCATGGCACACAGGTGGCTGGATATTACATGAACATGAGGACCCTCATCCACGTGGCACAAGCTCAGCCGAGTGTCCTGAGCGGGCCGCTCCTCCACGCGGTGCCAACAGCGTCACAGCGCACCGTCGAGCGTGCCACCACCCACCACCTACGACCGCCATCGCGAACCCCCGTAGTCACTCCAATGGTTTGTTTCTCGAACTTTTTATGTCTATAGGCTCTTTAGGATGCCACCTTCACTGAGAGGCCCATGTAAAAATGTTACAGACATGTTGATAATCCAGCCTCGAAGAACGCACATAGAATAACTACGACAGAGGGATAGGCCCTTGTTCAGGTCATCCCGGGCCCTCCACATTAGATTTTAACCATGGGGGAAATACAATAATCATCACAAAGGTTGAATTAAACCCCAATTCAAATCTCCACATTAGAACCACCCATACGAATGAGAAAATTGTGGATCAACCCGTTAGTCTGTTGATCCACGTTCTTTGTTAAACTTAAGAATGGGGAAGAATACTCAAGAAATCAAAGACCCCTAACTAGATTCATAGGATCTTCTAATGATGAAGGATGTGATCTGCTTTGTCATCGATCCGAGATCATTGGCATTCATCACTTCTTGTCAACGTCCAGATCTGATCCTCTAAATTTCATCTCTTCTTTCTTTGTTCTTCATTGGAGAGGGAAACTATTGGTGGTTCGTTAGATATTTCCTATGTTTATTGATCCCCAAACTCCAATACATTTGAATAAAAAGGAAAAATGTGTAGTGACGTTGCATTCGTTAAGGATTCTCATTAATGACCCACATTTAATGATCCAATTACGAACCATTAAGATAACAGTGTCATAGTTACAAATGATACATTAATGACCCTCCATTAATGATCCTCATCATTGCTCTGTTGGGTTGTCGTCCTCCACTCAATAGTGTGAAAAATAAAATAACTTTGGAAAAGTTATTTTATTGTTTTATTTAAAAATTCAGAAAATTATCTTTTTTGTTCAACCTTTTTCGGTCGAACTTAAACTTCTCCTATGTGAATCCTAGCACTACGAGTTCAACGGTTCCCTCGTATTTCATATCCAAGCACCAGTTTAAAAGATAAAAAATCTTTGTCGTACGTTTACTGATCATACCTTAAAGAATGTTCAAAAATCCATTTCGATATTATTGGGCCTTAGAATCATGTAACATCGAAGAATGCGGTCTCAAAATAATTCCATATAATTTAAAAAAATTACATAAAAAATCCAAGAAATTACATTCTACCCAACTTAGGGATTTACATCCCTGAAATCCAAAATAAGTGTTAATCAAATAAGTGGGGGTATTGATCATGAATCTGAGCCACTCGCTCTCATGTGCTCTCCTAAAGGTTCATGTGCTTCCACCAAATGTTCACCAGAGGAATTGACCGTCCACAAAGAACCTACTCTTATCGATCCACTATAACCACCAGGAACTCCATAAACATCGCCCCATTATTAATGTCTAGATCTCCCCAGTCGATGATGTGTGATGGATCATGCACGTACCTGCTCAACTACGGCACTTGAAAAACACCATTCACTCGATGCATCTACGGGGGAAGAGCTAGGAATTACACCACCTCTCCAAATCTACTAAGAATCTAGAAAGGTCTGATGAATCTCAAAGATAACATGTTGCCTTGGCCATATCTTTGAAATCCTCATTTGGGTGAGACCTATAGGAATACATGGTTTACCTCCTAGAACTCCAAGGATCTTTGTCTATTATTAGCATAAGACTTCTGACTACTATGTGCAGTCCTCATCTGCTCTTGGATGATCTATACCTTCTCAGTGGTATCCCGTACCAACTCCAAACCCATGAGTGCTAACTCCCCTAGGTTTGTCTAGTATAGGGGTGATCTGCAAGGCCATCCGTACAAGTCCTCAAACAGTGTCATGCTAATGGTAGAGTGATAGCTTTTGTTGTATGAAAACTCCACTAGTGGAAGGTGGTCCTCCCAACTGCGACTAAAATCAAGGACGCAAGCATGAATCATGTCCTCTAGGGTTTGTATGGTCCGCTCTATCTGACCATCTATATGTGGATGAAAGGTGGTTATAAAGCGTAGCAGAGTCCTGAATGCTTCCTGCAACCCCTTCCATAACCAGGATTTAAAGCATGCATCACGGTCTGAGAGTATCATCAAAGTCGCCATGCGAAGCTGCACTATC
Organism: Viscum album; assembly: GCA_963277665.1. NCBI lineage: Eukaryota > Viridiplantae > Streptophyta > Magnoliopsida > Santalales > Viscaceae > Viscum > Viscum album. Next base: position 121,626,139 of record OY728138.1, on the reverse strand, counting down.
TTCTAGATGTAGAGGCATCCCAATCCCTCTACTGGTCCCTGCTCCCAGATGGGTAGGATGTGAGCCGACATGGTGAGTTGGTCAACAATCCCATAGATAAAATCGTGGCCCCTGGACATGCATGGTAACCCCATCAAAAATTCTATGGAGATACCATCCCACTTCCACTCTGGTGCCTCGAGTGTTTATTTCAAGCCTTCTAGGACCTGATTCTCAACCTTCACTTATTGAAAAGTGAGGAATCGAGAAACGAGCTCTACTACCACTTTCTTCATCCCTAGCCACCAGTACTTATGTCATATTTCTTGGTACATCTTTTCCACACCAGGATATACTGTCAAAGGAGAATTATGAAACTCCCTCAACACCTCCTCTTGAAACGTCACTGGTACTAAGGTGAATCCTCTTAAAAGGATGATGTGCTCCCCACCTATCAAAAATACATCAGGAGCATGTCCTGAGGATATCTAAGCATGTCGGGCCTCACAGTAAACATCCACAAGTTGTGCCTCCCTATATTGCTGTAAGGGTGGGGGTGATAGTTATAGAATGGAGGTATGCTACCCCATCACTATCCACGAATGATATATGCATTGTATCTAGTTTCTCAATTGCCTCACTCAGAATCTGTAAACCAGACCTCATGATGAGTGCATCTGCCACCACATTTCCCTTCCCATGAGTATAGACTATCTCAATGTCATATTCATAGAGAAAATACATCCATATCCACTATCTCAAGTTCAGTTCCTTATGTTAGAACATACACCTAAGACTCTTGTGGTCATAGTATATGGTAAACTGCTCACCCATCAAGTAGTGCCTCCACATCTTCAAGAAAAATAACACTAGTACTAAATCCAGGTCATGGATCGTGTAATTCTTCTCATGCTACCTCAACTATAGTGAGACATATGAAATCACTACTCACTCCTACATTAGGACACAACCCAGTCTGGTCCTTGATACATCACAGTAGACTACATACCCAATGCCCTCTTCTGGTAGTCTCAAGATGGGGGCACTCGTCAATCTCCCCCTCAGATCCTAGAAACTCTAATGGAACCTCTATGTCCACACGAAGTGTTATCCCTTATTTGTAAAAGCTGAAAAGGGTGTTGATACTTTGGAAAAGTTGGGCACAAACCTCTGGTAGTACCTACCCAACCCCAAGAAACTCCGCACCTCGGTGACGCTCCTGGATGAATCCCAAGCAAGAGCTGCCTCTATCATTTTTGGATCCACTGCTACTCTAGCCTCTGAGATTACGTGTCCCAAAATGTGGACCTCCTGAATCCAAAACTATAACTTCTAGAGCTTACCATAAATATGGTGATCTTATAGTGCATCTAGGACTATCCGCAGGTGTGTAGCGTGCTCCTCCTCTGACGCTGAGTGCACAAAGATGTCATCAATTAAGACTACCATGAAACAATTGAGGTAAGGCTAGAAGAACATGTTCATGAGTCCCATGAACACTGCTGGGGAATTGGTCACACCGAAAGGCATCACCAAAAACTCATATCGGTCGTACTGGCATCTGAAGGTTATCTTCAGTATGTCTTCATCATGTACCTAAAGTTGATGATTGCCTAATTTGATATCTATCTTTAAGAACAACCTAACTCCCTTCCGCTGATCAAAGAGTTCATAAATCCTCATAAGTGGATACCTATTCTTCACAGTCACCTAGTTCAGGTGCCGGATGTCCACACATAGCCTCAAGATCCCGTATGCCTTCTAGGAAAGCATAGTCGGGGCTGCTCATGGAGAAACACTGGGCCTTACAAACCCCTTCTTCTACAAGTCCTCCAATTGTACCCTCAAATCATGAAGATCCATGAGGGACATCCGATATGAAAGTGTAGATATCAGTGTTATCCCTAGGTATAATTCAATGCAAAATTATACCTCTCTGTGAGGAGGTAGTCCTAGATCATATTCTGGAAAGACATCCCCATACTCATCCACCACTATAGGAAAGCTAGGACTCCCCTAGTCCACTGTATCAAGGGTGAGGATATCCAACTGGTGAGTGATCGGTTACACCCTCCTCCGAGAATGTCTCTCATGTTCTATAAAGGTTCCCTTCACACTAGTGAAGAAAAACCTGGTCCGATCCTCATGGAAACACCACACATTGCACCAAAAATAGTCGATTTGAGCATGGAATGTGGATAACAAGTTCATACCCAAGATGACGTCGTAAGTCTTCAATGCTGCTACAAGGAGAACTCGGAAAAATCTCTCACCTCCTAGAGTAAGATCACACTATTGGAATCAGTGTGTAATCATCTAATACCCTCCTGTAGGAGTATCTAATTGTAAGGATCGAGCCAACGGCTCCACAGGAATCTCTGAGTCTGTAACAAGGTCCTTCGCAAGGAAATATTGACTGGAACCTGTGTCTATAAGAACTGTAGAAAAGGTGGAATAGAAATATATTGTACCTATAATCATATTTGGAGCATTGTAGTTGTAGACCTTCATAACCTGAAGCTAGCCTCGTCCTTGTCCACCTACTCCCGGAGCCCATGGTGGACCTCTTGGGGGTGGTGGTGGTAGTACCTTGAACCATCGTCCACCACCTGCCACTTGTCCAGCTCCCCTGTCACATCTGCCTCCCTATGGAACTCCTCACTTGAACCTCTTTTGTTGTCTCGGCAGTCCCTCAACCACCTTCTGTTCATCTATGTGGGTAGTCGAACATTCATGAGCCTTGTTTCCCTATCCACCAAAAGAGTAACAAACTTTATCCCTTAGATTCCCTCCTCTTCCTCGCGAGCTCCGCACCTCTGACCCTACATACTGGGGTCTTCCTTTAGAAGGTATGTCTCATTTGGTCTTCTATGTCCACTACCTACTGCCTACTACAGATGACTCAGCCACCCGTCATCTGGTGGTGGATCTTACCGTCGATGCTTGCTCGGTTAAGATGCACTCCACTATTAGGTATTATTCTAGAACTCTAGACTACGTCAAGATGCTAAGAAAAATCATTGACGCTCTAATATCTCATTGGATCCCCTGCTCAAAGGTCTAGGCCCTAAAGAAATGGTATCATACTATGTCAGTGGAGGAGTGGGATAGATCAGTAAACCTCACTAAGTACTTGTCCATAGACATGTTTCCCTACTGTAGGTGCAGTAATTCCTGAATATGCACTAAGCATAGTTTCCCTGGTACGAACTCCACCCTGAAGAGTCTCTCAAAGTATAACCATACAAGGGTCACCTCCTCATGTGTCTGTAGTGTAAAGCTCCACCATCTCCCTATCGTTCCCTAAAAAAGGCTAGTGGCTAGAATCACCATCTGGTCTGTATGTGTCTCTACCAGGAAAAAAAACCTAAGTAACTATCTCAAGCTAATCCTTAGCTACCTAAGGATATATCTCACCTTGAAACCACAAAAGTCTTTGTCTCTAGAACTCATGCAATTCTTTTAGTTAGTGTGCACTATCCGCTGGTGGGGCTGGTAGCAACTGCTGCTCTCCGGTTGGTAGTGTTGGTGCTGGTACACCACCTGAAGATTCTATAGTTGTAAGTGGTCCCTGCACCGATGCCTCATCGCTCATTGGACCATCCTCATGATATCTCACTATAATCCTAGATTGCAATCATCATGGAGGCATTCTGTAGAGAAACAGATGTGTAACGGTCAATAATTTATACCTGGTTAGCTGACTCAAAATAGATCAAGATAAAAACATATCCAAAACACTTGAAACTAGTGTTTTCATATACTGGGTTTTAATGTAGAATTTAGGGTCATGGTGTATGGATACATTGGCCACCTTACCAATACTGGACTCCCTAAACAGAAATCCGAAGTCAAGACACATAACACTATTGTCCCTATTGAAAATACAGATGCTTAGTTCTTCTAGTAGAACTGACCACCCTTTGATTCCACTTTGTCACAACCCATCCCCTAGGTCCCATGCCATGACTACCCCAAGGCCACCTTCCAAAGTCCAGGAGATGGTGACTAGCATTGGAAAGGAATATCCCAAAAATGGAACACATTGCCTTTAAACCAGTTCACACACAGATAGGGAACACTACACAAAGCTGACCATGAAGGAAATAAAAGTAATACAACCACTGAAAAGTACCATAATTGAGAGTAAAGTGTTTAAACTAAATTTAAAGGGTCCAGAATACAATCCCAGCTAAAATTAAAGTATATAAAAATAAGTACAATCACTAAAGGTTGTCTGTCAAGGATCCTACCTAAAGGGTAGGTACATCTCTCCATCGGAAGTCGTTGCAGCACACCACGTCTATCGATCTACATCCAAGAACCATCTAGTCTTGGCTCCCCAAAGTCCCAGTCAAATTCACCCATCATCTACAAAAGACACAACTGGTTTGGGTGAAGCCCATACAGGGGTGAGTATAATAGTAATCAGTAGGGACCCCGAGACCCCCAAAGGTCTCTCAGTAATCCACAAAGGAAAACACCGAAAAGGAAATACCACAGAGGTAATACCACCAAGAAAGATCTCAAACACAAATCACAAAGTAAAAGATGCATCTCACACTAGTTATAACAAAGTACAGAAGCTAAGATGATTAGTCATAAATCTAGATCATCTTATTCTGTCGAGAGGTTCTGTTGCTGATCTGCATGGGGTCCCTAGGTGCTGACCCAGAAAGGATCACTAAGTGTTGACCCACATAGGTTCGATAGGTGCTGATCCACATAGGATCTCTAGTTTTTGACCCATATAGGATCGCTAGGTGCTGACCCACATAGGATTGCTATTCATTTTTCACATCATAGCCAGCCCCTGGATTCATGTACTTAGCGCACTTGATTCCAGGAGGATCCACTCCTCAAGTCATTGGTAATACCTCAACCACCACAAAGTCCCACTTAGAAGTAACCCAAAGGACCATATTTTTGTAACAGTTCCAATGCAATATACAGTGCATCGATTGGTCGTCTGGTATTTAAATTATAGGCTTTTAGTAAAAAGGACGTAGTTGGATTTGAGTCTGATCTAACCCATACATTCTTCAAATTCTACCAAAACTTGAGTGGAGTATATTCAAAGAACCGCCTCCTTTCAAGGGTCAGTGTGCCATAGATGTAGTGTTAATCGGACACTCGGTCGGCAATTCATGATCATTTCAGTGAAATGGGGTCGGTCGGGTCTGGGTCCGGTCCGACCCGGTTCGAGGGTCCAGCATGGGTCTGGCCTGGTGGCGGGTCTGGCCTGGCAGCGCGGGTCCGACCCAGAGGCACAGGTCTAGCCTGGCAGTGTGGGTACAACCTATGGGTGTCCCAGCCTGTATGTTTGGGTGCGGCCCACAAGAAGAAGCCTGGTCAGCATGGTACTGGTCGGTTCTCCAGGTTGGACACGGGCACGTCTGATTTCCAACCAGGGGAGCCAGTTGGCACCACCCCTTTTCCCATCATGGTCAGCCATTACACATGCTTGCGGACCCTCGTCTGCATGCCTCTAGCTTATATGAGTAGCCTGGGTGGGCCACTCCTCCACAGGACGACGTGACATGTCGTCGAGCGCACCGCGGCATGCCCTCAAGCCCGCCGCGGCCTGGCCTCGAGCGCGTTGTGGCCTGCTGTAAAGTGCGCAGCCACCCACCACCCACAGCCAGCACCGTAGACCACCCCAGGCCGGCGTCAGTGTGTCGTTGGTCTGTTTCTCAAACCGCTAGTGTCTATGGTCTCCATAAGATTTCGTTTTCACTGTGAGGCCCTTGGAAACGTGTTGTCAACATGTTGATCATCCAACTTCAAAAATGCACAAAGAATAACCACAACGGAGGTACTGGGCCTTGTTCATGTCATCCCGCACCCTCTGCATTAGATTTTAACCATGAAAAAAACACAATAATCATCCCAAACCTTGAATAAAAACCCAATTTAAATCCCCGCATTAGAACCACCCACACGAATGAGCGAATCACGGATCAACTCATTAGTCGGTTGATCCGCATTCATTGTTAAACTTAAGAATGGGAAAGAAAACTCAAGCAATCAAAGACCCCTAACTAGAATTGTTGGATCTGCTGATGAAAAAGGATGTGATTCACGTCATTGTCGATCCGTGATCATTGTCGTTCGTCCTCATTTGTCAACCTCCAGATCTAATCCTCAAAATTCCATCGTTCTTTTCTTTGATAGAGAGGGAAACCACCGGCGGTTTGTTAGATATTTTCTGTATTTGTTAATACCCAAACTTCAACACATTTGAATAAAAAGGAAACATATGTAGCAACATTGCGCTCATTAATGATGCTCATTAATGACCCACATTTAATGATCCATTAATGAACCATTAAGATAATATCTTTTCAGTTACAAACACGCCATTAATGACCCTATGTTAATGATCCTCTTCATTTCACCGCTACGTCGTCATCCGCCACTCAACGGTGTGAAAAATAAAAAACATTGGAAAAGTAAGTTTATTATTTTATTTAAAAATTCTGAAAATTAACTTTTCCATGTGACCTTTTCTGGTTGAACTTATGCTTCACCTGAATGAATCATAGCGCTGTGAGTTCAACGATTCCTTTAGATTTCAAATCCGAGCACCGGTTCAAAAGATAAAAAATCTCAATTGCACGTTTACTGAACATACCTTAAAAAAATTTCAAAAATTATTTATGGGCTCATCGGGTCATGGAATCATGTTTCTTCGAAGTGTGAGGTCTCAAAATAATTCTATTTAATTTTTAAAAAAATTACACGGAAATTCTGAGACATTACAATATATTAATAAAATATTATTATTTAATATAATTTATAAACTAGACATTAAATTAAAATTTATGAATATTATTAACCAAATTTTGAATTTTATATATTTATATAATTTTAACATTCATATTATGTATTTTATATACATGGTTTGAGAAAAGATTCCATTTTTTGAATAAAAGGTGTATTTTTCAAAAAAAAAGTAGTTTTGTCACCTTTTTATGGCGCACCTATTTTAAATATATTTTTTGAATATTTTAAATATTATATTTAATAAAATAAACTTATTTTTTTGAATTGGGATATAAAATTTTACTTTGGATGATTTCTTTATATTTTTCTAATAGGTTTTATGTTTTGATGGATAGTAAAAATATACTAAATCATAATTGAAAACAACTTTTTTCATCGAAATAATTTATGTAGATAAATTATATTATTAAATGGTTTTAAACTAAAAATAGAATATATTTATATAATTTAATATAATATTGGTCATTGACATTAATTTTACCATGAATTTTGATGTAAAAGTCTTTCAATATTTTGCAATGTTTTAGCTTTTAAAAACCCATTTTTCATTCCGACAATGAGATTAATTTTTAATTAATTAATGCAACATATATGTGTTGAATTTTTAAAATAGGATTCCAAATTTTGAATCAGTGGTTCTGAATTATGTAAATAGCTTCCTTTTATTTTTTGGATATTATAAATAGTAACTTTAGTGATTTTTTTATTACTATGGTTAAGGGTAAATCGGGTAATTAAAGGTAAAAATAATATTATAAAATTACCCTAAAATGTATACTAATTTCATTGGATAAATTTCTTTCTACCAAAATTATCTTTAGGTTGAAAATGTGATCCTTTTTAAGCCACTTGTTAGATTAGGACATTTATTGTATTTTATTTAAATAAGAGTTAAAAATGTCATATTCAAAGTTTACTAACTATATAATTTTTAATATTAGGTTATATAAGTGTTATGGTTGACTATAAATATTAATTGGAAATATAAAATAATTATCTACATCATAGTAATTTATTTATAATTTTTAGAGATTAAATAATTACTATTAATGATGACATAATAGTGAAACATAAATTATTTTATTACTAGAAATACAAAAATAAATGATATTGAAAATATTAAAATAAATATAATTTAATTTAATTAATGGAATACAAGAATTTTATAGATAACATAGACATTTTAGTTTCATATTTTAAGTATTTTTGAGAAATTATCATTATGGTTTGATATTTTAAAAAAAAATTATTGAATAGTATAAAAATTAACATAAATGATACTTTAAAATAAATAATATTTTATTAAATGTTATAAAATTAATAAAAAAAATAATGTCAGGATAACTAAATAGTATAATGGTCCTATTTGGGTTTTTTTATCATTTTATAGTAACTATATTAACCCTTTAGTATAAAAATACAAGTAAACATGGTAATGGTTAAATTGTTTAACTAATGGTTAAATCCAAACGATAAGGTTAATTTTGTGATATAAATTTGTCTAAAAATAATTTTTTTAGAGTATTTCTAACCATACTCATATTAGACTCTAAATAACTCACTTTTGATATATTTGAAACCAAAAATTACTTTATAGTAATTTAATAGTTTTGAAGTTTCCAAAAGTGCCCCTCCCCTCTCCTATAAAAGAGAACCTCTCCTTATATTTTATTAACACAAATAAATACCTTTTCTCAGCCAAAACATGCCCAATTATCCTCTTATATTCCCTCACTTTATCCTAGAGTCCATAATTTGGGCATAAATCCATCCTATAGAGTTTTTTGTGCAAATCAAAAGGAGACGCTCAAATAAGAGGTAATTGTTTTACCAAATCCATTCAATTTATTTTCTTCTTCTATATCCTCTTCTTATGTTGTTTTCATATCAAATTAATAACTCTAGTATCATCTATTTTCTTATATATTATTATAATTATGTAACAACCATATTCCCCCATTTATCCAACCTAAAAATAACAATATCACCAAGTGTGTGTGCGTACGGCTTTCCATTTCCACGCTGTGGTGTAATTTTTTATTCAATGCTAATTTATTTATATGGGTATAATGATGAGTATAATTGATATAAATGATTAATATAACATGATAATGATTATGTATAATTAATATACCATCCAATTATATACCTTTTAACCATTAAGGGAATGATATCATCGCTCGTACGTACGTACGTACGACCTACCGTCTCCACGATGCTGTGAGATTCATTCTTCACGTTAACCATTAATGAATGATTATAAAATTTATATAATGAGTAAAAAATAATTATTATTTACTTAATATAATTCTGGATATTAATATTATACATTCTATTCATAAATAATATGACTTACATAACAAAACATGCAAATGGAAACAGAGCAATTAACACCCGAAACAATGGTAATGTTGAAATATTATTTACAAAATGATATAAGAGGATAATATATGATATCATAAATATTGATATGTTTCTAATGTAATTTAATAACATGTTTTAACCATTATACTAGAGTTTAATTCACCCTTGACTAAAGGAAAGTACATGGTGTGGGTTAATTTCATAGTCTCATTATTATCTGAGATTGTTTATAAGTAAGTATCTACTAGGACATATTTATCATCCATGTCCATGTTTCTTAAAAATATATTTTAAAATATTATTACTATTGTTTAGAGTAATTTTTACCCATGTTTTAATTTTTATAAAATGTTTTTAAGGGAATCTTTTCATCATTTTACAAATGATGTACTTTATGATCATTTTACAAAATTAAGGAAATAATTTTTTTTAACTTATACGGCGTAAGCATCTATTTTCCACCATTATGAAACCTTACCATTTTAAATATTCCATTAAAATATTACAAGGTTATTTTTTAAAATAAATGTTTTCTTTTATAATTCTGTAACTTTTTCAAAGTAAAAAAGGGATATTTCTCTCAAATAGTTATAATTATTTCATTATTTTATTTTCATCTACTTCAATATTTATTGTTGGATTTTAGGATTAATTGAGGTTGATTTATTATGATACAATATTCCATATTATATTTAAGGGTTTATGATATGTTTGACTATGGATGTGATATTTTGATACAATTCTTGGTTTATGGTTAAAGTCTTAACATTTTGTATGTTAGTTTTAATACGAATGTTTATGTTATGTTTTACCCATTACAGAAGAGGAATGCATTGGACTTAGTAAGTGACGGGTGGGGCCTACTACAGCCCCTCCATGATTTGGTGGGTCTCATGATACAAAATAGTGTCTTGGCACAAGTCCTTGATGGTATAGTTATGTATGGTCTTGGTACAGGGCATTGACAGTGTGGTTATGATGTCCAGAATTATGCATTCCCTCCTTATGAGATTAGTTACTGATATTACATGTGATTATTTGACTAGTAGAATATCCATGAGAATGTTTAAATGGAATTATTTTATTTATTATTTCCATATTATGTTTCAGTTTATGTTTTTAAGGAATGTGTTTCAATTTTATAATTTCCTTAAAAGTTTATGATTATTTATGAAATATTTTATCTTATTTTTTAACCTTATTGAGCATCTGAGCTCATCTCTTTCTTATGTTTTATTTTCCTAGGATTCCAAGAAGTGTTTTATGATTGATATTTAGGGTTAATCTATAAGAATAATGGAATTCTCAAAGGATTATATTTGTTATACTTCAAGTTAGAAATTTTAATGTAAAGTTCATGTATATATCTAGTTTTTTCAAGGCTAATAAAATGATAGGTCCTTCGGTATTTGATTTCTTATGATCATTCAAATGTATTAAAATATTTCACTGGCTCCAAGATTCTGGGTTCGGGGAATTACAGTTGGTATCTGAATAATTTTAAGAATAATAATTGGATTTTAGATTAAAAAACATAACCCCATGAATGAATTTGAGGATAAGACTAAGTATTGGATATCATCCTTTGGATTTGGTAGTAGATAACCTAGGTTAATCCTATGAACAAATGGATTGAGATGAATATTCCACCATTTAGATATCTTATAAATGATTCTTCATGTCTACATCACTGTAATTAGTGTTTCTCTCATTATGCTTTGAGTTTTGGTCAATGGTTATAATTAGAAAGGTTATACATACAATGGTTATAGTGCTGATAATGAAGAGGCCAGAGAAGAAAAATGGGATGATGAAGGTATTCAGAAATAAGATGTTGAAGTATACAAAATGGATAAAGAGTAAAGTGGAATGATTAAGGTTATTTTTTATTTGGATTAAAGAATTATTACGTCAATGGTTTTATGGTTATAAGATTAATGAGATATATTAGTATTTTACTATAGTACATCTTTATCAGTTATTTGAAATCATAAATTATTTCATTAAGGTTTTGAGGTTATAATGATACTTGTCAATAAGAGCTACATTATATTATTTGGGGTATCTGATGTTATGATTGATTTGGAAAATTTAGAGACCTTTTTAGATTGTTAATTTGGACAAAATTATTTTGAAAAAATATTAATGTTGGAATGGAGTAAGTTGAAAATTGGAAATTATTTTTTGAGGTTAACGTGTGATTTATTTGATACATTGGGCTAATTAGAGGTTTACAGAAATATTTTTGGGCCTTAGGATTTATCAAAAGTGCTTCAGGTGTGAAAAAAACATTTTTTGATTTCATTTCCAAGTGTAAGGGATGAATTGAAAGTAGATTTAATCACAACCAAAGGATAACATTGATGGAATCAAGTATGTTTTCTTGAGTTCTTATCCGGATAGTAAAATAATCCCTCGACTCTTGGAAAAAGTATCTAAAAAATGTGTTATCCAAATACCTTAGGATTTGTTGAACCAATGATATTTTAAATCATTATAGATTTATGGCTTTGAGGCCCTCAAATTTCAATTTACTTTTCAGTTTTTTGTGATTGATGACCTCAATCACTCTATATAAATATTTACATTTTTCCTCCAAGTATGTATCTTTACTTGCTACTGATGTTCTCCTTTTTGAAATCCTAATTTGGTGGTGACCATAATATTTCTCTTTACCTATTACTAAGAGTATATTTTATTAACCCTATTTTTGATATGGGTTTTCCACAAAGGTATTTTCTAGTATCAACCATTAATTATCAAAGTATAAATTGAAATTGTGAGGATGAGACTTATTGTCAGAAGGGAGAATGTAACACCCCGAGACTTTATAATTTTTTCATTTTTGAATAAATTTAATTTTTTTGTCTTTCTTATTACGCAACACCATGTCAATATTGTGTTATTCACAACAATGAGTTGTCTTGCATTACATGCAAGGCCCAATTTTATCGACCAATAATATATTAATAAAATATTATTATTTAATATAATATATAACCTAGCCGTTAAATTATCAGTTATGAATAGTATTAACCAAATTTTAAATATTATATATTCCATATAATTTTAACATTCATATTATTTATTTTCTAGACATGATATAAGAAAATATTACATTTTTTGGATAAAAAACATATTTTTCAAAAAATATAGTTTTACCGCTTTTTGATGGCACACCCATTTTAAATATATTTTTTGAAAGTTTTATATATTATATTTAACAAAATAAACTTCTTATTTAGAAGTGAAATATATAATTTTACTTTGGATGAATTTTTTATAGTTTTCTGATAAGATTTAAATTTTGATGAATAGTACAAATATAAAATATTTTAATCGAAAACAACTTTTTCATTGAAAACATTTATGTGGATAAATTATTTTATTGAATGGGTTTAAAGTTAAAATAGAATATTTTTTTACCATTTAATATAATTTTGGTCATTGGCATTAATTTTACCATGAATTTTTATGTAAAAACATTTCAATATTTTAAAATGTTTTAACTTTTCAAAACCCGTTTTTCATTTCGACAACAGGATTAATTTTAAATTAATTACTACAACTAATGTGTTTTAAATTTTGAAAAATGGATTTCATATTTTGAATCAGTGGGTCCAAATTATTTCAATATCTTTTTTTTATTTTTTGGATATTATAAATAGTAACTTTAGTAATTTTTTTATTACCGCAGTAAAGGATAAATCAGGTAATTAAAGGTTAAAATAATATTATGCAATTACCCTAAAATCTGTCCTAATTTTATTTGATTAGTTTTTTTCTACTAAAATAAAATTTAGGCCAAAAATAAGATCCTTCTTAAGAAACTTGCGTTATATTAGGACATTTATTATATTTTATTTAAAGAAGAGTTAAAATTATCGTATTCAAGATTTAATAACTATATCATTTTCAATATTAAGTTATATAAGTGATATGGAAAAATATAAATATTCTTTTGAAATATAAAATAATTATATACATCATTTTAATTTATTTATAATTTTTAGAGATTAAATAATTACCATTAATGATGACACAATAGTGAAACATAAATTATTTTATTAATAGAAATACCAAATAAGGATATTAAAATTATTAAAATAAAAATAATTTGACATAATTAATGATGTACATTAATTTTATAGATAAATAATATATGTTAGTGACATATTGAAAGTATTTTTTCTAAGTTATAATGATATTTTTATATTTTAAAAAATAAAAAAATTGAATAGTATCAAAATTAACATAAATGATACTTTAAAATAAATAAGATTTTATTAAATGTTATAAAATTTATAAAAATATAAGGTTTGTAAAAATTACTATTATAATGTTATATATTTCAAAAATTATCCAATTAGGATTCCTTTGTCATTTTATAGTAACTTTATTAACCCTATAGTATCAAAATACGAGTAAACATGGTAAGAGTTTAACTGTTTAACTACATGTTAAATCCTAAATATAAGTTTAATTTTCTAACCTAAACCTGTATAGAAATCATTGGTTGAGATTATTTATACCCATATTAATCTTATACTCTAAATAACACACTTTGGAGCTATTTGAAACTAAAAAATTAATTTATAATAATTTAATATTTTTGGAGTTTCCAAAAGTTTTCCACCCCTTTCTATAAAAGAGCACCTCTCATTCTCTTTTATTCACACCTATAAATCCATTTGGATTAGAAAAAACCTACCCAATTATCCTCAAAAGTTCCATAATATCATACTATAGGCTATACTTTTGTCATAAATCCATCCTAATGATTCCTTTTGTGCAAATCAAAAGGAGACGCTCAAAGAAGAGGCAATTGTTTTACCAAATCTATTCAATTTATTTTCTTATTCTACTTCCTATTCATATATTTTTTCCTTACCAAAGTAATAAATAATGTATCATATACATGCCGATATGTTATTATAATTATGGAACAACCATATTCATCCATTTATCCATCATACGAATAACTATATCACCATGCGTGCATGCTAACAGCTTACCGTCTCTAAGCCATGGTATAATTTCTTATTCAACACTACTTTATTTGGATGGGTATAATGATCAGTATAGTGGATATAAATAATTATTATAACATGATAATGGTTCTGTATAATTAATATACCATCCAATTCTATACCATTTAACCATTAAGGGAATGATATTGTCGCTCGTGCGTACATACGGCGTACCGTCTCCACGACACTATTATATTTATTCTTCACATTAACAATTAAAGAATTATTATAAAATTTATATGATGAGTAAAAATAATAATAATTAACTTAATATCATTATTTATATGAATAAAATACATCCTATTCATAATAAATATGACTTACACAACAAAACATGCATAGGAAAATGAATAAGTCACTACTAGAATTTTTAGCTTTCGAGGCGGGAGACTTATAGCAGCCACCATTTGGCGGCCGCTAATACTATCAACAGTAGCTGCCAAATGGCGGCCGCTGCATTTTAATACACCAAAAACCCTAATTTTCCCCTCCCTGACCCCGCGACCCTGACCCCCGGTGACCCCGACCCCCGGCGACCCTGACCCCCAGCGACCCCGACCCCCGGTAACCCTGACCCCTGACGACCCCTCCCCGACCCCCAGCGAACCCGACCCCCAGCTACCTTGACCCCCAGTGACCCCGACCCTCAGTGAACCCCGACCCTAGGAGATTCCCGGCGACCCCCGGTGACCCCCACCCCCCTTGCCTCTGCACTACGCCACCCGCAACCCTAGCGACCCCCACCGCCTTGCCTCTACGCTGCGCCCCCGTGACCCAGCAACCCCCACCCCCTGCCTCCGCGCTGCACCTTCGGGCAGTCTCACCGCCGTCGTCCCCTCCCAGCCCTGCTGCATCCCTCTGGCAAGCCCTCACATCCTGCCTCCGTTGGACCCTCCCGGTCCATCATGCCTCGCCGTGTAGAACCCTCCCACGCTTCATCCAATGGTTCTACCCTTTTCAAGTCTGGTCATCGAACCCCTGTCCTCAAGTCAATGCGCTATCATGGATCCAAAATCTAGTCACACCCCGTTACCCGTGGTCGATTCCTCTATAGGTAATGTTTTTTATCCTTAAAATTTGGTTTTAAAATTTTAATGATATGTGTTTTTCTAGAATTTAAATAAGATATTTCACTTTGGAATTCTATTAAATACAGATATGAATAGGATCTTGATTGATATGCAAGATAGGTTTTCAGATGAATATTATGAGGGGATTAAGCGATTTATGGATTTCACCAACAGATTTCCAAGAGATATGATTACTTTCCCATGCAGAAAATGTGAAAATAGATATCTCTTCAAACGAGATAGTGTTGGAGAACATTTTTTTTTTTGAATGGGTTTTTGAAAAACTATAAGACATGGACATGTCATGGAGAAGATTCTATTTCATGTCATCACTCAGAAAGTATTCATATGAATGTCGATTCAAGAATAGTTGATCTGATGAACATAATGCTCAATGATAAGATGTGTCAGTTCCACCTGAATATAGTAATGTCGTAAATGATGATGTTGGATCGAGTAATCCCCGTTCTTCTGCAGATGGAGAAGAATTGAAATTATTTTAAATTCTTGATGATGCACATACTGAATTATATCATGGATGCACTAAATTTAGTAAACTATCATTCATCATTTTATTGTAACACTTGAAGGCCTTGAACCAGTGGTTAGACACCTCATTCGACAAGTTGTTGGTATTGTTGAATAAGGTACTCCCTGCTGAAGCGAAGGTTATGGAGTTATTCTATCAAGCTTGCAAGTTGACTGATGATCTTGGTTTTACATATGATACAATTTATGTGTGTCACAATAATTGTATATTGTTCAGAAAAGAGAATGTACAATTAAATATTTGTACGGTTTGCTATACATCCAGGTGGAAGACCAATGAGATTAATCAAGGTAATCATATTCTTCCTGGGAGAGTCTTGAATCAAGGGAAATAAGTTACCGCTAAACATATGCATTATTTCCCATTGAAATCGAGACTGAAGAGATTCTTCTTGTCCACTAAAATTTCTAAATTGATGACTTAGAATTTATAGAGAAAAAAGATGTTGATAAATTAACTCACCTGGTAGATTCATTGGCATGGAAAGAGTTTGATCAAAGACAGCGAGACTTTTCCCAAGATGATTGTAATATTCGATTGGGTTTGGCAGTAGATGGTTTTAACCCATTTAGGTCCATGGTTGGTGCGACACATAGTATGTGGCCAGTGGTGTTGGTTCCATACAACATTTCCCCATGGGTATGTATAAATCAACCTTTTTTGTTACTGTCAATTCTAATTGATGAACCTGGCGATAAAATCAATGTTTATATGCAACCTTTGATTGATGAGTTGCAAGAATTTTGGGCCAATGGTGTAATGACTTCTGATTCGGTAGCTAATGAAATGTTTAGACATCGGGCTGTTTTGTTATGGGAAATTAATGATTTACCAGCGTATGCTAACTTATCAAGTTGGAGTACAAAAGAAGAATTTTCTTTCCCTTGTTTTAATAAGAGTAAGAAATCTATATGGATTAAGAACTGTAGAAATTGGGCATACCATGTTCGTAGATTCTTTCTTCCTCCATTGCACAGGTTCAGAAAAGACCATGTATCATTTGATGGGAATAGAGAGTATGACCCATCACCACAAATATTGTATGGGGTTGAAATTTGTGCACAACTTGATCAAGAAAACATCCATACAATGTATAATTTTCAAGATTTATTAGTTCATGCATTGCCTTCTATTCTTGCTGCAAATAGACAGCGAAGCCATAATTGGAAGAAACGGATTATTTTTTTGAATTAACTTATTGGAAATATAATATTTTAAGACATAATTTGTATGTGATGCACATTGAAAAAAATGTATGTGATAATATATTGTGCACCATTTTAGGCGTCAAGGGGAAATCAAAGGACAGCGCAATGCTGGACATGATTTTCAAGAAATGGGATTGATAAAACCTTTACATTTAAAGTTGGGTGAAGGTAATCGGGCATACATGCCTGTTGCACAGTACTCAATGAGTAAAAAAGAGAAACAAACATTTTTGTCAATTTTGAAGACCGGTAAGGTGCCAGATGGTTATTGCTCTAATATTTTAAAGCGTGTGAATATGACAAGAATGACATTACAGGGGATGAAAATTCACGATAATCATATTCTTCTTCAAATGTTAATTCCTATAGCAATTCGTGATTTCTTACCTGCCTAGGTTGTTGAGCCGTTGATTGGAGTTTCTAATTTTTTTAGATAGCTCTATTCTAGGAATCATTGCATGAGTGATTTTAAAAAGCTACAGGATAAGATTTTACTTGCACTATGTCACCTAGAAAAACTATTTCCGCCATCTTTTTTTGATTTCACGGTTCACTTGACCGTGCATTTAACTGGTGAAGTCATTTTGGGTGGTCCAGTGAAATTCAGGTAGATATATCCAATAGAGTGATGCTTAAATAGATTGAAACGGTATGTGTGCAACAAAGCTCATCCGGAAGCCTCAATTTCCAAGGGATATTTAATGGATGAGTGTACTAATTTTTGTGCTTCATACATTGATGAGTTTGAAACAAAGATAGATAAACCCTCCCAGAATGAAGAGGGTCCAATTGGAGAAGGAATAACGTTTGATATGCGGAATGATGATTGGGTTCAAGCTCATCGATATGTTTTGTTCAACACTCCATCAGTTATTCCATTGATATAGTAAGTTTCATAGTTGATGTGTATTTTGTTTCTATATTTATTTTATTACTTACCTTATATTGTGTTGTGATTTAGGGTGCATATCACTGAGTTGAAATGTGAAAGGCCCCGTGCAACTGACTATCAAATCCAAAAACATCATTTCAACACATTTCAAGAGTGGTTCAAGACTCATGTACGTATAATTGATTTAATATATTTATATTTCAACTTAGTTGTATTTTCACAATCCTTTATCCATTAAACTGTATATGTGAAATTTTTAGATTCAAAAGTTACACGATTTAACCCATCATGTGAGCGAAGAACTCAACCAACTAGCTGATGGTCTATTTATTACAGCTTGTCGCTACAAGTCTTTCGATGCTAACGGATTCTGGTTTGTATTAGCAATGTTGACATGAACCGAGCCACGCAAACTAGTGGTGTTGGTTGTTCTATTGTTGGTACGGGTTATTATTATGGATTTCTAAGAGATGTTGTTGAGGTTATTTATGGTCGTGGTATAAAACACATATTGTTAAGGTGTGATTGGGTTGATCCGGTTCGTGGAAAGAAAGTTGATAACTTCCAATTTATATTATTAAACTTTAACAATACGCTATATAAAGACTTGACCAAACAACACTATTGACCAAGAGGAACCTAAAGAAGTTTACTAGTAAGAAATGATCCCTTCATACTGACATCGCTGGCAGAAGAAGTTTACTTTGTCGGCATTGATCCTGATTGGAAAGTTGTGGTGAAAATGTCTAGAAGATGGGTTTTTCTGATTGACCAAGAGGAACCTGAAGTTGTCGCATTTCCTGATCAAACACTTGACCAAACAACACTATTTATATGAGATGAAGATATACAATGGGCCAGAGAGACAGTTGAAGGAGATACGATAGACTTGCATGATTAGTGAAAATTGTAATTATATCCCCAGTTATTGTTTGTAAAAATATTTATGAGTTATATATCTATAAAAATTTCTTGATTTAACTATAATTTCTTTTAATGTAGGTATGTCATAGGGTGGTCACAGTGGTTCACCTGATGTTGTCGGTATGTATGTTTTCATTTTTCTAAATTAATTGATTGTAATTTTCTATGTATATTTCCCTAACTATTTCTAATCATTAATTTATATTGTAATTGAATTATGAATTTATGTTTATCAAGATCTAGTGCATCTTCCAGTAGATGCAGGGGTCCTGGTAGAGGGGTTCGATCCTGGAACTCTAGAGCCTCATTGGATGTGTTATTTGATGACACATTTCATCCAGTCGGAGAAGGTACTACTGTATTGAGTCGTCAGTTTGGGAATATGATATGAGAATCACATAGATTCCCTCTAAGGACTCGTGAATGGAGTTCTTTCCCCTAGGATATTATGGACAAATTATGGATGGAGCTTCGGGTAAATTCAATGTTTAATTTTTCATGATATTGTTATTATTATTGTCCCATCTGCTGACAAGTTTTTTTAACAGGATAAATTGACATCCTATCCAGATGAGTTTCAGGTTGTATGTATGTCCAAATGCAGAAAATTATGGAAGGATTACAAGTCAAGGGTGAAGAGAGACCACTGGAAACCATTTACGGGTGTGCCAAACATTCTACAGCGAGTCCCTTTGGGAATTCTTCCTGCTCAGTGGCAGGATTTGGTTTCATTTTGGTCGAGTGAGGCGGTGATGGTAAGATTTATTACATTTAATCTATAAATGACTAATTTTTCAAATGTCTATCAAGTAAATACGTAGAATGTAGATTGAGTCTACTCGTTATTCAAATAATTGGGCGATGCAGGGCACGCCTTCTAGACTTGGCAATCGACATGTGTCACAGCTCAGACATGATGTAAGTTTAGAATTCACTATTCATTCGTATTTTAAAAATATTGTAGTATAACATGGTGAAACCCTTTATTATAGTTACACCAACGCGGCGAGCGAATCGATTGGATGTCCATATGGGTGAGGACTCATAGGGCGGGTGATCCCGATGTTGTCGGTGTTATAGTAAGAAAATTATTTACTAATAAATGTATTTTTATTTTATATAAATTATTCATATTTTTTCATTGATTCATTATATGCTAAAGGCTCAGTTTGACGCTCAGTCAACAGAGTTTCTAGAGGAGAAACTTCATAGTACTATGCGTAGAGATGAAATATTTCACCGTGTCGTGGGGCTTGACGGTCATGGTTATTCTTTGACTTATGGCGGTGGTGTTCCACGGCGTGTAGTTGTTAGAGAAGATGTGATGGGTACATGCAGAGATTTAGGGATGGGCACACAAACTGAGATAGATACTTCCATGCAGGATATGCAGTGCAATTTTGATGCACAGTTTCATCAGTTACGTGCAGAGTATGAGGAGAGGTTGTCACAGATGTCATCACGTATCGATGAAATGATGACGCAACAAGTGGCGCCACAGGTAAACAATAAAACAAACCATACTCAGATTGACTTTTATTGATATGTTTAAGATACAGAATATTGAAATATATTGTAGGCTTCGAATACAGCTAGTGTACATCATAGTGATATTGGTAATCTAGATGAGGATGAACCCCATGCATGAGATAATTTCTTTTCTGTTGATTAATTCTTTAGAATTTTTTATATCCTTGATGAATATAATCTTCTATTTTTACCTAGATTAGTTTTTTTTAGTATTTGTGGATGACATCTTCGTGCACTCCAAGACTGATGATGATCATACCCAATATCTTGACATCATCCAGATTACACTTATAGAGCATCGAATATATGACAATCTATATATATGTCACTTTTGTAATGACTAGGAATAGTTATTGGGTCAAATAATCTCAGACGAAGGTGTGTCAATGGATGGAGAGAAACTTTAGGTAGTTGTTTCTTGGGAGAATCCCAAGAAATCTTTAGATATTTGTATCTTTATAAGGTCATAAAATTGTGAATTGGTCGAATAGATGGCACGTCAATCAGAGGTGTCGTGTGCCTGCGGTGACCGAGAACGTAGTTCTGGTGTCAAAAATTGCCGAAACGGCCATTTAATGGTCAAATTCATAGCGGAAGAAATCGGATTGACCTAAAATCACGGGTCAACAATCTAATTATTATTCGTGACACGTACGAGAAGACGGCACATCAATCGGACATGCGGTTTGTGTGGTACGGCTCAATATGCATTTTTTAAGTGTTGGGCGCGCTTCATAAGCACGCGTGGGGGGGTCCAAACCAGCCAAATGAAGTCGGAATGGCCTGAAATCAGACGAAAACAACGAATAAGTGAATTGTGAAGTGTTCAGGTAGACAGCAAGTCAATTGGAGGTGTTGTGTGCTCGTGGTGACCGAGAACGCAGTTATGGGTTCGTAAACGGCCAAAACGGGCGTTTAACGGTCAAATTCATAGTGAACAAAATCGGATTGACCTGAAATAATAGGGAAACGATCTAATTATTATTATTGACATCTACGAGGATACAGCTCGTCAATCGGACGTGTGGTTTGCGCGGTGTGGCTTAATATGCGTTTTAAGTGTGTTGGGTGCACTTCATAAATGTGCGTGGGGGGTCCAAACTGGCCGAAGGAAGTCAAAATGGCCTAAAATCAGACGAAAACAACTTTTGAGTGAATTGTGAAGTGGTCGGGTAGACAGAACATCAATTGGAGGTGTCGGGTGCCCGCGGTGACCGAGAACGTACTTTTGGTGTCATAAACGGCCAAAACGGGCGTTTAATGGTCAAATTCATAGCGGACGACATCGGATTGACCTGAAATCACAAGGCAAAAATCTAACTATTATTCGTGACATGTACGAGGAGACGGCATGCTAATCGGATGTGCAGTTTGTGTGGTACGGCTCAATATGTGTTTTTTAAATGTTGGGCGCGCTTCATAAACATGTGTGTGGGGTCCAAACCAGCCAAACAAAGTCGGAATGGCCAGAAATTATATGAAAACAATGGTTTAGTGAATTTTGAAGTGGTTGGGAAGATGAAACATCAATCGGAAGGGTAGTGTGCCCGCAGTAACTGAGAACGCGGTTCTGGTGTCATAAACGACCAAAACGGACGTTTAATGGTCAAATTCAAAGAAGACAACATCGGATTGACCTGAAATCATAGGAAAACAATCTAATTATTATTTGTGATGTGTACGAGGAGACGGCATTCCAATCGGACATGCGGTTTAAGTGGTACGGCTCAATATGCGTTTTTTAAGTATTGGGTGTGTTTCATAAACCCGCATGAGGGGGTCCAAACTAGATGAACGAATTCAGAATGGCCTGAAATTAGACGAAAACAATGGTTGAGTGAATTTTTTAAGTGGTTGGGCAGACAGAACATCAATCGGAGGTGTTGTGTTCCTACGGTGACTGAGAACGCACTTCTGGTGTCATAAACGGCCAAAACGGGTGTTTAACGATCAAATTCATAGTGAAAGACATATGATTTACCTGAAATCACATGGAAACAATCCAATTTTTATTTTAGATGTGTACAAGGAGACGACACATCAATCGGAGGTGCATTTTGCGCGGTACAGATCAATATGCATTTTTTAAGTGTTAGGCGCGCTTCATAAACACGCGTGGGGGTCCAAACCAGCTGAACGATGTCAAAATGGCCTGAAATTAGACGAAAACAATGGGTGAGTGAATTTTGAAGTGTTTGGGCAGACGACACGTCAATCGGTGGTGTCGTGTGCCGGCGGTGACCGAGAACGCAGTTCTGGTGTCGTAAACGGCCAAACGGGCATTTAACGATCAAATTCATAGCAGACAAAATCAGATTGACCTGAAATCATTGGAAAATAATCTAATTATTATTCATGATGTGTACAAGGAGACGAAAAGTCAATCAGATGTGCGGTTTGCGCGGTATGGCTCAATATGTGTTTTTTAAGCATTGGGTGCACTTCATAAACGCGCGTGGGGGGGTCCAAACCGGCCGAAAAAAATCAGAATTGCCTAAAATCATAAGAAAACAACTGGTGAGTGAATTTTGAAGTGGTTGGGAAGATGGCACGTCAATCGTAGGTGTTGTGTGCCCACGGTGACCGAGAACACAGTTCAGGTGTAAAAAATGGCCAAAACGGGCATTTAACAGTCAAATTCATAGCAGATGAAATCAAATTGATCTGAAATCATAGGGAAACAATATAATTATTATTCATGAAGTTTACAAGGAGATGGCATGGCAATCTGATGTGTGTTTTGCGTGGTACGGCTCAATATACATTTTTTAAGTGTTGGGCGTGCTTCATAAACGTGTGTGGGGGATCTAAACCGGCCAAACAAAGTCAGAATGGCCTGAAATCAGACAAAAATAATGGGTGAGTGCATTTTGAAGTGTTCGGGTAGATGGCACGTCAATCAGAGGTTTTGTATGCCCGCGGTGACTGAGAACGTAGTTCTGGTGTCATAAACGGCCAAAACGGGCATTTAACGGTCAAATTCATAGAGGACGACTTCATATTGACCTGAAATCACAGGGCAACAATCTAATAATTATTCGTGATGTGTAGGAGGAGACGACATGCCAATCGGACATGCAGTTTGTGCAGTACGGCTCAATATGCATTTTTTAAGTGTTGGGAGCGCTTCATAAACGCGTGTGAGGGTGTCCAAACCGACTGAATGACATCAGAATGGCCTGAAATCAGACGAAAACAACGGGTGAGCGAATTTTGAAGTTTTCGAGCATACGACACGTCAATCGGAGGTGTCATGTACCTGCGGTGACCGAGAACGCAGTTCTAGTTACATAAATGGCCAAAACGGGAGTTTAATAGTCAAATTCATAGCAGATGACATCAGATTGACCTGAAATCATAGTTCAATGATCTAATTATTATTTGTGATGTGTATGATGAGACGGAATGTCAATCGGACGTGTGTTTTGCATGGTACGTCTCAATATGTGTTTTTTAAGTGTTGAGCGCGCTTCATAAACGCGCGTGGGGGCTCCAAAATGGTCGAACGAAGTCGGAATGGCCTGAAATCAGACAACAACAATGGGTGAGTGCATTGTAAAGTGTTTAGGTAGACAGTACGTCAATCAGAGGTTTCATGTGCCCGCGGTGACCGAGAACGCAATTCTAGTGTTATAAACGGCCAAAATAGGCATTTAACGGTCAAATTCATAGAGGACGACATTGGATTGACCTGAAATCACAGGGAAAAATTATAATTATTATTCATGAAGTGTATTAGGAGACAGCACGTCAATCAGATGTGCGGTTTGCATGGTACGGCTCAATATGTGTTTCTTAAGTGTTAGGCGCGCTTCATAAATGTGCGTGGGGGGGTCCAAACCGGCCAAACGAAGTTAGAATGTCCTGAAATAAGACTAGAACAACGGGTGAGTGAATTGTAAAGTGTTCAGGTAGACGGAACGTCAATCGGAGGTGTCTTGTGCCCACAGTGACCGAGAACGTAGTTCTGGTGTCATAAACGGCCAAAACGAGTGTTTAACGGTCAAATTCATAGCGGACGACATCATATTGACCTGAAATCACAGGGAAACAATCTAATTATTATTCTTGATATGTACGAGCATACGGAACGTCAATTGGACATGTGGTTTGCACGGTACGGCTCAATATGCGTTTTTTATGTGTTGGGTGCGCTTCATAAATGCACGTGGGGGGTTCCAAACCAGACAAACGAAGTCATAATGGCCTGAAATCAGACGAAAAAAACATGTGAGTGAATTGTGAAGTGTTCGGGCAGACGGCATGTCAATCGGAGGTGTTGTGTGCCCGCGGTGACTGAGAACGCACTTCTGGTGTCATAAACGGCCAAAACGGGCGTTTAACAGTCAAATTCATAGTGGACGACATCGGATTGACCTGAAATCATAGGGAAATAATTTAATTATTATTCAAGACATGTACGAGGAGACGTCACGACAATCGGACATGCGGTTTGCGTGGTACAACTCAATATGCGTTTTTTAACTGTTGGGTGAGCTTCATAAACGCACGTGGGGGGGTCCAAACCGGCCGAACGATGTCGGAATGGCCTGAAATATGAAGAAAAAAATTGGTGAGTGAATAGTGAAGTGTTCATGTAGATGGCACGTCAATCAGAGGTGTTGTGTGCCCACGGTGACCGAGAACACAGTTCTGGTGTCATAAACGGCCATAACGGGCATTTAATGGTCAAATTCATAGAGGATGACATTGAATTGACCTTAAATCACAGGGAAACAATCTAATTATTATTCTTGATGTGTAAGAGGAGATAGCATGTCAATCGGACTTTGCGCGGTACAGCTCAATATGTGTTTTTTAAGTGTTGGGCGTGCTTCATAAACGAACATGGGGGGGTCCAAACTGGCCAAACAAAGTTGTAATGGCTTGAAATCAGACTAAAATAGTGGGTGAGTAAATTTTGAAGTGGTCGGGCAGACGGAACATCAATCGGAGGTGTTGTGTGCCCGCGGTGACCCAGAACGTAGTTCGGGTGTCATATATGGACAAAACGGGCGTTTAATGGTCAAATTCATAGAGGACGACATCGGATTGACCTGAAATAAAAGGGAAACAATATAATTATTATTCATGATGTGTACGAGGAGAAGGCACATCAATTAGATGTGCGGTTTGCGTGGTACGGCTCAATATGCGTTCTTTAAGTGTTGGGTGTGCTTCATAAACAGGCGTGGGGGGTCCAAACTGACCGAACGAAGTCAGAATGGCCTGAAATTAGATGAAAACAATGGGTGAGTTAATTTTAAAGTGGTCGGGTAGACATAACATCAATCGGAGGTGTTGTGTGCCCGCAGTGACCAAGAACACATTTCGGGTGTCATAAACGGCCAAAACGGTCATTTAACGGTCAAATTCATAGAGAATGACATCGGATTGACATAAAATCAAAGGGAAATGATCTAATTATTATTCGTGACATGTAAGAGGAGACAAAATGTCAATAGGATATACGTTTTGCATGGTACGTCTCAATATGCGTTTTTTAAGTGTTGGGCGTGCTTCATAAACGCGCGTGGGGGGGTCCAAACCGGCTGAATGAAGTCGGAATGGCCTGATATCAGACGACAAAAATGGGAGAGTGAATTGTGAATTGGTCAAGAAGATGGAATGTTAATCGGAGGTTCTATGTGCTCGTGGTGACTGAGAAATCACTTCTGGTGTCATAAACGGCCAAAACAGGCGTTTAACGGTCAAATTCATAGCGGACGACGTCGGATTGACCTAGAATCATAGGGAAATAATATAATTAGAACCATAGAATTAATTATTTTAAATTTTTAAAATGGTAATCAAAATTATGAATATATTTTGAAAATCAAATACTTTCGATCTGTTAGAGTAAGTTTGAATTGAAATATGTTAATTTGTTTCAATTATTTGTTTATAGGTTTTATTCGGTACTAATTTTGTTATTAAATTTTGTTATGTTGTTATATTTGATGACGGATGTGGAGCTTAAAAGATGACTGATGAGATCTATGTGGGTATATTTTATTGTATTATTGATATTTTTTTTAAAAAAATTAAAACCCTATAGCGGCCGCCATTTGGCGGTCGCTAAAGTGATAGCCTACAGCGGCCGCCATTAGGCGGCCTCTGTTGGTGATTCCATCACCGCCTACATCAGCCGCCATTTGGCGGCTATTATAGCCCATTCCAGCTAGCCTTAAGCATCTTCCAAATGGTGGTCGACGATAGCAACAACGATAGGCCAAAAGCGGCCACCATTTGGCGGACGCTAGGCGGCCAGTATAGACCTTTAGCAATGGCTTTTGGCAGCCTCTAAAGGTCATGATTTTACTAGTGAGTTAATACCCGAAACAATGAAAATGCTGAAATATTATTTACAAAATTGTATAATAGGATCACATATGATATCATAAATATTTATATAGTCCTGGTATAATTTAATAACATGTTTTAACAATTATACTAGGGGGTAAAGCACCCTCGACTAAAAGAAAGTTCAATGTAAGGGTTAATTTCACAATCACATTATTATGTGAGATTGTTTATACGTAAGTATCTACTGGGAAATCTTTATCATCCATGTCCATGTTTATTAAAAATGTATTTTAAAATATTTTTAATATTTTTTAAGTAATTTTTACCCGTGTTTTAATTTTTATTAAACATTTTTGAAGGAATATTTCTATAGTTTTCCAAATGAAGTACTTTATGACCTTTTCGACAAATTAAGGAATGAATGTTTTTTAAATTATACGGCACAAGCAGTTATTTTCCACTATTATGACACCATACAATTTTTAATATTCCCTTACAAGCTTACAAGGTTGGTTTTTAAATGAAATGTTTTATTTTATAATTGTGTGAATTTTTCAAAGTAAAAAAGGGATATTTCTCTCAAAGAGTTTTAATGATTTCATTAGTTTATTTTCATCTACATCAACATCCTTTGTCAGATTTTATGCTTAATTGAGGTTGATTTATTATGATTTATTATTTAATATTTTATGGAAGGGTTTATGATATGTTTTACTATGGATGTGATATTTTTACACCATTCATGGTTTACGGTTAAAGTATTAACATTTTGTATGCTAGTTTTTATATGAATGTTTATGTTATGTTTTAACCCTTTCATAAGAGGAATGAATTAGACTTAGTAAGTGACAGGTGGGGCCCGCTATAGCCCCTCGATGCATCGGTTGGTCTCATGAGACAAACTACTGTCTTGGTACAAGGCCTTGATGGTATGGTTATGTATGGTCTTAATATGAGGTCTTGACAGTATGGTTATGATGTCCAGTATTATGCATTCCCTCAGTATGAGATTAGTTATTAATATTACATGTGATTATTAGACTATTTGAATATCCCTGAGAATGTTTAAATGGAATTATTTGATTTATTACTTTCATATTATGTTCAAGTTTATTTTTATAAGACTTTTTTTTCAGTTTTATACTTGACCTAAAAGTTTATGATTCTTTATAAAAGCTTCTGCTATATTGTTTAACCATACTGAGCATCTAAGCTCACCCATTTCCTATGTTTTATTTTCCTAGGATGCCAAAAAGTGTTTTATGATTGATATGTAGGATTAATATAGGATAATAATGGTGTTCCCAAATGATTATCTATGTTGTATTTTATGTTTGAAATGATAATGTAAAGTTCATTTATGTATCTAGTTTTTACAAGGCAACTAAATTGATTGGTCCTTAGGGATTTTATTTCTTGTGATCATGCCAATGTATTAAAATAATGTACCAGATCTTAGATTCCAGGGTAGTGGAATTAAACCCTCTCATGGAACAACCCTCCCCCTCCCTCTATAATCTCACTGCAAAACCCTTCCCCACCCCCCTCATGAGTCCACCTCTGAAAACCCTCCCTGTCGCAAACCAGCCCACCTAGTTGAAAACTATAGCCATAAATCCATCACTTCCACACATATATCCACCTACCATTGTGAACTAGATCCATCACCATGCCCATAGAGGCTGCTTCCCATCGTGAGCCAGATTTGATGCCCGTCGTGAACCGAATTTGATGCCATAACTGAAGTCTCCATTGTTGCAGCCTCCCATCCACCCACATCACCTCCCACTCCCCTAACCCTCACTACACCCCCGGTTGGGGATGTCACTACCCCCATTCCCCCCCATTACTCTCCAATAACCCTATCCTTACCCATGTCTCCTCCCCCACTCTATCACTACCAATGATATGGGTGTTTATACCCCCTCTACTCACTGCCCTCTCGGATTCATCATAGTATGTGAAGTACACCCTATGATTTTTGATTCATTTGAAATTCTATTAATTTTATTTTGATAATAAAACATTTTCCTGATGTATTTAATTGGTATAAAAAACTAATAAAAAGGGGGGAATTGAAGTTCCTTTGGTGTTTATGTAAAGATTATATTGTATTTTTTTCAGTGTTTTTTGAGGTATGGATTATCTTTCTTCAAAATTTGATACCTAATTTCAAAACCATTGTAAGGTATAGTACCTGAGATTTTAGTGAGCATCATATGTTTCACCAAAAATATTATCCGAACTATGGCCTTATAATCTCATCTTGTATCCATCTTATGCATAGCACTAAATATTATGGAACTATGTTTATCACAACTTCTGGTAATCCCAATGCTTCTGCTTCTAATACTCACTTTATTCTATAGTATATTAATTCCATCTTGCTTAAGTGTAAACTCCCACAACTCGGTACTCATACTACTCAAACTGATATGAAGTTCTGAAAGACTATAAATACACTCATACAGATAGAATCTTAATTTTTACTGTGTTTCATCCATTATTTTAAGAGTCATGATATCCTTTGATATCTGACTTCCATGCATCAAAACATAAATTTGTTCACTATGAAATATCTTTACAATCTTCATATATATAAAAACATTTACTAAAAATACCTTATTTTATCATTTAAACACTACGTATAGACTTTCCTCCATGTACATCTACTTAGTATCCCCTCGATTAGATTCTGGTAATCCTTAATATGGAATCATAGAAGAACTGTGATATTTGTTGCATTGAAAAAAAACAATGTTTGAATCTTCATTTTTACATATTTAGATGCTTCAAAATATAACTCAATGTCCACTACCTTATCCAACTCTGACTACTTCTAGTCACCTTTTACCATATCAAATAATATTATTAAATATTCACCACTCCTCAGAATAACATTATATATCTCTTAAAAATATTTTTTATACACACGGGTTTCATAGAAAAACATCAATTTACACTCCAAAGTAGAATAAAACTAATTTTAATAATTTATATGGTTTAGGAAAGGTGGAAATGCAATGAAAATACACACACATTCACCCATGTAAAGTTGAACCTATGACCTATTAGATGGCCAGTTAATGATACAACCTTCTAATAATGATGGAAATATTATTATTTATCAAAATTGATAATGGATATTTTCAAAACACATTTTGATAATTATGGTAATGATGAAAAACATTAATAGTTTTTTAAAATGATGATGAATATTTTTAAGTCATTTTAATTTTAATGATGATTATGATGATGATAAATGTTATTATTTATCATATATTATGATGATTATACTTAAAACCCATTTTTAAAATCATTTTAATGATAATGATAATTATTGAGATGATAAATATTATAATTTTAAGAATTTAATTTTACATTTTTAGTAAATTTATATTTATCCTTATAATACTAATTAATATATGATTCATTATCCTAATATTTATTATTATATTCTACTGTTATTACTATAATTATGTTGACAATTTTACAAATTGTATAAATTTTTCATCTTTAAAACATTTAAATAAATTAATTTTCTACATGGACTAACCCTCAACTATTATTTTTCATTATTTAGGATATATAATCTTCCACATTTTATATCATATACTTCATTATTATTTTCCTAGAAAAAATTGAATTCTATCAAACAACATCTAAAAATGTAATTTGAAATATAAAATGTGTATTAAAAATATAATTTATAATAAATCAAAAATAAAAAAACTAATTATAAGAAATTTTATTTTTTATATACTAACGTATCAACAAATTTTGAATAACATAATTTAATATAGTCTGGTGTTTTAATAACTAAATTTATAAAATAACCAATGGTCATATATTAATATATATTTAAGATTGCTTTTTTTCAATTTTTAAATTTTATTTCCATCCATTTCTTTATAAGTGTCTCTCTACAAAATATTTATTCATGTATAAAAGAAAATTTTAAAAAATAATAGGTATAAATAATTAAATATAACATAAAATGTGATGATCATGTCATTTTTGAATTGTTTTCTTGTTTTGGATGAGTATGAATTAAATTCCACAAGAAATTGGTTAGTATTTATTTTAAATATATTTTGGGATCTAAAATTCTAAAAATGCCTGCAATATGAAGTCTTGTGTAAATGTTACTGCTTGTTATATAGATATGAATATGGATCAGAGTTGGATTGATCTTCCAAATCAAACATCTAGAGAATATTTTGAGGGAATTATATATTTTATTGATATCATTGGAGTATTTTAAAGTGACAATATTAGTTGTTAATTTAGAAAATGTGTAAATAGATATAAATTCAAATGAGAAACCATGATGGAGAACCTATTATTGAATGGGTTTCTGTAAAATTATAAGAGTTGGACTCATAATGGGGAAGAATATATTCATTTTAATCATACATAAATAGTTTTTATGGATGTTTATGTGAGGAAGAAAGATCCAATGCATAAAATGCTTACTGAAATAGTTTATGGGTTGTCTTCTAAAGGCATTAACATCTAGAATGTTGAGAATGGTGAGATCAATAATCACTTTGGTGCATATCATGATTCATTGAGGTTTTATGAAATACATGATGATGCACAAAATGAATTATATTCTAGGCGTACCGCTTATAGTAAATTTTCATTTATCATAGAGTTGTTTCATTTGAATACTTTGAATCAGTGGTATGAAAAATTGTTTGACATGTTATTAGTGTTAATTGAAAAAAGTACTTCCTACTAATACTAAGATTCTTGAGTCATATTACCATGTTTGTAAGATGACATAGAACTTAGGTTTTACATATGATACTATGTATGCATGTGCAAACAATTTTATGTTGTTTATAAAGGAAATTGTCTATTTGGATGGTTATATGGTATGTGACTCTTCCAGGTAGAAAGATAATGGGGGAAATGAGTCTCATCAAAGTCAGACTCTGAAATAGGGGATACCGATTACCCTAAAGTAAATACATAACTTTTCATTAAATATGGGGTAAAAAAGATTATTTATTTCATCTAGAGATTCTAAATTAATTAGATGGAATGTGGAAAGAAATAAAGAAGGTGATATGCTAACCAACCTGAAAGACTATCTTTCATGGAAGGATTTTGATCAGAGACACCCCAACATTGCTAAAGATAGTCGCAATGTCTGATTGGGGTTGGTATAGACAATTTAAGTCCATTCAGGTCTATGGTTGGTTAAACTCGTAGAATATGTCACATGGTGTTGGTTTCATATAATCTTCTTTCATGGATTTGTATAAAACAATGATTTCTATTACTTTCCACTATTATGGATTGACTTAGAAGTCTAGGGTATAAGATTTATGTTTACCTTTAACCATTGATTGACAAGTTGAATGGATTTTTGGGTGATTTTGTGATGACTTATGATTGTGAAATGAATTAAATGATCAAACTACATGCTACTTTATTGTGGAAAATCAATGAATTCCAGGTTTATAAAAATTTATCAGGTTTGAGTACGAATGGGGAATTTTATTTTCATTTTTGAAATAAAAGTAAAAAATATATACATGGCTTAAACATTGAAAAAAAAATGGGCATACATGGATCACAAAAATTTCTGATTGAACTTATGCTTCACATAAATAAATCATAGCGTTGTGAGTTCAACGATTCCCTTAGATTTCAAATCCGAGCACCGGTTCAAAAGATAGAAAATATCGCTTGCACGTTTACTGAACATACCTTAAAAAAATTTCAAAAATCCTTTATGGGATCATTGGGTCTTGGAATCACGTGTATTCTAAGTGTGTGGTCTCAAAATAATTCTATTTAATTTTTAAAAAAAATTACACCGAAATTTTGAGACATTACAATATATTAATAAAATATTATTATTTAATATAATTTATAACCTATCCATTAAATTAGCATTTATGAATATTATTAACCAAATCTTTAATTTTATATATTTTATATAATTTTAACATTTATCTTATGTATTTTCTATACATGGTTTGAGAATAGATTCCATATTTTTTGAATAAAAGGTGTATTTTTCAAAAAAAAGTAGTTTTGTCACCTTTTGATGGCGCACCTATTTTAAATATAGTTTTTGAATATATTAAATATTATATTTAATAAAATAAAATTCTTTTTTTGAATTGGGATATAAAATTTTACTTTGGATGATTTTTTTATATTTTTCTAATAGGTTTTAAGTTTTGATAGATATTAAAAATATACTAAATTATAATTGAAAACAACTTTTTTAATCGAAATAATTTATGTAGATAAATTATATTATTGAATGTTTTTAAAGTAAAAATTGAATATATTTATACAATTTAAAATAATATTGGTCGTTGACATTAATTTTACCATGAATTTTTATGTAAAAGTCTTTCAATCTTTTGCAATGTTTTAGCTTTTAAAAACCCATTTTTCATTCCGCCAACGAGATTAATTTTAAATTAACTAATGAAACATATATTCTTTGAATTTTTAAAATAGGATTCCATATTTTGAATCAGTGGTTTTGAATTATGTAAATAGGTTCCTTTTATTTTTTGGATATTATAAATAGTAACTTTAGTGATTTTTTTATTACTATGGTTAAGGGTAAATCGGGTAATTAAAGGTAAAAATAATATTATAAAATTACCCCAACAGGTATAATAATTTCATTGGATAAATTTTTTTCTACCAAAATTAACCTTAGGTCAAAAATGTGATCCTTTTTAAGCCACTTGTTAGATTAGGACATTTATTGTATTTTATTTAAAGAAGAGTAAAAAATGTCATATTCAATGTTTAGTAACTATATCATTTTTAATATTAGGTTATATAAGTGTTATGGTTGACTATAAATATTAATTAGAAAGATAAAATAATTATCTAAATCATAGTAATTTATTTATAATTTTTAGAGATTAAATAATTACTATTAATGATGACATAATAGTGAAACATAAATTATTTTATTACTAGAAAAACAAAATAAATGATATTAAAAATATTAAAATAAATATAATTTAAATTAAATAATTACATCCAAGAATTTTATAGATAACATAGACATGTTATTTACATATTTTAAGTATTGGTGAGAAGTTATCATTATGGTTTGATATTTTTAAAAATAAAATTATTGAATACTATAAAAATTAACATAAATGATACTTTAAAATAAATAATATTTTATAAAATGTTATAAAATTAATAAAAAATATAATTTCAGGATAAATAAATATTATAATGGTATTATTTGGATTTGGTTATCATTTTATAGTAACTATATTAACCCTATAGTATAAAAATACAAGTAAACATGGTAATGGTTAAATTGTTTAACTAATGGTTAAATTCAAACGATAAGGATAATTTTGTGATATAAATTTGTCTAAAAATAATTGTTTTAGAGTATTTATACCCATACTCATATTAGACTCTAAATAAATCACTTTTGATATATTTGAAACCAAAAATTAATTTATAATAATTTAATAGTTTTGAAGTTTCAAAAAGTGTCCCTCCCCTCTCCTATAAAAGAGAACCTCTCCTTATATTTTATTAACACCTATAAATACCTTTTTCTCAGCCAAAACCTGCACAATTATCCTACAATATTCCCTTAATTCATCCTAGAGTCCATAATTTGCGCATAAATCCATCCTAGGGAGTTTTTTGTGCAAATCAAAAGGAGACGCTCAAATAAGAGGTAATTGTTTTACCAAATCCATTCAATTTATTTTCTTCTTATATATCCTCTTTATATGTTGTTTTCATATCAAATTAATTACTCTAGTATCATCTATTTTCTTATATATTATTATAATTATGTAACAACCATATTCCTCCATTTATCCAACCTAAAAATAACAATATCACCATGTGTGTGTGTGTACGGCTTTCCATTTCAACGTCGTGGTGTAATTTTTTATTCAACACTAATTTATTTATATGGGTATAATGATGAGTATAATGGATATAAATGATTAATATAACATGATAATGATTTTTTAAAATTAATATACCACCCAATTATATACCTTTTAACTATTAAGGGAATGATATCGTCGCTCGTACGTACGTACGACCTACCGTCTCCACGATGCTGTGAGATTCATTCTTCACGTTAACCATTAATTAATGATTATAAAATTTATATAATGAGTAAAAAATAATAATTATTTACTTAATATCATTCTGTATATGAATATTATACATTCTATTCCTAAATAATACGACTTACATAACAAAACATGCAAAGGGAAACAGAGCAATTAACACCCAAAATAATGGTAATGTTGAAATATTATTTACAAAATGATATAAGAGGATCATATATGATATCATAAATATGGATATGTTCCTTATGTAATTTAATAACATGTTTTAACCATTATATTGGAGTTTAATTCTCCCTTGACTAAAGGAAAGTACATGGTGAGGGTTAATTTTACAGTCTCATTATTATCTGAGATTGTTTATACGTAAGTATCTACTGGGACATATTTATCATCTATGTCCATGTTTCTTAAAAATATATTTTAAAATATTATTACTATTGTTTAGAGTCATTTTTACCCATGTTTTACTTTTTATAAAATGTTTTTAAAGGAATCTTTTCATCATTTTACAAATAATGTACTTTATGATCATTTCACCAAATTAAGGAAAGAATTTTTTTAACTTATACGGTGCAAGCATCTATTTTCCACCGTTATGACGCCTTACCATTTTTAATCATCCATTACAATCTTACAAGGTTATTTTTTAAAATAAATGTTTTATTTTATAATTGTGTGACTTTTTCAAAGTAAAAAATGGATATTTCTCTCAAATAGTTATAATGATTTCATTATTTTATTTTCATCTACATCCACATTTATTGTTGGATTTTAGGACTAATTGAGGTTGATTTATTATGATACAATGTTCCATATTTTATTTAAGGGTTTATGATATGTTTGAATATGGATGTGCTATTTTGATACAATTCTTGGTTTGTGGTTAAAGTCTTAACATTTCGTATGTTAGTTTTAATATGAATGTTTATGTTATGTTTTACCCATTTCAGAAGAGGAATGCATTGGACTTAGTAAGTGACGGGTGGGGCCTGTTATAGCCCCTCCATGATTCGGTTGGTCTCATGATACAAAATAGTGTCTTGGAACAAGTCTTTGATGGTATAGTTATGTATGGTCTTGGCACAGGGCCTTGACAGTGTGGTTATGATGTCCAGAATTATGCATTCCCTCCTTATGAGATTAGTTATTGATATTACATGTGATTATTCGACTATTAGAATATCCATGAGAATTTTTAAATGGAATTATTTTATTTATTCTTTCCATATTATGTTCTAGTTTATGTTTTTAAGGCATGTGTTTCAATTTTATAATTTCCTTAAAAGTTTATGATTATTTATGAAAGAGTTTATCGTATTGTTTAACATTACTGAGCATCTGAGCTCATCGCTTTCTTATGTTTTATTTTCCTAGGATTCCAAGAAGTGTTTTATGATTGATATTTAGGGTTAATCTAGAAGAATAATGGAATTCTCAAAGGATTATATATGTTATACTTTATGTTAGAAATTGTAATGTAAAGTTCATGTATATATATAGTTTTTTCAAGGCTAATAAAATGATCGGTCCTTCGGGATTTGATTTCTTATGATCATACAAATGTATTAAAATAATGCACTGGCTCCAAGCTTCTGGGGTTAGGGAATTACAGTTGGTATCTGAAGAATTTTAGCAATAATAATTGGATTTTACATTAAAAAACATAACCCCATGAATGAATTTGATGATAAGTCTAAGTATTAGATATCATCCTTTGGATTTGGTAATGGATAACCTAGGTTAATCCTATGAAAAAATGGATTGAGAAGAATATTCCACCATTTAGATATCTTATAAATGATTCTTCATGACTACATCACTGTAATTAGTGTTTCTCTCATTATGCTTTGAGTTTTGGTCAATGGTTATAATCAGAAAGGTTATACATACAATGGTTATAGTGCTGATAATGAAGAGGCAATAGAAGAAAAATTGGATGATGAAGGTATTCATAAATAAGATGTTGAAGCATACTAAATGGATAAAGAGTAAAGTGGAATGATTAAGGGTGTTTTTTATTTGGATTAAATAATTGTTACATCAATGGTTCTATGGTTATAAGATTAATGAGATATATTAGTATTTTACTATAGTACATATTTATCAATTATTTGTAA
This sequence comes from Viscum album, assembly GCA_963277665.1. Taxonomy (NCBI): domain Eukaryota; kingdom Viridiplantae; phylum Streptophyta; class Magnoliopsida; order Santalales; family Viscaceae; genus Viscum; species Viscum album. The sequence goes on along the minus strand of OY728138.1, from coordinate 121,589,275 downwards.
TCATAAATTATTTCATTAAGGTTTTGAGGTTATAATGATACTTTTTAATAAGCGCTACATTATATTATTTGGGGAATCTTATGTTATAATTGATTTGGAAAATTTAGAGACCTTTTTATATTGTTAATTTGGACAAAATTATTTTGAAAAAATATTAAGTTTAGAATGGAGTAAGTTAAAAATTGGAAATTATTTTTTGAGGTTAAAGTGTGATTTATTTGATACATTGGGATAATTAGAGTTTTATGGAAAAAATTTTGGGCCTTAGGATTTATCAAAAGTGTTTCAGGTGTGAAAAAAACATTTTTCGATTTCATTTCCAAGTGTAAGGGATGAATTGAAAGTAGATTGAAGCAAAACTAAAGGATAACATTTATATAATCAAGTATGTTTTCTTGAGTTCTTATCCAAATAGTAAAATAATCCCTCAACTCTTGGAAAAAGTATCTAAAAAATGTGTTATCCAAATACCTTAGGTTTTTTTGAACCAATGATATTTTAAATCATTATATATTTATGTATTTGAGGCCCTCAAATTTCAATTTACTTTTCATTTTTTTTTGATTGATGACCTCAATCACTCCCTATAAATATTTACATTTTTCCTCCAAGTATGTATCTTTACTTGCTATTGATGTTCTCCTATTTGAAATCCTAATTTGGTGGTGACCTCAAAATTTCTCTTTCCCTATTACTAAGAGTATATTTTATTAACCCTATTTCTGATATGGGTTTTCCACAAAGTTGTATTCTAGTATCAACCATTAATTATCGAAGTATAAATTGAAATTGTGAGGATGCGACTTATTGTCAGAAGGGAGAATGTAACATCCCGAGACTTTATAATTTTTTCATTTCTGAATAAATTTAATTTTGTTTGTCTTTCATATTACGCAACACCATGTCACGACTTTTTTATACACAACAATGAGTTGTCTTGCCTTACATGCAACGCCCAATTTTATCGACCAATAATATATTAATAAAATTTTATTATTTAATATAATATATAACCTAGACGTTAAATTATCAGTTATGAATAGTATTAACCAAATTTTAAATATTATATATTCCATATAATTTTAACATTCATATTATTTATTTTCTAGACATGATATAAGAAAATATTACATTTTTTGAATAAAAACGTATTTTTCAAAAAATACAGTTTTACCTCTTTTTTATGGAACGCCCATTTTAAATCTAGTTTTTGAAACTTTTATATATTATATTTAACAAAATAAACTTCTTATTTGGAAGTGAAATATAAAATTTTACTTTGGATGAATTTTTGATATTTTTCTGATAAGATTTAAATTTTTATGAATACTAAAAATATACAAAATTTTAATTGAAAACAACTTTTTCATTGAAAACATTTATGTGGATAAATTATTTTATTGAATGGGTTTAAAGTTAAAATAGAATATTTTTTTACCATTTAATATAATTTTGGTCATTGGCATTAATTTTACCAAGAATTTTGATGTAAAAACATTTCAATATTTTAAAATGTTTTAACTTTTCAAAACCCGTTTTTCATTTCGACAACAGGATTAATTATAAAATAATTACTGCAACTAATGTGTTTTGAATTTTTAAAAATGGATTTAATATTTTGAATCAGTGGGTCCAAATTATTTAAATAGCTTCCTTTTATTTTTTGGATATTATAAATAGTAACTTTAGTAATTTTTTTATTACCACACTTAAGGATAAATCGGGTAATTAAAGGTTAAAATAATATTAGGTAATTACCCTAAAACTTGTCCTAATTTCATTTGATGAGTTTTTTTCTACCAAAATAAAATTTAGGCCAAAAATAAGATCCTTTTTAAGAAACTTGTGTTATATTAGGACATTTATTATATTTTATTTAAAGAAGAGTTAAAATTTTCATATTCAAGTTTTAATAACTATATCATTTTTAATATTAGGTTATATAAGTGATATGGAAAAATATAAATATTATTTAGAAATATAAAATAATTATATACATTATTTTAATTTATTTATAATTTTTAGAGACTAAATAATTACCATTAATGATGACACAATAGTGAAACATAAATTATTTTATTAATAGAAATACCAAATAAGGATATTAAAAATATTAAAATAAAAATAATTTGACTTAATTAATGATGTACATTAATTTTATAGATAAATCATATATGTTAGTGACATATTGAAAGTATTTCTTTGAAGTTATAATGATATTTTTATATTTTTAAAAATGAAAAAATTGAATAGTATAAAAATTAACATAAATGATACTTTAAAATAAATAAGATTTTATTAAATGTTATAAAATTCATAAAAATATAAGGTTTGTAAAAATTACTATTATAATTTTATATATGTCAAAAATTATCCAATTAGTATTCCTTTGTCATTTTATAGTAACTATATTAACCCTATAGTATCAAAATATGAGTAAAAATGGTAAGAGTTAAAATGTTTAACTACAGGTTAAATCCTAAATATAAGTTTAATTTTCTAACCTGAACTTGTATAAAAATCATTGATTGAGATTATTTATACCCATATTAATCTTATACTCTAAATAACACACTTTGTAGCTATTTGAAACTAAAAATTAATTTATAATAATTTAATTGTTTTGGAGTTTCCAAAAGTTTTCCACCCCTCTCCTATAAAAGAGCACCTCTCATTCTCTTTTATTCACACCTATAAATCCCTTTGGATCAAAAAAACCTACCCACACCTATAAATCCCTTTGGATCAGAAAAAACCTACCCAATTATCTTCAAAAGATCCATCACATCACACTATAGGCTATAATTTTTTCATAAATCCATCCTAATGAGTCCTTTTGTGCAAATCAAAAGGAGACACTCAAAGAACAGGTAATTGTTTTACCAAATCTCATCAATTTATTTTCTTATTATACTTCCTATTCATATATTTTTTCCCTACCAAATTAATAAATAAAGTATCGTATACATGCTGATATGTTATTATAATTATGGAACAACCATATTCATCCATTTATCCATCATACGAATAACTATATCACCATGTGTGCATGCTAACGGCTTACTGTCTCCACGCCATGGTATAATTTCTTATTCAACACTACTTTATTTAGATTGGTATAATGATCAGTATAGTGGATATAAATAATTAATATAACATGATAATGGTTCTGTATAATTAATATACCATCCAATTATATACCATTTAACCATTAAGGGAATGATATTGTTGCTCGTGCGTACATACGGCCTACCGTCTCCACGACACTATTATATTTGTTCTCCACATTAAAAATTAAATAATTATTATAAAATTTATATGATGAGTAAAAATACTAATTATTAACTTGATATCATTATTTATATGAATAAAATACATCCTATTCATAAAAAATATGACTTACACAACAAAACATGCATAGGAAAATGAAGAAGTCACTACTAGAATTTTTAGCCTTCGAGGCGGGAGACTTATAGAATCTGCCATTTGGTGGCAGCTAATACTATCAAAAGCAGCCACCAAATGGCGGCCACTGCATTTTAATACACCAAAAACCCTAATGTTCCCCTCCCCGACCCCGCGACCCCATTTTCCCCTCCCTGACCCCGCGACCCACCGCTCCCCGACCCCGCGACCCTGACCCCCAGTGACCCCGACCCCACGACCCTGACCCCCAGCGACCCCGACCCCCGGTGACCCTGACCCCCGACGACCCCTCCCCGACCCCCAGTGACCCCGACCCCCAGCGACCCCGACCCTCAGCGACCCCCGACCCCAGGAGATTCCCGGTAACCCCCGGTGACCCCCACCCCCTTGCCTCCAGGCTGCGCCACCCGCAACCCTGGCGACCCCCACCACCTTGCCTCTACGCTATGCCCCCCGCGACCCAGAAACCCCCACCCCCTGCCTCCACACTGCACCTTCAGACAGTCTCACCTCCTTCATCCCCTCCCGGCCCCGCTTCATCCCTCTAGAAAGTCCTCATGTCCTGCCTCCGTTGGATCCTCCCGGTCCATCGTGCCCCGCCGTGTAGAACCCTCCCACGCTTCATCCAACGGTTCTTCCCCTTTCGAGTCTAGTTGTCGAACCCCTATCATCAAGTTGTTGCGCCATCATGGATCCACAATCTAGTCACACCCCATTACCCACGGTCGAGTCTTCTATAGGTAATGTTTTTTATCCTTCAAATTTGGTTTTTAAATTTTAATGATATGTGTTTTTTTAGAATTTAAATAAGATATTTAACTTTGTAATTCTATTAAATATAGATATGAATAGGATCTTGATTGATATGCAAGATAGGTTTTCAGACGAATATTATGAAAGGATTAAGTGATTTATGGATTTCACCAACAGATTTCCAAGAGATATGATTAGTTGTCCATCCAGAAAATGTGCAAACAGATATCTCTTCAAATGAGATGGTGTTAGAGAAAAAAAATTTGAATGGGTTTTTGAAAAACTATAATACATGGACATGTCATGGAGAAGATTCTATTTCATGTCATCACTCAGAAAGTATTCATATGAATGTTGATTCGAGAACAGTTTATCTGATGAACATAATGATTAATGATATGATGCGTCAGTTTCAATCTAAAGATAGTAATGTCGTAAATGATGATGTTGGATCGAGTTATCCCCATTCTTCTGCAGATGGAGAACATTGAAATTCTTTAAAATTCTTGATGATGAATGTACTGAATTATATAATGGATGCAATAAATTTAGTAAACTATCGTTCATCATTGAATTGTAACACTTGAAGGCCTTGAACCAGTGGTCAGACACCTCTTTCGACATATTGTTCGTATTGTTGAAGAAGGTACTCCCTACTGGATCAAAGATTCCAGAGTCATTCTATCAAGCTTGCAAGTTGACCAATGATCTTGGTTTTACATATGATACAATTGATGCGTGTCGCAATAATTGTATTTTGTTCACAAAAGAGAATGTGTAATTAAATATTTGTACGGTTTTATATACATCCAGGTGGAAGACCAATGAGATTAATCAAGGTAGTCATATTCTTCCTGGGAGAGTCTTGAATCAAGGAAAACAAGTTGCCGCTAAACAGATGCGTTATTTCCCACTGAAACTGAGACTTAAGAGATTCTTCTTGTCCACTAAAATTGCTAAATTGATGACTTAAAATTCATAGAGAAGGAAAGATGTTGATAAATTAACTCACCCGGCATATTCTTTGGCATGGAAAGAGTTTGATCAAAGACACCCACACTTTTCCCGAGATGATCGTAATATTCGACTGGGTTTGGCAGTAGATGGTTTTAACCCATTTAGGTTCATGGTTGGTGCGAGACATAGTATGTGGCCAGTGGTGTTGTTTCCATACAACATTCCCCCATGGGTATGTATAAAGAAACCTTTTTTGTTACAGTCAATTCTAATTAATGGAACTGGCGATAAAATCTATGTTTATATGCAACCTTTGATTGATGAGCTGCAAGAATTTTGGGCCGATGGTGTAATGACTTTTGATTCGGCAGCTAATGAAATGCTTAGACTTTAGACTGTTTTGTTATGGATAATTAATGATTTCCCAGCGTATGAAAACTTATCAGGTTGGAGTACAAAAGGAGAATTTTCCTTACCTTGTTGTAATAAGAGTAAGAAATTTATATGGCTTAAGAACTGTATAAAGTGGGCAAACCTTGTTCACATATTCTTTCTTCCTCCATTGCACGGGTTTAGAAAAGACCGTGTATCATTTGATGGGAATAGAGAGTATGACCCATCACCACAAATATTGTCTGGGGTTGAAATTTTTGCACAACTTGATCAAGAAAACATTCGTACAATGTATGATTTTCAAGATTTATTGGTTCCTACATTGCCTTCTATTCCTGATGCAAATAGACAGTGAATTCATAATTGGAAGAAACAGAGTATTTTTTTGAATTTCCTTATTAGAAATATAGTATTTTAAGACATAATTTGGATGTGATGCACATTGAAAAAAATCTATTTTATAATATATTGTGCCCCATTTTAGGCGTCAAGTGGAAATCAAAGGACAGTGCCAATGATCGACGTGATTTGCAAGAAATGGGATTGATAAAACCTTTACATTTAAAGTTGGGTGAAGGTAATTGGGCATACATGCCTACTGCACAGTACATAATGAGTAAAAAAGAGAAACAAACATTTCTATCAATTTTGAAGAACGTTAAGGTTCCAGATGGTTATTGCTTTAATATTTCGAAGCGTGTGAATATGACAAGCATGACATTACAGGGGTTGAAAAGTTGCGATAATCATATTCTGCTTCAACAGTTAATTCCTATAGAAATTCGTGATTTCTTACCTACCCGGGTTGTTAATCCATTGATTGGATTTTCTAATTTTTTCAGATAGCTCTGTTCTAGGAATCATCGCATGAGTGATTTGAAAAATCTGCAGGATAAGATTTTACTTGCACTATGTCACCAAGAAAAACTATTTCCACCATCTTTTTTTGATTTCATGGTTCACTTGACCGTGAATTTAACTGGTGAAGTCATTGTTGGTGGTCCAGTGAAATTCAGGTGGATATATCCAATAGAGTGATACTTAAATACATTAAAATGGTATGTGCTCAACAAAGCTCTTCCGGAAGCCTCAATTTCCAAGGGATATCTAATGGATGAGTGTACTAATTTATATGTTTAATATATTGATGAGGTTGAAACAAAGATAGATAAACCCTCCCAGAATGATGAGGGTTCAATTGGAGAAGGAATAACGTTTGATATACAGAACGATGAGTGGGTTCAAGCTCATCGACATGTGTTGTTCAACACTCCATCAGTTATTCCATTGATATAGTAAGTTTCATAGTTGATTTGTATTTTGTTTCTATATTTATTTTATTACTTACCTTATATTGTGTTGTGATTTAGGATGCATATTGCTAAGTTGAAATGTGAAAGGCCCTGTGAAACTGACTATCAAATCCAAAAACATCATTTCAACACATTTCAAGAGTGGTTCAAGACTCATGTACGTATAATTGATTTAATATTTTTATAGCGCAACTTAGCTGTATTTTCACAATCCTTTAACCATTAAACTATATATGTGAAATTTTTAGATTCAAAAGTTACAAGATTTAACCCATCATGTGAGTGAAGAACTCAACCAACTAGCTAATGGTCCATTTATTACAGCTCATCGCTACAAGTCTTTGGATGCTAACGGATTCCGGTTTCGTATTAGAGATGTTGAAATGAACCGAGCCATGAAAAATAATGGTGTTTTTTGTTCTATTGTTGGTGTGGGTTATTATTATGGATTGCTGAGAGATTTTATTGAGGTTATTTATGGTCGTGTCATAAAACACATATTGTTAAGGTGTGATTGGGTCGATCCAGTTCGTGGAACGAAAGTTGATAACTTCCAACTTACATTATTAAACTTTAACAATATGCTATATAAAGATGACCGAGTAAGAAATGATCCCTTCATACTGACATCGCTGGCAGAACAAGTTTACTTTGTCGGCATTGATTCTGATTGGAAAGTTGTGGTGAAAATGTCTAGAATAGGGGTTTTTCTAATTGACCAAGAGGAACCTGAATTTGTCGCATTTCCTGATCAAACACTTGACCAAACAATAGTAGTTATATGAGATGAAGATATACAATGGGACAGAGAGACATTTCAAGGAGATACGATAGAATTTCATGATTAGTGAAAATTTTAATTATATCCCCAGTTATTATTTGTAAAAATATTTATGAGTTATATATCTATAAAAATTGCTTGATTTAACTATAATTTCTTTTAATGTAGGTATGTCATAGGGTGGTCACAGTGGTTCACCTGATTTTGTCGGTATGTATGTTTTCATTTTTCTAAATTAATTGATTGTAATTTTCTGTGTATATTTCCCTAACTATTTCTAATCATTAATTTATATTGTAATTGAATTATGAATTTATGTTTATCAAGATCTACTGCGTCTTCTAGCAGACGCAGGGGTCCTGGTAGAGGGGCTCAATCCTGGAACTCTAGAGCCTGATTGGATGTGTTATTTGATGACACATTTCATCCAGTTGGAGAAGGTTCTACTGTATTGAGTCGTCAGATTGGGAATATGATATGAGACTCACACAGATTCCCTCTAACAACTCGTGAATGGAGTTATTTCCCCTAGGATATGATGGACAGATTATGGAGGGAGGTTTAGGTAAATTCAATGTTTAATTTTTCATGATATTTTTATTATTATTGTCCCATTTACTCAAAAAAAAATTAATAGGATAAATTGACATCCTTTTCAGAAGAGTTTTGGGTTGTATGTATGTACAAATGCTGAAAATTATGGAAGGATTACAAGTCAAGGGTGAAGAGAGATCAGTGGAAACCATTTGCGGGTGTGCCAGACATTCTACAGCGAGTCCCTCCGGGCATTCTTCCTGCACAGTGGCAGGATTTGGTTGTGTTTTGGTCGAGTGAGGTGGAGATGGTAAGATTTATTACTTGTAATCTATAAATGACTAATTTTTCAAATATATATTAAGTAAATACGTTGAATGTAGACTGAGTATGCTCGTCATTCACATAATCGGGCGATGCAGGGCACGCCTTCTAGACTTGGCACTCGACATGTGTCACAGCTCAGACATGATGTAAGTTTAGAATTCACTATTCATTCATATTTTAAAAATATTGTAGTATAACATCGTGAAAACCTTTATTATAGTTACACCAACGCGGTGATCCAATCGATCGGATGTCCATATGGGTGAGGACTCGTAGGGAGGGTGATCCCGATGTTGTCGGTGTTATAGTAAGAAAATTATTTACTAATAAATGTATTTTTATTTTATATAAATTATTCATATTTGTTCATTGATTCATTATATGCTACCAGCTCAGTTTGACGCTCAGTCAACAGAGTTGTTAGAGGAGCAATGTCATAGTACTGTGCGTAGAGATGAAATATTTCACTGTATCGTGGGGCGTGACGGTCATGGTTATTCTTTGACTTATGGCGGTGGTGTCCCACGACGTTCAGTTGTTAGAGAAGATGCGATGGGTACATTCAGAGATTTAGGGATGCGCACACAGACTGAGATAGATTCTTCCATGCAGGATATGCAGTGCAATTTTGATGCACAGTTTCAGTAGTACCGTGCAGAGTATGAGGAGAGGTTTTCACAGATGTCATCACGTATCGATGAAATGATGACACAACAAGTGGCGCCACAGGTAAACAATAAAACAAACCATACTCAGATTGAATTTTATTGATATGTTTAAGATACAGAATATAGATATATATTGTAGGCTCCGAATATAGCTGGTGTACATCGCAGTGATATTGGTGATCTAGATGAGGATGAACCCCATGCATGAGGTAATTTCATTTGTTTTGATGAATTCTATAGAAGTTTTTATATCCTTGATGAATAGAATCTTCCATTTTAACTTAGATTAGATTATTTTAGTATTTGTGGATTACATCTTCATGCACTCCAAGACTGATGATGATCATACCCAATATCTTGACATCATCCATATTACACTTATAGATCATCGAATATATGACAATATATATATATATGTCACTTTTGTAATGACTAGGTATAGTTATTAGGTCAAATAATCTTAGAGGAAGGTGTGTCAGTGGATGGAGAGAAACTTTAGGTAGTTGTTTCTTGGGAGATGCCTAAGAAATATTTTGATATTTGTAGCTTTCTAGGTTCAGTGAATTGTGAAGTGGTCGGGCAGATGGCATGTCAATCGGAGGTGTTGTTTGCCCGCGGTGACCGAGAACGCAGTTCTGGTGTCAAAAACGGCCAAAACGGGTTTTTAATGGTCAAATTCATAGCAGAAGAAATCATATTGACTTGAAATCACAGGTCAACAATCTAATTATTATTCTAGACATGTATGAGAAGACGGCACATCAATCGGACATGCGGTTTGCGCGGTACGGCTCAATATGCGTTTTTTAAGTGTTGGGCATGCTTCATAAGCGCGTGTGGGGGGGGGGGTCCAAACCGGCCGAATGAAGTCGGGATAGCCTGAAATCAGACGACAACAACATCTAAGTGAATTGTGAAGTTTTCAAGTAGATGGCATGTCAATCGGTGGTGTTGTGTGCCTATGGTGACCGAAAATGCAGTTCTGGTGTCATAAACGGCCAAAACGGGTGTTTAACAGTCAAATTAATAGAAAACAAAATCAGATTGACCAAAAATAATAGGGAAACAATATAATTATTATTCTTGACGTCTACGAGGAGATATCATGTCAATCGGACATGCGGTTTTCATGATATGGCTCAATATGCGTTTTTTAAGTGTTGGGTGTGCTTCATAAACGCGTGTGGGGGGTCCAAACTGGACGAAGGAAGTCAGAATGGCCTCAAATTAGATGAAAACAACTGTTGAGTGAATTTTGAAGTATTTGGGTAGACAGAACATCAATCGGAGGTGTCGTGTGCCCGCGGTGACCGAGAACGTACTTTTGGTGTCATAAACGGCCAAAACGGGCGTTTAATGGTCAAATTCATAGTGGAAGACATCGTATTAACCTGAAATCGCAAGGAAAAAATCCAACTATTTTTTGTGACATGTACGAGGAGACGTAATTCTAATTGCACGTGTGGTTTGTGCGGTACGGCTCAATATATGTTTTTTAAGTGATGGGTGCGCTTCATAAACGCGCGTGGGGGGGTCCAAACTGGACAAACGAAGTCGGAATGGCCTAAAACTAGATGAAAACAATGGGTGAGTGAATTTTGAAGTGGTTGGGTAGACGGAACATCAATCGGAAGGGTCATGTGCCCGCGGTGACCAAGAACGCAGTTCTGGTGTCATAAACGGCCAAAACGGGTGTTTAACGGTCAAATTCAAAGTGGACGACATCAGATTGACCTAAAATCATAGGGAAACAATCTAATTATTATTTTTGACATGTACGAGGAGACTACATTCCAATCAGACGTGCGGTTTTTGTGGTACGGCTCAATATGCATTTTTAAGTGTTGGGCGCGCTTCATAAATGCGCATGTGGGGGTCCAAAACAGATGAACAAAGTCATAATGGCCTGAAATTAGAGGAAAACAATGGGTGAGAGAATTTTTAAGTGGTCGGGCAGACGGCATGTCAATCGGAGGTGTCGTGTGCCCACGGTGACTGAGAACGCACTTCTGGTGTCATAAACGGCCAAAACAGGTGTTTAACGATCAAATTCATAGCGTAAGACATATGATTGACCTGAAATCATAGGGAAACAATATAATTATTATTTGTGATGTGTAAAAGGAGACTACACGTCAATCGGACGTTCATTTTGCACGGTACGGCTCAATATGTATTTTTTAAGTGTTGGGCGCGCTTCATAAAAACGCATGGGGGGTCCAAACCAGCTGAATGAAGTCGGAATGGCCTGAAATAAGACGAAAACAATCGGTGAGTAAATTTTGAAGTGTTATGGCATACGGAACTTCAATCGGAGGTGTTTTGTGCCCGCGGTGACTGAGAACGCAGTTCTGGTGTCATAAACGGCCAAACAGGCATTTAATGGTCAAATTCATAGCAGACAAAATCAGATTGACCTGAAATCATAGGGCAACAATATAATTATTATTTGTGATGTGTACGAGGATACGTCATGTCAATCGGACGTGTGGTTTGCACGGTACGTCTCAATATGTGTTTTTTAAGCATTGGGCGCGCTTCATGCGCATGGGGGGGTCCAAACCGGCCGAAGAAAATAAGAATTGCCTGAAATCAGACAAAAACAATGGGTGAGTGAATTGTGAAGTGGTCGGGTAGACGGCACGTCAATCGGAGGTGTTGTGTGCCTGCGGTGACCGAGAACACAGTTCTGGTATCAAAAACGGCCAAAATGGGCGTTTAATGGTCAAATTCATAGCGGACGAAATCAAATTGATCTGAAATCATAGGGAAATAATATAATTATTATTTTTTACGTGTACGCGGAGACGGAATGGAAATCTGACATGCGGTTTGCATGGTACGGCTCAATATGCATTTTTTAAGTGTTGGGTGCGCTTCATAAACACACATGGGGGATCTAAACCGGCCAAACGAAGTCAGAATGGCCTGAAATTAGATGACAACAATGGTTGAGTGAATTGTGAAGTTTTCGGGTAGATGGAACATCAATCAAAGGTTTCATATGTCCGTGGTGACTGAGAACGCAGTTCTGGTTTTATAAATGGCCAAAACGGGCGTTTAACGGTCAAATACATAGCTGACGACATCGGATTCACCTGAAATCATAGGGAAACAATCTAATTATTATTCATGATGTGTATGAGGAGACAGCATGCCAATTGGACGTGCAGTTTGTGCGGTACGGCTCAATATGTGTTTTTTAAGTGTTGGGCGCACTTCATAAACGCATGTGAGGGTGTCCAAACCGGCTTAATGACATCGAAATGGCCTGAAATCAGACAAAAACAACGGGTGGGTGAATTTTGAAGTTTTCGGGCATATGGAACGTCAATCGGAGGTGCCGTGTGCCCGCGGTGACCGAGAACGCAGTTCTGGTGTCATAAATTGCCAAAACGGGCATTTAACAGTCAAATTCATAGAGGATGACACCAGATTGACCTGAAATCACAGTTCAATGATCTAATTATTATTTGTGATGTGTACGATGAGACAGAATTTCAATCTGACGTGCGGTTTGCGTGGTACAACTCAAATGCATTTTTTAAGTGTTGGGAGCGCTTCATAAATGCGTGTGGGGGGGTCCAAACCGGTCGAACGAAGTCAGAATGGCCTGAAATCAGATGACAACAATGGGTGAGTGCATTGTGAAGTGGTCGGGTAGACGGCACATCAATCAAAGGTGTCGTGGGCCCGCGGTGATCGAGAACGCAATTCTGGTGTTATAAACAGCCAAAACAGGCGTTTAACGGTCAAATTCATAGAGTCCAACATCGGATTGACCTGAAATCACAGGCCAACAATATAATTATTATTCTTGAAGTGTATTAGGAGACAGCACATCAATCGGACGTGCGGTTTGCGTGGTACGGCTCAATATGTGTTTCTTAAGTGTTTAGCGCGCTTCATAAATGCGCGTGGGGGGGTCCAAATCGGCCGAACAAAGTCATAATGGCCTGAAATAAGACTAGAACAATGGGTGAGTGAATTTTAAAGTGTTCAGGTAGACAAAACGTCAATCGGAGGTGTCGTGTTCCCATGGGGACCGAGAACGCAGTTCTGGTATCATAAACGGCCAAAACGGGCGTTGAATAGTCAAATTCATAGAGGAAGACATCATATTTGAGCTGAAATCACAGGGAAAAATCTAATTATTATTCGTGATGTGTACGAGGAGACGGCATGTCAATCGGACGTGCGGTTTGCGCGGTACAGCATAATATTCATTTTTTATGTGTTGGGCGTGCTTCATAAACGCACGTGGGGGGGTCCAAACCAGAAGAATGAAGTCATAATGGCCTGGAATCAGACGACAACAACATGTGAGTGAATTTTAAAGTGTTCAGGCAGACGGCACATCAATCGGAGGTGTCGTGTGCCCGCGGTGACCGAGAACGCACTTCTGGTGTCAAAAACAGCCAAAATGGGCGATTAATAGTCAAATTCATAGTGGAGGACATCAGATTGACATGAAATCATAGGGAAATAATTTAATTATTATTCAAGATGTGTACGAGGAGACTTCACGTCAATCGGACGTGTAGTTTTCACGATACAACTCAATATGCATTTTTTAACTGTTGGGCGCCCTTCATAAATGCACGTGGGGGGATCCAAACTGGCCGAACGATGTCGGAATGGCCTGAAATCTGACAAAAAAAATCGGTGAGTGAATAGAGAAGTGTTCGGGTAGATGGCACGTCAAATGTAGGTGTCGTGTGCCCGCGGTGACCGAGAACGCAGTTCTGGTGTCATAAATGGCCATAACGGGCGTTTAACGGTCAAATTCATAGCGGATGACATTTAATTGACATGAAATCACAGGTCAACAATTTAATTATTATTTGTGGCATGTAAGAGGAGACAGCACGTCAATCGGACGTGTGGTTCATGCGGTACATCTCAATATGCGTTTTTTAAGTGTTGGGCGTGCATCATAAACGTACGTGGGGGGGTCCAAACTAGCCAAACGAAGTTGGAATGGCCATAAATCAGATGAAAATAGTGGGTGAGTAAATTTTGAAGTGGTCGGGTAGATGGAAAATCAATCGGAGGTGTCGTGTGCCCGCGGTGACCGAGAACGCAGTTCTGGTGTCATAAACGGCCTAAACGGGCATTTAACGATCAAATTCATAGCGGACGACATCTTATTGACCTGAAATAATAGGTCAAAAATATAATTATTATTCATGACGTTTACGAGTAGACGTAATTTCAATCAGACGTGTGGTTTGCGCGGTACGGCTCAATATTCATTTTTTAAGTTTTGGGCGCGCTTCATAAACGCGCGTGGGGGGGTCAAAACCGACCGAACAAAGTCTGAATGGCCTAAAATCAGACGACAACAACGGGTGAGTGAATTGTGAAGTGGTCGGGTAGATATCACATCAATCGGAGGTGTCGTGTGCCCGTGGTGACCAAGAACACAATTCGGGTGTCATAAACGGCCAAAACGGGCATTTAACGGTCAAATTCATAGCAGAAGACATCGGATTGACATGAAATCATAGGGAAACGATCTAATTATTATTCTTGACATGTAAGAGGAGACAGAATGTCAATAGGATCTGTGTTTTGCATGGTACGGCTCAATATGTGTTTTTTAAGTGTTGGGTGTGCTTCATAAACGCGCGTGGGGGGGTCCAAACCGGTCGAATGAAGTCGAAATGGCCTGAAATCAGACGACAAAAATGGGTGAGGGAATTGTGAAGTTTTCAGGTAGACAGCATGTCAATCAGAGGTTATGTGTACTCGCGGTGACCGAGAAATCACTTCTGGTGTCATAAATGGCCAAAACAGGCGTTTAACGGTCAAATTCATAGTGGATGACATCGGATTGACCTGGAATCACAGGGAAATAATCTAATTAGAACCATAGAATTAACGATTTTAAATTTTTAAAATGGTAATCAAAATTATGAATATGTTTTGAAAATCAAATACTTTCGATCTGTTAGAGTAATTTTGAATTGAAATATGTTAATTTGTTTCAATTATTTGTTTATAGGTTTTATTCGGTACTAATTTTGTTATTAAATTTTGTTATGCAGTTATATTTGATGATGGATGTGGAGCTTAAAAGATGAATGATGAGATTTATGTGGGTATATTTTATTATATTATTGATATTTTTTTTAAAAAAAATTAAAAACCTATAGCGGCCTCCATTTGGCAGTCGCTATAGTGACATCCTACAGCGTCCGCCATTAGGCAGCCTCTGTAGGTGATTCCATCACCGCCTTCATCGGCCGCCATTTGGGGGCTATCGTAGCCCATTCCTTCTTGCCTTCAGCATCTGCCAAATGGTGGTCGATGATAGAAACAACGACAGGCCAAAAGCGGCCACCGTTTGGCGGACGCTAGGCGGCCAGTATAGACCTTTAGCGACGGCTTTTGGCAGCCGCTAAAGGTCATGATTGTACTAGTGATTTAATACCCAAAACAAAGGTAATGCTGAAATATTATTTAAAAAAATTGTATAATAGGATCATATATGATATCATAAATATTGATATTGTCCTGGTATAATTTAATAACATGTTTTAACAATTATACTAGGGGTTAAAGCACCCTTAACTAAAGAAAAGTTCAAGGTAAGGGTTAATTTCACAATCACATTATTATGTGAGATTGTTTATACGTAAGTATCTACTGGGGAATCTTTATCACATTATTATGTGAGATTAATTTATTATGATTTAATCTTTAATATTTTATTGAAGGGTTTATGATATGTTTTACTATGTATGTGATATTTTGACACCATTCATGGTTTATGGTTAAAGTATTAACAATTTTTATGCTAGTTTTTATATGAATGTTTATGTTATGTTTTACCCCTTTCATATGAGGAATGAATTGGACTTAGTAAGTGATGGGTGGGGCCCGCTATATCCCCTCGATGCATCAGTTGGTCTCATGAGACAAACTACTGTCTTGGCATAAGGCCTTGATGGTATGGTTATGGTATGTATGGTCTTAATATAAGGTCTTGACAGTATGGTTATGATGTCTAGTATTATGCATTCTCTCAGTATGAGATTAGTTATTAATATTACATGTGATTATTAGACTATTTTAATATCCATGAGAATTTTTAAATGGAATTATTTGATTTATTATTTCCATATTATGTTCAAGTTTATTTTTATAAGACTTTTGTTTCAGTTTTATACTTGACTTAAAAGTTTATGATTCCTTATTAAAGCTTCTGCTATATTGTTTAACCATACTGAGCATCTGAGCTCACCCCTTTCTTATGTTTTATTTTCATAGGATGCCAAAAAGTGTTTTATGATTGATATGTATAATTAATATAGTATAATAATGGTGTTCCCAAATTATTATATATGTTGTATTTTATGTTTGAAATGATAATGTAAAGTTCATGTATGTATCTAGTTTTTACAAGGCAACTAAATTGATCGGTCCTTAGGGATTTTATTTCTTGTGATCATGCCAATGTATTAAAATAATGCACCAGATCTTAGATTCTAGGGTAGTGGAATTAAACCCTCTCGTGGAACAACCCTCCCCCTCCCTCTATAATCTCACTGCAAAACCCTTCCTCACCCCCCTCGTGAGTCCACCTCTGAAAACCCTCCCCGTCGCAAACCAGCCCACCCAGTTGAAAACTAGAGCCATAAATCCATCACTTCCACACATATATCCACCTCCCATTGTGAACTAGATCCATCACCATGCCCATAGAGGTTTCTTCCCATCGTGAGCCAGATTTACTGCCCGTCGTGAACCATATTTGATGCCATAACTGAAGTCTCCATGGCTACAGCCTCCCATCCACCCACATCACCTCCCACTCCCCTAACCCTCACTACACCCTCGGTTTGGGATGTCACTACCCCCATTCCCTCCCATTCCTCTCCACTAACCCTTTCATTACCCATGTCTCCTCCCCCACTCTATCACTACCCATGATATGGGTGTTTCTACCCCCTCTACTCACTGTCCTCTCGGATTCGTCGTAGTATGTGAGGTAAACCCTATGATTTTTGATTCATTTGAAATTCCATTTATTTTATTTTGATAATATAACATTTTCCTGATGTATTTAATTGGCATAAAAAACTAATAAAAAGGGGGTAATTGAAGTTCTTTTGGTGTTTATGTAAAGATTATATTGTATTTTTTTCAGTGTTTTTTGAGGTATGGATAATCTTTCTTTAGAATTTGATAACTAATTTCAAAACCATTGTAAGGTATAGTACCTGCGATTTTAGTGAGCATCATATGTTTCACCAAAAATATTATTCAAACTATGGCCTTAGCATCTCATCTCGTATCTATCTTATGCATAGCACTAAATATTATGAAACTATGTTTATCACAACTTCTGGTAATCCCAATGCTTCTGCTTCTAATACTTGCCTTATTCTATAGTATATTAATTCCATATTGCTTAAGTGTAAACTCCCACAACTCGTTACTCATACTACACAAACTGATATGAAGTTCTGAAAGACTTTAAATACACTCATACAGATAGAATCTGAATTTTTACTGTGTTTCATCTATTGTTTTAAGAGACATGATATCCTTTGATATCTGACTTTCATGCATCAAAACCTAAATTTGTTCACTGTGCAATATCTTTAAAATCTTTATATATATATATATATAAATTTACTAAAAATACCTTGTTTTATCATGTAAACACTACGTATAGACTTTCCTCCGTGCACATCTACTTAGTATCCACTCGATTCGATTCTGGTAATCCTCAATATGGAATCATAGAAGAACTGTGATATTTGTTGCATTGAAAAAAAAAACAATGTTTGAATCTCCATTTTTACATATTTAGATGCTTCAACATATAACTCAATGGACACTACCTTATCCAACTATGACTACTTCTATTCACCTTTTACCATATCAAATAATAATATTAAATATTCAGCACTCGTCAGAAAAACATTATATATCTCTTAAAAATATTTTTTATACACACGGGTTTCATAGAAAAACATCAATTTACACTCCAAAGTAGGATAAAACTCATTTTAATAATTTATATGGTTTAGGAAAGGTGGAAATACAATGAAAATACACACACATTCACCCATGGAAAGATGAACCTATGACCTATTAGATGGCCAGTTAATGATACAACTTTCTAATAATGATGTAAATATTATTATTTATCAAAATTGATAATGGATATTTTCAAAACACATTTTGATAATTATGTTAATGATGAAAAAAATTAATAGTTTTTTAAAATGATGATGAATATTTTTAAGTCATTTTAATTTTAATTATGATTATTATGATGATAAATATTATTATTTATCATATATTATTATGATTATACTTAAAATCCATCTTTAAAATCATTTTAATGATAATGATAATTATAGAGATGATCAATATTATAATTTTAAGACTTTAATTTTACATTTTTAGTAAATTTATATTTATCCTTATAATACTAATTAATATATGATTCATTATCCTAATATTTATTATTATATTCTATTTTTATGACTATAATTATGTTGACAATTTTACAAATCATATAAATTTTTCATCTTTAAAACTTTTAAATAAATTAATTTTCTACATGGACTAACCATCAACTTTTATTTTTCATTATTCATGATATATAATCTTCCACATTTTATATCATATACTTCATTATTTTTTCCCAAAAAAAATTAATTCTATCAAACAACATCTAAAAATGTAATTTGAAATATAAAATGTGTATTAAAAATATGATTTATAATAAATAAAAAATAAAAAAACTAATTATAATAAAAAAAATTATATACTAACATATCAACAAATTTTGAATAACATAATTTAATATAGTCTGGAGTTTTAATAACTAAATTTATAAAATAACCAATGTTCATATATTAATATATATTTAAGATTGCTTTTTTCAATTTTTAAATTTTATTTCCATCCATTTCTTTATAAGTGTCTCTCTACAAAATATTTATTCATGTATAAAAGAAAAATTTTAAAAATAATAGGTATAAATAATTAAATATAACATAAAATGTGATGATCATGTCATTTTTGAATTGTTTTCTTGTTTTGGATGAGTATGAATTAAATTCCACAAGAAATTGGTTAGTATTTATTTTAAATATATTTTGGGATCTAAAATTCTAAAAATGCCTGCAATATGAAGTCTTGTGTAAATGTTACTGCTTGTTATGTAGATATGAATATGGATTAGAGTTGGATTGATCTTCCAAATCAAACATCTAGAGAATATTTTGAGGGAAGTATATAGTTTATAGATATCATTGGAGTATTTTAAAGTGACAATATTAGTTGTTAATTTAGAAAATGTGCAAATAGATATAAATTCAAATGAGAAACCATGAGGTATAACCTATTCTTGAATGGGTTTCTGGAAAATTATAAGAGTTGGACTCATAATGGGGAATAATATATTCATTTTAATCATACATAAATAATTTTTATGGATGTTTATGTGAGGAATAAAGATCCAATGCATGAAATGTTTACTGAAATGGTTTGTGGGTTGTCATCTAAAGGCATTAACATCTGGAATGTTGAGACTGGTGAGATCAATCATCACTTTGGTGCATATCATGATTCATTGAGGTTTTATGAAATACATGATGATGCACAAACTGAATTATATTCTAGGTGTACTGCTTACAGTAAATTTTCATTTATCATAGAGTTGTTTCATTTGAAGACTTTAAATTATTGGTATGAAAATTTGTTTAACATGCTATTAGTGTCATTTGAAAAAAGTACTTCCTACTAACACTAAGATTCCTGAGTCATATTACCATGTTTGTAAGTTGACATAGAACTTAGGTTTTACATATGATACTATATATGCATGTGCAAACAATTTTATGTTGTTTATAAAGGAAATTGTCTATTTGGATGGTTATATGGTATGTGACTCTTCCAGGTAGAAAGATAATGGGGTAAATCAGTCTCATCAAAGTCAGACTCTGAAACAGAGGATACTGATTACCCTATATTAAATACATAACTTTTCATTCAATATGGGGTAAAAAATATTATTTATTTCATCTAGAGATTCTAAATTAATTAGATGTAATGTGGAAAGAAATAAAGAAGGTGATATGCTGACCAACCTGAAAGACTATCTTGCATGGAAGGATTTTGATCAAAGACACCCCAACATTGCTAAAGATATTTTCAATGTCTAATTGGGGTTGGTAGCAGACAATTTCAGTCCATTCAGATCTATGGTTGGTGAAACTCATAGCATATGTCACATGGTGTTGGTTTCATATAATCTTCTTCCATGGATTTGTATAAAACAATTATTTCTATTACTTTCCACTATTATGGATTGACTTAGAAGTCTAGGGGATAATATTTATGTTTACCTTTAACCATTTATTGATGAGTTGAATGAATTTTTGGGTGATGTTGTGATGACTTATGATTGTGAAATGAATGAAATGTTCAAACTACAGGCTACTTTATTGTGGAAAATCAATGAATTCCAGGCTTATAAAAATTTATCAGGTTGGAGTACGAATGGGGAATTTTATTTTCCTTATTGAAATAAAAGTAAAAAATATATACATGGCTTAAACATTTCAAAAAAATGGGCATACATGGGTCACAAACATTTTTCCCCTCAGCACAAGTTCAGAAAGGACAGAGTGGCATTTGATGGTTCTAGGGAATTCAACCCAGCACCAAAAATCATGAGAGGATTAGAAATGTTATCATAGATTTAGGAATAAAACATCCATATGGTATATGAATTTCTAGATTTTGTGGCTCATCCATTACCTAATATTCATGGTGCGAGTAGATAGCGCAGTCACAATTGAAGAAGAAAAGTATTTTTTAAATCTCCCTTTCTAAAAAACTTACATGTTAAGAAATAATATGGATTCCATGCACATTGAAAAAAAAATGTTTGTGATAATATAGTGTGAAACATTTTAGGTGTCTGTGGAAAATCAAAGGACCATGTTAATGCACAACATGATTTATAAGAAATGGGTTTAATGAAATAATTGAAAATATATTTGGGTGAGGGAAATAAGGAATACTTTCATGTTGTACAGTATACGATGACTAAAAAAGAGTAAGAGACATTTCTTTCTATTTTGAATATGCTCTCAGTGCCTTATGGGTACTCCTATAATATTTCTCAGTGTGTGAATGTGATGAGAAGAACATTTCAATGCTTTAAAATTCATGAAAATCACATACTACTTCATTTGTTGATTCTAATCACAATTTGTGATTGTTTATCACTAATTTTTGTTCAATCGTTAATTGAAATGAATAATTGTTTTAGACATATTTTTTTATGAAATCAATTAATAGGTGATTTAAAAATTTTGCAAAATAGACTTGTACTTATGCTTTGTCACTTGGAAAAACTATTTCCACCCACATTTTTTAATGTTATGATTCACTTGACAGTGAACCTAACTGATGAAGTAATGGCTACTGGTCTAGGGCAATGCAAGTGTATGTATCCTATTGAGCGGTATCTTAATACATTTAAATGATTTATATATAATAGAGTTTGTATGGATCCATCAATAAAAAATGGTTATTTATGGATGAGTGTACTACTTTTTGTGTAAAATATATTATGGATGTTGAAAAAATAATAATATATGCCCTATTGTATTAATGATGGTATAATTTGATAAGGAACTATATTTGATCTGGACATCATCAAGTGCGTACAATATCATCAATATATCTTGTTCAATACTCCCTCAGTTTCACCATTGATGGAGTAAGTGTCTTATCACTTTTATTTTACAACTTTTACATGTTTTGTTATCATATAAAAAGATGATCATTTAAACAAGGTGTTATCATTTGTAGGAAACAATTTAATGGTCTAAAAGATGACATGTATTTTGCAAGTTATTATCAAATTCAACAGTCCCATTTTTCATCATTTCATGATTGGTTCAAGAATTTTGTTTGTATAAATGTATTTTCATTATGATTTAAGTATAATAAAAATTTATTTCTATATAGTTTTTATTTAATTCTAGGGAATACATTGGGCCCTAACCTATGAGAGTTTGGTGTCCCTACACTAACAAATAATTCAACCAATTAGGTGAGGGTTCATCTATAATGACTCATTGTAATAAATCTTTAGATGCTAATGGCTGTTGGTTTCACATTAAAAATATTTATGAAAATTTAGTAACAAAAAATAGTGGAATTGGTTTTTCATCTTTTGATTTTGGTAATTACTATGGTCAATTGAAATACATTATTGAAGTTTTATACACGCGTGGGTTAAAATACATATTGTTAAAGTGTAATTGGGTTGATATATTATGTGGAAGTAAAGTCAATCAATATTAGTTTACATTAGCAAAAATTAATAGTACTATATATATATATATGAATGAGTTAGTGATGATCCTTTCATTTTGGAATCACATGAAGAATAAGTTGTATTCATTACCTTGACATTTAATCTGAATTGGCAAGTTACTATGAAAATGTCAAGGTAGGGAGTGTTTTTAATTGAATGATATGAACTCATAACTATTGTCTTTATTGTGAGATAGGCGGATAAACAAACCATAGTTCAATGTGAATAATATATTCATTGGGTTAGAGCGACAGTTTAAGTATAAATAGTCAATTTGAATGTTTAAGGAAAGTTATGATTGTTTTCTCTCTCTTCAGTTTAAGAACTTTTTTAATTGTTTGACTTTTTATGAACTATTTAACTTTTTTTGTATTTATTGACTATATATTTGATATATAGTCTATGTGTGCTTAACTACTGTTTTTTTAAATGACTATATACATATAAGGGGAATAATAACTAAATCCACATCATTCTACAGAGTCATCTGTATCTACAGGTCGAGGTATGTATGAATTTAAATGTTTTTTTATTTTTTAATTGAATGTTAAAAATATATGTGAACATATTTATAATTATATATGAAATTGTTTTGAATAATATCAAACTCACTCACTTCAGCCAATCATAATAGAGTCCTTATTCATGGTGTTTTATAATGGAATTCTGACACAACCCTTGACATATCATTTGATGAGACATACCATCTTGTGGGAGTGTGTGCTTCTACATTTATACATATGTTGGGTCATATCATACATGACCCACACAGGTTTTCATTGAAAACATGTAATTAGCCTTTATTTCCCCAGGATACACTAGATCAAATATGGAGGAAAGTTTAGGTAAGATAATTATTTTAGTTTCTTAACTATGTTAAAAAATACTTACATTTTTATAAATCTTTTTCTTAAATAGAAAAATACGAGAGTGTTCCCCCAAATGATTTTTGGCCATTTTGTATGGCCAAATTTCAAAAAATGTGGAAATATTATAAAGTTATAGTCAAGATAGAGCACTAGTCACCAAATGTGGGTGCCCCACACATCCTGGATAGATCCCCGAGAGGCATTCTCCCACCTCAGTGGTGTGACATAATTGCATATTGGTCCACTGAGGCTAAAATGGTGAGTATTTATTTTGGTTTAAATATTTCATAGATTTTTTTAGAAATTTATATGTTTGAAATTTTAATTAATTGAATGTAGGGGCTAACAACTTGTCATTCTGAGAATCGTGCGTTGTAGGGACCCCCTCAGAGGCTTGGGAATCATCACGTAACTCAGATTCGATATGATTTATTTATCATTTACTTTTTAAATTTATTATTTAATATGGTTTTGTGTTATATATTTATATCTTATTGGTATATAGTTATGGGATAAAGGTGCATCGACTGATAAAATGTCGGTGTGGATGACGAATCATGGTAGAAATGATCTGGAGACTTCAGCTCTTATAGTATGTTCCTGTACAAATTATCAAACCTCACATATATCTGTATATACATATATATTTATATTTATATATTACATAGGATCAATTTGAGGTTGATTTAGCATAGTTTCTAGAGGATAAACCGCAACTTTTCATGTGGAGGGATGAGATATTTCATCACATTATTGGTTGTGATGGACATGGATATAGTTTGACACATGGTATAGGGATTCCTCATTCCATAGTTTTAGGCATAGAGGTTTTGTTTCCTATTGTTGTTGGGATGACACGGTAGATGAAAATTTTAGAGGCATAGAAGTGTGATTCTCATAAGGTAAATGCACAGCTATTATCTGAGGCCATAGCTCTACGGGAGTATATGCACCGGGGTGATGGTACATGGGATCCTCTGATGTGGGTTTAAACTAAATTTTTTTTATTTAATTTTTATTACATTAATAATAATTATCTTCATAATTTTTATTTGTTCTAGTATCCTACCACACCTAACATATGTAGTATCCATGGCCCTACATGATGCATCTGATTCAAGAGGTATGTTTTTCTTTATCTTTCCAGTTTCTCATTAAAACTAACTATCTCATTTTTTTGTTATATTAGTAAAGTCACAAATCATATTTAAATTTTCATTAAAATGAAATTTGACCATGTAGGGATTCAAAACCAACTAAATACGTTTAAATTGATGATAAAAATTAGGAAAATAATCAGCAATTGGTTTTTTATTTTTCCAACTCTGCATCACATGTGGAGCATCCAAAATGTTAACAGTTAGAGAACATCCATTACACAATTAACCCAACTCCATAATCAAGAAAAGAGTCATACTTTTCAAGGAACCTACATTCACATAAGGACCCATGTGTCTAGTTTCAGAGCAAGACTCCCAGATATGTGGCTTTGAAACTTATAATAACACTCTAAATCCCTAGATAAATATACTCAGTATCAATAATAGAATTATTTTTTTAGGTTCTATGAGAAATATGCATGCATTCGACCAAGAAAATATTCTCATCCTTCTTATCCTTCTAAATAATTAAATCCTCAGGAATTAATACCACATGCCTTTATATAAGAAAAATAAATATTGGGAGGTCATGGATGTG
Organism: Viscum album; assembly: GCA_963277665.1. Classification (NCBI taxonomy): domain Eukaryota; kingdom Viridiplantae; phylum Streptophyta; class Magnoliopsida; order Santalales; family Viscaceae; genus Viscum; species Viscum album. The sequence goes on along the minus strand of OY728138.1, from coordinate 121,564,193 downwards.
AATGAAAACACCCCTAAATCATTCACACTTGGAATTAATTTTTAATCATTTGAAAATGTAATTTCAAAGAAAAAATTATAAAATGTGTTTCACTGATTTATCTCCCCATTCATTCTATATGATACGTCACCACTTATCTGTGAACTTCATCAAGATTTTACACTTGTATTTTCAAATTTTAATATCTTTCAAATATTTACCTAAATAATATTATATAATAAGTTGTGTCCTTTGTGTTCTCATTAAAAATATTCATGGTGTGGAAAAATCATACTTAACCCAAAAACTAATTTCATATTAGAAATAGGTTTACTTGTTCTTCTCATGAAAATATTCATTTCCTTACATGATGATTTTTTTACCCCAACTCGTCTCATTTAGTTTTATAGTATTCTTACTTAGATTTTCTTTTACCATGCATGGTGTTATAAATTAAACTCATGCTATAAATTTTCTTCTACTTCTTCCTTTACTATAAATATTATTCACCCTTTTCCATTTTATAAGTATCATTTTTAGATAATTATAGAAATGCATCAAACATTATCACACCTTATACACAACATCTCAATAAATTAGTATTCTAAATTTACCTCTTCTTCATATGAGTCTTCCAATAACCCAATCGGTCAATTTCTATATTAAGAATATTTTTTTTCCTTCTTCTCGATACCTTTTTTCTTCAACTCTTTCATATTATTCTCAATAACTCATAATGCTTTCATATCTTAAATAAAATTTAAATATCCTATATTTTTTATTTTATCCACATATCTATTTGTGGATTCATGTAAAATAATATTATCAAGTGGAGATGACTCATATATTTTCTACAGTACTTCTCCTAAGTTAAACTCATCATCAAAATCAATTTTCTTCCTAATTTTATATGACATTATTACTTCAATATTATGTTTTACTTTACTATAGATCATATACATATAGTCATCAACATCAACAGGATTCTTATACATAATTATGACTTATTTATCTCCTTTGAAAACATGCACTACTAGAATTTGAGGTATTTACGGTGGGATCCCGTTGAAAATGCTCTTTTTCAACGGGGTCCCGTCGCAAATAGCTTGTTGCAGAAAACGGCATCGCAAATAGTTTTTTTTGTGACAGGCTAGTCACAAATGGTTCTCCGATTATATATATTATATATATATAAACCTATTGCGGTGGTCATGTCGCAAAATTTTATTTGTGATGGTCCTGTTTTTCTGTCACAAATAGTTTTCCAATTATATATATTATATATATAAAAACCTATTGTGATGGGCCCGTCAGAAAAACATATTAGCGATGGGCCTGGTTTTCCCATAGAAAATAGTTATTTAAATAATATATAAACCATTTTCAATGGGACCCCGTCGCAAAAGGGCCCGTCGCAAATACTTAATAGAATAAAATATATATATATTCAATAAAATTATGATAAATTAATATTAGAAAATAATAATAATAATAATACTATTAATATAAATAAAATAATATTATATAATAATAATACTTATATTAATAATATAAAAAAATTATATTATTATAATATTAATAATAAAATAATACTAATGATATAATAATGTTATTATTATTATTATTATTTATGAAAAAATAATATTAATATTATTAAAATATTAAAATATTAAAATTCTCAATATTTGAAAAATATATTATTATTATTAGTAGTAGTAAAATAAAAAAACATTAAAAAATATAATACTAATAAAAAATAATAAACTATTAAAATATTAAAAATTAAAAAAAAATTAAATTATGCAATAGTCACACCAATATAAAAGACATAAACTGTAAATAGTTAATATTACAAAAAACTTTGAATTCAAATGTTTTTAACATTAAAAAAAAGTCACTCGGGGGGATAGTCTTCTGGAAGAGGTGGAGGAGCTAGAGGAGGTGGTGGAGGAAACTCCATCCCTAATCTACGAGTCAGACTGTGCATGTACTCCATCTACTCGTGATGTTGTTACTGTCATCAACATGTATCCTCCTCGAACTGCTGTTACTGCTACTGCTGCTAACACATCTCTTCATGTTGCTTACGTAAACTCTCTATAAGCTCACATTGAGCTTCCAGCTACTCCTGATACTATGATCTAAAAGATGATGCCTTTCCATGAACTCCTCTCGAGCTGGACGCTAACATCGCAGCAGTACCATAATAAGTCCCAGAAGTCAAATGAGAGTCGATAACAACTACTCGGTCCTTCTCGAAGCCATATAGGTTGCCTACATCCATGTCGCCTCATCGAAATGGTGGGCACTAGTCTGATCAGTCGTCTCGGCCTAACTCTCAGCATGTGTCTGAGAGGTCGTGGCCTTATATAACTCCTTCAGTTCCAATTTGAAATTAAAATAGTGAAAATATTATATGCAGTTAATTTTAAAACTGAAAAAGAAATAATACTGACCAAATCTAATAGTATTGATCCCCTCTAATCTCTCTAGTGGCTGGATCACTATACATCCCCCGATATACATCGTACTCCGTAATATCGGGCTGCTCGACTGCCTATATGAATATAAAATAAATTGATTATATTTAATGTTATATAAAATAATTAAAAAATACTTACGAGATTATCTCTATGGGTACTAAATGTATGACTACCGACTCAATGCATCACCTCCTATCTCCCTCGGTTTAGTCAGCCCAATTAAGATCTCCTTTGAAGTCCACCACCCAACCAGTGTGAACATAATCCATCCCAAACATGAGATGAAAGGTACTCTGGTCGGTGGGCTCTACACGAATCATCAAATACTGCAACTCCTACTTTCTTAATAATCTTCCTTCTAAAATTGTTCAAAAATTGATATAAACGGTCATGTATAGACACCTCCCATGAAGTGTGGATTGCGTAGTGAAAGCTATCATCGATGAGATACCATAAACCCTACAAATAATTTATAATATCAAGTTATTAATGAAATAAATTTCAAAAATGAATATTATTTATTTACGTACATCTAATGATCAAACATGTTGAGCCACACATCAATGGGAATCTATTTACTTATGATCCATGGCTGAGAAGAAAAATTGTGCAAGATAGCGCTCCCCTGTCCAATAGCTATATTCACAAAACTGTGAAAAAAGAAAAAAAATCAAACAATTATTATATAAATAAATTAATGAAAGCTAACTAAAATACACAGGTTATCATACCTCCATGTTTGTGGATCAAATCCAAGACATGGACGTCACTCAGGGATAGGGTCAGGAATCATCAGTCACACAAGACCGCACCCCCTCCACGTACCCCCTAAACCACTAGTAGGCTGAGGGTTAAATGATCCCAAATCCTCTTCATCCAAAGGTAGCTCACCCTCCTGTAACTGAAAAAAATAGATCATCATCCATCTAAAACAAAAAATTATTATTGTTATCAAATAGTTAAAAATAACTATTATATATAGATATATGTCAGTTATGATTATAACCAGCATTTAACTATGTCAATGTTAACCTTCATCATTATCTTCATATCTAATGATGTCAATGTCTTCATATTCCTCCTCAGCATCATCAATATCCATATAAGTTTCAATTTCATCATCTCCTTCCATTTAAAATTCATTTGTAACATCATTAACATCACAGTCATCGTCAACCCTTAATTGTGGGGTGTCATCATCGATATTCATGTCTCTTTGTGAAAAAAGATGGATTTTGAGCAGTGTATTTGCAAATTTCAATTCTTTGCACATCAGTAGAACCACATTTACTTTGAGTAAACTTATTTTCCGAAGATTTCATTTTTATTATGCTCCACCAATCATTCAGGTCTCTTGAAGTAGCACGGTACTTTGCATAATAAATTTGATGTGCTTTTTGTGCGAGTAAAAATTGTTCATTTATTGCTATAAGACTTTTATATTTAATATCAATGATTCCATGAGTCGGATGAACATGCAAGCCTCTCTCAATATCCAACCACTGAAATTTAAACATCATTATGTAATTTTGTCCTAGATAACACGGTTCAATAATTCCATCCATCATACCATAAAACACAACTTTAGTTTCTCTATGATGAGATCCTCTCAATAAAACTCCATTGTTCATTGTTTTTTTAATTCCCCATATGCATGTGTATGAAGTCAAAAACCATTCACCATATATGAATTATAATATTTAACCATTTTGGATGGTGGGTTACTCAATATACACAGACGCTTATCAATTTTATCATCATGTTGAGACACCTGAAAATTTGTAGAACAATTACCAATATAATAAATTATAAAATGAATTGATATGTTAAACCATCAATAATTTATGTTACCAGTTTTTGAAACCATTGAGAAAAAAAATTCTGACATTCTTTAAGAGAAGCTGTTGTAATTTGTGGAAGTTGTTTCTTAATATGATTATCATGTAACCAAAAAATAAAATAAGTTTACTTACTATAACATTAATTATATAATAAGTGATAGAAATACTCATAGTACAAATGATGTCATTTCTTCATAGTTGAGAAGAACATATGTATGAGCTCTGTAATGTTCATCATCTGAAATCCATTTTTCATGAACTCCACTGAATCCAAATTCTGGCTGATTAAAAACTGATAATTGATTGTCGATTTCATCATCAAAATTCCTCTCATTCCATTCCATGCGGCTATGTTTTGAGGGATATTCACATTCAAAATAATGAAAGCATAAAAAATCAATTTCCTCTTGCAAATAAACTTCAGCAATTGAGCCTTCAACCGATTCTTTGTTACATACTTTTTTCTTCAATTTCTGCATGCATCTCTTGAATGGGTACATCCATAAAAATTTTACTAGACCTCCACATTTGGCATCATATGGAAAATGTAATATCAAATGATCCATTGAGTCAAAGAAAGTTTATGGGAAGATTTTTTCTAGTTTACATATAATGACACTAACTTATTCTTTCAGTTTTCTTAGTGCATCGTAGTCTGTTGTCTCAACACAAATGTCCCGAAAAATATATTATATGTCTGTTATCTCATCCCAAATCATAGAATTAAAAAAACCACTTAATCTAATCTAAATATGTATTTCCATTATAACATGACAATATTAACTTTTTAATATGGTAATATGATCATTCTTAACACATCTCCCCAAATTGGAAACATAGCCATCTAGAAGTCTCAAATATGCAATCTACTGAAAAATTAATAAGCAACTTTCTTTGTACATTGTATAAGATGTTTTTGGGTTCATTAACCTCTGTGATCTGATATTTTCAAATAGTTCAAGTTCTGGTCACTTGCAAATTTGGGTAAGATCTAATCGTGCCTTTATATTATCTTTGGTCTTACCTGGTGTATCAAAAACTGTATGAAATAAATTATCAAAACAATTCTTCTCAATATGCATGACATCCAACATGTGGTGAAACAACAAATCAAACCAATATTGAAGATCCCAAAAAATTCTCTATTTTATCCAATTGTGTTCTTTCCCAAAGACATGAATTTTCTATTGGTTTATTGTTTGTCAAATGTGACGGAAGGTAATAAAAATACAACTGATTTTAAATCTGTACATGATAACATTTTTGGAGGTCCATCCCTTTGAATTGTGTGTTTTATGAAATGATATTTTTTCCTCCAAAAAGAATGATTGGTTGGAAGAAATCTGTGATGACAGTCAAAATATTAAGATTTTTTTCCATTGACGAGCATAAATGCTTTGTTGTCTCTCATACAGTAAGGGCATGATTTCAGACCATGTGTACTCAAGCCAGATAACATGCCATATGCTGTAAAGTCACTAATTTTCCACATAAATATAGATTTTATTTGTAAATTTTGTTTTGTAGCAACATCATATGTACTTACACCATTAATCCACAATAAATTTAACTCGTCAATCAATGGTTTCAAATAAACATAAATATTCTTTTTCAGGTTTTCTGGGATTAATAAGGTCAAAAAGATATAAGGCTCCTTCATCAACATCCATGGAGGTAAATTGTATGGAGTTATAAAGATAGTACAACATTAATAATGACTACCATAAGAACTAAATTGATAAAAACCGCCATTAGAAAGACTCAATTGCACATTTCAGGCTTCTAAAGTAAAAGATGGATGCACTCTGTCAAAAAAATTTCATTAATCACCATCATAGGAAGATTCATGCTTTTACCAATTGAAATATAGGTTTTATGCCATGACATCATTAGCATTATGTTCTCAGACATATATAAACTCCGCAACATGGGTGTAAGTGGGAAATATCTCAACTATTTTATAGAAATCAATCCAAACTTCCCCATTTGAGCTTATTTATACCTCAATTTTCCACACGTGAGACAACTTTCCAATGACTCGTTTTCACCAGAAAATAAGATGAAATCTTTTTCACATGCATGAATCTTCTTATAACTAAAGCCCAGATTACAAACCAGTCTCTTTCTCTCATAGTATTTTTCAAGAAACACATTTTCTTCAGGTAACAGTGTTTTAACCAAATAAAATATCTGATCAAAATAGTTCTTTGACATTCCGTTATCTGATTTAATAGCCATAAATTTTTCAACCACTTATAATTTACTTATCTTGCAACAAGGATATAATGCATCCTCCGCAGACCTCTACAACTCATAAAATTCAGATGGTGCCAACTCAGGAGTTAAATCAATATCATCCTGAGTTTCAGTTTGTTGAACAGATAGACCTGCAACATCATGTACTGAATTTTGAAACTGTGATGGATCCAAAATCAAATTATTAGTATCTTCTCTGAAACAGGATTCACTATATTGATAAAAAACATAATATGGTTGAAAACCAAAACACAAGAGATATCCCCCCAACATTTTCAAATGTGTCAAACGTTCTCAAAGCACATTTTTTACAAAGACATATAATTTTTCCTTCTAAAACAAATTCTGGTTTTGATGATACAAATGATAATAAATCTTCAACACCCTCAGTATATACATGATTTAAACTAGAACCTTTTGGATTTCTGTACTGATTTATCCAAGCGTTATCATCTAATAATGATTGTTGTCAACTTCCTTATTTCATATTTTTCTACAAAATATACAATCATTACTGTTTTTGAATAATTTGAAATAAGAAAAACACTATCGAAAAAATAAAAGATAAATAATTATAGCTACTTCTTACTAATTACCACTAATTACGGGCGACACAATTTCCAGTGGATTGGCGGCTGCTCATTTGTTTGGTGGCTCAATTACTTGCAACATTATCACATAGAAATCACAATGAATATTCTACTTGTAGGTACACATATCCATTCCCATGAATACGAGAATGCATAAACGTACCTATGACCAGATTCTTCATTTTGATTTCAGTATGAGAAAGATGTAAGTAAATGAGTCATCAGACAAAAGATCCCCCTTTTCGTCGATGAATCGTCTTCTTGCAACCATCACCACCTGAAAAAATTATGAAAAATGTTGTCCTATGAATGCATATCCAATCTCATGCATATGAGATTGGATATGCATATGTAGCAGCACATTTTTCATAATGTTTTGAGTCTGTGAGATTTGAAAGGAGAAGAGTCATCGAGCAAAAGGAGTGCCGCCAATCCACTGGAAATTATGTCAAGTTCTTACAATTTATTATAATTCTCATTGTTTATTACTAATTATTATTAATTTCTAATTTTTGCTAATTATTTCTAGTTTTTTTCTAATTTTTGTTAATTTTTACAAATTAGAGCTAATTATTGCCAATTATCTCTAATTATCGCTAATTATCGCTAATTATTGCTAATTATTGCTAATTATTGGTAATTATTGCTAATTATTTCTAATTATTACTAATTATTGCTAATTATTTCTAATTAATACTAATTAATACTAATTAATACTAATTACTACTAATTATTAATAATTATTACTAATTATTACTAATTATTACTAATTATTACTAATTATTACTAATTATTACTATTTATTACTATTTATTACTATTTATTACTAAATATTACTAAATATTACTAATTATTACTATTTATTACTATTTATTACTTTTTATTACTATTTATTGGTATTTATTGGTATTTATTAGTATTTATTTCTAATTATTGCTAGTTAATGCTAATTATTGCTAATTATTGCTAATTATTGATAATTATTGCTGATTAATACTAATTAATACCCATTAATACTAATTAATACTAATTAATACTAATTAATACTAATTAATACTAATTAATACTAATTAATACTATTTATTACTAATTGTTACTAATTATTACTAATTATTACTAATTATTATTATTTATTAGTATTTATTAGTATTTATTAGTATTTATTAGTATTTATTGCTAATTATTGCTAATTATTGCTAATTATTTCTAATTATTTACTAATTAATGCTCATCAATACTAATTATTACTATTTATTACTATTTATTACTATTTACTACTAATTATTACTAATTATTACTATTTATTACTATTTATTACTATTTATTACTAATTATTAGTAATTATTAGTAATTATTCGTAATTATTACTAATTATTACTAATTATTAGTATTTATTAGTATTTATTACTAATTATTAGTATTTATTAGTATTTATTACTAATTATTAGTATTTATTACTAATTATTAGTATTTATTACTAATTATTAGTAATTATTACTAATTATTAGTAATTATTAGTATTTATTACTAATTATTAGTAATTATTAGTATTTATTACTAATTATTAGTATTTATTACTTTTTTTACTAATTATTACTCTTTATCAGTATTTATTACTAATTATTACTATTTATTACTATTTATTACTAATTATTACTAATTATTAGTATTTATTAGTATTTATTACTAATTATTAGTTTTTATTACTATTTATTACTAACGTTTACTAATTTTTACCATTTATTACTAAGTATTACTATTTATTACTATTTATTACTATTTATTACTATTTATTACTATTTATTTCTATTTTTTACTATTTATTCGTTATTATTAGTAATTATTAATAATTATTAGAAATTTTTACTAATTATTAGTATTTATTTGTATTTATTAATAATTATTAATATTTATCGCTATTTTTTACTAATTATTACTATTTATTAGTATTTATTAATAATTATTACTATTTATTACTATTTATTACTATTTATTACTAATTATTAATAATTATTAGTATTTTTTGGTATTTATTATTATTTATTACTAATTATTAGTATTTATTACTATTTTTTAATAATTATTACTAATTATTACTATTTATTACTAATTATTACTAATTATTACTATTCATTACTATTTATTACTATTCGTTATTAATTATTAGTAATTATTAGTAATTATAAGTAATTATTAATAATTATTTTTATTTATTCGTATTTATTAGTAAATATTGTTATTTATTTATATTTATTACTAATTATTAGTATTTTTTACTATTTTTTACTAATTATTAGTATTTATTACTTATTATTAGTATTTATTAGTATTTATTACTAATTATTAGTATTTATTACTATTTGTTTACTAATTATTACTATTTTTTACTATTGTTTACTATTTATTACTATTTATTACTATTTATTACTATTTATTAGTAATTATGAGTAATTATTAGTAATTATTAGTAATTATTACTAATTATTAGTATTTGTTAGTATTTATTACTAATTATTAGTATGTATTAGTATTTTATACAAATTATTAATATTTATTACTAATTATTAGTATTTATTACTAATTATTAGTATTTATTACTATATTTTACTAATAATTACTATTTACTCCTAATTATTACTAATTACTGCTAATTATTACTAATTAGCGTTAATTACTATAAATTAATGCAAATTGCTGCAAATTACCGCTACTAATTTCTAATTACTGCTAATTATTTATATTCATTACTAATTATCGTTATTAATTCCTAATTACTACTAATTATTAATAATTAGTACTAGTAATTTCAATTTATTATTACAAATAAATATTGATGACAAAAACAATCTAAATCTAATTTAATTACAACTAATTAACAATAATTAAAATTAATGTTAAAAAATGAAATAAATAATAAATTAAATAAAACCTAAAGACCTTTAAATTTGATATTTTATAGGTGTAGATGACTTCAAAACATGTTCATAAAAAATCAACTTAGAGAAAAATTAACTGTAAAATTATAGTTTAGGGAGAGAGAGAAAGTAGAAATGGAGAGTAACAATGAAAATAACAGATGGGGGTGTATATAGGTTAGATTAGTTATGACGGTACTATTTTTAATGGGAGTCTCATCGTAGATACCTTTGGCTGCATTAATTACTGTCGGCGGTTAAAAGGGTTTTTACAACGGGACCCATCGCAAATAGTTACGTGTCGACACACTATTTGCAATGGGGGGAGATCCCGTTGCAAATAGTATTTACCACCGCCAGGTATTTGCAACAAGGAGCCCCCCCCCCCCCCCGTCGCAAATAACCTTCCCGCGGTTTGGCGCGCAATTCACGCCACACCACCCCAAACCTTTTGCGACGTGACCCCTAATCCAGTCGCAAAAAACTATTTATTTGCAACAGGATTAGGGGTATGTCACAAATAATCTCTTCGACAGACTATTTTCTATGGGAATAGATCATGTCACAAATAACCCGTCACAAAAGGCCATTTTCCCATAGTGATGAAATATGTGAGAAAGTGAATTATTTATTACTAAATAATCAATATCACCATTACTAGCCTTTAAATTGTTCTTTTCCGCCTTGAGATATAATTTTTATAGAATATAATGCTTACTATTTCAGAAAAAATATGCCTAAATTTGAGTCTTCACTGGGGGAAGATTGTTTAGTCCACCGACATCTCTAGTGAATCTAGAACATGTATTTCAATCAGTGTAAAATATTTAAATTTAATGATAGTCTTCAATTTGTTTATTACTATAATTTTATTTTTATTGGTCTTAAAGGATTCAGTATAAAAATCTTGTTCTTTGCTAAAATGATCTATCAACATATTAAATATACTATCAGCATCAAGTAACATAGATTGAGTCTCTATTTGATCATTTCCTTTAGTGAAAACCTCAACATCAAACTCTTGTTTATGAAAACTAGATTTGAACTTGATGAGGATGTTCGGGTTAGATTTCATGAATAAAATGGATATATTATAAAGACTGTAGATGAGAAGACTGGTGAGTATAGCCTGAGCCTCCACATTGAGGGAATCTCTTTCCCATAAAATGCATAAAATATTAGTACCACTAAACCTTGATAATCTCAAAGGATCCCTCAACCTCACATGAAATCGTTAGAAATATGAACCATCAATCTTCATTTTCAATCCCATGACCCGCTTCTTCCATGAAACCTAGCGATCATTACCCTCTACGATGCTCATCCATTTTGGCTGGCAAGGGCTCCTTCCCAGATGGAGCACTCTCTAGAGTGACCTCTTCATGGGGAGGGCGTTTCCATGTGTGGAGGGTTCCAAAAGTCCACATGCATCAGTGGGGCCTATCTTGGGATAATATCATTGAATAAGAGGTTGAAATATTAATAAATTCCAATTATTTGAAGGATTCATAACATTAATTAGGTGAAGATTTTTTTGGATTCAAGGGAACCATGCTAATCCAATTTCCTTGGTGCTATCCTTATTCCAAGATTCCAATAAAATCCATCACCCTTTAGAAAAACACATGCTAAACAGTTGACATTAAACAAAGGATAGGCCCAAATTATAAAAACAAATAGTAAGGAATTTCTTGAGAGAACCCAGAAACACTAGGGTACCCTAGTAATTTTCTAGGAGGTTCCACATGAAACATGTCTAATCCCCACCGATGAAGGTGGTATTCATATTCATGGATGTAATGGAAGTAGCATGAACACTTCAACTTTATAGGGATGTCTTTCCTCTCGATGTATTTATCATTAGGGACAACAATGTTTTTGATATTCCACACCATGAAGATAAACTTGATTGTAATAAAATTTCAGCACATAACCTTAAAGCAAGGATCTAAACCTTGTTGAACACAAATGATATGATGATATCCTAAAGAGTTATAATTTTTCAAGGACATAGCTAACACACATCAGTCTAGCACTTATACCATCCTAGAATTATATATAAAGGATTTTTTCTTGTCAATAAACACAATGTTAATAATACTTGGATAAAAAATGGCCTCATAGAACATCATAGAGGGTCAAAGACAACCTGGAAATAAGGGAAAATTACAATATTAGTTGAAATCTAGAACAAGATCTCTCCTTTACCAATAATAAATCTCGTGTTCTAAGTAAGAGTTCGAAGAAGTCCATGTTAGCTGCACTAGAGCAGAGTGGGTGTGTAGCATCCATTACATAATTCCACAAAAATGTTTCTATATTTGGATTTGATAAAACATGACCATAAAGAATTCCCCTCCAAAGCATCCCATGCAAGTTTAGCCAACATTCACAACATTCTTTCATCTATGCATCTAAGATTAACATCACCTTATTTATAAGGTATCATAAATAGAATCCAACATTCTCATTCACCACATCCAATGCATGCTTGTGTCACCCAATATGATGGAAAACGATGGATAACATTGTCTAGTGTTATTAAAATGACATATCTCCTGTCAGGGGGTCAAAACGAGAAAATATATTCTAATTAATGTGAAAAGATATGATAAAATTCATCGAATCTTATATGATCTACTAAAATCAACCACATGCCAATATCATGCCTGTATTGGTTGGTGTAATTAAAAGTTCATTTTCACATTTATTATTATTTTTGTAATTATAGGAAAATCATGTGTGTCTAGGTAAAAACTGACTAAATGAGCTCTGATTGAAATAGAATCTTAGGACAGCGATCTTTAAGTCATTTAAAATCTATATGAATCATTTACATTTGGATTGGATACCTGAATTTCTTGGTATGATCAAAATTGATTTTTGTCCCTCGGATTTGGATTTTAAGTGAAAAATAGCATAAAAGGGTCTAATACTAAGAAAACTAATTGAGATATATATGATATCAAGGGAGAATGATCATCAAGCAATTTTTTATCTATAGGAATGAATGATCCATCCATCATATGTGTGTGTTTCTTAGTACGATGGAAAATGATGGATAACATTTTCTAGTGTTATTAAAATGGAATATCTCCCCCAAGGGGTCAAAACGGACAAATGACTTCTGATTGAAATGAAAATTTTTGAGAACATTCCTTGAATCATATATGATGTATTCGAATCAATTGTGTGCCAATCTTATGTCTAGGTTGATTGGTAGAATTAAAAATGCATTTTCACATTTATTATCATTTTTGTAATAATGGGAAGATCATTTTTGGGGGGTTAAAACTAACCAAATGAGCTCTTATTGACATTAAATCTTAGGAAAATGATTTTTATGTCAATTAAAATCTCTAGGAAGCATCTTCATATGGATTAAATACCTTAATTTCTCGATATGATTAAAATTTATGTTTATCCCTTAGAGTTGGAGTTAAGTGGAAAATTGTGTAAAAGGATTAAAAACTAAGAGAAGGCACATGGATTAACATGAAACCATGAGAGAAAGAGAGTTGGGATGTTTTTTATCTATATAAATCAACCCTACATCCATTGGATGCTCGTATCGCTCGGTATGATGGAAAATGATGGTCAGTGTTGTCTAGTGCTATTAAAATGGCATATCTTCCACTAGGGGGTCAAAATGAGAAAATTACTTCTGATTGACATGAAAAACTAGGATAACATTCCTTAAATCATATGAAATCTATTGGAATTGACCGTGGTTCAATTTTATGCCTGGGTTGATCAGTATAATTAAAAGTCCATTATCAAATTTATTACCATATTTTGTAATAATGGGAAAATCCTATTTGTAAGGTTCAAAACCGACCAAACGAGCTCTGGTTGACATTAAATATTAGTAAAATTATTTTTAATTCATTTAAAAACTGTTTGAATCATTAGTATGTGGATCAGATACCTGAATTGCTCGATATGATTAAAATTGATGTTTGTCCCTAAGAATTAGTGTTAAGTGGAAAATCATATAAAAGGGGTAAATGCTAATAAAACACACTTGGATTGACATGTAACCATGGAATAATGAGCACTAAGATACTTTTAATCTATAGGAATAAACATTACATCCATCGAATGCTCATGTTGCCCAGTATGATGGAAAATGATGGGTAATGTTTTTTGGTGTTATTAAATGGCATATCTTCAGCCATGGGGTCAAAATGTGAAAATGACTTCTGATTAATGTTATCTAAAAGAACATTATTTGAATAATATGTGATCTATTTAAATCAATCTTGGATCAATCTGATTCCAAAGTTAATCGGTATAATTAAAAGTACAGTTTTACATTTATTACCATTTTTTAGTAATGGAAAAATCATGTGTGTAGGGGTCCAAACAAACCAAACAAGATATAATTAACATTAAATCTTAGGAAAATTATTTTTAAGTCATTTAAAATTTGTAGGAAGCATTATCACATGGATCGGATACCTGAATTGCTCTGTATGGTTAAAAGTGAATTTTATCCCTAAGATTTTGAGTTAAGTGAAAAATAACAAAAAAATGGGTCAATATCAAGAAAACACGATTTTATTGATATGAAACCATGTGAGAAAGATCATCGATTCATTTTTTAACTGTAAGAATCAATGATGAATCCCTTAGATGCTCGTGTTGCCCGATATGATGGAAAATGACGGGTAACGTTGTCTAGTGCTATTAAAATGGTATATATTCCATGAAGGGGAAAAAATAAGAAAAATACTTCTGATTGGCATGAAAATATAGGAGAACATTATTTGAATCACATGTGATCTATTGGAATCAACCATAGGTCAATCTGATGTCAGGTTTATTGGTATAATTGAAAGTCCATTTTTAAATTTATTACCATTTTTTGTAATAATGTGAAAATCATGTGTGTATGATTCAAAATTGACCAAAAGAACTCCCATTGACCTAAAATATTAGTAAAATGATATTTAATTCATTTAAAACCCATAGGAAGTAGTGGCACAAGGATTAGATACCTAAATTTCTCATTATTTTTAAAAGTGATGTTTGTCAGTGAGATTTGAAGTTAAGTGACAAATCACATAAAAGGGATCAATACCAATCAAACAAACTTGGATTGACATAAAACCATGGGAGAACTATCATCGAGATATTTTTATCAGTAGGAATCAACACCGTATCCATCGGGTGCTCGTGTCACCCAGTATAATGGAAAATTATGGGTAACATTGTCAGTTGTTATTAAATGAGAAAATATTCTATCATAGGGTCAAAACAATAAAACGTCTTCTGGTTGATGTTAAAAATTAGGAGAACATTCCTCGAATCATATGTGATCTATTAGAATCAATTACGAGTCAACCTGATGTCCAGGTTTATTGGAATAATGTTAACATGGTTTTAAGCTTTTAATGGTCATTGCTTAACTGATAAATACTGTAAACAAACTTCTTAGATTTGGTTTGCCTCATTTTTATATTTATGATGTTTTTTGTATGTAACATTTTAAACTATTTTGATTATTCTATATATATATATTAACTAAATAAATTTGATTAATGTTAAATATATTAATTTTCATTAGCTTTGTTTAATTGTTTTTTGTATCGTATTAGCCGGTTGATTGAGATATAAGATAGGAAGGATATGTAGTTGTTTGGATTTATGGTTTTGTCTAGTTGGTTTTTTTATTTGTTGTTGGTGAGGTGGTATTTTTTTTTTTGTAGGATGGTTGTTTTTTTGTTCATTTGGGTGCCATCAAAATGCAAATTTTTTTAAAAAAAATCCCCAGGTTAGTGATCGCCTTAGGCAGTCTCTCGTGATTTCATTTTTTCAAAGCATTCTTGTAACAACCCAAGTAAATAAAGAATATAATTTTTTTATATTTATTAATATTTGTGAATTAAATATTAATTTTTAGTTAAAGGGGATACTATGTTCGATGGCGTACCAGATACGCAACAACAGGTTTCTTTGAAATTTTACGTTGCACACAACGTTGAGTTATATCGAAAAATAATATATTATTATTATTATTTTAAATGATAGTTAACACATGGTCGTTCTATTGGAGGGAATGAACAGAACTAACTATAATATGATTAAACATGTTTCTTAAATGTTTTTACATTTATCAAATAGAATTTAGAGGCTTAAAATGTGAATGAATCCAATTTTATGTACAAATACTCTAATATTCTTTAAAATGTCGATTTACCGCCTTTTGATGGAGAACCCTTTTTGAATCTAGTTTTTGCCACTTTTATATGATCTATTAGAAAAATAAACTTATTATTTAGAAGAGGGACATAAAAAATTACTTTGGGTAAATTTTTGGTATTTTTCTGACAAAATTCATTTTTAATGAATAGTGAAATATACTGCATTTTAATTCAAAAATGTCTTTTCATATAATTTATTTTTATAGATATATGGTTGTTTAAATTGGTTTTAAAGTTTAATTGGATTATATTTTTACCATTTAATCCAATTTTGGTCATTGTAAGAAATTTCACTCTTCAATTAGACATAAACACATGTCAATCTTTTGGTAGTTATTATTTCTTAAAAACACGCTTTTTGGTTTTGACAATGAGAATTAATTTTAAATTAATTAATGAAACTTATATGTTTTGAATTTGTTAAAATAGACATCATTTTTAAATTTGTAATATAAAATTTAGATTAGGTTGAATATTTGGTATTTTTCTGAAAACCATCAATTTTTTATGAATAGTAAAAAATACTCCTTAATAGTTAAAAACCAACTTTTTCATTTAAATGAAATTTTACCACTTCTATGAATTAAATTTAAAAAATACAACATAAATGTTACTCATCATTAAGTATAATTTGGTTCAATAAGATGAAAATAATATTTTATGAATAGTAACTTTGGATTTTTATTTACCACAGTTAAAGGTAAATAGGGTAATTCAAGGTAAGAATAATATTATAATAATATAAAATTACCTTAACATGTGTCCTAACTATATTGGATGAGAAATTGCCAAACAATACAATCCTTGGGTAAGAATTTTGGACTTTTAAATCCTTTTGGGTAAGATAATGACATTAATAACTTTTTATTTAAAGTAAAAATAAAAATATCATAAACATGTAATATTTTTCTAAAACAATTTTAATGCGAGTTTATATAATTGATATATTTAACTATGAATATTAATTATAAATATAAAAATATTTCCTACATCATGGTGTTTTATTTATATTTTTTAGACATAAAATAAATAAATTTATTTATGACACAATGATAATGTAATGATTACCTCATTAATGAATGTTTTAAATAAATGAGAATATAAATGTTAAAATAAATTTATTTTGAAACATTTTATACCATCCATGAATTTTAGTGATGATAATGACTTGTTATCTTTGAATTAGTGAAGGTTTTTCAAAATAATCAAGTTATTTTAGATTTTTTAAAAAGTCATGATATGAATAGTATTTAAATTGACATAAATGAGTTTTTAAAACAAATATTATTTTATTAAATGATATAATAATCCTAAAAACCTAAGATTCGGAAAAATGACTTAGATAAGGTTGAAAATGTCATTAATGAACCACTTTTGGTTCTATTATTATTTTATGGTAACTATATTAACTTTATAGAGTGAATACACAAGAATACATGGTAAGAGTCAAATTAGTTAACAAATGGTTAAAGCTAAACGATAAGGTTAAATTTGATACCAAAACTTGTCTAAAACCTATTGGTTGAGAGGATTTCAAATAATAGTCATCTTATATTTGAATATAATAAGTTTGGGACCTTTTAAAACTGAAATTTAGTTTATAATAAAATAATATTTTCAAACTTTCTTAAAGATCCCCTCCCCCCACCCCGCACCCCCTTATAAAAATCCATCACCTATAACCTATTAATCACACCTCTCAAGCCCCTTTTATTATCCATCCTCTGCCCAAATAATATCCCAACATCCCTCTCTTCCACCTATAAGCCTTACCTTAGGCAGAAGGCACTTCAAGAAGTCATTTTGGTTGAAACCAAAGGGAGTTACCCAATTTAAAGGTGACGTCTTCTCTTTAGTTCTTTTCTTTTATTTTACTTCTCCATCCCCATAAACTATTTTTATTCTTTTATTTTATAACAACAACAGTATCCTCAATATACTAGGTTGTTTTTATGATATTTATTCAAACTACACTTACACACACCTTCATTTAATGGATATGAACATACTGTTTCTGTGGATGGTGAATTATTGCCTCACGAAACGATGATTGTTCAAATATCTCATATCGCCTCTCATGGTGGCCATAATGATAGAACTGTAATTATATATGATATTTATGATATTTATTTTATCTATATGATTATGTAATTATTTATTTTAACATACCTTTATGCTTTTCATGTTGTGTATATACGATAATTTGATTTGAGGAAGTGCGGACAACCGCCCCCTCAAAGTGATATGACTCGTTCATACCATACATGGAACGTATAAAGGATGGTGTTAATTAAATTATGTAACATATATAAAATATAATATTATACTGGAATTATAATATACCTATATATCATTTGATTTTCATTCCTTTAAAAATGAAAAAAAAAAGAAATGAATGTAGCGCTCATGCGTATGTACGGCTTACCATCTCCATGAACGGTGCATTTCATTTTCATATATCCAAATGATGTGGACTATTATAAATACATATATACTGGATATATATGATTTATATGATATGTAAATCATGAATATCATTCTGTATATAATGGAATTTTGACCACATGGACAACTTGTAATTATTAGTACCAAATATCAACAAAATGACTGTTATTAACTTAAATGATTATGTGATGTTTATAACGTGGTAAAAAGTTATGTAAAAGGATTAATAAAATTGAAAATGGTTCTAAAGAAAGTAGAAATTAACTTTAGTTTATTATTCAGGAGCTTTAAAGAATGAACGAGTCAAGTCAGACATGAGGTAAGGGACTTCGTCTCAATCACCTTTCATTGAGGCATATTTTGATTTGTACACGACTTTATTTTATACGGTGTATAAAAAAATTTGACTTTTCATTTCATTAAAAGGGAATATTTTTCTATGAAGTGTTTTACTAAACTACAAAAAGAAATATTTCTTTTTAACGTCTGCCACTGCGGGTATTTTTTTATCTTTGGCTTCCATAACAAGCCATAGTGTTTTTTTAAGGAAAATAAATACCATATACCTTTTTTATGTATTTTGGTATTGAAAATATTTTTGAGAAATCATTTATTATTTCAATATATTGAAATGATATATTGTGATTGAAATGTGGAAATTTTATCTTTATTTTATGTTTTTTTATGTGTTATGGTTCTTGGGAATTTTTTTATGTATACAGGTCTTTCCATGATAAACCTAGGGTGGGTGAGCCTGAGATTACTCTCCAATGCATTGGGTAACATGACAGAGTTAAATGTTAATGTTTCTCCTAAGATATTTTGGGAATATACTGTGATGGATATTCCAAATGTAACTCCCTACATAGCTGTAAAAGATACAACGTAAGTATGTTATGGATGCCACAAGTTACCATTAAGATTTATGTTTTCTATGTGTTATTCATAAATCTTATGATTTTATGAGGTATGTTAATAAGCTTATTTTTTTATGGACTAGTGTTTTATTTCTTTATTTTATAACCCTTAATGAGCTTTTTATACTCATCCCAAGTTTTGAAATGTTTTTCATAGGACTTAAAGATGAATAGGGTCAAGGATGGGATCAAGGAAAAGTCAAGTTGTCTAAAACATGGAACTACACATGACTCTTTTTTTCAAGAGTTTTTATATTATGAAAAAAATGGAAACTGGGTAGAATTGTCTACTTTGTAATTTTTGAGATGTAATGTAATAGTTTTTTCCTAATTCTCTAAAACTCTAAACCTAAAAATATTCTCAAAGTGAAATATTCATTTAATTTAATATTATGTAATGTTTTAAAGTTGGGTCCTTATAGTTGGTTTCAAAGGTCAGTTTAGATAACATTAGGAGTTAGGATATTGTTAAATTAATATTCATAATTTAATTTATGGTAAGATTGAAATGATATAGAATTTACAGATTACTATGTGGCTTAACCTAAGATATTTATGTGTTTAGAATGGTTTTCCACAGAGGAAACAGGGAAGCTATTATGGGACAACATCAGGAGGAAGACAACCTTCCAAATCAGCAACCTAAGATGGTCAGAATCAGAACTTAATAGTTTGTTACAGTGATGCCAAAGTTGACTCAGGCTATAAATGGTGGTGGTATCCATGCACGAGATCATCCAGATCAACCACATAAGAACATGTCATTAGTGGAGTATTTCATGAGGCAACATCCTCCATCATTCAAAGGATCATATGACCTTGTGCTAGCAGAAGGGTGGATTAATGCACTGGAAAATATTTTCTATGTCATGGGGTGTTCATAACATAAAAAGGTTAGTCTCTATCTTTACCATTTTGAAGGTGAAGCCAATCAATGGTGGTCAATGGTTAAAAATATCAGTTATAGTGAGGAGATTGAGGCACTTGATTAGGATGAATTCAAAGGTATGTTTCTTGAAAAAAAATATCCTAAGGTAGTTCATCTTAAGATTGAAAAAAAATTCCTGGAATTGAGTCAGGATGATGACTCAGTGGCTGATTAGGAATAAAAATTCACTCAAATGGCAAGATATGCTCCAAATTTCATATGAGATATTGATTTTAAAATCAATCATTTTTACATAGGATGAAATCCAAATTATTGAAGGGATTTAGCTTCTTGTGAGTTAAAAATTTATGAAAAAATTGTTCGATGTGAGGAGAATGTGGAAATGGAGATTGAAAACGATCAGGTGTTCTTTGGAAAACAACAAAATAAGAGGTCTAGGTGGCAGACGAAAGGAAAGAACTCTTCAAAAAAGTCTAATGGTAAGAAACTTAAGTTTACAGTTTGTGAAAAATATGGTAAAAAACACACTCTGTAATGTCTTTTGAATTCTGGTAAGTGCTACCGATGTAGTAAAATGGGACATAAGGCTCATAATTTCACTGAAAAAGATCAGGGTAAGGGTAAGAGAAAATATGATTTACAATCAGTAAAATGTTTTAAGTGTAATGAAATGGGTCATTGTGAAAATGAGTGTCCAACGAAAAACTCAATTGAGGGAAAGAAGCCAGACTACAAGCAGAAATGGGTGGTGAAATCATTTGCAACTACTTCAGCAGATGTTGGGCCATCGAATAAAGTAGTATCAGGTACACTTTTTTTTTATTCAGATTATGCCAATGTGTTGTTTGATTCAGGGTCTACAAATTCTTTCATTTCTAAAAAGTTTTCTAGTAAATTGGGAATTCCATATCAAGATATGAATCCTGAACTTATGGTAAAAACACTAGGAGGAAATATTGAGATAAAATGAAATTTTAATAACCTTTATTTCCTTGTGTGTAGAAAGAATCTACCTGAAAACCTTATTATTTTTCCTCTTGTAGAGTTTTGTGTTATTTTGGGTATGGATTGGATTTCTGTTTATCATGCTAAGATTGACTGCAGAGCTAAAGTGGTTTATTTTCAGAAAGAATTTCAGTTTGTGTATAAGAATGAACTCTTACTTTTGATAACATATCAGGAAGATGAGAAACTATTAAAATATGGAAATGAATGTTACCTTGAACATATTGTTGAAAACAAATGAACTTTTCATATAAATGATGTTCCACTGGTAAATGAGTATCTAGATGTTTTTCCCGATTAGTTTACTAGTATAATACCTGATCGATAAGTTTAATTTATTGTTGAATTAGTTCCTGATACTAATCTAATTTCATAACCCCCTTATCGAATGGCTCAAATTGAACTTTTAGAGTTAAATAATCAATTGTGGGAGTTATTAGATAAAGGTTTCATTCGACCTAGCACATCACCATGGGTGATCCTATTTTGTTTGTTAAAAATAAGGATGGTTCAATGAGAATTTGTATTGATTATCAAGCATTAAATAAAATCACTATTAAGAAAATAGTATCCTTCACCTCATATCGATGATTTTTTTGATCAGCACCAGGGAGCTTGGTATTTTTTGAAGATTGACTTGAGTTTGGGGTACCATCAGTTGAAAGTAAAGGAATCATACATTCCAAATACCGTGTTTCTTTCTATATATGAACATTATGAATTTGTGGTTATGCCTTTTGGGTTAACTAATGCACCTACTGTATTCATGGATAATATAAATAGAATTTTCTGTGAGTTCTTGGATAAGTTTGTGGTTGTTTTCATTGATGATATTTTGGTTTATTCCAAAATTAAATAGGAACATGAAAGTCATTCAAGGGTTGTATTGAAATATATAAATAAAATAAATTGTATGTGAAATTCAGTAAGTGTGAGTTTTGGTTACAACAAATTTCATTCCTTGG
Source organism: Viscum album (assembly GCA_963277665.1). NCBI lineage: Eukaryota > Viridiplantae > Streptophyta > Magnoliopsida > Santalales > Viscaceae > Viscum > Viscum album. The sequence goes on along the minus strand of OY728138.1, from coordinate 121,541,702 downwards.
TCACATTGTTTCAAAAAATGGAATTACTGTTGATCCTGCTAAAACAAAAGTTGTTGACAAATGGCCAAAACCCACAAATATAACTGAGATCTGTAGTTTTCTTGGTTTGGAAGGTTATTACCAGAGGTTTGTTGAAATGTTTTCACAATTATCTAGCCCATGGACTAAATTAACTCAAAAAGGTGTTAAGTTCATTTGGAAAAATAATGTGATGATTGTTTTTAGGAATTGAAAAGAAGATTAGTGAATGATCCAGTGAGATGAAAAAAAAGGTAAAGTTGGTTTAGAAGGGTAAGTTGTATGATTTTAACATTGATAATGGTAGTGTTTTGTGGTTTAGGAAGAGATTATGTATATATTGTCATTCACAGTTGAATAAAGAGTTATTATGTGAAGATCATAGTTCTTTGTTTTTAGTTAATCCTGGCAATACTAAGATGTATAGATATCTTTGGGGGTATTACTGGTGGGATGGAATGAAAAGAGATATTGCTGATTTTACTATGAAGTGTTTGACTTTTCAATAGGTTAAAGTAGGGAAGTAGTTACCAAAGGGGATGCTTTATCCTTTACTGGTGCAAGAGTGGAAATGGAAAAATATGTACATGGACTTTATTGTGGGATTACCAAATACATCTCGAGGTAATAATGAAATCTGTGCTATTGTTGACCAATTGACTAAATCTTCTCATTTCCTTCCTATTAGAGATACTTTGTCTCTAGATCAACTTTCTTAGTTGTATGTTAAAGATATAGTCAGGTTGTATAGAGTTCCCCTCTCCATTTCATCTGATCATGATCCCAGGTTTTCTTCTAACTTTTGGAAAGGCCTTCAGAAGTAGTTGGGTGCTGAATTAAATTTTAGTACAACTTTTCATCCTCAATCAGATGGGCAGTCAGAATGAAAAATTCATACATTGGAGGATATTATACATGCTTTCTCAATGGATTACCAGGGATGTTGGGACCAACCTCTTTCTTTGGTTGAATTTTCTTATAATAACAGTTTTTATTCTAGTATACAGATGTCTCCATTTGAGGCATTATATGGAAAGCATTTTCAAACTCCGGATTTTTTGGATGAAGTAGGTGAAAGGAAACCGATGGGACCAAAATTGGTAGAAGAGATGGAAGAAAAAGTTCAGTTTATTAAGAAGCACATGAGAACAACTCAGAGTAGGCAGAAAAGTAATATGGATAACCGAAGTAAGGATCTTTCTTTCGAGGTATGTGATCATGTCTTTCTCAAATTTTCTCTATGGAAAAGTGTGATGTTTTTTGGTAAGAAAGGAAATTTGAGTCTGAGGATCATTGGACCCTATGAAATCCTAGAGAAATTTGGATCAGTTTCCTACAGAGTGGCTTTACCTCAAATTTTATCTCAGGTACACAATGTTTTTAGGTTTCAATGTAGATAAATTATATGTCGGATCCACCTCATGTTTTGAGTCCAGAGGTAGTTCAGTTGAAAGAAAATCTCTCTTATGAGGAACAACCAGTCTAGATACTTGACTGTAGAGAGCATGTGTTGTGGAAAAAGGTAATTCATCAGGTAAAGGTTTTTTGGAAAACCCATATGGTTAAAGAGGTAACATGAGAATCTGAAAATGCTATGAGGTATAAATACCCCCACTTATTTGATAAGTGAATATAATTACAGGGACGCAATTCTTAAAAAGGGATAAGGATGCAACATACCATGTAAATAAAGAATATACATTTTTTATATTTATTAATATTTGTGAATTAAATATTAATTTTTTGTTAAAGGGGATGATATGTTCGATGGAAAACCTGATACTCAACAACATGTTTCTTTTAAATCTTACGTTGCTCACAATTTTGAGTTATACCGAAATATAATATAATAATATTATTATTTTAAATGGGTTTAATGCATAGTTGTTGTATTAGAGGGAATGAACAAAACTAACTACAATATGATTACACATGATTCTTAAATGTTTTTACATTTATCCAATAAAATTTAGGGGCTTAAAATGTGAATGAATCCAATTTTAAGTACAAATACTCTAATATTCTTTAAAAGGTCGATTTACCACCTTTTGATGGCGAACCCTTTTTAAATCTGGTTTTTTTCACTTTTATATATTCTATTTGACAAATAAACTTCTTCTTTATAAGTGGTACATCAAAATTTACTTTGGGTTAATTTTTGGTATTTTTCTGATAAAATTCATTTTTTTAATGAATAGTGAAATATACCACATTTTAATTCAAAACTACCTTTTCATCTAATTTATTTATATAGATATATTGTTATTTTAATTTGTTTTAAAGTTTAATTGGATTATATTTTTACCATTTAATCCAATGTTGTTCATTGGAAGAAATTTCACTCTTAAATTGGACATAAACACATGTCAATCTTTTGATAGTTATTATTTCATAAAAACACGTTTTTTGGTTTTGACAACGAGAATTAATTTTAAATTAATTAATGAAACTTTTATGTTTTTAATTTGGTAAAATAGAAATCATTTTTGAATTCAAAATATCAAATTTAGCTAAGGGTGAATTTTTGGTATTTTTCTGAAAACCATCAATTTTTGATGAATAGTGAAAAATACTCCTTAGTAGTTGAAAACCTACTTTTTCATTTAAATAAAATTTTACCACTTCTATGAATTGAATTTAAAAAATCCAACATACATTGTTGTCATCAGGAGTAAAATGTGGTTCAATAAGATGAAAATAATTTTTGTTTAATAGTAATGCTGGATTTTTATTTACCGCGGTTAAAGGTAAATAGGGTAATTCAAGGTAAAAATAGTATTATAATAATATAAAATTACCTTAACACATGTCCTAACCATATTGTATGATTAATTTTCGACCAATACAATCCTTTTGTTAGAATTTTGGCCTTTTAAATCCTTTTGGGTAAGATAATCACATTAATAACTTTTTATTTAATGTAAAAATAAAAATATCCTAAACATGTATTATTTTTCTAAAACAATTTTAATGTGAGGTTATATAATTGATATATTTTACTATTAATATTAATTATAAATCTATAAATATTTCCTACATCGTGGTATTTTATTTATAATTTTTAGATATCGTATAAATAAATTTATTTTTGACCCAATGATGATGTAATGATTACCTCATTAATGGATGTTTTAAATAAATAAAATTATAAATGTTAAAATAAATTTATTTTGAAACTTTTTATGTCATACATGAATTTTAGTGATTAGGATGACTTGTTATCTTTGAATTAATGATGGTTTTTCGAAATAATCATGTTTTTTTGGATTTTTTAAAAAGTCATGTTGTGAATAGTATTTAAATTGACATAAATGAGTTTTTAAAACAAATATTATTTTATTAAAATATATAATAATAATAATAAAAATATAATATTTGTCCAAATGACTTATATAATGTTGAAAATTTAATTAATGAACCACTTTTTTTTATTGTCATTTTGTAGTAACTATATTAAGCTTATAGAGTGAATACACAAGAAGACGTGGTAAGAGTCAAATTAGTTAACTAAGGTTTAAAGCTAAATGATAAGGTTAAATTTGAAACCAAAACTTGTCTAAAACATATTAGTTGAGAATATTTAGAATAATATTCTTCTTATATTTTAATTTAATAAGTTTGGGACCTTTTGAAACCGAAATATATATTAAAATAAAATAATATTTTCAAACTTTCCTAAAGAGCCCATCCTCCCCCTTATAAAAAGGCATCACCTATAACCCATTGATCACACCTATCAAGACCTTTTTATCATCCAAACTCTACCCAAATAATATCTCAATATTCCTATATTCCACCTAGAATCCTTACCTCTGGAATAAGTCACTTCAAGAAATCCTTTTGGTTCAAACCAAAGGGAGTTACCCGATTTAAAGGTAACATCTTCTCTTATGTTCTTTTCTTTTATTTTACTTCTCCAACCCCATAAACTCTTTTTATTCCATTATTTTAAAAAAATACTAGTATCTTAAATATACTAGGTTGTTTTTATGAGAAGTATTTTAACTACACTTACAGGCATCTCCATCTAATGGATACGAACATACTATTTCTGTGGACGGTGAACTACTACCTCACGAAACGATGATTGTTCAATTATCTCCTACCTCCTCTCATGGTGGACATTATTATGGAATTGTAATTATATAGGATATTTATGATATTTATTTTATCTATATTCTTATGTAATTCTCTTTTAGAACATACCTTTATGCTTTTCATGTTGTATATATACGATAATTCTATTTGAGGAAGTGTGGACAACCGCCCCCTCAAAGTGATATGAATCGTTCATACCATACATGAAACATATAAAGGATGGTATTAATGAAATTATGTAATTTATATAAAATATGATATTATACTGGAATTATAATAAACCTATGTATCATTTGGTTTTCATTCCTTTAAAAATGATAAAAAAAGAAATGAAAGTAGGGTTCATGCGTACGTACGGCTTACCATCTCCATGAATGGTGCATTTCATTTTCATATATCCAAATGATATGAAATATTATAAATACATATATACTGGATAAATATGATTTATATGATATGTAAATCATGAATATCATTTTGTATAAAATGTACTTTTGACCACATGGACAACTTGTAATTATAAGTATCAAATATCGAAAAAACGAACGTTATTAATTTAAATGATTATGTAATGTTTATAACATGGAAATAAGTGATGTAAAAGGAATAATAAACTTGAAACAGGTTCTAGTGAAATTATAAATTAACTTTATTTTTTTTATTCAGGAGATTTAAAGAATGATTAAGTCAAGTCAGACATGAGGTAAGGGACTTCGTCTCAATCACCTTTCATTGAGTCATATTTTGATTTGTACACGACTTTCATTTATACGGTGTATAAAATCATTTGAGTTTTCATTTCATTCAAATGGAATCTTTTTCTATGAATCGTTTTACTAAACGACAAAAAATTAATGTTTCTTTTTAATGTATGCGGTGATAACTACCTTTCCACCGCTGTGAGTATTATTTGATCTTTGGTTTCCTTAACAAGTCGTAGTGTTTTTTAAAGGAAAATAAATACCATATACCTTTTTTACATATTTTGGTATTGAAAATGGTTTTGAGAAAGCATTGATTATTTCAATATATTGAAATGATATATTGTGATAGAAATGTGGAAATGTTATCTTTCCATTATTCTTGTTTTATGTGTTATGGTTCTTGGGCATTTTTTTACGTATACGGGTGGTTCCATGATAAACCTAGGGAGGGTGAGCTCGAGATATCTCTCTAATTCATTGGGTAACATGATGAAGGTAAACGTTAATTTTTCTCCTAATAGATATAAGGAATATACTATGATGGGTATTCCAAATGTAACTCACTACATAGCTGTGAAAGCTACAACGTAAGTATGTTATGGATAACACAAGTTACCATTAAGATTTATGTTTTCTATGTGTTATTCATAAATCTTATGATTTCACGAGGTATGTTAATAAGCTTATGTTTTGATGGACTAATATTTTCTTTATTTATTTTATAACCCTTACTGAGCTTTTTATGCTCATCCCAAGTTTTGAAATGTTTTTTACAAGACTTAAAGATGAATAGGGTCAAGGATGGGATCAAGGAAAAGTCATGATGTCTAAAACATGAAACTAGACATGAATCTTTTTTTCAAGAGTTTTTATTTTATGAAAAAAATGGAAACTGAGTAGAAGTGTCTACGTTGTAATTTTTTAGATGTAATGTAATAGTTATGGCCTAAATATCTAAAACTCTAAACCTGAAAATATCCTCAATGTGAATTATTCATTATAATTCAAGATTATGTAATGTTATAAGGTTAGTTTCTTATAATTAGTGACCTCTTCGAGAATTCACAACCCATTTTATTTTTTTCAAGTATCAGAAACCACTTCTAGCGGTCACTATTACTTATATTTTGTTTTGGGATCATTAGGGACTGCCTTAGGGAGACACTGTATATTAATACAAAGAGGCTGCCTATGGTGGCCACTACTACTCTTCCCATCGACTGCCATCGCGATTGTATAAGAAGTCCCTATAGTGATAGGCAAACTGCGACCACAAAAAGTGGATAGTTGGTGGTCACTAATAGTAAATTTTGTAGTACTGAATTTTATGGTTTTTATTGTAGGTGACTAATATCAGCAGTAGGCAGAAGGTCAATCATTCTGATCCATGACACTCTTCAGAAGGAAGTTGTGATGGTTCTTTGTTTACATGGCATGTTTAAAATTTATCAATGATTCTTCTGTAATTTTGATTTATTATGTTTAGTTTTAATTTCTTTCTTATTTTTTGTTATAGTTGATGAGATGATGTATTCAGTTTTAGTTGATGAGATGATGTGGATGCAGTTTGATGTATCAGAGGTCATGGTGTGGATGTATATTGGGAATGGGATTTTGTTGGACATATTTTATGTGTATATTGATGACTGAGGTATGGGTTGACTGTGGTTATTAATTGAGTAAGCTTTTGTTGTCTGAGGTTATGGTTACTGAGGTTATGATGACTATGGATGTATGTATATATGACTGTGGATTTATCATTTAAGGTGTATGTATGATGAGTTTATTATGCATTAATATTTTAGTTTATTACTTGTCAGAGTTTTTATATTTGTATTTTTTTATTAAATATTTATTTAAATAAATTTTAGGAAAAATATTTAGCAACAGTTTTTAAGAACTGCCATTAAATAATTTAATGAAAATCATAATTAGCAGTGGTTAATATTAATCATCACTAAACATAACTAACGCTCATATATTCAACGACGGTTAGATTCATTTTATCTATTTTATTTCTAGGTAATTTTAAAAAAACACTGCTAAATAAAATCAAAACCGCCGCTAAATTCTCTAAAACTGACACATAAAAAACCGTCGATAAATGAAACAAACCGCTATGAAATGACTACCAACCATGAAATACATATTGGTTTTAGTAACCACCACTAAATAATTAGGCGGCAGTTTAAACCACCGTCGACAGAAGAAAAAAATGCAACTAATGCCTTCTTTTTTTGTAGTATAGTGGCTCAAGTTGTGGTGATTGTGGATGTATGTATATATGGATATGGATGTATGATGTATGATGGTTTTAATATGTATTTATATTTTAGTTTCTTACATGTGAGAGTTTTTATATTTATATTTTTTTATTAAATATTTTAATAAAAATTAAATTTTAAGAGAAATATTTAGCGATGGTTTATAAAAACTGTTGCTAAATAAATTTCTTACAATTTTAATTAGCAGTAATTAATATTAACCTCCGCTAAACATAACTCTCACTAAATATATTAGTGGCAGTTATGGTCATTTTATATATTTTATTTTTGGGTTATTTTTTTAAAAAAAATCACTAAATAAAATTGAAACCACCGCTAAATTCATCAAAAATGACACATACAAAAACCACCGCAAAATGACTGTTGATTGTAAAATATATGACGGTTTTATTAACCACCATTAACACCTCATATTTTGTGTTGTAACCTCCTAAATTATTTAATTGAATATTTCAATTTCAAAAAATAATGACTTATTAATTATTATTTCACATATTATAACCCATTTATTATTATATGTCATTCATTTATTAGATTAGTTTCCAACATCGGTCTTTTGGAGGTTGTTCGATTCATAGTTCCAAAATTGCTTCGATGTAATGGTAATTAGAAAAGGTCACTGTACAATGGTTCCCTAAGCTACGAAATTTATATACTTCATGTCATTCAAGAGGTATAAAATTTCTATGATCAATATATTGTCCAAAATGTATAGAGATTAAGAAATGTGTATCGATATGCTCATTTTTTGTAGTTTAAATGTCCATTGTTGTTTCTTTTTAATATCATTAATATAATTCCCAATTTAGATTTCTAGAATTTAATCATTTCATAAATATTATATATATTCATTAATTACATTTTGAGAACAATCCATTTAAGGTGGAATTAATCGATTAATGACATCTTCTATACTGACAGTTAAAATAGCCTATAATAGAACAAATGTTATAATTAACTATAACATTGATTTTTTATGATTTACATGATGTAATAATTCATATTAGAATACAATTATATTTTTAATTTTATGATGGAATAATAGTTTTTAAATCATAATATGAGTAAGATAAAGAAAAAAATAAAGGAATTGGAAGGGCTTGAATTTGAAGACTTACATTCCTCCTTGCGAAGGATCCTTAAGACTATAGCTTAAGGATTATTAGGATAGTAAGTTGATAACATTCATACATTAGAAATGTGGTGAGGGAGGTTTGAGGATATATTTTGGTAGAGAATAGGTTAAGAATGGAGTCTGTAAGTGAAATGAAATGGGTGGGAGATGGGTGTATTTATAGGTGAAGGGGAGGGTGTTTTATAATAACATATTGATTAATTTACTATTTTTGATTAAGACTATCCGAACGTCTTTTTGGGATCTACCACATATCAAATCGAAGCCTGTGATGAGATATACACCTTAATAACTTAAAGTTAACTCTTTGTCATGTTTTTTGAGGCCAAAAAATAACCAGAAGACCTTCAAAACTGAGTTTTTAGTCGGGGAACATGAATTTTAACATTCGATGGATTTTCAGCCACGTTTAAGGAGGTATTTTTGCTCTTTTTCAATGAGGTCTGAATTTATTCATAGGGATTACATTTATATTGATATTATGCCTTTGAAATTTTATTGATTTTCATAATGTACTATTATTTATAATTAAATATATAATAATATATACATATTTTTCATATATTCACACATAAAAAAATTAATTTTATAAATAAATAATTAAACATATTTACATATAAAATATATTTCTCAATAAATAAGACTTATATAAATAAAAATTAATCTCCATTTTATTTAAAATACAAATATATGAATATTTATATATCTATATAATGTGTGTGTGTGTATTAGTGTGTGTTTGTATTAACAAACTGATATATATTATCAATACATTCTAACATATGTATATACATATTAATATATAATATATGTATATATATATATTTATTTATAATTATACTTACAGATACACATATAATATATATATGTGTGTGTGTGTGTGTGTGTGTGTGTGTTTGCTTGTTTTTTGTATATATGTATTTATTTATTTATTTATACTTACAAAAAAACATATTTTATAAATATATTTAAAACTAATCTTATAAATATATATTAATATAACTATATATATATTGATATAAATATATATTAATATATGATTAAATACAAATATATATATATATCATTAATGGGAGAACAAAACAAAATGGGCGAGTGGTGGAGGTGCAGGCGTGCAGGGGAGAGGTCTCGAGTTCGAATCCAAATGGGGGCTAGGGTGTGAGGGCAGGTGCAGGGTTGGTCTTGCCCTATTAAAGGGGTGCATGGGTGGCAGTGGTGTTAAAAGGGTCTTCGATTTAAAAAAAATGGACTTTTATCGGTGTTTTTTTAGCACTGATAAAATGGGACTTTATTAGCGCTTCGATTATCAGCACTTTTTTAGCGCTTTTAAATGTCATATCTGTGGATTTGTTTAAAATATTTTGTGTGTGTGCATTTATAAATACAAACATATATATATATATATGTGTGTGCATCTATAAATATAATTATACATATTTATATTTATTTACATATATTATATATTAATATTTATATACATATATTAGAATATGTAGATAAACATATATATGTTTGTCAATACACACACAAATATATTTATATATATAAAAACATTATATATACATAAATTGTATATGTATATGTATATAACTATTCATATATTTTTATTTTTAATAAAATGGATATTTTTTTATTTATATAAGGTTTATATATTGAGAAATATATTTTATATGTAAATATGTTTAATTATTTATTTATAAAATTGAATTTTTATGGGTGAATATACAGAAAATATGTATATTTGTTATATATTTGATTATAAATAATAGTACATTGTGAAAAATGATAAAATTTCAAAACCATGATATCAATATGAATGTAATCCCTAGGAATAAATTTAGTCCCTACTGAAAACGGGCAAAAAGACCCCTTTAACAGAAGTTAAAATTCCATCAAATGTTAAAAAATATGGTATCCTGTCTAAAAAATTGGTTTTGGATACCTTCTAGGCCTTTTGGCCTCAAAAAAAGTGACATAGGATTCCCCTATATCACTAGTGCGTAGAGCTTGTCGTAGAATTTGATTTGATATGCGGTGAAGTCCAAATAGACATCCAAATTAAAAGTTATAGCTGTTTGAAATTCGAGTTAGGTTTTCAGCTTATTTTCGATCTTTTATTAAATTTTTGATTTTTTTATTCAAATAATTATTAGATGACTGTAGGGTCCTGAAAAATCCACAAAGAAGAATTATAACTTAAGGGAGATTCTACCCAACTCCCCCTCAAAGGGATGGGAAAAATGTGGAAAATACTTAAGGATGGCGAAGGAGGAACCGGTCCGCAGACTGGTCTAATGTTAACGACGCACGGCTAGTTCCGAGAAGCGTCCCTCCTCCGCGAATCGTCGTAGTTCGCGAAACCGAGGCGGAGACCCTCTGCGGTCACGAAGCAGGACAGGCGCCAACCTGGTCCACCATTCCGGACCGCCCCAGCCGCGAGTCGTGTCAGCCGGCCTGAACCGCCTCCGCTGTCATTTGCGAAATGGAGGCGGAACCCTTCGCGGCCACGAAGCACTCCCCTCGTTCGGTTCGTGAGGGGGAGAATCGCTCAATGCCCACCGCGAATTACAGATTGACCAGGTCAGCTTTAAACTAGGTATTCGGTCATGGGCCTCCGCAAAAGGTGTCGCGTGACCGCAGATACATCTCTTTCCCCACTCTATAAAAGGAGACTGAGGGGGAAAGGAAAAGAAAGATTCGGATTCGGAGGAAGGGAACAGAGAGGAGATCATTCAGATTCTGGTGGAAGGATTTCGACGGAAAGCTTAGGATTTCAAAGGTTCCAGTTCACGAACCAGAGCAGGTATAAATCTGGGAACGAACTAATAAGGAACCTAAAACGCATAATAACTTGGTGAACCGTGAACTTAAAATAACAAAAAGAGAAAACCACAAACTAGGGTCCCTTCGCGGATGTACTCCCTGTGGACCTGGGAGTTTATGCCTCTTTTCTGATCCTTCGCGCCGCGTAGCACCCTCCTACGCGGGTGAATCCTCGACCGATGAACCACCGACCGGCGCCAACCTTGGTCGCCGCTGCTCACGTGGAACCCTCCACGTACCAACCTTGTACGCGGGCTGAACCCGAAGCCGCGAACCCTCCTGGTTCGCGGGATGCCAATCAATCCACGGACCACCCTGGTTCGCGGACGGCCTCTCAGTCTGCGGACCCTCCTGGTTCACAGACGGCCTCTCAGTCCGCGGACCCTCCTAGTTCACGGACGGCCTCTCAGTCCATGGACCACCCTGGTTCGCGGACAGCCTCTCAGTCCGCGGACCACCCTAGTTCGCGGATGGCCTCTCCAGCCACGTAGCACTTCCCTATGTGAAGGGCTCCACCACCCATACCCGTGTGTGGCCTTCCAAAACCTTTGGAGTTCTCATTCCCCGAGCTAGATAAAATCCCTCTAATCTGGCCCAATCCCCCATGACTCCCGCATTGGACTACTCATCAGCCATGAGACGAGGCCTCCACCAGAGCCACCGTATCTGTGTGGTGTAACCCTCAGGCGCACCAGCGCACCATTTGAGTTCACATACCCACAGTAAGTAGAGGCAAAGGGGTTGCCCCAACCGTTAAGTAGATTCCTAAAGCATTCCTGGGTTCACATTCCCACGGTAATGTGCAGTTTGAGCTCGGGAGTCCCCTTTCTGCCCCTCCACTTGTTTAGAGCTCCTCAGGGGTAGTAAAATACCCATCAGAAGGAATCCCTCATGCACTGAAAGAGAGGAGATGGGCACGGGAGCACCCCATTTCCCTCTCCCGCTGTGCTTCATCACCATGGGAGTCCAACCCAGAGTAAGCCCCGACTTAATGGGCCGCCCTCATTCATAAGCCCCGCTCCACTTCTCACGGATGCACCATTCGCGACGTGATCCTCTGGTCTCTGCTGCCTCTTGTTTCTCACATCGATCATGACTCACGTGGGCCTAGAGTAAGCATCGACCATGACATCCACTCATGGGCCTCCTTAGAGTGTAAGCCCCAATCCATCACCCTGGGCCTCCTCAGATTGTTAGCCCCAATCCATCATTCTGGGCCTCCTCAGAGTGTAATCCCCAATCCATCATTCTGGGCCTCCTCAGAGTGTAAGCCCCAATCCATCATTCTGGGCCTCCCTCATGCGTAAGCCCCACTCCACTTCTCACGGACGCACCTTTCGCGACGTGATCCTCGGGTCCCTGCTGCCTCTTGTTTCTCACACCGAGCATGACTCATGTGGGATTAGAGTAAGCATCGACCATGACATCCTCTTATGGTCCTCCTCATAGTGTAAGCCCCAATCCATCATTCTGGGCTGCCTCATAGTGTAAGTCCCAAGCCAACGCGAACTACGAGGACTTTGATTCCTTACCACAGGGATACGTAGGAAGCCTCCATGAGGTTCAAGCCCGATCACCAAAGGACCCCCGGTTCAACCTTCACATCGGTTCTCCGATGCTCCCCTTTCTAACTACATGGACTTTGATCCCTGTCCCCTAGGCAGGGTACGTAGGAAGCCTCCATGAGGTTCAATCCCAATAACCAGTCAATCTAACTATCTTCACATCGGTTCACTACGCCACTCCTAGTGCCGCCTCAATGAGTTCCAACTCCACGGGGTCATTAATCCAATGAGGGATGGTAAACCTCAGGCCTAAATGATTCTGAACCCCCTGCGTCTAGATGACCATTGCCCACCAGGGTTAAATCCGTGGATACTTGGTTTGGGTATAAACCAAAGATTCGCAAACATATGAATACGTATTAAATCTATAAGAGAGTCCTGGAACAAGAAATAATTCCCCCCAAAAGGGTGCGATGAGCCCGAATTCCCATCCTCTCGACCAATGTGAGTTCTTAAGAGTCGCTGGTCAGACCATCCGACGACCGCCTGCCTTTGGAAAGGAGGTCCACGCGTCATGGGATACGGAACTGTTGGGCGTTTCGAGACCGAAACCATGAAAAAAAAAATGGTGAACCTGACGTGAATCCTTAACCAAGCATGAAGGATTTAACTTAATCCCACTCTGTGCCCCTTCACTCACAAGGAGGTCCAAGCAAGGTCATTAATTACGCATGGGATCATGAGATGCTGCTTTGACAGGTTTGCTGCTTGTATTTGCTAAAATGTTTTACAAGTACTACCTTCATAACTCCCTTCAATCCAGTGGCGTCCCAAAGAAACTCACAAGCGCGTGCTTCCAACAACGCAATGACCAGACGTCCTAACCTACGGAGGACCCCGTCACCTACCCAATATCTTCAACGCCAGATCTCGGATGCGCTGATCCGAGAGTACCATGTAAACGGTACTCTCCCAATGGTGTAGGCAGCCATGCACGCCCTCCAATCCGCCAGAACTCGCCGGTCGCCTACCCAACAGCGACCGCAAAGGCAGATCCAGACGGCCCCTTTTGCTATCTCCAACCGTTTTGGGAGTCTATCCCCGGAACGAGACAATGTGTACCTCCCCTATCTTAGGGAGGCGGATGAGGTCGACGTTGAGGACTTCATCCCCACCGAACGGGGGTGCCGCTCCAAGGACCCTGCCGGAAGACGTCATTGTGGTCACACCGCGATCCAACATCCTCACGCTAAGGAGGATGTCTCCCCGAGGATTCAGGCCCATGCTCCTCGAGTTCCAGCCCCTCGGACCACCCGACGAGGGCGGCATACGTACAATCAGGGACCGGTCATCACCCCGGTCCCTAAGGAGGAGCTCTACTGCCCAGCCACGGAGACGTACCACGAATAGGCACCTACACCTATTCGCTCCTCTCGAGCCCTCCATCCAGACATGGCAGTATCATACAAGCTGGCGTGCATCCCCGCCAAGCTCCATCAAGCTCGTCTCTCACATAGGACAGTACTTACCTGGCAGGCACCTCTCCTTGCCCAGGGTCGTGAATCCCACCAACCTGACGTGGTGGCGACCCAGAGCCTATAGGAACAGCTCCTAGCGGTTGCTTCTGACGCCCGCCATCCTAATATGGTGGCGATCAGCAAAGCCCGCCACCCAGATGTGGCGACAAATCATAGGTGGGAACGTCTCCCTGCCAACAAAGGCCACTGACTCGATACAGTGGGAAACCAATATATGCAAGGCCAGCTCCCTATGGATGCAAGTAAAGTCTGCCATCCCGATGTGGTGGCGAATAGAGAGATAAACCGGTGTATCCTGGTATAGGGGCAAATTTTTTCACCTTCCCCAACACAGAAGAATTGTTAGTACCCACTGACCACCGGAGGACTGGAGTAGGATATTCCTACTCCGATACCGGAATAGACCTTCATACCCATTCCATCCAAAGATATCTCTCTACATATACTGGAAATGATGGAGGAGCAGGTATCGATCCTAGATCATATCTTGAAGACTTTACAAAATGTAATTTCATCAGCGGAAACAGTAAGGACTCGGGCCCGTGAGCCTGTCTCCCCAATTGAGGCGACTCATCTAAGAGACGAGATAGCCGCCTCGGAGCAGATCTGCATCCCTGCTTCTGCCCAGGAGGTTCACCGTCCATATTCCGCGATGCAAGGGAAACCGGATCGACCAGATTCACTCATTCCAACTGGGGGACACCCGTCCATCATGGTGGATGCTCCAGAGCAGGAATATATCCCTGCTAAAAGTCAAGATGTTCGTTGGTGTATCTCGGCAGCATCACGGGACCCAATTAGACAGGGACCCAAAGGTGAAGGATGTTTTCAACATCAGATGGTCTCGTCTACCCACAAGAAAGCACCCCGAATGCGCTGAAGGCAGCCAGAAAATAAAGAGCATGTTCATGACTCCGCTCTATTGGAAGCTGGGGTTCCCAATGCCGCTAAGCACGCATCGCAGGCTCAGAACCCTGCCCACCCATTACCATATTATGGGAGTGGCAGTAGCAGTTGCGAAGGTCCTCCCCGCAATGTCGCTACTAGCAGCTCTGAAGGTCCACCCCAAAGCACTCGTGGGGGCTTCCCCCATGGGCATATAACGATCAATCACCAGAGATCCTCTTATGATGCGATTCACGGAAACCCTCCACGTGACCAGAAGATCGAGCATAAAGAAGGTCCTCTACTTGTTGCGGTCCACCCTGAAGGTCCTCCTCGGGGTATACACTGCAATCACTCTCCATGCAGTGGGACCACAGATTATGACAGTAGTCCTTGCTATCATAGTCGCAACTACGGAGGCCCTCCCTGCAGTGATGTCTCATCATGTCAAGAAGGCCCTCCCCTTGTCGTGGCCTTCCCTGAAGGTCCTCCATAGGGGTTACGCTGCAACGTCACTCCACGCAGTCGGGCATCAGATCATGGTGGTAGTTCTCACCACCCTGATAACGGAGGTCCTCCCCGTAGAGACATCGAGAAACGAGAAGGCCCTCCCCTCATTACGGTACATTATGGAGGCCCTCCCCAGTATGTATCCCACAGATATTCTCCATGCGGCAGCAGTAATGGTAGTCCTCACCATTGCCACAGCTGTGATGGTAGTCCTCGCCACCATGGCCACCATTGCGAAGGTCCTCCTCGCATTGGCCCCAAGCAACAAGAAGGTCCTCCCCTTGTCGCGTTGTGTCCTGAAGGTCCTCCCCAGGATGCATGTCGAACATCAAGACATGATGGACATCCTCACCATGATGGTAATTGTTGTGAAGGTCCCCCCCGTAATGACGCTACACAGGCAGAAGGTCCTCCCCTTGCTGCGACACACCTTGGAGGTACTCCTCAGGGTCTACACTGCAAAAGTCCTTTATGCGGTGAAACACCAAGCAGTAATGGTAGTCCTCTCCATTATGGCCGCCATTGCGAAGGTCCTCCCTGCGATGACATATCGTATCGACAGGAAGGTCCTCCCCCTGCCGAATCAAGCATTGGAAAGCCCTCATATGCTGAGGCACTCAGAAGGATGGGATCAAGCATGTCAGATTCCCAGTTAGTCATCGACGACATCCTTCTGCAATCAGGAGACGGTCCAGGGCCGCATTCATCCTATGAACCACCTTGGAATCGCCCACATAATGACTCAGCACCTACCGGTCCCACTGCCTCCGACCACATTGGGAGCGAGTGTCTCAGTTGGGCCGACCAAGTAGAGGAGTCACTAGCGGAGGAGCATGCCGATATGCTACACCTGAGGAAATGACTGGTCAGGGATGATATACCAGTTATGTTTTGGCCTACGGCCACCTCTCAGTTCAACATACCCAGAGAGTTGTTGAAAGAATGTTTGCATGGCATCCACCATAATATATGGACAACCCTTCGCCAACTGAAATCAATACGACAGGTATGTAGACCATGTTAAGACAATAGGGTACCTCTTGCGTCACATCGACCTAGAAGCTCTTCCTTCAGCATGGAAACAGCAACCCGAGAGGCGTAAAGGAAACATGGAGATAGCCTACCTCTGTGCGCTACACCAGCTACACCACCTCATCGGTGATGCTCCAATGGGAGTCCATATCAGGGGATGGGGGGAACACGAAGCTCTGCATTTCACTCCACTCCCCACCCAGAATAACCCGTTCGGCGTGGTGTCTTGCTGCGTCATCATGTCAAGAAGGAAATTGAGTGGTCTCGCTATTCAGTAAAGGCAACACACCCAGAAGAGTCAGGCCTTGAGTAAGTTCCAGAAGCATCAGGCTCGATGGGAACAATCCATTCAAGAACTCTTGAATCAGACCACCGAGAGCATACAACAGGCCTCTCACCTAAGAGAGGCCAATCAGCGATCTTTGCCTGCCTCCCCAGAAGGGATGGATTCACAGAAGAACTCGGCACCAAACCCAGTTCACCCCCGAATGGGGGAACGCAAGATCAGGCAGATAGCGATAGCTGCAACCACTACTACAATCCAGGGTCAACCCTAGCCTGTAGGGCTGGGGGAATTTTTAACAACAAACTCCCCCATAAGACCAATAAAACCAGGAAGAGACTCAATGTCCAAGGAACGAAGCCAACCCCAGCCCTCAGGGTTGGGGGCATTATTACCCCCTCAACAACAACCTCCCCCATGAGAGTCAGTATTCTCTCGTCTAGGGAGGACAATCAGAAGAGGATGTTCCCATCCTATCCCGCCATTTGAATCGTCATCCCCTCTGAGAGGAAGGCGCACCATAAGGTCGCATCAAAGAACTCTTCGCATCACCCTTCGTCAAGAAGTCCGAAGGCAATCCTAGGTCGCGAAAGGGAAGGCCAGCAGAAGATGTGGGAGATCCTCTTCCCATTTGGAAGATGACATCTTTTCTGCCCCGCGATATGTATCTATCAACGTCATAGAGGTTAACCCCACGGGTGAAACCAGAGATACTGCAACTCAGGAGGGATCGGGAGACGATAGTTCCAGTCAGGTTGTGACTCACAATGAACCACCAGGTGTGCACACCCAGAACCAGAGGGCCGCCCTAAATATGACCGTCCTTCCAGCCAACCCTCCTCCGCCTACCCTACGAGCTTCCAACAAGGATAAGAATAAAGGATTGGTTACCCTTAACCTGCCTCCTTATCTCGAAAAAAATGATCCACTCATGCTCAAAGAGATATTTGCTCGACAGGAAGAGGAGCTAAAATAATTGAGGCGGCTTAACGTCGAGCTAATCCAGAGGAACTGCCTTATTGAAAGTGCGTCCTAGGAGGACCCACATCATGAACTCCCAACAAGTGCACCTCAAAGACTAAGGTTTTCCCTAGAAAACGAAACACGGTCAGGGCTCCCATCCAACGAGGCGCCCGGCCCGTCCAACTACCTAAACGTAGATTTGGATGAATACCAAGACTTCCCTCCACTCCGGAAGCAACCGGAGTGAGTATGCCTGAACCCTACAAAGGTGCCAAAAACGGCACACACACCCCAAGTGTCGGACAATCCGGATCCTCAGGCAATACCTCGGGCTACACCTGCCCAAGACCGGGCCCAACAGGATGTAAACCAGGGTCTCACCAACACCATCGAGGCACTAATAGCTCGATTGGAAGCGATGGAAGGTCGACATGCTCCGATACAGCCAGAGCGGAAACCCTAACTGGATTGGGTGAGCAACACATCGCATCCACCCAATTTTGGGAGCCCTGTATTCCCTATATTCAATGGTTCAGGCGATCCGAAACAGCATTTGATGCACTGCGCATCCTATTACGACCCTATGATGGGGACTCCGGAACAGCAAGAAGCAGTGAAACTCAGATGCTTCATACGGACCTTACAAGGATCTGCCTTTGTCTGGTATACGAGTCTGTCAGCCCAGTCAATAAAAAGCTGGGAAGACCTTCAGCAGCAGTTCCTATTCCACTTCAGCTCAACGTTGCCTAAAACAACGGTCACTGATATCATGAACTGCAAGTAGAGGGAGAACGATAGGGTCTCAGATTTCATCGCCATATGGAAAGGTTTGACCTATTCCCTGAACAGGCCAATGCCTCAAGATGAGATGTTATCCATATGCATCAATAATCTACGAGATGAGCTGCGAACACCGCTCATACCAGTGGAGTGCACCACTGGATTCCGCCATCTCTCGGCCATTGCCCAAAGAATTGAGGACTCCCTACAATGGACTAATTCGAAGTCCCGAATATCCTTGCAGAATCCTGCGAAAAAAGCCCCTAGAGCTGAGGCATCCGCTGTCACACTCAAGCCAGGCCTTGTGCCCGCTCCACCGCTCAGGCCTCCACCAAATCGTCAAGGACCTCCTACATATCAGCGGTCGCCTCTGCCTTAATAGGACGATGATCGAGGACCGAAGCGGAACCAGTTTGAGGAACGAAGACAAAAAAGTATACTCGTTCTGGGACGATCAAGTCCACGACTACTTCATTACTGCCATGAACTGCAACTTGCTCTGCCTCCTAGAGCTGAGGAAACCTGAAGATGTTGGCCGCGATGACAGGCCAGATTACTGCCACTACCATCGGATGTTGGGACACAGTATCCGATAATGCTTCGTCTTCAAAGACCTCCTACAGAGGATGGTAGACTCCGGACAGGTCGAGATGGGACCACCCCCAGGGGCAGAAATTTGACAACTGGAGGACTCAAAAGACTATCAACCGAGCCCATGGAATACTCCGAGCTCAACTACAGCAGCCGGTGTTGCCACCAACAGCCCCAGAAGCCGCAGAGCCGAAAGTATCGACCTCACAACCCTCCATGAGTCGGTCATCCGGGTGTAATCGAAGAAGGAGGAAACAATCTCAAGAGGAGCAGTCCGCGATGGGGCCAAAGTTAGTCCCGACCCTAGCAGATTATATGCCCTCGAATTTGGCGCCATGGGCACTGACCCACCAAACAGCACCATCAGGGAGAACTGACCAGGTTGACCTGTCAGAGGATGAAGAGCCAATCTTTGGTTCTATTAACGTCATCCATATTATGGAATCATTCCCTGAAGAAGGGTATGGTTACGAACCTGAGTTCCTTACACGAGGAGCTGGGAGGAGGAATCGCAGAGGTAGGGGATACCAGGGGAGGCACAGCCGCAGCCGAAACCAACCCTATGGTTGGACACCATCCCAAACCGTTAGTATCGTGGAAACCCATGGGAGAGCCCTTCAACAGACTCGACAGGAGAAAGAATGCCCCTCCACCTCCATAAGCAGCCACTCTCGCCCTGTTGTTCTACAATACCCACCATAGGAGGAACAAGTGTCTGGCTGCCTAGTGCGCACAAACAGACCTGCCGGTCCAAGTCCTCAAAACACGGGAATTCCATCGATATCCAACCTCATGGCTGGTCCCTCCTCGTCAAATGCTCCAGCCCCTAAAGTACCCGTTAAGACTCTCCCACCAACGGAGAAGCGTTGACTGCTGGAGCAGAAATATGATATCCTTAAGAAGATGGAATCAGTACCAGCCAAGATTTCAATCCTTGATGCCCTAATTTTGTTAGTAGACCTTAGTGAGGCGCTTATAGAATCTTTGATCAGCCCCCAGGAGTTTCAAGCCAAGGTATTTGCCGCTGAAATTTACCGGACGGAGACTGACCCAGCTGAATGCAATGCGGTGATTTCCTTCACCGATCAGGATGAATATGCCATCATACAAGGACACATCAGACCACTATATGTTTCTATCACACTGAATGGTATTGAGATCTGGAAAGTCTTTATAGATAATGGCTCTGGAGTTAACCTCCTACCTCTACGGAAACTCCGTAAGTTGGGCTACAGTGAGGATGACCTAATTCCTTCGGGCACAACTCTATTGGGTTACGACAAGAGTGAGCAGAAACAAATGGGAAAAATTAAGCTGAAGACCCATTTTGGTGACCTGGTAGCCTACACAGAATTCTTGGTGGTCCGACAGAGCACAGCATTCAATGCCTTGCTAGGAAGGTCATGGCTCCATAAGCACATGGTCGTCCCTTCATCCTACCACCAGTGTATCAAGTACTGCGTCAATGGACAAAGTGGAACATTGCACGCTGACAAGGCCCCTTTCGAGCTCTCCGAGTCACATTACATTGATGTCGGGTTCTATGAGAAAAAGAAAAATAAGCCTTTGGTCGATGGTGTCGACTGGATCCCCGCTCCAAATGGCATGGAAATAGTTCCTGATGACCCCCTCAGGCATCTTGGCAGAGATTATGTCCTACCCATCAACCATGTTGAGAGTAGGAGTTCAAGTATGGACACGCACTCGGATGTCCTCACGACTTCAGCCACGATGGCTGAGCACGACAATGCGGGAACGTCTGCCAACCCTCGATCTGGGGACGAATCCTCAAGCAAGGATGCCCACGATTCCTCTCCCTCAAACCCTCAAAGGCTCAGAACAGAAACTCTCCCCTCTTCGGATCAAGAAGATGAGGATTTGGGAGAAAAAGAGGAGGAAGATCTTTGGGATGTACCTCCCGCATTTGAGGAGGGTATCTCCACCACGGTGGATGAGCTTAGGGAAATAAACCTGGGTACCGAGGAAGATCTGAGGCCTACTCTCATCAGTGCAGCCATGTCCCCCGAGGAGCACAAGGTGTATACCTCTTTCCTGAGGCAACATCGGGATTTTTTTGCCTGGAATTACACAGAAATACCGAGACTCGATCCCGAAGTGGAGACGCATCACCTGGGACTTCCAGAATACCATCGGGGCTATAAACAGGCCGCCAGAAGGACGCATCCCTCACATGCCACCAAAATAGAGGCTGAAGTTGATGAGATCATTAAATCAGGATTCATTCGGGAGGTCCAGTACCCCATTTGGTTGGACAACATCATCCCTGTCAAGAAAAAGAACGGACAAATCTGCGTCTGCATTGACTTCAGAGATCTCAATTGACATTGTCCAAACGATGATTTCCCAATCCCGATCACCAAATTATTAATCGATGTGACAGCTGGGTACGAGGCTCTTTCCTTCATGAATGGCTATTCTGGATATAATCAAATCAGGATGGCCCAAGAAGATGAGGAATCCACTGCCTTCAGGGCCCCTCAAGGGGTATTCTGTTACAGGGTCATGCCCTTTGGTCTCAAGAACGCTGGCGCCACATATCAGTGTGCCATGCATCGGATCTTTAAACCGTTCCTAGAGAAATTCGTTGAATGTTACGTGGATGACCTGGTGGTCAATTCTAGACAGTGCTCGGATCACCTATCAGACCTTGAGACCATCTTCAACAAACTCCGATAGCATAGCTTGAAGATGAACCCCTTGAAATGCGCCTTTGGGGTTACCTCAGGGAAATTCCTTAGCTTCGTCGTACGCCATCATGGCATCGAAGTCGACCCTGAGAAGACAAAGGTGATCCTTGGCTTACCACCTCCCCGAAATCTCACCGAGTTGAGGGGATTCCAAGGACACCTAGCCTATATTAGGCGGTTCATAGCCAACTTGGCAGGAAAATGTTTTCCCTTCACCAGGTTAATGAAGAAGGGGGTCACGTACCAATGGACGGATGACTTCCAAGAGGCGTTCGACAATTTTAAGAAGTACCTCTTAATCCCAATGGTGCTTCTGCCCCCGGTTGAAGGAAGACCTCTCATCTTGTACGTGACAGCCTTAGAGCAATCACTGGGAGCCTTCCTTGCACAAAAGAATGACGCGGGCAGTGAAAACAGTCTCTATTACCTCAGTCAAACCATGATTGATGCTGATACTAGATACTCAAATATAGAGAAGAGTTGTTTGGACTTGGTCTTCGTGGTTCAAAAGTTGCGACATTATCTGCAACATCATGAGGTCCATTTGATCTTGCGGAGTAACCTTCTCAAGTACATCCTCAACCGCCTGATGCTAACTGGACGCCTATCCCGATGGGCGGTCATCCTGCAATAGTTTGACATCCGGTTTGTGCCTCAGAAAGCCATAAAGGGTCGGGCATTAACAGACTTCCTGGTAGAGCACCCTTCGATAGGGACCACTGCATCGGACGTCGAGCTACCTGATGAAGACATCTTCTCGGTTCAAGAGGAGTTCCCAGCATGGGAAATGTACTTCGACGACGCATCCCGAAGCCCAACCAGGAAGAGGATGGAGGATCCCAGATTCAACAAAGTGGGTTTGGGGATAATACCCATGTCCCCAGAAAAGGAAGTCTTTCCATATTCCTTTCTCTTATCAGAAGTATGTATGAACAATGAAGCGGAATATCAAGCTCTCATTGTAGGCCTGGAACTCGCACTCCAAGCACAAGTATGGAACCTTAAGGTAAAAGGTGACTCGAAGCTGGTCATCAAGCAAGTCAATGGTGACTATGCTATTAAAAAGGAGGTTTTGATACCCCTGTTTGACCATGTCTAAGGGTTAATGGTGGAATTATCCACAGAACCAACATTGACCTATATTCCCCAGTCCTAGAACGCTCAGGCTAATGCATTATCCAACACAGCCACAGCCCTAGCTGACCTAGGCCGGGATAAAACGGTTATCAGTATTGCTCACCGTCGAATGGTATTTCCATTTGTTCAGACCAAGACGGAAGAAATACACGAAGTCAGTCCTATCCCCGAGCCATATGCTCCTGCCACCGGCTGGATGACCCCCATTGCAAACTATCTTCAATGGATAGAACTTCCATCTGACAGGGCTGAACGAGAGAAAATACAGAGAAGGGAAATCAACTTTGTCCTATATGACGGTGTGGGTCAGCAAGAGGTCCTCTACAAATGAGACCTCGACGGAGTGCTCCTCAGATGCATTGATGGAGAGGAAACTGTCGCCGTCATGGCTGAAGTGCATGTCGGAGTATGTGGAGCACATCAACCGGGGACTAAGCTTTCCCATCAGGTTTGGAGGCTTGGGTAATACTGGCCCACAGTGGCATGAGACTGCGAGCGTTTTACTACGAAATTCCACTCATTCCAGATTCATAAAAACTTCATACACCAACCCCCGGAGTTACTTCATCAAGCCAAGTACTCTTGGCCTTTTTCTGTCTGGGGAATAGACGTCGTGGGACCATATCCTCCTTCCAAAGCCAAACAGCTGAAGTATATCCTCACGAAAACCGACTTCTTTTCCAAATTGGAAAAATCCATACCCTTCAAGGAATTTGGGGAAAGAAATATTGTTATATTTTTGAAGATAAAGATCATCACCAGATTTGGTGTCCCTCATACCATACTGACGGACAACGGCACCAACTTCTGCTCTACTGAATTGGAGAAACTGTACCATGAGTATGGTATCAAGGCTAACCACTCATCCTGCTACCATGCAGTAGCCAACGGACAGATAGAGTCTTTCAAAAAGACCATGTACAACATTATCCAGAAAATGGTGGACAAAGACAAGAATTCATGGCCGGATAAACTCCTCCATGCATTGTGGGCTTATCAAACCACAATATGCACCGCTACTCGGGCCACCCCGTACTCATTGGTGTACGGAACATAGGTGGTCCTTCCCATTGAACTCCAACTTCCCTCACTCCGTGTTGCCATCTGTGATCAACTATCCGATGATGAGAAGTCAGAAAAGTAGCTAGGTGAATTGGAACAGCTGGGCAAGAAGCGGTTGCACACTTTGCACCATCTAGAAGTCTACCAGAATCGGATTGCATGAGCCTTCAATAAAAAGGTCAGTCTTCAGTCTTTCTTGGAAGGAGAATTGGTATTGGTCCTCCGGACCCCAATGATACCTGGAAAGAAGCCTCCAAAGCTAGATCCCAAGTGGGGGGGAACATACGTTGTACACAAGGTCTACTCCAACGGAGCATATACCCTGATCTCTATGGATGGACAATTTACAACCGCTCATACAAATGCAAGATTCCTTAAGAAGTATTTCGCATAATAACTAAAGGTGTACTATTCCTCGTCCGAGCTGCATGAAGTTAAATTGTCAAGAACCCAATGGTCCAAACTCTATGACCCTAAACTAAGAGTATCATGTCCTCATCATCATAACTAAAAGCAGTTATCATCTGAGCTACATGACGTTAAACTGCCAAGCACCCAATGGTCCAAACTCTATGACCCTAAACTAAGAGTATCATGTCCTCATCGGCATAACTAAAAGCAGTTATCATCCGAGCTGCATGACATTAAACTACCAAGCACCCAATGGTCCAAACTCTATGACCCTAAACTAAGAGTATTCTGTCCTCACCACATGACGTTAAACTGCACAGAACCTAATAATTCCTCTCATCCTTACCGCATGACGTTAAACTGCACTGATTTCAGAGAACTACGTACGGCTTGATTCCATGCCCTCGCAGGATATGTAGTGATGCCGAGATCCCCTATCCTGGACCAGCCACTCCCAAATAAAAGTTAAAAATGCCTTCTTCCCCCCGCATACATACCAAACCTGCACGAGGTGTAGTTCTTTCAGAAAACTACGTATGGATTGATTCCTGCCCTTGCAGGATACGTAGTGATGCCAGGGTTCCCCGTCCTGGCCCAGCCACCTCCAAATGAAATAAAATAGAAGTTAGACAATGTCCCCTTCCCCCGTGTATGGACCAGCCCTGCACAGGGTGTACTTATTCCAGAGAACTATGTGCGGCTTGATTCCTGCCCTCGAAGGATACGTAGTGATGCTAGGGTTCCCCGTCCTGGCCCATCCCCCTAAATAAAAGATAAAAATGCCCTTTCCCCCCATGTACGGACCAGACCGGCACAGGTTATACTTCTCATCCTTACCGCACGACGTAAAACTACACAGATAGCAAGATTTAAAAATGCTCCCTTTTCCCTGTGTATGGGCTAGACCTGCACGGGGTGTATTTTTGCGTCCTTGCCGCACGACGTTAAACTACATGGAAAATAATGTTAAAAATTCCCCCTTCCCCCGTGTACGGACCAGACCTACATGGGTTGTATACCTAGTCCTTACCGCATGACATTAAACTGCATGGACTTCGTCCTTACCACATGACGTTAAACTGCACGGATTTCGTCCTTACCACATGACGTTAAACTGCACGGACTTCTTCCTCACCGCATGACATTAAACTGCACGGACTTCATCCTCACCGCATGACATTAAAATGCACAGGCTTCATCACGACCCACCCAATACACATGACGATACGAGATGGAGATACTCATTGTACATTTGGATGCATCCTCTCCATACATCAGACTCCACGACCCGGATAATTATGGATCTTCATAACCACTCATGGCCATCGGAAGTGGAAAGTCATCGACCCGTGGAAATCTTTGCATGACTATGCATACCATACCCTCAGCAGCTCTGCATAATGATATCCCCTGGATCGTCTACCAAAGGAAATATTTCCACAGGAGACACTCTTCCTAGCTCCGTATGCTTACCGGCCTCAGAGCCCCCATACCATACCTCCTGATCCAGAAGTTTATGGAAAAGTGGTTTACAAGTTCATTCCCCTTTTCACATCCAAGTGTTTCTAGGGTATCCCTATCTGGCTAGCCTATGTGTCCGCCGGTGGTTCACATAGTGACCTACATCAACGAACATCAAGCCAGGACTAGGCTACTTTGAATCAACGGACAATTGCAGTGAAGATGTTTCTTGTATACTAGGACACCATTATCTCCACATGCCGAACTCTATGCTATGAGCAATCTCAGATTCTCGTAATCATTCATGGCCATCGGAAGTGGAAATTTATCGACCCAGGGACACCTTTGTATGACTATGCATATCATGCCCTTAGCGGCTCTGCATAATGATAGCCCCTTGCTCATTCATCAAAGGTAAGATTTCCTTGGGCGGTACTCTTCCTAGCTCCGTACGCTTACCGGCCTCAGAGCCCCCATGCCAAACCTCTTGATACAGGAAAACTCAAAGTTTCATTTTACAACCTTCATCCCCCACCTTGTTCCAAGTATATCAGGACATGTTGACTTAGTTATCCTTTGAGTGACTGCAGTAATAGTCACCCAATGGTCTGATCTCTATGACCGCTAAACTAGGAGTACCTCATCCTTACCGCACGATGTTAAACTGTATGGAGTAAAGGTACACCCCCGTGCACAAAATAAATCAGCCCAGGGAGCTCTCTAAGCTTTAACAGCAACCAGGGTCGAGTATTCTCAACATGTTCAGACATTTCCTTCCCCGATGACAGACTTCGTGGCCCGGACAATTTTGTATCTTCATAACCATTCATGGCTATCGGAAGTGGAAAGTCATCGACCCGGAGATGCCTTTGCATGACTATTCATACCATTCCCTCAGTGGTTATGCATATTGATAGCCCCTGACCCATCTACCAAAGGCAAGATTTCCTCGGGCGATACTCTTCCTAGCTCCGTATGCTTACCAGCCTCAGAGCCTCCGTGACATCTCTCCTAATCCAAGAAGCCCCAGAACCATGATTTACACCATAACCCCCCCACCCCCACCCCTCCACATCTTGGACATTCCAGGATACTCGGGCCCAGTTACATTCTAATCAAGAGTGGCCTTTTTAACCACATCCTCACCACACGACGTTAAACTGCATGGTCAATCGTCCTTGTTGCACGACGTTAAACTGCACAGCATTGGAAAAGGAAAGAAAAATACCCCTCGTCCTCACTGTATGACGTTAAACTACACAGAATCTTTTAATAATTCTCTTCTTCTTTACCACATGACGCTAAACTGCACGATCAAACCCACCACGGGTTCAGTAAGGAATGGAGACTTTTCTCTGTCCTTCAGTGCATGGGTCAGACCGGCACAAGCCACCGTCTCACACCTGCGTGAGAAGGGATTACTTCACCAATTCTTGGGAAGTTCATTCTAGATGTTTCCCCCATATCTAGGCACCCTCTCATCATAAACCATACTCTATACTCAGAAAAAGACGAACCCTCATAAGCCACCCTTGGTGGTCCCGAACCTCAACTTCCCTGAAGTTTATTGGCTATCGGGGTAATAAAATCATTGACCTAAGGACACCTTTTCATGAATATGCATACCATTCCCTCAGTGGCTCTGCATATTGATCTCCCCTGGCCCGTCTACCAATGGAAAAATTTCCTTAGGTAATGCTTCTCTCTGTACGCCTCTTGGCCACTGAGCCCCCATGTCTATCCCGGGATTCAGAAACCCTCTGAGTTACAGTTTACCAACCTCTTTCACAACCCTACCTAAATATGGTGGAACATCTCTGAAAAGATTACCGAGGACCAGGAGAAGTCGTTCCATTCCATATGATGTCCCAGCTGCATGACTTTAAACTACTCCAAGATTCAACCATCCCTTACACTAACTAAATGCGTAGAAAAGTGGTCTCCTGACCACACCTCTGATTAGTACAGATGTTCTCAAAACCTTCCAGATGTCACATAACCTTTCCGAGCCACCCCTAGTGGTTTTCATAATCCTTCAAGCCACCCATGGTGGTTTCCATGAGCCGGACTTCCATAAAGTCCCCGGGCTATCAAAAATGGACATTCATTGACTTAAGGACACCTTTGTACGACTATGCATACCATGCCCTCAGTGGATCTGCATATTGATCACCCCTGGCCTGTCTACCAAAGGCAATATTTCCTTAAGGCAATGCTCCTCCCACCTCTGCATGTCGATGTGGCTCCCATGCCTTGATACATGCCCTGCATGTCGTTCAAATTTAAACACACTCCCTCCAAATGCGTATGAAGGACACCGAGACATCTTTTAATTAACCAAACCCCATTGGGGTCCTTTCCCCACCATGTCTGGTCAAAGATGTTTGACCTAAAACATCAGTAATGATAGTCTTGTCAGCGGGACTTTAAACCGCTCACAAAAAGAGGCACAAAGCCTGTTAGGCCGAAAACCCGAAAAGGGCGACCTAAGAAAAAGGCAGGCCATACCCACTGAGTTCACACTAAATGAGACCAAAAAATTAGGGTATGAAAAGAAAAGACAAAAAGTTTGTAGGGATTTTCTACAAATCCATAGCAATAGTCAAACTATGCTCGCTAGACCCCATGGTCTAGGAAAAAGTTAGAGTTTGTTTTCCTGAGTTATGATTAATTCTGATTCAGTGAATTGTTATTTACACAACATTTTTTCTAGTAACAATAAAATTTCATAACAACAAGTGATTGACAGAGACTGTATTTCATTCGAACAAAAAGGGAGGATGTTCACAAGCTGGGGTCTCTCCCTCACAAGAAAAAAAAGGGGAGAGGGATAAGTAAAACAGAGGGTACAAGAGTGGCTCTGATAGTCATAAAGGAGCCTGACTCGCTCTCTCCACCAGATCAGCAATGGTTCAGTGGAGGTCGTTGCAAGACCGTTCCATCAAGGCCTTCTCCCTGGCTTCAACCTCAGCCACCGGATGAGTACGCTCCACTGTTGTTTGGAGATCATTGATCCCTTTTCTGGTGGCTTTGAGATGATCGGTCACAGCTGACAACTGATTCTTCAACATTGCTGTCCGTTCTTCACATTCATGCAGCTCGGAGGATAGGATAGTCACCTGATCTCGAGAGGTAGCCTCCTATGCTATCAGCTAATGGAGCTGTATCGTGGCTTCCTCCAGGGCTCGGGTCCCACAATGAGCAGCAGCAAACTGAGCAAGTTTTCATTCACTAATGGCATCTTCCTTACGGGCCATGACAACTTGGAAAGCAAGAGAATGGAACTGCTGATAGTCAAATCCACCCAACCCCAAACCCAAGAAGAGTTGTCTAAGAGCTTCGGTCTTAGTTTCCATCTCATCTAGAGGAGTTTCAGCAACAATCTTGAAAAACTGAGGCCAAGACCACCTGCGCACCGCCCGGTTGTACGCCACGACATGAGGATCTTTGGTATCCTCACCGGATAGCACAGGAACAAAATCTGGCATTGGAACCAGCGCAGGCATGTGCTCGCTTGAAGTTGGTTCCGAAGCTGGAAAGTCTGGAGCCTCTAACCCTGATTCAGGATTGGGGATCAAATTGCTAAGCCCAATATCAACCGGCAAAACTTCTGGGATTGTCTCACTGGGGCATGGAACCACAGGGTGGTCCTCATCCACGTCCAAGAAGGATGAACTCGTCTGAACTTCGGCCACTGCAGGATTGGGAGAGGAAAATTCCCTGAGCCGCTTTGATCGACGAGCCATCAGTCGATCCTCCCTTAGAGCTGATGAGGAAGGTGCGGTGGACGCAACAGTCGCAGTACCTCTTGATTTGGGAACCTGTCGGACGGCCTTCCCTAGGATCCCATTGGGATAGTATTTTTCCCACGCCTTTGCATACTCCATGGAAAGGTCAGCGGTCGCCCCCATGACAGGCATGTAAATACTCGTGTTAGATCCCTCCCACGTCAGCATCATCCACCATTGACGAAGTATGGCCGGGTGAAGTCCTCGAGCATGAGGAGGGGGAATGGAAACTTGTACTTGCATGCACCCAAACTGGCGAGAAAAATGATACGGGACATACAGCTCGCACAGAGAAACCCCGTCGATCCACACAGATAGAAATCTATCCTGCCGAGAGATCATGTAAGAACGCTCCTCCAGGCACCCCGGCAGTTTTCAACTAAGAACCAGAAGGGGTGGGGTAGGGAGTGAAAGAAAACTAGGAAAAGTCACTCAGTAGCTCGAGGACTTCACCAGGGCTGAGGGATTTCAAGCGAACTCCAGCTATATTAAGCAGGGTAGGCCGAAAAGTAGGAAGCGGGATGACTGTGTTGTGACGATACTCATAACAGCGAAAATGATCCGCTGCCCATCCATACAAAAATTGAAATGGCCCACTCAGATGGAAGGGTGAAACTCCCTTCTGCATGTGACCCAGAAGTTCATAAATATGAGCCAGTGTGGGCACGGCCAGATTCACCAGGCAGCCCTCTGCCAGCTCAAATGCCATCATCAGGGTACAATCCCTGACGCCAGGATTAATATCCCGAGAAGGGAATAGCCACCCGCTCAGGAACATATAAAACAAACCTGTCGGCCGGAACATAGGCGGCACACCGGGTCGCACCTCGTAACCCCATGAAAGGTAGTTACCCGCCTCCAGAACCGCCCAATAGGAACCTGGGGAGGTTCGTAACTATTGAGAAGGATGAGTCATGGGACGCTTGATCTTCAGCATAGGACCAGTGGTGTTCAGAAATAACCCTATCCAGGTACTATAGGGAATAAGAGAGCAGGCATGCAAGGCCTGACCCAGTGATTTCTCCACCATAACCAAAAGATCTCTCGCTAATAAAGGCACTTGTTCGACGTCGTTCCATGCGTCAGGGGCAGGAAGAAATTCATCATACATTTAACCAATAACTGGGAGCCCTCCCAGTTGATGGATATCCCACAGACTAATGCCAACTTCACCATGGGCAAGGTGGAAAGTATTAGTGCTTGAACACCAGCAACTGAGTAGGTCTGGCAGGACCATGGATGGTGGGTAAATAGCAAATTGGGAAGCCCACACTGTGGAGTATAAATTGACTGCTTCCAGTGATTTGGGAGACTCCTGACAGTGATGATGGACCCAGAAATCACAAGACCAGTCATTTGAGAAGATCCCACCATACTGAAGATCCCACCTAGGAATCCACCCCGCATTAGGATCTATTCGAGCAAGGTTGATAATAGAAGGGTAACTCTTGAAGACAGCTTCCTGAGAAAAGTTTTGGGCGTGATGATCACTTTGGGTCCAAACAGAGCCTCTCAAAATAAAGGCGTCCTTCTGGTCAGAATCAGAAACCATCTCCCCCGATTGGGTAAGGTTCGCCTGAATACACTTGGACGACGCTTCCAAGAAAGGAGAAGGAAGACCTGAGAAAGTGGGGGGAATAGGGACATCGTCTTGAAGACCGAATCCATGAAGAGGAATCCAATTTGATAGTGGATAATCCAGGAGCTCAGGAGGGAGCGAGTCTTTCAAGACACCATCGTCAGTAATGATGGACTGACTAGGGTCCTCTTGGATGTTCTCCGTTCTGCAAATCATAGCTAAATGTCTCCCTGAACCAATTGGGAGAGGCTCTGCAGCAGGCCTCGGTGCAGAATGAGGGGGAACCATATTTTCTCCCTGCACGACGAGAGCCAACAAGCGGTTAGTCCGAAATAAAATTTTTCGGACCAAAATACACAATATATGGCTGAGGATCAGTTGAGGAGCCTTCATAGAAAAATCCGCAAGGAGGCCTCGAAGGATGGTTCGTGATGACAGCATCTCATGAACCAGCCCTTCATGAAAGAAGTCCGCGAAACCCTGGCCCGTGGAGCGTTGGCCAGGAAACCGTGGACCAGGTTGCTCCGCGGAATTTCAATCCCGAATTTAAGTGGTTAAGTTCAGAAGACTTAGAAACTTTTAAAGTTCAACAGATTTTAGTCCGCGGAGCACGAAAACTGCGAAGCGAGTTCCTACACGGCTCGTCGTAACTTACTTTTTTAAATCAATTAAAAGTGTTAGTTTGTGGCTGGGACATTGATCCGCGGGTGAAGAAAGGCGTGAACAAGAAATGGTTTGCGGAAGTAGCAGTCGGTTCGCGGATGAAGCGCTTCGCGAAGGAACAAGCACGCAGAGGCAGAGAAACGAAAAAAGATCTGGTTTTGCGAAGAATTCGGTAAAGGACAAATGAAAGGGGCCCTCCGTATTTATAGGTGTGGTCCCCTACCGGGTCCACTCCCCTGCTACAACCCATCCGAGTTTCAGGACCACTCTACATCGGAATGGCCTCCTCTTTGTTCCGATCAGACCCCATTCCGATGGGGGGCATTTGTAGGGTCCTAAAAAATATGCAAAGGAGAATGATAACTCAAGGGAGATTCTACCCAACTCCCCCTCAAAGGGATAAAAAAATGTGGAAAATACTCAAGGATGGCGAAGGAGGAACCGGTCCACGGACCGGTCTAATGTTAACGATGCACGGCCGGTTCCGCGAAGCATCCCTCCTCGGCAAAATGTCGTCGTTCGCGAAACCGAGGTGGAGACCCTCCGCGGTCGTGAAGCAGGACAGGCGCCAAGCCGGTCCACCATTCCGGACCGCCCTAGCCGTGATCCGTATCAGCCGGCCTGAACTGCCTCCGTTGTCATTTTCGAAATGGAGGCAGAACCCTCTGCGGCCGCGAAGCACTCCCCTCGTTCGGTTCATGGGGGGGAGAAGCGCTCAATGCCCACCGCGAATTATGGATTGACCAAGTCAGCCATAAACCGGGTATTCGGTCATGGGCCTCCGCAAAAGGTGTCGCGTGACCGCAGATACATCTCTTTCCCCACTCTATAAAAGGAGACTGAGGGGTAAAGGAAAAGAAATATTCGGGTTCGGAGGAAGGGAATGGAGAGGAGATCGTTCAGATTCGGGTGTAAGGATTTCGAAGGAAGGCTTAGGATTTCGAAGGTTCCAGTTCACAAACCAGAGCAGGTATAAATCTAGGAACGAACTAATAAGTAACCGAAAATGCATAATAACTTGGTGAACCACAAACTTAAAATAACAAAAAGAGAAAACCGCGAACCAGGGTCTTTCCATGGATGTACTCCCCGCGGACCAGGGAGTTTATGCCTCTTTTCTGATCTGTCACACCGCGTAGCACCCTCCTACGTGGGTGAAGCCTCGACCAACAAACCAACGACTGGCGCCAACCTTGGCCGCCGCTGCTCGCGTGGAACCCTCTCCATACCAACCTTGTATGTGGGCCGAACCCAAAGCTGCAAACCCTCCTAGTTCGCGGGATGCCAATCAATCCGCGGACCACCCTGGTTCGCGGACGGCCTCTCAGTCCGCAGACCCTCTTGGTTCATGGACGGCCTCTAAGTCTGCAAACCCTCCTGGTTCGCGGATGGCCTCTCAGTCCGCGGACCACCCTGGTTCGCGGACAGGCCCCTCCAGCCCGTAGCACTTCCCTACGCGAAGGGCGCCACCACCCATACCCGTGTGTGTCCTGCCAAAACCTTCAGAGTTCCCATTCCCCGAGCCAGATAAAATCCCTCCAATCCGGCCCGATCCCCCGTGAATCCCACATTAGCCTACTCATCGGCCCCGAGCCGAGGCCTCCATCAGAGCCACCGGATCCGTGTGGTGTAACCCTCAGGCGCACCAGCACGCCATTTGAGTTCACATACCCATAGTAAGTAGAGGCGAAGGGTTTTCCCCGACCCTTGAGCAGATTATCGAAGCATTCTTGGGTTCACATTCCCACGGTAATGTGGAGTATGAGCTCAGGAGTCCCCTTTCTTCCCCTCCACTTGTTTAGGGCTCCTTAGGGGTAGTAAAATACCTATCAGAAGGAAGCCCTCATGCACTACAAGAGAGGAGATGGGGACAGGAGCACCCCCTTTCCCTCTCCCGTTGCGCTTTGTTGCCATGGGCGTCCAACCCGGAGTAAGCCCCGAGTTAATGGGTTGCACTCATGCATAATCCCCACTCCACTTATCACGAACGCACCTTTCGCAACGTGATCCTCTGGTCCCTGCTGCCTCTTATTTCTCACACCGAGCATGACTCACGTGGGCTTAGAGTAAGAATCGACCATGACATCCTCTCATGGGCCTCCTCAGAGTGTAAGCCCCAATCCATCGCCCTGGGCCTCCTCAGAGTGTAAGCCCCAATCCATCATTCTGGGCCTCCTCGGAGTATAAGCCTCAATCCATCATTCTGAGTCGCCCTCATGCATAAGCCCCACACCACTTCTCACGGACGTACCTTTCACGACGTGATCCTCTTGTATCTGCTGCCTCTTGTTTTTCACACTGAGCATGACTCACGTGGGCTTAGAGTAAGCATTGACCATGACATCCTCTTATGGGCCTCCTCAGAGTGTAAGCCACAATCCATCATTATGGGCTACCTCAGAGTGTAATTCCCAAGCCAACGCGAACTACGAGGACTTTGATTCCCTACCACAAGGATACGTAGGAAGCCTCCATGAGGTTCAATCCCGATCACCAACGGACCCCCAGGTCCACCTTCACGTCGGTTCTCCATCACTCCCCTTTTGAACTACGTGGACTTTGATCCCTGTCCCCTAGGCAGGGTATGTAGGAAGCCTCCATGAGGTTCAAGCCCAACAACCGGTCGATCTGACTATATTCACATCAGTTCACCGTGCCACTCCTAGTGCCGCCTCAATGAGTTCTGACTCCACGGGGTCATTAATCCAACGAGGGATGGTAAACCTCAGGCCTAAATGATTCCAAACCCCCTGCATCCAGTTGACCATTGCCCACAAGGGTTAAATCCGTAGATACTATGTTTGGGTATAAACCAAAGATTCGCGAACATATGAATACGTCTTAAATATATAAGAGAGTCCCGGAACAGGCAATAATTCCCCCCAAAAGGGTGCGATTAGCCCGACTTCTCATCCTCTCGACCAATGTGAGTTCTTAAGAGTCGTTGGTCAGACCATCCAGTGACTGCCTGCCTTTGGAAAGCAGGTCCACACGTCATCAGATATGGAACCGTTGGGCGTTTCGAGACCTAAACCACGAAACAATGACTATTACTTGATAATAATTAGAAAAATATTAATTTAAATAATATTTTTAACTATTTTATAATCATTTTCACTAATTATCTTATATATTAAGTGTAAATGCCTATTTAGCTTTATCTAAAACATATTTAAAATATTTATATAATATTTTATAATCATTCACTTGTATTTATTATTTCATTGTATTATTTTAAATTTTATGAATTATATTAATACATTATATGTAATGTTCTACATTACTAGTCACATTCATTCAAGTCAACGTAACTATGTAGTTATTCCCATTTGTATGGATTTCATGGTCTTATGCACCATCTGTGTGTATAATTAATGGAAAAATTTGTTGAAGGGTTTTTTTAGTTTAAGTGGTTTAGGGTTTTTTTTTATTGGGAAAATGGGTGTATTCAGCGCCCCTTGAAGCGGCGTTGTATATAAAATCCCTTCAACGCCACTTCAAGTGGCACTCATTGTTGTTTTTTTGCGGCTTCCCCAACCCCCCTTATATATATAATATGTATCTTATATATATATATATATATATATATAATTTTAATTATAATTACAATAAATATATTTTTTGTAAATATAATTACTAAAATAAATATAATAAATTTATAATTATATTTATAATAATTATATAATTATAATTAATATATAATAATAATAATTATTATTATTATTATTATTATATAATATAATGACAATAAATATATAATTATAAAAATTATAATTATATAATTATAATAATTATATAGTTATAATAATTATAATAAATATATAAAATAAATACATAATTAAATTTCTTGAGATTTATTTATATATAAATATTTATCATAATTTGAATGTAAATATATTTATAAATATATAATTATAATATAAATATATTTATAATAAATATATTGACTAAAATAATTATAATAAATTTATAATTATATTTATAACAATTATACAATTATAATCAATATATAATAATAATAAATATAATTATATAATTATATAATTATAATAATTATAAAAATTATATAATTATAATAATTATAATAATTATATTATTATAATAATTATAATAATTATATAATTATAAAAATTATATAATTATAATAATTATAATAATTATATAATTATAATAATTATAATAATTATAATAATTATAATAATTATATAATTCTAATAATTATATAATTATATAATTATATAATGATAATAAATAAATAATTATAAATATAATAATTATATAATTATAATAAATATATAAAATAAATACATAATTAGAATTCTTTAGATTTATTTATATATAAATATTTATAATAATATGAATGTAAATATATTTATAAATATATAATTATTAAAATATTATTACATATATATTTAAAATTTATTTATAAATAAGTAAATATATATTTATAAAAAATATATAAATATAAATATTTATAATAAATATATAATTATAATTATATTTACAAATGTATTTATAATTATATAATTATAAATCTATATTTATATATTTATAAGTTTATATTTATAAATAAAATTCAAATATTTTTAAACATTTAATAAATACATTTATTATATTTAATTAGTTACAAAAATTTTAAAAATTAAAATATGTTTATAAATATTTTAAATTTATTTGTAAATAAATAAATATATATCATTTAATATATTTAATATAAATATAATTATATTCATAAATATATAATTAAAATTCATTATATGTTTATAAATATTTAAAATTTTATTTATAAATAAATAAATATTTTTAAATATAAATTTATAATTATATATTTATAAACATATATATATTTATATAATTATGAATATTTTTTAATAATTATATGATTTTAAATATATTTATATTTATCTAATTATAAATATTTATTTATATAGAAACATGTATAATTATATAATAGTAATATATTCATTAAATATATAATTTAAATCTATATTTAGTATTCAATGTCACAAATTTCATTTAGATTGTATTTGTACTTTATAATTTATATGCTTATAAAGTCACATACATGGAACATAATAATGTTACAATTATGAGACATTGAATTTCTTTTTAGTTGTCTAAAACTATAATTACTTATCACAGTAAATAGGTTTTTTAATATATACAACATGACATATGAATAAATCAATGTCGATGCCCCCCGGTACCACAATGTGGCGTCTGAACCTCACGCCCACTCTGCGTCTGATATTTGTGTCGCTCTGGTGTCCCAGCTGGGGTTTCCTCCTATACTGGTGCTTCTCGTGCCTCCTCATGGTGCAGTGTAGAGGACTAGTCAACATTATGTGTAGAGGACTACCCAAAATCTTATGTAGAGCCATATAACCCCAAAGCTCATAAAATGGTAGAAATTGGACATTGAAGAAGTCCTCCTCGGGAGGAGTGGGGGACATGATAGGATGTGTTACCCCACCCAACTCGTAGTCCAAAGTAGTCATTGGAGATGACATGTGTGGAATATAAGCATCTCCCTGTTGTGCAAGATCATCAATTGACTAAGCAGGATCATCTCTCTGCGGTGTGGCAGCATCTGCATGAGCTGCTCTTGAATGTCTATGTCGTCTCCTCTTCCCCTCATGATGTACTCGTCTCTATCTTCCAGCTAGCGGTGGTGGTGGCGGTTCATCGTCCTCAGCAGGCATAACAGGGACATCATCATCCACATGATCTTCAGTCGAAGGATATGGATCTGGATATACCTGTGGCACCTCATCATAAAAACTGTCTCGTATGAACAGGAGAGGATCATTGAGAGACAACACATCTCAATGAACTACATCTTGCCTAATATATGCCTCCTCCTAAGGATGTGTGATATGTGCAAGATGAGCAATACCTTCTGACTGCAAATGAAATATGATTCAAATTAATACCAAAAGTGGATTAAAAAATATAATAAATCTTATTAAACATACCAAATACTGAATGAAAATCCCCTGATGTGTAAGGTTCATGATGGTGTGTCATCGGTACCATTTTTCATAATCCTCCTGATCAGATAACTGATAGCGTAATGTGGGATATCCATATGGAGAGATACCATATTGGGCATGCATGTCCCAAAGCTCGAAATAAGCTGCATGATACTGCCGCCAGTCCGTTGTACATCTACCTATAAGAATAATCGAATGTAAATCATCATCTGGTCATGTTTCCATGGGGATATGTTGTATATAAACAAACGGGCACATGACCTGATCCATCTGGTGCCACTCAATGATGTGAAAGTGGATGAGTGACACCACTGCAACACGATCTCCAATTATAGTTGTGTTGTATGGAGGAAGAGATGTGTAGACAAAACCTGTATATAGAGTCCATGAAATGTGAAATGTAAACTCAAAAAATAATTCATATATTAGCATGATAATGTTACTAAGATAATATTAAATAACTTTAAAATGTAATAATAAAATAAATTTTTCTACAAAAAATAATGTTTAACAAACATTAGTTGGCACTATGGCGTCAAATATCTATCGAAAATTGTGCACACTATGTCTCAGAGTATCTGCAAACTTTTGAGACTGACTCCACCTAGTTAAAAAATAGAAATATATGGTAAGTTTATAAAAAACAATAACATCAGTACTAAGTAACTAAAAGTAATAACGAAAAAATACCAGTGTCCCTAAGGATAGTCCTGAATTTGCTCTGGTACAAGTGGTGCGATAACTTGATGAGTGATGCGTGGAAAATGATCCCAGGACCACATCTATACCAAAACGATTCAACTTACAATCTTTCATGCATCTATGTGACAACTGGTACAAGAAAATCTGTACAGATGTGACAATACAGTGGACCCCCAATTGTATGTATCCGTCTGATCAAGATCATTAAGTATTGGGAGATACATCATGTGTACCAAAGTGGGGGAGTAGTCGATTCACAACATGCCTCTGAGTAGTCATAAAATAAATGCATGTGCGTACTAAATAAGCATCTCCTCATCTGCATCATCAGGAATGACGGAGAAATGCTCATGAAGCCACCTTATGCGCAAGTGTGAACCCTAGAGGACACCTAGTACATTGATGACGTCAATGCCTAATAGATGTTGTATGACTGTAGACCAGTTTCCACTAGTGGCACCCATAACTACCTATCCTTGAATGGGTAAACTGAGCATGTATGCGAAGTCCTCTAAAGTACTGGTCATCTCTCCCTCTAGGAGATGAAATGTGTGTGTCTCTGGCAGCCATCTCTCAACCAATGCAGCAATAAAATGGTGATCAATGATCTTTAAGTCACACATAGAGACACAATAAAATCCAGCATGTCTGAGGTATGGACAAATAGCTGTCAGGGGTGCATCATGATTAAAATGATGTGATCTTCGAATAGTAAGAGTTTAACAGGTCACCGCACCTACACATCAAGCGACATGTGTGTCTCCTGAGAAGATAACATAGGATTCTCCATCTAAATGTATGTATTGGAAAACATTAATTTCATGTAATATATGACATTTATCATGTAATTTATGAAATTTATCATGTAATGTATGAAAGAAGTATAAACACATTGTCTTAGTTGTTGTCTTCTGTGTTGTGGTGAAGACGTTCAAATGGTTTTTTTAATATGAACCTTTAAATGGTTAGCCTTTTATGAATTAATTTCCCTCCTTCTATCATTCTTGTTTGGAAATGTCTATTTTTATTGAAATCTATTTTTGTGCCTTGTGTGTGGGTTCATTTATATTCTGTATTTTGGTCATTTCTGATGTTGTTTCTATTGATGTAGTGTGTTGGAAGAATATTTATGCCTATTTGGAACTCTTTTATTTCTTATTTGGCCATCCATGTAAATCTTGGATTTTTTTGTTATAGATTGGTGAAGATTCCTTGGTTCTCCCTAGTTTGGTCCAAGAGATGAAGATAAATATTTAGTTTCTTCATCATATAATAGTGATGGCTCAAATCCAGTACAAATACCATAATTAACATCCTTGATGCCCTTTGGAGTTTTCAGTTGGTGAACAAGTGCTTTTAAGAGTTTTACCTCAGTTGGCTCATCAAAATATTGATAAATAGGGAAATATAGTACTGAGATATGTGGGGCCATTTGATTTTGATGAGAATATTATAAATGCGTCTTTTAATGGACCTTGAATGCCTAATTTCTTAGTATATTTTAAATGAATTTTCAATTGATTACTGGACCGTGATTTTAAAATATTTAGATTCTTTTCAAAAATCATGCAATTGTGAAACAAACCCCTTTTTCAATGGCATTAATAAATTGGGTGGATTTTGAGAAAGGTTGGATTGAAATTATAAGTGATTTATAGAAATGGTTTGACAGTTAGGATTGTTTTTAAATGTATGCAATAATTTGTATTTATGTAATAATATAAACCAATGTTTGAAATGTTTAAAATATATAGGTACATTTTCTAAAAGTTACACTATATACAAATATAAACCAATGTTTACATTTTCTAAAACTTACACTATATACAAATAAGACAAATATGATTAAAATGATGATAATGATAAAAATGATTACATATAAAAACTTTTACAGTAATTGATAGAGTACATGATTCATTTTAAGCATTAGATGATTTCCCTATTTGTCTAGGTAAACGTGTCTTCGTATGACCTTCCTGGAGGCATATGTTGCACCTTCGTCCAGGTTCCCGTTCACTAGGCCAATCAATCTCTTTCCGAATATGAGTCAACTTTGGAATCCCTTTAGGTCGAAGCCTAGTCTTGTTTGGTAAAAGTGTGGGTGTTCCATCAGACATCCAAAAATTATGATATTCCCCGATTGGCATCCAAGGAGTACTATAGTAGTCACTGATACTCTCTAGTCAATAAACTAGATCGACGAACAGCTCCCAAGATACGT
Organism: Viscum album; assembly: GCA_963277665.1. Taxonomy (NCBI): domain Eukaryota; kingdom Viridiplantae; phylum Streptophyta; class Magnoliopsida; order Santalales; family Viscaceae; genus Viscum; species Viscum album. Next base: position 121,500,827 of record OY728138.1, on the reverse strand, counting down.
GCATGTAAGCACATGATGCAATAACATGGCTGCAAGGATATCTCAATGCTTGAAAGTTCCCATATTGACAACAACACTTATCCAATAAATCAACTCACACTCGACCATTACTATAATCCATAACATCACCAGGATCAGCGACCTCAAATCATTGCTTTGGATGATTAAATGTAGTTACACGATAAGTTGAAGCCTCCTGAAGAACTCTATCCGGCTCATGCTGAAAATGGTGTCCATAGAACATCCCTCTATTCAGGCCCTCTTCATCCTTCTTTCCACATTCCAGAAAATACATTACACTACAATAGAAGGTCTCTTGTACCAAACCTATAATTTAGATTTAAAACATAATACTAATATTATATTATAAATGTATCTCTTCTGAATAAGATATAGTCAAATATTCTTAGTTACCAGTGAAAGGTAATTTCTGAACTCCCTTGAAACTCTATTTATACATTCTACGTTGTTGGTCGTCATATGTCCATATCGCCTCCCATCATTATATTCCAACAACCATATATGCTTTGGTATTTGCATCATGTAATCATACACTTCCAGATTTTCTTAGTGAATATATTCAAGATGATCCTCCATCCTTTGTTGTTGAGGCTCTTATGCTATTAAAAAATAAATGCTATGAACACATATGAGATTAATTATGATAGTGATTTGTAAAACAAGAAAAGATATTAATACCAATTTTTAAGATCGCTTTCTTCATTGACTCATTCTTGAACTTCTTTCACAAATTGCTGGAGATGTGTCGAATACAGTATTGATGATGGGCATAGGGTGGTCTCCAAGAAAGACCCTCAGACTATATTGCCTCCTTGATTTCATTATGACAATTAGAAATAAGACAAATACCTTTTATGTCCACAACAAACTCTCTAAGTCAATCCAGAAACCAGCTTCATGATGAGAAGTCCTATTTCCCCATAATTGCAAATGCCAAAGGAAGAGGGGCTCGATTTCCATCTTGGGTGGTGGAAATCAATAAAGTTCCTATATACTTTCCATACAGAAATGTGTCATCAATCTGTATAAACTTCTTGCAATGTCTAAAAGCTACCACAGATGGTAAAAATGTCTAAAACAATCTATCAAACACAACTATCGACTGATCAACTTGGTTTTGTTGTTTAACATATTTAGTAGTATGTAACCGATATATAAATCACTTGATTGTTATGGAATAAAATTTCCAAAATTTGTGGTAAAACTTGATAAGAGTCGTCCCAATCACTATACACATTGACAATAGCCTTTTGTCGTGTTGCCCATGCCTTCCAGTAAGAGATTTGATACCCAAAAAGTTGTTTGATCCACTCCACAACCAAAACAACAAGAACATCTTGACATGCTCTAATCATTTCAACAATGATAGTTGAAACAAACTCAACATATAATGAAGAGTGTTCCTATGAAAATATTGGGTTCACACATGTGTGTGGAGTAAATCTCGTGATGCACCAGTTGTGAAAAGTTTTATCAATTATAGATCACAGATGCATTTGACAGTTTGAATCGTATTTTTCACAACAGATCAAATAATAAGACCTCTTTGATTCTTCTACATCATAAGAGTGTTGTATTTCAATGTGATATTGTTTTATCACATTTTTCATTGCATCTTTTCTATCAAACTATCCTCCAATATACAGAACACCTTCATTCGACACTCGATTTGTGTCACCAATGATTCCTGGAAATTCTGTACTAGGAGTTATAACTGGCCAATAAAATTCTAGCAATCTATTCATGCCTTCAGTCGGCCATGAAGCCAATAGTGGAGGATGGTTCAATGGTCGGTTGAACCTCACATGAGTGGGAACAGACTGTTCTTCCGCATGATCTTCTTCTTCTTCTTGAACTTCCTGTTCATCTTCTTGTTCTAAAATGACATCATCCTCAAATTCATCGACCAATGCATCTAAACTACATGGATGACTATCCATTGAAACTATAGGAGAAGGAAATGATGGAATAAATTCCATTGCTGATGGAACTTCTTGATGTGATATAGAAGGACCATATAACATTGTCACATTATGTTGTGATGGACCATCTTCCAATGTCGATAGAACATCCATCGTAGCTATAGTAACATACAACTCCATCATTTGATTCACAGGTTGATACTTATCCAATGAAAGTACATATTCCCGTTATTCATCATCAGTTACTGGATATAAAACATGCCAAAACCAATCTAAATATTGCAGATGTCTGTATGGGATTGATTCTATCACTTGATTTCTTGGTAGTTTAAACTTTCAATGAATTTTCCTTTGAAGAGATTCCAAATTTGTACAGCCTCCAAGCATCTCAACACCTTCTGGCCATATACTATAACTACATCCTTATTCTATCTCAATTATTTTACCGTTTCAATAAAAATAAGCAGCTATATTTTTTATCTAAATTAAAAAATCATTATTATTAGTATGACGAAAGATTTTAAAAATTCCAAAGTTAAGTACATACCTTTCGAAGATGGTATTAGTCTTTATGATTCTAAAATTTTACAACATTTTCTTATTCACTAAACTAAGATATTAATGTTTTTAGTACAATTTTTAACCTCCTAAATGTATTTTAATAGTTTATAATGAAAATATGAATCATCTAAAGCATTTCCCCCAGGAGGGTCAAAGTAGGTTGAAGCAAGGCCCATTGTCGTGTACCAGGATACCCCGAGTCAAGCTCGAAACTCCTTGTCGGAATTGTTTCTCCTATGTATATCTGTACCAGAGCCATATCCACTTGTTTGTATCCAAACATAGATTCGATTGCTTAGATAACCACATAATATTTATGCTTATATAATTTTATAACGTTTCTTAAATCCTAAAAGATGACACAAATCATTACTTAACCATTATTTAATCAGTACCTAAATGTATTTTATTAGTTTATAAAGAAAATATGAATCATCGAAAGCATATCTCCTAGGAGTGTCAAACCAGGAGTGCAGCAAGGCCTGTTGTCGTGTACTACGATACCTCAGGACATGCCCGAAACTCCTTATCGTAGTTTTCACTCCTAGGTACATCTGTGTTAGAGCCTCATCCACTTGTTTTTATCTAGACAGAGATTTGATTGCTTAGATAACCACATATTCTTTATGTAACCAAAATTTTAGAATGTTTTATTATATCCTAAAAGATGAAATTAATCATTACTTAACCATTAGCTAATCATTACTTAACCATTAGAAAATCATTATTTAACCATTAATTACTCATTACATAACCATTAGTTACTCAATACTTAACCATCAGTTACTCACTACTTAACTATTAGTTATTAGTTAATCATTACTTAACCATTAGTTAATCATTTCTTAACCATTAGTTAATCATTACTTAACCATTAGTTAATCATTGCTTCCCTAATTAATATAACTTCTTCAGTGATTAATATAACTACTTCAGTAATTAATATAATTGCTTTGCCAATTAATAAAATTGCTGCACTAATTAATATAAATGCTTCACTAATTAATAGAACTACGTCACTAATTAATATAATTGCATTTCTAATTAATAAAATAGCTTCTCTAGTTTATACAACTGTTTCGCTAATTTATACAACTATTTCGCTAATTTATACAGTTGCTTCGCTAATTTATACAGGTTTATACAACTACTTCTCTAATTTATACAACTACTTTGCTAATTTTGAAAAAAACCGTAAATTTCAAGGAAAATTTTTTCTTAAATTCTTTGGGATTTTATGAGTACGAAATTTCTGACAGAACCTGATTCTGAGGCCCGGTGTGCCCGGAATCAATTTTCGAAGTTTAGCTCGGGTACGTTCAGTGAACGAACGAGCGGGTTTTTCTATCTTTTGAACCGGTGCTCAGAATTGAAATCTGAGGGCACCGATAAAACTACAGTGGCGGTAATTTCTTAAGAGGACCTTTCTCGGAGGTGCGTTTTCTTGGGAGGAGTTGTTAAAAATTGAGGATTAAATGTGAAGTAAATAAAATTTGGTACAATTTTATTTCTTTTTCTAAGTGGTTATATCCTAGGTGTGGAAGTTGGGGTGGGACCCACTAGTTTATAACTACCCTTGAGAGGATAAAGGTGAGGTAGGGCCCACACGAGCCCTAACTCTTCACTTTCCTTTAAGTCATCTAACCCCCCTCTTAAAGTTGGTAACTCTTCTTAACATGTTAAACCCCTCCTTTAAGTGGGTGACTTTTCCTCTCCCCACTCTCTCAAATTTTAATGCTACCCAACTCACACTTAATTAATAATTTGAATTAAGTGTTTGTTTTTTAAAATTTGAAATGATTGGATTTAGTAAATAAAATAAGGAAGGGCCTTATTTTATTTTTGTTTGAAATTTGTGGTGTTAAGAGAAAGGAGAAGGAAGTTTCTTTATCGAAGAACATCAATCCTCCCACGAAGAATGACTCAGCAACCCCGGCTTCTCCATCCCCTTCCTCCTCCGCGACAAGGGAGGAGACACCGACACAGGAGTTCTCCAACGACGCACAATCGTCTTCTTCTCTCCATGATAAAAGAGAAGACAACGTTTCCTCGGGTGCACACCGTCGACGATGGAAACGACGCCATATTTTGCGGCGCTTGACAACTGTGAATTACTTTGCGAGGTAGGGGTTATCTTCGTTCGTGTTTAATTTAATCTTCTTCATTGATTATTTTGGCCGAATGTTACCAACGTAACGGGAGGAGGTCGGACCGCTTGAGGCGCTTGACAACTGTGAATTACTTTGCGAGGTAGGGGTTATCTTCATTCGTGTTTAATTTAATCTTCTTCGTTGATTATTTTGGCCGAATGTTACCAACGTAACGGGAGGAGGTCGGACCGCACAAACACGGCCAATTTCTCATCCCTGTTTCCTTGTTGTTTTACGTTGACGATCGAAGCAAAGGTGGTGCGGTGTCGTTGCACTATGCAGGGAAGAAGAGAACCATGGCCAGAGCGGGCCACGGCGGTGGTGCGCGGCGCCGTCACACCGCGCCAGTGAAGCCAAAGGAACCGCGGCCGGAGCGGGCCGTGGTGGTGGTGCGCGGCGCCGTTGCGCCGCGCCGGAGAACCCGGGGAGGCCGCGGCCGGGGCGGGCCGCGACGGAGGGGCGCGGCGCCGTCGCACCGCGACCTTAGGCCGTGGCGGTTCAGCAAGGGGCGGCCGGCCAAGCCGGCCTCCGGCGCTCCAGGAGGCGGGACCCCCGCGGGTCCCGCGACAGCACAAACCAGCCGTCCATTAAGGTCGGCCGTTTCCAGAGAAACCGGGGGGCGTAACCCCCCGGTACAGCCTAGGGCAGACCCCACCAGGGGGTCTCCCCCCACCCCTTCGCACCCCGTGGCCGGATTCTGATCCAGGTCGCAGGACACACGGGCTAGGCCGCCCGCACCGGGCCGGGCCGCCCACGCCGGGTCGGGCTGTCAGCGCTGGGCCGGACCGCCCGTGCCGGGCCGGGCCGCCAGCGCTGGGTCGGGCTGCGCCTGCCGGGCCGGGCCGCGCCCAATCGGTTCGGACCCGGACCTGGTTCGGGTCGACCCGGTTCGGGCCGACCCATGGGGTATTGGGTCGGGTCAGACCGGGCCCAAACCCCCTATTTTCGAACAGGTTCATTCAAACGCCCATATCTTGGGCTACGGACCTCCGATCGACTCACCGTCAGTTGAGTTGGGATCCTTGGATCTAGACGGTCATTTAGGTATATTACACTCAAGATTTAGGTAAATTTTGGGTACGTACGGGTTGGTTCAAACCTAAAACCAACCGGGGCCTTGGAGCGGAAACGCTTATAACTTAACGATCGGACGTCTGAATGACGTGCTGTCAATCACGTTGAATTACACTCAGTGAGAAGGTTCTTTTGGATTACTCCGCTTGAGGTTTGGATGTAGCTGGAGTACGGTCGGGTTGGTTTTATCTTAAAAACCAACCGGGCCCCTGGAACGAAAAGGCCAATAAGTCTCAGACCGGGCGTCCGATTGACGCGCCGTCTGTCGCGTTGAGTTCCTATTGACGAGACGGAACTTTGTGATACATCAACTCTGGACTTTGTGAAAGTTTATGTATCGACTCTCTTGGCTCGTGGAGCAGACCCTCCTGGAATCGAGCGTGCTGTGTGCGGGAACCCTAGAGATGGCTGCGACTACGACGATGATGGCGACTGTACTTGGATCCTACGTGGGTTCGACAGCGATGACGACTGTACTTGGATCCTAAATGGGTTTGGCAGTGATGGTTACTGTACTTGGATCCTACGTGGGTTCGGCAGCGACGACTTCTATACTTTGATCCTACGTGGGTTCGGTAGAGGAGATGATTCAGAGGCTACATCTAATCATCTCCATCCCTCTTCGTGAGTAGTATACCTGTGTGAGCTGAGTCTTGACTTTCAATCATTATCTTCGATATAATTGACTTTCTATCCTGTGTGGATTGGGTTGTGCTTTCCTGTGTGTATTGGGTTGTACTTTCCTGTGTGGACTGGGTTGAACTTGGGCTCGTGAGTTGGAGCAGAACTGGAATTGATGACTTAGGTATATGTATGGGCATATACCTAAGTAGACTTGGTTGATACTTCGTGATTGTATCTTTTCTTTTTTGGTTTATCCTTTGTGGATTCTGGGAGACCTTCGGGGGTCTCGGGGTCCCTACTGAGTATTGTATACTCACCCCTACATGGGCTATGCCCGCACTACGTTGTGTTGGTTGCAGACGACGGACAGCGCTGATCGTGGTTGAGGCTTGTAGAGCGGGACGGTACCCAGAGGTGGACTATCAGGCGGGACGTACACGGTGCGGATGAACGGATTCGAGGAGCATAGGAGACCATCTATACCCACCCTTCAGGTGGTGTTTCCAGAGGATGACTTGGTGGTTGCTGCTTTACTTTTCAACTGTTGTAATTTCTTTTCACAGTTGTACTGTACTTTCAGTTGGGTTTGTATACTGGCTCATTTACTTTTCAGCACTTACTTTTGTACTCAGTTTACTTAGTGTTTACTTCAGCTTCTATACCCTGCGGTGTTTGTTTTCTTATATAAAGGCAATGTCTTCCCTTTTATTGGGATTTATGTCTTTGGTGCTAGTCGCCAGCCCCTGGCCTATGGAAGGCGGGCTTGGGGTAGTCACGGAACGGGCCCCGAGGATGAGTCGTGACAAATTGGTATCAGAGGAGTCGTTTCTACTGCAGAACTCAGTACTCTGATAATTTCTTCTATGTGAAGCAATAGTGTTAAGGGTATTGAGTGTAGTTATCAGTCCAGGGAGTCCAGTGTTGGTGCGGCGGCCGACGTATCCATACACCAGGACCCTGACTTCTGATTTCTGACTCAATGCATGAAAACATTGATTTCATGTGTGTTTCAAAAGTTTTCTTTGTGATTTCTTTGTGTCAGCTCACCAGGTATACTGTATTAATCGTGGCGCACTTGTTTCTTTTCAGGATGGCCCCACGACGGTAGCCAGCTAGGGTTCCGAGATTTGTGCGAGACGGCATCCCACCGAGTGACGAGGCCTCGGTGCAGGGCCCCATTACAGCGGAGGCACCGGCGGTACCTCTACCCGCCGAGCCACCGATGCCACCAGCCCCAGCAGTTGAGAGTGCACATCGCCTGAGTGCACTACACGAGTTTCAGCGTCAGATACCACCCAGGTTCTGTGGGGAGACGGACCCTCAGGCAGCCGAGGATTGGCTGGAGGCTGTTGTTCGAGTTTTCATATTGGTAGAGACACCAGCAGATCTTATGGTGATCCTTGTAGCGAGTCTCCTGTACGCGGCAACAGGTAGATGGTGGAGCCTGATGCTCCAGGTGCACAACGAGGCATCTCTTCTTTGGACGGACTTCGAGATCCTCTTCCGCTCGAAGTTCGTTCCAGCAACCCTTCGTGCGGTGCGCATTCAGGAGCTATTATAGATGCGACAAGGCAGCATGACAGTAACCCAGTACTCTGTGAGATTTACTGGTCTCTCGTGCTACTCCACGGACATGGTACGGGACCCATTCTTCTGGGCCCGGACCTCCGAGCAGGGACTGAGGCATGAGATCAGGGAATTGATGATCTCCCTCAGTATTCCGACACAGGCAGGAGTACTAGAGCGATCCCTTCTTGTGGAGGGCTTTCTTGCTGAGCCTACACCAGCAGCGAGGCCTACCGTAGGGCGACACGTAGCGGAGACTTCTGCAGCCGGTAGTAGACATATGTCGTAGAGGTCCAAGTGGACCAGACCATCAGGTGGAAGACCTCAGGATACTGGTTCAGAGGTGTGGGGCACACGCAGTAGAGCGAGTCATTCAAGAGGCAGACAATGCTATGCATGCGGCGGACAGGGCCACATGGCTCATGACTGCCCGACCCACCATGCAGAGGAGAAGCAGACGGTTGAGGGACCACCCAGGAAGAGGCATAGGTTTGACCGTGGCGGTCCACAGGGAGCTTGAGGACGAGGCAGAGGAGCTGGTCGAGCAGTGGGTGGTGAGCGACGCTTTGAGGCTCTACCACCACCACCACCAGGAGGTCCACCCTGACCACAGGGAGCTGGAGGACAGAGGTAGGCTCAGCTTCAGGCAGTGGAGGCCTATGACCACGGCGCACTTGAGATGATTCGAGGTAATATATGTGTCTACTCCACCCTTGTTGCAGTCCTTATAGACATAGGAGCAAGTCATTCTTTCATTGCAGCTGCCCTTGTTCGGAGCTCGGAGATTCCGATGGAGTCGTTGGCTCGATCCTTACTGCTAGAGACTTCTACGGGAGCAGACTCGATGATTATGCACTAGTGTCGGCAGTGTGAGCTTACTCTAGGAGGCTAGAGCTTATTCTGGGATCTTCTTGTAGCGGGGTCAAGGCCTTACGATGTCATCTTGGGCATGGATTGGTTATCTACAGTCCATACTCAGATCGACTGTATTAGGCGCAAGGTGCGGTGTGTTCGCACCGATGGGAGCAGGTTCACCTTCACCGGCGAGAAGAGAACCTTTGCAATGCAGGATGGACTCACGCAGAGGAGAGGACTGCCAATCACCCATTAGTTGGATAGTCTCATCCTAGGAGCACTTGATGTGCGGAGTCTGAGTTTTCCTGTTGTGTTGGATCAGTATGCGGACGTTTTTCCTGATGACGTTCCAGGACTACCTCCTCGCAGAGAGGTAGACTTCTATATTGACCTGTACCCCGGGACAGCCCCGATATCTACTCCAGCATATCAGATGGCTCCCGCTGATATTAGATAGCTACGGGTATAGATGGAGGACTTGCAGGTCAAGGGATTCATTCGGCTCAGTGTTTCACCCTGGTCTTCCCCGATTTTGTTCACCAAGAAGGCGGATGGGAGCTTGCGACTATGTGTCGACTACCGTCACCTGAATTAGGTGACTGTGAAAACAAGTATCCACTTCTGAGGATTGACGACCTCTTCGATCAGCTCAAGGGAGCACGATGGTTATCGAAGATAGTCCTCAGGTCAGGCTATCATCAGCTCAGAGTTCGAGACGAGGATGTACAGAAGATGGCCTTCAGGTGTCGGTATGGCCACTATGAGTTCTTGGTTATTCCTTTCAGCATAACCAACGCTCCAGCAGTGTTCATGAGTCTCATGAACATGATCCTCCAGCCTTACCTCGATCGATTTGTCGTAGTCTTCATCGACGACATACTGATTTACTCGACTTCTGAGGAGGAGCACGCCTACCACTTGCTGGTTGTACTGGACACACTCCGAGAGCACCAGCTTTATGGTAAGCTCTCGAAGTGTCAATTCTGGATTTGAGAGGTCCACTTCTTAGGACACGTCATCTCTGAGGTGGGAGTTGTGGTGGATCCTGTGAAGATTGAGGCAGTGATAGCTTGGGAGCCACCCAAGAGCGTGACAGAGGTGCGGAGTTTCCTAGGTCTGGCGGGGTACTATCGAAGATTTGTACCAAACTTCTCCAGAGTTGCAGCATCGCTTTCAGCTTTGACGAATAATGGGAAACCCTTCGTGTGGTCAGATAGATGTCAGCAGAGCTTCCAGGAGCTAAGATAGAGATTGACCAGTGCACCCATCTTGAGGCTACCGGAGGAGGGCGTAGGGTACGTAGTTTACTGCGATGCATCAGGGACCGGACTCGGGTGTGTCCTGATGCAGGAGCGGGCAGTGATCGCTTACAGTTCACGACAGTTGAGGCAGCACGAGCAGAACTACGCTAACCATTACCTGGAGTTAGCAGCAGTGGTCTTCGCTTTGAAGATGTGCTGGCACTATCTGATGGGTGAGCGCTTTACAGTCTACTCTGACCACCAGAGTCTCAGATACATCTTCTCATAGAAGGACCTGAACCTGAGACAGCGGTGATGGATTGAGTTCCTCCCAGACTATGACTTTGAGATTGTCTATACTCCTGGGAATGGGAACGTAGTAGATGATGCTCTCAGCAGGAGGTCGGGCATTCAGCTACTTGGAGAGGCGACGGAGCAGCTAGCCGCATTGCAGATATCCTTCGTGGATAGAGATGGGGCAACCTTTATACAGTCCCTCTCAGTCACTCCACCACTACTTCAGTGGGTCAGAGAGGCACAACGTGGGGACGTTGACTATGAGATGCGACGTGCTCAGATATCCACAGGACAGGCACCTGATGGATTTTCTGTAGGAGGAGAGCATGTCATCCTTTTCAGAGGATGTACCATGGTACCAGTTGTGTTACGGGAGGAGGTGATCAGGGAGTTTCACACTTCCCCATTGGCGGTACATCCAGGAGTAGCGAATATGTACTAGGATCTCAGACGACAGCACTGGTGGCTGGGTATGAAGAAGGTTGTGGCAGAGTTCATTTCACGATACCTCACCTGCCAGCAGGTGACGGCGGAGCACCAGGTACCAGAAGGCTTGGTATAGACCTTAGAGGTCCCGGAGTGGAAGTGGGACGGGATATCTATGGATTTCGTGACAGGTCTTCCACGTACTTCCAGAGGACACGACTCCATTTGGGTGATTGTCGACCGACTCACCAAGTCAGCCCACTTCTTACCTATCAGAGAGCAGGGCTCAGTGGAGAACTTGGGATGCCTCTATGTTCAAGAGATCATATGGCTTCATGGTGTGCCATCATCTATCGTCTCTGATCGAGATGCTCGCTTTACTTCCCGGCTTTAGAAGGGGTTGTAGGAGGCATTTGGGACGCAGCTAAGCCTAAGCACCGCCTTTCACCCTCGGATGGCCAGACGGAGAGAACCATTCATACTCTCGAGGACATGCTCCGTGCATGTGTCCTTGACTTTGGTTGCATCTGGGACGATCACCTACCCTTGGTGGAGTTTTCGTACAACAACAGCTACCACTCCACCATCGGGATGGCACCATACGAGGTATTGTACGGCTGACCTTACAGATCACCTCTGTGTTGGACAGACCCTGGGGAGTCATCACTTTTAGGACCAGAGACGGTTCAGGCCACGACAGAGAAGGTACAGATCATCCAAGAGCGGATGAGGACTGCTCAGAGCCAATAGAAGTCCTATGCTGACAGGAGGCGGAGACCACTTGAGTTCTAGGATGGCGACCACGTTTTCTTACAGGCCTCACCTTGACGTGGACTAAGGAGATTTGTCCGGGGCGGCAAGTTATTTCCGTGCTTCATCAGACCATTTCAGGTTCTCAGCGGGATAGGAGAGGTGGATTATCGCCTGGCTCTTTCACCTCAATTGCACCGAGTGCAAGACGTCTTCCACGTATCTCAGCTGAGGAGATACGTGCACGACCTGATGCATATAATTGATCACGGAGAGCTGGACATCGATGACGGGGCAACTTTTGTGGAGGTCCCTGTGGAGATTGAGGATCGACAGGAGCGGGTCCTACGTGAATGGTCGATTCCTCTAGTGCGCATCAGGTGGCAGCATGGGAACCTCCAGGAGAGCACATGAGAGCGGGAGACTCAGATGTGTGCACAGTACCCTCATTTGTTTCCCTAGTTTATGATGTATCTTTACGGGGACGTAAATCCCTGAGGTGAGAGTAATGTAAAGACCTTTAAATTTCAAGGAAATTTTTTTCTTAAATTCTTTGGGATTTTACGAGTACGCAGTTTCTGACGGCACCTGATTCCGAGGCCTGGTGGGTCTGGAATCAATTTCCGAAATTTAGCTCGGGTACGTTCAGTGAATGAACGAGCGGGTTTTTCTATCTTTTGAACCGGTGCTCGGAATCGAAATATGAGGGCACCGATGAAACCGTAGCGGCGGTAATTGCTTAAGAGGACCTTTCCCAGAGGTGCATTTGCTTGGGAGGAGTTGTTAAAAATTGAGGATTAAATGTGAAGTAAATAAAATTGTGTACATTTTTATTTCTTTTTCTAAGTGGTTATATCCTAGGTGTGGGAGTTGGGGTGGGACCCACTGGTTTCTAACTACCCTTGAGAGAATAAAGGTGAGGTGGGGCCCACATGATCCCTAACTCTTCACTTTACTTTAACTCCTCTAACCCCCCCTCTTAAAGTTGGTAACTCTTCTTAACATGTTAAACCCCTCCTTTTAAGTGGGTGACTTTTCCTCTCCCCACTATCTCAAATTTTAATGCTAGCCAACTCACACTTAATTAATAATTTGAATTAAGTGTTTGTTTTTCAAAATTTGAAATGCTTGGCTTTAGTAAATAAAATAAGGAAGGGCCTTATTTTATTTTTGTTTGACATTTGTGGTGTTAAGAGAAAGGAGAAGGAAGTTTCTTTATCGAAGAACATCAATCCTTCCACGAAGAATGACTCGGCAACCCCGGCTTCTCCATCCCCTTCCTCCTCCGCGACAAGGGAGGAGACACCGGCGCAGGTGTTCTCCAACGACGCGCAATCCTCTTCTTCTCTTCGTGATAAAAGAGAAGACGATGTTTCCTCAGGTGCACACCGTCGACGATGGAAACGACGCCATATTTTGCGGTGCTTGACAACCGCGAATTACTTTGCGAGGTAGGGGTTATCTTCGTTCGTGTTTAATTTAATCTTCTTCATTGATTATTTTGGCCAAATGTTACCAACGTAGCGGGAGGAGATCGGACCACACAAACACGCCCGATTTCTCATCCCTGTTTCCATGTTGTTTTACGTTGACGATTGAAGCAAAGGCGGCGCGGTGCCGTTGCACCGCGCGGGGATGAAGAGAACCGCGGCCGGAGCGGGCCGCGGCGGCAGTGCGCGGCGCCGTCACGCCGCGCCGGTGAAGCCGAAGGAACCGCGGCCGGAGCGGGCCGCGGTGGTGGTGTGTGGCACCGCCGCGCTGCACCGGAGAACCCGAGGGAGGTCGCGGCTGGGGCGGGCCGCGGCAGAGGGGCGCGGCGCCGGTCGAGGAAGAGTCGCGGTAGTTCAACAGGGGGCGGTCGGCCAAGCCGGCCGTCGGCGCTCCAGGAGTCGGGACCCCCGTCGGTCCCGCGGCAGCACAAACCGGTCGGCCATTAAGGCCGAACGTTTCCGGAGAAACCGGGGGGCGTAACCCCCCGGTACAGCCTAGGGCAGACCCCACCAGGGGGCCCGCCGTTTTCAAAAACAAAGGGGGGTCCCCCCCCCCTCGCACCTCGCGGCCAGCTTCCGAGCCGAGCCGCAGGCCGCACGGGTCAGGCCGCCCGCGCCGGGCCGGGCCGCGCCCAATCGGGTCAGACCCGGGTCGGGTTGACCCATTTCGGGCCGACCCATGGGGTATTGAGCCGGGTCGGACCGGGCCCAAACCCCCTATTTTCAGACAGGTTCGTTCAAACACTCATATCTTGGGTTACGGACCTCCGATCGACTCACCGTCAGTTGCGTTGGGATCCTTGGATCGAGACGGTAGTTTTGGTATATTACACACAAACTTTAGGTAAATTTTGGGTACGTTCGGGTTGGTTCGAACCCGAAACCGACCGGGTCCTTGGAGCGGAAACTCTTATAACTTAACGACCGAATGTCCGAATGACGTGTCATCGATCACGTTGAATTTCTCTTAGTGAGACGGTTTTTTTGGCTTACTCCACTTGAGGTTTGGATCCAGATAGAGTACGGCCGGGTTGGGTTTAACTTAAAAACCAACCGGGGCCCTGGAACGAAAAAGTCAATAACTCTCAGATCGGGCGTCCGATTAACGCGTCGTCTGTCGTGTTGAGTTCCTATTGACGAGACGAAACTTTGTACTCACCTAATTAAAATTAATTAATCACCTAATTACAAATAAATCATCACCTAATTACAAATAATTAATCACCTAATTATAATTTCGTACTCACCTAATTAAAAATAATTAATCACTTGATTATAATTTACTACTCACCTAATTACAATTAATTAATCACCTAATTACAATTACATAATAACCTAATTAAAATTAATTAATCACCTAATTAAAATTAATTAACCACCTAATTACAATTAATTAATCGCCTAATTACAATTAATTAATCACCTAATTACAATTAATTAATCACATAATTACAATTAATTAATCACCTAATTATAAATAAATAATTACTGAATTCATTAATTGCTTAATTATAATTATTTAATTACCTAATTATGATTAGTTAATTAACTAATTACAATTTAATTACCTAATTACGATTAGTTATTTAACTATTTAGAAATTAATTAACTAAATACTATTACTCAATAACCTAATTACAATTAATTAATAATAATTACTAAAAATAAACAATTACAATTTCAAAATATAAAACATTAATTATGAATTATTTATATGAACTAAACAAATAAATAAATAAATCACCATATTAAACAAATTAAAAAATTGAATTACCTCAAATCGGCAGAAAGGTTTTGATCCTTCAAACAACTTCATGGACAAAGAGAGTCTAAGCTTTGAGAGAGATAGAGATCTTGAAGATAGAGTGAGAAGAGTAAAGGGATTAAGGATGTGAGAATGAGGAGAGGAGAGGGGAGCCTCTCATATAGGGGAGTTTGTATTTGGGCGCCACTTGAAGTGGCGCCGATCCCGGATTCTATCAGTGCCACATGACGTGGCTTTGATAGACTTATGCTATAAAGTACAGGTGGTGCTTTATGGTTTTTTGTGTTCAGTGCCACTTCACGCGGCGCTGATCAGCCCCATTTTCCAAAAAAAAAATAGACCCATAAAAAAATTAAAAAACCCCTACGGCAAATTTTGCGGTTATTAATGGTTAGGGCTGATATTTTATATTAAGAGTTTATATAATTCATGGTTTGAATGCTGTCCTTCCCACTTTTTCTTTTTTAATTCAGGCCTGAATTTTGTATCTTAAAATTCGTCTCGACTATTAATTAGTCTTTAAAATATTATTATATGAAAATAATTTTAAGATATTAATAATGGTTTGAAAATATTAGACAAATCATATTCTATTTTATTGAAAATATAGCCACAAATCATATCATTATCGGAATTAATTATTACAACGGCCTTGATTAATTAATTACGTTGATTTAATGAATTTCCTTCAATTCATTGAAGATCGTTATTAATTATTAAAATATTTTTATGTGTACTTTTTTTTTGTTCGTTTTTGTTCCTATCCAATGCACACCCACTCCCACCATTAATGTCAAAAACCGTCCCACGTCATTTATAAAGACGGCGGTGTGCCTCCCAATGTCATGCAACTGTATCTTTACCACTGCCAAACGGCAAGGCCCGTGAATTAACACGTCATCCCAATCTAAATATTTTGAAGTCATTTTTGTTAATAAGAATTGCGTGGTGCTGTCCCAGTATTCCCCAACAATGAATTTGTTGGTTTTCTCAAGTTTCTTTTAAAAAATATTTAAAATTGTTTTTATTTTTGGTTTTAAAGGGAAATACAAAATTGATTCTTATATTAAAAATTGGGATGCGGTGGGTTCCTTTATTATGTGAACACTTTATCAGGTTCCCTTCCCCGAATGTGTTAGTCTAGTTAAAGGTGACACTCTTGATATGCTTATGGGGCAATCATATTGTATGATTGAAACCATATCATATGTCATGGTTTAGAGAAACCATGCCATTTCTTCTTGAATCGTAGCATACAATTGCATGGTGTCATAATATGTCTAATTTTTATTTTTTCCACGTTATCATAAAAATGTAGGTAATTTAGTCGTGTTTTGAAACGTAGCTAATTTTTAATTTAGCCTTGTTTTCACAAAAACGTGACTAATTTAACCGCATTTTAAAACATGCCTAATTGATTATTTTAACTGCGTTTTTAAGCGCACCCAAATTTAAAAATATATGAAAAGTTATTTATTTAATATATATTTTTTATTTTTTTCACCTTATAAAAAATTACACAAACACGTTAGATATAATTTAACATATACAAACACTACCACAGATTCGATCTTATGCAGCGTCACCCTTTACCAACGCTGATAAAATGCGCTTTTATCAATGCTTAAAAAAGATCTGATAAAAGTATCCATTTATCAATGTTTTTTTAGGGTTGATAAAGGTACACCTTTAAGAGGTTTCTTTTTTTAGCATTGATAAGGACACCATCTTTATCAGTGTTTTTTACTGCCCATAAAATGTATTTTTA
Source organism: Viscum album (assembly GCA_963277665.1). Lineage (NCBI taxonomy): Eukaryota > Viridiplantae > Streptophyta > Magnoliopsida > Santalales > Viscaceae > Viscum > Viscum album. Next base: position 121,484,317 of record OY728138.1, on the reverse strand, counting down.
TTAGTGTTTTTTAGCACTAATAAACATTGACAATTTATCATCGCTAAAAACAACAGCTTTTAGCACTTATAAAATATGATTTATATAATATGAAATATGTAATCACACTTAATATATATGATATTTAGTAGAAAATGGTTTATAAAATAATTAAAAATTAATATTAATTAAAAAAATTCTAATTATTATTTAGTAATAGTCACTTAATAACAATTTGAATATATTAAATTCCATAAATTAATAAACAATTTAAAATAAGTTGAAAACATTGCTTGAACTTCAAACAGACATAACTTTTGATTCGAGTGTTCGTTTGAAATTTATCACTTATCAAATCGAAGCTTACTAAAAGATCTATACCTTGATTATTGTGGAAAACCCTGATCACTTTTTTTTCGAGGTCAAAAAAGGCCCAAAAGACCATCAAAAGTGAGTTTTTAGTTGTGATGCCCTATTTTTTTTAATATTCGATAGACTACCAGCTTCATTTAAGAGTTTTCTTGCCCGTTTTGAGTGGTGACTGAATTTATTCATAGAGATTACATTCATATAGATATTATGGTTTTGAAATTTTATCGTTTTTCATAATATAGTTTTATTTATAATTAAATATATACACATGTATACATATTTTTATATATTCTCACATAAAAATTTAATTTTATAAATAAATATGTAAACTTATTTATATATAAAATATATTTATTTATATATAAACCATATCTAAATAATAATAATATCCATTTTATTTAAAATAAAAATCTATGAATTTTTATATACCTATACAATGTATATTATATATATATATATTTGTGTTCGTATTAACAAACTAATATATATTATCTATATAATCTCATATATGTATATAAATATTAATATATTATATATTTAAATAAATATAAATATGTATAATTATATTTATAAATACACACATATAATAATATATATATATATTTATGTATGTATGTATGTATGTATGTATCTATGTATTTATAAATACACTCACTGTAACATTCTGTTGCTGTTTTCAGGTATTTCTAAACCCATCATTTTGCACTTGATTTGTTTGTGTTTTGTTTGGGGTTGAATCGGGTGAAATTTTGAAATTTTTGGAAGTTTATAGAATAGTGCATTGTTGGCACACGGTTGGTGCACAATTTGTCAAACCGTGCGCCCTGCTACAACAAATTGGCAAAATTGGACAGTGAGTTTTGATAGCTTGCCCATGGTTTGACTAAAACGTGCACCTCTGCCTTGGAAACTGTGCAGATGGTTTTTCTTTAATATGATTTTTTATTAAAAATTATCAAACCCTCCATTTAGGTATCTGACATACCACCTTCAACCCAAGCTAGTTTCTTCCTTCCTTGGAGCTCCCAAGAAGCATTTTTGGTCCCTTAAATCCCTTTCGGAAGCAATTTGAAGTTTGAGGAACGTCATTCGATCTTCTTTCAGTTAGTTTCCTCCTCCCAATCTCATTCTCCTGTGGTCTCCTCTCTCCCATACAGGGTTTCATGGATCCCCTTATTGATTTGTGGATTTAAAACCCACTGTTTTGGATCGAAACCTAGGTTTGATTCATAGATCTTTATTTTCACCATTCTCCATTGGAGTTTTTGGGATACAACGCTGCGATTCAAGATCTGTTGATCCCGTGGTAAGTGGTTCCATTACAATGCTAAATTTTATTAACCCTAAATTGTTTTGTTTAATTTCAATAGTTTGAATTAAACGCAATTGCATGGTTTGGATTAAATGTCTTTCAATTGTTTTGTTGGAAAAAATCAATTCCTTTGAATTGGGGCTTTGAAGAAAAATGGGTTTTCAACATGAAATTGAAAAATCTCTAATTCCATTGAATTGGGGTGTGTTTATAGAAGTTTTTGGAAATTTACATTGTTTTATTTAAATTGTGGATTTAATGGGAATTGATTCAATTAAATTGTTGAATTTAATTGTGAAAATGATTTTGATGGAAAATTTTGGAAAAACCCAATTCCATTGAATTGAGGGTTTGTTATGAAATTGATGGAATTTGTTTGAAAATTATATTGTTGAATATAATTTGTAAATGTGGATTGTGAAATTGCATGAATTGGTTTCAAATACTTATTTTTGAAAAATGGCTTAAAAACTATTTGATGGAATCCTTAGTGTTTCATCTTTGTGAAAATACATATTTTTGATTAAAAGTTTATTATGGGTTTTAAATGAAAAATTGGCATATTTGAAATGAAGAATGAGATTTAATTTTATTTTAAGTAGTCTTGAAATAAATTTTCCATCATTTTTTTGTATGAGAGCACATGCAAAGATTAGGTAGTTAGTGAGTTATTTTATGTGGCACTTTATAACTTACAACGTTCTAAAACTTCATATCAACACATCACATCCCTTAGGTGATGGTGATGAGTCCTCTTTATATTAGACCCAAAGGGGCGTATATACATATTTGTCGTTTCACAGTGTCGGGTCCCTATAGCTTGGAACTATCGTACCAATTTGGCATATGACCATGTTGCTCGCTTTCTTGTATTTCAAATGTATATATGCCACTGTGGTAAACTGTTCACATACCTTGATTTTTTATTTATAAAATCCTTTATTTAAGCTATTTGTGAAAAGTGCCATTTGTGTAAAGCACCCTTTTTTTAATGTTAATTCCATCATTTTAAATTATTTCCATTATTTGAAATGTGAAGAATGAATTGAAAATGTATTTCCATCATTTGAAATATAAAGCATGATTTGTTTATATAGGCTTTTGAAATGCCAAACCAGTTTGTTTTAAAAATTGACAGCATTTATTTGGTTAATTTGATATTGGAATCTTGTTATGGAATCTTTGGGTGAAATGTAACACCTCGAGATTTTGTGAAATTTCTTTTCAAATTAATTCAATCTCTTTGGCATTATTCATTTCACGCCACACTTAAAATAGTTTATTTTATATTAAAGCACTACGTCTGGCTTACGTTATAAGCAACAACAAGTTAAGCGTGCGCTATACACAATATAAATGTTAGCTTTCTCTACACGGAACACCGAGCTTAGCTTACATTACATGTAAGATTGAATTTTCTCAATGCCTAACATAACACACAAGACGGAGTGTTACCGAACAATAATTCATTATTAAAATATTATTATATGACCATTAAATTGAAGATTTTATATTTAACTAACTTATGTATATATATAGTTGAATTCATTGGTTACCTAATAATTAGAAAAGAATATAGAAACCAAACGAATATAAATGGACTGATTTTATAAGTCTATTTTTATGTGAAAAAAGATTATTTATATTAATAAGTTAAATTAATTACTAATAGTTAATGATAATAATTAAATTTATATGTTATATATTCAAACAAATATTTTTGATAACCATCCAATAGGTTTGATAGATAAAATATAAAAACATACCAAATTTTATGCTTAAAACCCTATATTTTTATAAAGGTAATTTTACCGCATTTTAATGGAGAACTGATTTTAAATAAAATTTTTGGAAATTTTATAGATTTAATATGCAAAAATAAACTTCATATTTGAAATAAAAACATAAAAATTAGGTTATAATAAATTTTTGGTATTTTTCTGTAAGGTTACATTTTTTTAATGAATTGTTAAAAATACTGAATTTTAATTCAAATCTGCATTTTAATCTAATTCATTTATTATGTTAAATTATATTTCAAATTTAGTGTAGGGTTTAATTAGATAATAATTTTATAAATTAATCTAATGTGGGTCATTGAAATCAATTTCACTTTGAAATTTGGCATAAAAACTTAGAAAACTTTTGGACGTTTTTACTTTAAAAACCCGTTGGGTCGTCCCATCAATGGGATTATTTTTAAATTAATTTCTTCCACTTATTTGATTAGAATTTGGAAAAATTTATTCCACATTTGGAATGAGAATAATTTATAATGCTGAATAAGGTCAACATTGTTTTTGACCAAAATGATTAGTAAAAGTGATTAAAATTAATTACAATGATTAAGACAAAAATTATGTTAAAAAAGTACTAAACCTTAAATTTAAGACCAAAAATGGACTAGAAACTTGTCCAACACCCATTAGATGAACATTATTCTTCTATTCACCTCCCATTATTGAGGATGGTTGGTTTGGTATGACTTTTTTTAGGTAAAAATATGGGTACACGTAACTTGTTTTCAAAAATGCCAAGTGTAATGCCCCAACCCTAGTTTCTTGGAGCCGGTACATTATTTATAACATTGGAATAATTACACGAAATTTGTATCCCAAAGGAACTAATTAGTTTAATAGTTTCGGAAAATCAAATACATAAATAAGTTCAATACTATAACTTGAAATGAAATACAATATGGGAATTCCTTTGAAAACATCCATAACTTCTAGGTTACTCTTAATGGTCATTCATAATTTACTTCTTCACATCTTGGGAAAATAAAACATAATAAAGGGGTGAGTTCATATGCATATTAAGGGTATGAAATAAAATAGAATATATCATAAACATAAACATTAAACATCCTGAATAACTTAAAACACATGCCATTAAAAAGGAACTTAAACATTATATGGCAGGAATAAGGGCTGAATAAATAATGCCTTAATAAATCATAATCACGAATATTCTACTAGTTTCATAACCTCATATACTATCAATTACTTGTTTTATAATTATGGAAATGCAATATTTCGGGCATTCTGAAATATACCGTCAAATCATCAGCCAAGTCATCTAAAAATGATAAAGGGATTGCCAAAAACCTTATCTGAAAATGGGCAAGGTCTCAGCCAAGTCCATATCTATTTTGTCTCATTAGACCAACCGATGCATCGAGGGGATATAGCGGGACCCACCCATCACTTATTAATTCCAATGAATTCCTCATAAGAATGGAGATAAACTTAAACAATATATACACTCATATTGAAATTAACATATGAAATTTAAAAAACATTCCCCAAACAGAAACACCAACCATTCAAGGTAATATGGTGAATGGTTTCAAGATAGAACATCCATATTCAAACTAATCATAAACCATTCAATAAAATATGGTAGATTATATCATAAAATATTAGTCCCAATTATACATAAGATTCAACAAGAGTGTTGAAATAGATACAATTACTCTTATAAAATCATCGAGTAATTCTTGAGATAAATATCCTTTTACTTTGAAAAGAAGAGTTCTTTTGGATTTTTTTTGATAAAAAATAAAAGTGAAATAATATATTTTTCTCATAATAAAATCAGTTATTTTAGAAAAATAATGGTGGCTAAAAATAGATTATAGAGTGTAATTGAACTTAGGTATGAATTCGAGAAGTTCTCTTGAAATGGGCTTGTATTTTGGGAAGAATTTTTTGAAAGATCCTTTAAAGTAAGTAAATACCCATAAAATAAAGAAGGATTATGGTTGGTACAAATATATAGAACATTAATACAAAATTTATGAGTATTAAATAAGAATAAATAATAATTTAATTGAGGTATGTAGAGGATAAGAGTAACCTGAATGAAAATGAAGGATCAGGTAGAAAATCCTTACATTATGTCAGAATATATTATGCACTTGAACTTAATGTACTGGATAATAAAATTAAATCAATTAATTAACTAATTCATAATTTTATATACATATATTTGATTCATTAAAGTTTTATTAAGTTCATTTATGTTCTTATTGATAAGTTATAAGATTGAATTCCGTCGTTCTGGAGTATTCATTTCCTTGATTTTCTGATCGGTTCGCTTGATTATAAGAGTATTAAAGTTCATGTAAAATGGTAATTTAAGTATATAATTGAAGTTATATTGTTATAATGATAATGAATAAGTTTAAATTATCATATAAGTTATTTGGATATTTTGGGTTAGGATGAATCATTATATAAAACTGTAATGATAATCGCTTGGATTATTTTGAGCGGTTTCGCTCACAACATGATTGTTTTGATTTATTATTTCACATCATGTGTATATGATGATTCTATAACATTAAATAAGATAAAATAAATATATTATTATCTGGTTAAACCATAAAAATGTATTCACGATGAACCATGAATATGGTAATAGAAATTGAAAACGCATCGTCCTTGAATGTGATAAATTAACACATCTTAGACGATGTTTTCATTTGATGTATAAAAGGAGGAGAATGAGATATTATGATGAATTATTACATTAGAATAAAAAATTCCAGTATATGTAAGTTACTGGAGTTATCATACCTTTTTTACGAGGGGAGTTGAGGAGAGAAAAAGAAAATAAAGGAACATGAAATAAAAAGAGAAGTTGAGAAATCCCTTACGAAAAATTGGCAGCCTAATGACGTCTCTTAAAAATTCATAAAATATGTTGATGAGAGAAAAAAGGTGTCTCTAATAGTTTTTACATAATATGGATAATAAGGTGAATATTAAATGACATATCCCAATATAATCCAATGGAAATTAAAAAGGAATAACATAAAAGGGGTACTTGAAAAAGAGAAGGGTGGTATATTCCCTTACCTTGTAGATTTACTCCTAAGACATGAAGGTTGAGACCTTGGGGGCTTGAGTACACCTTGGAAGGACTCCTAGTAAGGTAAAAATACCATAAATTCCATAATTATGATTTTGGAATGAAATAAATCGAATAAATGGGTGGTTATTTATAGTTAAAGTGATGGATTTTTTTATTAATTTCTAAGGATACCTCAGTAGTGGTATATGAAAAACCATGATCTTTACCAAGGTATTTGACCATGGAATTGGCCAATTGGGATACATAATTTCATATTTTAATGTACACAAGTCGACCAATATTTTATATTAATTATTACATCATTATGATGTCATTAAACATACCAAAAACTCATATATGTATTTTTACTATCCAAAAATAACAAAAGTTTTTTATAAAATTCTCATAAATTTAGCGTTACCTAATATCAATGTTCTAGATTCAATAATGACATTTATTTTATCATATTAATTTTATAAATATGAAAATTTTAACTTTTATCTATGAAAATACTTATTTATTAAAAATAATAGTGGACATAAAATTCATAGTAAAATTTTCGACACTTAAAAAAATAAAATTATTTTATAATTTGTAATTAAAGAAGAGTGTTTTGATAATAAAATTTAATTATAATAAAATTCAATAAAAATATAGTTTTAAATAATTTAAATATCTCTATAATGTACAATTTTTACATGAAAAAACAATTTACAAATTCATCATATTTTTAAGAAAAAACAAAACTCAAAACAAAACTGATGGAACAACAAATTTATTTATACTTTCTTAGATGAGGTTACAATTTCATTGGTCATATTAATATCCATAAGGGTAAGTTACTATTACAAAATAAATGTAAGTTGATCCTATTAGACACTAAATATCTTACTGATCACAACCGTGTATCTCAGTTTTTTCGAAATTCAAATCACCGAAGAGAAAAAATCATATCTAACAACCAGGTTATAACTATCTCCTATAAATATCAAAGTGTTTTTTCATAGACTAAGTGTTGAATGAATTCTATAATAAATTTATTTGTAAAATCTTGAGGTGTTACATTGTACCCCCTTACAAAATTTCATCCTTGAAATTACCAAAATGTTACCTCATTAAAAGAGTTGGGTAGTTCTTCATCATAAGATCCTCAGGATCCCACATTGCCTCTTCAATTTTATGATTTTTCCAAATCACATTTACTAGATAATTCATCTGATTCCTCAACACCAATTCTTTAGTGTCCAAAATTTGGATAGGCTCTTTATAGCAAGATATGTAAGGTTCCAATTCTATTTCTTTAGAACTGAGGACATGTGTTAGGTCAGACATGTACTTTCTCAACAACGAGACATGAAAAACATTATGTATCTTAGAAAGGATAGGCGTAATTTCCAAAGAATAAGCCACATCTATAATTCTATCTATAATTTTAAAAGGACCAATGTACTTGGGGTTCAGTTTCCCTTTCTTTCCCAGTCTTATAACACCCTTCCATAGAGATACTTTCAAGAAAACATGATCTTCCTATTGAAATTAAAAAACATTCCCTTGATTATCAGCATAGATATTTTGCATACATTGAGCTACTTTTGATATGGGTTTAAATAGTCTTTACCTTTGTTGTTATTTCCTCCACTAGCTCTAGGACCACAAGCTTCCTTTCACCAACTTCATCCCAATATGTTAGTGTATGACATCTCTTTCCGTACAATGCTTCATATGGTTCCATTTGAATACTAGAATGGAAACTATTATTATAGGAAAACTTCACCAAGGGTAAATACTGATCCCACATACCTTGAACGTCAATCAAGCATGATATTAACATGTCTTCTAAAGTTTGGATCGTCTTTTTTTTACTTCCCATCAGTTTAGGGGTGATAATCAGTACACAAAATGAAGCTCAGACTCCAAATATTTCTGAAGATTTTTCCAGAATTTTGATGTAAATCAAGGATCATTATAAGACAATACTGGAAGAGGTTCTCCATGAAGTATTACAACTTCATTGATATAAAGTCATGTAAGGCGCTCCAATGGAAAACCCTTCCTTATAGCGAGGAAATGTGAAGATTTTATATGTCGATCAATAATTACCCATATTGCATCATTCTTTTTTGGAGTTTTGGGTAATCCAATGACAAAATCCATGGTTATGTCCTCCCATTTCCATGTAGGAATTGGTAGAGGTTGCATGACCCCTCTAGGATGCTATCTTTCTGCCTTCACCTTTTGAAAAACTAAACATCTTGATACATAATCAATAATTTCCATCTTCATGTTATCTTACTAGAAATATTCCTTAAAATCTATATACATCTTAGTGATGCCATGATGTATAGAGAAATTCAAACAATGGGTATCATCCAATAACTCCTTTTTTATCTCGGGTATTGGGGGAACACAAAGCCTCTTCTTAAACTCTAGAATTCCATCTTCATATATGAATTCTGCCATCTTCCCATCACCAAGATGAGAACTTTTAATCCATTCTAATAAATATGGTTGGGAAACCAATTGAAAAAGTAATGATGTTTCACCTTCTTTGATGATTCCCATACCATCCTCACTTGATCCATGTACATAGGATCCTTTTCAATTCTCATTTTTTTAGAACTCCATGATCTGTCATACTCAATGCATCAAATACCTTATTTTCCTTTCCTGGGTGTTAGTGTATGGAAAAATCGTAATCCTTGAGTAGCTCGAGCCATCTCCTTCACCTCATGTTGAGTTCTTTTTGTGATAATATGTATTTCAAGATATTGTGATCAATATATATCTCACATATTTCACCATAGAGATAATGTATCCATATATTTAGAGAAAATATTATAGCTTCTATCTCAAGATCATGATTTGGATAGTTTTATTCATGCATTTTTAACCAACTTGATTCATAGGAAATAAATCTATCATTCTACATTAGGACATAACCAAATAATTTTTTTGACGCAACACTATAGATCATAAATCCAACATTCCCCGATGATAGAGTCAGGATCAAAGCATTCACTAATCTCATCTTCAATTCTTCAAAACATTATTCATAATATTTTGTCCATATGAACTTAACCACTTTACAAGTAATATTGGTTAATGGTTTGGCTAATCGAGCAAAGTTTTGAACAAAAAGTTGATAATAACCTGGTAAACCAATAAAACTACGTACCTCAATTATGTTTGTTGATGTAGGACATTCCTAAACTTCCTTTGTATTTGCAGAATCAACTAAGATTCCAACCTTAGAGACAATATGGAAAAGAAAAGAAACTATTTAAATCTAGAATTCACACTTTCTAAACTTTCCATATAATTCATTTCTTCTAAGAGTCATCAGAATAATGCACAAGTGATTCTAACGATATTTATAGATTTTGGAGTATACCACGATATCATCAATAAATACAACAAAAAATTCATCAATATATTTCTTGAAAAATCTATTCATTATATCTTTGAAAATAGAGGGTGCATTAGTCAGTCCAAAAGGCATTATTATAAACTCGTAATTCCCATATCTGGTTCAAAATGATTTCTTTGGAATATCTTCTTTCCTCACACACAACTAATGATATCCATATCGAAGTTCAATCTTCAAAAAATATTGGTCTCTGTGAAGTTGATCAAATAAATCATCGATGTGAGGTAGAAGATACTTGTTCTTTATTATAATAGCATTGATCTCCCAATATTCAATGCACAACCTCATAGATCCATCTTTCTTCTTAAAAAAATGAATAGGGGATCCCCATAGAGAAACAATTGGGTGAATAAATCCTTTACCACTCAATTCCTATAATTGTTTTTCAATTCTACTAATTCCATAGCTACCATTATATATGGAGTCTTTGATATAGGCGTTGAACCAAGAATTAAATCAATAGAGAACTCAACTTCTTACTTCAGAGGATGTCCAGGTAAATCCTCTAGAAATACATCAATGTACTATTTCACAATAGGTACATCCTCATTTTGAATATTTATTTCCTCACTCATATACATTGATTTCTCATCCTCCCCAACAATTTCATTCAATAGAACTACCAGAGGTAGATCTAGATAAGAATCAGATGGTGATATTCTTGCTCTAAAGATAATAGATTCTACACCTTCCTCACAAATTGTAATTTTCTTCTAATTGCAATAAATTTTCGCATCATAATTTGAAATCCACTCCATGCCAAGGATTTTGTCAAAATAAACCATATGTATGATGATAAAATCAGTAGATAAAGCATATTTATATACCATAATGGGGACTTCTTGACTCATCTTTGTTGCAATGAGACTTCCCTTAGGGGGTTTGACTGACAACTCCCATGTTAAGGAGAATTGGAAATATCTAATTTTTAATGAAAGTAAGGAATATATAAAGGAATACGATGATCCAGAATCAAATGAATCATTGGACAATATTGAGTAAATGATTATAGTACCTACCACCACATCGTTAGGAACTTAAAAATCATCAGTTGTGATTGCATAAGCTTGGCCTTTCTCCCTTAGCATTTTCTGAGGCCCATTTACTTGATGCGTTGAACAATCATTAGAATAACGCCTCATATCCCTAAAATTATAGAATTAAACATTGATAGATTCCTTCTTTTCCTTACAATCACCAGCATTATGGACTTTCTATCCACACTTATATAACACACCTTTTTGTTTTACACAGACACCATATTGTTTTCTTCCATAGGTATTGCATGTGGGAAAATTCCCCTTTTTATTTTTCCCTTTATCCATTTTATCCTCTACTGCCCTCTTCTTCTATTTTTTCCCTTAAAGTCATAAGACATAGATAATTCTTTCTCTATCTTAGTAGCATAAGAGATGATGTATTTGTATGATGATAAACTTTGGGAGACTGGTGCCCTTCTGTGGAATGGATTTAAACCATCAAAGAATCGATCAATCTTTCTCCTTGGATTACATATAGAGTCTGCAGCATGACTTGCTAACCTTGGAAAGTTGTATTCATACTTTGAAACATTTTCATCATATTTGTTTTCTGGGACTTAATAATTTCCTCTCCATATCCGATCGTTTTTCATGAAGAAAATATTTTTCAAGGAAAATTTCCTTAAAATCCCTCCATTCCATTTCTTCTATTTCATCCTCCTCCTTTGTGTTTTAAATTAGATACCACCATTGATCAACATCACCTGATAGATTATAAACCTCCCTAAAAACCGTATCTTTTTTGTTACATCCTAAAGTGAGAAATATCCACTCTAAATAACTTATCCACTGCTCTACTACAAATGGGTTTGTAGTCCCAATGAATGATGAATGCAGTTTTTGTATAAATTGGTCTAACATTGATCTTCCACATTGTGGATCATGATGCTCCATATGGGTAAGGTTATTGTTCATAACCTGATTCAGTTGTCCCAGTATAGTTATAAGTTTCTCAACACCAGTTGTATATCCAATAACAATATCATTATCTTTCATAGGAGGGAAATCCTTACATGGGTTATGTGCATTTATACAGTTTCCATTCCTTTCACTAGGCACCATTTATAAATAATAGAACACATTGGATTAGGTTATGATTCATAATTTATATTCTCAACTTGAAAAATACTTAAAAAATTTAAATCCTATGAAAATCTAATCTCACAATCATAAGCATCCTATCTTTAAGAAAAAATTTGCTTTTAAACCCTTCATAATGGCTTGTAAATAAAATTAAAATTATCCTAAGCATATCCCCTGGGAGTGTCAAACCAAGTGCATAGTAAGATATGTTGTCGTGTACTAGGTTATTCCAGGTCAAGCTAGAAACACCCTTGTCAGAGTGGTTACTCCTAGGTACATCTGTTTCAGAACCACATCCACTTATAGTATCAAGACAGGGATGTTTTTGCTAGTAAGATCGAAATAATCTATTATATACCAAAATTCTAGGATATTTTTGTATACTTATCCTCAAAGTCTATCTTAGGGGTTTGTTCCCTAATCCATATTTTCTAAATCTATTTTCTAAGTTTTATACTAAACTTCATTTGATACCAACTGTAACATCCCGACCCTAGTTTCCCAGAGCCAACACATTATTTATAACATTAGTATAATTACATGAAATTCATATACTAAAGGAACGAATTAGTTTAGTAGTTTTTGAAAACTAGATACATACATAATTTCAACATTATAACTTTAAATTAAATAAAATATGAAAATTTATTTGAAAACATCCATAACTCATAGGTTACCCCTGCAGGTCATTCATAATTTACTTCTTCGCATCGTGGGAAAATAAAACATAAGAAAGGGGTGAGCTCAAATACTTAATAAGGGTAAGAAATACAGTGGAATATGACATAAATATAAACATTATACATGGTGAATAATAAAAAACACCTGCCTTTAAAAATGAACTTGAACATAATATGACAGGAATATTGGATGAATAAATAATTCCATAATAAAGCATAATCATGGGTATTATAATAGTCAAATAACCTCATGGAATATCAATTAATTGTTTTATAATGAGGTAAATTAAATATTTCTAACATTCAGAATTATACCATCAAGTCCTCAGCCAACACATATAAAAAATGATTAAGGCCTCGGCCAAAACCATATCTGAAAATGGGTAAGGCCTTGGCCAAGTCCATATATGTTTTATCTCATGAGACCTACTGATGTATCAAGGGTCTATAACAGGACCCAATAGTCACTTACGAAGTCTAATGAATTCTTCATATGAATGGGGATAAAATTAAACAATATATACATTCATATTGAAACTAACATATGAAATGTAAATAAATTTCCCCAAACATAATCACTAACCATTCAGGGTAATATGATGAATGGTTTCAATATAACACATCCATAGTCAAACCAATCATAAACAATTAAATAAAATATCATATATGATATCATTAAATATTTCTCCCAATTATACATAATATTCAACAAGAACTTTGAAATAGATAAAATTACTCTTATAAAATCATCGAGTAATTTTTGAGATAAATACTCTTTTACTTTGAAAAGAAGAGTTATTTTGGAATTTTTTTGTATAAAACCAGAAATGAAATAATATAGTCTTCTCATAATAAAATTAGTGAATTTATAAAAATAATGATGTATAAAAATATATTATAGAGGTTACTTGAACATAGTTAAGAATTCGAGAAGTTCCCTTGAAATGGGCTTGTATTTCAGGAAGAATTTTTTGAAAGATCCTTTAAAGCATGTAACTACCCATTAAATAAAGAAGGATTCTAGTTGGTACACATATATAGAAAAATAAAATATAACTTATGAGGATTAAATAATAATAAATAATAATTTAAATGAGGTATGTATAGGATAAGAGTAACCTGAATGAAAATGGAAGTTTGGGTATAAAATCCTTACCTTATGTCCGAATGTATTCTACACTCGAACTTAATGTCTTAGATAATAAAATTAAATCCATTAATTAAGTAATTCATAAACTTATATAAATATATTTTATTCATTAATGTTTTATTAATTTTATTTATTTCCTTATTGATAAGTTATAAGATTGAATTTCTTTGTTCTAGAGTGTTCGTTTCCTTGATTTCATGATCAGTTCGCTTGATTATAACAGTATGGGAGTTCATGTAAAATGGGAATTAAATTCCATAATTGAATTTATATTTTATTAATGATAATAAATAAGGTTAAATTATCATATAATTCATTTTTATATTTTGGGTGAGGATGAATCATTATATAAAACTTTAATGATAATCTCTTGGATTATTTTGAGCGGTTTTACTCACAACAAGCTTGGTTTGATTTATTATTTCACATCATGTGTGTATGATGATTATAGAACATTAAATAAGATAATATATATATTATTATATGTTTAAACCATAAAAATTGTTTCATGACCAACCATGAATACAATAATAGAAATTGAAAACCTGTAGTCCATGAATACGATAAATTAACACATCTCAGACGGTGTATTCATTTTTTGTATAAAAGGAGGGGAAAGAGAGATGGTGATGAATTATTCCATTATTATAACAATATTAAAATATATTTAAGTTACTAGAGTTATAATACCTTTTGTATTAGGGTATTTGAGTAGAGAAAAATAAAATAAAGGAACTTGAAAGAAAAAGAGATGTTGAGAAATCCCTTACGAAAAATCGACAGCCAAACGACCTCTCTTAAAAATTCATAAATTATGTAGATGAGAGAAAAAATGGGTCTATCATAATTTTTAAATAATATTTAAATTAAGGGATATATGTAATGACATATCCTAACATAATCAAATTGAAATTAAAAATAAATAACATAAAAGGAGTGCTTGAAAAAGAGAAAGGTGGTAGATTCCCTTACCTTGTAGAGTAACTCCTAAGACATGAAGGTTGGAACCTTGGGGGATTGAGGAAACATTGGGAGGAATAATAGGGAGGTTAAACTACCTAATATTCTAGGATGATGAATTTTTAATGAAAGGAATCAAATAAATGAGTGGGAATTTATAGCTAAAGTGAGGGAATTGTTTATTAATTTATGAGGACGCCTCAGTAGTGGTATATGAAAAACCATGATCTCTCCCATGATATTGCCCATATAATTGGAAACTTTGGACACCTAATATCATATTTTAATTTACACAAGTCAACCATCATTTTATATTAATAATTAAATCATTACGATGTCATTAAACACACTGAAAACTCAAAACTGTATTTTTACTATTCAAAAAAAACTAAATTATTTTATACAATTATCATAAATTCAGCGTAACCTAAAATAAATATTCTAAATTAAAAAATGACATTTATTTTATAATAATAATTCTATAAATATAAAATTTTAAACTTTTATCTACGAAAATAATTATTTATTAAAAATAACAACAGATATAAAATGCATAGTAAAATGCATTGTAAAATTATAAACACTTAAAACAAATAAATTTATTTTACAATTTTTAATTAAATAAGAGCGTTTTTATAATAATAATTCAATATAATAAACATTAATACAACCTTATTTTGAAATAATAATTTAAATATCTTTGAAATGTCCAATTTTTACCTGAAAACCAAATTTATCAAATTCGTCATATTTTTAAGAAAAAACTAAATTCAAAACAGAAATAATGGAACAAAATTTTTTATTTATAATCTACTATGTGAGGTTACTATTCCATTGGTCATATTACTATTCATAAGGGTATGTTACTATTCACCAAAAATGTAAGTTGATCATTTCAGACTCTAAATATCTTACCGATCACACCGTGTATGTCAGTTTTTTGAAATTCAAATCACAGAAGTTGAAAAATTACATCTAACAACCGTGTTATAACTATATCCTATAATTATAAAAGTGTTTTTTTTAATATAATGATTTTTTAATTCATTCTATAATAAATTTATTTGTAAAACCTTGGTGTTTTACATCAAGTGTGTCATTTCCCTTCCCTATAAAGGCCACCACATCTCCATATTTTTCACACCACTAAAACCACTTAGACTCATCCAAGATCTACCCAATAAAATTCCCAAAATCTATACCTTCCTCCTATAATACTCCCATTGGTAATAAATAAATCCAAGGAATCCTTTTTTCACAAACCAAAAGGAGTTATCTGATTAAGAGGTAATGACTTATCTCAAGCTCATTTATTTTATTTTCTTTCTCCATCCCCTCCACTCTCTTTATTCCATGATTGTATAAAAAAACTAGTATCTTAAATATACTAGGATGTTTTAATGTTATGATTTAAACCTACACTTACACACATATCCATCTAATGGGTAAAAAATATATTGCATATGTGTACGACGAACTACTGCCTCACAAAACGATGATTGTTCATTGTACCTTACCACCACTCATGATAGACATTATGATGGACAATATGTTTATATATGTTATATATTATATTTATTATGTATTTAAGATTCGGTAATCCTTTTACAACACATATATTTATACATTATATTTGGTGTAAATACGATAATTTCATTTGAGAAAGCATGGAGTACCGCCCCTCAAAGCAATGTGATTCATTCAAACACTATATGGAATATATTAAGGATGAGTTTAGTGAACTTATATGATATATATAATATATTAAATAAATTATAATAATTATATATATATATATATATAAATACACACACACACACATACACATATTCCATTTACCTTCTTTATTTCAATACGACAATAAAAACGGAAACGATGTTTATGTGTTTGTACGAATTACCATCTCCATGAACGGTGTATTCCATTTCATAATTCTACATTATATAGATTATTAAAACACAAATATACTGAATATAAATTATATTTATATCATTATGTACTTTTTGGTAATCATTCTATAAGTATAAGGACCAAATATAAAACAAATTAATACAAATGCAATGAACAAAGCAGATATTACCTGAAGTGAAACCTCCATATAAAATTATTAAAAAGTGGTTAATATAAGGTCATAATAAAACCATATAAAGTATTATATATAATAATATGGTTATGTGATAAATTTAAAATAAACTTATATTTATTATATAGGAGGTTTGAATGAGTACGACGAGAGTCAAGACACAAGGTAAGGGAATTTCATCTCACTTTTTATTTATGTGAGATACATGATTTATTCACAACCCATTTCTTTTGTGTGATGTGTATACTTAAAATGTATGTATTCTATGACTATTATACTTACATTTATGGTTATATACATATTCATTTGATTATATTTCTTTCATGGAGACTATTTTTCCAAAGTTACCAAATCAGTAAAATGATTTTGTCTCAATTTGCATTCTTTGAGACACATGCCTTGTTATGCACCAATATTTTTACATGAGGTGTATATACTACCTTTTAAATGTTATATCATTAATATATTTATATTAATTATGTTTTAAACTTCATTTAATTTCATTTTTTTAAAATGGGAGTATGGTTCAACATTACCAAGTTGTAAGATTTTATTGAAACCATCTCATTGCTTTTTGAGATTGTTTATGATTATGCTTACATTGATGAAATATTATGATCCATATCTCAAGAAAAATCATGAATTTTATTCTTCAATATTTATAAATTATATCTTTATATATTGGTATCATTTTTTCACTTTTTGGTACATATGATAGTTAAGAAAGTTCAAATTTACCTCTATCTTCAGTCAGAAATCCGTGTTCCTTCAAACCATGTTTTTCTAAATGGTTTCCAAGAATATTATACTATTCTCCTATAATATTTAAAATAAATTTTTACCATTTTTTTCTCTTACCAATTTTTTCAAAGTAATCTTCTTTTCACTTTCTAAAAAATTCATTTATCTAGACTTTTTACCATGAAAAAGGAATGTTCTTTTTACCTCATACGACATGTACAAATTTACCCACCACTATTTTTCTAAAGCTTCCTGTGCATGTTTAAAAGGATAAATTTTAATATTTTTTTTTAAAATTAACTTTTGATGAAATGGTTCTGATATGTTTTTTAACATTCTTTTATAAGTTTTTAAGGATTTTTTTTCAAAATGTTTTCAAGGTTATTTTATAAAGTTTTCAAGGAAAATGGTTATCAAAATTTTAAATATTTCATTATAAGTTTTAAATAAGTTTTTAAATGAAAAGGTTTTTAATTATTTTTCTAACATTGCTTTATAAATTTTCATGAAAATGGTTTTTATAAGGTTTTATGTTTTAAAAATAATATTTCAAAAAAGAAAAGATAATTTCCTCAAGAAATGTTTTCAAAAGATATTTCAAAATTATTTTCCATCTAAGATGGTCTCCGTTGATGTTACTCATGTATTTCTAGGAAATGATCTAAAGCTTCCATTCATATTTATTATATGAATGGTTTATGTTGATGCCTTGATATTTATGAAACCTATTTCTCTTTCACGAGTTATATGATTTTGAAACCGACTTCTTTTCATGGGTTATGATCTCATGAAATGATTACAAAACATATATATTTTAATAGGTTATAATGTGATGAAATGTTAGTGATACCCATTTCATTTCATGGGTTTTTATGTGATGGTTATAAAACCTATCTATTTTTATGGTTCATGATATAATGAATGTTTTATTTTGTGGAATACGATGGATGATTTTATCATGAGATGGGTTGGACTTGTATCTCCCTACAATGCATTGGGTAACGATGGATAAATCATGAGTATAAATGTTATGAATAATCCAGATTACTTGTTCACAATTCTATGCATGGACTCGGTTTCATGTCCATAAGTTTATGCGTTAACTTTATCACATGTTCACAATGTTATGAGTGAACCTTATTATGTGTTCATAATGTTATGTGTGAACCTGATTATATGTTCAAAATGTTATGAATTGACCTAGTTTCATGTCCATAAGTTTACACATGAACCTGATTACATTTTCACAATGTTACGAGTGAACTTTATTATGTGTTCATAATGTTATACATGAAAATGATTACATGTTCACAATTTTATTCATGGGCTTGGTTTCATTTCTATAAGTTTATGCGTGAACCTGATTACATGTTCACAATGTTATGCGTGAACCTGATTTCAGGTTCAAAATATTATGCATAGACCTAATTTCATGTCCATAAGTCTATGATAGTCCATGACGTCATGTCCTTAACTTAATGT
Organism: Viscum album; assembly: GCA_963277665.1. Taxonomy (NCBI): domain Eukaryota; kingdom Viridiplantae; phylum Streptophyta; class Magnoliopsida; order Santalales; family Viscaceae; genus Viscum; species Viscum album. The sequence continues at coordinate 121,465,151 of OY728138.1, read as the reverse complement.
TTGAACTTGTTTCTAATTATATATGTTCATAATTTCATACATTGATGTGTATTACACAATTCCATGTCTTATTCATATGATATGCTTCCATATCTTATGGTCTTGATTTCCTTAGGATTCATGTCTTATAAATTTCCAATATTTATGCCATGTATCATGATTATGATCTTTGATATGAAGGGTATGATCTTAAAATGTTATTCTCATGTCTCATACCCTTATGTTCATGTTATTCTTATGTATTTCCATTATTTACCCTTACCGAGCATTTGAGATCACACCATTCTTATATTTCCTTTCTCTAGGTTATGAATGATTTTTTAGGTAGAAGTACTAGAGGGGAATATATTTACTGGAGATATTGAAGATCTTCCACCATGTAAAAATATTATGTTCCATGTTTCCAAACACACTAAACTATTATGGTCCTCAAGCATGTACTTTTGTAATATGATGAATATTCATATAAAATGATGTAATATCCTTGTATGTTAAGCTTAGGTCGCTATAGTTGGTATCAAAGGAAAATTTTAGTCAAACTTTGGAAACTAGGATGAGAAAACAATAGTGAGATCCCTAGGTGTATTTCTAAGGATATGTCTAGGGATATCTCTAAGGATAAGTTTATGGATGAGTCAACATTTAGGAAAATGTCCTGGAATTTTGGTAAATGATAGAGTGATTGGTTTCCTAGAAATACATCCATTTATGGATACTAAAAGTGGATGTGGCTTTAGCATAGATAAACCTAGGAGAAATAGCTCTGAAATGATGTCCTAGGCCTGACTCGGGGTAATATGATGCATGATAATGGGTCCTGCTGTACATATGGTCTGACACCCCTAGGGGATATTCTCTAGGAATTAAAAAACTCTTTATAAACCATCATGAAGGATTTAAATCTAGGATGACTATGAATAATCTTGGATAAACATTAGGTTTCATAGATTAAAGAAGTAGGATCCATGATTTAGGAACCCTATAAGTAATTTTTCATGATTATATGGTATCCCAATATGATACATATTTCATACACTATGCTTTCTGATTTTATTTAATGGAGAGAACTAGATGTAACATGGTTAACATTTATTGTTTCAGATACAAAGAGTATGGGTATTATGCGAACCGATTTCCCAAATGGGAATATCATAAAGAGATTTAGGAAGGTGGTATGAGTATTGGTTATACTTCTAAAGATAATGAGACCAAAAATGACATATGAAAGGTACATGATGTTATTCTAGTATTGTTTACATTAAGGATAAAAATAATGATTAGATTAAGGTTTAGGGAACTTAAGAATGATTCATATTTAATATTCTAGGAAAAAGGTATTAAGGAATAAGTTTATGAATCATGAGTAGTGGTTTAAGAATAAGGTTGGATTAATGAAGTATTTATGTTTTGGAATTAAAATATTATGTTATATGAATCATGAAATATATAATTATTTTTAGTATAATTTTTCATGAAGGATTGAATAGAACATGTCAAATAGTGATAAAGACATAGAAATGTGATTTCATGGAAATGTGAAATTTTGATTAAGGGAATTAAACCCTTACTTAATGCCTGATGTTGAGATAATGATGTTTGGATAAAGATATGCCGGATATAAATAAGTAAATTGGACAATACAGATTACCTCAGAACTGATTATTGACAGAGTGTTCTATGTCATCAAGTATGAAGTTTACAACTTCTTGGATTTAAATAATATATCCAGTAATCATTGTAATAATGAAGTATGCATGTTTTACAAAAGGATTTATGGTAATTAAGGTTGTTATCATGTTTTAAGGGAATATATGATGAGGGTATTCACATATTTGTAATGTGACAACCAAGTGGTACTTTGTGATATATGAGGGATCAATGTTAAGATGATTTCATGAAATTCTTTCCAAATATTTTATTTTTTATCTTTTGAAAGGGCTATAAGGTTAAAAATTTATGGAAATTTTAAGTTAGGATTCAGATGAAGTCAGTAAGATTAAAGTGTTATCTCTCCATATGAGGATTTATATATATTGGATAGCCTGTTCAAACTACATTGTGTTGATGATAACTACTGACAAATGGAATGGAATATCATGGATCTCATGATGTATTAGTACTTCAAGAATGAAAAAGTCACATTCCTTTTTATAGAAAGAGGTGAAGTGGATCAATAGAAAACTAAGGGTGATGTTGTCATGAAATCATTCTAGTATATATTTTCATGAAAATTACTCAACTTTAGGAAAAAGGATATTGAAACAAAAAAGGTTTCCTAGTACCTTCATTTTTTATGAATCAGAAGGACCATTAAGTCATTGTAGATTTATGGCTTTGTGATTGTCAACTTTATCCAAACCTTGTTCTCTATCACTCTCCATCATAACATTATGGTATTATTTCTCTTCCATGTCCATGTTTTCACATCCCACCTATGTTCTCTTATGTGGGAATCTCGTTATGAGTTACTTTGGGTAACTGTTATGGTTCTAAATTTCCTTTTTTAAGAGAAGTTTTAGTATTTATTTTTACAATGTGGGTTTCTATGAATAAAACATTCAAGTATTAAACCTTTTATAACCCACTGTAATTTCAAGGGAAAATTAATTTTAAGGGGTGTAGAATTTAAAATCCCATGATTTTGTGATTTTTTTTCAAATTAATTTAACCCCTTTGATATTTTTCATATAATGACATGCTAAAAATAATTTATTTTATATTGAAAAACTATGCCTAGATTGTGTTATATGAAACATCAAGTTAATAATGCACTATACACAATATAAATTTTAGCTTTCTTTACGTGAAACACCAAGGTTATCTTACGTTACATGCAAGACTGACTTTCCTTGATGGATTACGTAACACGTAAGACCGAGTGTTACCGAACAATATTTAATTATTAAAATATTATTATATGGACAATAAATTGATGATTATAGTATTAACTAACTTATTAATATATATAGTTTAATTCATTGGTTACCTAATAATTAGAAAAGAATATAGAATCCAAATGAGTATAAAGGGGTTGATTTTAAAAAATTCTATTTTATGTAAAAAAACGATTTATATTAATAAGTTAAATTAATTACTAATAGTGAATTATATTAATTAAATTTATATTTTATATATTCAAAAAAATATTTTTGATAATCATCCAATATATTTTATAGATATAAGATAAGAAAAAACCTAATTTTATGTTTAAAAACCTATATTTTTATGAAGGTGGTTTTACCACTTTTTAATGGAGAACCCTTTTAAATCCATTTTTTTGAACTTTTAAAAAAATAATATGTAAAAATAAAATTTATTTTTTAAATTAAAACATAAAAATTAGGTTAGGATTATTTTTTAGTATTTGTTTTGTAAGGTTACATTTTTTAATGAATAGTTAACAATACTGAATTTTAATTCAAAAATTCTTTTTCATCTAATTCATTTATAAGGTAAAATTATATTTAAAATTTCTTGTAGAGTTTAATTATGTAATTTTTTATTAATTAATCCAATTTTTTTCAGTGGAATCAATTTCAATTTGAAATTGAGTATAGAAACTTAGCAAAATTTTGGATGTTTTTACTTTAAAAACCCATAGCGTCGTCCTGTCAAAGAGATTATTTTTAAATTAATTTCTGGCACTTTTGTGATTATAATTTGTAAAAATAAATTCCATATTTGGAATCATTAAAATTTATAATATCTAATAATTTCAATTTTTTGACCAAAAATATTAGTGAAAGTGATTAAAATTAATTACAATGATTAAGAGAAAAATTAGGTTAACGAAGTACTAAACCTTAAATTTAAGACCCAAAATGACCTAAAAACGTGTACAACACCCATTGGCTATCCATTATTCATCCATTAACCTTAAATTATTATTATTTGGTTTGGAATGAAATTTTTTAGGTAAAAACGCGGGTACATCTAACTTGTTTTCAATAATGCCATGTTTGTACTTTCCATTCTCTATAAAAGGCCACCATCTCTCCCTCTTCTTGACACCTCTCAAACCAATTATGTTCAGAAAATATCTACCCAATACACTTTACAACATAACTTTATTTATCTTATAATCCTCCCCTTGTGTATAATGCAATCCATTGAAGCCTTTTGGCACAAACCTAAAGGAGTTACCTTATTCATAGGTAACGACTTCTCTCAAACTCTTTTATTTTAGTTTCTTTCTCCACACCTACACTCTATTTATTCCATGATTTTATAAAAAAACAAGTATATTAAATAAAATAGTATTTTTATACTATGTTTTTGACCTAAAATTACACACACCTCCTTATAATGGGTAACGAACACACTGTTTATGTTTACGATGTACTACCACCTCACAAAATGACGATTGTTCATTTTTCCATACCACCTATCATGGTGGACATTATGATGGAAAATATATTTATGTTTGTTATATATTATATTTATTATGTCATTAATATTCTTTAATCCTCTTACAACACATATATTTATACTTTCTATTTGTTGTAAATATGATAATCTCATTTCAGGAAGTGTGGATTACCGCCCCCTCCAAACGATGTGATTCATTCACACACTACATGGAATGTATTAGGGATGAGTTAAGTGAAATTATATGATATATGTGGTATAATAATTCTACTTTAATAATTATATATATATATATATTCATACACACACACACACATGTCATTTACCTTCTTTCTTTCAATACAACAATAAAAACGGAAACACTGTTCATGTTTAAGTACGACTTACCGTCTACAAGAATGGTGTTTTCCATTTCATAGTTATATATTATATAGATTATTATAACACAAATTTAATGAATATAAATTATATTTATATCATTATTCACAGTATGGAAATCATTATATAATTATATGGAATAAAGATATAACAAATTAACACACATGTAAAGAACAAAGCGGATATTACCCGAAGTGAAACCTTAACATAGAATTGTTAACAAGCGTGTAATATAAGGTCCTAATAAAACCATATAATATATTATATATAATAATATTGATATATTATAGATGTATAATAACATTATATTTATTATATATGAGGTTTGAATGAGTACGATGAGAGTCAAGACATAATGTAATGGAATTTCATCTAATTTTTTATTTCTGTGAAATACATGCTTTATTCACCACCCATTACTTTTGTGTGGTGTGTATACTACTCATGGATGTATTATATGATTATTATAATTAAATTTATGGGTATTTATCTATCAATTTAATTATATTTCTTTCATTGGGACTATATTTCAAATGTTACCAAATCAGTAAAAGGATTTTGTATCAATTTTCATTCTTTGAGACACATGACCTGTTATGAACCTATATTTTTCCATGAGGTGTATATAATTCCTTGGAAATTTTATATTTTGAATTTATTTATATTCATGAAATTTTAATCTTCATGTATTTCCCTTTTCTCAAAATGGAGTTTAGTTCAAATTTACCAAGTGGTAAGAGTTTATTGAAACAATCTCATCGCTTTTCAAGATTGTTTATGATTATACTTACTTTGATGAAATATTATGATTAATATCTCAATAACACACATTAATTTTTATATTAATTATTTATTCTTGATATATTCATATATTATTACCATTTTCCCACTCATTGGTACATAGGATAATTAAAAAGTGTTTTTAAGGAAGTCCAAATTTACCCCTCTCTTCTATCGAAAATCCGTGTTCCTTTAAAACCATGTTTTCTAAAAGGTTTCCAAGAATATTCTATTATACTCATATAATAATTAAAATAAATTTTTACCCTTTTTAACTTTTACCATTTCTTTCAATGGAATATTCTTGTCACTTTCCAAACAAGGGATTTTTATAACCTTTTTACCGAGCAAAAGAAAAGTTATTTTTACCTCGTATGACATATATGGATTTTACCACCATAATTTTTGTGAAGCTTCCCTTTCACGTTTAAAAGGATAAGTTTTAGGGATTTTTTTTTTAAAAATTAATTTTCAAAGAAATGTTTTTCAAAAGGTTTTCAATATTCTTTTATAAGTTTTTATGGAAAATTATTTTCATAGTTTTTTTAAGCTTATTTTATAATGTTTTTAAGGAAAATGATTTTAAAAATGTTTTAAAGATTTCATTACAAGTTTTCAAAACATTTTCAAATGAAAAGGTTTTTAATATGTTTTTAAATATTACTTTATTAATTTTCATGAAAATGGTTTCTAAAAGCTTTTTATGTTTTAAAAATAATTTTCCAAAAATGAAAGGATATTTTCCTCAAGAAATGTATTCAAAAGATATTTCAAATTTATTTTCTATCTAAGATGACATCCATTGATGTTACTTATACCTTTTTGGGAAATTATATATATTTTCTATTAATATTATGTTTCTAATTGGTTTATACATAGACCTGGTTTCATTTCTATAAGTCTATGAGAGGGCCTGACTTCATGTCCCTAACTAAATGTGTGAACATGTTTCTACTTATATATGTTCATAATGTTATACGTTGATGTGTATACAAAAAATTTCATGTTTTATTCATATCTTATGATTTCATGGATAATTATCTTGATTTACTTATGATTCATGTCTTATGAACTACCAATATTTATGCCATGTCTCACAATTTTGATATTTAACAACCAGAGTATGATCTTCAAATGTTATGATCACATTATCATACCCTCATGTTAATGTTATGATTACAAATTTCCCTTAATTACCCCTACTAAGAATTTGAGCTCACCCCTTTCTTATGTTTACTTTCCCTAGGTTATAAAGGAATGTTTTAGGTATAAGTACTAGAGGGGAAGATGTTTGCTGGATACATTGAAGATCCTTCACCTAGTTAGAATATTTTGTTCCATGATGTAATATCCATTTATGTTAAGCCTATGTCACTATATGAAATCCTTCTAGGATTTGGATCAAACCCTACATGTTCCTTTAGGTGTTTGTAGATTATCTCCTTTGAGGTTTGAGCAGGTGTAAAGAATATCTTGGACATGGTTCTAGATATTGGCTGTGGACTTGGTGGGTTACGTCCTTTAGGACTTGGGTAGTTTTTCTTCCTATTTTTCTGGTTTTTTGGTAGTTTGTTGTAGTACTTGGGCTTATTTATGTCTATTTTACTTTTGGTACATTACTCCCAGGGGAGTTTATTTTGACATGCATACTGTCTTGGTTCTTTTACTTCCAAATTGTTAGTGAAAAAATCGTTCCCACTTCCAGTTTGTATGATTACAGGTGGTAGTCACTAACGCATGGGGATAGGGAATTACCTTTAGGATATGTAAAGGCTAGATTAGTTATCAGGTTACCAGGGTACCTGAGATGGTTTGTGATAAAGTTGTATGAGAGGTTTAGGTCGAGCTTCTTATCTTTAAGTTTGTATGCATTGTGAAATCTTGTCGGTACTTAGGAGGTAGTTGGGATTGAGTGCCTAACCATATCTCACTACAATGAAACTTAAGTCACCAGGGGTAGTAAGGTAAAGATTTATTTTTGATTAGTTATAGTGTTTTCCCTATTTTGATTTGGATAGATTGAAATACAAATCTTGTTCATTATATCTTTTGGATTAATTTCCCTTGTTGCTCTATTTGAGTGTAACCTGATGTCTTCATTGTTTCCTGCTGATGTTGTGCAGAATCATTCCTCCCAGAAGATCTGCGAAAAGGATATAGGAGGAAGCTATTGTTGTACCTTAGCAAGAGAATCTTGTTATAGATTTGAATTTGGTTTAAGTGATTGCACGCACTGTCCAAGCTCCAGGACAAGGACCACCTCCAGTTCCAATACTGTCTCCAACTATGGAACCTCAGAGGGACATACTCAAGATTTGTTATCAAAAGTTACTTCTCCAGAATCCAGAACCATTAAAAGGATCAAATGATCCTCCAGAGGGTGAGGATTGGTTTATTAAAATGGAGCATTTTTTGGGTTCTTGGACATACATGACGAAATCAAAGTGAAGTGTCCCACCTTCATGCTGGATGGATCGGGTAAGAAATGGTGGAACACGATGATAACAATGAAGAAACATTATGTCTTGGAGTGGAAAGACTTCAAAGTTCTTTTAACCAACTAGTTATGTCAAGAGTATCTGTTTTTGGTAAAGTACACTGAGTTTTTCAAACAAGATTCAACTGAAAGGACCCTGACAGAATATGAAAACCGTTTTGCTAAGCTCATGCACTTCACACCTAGGATTATATCGAATGAGAAGATGAAGGATCAAAGGTTTGAGTTGAGACTTATTTAGGATACTTGTTCTTAGGTTTTATTTATAAATAATCCTTCTTATGATGATATTTTGGATAGAGCGTTGATTTTAAAGATGGAATTGTATAGTAAGTTAGGGTTATTGGGAGTTTCGCTCACTCCCAGTGGTAGTGTGCATTCCTCTAAGGGAAAGAGGAAGCATGATGATTCTCATAGTGGTTCTTGATGGTAGGTTTTTTTTAAACCTACTGAAGTGAATTATCATAGCCATGATTTATTTTAAAGGTATTTTTCATTTAATTTCTATTTTTTTCTTTGTTTGTGGGGGATTCCCATGTATTTTTTGAGAAAGGGGTGGTTTCATCAAGATTTTGGCCAAACTATGAGCCCATTTCAAGATTTAAAAACAAAATTAGTTTCTTTTATAACTCATTAATTTTTTAACATTTTTTACCCATTAGAAATCCCGCATGGCCTCCCCTGACCTATTCAAACCATCATATCCATTTATACCCCTTAGGAACTCATTATCATGGTGGATTTGGGTGATTTATTCAGACTTTGGGCCAACCTGTGATCCCATTTCCTATTTTTTTTTTTAAAATTATTTATTTAATATCTCATTCATTTTTTAATATTGTTTGATTATTATAACTCTCACTCGAGACCATGAACCCTAGGAACACCCCCAGATTCCATTTGTCCTCTTGGGAGCACATATTCATCACGTATTAGGGAGAAATATTTCAAGGTTTCTCAAATCGTCCATATTTGAGAAGGAAATTTGATTCATTCATAAAGCATTCATTTTTTACTCTTTTACCCCTAATTTCAATCCCCACTTGACCTACTCAGCATTATTTGAGACTCCCTATCTTTTTTGGCTTCTTGGAGATTCAACTATTGGAGGATTTGAGGCGATTTCTTCAAGATCTCTTAAGTAAGTGTGTTTCCTTCCTTCCTCCTCCCATTTTCATTGGGTTTCTTCCATTTTTATTGAGGTTCCTAATGTAAATAAAGTAGGGATTCGAACCTAGGGTTTTATTGTCATGACCCATCCTCGGGGCCCATGTCGTGACTACCCCAAGCCCTCCTTCCATAGGCCAGGGGCTGGCGACCAGCATCAAAGGCGTAAATCCCGACAAGAAGGGGAAGACATTGCCTTTAGGAAGTAAACAACACCACAGAGTAAGACAGCAGAAGTAAACACTAAGTAAACTGAGTACAAGTAAGTGCGGAAAAGTAAGTGGGCCAGAATACAAACCCAAACTGAAAGTAAAGTACAACTGGAAAGGAAGTACAACAACTGAAAGGTAAAGCAGCAACGCCGAGCCGTCCACTGGAAATCCCACCTGAAGGGTGGGTACAGATAGCCTCCTCAGCTCCTTGTATCCTGCCGTCCGCCCTGTATGTGTCCCGTCCAGTGGTCCACCTACAGGTACCAACTCGTTGTGATATCCACCTCTGGGCACCAACTCATCATGGGTTCCTCCTCCGGGAACCGTCCAGCTCTACAAGCCTCAACATTGATCAGTGATGTCCGTCGTCTGAAACCAACACAACGTAGTGTAGGCGAAGCCCGTGCAGGGGTGAGTATACGATACTCAGTAGGGACCTCGAGACCCTCGAAGGTCTCCCTGAATCCAGAAAAGATAAACCAAAAAGAAAAGATACAATCACGAAGTAACATCCAACACTACTTAGGTATATTCCCATACATATACCTAAGTCATCAATTCCCGTTCGACTCCAGCATCCATGCCCAAGTTTGATCACATCCACATAGGAGTACAACTCAATCCACACAGGATAACACAACTCAATCCAGATAGGAAATCAAGTCAAACATATCGAAGATAAAGATTGAAAGTCAAGACTCAGCTTAAACAAGGATTCAATCATGATGTCGAAACCATAGCTGCTGGAGAAACTCCTCCTCTATCGAGTACAGTGGGCCTGCCGCTACAACCAAGCGCTTCCCATGAACCTTGGACTGCTTTAGTACTCCACCTGTCGAGTACTGTGGGCCTGCTACTACAACCAAGAGCTTCCCACCATGGGTCTGCCGCTACAACCAAGCGCTCCCCCTCATAGCCTCTAGAGGTACTCCTTCTGTTGAGTACCGCGGGTCTGCTGCTACAACCAAGTGCTCCTCCGCTGTGGGTCTGCCGCTACAACCAAGCGCTCCCCCTCATAGCCTCCAGAGGTACTCCTTCTGTTGAGTACCGCGGGTCTGCCACTACAACCAAGCGCTCCTCCGCCGTGGGTCTGCCACTACAACCAAGCGCTCCCCACTGGGCTATCTGAAACACACTGATTCGATAGATCAGCAGTCGTCAAGTCTCAGCCAGCTCTAGGGTTTCTGCACACAGCACACTCGTTCCGGGAGGGTCCACTCCACGAGCTAAGAGGTCAATACATCAACTGACACGTAGCCTGGATTAGATGTATCCCAAAGTTTTGTCTCGTCAAAAGGAACACAACGCGACAGATGACGCGTCAATCGGACTCCTGGTCTGAGAGTTATTGGCTTTTTCATCCTAGGAGCCCGGTTGGTTTTTAAGTCAACACCAACCCAACCGCACTCCATCTGTGTCCAAACCTCGAGCGGAGTAAGCCAAAAGGTCCGTCTCACTAAGAGAAATCCAACAAAGTCGACGACACGTCAATCGGACGTCCGGAGCTCAAGTTATAAGCGTTTCCGCTCTGAGGGCCCGGTTGGTTTCATGCTCGAACCAACCCGGCCGTACCCAAAGTTCTCCTAAACCTTGAGTGCAGTATACCGAAAAGACTGTCTCGATCAAAGGATCCCAACTCAACTGACGGTGCGTCGATCTGAGGTCCAAAGCCCAAGATATGGGCGTTTGAACGGTTCTGTCCGAAAACAGGGGGATTGGGCCCAGTCCGACCCAGTCCAATACCCCCCTGGGTCGACCCGAACCAGGTCCGGGTCTGGCCCATTAAAGCATGGCGCAGCCCGGTAGGCGCGGCGCGGCCCGGCCCGGGGTGGCTCGGCGCCGGCCGCGCGGGGTCGGCTCGGCGCTGGCCGGGCGGACGCGCAAGGGGGCGCTGCCCCCTTGATTGAGGCTGTGGCCCCCGCGTGGGGGCCACTCCTTGCCAGCAACGCGGCGATGGCCGCCGCGTCTCCCTCAGTCCCGCGCAGCCGCGAGACCGCTCGCCTGCCGCCGCGGATTCAGCCGCGGCGGTCCCTCCTGGCGGCGCGCCGGCGCCGCCGCACCGCCAGTGAAATCCGCGGGCCACCCGAGTTGCTCCGGTGGTCCGTTTTCAATTCCGTCTGTGCCGGCGTTCACCTCGGGTCTCGTACTTTACTGCGGAATCATCAAACCGCCTCTGCGGCCCGTTACGTCATCGCCCGATGATCCGCCGTCAGTTAAAAAATCTTTGGAGCCTTCGAATCACTGTAACGGCACGGTGTGATGGCGTTGTGCTTCTTTGCCCGCTCTTCATTGTTTCCGCGCGGTGCCGTTGCACCGCGCCACCTTTCTCGTGCCGCAACAAGTACAATCATCATGGGGGGAGGAGGGTCGGCCATGTTCGTGTGGTCCGACCTCCTCCCGTTATTACGATAACAGGCGGTACAGACAACTATCAATAATTTAATCAAAGGCCGAGGATATAATCCACATAAATTAAATAAAACGAAACCCCCTACCTTGATAACGAGATGATGTTCGAAGTGCGTCGCGGAAAGCGGCGTCGCGGGGGAAGATGACGACGTCGCTCACCACACGCTTCCACTTCAGAGTTCGTGCGTCAGTGCATTGACGACGAGGAGGGAGGAAGAAGGGTCATCGAAGAAGCACCACGTCAGAAAGGGGGGCTCCGAGGAAGAAGTCCGAAGAAGGTCGGGGAAGAAGCGTCGCCGACGTTCTTTGCGTTCTTCGCTGGAGAAAGAAGTTCTCTCAAGCTCTCCACCAAAAGGCGGAAGAACATGCCCAAAATAATAGAATATAATCTATTATTCATGGTGGAAGAAATTAATTAAGTGGGCCCCACTTAATTAAGTTCACGATATTGGCACAATTTAAAATTCAAAAAGTGGAGAGGCTCCGCCAAATTAATTGCCCGAGTGGATGACATAATTAATTTGGGGAGTTTCGAGGGGGTTAGGGGCCCGGGTGGTCCCCACCTAATTAACAAGGAGAGGGTCAAGGAGTTTCCTCCCATTAAATGGGGGGGGGGGTTGAGGAGGTTTTATTCTCCTCCATTAAGAGGGGAGTTAGAGTCCAAGAGGCTCTCCCTCATTAATGGGGAAGTATTGAGAGATTTCCTCCCCTCCTAATAAATGGGGGGTTAAGCCCCATGTGGACCCCATGTCATAACCTCTCGTGGGTGGTTATGCTACTCAGGTGGTCCCCACCCTAATTATCCTCCCATGGGAGGTTAGGGTGTGGTGGTCCCACCACCAACTCCCATGTGGAGCTTTTAACCAACATTACCCACATGGCGTGGGTTCAACAAAGATAAAATAAGTTGTCACTTATTTTATTTTATTATTCCACATGAACCCAAAAACCAACTCTCAAACCTGATCATCTGCCATCAAGGTGAAAGTCCTCTTAAGCAAAAACCGGCGCTGTGATTCCATCGGTGACCTCAGAAGTCGATTCCGAGCACCGGTCCAAAAGTTAGGAAAACCCTCTCATTCATTCACTGAATGTACCCGAGCTAAACTTTGGAAAATGATTCCGGGCACACCGGGCCTCAGAATCAGGTGCCGTCAGAAACTGCGTTCTTGTAAAATCCCAAAGAAAATTAAAAAAAAATTCCCATGAATTTTACGGGTCTTTACATTACCCCCACCTCAGGGATTTACGTCCCCATAAAGATACATCATAAACTAGGGGAAAAAATGTGGGTACTGAGCACACATTTGAGCCTCCCGCTCCCAAGTGCTCTCCTGGAGGTTCCCGTGCTGCCATTTGATGCATAATAGAGGTATCGACCATCCACGTAGGACCCACTTCTGTCGATCCTCGATCTCCACCTGGACCTCTGCAAAAGTTGCCCCATCGTCAAGTCCAGCTCCCCATGGTCGATGATATTCATCGGGTCGTGCACGTATCTCCTCAGCTGAGGTACGAGGAAAAACATCGTGCACCTGATGCAACTGAGGTGGATGGGTCCAGTGGTAAACCACCTCACCTACCCTGTTGAGGACCTAGAAGGGTCCGATGAAGTGTGAAGATAACTTTCTGCCATGGCTAAAACTCCGCAATCCACGTCGAGGTGAGACCCACAAGAAAATACGGTCTCCATCCTCGAACTCTAGTGGTCTCCGCCTCCTGTCAGCACAAGACTTTTTCTGGCTCTGAGCTGTCCTCATCTGCTGTTGGATGGCCTGGACCTTCTCTAGTCCTACCAGAGTTGCTACGATTTCTTCTTTGCCGATAGGAGAAATCCGGTCTCATCCCCTGGATAAACCACGTTCTTTTCCTAATACAGTCAATCCCGACATGGATGATTCTAATCCATACCGAGGATGACGTCGTAAGGCCTAAACGCTACTACCAAGAGATCCAACCGTTACTCTCGCCTCCAAGGGTTGAGTCACACTATTGGAATCAGTGTGTGGTCACTGTGTCTCCTCCAGTAGGTATCTCAAAGTGAGGGTCAAGTCAACGGTTTTTAAACCGGAACCTCTTAATAACAACATAAAGAGAGGACAGAAAAGTAAACTCTACAAGAAAGGTGTCTTTTATTACTACAGCTCAAAGTACAAAGACACAAAGCATCCACAAACAACATCAAAAAAGATAGAAGCAACATGAACAAAAGTCTCCAAGTCTGGAGCTAGTCCCGCTCCTGTCCATCTGCTCTCGGAGCTCCATGATCAAAGGCCTCAGCTACCTGAAGTTGAGATCTCCCCTGTCCACCCATTCCCTGCGGTCGGGGTGGTCTCCCTGGTGGTGGTGGTGGTAGGGCCTCAAAGCGTCGTCCACCACCCGCTGCTCAGTCAGCTCCTCTGCCTCGCCTGCCTTCTCCTTGCAGACCGCCATGGTCGAACCTCTGCCTCTGCCTGGGAGGTCCTTCGTTTATCTACTGATCATCTGTATGGAGGGTCGGACAGTCACGAGCCATGTGACCAACCCCGCCGTAGGAGTAACACTTCCCTCTCATGGTAAGTCATTCACCTCCCCGGGTGCCTCGCACAAACGATCCTGTTTCATGCAGTCGACCACCTGTAGGTTTAGTCCTCTTGGACCTTTGCGTCATCTATCTACTGCCCGCTGTAGAAGACTCTGCCGCATGCTGGCTAGTGGTGGGTCCTACTACTGGAGACTGCTCATCAAGGAAACTCTCCACTAAGAGGGCTCGCTCCAACACCCCTGTCTGCATCGGGATGCTGTGAGAAACAACTGAAGCTCTGATCTCTCACCTGAGCCCCTGCTTGAAGGTTTGGGCCCTGAAAAATAGGTCCCGTACCATGTCCGTGGAATAACGTGAGAGATCGGTAAACCTCACTGAGTACTGGGCTATCGTCATGCTTCCCTGCCGCAGCTATAGTAGCTCCTGGATGCGCACCGCACGGAGGGTGGCTGGGAAGAACTCTGAGCGGAAGAGGCTCTCAAAGTACATCCAAAGAAGAGATGCCTCGTCATGCACCTGAAGCATCAAGATCCACCATCTGGCTACTGCCGCGTGCAGGAGCCTCACTGCAAGGATCACCATGTGGTCAGCCAGTGTCCCCACTAACCTAAAAACTCGCACAACTGCCTCCAGCCAATCCCCGGCTGCCTGAGGGTCCGTCTCCCCACGGAACCTGGGTGGTCTCTGATGCTGAAACTCATGAATTGCACTAAGTCGAAGTTCACTCTTAGCGGCTGGGGCTAGTAACATCGGTGGCTCGGTGGGTAGAGGTACAATCGGTGCCTCCGCTATCAAAGGGCCCTACACCAAGGCCTCGTCGCTCGGTGGGCTGTCGTCGCGCACAATGCTCGGAACCCTAGCTGACTACTGTCATGGGGCCATCCTGAAAGGAAACAGGTGTGACACGGTCAAACAGTATACCTGGTGAGATGATACAAAGTAATCACAAAGATAACTTTTGAAACACACATATAATCAATGTTTTCGTGCATTGAGTTGGAAATCAGAAGTCAGGGTCCTGGAGTACGGATACGTCGGCCGCCGCACCAACACTGGACTCCCTGGACTGATAACCACACTCAATACTCTTAACACTATTGCTTTACATAGAAAAATATCAGAGCTCTAAGTTCTGCGGTAGAACCGAACTCCTCTGATACCAATTTGTCATGACCCGTCCTTGGGGCCCGTGCCGTGACTTCCCCATGCCTGCCTTCCATAGGCCAGGGGCTGGCGACCAGCACCAAAGGCGTAAATCCCGACAAGAATGGGAAGGCATTTCCTTTAGGAAGTAAACAACACCACAGAGTAAGCCAGCAGAAGTAAACACTAAGTAAACTGAGTACAAGTAAGTGCGGAAAAGTAAGTGGGCCAGAATACAAACCCAAACTGAAAGTAAAGTAAAACTGGAAAGGAAGTACAAGAACTGAAAGGTAAAGGAGCAACACTGAGCCGTCCACTGGAAATCCCACCTGAAGGGTGGGTACAGATAGCCTCCTCAGCTCCTCGTGTCCTTCTGTCCGCCCTGTATGCGTCCCGTCTAGTGGTCCACCTACAGGTACCGAATCGTCGTGATATCCACCTATGGGCACCGAATCGTCATGGGTCCCTCCTCCGGGAACTGTCCAGCTCTACAACCCTCAACCTCGATCAGTGATGTCCGTCGTCTGTAACCAACACAACGTAGTGCGGGTGAAGCCCGTGCAGGGGTGAGTATACGATACTCAGTAGGGACCCCGAGACCCCCGAAGGTCTCCCTGAATCCACAAAGGATAAACCACAAAGAAAAGATACAATCACGAAGTAATATCCAACACTACTTAGGTATATGCCCATACATATACCTAAGTCATCAATTTCTGTTCAGCTCCAGCATCCATGCCCAAGTTCGATCACATCCACATAGGAGTACAACTCAATCCACACAGGATAACACAACTCAATCCACATAGGAAATCAAGTCAAACATATCGAAGATAAAGATTGAAAGTCAAGACTCAGCTCAAACAAGGATTCAATCATGATGTCGAAACCATAGCTGCTGGGGAAACTCCTCCTCTATCGAGTACAGTGGGCCTACCGCTACAACCAAGCACTTCCCATGAACCTTGGACTGCTATAGTACTCCACCTGTCGAGTACTGTGGGCCTACTGCTACAACCAAGTGCTTCCCACCATGGGTCTGCCGCTACAACCAAGCGCTCCCCCTCATAGCCTCCATAGGTACTCCTTCTGTTGAGTACCGCGGGTCTGCCGCTACAACCAAGCGCTCCTCCGCCGTGGGTCTGCCGCTACAACCAAGCGCTCCCCCTCATAGCCTCCAGAGGTACTCCTTCTGTTGAGTACCGCGGGTCCACCACTACAACCAAGTGATCCTCCGCCATGGGTCTGCCGCTACAACCAAGCGCTCCCCACTGGGCTATCCAAAACACACAGAGTCGATCGATCAGTAGTCGTCAAGTCTCAGTCAGCTCTAGGGTTTCCGCACACAGCATGCTCGTTCCGGGAGGGTCCACTCCATGAGCCAAGAGGTCGATACATCAACTGACACATAGTCAGAATTTGATGTATCCCAAAGTTCCGTCTTGTCAAAAGGAACACAATGCGACAGATGGTGCGTCAATCGGACGTCCGGTCCGAGAGTTATTGGCGTTTTCATCCCAGGGGCCCATTTGGTTTTTAAGTCAAAACCAACCCAACCACACTCCAGCTGCATCCAGACCTCGAGTGGAGTAATCCAAAAGGTCCGTCTCACTAAGAGAAATCCAACAAAGTCGATGGCATGTCAATCGGACGTCCAGAGCTCAAGTTATAAGCGTTTCCGCTCCGAGGGCCCGGTTGGTTTCGTGCTCGAACCAACCCGTCCGTACCCAAAGTTCTCCAAAACCTTGAGTGCAGTATACCGAAAATACCGTATCGATCCAAGGATCCCAACGCAACCAACGGTGCGTCGATCAGAGGTCTGAAGCCCAAGATATGGGCGTTTGAACGGTTCTGTCTAAAAACAGGGGGATTGGGCCCAGTCCGACCCGGCCCAATACCCCCCCTGGGTCGTCCCTAACCGGGTCCGGGTCTTACCCATTAGGGTGCGGCCGGTCCGGCCCGGGGCGGCTCGGCGCCGACCGGGCGGGGTCGGCTCTGCGCTGGTCGAGCGGACGCGCAAGGGGGTGCTTCCCCTTTGATTGAGGCCACAGCCCCCGCGTGGGGTCCACTCCTTGCCAGCGACACGGCGCTGGCCGCTGCGTCTCCCTTGGTCCCGCGCGGCCACGGGACCACTCGCCTGCCGCCGCGGCTTCAGCCGCGGCGGTCCCTCCTGGCGGCGCGCCGGGACGCCGCCGCCTCCGGGCGGCTGGCCGGTGCCGGCCGCCGACGCTGCCGCGCCAGCGACCCGCACCGCTGGTGAAATCCGAGGGCCACCGGAGTTACTCTGGTGGTCCGTTTTTAATTCCGTCTATGCCGACGTTCACCTCGGGTCTCATACTTTACTGCGGAATCATCAAACCGCCTCTACGGCCCGTTCCGTCATCGCTCGATGATCCGCCGTCAATTAAACAATCTTGGGAGCCTTTGAATCGCCGCAATGGCGCGGCGTGATGGCGTGATGGTTCTTTGCCCGCTCTTCATTGTTTCCGCGTGGTTCCGTTGCACCACGCCGCCTTTTCTCATGCCGCAACAAGTACACTCATCAAGGGGGGAGGAGGGTCGGCTGTGTTCGTGTGGTCCAACCTCCTCCCGTTATTACGATAACAGGCGGCTCAAAAAAATATCAACAATTTAATCAAAGGCCGAAGATATAATCCACATAAATTAAATAAAACCAAACCCCCTACCTTGATAATGAGATGATGTTCAAAGTGCGTTGCAGAAAGCAGCGTCGCGGGGGAAGATGATGACGTCGCTCACCGCACGCTTTCACTTCCGAGTTCGTGCATCGGTGCGTTGACGACGAGGAGGGAGGAAGGAGGGTCATCGGAGAAGCACCACGTCAGAAAGGGGGGCTCCGAGGAAGAAGGCCGAAGAAGGTCGGCGAAGAAGCGTCCCCGGCGTTCTTCGCGTTCTTCGTTGGAGAAAGAAGTTCTCTCAAGCTCTCCACCAAAAGGCGCAAGAACGTTCCCAAAATAATAGAATATAATCTATTATTCTTGGTGGCAGAAATTAATTAAGTGGGCCCCACTTAATTAAGTTCACGATGGTTGGCAAAATTAAAAATTCAAAAAGTGGAGAGGCTCCGCCAAATTAATTGCCTGAGTGGATGACATAATTAATTTGGGGAGTTTCGAGGGGGTTAGGGGCCCGGGTGGTCCCCACCTAATTAACAAGAAGAGGGTCAAGGAGTTTCCTCCCATTAAATGAGGAGGGGGGGGGGGGTTTGAGGAGGTTTTATTATCCTCCATTAAGAGGGGAGTTAGAGTCCAAGAGGCTCTCCCTCATTAATGGGGGAGTATTGAGAGATTTCCTCCCCTCCCAATAAATGGGGGGTTAAGCCCCGTGTGGACCCCATATCTTAACCTCTCATGGGAGGTTATGCTGCTCAGGTGGTCCCCACCCAAATATCCTCCCATGGGAGGTTAGGGTGTGGCGGTCCCACCACAAACTCCCATGTGGAGCTTTTAACCAACATTACCCACATGGCGTGGGTTCAACAAAGATAAAATAATTTGTCACTTATTTTTTTTATTATTCCACGTGAACCCAAAAACCAACTCTCAAA
This sequence comes from Viscum album, assembly GCA_963277665.1. Taxonomy (NCBI): domain Eukaryota; kingdom Viridiplantae; phylum Streptophyta; class Magnoliopsida; order Santalales; family Viscaceae; genus Viscum; species Viscum album. Next base: position 121,446,105 of record OY728138.1, on the reverse strand, counting down.
CCCGATCATCTTCCGTCGAGGTGAAAGTCCTCTTAAGAGAAAACCGGTGCTACAATTCCATCAGTGCCTTCAGAAATTGATTCCGAGCACCGGTGAAAAAGTTTGGAAAACCCGCTCGTTCGTTCACTGAATGTACCCGAGATAAACTTTGGAAAATGATTCCGGGAACACCGGGCCTCGGAATCAGGTGCCCTCAGAAACTGTGTTCTTGTAAAATCCCAAAGAAAATTAAAAAAAAAATTCCTTGAATTTTACGGGTCTTTACATTTATCTTGGGTTTATTGGTCTAATATTGTGGTTTTAGGTTTGATTTAACTCCCTCATTGTGCAGCGGTGGTGAAGTTGAACTTTCGCACAAGGATTTGGGGGTTTTGAAACTTGTTGTTGGTGATTCCATGTGTAATCACTACTAGATTAATTCGCCTTGTTTGATTTATATTTTTATTTTACTCCACCATCATTGTTCTGGCTGAGAAAATTATTTTGGGTGGCATTTGTTAAATAATTCGTTTTTTAGTGCCATTTTTATGTGAAAAAAGTTTTTTACATATGCATTTCATGTTGTAACATTTGGGGATATTTTATAATTCATTTAAGGGTTTTATTGAAATGTTTTCCTATTAAAAATTATAGTTTTGGGTAATATTGGTGTGAATTTAGTTTTCAATGTGTTCTTTTAGATGGATTTTAAGTGCAATGTTTGGTTATATTCTTTGAAAATGTTTTGTGGAAATTCTAAATGGTTTATTGAGTTATATAAATGGTGAAAATCTTGTGTAGATACTTTGTTGAGTGTGTATGACTATAATTTTTTTTTATATAAAAATGAAATTTTTTAACTTGTGGAAATTGTTTGAGGACAAAGGGAAAAACCCGGGTATCTAGGTGAGCGGACGTGTACTAGTATGCTAGTGATCCGAAGTGGTTTGGTCCCTGTTTCATTTAGAAAGTTGGACATTGAAATCAATAAAAAAACTATAATTATGATGATTGGGGACTATTAGGTTATGGGGTTTTTCCATACAAGTGTATCATTCATGTGAACAGATATTGTTATGGTTACTTTACACCAAGATATGAGGTACGTGGGGCCCAAAAACTAACTAGTGCCTAGGAGTGTTCCCAAGATTAGTGCTCATTGACTATTTGGTATTTATTATTGGATTATGGTGTGTTTGGATGGAAAATTCTGTATCATACATGTTTTATTAGAAGGTGTCCACTCTTTGAAATTTCCCTTTGAAAACTGTTTTCTTTTAAAAGATTCGATTTTTAGAAATTATTGCCACTATTTCTTATTTATTAAAACTTGCATAATTTTTATATTGTATTGATTACTATATAGAATATTTTTGGTGATATACTATTGGGATTAGGCTCACACCCTAATTAATACCCTTGGGTGTAAGTATAATTGATTGTGTTTGACACAGGTAAAGGTAAGGCCTTGGGTGGTGGCTGTTCGGGTTGTTAATTTCCTTCTATGGTGTGGTGTTGTGGAGATGGATCATGGGCGATGACCCCTTATAGCGTGGAGTTACTTGGGAATTTTTTTTGATACTTTTATGTATCTTTGGACCTCTTGTTTCATGTTTATACCCATGTATTCAGTTCTGAATTTTATTTAAGGCCTGTTTGGCATGAATTTTTAGATTTGGGTTATTGATTGTTTTTGGTTGTTTTATGTATCCATACCGGGGTAAATCATTCCCAAACCAATATTTATGATACCCATGAAATTGTTCCTTCTCATGGGGATAGGGAACACCCTTTGTGACTTTCCATGGTCCAGGTTTGGTGCTAGTTTTGACGGCAACCAGATTTGATTTGTGACAAAATGGTATTTGAGGAGGTTAATGTTTTTGGGTTATATTATTATTTTGTGATGAGTCAGTCTAGACATGAGCTAGGACTATTGGGGCTCAGAGTTTTGGTATCTAGTAGGGTTCCTAGCCCACACCTCTCGTGACAGACCTAGAGTCACCATGGGATGTTGGAATTGTTTGTTTGACTTCACTTCCAAGTGAGACGTGTGGGCTGCAGGCTGCACGTGGACATCGGGTGGGGGTGAAGTAGTTGTTTATTTTATTATTGTAATGTGTTTGGATTATTTATATTTTATGTTATTGATGAAAATTTTCAGAATCATTATACTGATTTTTTCTCTTGTGACTGTTTCCTTTTGTAGCAACATGGCTCCCCAGAGATCTCACACACACCCACATGAGGAAGCCGGATAGAGTTCTCCCTCGCCGCTTGATCAGAGGTTGGTCAAAGATGCAGTCTTGGATATTAAGGATATAGTAAAAGTAATGAATCTTGTTCTTTCCCCTGCTCTATTTAGAGAAGAGGAATCTGGTCCAAAAAAGGACAAAGCCCAGGTGTTCCTAAAGAAGAAGCCTCCTACTTTCCGAGATAGCACAGAACCCCAAGAAGAAGAGGAGTGGATCGAGAAGATCGGGCACATGTTTGAATTTCTTGAAAAACTTGAGGAGTTTTGGGTGAAGTGTTTCTATTTTCTATTAGAGGTTCAAAACTGTAGGTGGTGGGAATCAGTGCTTCAAGCTGGAAAGCATGAACAGATGAGTTAGATGGACTTTAAGGTTATCTTCAACGACTAGTACTTCCCTAAAGTTTTGGAATATGATCGATCTAAAGAGTTTATGAAACTTTTTCAAGGGGATATTTCAGTGATGGAGTATTCAAACCATTATGATGAGGTGGTCTGGTATGCTCCAGAAATGGCCTCTAATGAGAAGATGAAGGCCCAAAAGTTTGAGAGGGGTTTGCGGCCAAAGATCTATTCCTATGTATTCTTGTCTAAGATGAAAACCTATACTGAAGTGGTTGATAGAGATTACATGGTGGAGATCGACTGAAAGGGGAGGGATGGATTCCTTGGGATAGTATTAGTATTGGGTAGTGAAAGTTTTTCTGAGAAGAAAAGGAAATGAGAGGATCATGGGAAGAAGGGAGGTGGCATCTCAGGCCACCCTTCAAGGCAGTTTTCTTTGGTGGCATCTAATGCGAGGTCTGTCATATGCCACCAGTGTGGGAGTCCGTGGTACATCCGACCAGAATTCATATCTTCTATAAAGCCCTATTATTAGTGAAAAGGTATGGTACACATGCATCGCTTTGGTAGGAGGGCACGCCCACTCCAGAGTGGGACAAGATCAGTGGCTTCTAGGGGAGTTCCAGCTCAGTCATATCCATTGAGGATGAGGGTATCTCAGTTTGGTGTCCATGGCAGCAGGGCTGAATCATCTTTTGGGAAGATATAGGTTAGTGAAGATCCCTAGGCTAGCAATCATTCTCAGGAAGAGGCTAGGGACCTTCATGTAGTGGATCAGGCACCAGCGGGATCAGAGGTGGGACTTTCGACAGTTCGAGGTACCATTATGATTTCATATTCTATAGTTGCTGATATTTTTGATACCAGTGCCTCTGTTTCATTAATACATTCCCTTTTTGTGAACACACTAAATTTTATAACCAATATTTTGTCTTTTGCGATGGAGTTGGTTACACCATTGGGAAAGAATAAGGAGAAGGGTCTCAGGTTCCCATTGTTTGTTCTTTCTGTGTTGAGGGTTGAGATGGAGTGGGACCTCCTGGTGTTAGATATGGATCTATTTTACATGATACCTAGCATGGATTGGATGGTAAATTTTCAAGAACACATCTATTTCTATAGGCGACGGGTCAATTTCATGACACCTTATGGGAGTCGTCAGGTTTTCCTTAGAGATTGGGATCCTTAGTTGGGTCGCGCAGGACCTATACTCCCAGAGTTGGGGAATCTTGTCTTCCATTTATCGTCACTCATGATATAGGATTATTTTCATGATCCTAAATGTGGGATACCCCCTGTAGTGGATGGGTTTCCACAGGTATTCCTAGATGATTTTTCAGGATTACCTTCAGAGTGGGACATGGAGTTCTCGATTGATTTGGTGCTGGAAACAAAACTGATATCTCTTCCCTCATATTATATGGCCCCCACCGAGATGATAGAATTAACGATAAATCTGGAATATTTAAAATCAAAAGGATTAATTTTCCCAAAATTTTATCCTTGGGATGCTCTATTTCTGTTTGCGAAGAAGGCTGACAGATCCGTCTAGTTGTGTATTGATTACCGAAAACTAAAGAAGGTAACCATCAAGAAAAAATAACATTTTCCCCAAATAGATGAATTGTTTGATTAGTTGAAGGGGGAAAATGGTTTTCTAAAATAGACTTGTGTTCATTTCACCACCAACTATGGGTGAAAGTGGCAAATATCCTGAAGAAAACCTTCCGAAGTAGGTATGGCCACTTTGAGTACTTGTTCATGCCCTTCGGATTGACCAATGCTCCATCAGTCTTTATGGAACTCATGAATAGGGTGTTCCACTAGTATCTCAAATCTTTTTTTGTGGTATTCTTGGATAACATCTTGATTTACTCTAGATATAAGGAGGAGCATGAGTATTATTTTTGGACCATGTTGGGAACATTGCAGGATCACCACCTTTATGCAAAGATGTCCGTGTGCACCTTCTGAATCAAGGAGGTGAAGTTTCTGGGGAATGGGATCTCAGAGTCGGGAGTTTAGGTGGATCCCAAGAATATCAGTGTAGTGATTTCATGGTAGCAGCTGAAGAATGTGTTTGAGATCATAATTTTCCTCATCTCAGAAGGATACTACAGGTAGTTTTTTTGGAATTTATCTCGGCTTCCTTTGCCCATGACCACGCTCACCTAGAAGTGGATGAAGTTTTTTTGGGGCCCATAATGTTATGCATCCCTCAAGGAGCTGAAGTAGAGGTTGAATACCACCCCAGTGTTGATCTTGAAAGAATATAAAAAGGTATATGTGGTGTATTGTGACGCTTCAGGTATGGGTCTTGGGTGTGTGCTTATTCAGGATGATCACGTGGTGGCGTATAACTCCAGCCAACTCCGACCACATGAAAAGAATTACCCGATCCATGAATTGGATCTAGAATCTATGATGCATTCTTTGAAGACTTGGCATAACTACCTCTTTGGGGAGAAGTTTATGGTCTACTCTGATAACAAAATCTTAGCCTACATCTTTTAACATAAGGATCTCAATATGAGATAGTGCCGATGGGCTGAGTACTTGTAGGGGTTCGACATTTACATTGTCTATTCCCTGATAATGGGAAATGTGGTGGCATACTCCTTGAGAAAAAGAGTACCAGTGCAGGATTTGAGAAATTCCAATGACGAGTGGAATCTAATGGGGTTCTTTTCTCAGATGAACATGGAGACTAAGGAGCACAATAAAGGTGTGTTCTTGGAGAGCGTTCATTTGACCCCTTCGCTTATGAAGCTGATTTAGAGAGAAAAGTCTGGTGATGATCTATTTCAGTTGGTCGAGGTAGATTATTCATGGTGGGGATAAATTTTATGATTGGTCTTCATCCCCTGAGGGTATCTTGTGCTTCAAGGGCCTCTTAGTGGTGTCTTTTACTCTATGGAGGATGATGATGTAGGATAGCCACCTATCTCAATGGGCTGTCTATCCTGGTGCTACTAAGATGTTTTATGATGTGTGTCGACAATTCTATTGTCTAGGTATGAGACAATACATAGATGATATTGTGTCGAGATGCTATACATGTTAGCAGGTGAAAGAGGAGCATAAAAGGCCCTCTGGTTTGATCCAACCTCTTCCCTTTCCTACCTAAAAGTGGGACAAGGTCACCATGGATTTCATTGTTGGCCTACCTCTTACACCCTAGGGTTATAATTCCATATGTGTAGTAATTGATCATATGACCAAATCAGCCCACCTCATTCCGATCAAGGATAAAACAAAAGTTTATGAGTTGGGATGATTGTATATTTAGGATGTGGTAAGGCATCATGGTGTTCCATCTGCAGTTGTCTTGAATAGAGACCCCTGTTTCACTTCTTGGTTTTTGGAAGGCCTTTATAAGGACTTGGGGTCACAGATTAAAATGAGGACGGCATACCATTGTCAAAAAGATGGTCAGACAGATTGGGTGAATCAGATTTTGGAGGACATGATCCATGCATGTGTTTTGGACTTTGTAGGTTCCTAGGATATCCATTTGGAATTGTTTGAGTTCACTTATAATAATATCTACCAATCCTCAATCCAAATGGCTCCCTTTGAGGCACTATATGGTCGGCCTAGTCGGTCCCCCCTGTGTTGGGCTGAGGTAGGTGAGACCTCACTGTTGGGGCCGAGTCTTGTACATGAGTATTTTAAGAAGGTAATGCTAATCATGAAGCATTTATTGATAGCTAAGAGTTTCCAAAAATCATACACTGATCAAAGGTGTCGAGATCTAGAGTTTTCAGTGGGTGATCATGTGTTTTTGAATGTGGCCCCTCATCTGGGCCATCATATTTTTGAGAAAGCAAGGGAAGCTGATGGCGTAGTATGTTAGAAATTTTTAAATCACCTAGTGTATTGTGATGGTAGAATATAGGTTGTATTTTTCTTCTCAGTTGACATCCATTCATGACGTATTCCATGTCTCCCAGTTGAAAAAGTACAACCCAGATCCATCCCATGTGCTAAATTGGGAAGAACTAAAGATAGAGCATGATATATTGGTGTTTGAGCAGCTAGTGTGAATTGTGGACTCCTAAGAATGAGTTCTTAGAGGTAAGTCTATTCCTCTATTTTGATTACTCTGGTATCATGGGACTAATGATCATGAGACATGGGAGTAGAAGTCTTGGGTCGAAGAGTAGTTTCTATTTCTCTTATTTGATTAGGATTCAAGATGACTTTCTGAGGGCATAATGTTTTTATGGTGGGTATAATTCTCACATAAATGACTTATTTTAATGTTATTTTTTATTTAATTTATATTCTTTCTTTTTTTGTGGGGGTTTCCCATGTAGTTTTGGAGAAAGGGGTGGTTTCATCATGATTTGGGCCAAACTGTGAGCCCATTTCCAAATTTAAAAATAATTTTTTTTCTTTTTTAAATCCTTAATTTTTTAGAATTATTCATCCATTATACTTCCCAAATGGCCTCCCTAGCCTATTAAAACCAAAATATCCATTTGGATCCCTTATAAACTCATTTTCGCGGTGTATTTGTGTAATTTATTCAGGCTTTGGGCCAACCCGTGAGTCCATTTCCTGTTTAAAAAAAATAATTCATTTCTTTCATATATCATTCACTTTTTTAATATTTTTCGGTTATTCCACCTCTCACTCAAGGACAAGAACCCTAGGCACACCCCAATGTTCCATTTTTCCTCTTGGGAGCTCATATTCATCAATTATTAGGGCAAAATATTGCAAGGTTCCTCAAATATTCTAAATTTGAGATGTTAATTTGTTTCTTTCATAAATCATTCATTTTTCCTCCTTTCCCCCCATTTCAGTCATCAATTGAACTCATAATACTTATTAGAGACTTCCTATTAGTTTTGGATGCTTGGAGATTCAACTACTGTTATATTTGGGGCGATTTTCTCAAGATATATCATGTAAGTAGGTTTCCTTCCTTCCCCCCTCCTATTTGATTAGGGTTTCTTAAATTTTTCTTGATGTTACTAATGTACACCAAGTAGGGATTAGAACCTAGGGTTTTATCTTGGGTTTATTGTTCTAATATTGTGGTTTTAGGTTTGATTTAACTCCCTTATGGCACGGTTGAACTTTCACACAAGGATTTGGTTTTTTGGACATTTGTGGTAGGTGATTCCATGTGTAAGCACTACTAGATGAGTTACCCTTGATTGATTTCTATTTTTATCCTACTCATCCATCATCTTTATTTATAAAAAAATTATTTTTGGTTGAATTTGTTAAGTAATTGGTTTTTAAGTTCCATTTTAGTGTGGAAATGCGTGTTTTACATGTGCATTTCATGTTGTACCATTTGGGGATGTATTATAATTTATGGAAGGGTTTTATTAATTTTTTTCTACTATCAATTCTGATTTGGGGTAATATTGGTGTGAATTTTGTTTTCAACAAGTTCTTTTAGATGGATTTTAAGTGCAATGTTTGGTTATATTCCTTGAAAATGTTTTGTGGAAATTCTAAAGGGTTTATTGAGTATATAAATGGTAAAAATAATGTGTAGCTACTATTTTTAGTGTGTATGACTTAAAATTTTATATTTATATGAAAATAGAATTTGGTAACATTTTGGAAATTTTTTGAGCATAAAGGGGGAAACTAGGGTATCTAGGTGGGCAGACTTGTACTAGTACGTTAGTGATCTGGAGTGGTTTTGTCCCTGTTTCACTTAGAAAGTTGGACATTTAAAACACTAAAAAAACTATAATGATGATGATTGGGGACAAATAGGTTATGTGTATGTTCCATACTAGTGTATCGTGCACGAGAATGAATATGGTTGTGGTTACTTTACACTGAGATAGGAGGTACATGGGGCCCAAAAACTAAATAGTGCCCAGGGGTGTTCCTGAGGTTAGTGTTCATTGACTATTTGGTATTTATCATTGGATTATGGTGTGTTTTTATAGAAAATTAAGAAGTATAAGTGTTTTATTTAAGGGTGTTCACTCTTTGAAATTTCCCTTTGAAAACTGTTTACTTTTAAAAGTTTCGTTCTTTAGAAATTATTTCCACCATTTCTTCTTTATTAAAACATGCATTCTTTTTATCTTGTATTGTTTACTATAAGGAATATTTTTGCTGAAATACTATTTGGATTTAGATCAAACCCTACTTACACGCCTTGTGTGTAATTATACTTGATCAATTTTTACACAGGTAAAGTCAAGGCCTTGGGTGGTTGCAGTTTGGGTTGTTAGTTTCCTTCCATAGTGCGATGTTATAGGGATGACTCGTGGGTGATGAAACCATGTCATGTAGATTTACTTGGGTTGTTTTTTTGTTACTTTTATGTATATTTGGAACTATTGTGTCATGTTTAGACACATCTATTCAGTTCTGAATTTTATTTAAGGCTTGTTTGGCATGAATTTTCAGATTTGGTTTATTGATTGTTTTTTGTTGTTTTATGTATCCATAGTCGGGAAGATCATTCAAAAACCAATATTTATGATACCCGGGAACTTTCTCCAGCCCATGTGGATAGTAAATTCCCTTTTGACCTTTCCATGGGATGGTTTTGGTGCTAGTTTTGATGGTGACCAAATTCAATTCGTGACATGCCTAAAAGAATCCCTTTGGTTTGTTAACAATATGGTAAGATGAGGCATTAAAAGAGGGTTTTCACTAAGGTACCCAAGAACTATGGCTCCCGAAGATGATTGGGTCACTTGTAGGGATTATTCCATGTTTATTCCACTCTACATAGTGGCATAGGATCATCTTCACCTTCTAAAACTATGGCGCAATCAGATGCTTCACATGCAAAAGGGTTCTAGCCACATACATCTATAAAGAAGATTCTTTATGAAATGTTAGAGTCTCCAAAGGAAGTGGATACGAGTCTAGTGACTATGATAGGTACCATTACTATAGATTCATCATCAGTGATGAATCTATTTGATATTGGTGAATCTCATTCATTTATTTCAACCCATGTTGTTAGCCTGCTTAATCTTTCTATGGAGCTTTATCTTATTAATGGATATTACTATACCCATAGTTATAAAGAAAGAGAATGGTATCTGAAGTCCCTATTGTGTTTTCTCTCTATTTTATGTTGAGATTTATTGATGTTTTTTGATTATCTACATGAAATCTCTTGACATCATTTTTAGGATGGATTATCTCATTGACAAAAAATCCCATATTGATTGTTAACTTTGACGGGTATCCTTCACTATAACCAGTGGTGTGTGCCGTTTCTTCCAAGGAGAATGAGACTCAAGGTTGAGCATAGCTGTACCTTCTTATCAGAAGTTGGGGATAGTGATATATATGTTTTCCTTTGATCTAGAGAAGGAATCTTTGAGTGGTGATCTCCCTCTAGTGGTCGTTGAGTTTTCTGACATGTTTATTTAAAACTTCTATGGGTTTCCTTTGGTAAGGGAGATTGAGTTTTCCATTGAATTAATGCATACTACTTGGCCAATATCTATTCCCTATAACCAAATGGAACCATCTGAAATTAAATATATAATTTACAGTTAGACGATCTTCTTGAGAAAGGATTTATATGCCCGAGTGTGTCACCTTGGGTGGCACCTGTTCTCCTTGCTAAAAAGGATGATGACACACTTTGCTTTTGCGTTGATTACCAAAAGCTAAATAAAGTTATGGTAAAGATCAAGTATATATTTCCATATATTGATGATCTATTTGATCAGTTGAAAGGGGATAAGTGGTTCTCTAAGATCATGCTTCGGTTTGGTTACCATCAGTCGAAGATAAAATAATTTGACATTAATATAACTGCCTTTCGGAGTAGGTATGACCTTTAAAAGCACCTTGTCATGCCCTTTGGTCTAACTAATGCTCCTGCAGTTTTCATGGATTTAATGAACATGATTTTCCATGAGTAACTAGATACTTATGTGGTTGTCTTTGTGGATGCCATCCTTGTTTACTCTAATTCTGAGTAATATCATGTGCATTATCTGATAATAGTTTTGAGTTTTATGAGAAATCACTGACTATGTGCCAAGCTTTTAAAATGTGATTTATGGATTTGTGAAGTGAATTTATTGGGGAATGTTGTGTCCGAACAAGGAAAATTAGTTGATCCAAAGATGGTGAGGGCTGTTATGAACTAAGAGAAACCAAGAAATGTATTTGATATCTGGAGCTTCTTGGGATTAGCTGGATCTTATTGCCAGTTTGTTAAGGACTTATTAAAGTTGTATTCTATGATGAATGCACTCACTCAGATGGGAGTAATGTTTTATTGGGATTAAAAATGTCATAATTATTTTGTTGAGCTAAAACATCTTTTGACTACTATACTGGTGTCTACTATTCCAGTGGTCAGGTAGGGCTATGTGGTCTTTTGTGATGCATTTGGTTTAGTCTTGTGTTGAGTTCTTATACAAGGTGATCATGTCATTTCTTATGGCTCTCATTAGCTTTGGCTACAAGAGAAGAAGTATCTGACCCATGACATCAAACTTTCTGTTGTGATGCACACTCTTAAGAGCTGGTGGAATTACCTTTATGGAGAAAGGTTTACCATGTTTTAGACCATAGGATATTCAGTTAAATATTCTATTAAAAATATTTTAATCTCTACCAGAGGTGTTAGGTGTAATACCTACAGTCTTTCAATCTTGAAATCACCTATACCTTAGAGAATGGGAATTTTATTGCAGATGCTTTAAGAAGGAAACTTATGAACTAGGTAGTGAACGAATATTCAGAAGAGTGAAACTTGATGGCTCTTTTTTCATAGCTGTATATTGGAGTTTAGGAGAAAGGGGTTAGGTTTCCTTGGACAATGTTTAGTGGACATCCTCTCTTCTCGAATTGATTCTTCAGGATCACTTACTTAATGATGATTTCCATATCATTAGAGACTCAATTTATTATGGGGAGACAGTTTCCTAGTAGTCATTATCCAAATAGGTCATTTTATGCCATCAGAATCGTTTAGTGGTATCTTCTTCTGTAAGGAAAGTTGTGATGGGGTATTGTTATAATTCCTAGTGGGAAGTGAACCAATGATCCTAAGAAATGTTCTATAACATGTATCAATAGTTCTCATGGACATGTATGAGATGGTCCATTGTAGAATTTTTCTCTCACCGTTATACGTTCCAGCATGTTAAGGCCAAGAACCAGAAAACTTTAGGTTTTCTTCAGCCACTTCCAGTTCCTACTTGGAAGTGGGATGAGATCTCTATGTACTTTTTGGTTGGGTTTCCACATAACCATAGAAATAATAATGCGATATGAGTTGTGATTGAAAGTATGAATAAATCATAACACTTTATACCCATTCATGATACAACCAAGGTTGAGGAATTAGGAAATATATACGTGAAAGAGATTGTACAATTGCATGGAGTTCCTTCTGCTATAGTTTCTGATATGGATCCTTGGTTTACTCATCTCTTTTAAAGAGGCCTTAAGAAGGAACTAGGATATCACGTATGTTTGAGTATGACATACCATTCGTAGTCAGATGGATAGACAGAAAGAGCTATATAGATTATTGAGGATATGATTCACGCTTATGTTATTGACTTTGGTAGTGGCTTGGGATGATAATTTGGGGCTAGATGAGTTTTATTATAATAATAGTTACCATTCCATGATCATGATGGCTCCTTTTGAGGCCTTTTATATCCGACCTTATAAATCTATATCGTGCAGGTTGAAGATTGGTGAAAGTTCCCTGGTTGGGATGATCTTGGTCTAAGAAACAAAAAAAAAGAGATCTTGTTGATTCATTAGAGAATGTTGATGGATCAAAGTTGATATAATTATTATGATGATCCTAAACGTAGACCTTTTCAATTCTCATTTGGTGACAGTTATTCTTGAAAGTTTCACCTCAGCTGGGTCATCAAAGGCTTGGGAGGAAAGTGAAGCTTTATCCTCATTTTTTGGGACCTTTTGAGGTTTTTGAACAGGTGGGGGAAGTTGAATATAATTTATCAATACCACCACAAATGATGTTTATAGATAACATGATTTATGTATCTCAACTTTGAAAGTATCTATTTGACCCATCTCACATTTGGAGCGGATGCGATCATGAAGTTGAACCTGATTTAACAGTGATTGAATGACCAGTCAGGATAGTTGATTCTACAACCAAGGTACTTCATGGGAGGATAATACTTTTGGTGCATGTGCTATGGTAGTATAGTTATGATAATCATGAGATTTAGGAGAGGGATTCACTAATGAAAGATCAATGGCCTCATCTTTTTGACATGGAAGCTTCAACGTAGGCTTTCTAGGGACAAAAAGTTTCTATGGTGGGGAGGTTGTAACATCCTATTACTTTTTTAGGTATTCCTAAACCCCTAATTTTTCACTTTCATTGGTTGTTTTTTGTTTGGGGTTGAATATGGTGAAATTCTGAAATTTTTGAAAGTTTTTTTTCTAGTGTATAGTTGGCACATGACTTACCAAAATTTTCACCCTGCTATAGAAAATTGGAAAAATTAGATATTGGGTTTCGCACATCATGCACATGGTTTTAAAAATACTGTGCCCTTTTTTAGGAAACCATGTTTCTTATATAAAACAGGTTCATGACTTGTTCATGATTTGACTAATCCAGGCACCTATACCTAAGAAAACCTATGGATGGTTTTTTCCTTAATCTGAATTTTTATTAAAAATTCTTAAACTCTTCATTTAGGTCCCCAATAGACCTCCTTCGACCCAAGCTAGTTTCTAACTTTCTTAAAGATCCCAAGAATTATTTTTGGTCCCTCGGATCCCTCCCAAAATCGATTTGAATCTTGAGGAATGCCCTTAGATCTTCTTTCAGTTAGTTTCCTCATCTCGATCTCATTACCCTACAATCTCTCTTCTACTTTACAGGGTTCCATGGATCCCTATATTATTTTTTGGATCCAATACTCACTTTTTTTTTGATCTAAACCAAGTTTTGATTCATATATATTTGTTTTCATCATTCTCTATTAGAGTTTTCTGGATACAACGTTGTGATTCTAGATCCATTGATCTCGAGGTCGGTGGTTCCGTTATGATGGTCAATTTGTATTAACCCTAAATTTATTTTTTGTTAATTTAAATTCTTTGATGTAAATGAAATTTCTTGGTTTTTATTAAGTAAATTTCAATTTTTTTGTTGGAAAATCCCAATTCCTTTGAATTGGGGCTTTGAAAAAAATGTGTTTTTGGAATGAAATTGGAGAACCCAAAATTCTGTTGAATTGGGGTATGTTTATGGATTTTTTTTGGAAATTTAAATTGTTTAATTTAAATTTTGGATTTTATGGAAATTGATTCAATTAAAATTTTGAATATAATTGTGGAAATGGTTTTGATGGAAAATTGTGGAAAACCCAATTCTGTAGAATTGGGGGTTTATTATAAAATTGATAGATTTTTTTTTGAAAATTAAATTGTTGAATTTAATTTATGAAAGTGGATTGTGAAATTTCATGAATTGGTTTCAAATAATTATTTGTGAAAAAATGGCTTAAAAATGGTTTAATGGAAACCTTAGGGTTTCATATTTTTGAAAAGTCATGTTTTTTTATTAAAATCCTGTTATGGGTTTTAAATGGGAAATTGACATATTTGAAATGGAGAATGGGATTTAATTGTATTTTAAGCAGTATTGAAATAAATTGTGCATCGTTGTTTTGTACTAGATAATATGTAATCCTTATATAGTTAGTGAGTTATTTTGGGTGGAACATTACAACTTACAGTGTTCTAAAACTTCATATCGGTACATCACATCTCTTAGGTGATGGTGAGAGCCCCATTTGCCTTAGGCCCAAAGGGGCATATGTACATATTTTCTATTTCACAGTGCCGAGTCTTTATATCCTAGAACTATAATACCTATTTGGCATATGACCATGTTGCTTGCTTGTTTGTATTTCAAATTTATATATTCCATTATTTTAAACTGTTTTACTTTCCTTGAGATTTTATATAAACTATTTTATATAAATGTGTTTATTTAATCCATTTGTGAAAAGTACCATTTTTGAAAAGTGAATTTGTGTAAAGAACCCTTTGTTTAAAGGTAATTCCATTATTTGAAATGTATTTCCACAATTTTAAATATGAATCATGAATTTATAATGTATTTCCATCATATGAAATGTAAAGAACAGTTTTTTTAAATATTCTTTTGAAATACCAAAACTATTTGTTTTAAAAATTGAAACCATTTGTTGGGTTAGTTAGATATTGGAATCTTGTTATGGAATCTTTCAGTGAAATCCTACTGGTCTTTGTCTCACACCATACTTATAAAATTGGGTGTATTTAGATTACCTCCTTCCAGGTTTGATTAGGGATAAAGCATCTCTTGGAGGTTGTTCAAGTTGTTGACCACAGACTTGATGAGTTGCATCCTTTAGTACATGGGAAATTTCTCTTCCAGTTTTTCTGGTTTTTTGGTATTTGGTTGTAGTACTTGGGTTTTTTATACCTGTTTGACTTCTGGTACATTACTCTCTATGGGGTTTCATTTGATATGCATACAATCTTGTTTCTTTTACTTCCGCACTGTTAATGGAAAAATCATTCCCACTTACAGTTTGTATGATTCAAGGTGTTAGTCGCTGACCCATGGGGATTGGGAATGCCCTTCGGGCTATTTCAGGGCTAGCATGGTTATCGGGTTACTAGGGTACCCGAGCTGGTTCGTGACACACACACAAACATATTTTATATATGTATTTTGAAAAATATATATAAATATAAATAAATATATATAATATATGGATAATATATATATATATATATATCAAAAAATATAGAACAAAACAATATAGATGAGTGGAAAAGGAATAGTCATGTGAGGGGAGGTCATAGGTTCAAAACCCATCAAAGGCACAAGCGCATGGGCATATGAAGCAGGTGGCCTAGTATTGTTAGGGGAGTTTAATGCTGTTATAGGGGTGGGGAGACCATATGTGCATTATTAAAAGGGATCCGATCACTAATAAAATTGGTGGTGGTCCACCCTTTATTTTTTAGATTTTTTAGATTTTTTTTATTTTATAATCATTTTTTACCATTGACAAAAGGGGTCTTTTATTAGTTCTTAAAAAAGCTCCAATAAAGGACCCTTATATCAAATTTTTTTTAGTACTAATAAAATAATCCTTTTATTAGTTCTTTTTTATCAATAATAAAAGGGACCCCCCTTTTAGTGACACTTAGATTATCAGTGATTTTCTGGTGATGCTAAAAGGGGGATTTATGGTAGTGAAAATCATAATGAATGTAAATTTTAATTGAAATATCAATTTAAATAATGTGTGTGTGTGGGTGAGAACCTCCAGGATTTCTTATGCATGAAAAGTTAGAGGGGGAGATCTAGAACCTTCTTCAGTGTCAAGACCCCCTCCATCTCTTTTTATTTCCTTCACCCCCATTATGGCTTGGGTCCTCAGATGTGGTGCAATTTTGTGGTCTCTTTGTTTCACAACTTTGTTTTTTATGGCGTTTGGTCTTGATATTCCTATTATGTCATCGTCTCACACTTGGGTGTCCTCATCCCCCCTTATTTTTTCATTTGGGTGTGGGTTTTTTGTACCTCCTATCTTCTGTTTTTCTGGTTTTTATTTGGATTGAGCATAAGCACTAAAAGGTGGTCTTTGGCTTAATCTTCATATATTTCATCCTCGACGGTCCGGATTGGTCTCTGAGATGTTCCTTACAACCCAGAAGGTAAAAATATTGTTCTACTTTGATTATTGTTGACCCGGTGTTATACCTGCTCAACTTGAGAGTGATATTTCATGGCTTACAAATGGAGTTTCATCGGTGGATGGGTTTTGAGTGCATGTTTTCATGAGTTTGTTTTGTGGGTTTGCTTCACGCCGTTTGGTGTTTTTCTCAATGGTGGTTGATTTCCTTTATTTCTCTGCTGTTTATAGTTCCTAATCTTTTTAGAAGGTTCAATGATGGTGGTGGTTTGCCTGAGATACTTGTTTTCTTAGTGGTTTATTTTTTGAGGAATTGAAGTTGCAGGTGGTGACGGTCCAGTTCAATAGTCTCAAGCATTATGCTTTGGTGTTTTGGTGGGTAATTTTTTATATGGGGTTTTCATTTTCTTATAAAAAGAGATAGGGTATCTCATATTTTCACAATGAGGTTTGAGAAGCCTGAACCCCATTCACGCTTCTCCATTCCAAGAGAGAAGCGTGGACAGGGTTCATGCTTCCCCATCTTGACCAAAGAGGCGTGAACCTCGTTCACGCCTCTTCATATATATATATTATCATTAATATGATATAATATTTATTATTAATATTAATTTATCTCAATATTCCTTATAAATATTTTTTAAATTTTTATTGATATAAAATATTACCAGTTTGTTGATAAATTGTATATTTATCAATAATGAATTGTGTTATTTATTATTAGTTAATATTATGTTATTACGATATTAATTAATTAATAGTCAAAAACTAATATTTATAAGATTTTAATTATAAATATTTATTTAAAGTTTTGTTAATATAATTATTATTAATATTTTAATATTTATTTATTTTTAAAATATAAATTTTATTATTTTTTATTAATTAATTTAATACAATTAATAACATTACATCAATTATTATTTTTATAATAATGAAAAAATAGTATTTAAAAATTATTTACTAATTAATAATTATATTATTCTTAATATATTATATCGTCTTATTAAATAATTATGTACATAAGAAATAATATAATATTTATTATTAATATTAATAATATTTATAGAATTGAAAATAATAATATTACTATTATTTAATAATTAATTTAAGATGGTTATTGACCGTGTTGTCGTGACATGTCAAATTTATTATGTTTTTAAGGTTGATTTATAGTCTAGGATAGACCCTAGGTCATCTCTCAAGGAGCGTTGGTAGGTTTAGAGCGTGTATTTTTAATAAAAATGACTAAGAGAGGGGGTGGTTTTGAAAAGAGTTTAAAATAATGACTTAGTTGAAATAGCTTAAAAGTTGAGTGACCTAGTGGATTTTGAAAAATATGAGATAAAAGGGTCGATGTTATTTCACTACACACATATCATGTTCATTGTTTATAGAGATTCATCTTAGGTTTAGAGTAATTCTTTGGTTGGAGTTAATTGGAATCCCGATTAATTCCTAAGCTTTTATTTCAATGCTTTAAGGACCAAACCATGACGTAACAATCATATTTTCAAGGTCCAGTACTTCTGCTTGGAATAATAGCTTCTAAAGAAGATTTAAATCTCAATAAGGTGGGTATGAAAAGGATTCTTGTGATGTCCAATCGGAACAACACAAGTCACACACTCAAAACCTCACACCGATCGGTTAGAAATTAAGAGCATAACACTCAAATGCATCAAATCAAGCATTCAAATATGAAATAAAATAAGATACATGGAATGAAATTTTTAAACACCTAAATTAATCCAAACCAGTAGCTAGTGTATGCATCGGAACTCCCTTGACATGTGTGTAGCTGCCTCACAACGAACACCCAACTTTTAGCTCGACATAGGGAGGAGGAGGAAGCTCGGGTGGAACTCCTTCTTCATACTTGATTCCCCTATGAGGATAGGGGCCTCCAGAACTTCTTTGATGGTGAGAGGACTCCTTTGGGTCTCCAAAATGGCATAGTGTGTCTCTTGGTTCCAACTTACAAATGAGGTTCCCTTGGTTCCCTTTTATAGGAAAATTGGAAGGTAGTTTTAGGCACACATATTTCATTAATCCACTTGTACCATACGTTTCGGTCTTCAGACAGCCTTATCTCGCTTTGGAGAAAATAGAAAAGTTGTATCCCTACCTCTTGAATGTCTCAACCTAAAGTTTGGCACCATTTGGAAAACTACAGCTCAAGATATGGATAAAATACAGAACACCTCATTTGACTTGGTCCAAATTCGGTGGCTTGGACAGATCAGTTCGGATGGGCCCCATAGAATCCGAATCAGGATTGTGTTCCTTAATATGAAATGTATCCTATTAAATTTTGGACAGTCCCACAACATTTCAGACCATTTGGATGCACGGATTTTGTGTACTATGCAAAACAGTGGACAAATGTCTATAGATCCATGCAATTTTGGCCCATTTTTCTTCCACTTCATCAAGGGCCCTCCAAATCACCTCCACCTACATTGAAATAATAAAAACAAGTAACATTTACCATTATAATGTTGATTAACATTAATTAAATGATTCAAACATAAAGTGAAATTTATTATTATATTTGGAATATTCATTACAAAACTAGTTTAAAACAGCTGTGTAAGGGTGGAACAAAACAGTGAATCGTGGTACGATCACACCCCCACACCTAAACATTTGCACTCCTGGGAAAAGTCACATATCCAAATACAATGATGCATATATATATATATATATATATATTTCCAAAATTTTGAAGATTTATCATTTGAGGAAATTTTATTTAATGTAAAGTGATCAATGCATGAACCACACCAAGGAGTTCTTCCTAGTGAAAATAGAAAAAGATGTCTCATAAATCATATCATAGCGAAATTCAAAAAGATTCATGATACCCAATTTAGAAAGGAATTTAGAAGTAAACCATGACACTAACTCTCCATGTGTGTGTGTGAAAACCATTCCATGCTATTCTTTCCTCTTACTATCCAATAAATATATGTTATTTTAACATTTTTCAGCTTAAATGATTTTGTCACCGAACCTGTCCTACATCCTTTGCAATAATATTTCAATACCCACTCATTTAAGCATTCCTAAAAGTCAAACCATAAGGTCCTGACCTAGATATCCCCATATGTTTCACATTTCATCACTCCCTTCATTTATTAATTTTTTTTGAAGTTACAATTGGAACAAATCTCACACTCATCTCTCAACCCTTGTTTGATCTCCTCACGAAACTAATTGCAATAGTTATAACAAGATAAAAGGTTGAGGATGAGTGGTTTTTGACCTGCCCAAGACACAACAATTTTTTTAGGGCGTACAACAGTCGGACATTAGGTACACACGCATAGGTCGGAACCTTATGGTTTGACTTCTAGGTCAATCTGGTACAGTAATGAAACAGATCAGATAAGGAACGAACATATGGAAATATCATTTCAAGCTGAAAAATATTAACCCAACATATATTTACCTTATATTAAGTAAGAAATATTCACACTTTGTGGTTTGGTTCAAAAATTTATGGAGATATTAGTGACATATTTTTCCCAAAACTACTCACATTAGGGGCATCAATCATCTCAAATGTTTCATAGTGATACAACCATTTATATCATTGACATAAAACCAATACACTAAAAAAAATCACTCCTTGATGGTAAACTCATACACAAATTATTTTTAGCCTTCGTTATGGTATTTTTACTTTCCCCACTTTATGGTCGCCAAATCATGGAACTTCAAAATTGTTGATGGGGAAAAATGAAAATACCATAAAGAAGGCCAAAAAGAGAAAAAAAAGGAGAAAACGATGAAAATTCCTAACTAACCCAGGAATGTATCCACCCCCCACACCTATAGTATGCAGTGTCCTCACTATAGTAAAAGAGAATGTGGGAAGGAAGGATAAAACCTGGTGGATGTCATTCATAGTTTGCTTCTTGAACTTGGAGTTCCTCCATCAGGGACTCCAGAACGGGTTCATGAAAGTGCTTCAGCCACTGCCCATTGACAGTGAATGTTTTCTTGGTTTCTTCATTTTGAACCTGGACAACACCAAATGGAGAGATGTTAGTAACAGTGTATGGTCCAAACCAGCGGGAACGAAGCTTACTGGGATGCAATTTCAGCCTTGCATTGTAGAGGAGGACCTTCTGCCCAATATGGAACTGACGATGAAGGATAAGACGGTCATGGGCAGCCTTGGTTCTCTCCTTATAAATCCTAGAGTTTTCATATGCATCTCTTCTCATTTCCTCTAGCTCCTGAATCTGCAAATTCCTTTTAGCACCTGCACCAGAATGATTAGAATTTCATTGTTTGATGGCCCAGTAGGCCCAGTGCTCAATCTCAATAGGGAGGTGACAAATCTTTCCAAACACAAGACGATAGGGTGATATTCCAATGGGAGTTTTGAAAGCAGCACGGTAGGCCCATAATGAATCATCAAGTCGAAGACTCCAATCTTTTATATTGGGTTGGACCGTTTTTTCAAGAATTTGTTTTACCTCTCTATTTGACACCTCATCTTGACCATTGGTCTGTGGATGATATGCAGTAGAAACTCGATGACCAACCCCATATCGACACAAAAGTGATTGCATTGTTCGGTTGCAGAAATGAGAACCCTGATCACTGATGATAAACCTAGGTAATCCAAACCTACAAAATATTTGAGTTCTCAAAAATTCTACAACTATTTTGGAATCATCTGTCCTTGTGGCCCATGCCTCTACCCATTTTGATATGTAATCAACAGCCAAAAGAATGTACAATTTGCCAAAAGAATTTGGAAATGACCCCATAAAGTCAATTCCCCAAACATAAAAAATGTCATGAAAGAGAAAGGGTTTTTGTGGAATTTCATTCCTTTTAGAGACATTCCCCATTCTTTGACAACGAGGACAAGATTTACAAAATTCATGGGCATCCCAAAAAAGTGTTAGCCAAAAGAGACCAAAATCAAGAACTTTGAGAGCAGTCCGTTGGGGACCAAAGTGGACCCCACAAGCAAGAGTGTGGCAGAATCTAAGGACAGACTGAAACTCTCTATTGAGAATACAACGCCTAAGGACCTGATCGCTACATGTGTGACAAAGGTAGGGGTCATCCCAAATGTACCAACGAGACTCATGTTTTAGACGACTGGCTTGGTTTTTGTTGAAATCAGTAAGAATGCAAGATGCTACCAAATAATTTACAATTTCAGCATACCAGGGAATAGCATCTTGCACTTTGTACAATTGCTCATCAGGAAACATGTCATTAATGAGAATATAGGGGGATGAGACAATGTCTGAGGATGGGGGGATCCTACTGATATGGTCTGCCACCACATTCTCTGCCCCTTTTTTATCTCTAATTTCTATATTGAATTCCTGAAGGAGGAGCATCCAACGAATGAGACGTGGTTTGGCTTCAGGTTTCTTTAGGAGATACCGGAGGGATGCATGGTCTGAGAACACAATGACTTTGGACCCTAAAAGGTATGACCTGAATTTATCTAAGGCAAACACAATGGAAAGAAATTCTTTTTCAGTGGTGGTGTAGTTTGCTTGGGCAGAGTCCAAAGTACGTGAGGCATAGGCTATGACATGCAAAGCTCAGTCGACCCTTTGTGATAAGACTACCCCAACTGCATAGTTAGAGGCGTCACACATGTGCTCAAATGGTAAATTCCACTGAGGTGGTTGAATTACCGGGGGTGATGTGAGACTCCATTTTAATTTATTAAAAGCTTCTTCACATTCTTTATCAAAAACAAAATATTTTTTTTGGAGTAAGCGGGAGAGGGGAAGTGCAATCTTACTAAAATCACGAATGAAACGACGGTAAAATCCAGCATGACCTAGGAAAGACCACACATCACGTACATTTTTAGGGAATGGTAAGGAAGAAATGACATCCACTTTCTATTTATCTACTTGGATACCATCCCCAGAAATGACATGTCCCAAAAATATACCTTGTCGCACCATGAAATGGCATTTCTCATAATTTAATACAAGATTCTTTTCAATACAGCGACGTATGATGGAACCAATACTACTTAAACATTCATCAAAAGAGGACCCATAAATAGTAAAATCATCCATGAAAACTTCCATGCAATTATCTAGGTAATCCGAAAAAGTACTAATCATACATCGCTAGAAATTACCCGGAGCATTTCACAGACCAAATGGCATCTTTCTATAGGCAAATGTGCCAAAGGGGAAAGTGAAGGTTGTCTTTTCCTGATCCTCGGGGTCAATATGGATATGAAAGTATCCAGAATACCCATCAAGAAAACAGTAATGGGACTTCCTTGCTAACCTCTCTAGCATTTGGTCAATGAATGGCAATGGGAAATGGTCCTTCCTAATGTGTTGGTTTAGTCGGTGATAATCTATACAGACACACCAACTATTCTGCACACGAGTTGGAACCAATTCATTGTTTTCATTTTTAATTACCGTTAGGCCAGTTTTTTTAGGAACTACTAGAACGGGACTGACCCATTGGCTATCAGAGATGGGGTAAATGATTCCAGTAGCCAATAATTTTGTCACTTCCTTTTTAACTACTTCTAAGAGGTTTGGGTTCAGTCGACGTTGTGCCTACCTAACTGGTTTCGCCTCATTAGTTAATAAAATATGATGTGTACAAATTGATGGGATAATACTAGGAATTTCTGCAAGTGTCTATCCCAATGCTTGTTTATGCTCGCTCAAAATTTCAAGTAGTCGCAATTCATGCTCAGGAGGGAGTGAACTAGCAATGATGACGGGAAACTTATTTCCATTCTCAAGATATGAATATTTTAAATCTTGAGGCAGTTGATTTAGTTCTAATTCAAATGGATTTTGGATTGATGGGAGTGTGTGTGAAAGCGAGAGGTCACTAATCTCATCTAACTACTCAATGGTATCATCCTCAGATGAAGAATTAGCTTTTACAAGCGTAGCAGTATCATTGATGGTCATGTGATCCTCCGTGTTCAAGAAATTATCAATTAATAAACATGCATGACACTTTTCTAGACCACTACAATAATCAACACATGATTCATCACCAAGAATTTCAATCAAAGAGTAAAATTCAGAAAGGGGATCAGGGGAAAAAATGAAGTGATTTTAGGGGAAGGGAGTACATCAATTGAATTTACCGAGAGAGAGGAATGTTCTTCTGAGGGGTGCTTCATGGCATCAAGGATGTTGAAATGGACTATGTCACCACCAAATTCCATAGATAATGTACCATTATAGACATTAATTATGGATTTGGAAGTTTTCAAGAAAGGTCTCCCCAATATAATTGGGGCATGTCCATTTATCCTATCATCTTCCATTTTTAGCACATAAAAATCAGCAGGAAATATTAAATTTTGAACCCTCACAAGAACATACTCTAACACACCAGAAGGGTGTGCCGTACCCCGATTTTCTAGCTGAACAACTATTCCTGTGGGCTTTAGTTCACCGACCTGCAAAGAAGAGTATATGGAGTGAGGCATCACATTAATAGAAGCACCAAAATCAAGCATATCATTGGAGAAATAATACTCCCTTATGGTGCACGAAATCGAGAATTTTCCAGGATCGGTTCACTTGGTGGGAAGTGATGGTTGTATCAATGCTGAGACGTTCCTCCCCAGGCTCACCTTCTCATCACCTCTAAGTCACCTTCGGTGGGTACACATCTCCTTTAGAAACTTGGCATATCTCGGAATTTTCTTGACGACATCAATCAATGGAATATTAACCTGCACTTTTTTGAAAGTCTCTAAGATTTATTTATCAAGTTCAGTTTCCTTTTGTTTCCTTGGTTGGGTGGCTCTTTTGGAAAATGGAAGAGGAATGCTTGGTCTTGGAAACTCATCAATAGACACACTCTTTCCTTTGGTAGTACTTCTCTCAAGACAAGGTTCCACCTCATTTGAACATTTTTCAGTGGTTGGGATGGTGGTTTCCTTAGGATAGGATGACTCTAATAGAGGGTTCATTTGGATTTTAAGTTGAGTTACACTCCTAAGGGTGATGGAACTAACATTTCCCTTATCCCTAGGGTTGACAAGTGGTTGAGATGGTAGTTTACCAGACCCATGGCTTTGGATTTCACCCACTGAGTTAGCTAGTTGTCCTAATTGGGTTTTGAGGTCTTTCATGGCTTCTTGGGTGGTTTGTTGGAACTGGAGATTATTGGCATCCATTTTTTTTCATCATATCTTCTAGGCTAGGCTCGGGTTTTGGAGGGGGTTGTTGGAAAGGCCTTTGGGGTGGTTGAAAATTTCTGGGTGGTGGTGGTTGATGACTACTTTTCCCTGGTTGGTTCCATGGTTGATGAGGCTGGTTTGAATACCCCCTTTCCCATAGGCTTGGTTGTCTTTCCACCCAGGGTTGGATGGATAGTATGGTTCTTGCCTAATGGGTTGGTTATAGGGGCGTCCTGGGAATATTGCCTCACAACTCTCAGAAGTTTCTCTCAATTGGGGGAATTGGTCAGAATAGTGGGTATCATAAGAGCATATACCACAATGTATGGGAGGAGGAGATTGGAATTTCCCTTGGGAAAGAGCAAGTTGTCGTAGAAGGGTACTTACCTCTTCAAACTTTATATCCACCTTCTTCTCGAATTCAATACTTTGCACCTCATGGACACCTCGAATGGGTACACTAGACCTTGAACTGAATTGTTGAGTGTTCT
The DNA here is from genome assembly GCA_963277665.1 of Viscum album. Lineage (NCBI taxonomy): Eukaryota > Viridiplantae > Streptophyta > Magnoliopsida > Santalales > Viscaceae > Viscum > Viscum album. The sequence continues at coordinate 121,421,196 of OY728138.1, read as the reverse complement.
ATGCCATGGTCTCAATTAGGGTCCTTGCAACTATTGGGGTTTTATCCACTAGTGCACCACCTGCAGCAGCATCAATCATGTTACGATCTATTGGAATTAAACCTTCATAAAAATATTGTATTAAAAGTTGATTGCTTATTTGGTGGTGTGGACAACTTGAACATAATATTTTAAAGCATTTCCAATATTCATGAAGGTTTTGTCCTTGATATTGTCTTATCCCACATATTTCTTTCCTTATTGTTGCAGTTCGAGAGGTTGGGAAGTATTTTTCAAGAAAAAGTCATTTCATGTCCGCCCAACCTCTAATAGGTGAATTAACATAATACAACCAATCTTTAGCCGTGTCTTCTAATGAAAATGGAAATGCCCTAAGTTTTACTTTTTATTCATCCAAATTAGTAGGTTTTAATGTTGAACACGTAGTATGAAATTCTTTTAAATGCTTATGTGGATCTTCTCCAGGCAGTCCATGAAATCTTGGTAATAAATGAATTAAACCAGATTTTAGTTCAAAATTGGGTGCATCACCTTGTAATTGAATGTAAGTGGGTCAGATATCAACATCAGGTGAGGTGAGTTCTTTTAGTGTTCTATTATTTTCATACATGTTATACAATTTATGTTCAGTTTTAACTTTGGTTTCAGAATAAGAAGATGGATCAAGAAGAATTTTAAGATGTGATGTCTCCTCCTTCAAAGTGTTGTCTTGTGTGTCTCGGTTTCGTTGATGTAGGATCCTCTCTGGTTCAGGTTCAAAATTTTGTAGGTCTCCCGGAGTAGAATTCTTCATACATAGAACCTAAACAATAAATAAATTAGAACACAAAAATAAATTCAAAGGTATAAGATAAAACAAACAAATATTCACAAAAATTACAAAAAAATTTATAAAAAACACGCACAAAAAACCAAAGCGCTCCCCGGAAACGGCGCCAAAATTTGACCGCGTTATCATGAAACTTCAAATTGATTATGTTTTTAAGGTTGATTTATAGTCTAGGGTATACCCTAGGTCATCTCTCAAGGAGCATTGGTAGGTTTAGAGTGTGTATTTTTAATAAAAATGACTAAGAGAGGGGGTGGTTTTGAAAAGAGTTTAAAACAATGACTTAGTTGAAATAGCTTAAAAGTTGAGTGACCTAGTGGATTTTGAAAAATATGAGATAAAAGGGTTGATATGATTTCACTAAACACATATCAAGTTCATTTTTCATAGAGATTCATCTTAGGTTTAGAGTAATTGTTTGGTTGGAGTTAATTGGAATCCCGATTAATTCCTAAGCTTTTATTTCAATGCTTTAAGGACCAAACCTTGACGTAACAATCGTATTCTCAAGGTCCAGTACTTATAAATGTAATAAGATCTTACAAAGAAGATTTAAATCTCAATAAGGTGGGTATGAAAAGGATTCTTGTGATGTCCAATCGGAACAACACAAGTCACGCACTCCAAACCTCACACCGATCGGTTAGAAATTAAGAGCATAACACTCACATGCATCAAATCAAGCATTCAAATCTAAAATAAAATAAGATACATGGAATGAAATGTTTAAAAACCCAAATTAATCCAAACCAGTAGCTAGTGTATGCATCGTAACTCCCTTTACATGTGTGTAGCTCCCTCACAACAAACACCCAACTTTTAGCTCGACATCAGGAGGAGGAGGAAGATCTGGTGGAACTCCTTATTCATCCTTGATTCCCCTATGAGTATAGGGGCCTCCAGAACTTCTTGTATGGTGAGAGGACTCCTTTGGGTCTCTAAAATGGCAGAGTGTGGCTCCTGGTTCCAATTTTCAAATGAGGTTCCCTTAGTGTCCTTTTATAGGAAAATTATAAGGTGGTTTTAGGCACACAGATTTCATTAATCCACTTGTACCACACGTTTAGGTCTTCAGACAGACTTATCTCACTTTGGAGAAAATATAAAAGTTGTATCCCTACCTCTTGAATTTCTCCACCGAAGGTTTGGTACCATTTGGACAACTACATCTCAATATATTGATAAAATACAGAACACCGCATTTGACTTGGTCCAAATTCAGTGGCTTGGATAGATCAGTTGGGATGGGCCCCATAGAAGCCGAATCAGGATTTGGTTACTTAATATAAAATGTAGCCTATTGAATTTTGGACAGGCCCACAAAATTTCATACCATTTGGATTCACGTATGTTTTGTACTATGCAAAACAGTGGACAAATGTCTATGAATCCATGCAATTTTGGCCCATTTTTCTTCCACTTCATCAAGGGCCCTCGAAATCACCTCCACCTACATTGAAATAATAAAAACAAGTAAAATTTCCCATTATAATGTTTATTAACATTAATTAAATGATTCAAACATAAAGTTCAATTTATTATTATATTTGGAATATTCATTACAAAACTATTTTAAAACAGCGGTGTAAGGGTGGAATAAAACAGTGAATCGTGGTACGATCAGTTATTTATTATATTAATAAATGTTATTACAATCCATATTATATATAATAAATAATCATATTAATTTAATTATAAAATATTAATAATATTTATTTAATTAAAAATAATTAACATCATTAATATTTAATATTAAATTTAAGAATATTATTTATTTTACATATATAGATAATAATACTAAGTATTAATATAAATAAAAAATAGTAATTATTAGTATTTCCAATACAGTTATTAATATTATTGTTTCTTATTTATTGAAAATTATTTGTATAAATTTCCAATTATATCAATTAATTGATTTTTGAAACATTATGTAATATATTAGCATGTTTTTAAATAATGTATAAATAATTATTTCAAAGACATACAACATGTATCGTTACTCTAATCTATGTTTGTATTCTGGATTCTCCTCTATGTCACAACCAGGTGTATATAAGATGCGTCCATGATGTGTTTTTCTATGTCTTTGTTATGAATTATGCTACTCCTGCATATCATTCCTCACACTCACCTTCACATCATCCTACGTGGAAGGTGGTGGATGTATAGTATCACTGCCATTACCCTGTCCTGACTCTATGGATAGTGGCAGATGACTGTAAATCTCGCTAACATATGAACAAGATGCCTACTATGCGGCGGATGTCTACAAATAAGAGGCTAGTAAAGTATATAGGCCAGACTACTCAATGTCTATCTGTGTAACAAAATCTATCACACTAGCTACCCCTGTATGTGTCTGTGACACTGGTTGTGGATGAGGAGCTGGAGGAGCATATGATTTATCATGATTAATAACCTCCTCTTATACAACATCACCATCCATAACAGGGTCATCGTCCCTTGACACATATATATCTAGCTCAGCAACCTTAGCATCGCATGGAAGATCAAATAAAACCCCATGATAAATCTCTTCCATGGGAGGAACCAACTCTATCAAAGCTCTATGAAAACATTCCTAGTCAAATGAGCCTCCCTCTACTAGATCAGGGATGTGAAGGAGATGGGTGATACAAGCATCCTGCAAAAACAAATTATGCTGTTAAGTAATAAAAAATCTGTTCAAAAATTGAAGGAATACTGATTATCAAGTCATGAAATCCCCATCCGTGTTGCATAAGAAATCTGATTGGGGACCTGTAGTACCAATCTATATAATCTATTTGATCAAATAAATGTATATGTATTGTGTCCTCCCCTTATAATCAGGAATCACGTCATCTTTCCCACAGATCAAAATATCCCGCATGATACATCCTCCAATCAAAGTATCACCTCCCTAACATATTTAGGGAATGAAGTGAAGGTTATTGATTGGGTGGTGTAGGAATGGGATGAAGGAATATAAACATTATCATAACTCTATAAGTCTGATTCCACTCAAAAATATGAAAATGAATCAAAGTAACAATGCAGGAGCTGGAAACAAGCATCATTGTACAATACAGTGGATGAATCTGGATGTTATCATCAGTATATGGAATCCATAAAATTTTAAAAAAATGAATAATCAATTAATAAATGAAGACATGTACCATAAAAAATAATGATTTAACTATATAAATAATAACCATTTATACCATATAGCTGAAGACTGTCCAATGTAAGACTGTAGGCATGGACATTGTGTCTGGCTGTATCTGAATATCGATGTGTCTGACTCCACCTGGAGATAACATTGCTATAGTTATATTTCATAATAGAAAGTTATACAATTTATTTAGACATTATAATAAGTAATAACATACCACCATCCATGTAAAGTCTCTGTTACAATATCAGCATACAATGGCGCACAAGCATGTGGAGCTAAGCGAGGGATGTGCTCCCTTATCCACATCTATATATGAATAACACATCATGTGATTTTCATCTTATAAATACAACATGAACTACATAGTTCCCTTTATATATATGCGAGATAGGAAGACTCTCATCTATACTGGCCTACCTAGTTTGAGTCCTTTAGTAAAGGTAAATACATTATATGTACAAATTTAGTGGAATGATCAATGAAAATCATTCCATAGACCAGCCTCAAAATGTATGCATGTGAAAATCGCAGCATGGTGATCCCATAAACATCCTATGATAGATTTGAAAAGTGCCGTTCTATCCCTAGAATATATAATCTACTACCAATGATGGAAATTCCATCATCATGGACCTCAATTTCCAATAATATATGAACTGGCTCTAACCAATCTACTCTAACTCGACCTGTCATAGTCGCACCGTCGATGTGGAGGCCCAACATAATGGACACATCCTATAGTGTAATAGTTACCCCCTCTGTAAAATAGAATGTATATGAATCTAACCTCCATCTTTCTACAAGTGTAGTAATAAACTGATTGTCGATAAAGGTGAAGTCGCACATCACTATGCCATATAACCCAACATGATGAAGATGGGGGATGATAGCGGTAGGTAGTGCAATATGATGGAAATGATGAAATCTTCATACACTCAAAGCATGCACTGGATGTCCCTATATAAGTAGCCACAAAACATGCATATCTTGGGATGTGATTAATGGAGGACCTACTATCTGTACATTTGATATAATCATTACATTTTTATAGTGAATTCAATAACATTTTTAAACTTAAACAAAACTGCAACAATAAAAAGGAGATAGACAATTAGAATGTATATTTTAGCATTATGATGAAAAAATAGGTAAACAAATATATGTGGTTGGTGTTGTTGGTTTAGTCTATGAATTTCATATTTTATTTATCTAAAATGAAGTTTAATTTATTCTAAATATTTTTATATAAATCATCCTTGATGAAAAAACCACATAGAATATGTGGCCTCATGATATATTCATTTTCATTTGTTTATTTTATTAATATTTATAGTGTCATAAAATTATTTCTTATAGAATATTGAAATGAAACAAAATAGAGTTAAAATAGGTCAGAAATGGAGCAAGTTAGAAATAAAAGGATTCATTAATGAATGTGAGGGGGGTCTAGGGGTATGAAATACATAAAAAATTTTAGGCAGACATGCAAGTCCTTATATACATAGAGAGGGATGAATCACATGTCATCAACGAAAAAAATGAAATTATTAAAAATTATATAACCACATACATAGAAATGGAATGAAATTTCAGTTATGCATAGGTCGGTCATCTGAAGATTAGTCATCACACAATACTCTTAACATGTTTTTGGTGTACTTATTGTGTTCTATATATTATATAAATTTACCTATAACTAGATGTAACATATAATAAATATTTACACCTTCTTTCCAAAATTTTAACTTTTCAATGTGTGTATGTATATATATGTTTAATAATAACATTTATTAAATTTAAAAAGTAATATATTTTACACTCCACAAATTACCATTAAAATACTACACACTTATGTTGTTTTCAATTTAATAAAATTTCATATGTATATATAATATTTTTTTTCATTCTTCTCTTTTCCAAAATATAAGTAATTATATTTTATAATTTATTAATTGAAAGAATAACTATTTATAGATATTATAATTTAAATTTATTAATTAAATTTATTATTTATAGTAAATAAAAGTAATATAATTTGAACATACATAAAAAATATTAAAATACTATAAACTAATGTTATTTTAAATTTTATAAAACTACATATTTATACATAATTTTTTTTCTTCGTATTTCTACTTTCCAAAATTTAAGTAATTAAATTTCATACTTTATTACTTAAAAAAATAATTATTTATACTTAATATAAAGTAAATTATTTCCCATAGTAAACTTTTTTTATACCATTAACAAAAACAATTTTACACATATATTTTAATAAATTTAAATATGATACTTAATACAACTAATATAATTTTAATAATATATATATATATCTAATTACACTATTAGAAATGTGGGCTATACCCATGGCCTTATCCTAACGGATTGGCCAAACTATTGGGATAGAGCGTTTTACTAAAGGTTATCCTAATGGTTTTTAAAAAACTGTTGGGATAACTTACTTATGCCAACAATTTGTTACAACCATTGGTATAGGTTTTCATCAAATTCACTCATCCCCTCCTCCCATCCAAATCATATCCTAAGCATTACCCTCCTCCCATCTATAGCCCTTGCATCTTTCCCATCCCGACCCCTAGCAACATTTCCCTCCTCCCATCCCGAGTAGCACTCCTATACCCAATCCCGAGTGCTTCCCTCACTGCAGCGTGCACCCCTCCCCTCCGATTTCTCTCAAAAGTGAGACCTAGGAGTGCTTCCATCTTCTTCCCTAACTATAGTGACCCATCGTAAATCTTCTATTTTCATCCATTTTTTCTTCAACATTAAATTAGTGAGTTCTAGTTCCATCATTTACTATTATCCTTATGCAGTTTCACCAGATTTGTTTGTGGTTTCTATAAAAAATAGGTCTCTATGTGTAGATTGGTGATAAAAAAATATTTGTCCAAGATTTTATATGAAAGGGTATAATATATGTTTTGTTTACAAGATGCTATAAGTAGAGTTTGGGTTCCCTAAATCATCTATTTTAGGAACTTTATATCGATGGGTGTCTCATAATATACCAAGAGCACCCACTATCATTATACCATACATATTTCTTCATAGATACAGGGAATTATTTCTAATAAAATAAATTAATAAAAATCTTTGTTACCCATGCAAAATTGAGTCCAATACTATATTTGAAGCTATAATTTGTAACCATTAGATATTTTTAATAATTAATAATCAAAATTATAGAAGACAATGACATAAAAATATAAAATTTTGTGTGTCTCAAATATTTTTGAAATCTAAGTGAGAGTTTACTAACATTATGTTATTACATTATATTTTTGAGACACATAGTAGTTGAGATACAAACTTTAAACACTTTAACTAGGAAATTTCTATACATTTTTAATAGTTTCTCATTATAACAAATACCTTTTTTTTTCATTACATCATTTTTATAGGAATCATCTTGATAAAAAAATTTCAAAAAAAAGTAGAAAATATTTTAATCAAACTTTCTACTTCACTCCTAAGGTTTTCATTTAAAATATGAAAATCCTCCATGTATTAACATGCATTTTCATTAAATATATACATATACTTCTTTATTTTCTCATTATAATGAGAAATATCTATGTTTTCCTCATAATGTTTATTATTGAATCATTTGAGTTACTTATTTAACTAAAAAATTATAATGCTCTCATTGTAATTGTTCATTATATTCCTTAATTTCATTGGTAATATGAGAATAAAAATCAGATTCAATATTAGTATCAAATTTATAATCAAAACCTAATTATCCAGCCTCTTTTTTAATATCTATAAATCACATGTTATTTGATTCATAATTTGTTTTAGATTCATCATTAGAATCAGATTCATTAGTAAAGTTCCATCATATAAATAATTCCCTTTTATTTTTAATTTTTATCATTGTTTACTTTATTTAATTATTTAGTATTTAGAGGTCCAACTAGATATGTTATTTATTTAAATACTCAAAACATGTGAGATATGATGTATTAAAATTAGGATGAGTATTACTATTATAATTTCCATTAAGATCATCACTTCGCTAGTCATTTATAAATTGGTTTTTCAAACCATTCATTATTTTATTTTTTAGACTATAACATCTAAACCTAACTCAATATGAATAGTAACTTGAACAGGACTCCACATTTCCTTAGGCGTGCCTCTGAATACACTAATGGCTACTAAATAGTAGTAGGGTCTAAGGTAATATCATGGGTAGACTATACTAACTTATAAAAGTGTTTAATGATTGATAAATAATACATGAATCAATAAACTTAATTACCATTTGAGTACACAAATAAAATATACAAGAATAATGATATAAAAACAGGCATGCATAAATATTCCATATAGTCATACAAACATGACCACCTACCAAACCAATAACATATACAAAATAGAGACATAATAAAAATATGGGTGGCTCTATTGCAATCAATGTGCCACACCTCATCTATTTATTTATTCTCATTTCATCTATACTAATAGATCATGTAATATCAACCTCATTCTAACCTAAACCTACAATAATTGGGGGATGATCTTCTACACAATTTTCATGGTCACCCAAGTAACATTTTATTAAGACTCAATTGGGAACCACCAATGGTGACCTATGCATGTTTATAAAATGTAGTGTTTATGCATGTGGCATTCTCAAATTAATAAATAAACCACTTAAAATATAAAAATAAATCAATACCAAAACTCAGTTCCAACGATGACACCCACGATCGATCACACATTCTTTTTACAATTTTTAGAGTTTTTTTGAGCATCTCACATGATTGTGACAACCATGGTAACCTCTTCCCAATGGAGATAAAATTTTAATCACTGTTGAACCTTATGAAACATACCCACTAGACCACACCTTCTATAGGGTGTGTTGTGTTTTCTCTGTGTATGTTATAGTTATTATTATAACTAGTATAAAATATTAGGCCTTGATCCACCTCAATATACATTTATAATGAAACATGGGATTATCAAAGCCCTATATACATTAATGTTCATACCATGGTGGGTAGTATGCCCCTGGAGGATAACAAACCATGATCCCCCAACCATAATACCCCCAATAGTTAGGAACAATATTATTATCTCTAATCCTTAAATGTTTTTCCACGTGTCCTACTCAATTAAATTGGTCCAATCATACCACTTCAAGTTGATTCAATTCCATGGATCTTTATAAAAATATTATCCTTTTTGAATGTAAAATAAATTTCCTAGTTATTATAAAAAATATCTAGATCATGAAATTATATGTATTATTATGGAATGATCATTCTCGACTTTACCCAGATTGAGGTGTGATGTCCTTCTTCACTGCAACAAAACCTTCCTCTTGATAGTGAAATATATATCATTGTGGTGTGATACTCAATAAATTAATATTATATACATTGAGTTTATTATTAATAATGAAAGGTTGCAGGGAGGATCACTCTTACATTTCATTTGTATACTCTTATGCAAAACCAGTTATATCATTGTCTCTTCCTTCCAAGTGCATCAAATCATCAAGTACTCTATATTATTCATACAATGGATCCTTAGACCTTGGTGGATTTGGTACACTGTTACTCATTAATATAATTTAATTCAATATCATGGTTTTATATTTATATTATTTTGTTATATATATAGTATTTTGCGGCCATTTTATATTATGATTCACATATAGACTACTGTGTCAGTTGTGGTTTTATATAAATTGATCTGTTATCATTTCCTTAAGTATATTTTTGATTAAACATCAATATTATTTAATTGATTTTTTGTAATGACAAATAATTTTTTTTATAGAATGGATAAAAGTTGGATATATAAAACCGATCGGATCTCAACCGATTTTAAAAAAAAATTAGAGAGATTTTTAGATTTTCCAATTGACAATGCTTTAGATAGTGGTCACATACACTGCCCATGTTATAATTGTGTTAGAAGAACTTGGTTGATCTGTGAATGAGTTTTCTACTATATAAAAAATATGGTTTTAAAACAAACTATTGTGTGTGGTATCACAATGGGTAGAACATGAAATCTCATAATTCTAATGATCCAAATGAAATAACTGGATTGAAAAATTTGTTAGATTTCCGATTTCCATTTATTCGTCATTTTTTGAAGGAAGGGATGATAACCCAAGAAGTCATCGATATGATAAAACATGACCCGTCTAATGATAATGATTATATTGATAGGTTGAAAACATTAAACTATGCTTCCACGACTCCAGTATATTGGTAATGTGGTAAAATGAAGAAGTTAAGAATTTTTAATCTGATTGTTTCATGAGAAAACAATGTATGTGATTTATAACACTTATATAAATTAAATTCTTACCTTTTTAAAGGACTTGATTTTAGATGATGTAGATATTCCCCAAAACCACTATATGGAATGGATGTTATTTGAGGAGCTTGGATGTTTAAAATACAAAATTCATGATTTCCCGAAAGTTTACAACTTATTTTGAGCGGAAACTGCTGAAAACAATGATTGTATAAAATGCAAGACATCCTAATGGAATCCAAAAGCTAATGGAACACCATCCTGTGTGCCACAGAAAGTATTGTGACACTTTATATTGATCTCTATACTCCATAATCTTTTCATATTATATTAAATATTATAAAAAATGTGATGAAATGGTATTGAGAGAAAAAGAATAATGGTTAGTTGGTTCACCATGCAGATGGATTTTTCATGGTAGAGATTTGATGCTTGATATCATGATTTTGCATCTAACATGTGTAATGTGAGGATGGGTCTTTCATGTGATGGTTTTAATCCATTTGGGCAGATTCTTACTTCACACAACACATGGCCAGTTTTCAAACACATTTATAATCTTCCTCCATGGATGTGTATGAAAAAACCTTTAACTTTCATTAGTATACTCCTATCTAGACCTTATGATCTTAATAATCATATATATGTATACAAAAAACCTTCAATAAAATATTTGAAACATCTTTGGAATGTGGATGTGCGCACTTACAACGCATGTTTGAAAGACATATTTCAGAAGTGTACTGCACTTATTTGGAAGATCAATGATTTTCTAGCTTACGAAATGATGTATGGATGCGTCATGAAGGGAAAGTTGTCAGGTCCTATTTTTATAAAGAATACCTAATCCATAAGACTGAAATATTGCTGCAGTTTTAGTTTTATGGGACATCAAAGATTCTTTCCAATGGACCATCCATATATGAATAATCATCGAAGATTTCACAATACCATGGATTATAAAAATCCACCTTAGTGTATGTATGGAACTAATGTTCTTAAGGAATTTAAATATTTTAGTTTTTAATTCAGGAAGTTTCATATGAAATCTAGATAGAGGAAGAATTTTTCCACTAAAACCTATTACAATTGGAAGAAGAGGAGTATCTTCTTTGAGATGCCTTATTGTTCAACCAATTTTTTTGTCAAAGAAATTATGTAATGCACATTGAAAATAATATATATGAAATTTTGATTTAAATTATTCTAATTGTCATTGGAGAGAAGAAAGATAATTTACGATCTCAGTGTGACTTGGTGGATTGGGTCCTCAGACCAGAATTGTATTATATGTGTATCAATGAAAATAAATTGAAAGTTTTAGGTGCTTCTTATGTGATGAAACATATAGAAAAAAATGAATTTCTAAAAGTACTAGAGACTATTAATGTTCCTAATGGTTATTCAAGAAATCTATAAAAATGGATCAATTGAAGAGAGTTGAAGCTGAAATATTTGAAGACTCAGGATTATCACATCCTTATACATGAGTTGATTCCAAGAGAAATACTCCATCTTATATCCAATAATGTAATGGAATCATTTATTATATTATTCCATTTATTTAGATATATTTGCGTAAGAAGTTTTCAAATTCTTTCTTGCAATTTTTTTTTATAAGACACCATTAATTTTGTGTGAGTTATAGAAAATATTTCCTCCATAATTTTTCACATGCATGCTGCATGTAACTGTCGATCTTCAAACAAAAATACTTATTGGAGGACCCATTTCTTTTCGTTGTATGTATATAACTAAAAGAAACATATTCACATTGAAGTCTTATTCCTGGAATAGAAATAATCCTAAAGGTTCTATCATCTAAGGTTAGATGGATAAAAAATGTTTGGATTTCTATTCAATATATTTTTTCATTACGACTATGAGAAAAAATTGAACAATGAGAAATGAAGAATAACAATATGAGAAACTTGAACCAAATTTTCTAACACTCCCCAAAATGGGGGGAATTCTCGGATCATGTACATTGAACACATTAAACCATGAAGAGTAGGAGATGTCACATCACACAATTTTGTTTAACAGTTATTTGTTCAATGACTACATCAAGTAAGTAAATTGGTCTTGTATATCTTATTTCATATCATGTAGATTTACATATCTATTAAAATATTTCTATTTTTCAGTAGGGAACATAAAAAATTATAAATATAAAGGACCGTTCTTTATATTTGATAAGGATAGATACTTTTTATAGAAAACAGTTTTCTTCTTGGCTGAAAACGAATGTAGAAATATTATTGTAATAAATTAATAAAATAAATATTTAATTAAGTTTAATATTCATTTATATTTTAGGTATTGATTTTTCATGTTAACTCTGTCTGTGAGGAAATGAGAGCTTTGGATTTTGGTCCTAATTATATGGTTCGTGAATAAAAATAAATAGTGATCAATGTTTACAAATTTATTATCACTGAATGAGAAAAGAACATGATAAGACAACATGATGGTGTTATGGTAACTACCAGAACAGACTGTTATGCTAGTGCATCGGATAATAGAACTCGATTTGAAAATTTATATTATTATGGAGTTTTTGAGAAAATATTGATATTGGATTATTACTCAAATGGTCAAGTCACTATGATGAAATGCTAGTAGCTTGATTCTATGAATAATCACGAATCATTTATTCATGATTGTGGATTTAAAGTTATTGACCTGACTTACACTCTTACTACCAATGAACTATATGTATTGGTATCAATGGTGAAATATATTTGTTATGTCAAAGATAGTCTCAAAATGAATTTTATATCATTATTAAAGTAATCCCAAGACATATTTTTGGTGATGGTGATGATGGAATTGAAACCATCCTTACTCCTATTGGCCCTGATACATTTATTACTAATGATGAATCCAATACTTCAATTTTCATAGTTGATTATAAACCTGAAGTTGTGGTGGGAAATATATAGAATCATCCATCTGTGTTCTTAGTTATTTTGGTTTAGCTCAACTTGGGTTGTTGAGGTTGGTGCTATAAAAAATGATTTATAATTGATTACAAATATTTTTTATCCAACTTGACCTTCATGTTAATTTTCAATATTTACTAGTTGTAGTTTTCTTTGTATGGAAATTTAAATAATTAATTTAACTATATACAAACCTACCAAATCAAACATAACTGAAAAAATTATATTATAACAAAAGACAAGATGAATTTAATTGGACATATTTAACTAATTGATATGAAAATTAAAATTAATAAAAGTAATTACATAACTAAAAAAATGAAAAAATGACCTAACCAAAAATATGAACTAAATGACCTAAAAAAATAAAAATGGAGAAATGACCTAATCAATTGAAAAAAATGAACCAAATGACCTAAGATAAATAAAAATGGAAAAATTAACTAATCAATTGACCATAATGAACCAAATGACCAAACCAAAATTGAATTGGATAAAATTGAAAATAGAAGAAAACTATATCATACCCATGATAAACATGCCAATTTGAACTTATTTTTTTTTCAATGACATGTATTATGTTTTGATATTCTTCCCACTAGATATAAAATATTTTTTTATATAACTATGTATCTTATATTTGGGTTGACAAGTTGTATTACTTAATTAAGTCATGACTTATCTTATTTCTTGTTTGGGTTATAGATTAGTTATGGATTTATAATCAATTACATATTTGTTTTCAAATATATAAAATTAAAAATATGAATGAAATATGAAAAAGAGGATGAAAGACAATAATCGTTTAATGAGTGGGATTGGCATCCCTCCATTGGTGTTAGTTGTGATTATTTTATTTCAAATATATATATATATATATATATATATCAATAAAATATAATTTCATGTGATTAATTGTTTTAAATATTAATCAAGATCCACCACCAAGGGACTAATTATTCACTAACCAGCCTAGTGGTTCCAGTGATCAGGCTAGTGATACAGGGGGGAGGGGGGTACAATAGTTAGGCGCTATAGTCTATGTACCCGATCACACCCCATACCTCCCCCTAAAGTACCATCTACCACACCTTATAATATTGCAGTTTTATTATAGAAACATCGAATATTTGGGATGCCCATGTTTGCACCACCATTTTCATATGAGCCTCCTCGCCTTTCTTTCCCATATGCGATGATGATTCCTACTCCTCATCCACATTATGAATTTGAACATGCATCTATGCCATATTATTTTCATTATTCTTCTTTATCCCAAAGCTACTACATTATTCATTCTTATACTCCTTCTCCAACACATTTTGAACCTATAGATCATACCCTGAGATCCACTCCATTTTTATGGGTTGATGTTCCTTAAGTTTCTGGGGATCCAACGACGCCCACTAATCATCCCGCTTCAGGTTTATTTATAGAACCCTAGTAAATTTTTTCCACAACAATTTATTTTCATTATATGATGTATTGATATAACATTTTTTTCTCCTTTTAACAAATGGATATTCCAACAAGCGTGGTGGGCGTACGTGCATGCGTGTGGTGTGGAACCAGTACACACAACTGATGGTGGATTACAATGAATACAACCAAATGATTGAAAAAACCGGGTGGCAAAGTAGGGGTTTTTTAGCGACGCTTTCCAAATACTCCAAAATCATATATGTTAGACTACTGTCTTAGAGACACCTTCCAAATGAATTAAATGATAACTATTGGGCAATAATATGGTAAAAAAATTAATTGGATTAAATGTTATATTATTTTTATATTTATTTGAATTAATATTTTAGCGACATCTTCATTTTAATTTTTCTAATGGAGAGGATATGAGGCCAAAAAAACTCATGGAATTAGGTGAGATGTGTGGAGGATATAAGAATGAGTTCTATAGTGGTTGGCATCCTAGAGTTGGCTTGGATTTAGATACAACACCTATCATGGATGAATGTCTGGTAAAAAATTATCAGGAAATGATTACTCATTGAACGAGTACCTAGTTCAAGGTATTAATCATATTTGAAGTTTTTAAATGAAAATTACCATGATTTTAATTAATACTTTTATTTGTATTATTGAAAGTTCATTTTTAGAAATACACATGAAGAAATGAAAAAAAAGGATGCTATGAAATACCTCCACACTTTGGAGCAGACAGCGATGTCGGACCATGAGAGGTAGTAGGTATAACACTCGTTTATAATTTTTCTTTATGAATTTCACTTTCTTTTGTTTCCTCCATATATAATTGAATTTATAATTGGTCTATATAAATTATCTTGCATTATTTAGTTTATTATTTAAAGATTCTATAATTAAAATTAGAATTTTTGGTAGAGTAAGTGATATTGAATATGAATTGGTGACTTTTATAGTTTTTTCCTACAAGAGATGAAAGAGCATTGCAATAAAATATGAATAAATATATACTCAATTTTTATTGTATAAAACATTTAAATTAGTATCCCAAAACATCCATGATGTTTTTATTATAATTTTATACAATGTTTATATTACTTAGATGTAATTAATTTTTTATAACTCAAGCAAATAAGGGGGTCAATCAACTTACAAATTACCTTTCTAAAAAAGTAGTTAAAGTAAGTGATTCAGTCATACTTAGAGAATTGACTCATAAATTTTATTCTATATCCCTTCATGATAGGGATATAATTATTATACCTCATATTTTATAGTATAATTTTTTCCTAGGCCTTAGGGATTTATTCCCTCATGTTTGGATTACCTAAAAAAAGATAATAAATAGGATGGTAAAGATGGAATTGATGATGTCCTGAAAAAACACAAACCAAATATAATCAAATAAAGATTACCTAAACCAAAATAACCATTACTGAAACGAGTCAAAACAAACAAACTCAACTTAACCTGACACACACTGAATGGAATTGAACTAAAATGAGATGAAAAAAATAAAAATTAACTGAACAAAACAGACAAGGTATTACAAGACTGAAATCAAACCAATTGATCCCGACCAAAACCAAATATTACTAAAAATGACATATATACACAAAATATAATCAAACCAAACCAAATTGAACTAATTAAACTAGACCTAAATAATATTGAATTCAATCAAACCGAATTAAATAAAATAAAACTAAACTAAACTATCCCAGGAATCCTTAAACATAAGTGAACAAAAAAACATGTACACACTAATTCAAGTAGAGGTAAACCAAATGAAATTGGATATAAAAGAATATATTTGTATTAAAATTACTAAAACCAAACTAAAACCAATATATCTAAATATTATTGAAACAAACCACACTAAACCAAATTATATAAAATTGAATCAAACTGTAAAAAAATAAATATTTTTTTAGGATTTCATAGAATACAATTGAAACAACTAAAATCTAACCAAATAAAGATTAATTGAATTAAACCAAATTAAACTAACTTGGCCTCAATTGACTCAAATAGATCTGAACCAAATTAAACAATCTTAACTAAACTAAATTAAATAATAATTATGTAAATCAATCATAAGAAAACCTAATTGGATTGGAACAATATTAATTGAACCAAATTTTTCTATACTAAAGTAGATTTAGCTGAATCTGATAGACTTGAACCATTATAATCTAATGGAAATGACATTAGATCTAACTAAAAATAAACAATTAACCAAAATAAAACTATATTAAATTTATTCAAACCAAATAGAACTAAAATATAATGAAATATATCATAAAAAATGGATTAGATCTCGAATAAGCTAATTCAAACTAAAAAAATAGATTTAAATGGATCAATAATGAATTAAACTAGCATGAACCACCCACAACCAAACTAATCCAAACTGAACAGAACCAAATTCAAACAAATCAAACTAGACTAAATCAAACATAGTAAAAATGTATAAATTTTTCCTGACTAAACATGATTAGATTGGAAATGTACTAGAATAAACTAAATTGAATCAAAATAAACTAAATTTATAAAGAGATTAGAGAAAAACCATGAAAAATCATTCTATTAGTCATGATTTGGATCAAAGTAATAGAATGAGGGGTTACAAAGAACACTAGGACATCATGTGATGGAGAAACAAAATTTCACTTATATAATTAAATAAAAAAACTAAAGTAATAGATTTAAAATCTCCAAATGATAATGTATGGAATGAAATGTGTATTATTATATATTACTAAAACATAATTAATTTATGTTATAGTAATGATTGGAGTGTTGATAACCCATTCATGAATATTCCTTTATGTTATAGTAATACCTGTTCATCTTATCATTAGTTATGGTGATCACAAAACCACCATATTATTGATTACTATGATGACCTATTAACATAGATATATGTTATATATATTAATAACCCATTCATTGATACTTAGTTATAATTCAATCTTCCATATGTTTTTCTTTTCATCTTTATTTATGATTAATATCTATTTGATTTTAGTTATGAAATTCATAATTAGTAACCTATTTTAAATTAGGGTTTCCTAAATTAAATGTCATTATAGAGGGAGGTTTTGAATATTAAAGAATGTGTGCCTCAAGAAAAAATGTTTTGCTTATGCAGAAAGAAAAAATATGGAATTACATTAAATGAACTGATGCAATAGTAGATTGTAAGTTTTAATTTGTTTATTTAAAATTTAAATATATATGTTGTAACTTAATATTCTATTTATATTTGTAAAAGTATGCTTTGGAGGCCCTTGATTCCCTGGAAGCTGAAAACATTGGGTCAAATGATCACTGCCATCAAGTTTTGGGAGATGAGCACCACAATAGAGTACGCTGCTGATCGGGGAAGAGTATTGTCCCAACGAGTAATTTTCCCACTTTAGTTGTATGTTATAGTAACACCAAGATGGAAAAAGATAATTCACGAGAATAATAGGCTGAGATGAAGGTTGAAAAGGCCGAAAAGTGGCCATATATGTGGAAGAATACAATCAAAGAGAAAACAATGAATTTATGAAACTGATGGATGTTTTATATCCACCACTTCCACCAGATACCGCTACAGGCTATGATGAATATATGCTAATGATGCATATGTTATATAGTACACCGAGGAATAGTCATAGTGGTGGTTGGGATGATTTTTTTCACAGTGATGCTGATGGAGAGGATGATAGAGAGGAAGAGGGTGAGGATGATGGTGAGGAAGAGGGTGAGGATGAGGCTAAGGCCGAGGATGGGGATGAGGATGTGGATGAGGATGAGGCTGAGAATGATTATGGAGATAGTGATGGGGATGAGGGACAGATTGATACTGTACATTTTAGACTTATATTTATGACATTTTATGTTAGATGATTTGTTTTTTTTGATATTTTGTATGTTTTTTATCACTAGTTAAATGCATCAATTGATTTCATGTGTTATAATTATTAGTATATTGGTTTTTTGATATTTGAGGATACTTTGTTGGTTGAATTATAGGTTTTTTTGAGGATGTTAAATTTATTTCATTGCATGTTCTGTTTGTTTGGATGTTCTATTTTCATTGGTTTGTGGCTCTTTGATTTCCTATTGGTTTCATTACAGTTTCTATTTGATTTTTATATTTTATTTCCTATTATTTGTTGATGATGTTTCATTTGAAGGTCCTATATGTGAAGTTTTGTGTTACCTATAGGTTCTATGGGAAAGGGTGGGGCTGCTTCTCTCTGGAAATTGGGGGGGGGGGGGTTCTATACCAACGGTTCTAAATCCGCTGGTATAACATTAAACCAATGGTTCAAAGTGATCCATTGGTATAAAGGTGTCCCAATGGTTCTGAAACATTATGATACCTCTATAAAAACTGTAAACTATGAAACCTTGGTAAACATGAAATTTAGACCACCCTATACCAATGGTTCACTGAGATCCGTAGGTATAGGCCTTTCCCAATGGCACTATAGTAAATAGTTTAGAGAACTGTTTGTATAGGCTATACCAACGGTTCTCCATCCTATACCAGTGGTTATGAACTGTTGGTATAGCCATCTATTCCAATAGTGTTACCTATGTGTATATAATATTATGATTTAAATGTAATGCACCAACCCCAAAATCCCATAGGTGGTGAATTATTTTAATAAATTGGCATGATTACAAGGAATCAAGTCCCGAAAGTCCGATAGTTTAGCACTTTTGGAAAATAGATTATATACATGAACGTTACATTACACATTAGAAAATAAAACACAACATAAATGAACCTTTGATAACACCATTAATACCCTATATTAACCCTTATTATAAATCATAATACACTTCTTAGAATCTTAGGAAAATAAAACATAAGAATGGGGTGAGCTCAAACGCTCTGTAAGGGTAATCAATACATCGGAAGATAATATAAACATTATGCCTGGTGAATAATTTAAAACACATTCCTTTAAAATAATAAAAATGAACACTTTATGGAAGGAATATGAGATGAGTAAATAATTCCATAATAAAACATAGTCATTGGTATTCTACTATTTGAATAACCACATGAACCATTAATAATATTTTCATAATGAGGGAATGTATAATGTCGGACATTCTGAATCATTTTTTCAAGGCCCCGACCAAGACGTCTAAAAATGATTAAGGCCTTGGCCAAAACCATATATCAAATTTGGGGAAGGCATCGGCCAATTCCATGTATAATTGTATCATGATACCTACCGATGCACCGTGGAGCTATAGTGGGCTCCACCCTTCACTTACTAAGTTTAATACATTCCTCATATGAAAAGGAGGAAACATAACATAAACATTCGTATTAAAACTAGCATATGAAATGTCAATAAATTAACCATAAACCATGAATGGTATAAAAATAACACACCCATAGTCAAATATATCACAAAAATTTCAATACAATATGGAAGATTTGTATCATAAAAAATCAACTTCAAACAAGTTTAAAATTCATCAAAGGATGTTGACATAGATGAAAATGATTTGTAAAACTCTTTGAGAGAAATATCCCTTTTTCATGAAAACATTTAAAAGTCACACATTTATAAAGGAAGTAATTTAAAATATATTTTTGAATAAAAGTGTCCCATAAAACTTTGAAACTTTTTAAAATAATTATCATTACAAAACATTCATGTCCATATAAATAAATCCTTAAAATCATTTTGAAAACATGGACATTAATTAAAAGGATTTAGAAAGATAAATCTTTAAAACATTTAAAATGATGATCTAGTTAAATAGACCCTCCAATAAAACCTTAAATGATTTATTTTGAAAACATTTTTATGAAATATGGGTATTGATGATAAATATGTCCCAGTAAATACTTACACATAAACAATCTCGGATAATAATGAGATTGAGGAAATAACCCTTACCTTGCACTTTACTTTGGTCGAGGGTACGTTTAAACTCATGTATAATGACCATAGTATGTTATTAAATTATACAATAACCATATTTATATTTATTATATCATACATGATTCATTTATGACATTATGCTACCCATTTAATAAAGATTTCCATGTTAAATTAACATTTTGGGTAATAATCGCTTTTTTCATCGTACGTGTTTTAACTTGTTATTATTGATCGTATCATTTAGATCATGATTTACATACTTACAGAATATAACACATGATTTATCATATATATTTAGAATATAAATATGTATAATAGATAGATATATGAAATGGAAAACACAGTTTATGGAGACAGTAGGCCATACGTACGTATAAACGTTGTTTCTGTTTTCATATCTTATTGAATGGGAGTAAGTGAATAAGATATATGTAAGTACATATATATATATATATAAATTAAGTAGAATTATTATTTCATATATTTCATACTTATTAATAATATATATTTTTATAATCATCGTTTAATGGTGAACGTGGAAATGAATCTCATCGCGGCTTGGAGACAGTAAGTCGTACGTACAAACGAGTGACGATATCATTCTATTGATGGTAAAATAGTATGTAATTAAATGATATATTATATATAAATAATAATTAACATGTTATATTTATTATTTACAACAATTATACTCATTATTATACTCATCCAAATAATGAAGTGTTGAATAACAAACTATACCACGACGTGGAGACGGTAAGCCATACGTATGCACGCATGGTGACATTATCATTCATTGGATGGATAGAATAATTAATATGGTTGTAACATATTTATAATAACATCAAAGAATGTATAAGGTACTGGATTTATTATATTGGTATGGAAATAACAAAGAAAGGTAAAGTGGAAGAAGAATAGAACATTGAAAGAGGTGATACAATAATTACCTCTTTTCGGGTGTTTCCTTTTGATTTGAACAAAAGGGATTCTTAGGATGGCGTTATGCTCAAGGGAAGGACTTTAGATTAAATTGAGGTAATTTTGGAGGAGATTTGGGCAGGGGTTGTCCAAGCCAAATGGATTTGGAGGTGTGATCTTGAGAGAAGGGGAAGTACCCTTTTATAAGAGAGGTGATGGTCACTTTAGGAAAAACTAGAAATATTATTTTGTAATAAAATAATTTTCGGTTTCTAATGGCTCAAAAATGATTAATTTATATGATAATGTGTGGATGGGTAAAAAACCACTCAACTAAAAGTTTTTTACCGATTTAGGTCACCATATTAAACTTATATTTTAGATTAAACTCTTAGTTAAATAGTTTAACTTTTACCGTGTCTTCTTGTATTCTTACACTATATGGTTAATAAACATACTATAAACTTCCAATATAACCAAAAGTGGTTCTTTAATGAAATATATAATATTATTTAATCCCTTTTTCTGAACCTTATATTTTTAGTAATATTATATAATTTAATAATATAATATTTGTTTTAAAAACTCATTTATGTCAATTTTGACACTATTAGTATTTGGTTTTTTGAGAAAGTCATCACAACTTGATTACTTCGAAAAAGATTCATTGAATCAATCCTAATATGTCATATTCACCTATTAAATTCGTTTATGTCATAAAAACTTTGAAATTATATTTATTTTAATATTTATAATACCATTTATTTGATTCTTTCATTAATAATGTAATTACTCCATCATCATTGTGTCATAAATAAATTTAATTATATAATTTCTAAAAATTATAAAGAAAATACCATTATGTAGGAATTTTTTTTATCTTTATAATGAAAATTTATAGTCTAAAATATATCTTATATAACACCTTTTAAAAATTGTTTTACTAAAATCTATATGTTTATGTCATTTTTGTCTTTACATTAAATTAATTAATATAAAGTGTCATTATCACTCTTAAGTGCCTCCATGTGGTCCCATAATCAATCCAAGGATTCTCATGATCGGACATGAATCAAAAAATAGGAATATGACACATTTTAGGATAATTTAATATTATTATAATAATATCTGTTTACCCTTATTTACCAGATTTACCCTTTAACCATAATAAATAAAATATTTACTGAAGTAAATATTCAAAATGTCTAAAAATAAAAGTTAAATATTTACAAAATTTTTATCTCCTGATTCAAAATATGGAATAAATTTTTCTAAATTCAAAACATATAAGTGGAAGAAATTAATTTAAAATTAATTCCCATTTTCAAAACAAAAAGCATGTTTTTAAGATATAATAACTATCAAAAGATTAACAAATGTTTATATCCTGTTTAAATGGAAAATTACATCCAATGACCTAAATTATATTAAATTATAAAAATATAATATAATGATACTTTAAAACCACTCAAATGTATAATTTAATAATATAAATTATTTCTATTAAAAAAGTTGTTTTTATTTAAAATTTAGTATTTTTCACTATTCATCAAAATATGAAAGTTATCAGAAACACACCAAAATTTTATAGAAACTAAATTTTTATGTCTTGATTCAAAATAAGAAGTTTATTTTGACAAATTTAATATATATAAATTGTCAAATACTATATTTAAAAAGGGTTCTCTATTAAAAGGCGGTAAAATTGCATTTTATAAAAAATACTTCTTTTATCGGAAAAATGGAATTTGTTCTTATATTATGTCTAAAAATAATAATATAAATGTTAAAATTTTATTAAGTATATAAAATTCAAAATTCACTTAATACTATTTATAACCGCTTTTTGAATGACTAGTTTAGTAAGTTGTGGTGCGCTCGAACTCGGTGTTGCGTGTAGTGCAAGTTATTGAATTACTTTGAAGAGATAATGTACTATGAAATCTTAGGGTGTTATATTATCCCCTCCTTAAATAAATTGTGTCCTTTAAATTTTAAATTTTTTTTTGAAAATAAATTGTTAAAAATAGAAAAAATCTTTTGTGGAAAACCCACATAAAAAATTGGGTTAATAAAATTTAGTCTTAATAAGAGGGAAAGAGAAATGAAAAAGTCACCACCAAATTATGATCTCACTTATGAGAACATTAATGGAAATTAGAGACACATAGTTGGAGGAAAAATGTAAATATTTATAGGGAGTGATTGAGGCCATCAATCACAAACATGTGTAAAATTGAGGGCCTTAAAGCCATCAATCTAAGATGTGTAAAATATCATCGGTTTAACAAAACATATGGTTTTAAGATAACACATTTTTGGTTTCAAGATCCCTTCCCTAAAGTTTAATAATTAATTTATTCATAGAATAATAAGAATATATATATATTTACATGACAATTAGAGTTTCATCCTTCAACTAATTTCTACCACAAACTCATCTTTCACTGCAAAAGATAATAGAATTCAAAAATATTCTATTTATCCTAATTGTATAGGGTTCCAAAAATAATGAATTTATAATTAATTTGTCCGACTATTAAAAAAAACTACATAATACATGCCAGTGGTAGGTGTTCCAACCTTGTCGTCCTTTGGTTGTGGGTTCAAGTCTCTCGGCCATGCCGGACGCGACGAGTTGTCGCTCGACCTTCGGGTTGTCCTTTTTATAATAATCCAAAAATAATATTAATAAATGTTTTAACCTTAATAATAGTATCCAAATTCAAACTTAATCCATTACAACCTTTAGACTTATCCAAAATACATCATTCCAAACTCACAGTAGTGTCCCAACTCATTGTAGATGAAGCATTGTACATTTGAATCATTTTTATTACCCTTGCAATCACGTACTTGGTGTCCGTTTTATACACACTTATAACAAACTCCCATTCAATTCAAGAAGTTACCTAGGTGATTCTTTCCACAATTATCACATATGGGAAAATCCTTCTTTCCCTCTTCCCTTTATCCATCTTTTTCTCTACCATCCTTTTCTTCTCTTACTTCCCTTAAAATCCATAGAACTCAGAGAATTATTTACTTATCTTATTAACATATGATACCATTTATTTATATGATGATAATACATGGGAGACTATTTAAATTTTAAATTTTGGAATAATATAATGAAAGATATGATCCTTCTTAATCTTTCTATCTGGCGTATTACTGGAATTCTCATTCCTTTTACTAGGAGCCATTTCTAAACAATGTCATACACTAGGTTAGTTTATGAATCACAATGCATAATTACAAACTTGTAAAATACCCAATGTAAATTGAAAATATTATGCATATAATCTATAATCATAAAATTTTTTCTTTGAGGAAGTATTTAATCCAAAATCCTTCATAATGGCTTGTAAATAAAATGTAAATTATCCTAAGAATATCCCCCGGGAGTGTTGTAACCAAAAGTGCAGCAAGACCCATTTTCATTTACCAGGATACCTCACATCAATCCTGAAACACTTTGTTAGAGTTTTCACTCCTAGGTACATCTATTCCAGAGCCACCTCTACCTGCTCATATCCAGACAGGGATGTATTTCTTGTAAAATTCACAAAATCTCTATATTACTAAAATTCTAGGAAGTTCTTCTATACTAATCCTCAAAGTTTATCTTAGGGTAATGTGCTCTAATCAGAGTATATCTAAATCTAGTTTCCAAGGTTATTTCTAAACTTCCTATGATACCAAATATAATGCCCCGACCTCAGAAGCCTAGAGTTGGAGCATTATTTTATTACATTAGCATGATTACAAGGAATCATGTCCCGAATGACCGATAGTTTTGGAGTCTTGAAAAATAGATTACATAGGTGAAAGTTACATTACAAATTAGAAAACAAAAAAAACATAAATTACCCTTTGAGAATTCCATTAATCCCCTAGATTAACCTTTTTTATCAATCATAATAAACTTCTTGGAATCCTGGGAAAATAAAACATAAGAAAGGAGTGAGCTCAAACACTCAGAAAGGGTAAGCAATACAGTGGAAGATAACATAAACATTTGGCATGGTGAATAATTTAAAACACATGCATTTACCAATAATAAAAACAAACACTTTTTTATAGGAATATGAGATGAGTAGATAATTCCATAATAAGACATAGTCATGGGTATTCTACTATTCTAATAACCCCATGAACCATCAATAATATTTTCATAATGAGGGAATAATGCCGGACATTGTGAACATTTTGTCAAGGCCTCGACCAAGACGTCTAAAAATGATTAAGGCCTCGACCAAAACCATATATCAAATTTGGGAAAGGCCTCATCCAATTCCACGTCTAATTGTCTCATGTGACCTACCGATGCACTGAGGAGCTATAGCGGGCTCTACCCATCACTTATTAAGTCAAATACATTTCTCATATGAAAAGGTTGAAACATAACATAAACATTAGTATTAAAACTAGCATATGAAATGTAAATAATTTAACCATAAACCATGAATGGTATAAAAATAACACATTCACAGTCAAATATATCACAAAACTTTCAATAAAATATGGAAGATTTGTATCACAATAAATCAACTTCAAACAAGTTTAAAATCCATAAAAGTATGTTGACATAGAAGAAAATGATTTGTAAAACTCATTGAGAGAAATATCCCTTTTTCATGAAAACATTTAAAAGTCACACATTTATAAAGGAATTAATTTAAAAGAAATTTTTGAATAAAATTGTACCATACCTCTTTTAAACTATTGAAAATAATTATCATTTCAATACATTCATGTCTATATAAATAAATCCTTAAAATCATTTTGAAAACATGGACATTAATTAAATGGATTTAGAAAGATAAATCTTTAAAACATTTAAAATTACGATCTAGTTAAATAGACCCTCCCTTAAAACCTTAAAAGTTTCCTTTTGAAAACATTTTTATGAAATATGGGTATTGATGATAAACATGTCCCAGTAAATACTTACACATAAACAATCTCCGATAATAATGAGATTGAGGAAATAACCCTTACATTGCACTTTCTTTTGGTCGAGGGTGTGTTAAAACTCATGTATAATGACCATAGTATGTTATTAAATTATACAAGAACCATATTCATATTTAATATATCATACATTATTCTTTATGACATTATTCTACCCATTTAATAATTATTTTTATATTAAATTAACATTTTGGATAATAATTGTTTTCTTTATCGTACGTGTTTTAACTTTTTATTCTTGATCATATCATTTAGATCATGATTTACATACTTAAAGAATATAATTCATAATTTATCATATATATTTAAAATATATATATGAATAATAAATAGATATATGAAATGAAAAACATCGTTTATAGAGATGGTAGTCCGTACATACGCATAAACGTTGTTTCCGTTTTCATATCATATTGAATGGAAGTAAGTGAATAAGATATATGTAAGTACATACACACACATATATATATAAATATATATATATATATTAAGTATCATTATTATGTCATATATTACATAATTATTAATAATATTTATTTTTATAATCATCGTTGAATGGTGAATGTGGAAATGAATCTCATCCCGTCGTGGAGACGGTAATCCGTACGTACGCACGAGCGACAATATAATTATATTGATGGTAAAATCGTATGTAATTTGATGGTATATTATATATAAAGAATCATTAACATGTTATATTTATTATTTACATCAATTATACTCATTATTATACTCATCTAAATAATGAAGTGTGGAATAACAATGTACACCACGACATGGAGATGGTAAGCCGTTCGTACGCACGCATGGTGAAATTATCATTCATAGGATGGATAAAATAATGAATATGATTGTACCATATTTATAATAACATAACAATAAGTATAAGGTACTGTATTTATTATATAGGTATTGAAATATAAAAGAAATAGAAAGTTGAAGAAGAATAGAACTTTGAAAGAGGGGATAAAATAATTACCTCTTTTCGGGTGTTTCCTTTTGATTTGAACAAAAGGGCTCCTTAGGGTGGATTTATACTCAAGGGAAGGCATATAAGTTAATGTGAGGGAAGTTTGGAGGAGATTTGGTCAGGGGTTGGTCGAGACAAATGGTGTTGGAGGTATGATTTTGAGAGAAGGGGAAGTACCCTTTTATAAGAGAGGTGAGGGTCACTTTAGGAAAAGCTTAAAATATTATTTTCTAATAAAATAATTTTTGCTTTATAATGGATCAAAAATAATTTATTTATAGGTTAAGATGAGTATGGGTCTAAAACCACTCAACCAATAGGTTTTATATAGGTTTATGTCACCATATTAATCTTATCATTCAGATTTAATTCTTAGTTAAATAGTTTTACTTTTACCGTGTCTTCTCGTATTCTTACAGTATATGGTTAATAAACATACCCTAAAATTACAATATAAAATAAAGTGGTTCATTAATGACATAAATAATATTATTTATTCCCTTTTTCTGAACCTTATATTTTTAGGAATATTATATAATTTAAAAATATAATATTTTTTTTAAAACCCATTTTTGTCGATTTTGACACTATTAGTATTTGGTTTTTTGTAAAAGTCATAATAACTTGATTACGTATAACAAGATACATTGAATCAATATTAACATTTAATATTCACCTAGAAAATTCGTGGATGTCATAAAAACTTTGAAATTATATTTATTTTAATTTTTATAATACCATTAATTTGATTCTTTCATTAATAAGGTAATTACTGCATCATCATTGTGTCATAAATATATTTAATTATTTACTGTCTAAAAATTATAAATAAAATTACATTATGTAGAAAATATATTTATATTTATAATGAAAATTTATAGTCAAAAGGATAACTTATATAACACCTTGTAAAAATTGTTTTACTAAAAGATATATGTTTATGTCATTTTTGTCTTTACTTTAAAATAATTAATATAAACTGTCATTATCACTCTCATGCGGCTCCAAGTGGACCCAAAAATAGACCCAAGGATTCCCATGGTCGGAAATGTATCAAAAAATAGTAATAGAACACATGTTAGGTTAATTTAATATTATAATAATAATATTTTTTTACCCTTATTTACTAGATTTACCCTTTAACCAATGTAAATAACATATTTACAGAAGTAAATATTCATAATGTATAAAAATAAAAGTTACCTATTTACACAATTTGGACCACCTTATTCCAAATATGGAATTAATTTTTACAAATTCAAAACACAGAAGTGGAAGATATTAATTTAAAATTAATTCTTGTTGTCAAAACAAAAAGCATGTATTTAAGAAATAATAACTATCAATATATTAACACTTTTTTATGTCCAGTTTGAATGTGAAATTACATTTAATGACCTAAATTATATTAAATGATAAAAATATAATCTAATGATACTTTAAAACTACTCAATTTTATAATTTAACACTATAAATTATTTCGATTAAAAAAGTTGTTTTTAATTAAAATTTAGTATTTTTCATTATTCATCAAAATATGAAAGTTATTAGAAAAACACCAAAATTTTATACAAAATAAATTTATATATACTTATTCTAAATAAAATGTTTATTTGGTCATATTTAATATAAAAAATTGTTAAATATTTTATTTAGAAAGGGTTCGCCATTAAAAGGCGATAAAATTGCATTTTTTTGAAAAATACTTCTTTTATCTAAAAAATTGAATTTGTTCTTATATTATGTCTAAAAAAACATAATATGGATGTTAAAATTAAATGGAGAATATAAAATTCAAAATTTATTTAATACTATTCTTAACCACTTTTTGAACGACTAGTTTGTTAAGTCGTGATGTGCTCGAACTCGGTGTTGCGTGTATCACAAGTTATTGAATTTCTTTGAAGAGATAACATACTATAAAATCTTGAAGTGTTACATTAAATTTATGTTACTTTAAATATAAAATCCTCTATATAAATATAAATCTATTGAAATCTAATTACAAACCATTTAAATTAAAATTATATACATTTTTCTAAAATAATTTTAATTTCCCTTAATATAAATTAAATTTTATAAATAACATTTCAATTATATAAACATAATATATTTAAATTTCCTAAACATTAAATATAAATTATATCATGAAACAAACAATAACTCATTCATAAATTAAATCCCACAAAATATATTTATTTATACATCCATATATTCATGCTTCCATATATATAAAATAAATAAATCATAAAAACAAAATAAATAACAATTAGACAATTATAATTTTAAGTAGAAATTTTACCTACTAATATATGTTGTGAAAAAAAATCCCTGTAGGGATTTGTAGTGAAAAGAAGAGGGGAAGGACGAAATTTGGAGGGGGGAGACACCCTTTTTATAAATTTCTACTCAGAGGAGGTGTGAACCCTTTACATGCCTCCTTTTTTAATTCCATGAAGGAAGCATGAATGGGATTCATGCTTCCTTGGAATCATAGGGAGAAGTGTGAACCCCATTCATGCTTATCCAAACCCCATTATGAAAAATCTCATGACCCTATACCTTTTTCAAAAAATAAAATAAAAAACCCATTTAAAAAATTTGCCTTATTTTGGTTATCTATTCAATGGTGTCTTTGCTTCAATGGTTTTAGTGTGTTCCATTTTTTTGTGTTTTTAGTTCCTTTTCTAGTGTTAATATTCTAGTGGGTTGATATCATTTATGATGTGGGGATTAATGTGTATTTTTAATTCTTATCAATGATTGTTTGGTCGATGACAACACTATCTTGTGATGGTGATGAAGAGATGAGGGTGAGGCAACGCTTGTGAGGGTGGTTTTGTTTTTGGTTTGCTTTTTCTGCTTCAACATCTAGATTTTTTCTAAGGTGATGATTTGATTTCTTAAATCTGTATGTTGTTTCTCTTCCATTTTCTGGCCAGTGTGGTTTTGATGGAGTTTTCATTTTGTGTGGCATGCTGGTTTTTAGTGGTGATGGTGTTGACGAAAAAATGGCGGCGGTCTAGGTGGTGATCGATGAGAGTTTCACAGGGACCAAGGTCCCATCCCAAGACATGCGTTTCGAGGTTGGGAGACTACACTAGTCTCAAGGGAGATCATGCTTATTTTTTTTTAATTTCAAAGTTTAAATTTTTAGGATTTGATATGTTTGGTGGATCCGTTTGGTTTGATTTTATTTGGTTGATGTGTGTGGGTTCCCATTTAACCCTAAAAGTGGCTATTTTGAAAATTAAAAAAAGACATTAAGAGAGTGTGTAGGTTTGTCTATATAATATATCATTTAAAAAATACATTTAATATATATACTATTATTTCATAATATTAAAAAATATATAAATTAATAATAAATATATAGGTTATAAAAGTAAATATAACCTTAATAAATATCATTTATAAAAAATTAACACATATAAATACATACCTGGATACATACATAAGTGCATATATACATACATATAAACACAATCACACATCTATATAATAATATATGTAAAAATGGGAATATATATTTAATAATATTAAAAATTAAAAATTATATATATATGTATGCATGAATGCATATATATTTATTAATCAATGCATTAATTTATGCACACTCATAAGTATATTTGTATATGAATATTTTAATTCATGCATCTCTATTAGGTCATGGAGGTTATAACAAAGGAAACAACATGTACACATGTGGACTAGTAGGGATAGGCCAAACCCCCTCTAAGGGTTGACCCACTACTAAGTGACCCCATTATATAGCTAGATGGACTAACATCTAGCCCAAAGGCCCTTGCGTTAGGGTGAACTGGGTATACACACATTCCTACGTTATCCTGCTTATGATAACTATCCTATGTAAGCTTGATTGTTCCACCATGTCTGTGTCACTGCCTGTGGAAAATCCCATCAAGAGATATTTGGATTCGAACCCTGATCATTTGAATGTGGAGACCACTACTTAGCACGACTTGGATGTGGCTCATGCCAGGAATATTTTAATTCATAAATAATTATATGTATAATTAGAATATTATATATATATATTAATATATATTAAATAAGTATATATATTTATATACTTTAATATTTTTTAATAAAATTAGTATATTATATATGTATATAAACCTATATATATTAATTTAATATATATATATATATATATAAACATAGATACATTTCAATATATATTTTTTTGGAAAAAAACAAAACATATCTGGATGAGTTGTTCCAGTGTTCACTGATTTCCTTCGCATCGTAGGTCCGATCTGCACAATGGTTAAATTAAATTTTATAGGTTCGGCTGTCTGTGTGTTAGGCGGGGGATGTTGGGCATGCATGTGTGTATAGGAGTGGGTGTCAATGCACATAAGTTGGTGATATTTAGTATGCACATACATGGGTGGTGTCACATGTGTGTACAAGGTGAGTTTTAGCAAGAATAGGCAGGTGATGTCAAGCATGCATGTATAGGTTTGGTGTGAGAATGCATATTTGGTGTGGGATATTAGGCATGGAACAACTATTTGAAAAAAATGATGGTATGAAAAATAAATTTAAAAAAATCATAATAGTTATCAGTGTTTCTAGGTAACATGTGCAAGTAATTGGTATTTACCAATGTTTCTAGAAAACATGGCTAAAATTAATGATACCCCATTTAACAAATGTTTCTAAAAAACTAGGTATTTAAAAATAGAAATGCGTCTAAATACATTTTTCCTTAGGGAGTCGTAAATCATGGTGTGTGATACATTACTGTTTATTTCAATAATTATGGATGTAGAACCTATCTTCCACATATTTTCTCATTATAAAGTCATTACATAAAATTCAAGTCATGAGAATTTATTCATGCAAGAGTTAAGTGAGATGACCATAGAATTTACTCATGCATTAAAAAGAATGAGTAAATGCAATAGTGATTGGGGAGAATTCTCAAGGCTATATAGTGCCTAATTCCATATGATGGTAGTGTATGTGAGTGCTTCATGATCAACTGAGACTACCTAGAACCCAATTATCCCTTTTTTCCTATATCATTTACATCATGAGGTGCTAGAACATCATGGAGTATGAAGTGGTATTTTGGAGTTGGTTCCCTAAAACAAACAACTTTATACTTTTTTTTACCTATATATTCATAGAGATGAATCTAATGAATATCTAATCACATGATTTGTATTCATATTCATTAAATTAATGGGATAATATAATTATAATTTTTTTTCACATTGAAAGGACATTGTAGTTCCCCACTATGATGATATTCTTAAATTGCTATGCTGGTATCCTTAAATATATATTTTATGATCAGATGATGTCATATAATGGCACACAAATGATGTATACTATCAAGTATAGTGGGGTCATAAGGAATTGAGACTTCTTCCTATGAATTTCCCACATGAGAATCTATATGATAAGTGGTTATGAGAACTGATTCACCAATTGGAATTCCACATGTTTAAGGGGTCATTGGATATTCATATCTACGAACGTATGTAACAATGGTTAGACTTGAGATTATTCTTGATGCATATCATGAGTCATGTACTTTTATGTATTGATGAAAACTATGATGCCTTGTGTTCATGACCAAGTAGGGTATGTTGGGTGAATCATGATTGATATTATAATAATGAACCAGTGAAGGTATTATTTTCCATTCCCAGTTAATAGAAAATAATATCTCAACCCTTTGGTTGAAATTAAACACTCTGATTAGGTCAATGACCATGAAAATTTATAAACGAGCTCATTTATTAAAGTCAAAGAAAGATATATCAAGTATATAGGTTGATTAAAGGAGTATGAAATATTCTTGATGAGATAGTGAGGGAAAAGGATTATATTACATAGTTAGCATTGATATGAGTTTATTATCACTGCACCATTACTTCTTTCTCAATAGTATTCTTGACATGTTTCTTTATGTTGATCTTGGTTGTTAGTATAGTTAGCCTCATTCCACTGAGAAAGAGGCCTATCGGGTTGCGCACTAAGTGATTCTAATAATTTCAATAAAGTTCTATTGGAGTTTAATATTAGAATAAATATTATTCTAAAACCTATAGAAATAATATTTATTCAAGTTGTGTTGATCACATAGATTTGATCACCCGTTATATAAGGACTCAAAATCAAACTTTACATAATATTTAGTTTTAGTCAATAAATTACTTTCTTTCACTTTGGGGATATTTTTAGGTTTTGAGTATTAGATAATTAGGTCATAACTCATATATAAAAAAACCATAAAATACAAAGTGGACCCTTCTGATAAGTATCCATTTTTCCCAATAATGTAAAACAATTAAAATAAATCATGATCTCTTTTTATGAAAAATCTTCATGAATTTCAACTTGACCTCTTTCAATCCATTAACAATCCTTAAATCCTATGAAAAACATTTAAAAATTTGGTATGAGTAAAAATAGCTCAGTAAGGAATACAAAAAGAAGGAAATCGTTAGTGCAGTTAAAAACATGAAATCCAATTATAAACCCTTAACTAAAAATATAAATTTTATCAATAAAGGGATATATAATTCCTTAAAAAATACCATTTAATTTACCTTTTGAAAAAAATTATTTTCATGAATACTCACTAGAAAGCATAGAAAATTTATGTAGTTACGTTTGGACATTATCTCATAGAACCCTTATATAACCCTTACAAATATGAATAACCATATGGCCAACTTTGAATATAATTCTTCAGAGAACAAAATCATTACCCAATGAAATGGATCACTATCTGGATGAACCCATAATTTATGCTATAATTGGATCACCCAGGGATATTTGAGTGCACCCATCACATATAATTTCCAAGAATGAAAAAATGAATAAAACATTTCTGTACTTGAAAAATTATTTTAAACTTGTGTGTAAATCACTGTTATATATTTAAATACCATTTTCTATCAAAATTACATTTTCAATAAAAAATACAGCATTATTTTGAAAAAACATTTTCAATACCAAAATAAAAAAAAAGATAAAGAGGGTTTTTAATTTAATAAATCATGTAAGCTTATAAAGGAATCTAGAAATTAAATTACATTCACAACGACATGAAAATTTGTTGTTGCTGTTCCATTTAAAACACATAAAAAGATTACTTTTGAAAACAATTGAAATAAATAAAAAGATATATAAAATGAACTTTATAAATCTTTTATTCTCATATTAAGATATTTAAAATATAATTTTAAAAACATGGTCATGAAAGAGGAAAATGTTTTTAAGGAAAACCTTAAAAGATTATTATTTTTCAAATAAATACCCCTTATCACTTGAGGAAAACTTGAATGATAAAACACATTAAATAATGACATTAAATACATAATTACATATCATCAAAATAGATAAATTCTTGATATATAATTTAAAAGGTTCAGTATATACACCTTATAAAAGAATAAAGGAACATACCATCATTAATATCCTCAATGGAAGGAAATTGAGACAAAGTCCCTTACCTTGCGTCCGACTTGACCTGTGTGTTTTTATCTTCATGAATAATATAATTATATTAATTATTTATTGGGTTAGTAATCCTTTTCAAGTTTAGTATTAATTTTTATTTTACCTATTAACATGATTTATACAATTACTTAATCAGTTAAGTTTAAGTCAGGTGTTCTGACCATATTTGATTTATGTGTCAAAAATGACATTGGTAGGTCGACTATGGTCAAAGGGGTCATTATTTAAACATATATAGAATAATAATCAAGAAATAATTATCATATTTACACAGAAATTATTCTTTTAAAACTAGTCATGGAATATTTTTATGAAAATTGAACTGACATTATGATCAGGAAGATGTAGGTCGTACTTACGCATGAATAACATTTCCATTTTTCAATGATCATTATGAAAAGAAGGTAAATAATATTTTATATTTACAGAATTATTATTATACCATATATAAAATATTATTTAAGTATATATACTAATATATATATATATATATTTCATTCTTGTGATATGGTGATGAAAAAAAAGAAGAATCATATCGCTTTGAGGAGATTGTAATCCAAATGTCCACGAATGACATTATCACTTTTTCAGTGTGTGAAATGGCAAGAAGAAAATGATATATTATATTTAAAAAATATAATTATTTCATGAATATCATAATTATGTCATGTATGACATATATATTCATTATAATTACCCTTATTAGTGAAAAATGCTTCACATCACTTCGCAAAGCGGTGGTCCGCTGTACACATGAGCGATGTTATCATATCCCCTATAGTATGAAATGAAAAATGGTGTATATGATATAATTAATAAAGAGGTATAATTATTTTATAAATATCATAAATATTATATATGAACAGTATGTCCATCATTATACCCAATCATGAGAGGTGGTAATGGTGAAACGAATGACATCATTTTGTGAGGTGGTAGTCTACCGTACACACAAATGACGATTTCGTAACCCATTTGATGGAAGTGTGTGTGTTTATATGTATTAAACTTAACATAACTATATTTCATTATATTTAGGATATTAATTTTATTATATACGCATAGTATAAGAAGAATTTAAGGGTGCGGAGAAAGAAACAAATCAGAAATGCTCATTTGAGAATGTTACCTCTTTTTTAGGTATCTTTTTTTTTGGTTTTCACCAAAATAATTCCTTGATTGGATTTATATAACATCTTTATATTTTAAAATGAAACACTATACACAATATCATTCAAGATACACCACATAGATCTTAAATAAATTACTAAATATTATTATTTAAATGTGATAGTTATCACCTAGCCACTGGAATGGGGGAAATGAATGAGATTAACCAAATCATGAAAATATAGTTTAAAAATGAAATAATTGGTTAAAAAATTTATTATAAATAAAAATAATAATGAATTGAATATAAAGGGTGTTTTTTGATGAAAAAACTACTTTATGGCCATTTTGACATTTTATCTTAATAAATTAAATTAATCACCTTTAGTAAAAGAAATTAATGAAATTTATATTTTATATATTCTATAATATTATTTTATATTTATATAATATGTTTTATAGTCTTAATATATAAATAACAATTATTTTTTAATTATAAATGTAATTTTTTTTCCAAAAGGCAATTTTCCACCTTTTGACGGCGCACCAATTTTAAATATAAATTATGTCACTTTTATAAATTTATTTTGAAAAAATAAACTTCTTTTTCGGAATTTTATTATCAAAATTTTCTTAGGGTTAATTTTTCATATTTTTTTGACATGTTTCATTGTTTGACGAAGAGTGAAAAATACTGCATTTTAATTGAAAACTGATTTTTCATCTAAATAATTTATATTGTTAAATTATATTATAATTATTTTTTAAAGTATAATTAGTTCAATTATACATCATTAAAACTAATTTAGGTTATTTCAATCAATTTAATGTTGAAATTGGATATAAATACATTTCAATGTTTTGAACTGTTCAGTTTAAAAACCTGTTTTTTTGTTTTGTCTACATGATTAATTTTAAATATAATTTTTCCAAATATATGAATTTAATTTGGTAAAATATATTCCATATTTTGAATTATGATGTCCAAATTACATTGTATTGTTAATTTCATTTTTAGGTATAAAAATGTTTTCATGGTAAAAAAATCATTTACTGCAATATAAGTAAAATATTGACAAGGGTGAATGTTAAATGGTAAAATCTTAACATACCTAAAAATTACAACATTTAATGGTTTTTTGAGGTATTTCTCAACCCCAACCAACCTCCACAACATTATTTAACAACATAATTCTTTTAAATTAATTCAACCTCAATGTGGTTGGGTTTAAATATAAAAGAATAATTATTTTAAACACTTAAACCTTCCTCTACTCATGTATAAATACCACTTAAAACCACCCCATTTCAACTTGTAAACCTTTTATCTACTCAAACATTTACCCAAACACTCCTCCTCACTCTCCCCACATCATAGTGCTTTTGGTCTCACCAAAAGAACAAATCCAAGGTTCTAAAGGGCCTCTCAAGGAGGTGAAATTCAAGAGGTAATTTTCTCAAAGTACCTCTCTTAATTTCTTTTCTTTTTCTGCTATCTCCTCACATATTTAATTTATCAAGGAATGTTAACTCTATAATCAGGTATATACTTGAGTTTTATGTAAGGAATAAAAATGATATATGGGACCCTTAATAATTTTGAAATTTCAATAATACTATTCCATTCCACTTCTGGAGTTGTAATCCAATTTTACAAGAACATCCAAAATTATACACAAATGAACCGATCAGGAAATAATGAAACAAATGCACCTGAAACCATGAAACTGATGAAATATTATTAATGAATACGTCATAAGATTTTATAAAATCACCACATGAGGTTTTATAAATATGAATATAGTTCTATAATGAGTTAATAACAATCTTTAAACCATTATACATGAGGTTAATATATGCACCACTAAAGGGAAGTGTGAGGTAAGGGATTTCTTAACCAAATTTCTATTATTTGGGTTAAACTTCAACTTCTTGATTTTGTACTGATAAGTTTATGTGTGAAATTACATTTGAATATCTTTTTTTGTATTTACACTTTTTATGTCAATTTACTTTAGATACTTATATTAGATTAATTTTATTAATTCCCACTTTAATGTTATGATATTTATAAGGGAAATTATTTTAAAAATTATCTTTTCACAGTTACCATTAAAACTCAAGTTTTATTCCATGTACATGTTTTTTAAAAATGTTTTTGAAAATGTTTTTACTATTAATTTATGATTTTTTAAAGTCATTTCTACTCTTGTTTTACTTTTTAAAAAATATTTTGAGTGTACTTATTTTTTCATTTTTTAGAATAGGTTCTTCGTGACTTTTGGGAAAAAAATATAAAAGGAATGTTTTCTTAACTTATACAGCATGAAAAAAATTTCTTGATTTAATTTCATTTTAATGTTTTGAATTTTCCTTTACAATTTTAAAATTTTATTTTCAAATTAAATGTTTTCATTTATGAGTGTGCGGTTTTGTAAAAAAAGTGATTTCAAAATGGAAAAGTTGTTTTCCTCAAGAACGTTTCTTTTATGAAATATTTATGTATCATGATTATGTTATGGTTCTTGGGAATTATTTATGAGTATGCATGGTTCCATGATAAATTGAGAGTGCGTGAGCCTATTATAGATATTCAATGCCTTGGGTAATGAGACAGAGTTAACTAGTAGGGTTTCTCCTAAGAGATTTAGGGAATATAATGCTTTGGGTATTCCAAATGTAACCATAAAGGATACTCCCTATATAGAAATGTGAGCTATAGTAAATTTAAGAGTGATATTGAATTTATTCCACAAGTTACATTCATGATTTATTTTGAATATGGAGTTTTATAGGAAACTTATGATTTTATATGGTAAGTTAAAGAGCTTCTGTTTTACGGGTGAAAAGTATAAATTTTTGAAAAAAATTTCAGGGGTTTATAAGAATTCATAGAATAATATTTTATTTAATTCATTTTATTTCCATTAATGATATTTGTGTTCTTATCCCAAGTTCTAAATTGTTTTTCAGAGGATTTATGGGAGAATAGAGGCAAGGATGAGAACAAGGGGAAAACTATTACAATTTTACATGATAAGAAAACATGTTTTAATTTAAAAGGGATTACTTTGGTGAAAAAATTTGATACTGAGTATAATATTAAACTTTTAATTTATGGGTTTAATTTTTAAGACTCATCCTCATTATCTAAAACTCTAAACCTAAAAGATATTTGGGAATGAAAAAGATAGAATTCTAGTTCAAAATAACTAGAATATGTGTAGTGTAAGGTCAGGTCCTTGCACTTTCTGCCAAAATTAAGGTTATAGGGTGATAATAGGGAAGTATATAAGTGATTTGGGAAGTTATTTTCCAACAAAAATGGATTCATATGTGTGATACTAGGAAGATAGGGGGAGTTCCTTTATAAGGTAGGTGAGCGGAAAACTTATAAATTTTTGAAAGAGAGAATTCCACCAAAGTTTTTTCCATTTAAAGTGGCTCCAATAATGTATAAAACATGATAATATAAGATATAATTTTAAAATATAGCTATCCAATGGTCTCTTGAAATTTTTATAGGTAATTTGGCCCCTTATTTTTAAAATCTAGTCACTTATTAATTCTCATTTTTTCTTTAATCAATGTGATTAATTTTAATTGTTTTCACTAATCACTTGGGTCAAAAATTATGTTAACCATATTATAAATTAGAAATTATTCTTATTCAAGAAATATTATCCAACTTTCCTAATTCAATTCATAGATGTGGAAAAATTTAATTTAATATCAATCATGTAGTTGCGGCATGACCACAATTTTTTAAGAAGAGTATTTTTTTAGAAAAAATGATTCTATATTAACACCAAGACTAATAATAATCATTTAATAAAACTAAATTAATATTTAATGATATATATTCTGTAAATTTAATTTTAAAAATTCTCCGTTGTGAATTATTTTAATTAATTAAAAGGTGAATCATTATGCATTTTAATGCAGTTTTTAGAAAAACCAGACTTTAATCCCAAAAACATATTAATATTAAAAAACAATATAAATTTGATTCAAAAAGTAATTAAGTGGAACGAATATAACTAAATACAACTTAGGTTACTCAAAAAAAAAAATCAAAATATATTAATACTTTTAAATTACTTAATTTATTAAAAGAAATGAATTTTTTTACAGAAATTTGTATTTTTTACTATTCACTAAAAATCAATATTTTCCAAAAAATAAAAAAAACTCACCCTAAGTAAATTTTTATATGAAAATTTAAAAAATTATATTCATTTTATCAAATTCAAAATCTAAAATTTATAAATTAATCTTTTAAATAAAACCTTATAAGAAAAATGTTTTATTAAAATTATTACCTTTTTAATTAAAAATTACTTAATGTTTTTATAACTAATATAACGTTATAATTTATATTAATAAATATGAAAAAATGATTCAATCTATCATTATCTGGATTTTTACATCCTCCCCCTTTATAAATTAAATCCTCACAATTTTATTCAGTTATTAAACAAGCGGGGATATATTTCCCTCATAACATTTTTAGATTCACATTTTCCCTCTTAAACCGTATTGATTTTCCATAAAACCTTAACCCGATGAATCACCATATAAAAAAAACTTTATCTCTATGTTCAAGAATCTAAACTGGCAGTTCCTCATATAAAATATTATCTTTGAACAGAACTACTTCACAGATCAAAACATGAGATGAATCAGGCACATATTTCCTTAACATTGAAACTGGGAGCACATTGTGCCTAAGATAAACTTAGAGACAAATCCAAACAAAAGGAAACTAATCTAAATTTCTTAGAATTTAATATGGTCTAATTAACTATTGACTATACTTCCCCTTATTACTAAAACACATCATAATTTTATATGAGGAAAATTTTAGAAAGACATGATCACCTACCTCGAAAGAAATATATTTCCTCCAGTTATCTACATAACTTTTATGGCTGATCTGAACTATATTTATGTGTCTCTGAATCAATTGGTCTTTATTAGAAATTTTCTCTACCAAAATTGGTCCCATTAATTTAATTTCTCCTACTTTATCCCAAAAAATAGTGTCCGATATTTCTTTCCATATAATGCCTAAAATGGCGCAATTTGTATACTGGAATGAATAATATTGTTATAAAAAAAATACACTAATGAAATATGTTGATACCAACTTACTTGATAATCCATTGAACAATAAATGAGCATATCTTCCATGGTTTGAATTGTATACTTAGACATTTTATATTATTGAGTATACAATGTTGTACTGAAATTTAATTCAGTGCACAAAAAATTATGAAGTCATTTCCAAAAATTTTATGTGAACCTAGGATCATAGTTTCATACAATAGAGATATTAACTCAGTGTAACCAAAAAATATACATTAGATACAATCGAGAGGGATAATATAAATACATTGTATTTTTAATGGAATAGAAATTTGAAGATTTAGTTAATTGTTCAACAATAAAACAAATCATTTTTTAACCATGAGAAGTATTTGGAAATCCTACCATGAAATAAATTGATATATTCTCTTATTTCCACTCCTGTATTGGAAATGGTTGAAGCATCCCCTTTGCTAACTATTATTTTGCTTTAACCTAATAACAATTTAAACACTTAAAGGTAAAGTTTACAATATCATTTTCATTCCATCCCACCAGTAATTCTCTCAAAGGTCTCTATAAATATTAGTACTGCCCAGATGAACAAAAAATAAAGAACTATGAGTTTCAGTCAAAAACTCTTTCCTCAACTGGGAATCACAAGGAATACATAATCTTTTTTCGAATAATTAAACACCTTCTTCATCAATATTAAAATTAAAATTCACCATTCATAATAAATTTTACCTTTTCCTACAAATATTGATCATCCTTCTAAGCTCGTTTAATTATTTATAACAATGT
Organism: Viscum album; assembly: GCA_963277665.1. Taxonomy (NCBI): domain Eukaryota; kingdom Viridiplantae; phylum Streptophyta; class Magnoliopsida; order Santalales; family Viscaceae; genus Viscum; species Viscum album. The sequence goes on along the minus strand of OY728138.1, from coordinate 121,379,237 downwards.
TAAATACACAGAAACTTGAAAAAAATAGAGGACCCCTTGCATCCATAACCTCTAGGAAAAATTTCATCAAGTCAATAACTAATGGGTGTTGTTCCAAATGTAATGTAGTTAATGTATCATTAGTTTTTTTGACTCAAAGCATCAACCACTTTGTTTTATTTTGTATGATTGTAATTAATCATGAATCATAATACTTTATTAGTTTTATCCATATTCTCTATCTCATGTTTTATTCTTTCTGAGTAAATATATACTTCAAAATTTTTTGATCAGTTTATATTTCACACTTTACTCCATAAAAATTATGCCTCCAATTTTTTAAAGAAAAAAATCACAATATATAATTTTAAATCATTTATAGGGTAAATTAACTCATTAGGTTTCAACTAATGTGAATCAAAATCAATTACCTGATCATTATGAATTAAGATAAAACCATTTCCTTTCAATGAAGCATCACCATGGATGAAGAATTAACCATTTCAGGAAGGCATGGCCAAAACTAGATCATTCACCATTATTATTTTTAGTTCCTAAAAATATCATCAAAATCTTTTTTCTAAATGAACATAACTTCTTATCAAGTAAAATTTGTCAATGGGATAGACAACCAAGAAATGTTTTAAACAAACCAATGGTATTAACCCACTAATCCAATAAAACTATGAATCTTGATGATATTTTTCAGTCTTGTCCATTCTTTGACCAATTTTGTTTTAGTAGGTTCAGTAGTTATGACATATTTAGAAATAATATATATAAGGAAATAAATTTTTTACAATAAAAATTCACAATTTCTAATCTTACTTTAAATTTTTTATAGTTTTCAAAAAAAAATTTAGGTGTATTTCATGCTCCTATTGAATTTTAGAATATACCAAAATGTCATCAATAAACACAACCACAAACATATCTAATAACTCATGAAAAATATATTTATAAGGTCCATAAATATAGTATGTATATTAGATAACCCACATGACATAACTAAAAATTCATAGTTCCCATATCTAATCTAAAATAAAGCCTTTAAAAATGTATTATTCCTTCACTTTATAATATTGGTATCCCGAACTTGGGTCAACCTTTAAAAAATACTATTCTCCTTTGTGGTGATCAAATAAATAATTGATATGGGGAAAATGATAGTTGTTTATAACAGTGATGTTATTCAAGGATCTATAATCAATTCAAACTCTCATTGAACCATATTTCTTTTTAATAAACAAAATAGGAGCACCCCATGATGAAGTTATGGGTTGAATGAAATATTTATAAAAATAATCCTAATTTTTTTTTTCAATTCTCATAGTTACACTTGTGACATTCTATAAGGGGTTTGGAAATTGGCTTATCATCATATACTAAGTCAATAGTAAACTCAACCACTCAATCTAGAATAACACCAGGAAGATCATCAAGAAAAAAAATCCACGTATTCCTTTACTAGTATCAAATTACTAATTTGAAAAGTTTATTTATTTTAGACAATATAAGCTAAGGTAACCTTCACTACCATCTCTAATTAATTTTTCATCTTCTTGGTATGTTATTAAAAGCATTAAATCATTGAACACAACTTTCTTAGCATTGTAATCTATCATATCATGATAAACTAAAATCCAATCCATACCAAGAATGAAATTGAACTCAAATATGGCCAGTTAGAAAAGATTTGTAGGGAAGAACATACCACTGATAATAATAGGAATATTTCTATAAATCTTGGTGGCATTAAAACATCCACCTGGATTTTTTACCAAAAGTTCTATATTACTTTTATTAGGTGATATTCCCAGTTTAATTAAAAAAAATTTAGAAATGAAAGAATATGATGATCCAAATGTAAACAATGTACTGAAATAGTTCTAATACACATTAAACATACCTATCACCACTTTATTTTATGGCCCTACATCAACTGGAGTAGTAGAAAATGACATTGGTACACCTTTCTGTTTCTGATCGTGAAGATTTCCATCCTATGTAACTAAATTTGGACACACATTAACATAATTACCAAAATCATTAAAACTAAAACATCTCACTATTGGATGGCTATCAACTACCTAATTCTTTGATTCCTCAGGATTATTTTCCTTGTATTCACAGGACATGTGGGAAAAATTTCCACATCGATAACACTTACCTGGATTCATAAGACTTTGCCTAGGGTTATTTTAACTACACTTACTTCAAGATTACATCTTCATTTTCTTACCTAAAGAATTATTTTTTGAATGTTTCCCCATAACCTTCAATCCTAATCACTTCTTAATGTCATTATCACAAGGCACATAAGAGTCAGAAAATTCCATCTTAACTTTTTCTACACAACGAACAACTTTATCATACCTTTTAAATTCTCTTCTAACCAAAGATCTTCATAGAATTGGTTTCAATACTGATTAAAACATATTAATATTAATATAAGTGTTTCTAATAAAATCTGACACATACCTAGAAAATATTTTGAAGTTTTCTTCATATGCAGTTACAAAATATTCACCTTTCTACCTCAATTCCATGAATTTATTTACCATTTAGAGTCGAAAAAATTTAAAGAAATATATTTCAGGGAAAATATACTTGAATGTTTCCTATTATGTGGCATAAATATCCTCTTTCTCTCTTCTATTATTAACCAAAGACCACCATCGATCAAATTCACCTTCAAAACAACAAATAACAATGGTTACCATTATACATTTTGAAAATAACATGATATCATATATATTTTCATGAGAATTGATCTATCATTTAGCTACCACGGAGTCAGATTATCCACTGAATGATGGGGGATGTTTCCTCATTAAATTATCCACAAAATACAGGATCCTTCATGGTAGATTGGGTTCCTCTCTAGAAAGGATTACACCCCCATTTATCGCCTGAGTCAACTGATCTATCACAACAACAAACTGTTTTGTTCTGATTCTAACCATCTCGAGATGCTGATTTGGAAGGATATATTCCTCTTAGTTCCTACCCTCTATATATTCACCGTTTATTCTATGGAAAACTATTTTTAACATACATAGTTTATATGAAGAAACATTCTAACCTTTAGATGCTATAATATTTTAACTTGACCATAAGGTAAAATATTTCAAGAGCACTCTATTAATATTACCCTTACCTATAGTGTTATCCAAACCTATCTTTGATACCAAATATAAAGAAATGACCTTAAACATTAAATAATCTTGATTTTTATTCATGAAATTAATTTATTTCACTTTGAGGGTCATTTTTGGTTTAGAGTTTTAGAGAATTATATCATAAATCACACATAAAAAACCATAAAATATAAAATGTGAACTTCTGATTAACATCCATTTTTTCCATAATGTAAAACTTTCAAAATAAATGATGATCTATTTTTATGAAAACTCTTCATGACTTTCTATACGACCTATTACAATCCATTACCCATCCTTAAATCAAATGAAAACATATAAAAATTTTGGATGAGAACACAAATTGCAATAAGGGATAAAAAATGAAGGAAACTATTAGTCGAATAGAAAAATGTAAAACCCATGAAAAACCCTTTCTTAAAAACATAACATTTTACCCATAATTGGAAATGTGATTCCTTAAAAATATCATTTAGATTACATTTTTAAAACAAATTATTTCCCTGAAAAATCATTATCAAGCATAGAAAATTCATTTAGGAATCCTGGTACATCATTTCATAAAACCCTTTCAGAACTATTACAATTTGGAATAACCATACAACCAACTTTGAGTACAATTCTCCAAAGAACATAATAATTACCCAATGCACTGAAGTGTTATCTTAGTACACCCATTATTTATGATATAACAGGACCTGCCAATGCTATGTGCCCACACCCATCATATATAATGTTAAAACACAAAAACATGAATAAAAAATTTCTTCACATGAAAAACTCTTTTAAACTCATATGTAAGTCACTGTCAAATATTAAAGTACAATTTTATATCAAAACAACATATTCAATTAAAAATAAACAATTCTTTTGAAACGCCATTTTAAATAAAAAAATATTGAAAAAATTGAAAGATGGGTTTTCATTTAAGAAAACATTTATGTTTTTAAAGGAAGTTAGAAATGAAATAACAGTCACAGTCGTAGAAAAATTAATTTTTGTCATTCCATTTAAACCAAGTAAAAAGTTTTCTTTTGAAACTGTTGGAAATAAAGTAAAAAAGAAATAAAATGAACTTGATAAATATTTTATCCTCATATGAAAACATTTAAAATATCATTTTAAAAATATGGACATGGAAAAGAAAGAGAGTTTTAAAGAAAACCTTAAAAGATGACTGTTTTCAATGAAAATTCCCTTATCACTTAAGGAACACTTGAATCGTAAACCACATTAAAGAATGAAATTACAAAATACATTTAATATCATGAGAATAGATAAATTCTTGATAAAAAATTTCAAATGGGCTATAAATACACCATATAACATAATAAAGGCAAATAACATCAAGAATTTCTTGAATGAAAGGAAATTGAGAAAATGTCATTTACCATGAGTTTGACTAGTCACCTGCATATTTATATTCATGAATAATAAAATTAGATAAATTATTTAATTTATTGATAAAATTTTTCAAGTTTATTATTAATTTTATTTCACCTATTAATATGGTATATACATTTACTTAATCAATTATGTTTAATTCGGTTGCTTTTTCTATATTCAGTTTGTGCATCAAAAATGACTTTGGTAGGCCAACTATGGTCACATGGGTCATTATTTAAACATATAAGGAATAAAAATATTGTAATAATAAAAATATTTATATGTAAATTATTCTTTTAAAACTAATAATATAATATTTTTATGAAAAATAAACTAACATTACGATCATGGAGACGTTAGGTCGTACGTACGCATGGGTAACGTTTCAATTATTCAATGATCATTATGGAAAGAACATAAGTAATATTTTATATTTATATAATTATAATTATATCATAAATACCATATTATATAATTATATATAATTATATATTTCATTCCTGTGATGTGGTGATGAAAAAAATAATCACATCGCTTTGAGGAGGTGGTAGTCCACACATCCATGAAGGATGTTATCAGTTTTTCAGTGTGTGAAATGGTAAGAATAAAATGATATATAATATTTATAAAAATATAATTATATGATTAATATCATAATTATTTTATGTATATAATATATATTCATTATAGTTACCCTTATTAACTTCCATGTAACACATTAGTGAAAAACACTTCACATAACATCATGAGGTGGTAGTCCGCCATATACACGAGCGATGTTATCGTATCCCCTTCAGTATGAAATGTAAAAAGGTTTTATATGATATAATGAATCTAGAGATATAATTATGTTAAAAATATCATACATATCATATATAAATATTATTCCCATCATTATTCCCAACCATGATAGGTGGTAATGAAAAAATGAACGATATCATTTCAAGTGGTTGTAGTCCGTTGTACACATAAATGATGATTTCAAAACCCATTTGATGGAAGTGTGTGGGTTTTTATGTCAAAACATTAACATAATAATATCTCAGTATATTTATTTTATTATATAATAATGGTATAATAAGAATTTAATTGGGTGGATAATGAAATAAAATAGAAATTATCATTAGAGAATGTTACATCTTCTTTGGGTATCTCCTATTGGTCTTCACCAAAGTACTTCCTTAGTTGAATTTATTCAAAAATTAAGGATTATAGAATTAAAGTAGAGAATTGGAGTTATTTTTTAGGTTATTTTTCATGACAAAGGGCTTGAGAGGTGTGAATAGAGGAGGATAGGGGGAAGCCTTTTATAAGGGAAGTGAGTGGAAAACTTGTAAATTTTTGAAAGAGAGAATTCCACCCAAGTTTTTTACATTTCAAGTGGAACCAATAAAGAACCCAAATTGAAAATAGAATTTATAAGGTTGGAATATAAACATAAAATGGATTATTTATATGTTTATAGGTCATTGGTTCCCTTATGTTTATAGTTTAGTCACTTGGTAATTCTCATTTTTACGTCAATTGTTGTGATTAATTTTCATTGCTTTCACTAATCACTTTGGTAAAAAATTAGTTTGAACATAATAGATATTAAAAATTGGGATGATTCAAAATATAGAATCCATTTTTTAAAATTAAATTAAGATAATTTGTAAAATTTAATTTAATATTTATCCCACAGTCGTGGTGGGACAATGTATTTTTAAAAAGAGTGTTTTTTTTAAAAAGATGATTCTATATTAACTCTACGACTAATAATAATAATTGAATGAAAATAAATTAATATTTAATTAAATATAGTATATAAATTTATTTGAAAACATTCAACATTTGAGATTATTTTAATTAATTAAAAAGTTTAAACAATATTCATTTTAAAAGAGTTTTTAGAAAAACCCATATTTAAACCCAAAAACAATCTTATATTAAAAAACAATATAAATTTGATTAAAAAGTAATTGAGTGGATTAAATATTAATAAATAAAAATTAGGTTATATTAAAACATATTAAAAACATATTTATACTTTTAAATTAATTAATTTATTAAAAGAAATGACTTTTGTTTACAAAAAATCGGTATTTTTTACTATTCAGTGAAAAATAAATAACTTCCAAAAAAACCTAAAAATTCGCCAAAATTAAATTTTAACATGATAAATTAAAAATAATATTAATTTTATAAAAATAAAAAATCTAATGTTTATAAAATAATCTTTTAAATAAAACATTATTAGAAAAGTGTTTTATTAAAACAATTTCCTTTTTGATTAAAAATTACTTAATAATTTTTATAACTAATATAACTATCTAATTCATACTAATAAATATGAAAAAATTATTTAATCTATCATTAAATAGGTTATTATAAGTTATTCAAAATATTAAATCTTAGAGTTTAATATTAAATAAATATTTTTTATCAGTTTAGAAAATATAATATTTATTTATTTATAGATGAATAACATTAGAATATTTATTTGGTAAAATAAATATTTTTTATTAAAGGATTGATTAATTTCAAGGAGGATTGGTTAGAAGAGTTGAGGTCCCAGATGGAAATGATATATATTATCATTTAAATAAATAAAAATTTATTTAATAAATGATATATAAATAATATGGGAGTTTATCATATTTAATAGAAATAATACTAATACTAATATTATTATTTAACATTGATTTACTTAGAGATAAAAAATAGATGAAGTGGATTTGTGCAATTATGATTTTTATAACTCAAATATGTAAACCCAATAAAATAATTTTTACTGGTAGATGATTGGTTATACAGAATTAAATCTATAAATAATTCCCTCAAGATCATATAGAATATATTGAAGAATTATCTCAAGAATAGAGAGTTGAAAACCCTCCTCCTCCCTCTCAAGATCAAGATAATAAGATAGATTCCTTTTAGTATAAAATTAATTCTAGTTGTGATTAATGGGAAGGATGTTAGGTGATAAGTCTTCAGAGTAAGAATTCAAAGATCTATCTGCAACATTTCATGGTATATAGAGCACATGTGGTTTCCCCTAGAGGGATTGTACTTTAAATCCATAATGTTACTTAGAGGTTTGTGTTGGTTTTATTTGTTTTCAATAAATGTTAATATGTATGTCTAGAAGAATAAGAGTAACAGTGGAATAATCCAAACACAAATAAAGATAAATTCATAACTTGTGCAATGGTGAGAAAAGAGATGAAAACTTTCTTCCATTGAATAAGAAATGGACGTCTCATTCATATGATGAAAAAGGAAAGAGGATGGATATAATACCTTTAAATATCTATATGGACCTATTATAGGTTGAATTCATTCAAATATTATGATTTTTGAGAAGATCCTAATGTCAAAGAAATGTTCTTAATGGTGGAGTTCTATCTATAATAGTTATTAAAGAGTGGAGAACCTAGATGCTTAACCAGTTTTTGAAACATTTTTTATAACTATCATTATAAGGATTAAAATATGTTCAAAGTATTGATAATATCTATTTAATGTTATAGAAAAACCATTCATTTGTAATTGATCTTGAAGTATAATTCAATTAGTGTTTAAATACATTTAAATTAATGTTTTTAAAGGATAACATGAAAATGAAAATGATAAGGTAGTGAAATACACTAAAGAACTCAAAGATGAGTAATTATGCTACAGGATTCTTTAAGAATAGTGATGAAGATGTTTAAAAAGGTATGATAAATTCAAAAAAGTGTTTTGAGTTTCTTTTGAGTGATTGAGATTGTTTTAGAAGAAGTTTAATACATTCTAACAGAATTTGAGGAAGTCTGGACCATTTATGATAAAGTGTGAAAAAATTAAAAAATCTGAACTATATGAACTTTGTAGAGCTCAATCCTCATAGGGTTCACTGATTTCATAGGGTATAACACATGAAATCACAAGGTTAATCACTAAGTATAATTTTTAGAAATTAATAATCACTAAACCCTATGCACTTCATAAGGTTGAACATTATATGGTTTACAAGACATTATAGGGTACATACACTACAAATATATGATAGGTTTACAAAACCATGATCCATACATTCTGACTTTGTAGGGTACACCATTTTCTTAGGGTACCTAGATCTTCAAAGTGTGTATGAAGAGTATGTAGAGAATTTAAAAAAGTCATGAACCCTATGATAATATTTAAAGGGTACAATTTTTTGAGGTTCTAGAACTTTATATGGTATATCTTTTTTAGGTATAAGTCTTCATAATGATCAAATGTATAATTTCATAGTGTTTTCTGCTGACTTCTTCAAGTATATAAAATTTTTATAGTTCATTCATGTACCTCTTTGAGTTATTAAAGAGAAAAATTTGACAAAGGATTATACTCTACACACTTGATAGGGAATATAAACTTAGTAGGGTATAACCAACCTTATGAAATACTATAGAGTTCATTAAACCCTATGAAAACATTTATAATAGTCAGGGAACTTTATAGAGTTCTCTATATGAGAATTTTATATATATTCATGTGAAAAAATAAGAAACCCATAATTGATGATTCTAAATATGAAAATATTTCAAAAGTTTCTTAAGTTTTTCTTTCATGTTCAGAAAATCATGAGGTTGTGTTAATACTTGATTCAAGATTATTTTAAGGATGATGGAATGAAAGGAAAATTAAGTGTTTAATGTTTATTTATATTGTTAATTTTAAATGATAACATTTAAAAATTAATACTTGTGATAAAAAATGTAAGATAAATTCAATTTATACTCAAGTTGTTCTTTAGAGATTAAAACATCACAAAATCAATTATGATTCAAGCTGTGGTATGATAAACTAATATCCATACTATGAGTAAGAAGTTCAACATGAGAATGAAGTTTCCAAGTTGCAACATATATTTGTAAACTTTTATACAACCATTGAGGATTATTTAAATGCATATTTCTGGTGGAATATTTTTATTAAAATAATATCTTAAATATACTATGAATAATAGAATTATTTTTTCAACTAAGAAAAAAATGAAAATAAAGAAATAATTTTTTTGAAATAATTAATTATGTTATTGAGGGGATATATCCAATTAAAAATTTTGGGTAAGGGATATGGTGAATCATAGGATTCATTTGGTTTACCGTGGATTACAAAAAAACCCTAATATATTCTCATTTGTAAAATTTAAAGTGACCAATAATTAAATGAGGTCATCTTTATAGAGAAATATGTGAAAACCTTGATAATAAATATGGGTATCTCTCCTGAATATATTGTTAAAAAATAACTATAAGATAAGAAATAGAACCTATAGAGAGAATCTCTTGAGTGAAGAAGGAAGAGAAGTTATTACCCTTATGAGAATAATAATCTCCTAGTATCATAGTAGAAGAATCAATAAAAAAGATGAGGAGAAGAATTGTATTGAATGTATGTTTTTGTGATATATAGTATCATAGAGGAAATTATAAGTAAATAAGAAGAAGTTTAAGAACAATTCCAACATGCATGGACTTCTATAGAACAATCTTTAGAGAATCAACAGCTAAGGAGTTTGAGTGAATTAGACCAGTAAGTAGATTCTGAGTAAGATTTGGGAATTGGGTAGTATAACAAAGATCAAATTGAAAGAAGTTTTTAAGAATATAATATATTAGTCAAAGAATCTAGTATAATGAAAAAAAATTATATTATTGGATGTAAATATTTCCTTGTACATATTTGTGATGAACTTTATATGGGCGGAGGTTTTCTTGTGAATTGGTGGGAGTCTATATAAAAATTATACCAACAAGATAATATGAACTATAGGAAGATCATGTCACCTTCCTAACCACTTTAATTTTCTATTATTATTATATTAGTTAATCTGTAACTTATTGGGACTTGATCATGATAAGGAGTAGATTTCTTATGATAGTCCAAACCATATAAAAATATAGTTTGTTTATCTTTACATTCTATCCTGTATTGAATGTGTGAGTTGTTTGTTAGTTATGGAAAATATATCCAAATGTCTTAACTAAAAATAGAGGTTTAAATACCAAAGTGGATAAAAATTTAGAAGAATATTTGGAAATTGATAAAATATTTTAGCCACACCTAATTCAACCCCCTCAGGTGTCTTCAAAAATAAATTAGGACCTCACAATCTGCATCCTTATACAAGGTCCCCTTTGATTTTATCAAATTTTTCTTTCCATGGTATTTTAAATTGAATATATGAATTTTTGTTTTAAATTATTTTTTAAAATTGAATCTATGAAGTTTTTATTTAAAGTATTTTTAGATGATCCTTAGATAGAATAATTTGTTTCTATTCCTATTGTTACTAAATTGGAGGTGTTGGTCAATACCTTAAGAATTAGGAAAAAGAAAGAGACAGGGAAGTTGGGAAAGAATGTCAATGTGGTAGAGGAAACACTAATAGTTGAATGTAATCAGAGTATCAATTGTTGATATAAATATATTCAAGTTGATTCCTCTAATGATACTGGTACAAGATTAAAATAAGATGAATTCAGTGAATCACTTAATGATTTCTATTCTGAAAATAAATATCACTTGAAGAAAGTTGTCATTTAATTTTTAACATATATATTTTTATGCATCAATGGATTTCAAGATAAAAATTCATAAGTAGAGCATGAAACTAATTCAATAGAATAATCATTTGTTCAAAAGGTAAGAATACGAAACACCCTCCAAAAACTTATGAAAGTTAAGGATAAATATATTTCAATTTTCAATGAAATAGTTTCTTTAGTTGATGAAAAATTGAAAATATTTTTTTTGGAGAAAGAGGTGTTTGATAAATTTTTTAAGTAATATATTCATTAGAAAAATTATAAAAAGTCATTATGGATATTAGAAGTTCACAGTTGGAAGTTAAAATCAAAATAATAAAGGATTTTTATTACTTTATATAATATAAAATCATAATGCATAGAGTGTACATCAAAGATAGGTAAAATGTAAAGAGGGTGGGGGGTGAATTTACCATAAAAAATTAATTAAAAACAATCTAAAATTATTATTTTTTAAAATAATTAAGAAATCAAAACCAATTGAATATAAAACTAAAATAATCAAAATTTTAAGTAAAACAATATAATTAAATAGAATAAAATAAATGGAAGAATAAAAAAAATATCAATTTGATTAAGAGATTTAAAAATAAATCATTTAAAAGATTCTAAAAATAAAAAAGATTAAAAATCAATTGACGAATTAAATTTTTTAATAAATGAATGATTGAAAGTGATAAATAATTTAATATGGAGAAAATAAATGAGATATGATATTTGGTAAGGATGTTTGGAAATATTATCCAATGTCAACCCTATGTCACCCACCTTAATATTTTTTCGATTTAATTTATTAGTCACTTGGATTTATTACTATTTAGGATACCAAAACCATACCTCAATTTTTAGGATATAATAAGAAATAATATAAAATATACACTATCTCTTTAAGATTGAATCTAAAAACCTCATGAAGAAATAATTCATTTTTTTAAAAGTAAATGGTAAGAAAACCACAATCCATTAATTTAATGGCAGTAAGCACCAAATATAGAAGAAATATTAAGAGAGAAGATCACTGCAAAGAAATCAATTTTTTTATTTATTCTATAATATCCCAAAAAATATGAGGAAAGACTAAAAGAGATTGAAAAAAAATGAGATTGGATAAGATATACAATTTGGAACATACTCTTGTGAGAAGAAATAATATTTAGAAAGAGATATCTTTGAGAGCTTGAAAATATTTAAAGATTGTAGAGCAATTGAGAACACTAGTGAATGCATGAGAAATTTATTATTGATGTTTTTATATATTTACAAGGCCTCCAAATGTATCTATTTATAGGATTAAAATACTTCAGTTATGTTTTGGAATCCATCGGTATTCGTTAAGCTGAATTCGTCCAAGTTTGATGCATTTTGACCATAATTTATAGAATTCCGAATCTCCACCATTTGAGTCATGTAAAGGATCACTACACCATGGATGAGAGATTTGCAGTGTAAGGGAAGATACTATGGTTTGGATTCTCAAAGATATATTTTGCGGTTCTTCCAAAGATGAGGTAGTTACGGCGTATCCTCTAAGCTATAGTGTGGAGTCTCAAAGGAAAAATTTCGTGGTTCTTATATTTTTTTGGTAGCTATGATATAGCCTTTGAACTGTGGTGTGGATGAATACTACAAAGAAATCACTATGTCATAGAGTGTACCTTTCAATGTGGAGTTGACCGAGATTATATAAATTGAACCTTGACTGTGGCATGGCCTCTAGAAATTTCACCGTAACTCTCGATGAAGAAATTTTCTAAAGCTATACTGTAGCATAAGGGTAGTATGATTATTGTGTAAGGGTATGTTTCATTTTCCATATACTGTGTAAAGGTAGATAATAGGTGTGTAAAGGTAAAAAGAAACATGCATAAAGGTAAGAAAAATGCTGCATAAGGGTAAGTGCATATTTTATATATACTATGTATGGGTAACACCCAATTTATATGAACATCATAAGGCTAATAAAAAAACTAATATAAAGGTAACATTGAAAATTTATGACATGTGTTAGGGTACAAGATAAATCACAAAGGGTAAATAAAATTCTTCTAAAATTATTTTCTCACAATATTTAAAAAAACTTATAAATAATAATAAGAATAATAAGAATAAATGATTAAAAATCAAAGAACAATTTAGAAAATTATTTTCAATAAAATTAAATAAACAATAAAATTATAATTATCAAAAAAATAAAAAAATAAAAAATATTATATTCTAATTATCAAAACAAAAAATAATTGAACTGAAAAGGAGTCACTCTAAAAATATTTCCCCTTTTGATAATTACAAAACCAAAATATCAATTTCCTAATATCTCCCCCATTTTTGAATTAATAAAAAAGTTTATGTATGGAGATAATTTCCTCCTTAATGAAATAAAAAAGATATAATAAGAATTTTAAAATTTATCTCAAAAAATGCATCAAATTAATAAAATCTCCTAAAAACATCTTTTTTCAAAAATAAATAAATCAACAATGAAAAAAAACTCCCGCAAAATTACATAATTATATAGTGAGATAGAATTAAATAAATTTAATGAGTTTAAATTGGTAACTCCCATTTAATTTATGCTTCACTTCAGCATTACTAAACTCATTAACCTGTATAAAAATTAAAACTACTTTAAGGAGACATAGAAACATTGTTAAAAGGTCAAAAATAATTTCAAAAATCAATCATTAATTATGATAAGTAAATTTAATGTGAATAAACTATGAAAATATTATAGGAGTGTCAAAAAATGTTGTTAAGTATAGTCCCATTGATTTTTCCCTAGATGAAGACTGTGTTAAAAACCTAATCAACTCTTTTCAGGATAAAAACATAGGAGCATCTGCGCTAAAATGAAATCTACTTGTTTGTATCCTGAAAAGGACATTTGTATACAATATTCAACTTTATTTGAATTTACCAAAATTTATGGGTTTCAAAAATATAAGTTTATTATTTTTGAAATAAAATATTTTCAAAAACTATATGAAACCATACATATGATATTCAATAAAGAGCATATAAGTTTTTAAAAAAAGAAAAATTTATTCTAAACCCCCCTTAAGATATTTAAAACAATATAAATCCAAGAGTTATGTTTTAAGATTCAAAACACAAAAAGTTATTAAATTATAAGACAATTAAATTTAGAAAACCATTCTAATATAAAAAATTAATCTCATACTCAAAATAAGATAATATATAAATGAAAACTCCTTCAAAAATTGAAACTTTTAAAAATAAAGAGCTTTAAAACATATATAAAGATATTTAAAAAACTATAAAAATATTTTCAATGAATTAAAAATTATTTATAATGAATTAGAAAATATTTTAAATGAATTATAAATTATTTTTAATGAATTAAAAAAATATTTTCAATGAATTTGATTTTTTTTGCAATGAATTAGAAAATATTTGAAAATTAATTCAAAATAAAATTATTTTCAATGGACTAGAAATTATTTGAAAATAAATTCAAGATAAAATGATTTTAAAAGAAATTTAAAATATTTGAAAAGAAATTTAACTTTTGTTTTTTAGAAAAAATATTAATTAAAAAAGTTAAAATTTATTAAAAAGAAAATTTTAAAAATAATGTCATGTGATAAAAATTTTAAACATGCTTTTTGAAAGATAAATTTTTTCAATATTGTACATCCTTAAAATTAAATATATAAAATTAAAATAGGCTTGGATAATATTTTCAATGTCATGACCTGTCTCAGTGTAGCCCGTGCCACAACTCCCCAAGCCCGACTCTAATAGACCAGGGGTTAGTGACAAGCACTGAGTAGACATATCACTAATATGGGAGGAATAACCGATGTACATATATGAACACAAACTTCTCCAAGCCCACAAAATGAAGAAATATAAAAACAACTATGTAAACAATGCATGTATACCACTATATCCCACAACCAGAGTAAAATATAAATTAAAGTAAAGTAAACAGTGCCAGAATAAAAGACCACCAAAAAGAGTTTGTAACCATAAGGTCAACCTGTAATAAAATGTTCTCGGGTTGCTGTTTCTAGCTGTAGGAACACACCTTGGTCAGTACAGTACCACAAAGTACTTTATGGTCCTGGTTTTCATATGATTCTATGAAAAGGTTGATCATCTACAGAAGACAAGACACATGTGGGAAAAGCATGTGCATGGGTGAGTATAACAGTACTCAGTAGGACATCCCGAAACCAGAAATCAATATAACGAAGGAAAGAACAGTAAGATATACACATATTTATGTCTACAGTAAATATAAAAATAATATTCAGATATACTCAAACTAAGACACACAGTCTAGAGGTAAGATACATTCATAGTATACTAGCACTAAGAATTTATCTTAATGATTCCACAAAGCACTAATCCAGGAGAACACATTCCAGAGTCCATTTGAACTGATGACGTCTATCTGAGAGGTATTTATCATCAGGAACTGTTATGAGAGGGATATGATATTAGATCTAAAGAGTGATACGATACAATAGATGAGGATCACATCCAAGTCAAGGAGGTGATACCGATATCTCAATCTGGATTAACCTGTCGAGTAGAGGATCAACGTCCTCATAGTGTTGGTCATGTCAATACCGAGAACTCCATCTAGGTCACAAAGAATGAATAAAGGATCCTACTTCTGGCCTCTCAGGGGATTCCAACATCTCTACCTATGGAGACCTGCTGAATTGATCATTATCTTAAGAGTAGAAAATGATTCATTCGGACCATAAAAGAAACAATAAATGGAATAAAACCTAATGAAACTTGTCTAAGATACTATGGATAAGAGTATCAATCCATGTATAAAGGGGTACATGTAGTATAGTGGGGTCACACTCCGTATTTCTTGACCCTGGGTACTGCCCGTGTACAACATCCCATGTATTTAGAACATGTTGTGTAGAGGATGTGTACAAAACATGTAGAAGGAGTCACATGCTGTGTCCTTCCATCCAAGGTCCGCCCGTGTACCCTGACCATGTGTTAGTACATGGTGTCAACCAGTTTAACCTTTCCGATGTACCGGTACATGGGGTAATCCGTGTAACTCGATCAGGCCATGTCATGTGGGAGAGTACATGCTATATAGGAAACCCATATAATTTATTATATATCCATGTACTTCCCATGTACATGACGAGTGGTCCAATGATGAACTCATGCCATTTAGATGGGACCACACACCATGGGTTTTGGATTTTCCATAAACTCATGTTCTTCCTCCGCACACCATGAATGATCTCTCAAATCTCATTTCGGTGGTCCATTCACCTCAAAACTTCATATCCAATGTCATTTTCCACCCTAACACCGAATTGACGTGTTTCGGCCCTTCAATCATCTTGGAAATCCAATTTAAATCAACCCAACACATCTCACCCAAAGAATGGATTCTCCTAAACCACTTTGATTGGTCTACCGCCATCACCTTCTCACCTCCGTTGAGTCATCCTGATGTTGGATCTCCAATTTCGAATCATTGGGCTAAGAATTGAAGGTGCAACGATCGATTATTCAATGTTTGGGGGAAGAATGACGAACACGTGTCCAGAATCTCAGAAATTGGGGGGGGGGGATGCACAAGGAACAATCTCGAGGAATTAACCCTATTAATGGTTCATTAGTGCCTTGATCCCTTCCTGTAAGAATGATAAATCAATCAATATCCAGGAAAGAATCCCGATAAACCCTGCTAATATCATCCCATTCCGCATATATGACTCATCTGTGGGCTAATCTATTTTTGGATTAGTATTTGTTCATAATAGGAATTAATAATGGGAAATAAGAATCAAAATAATCCACCCTTAGATTTTGGATCACTCAACAAAGAATATTGGTTTCCACATCATCGTCGTTGGTGAGATCCATCTAGATCAGTGTTCACCGATCACCGATCCGAGGTCTCATCATCATTCGTTTGAGAGGATTCTATATATCTCTCTCCAATGATCATCTAACATCTCTAGGGATATGTATATGACCCTAGGATTTCTGTATAATGATATATTTAAAGATCCCCAAAATCATTACATCAACAAAAGTAATAAAATAATTTATTTAATTATTTTATTCATTTCTACTCCCATGATGAATTTTTCATAAATTTCCCACACCAACCAATGTTAGGTTATTCCTAGGGTAAAGATACTATTTCGAACACAAATTTTCCCTTGTATTTCTGATTCGATTACTTGTTTAGATGTTATTCAACTTTTTCAGTAAAACTATGCATGTGTGCTATTTAATATTTTAATATTTTTCAAACAATTGTTCTGGGAACACTAGGTCTCAGAATCACACATTGTATCATCTCCTAGTATCAAACTTAATCCATTTAATATTTAAAAATAATACATTAAACATCAAGGATATTACCTTCTCCCCACTTTGGGGCTTTGCGTCCTTGAAAAGCCAAAATAATGGCTACTAAAAAAGATGTGGGTACTAAGCATGAATCTGACCCTCCTACTCCCAAGTGATCTCCTGAAGATTCCCATACTTCCACTAGACACACAATAAAAGAATCAATCACTGATGAAGGATCCTCTCCTAATGATCCTCGATATCTACTGGGTACTCATAAAAAGTTGCTGCATCCTTGAGGTTGAGCACTCCCGAGTCGATGACGTGTGATGGGTCATGCATGTACCTCATTAGCTACGAAACATGGAAAATGTTGTGTACCTAGACTAATTATGAGGGTATATATAAGTAGCACACCACATTTCCAACTCTATACAAGATCTAAAAAGTGATGATAAACCTTAGAGATAACTTTCTACCTTGGCCAAATATCTATAACCCGCGTCGAGGCGAAACCCGTAAGAACACAAGATATCCTCCAATGAACGCCAAGGGTCTCCATCACCTGTCAGCATAAGAATTATGAGGTCTTTGTGCAGTCCTCATCTGCTCCTGGATGATCTTCAACTTCTTGGTAGTAGCTTTCTCTAACTCCATTCCCATGAGTGGTGACTCTCCTAGGTCCGTCCAGTAAAGTGGTTCCATACCAATGGTAGTTGATCCTCCCAACTATGGACAAAGTATTGCCAAAAGATCACAACATTACCTCCATAACCTGAATGGTATGCTCTATCTGAACATCTGTTTGCTGGTATAACACTGTGCTCAAGCATAACTGGGTCCCAAATTTCTCCTACAATCCCTTCCACAAAAAATATGTAAAACAAGAATCACGATATGAAACTATCATCGATGAAACTCTATAGATTCAAACAATATCCTAAATGTAGTGGCGTCCCAAGACCTATACTAGACTCTGCACTCAAATATCTAGGGAGTGGTCCCAATTAGTGAGTCATTCAATGATCACCTATAAGGAATCATGTACATAGATGTATGTGTTAAAACCATCATGAAGTAAATCTATATCCCATCCCACTTCCATTCCAATACCTGATGGGTTTGAGCTAAACCTGATGGAACTTAGTGCTCAGCCTTCACTTGCTGATAATTACGACATAGAGAGACAAACTCTGCAACTCCATTATTTATCCCTAGCCATAAAAAAAGACATCCAAGGTCATGGTACATTTTCTACACACCTAGATGTACTGGCAAAGGGGACGTATGAAACTCCCTTAGAATCTCCTCCTGCAATGCCACTGGTACTACTGTGTGTCCTCTAAAAAAGAACGATGTACTCCCCACCTTTTTAATATCCATCAGAAGCATGCCTTGTGAATATTTGAGCTCGTAGGGTCTCATAGTCGGTATCCCCAAGCAATTCATCTATGACTCGGTGTAAGAGTAGAGGGGTAAAACCCATCGAGTGGATGTATGCTGCTCTATCTCCATCCAAAGAGTATAACTGTGGCGAGGAAAACTACTCTGAAACCTCGTTCAGTAACTGTAAACTAGATCTCCTACTAAGAGCATCTTACACCACATTTCCCTTCTTATAAGTGTAGACAATCTCTAAATCATAGTCCCTAAGGAACTCTAGACATCACCTTTATCTCAAATTTAGATCCTTCTGAGAGAATATTTACTTTAGACTCTTGCGATCAGAGTAGATGATAAACCTCTCACCAATCAGTTAGTGTCACCACTTATTCTACATGAAGACTATCGCTTCTAACTCAAGATCATGGGTCATGTAGTTCTGCTCATGTGTTCTCAACTAGCATGAACCATAGGCAATCACTACTCACCTCTACACCAAGACATAACCAAGTTCAGTTTCAGATGTATCGTAGAACACTATGTACTCGACACCCTCATTCAAAAATCTAAAGAATGGATCTCTTGTAAAACTCTACCTTAGCTATTGAAAATCCTACTGGAACTTTTATTTCCACACAAAAGGCTGCCCATCTCGAGTAAAAACTATCATAGGTACTGATATCTTGGAGAAATCAGGTATGATTCTTTGATAATATCCAGATAACCCAAGGAAGATCCATACCTCCATCATATTCTTATGTGGATTCCATGATAACACTTCATCAACCTTGGCCAGGTCCACCCCCACTCCATCCGCTAAGATAATGTGTCCTAGAATGTGGACTGCCTTAATCCATAACTAGGACTTTGAGAGTATCCCAAAGAGTTGGTGTTCTCGGAGTACATCTAGAGCTATCCTTACATGTCTCACATGTTCCTCCTAAGACGATGAGTACAAAAGGGAATCATTAATGACGACTAACTTGAACCGGTCTAAGTAAGGATGAAAGATCCATTTCATGAGTCTCAGGAACACTTTAAGGGTGTTCGTCATGCCAAAGGGAATAACCAAGTACTCATAATGATCTTAATGACATATTAAGGCCATATTCAGTATATACTCATCCTGTAATCATACATGGTGAAATCCTAATTTGAGGTCAACTTTTGGGAACCATCGTTCCCATTTAAACTGATCAAAGAGGTCATCGATCCTCAGTAGTGGATACATATTTATCATGGTTATTTGGTTCAAGCACTGGTTGTCAACACACAACCTCAAGCTCCCTTCTTCCATTTTGGAAAAACCAAAATAAGGCTACCCAGGGTGAAACACTGGGTTTCACAAAGCCCATCCTTTTTAGGTCCTCCAACTACACCCTTACCTTGTGAAGCTATGTGGGTTCCACATGATATGATAGTTCATATATTAGTTCCATGCCAGGGTGTAAATCACTGTAGAAATATATCTACCATTTGGGAGGTAAACCTAGAAGATCTTCATGAAATACGTCCCCGTACTCCACCACCACTGCTAGAAACTGGATGCTCATAACATCTTCTGTACTGAGGGTCAGGCTATCCAAATGACAAGTAGTTGTCTTCATCCTCCTATACATGAGTCCATCCAACACTACTTGTGTTTCCTTTTCACCAAAAAAGGTAAACCTCATTTCATCATAGTAGACACACCACACACTTCACCTAAAATAGTCAATCTAGACATGGAATGTAGAAAACCAATCCATAACAAGAATGACGTCATAAGGCCTCAATGATACAACCAAGAGGTTCCAACTGAAACTATAACTTCCAAGGGTCAGGTCACACTGTCAGCATAAGTGTGTGATTACTGAGTCTTCTCCAGTACGTGTCTCCAAGTTTAAGGGTTGATTCAATGGTTTAACTGAAATATCTAGGTCTCGAATAAGATATGTGGAGAGAAAGGAATGATAAGAGATTATGTCTATCAATACTATAGACAAAGTAGAAAAGATGTAGATCATAACTCAAATTATTCATGGATCCCTGGGTCATATGACTTGAACGCATGCAGTTGTCACTTCCCCTATCCTTTAGCTCCTTGATCCTAGTGTGGAACACCTGGGGGTGGTGATAGTAGAAATTCGAAATGTCAACCACCTCATGCTGATCTCCCAGATCCTCTGGCACATCTATCTCCCTATACATCTGCCTGTTCTTATCACTGTATCTACCTCGGTGGTCCATCCATTGCCTCCTTGTCAACAATACAATGGGTTGTGCTATCTTGAGCGAGATGTACTCTTCCTTCACATGAATAATACTACCTCCCCCTAGTATGACTGGACCTACCTTGTGATCCCTGAACTAGATATACTCAATCCCATGATCTCCACTTGAAACATCTCCCTTTTCTAAGTCTCTAGGACATACGTCGCCTCCCTACCACTGAGGTCTCTGCTTCTAATCACCCACTATTGACTATCACCGGCTGTATTGGCTCATCCAAGAAGCTTTAAACCACCAAAGCTCTCTCAAGAATCACAACATAAGTTAAAATTCATAGAGGTATAAAAATAGATCGTATATCTCTATAAAGACCTCACTTGAAGGTTTGAGCCCTAAAGTACTAATCTCTAACTATATCCATGAATTACCTAGAAAGGTTGGTAAACCATGATGAATAATCAGCCATTATCATGCTACCCTACTAAAGCTAAAGAAGCTTCTGTATATGCAAATCTATTAGCATAACTGGTGAGAAATCCTTTATGGATAGGAGCTCAAATTCTATCCATGAAAGATTCACCTCATTGTGTGTCTGGATAGCCAAATTCCACCATCGTCCCATTGATCCATGTAGAAGTATCACCTCTAGGACCACCATTTGATCCGATGGTGTCCTGACTAGATGAAAAAATCAGGTCACTACCTCATTCTAGTCCTCAGCCACTTATTGGTCAGGCTCACCTCAGAAACTGAGGGGTATATATCACTAAAACTCATGAAGCACACTCAGTCCTGTGATCCTCATCTGCTAGTACTGTGAGTACCATGTGATGCTCTACAGGTGGTGGTATGGATGGTGCACCACCTGGAGGTAAAATCTAGGGAACTAGTCCCTATATTGAATCCTCTTCACTGAGAGGGTCATCCTCATGATCAAACTACTAAATCCTTGATGGTATGCATCATAGAAGAATCCTAATTAAAAACAAGATGTACCACGATCAATGAGTATATCTGGAGAGCTGACTCAAGAAGGACATGGAAACCCCAACTGATTACTATATGATGCATGTACCTATTGTTTCTTTGAAACTAGTGTTTTCATGTAGTGAGTTGAAAAGTAGGTTATCAGAGTCCTAGTGTATGGATACATCAGCTGTCACACTAACATTGGAGTCCCTGTCCTAAAATCTGAACTCAAAAACACTTGACATTATTTCCCTAAACCAATGTCAAAGAATCTCAATCCTAAGGTAGAACCAACCAACCTTTGATACCACTCTGTCATGACCCATCCCAGTGGGGCCCATGCTGTGACTCCCCAAGCCTACCTATAATAGGCTAGAGGCTAGTTACTAGCACCGAATAGGCATATCACTAAAATGGGAGGCATTTCCTATGTACATGTATGCACACACATATCTCCAAGCCCACAAAATGATGGAATGTAAAAACCACTAAGTAAAAAATTCATGCATACCACTATATCCCACAACTTGATTATGATGGAAAGTAAAGTAAATTAAGTAGGGACAAAATACAAGACCATCAAAAAGAGTCTTTAACCAAAAGTACAACCTATAACAAAAGGTACTGGGACTTTTGTCTATAGATTTAGGAACACACCTCGGTTTGTTCGGTCTCACAAATCACCATCTATTCCTGGACCACCTAGGACTTCATCAAAATGACAATCATCTAAAAAAGACACGAAACATGTGGAAAAATCTCATGCAGGGGTGAGTATAACAATACTCAGTAAGACACCCCGAAAACACAAAGAAATTTAAGAAAGGCTAGAATAATCAACTCTACACATGTATATGTGTACAACACATATAACAAGAATATATAGATATACTCAAAACAAGACACATAGTCTAGAGGTAATCTAAAACCATAGTATACAAGCACTAGCTATTCTGCTCTAAGATTCCACAAAGCAATTATCCGAGAGAACACACTACTGAGTCCAATAGCACCGATGGCATCCATCTGAGAGGTACTGCTTATTGGGTACTGTCATGAGACAGAAACACTGATAGATATAAAGAGATATATGATACAACAGATGAGGACCACATCCAAGGGTATGAGGTTGATACTAAAAACTCGATCTGAATTAACCCACTAAGTAGAGGATCGATGCTTGAATAGTGTTGGTCACGTTGATATCGATAACTCCATTTGGGGAAAAAATAATGAATAAAGTATCCTATTTTGGGCCTCTCGAGGGATTCCAACAACTCTACCCAGTAATTCCTCATAAAGGAATCATTATCCTAGGTGTAGGAAATGATTTGTACCGACTGTCAATGAAACAATAATGGGAATGAACCCTATTGAGACTTGTACAAGATATAGGGGACAAGAGAATCAATCCATTTATAAAGGGGTACACGATGTGTTGTACGGTCACACACCATATCCCTTGACCAGGGGTACTACCCATGTACAATGAACCGTGTCATTAGAACAAGTTGTGTATAATATGGGTACACTGTGTGTAGAAGGATTCTCATACCGTGTCCTTCCATATGGTGTTTTCTTGTGTACCCTAGCTATGTGACATTACATCGTGTCATCCTATGTAATCTTGCTCATGTACCAGTATACAGGTTAATCCGTGTAACCAGTTTAGGACATGTCTTGGGGTAGAGTATACACCCTGTAAGAAACCTGTGTACTCCACCCCTTTCCCATGTACTTCCCAAGTACATGAATATTGGTCCAATGATGAACACACACCATGTATACAGGTGTCACGAACCAACCCGTTTTGACCCTAAACCGGTCACCAGAGTCGATCCACAGAAAGGCCCGAGAGGCGTTCCCGATCCTCCCGGGCTGGCGACAAGCTCCAGGGCATCAACGGAGATGATGGGGACAATTTCACCCAAGGAAAATAAGTAAAATTAGAGGGAATAATAAGAAGCAACACATAATAAATAAAAAAACAAATAAATAAACAATAACTAAAGAAGATAAAACT
Organism: Viscum album; assembly: GCA_963277665.1. Classification (NCBI taxonomy): domain Eukaryota; kingdom Viridiplantae; phylum Streptophyta; class Magnoliopsida; order Santalales; family Viscaceae; genus Viscum; species Viscum album. Next base: position 121,355,250 of record OY728138.1, on the reverse strand, counting down.
AACCAAACTCAATGTCTGAACTAACTTCGTGTGACCCAACAGGTCACTCCCCAACGCAACGATCAAGTATCAACCAAAGAGAGTGCACCCATGCTGGGTCCTAAAAAGACACTAGAAAAACAAAATAACTATAGGTGTGAGTATTAAAACACAGTAGGCTAGCTCGATATCTATTCCCAATTCACTACCTTTAAAATAAAAGAAACACTATTTCAAGTTTGAACTAAAATTTATAAAAGAATGTTTTTCAACATATTTTAATTAAAAACAAAGTATGAACCATTTCCCATAACCATTTTCAAATCTAGATTATTTTCATTAGTGTCAATGAAATTTTCAAAGGGAAAGTGATGTTCACCTTTTCTTATTTCTATAAAGAGGACAAAACAATTTCCTTTGAAAACCTGTTCTCGAAACCCAACCAAAACCATCTCACCACTTTCCAAAAAAAAATACAGGAAGGCACAATATAAATCACACAGAAAGGGTGATGTAGGTATACATACAAGCATCATAATCACTACTAAAAGTAAGAAAATCCGGATAGACATGGGTGAACCTAGGAGATCAAGAATAATCCAGAAGACACCAATACATGAGACCTCATTCTTCTTGACATGTCACACAAGATAAAATCAAAATGCTCAAATGCTTGACCATAAATTCCTAGACAGGACGAGGGAAAATCCCATATCAGTAAACCCAATACATCCACCTACTATGGGACACTGGTCAGTACCATAACCTACCAGTGTGACAATCATTCTTAGAATATTCTCTCAATATTCCATATTTCCATGTCTCAAGTATTCAGAGAGGGGGTGAGCCAACTGATTCCATCCAAGCATCCAATAATAGTATATATAATAATAACACACAATAGGTCTCACCTTGAGTCTCCCCTAGGACCCTTCTCATGCATTAAAATAAAACAATTATAATGGTTTCCAACCGAATAACCCTAACATTAGATTCTGAGAATCCCCAACAAGTACCTCCCTCCCAATACATGCAGTCAAGGCATGAGAAGTACCAAATGAGGGTTTTCATAATTAATATTTCTCAAAAATTTCACCAAGGTTCCAAACATGCCTTATGTTCTATCCAAAAAACATCATTTTAAAGAGAAATAAACTATCTTACAGAAAGTGTGGAAACACACCATTTTACATTTAATAACCATTCATAAAATAATCCATTTAAATCCCAAATACAATGTTTAAAAACTAAATCCATTTTTATTAAAATTCCAAATGGGTGACAATCCAGTATCACATTTCAAACCACTTTAAAATTCAGATACACACTTCTTTAAACATGAAACTAATCGAAGCACTTACTAGAAACCCTTTTAAGAAACTCATTTCACCTCTTGCTCTTCCACAACCATTTATGAAATCTCATTTTATTATAAAACCAAAACTAGTTTGAAATAATTTAAGGAGTCTCAAACTACTACTTCACATGTTTCCAATATTTTTATAAAAATAAACCAACTAATTTTCTCTCCCAAATGAACCATAAGAGCCAACTGGGAAATTTATCAGCGACACACTGAATATCTACTAAAATAGTTTCTAAATATGTTTCAACTAGGTGAAAAAAAATATTTTATGCCATGAACTTATTTAAATTTATAAACCAGGTTCTGGGCATCCCCAATCAAGTGAGAGATTAATAAAACATTTAATCGAGAAACCGACGTGCGCAAGAATAACAAAATGACTTAATTTTTCACACAAATAGAATTGAATTATAAATTATCGTAATAAATTAATTAACCAAAAGATGAAAATAACATTTATCACATATATATAGGTTAAAAATAATATGAAATAGATGCAACTTAAATTTTAAAAGTCAGTGCAATGGGAACCTACTTCAGAACCAAGGCGCGACGACAATGCATGCTCGGAATCGCTCCGCACGAGTTCTAAAATTTCAAACCCACCAAGAACAAAAACCAAATTAACAAAAACCCCTAATCAAAGAAGGATAAAAACAAGAATAAAATAAAATAATTAAACTGGTATACTGATGGGGTTGCGAATGGAGACAATCCGCTGCAGGGCTGGTCGGGGCAACGCCAGCAAGGCGGGTTGGTCGGGGTAACGCCGACAGGATGAAGGCTTTGAAACTGGGCAACGTCGGAAGGGCAGTTGCTGTGCACATGGTTATCCCACTAGGGTTATGCGTGCCCGATAGTAGGTCACTACGATGGGAGGAGGTGGGCCAACTGGATTTACGGGCTAGCCAAAATAGCACCTGTATGAAGTAGGTTCTGCTGGCCGAAGGAGGGATGTGCGGGGGGTTTGTGGCTGGAAGCGGGTGTGGCTGGGTGGAGCGCACAGGGAAAGAGGCGAGTGTGGGTGATGAGGCTACTACAAGGAGTCCAAGGGCCTGTTAGCTGGAGTAGGGAGGTCCTAGGAGGTTGGGAGGTGGCTGGATGGTTGAAAAAAAGTGTTGGGAAGCAAGGGTCTGATGGACACAGAGGTTGTTGTGCGAGGTTGACGGAAAGGCTGCCGGTCAGCCGGAGAGGTTGGTGCACACCAAGAAGGATGTCTGAGGGGGTTGGACCACCATGAGAAAGAGGACTAGAGGATGCGTACTAGCCGGAAGAGCTGAGGACCGGTCAACCGGAGCAGTGCGCGCCAAATAGAGAACTGGCTAGGGAAGGCAGCACCGGTAGGATGGAGGGTGGTCACGATGAGGAGGTGGATGACTTGGAGGGAACTGGCGACATAAAGGCAGAGGGGACAAGGAGGTGTGGTGGCGGGTTGCTTGAGAGCAACAAGGGGAGGGACCCTTGGTTGTGGCATGGAGTCAGGGGATCACTACAGTGTCGAGGTGCGGCGGTAGTAGGCTGGTCGTGGTGCTAGAGGAGAAAATAGGTGACAGTCCAGGTGCACGGGCAGTGCTGGAAGGGAGGAGGGAAGATCATGAAGGTGAGAAGGCAGCACCTAGAGGCTGGTCGTGACGCACAAACACAAGAATGAGGTGGGGTGATGGTAATTTGAGAGATCAAGGGTTCTCCCAAAACCCTAAACAAATAACTCTAATCTAAAAAAAACTAATTAAAAAATGTAGTAATTTAATGATAAAAATAATAATAATAAAAGGAATAATAATAATAGTAGTAATAATAATTTTAATAATAAAAGGAATAATAATTAGAATAGTAATAATAATAATAATAATAAAAGGATTAATAATAATAATAGTAATAATAATATTAATAAAAGGAATAATAATAATAGTAGTAATAATAATAATAATAATAATCATCATCATAATGATAAAATAAAAATAATCAAGGTTTTTGTATCATTTTAATAATAATAAAATTCTTAATAATTAACAATTTTAAATGATGCAATTAATGCTTGTTTTAGTTACAAAATATTATTTACTTTCATTTTATGAGAATGTATGGTCATGTAGTTGCGAGGGAAAAGTTGCGCGACTTTGAAATTCACGCTCTGCTCGTGCGCCAAAGGATGTCAACACCAAAAAGCGCACTTTTTAATATAAACTCATAAATTTCGTCTGGGAATCACCCCTAACCCCAAAAAAAATATTTAAATGCAGAAAAATAATTCAAATAAAATAATCTCATAGGTTGGGGTGTGACAATTCTCCCCACCCTAACACTTTCCGCCCTCGGAAAGCCACAACACTATCCAAATGATCGATCAACACCTAAGGATTCCACATAAACATGGTCCAACCTCTTAACCCAAGGACATTCCATCGACCACCAATGAGACTCAACCCTATTGCCCAAAATAAATCACCATTAAAGGGGACACCTGACCGAACTCCCCACTATAAGAACTCAACTAGCATTCCATAACGACTTAAGAGAAAACCCAAAGAGACGGTGGGTCTCCCCACCATAAAGAACCAACCTATACACGGGGAACAAAAAATCAAACTTAAACCTGAACCGGGTCATACTCAAGATAAAATAAGCACATCAAGAACATTTACCATCAACTCCCTTTTTTACTTAAGGATGAATGAAAACCAAGACCTCATCCGATTTACATGGACGGTCCCCGCAAGGACACTGATCGGTAACTCACATCCAAAAAGGCATAATTACCAACATTGCGCAAGGGATAAGTCCATCGCACTCTTTATGACAAGAGGAGAATTAAAACAATAGATAAACCACAACAGAAACACTAAAAATGTCTCACCGCATGATAGAGGCACAAATTTAACTAGACTCCTCAAAATTACTCGGGGTTCATAACTACGCACCGACTTCACTCCGAGGCCTTTTTACTGGAGATCTGATGGATGAAGCCTATCCTAAATTGCAGTCAGGTTCTGATAATCCCAATAAGAAACATACTTATTTTGATTTTACAGATGTTTGAACAAAATCTTTTGAAATAAAAACCATGCTGGCATTGAAAACTGAAGTTCATCAAAAGGCCCACGACATTCCCATACATTTCATAACCCAAAACACCATCAATACAATACAATGATAAAATATCCCTTACACACTAAGGAAACATACACATGAAACTTTAACCAAAAATCCAACAACACATCACTTCTGATAACTTCCTCTGTGACGTTTTCTAGAAAGGCCCCGACAGAATCGTTGTAAGTGACCCAAACATCTGCAACAATGAAAGGGATTAGGAGTACTTGGGCATGAAAGCTTTCTGTGACCCAACTTGCCACACTGATAACACACGAGGATCTCTTTCTCCGAAGAGGTTGATGAAAGATCCTGAGGACTTTTGATTCCATGACTTGCTCCATCCACATTCAATTGATTCCTTATCTCCTTTCCATAATCTTCACCAAGTCTCATAGGGATCAAAGGAGGGAGGACTACATCAAGAAATCCTTCCATCATGACATCAACATGAAAATCCTATCTCACCACATCAGTAAAAGAATATAGGTAGGATTCTGAAACCTTTGAATACAGATCGGGACAAATACCCACCTTGAAATGCCGAGCCTTCATGGTGTCATCTGTGGAATACCCTAAATCATAAGGGACTGGCTCCACAAAGCACTGGAAATACTCCAACACTGATCCATCACCCTATTGCAGATAACACATATCCATCCCCTTTCATACCCATTCTTCCTCAGAGAAATACAAATGAAAGAATAATGCCTTAAAAAACTCTCAAGTGATCTCTTGTCGGAGTTTGTTCCGAGACACCGACTTCCACCACATCCATGGTGAACATTCAAGCTCGAATGTTGAAAAATTGACCTTCAACGACTCGGAAAACTCAATAAGGTTAAAGTACCTTTCAATATTCCACATCCACTCCTCTACTATTAAAGGATCTGCATGACAATAAAAGAGAGGTGGATCTAGCTTACGAAACTCAAGCATAAAATCCATAGGTTGATCAACTGTACTACGATCACCCATCAAAGCATCATGGGGATAAATGCTGCACAAGAAAAGTAAAAAGCCCAATCAAGGCCAACATGATAAATAAAAATCTTCAAAATAAAACACCGCATATATGAAAATCTCTAAACACAAGAAAATGATCCATCATAACATCAAAACCTTCCTTTTTGAAGACATCTATAATTTAAACAAAATTGGTGGGTTAAGCCCTTGCCATTGGAATTCTTTAGAGTCTCACTCGCATGCATGTTTTCATGCCACCTGGGGTATCCATCCACCATACCAGATATCTGTTCATATTCCAACATACCACTATGTATGTGAGAAACTAGAGGAACACCAAGGCCAGAAGAAATAAACTCATTTTCCAAAAACAAATCATTCATCCCGTTTATTTTAAAACAATCCACAAATTAAACATTTCATTTCAAACAACCATTTTTCAAGATGAATTTTTTCTGATTCAAAAAACTTTTAGAAGTTAGAAGAAACCCAAAACAACTCAAAAAGGGAAGTAGCATCAGTGGGTGAGTTGGCCATATGGTTGGTGGCCATATGCCAAACACGTCACCGACACATAGAGCCTTTTTAGACCATGCCCCTAGCACCACGTGGCTTGCCAAGCCGTGCGGGATCATGAGGAATATTATCCCAACTCCCCTTGTCATATACCAATCACAAAACATTCCATAAAAACCCATGGAAAATAATTAAACCAGACTTCCCATGGAATCTCTAGGATCAGAGCGAGCAAGAGTTTGCGACACTCTTCTCACACCTACCCCTCGAGTCTCAAAAATCCTACTCAATCTACCTTGAAATCCCAAATAATAAAGGGAACTCTGAAAATTGAGGTCCGCTAAGAGACAAAACCCCTATGATACCATTTTCTCATGAACCAACCGGGGTCGACCTTGAACTGGTCACCCAAGTCGATCCACAATAAGGCCCAAGAGGCATTCCTGATCCTCCTGGGCTGGAAAAAAGCACCAGGACATCAGTAGAGACGATGTGAACAAATTTTCCAAATGAAAATAAATAAAAGTAGAGGAAATAATAAAGAGAATCACAGAATAAATAAACCAAACAAACAACTAAACAAGAACTAACGAATATAAAACTAAGAAAACTCAATGTTCGAACTAACTCCCTGTGACCCCACAGGTCACTCCCAGACTCAACAATCAAGCGACTCCCAAGGAGAGTGCACCCAAGATGGAGCCTGAATAGACAATAAAAATATAAAATAACTATAGGTGTGAGTATTAAAACTCAATAGGCTAGCCCGATATCAATTCCCAATGTACTAACCTTAATATAAAAGAAACACCATTTCATGTTTGAACTACAATTTATAAAAGTAAAATTTTCAACATATTTTGCCTAAAAAAAGTATGAACCATTTACCTTAACCATTTTAAAATATATATTATTTTCATTAGTGTCAATTAAATTTTTAAAGGTAAAGTGATGTTTACATTTTCATATTTGTATAAAGAGGAAAAACATTTTCATTTGAAAACCAGTTCAAGAAACCCAACCAAAACCAGCTCACCACTTTCCAAGAAAACAAATACAGGAAGACACAATAGAAATCACACAACAAGAGAAATGTAGGTATACATGAAACACACTACCGATTGTCACCTATCAACCAGTCAAGGTTCCGGTGCTTTGCTAATGTGTATAGCAGCACTCGGGTCGAATCCTCGACGATGATACTTTGTAATAGTCGTTTGTTTTTAGTTGATTGTATTCTGATTGGGGGGTTTGTTTGCAGAGCTTATGAAATAATTTATAGATTATTTTTGATTTAAAAAATTGATAAAGATTTGGGTGAGTTCATCATTAGGTAGTTAAGCTTGTTTTTTTTAAAAGGTCAAAGCACAATATATACAATAAAAAGGTTACAAGAGACGAAAAGATGATATTTTTTTACAATCTCTGTCGAAAAGATAAGATAAATCAGCTAGCAGAGTGTCAAACCAAGTCATGCTTTGATGGACTCCTTTGTTAGCAAGAGCATCAACAACAAAATTTGGTTCACGGTAGGCATGAGTAGCAATGTAATCAATCCCATGGAGAGTCTTCAAGAAATTCATCCAGCGTGCAGTGAGAGGCCAGGCCAGATGAATGATGCCATTCCAGATGGCATGAATGATGGTGGTAGAATCACTTTCAATCCAAAGCTTTCTCCATCCTTTTTGAAGCGCAAACTCAACAGCGTGAATGACTCCAAGCATTTCCGCCTCCAGAGATGAAGAGTGACCACATCCAACATAGATTAGGTAGTTAATCTTGTGATATCCTTGATATTTGCTTTATATTGCATTAAATTAACACCCATGTCACAAGATGACGTTGATTAGAATTCCTAAGTGTTAAGGATTTAATCCAAGCCTTAACTTAACTTAAGGTTCTAATATCAATAAGAACTTATTGATGGTGGTGTATTTATGGTTCCAATAATCCATGGAAACCACATGTTAAACAAAATAAGTCATTAATCCATGACATGTTAAGTCCAACATACACAATGTTAATTCAAAGAATATTCATCGAGCAAAAGATCTCAATCACTTAACATACCTAAATTATAACTCTCCCCAATGAGAGATTTAGTCATAAATTTGAGTGTTTAATAATCTGGTTATAATTATTATGATTATAATTTAAGAAGAGAAGAAAAAGAAAGGGATAAGAAAAGAGTGGTGCATCAAACACACACACACGAACAATGATGATAATTAAAAAAAAATGAACTTTCGATTGAATGAGGAAGAAAAAGAAGGGAAGGGGATTCAAATTTATTTAAACTATTTTAAAAAAATTAATATTAATCTATAGAATTTGGATGAGAATAAGAGAAATTGAAGAAGAAACTTTCATTAAAATAGAATTACAAAACACAAACTTACAAGATTATAAACAAAGAACAACACAAAAGTGAAAGGAAACAAAGAGAGGAGGAATGGTATCTCAAATGAAAACATGAGTATGGAAAATCCTCCCAAGACTTTGGATAGGCTTTGGTCGTGCCAATTGATACTCCTCTCTTCTGAAATTCCAACCCTTTGCACGGAGAGGAGGGAGATGTATTTATAGCCCAAGGAAGTGGACTGTTTGCATTCCCAATCTGTCCCTTCACTTGGCTCGATGATTTGGACATCCAGACAACCGAATCTCGAGATATATCCTTCTTCAAAGTTTAAGATATCAATGGTTTCAGACCTCTCTAAAAATTTGGAGTCATTTGGACTTAAGGATCCAAAGTTATGGCTGGTTGATTAAACAAAGTTAAACTGTCCATTTCAATCCATGCTTTTTCGATGGCCAAAATGTAAATGGATTTTGGAATAGTAATATGCCTTCAAATCTGAATTATTTCTTCAAAAAATTATGCTGCCTATATCTCCTCTTTCACACTACAAAATTTCATCTTTATTTGATGACTAGATCATGAGATATGTCATTAATATTATACTGATTTTAATTCCCGGCCAGAATGGTGGGCTAGAATTCAAAGCTTCATTTGGGCCCCTTGTTCTTATAGTTGGGCCCTGAAATTTTTACCCATGTTTCTTATGGATAATCAAGAACACATGGTGGAGTTTCACAAAATACGGGATTCAGGAGTGAGACCAGTAACTCAATCATCATGGCTGGTCCAGTTTCTTCACAAATTATTTGGGTCATATTGTGTGGTCCATATGTGCTTTTAAATGGCTGAATTGGCCCATAATTCATTCTAATGATATGTGAAAAATTGAATAAGGAATCCTACGAAACAAGAACCACACAATTTTAATCAGTAGGGTGAGAGGTATAAATAAAATAGTAAACTGACTCAATTGGACTACTTCTAAAAATGCTCAAAAATTATACTTAGTATTAAAATATTAATATTTCACACACATTATGCACATTTCATATAAAATCAGTAAAGGGAGTATATAATAAGTCATGAAAATATTATTAACATAAATACCTATAAGCATCATAATCACTACTGCAAGAAAAAAAATCCGAATAGACATGGTCGAACCTAGGAGATCAAGAAAAATCCAGAAGACACTAATACATGAGACCTCATCCTCATTGACATGTCACACACGTTGAAATCAAAACGCTCAAACACTCGACCATCCTTTCTCAGGAAGGCCGAGGGAAAATACCATAGAAATAAAACCAATACATCCACCTAATATGGGCCACTGGTCAGTACCATAACCTACAAGTGTAGTAATCATTCTTAGAATATTCTCTCAATATGCTAGATTCCCATGTCTCAAGTATTTAGAAAGGGGGTGTGCCAACTGATTCCAGCCAAGAATCCAATCAGAGTATATATAATAATAACACAAAATAGGTCTCACCCAGAGTCTCCCCAAGGACCCTTCTCATGCCTTAAAATAAAACAATTATAATGGGTTCCAACAGAATAACCCTTAAATTAGAATTCAAGAATCCCCAACAAGGACCTCCCACCCATTGCATACAGTAGGGGCATGAGAAGAACCCAATAAGAATTTTCATAATTAATATTTTTCACAAATATCACCAACGTGCCAAAGGGGCCTTATGTTCAATCCACTAAAACATCATTTTTAAGAGAAATAAACTATCTTACAGAATGAGTGTAAACACACCGTTTTACATTTCATAACCATTCATAAAATAGTCCATTTAAATCCATAATACAACATCTAAAAACCAAATCCTTTTTTATTAAAACACCAAATGGGCCACTATCCATTATCACATGTCAAACCTCTTTAAAAGTAAAATACACACTTCATTAAATATGAAACTAATTGAAGCACTTCCGAGAAACCCTTTTAAGAAACTAAATTCACCACTTTCTCTTCCCGAACCATTTATGAAATCTCATTTCCTTATAAAATCAAAACAAGTTTGAAACCATTTAAAGAGCCTCAAAATACTACTTCACATGTTGCCAATATTTTTATAAAAATAAACCAAATAATTTTCTATCCCAAATGAACCATAAGAGCCAACCGTGAAATTTATCAGCGACACATGAAACATTTACTAAAACAGTTTATAAATAAGACTCAATCAGGTGACAACACAAATTTTATGCCACGAAATTATTTAAATTGATAAACTAGGTTCTGATCATCAAAAATCAAGTGCAATATTAATAAAACTTTTAATCGAGCAACCAACATGCACAAACATACCAAAAAGACATCATTTTTCACACAACAAGAATTTAATTATAAATTCACATAATAAATGAATTAACTAAAAGTTGCATAATACCATTTAGAACATATATATAGGGCACAAAATGGGGAAAATATAGAAGGGAGGTTGTTGTGCACATGATTAGGCCGCTGGGGTTGTGTGCACCGGACATGAGGTCACCACGACAGGAGGAGGTGGGCTGATTGGGTTTGCGGGCTAGCTAGAAAATCACCGGTAGGGAGTAGGTGTTGCTGGACGGAGGAGGGATGGATGGGGGTTCGTGGCAGGAGGTGGATGTGGAAGGGTGGAGCGCGTAGGGCAGGAGGAGAGTGGGGATGACGGGGATGCCGTAAGGAGGCTGAAGGCCCGTCGACTAGAGCAAAGTGGTCCAAAGAGGCTAGGAGCCGGTAGGTCATTCGAAAAAAAAGTGATGGGAAGCAAGGGTCCGAGGTCTGCATAGGTTGCTCTGCGGGGTCAAGGGAAAGGCTAAGGGTCAGCCGAAGAGGTTGGTGCGCACCAAGCAGGATGTGTGAGGGGGTTGCGCCACCGGGAGAAAGAGGTAGGGAGGTTGCGTGCTTGCCAGAAGTGCTGAGGACCGGTCGACCGGAGGAGTGCGCGTCGGACAGAGAACCGTCCAGGGAAGGCTGCTCCAGTAGGATGGAGGGGTGGTCATGACGAGGAGGTGGATCGCTTGGAGGGCGATGACAACGGAAAGGGGTAGGGGCCGAGTAGGTGTGGCATTGGGTTCATTGAGTGCAGCAAGGGGAGGGACCCAGGGTCGGAGCAGGGAGCCAGGGGGGTCTCGATGCTGTCGAGGTGCAAGGGAAGCTGGCCAGTTGGGGTGCTGGAGGAGGAAATTGGTGATGGGGCAGGTGCGCAGGCGGCACCAGAAGGGAGAAGGGAAGACTGCGAAGGTGAGGTGGTAGTGCCTGGAGGCTTCTCGTGCCACAAAAAACATAGAAAGGAGCTGGTGGTGGATTTTTTTTTTACGTTTTTCTTAAAAAAAATTTCTGAAAAACGGCCTAGGTCAATTTTTTTTTAAAAATACGCTACAAAGGCGGCATCTGCGATGCCGCCTTTGCTCCCCCGCGCCGCCTTTGGCCCGGATCGATGACATGGCATAGGCGGCCGGGAGGAGGCCGCCTTTCGCCTCAGGGTAAGGCGAAAGGCGGCATCGCGGAAGCCGCCTTTGGCCATACGCAGAGGCGAAAGGCGGCTTCCGCGATGCCGCCTTTGCCTGAAGTCCTTATAAAAGGGCGGCCACCCCCCCTCTCCTCACTTGTTCATTGCAACTTATCTCTCCGATTTTCTCTCTCTCTCTAAATTTTTTTTTGCTGTGCGAGCTTTTACGAAGCTTCATTTAGAGGTATGTTTCTTTATTTAATTTAATGTTTTTATTTAATTAATTTAATTTTGTTTAGTTTTAAATCTTTCATTTGTTAAGCAGTTTAGGTAGTTCTTAATATTTGGTTATTTAGTTTTTGTAATTATTTATATATAGTTTTAAATAATTACTGTTAGGTAGTATAGATTAAGTATAGATTAACTTAAGATTAAGTATTTAGAAATTTTGGTAGCTTAAAGATTATGTGGTTATCTACGCAATTAAATTCCTGTCTGGATACAAACAAGTGGATGTGGCTCTGGCACAGATGTACATAGGGGTAAAACCCGAAAACACCGCTTCGAGCTAGACTCGAACGGGAACTGGTGCACGATAACGGGCCTTGCTGCATCCTGGTTTGACACTCCCGGGGAATATGCTTAAGATGATTCATATTTTCTTTATAAACTACTAAAATTTCTAAGAGAAGAAAAAGCAAATCAGTATATTTATCAATGATAAATGATAAATATAATTTTATAGAATGAAATAAGGACATAAGAATTAACGAATTAAAGTTATTATTAGTTAATTATAAAATAATAGAATAATTAATGATTAGTTGTTATTAGTTAATTTTAGAATAATTAATAAATAACATAGGATTAAAACATGAATTCATATAATGATTAGCTAACGATACTAATGATCAGTATATTTATCAATGATAAATGATAAATATAATGTTATAGAATCAAATAAGGACATAAGAATTAACAAATTAAAGTTATTATTAGTTAATTATAGAATAATAGAATAATTAACGATTAGTTATTATTAGTTAATTTTAGAATAATTAATAAATAACATAGGATTAAAACATGAATTCATATAATGATTAGCTAACGATACTAATGAACATATAAAGTGAAATGAAGAAGAACAAACAAACTAAATAAAAAGACGCTCTAAAATTACATTCTAATAAATATCATATGGTCAAACATCAGTAGCATAGTTTATGGTATAGAAAGGCGTAATAAAATTACATTATAATAAACATCATATCGTTAAAAATAATTGTTAATATTTTGTTACACTATCATAATTTTGATGAAAGAACACATTTTTGACGTAGAGAGCCATGTATGCCTGTGTGTACTGTTATGGGGAGATTATTCAAACTGAGCAAGGAGCTTCTTACAGTACACAACCAATTACGGTGGTTAGTACAGTTGATTGTGTTACCATAAGTGACCTTCAAGAGAGAATTCATGTTTCCTTAAATCTGGGACCCGATCAAGAGATAATGTCTATGAGCTATAGACATTTGCAATTTCCAACAACAATGTGGCATATAGCTTGTCCATTGGTTGCTGATGCGCAGTGGGTCCAAGCAATTAATTTATTTTCTCAACGGTTAGATGGTACCATGATGGAGTTATACGTTGTTGTTGCTACTGTACAACAACAACGTCCACTTGTACAAAGACGTAGAAATACAAGAGTGGTTGAAGACAGTCCACCCCATGACATTGAGCCTATTCCAAATGATGCAGCAGAAGAGGACAACCTAGATGATCTTCCGGATATACATGTCAATCCGACTTCTGATGAGGAGTTTCGTAATGATGGATCAGATGGCGACAACAGTGCTGATGAGGAGGGACCAACAAAATATAGAGAGGAGGTTTTGAGAAATGCAGTTGTTGTACATCAACCTCGGTCAATAAATCATCCACCATTATTTTCATCTTGGTCAGAAGCAATGACACGCGTGCCTGAATTCGATAATACTGTTCTCACACCGGCAACTGAGTTCCCTGGAGTTGTACCAGATAGGTTTAGTGAGGTGGACAAAACCTTATATATTGGAAGGAATTTTCCCAGTAAAGATTCCTTAAAAAGAACGTTAAAGAGATTTCATATTGAGAGAAACTTCAACTATGTAGTTCACGAATCATGCCGTAGTAAATATGTTATACGGTGCGTGAAGTATGGGGATGATTGTAGATTTCGCTTAAGGGCTATTCCAGGCATTACATTTGGAGGTTGGAGAATCTCAAGGATTGAGGCGGCTCATACTTGCGTTCAGCCAAGTCTCACACAAGATCATACTTCATTGGATGCAGAATTTGTGTCATCTATTGTTGTTGAGATGATTAGGACATGCCAAGATGTTCCAATATCCCTTGTGCAAGAGAGGATTCTACAGACATTCGGTTATAAGATTTCCTATAATAAGGCATGGATGGCGAAACAGAAGGCAATTGTGAAGGTATATGGTGATTGGGATGACTCATATCGAGTATTGCCGCAATTGCTAGACATACTGAGGAATCATAACCAAGTTGTCTTCTATCTGGATACAAACGAACATGTGTCTCCTGATAATCGGCTTGATCCATCTCGTGTTCAATTTCATCGGTTGTTCTGGGCATTCCTTCCTTGTATCTCTGCATTTCGTTTTTGAAAACAATTTATTCAGATTGATGGAACATTTCTGTATGGAAAATACAAGGGCGTATTGTTGATTGCGGCAACCCAAGATGGAAACCGTTCACCTCTTCCGCTTGCCTTTTCCATTGTAGAGAAAGAAAACTATGAATCATGGAGTTGGTTTCTGGCATGTATCAACAACCATTTCACCAACATTCAGGGAGTTTGTTTGATATCTGATCGTCATCGAGCAATTAATGAGGCAATCAATGCAGATCCTGATACATGGAGATACCCAAATGCACATCATCGGTTCTGCATTAGACACATTGCTAGCAATGTACATAAAAAATTCCACAACGAACCGATGAAGAAGGCAATCACGAGGCTTGGTACGTATTTTATTCATTCTGTTTTACTGTTTCAATATAAATATAAAATCAATTTATGTGAAATATCATCTACGTTTTGTAGCATATGAGTCGGACCAACGACGATTTGAAGAACGTTTTGAACAAATTCGTCAGGCTAATCAAGAAGTTTATGATTATATGATGCGGATTCCAAAAGAGAAATGGACATTGGCATACGACGGGGGAAAGAGGTACGGGCACATGACGACAAACATTGTGGAGTGCATCAATGATATCTTCAAAGGACTTCGCAAGCTACCTATAACCGCATTAGTTCAGGAGACATTATATCGATGCGTGAAGTACTTTGTGGATAGACAAAAACTAGCATCAGACAGAATACATCAAGGGATAAGATATGGAATACACTTTCAACGAGAGATTGAAAAAAATATTGAAGAAGATTCTGGTTATCACGTATGTCTATTTCGAAGAGAAGACTCCCGATTTGAAGTTCAAGAGCGTTCAGACCCCATCACAAATCACGTCGGTGAAAAAATGGTGGTATTACTGGAAACAAGGCAATGCCAATGTGGAAAATTTCAGGCCTTACGGTTTCCATGTACACACGTCATCGCAGCATGTGCCTCTGTGAACATCTCATGGGAAGCATATGTTGATCCAGTGTACCAGATGGATATCATTGCCAACTGTTATGCTGCACCATGGACACCTATTGGGGAGTATCGTTATTTCCCAATGCCTGAAGGCCAGCCGATAGTGATACCTGACATGAATCGGTTACGTCCTCGTGGGAGACCAAAGGCGAGTAGGATGCGTAATGAGATGGACTGGCCTCAAGAACAAGGGCAGAGTTTGCGATGCATAATATATCATAAAGAAGGTCATAACTGGAAGCGATGCCCTAACGTTATTGGGTCGACTTCACAGTCTCATTCATAATGATGTATTGTCTTCATTGTGACATTCCCATATTGTAAACTAAATGTTGTTATCTCTTTTTTATTCCTTGGTTTTCTAAACCCCAAACATCTGAGATAAGTTTTCATATTAATATTCATGCTTTCAAGAAATAACTTTAAATATGAAATAATAGAATTTATTTCAAAACTCTGAAAGCGGAACACTTAACCCATATTGAAAAGTGTATGTCAGTTAACCCATTAACATGTTTCCTGGACGTTAATATTAAAAATTTTAACCCTAAACCCTCCAACCTAAACCCCAATCTAAACATGCAGGATATTTTAGAAAACTGTTCTATAACAAATTTATAGTATCGTAATAATTAGCATAAGATATTGAATACATACAATTAGATAAATTCTAAAAACATCATTACTAATTGACATGGTTTATCTTAATCCAATCCATAAGTAGTTAATCACAAAGCTCCCCCAAAATATGTGTAACCAAATTCAAGACTCAATATTTTAGATAACATAACTTATTTCATATTAATATTCATGCTTTCAAGAAATAACTTTGAATATGAAATAATAGAATTTATTTCAAAACTCCGAAAGCGGAACACTTAACCCATATTGAAATGTGTATGTCAGTTAACCCATTAATGTTATATTTACATTTTACACTTACAACTCATTTTCTTTGTTTATATGCAGATGGATGATACCATACTACTAACTCAGCAGCCTACCCATATTTCGCAGGCCGTGTTAGAGGGTCATCCAGATCGATTTGTGAAGGTGCGTCGAGCGCACCATTTTCATCACATGGAGCCTTTACATGCCATTAGACCTTACTTGCGCCGTGCTGGCTTCTATGGCCTTGCCGTATCAGATTTCACATTTGTAGATCATTACCTACTTGCTGCCCTCGTTGAGAGATGGAGACCAGAGACACACACATTCCACTTGCCTGAGGGGGAGATGACAATCACCCTCGAGGATGTAACAGTTCTTCTCGGTCTTCCTATCCAGGGGAGACCCGTTATTGGACCCACTCGTGCAGCTTGGCCAGACCTTGCTCAACGCTTGTTAGGCGTTGATATTTTGTCCGACCGTAGGGCTACAGATGGATCGTCCATATCTATGAGTTGGTTGGAGTCGCAGATTCCACATTTACAGGATGATGATGATGAGCAGACCGTCATGCGTTACGCCCGTGCATATATCTTACGACTCATTGGTGGGACCATGTGTACTGATCACTCAGGGATGCACGTGCATATGATGTATCTACCCCTACTAGAGGACTTTGATCGGGCTGGGACGTATAGTTGGGGATCAGCCTGCTTGGCATACACGTACAGATCATTATGCAGACTATCCCATAGGGACCGTACAGGTCTTGGAGGATGCGTCATCCTTATTCAGATGTGGGCATGGGAGCGCATCCCATCATTCCTCCCTGACCTTGCTGGTCCACTGGTCGAGATGGAGGTGCTGCATGACGCTCTGCGTGGACGCTGGTATGATAAGTCATTTCTATTGGTTTTTTATTATACTATGAGTTATTGACTATAATTTCTCATTATTTGTCATTATCGTTGTATTTTACAGGTGGTGTCAGCGACACAATTTTGACGTGGTTCTGAGACAGCATTTGGGCGTATATCGGCTACAGTTGGACTGTCTCTTACCTGATCAGGTATGTATATACAATCTATCACTGTCTAACATTTTTAATAATAACATCAATTTTGGTTTTTAGTTGGGTGTTTTTTGACAAAATCACTTGTCATTTCAGATTTCATGGCTTCCATACTGGAGTATTATGGACCAGTTGCCAGCATACTGCACTATTGGTCTTGAGGATGCTATGGCTGTAGTGCCCCTCATTCACTTTCATATTATCGAGTGGCAGCAGCCTGACAGGGTCATGCTCCAATTTTTTCGTACTCAGCCGATTCCATTACCATCTAGACAGACAGACAAGCTTCATGGGATGAAGCTGACAGGGAGGCAGGATGATGACTGGTCCCAAGTACATGCGAGTTTTATCGACTGCTGGCACAAACGTGCAGAGTTACGTATTCAAGGTGTTCCTACAAATCGATTCTCTCTTTCAGAGCAGGTTGACTATGCGCCCTGATATAGACTAAAATCTATACTGTATCTTACCCAAGCTGGCATAGAGATGCAGAGGATGGTAAGTTAATAAATTCCTATTACTTTGTTTATTGAATTATTTTCTAATTCCATTTGAATCTATTTACAGGGAAGTCACACAGAGCAGCTTGTTCGCATGAGCGATGAAGAGGAGGAGGGGGTCTTTAGCCGGGCAGCCGTCCATGCTACAGCGCTGGAGTTGAGGGCATCTTTTCATGCACTTTCCGAGAGCATCTTCACACGTCTGGCTCGGAGACAGGAGGTTTCTGCCCCAGAGGAACATCCTGCAGCTGCTGCTGGTGCTGAGGAGCCACGACCACGATGACGTAGACAGCGTCGTGCTGCACGTGAGGCATCGCCTGTTCCACAGGCAGAGGTCGGGCCTCGAGTAGTCCAGGATCAGCCTATTCAGGATGTGCCTCAGGTGGCATGGGATCCGTCTTTCCTGACAGGATATCCGCAGTTCTCTCCATCTTGGGTTCCAGATCCTTCACAGCCTTGGATTCTAGAGCCGTCGTCGTCTTGGGGTATAGCTCCATCACAGGCTTCGTTCCCCTCTGCGATGGAGGCAGGTCCTTCTACCACCCTAGTGGGAGAAGGATCCGAATGGCAGTACGAGATGCAGTTGACAGCTCCTCCAACTGACACACAGATGGAGGATGCGACAGTCGACGTTTCAGTGCCCGAGGATCAGCCTTCTCCAGGTCATCAGACTCCACTGCGCACTCGACGCAGACGTCCTATTCGCAGACCACCATGTGGGACGGAATCTCCTCGCCACAGACATATGCATTGATTGTACATTATTGTTTACATGTTTTATGTGTACTGAAATCAAAATACTATTTTTACTTGTTGGTCAGAGTGGAATCTCAGGAGGGGGTAAATTAGGTTTTATTTATATATATTTATATAACCATACGAACATAATAATAAAACATTAATAATTACTAATTACCTAATTACAGATTATATAATTAATAATTCTATTAATAATTAACTATTTAATTAGTATATAATTAATATTTATATTACGAAATAACTAATTAATTAGTATATAATTTTTAATTTGGTAATTAGTGTTTATTAATCATTAATTATATAATAACTAATTAGTTAATTAGTAATAAAATTATCAATTATATAATACTTAATTATTACATATATAATAAATACTTAGTTAATTAGAAATATAATTAATAATTATAACTAATTAATTAGTAATTGGTAATTATTAATTAGTTAATCAGTAATATAAATATTTATTATAATTATTCATTATAAGAGGGTTTGCCCTGAAAATCATTCTGCATTTTCGATGTGGGATTCAGGTTCTACCTTTACTGTGCAGTAGATTCTGCATTTCCGATGTGGGATTCTGTTACAAGTACGTGACTTTGAAATACAATAAAATATAAACTATAAGGCCAATATAAATGAAAGTTTAAACATTGATTAAACATATAATAAATAGTTTAAAACAAAAAGAATTTCCTCAAAAATGTTGATGAAAAATAATCTATAACCTTTCAAAACCGCCTACTTGAAACTTAAAAATGTTTCAAGTACGTGACTTTGAAAGACTGTAAAATATAAACTATAAAACGAATATAATTGAAACTTTAAAAATTGATTAAACATATAATAAATAGTTGAAAACAAAAGAAATTTCCAAAAAAATGTTGATGAAAATTAATTTATAAGCTTTCAAAACCGCCTACTTGAAACTTAAAAATGTTTCAAGTACGTGACTTTGAAATACAATAAAAGATAAACTATAAGACCAATATAAATGAAACTTAAAACATGGATTAAACATATAAAAAATAGTTTAAAAAAAAAGCAATTTACAAAAAAATGTTAATGAAAAATAATTTATAAGCTTTCAAAACCGCCTACTTGAAACTTAAAAATGTTTCAAGTACGTGACTTTGAAAGATTATAATTATATTACTAATTAACTAATTAATTATTATATAATTAATATTTATATTAATAATTAACTAATTATTTATTATATAAGTAATAATTAATGAGTAATAATTAATAATTAATAATTTAATGAATAGCTATAATTAATATTTATATTACTAATTAACTAATTAATAATTACTAATTACTTATTAATAATTATTAATTAATAATTACTAGTTATAATGAATAATTATAATAAATATTTATGTTACTAATTATCTAATTAATAATTAATAATTACTAATTAATTAGTTATAATTATTAATTGTATTTCTAATTAACTAAATATTTATTATATATGTAATAATTATATTAATAATTAATTATTATATAATTAATGATAATATTACTAATTAACTAATTAATTATGACATATTTAATTATTAATAATTACTAATTAATAATTAAAAATTATAATGAATAAATGTAATTAAAAATTATATTACTAATTTACTAATTAATTGTTATATAATTAATAATTATATAACTAATGAACTAACTAACTATTATATAATTAATTATTAATAATTACTAATTAATAATTATAATTACTAATTATAATTAATATTTATATTACTAATTAACTAATTACTAATTACTAATTACTAATTACTAATTACTAATTACTAATTACTAATTACTAATTACTAATAATTAGTAAGTGAAACCGAAAGCTTATAAATTATTTTTTATCATCATTTTTTATGATTTTTTTTGTTTTAAACTATTTTTTATATGTTTAATCCATGTTTTAAGTTTCATTTATATTGGTCTTCTATTTTATGTTTTATGGTCTTCCAAAGTCACGTACTTGAAAAATTTTAAGTTTCAAGTATGCGGTTTTGAAAGCTTATAAATTACTTTTCATCAACATTTTTTTGTAAATTTCTTTTGTTTTCAACTATTTATTATATGTTTATTCAATGTTTAAAGTTTCAATTATATTAGCTTTATAGTTTATATTTTACAGTCTTTCAAAGTCACGTACTTGAAACATTTTTAAGTTTCAAGTAGGCGGTTTTGAAAGGTTATAGATTATTTTTCATCAACATTTTTGAGGAAATTATTTTTATTTTCAACTATTTATTATATGTTTAATCAATGTTTAAACTTTCATTTATATTGGCCTTATAGTTTATATTTTATTGTATTTCATATTCACGTACTTGAAACATTTTTAAGTTTCAAGTAGGCGGTTTTGAAAGCTTATAAATTATTTTTCATTAATATTTTTTTGTAAATTGCTTTTGTTTTAAACTATTTTTTATATGTTTAATCCATGTTTTAAGTTTCATTTATATTGGTCTTCTATTTTATGTTTTATTGTCTTTCAAAGTCACGTACTTGAAAAATTTTAAGTTTCAAGTATGCGGTTTTGAAAGCTTATAAATTACTTTTCATCAACATTTTTTTGTAAATTTCTTTTGTTTTCAACTATTTATTATATGTTTAATCAATGTTTAAAGTTTCAATTATATTCGTTGTATAGTTTATATTTTACAGTCTTTCAAAGTCACGTACTTGAAACATTTTTAAGTTTCAAGTAGGCGGTTTTGAAAGGTTATAGATTATTTTTCATCAACATTTTTGAGGAAATTCTTTTTGTTTTCAACTATTTATTATATTTTTAATCAATGTTTAAACTTTCATTTATATTGGCCTTATAGTTTATATTTTATTGTATTTCAAAGTCACGTACTTGTAACAGAATCCCACATCGGAAATGCAGAATCTACTGCACAGTAAAGGTAGAACCTGAATCCCACATCGAAAATGCAGAATGATTTTCAGGGCAAACCCTCTTATAAAAGGGAGGCCTGGGTAAGAGTTTCTGTCAGAATCCAGACTGCTGTAATGGCTGTAGCGCTGGATCTTTAATAGCAGAGAAATTCTGCTGATTTTTTTTTTGTTTATATATATATATATATATATATAAACAAAACAAAACAAAAAATAAATTTTTTTTTTTAAAAAAAATATTTTTTTAAGAGAAAGGCGGCATCTGCGATGCCGCCTTTCACCCGCAGCGCAAAGGCGGCATCGCAGATGCCACCTTGCCCCGAAATGCAAAGGCGGCATCCCGGATGCCGCCTTTGAGGTGCATTTTTAAAATTTGTTTTACCGGAAGCGTTTTCTGGATTTTTTTTTTTAAAAACGTAAACAAAAAAAAAATCCAGCTGGTGGTAGTGGTAATTGTAGAGATAAATGGTTCTCCCAAAACCCTAAAAAATAAGGCAAATCTAAAAAAATAATTAAAAAATGTAGTAATTTAATAATAATAATAATAATAATAACAATAATAATAATAAAAGGAATAATAATAATAATTGTAATAATAATAATAATAATAATAAAAGGAATAATAATAATAATAAAAGGAATAATAATAATAATTGTAATATAATAATAATAATAAAAGGAATAATAATAATAATAGTAGTAATAATAATAATAATAATAATAATCATAATCAAAATGACAAAATAAAAGTAGTCAAGGTATTTTTATCAATTTAATAATAATAAAATTCAAAACAATTAAAAATTTTAAATGACACAATTAATGCTTGTTTTAGTTACAAAAAATTATATATTTTCATTTTCTGAGAATGGACGATCGCGCATTTACCTGGGCGAAGCTGTGTGGCTTCCAAATTCATGCTTTGCTCGTGCGCCCGACGACGTCAACACCAAAAATGGAACTTTTAAATATAAACTCATAAATTTCATCTAGGACTCACCCCGGACCCCAGTAGAAAATTTTAATGGCAGAAATATAATTTAAATAAGATAACCTCATTGTTTGGGGTGTGACAATGTAACTACATGCCATGTGTTCGGGATTTTCCAAAAAGACATGTTCTTCCTCCTCACACCACTCTCGATATCTAAGATCTTATTCTGGTGGTCCATTAACCTTGAAAATCAAGATCCAAGGTCATTTCACCACCCTAACACCAAATCGATCTATTTTAGGCCTTCAATAAGGTTTGAAATTTAATTTAATTCAACCCGACACATCTCTACTGAAGAATGGATTCTTTTGAACTGCTTTGATTCATCCGCCACCGTTGTCATCGCACCTTCGTCAAGTTTTACCAATGCCAGATCTCCATTTTCAGATCATTACACCAAGAATTGAAGGAGCAATGGTCAATTATTCAAAGTTGGTGGGAAGAATTAAGAACTCATGTCAAGGACATCAGAAATCGCAGGATAAAATGAACACAGAACAATCCCAAGGAATGGACCTCATCCATTGTTTTTTTCATCCTCGATATATTTTTCGTAAAAATGATAAATGAATCAAGAAATCATTCTTTAGGAAAAAATACTAATATACCCTATATATATCATCCCATACCACATATATGATCAATTCGCAGGCTAATTAGTTTGTGGATTAGTCCGCATTCATTTTAGGAATCTAGAACAAGAAAGAAGAATCCAAACAACACATCCTACATAGATTTTGAATCGCTCACTGACAAATATCAGTCGCCACATCGTCGTTGTTGGTGTGATCTGTCTAGTTTGGTGTTCGCTGATCGCCGATTTGAGGTCTCATCATTATTCACTTAAGAGGATTATTTAAAACTCTCTCTAATAGTCCTCAAATGTCTCTAGGGTTATACAGTTTGCCCAAATATTTTTGCATAATGATCTATTTAATGACCCCCCAAATCTATGCATCAAAAAAGTAATAAAATAATTTTTTCAATTATTTTATTCATTTCTACACCCTTGATGATTTTTTAAAACTTACCCACACTAAACAATGTTCGGTCGCACATAGGGTAAAGCCACTATTCTAAACTCAACGATGCCCTAAAATTTCTGATCTGGGAACTTTTTTAGAATTTATTCCAATTTTTCATCATGTGTGTGCTATATAATATTTTAATATTTTTCAAACAGTTGTTTCGGGCACATCGAGTCTCATAATTGCACGCTGTCTCAGCACCTGGTCAAAAACATAATCCATATAGTTTTAAAAATAATTTGTGGAAAGTCCAGGACATTACATTCAATATTTTTCATATTTGGAAAATGGCGAGAGAGAAAAATATGGTTCTTTAAAACAACTCTCTCTATATAAAATAATTAAATAAAATGAAATTTTAAAAAACATACTGAATTTTTCTTTTGATTCCAACTCCATGAATTTATCATTTTGATTAAAAACTACTTCGGAGTTGAACAATAATTTTTTTAAGAATCCACCCTAGAATAGATCAATGAGGTTTGGTGGAAAATCTCTACAAGAAATCATGTAAATGAGCCTTTTGGTTCCCTTCAGGGCCTGGTAATGTCTGAAAAATATGATTTGGGAAAGGTATCAAATTTAGGTCAAAAAATGTTGTCAAGTAAAGATATAAGAGATAAAACTTGATTATATTTTTAGAAATATTATAATAAATATGTATTGACTTAGAACTTCAATATCTAACATTTTTTCATTTACACTCAGAGATAAGATGACAATATTTGTGATAATACATGCATAAAATATTATGAGAAATACCTTTTACAAAAGATTCGGGTTTTGAAGAAGTTGAATTATAATTTGAAAACCAAAAACCATAATTATCTATTTTAATGATTTGATAACCATTAATAATATTATGATACTTTTCACCTTGGGTGAATTTTTAAAGAGTTATTTTGAGATCCTTGATTTAATTTTTAAAAACTTCCACACCTTATTGTTTTTTAAATTTCCAAATATAATCATCCCTTTCCTTTTAAATGTTGATATTTTTCATTACAAAGAATAATTTTTTTATTAATAACACATTTATATTTCTTAAAAAAAATCATATTTTGAAATAAGGTCTTGAAAAAAATTTCCAATTTCATTATCAGATGAATAGGATCATAAAGAATTGGATGAATGAGAGAAGGAAGGGGAATGAGGAGAATGGGAGATAAACTCTTCACCTACCTCTAGTTGATCCATGAGGCATTTAGAAGTTGAGTTGATAGTTTTATAAGTTGACATTGAATCTTTTATAACACTCCATGTTGATACTCTTAGATACTTCTTACTTCACTTCTTACATTTAGAATTTTTTTCAAGGGAGAATATGGATTGATGTGGAACTTTTTTTGAAACTGAAGTACACCACTTTCGAAACTTAAATTTTATCTTCCTTTTTATCTCACTGAGAAGATTTATTATTTTTCATTATCTTATTTAATTTTTTTTAATCTTCTTATCAATCATTCAATTTCACTTTAATTTTCAGATTTTATTTTGGAAGATTCTTCATTATTTTCCTTGAAAGAAATTATTATTTTTGTTTCCATGACATGCTTATCCTCATTTTTAGTTTGTATCTTCATGGTTATGTAATATTTCATGATAGAACCTATGAGTTCCTCAAGCACCATATTTTTAACAAATTTATCTTCTTAGATCATAGTGACTTTTGGTTCCCAAATTGTTGGTAAAAATCAAAGTATTTTGATGAACAATGTTTCAATAGAAAGAGACTCAGTAAGATATTTTCATCCATTAAAAATATTGGTGAATCTAGTAAACATTACAGTTATAGATTATTTTATATTCATGGAGAAACTTTCCAATTCTTTTCTAAACATATCTAAAATGGTATCTTTGACTTTGTAAGTTTCTTCAGGAGTTACTTCTAAACGTTTCCAAATTTCATAAGCCATTTTTCATATAGAAATATGATTAAATTCATTTTGACCCAAACCAAAATACAAGACATTCACACCTTACCATCCAATTCAAAAGAAAAAATATAATCCAAGGACCATTTATCTTCTTTTTCAATTGAATGAATATAAAAATTTAAAATAACAATATGAAGAGGATATCCAGTATATCTAATAAAATTAGTCATTAATGTTTTCCAATTACTATAATTACTTCTATAAAAGGATGGAGCATAGCCAAAGGATTTTACTTTGGGACCACTATGGGTGTTTGAAAAATCTATTTTAAAAAGAGATATTTTTTTGAAAATATAGTTTAAGATTTTGAAAATAAAATCATTGGAATAATTTTAAAATAAATAAATTAAAGAAATTAAAAAATCCCATTAATAACCAATGTAGATTAGATATAGGTAAAATTGATGGAGGGAAGGGTGAATTTACCCTTTAAAAAAATAAAATAAAACATTCCAATTTAAAAAAAATCATTATAAAAGGATATAGAAATTAAAATTTTTTAATATAAAGGTAACATAATCAATTTTTGAAAGTATAATAATATAATTATATAGGATGAAATAGGCATCCAAGTAGAATGAGGAGGGATTTTATTAATTTATTTGAAAAAAATGATTAAGTGATTCAAAAAGTAAAAATGATTAAGTTTTTATTAATGGTTTAAAAAAATTAATAAATAATGGTTAAAAGAGATACGTATTTGAAAATGTAAAAAATAAATTAGACAATATATTTATTAAGGGGGTTTAGAAATAGTACCCAAAGGTAGCCTTACGTCTCCCTCCTCTATCACTTGAGGATTTTACATATTATTCCCTTGGATTTATTAGTATCCAAGATACCAAAACCATCCCTTGATTTTTAGATTATAGAAAGAAACCTGATACAATAGACACTAAATATTTAATAGTGTATCTTGAAACCTCAAGAATAAATATTCACTAGCCTTATTAAAATAAAATAACATGAAAAACATGGTCCCTTAATTTAATGGTAGTATGCACCAAATATAGAAGAAATAAGAAGAGAAGATATTTCTAGGAAGTAATCATTCTATAGATTAGTCTCTAATATTCAAAATAATATAATGAAACACTAGGATATATTTAAAAATTAATGGGAGTGACAAAGATATAAAATTTTCAACACACTCTTGAGTGAATAAATAAGATTTAAAAAGAGTGAGATTAGAGATCTTGAAAAGAATCTAAGATCATAGACCAATTGGGCACATTGGTGATTGGATAAGTAAGTTATTGTTGATGATGTAATATAATTCCAAGGCATCTAAAGTTGTATATTTATTGGCTCTAAATCCTTCAGTAATATTATATAATCCTTTGGGTTTTCATAAGCCGAAGACTTCCAATTTTGATGTATTTTAATGATTCAGAATTGCATCATTTTGTGCCCTGGAAGGGATCACTATAATTTGGAAGAGAGCATTGTGGCATATGGGATGATGTTGTGGTGTAGAGTTTTGAAGATATATTTTTCAATTCATACAAAAATTAGGTAGCTTCGGCATAGCCTCTAGGATGTGGATTGGAGTATTGAAGGAAAAATTTTGTGGTTCTATTATTTTTGAGGTAGTAGTGGTGTAGCCTTTGAATTGTGGTATGGATGAATCTTGAAATGAAATCACAACAACATAGTTTTTATTTCAGCATGGATCTGATCAAGATTGTGGGATATATACCTTTATATTAGAACCATACTTTTCTATGAGGAACATAACCTTTTAAATTTATATTAATTGTATAATTTTATCCTTATGGGAGTGCCTAGTGGGGTTATCGAGGAAATAGAGGTGTCTGAAGCTTGTGTGGATCCCTAACCCTAAGGTTTTGTAGGAGGCTGTTAGGGTGCACGTTTAGTAGAAACCATGAATCATAGGCTACATGGTTCATGTAAACCATGTGGAACATTTTATATCACAATAGGGGGCACCCAATTTTCCCTTACCGTGTGACCCAAGACACACACTTCTATAAATGATGCATATTTTTTGATAGAGGGAAAATGCATGGTCATCCAAAATTTTTTCTAATAGTGTTCCCTGAATTAATGAGTGGGATATTGAGGTAGAGAGGGGTGCACAATTGGTATACAGTTTGGCCAACCATGCGACCAAACCATATGACCCATTTTTTAGAGGGAAAATTACCATTTTACCTTAATGCTTAATATTTTCACACCATTTTTTCCTTTTCATTCATCGATTAAATTCTTCTTTATTTGAGATCTCCTTAATCCTTTAACCTAGGATTTGATCCCATTTAATCATACGGTCTTCGATGTAAGATATGTTCATATCATTGGATGTGCACCGGTGATTTCTCTATTCATCTTTCACCTTTTTCTATTTTCCTTTCTATCAGTGATGTTATTTTGGAGGAGGATCTTATGACCTATTTTCAGGGAATACATTTTTTGTTCCATTTTCTTCTGATCAGGATCAAATTAGAGGCTAATACAGGATGATTTTTCTTCTAAAAATTTAAGGTATGTAGTCTTTTGATTTCCCATTAAAGATGGGATGTTTATATATTATTTCATTGTATCATGATTCGGTTCCTCTGGGTGATGCTTATAAATTGAAATTATATTTAAATAAAATTAATGGGATTGATATATATGATCCCTGATACCTTTTGAGGTGTAATTAAATGTTAAGGACCTCAAATTTGAACTAACCCTTGGGTGCATCGTTAAATTAGATCAAACAACCAAGGGTGTCACTTTGCAATTGATTAACCATTGAGGTGTGAAATTTTACCCATTTTCTAAGGAATGTAAAATAAATTGATTTAATTATAAATAGTATTGAGGGAAGGTAAGAGGGAATGGAAGTCCATATCCCTATGACTTTCTCCATTGTTCTTTCTTTCATATTCTTAATACGTCTTTTATAATTGAAAAGGACAATTAAAATGAATGTAAGGATTCATATGATGTAAGGCCTTCTAATCCCATACCTTAATCAAAAAACCTTTTAGGTGAGTTATTTGATTATAAGTTTTATGAAAAATTTGGTTAAAATGTTAGTTTATATGGTCTGGTTAGAATATAGGCTCATGACAATTCTTCTTGATATGCCAAGAGTGAGAGGTGGGTTTAAATTTAGGATCAACATAGATAGAGTCTTCTAACTTGAATGATTAAATGAGTATGATGAATTTATAATGCACATTTGGTGAAAAAATGGGATCCATTGAGAACACCATGGATGAACTCATTTGGCAGGTAGATTGTATACCCCCAAGTGATACTTGGACACCTTTATGGACTTCTAATGAATGTCTTAGAGGGCATACTATTATTTCACTTGAGTTATACTTGGAATATTTTTTGGATAGAAAAGGAAGGATTCTAAGGTTTGATTATATTATATGCCATGAATGACACTTGAGATCCCTTTATGGATGGCCAAGGACGTACTCACTGAGTTGTGACTGTATACCACACCTAGAGTGATACCCGTATTCCTTTGAGTGATACCCATATTCCTTTGAGGAATGCCTGAGATGGTCTTATAGGGTTTCTATTTTATGCTATACCTGGAGAGATACTAGGGTTCTAACTTAGGAACACATAGGATGGGATCAGGTTACATTGAATTAAATAATGGTTAAATGATTATTATGATTCATCTACCAATCCAAAGCATAATATTGTATTCAGTGGGATCCTTACACTTTCTTATGTACATATTATAAACATAAAGTTAGATACATTACATGTGGGATTATTGGTATATTAACCAGGTCTTGAGACATATTTATAATTTAATCCTGGTCTGATTGATTACTCTGAGACAATCATGTTTAGGCTGAAGCTAGTAGCACAGGAGGGTTGTTCCATGGGAACACATACCTATGTGGGATACTTATATACAACACTTCATTTACAATTTATTTATAACCTACACACTATTTGTTATATAATCATGGACTGGATGGAATTTTACACCATTAGTGGTGGTCTACTAAGCTTATTTCATACCTTTCCCGGGCTGCCTTTGTGGTTCTTGGATAGAATTCATGGATGTAGTTAGGGAAAGGGGAAAGTTCTTTCTTTATTATGCTTGATTTATTAATGTATATAAGTAGGGGAGAATAGGACTAGGATATGGCTCATGATTTTATATGGGAAGAGTTCCTTTTTTGTCCTTATGTACTTTTGATACATTTATTGTATTGGATGCTTGTTGCTATGTATTTTATGTATTCATATTTTTATAGCATTCCATGATCATAATATTTTATATAACATTTATGGGTGTCTTTACTTGGTTATTTATATGATGGATATTTATTCTTATGCTATTCAGTATTCTTTCATGCTTATTCTATTGATTATTATATTTATACCACTATGTGATACTCTGATCGTGAGGGTATAGTCTCCGCACAGTTCCACCATAGTCCCTCGCTACTACTTGGCAACCACTAAAATACGAGGAGGAACGCTTGAGGCAATGTGGATAACCGGGTTCAGTTATTATTGAGTGAAATGGGCCCGAGATATCACAAAGTGGTATAAGGGGATTTTTTTTCATTTTGTATTACTATTTGGGTATGAGACATGAGACTAGGATGTAATGGAATTTGGTTATGAGCATATGCCTAAGAGTTTCTAACTCAAATTCAGTGAAAATCAAAATTACCTTGGATGGGACATGTTGCTATGAATTATGATTATTATAGTTTCCCTGATTTCACTATTGGGAAATTCACTTGATGTTTGATGTTTCGTAGGATTATAGATTTTTACCATTGTAATAATAAGGAAATGAAGTATTTCATCATGAATCCACATACTTCAAGATTTATATGTCATGCATTACACCATGCCACATTTATATTACCACATGCATTGTGTCATGACCCCCTCCCTCCAAAGATGCCCCTCCTAAGATGACAATGAAGGTAGAGATATAATGACCCCCTGAGTCCCACTTATATTAGGCCCTAGAGTGGAGACCAACACCAAGGGTATAAAAATCTCACAAAATGGGAGGCATTACCCTTTTTATAGTAAAAAAGATCGAGAGATAAGATGTATCAACCAAAAAACAACTCCAAAAGTATATATATATATATAAAATAAATCCAAAACCCTACCAAATTCATTTTAAAACAAAACTGCTACAAATACAGTAAAAATACAATGTAAGTACCAAAAAAGTGAAGCTAAGTAGTGAATCGACAACTGTCCCCATGTCCAAGCTAGTAAGGTCCATCATGGTCCATGTAATCCTCCTAGAAACCTAAAAACTTTTTTATATTTGTTGGGTGAACATACGAGTATTATTATTAGAAAAAACCAAGGTCTACTGTGAAAAAGTGGGAGAATAATACTAATTCCCCTATGAGAAAACAATAGAAACCAACAAAACATAAAAATGAATACTAGTCATCCCAACCTCACCAAGGTATGCTCACCAAATAACAGAATTCATGTAAGTTAATGTAATAAGAACATCAATGTTTGGGTACCCCACACCACTTCCCACTAGTTAACTGCTCACACCTTAATGAAAGTAATCATGGTGAATCCCCACCCTTCCACAAGCCCCATGTCACAACCTGCCTACACACACCCGGGCCTTAGAGCTAGTCCCACAACCTAGGAAAATGAATCTCACCACACCCCACCCGCAGACACCTAGGCCACAACCTTATATCATCCCGTAGACACCTAGGAAAACACACCTCACCAGTAGACACCTGGGCCTCACAACCACACCACAACCTACCCGAAGAGTCTTGGGCTACCCATGCTAAGAAGATGCAGTAGAGAGGAGCTAATAACCAGGCATCCCTCCTGCCACTTGGATATTGGGAAAAGTCACCTTCCCCCTAATAATAGGTGGTTTTTGACACATAGTTCTCAACTACAGTGAAGTGTGTATAGAAATAAAATTTAATTACAAGTATATATATAGGTAACAAACACTTAACCCAAGATATGAGTTTTTTCAATCAAACAACTTGCCCACAAGACCTAATTTTCTTCTACCTTTAAATGTACAACTACACAACAATCCATAATTCAATTCACAACCCCATCCAACCAATTTAACCAAATATAATTATTTATTATGAAATAAATTTATTCATTCCATCCATACATGGGTAACAACAAAACACATCACACAACCAACAACACAAACAAGCCAAAATAGAGGAAGAAAAATATGTTAAAGGAATCACTCCAAACATCCTCCGCACCCAGCACCCATTCCAACCACTGCCATCATCACTCTTAAAATTAATTCTTCCCAATCCACCATATCAACCAAAAAAACAACCACCAACTCACAAACACTCCCATAAAATCCCCTTATCGAAACCATCAACATACCCACTATACAAACACACCACACACAAAAATACAAAAAAAAAAACACAACCCGGTTCTAGTCCCGCTACACAAAAATGCTCATCCATTCCACAATCAATAAATCTCTCAACCTGAGATATCAATACACCACCCAAACCACCCCACACATATCCATGCTCTCAACCTCAGCACCACACAACCAAACAAGGCACAATATAGAACAAAACCACACAAAACACACAACCCCACCAAACAAAGAAAGGTATATTCATATTTAGAAAAAATTTATTCTTTAATTACACTATGATATTTCAAGGGTTATCATAGGGAAATCTCAATCATTAGGAATCCATTTAATTAAATAGGTATACATGGTTAATAAAATTTCATATATATATATAGTTTTTCAACAAAAGACCAATAAAAAGAATTCAAAAGCCTTTCCATGTGTACAAACAAAGACCACCAAGGTCCATGATTTTCAGTGGGTTATTAACCCATAAAAAACACAATATAAACAACAAAAAAATAAAACAGAAACATGCATCACTTTTCCCAGCCCCTGTATATTGATATCAAACCAATTTAGTTATATTTATTTATTTGGAATTATGAAATATTCACATAGTAAAAAATCATACAACCACCTCGCATGATATGAAAATTATAGAAAGACAAAGGGATCCCTACTTATAAAATTAAAATATCGACAATTCCTTCTTACACTAAAATAGGGGGAGCACATGAAGTAGGAAAACTCCTCGGGGAAAACTCAAATGGATGGATATAACTAAGATGCACAAATACTTTTGGAAGAAAGGTTCTAGGGACATCCGATATAATGAGATAACAAGAAGGAAAGAAAGAAGTAAGGGTTCCCAGATTTGAGGGATTAGATCGGAGACTAACAAGATATGAAACTATTTTTGAATTCCCCATTAAAAGTGGATATTAACCAAGACCACATGCTTGACCATTTAAAAGCCTCAGGATTTTTGAAAGGTCTAAGATATGATTCTTAGCACTTGAAACAGATTTAAAATCACTTAAATACTATATTAAATTTATTTTACATCAATTAAAATGTTAAAGGGTGGAATCTGAAAAAACTGGAATAAATATTTAAAATTTTAAAACTGTTGGAAATGACTCACCATTGGGTGATTCACTATCGTGAGTCACCGGTAAGTGAGTCACTGTTGGGTGAATCACCATTGGATGAGATACTGGTGGATGAGTCTCCATTGGGTGACTCACCATTGGATGAGCTATCAGTGGATGAGTCACCATTGGGTGACTCACCGTTGGATGACTCACCACTAGTGACCTACCACTAGACGAGTCATCGTTGGACGACTCATTGTTGGGGAGTCATTATTAGAAGACTCACCACTGATGACCTACTATCATCAAATCACCATTTTGAGTCATCGTTGTGACTCACCGGTCATAAATCACCAGTGGATAACCCACTATCAGACGAGCTACCATTGGAAAAACTGTAATTTTTACAAACTCATGAAATGAATCACTGTTACCTCTAGAACACCTTAAACACTACATTTTTTACTAAGTAATGGACTGGAGAGGCTTGGTCTATTACATCAGATACCTCTCAAACTATTCTTTCCCTAGAGAATTCAAAACCAAACCCTGGATAAAGAGGGGTCTGAATAATGACCCCATAAGATACCTCTCAAGGATATTACTATACTTAAAACAATGCTACGATTTGGACACCCTAAGGTCCAACAATAAATAACCATATGTTGTTCTAAAGCTGGATTGAAACCTATACATCCAAGAACACTGCCTCTAACATCTGTTATCCCAACCAACTTGTGGACACACCATACAAGCACAAAATATACACTATCCTGACATATGAATTAGGGAATTTCTTCCTCCATGTCAAGATATAATCCACTATAGGTGGCACTAACTCACCCGCATGGGTTTAATCACATCTCAATTAATGAGTCTTGATTAGGAGTTAGGTCCTCCCCTTTTCACATGTTAGGAATTAATCACACATTAGATAATAAGAGAAAAACTCATCTCATAGAAAACAAGTTTCAAGAATCACATTAAAAATTAAAACATGATAAGGAAATACTCAGAACATCTCCGGGTACTGGGCATGCATCTACACTTATCGCTCCCAAGTACTCTCCTCCAGGACGCCATGCCTCCACAACACACGAACCAAGGGGAGGGTTCATCCATGAAGAACCTTCTCCCAAAGATCCTAGATCTCCACTGGTCATTCCATAAACATCACATCATCTTCAATGTCCAAATATCTCCATTAAATGATGTGGGAGTCATCGTGTAGGTACTGAAGAATCTTAGAGATGTGGAATACATCGTGGACACACTCTAAATATGGTGAAATTCCAACTAGTATGCCACCTCACAAACTCATCCAAAGACCTTAAAGGGTCCAAGGAACCTCAGAGAAATCTTAATACCTCTTCCAAACCTCTGTTTCCCACATAAAAGGGAAACCTTAAAGAATACATGGTCCCCAACCTCAAACTCCAAGGGCCTACTCCGACTATTGGCATACAATTTCTACCAGTCTTGTGTCGCTTTCAACCTCTCACGAACAAGATGAAACTTATCTGTCATGCTCTGCACTATCCCGGGACCAAGAATAGCTATCTTAGCTGTCTCTCCAGCTTTTATACAATAAAAGGGAGAACAAAATGGCCTTCCGTACAAATCTTAAAACATTTCCATTCCAATGGAAGAGTGATAGCTATTATTGTTAGAAAAATATACAAGTTAAAGTGTCACACCCATGATATTATGAAGTCCAAGATGTATGGTCGTAACATGTCCTCCAATGTCTGTATGGTTTTATCTATCTTCCCATCTGTCTGAGGGTGGAAATAAGTGCTGAGGCATAACTAAGTGCCAAATCATGCTACAATATTATCCAGATTTGTGTGGTAAAATGTGTATCCTAATACAAGAAAATGGACCTCAAAACTCCATGTAGTCGCACCACCTCATCCACATAACACATGTCCAAGGTATCCCTTGCACCCGACTCCATAACCACTAAAAAGTGAGCCAATTCTATTATCCAATCCAATAATACCCATATTTCATCATATTCTCCCTGAGACCTAGGTATCTTTGTGATAAAATCCATTGATATTTCATCCAATTTACACTCGGGGACATCTTGGGGCTATAACAAACCATCGGGAAAATAGTGCTCAATATTCACCTATTGGCACACTAAGCACTTCACCACAAAATTCGCTATAACCCATTGCATCATGGGCCACCAAAACTACTCCTTCAAGTCATGATACATATTGAAAACTCCTCATTGAACTGCCAAGGGTGATCTATGAATCTAAAAAAGGACTCCCTCATGCATCTCCACTAGAGCAAATAAACTCTCACAGAACAACATCTGATTCTAACTATCCTCCAACCATCCCTCCAAATCATCACCTTGGTCAGTGTGACCACACATCAACTCTACCTCAGAGTCTCCCGATTGAGACTCCACTTTCCACATCATAGTTGACTGCACTATCATCTGAATCAGACATCTTATGCCACCATCCATTCCTGCATCTAGGTGAAAGGTGGCCAAATCCTCCATTTCCTTTCAAGCATCTGCAGATTCCTAAAATACCTCCCTCTACGACTTTCTGCTCAAAGCATCAGCCAAAAAATTCCCCTTTTCTGAGTTATAGGAGATCTCAAAATCATAGTCTTGAAGAAACTCTATACACCTCCTTCATCGTAAGTTTATATCTCACTAGGAAAAGATATACCTCAATCTCTTGTGATCTGTGAAGACCACAAAGTACTCCCCATTGAAGTAATGATGGCACAACTTAAACAAAAAAATGACCGCCACTAGCTCTAGATCATGGTTGGAATAGTTATGTTCTTGGGGATATAACCGCCTAAACCCATTAGATATTACTCCCCACTACTGCATTAGAATGCATCCCAAGACTAGATGGTAAGCGCCACCAAACACCTAGAACATCACCCTTTCCTCTATTAGCTAGGGCATTAGAGCACTAACTAAATTCCACTTCAGATAACCAAATTCTATATGAAACTACTCACTCCATATAAAATTATGGTCCTTTCAGGTCAGAGCTATCAATAGGGCCACAAATCAGGAGAAATCGGGTACAAACCTCCGGTAATAGCCTGCAAGACTGAGAAAACTACGAACCTGAAAAACATTATTAGGTGATTCCAGAGATACAAATTCCTTGAATTTCTACAGGTCAACTACTACACCAAATTGAGACACCACATGTCTAAGTAAATTCACCTCT
Source organism: Viscum album (assembly GCA_963277665.1). Classification (NCBI taxonomy): domain Eukaryota; kingdom Viridiplantae; phylum Streptophyta; class Magnoliopsida; order Santalales; family Viscaceae; genus Viscum; species Viscum album. The sequence goes on along the minus strand of OY728138.1, from coordinate 121,319,084 downwards.
CTTGTCTAGAAAATACACTTCGATAACTTTCTGTAGAGGTGGTGGTGTCGAAGGATCTTCAAGGTGGTCCTGAGATGCTTGGTATGCTCCTACTTTGACTTCGAGTAGATCATGATGTTATCGATGAATAGGATGATGAAATAGTCTAGGAACTTATTAAAGAAGGAGTTCATAATCCCCATGAACACAGATGGAATGTACATAACAACAAATTACATGACCATGAACTCAGATTTCCCATTCCTACACCTAAAAAAAGTTTTCAGGATATCTTCCTCCTTCACCATCAACTGGTGATACCCAGACCACAGATAGATCTTAGAAAATCAACTTGCTCCCATAAGCTGGTCAAAAAGATTTTCTATCCATGGATATGGTAATGGTTCTTGACTATTACCTAATTCAACATTTGGTAGTCTATGAACAACCTCAGTCCAACATCTTCCTTATTCAAAAACTAGACTGGATCACCCAACAATGGCACACTGAGCCTGATAAATCCCTTATTAATTAATTCATCAACTGAGATACTTAAATCCCATAGCTCAAAAGGTTCCATTAGATAAGGATCCATAAAAATTGAAGAAGCATCAGGCTTTAAGTCTATCCAGATCTCAACATCACGTCGAGGGGGTAGAGTCACAACCTCTTTGAAAAAAACATCCAAGAACTCCCCCAAAAATCTATGAGCCTCCACCATCTTATCATACACCAATCCCACCGACAGTTCAAAAAACATGGAAATAAGAGGCCCCACATGCTGACTGCCCACCTGACAGCTCCACTCACAAAAAAAAACTACATGCGGGCCATCCACCTATAAAAACATGACTCTCATCCACAATCAATCGATAAAATTATTCACAAATACAACTAGTCACTGCCAAGGGTGATATCGTATGGATGTAGCTGTAGAAAGAAGAGATCCCGATGGGACTAATGTGGCCCCGTCATTAGTCTACATCCCCAACATACATCATATAAGCTATTTTGACCTCTAACTAGTGTACTCAACACCAGGGGCACAAAAAGTCTCTCTATATCTAGTCCCGGAGCATAGGCTACACTGGGTGCAGCAAAGGAGCGAGAAGATTCTAAATCAAACGAAGCACAAGAAAGGGAACTGAACAAACTAATCGCACCTCTGATGATCTATGGACCTATAGGAACTACTACCTCTGTGGCATGAAACTGATCACACCCAAATCCTCTGCCTCTCTACTAAAGAACACCTCCTCGACCACACCTGGGTAGAGGTCCCTGAGGAACACCTTGAGGTTGGACTCCACTTGCTCCATCTCCCCTTAGTGGAGTAGTAACCTATTGTCCATATTTATGAAATAAACTAAGAAAAAACTACTACTAAAGAAGGAAATAAAACTACCCACCTTCTCCATACTGATCTCGAACAACCATCAATTACTGACTCTGAAGATGTTCACATGCTATACAAGTGAAACACCTATGTCCGAAGTTCACATGAAAGGCATGAGGACCTAAATGATGAAATGGAAAATATTGATGTCGATGACTCACTGAACGAAACCTAGAAGGCCCTTGCACCTGAGACCTACTACTATTAGAATTTCCATTAGAAGAACCCCTATGGCCCCCTCTCATAGTAGACATCCTTATGAGTGAAACCTCTTGACTACCTCTACCTTTTTTCTAGACCTCTAAGTATGTAAGAATGGTAAAGGGAGTAACTGCGATCTAGAGAGATGGACAAAGCACCTCCTCTATGTTTTTTTCATGGAAATCCTCATCTGGAAAGAGAACCGGGAAAAAACTAAGGAGATCATTAAACTTGATCCCTAGTTCCCATATTGACATACTCCCCTACTGGAGGGAGAGTAACTCCTACCTCTCATCAGCCTTCATTGTGGAAGAATGGAATTCTTCTCAAAACTCCTCAAAATCGACCCATAGAATTTCACCCACCTTCCTCCCCCCTAAGTACAACTTCCACCACTAAAATTTAACTCTCATCATCTGACTCACCACCAAAGGAACTAATTACTCTATTGGAGCCCAGATCAAACCAAATGTGATCAAAATATCCTGAAGACAACTCTCCATATCCATGTATGAAACACCGCCCTCATAATTTCCCAGATTCTACCATTAGAAATCATGTAGTGTCTTCTCCCATTGATCATCCTACTCTACCTGATCAACCCTCCATTGATTGACTAGGTCAGCCTATAGAGCCTCCACTTCGTACACTACACATAGATGATGATCGAGTTCCATGGATAAAAAAGGTAAACAAGGAACTCCTATGCCTGAGTAGTATAAATTTTTATTTAAGATTCATTTTAACTCATAATTTAATTAAATTTACCAAAATTCCCAATTCAAACAAGAACAAAAGTCATTATGATTCATGTACCTTTCCTAGGGTCTCTACCCTCTAAATGAAATAGCCTAAGTTGGTCATTCGGTAGACTCAGATTCCTTGCATCGGATCATAGGGGGCCCTAAAATCCAGTGTCCTAGTCAGTCTTCCCTAGCCTATGTCATGAACCAAGATCACATGACATTGTTTCCCTACCAACCCATGTAATCCTCACTATTCCTAACTAAAAACTCCATCCTATATCTCAACCATCATCTCTATTACCGTTCTGTCATGACACCCTCCCTCCAAAGATGCCCCTTCTAAACAGAAAATGAAGTAGGAGAGATAATGACCCCTAATTCCCACCTCCAATAAGCTCTGGGGTGGTGACCAGCACCATGGGTAAACAAATCTCACAAAATGGGAGTCCTTACCCTTTTATAGTAAACAAGAATGGGAGATAAGACGTATAAACCACAAAATAACTACAAAACACACACACACACACACACACACACACATATATATAAAAGAAATACAATACCATACCGCATGAATGTTTAAAAAAAACTACTACAAATACAATAAAACTCCAATGTAAGTACCAAAATAATAAAGCTAAGTAGCGACATGAAAACTTTCCCCACATCTGAGCTAGTAAGGCCCATCATGGTCCATCTAATCGTCCTAGAAACCTAAAAATAGTTTTATATACATAGGTGGAGTATACGAGTATAATCTGTTGGAAAATCCAAGGTCTCTCATATACAAGTGGGAGAACCATACTAATTCCCCTATGAGAAAACAAGAGAAACCAACATCGCCTAACAAGGAATACAAGCCATCCTAACCACACAAAGGACCACTCACTAAATAACACAAGTCAAGTAAGTTAATATAATTAGAAAATCGATGTTTGGGTACCCCACATCACTTTCCATTGGTTAACTACTCATACCCTAACATAAAATTTGATGACACTTCCACACTCTTCTAAAAGCCCCAGGTCACAACCCGCCCGCACACACCTGGGCCTTAGATCTAGTCCCATAACCTGGGAAAATGAATCTCCCCACATCCCACCAAAAAATACTTATTCTACAACCATACCTCATCCCGTAGACACCTAGGAAAGAAAACCAAATCCATAGACACTTGAACCTCACAACCGCACCACAACTTTCCGGAAGAGTCATAGGATACCAATGCCTAGAAGAGGGATCATGGAAGAGATAATGACCGGTCATCCATACTCCCACCAAGATGTTGGGAAAAGACATAATCCCCCATGAAAATAGGTTGTGTTTTTAACATAGTGATCAACAAGGGTGGGGTGCGTATAAAAATCACAACAATGTACAAGTTTATATATAGGTATCAAATACTCATCCCAACCAATGAATTTTTCCAAACAAACAAACAACCCATAAAATTGCCTTTGCTACTAACTCTAAATGTAAAACTAAAAAAAAAGACATAATTCAGTTCATAACCCCAACAAACTCATTTAAAAAAATATCATTCTTTATTAAGAAATCCATGTATTCATTACATCCATAATCAGGAAACTACCAAACACAAAACACAATTAGCAATACAACCAAGCCAAAATAGAAGAAGAAAACTATGTTAAAAGACTCACTCCACACTTCCCCACCACTTAGCACCCATTCCAACCACTTTCATAATCATTATTCAAAGTAAATACACCCAATACTCCATCTCAACCACAAAAAAATAACCGCCAACTCAAATCCACCCCATCAAATCCCATTATCAAAACCATCAACAACCCCACTACATAAACACACCACAACCTGTAACACAAACAAAAAGAATCAGGTTGTAGTCTCACTACATAACACTTCTCATCCATTTCAAAACCAATCAATCTGTCAACCTCAAATTCCAATACACCACCCAAACCACCCCACACACAACTGTTCTCTCAACCCCAGCACCACACAACCACACAAGGCACAACACAGAACAAAACCAAACACACCACAAAACCACACCAAAAAAAGAAAGGTACATTGAGATTTAGCCAAAATTTGTTCTTTAATTTCTCTTTGGTAATTCAAGAGTTATTACATAGCAAGCTCGACCACGAGGAATCCTTTTATTTAACTGAGTACATGTGGTTAATCAAATCTATTATACATATAGTCATTTAATAGAATACCAACAAAAATAATTCACAAGTCATTCCATGTGAACCAACAAATAAAACTGACAAACATGATTTTCAGTGGGATATTTTCCCATAAAAAACACAATATCAATTAAAATAATAAAAAATAATCATGCATCACTTTTTCCCAGCCCTGTATATTGATATTAAACTGATTCAATTATCTTTATTTATTTGGAATTATGTTATCTTCACAAAGGAAAAAAACATACACCCACCCTAAATTATAAAAAAAATAAAAGAAAGACAAAGGGATGCCTACCTGAAAAAACATACTATTATAAATTCCTTCCCAGGCCAAAACAGGGGGTGCACATGCAACATGAAAAATCCTTGGGGAAAACTCAAACTAAAGACTACAACACAGACGCACGACTCCTTAGGGAAGAAATTTTATGAGGACATACATTATTAAGAGAGAGTAGTAAGAAAATAATTAAGGAATGGTGTCCAACTTTGAAGGATCAGATCTGAGACTAACGGTATATCAAACTGTTTTAAATTCACTATTAATAGTGGATCTTGACCAAGACCACACGCTTGACCATTTAAAAGATTCATGATTTTAGAAAGGTTAAATATATGATATATAGAACTTGAAATGGATTCAAAATCACTGAAATACTGCATTAAATTCATTTTACATCTATTAGAATGTTAAAGGGGTGAAAATGGATAAACTGGAAGAAAAATGGAAACTTCAAAAACTATCAGAAATGACTAACCGTTGGGTGAGACACTGTTGTGAGTCACATATGGGAGATTTACCATTGGGTGAATCACTGTTGAATGAGCTACCAATGGATGAGTCACTATGGGGTGACCCACTATTAGACGAGCTACTAGTGGATGAGTCCATGTAGGGTGACTCACTGTTGGATGACTCACCAATGGCGACCTACTGCTGGACAAGTCACTATAGGATGAGTCACCGTTGGTGAGTCACTATTGAAAAAATCACCATTGGAGACCTACCTTTGGAAAATTCACCATTGGATGAGTCACCATTGGTGTGTCATCATTGGATGACTCAACCCTGTTAACATACCATTAGCGACTCACTGGTGCGAGTCACCGGTGTGATTCACTATTGTGACTCACCGGTCCTAACTCACAGGTGGATGCCTCACCGTTAGAAGAGATACCATTGGAAAAACTAGAATTTTAGAAAACTCCAGAAATGAGTCATTGTTACCTATAGAACACCACAAAAACTGAAATTTTTACAAAGTGATGGACCAGAGAGGTCTAGGACATTACACATCGCCTATAGAATTCTTTTGTGTATTTATTTCTATATCAATGAAATTGTATTAACATTTTATCCATGGACTTGATAAATCACTGGTTGGAATTCAATGGATTCTAAACTTCACTTTATAAGGTGTATTGAGCCTTATAAATTAGAAGTGGAGATCCATATAATTCAACCATTTACAAGAATTATTATCTAAATGATAATTAATTTTAATGAAACCAAATTCTAGAATAAATGGTCACTGTTAAATAGGGATATCAATTTAAATTTAAAGGGTGATTTCATATGTAAATTATAATTGAAACTATGTATATAGGGACCTAGGACTTATAGTAGAGAACTTGACCTTGGTACAACATCAATAGTGGGAAGTAGGCTGTGTCCCTTTCTTTATATTATGTTATGTACTTTTCCCAAACCAATATTTAGGAGTAGAAAGAGGGGTGTGGCCTTTATACAATAAGTCTTGTACCTATCTTATTCTTATATATGCACTTTTATTGGTTGTTAAATATTGTACTGAGGTGTGTGTTTGGCATTTGTAGAGACATTACACCATGATAACCTCTTGTCGTATTTCAAGATAGTGGAGACAACCATGATCCAGAGGTAGTGGGACCAAGGAAACCAATTGAACCTCTAGAAGTTCCTCTTGAAACACCACCAATTATACTTGATATGTGATCTGATTCCTAGTTTCAAGAAATGTTCCTATTCTTTATATAGAATATTCTGAGAAGATTGTGACCGACCCTGACTATGGTGGAGTTGATGCATGAGTTATAGTAGTATCATCCACCCATGTTTTCTAGGGATGGTAGACCAAAGGCCACAGATTCATGGATAGAGTCCTTGCAATCAATTTCCAAGCATTTTAAGACACCTCCCAATAATATTGTGAAGCTAAATACATATATAATTTTGGATTAATCCAATAGATGGTGGGGAATGATTATATATATGGGTCATCATCAAGATATGGATTGGGGGGATTTTTATACAGTCTTCTTTGATTATTTCTATTCGAAGATGTTGAGGACCAATAAATCCTAAGATTTTATACATCTGGAGTAGGGAACATTATGCATCATAGACTATTCATCCCATTTTAAAAAGATCTAGTGATTCTCACCTATTATATTAGGTTAAGAGCTATCTAATGTAAGGTAACTCAAGGATGATATTAGGTATGATATTCGATCACTGGTTAATGTCTTTTAGCTTAATATCATATCTGAAATTGTGTATCAGGTGCTTATCATAGAGTATAACCTATGAAAGGATGGATGTACGAGCTAGGGTGGTTCAACACTGAGATATGGAACTATATCGACCAACAATAAGAAGTGTTTTCTAGAGCTTCCATGTGGTGATATTAATAGCAAGGATACATACTCAAGTAGAGAGGTGAGGTTCCATAAATGCAGTAGATTGGGTCATGTGTGACCTTAGTGTACAAGGAAACAAGTCGAGTGCTGATAAGGTGGTAAGATGTGCTATATTTAGTGCGTTTTCCTATATTTTCCTCAAGTATCTTATGATATAGGGCCTACATCGACTCCAAATTCAGGAGCAGGGTCAAAAACTTCTCTTCAGGTAGGGATCTAGAGTATGACCAGCCGATTAGGTCAAGAAGGTGGTCGTGGTCAAGATAGTGAGGAACCAATCACTAAGTGCTAGTAGAACAGACCTGCTCAGGGTATCAAGGCTATAACACATGGTTTTGATTCCATCCAAATATATTAACTGAAACTAATACTACAGGAGAAGTGTGATGAACCTTCTATGGTGATAAGTACTATTCTATAAGCCTCTATGTTAGTATCTAATCTTTTTAATATAGGTGCATCTCATTCTTTCATATCTGTGCCTATTATGGAGATCCTCATGCTTCATCTTTTTTCTATGGGATGAAAAAACTTGATACTCTGTTAGGGATATGGTTAAAGAGTGTACACCATTTATGTGAGTTCCCCTTGAGATAGGTGGATGTCACTTCATATGGTACCTCTTTATCCTCAAGATGATAGGGTTTGAAACTATTCTTATGAAGGAATGGTTGGTTCACTATCATGATTTTATTGAATTTTATCACTGATGGGTGCCTTTCACATCACTAGAGGGTGGAGTTTTTATTCACAATGGTGAATGAGATGTGAAGGAAAGTCAAATTGAACCCAAGCATCGTGGGATGGGTGGGATGAAAATCCAGATTGTTAGATTATATCTGGATGAACAGGGGATGCATTAGGAATATTCCCCTAGTGGTAGATCATTCTTGGAATTTTCTCATAGAATAATTTTCAGAACAACCTCCTAGGAGATGTTGATTTTTCCATCAAGATAGTTCCAGGAGTAGCACTGATATCCAATCCTCCTTACAGGATGGATACTATTCAGTTATAAGAGACCAATAGGTAGTTAGAGGATTTGGAATCCAATTGGTTTATACGACCCAATACTTCTCTCTGGGGTTAGTTGATCCATTTCACCAAGAAGGTGGATGAAACCCTCATACATTGTATAGATTCTTGAAAATTTAACCATTTGATGGTTAAGAACTGATATCCCTTTCTTAGGATTGATGATCTGTTCAACAAGCTCTAAAGATATGAGTTTTCAGAAATATTGATCAGATATCAGGTTTTCATTAGGTTCATATTAGACCATCTAATATACCATTTAAGACATTGTATTGTAGATATGGATTGTATAAGTATTTATTCATGTCATTCGGTCTCAAAAACATGCTAACTATTTTCATGGAACTGATGAACCAAGTTTTCCATCTATATTTAGATTTGTTTATGGTGGTATTTGTGGATGATATCTTAGTGTATTCTCACAATAGAAATGACCATGCCAAACTTCTTGAGATCATATTGAATATTCTGAGATAGCATAAATTATATTCTAAAATCATATATGACCACTTTTGGATGGATGAAATTGAATTCCCAAACCATATTATCTCAGAGATAAGAGTATCAGTTGACAAGGGGAAGGTGAGAGTAGTAGTTACCGAAGAGAAACCCAAAAACATCTTTGGTATACTGGGTCTCTTGGGGATAGCTAATTAGTAAAAACACTTCATACATGAATTATCATACTTAGGAACACCTATTATGGGATTGAGTAAGAAGGTTATAAATTTTATATGGTCAGAAGCCTATGAAATATCCTTTCATGAGTTGAATGGGAGAATGAATTTAGTTCCAATTCTAGTTCTGATAGAGCCATAATGAATCAATATAGTCAATTGTGATGAATCAGGTATTAGGACAGGAGTAGTTTTGATACCATAGGAGTGAGTTGTGGCATAAGGGTATCATCATTTGTGTCCACACAAGATGAACTACCCGATTCACAATCTAGAGTTAGCTGTTGTTGTTCATACCTTACACTGTTGGATGGATTATTTATCAAGAGAGCATTCTATGGTGTATACAGACAAAAGAACCTTCAATTGTATATTTAGATAGCATGAATTTAATCTTAAGAAATTAATGTTTGTTGAATACCTACAGTCTTTGGATTCATTATTTCCTATATACCCATAAAGGGAAACATAGTTACTGATGCACTGAAAAAGAGGACCTAGATATAAGCGGTTCAGGAATACAGTAGGGATTGTAAGCTTATGGCCTTGTATTCTGAGATTAATTTGGTGTTCCATGACCATTATAGATAGTCTATCCATGTATTATTATCAGTTAACTCTTTACTTCTAGAGAGAGTGAATATAAGGAAACTGTTATATTTTGAGGGCTTGGTCCTATAAGAGGGCATTATAGGTGATGCTCCACATCCTGATTAGATTTTGATGAAGATGAGATACTGAACATCCATAGAAATGTCTCAGTTCATAGATATATCCAAGATGAGTTGGTGTGAGAGTCCCATGACTTGATAATGGGTTGACATCCCAATATTTTCAAGATGTATCATGAATTATGTCATCAATATTGGTGGTCGGTGATGAAGTGGGAGATAGCTGGGTTTGTCACTCAGGGTTCCACCTATTATCAGGTGAAGGTAGAGAACCAATTACTAGTGGATATTTTATATCAATTACGTATTCTTAAGTGGAAATGGGATGACATCACCATGGATTTCATGACTAGGCTACATAAATCACCTTGAGGAAATAATGCCATATGGGTGATGATAGACAGGTTGACAAAGGTTTCCCACTTTATATCTATCCGGTAGAATCTTTAAAGGGATAAAAATGAGAGGATCTACATTTGGGAGATCATATTATTACAAGGGGTTCCACATTATATTTTATTAGATATAGATTCTAATTTTTCATCATGATTCTAGAAGGGTTTATAGAGGGAATTGGGCTCACATGTATAGTTGAGTATACACAATCACCCATAGACTGAAAATCAGTCTGAGTATACAATACTTATTTTAGAGAAAATTCTCTGATCATGAATCCTAGATTTTGGAGGTTCTTGGGAGAAACAGTTACCTTCTTTGAGTTCTCTTACAATAAAAACATTCAGGAGACCATACAATTGGATTCTTATGAGGTCCTATATGGAAATCCATTCCATTAAATCATATTCTAGTTAGAGTCTAGAGAGGAAGTGTTGCTGGGTCCTAACCACATTGAGGATACTTTGGATTAGGTTAAGATTATTATAAAGTGTATGTCTATGGATCAGTCTAGATACAAATCATATGTCGATCATCACCGTCGACCACTAGATTTCGAGGTGGGGAGTTAGATTTTCTTATAAGTTTTTTCTATACGGGGGAATATAATGATTTATAAAAAGAAAGTTATTGGATTTCTAGGTCAGGACCTTTAAGATTCTAGAGAGATTTAGGATAGTAGCCTATTGGTTGTAATTACCTTATAGGCACCCAACCACGCATGAAGTCTTCCATATATCTCAGCTCCACCGATATCATTATAATCTGTCATATATTCTTCATCCTGATGTGTTTGAGTTGTATGTAGATGCATAATTTGAGGAGAATCCTATCCATATTATTGATCATAGAACAATGTGTTCTCCAAGGCTGATCAGTTCTTCTAGTATGGGTGTTATGGCAGCATGACCGTGTACAGAATGAGACTTGAGATCAAGATATTGACGTATGTGCTTAGTGGATGGAGTTATTCTCAGAAGACGTGTTACCACCCTTGGAAGGGTAATTCCGGGATAAGTTTCTTTAAAACTAGTTTGGAATGGGTCATATGGAGAGAAAGGAATGATATTGAGGAGAGATATTGATTTATGATGTTTGGTGAGGTAATGTTAAAAGGGAAGAAATGATAAGGAGAGAAATTGAGAGAAATAGACTTCCTTTACGTTATTATTTTTAAATCATCCCAAAATTGGTATGATTTGGAAGGAAATGTTTATGGAGGGTTATTAAGTTTTTAAAATAAAAATTTCATACCTATTTTATACATGTATCACAAAATAATTTTTTTTCTTTTAAAAATATTCACCAAACAAGATTGAAAAAATCTAAATAATTTATTTTCTTTCACTAATTTATTGATCCAAACATAAGGAGAGAAATAAAAATCATTTCATTTACTTTATTTTCTTTTATAGACTATCAAATAATTTCATTTACTTTTATAAAATATCACCACCAAACAAAGTGTTAATGTGGAATATTATATGAACTCAAATTTTCTATGAGGTAATAAACCTTTTAAATTTTCATTAATTCTAGAATTTTATCCTTACGGGAGTGATTAGTGGGTTAATATGGGAAACATGGGTGTTTTTGGCTTGTGTGGAGTTCAGAACCTGAGGTTTTGGATGAGGTAGTTGGGTTATAGGATTAGTAGAAACTGTGCAACCTAGCCTTCATGGTTCGAGTAAACTATATAGGGAATTTTAGATCACAATATCAGGTGGATAGTTTTCTCTAACCATGTGACCCAAATCACATGCCCATGGAAATTATATAGAGTTTTCTAATGTGGGAAAATGCACAGTCAGAGAACTATTTTTCTAACTATACACCATGAATTGAGAGAAGGGCATTGAGGAAGAGTGGGGAACATGATTAGGGAATGATTTGGCCAACTGTGTGGCCAAACCTTGTGACGAAGTTTTAGAGGGTAAATTTCCATTTTGACTTTAATTTTTTATATATTTACACCATTTTTTCTTTTTACTCTAGTAGAAAACATCATCTCCATTTGAGAGAACCTTATGCCCTTAACCCAGTATTTGATCCCGTTTCATCATCCAATCTCTGATTCTAGATCTATTCATCTCATTGTATGCATGCTAGTGAGCTCTATATTCATCTCACACATTTCACTATTTTTCTTTATATTGGCGATGTTGTTTTGGTGTAGGATCTTATGACATATTTTCAGGGTGTTCATCCATTCATCCATTTTCTATTGATCTAGATTAAATCAGAGGTTGATTATATATCTGTTTTCTTCTACCAAGCTAAGTTAGGTGGTCTCATGCTTTCCCCTTAAAGTCAGGGTGTTTATATATTATTTCATTACGTCATGCTTCAGTTCTTCTAGGTGACACTTAAAAATTAAAATTTTATTTAAATTAAATGATAGGTCCTGATCAATGACCTTTGATAATATTTGAGGTGTAACTAAAGGTTAAGAACCTCAAATTTGAACCACCCCTTAGGTGCATTGTTAAATTAGTTTAAACCACCATGGGTGTCCCTTTGTAATTGATTCAACTTTTATGTGTGGCCATTTTCTACATGCCTAAGGGATTTCATATGAATTGATTGAAATTTAATTTTAATTGAATGAAGGTAATAGGGTATGAAAGGCCATGTCCCCAGTCCTTTGTCCATTGTTCTTGATCTCTTATACTTGATACATATTTTATAATTGAAATAGAGAATTAAAATTAATGGAAGGATTCATGTGATTATAAGCCTTCAGATCCTATGGCTTAATTAAACCAAATTTTGAGGTGAGTTATTTGAATGTAATTTTGATGACCAATTGAGTTAAATCATGAGCTTATATGGTATGGTTAGACTACGATCCCATGACAAATCTTCTTGACACACAAAAAGTGGGAGGTGGGTTCCCATTTATGATCTTCATAGATGGAATCTTATGGATTGAATTATTAATTGATTATGAATAATTTATTATGCACCTTGGGTGACACATGGGTTCCTTTGTGAACACCTTGGATAGACTCATTTGGTTGCTCTCTTATATTTGCCCAAGTGATTCTTAGACTTATTTATGGATTTATAAGGATGAAATCAGAGGGAAGAACATTATTAATACCAAGTGTTAATTGGAATCCTTTTTGGATATCCAATAAAGGACTTTGGGGGATAATTATAATATATTCCACAAGTGAAACTTGGGTTCCCTTTATGGACCACCAAGGATGGAATTAGTGAGAAGTGACTTTATACCACACCTAGAATGATAACAAGATTCCTTTTAGGAATGACTAGGATGGTATTCTAGGGTGTGTGATTCATGCTATACCTAGAGAGATACATGGGTTCCAACTTAGGAATGCATAGGATGGGCTTAGGTTATATTGAATTGAATAATGATTAAATGGTTATTAAGACTCATCTTTCAATCTAAAGAACTGGATTGGATTCAGTCACAGCCTCACACATTCTGATGTCCTTATTATACACATCCTATTGGATACATTTCATGGTGGGTGCTTGGGAAATGGTCCAGGTCAGAAGACTTAATTATAATTAGAACATTGTTTGATTTATTACTCAAAGACAAACCGACTTAAGCCGAAGCAGGTAGCAGAGGAAGAGTGTTCCATGTAAACCCAAACCTACGTGGGTTATTTATATACCACACTTATTTTACTATTTATTTATTACCTACACATTTTTTATTATATATTCATGGGTTAGAGGGAATTAGACACCATTGGTGGAGGCCTACTGAGTTTATCTCACACCATACTCGTGCCGCCTTTATAACACCCAGAAAGACATCATGGATACATGTAGGGAGAGGGGAACGCTCCCTCTTTCCAATGCTTTATTTATTATTTCATAGAAATAGGGGAGAGAAAGACTGTAATATGGCTCATGATGATATCTAGGGATAGTTCCTTTTTGTTCCTTTTGTAATTTTGATACATGTATTGTATTGGATTCCTATTGCATTGTAACACCTGTATTCTTTTTTTATAACATTCAATGATCATGATCTTGTATATAAAATTTATGGATATGTTTACTTGGTTATTTATATGATGGATATTTACTATTTTACTATTTAGTATTCTTTCATTATTCAGCTATTGATTATTATGGTTATATTGTTGTGATACACTCTGATCACGAGGTTATAATATCCCCATTGTTCCACTGTGGAACCTCAAAAATTGTTGTAAGCATCTATGATATGGGGAGTCACTCTTGAGTCTATGTGGCCTAATGGGTTCAGTTAAAATTGAGTGAACCAGGTTCGGGATGTCACAGTTGACAACAGCGTGTCCTATAGAGACTTCACTGTAATTCATGGTGATGATATTTGACTAAGCTAGGATGTGGTGTAAGGGTAATCAGATTGTTTTGTAAGTGTAAGTTTCATTCTTGATATACTATATAATTTTAGTGAGGATTACCGTAAAGATAAATGGATACATGTATAAAGTAAAATAAAATTCTATGTAAGGGGAAATTGATATTTTATATATGCTTCTTAAGGGTATCATGCAATTTCTATGTGCAACATAAGGGTAACACAAAAACTTATCTAAAGGTAACAAAAAATTCTAATAAATGTGTAAGTGTACAAGAGAACTTACGCAAGGTTAAATAAAATACTTATAAAATAATTTTTTCACAAGATTTAAACAAAAATATTTATCAATAATAATAATAATAAATTATGGATAATTAAATAAAAATTAAGAAAAAACATTTTCAATAAAATTCAATAAACAATAAAAATATAACTATTCAAAAAATAAAATAATGAAATTTATTATATTTTAATTATCAAAAAATAAAATAATTAAAGTGTAAAGGATCCAATAAAACATGGATACCATGTTTATAATATAAAATATAACTCATAAGGGAGGTTGATATCAGTTGAGAATGAGAATAACACTCTCAACCTGAAGTGTCTTGAGTTGAAAGTCAAATCGAAAAATTTAGAAGTGACACATCCTAAAACTTCCAAGTATGTTGAGAAGAGAAGTGATGGAACTCAATTATATTAAGTGATTAAATATTAAAATAAAAATTAAATTAGTGTAAAGAATATCTCGGAATCATCTCTGGATCAAACCAAAACCAACTCATGGAAAAGGTATCCTATTGTCCAGTTAGTTCAGTATGCTCTAATTCTGTTTTAAAACAAGTGTAGGACTAAAGTAAAAAACTGGATGATTATGGAAGGTGTAAAATGATGATAAATCTACTAATATATTATAGGCATATATGATCAAGCCTAAAAAGTAAATATCCTTATAATTATTACAAAATAATAGTGAATGTTCTAAAATATATCTACTATAAAAATCTAGCTATACCGAATACACAAGAAAAAGTAAGAAGGTTTTTAGGTCACTGCTAGTGTAGTAAGAGGTTCAAACACAAGGCTATCAAGTGTTAGAAGAATATATTGATATATTAAAATTTGAGAAGGCATGGGGTTTGGGGGATCAAAGTTGAAACATAAAAAAAACCTGATAATAGGAGCAAACATTAGAGTTAAAGAAGAATTTCTAATTGAACAAAATATTTGATTATTTTGAAAACTTATATGAATATTGAAACATAGGGTTTCACATATACAATGATTTTTGGTTTATTAAAACTCAACATCAAGAATATTTGGATGTGAATATAATAACAAACTAAAAACTGATGTTGGTAAGGAAATAAGAAAAGTATTCCTTAGGGAAGAAAAAATAAGACTACTGAGAAAAGAAAATCTAGGAAGACATATAAGAAAGATGATATTGATTTATATATCCAAGATAAGATACTACTTCTATGGTTAGAGATGAAAAATCATATACTATATTAACATGCCCATAAATATCAAACTAAATGAGAGAAATCTAGAATATAAAAGGGAATTAATCCAAGAAAGAGATAATATTATTACTTTAGTGGTTGAAACTCCTAACTAACAAGTTAAAAGACTACTGGACAAGGTAAAATAAAAAAATTATGAATATATGTGTGGGTGGTGAAATGAGTCATGGAACATAGTATTCAAATGCATGACATGGTTGATTGAATAAGAAAAATGGTTGAAAGTTAAAGGTAAAGAACCAGTGAAAAAAATACTGAAATAATACATTGAAGAAGGATTTTACACATAAGAATAAGGCTGAGAATGTGAAAAAGGAATGGTCAAAAATTTGTGTAGGATCAAAATAATGATGTAGATTCTCAATATACAAGAGGGGGGGGGGTGAATTGTATACTTTAAAAATGTACTTAAACAAGGAATGATCTAAGTTTAATAATGTTAAACTAAGACTATTCAAAACACCTATAACACCAATTGAAAGATTGGGTCAATGTATGAAGTTACAAACTTTTAGTTCTATACACTTGCTTAAAGATGGAAAGTGATTTCGAAAAACTGGTTCCGGAAATATAGATCCGGAAATTTAAACTTAACCAAAGTTTACAATATGAGATTCTACCTTAAAGCATATAGAATATAAATGAAGTAGAGTACACGTGTAAGGAAATATAAGAAGGTTATACTTTCCTTATAATACAAAATTCATCAGAAAAACTTGTAACAAAAACAAGTAAAAAGATATAAATCTTTTAACCCAAAGAGAAGGGTATCCAACAAGCTTGGATAAAGGTCCCTTGATTTATACTTTCAAGAAATTCTGTCTTACCCACACCTGGGTAAGCCCTTGATATGAAGATCGGAGTCTCTGTATTGCTATCCCCACGAGCCCTCATCTTCGAGGTAGTTGGAACCTCTATCTTCATCAGCAAGGAAGCCCTCGAACTTCAAGGTAGTCGGTACCTCTGTCTTCCTATCCCCGAAATCCCTTGAATGTAATCACCAACATTCAGAGTCTCAAAAAGCAAGTCTACACAAGGAAAAGTTTGAACAAGCTATTCAAACTTTCTGCATGAAGCATTGAGAGTTAATAAGAGCCTCTCTCTTTAGAAATCACTGCAACAGAACTTAGTCCAAGATTAGTGTCAAAGTTGTAGCTTCTTTTCAAATGAGATACTATTTATAGGTAAATATCCAACGGTCGGATCCCTCCTCCATTGGTCATATTTTTCCTTGAATTTCGGAGGGACCTTTACACATGTCACTCAAACAATGGTTAGTTAATAATTGAATACATGAAATCATTTTGTAATGAAAAAAGTGTAATAATAATCAAAACTAAAGTTTGTAATGTAAGAAAAATAAAAGTTCGAAGTCTAATCAAAATGGAATTTGGATTTTATAATAAAATGATATTCAGATTCTGTTTTGTAGGAATTCAGAACCTGAATTCTATAGAAATCCAGAATTCTGGTTTCATCAGAATTTGGAACCAGAACTTACAAAGTTCAGAGTTAGAGTTCATGGGAATTCGGAGTCAGAACTCATAAGAGTTCGGAGTCTGAATTCAGAGAACTTAGAGTCAGAACTTAGATAAGTTCGTAATCAGAATTCGGAGTCAAACTACATGAGAGTTTGTATCCATAATTCGGAATGGAACTTTATGAGAGTTCGTATCCAGAATTTGGAGTGGAACTTCATTAGAGTTCGTATCCAGAATTCGGAGTAGAACTTTATTATAGTTCATATCCAGAATTCAGAGTGGAACTTCATTACAGTTCATATCCAGAATTCAGAGTTGAACTTCATTACAGTTCATATCCAGAATTTAGAGAGGAACTTCATTACAGTTCATATCCAAAATTCAGAGTGGAACTTCATTACAGTTCACATTCAGAATTCGAAGTGGAACTTCATTACAGTTCACATCCCGAATTCAGAGCCTAAAACAGAATGCTTCATATCTAAGTATTTATAGGATTCCAAGGTTATAAATATGAATTCAAATTTTATACTTAATCAAAATATGAACAATGAAAATATGGTGAGGATAAATTTTCTTAGAGAAGGAAATTTTCCTTATAAAAGCAAAGAAAAGAATAAAAAATATTTGCTTAAAGATAAGGTGTTTGTGATTTTCAAAACAAAAAGGAATGGAAAAGTCATAAGGAAAACCTTATTGACTCAACAATATCCCCCTTTTTGGAAAGCACAAACATCCTTACGAAAAATAATATAAGGACTTGGAATAAATTTCTAGACTTTGAAATTAAAGTTTATCTCCCTTTGTTTATGGATAATGATGAATAATAGTAACTCCCCCTTAGGCTTTGAAACTCTAAAGATCGTATTCTAGATTTTCGGAATAGACTTTTCCTTATAAATGTGGAAATATTCTTTATTGAACACCCCCCTTAGATAAACTCCCCCTTACTTAGGAAAGTTTATTCTAAGTTTTAGAGAACTTTTATTTGTCTCTTTAGAATTATTTTTCCTTCTCCCCCTTTGTGATTTTCAAAAAGAGTTTGAGGGAATAGAAAATAGAATAAAGTACCTGAAATATTAGTACATGCAACCAACCAAAAGACAAGTAACCAAAATTTCATTACTTTTGGAAAGAACAAGTACAAGTAAAAACAGTACAACAAAAGATCGGGTTTGATTCTATTTGGATTCTTTTTTCTTGGACAACATGCTTTTTAGAATGGTCTTCATTTTCTTCATCTCTTTATGGTCTTCCTCAACTTTCTTCTCTAAAGCAATGATTCTTACATCTTGAGCCTCTATTGCCTCTGCCCGAGCTTTAAGAGTTTCATCTTGCTTTATAACCTTTTCTTCCAACTGAATCTGAAGATCCTCCCTATAGTATTGGAAAAGAGAACTTAACTTCCCATTCAGATCTTTAACCTCCTACATCCGAACACCCTGCTCAAGAGTTAACTTCTTCTCAAAATAATTTCTAAGATCGTTGATTTTAGAATCTTCAGAATCAAAAGCATCTTTAACATCTAATTGGAATTGATCAAATTCTCCCATGTCTTGAACAACTTTCTTAGACCACTTGGTTATCTTCTTGCAAAAAAATCTATGAGCATCATAAATGATCAGAAAATATTTATGATCAGCCTCAATCTTAGCACATTTATCCATCACCATGGATATAGAGTCTGATTTTTGATTTATGCTATGCTGAAGCATCTAGCATCTAGATTCTATTGCTGAAAAAAACGGAATGATGTCCACCAGCTTCTTTAGGGACTGTTCCAAAATGTCATGTCCAAAGACAGATGACTCTGAATCAGATAGTTGGGTAGAAGATGGTTCTTCCTCTATCTCATACAACTTTCTTTTAGATGAATCAGCAACTTCCTTCTTCTTTACATTAAGCTTTCTAGGTGTAATAGAAATCACATTTTTTCCCTTGTCAACTTTCTGAAGTTCTTCCTCATTTGGAGATTCTTGCTCACTGTCAGACACTTGAACAATTTTATCCTCATCAAATTTTTCTTTTTCAGCTCCTTCTTTAATGAAATCATGATGTGAACTTTCTGCCTCAGAAGGCTTGATGACATCTTCTTCACCTTTCTCATCATCTGCAGGAGTAGCTAACTTGGAAGATCTGGCTTGAGAAGTCTGGAGTGAGAGTTTCTCAGATGGAGTTCCCTTATCATGATATTCTTCGATTTTCCTTATTATATCATCAGAACCACCACTCCTCTCAGTTTGTTGCACTTCCTTCACAACTTGCTGAACTTCTTATAGAGATTCCCTTTCTTCATGAGATATCTCTTTAGAATTTTCCGGAGTCTAATTTCTTAGAGTTTCAGGAAAATCTTCATCCAGAAAAGATTTCAGAACATGAATATTCTCTGAAGCGATTTCAGTGAATTTCAAAAGCATTTGAACAACCTCGGCTTCAGACATCTTCTTCTTAAATTTCTTCTCTTTTTCTTGGTTTTTAAGTTCTTCACCAGTTTTTTCCTCTAGGGCCTTAGCCTGAGCAGGGTCCAAGCCAAACTGTGGCTCCCATTCTTTCCTTTTCTCTTTTTCCTCCAGCCACTTGGCAACCACATCATGTGGATAAGATTTTGTTTCTTCGGCTTGGGAGGCACGAAATGGATTTCCTTAGACTTAGGAGTTTTTTCAGCATCAACCACTTTCTTCAACTTCCTTTTTTTCTCATCTTTCTTAGATGATTCCAGAGATTCTTTCTCCTTCTCAGTAGCTTCAATCTCTTCCTTAGGTAAAAGATATAATTCTCCAGATTCAGCTAAAAAACCAATTTTCATTTTTTTAATGTATCATCGCTGACAAGAATTACCTTACAATTCCTTTGCTTGGTGGTGCAATAAATCTTGAATGAATCAAGACTTAGAACAATCAACTTTGAGAGCAATGATGGATACATGATGATTTGAGCCTTCAAATTCCCTTCCTTGATATTCTTAACTATAATAAGAATATGCCTCATCAGATTTATCTTCCTTATATTTACCAAGAAATCTAGGATGAAAATGTCACTCTTCTTGAGATTATCCTTGTCTCCCATTCTCAGTATGAAAAACCCTTGCACCCAAAGTTGTAGAATCCGATTGTTGGGGGTGAGATGAGAAATCTTTGCTGTTATATCATCTGAAAGTCCAAGGAATTACATGGTCTTTAATTTGTTGAAACTTACTTGATCATCGGGCAACTTGGGGGTGAAAAACTCAGCTTCTACCTCATAATATAATCCCACCAAGATTGAAGCCTTGGTGTAAGAAAGCTTGTAGGTCTTCCCATAAGACTTAAACAACAAATTATCTCTTCCATCTTCCTCACAGAAGGAAACAGACTCAAAGAACTCAATAAGAAAATCCGAATAGACTGGATCTTGATCCCCTAGCTTGTATATGCAAACATCTTCCCATACATTGAGCTTGATGTTCTTGTAAATAAGAGAATTATACTTGTAAAAATTCTGATGCACCAACCTCTCCCTATAAATCAACCAATTGGAGATAGGCTTCATAAATGAAATTTCTTGATATGTGGCTTCTATAGAAATTTGGAATTGAAAGATTCTGAAGAATTCAGAACTGTCTTGACAAAGATCAGAACGACTTTAAGAAGAGAGTCCGGGATTCGAGATGCGAGAGATTTGAAAAACCAATGAGGGAAAACCCTCGGGGGTCCCCTTTATATAGGCGTTGAGGCGGTGGTTCAACTTCAATGGTTGATCGAACGATTGAGATTCATTGAGATTTGATCTGACGGTTGAGAAACAAGCTGCAAGGAAAAACTTGACTCCGATCTTTTGAGGTTTTAATAAAAACAACCGGATTTAAGAAAACTAGAATCCGGGAAATTTTAAAACACATAAGAAAAATACCAGCAAGTAAAATATGATTACAAAAACTTGAGTAAGGAAATCATACCTTTCGGATTATCTAGTAATATTGTTCGTAATAGATTACATTCTTCTTGATAAAAATTTGACTACAGAAATATTACAATGAAAAAAATGAGTACGAAAATGTTCATTACGAATGAAGTCAGTACGAAAATTTCATTACGAAAGTTCTGGTACGAATATTTCATTACGAAAGTTCCAGTATGAAAATTTCATTACGAAAGTTCCAGTACAAAAATTTCATTACGAAAGTTCAAGTACGAAAATTTCATTATGAAAGTTTTGGTACAAAAATTTCATTACGAAAAATTTTCAAAAGCTCACTACAAAAATTTTTAATAGCTCACTATGAAAATTTTCAAAAGCTAACAAACAAATGTACTCCCCCTATAAAAAGGAGTTTATTACTCTAAGGAGATTGTTTCAACAGGAAGTTAATGAAGAAATATTACCTTACGGTTATCATTCCTAACTTCTGTTTAATGTATTCAAATCTATTGGTAGGAAAATATTTTCTGAAAATATCATCAAGTTTATCCTGCGTTCCGATAAATCAAATAATGATATCTCCTTTTTTTAAGATCCTTATCAAAAAGAACATTTGAAAACAAGGTTTTTCCAATAAGAACAATGTTACCTATACCAATAATTTCTCCATGAGTTTTATCTCCGAAAGTTACTTTTCCTCCTTTTGTCTTGATAATCTTTTCAAAATAGTGTTTGTTACCAGTCATGTTCCAGGAACATCAACTATCCATGTACCATGTATTGCTGTTGATACTTTCCTTACTTTCCTGAAAACAAAACAATGTTAGACTTTCGGAATCCAAACTTTCTTGGAGCTGGGAATTTCATAAAGAAAAATTTTAGGCACCCACATCTTCTTAGAAAAATAAGCTTTGTGAAAACCTAAATATTGGGTTTTGTTTAAGGAACAATTTCTTTCCCAATGACCACTACACTGACACTTAGTACATAATGGAGCACTTTGTGGAACAAATTAATTGTTACTAAAAATAGGTTTAGAACTAGTATAACCAAAACCTGAACTATTCCTTAAAGTTCGTATTTGTGAATACATTTTATCAAAATTTTCTTTACCTAATGTAAATTTTGACAAAAACTTCCTTAAAGAGAATATTTCGGATTTGAGTTTGATAACTAAGTTCTTATCTTCAAAATCATTTGACTTTGAACTAGAGCTAGCCTCAAAAACATTTTTATTAGAAAATACTTTTTCTTGTTCTTTAGAATGTTTATCCTTCTCAGAATTTACTTCCTCAAGATTTTTTGAAATACTTTCAAAATCAACAATTTTCTTAACAAGATCTTTAGAAAGATATGATATTTCCTTAGTAAAAACAGTATTCATAGAACTTTCCTTATCAAGATTTTTCATGAGTTTTGAATTATCACTCTCAAGAAGATCAGAAAATCTAGAAACCTCTTCATAAGTAGGAAAAGTATTATCCTCATCAGAAGAAGATTATTCTTCAGAAGAGTTATAATATTTACTACTATTATGATTAGAATTTAAGGAAACATTGGTCAAAGATTCGAAATTGTGTACCATAGACATTAGACAATGATTTTCAATAGGTAGTCTGGATATGAGACCAAGATTCTTCTTTCCAGAAGATTTATACTCTGATGATTCATCAGAAGAGTCTCCACCACTAGCACTCCAGGTGTCATTGGCTTTCAAAACTTTCTTATGTTTGATCTATAGAACTTCTTCTTATTTCTTTCAAAATTCCTGTCTTTCTTGTCTCTCTTTTTAAGCAAAGGACAGTCAGGTCTAATGTGACCAGTTATTCTACATTCATAGCATGTCACTTCTCCATCTTTCTTCTTAAACTTTTATTGATAGTTCCTCTGACTAACAATCTTGTTCATCCTTGGAGCAAGATTTTCTAATTCAATTTCTGAGGATTCACTTCCACTAGATTCGGAATGGACAACAATCTTCTTAGACTTAGATCTAGTAACTCTCTCAGGAGTCTTGTATTTAATATGATTCGAAGTTGTAGTAAAGGAAACACTACCATTACCATTCTTCTTCTTTATGTTATCAGCATCTCTCTTCATTCTTGTCTCATATTGAAGAAGAGTTCCAAATAATTCATCAAGAGTAATATGAGAAACCTTCCTATTATCATCTATAGCTGTTCTCTTGGATTCCCACTGATTGGGCATAATATCTATGATTTTGTCCACAAGAGCATTATCATATAATCCTTTCTCACCCATTGATTGTAAACTATTCACAATAGTCATGAATCTTTGTTGCACTTTGCATATGGGTTCTCCATAAGTAAAATTGAAACCATGATATTCAGTTCTAAGCATAGCTCTTCTAGTCTCAATGACTTTAGATGTACCAAAATGTGTAACTTCAAGTTTCTTCCATATACAGTTGGCCGCTTCACAAGAAGATATTTGGATATATATATTCCTAGTCATAGAACATAATAAAGTATTGCGTACCTTGTAGTTTAATTGATATTCATGCTTCCCTTGATTTGTAAAGGTACTAACTTCCTTATCAGGAATTTGATAACCACCAGTAAGCATAAAAAAGTTATCAACTCTAGTGTTGATGACAAAATTCTTCATTCGATCTATCCAGTATTCATAATCATTACCATTAAAAATTGGTGGTCCTGTAGTATTAAGATTTTCAATAGAACCAATATTCATACCTGCCATCTATAAGAAAAATTTCTTTCCACACAAAAACTTGTTAATAACAAAAGTTCGGAATGAAGGAAAATATTCCTAAGCAAGGAAAATATAGAACAATGAAAATTTGAGAAAGGAAAACTTATATGTGAATATAAGTATTTCGGAGACCTCCTCTGATACCAATTGTAGGATCGAAATGACGATGTAGATTCTCAATATACAAGAGGGGGGGGGGGTGAATTGTATACTTTAAAAATTTCCTTAAACAAGGAAAGATCTAAATTTAATAAAGTTAAACTAATAAAATTCACAACACCTCTAACACCAATTGAAAGATTTGGGCAATGTATGAAGTTACAAACTTTTAGTTCTATACACTTGCTTAAATCTGGAAATTGATTATGAAAAACTGGTTCCGTAAATATAGATCTGGAAAATAAAACTTAACCAAAGTTTACAATATGAGATTCTACCTTAAATCATATAGAATATAAATGAAGAAAAGTACAAGTGTAAGGAAATATAAGAAGGTTATACTTTCCTTACAATACAAAATGCAGCGGAAAAACTTGTAACAAAAACAAGTAACAAGATATAAATCTTTTAACCCAAAAATAAGGGTATCCAACAACCTTGGATAAAGGTCCCTTGATTTATACTTTCAAGAAAGTCTATCTCACCCACACCCAGGTAAGCCCTCGATACGAAGATCAGAGTCTCTGTCTTTCTATCCTCGTAAGCCCTCAACTTCAAGGTAGTTGGAACCTATGTCTTCCTCAGGAAAGAAGCCCTCGAACTTCAAGGTAGTCGGCACCTCTGTCTTCCTATCCCCAAAATCCCTTGAATGTAATCACCAACATTCGGAGTCGCATGAAGCAAGTCTGCACAAGGAAAATTTTGAACAAGTTGTTCCAACTTTCTGCACGAATCTTTGAGAGTTAATAAGAGCCTTTCTCTCTAGAAATCACTTCAACAGAACTTAGTCCAAGATCAATGTCAAAGTTATAGCTTATTTTCAAATGTGCTCCTATTTATAGGAGAAGCTGCAATGGTCGGCTCCCTCCTCCATAGGTTATATTTTCCTTGAATTTCGGAGGGACCTGTATACGTGTCACTCAAACAACGGTTAGTTAATAACTGAATACACGGCATAATTTTGTAATGAAACAAGTTTAAGCATAAGAAAAACAGAAGTTCGTAATGTAAGAAAAATAAAAGTTCAGAGTCTAATCAAAATGGAATTAGGAGTCTATAATAAAAGGATATTCAGATTCTATTTTGTAGGAATTTGGAACCTGAATTCTGTAGAAATCTAGAATTCTGGTTTCATTAGAATTTGGAACCAGAACTTACAAAGTTTAGAGTCAGAGTTCATGGGAATTCAGAGTCAGAACTCATAAGAGTTCGGAGTCTGAATTCAGAGAACTTGGAGTCAGAACTTAGATAAGTTCGTAATCATAATTCGGAGTCGAACTACATGATATTTTGTATCCATAATTCGGAATGGAACTTCATGAGAGTTCGTATCAAAAATTCGGAGTGGAACTTCATTAGAGTTCAAATCCAGAATTCCGAGTAGAACTTCATTATAGTTCATATCCAGAATTCGGAGTGGAACTACATTACAATTAATATCCAGAACTCGGAGTGGAACTTCATTACAGTTCAGATCCAGAATTCGGAGTGGAACCTCATTACAGTTCATATCCAGAATTCGGAGTGGAACTTCATTACAGTTCACATCCATAATTCGGAGTGGAACTTCATTACAGTTCACATCCAGAATTCGGAGCCTAAAACAGAAAGATTCATATCTAAGTATTTATAGGATTCCAAGGTTATATATATGAACAATGAAAGTATGGTGAGGATAAATTTTCTTAGGGAAGGAAATTTTCCTTATAAAAGAAAAGCAAATAATAAAAAGGAATTTCTCAAAGATAAGGTGTTTGTGATTTTCAAAACAAAAACGAATGGAAAAGTCATAAGGAAAACCTTATTGACTCAACAATTTAAAAATCCCATTTGGAAATGTCCTAGAAGATAGAGTAGGTGGAAAAGAAAGAACGTACTTTTCTTACTAGAGTAAATAAGGTTGTTCCAACTAATAATATAGTTAAAAAAGAAAAGAAATATATTCTTACCAAGTAATAATGGATTTGAAAATTAAAGGGTAAAGTTATCATGAAGAGTTCCAAACATTTTAGAGATTAAAATAACAGAGTTTCTATGTTTAAAACAAGTCTCACTTCTATATCTCTAACTAAGGAGTACATGGTGACCCATCTTATTCCCAAATTTCTAGTGGTTGTGAATTAGGGAAAATGGAATTGAAGGTGAAGCATTAAAAAGGATAACTGATGAAATATGAGATTCTTATAAAGATAGAATAAAATTCACCCATGGAATATCTCAATTGGTATCATGTTAACTACTACAACATGTTATTTTTATTATCTAAACTGATTTCAGATATCAACTAGCGATAAAATTTCATGGAATATATTTCATTAAAAAAAATATTCCATTGTGAAGGATTATTGGATAGTACCCCTTTAGAAGGAGGTTATAATAAATAAATATACCAAATATTAATCATACTTATTAAATTTGGAATTCTATATGAAATTTACAAAAATTAATGTTAAGGTATGATTTTCACTCCCTATGTATTAATATTATTTATGTTGAGTCATTTTATTATAGGGGAGTGATTATTTAAAAAAATAAGAGAGAAAAATACATTCAATAGTAAATATTTTAATGTGTTTTATGAGTTTGAGTGAAGGTTATTAAAACATCTTGAAAATATATTTAATTATCCCCTAAAGAAATGAAATTCAAAATTAGTTTCACATTATAATTTTTGTATAGAAAAAGTTATTTTAAAAGTTTAAGACTCTTGTTTTCAACAATGGGTTATACCAAATAGACTTAGAGTTGATTGATTGATGACACATTTCTAAAAAAAATGTGGTGACATGATTCTCTCATATATAAATTGACTGATTATATTAAAAAAGGAGAGACCAAATAGGAGGGTAAAATATGGTTTTTCAAATTAAGAAGATAATTGGGTAGAATAATTATCCCATATAGGACCTTAACTTAGTACCGTGGTATCAATAAGGGGGGATGAACTCTCCCATTTTCATTTATTTTCAATAAAAGGGAGATTTCATATCAATCTAAATTAATGTTTTAAAGGAGTTTCTTGGTATTGAAAACAAAAAAGGGGGAGATTAACATGCCTTGAAGGATTTTATTGGTTGTATTTATTGTCAAAAAATTACAATATGTATGTGTTAGAGAATATGGGTGGTGTAGGAACAATCCACACACTAATACGTTGAATATGCTTCCCTTGTAGTGATGGGAAGAGATATGAAAGGTTCCTATCATTGAACATGTAAAGGAATTATTATCAATATGATAGAAATAGAAATAGGTTGGAGATGAAACAATTGAATATCTTGATTGAAAAATTCTATATAGTATCCAATCAAATAAAATAACTATTAAGCTAATCCTAATGTCAAAGACAAGTGTTTAATAGAGTAATATCTACAGAAATTAACCGAGTATAGAACATGTCTATTGAATTGGTTCAGAAAAAACAATTATAATTTTCATTACGAGGATAAAAATTGGTTCAAAGTATTTATAATATATATATGATTTTATGGATAAAACGTCCTTGTGTAATTGAGCTTGAGGGATACTATAATCAGTTTTGAGATACACTTAGATAATGGTTTTTGAAGGATGAAGTGAATTTGGAAATGATAAGGTAGTGAACTAAATTGGTAAACTCAAATAAGAGTTATAATACTAAAAGTGTATTTTCAATGATCTTTAAGATGTTTAAAAAAGTTTTATAAATTCCTAAAAAGAGTTTTGAGTTATTCAGAGTTACCTGAAATAAGTTTAAAAGGTTCCAAAAGCATTTTGGAAAGCTAGAACCTGTGATAAATTGTGGAAAAATGAAAAAGTAATGAACTATACAAACTTTATAGAGTTAATCCTAATAGGGTTCATTGATTTCTCAGGCTAGATAATAGGACATCACAAGGATCAATACTAAGATTTTTTTATAATTTGAAAAATATATAAACCCTATTCACTTCAAAAAGGTTTAAATTCTTAGGGGTTATAGGACTTCAAAGGGTACATACAATGGAGATATATAAATATTTGACAATATCATGAAACCTAAGTTCTAGATTTATAGGGTAGATGATTTTTTAGGGTTCCTAGATCTTTGTAGGTTATATAAAAAGTTTGTTGATAATTGAAAATGGCATGAACCCTACATTAAAATTTCATGGGTATAATAATTTTTTAAGGTTCCCAAAATTAATAAGGTACATATTCATATTGTATAATACTTTATAAGGTTAAACTAAATAGTTTTGTAGAGTTTTCTTCTAACTTGTTTGAGTACAAAAACTTTATAAAATTTATCTATGGACCTCATAGAGTTGATCAAAATAAAAATTTGACAAAGGAATGTATTCTATGAAATTTGTAGGGTATATATATTTCATAGGGTACAATCAACCATAAAAAACACCATATAGTTCATTAAACACTACAACAATAAGAATAATATGCATAAATTATTATAGTGTTTTATAATTTGATAAAATATGAGAGTTATGTAGATGAATAACCCATGAAATCCAAAAATGATGATTCTGAAGAAGTCATGATTCAAGAACAAGATGCATAAGATATTAATTTATGATCAAGACATATTTATTATCATTAATCCATAATTAATGACTAATTTTGGGAAGATTGAATTATATGAAAATGATGGGATAAATTTTCCTTTATATTTTGATTTTCAAATAAGGATATTTAACATTCAATATTGGTTATAAAAAATTCAAGATAAATTTAGATGATAACCGATATATTATTTAGAGATTATAACATCACAAAATCAATTTTGATTCAAGAAGTCATATGTGAAACTAATCTTCATTCCCTGTGAAAGAAGATAAAGGTGAGAATGATGGTTCCAAGATGAAATATACTATTGTACACTTTTATAAAACCATGAATAATTATTTGAATATAATTTTTTGGTGGATTATTTTTGTGAAACAAATATCTTAAATTTATTGTGAGTAATTGTAAAGTTGTTTCATCAAGATGAGAAATGAGAAAAAAAATAATGATACTTTTAGAATACTGCATGAGGTGATCATAGGGACTGACTAGTGTAAAATAGTTGGGAAATAGATATAGTGAATCATTGGAAGAAAGAGAGAAAGAAAGAATGCTATTTTTTAGAATACTACATACAGATTGCTATTCTTTTCAAGAAATCCCGGAGACATTTCCATTTTTGGAAATTAAAAGCGACAAAGAATGAAATGAGTCCTCTTGTATAGAAAAATTCTGGTGATAATTTGAGAAAAATACAGGGATATATCATGGATATATTGTTAAAAAATAACAATAAGAGATGAAAGGGAACCTATGGAGATAATCTCTTGAGAGAAGAAGGAAGAGAAGTTGATACTTGTTGATGTACACTAAAATGTTCTGGCATGAGATGCATGTATATATGCATAAGATTCATATAGTATATATATAATATATGATATTATATATATAGTGCACATTTTATAATTCATACGATGCATGTATTTTTCATGAATGTGATGAATGAATATAGTATATATATATATACATATGATATATATATATATTATTTATTTATTTTTTATGGTTTATACATTAGTTAAAATCCATTTTAAAGGGATTAATTACTTTGAATTTATTTATTGTAATGAATTTAATAAATAAATACATCAATATTCAAAAACAGGTACAATGCATTATGAATTGGAGGAGCCTCAGTCTTCAGCAATATAAGAGGATGAGATCCTATCTAGTTGGGTGTTCCACAGAGGTGTGATGTATATGAGCCTCCACTAAACTCTCTTCCTCATAAAACTATATTTATCTCATTTGATATGGTGGAATAACCACTTTATATTTCTGGTATCCTCATGATATGATCATTGATCCATTACCTAGTGTACCACCTTAGAGGCAAGGTGCGTTTATTGACTACTCCTCATAATATTCCTCAAACACTCTTCATGGAAGGAAGATGGAAACAACTATTATTGTTGAATTCTGACTATTATATTTTTTGGAATATTTACAATTTGATTACTTGAAGATATAATTTTTTTGGGTTTGTCTTATGTATAAATGACCATATCCTAATCACACATAACCCATTAGTGGAATCATAGGAAGGTTCATCAAGAATAAAAAATGTTCTTTTGTCAAAATCTTTCATAGAAAATAAAAAAACTACATTTTTATAAAATGTATATAGGTTTTATACCCTTACATGAGCTGTATAAGGTTAAATATGATTTAACCTTATATAGGTAGTCCAAAAAAAAGTTATAACCTTACATGAGAAATTACATAAATGTAGATATGACATTACCCGTATGTGATACCCTTATGAAATATTGTTATGTAAAATTTCTACGTAATGGTAACCTATTTGTTAACATTACATAGATGAGTTGTGTAATGGTAGTGCCCTTACATAAAGGGTTTAATGCAAGGGTCATTGAAACTTTACCCTTACACATAAATGTATTAGAGATGCTACTTAATTTTCCATAATGTTTAAATTTACATAGAATATGAAATATTGAGAGTACCCTTACGCAATGGAGTTTGATAAAGGTAAAACATTTACTTTAAGGAGATATATAAAGGTAATATTTACTTTACCTTTACTTAGAGGTTTTAAAATCAATATGCATAAAGACAACCTTTATAATTCCTTTACATAGGCTTATGAAAATTTCAGTTACCCTTATGGAGAGTGTCTGCAGAAGGGTTAAAGGGAGGATACCCTTATGTAGAATAGAGATTCTGCATAAGGGTAAGATGTAACGCCCCGACCCCAGCTACCCAGAGTCGGTGCATTACTTCGTAACATTGGCATGATCACAAAAGATCAAGTCTCGAAAGACCGATTAGTTTAGTAGCCTTGGAAACACTAGATACATTCGTAAACGTTACATTACATCATAAAGTGAAAAACTACAATAACAAAGTCTCCATAGTCCACACTCATATCCTCTTCTGACTATCCCTGCAGGTCATTCATAAAATACTTCTTCACATCCTGGAAAACATTAAAACATTGAAAGGGGTGAGCTCAGATGCTCAGTAAGGATAACAATAATGCGGAAGCCTTCATAAATAAACATTAACATTTAAGGCAATGTATAACTAAAACAAAAGCCTTTTAAACATGAACTTCAACATAATATGGCAAAATTAAAATGAAATAATGCCATTTACTTCTTCACATGGATATTCTACTGGTCGAATAATCACATGCAATATCAATAACCACTTTCATAATGAGGGAATGTATAATGCCAGACATTCTGAAACACTTTGTCAAGGCCTCGGCCAAGACGTCTAAAATGATTAAGGCCTCGGCCAAAACCATAAATCAAATCGGGAAAGGGCCTCGGCCAATTCCACGTCTAGTTGTCTCATGAGACCTACCGATGCATCGAGGAGCTATAGCGGGCTCCACCCGTCACATATTAAGTCCAATACATTCCTCATATGAATAGGTTTAAACATATCATAAACCATAACATAATCGTATCACATAAAACATGCATAAAGGAAACATAACATTTCCACATTTCAATCACAAGATATCAATACAACACATTGTTATAATAAAAACGCTTTCAAAACCATTTTCAATACCAAAATAAAAGAAAGTTAAAACATGATATTTATTTTTCATTAAAAAAAAGGTATGGCTTGTAGAGGAAGCCGAAACTCAAATAATGGTCACGGCGGCGGAGAAGTCATTGTCGCCGCATAAGTACGGAAAGAAAAACATTCCCTTTTTTCGTTTAGTAAAACGCTTCGTATAAAAAAGATTCCTTTTGAATAAACGTAAAAGTCAAAGGGGTTTTTACACCGTATAAAAGAAAGTTGTGTATAAAACCAAATATGCCTCAATGAAAGGGGATTGAGACGAAGTCCTTAAAAAGATCATTTTTAAAATAAAATAGATCTATTATGTGTATTCACTATAGGTACACATAAAGAAAGTAAAAATACAAAACAGTACATAATAATATCATGACATAATTTGGAAGTAGGAGATTAACCCAAAGAATAGAAGTTGGGTTAAGAAGTTCCCTTACCTCGTGTCTGACTTGACTCAACCGTTCTTTAACCTCCTGAATAATAAACTAGAGTTAATATATACCTTATTAAGAACCATTTTCAACTTCATTATCCTTATTATATCACTTATTACAATGATATGAACATTATGTAATTATTTAAGTTAATAATGTTCATTTTGTCGGTATTTGGTTCTTAAGTCAAAAATAGGCTTCTTACACTTACATGTTGTTAATTTGGTCAAAGGTTCATTATATCCAGAATGGTATTCATGATGTAGATATCATATATGTCATATATATCCAGTACATACATTCATTTATAATATTACATCACATTTAGAGGTAAGAAATGAAATGCACCGTTCATGGAGACGGTAAGCCGTACGTACGCATGAACGCTACTTCCATTTCTATTTCATATTTTCTGGAATGGAATCATAATTATATGAGAGTATATTATAATTCCAGTATAATAACATATATAATATCATTACCTTTATCCTTCACACATCCCACATATGGTATTAACGAATCAAATCACTTTCCGGGGGCGGTAGTCCGCGCTTCCTAAAATGAAGATATCGTGTTTTACCCATAATGGAAACCATAAAGGTATGCCCAAAATGAAAAAAACAGAAGCTTAAGGAAAACATAAACATATTATATATCATATATAAAAATAGTGACATCATAATGGCCACCTTTGAAGGTGTTAAATGAGTGTTGAACAATCATCGTTTCGTGAGGCAGAAATTCGCCATCCACAGAAACCGTATGTTCTTTAACCATTAGATGTAGGTGTGTGTAAGTGTAGCTCGAATCCTTCTTATAACAACATCCTAGTATATTGAGGATACTGGTGTTGTTACAAAAGAAATGAATAAAAAGAGTTTAGGGGGTTGGAGAAGAAAAATAAAACAAAACAACATTATAAAAGACATTACCTCAAAATCGGGTAACTCTTTTTGATTTGAGCTAAAGGCTTCCTTGGGAAGAGTTCTGCCCAAAGTGAGGATTCTAGGAGTAAGGGAGGGTTGTTGGGAGAGTATTTGGGCAGGGGTTGGCCGAGCCAAATGGCTTGAAAGTGTAAATGAAGTGGGAGAGGTGGGGGCCTTTTATAAGTGGAGAGGAGGGGCACTTTTGGAAAGATTGAAATGTTACATTATTTCAAAATGCTTTTCGGATTCTAAAGGTCCCACACTTATATAATTCGAGGCTAAGGTGATAAGGTTTCGAAATCTCCTCATCCAATTGGCTTTGGACAAGTGTAAGCCTTGGATTTTACATTATCTATTCATTTTATTAAAATCGTTAAATAATGAGGTCATCGCTGCATCATAATGATGTCATAAATAATTTAATTTATTTAATGTCTAAAAATTATAAAAAAAATTCTATGATGTAGGAAATCTTTTTAGCTTTCCAATGACTATTTATAATCAAAATTTGGACTTGTATAACCCCACTTAAAAATTGTTTTAGTAAAACAATTTATGTTAGTGTCATTTTCACTTTAACATTAAATAAAAAGTAATTTATGTTATTTCCCAACAAAAGTGGATCCATGGGGTCCCCAAGTTAGGCCATGGCTTGTCTTGGTCGGCCATGACTCAACCAATGAGGTTGGGACATGTGTCTAGGTCATTTCATATTATTAATGTATTATTTATACCTTAAACTACACTAATTACCACTAATCGCGATTAAGAACTTAAAAGTTACTATTCACCAAAAAATTATTTTGATCTCATTGAACCACATTTTACATCTTAATGACAACCATGTATGTCGGATTTTTGAAAATCAAATCACAGAAGTTGTAATATTTCATTTAAACGAAAAATCAGTTATTTAACTACCACTTAGTGGTTTCACTATTCATCAAAAATTGAAGTTTTTCAGAATAAGGCCAAAATTTCACCCTAAGCTATAATTGATATTCCGAATTCAAAAATGATGTCTATTTTACAAAATTCCAAACATATTAGTTGCATTAATTAATTTTATAATTAATTCCCGCTGTCACAACAAATAGCGTGTTTTTAAGAAACAATTTATATCAAAAGATTGGCAATTGTTTATGTCCAATTTCAATGTTAAATTAATTCTAATGACCACCATAGGATAAAATGGTAAAAATATATTCTAATTATACTCTAAAACCACTCAATAGTATAATTTATCACTATGAATTATTTTGATTAAAAAAGTTGTTTTAAGTATTTTTCACTATTCATAAAAATTTTGAAGTTCTCAGAAAATTACAAAAAATTCAACATAGGTTAATTTCAATATTAGGAATACAAAAATGAAGTCCATTTTGAAATATAAAATTTCTATAATTTTAAAAAGTGGTTATTACTATTCATAACGGCTACTTTGATTTGTCGCGATGTTTTAGAACTCGAAGTTGCGTACAATGCAAGCTATTGCATTATTGAAAGAGAGGCGTATCGTGGAAGCTCGGGGTGTTACATAAGAAAAAACTATATTTAATTTTTTCCCAATATTTAATTGTTTTTATGGGTCAACAAATGTTTATAAATCATAATAAAACATATTTTAAGAAATTTTAATTTTTATGGATTTTATAAATAAATAAATAAATTATATTTTTTTTATAATTAATTAAAAAAAAATTATGAAAATTTTCCCAAAATATTAAAGCTTTATATTTTAACATACCTTTTGAAAAATTAAATGGCATGAATTGTGATATATAAATAAAATTTTTATTTATAAATAATAATAGATTATTTGTAAAGTGTTTATAAATTACAAAATATATGATATTTATATTATATAAAATGGTTATATAATGGATATTTAATTATAAAATGTTTATAATTCATTATATATCATATAAATTCCATTAAATACAAAATATTAAGGGTTTAATGTTTAAATGAATATAAAAATTTTATATTCTTTCTAAACTATAAAATTTTTATAATTATAATTTTTTTAGTAGTTCATAAATTCCTCAAATTTTGGAATTTTATTTATTTATTTGTTAAATTTCATTGATATTCATGTTTATTAATTTTACTATATAATTTGAAGATTGTGTATTCCTATATATATGATAAATTAGTTCAAGGATACAACCTTTCATATCATGCTTGGTTTGATATCATGAAATTTAGTTTTCTTCTACATTGACCTCAGTTTTTAATTTTAGTTATGATCTTGAGAATAGTTTTGGGAATATTTTAGGCACATTAGGTGTTTGAGTTTTTTATTAATTGAATTTTCTCTTGAGTAAGGTATACCTAGGTAGAGGGACTTGGGGTGATACCACCTACATTCTTCGATGATTTCCATATATAGGAAACTGAATGGTGTTGTCTATCCATCATTTTTGGCTTACTCATATGAAGTTTGTCAATCTCATATAACTCAATAAATTTATATGAAATGATTATGCACTTTATGCATTTTATAAATTTGGATATGTATGAATGTACTTGAATTATTATTTTTGGTTAATTAACATAGACTTGTGGGTTGTGAAAAGAGTTACAAATTAATGTTTTGGGAACACAATAGTTTGGTAGTTTGAATAGAGATTCAAAAACAGAATCTTTTGAAGTGTGAATACACAAAAAGGAATAAAACATGAGAAGATAACTATTAAATAGGATGTAATAGTAATTAATTTAATATTTATATAATTTATATTAAATTATTGATACTAAAACACCCTTTAATACTATGTGAGAGATTCCTTCCAAAAAGACAAATTTGAAGACCTTAATATTTTAATTGGGTATTTTTGAGATTAGTATGAGTAATATGGGATTATCCTGTGTAAGGAAAGAAAGCTATAAGTAACTCAAAATTTTGATTTTGGGTATTTTTTTCCTCAGCATGAGAATCCCTTTATTGTTTTTAGTTGGCTTTTTCATGGTTTTTTCTTTGGGTTACACTTTCTGGAAATCCTTAACAGTTAAGATACTAGAGGAATAAATATGTGTGAATCTATATGATGGATTTGGATAATTGGTTATCTTCTCAACTATCCAAGAATCATATCTATTATGATTGTGATTTTTCCCTACCTAAATAATTATAGATTTCTTATATGATAACTGGGGTAAGTTATGATTAAATATAGATATTATCTTACTAAATGGATATGATGTATGTGGTCATCATTTATAATGGGATTAATTTCCTTAAAATTACTTAATTATTAGATATAAGTTATGATATTAATATGATAAAAATTTATATTATCGATAAATGAATCATAATCATCAAACTAAAAATTCGAAATCAATTCCTGAAATTAGAATCACAAATTATGAAACTCCAAAGACCAGTAGCATAAGAAACATACTTAGGTTAGAGAAATATTATATGCATTAGAACCATTACTTATTTATTAAACAATAGTTAAAATTGTTCAAAATGTTAATTTATATTATTATTGAAGCATGGAATGGTTCATTTAAGGTTTCAAAGGAATTTAATGAAAAATTACATAAGGAATTTAGACTCTTCTCCTCTACTCAATTTGATTGGGTATATTAAAGATATTGAATATGATTGTATAGGATAATGAATTGGAGCGACTAAAAGGATTATTCTGGCTAATTAATTCATTATATTTTTATATTCTTACAAGATGAATGAGTTTGAGAAAAATTTACCCAAAATTTTCAAAATGTTGAGGAAAAATAAACTAGACATATGATGTTTAGATTATTGTATTGTTTTGATAGTAAAAAAGGTAATGGTTTAAATTTGAGGAATAATTATTGATAGGTATATGATACCAAGTGTATGTTTTACAAGTGTTTTAAATATAAATGAGTTCAATATCATATGAAGAATTGAAAATAGATTAAAATTTTCATTCAAGTTATGATGTAAATAGTTTCTACATTATAAATTTTAATGTAAATATCTTTATCAATCTTTGATGAATCAAATTAAACAAAGTGGGACTTCAACTACTTCTCTCATATTATAATATAATTTCAAGAAGATTTTTTATAAAAAAATTGGATGAATAATTGTATACATTGAGTTTATGAATCAATGGATTTTATAACTTGTTTTCAGAAGAAGATATATATAAAAGTGTTTTATCCAGGATAAAGTGTTTATCCAACTATTTGTTAAAATATGAGGGAATATTATTCCACCTAGTAGTTATTTAATTTAATGGATAAAATTTTCTTTTACAATAATATATTCTAAACACATATAGTTCTATATGACATATGGAAACAATAGTTTATTTGTTAGATATTCTTACTGAAAGGAAATAAGTGATAATTCACTAAACCCAAAGTAGTTTGTGTTTAGTATTAGAAATGAATTAAGAATATAATATAGTGTTTAAAATGTTAGTGGGAGTATGTTTGAACTTATATAATTTCAACGTTAAAAAATAAAAGAATGTGTGAGTCCAAATTTAAGTGATTCTTAACTTCATATCCAAAAGAGTTAAGATATGTGTCAGTAAGAAAAAATGTAAATAATCACATATAGCTATTGAGAGAAAGTGAATATCACTATTAACTAAAGGATTATACCAATATATGATTATAATTATTCTTCACTTAATAACCTAAAGAAGTTTATGATATATGATGTTAATGAAAAATGTAAAGAATTTTATTTAGTTACCACAAAAAGTGAACATAACTATTCTATAACGGTTTATAATAGCCAATACACAAAGTGTATCGCTTGGAATCAAAAAAAGAGCTTAGGGTATGGTGGTAAAGAGAAATGTAAAGAGTTACATTATTTTCCATAATGATGAGAATATCACTTTATCCTATAAGATTTTAGGATATGAAGGTAATGTGATAATGTAAATAGTAACATTATTTACAAAAGATTTCAGGGAAAAAGATTGATGAAAATGGTTACAAGGAAAATTATGATATATTTAAAAGAGTTATAAGTAAACAAATAGAGGATAACATTATAACATTTGATGTTATGAAGTTAAGGTGTTTTCATATAAGTTTAAAGAGTTGAACTTAAGGAATATGATTCCTAAGTATCACCACTATTAAAACTAAATTACTTCATAAAAGTTACTCACTATGGGGTTAGTGAGAGTATTTTAACTAATGGTCACACAAGGATATGATATAAATTAAATATGGGAATAATAAAAAAAAAATATTACTATAGAAACAATATGAGTCATATAGAATCTCTAGATATTACACACAAAATAGATTGGTTGTAATGTTTGTAAATATAACATGTATTTATAATAAAGAAAATATATATTTATTGTCCATTCATGTGTGTTGTAATTTACTTTACATGAATAGAAGAATGATAAATATCCCCTCAAATTACAATATTTTATTTTTCCCGAATTGATAATCATAATAGAGTATAATAGGTTTCGGTGATAAGTAAATATTAACCTAAATATATTCTTATATCTATTATAAAGGGTTGTATATGAGATGTAAATAATATATTCTTGAGTTAATAAGTGGAAACTTATTACTTAGACCTTTCCATGAAATTATACCTCAAAAAACATCATATAGCCATAGATAAACTTATGGCTTTGTTATTTTTATCAATCCTTAATACCTGAGGTTGGAGATATACCTATATTAAAAACCTTCATACTTTGACACCCTACATACATAAGTCAACATATGAAATTAGCTAATATGAAAGTGGTTGGGTATGATGTTGATAATGTTTTCTGTTAGAGCACAACCAGGATAGGATTTTCCACTTGTATGACAAGTTAAAGGAAACTATCCCTTGATTGAATTAGACTAAGGAAATTCATGGACATGCTTAGTTATTTAAAATATGGCATGTTGATCTACCAGGATAAGTGTCACATGATGTACTTATTATATAACTGAATGAAATGTGATGTATTTATTGAATTGGTCAGTCTTTTTCAGAGAATCAAGAAACTATGAGAGGATAATACTAGATTTACATGTTCTATGTCTAGTGAGCACTTGATGTTATGGAAAAAGGGATTATATAGGTAAAAATATGATGCATATGATATATATTTTAGTGGAAATGTTTTTATAGAGATATGGGTATGTTTGATAGAGGTCCCAACAGACCCCTTAGTAGCTTGAGTAGCACTGACTCTTTGCTAAAGGACACTATTTTCTTACACCTATGAAATAGGGAATTCATATTTTTTGGAAACATTGCTATGGCCTATAGGATATCATAGTTAGTCCCTTGGATAAGGATAAAACATTGGAAAAACTCTTTCTTAAAATTAAGAGTGTTTGATGAAAAACCATATCCAAAATACTTTGGATGGATTCAAAAAGATTTGTGATGTTTTTCATTAAGTCCTTATGAGATTTTATTATAGGTAAGAGATTTTTTAATGTTCACTAAAATGAGAATGCATGAGATTCATGTATATATGCATATGATTCATAGAGTATATATATAATATATGATAGTATATAAATCGTGTGCATTTTATAATGCATATGATTCATTCATTTTTTGTAAAATTGATGTATGAATATAATATATATTTATATGATATATATATATATATTATTTATTTATCCTAAATGGATTTTTAATAAGTTACAATCAGTTATGAATATATTAACTGTTTTGCATTTAATTATTTTAATAAATTCAGTAAATAAATACCCCAACCATTAGAAGTGTATAAGATACATTAAGTATTATAGGAGCCTTAGGATCTAACTATATAAGAGGATGATATCCTCCCCTATTTGGTGTTCGATAGAGGCATAATGTGTATCAGAATCTACGAGACTCTCTTCCTAACAAAACCATATTTATGTTATTTTAAAAGGTGCTAGAACCCCTTAAAATTTTGGGTATCCTCACGATATGATCGTGGATCCATTTTTTGGTGTATCACCTTAGAGGTTGGGTTCTTTAATTCACTAATCCTCATGATCTTCCACAACCACTCACCATAAAAGGACGATGAAAATTAATATTGTTCAGGAATTATAGGTACTATATTTTTTAGATTATTTATATATTGATTTATTGAAGATACATTGTCTATTTTTGGGATTTCTTCCTCTAAAAATGACCATTAAATTATTGTTAAAAACACATAAATACCATGCCAAGTAGAAGAACCACCTTGTATTAAAGTAGAAAAAGAAATAAGGAAGATGAGGAGGAAGAGAAACTGATTTATATACCAGTTTCTATGATAAACATTATCACAAAAGTAGCAAGAAGGAAAGCTGAATATGGTTAGGATAAATTCCAATATTCAGGGAATTATACATAACATTCTTTAGGGAATAAAAAATATTTATGTTTGTGTGAGTTTGACTGATAGAAATATTCTGAGTAAGATCTAGGAACTGGGGAGTGTAACAGAATCTAAGTTGCAAGTGGATTGGAAGAAGAACATAAGACAATTAAAGTCTATGTGGTGGGGAAAAATATGATTCTTGGATACAGAGACATAACTATATTGATATTTGATCCACTTCAAGTGGTTGGAGGCTTTCTTGTGAACAAGTGCGAGTGAGTATAAAAATTGTACAAGTGGGATTTCGTCAACTATAGGTAGGGTGTTGTACCTTCCTACCCACCATAATTTGGTTTTATGATTATAGTAGATAATTTGTGACTTAGATGGTCTTAATCACAATAAGGAGTTGTTTTATTGGGAGGGGTCAAAATTTGTAAAAACACCATCTACTACTCTTTAATTTTCATACTTCATTGCATATGCATGCTGTTTTTTTGTTAAATAAAACAGATTCATATGTCAAAACCAATAATAGAAGTTCCAATACCCAAGTTGGTAAATAGTTAAATGAATACTTGGAATTTGGAAAAATATTTTAGCCATACCAAATTTACCCCCTCTCACATGCCTACATTAATACATTAGGACCTCGTAATAATCTTGGCACAACGATGGTATAATCAAATGAGGTTTTATCGGTTAATAATTAACTAAATAAAGAATCCCAAAATAAGATGTAACACTTATTTATAAATGAATTTTAAATTAAATATCATATATTGAGAATTATAGGGTTTATTTTCATCTAAATATGAGCATAAATATGAGGAAAGAGATGAAAACCATTGTTGGGAAAACGTTCAACCACTTATGTTGCACCCCAGAACCTGTAAGTGCTATCAGATTGGTTCAAAAACCAATTTATAAATATTTATCTTTCATTGATGATTAATGAATTTGATTTTAGTTTCTCATTTCCTTTGTTATTCGTTATTAATCCAAAATGTCATATAGTTTGTTCATTAACATTTATATGACCAATAACATGCCATGAACATATGAGAAAATAACTAGATAAACCATTAAGAGATACTGAGATTGTTACTTGAGGACATGATTACCTGGCATGTAATTAAAAAGAACAAGTCGGGTTAGCCAGTAAACCACACCAAGACGCATTCATGTTAATTGATAAACATCATGTGGGTTCCCTTAAAAAAACTTGTGTAATTAAATGAAATATATAGTTTACAATGTGACACATGGTTTACAAGGTTACACGATGTATAGCTAGTATACACGTCATGCAACGCCACATGATGTGGAAGTCACGAGGTTAATGAACACAAAATGTAATTAATACAAACATTGTGTACTTTGACTGCTAGTGGTAAAACATGGACCAAACATAATTACATGGTGTGCAGTAGGCGTAAATTTCACATAATGCTTTAGATCCCCCATAGAGTATGCGCTGAGTCCCAAATCATATATTGTGGGATGTCCATAAAGGAATTAAACACTATGTATCCAGTGTACACACTGTGTAATTTGTACCATCTCACCCAAGGCATAGAGTTTTATTTTCATGTCTTGTAACACGAACCAACCCATAGGGCCCCTTCTAGACCGGTGGTATGTCGATAGTTCCACCCCATGCCTACCTCAAATAGGTAAAGGGATGGTGACTATCACTGAGTAGGAGTATCTCACAATATGGGAGGCCTTAACCTATATTAAACTATAAAAGATACATATCTCCAACACATAAAAAAACAATTACAATATTAGGATGAATATATATATATATAATCAATTGAAATATATACAACACATTCATGAGACATTAGATATAAATACATCCTACAAGGTAAACAAAACATCCAACAAGTCATTGAAACCCAAAGAACTGAGAAAATCCTCCATGATGTATGTACTCCTAGGACACACTCTAAATATAGTATCCACCACCACCATCATGAATCACTATGTAATATAATGAATCACTAAGAATTACTAGGCATAGACTCTAAATAATCCACACCAAATCCAAATCTACCCATCCCATCATTTAACTCATGTGCTTCTTTCATAGAGGCAATATGTGTGGGAACAAGGAATGTTCATGGGAAAGTATAAAAATACGTAGCAGGATGCCCTAAAATATAGAAAGGATAAGAAAACAACAAACCATCCTAGCTGTTAGTATGATCAATGACCAAAAAAAGATAAAGATGAAAAACCATAACCAACATCTGCTCAAAGATCTCAGTAACGAAGAGTACCCAATTGAATAATAAATAAGAATAAACTAGATATAATTTATAGAAATAATTATCTAGGAGATAAGAAAAGTATAAATCATCATCACTCCAACCCTTGATAGCCATACCACATTGGGGAACAAGGAATCTCAAAATAATGAAGAGTCTACAAATCCTGAATTCAATAGTCTATTTTATAATACATCTTAAAGGAAACCCTATAAGGTTTCAAGGACACAAAAATCTCAACAAAACCCACACTAATCCCTTCCAATTACCACACTACCACCAGAACTCATCAAGGGGAGCAACTCATTGCAGAAGCCCTCATCTGATAAGGGAGTATCACACCCTCTAGTCTATCAATAATACAACATAAAATAAGTATATGAACTAACAATTTAAAGAAATCCACATAATCTATCCAGATCTATACTGTGAGATCCACTCCTCACTAATGGGTTGCACAACCGTCAAGGGAGTATTGACCACAGTGGTGGACCCACAACCCACCTAAACTCTTAGATAGGGGAGTATAAACTTTATATATAGAGGTCCTATACCCTATGTGTGTATGTGGGAGTACTTAACTTATCTGTATATAAGAACTAGGGGACTCACACACTAACATAACTACACTTCCAATGGAGTACCGACCCTAATATCAATCCGATTATTACACATGAATCCCTTCATTCACCCAATAATGCCAAATACAAAATATTCTTTTATCACCTTGAAACCAACCTCATATGGATGAATATAGAAGACCATTCTAATCTATGTGAAATAAAAGTTATGATATTCTACTAACTTAAAGAAAACAAGGAAAAAATAAAAAATGTGCATTTCATCATATCAAAGACATGAGAAATTACATGATAGGAATCAGGTATTGTGCTATAAGACCGATTTTGGTACCAAATATTGGTCTTAAATATTTCATTTAAATATTTTGTTCGTTATTCTATAGATGAATCATCAATCTAACGTCTTGGTAAAAATTTAAACCTGAAACAGGATTTGATGATGATGATAATAATAATAACAATAATAATAATAAGTAAATTATTAGAGGTACAATACAAAAAAACAAATAGACCAAAATGATAGAAGGATAGGTCATAAACTACATGGATAACCATTCAAACTAGTAAATTTATTATAAAGATTGGCTCGAAGGAATAGCGGTCCTCAAATCCAGTTACATGGCCCAAAGGCCCAACACCATGTTAGTGTGAAACTAACTCTACCCCCTTTCTGCATAAACCTGCTTCCTCACCATCCTATGTCACAACTTATGTGATCATCATCCAACATCACCTCCTATAAATCCCCCTTAGGTTATGCGAGGAATCGAACACTGATCACTTAGATGCGAAGGCCAATAGTGAGTACCAGTCAACCATGACTCATATAACATAATAATAATAGTATAAGTAGTTTTAGTAATAATAATAACAATTTTAATAATAATAATAGTAATAGTAGTAATTGTAACATTAATAATACTAATACTAATGATAATAATGTTAACAGTAATAGTAATAATAATAGTAATAGTAATGGTAATAATAATATTAAAAAGAATAGTAACAATAGTAATTAAAATAGTAATAATAATAATTATGATTATAGTAATAATAATAGTAATGATAATAGTAAGGATAATGGTAATGATAATAGTAATAATAATATTAATAATAATAGTACTAATAATATTAGTAATAATAGTAGTAATAATAATAGTAATAATAATAGTAATAATACTAGTAATAATAGTTGTAGTAATAGTACTATTAATTGTAGTAATAATATTAATAGTAATAGTAATAATAATATTAATAGTAATAATAATAATATAAATAATAATAGAATGATTGTGATGGTAATGTTTCTTATGAGAAAATGTATCTTCTGATGAGATTCGTACGGTGAAGAGAATTCCTACCATGGTTCATAAAGATTTGAAAAAATATTGGGGGTTCTTCGTCCATATTTTTTGATGATGAGCGTTTTGGTTCATCTTAATGTGGTAGGATCATGAAGAATGGATCGTTGGACTTCATTGAAGAAAACCACATGATTATTTCACAATTAATTGTAGAGTGTAAGCACTCAATTATATCCCAGTTGGTTAAATAATAAGGACCCAACTCATGGAATTTTG
The DNA here is from genome assembly GCA_963277665.1 of Viscum album. NCBI lineage: Eukaryota > Viridiplantae > Streptophyta > Magnoliopsida > Santalales > Viscaceae > Viscum > Viscum album. The sequence continues at coordinate 121,274,304 of OY728138.1, read as the reverse complement.
AGGATCTTCGTAGCTGTAATTCTCATTTTTGGGGATTAAATGACTTGAAGACGATGTTTCTTGGAATATGATTCTTTCAGATAATATTTCATTCTTCTGATATGAAGGTTATAGCCTAGGGTATGGGATTTGTTCCTATCAAGCCTAGTTTCTTAAAAATTCATGATTGGGACCCTATTTTCAATCTAGGATCGTCTGATAACTCAACCACTCAAGTATGGATCTATTTTTATGGCCTTAGTTGGTATGTTTCGTATCCTCAGATCTTGTGGGATTTTTCATCTACTATTGGGGTCCCTATAAAATTTGATAAGAAAATATAAATAGCAATATTTGGATGATTTTCTAGTATTATGTTTGATATTGACATGTGATCAACTCTTATTAACACAGTAGTACTAGTAGATGAATATTTCAGGTTTGAATTTATATTGATCTTAAAAATCTACATGATTTTTGTCATAAATGTTGTAATGTTGGACATTATGTTGATAAGTGCTAAAGGGGTCAACATGTGATAATTGCAAAAGATTTTTTCATGCGATTGGGAAGTGTAAGTTTAAACATCCTTTTGTTAATGTAATATGCATCATTCACAATGAAAGTAGGGATCTTGGTAGAAAAAAATATTTTATAACTATCAAAAGTGTTATTGATTCTACTTCTACTAATGCAAAGGCTACACTGAAGAGTGGATAGGACATAGAATAGCCTAGATATGTGTCTTATTCCTGTATAAATGATGATAAATCTATTGGTTTGTCTACTCTAGTTGTGACATATTTACTTCAATAGTTCCCTATATGTACTCTTGGAATCCCTTTTCATATAGACCTTCCTGGTGCCTCTAGTGATCCGAAAGGTACTATCATGGGTGATACTAAGAAGAATAATGTTGATATGATGCTTTTGGAGATAGGGATAGCCATTATGGCTAATCAACAAAATACTATATTGGGATCTTTTAAGATGGATGTTCCATATCATGTTGATCTGCATGGTTCTTCTAATGTTGGTGTTTTGGTTGAACAACATGATTCTATTTTGGATGCTTCTATATAGTAGTTTCTAAGGCATATAGATGTGGGGGATGAGTTGATATAGCAGGTTCCTATTTTGGGTACTTCTAAGGTCAATGTTCCTACTCATGTGAATATTAATGATGCTTCCAAAGATGGTGTTTTAGGTGTGAAGTTGGATGCTTCTTTGAATGATTCTAAATAACATACTAATATAGTGTACCTAGGGGATGGGTCACATATTATAATTGCTAAAATTATTCTCCCAGGCTATGAAAGAAGTAGTGTGGATGTTAATGTAATGTACATGATTTCAGCTAATTCATTGGCTGTTTTGAATATTGTAGGTCCCTCTAATTATAGTTCTTTAGGACATGATATAGACCAAACTACTTGTGTAGAAGATGTTTTTTGGAATTAGTCTATGGTGGTAGGTAGCTATTTAGAAGAAGTTCTTTATCTATAGAAGAGAGTGAGGCTATGAAAATTAAGATGGCATCCGCGTGGAAGACCCCCTCATAGTAGGGGTAGGTGTGGACCTAACCTTACTCATATGGTTGACATTCCATATTTTAGTTCATTTTTAGGTTGTTTGATTGGGTTGATTTTGAATTCCTTTTGTTTTTACATGGGATGATTTTCCTTTTTTGAATATGTACTCTATGTATTCTTGTTTAATTAATGGGATTGGGCCTTTGTTCCCTATATATATATTTTGAAAAAATAATTATAATAATCATTTAGTGGGGATTTTCTGACAAACGATGTCACTGGGGGGTGGGGGGAGATCTGGGTGATCATAGAAATTAGTTTCTTGATGATTGATGAATTATCATTTAGACTATTTTGATCCTGTCAATGTCTTCATTGGTATTTTGAAGTCAGTTGATCAGAAGATGGGATTGACCTCATTTCTAGTTATATAAGAGAATTTAACGGTGATTGGATGTAATTTTGATTCTATTATTCTTCCCTTTAAGAATGATGGAGTCAATGGTCCTTCATTTAAGGATGTTCTTATATGCTCATCTTCGAATCTGGGTTTTTGTAGGATGAAAATTAACGTTGATGGTAATGTTTTATATGACCAAAAAAATGTTTCTTCAAACCAGATTCTTATGGTGGAGTTCATTCCTACCATGGTTCATAAATATTTAAAGAAATATAAAGATTCTTCTTGTATATATTTTTTGAAGATGAGCACTTTGTTTCATACCCATCTTGAATAATCATGAATAATGGATCATTTTCTTTTTTTGAAGAAAATCATTCATTAATTTCTCAATGAATTATAGAGTGAAAGAACTTAGTTAATGCATGGATAGTTATAAAGTAAGGTAATAAATCATGGAAATTTTAGGATGTACATAATCATCTTATTCATTTTTGGGGTTTCTATAACTGAAAGATGGAGTCTCTTGAAAAGGGGTTCTTTTACATAATCTTTCCTTCTAATGATCTGAAGGTGATATCTTGAAGTATGGTATTTATTCCTCTAAAACCTGATTTCTTATTAATCCATGATTGGGATCCTAGCTTCAATCCAACATCAATTGAAAATTCTACTACTTAGGTATGGATCTAATTCTATAGATATAGTTGGTATATTTTGCATCCTAAAATATTATGGGATATTGAATCTGTTGTTGGTTCCCTATAAAATTTTATAAGAAAACTTAAAGGTAAATATTTGGTCTATTTTTCTCATATTCTAATTGAGATTGATATTTTCTCAACTTTTATTGAGAAAATAGTTCTTTTAGATGAGTATTTAAAGCTTGAATTTCATATTTATGTAGAAACATTACCTGATTTTTTCCATAAATGATGTAATATTAGACATTTTGTTGATAAATTCCAAAAGGGATTGAGGTGTGACATCTGTAAAAAGTTTATCCATGTGATTGAAATGTGTAACTTCAAAATTCCATTTTTAGGACTTGTTAATGGTAGAGACAATGTTCATAATGTAAGTAGGGTCCTTGGTGAGAAGGAATCTTGGTTTTATTTTAATATTGGTCATCTTAAAAATAATGCTCATATTGAAGTGTGGGTTAAAAATGAGAATGTACTAGATTTAGAATAGCCAATTCAGGGGTTCTATGCCTTCCATGATGAAAATCCAAAGTATGTTGAATCTTGTGGTCTGGAAACTAATGTGGCGGATTCAGTTCTACAAGATGTCATTATTGATGTTAATAAATAGAAGGATGTTTATTTGAAACAATCATAGGTAGGATCACCTAATGAGAAAGATTTTGGGGTCAATAGTGGAATTTAATTTACTCACATATTTATAGGAAAGCTTCACCTAAGAATGAACATGATTTAGAACAACCAATTGATGAGGTTTATGCCTGAAAATATAGAAATTATATTGAATTTAGTGGTAGATAACCAAAAATGTGATATATTTTGTTCAACATTATGTTGTTATGGATTATAAGGAAGTTGATTTGAAGCATCTAGAGATAGGGTCACCTAATGTAGCTACATAATAGGATCTTGTTTTGAGTCACTCTAAGGTGGATGATCTTAATAATGTGGATCTGTTGGGTGAACAAAAAGATGTTGTTGGATCTTTATAGTAGTTTTATGTGATGCATTTGGAGTTTAGACCAATTAATGTGGACAAACAATATAAGAAAGATTCTACGGGTACTACTAAACAACAGTTTGGTATGATGACCTTGGATATTGGGCCATTGGTTGAAATTAGTGAAGGAGGCAGTAGTGTGGATGCTTGTATAATGGAAAAAACTTTGAATTTAGTTAATGTTGTAGGGGACTCTAGTTTTATAGTTGAAAGTGGAACCACCAGTCCATGAGGTGTTATTGATTTGAAGGAATATTTTGAGGCATTGTTCTCTTCATATGAAGTTCATCAACTATGTAAATGAGAGATGCCTTGGAAACAAGGATGACATTCTTATGGAAGACCCCCTAGTGGTAGGGGTAGGTATTGTCCTAACCTAACACATGTGGTTGATTTTACTATCTTCTAATGACATTTTTTACACTTTTTTATTGGAATCATTTGATTCCATGTTTTTTTTGATTTTGGATGCTTTTCCTATTTATATTTGTAATTTTTGTGTTTTTTCTTTTATTAAATGGGATTGGGCCATTGTGACATATTTATATTCCATAAAAAATTGCACACAAGTGGTAAAGTCTCATCCATGGCATCCAAAATACCCAGGATCGAATTAGGGTAGGCCTAATTGGGGATTTATGATGTTGTAGTGACGTTGGGGATGGCACATGCAAGAGGTGATGCAGACATTATGCAAGCATGGATATAGTCCTTTGAAATGCTAATACAATATGGCATTTGGTCCATAAAAGGGTTTTGGGCCATTGGGCCTTTGGGCTATAGAAATGAGATCTGCCCACATGGGGAGTAGGCACCAGATGAGGAATCAGTGTAGTAGCATCTATTAGCAGAGCTAACTAGATTGGAAGCATTGGAGGGTTTGAAAACCACCATTAGTACCAGGCACCATGAACCTCTGTACATAGAAATGATTTCCTATAAACCATGTTAGGTGGGGAGCTATGCACCAACAATGAAATGGATACTGGGGTGGGTTAGTTTTAGTGTGTTGGGTATTCAGACCTTCGGGCCTTGCGTTGGGCCTTGTGCCATTAGGCATATAATCCATTTAATGGTTTCCTCTCAACCCAGTTAAAAAGGGTATTATCCAAAAATAAAGAAAAAATCTGAAGTCCTCTGGGCTGTATGGAATAATAATAATTACAATAATAATAATAATAATAATAACTCTTTTATATGATATGCAGAGGGGGAATAAAATTTTAATATAGCCTTATCTAATCAATAAGATCCCCGCACGAGGATCTATCTAATAATAATAATATCTTTTATTATTATTATTATTATTATATGACTATTATATTTGATATGCAAAGGGGGAAGAAGATTCACACAAGGCTCTCTCTAATCAACATGGACCCCACTATACCTTCTAATTTAATTTAATTTCTATTATTATAATAATTTACTTTTTATTTGTTTTAAATGTTCAATTTTATGAAATTTCACATGGAAAACCTAACTGATCCCCTCTCTAATGTTATACCATGCTGCTCGAAGGCACCACCTCGCCTTGTACTAAGTCACCTCATGCCACGCTGCACCAGGACACATTACACCGAGATGCCTCACACTACACATATCTCTACTCAATTAATCTGCTAGACACCTCCCCGAACACCACTTACTCATACTTCCTCTATTGGAATAAGCCCACAATGGGAATGAAATGGTCAATAATCTAAGTGATTAGGAAACAGATGGTGGTCAGTGGGAAGACCGACCACCCAATACAAATTTTCATCGGCACATGTTGAAAAAATAATAACATGGATTATCAGAGCGTTTGATGAATGAGGGAAATAACTCACATGTTAAATACTATTAAACATAGATGAAAGGTAAACATCACATAGAATATGGTTGAATAATTATAACCACTTGAAAAAAATTAAGCAATGTACCCATGAAATATTTATTTTGAATGGGAATATTATTTATCATTCTTCATTAAATAAAATATATAAATTGAATTGTTCTTGTTTATGAAATATATTAAATTTATGAATCAATTCAATATAATCACAAATATCAAGGGAAATTTCATATGAATAAAAGAAGAATGAAAAATAAAGAATAAAGAAATAAGAATAAGGTGAATCAAATAATAACGGTATTCCTACTTCATGGTGAATTTCTAATGCTTTAATCCATCCTTGTTGTTATGATTATGTTTTCATCACTATGTGATCTGATCATCGATATCCTTGTGATTATAGCCTCCACCTAAACCCATCATCATTACCACCAATAATTTATTCTCACTTATCCTCCTCTCTCTACAGTTTCTAATGAAAAATGGATCCCCCAGAGGAGCAACCTAATAGAATATTTATTTGACAAGGATCAAGGGTTTAACATAATCTCTCTAATTAGTTTATTATTTAGATGAATTACATCAATTAATCAATTAACTCATGACAAAAAACAATAAAGGGACCTGATGAGAATAAAATTATGCCATCCATGGGCTAAAACCCCATTATGGACTCAACAATGGTGTCTGTTTACCCATCCAATTATCCACTCAATAGATATAACCGTTTCATCACAAAACACACACAAAAGTTAATAATAATATTTTTCTGTTAATATATTTTTATTGAGGTCCTACCACACCCATTATTCATCACCAACTCAGCTTTGCGAAAAAAACACCCCATGGTTAATGAAACAATCAAATAATTTTTCTGAGGTTGTATGCTATGGTAAATTTACCATTTTACCCACAAGAAGGTATCATGATATAAAAACTCAATATTGAGATACATATCACTCAATAAACATATAATTCACTACATAATGTGAGATAAAGCATGAAGAAGGAAAATTAATTCAATAAAAACCAATCTACATGGTGTGTAGTTGGTGTACTCACCATGTGGTAGAGTTTTCATATGGATTATACGTTGAGCGATTTTTGATAAATCCATATGGAATAAATAATTGAAATAATTATTTCCTATGTGTTTTCTTGTCATACACATCATGTTATACTAGTTGTTTACTTTACATTGAGAGCTAGCAGAACACACCACGCATACAAAATCATGTTGTGTGGTCAAGTCTATCCTGAAGACTACAAAACCTAACCCAAAAAACAACACTCTAGGTAATATTGTTACATGTTGTGTATATAGATATTTCATGCATGTAAACTTTTGACAAATCATATTGTAAACAATGTATGTAAAATGTCATGTAATGTAATAGTCATGCTGTGTAAGTTCAAAAAAGGGAACATTCCATGTTACCTCCATTACATTCCATGAAACAAGTTCTAGATTGAACATAATAGTAACTAGAAGGGTACATGTTGTGTCCCTTTCTAGTGTACACCATGTACATACAGAGTTATAAATAAAATTTATTTATTTTACATTATAGAGGATAAAAATACATGTAAATGTTGAAGCTCTAAGGAGATGAGGTAGTTCATAATCCTAGTTAAGGGGAAACCAACCAAGGAGATACATTTCATATATAAGGGAATGTGGTAACTCAAACTAATCTCAGTTTCTCGAGTTATTCCCCTAAGATCAAGAATTATTATATCATTCACTTAATAAACTAAGTAGTACTAAATCTCATGATCATTCCGTATGTTTTTTATTTTATCCAGTGTATGGTTATTTACTTATTTATAATACATGTTTATTTGAGTTTAAATATGATCATATAAATTAAATAATGTAAAAATAATTCTTATATGGAATACAATAAACATATTATTTGTAAATAATTTTATCCAGACATGGAAAATAAAATATATAAAGTATACATAATATTAACAAGCATGTAAAAGATAAAATAATTAATATTCATTCATAAGATAAAATCCATACATGAAACTATTCAGTTAGTAAATCCTTTAATTACTTTAATTATAAATGAAACTGTTGTTTGATGTAATTTTTGATCCTCTTCTCGAGTGCTTTCAACTATCAGGGAGTTCTAAATAAATTATTGAGTCATCATAACCATGTTTTCATAAAGGGTTGATTACATCTACAATACATGGTAAATATTAGAGTGAAGTGTTGATAAAATTTAATTATAGTCATAACACCCTAAAAATTTAGTTTAAAAGAACACTGTTCTTGATAGCTTTCTTAACACACAACACTGATATTTAATAAAATTGCATTATACATTAAACTTTTTATTATTTAAATATGTCCATTACAAGTTAGCTTTTAAATAGGATGGTATGAATAATAATAATCATATTATAAAAAATATGTATAAAGGTTACATATAAAGAAAATGTATTTTTAATACATATTAAATAAGTACTCAATTTTTAATAAATTCATTTTATGGTTCAAAAATATGTTTTTAAATAAAATGAGGTTTATTTATTATTGTGAGAAAATATTATAAATAATTTATAACACTTTTATAAATTTTATTTGATAAAAATAATATCATTTTTCAAATAATCACATCAAAATTATCTTCTGGTGAAATTTTTGGATTTTTCTGGAAAGCATGATTTTTCAGTGAATAGTGAAAAATACAGATTTTTGTAAAACTGAAATTTATTTTCATTTAAAAGTCCCATTATATTTTGAATTTTATTTTAAAGAAACTTAATTATTTTTCAATAAGACATAATACAATTAATTTCATTGAATTGATCATTATACCGGATTTGTTATAAGTTTATTTTTGGGATTAAAACACATTTTTTTTCTTAAAACCATTTTCATTTCAGTTTATGCATTTAAATTAAAATTTATTTATTCCACTTATAGAAATTTAACCTTGAAAAATTTATACCATATTTGGATTAAGTTGGTTCAAAATTTTTAAATAGGTCCCTTTTGTTTTTTCTAATTACGATTAACAACCGTAGAAAATATTTTTCACCTATATAAGTGTAAATCCAACAATTAAGGTTAAAAATAATATTACTAGGAGTATAAATAACCCTAACACTTGTATTTATTTTATTAGATAAATGAGTTTATACCAAAAACCTAAAAGTTTAGAAAAAAAATCACAATTTATTTCCACTTTCCTTTGATAAAGACCTTAATGTGATTTTAAATTAAGAATAAATATAAAATGTCACTCTCTTTTTTCCGAAATCTTTAATATTTATTAATATAAATAAAAAATGGTTATGTTCAGTTATAAATGGTTATTTAAAATATGAATTATTTTTTTTATCATAGTATTTTTTAAAATTTTTAATAATGAAACAATTACCATAAATAGTTAACCAACATTGACACAGTGTTTGTACAAGTTGTAGAAAAATAAATTAAAGGATTTCAAAAACAATATAGTAATAGTTTTTTCACCAGTTATAGTGTCCCATGATTTTTTGGTAAATATAACATATTAGTAATATTTTAAATGTTTATATTTGAATTCCATTTTTATCTTGATGCCATTAAAGTCAAACTACGCTAATAGTCCTAAAAATGTCTTTAACGGTATATTATGTTAAATAATATTTTATTAAATAATTAAATAATTTTATAAAAATAGTATCTTTAGACAAGTGAATTGTATATGGTTGATAATATCAACCATTTTTCCTTTATGGGCCACTTATCATTTTATAGTAACTTTCTTGACCCATAAAGATTAAAAAACATTGATATCACGGTAATCATCAAAAGGATTAATGGGGGGTTAAAAATAATAGATAAGGGTTAAAACATCACCTAAAACTATATAAATTTTATTGGATAATATTATTATGACCCATAATAAATATAATAGAAAATAAAAAGAAAATGAACATAGGATATTTTAATAGTTGTTCAGATCTAAATGATCCCAATCTACTATTCACACCCCTCAAGAACTGAGTGTTGAAACCCACTATAAACAATATAATAGAATATTATGATTACTTTCCCCACATGGAGTCACAAAACTATTGAAAATCATTTCATCTTTAGATACATAAGCACAAAATGATCCGCCTTTTTTTACCTAGAGTCACAATTCGAACTACTTTCCTCTTTCCCCTGGAGGTACAACCCAATTCCTGACTTTTTTTTTGAGATTTACAACCCAAAATAAAACCTTTTAATGTGTAGTATAACTCATTAAAATCGATGGATTGATACCCTATAAAAAATTACTATGTGATTTTTATTACACGTATATTCAATTAAGTGAGTATTAATATAAATATCTTATCAGATACTGATTTTTATTCTTCATAACATTGACGTGATAATGTCCTAGAATATTTTTCGCATTGATAAGGTCATATAAGTTCCCCTCTATGAATAGAACCTTGAAATTATAGGATGATATTCTTAAATATAGTTCTATTATTGGATAACATACTACAATTAGAAGCCTAGTACATAGAATTCTAGGTATGATTACCCATAAGAAGTTGAGGCATTTTTTAATGAATACGATACTTAGTAATCTCCCAGACGGAAGATTATAAGAACACACACATTGGTAGGAATTCCAAATTTTTGGTTTCATCAGATATTCTTAGCTAAAAGAATGTGTCATGGTCCTTATACTTTAAGATTATCATAAATGGATTTCATGACTCATGCACATAGATTTACTGAGAAAAACAAGCACGCCATATATTGGAAGGATATAGGGCACATTGGTTGTGTCATCAAAGTCATGTCATTAATATATAAGTCAAACAATAATTCATCCCTTCTATATCTATATAATTTTATATCTTGGACCTTTGATTGAAATATAACTGTTTCATAAATTCCATGGCTTTGGTGTAACACTGTTTATTTTAGATAGTCAAATAAATAAGTATCATGTATATAGGTTGATGATGTAGATGTGAATCTTTCTTGATGAGATATTGAGAAAAAAAATTATACTATATATCGAACCTTCATATCTGGTTGTTGATGTTGCAACATGAAGTTCTTTCTCTTGGGTTTCTTAACCCGTTGCTAGATAGTAATCTTGGACTTTAAGAGTACCCACCTAATGACAATAAGAAATAATCCTTTAGGGTTACAAAATATGTTTTTCCATTGAAATTGATTAAATTATATTTTAATTTAATTAATGGAATAAATATTATTATCAAGGATGAGGAATAATTTTATTCATGTTTTATTGATAACATAAATAAAATAAATATTTATTCTTCAGATTTTGGATAAAATCTATTTAGTTATTTTATTGAATATTTAATAAATATTTATTCACTGGTTTGTGGATAAAAATATTTATTTATGAATAAAATGTTTATTTGGGTGTTCAATAAATGACGAAGAGCTCAAAAGGACTAAGACTGCATTCAGTGATAAATATTAATTTATAAGCCGGTGAAATAATAATTGTTTTTATACAATTTAGTATGCATGACATAAAATAATAATAAAAATAATAATAATAATATGTGTCATTGGGTTTAATAAATATTATAATATTATTTAAGGCCTGATCAAAAATTAAATAATATTTTAACTCAAACCACATCTTTATAAATATATGGTCATGTCTATTGTATATTGTAACATCCCAGAACTAGATGCCACCAAACGGTGCCCCGAAAGCAGTTGGTCACATGGACTTAATCACATCTCCCCAAATTCCAGAGGCTACCGACTAGCAGTGAGAGCCTAAGTGAGTCAGTGGCGAGACTATGCCCTCATTACCAAAGTATATCACAATGGAAGTCAAATACACACAATAGCATATGTGAATAAATAAGCAGTCAAATGAAAGTACGACAATACAAGAATACATAAATAGCCTGGATATGTCACATATACTATGATACATATGATACATTTATATATAAATACATCATAATAGGTACAAGGTGTTACAATACAATAAAAGTCTCAAAAGAGAAAAAAGACCAAAAAGTCCCAGTAGCATCGCAAGCCTCATCTTGGACCTATTCTCTCATGTTTTGATACCACGATCAACAACTTGTAGTAGGGTGATTTCCCTTATCAACACCTACAACCATATAATCTATTTGGGTCCCTGAGGAGGCCCAAATATGATGTGAGAGAAACATCCAAGTAGGTAACCACCTAGAGTCTATACAGTTCTAACTTCAATATACAAAGTGATAGCAAGTGTAAGTAAAGAAGTAACATAAAAGTGAATGCCCATGTAATGAGTCTACTACAATAAGTAAAAACAAACAAAAAGACCCTCAATGATACCTGCAAAAAACAACAGCTTCTAACTAGGTAGCTATAAGAAAAGTAACCAAGTTACACGACCACACCGCACTCCCATCCATATCAAGTATCCAATGACCGTTCCATACATCCATCTGTATCAATTAACCCATGTCCATAGTGTATAATGATGTGAAGACCCCAAGTACCAGATCCATGGTGTCACGTACTTGGGAATCCACAAAATAAATCAATACCAATAAGGGAAATATATAAGGAACTTATCCAAGGCATCCACATCAAGTCCCATGAGCATCCTAGTGGGAACTCATTCTAGGAACTAGTTGGAGTCCTAAAAGCATGTGTACCAACATATACTATGCAAGTCCAAGAAATCCGAATCCATGTGGTATCAAGGCTCGAGGCATCCCACAAAATCAATACCCAATGGGTATAGTCCACCCAAGGTGTCCTCTACCGAGTTCCAGATCCATGGAGAGATATCCATGGCATATGTCAAACATTCATTCATTTCATAAAAATTAATCATTTCATTTACATGTGAGTATACCCACTCAAATATCTAATTACAATCCACTAGTATACCCACTCATTGATTCCATTTATCATTTACAAAAAATATGGGACTACCCTCCCATATTACCCTTTAAAACATGAAATTAATCAATTCATATTGGTATACCCACCCATATCACCAAACTTAAAATTAAACATGTCATGTGAGCATACCCTCTCACATATCACCATTTCCCAACACACCCCATGGGAAGTTAACAGCTTCCAACAAGTATACCCACTTGTTCATCTACTTTCATTGATGACAATTTATCAAAATAAACATGGGATAACATGGAAACATGAATCAAGGAGGTAGTAAATCTACTAAGAAAAATATTCATGTCAATAAAGCATTAATGAGATTCCTCTAACCAGGAAAGCACAATAACACACACCTTGGGTGGTTTAAACATGAATAAAGATGTTATTTCTCTAAGGTTCACCCCATGGGTGACCATGAATCGAGAAACAAGTCCGAAAAAACCTAAACAAAACCTATGATCTTCCTCGCTAGGTCTAACTAAGCCTCCTACAAGTAGATCACTCAAAAAACGGGGCCACGCTGGATAGTCTGACGGGCAGAGAAAAGTCAGAATGCCTGAAAATCACTGGAAAAGATGAAGAAAAACATAGACAACCTACCTTATCTCGGTAGTATATTGATCATCCAGTACCAAGTCCCGATTCTAATCTGTTTAGGAGAAATATGAAGAACGGATGAAGAACAAGAAATTAGAGAATATGAGCCTAAATATAAATAGTAGAGTCATTGTTCTAAATAATAAATAATGGCTAAAAAGTAATTGAGTACTTACCGATTTAGTTACAACATGACCGACATCATATGAATCGGAGTCCGCAAAAATTTTAGATCAAGAAAACCATTTTAGAGGGGATTAGGGTTCAAACGAGATAGAAAGGGATATGCATATAAAAATAAGTGTCTACTGCCTCTATTTTAAAAAAAACTGGTTGGAAATTACATGATGTGTAATCCCATTACATGAAGTGTAATGCCCGATTTTCCTTTTCTAAAGAAAAACCCATACACGTCATGAATGGTCCTGGCCAGACCATTACACATCATGACTTGGGATTACATGACGTGTATCCCCCATTCATGGCATCTAATCAGTCTATAGTCAGACTTAAGCCTCTTTCCCCCTTCTTTCTCAAGTACAACCAAACCGACCCATGGCCCGAATTATGTTTAAGCCAAAAAGAAAAGTAAACAACATTTAAACTGGAAATAAAATATCCATACCTCTTGAAAAACCTGGTATCTTAAAATCTCCCCCATTATAGAAATTCTTCCCCAAATTTATCTCTAAAGGGTGGTCAATATTCATCTAAGAACAACTTTCATCATTGAACACATACGTCAGACTCCCTATACCAAGTCGCGTCCTATAAATGGACGTGCTTCCATAGAACCCATACTAGAGGAACTGATCAACCTTAGAGAACCTTTATGATCATATCAATGATACAAATTGGATGCTACTAAAAGGATGAATCAACCTGAAGGTCAACATCTATAGGCTGAAAAACGTGATACAGGTCAAAATGATAATGGTGTAGCTGAGTTATGTGGAAAATGTCGTGCATGGATCAGTACCTCTAAGGTAACTCCAACTGATAGGAAACTAACATGAATTTCTCTAGAATCTCAAATGGTCTGACATATCACTGTGAAATATTATCCTATATCCTAATCCATTTGTCTCCCAACCTTGGTGAAACACGCAAGAAAACATGATCCCTGACCTTAAACTCAAGAGGTTGTCTGCAGTGATTGGAATAATATTTTTGACAAGACTGTGCAATAGCCATCCACTTATGAATCAACTAGACCTACTTAGAAGTATCCTATATGAGATGCAGTCCCAGTAAAGCTGCCTCACCTTCCTCTAAAAAGCACATGGGAGAATGGAATGGACTACCATATATATCCTCATAAGGTTCCATCTTTATAGTCCCTTGATAACTGTTATTGTAGGTAAAATCAAGTTGGGGTATGTGCCTATCCCAAGAGCCCCCAAAATCTTGGACGCATGCTCGCAATGTGTCCTCTAGCACCAGTATTGTACACTCTAACTGGTCAACAGTCTGAGGGTGCTATTTTTTGCTCATAAGAACCTAGGTAAACAATACCCTCAAAAAAATATATCAGAAATGAGACATAAAGCAGGAATCCCTATCCAAAATAATAGTGCGTAGGGCCCCATGAAGTGGTACTATATCACATATATAAAAACCTCCTAGATAATCAACATAGAAGGTATACTTGATTGAATTGAAATGAACAAACATAGTAAACCTATCATTAAAAACCCACCCAATATCATTACCTCGATGTGACCTTGACAAACCATTCAAAAAATCCATCATGACATCATCCCATTTACACTCTGGAATGGGTAACTACTATAAAATCCCATATGGTCATTGATGTTCCATATTCACATATTGATAGGTAGAACACCTCATAAAAAACCACCAACCTCTCTCTTAATACTAGACTACCAGTACTGATGGTGAAAGTCACGATACATCTTGGTGACTCCAGGGTGCACTGCCCAAGTTGAAGCATAAAACTCACACATCAACTCCTCAAATATATCCACTGGAACCAAAAAACATCCATGGATATGTAGGATCTCATCCTCTCATATCCTCTAACTAGGATGAGGGTCCTCACCTGCAACAAAATCCCATAGAACTAGGGATTCTGAATCTAATAGATGCCTTATCCATACTCAATCCAACATGGTATAGGTCACATCTAATGATGATATAAATGACTGACCCTATCCATTGTGCACCTCTAGATTTATATCATAGAACAACACTATAAGCTTCCACTTGCTACTAGCTTGTTTCACTACCTATATCTAATTCCTCCCGCTCGGTGCATTGGCCACTGCATTTACCTTTCCAGCCGTATAGGAATGTTCAAAGTCAAAAGAATGTAGGTAATCCACCAACATCTTCTATCTCAGATATAGATCACACTGTGTAAATATGCACTTGAGGCTTTTTTAGCCTTTATACACCGCAGAATGCTCTCCCAGTAAATAGTTTCTCCAACTACACAAAACATGAACAACCACAACTAACTCTAGATCGTGTGTAGGGTAATTCCTTTCATGTGATTTTAAATTCTGAGACCCATACACCACAAATCTATATCCCAACATCAGCACTACTCCCATCCCAGTACCCAATTCACCACAATACACAGTGTAGCTCCTTCCATTCTCTGGTAGTATCAAGGCTGGTGTTGATTTCAACCTCCCTTTCAGCTCATGAAAGGCTATCTCGCCAGATTCTGACCATAAAAAAATCACACCCTTCTTACTCATTCCCATCAACAACATTGGTAAGAATGAGAATCCCTATATGAAATGCCTATAGTAACAATCCATCCCTAAGAAACTCCACATGTAAAAAATGTTATTGGGATGATCCAAAGAAACTACAGCTCTCACCTTCTCTGGTTCCACTGATACTCTTGTCTCTGAGATTATGTGACCCTAAAAGTGAATATGATCTATCCAAAAGTGGAACTTTGCTAGAATAGAAAATAAATGATGATCTCTCAGTGTATTCAAAATGTTCTTAAGATGGTTGGAATGGTTAGGTCAATTTTGAGAATATTCCATGATATTGTCCATGAAAACCAGCACAAAAAAATCCAAGTAAGGATGAAACACTTAGCTAATTGAATCAATGAAAACCACTAGTGTGTTCTTGAGACTGAATGGAACAACCAAATAATAATATATACCATACCTGATATGAAATGAGTTATGAGGTATTTCTATAGGTCGAACGTGAACCAGATGATCTCCCAATCTCAAGTAGTTCTTTGAAAACACTCAGGTTCCTAAAATATGATCCAACATGCCATCTATACGCAGTAAGGGATATCAGTTTTTAACAGTAAACTAGTTCATTTTCCGATAGTAAACATATAGCCTAAGGTTATCATCCCCCATTTTTCAAAAAGGACCAATTAATCCCACAGAGAAGTACCGAGTCTTACAATCCCCTTTTCTTCCAAATCCTCTAGATGCCTCTTGAGCCCCTACAAATCCGTCATAGCCATCTTTTAAGTAGGAATGGATACCAGTGTATCTCCTAGAACTATATCGATGTAGAAATACACCTAGATATTAGGAGGTAAAATAGAAATTTCATGAGGAAAGATGTCCTTGAAGAACTCAACCACTGGAGTAAAGTCCTCCTGACACACTCCCTGATCATTTAGAAATAAACTAGAAATCTGGGATGTCATCCCTTCTAGCCCATAATGATCAGGTCCCACTCATCTTTCATGAACCTCACATTCATCCTTGTTAGTAAAACTACACCCTATGGTGATGTAAAAGTCACTCTTCGGTGATAACAATAAACATAATCTCGATAAGCTACTAGCTAGTCCATACCTAGCCTGATGTCAAACCCCATCATATTGAGGAAATAAATATCCCAAATGAAATGACATCCACCAACATCAAGGGGACACTCTATACACTGGTTCACATCATATATTTTAACTCTCAACACTGTTTCTAACATTAAAACTCCCTTATAAAGAAAAAAACAAGGCTAAGGGTCTGAAACACCGGTACATATATAAATATATTTTATACAACTATATTAAAGAGAGAAAATGAAATAGTATAAGATACTAAGATCATAACTCTCACTGTTGATGGTACACGATCTTTATCCTATTGGGTCAGTTACACAGCACAAGTCTGGTCTATACCGCGTTCCTATGACACTACCTGTTTACCCTGAGCAGATCCACCCTACCGTCTATGTGTAACCAGTGTCTGGATGCCTCTTCCACGACCACCATTGCCTCCGCCTGACAGGCCCAAACTTCTCTAGCTCTGAACATAACATGGTGCTGAAGAACCTTCTAATGAACCCAATGTCGGAGCTAACCCCTACCACTCATAGCTGAAGGGAAGGTCCTGCAAAACCGTTGGATGTGCCCCATCCCACCGCAAGATTGTCACTTGACTAGGTCACGATCATAGTCATTCTTCATGTGGCTTCACCTACCACAAAAATGATAGTACAACAAGTTACCTGTACTCACAACCTGACTAGTACTCATCTCACGATAAGCCTAAAAATGACACTTCTTTTCTGATGAAATAGATCTACTAGGTCGATAAACAACACTTCCTTGCTCTGCACTCCCATCTTCCCTCAGGTTCTGATTTACAATTAGCATCTGATTCACACTCTCAATGTCAGAAGTAAATATGAACACGTTTAACTGAGATTCGATAGCATTTCAGAGACCTTCCTTGAAGTTCCTCTCTTTTGACATCTCATTAGTAAGATACATCGGTGCAAAAAGTTGTAGCTCTATAAAGCATGTAAAGTATTCCATAACCATTATCATGCCCTACTCCAGGTACATGAACTCACTAGCCCAAAATACTCACAGAGTAACGAGGTAAAAGTTATAGAAGAAGTGGGGTTGGAATTCATCCCAACCCATATCTCGTATCCCATCATCCTAGTTCAGAACATCCCACCAGTGCTTTGCTACTCAAAGTTTCATATAAGTCATGAGATTTACCCTCCTATTAGAAGGCGGATCGAGATGCTCCAAGATATCTAATGTGGTCTCAATACAAAGCACTATACCTGTGGAACACCATCACCTAAAAACTTGGGATGATTCTACTACTGAAACACCAGCATCAGATCAGCCATAGACAAGATAGGATGCGGTGGTTCCTGAAAAGTTTGAATATAGAGAAAGAAGCCTTCGCAGAACTCTGCCTCAGTACCTATGTTCAGAATATCTTTTGGTTCTGCAGTTGGCACTAAAGGTGGATTATCTAGTAGCCCATGGCCCCCCACCTTAGAAAGATGGCCGTTTCCACCCTCCGGGCATACCACTATAGGTCGTTGTGGTGGCATGCCTCTACAAGGCCAAACACACACCACTGAAAAGAACAATATCAAAGTGTCATAGCTAAAAAGCTTAGGATAGGTCAAAAATCCACTGGGAAACCAAGTCAACCCACAACATACTCCTAAATACATGACTGTATAATGAAAAGCCATCGAACCACTATCAACTATGCCTCTTTCCCACTCAAAAGATAGTTATAGGTCAAGTCTTTATTTTCTATTTCATTCATTTTCATTTGACAATAATTTTTCAAATTATTTAACTGATGTTCCACCATGTTCCGATCCCTAAGGGCTCATAACACCTCATGAACCAAATTTGGATGTCCATATAATCCATAAATATCAAATTCCTTTTAGAATTTTCAGATCTTTAGTACGTCATTTACCAATTCGTAAGGGCCCATACACCTTATGAATTGAAATATGATGCCGCTCCTCTAGCCTCTACAAAAAATCTATCACAATAGCTATAAAGTCTTGGATTTCCATGCATTTTTTTATTATATAAAATTATTAAGAGTCTGTGAAAATTTACTGTGCGTGATTCTAAGGGCCGGTGTGCCTGGAATGAATTTATGAACTTTTTTTCGGGTACGTTCAATAAACGCGTGAGCGGCATTTTCTAACTTATGGACCGTTGATCGGATTAAAAATACAAGGGCACCGTTGAATCCATAGTGTCAGGATTCTAATAAAGGAGGCTTCACTTTAACCATAGTAGGCCGAAAGATAAAGTTAGTTTTAGGAACCTTTTAATAGAATAAATAAAATAACTTTATTATTTTATTTTTATTATATTCCTCCAATGGAGAAGCAGTAAGGTGGGATCGACGACGCGTCAAGATAATAAATGGATTGACCCTCCAATCTATGTAACTGCAACATTGGGGGAAATTAGGAAGCTTTCTATTAAAGATCCCCCATTAACTCCCTGTGTCGTTATTTACTATCCCCCTCTCCTATAAATATAGTGCTTGGGGAAGAAGTATCAGACAAGCTTCGCCTAGAAATGAAGTTCTGTTAGAGAGATATAGCACTAATCCCTTAATGGACAGAGCTGACCCCATCAGGAGGTGATGTGTGACACTGAATCCCCAAACTAGAGTTTGATGTTCGGGCGGTGGTGAGGACAACTTGTTGCGAGGATGACTAATAACGAGAATCACTCAACTGTGAGTGATCCACAACGTTTCAAGGTAGATGGATTATTTTCATTTGTGAATTCTTGATTCCCTCTTCCCCATTATTAAAATTTTATGAAGAACACGGGTCAACCGACTAACAGGTTGACCCGCGATTCATTCATCTTTGCAAGAGGTTATTACGGGGAATCATGTGGGGTTAATCTTGTTGTTTAATTAAATTGATTATTCATCCCCTTAATATCCTCCACAATACGAGATAACATGGAGGGAGTGGGCCTAACGAACTTGGACCAAACCCTCCACTAATTTTCTATTCTTGCACCATCATTGAAGACCGTGAGCATGTCGATGTATGCTATAAGAGGAAGGTCGCAACTTGTCAGCCGCGACGAACGGAGGAGGCAACTGGCACGATGGTTGGCAGTGGGAAGAAAGGTGGTGCGACCTCTGCGCTGCCGACAAATGGAAGCCACGACCGAAGCCACGACAAAGTTTGAACCAGCCTCCGGTGGGTTCCACGATGCCTATGCGGCGTCACCTCCTCGCCAGTCGAATGGCATTCGGGCCATTTAGGAATCCGAGGAACTGGGGGGGGGGGTTACACCCCCCGTGTCGGACCGGACTAGGCCGTCGCCCTCACATTGGGCCTCCGCCATCGGAGCCGGGCCCCTGCCCTCCCGCCGGGCCGCCGCTGTCGGAGCAGGCCACGTCCCTTGGAGCCGGGCCACCACCCTCACGTCAGGCCGCTGACCTCGAAGTAGGCCACCACCCTCAGAGCCAGGCCGCCACCCTCACACTGGGTCACCGCCCTCGAAGCAGGCCGTTGCCCTGGGAGCCAGGCCGCTGCCCACACTCCGGGACGCCGCCCTTGGAGAAGGCCGCCGCCCTCGGAGCTGGGGTGACGCCTTAGAGCAGGCCGCCTCCCTTGAGACAGTACACCCCCCTTGGAGCCGGTCCACTACCCTCGGACCGAGCCGCCACCCCAGCAGGCCGCTGCCCTAGCAGGCTGCCGCCCTCCACGGGCTGGGCCGCGACTTTGCGGGATGCCCTATTTGGGCAGGGTCGCCCTTGCGGGCCACCCCTCTTGTGGTCCGGATTGGAAATCAACCCAATGGGTGGAGTCTACCGTGGCCCAGCCCAGACCGGGTCGGGCGGGTCGGTCCGACCGGGTCGGACCGGACCCAGGCCCCATCGAGCCCAGAAACACTGAAAGGATATTATCTTGAAAACCGGATGCTCATTTGACAAACCGTCTACGAAGTTGGGACCCTTGGAAAGAGACAATAATTTTTTACTTACTCCATTAGTGTTTCGGAGAAACTTGAAGTATGACCGGGTAGGATATCACTCGAATCCAACTGGGCCCTCGGCACTGAAATGCCAATAACGCATAGACCAGGAGTCCGACTGATGCGACGTCTGTTGCGTTGAAACCCTTATGACATGGCAGATCATCAGGTTACTTCTTTGTTGAACTTCTGGCTAGTTGAGTTGTGACTGATGGCTTGGGGAACGGTTCTTCCAATCGCACTATGTACAGAGCCCTACGACTGGCTGAGACTTCACTACTACTGACTTTTCGACTTGGAGGGACTCAACAGCCGCGGTATGCGATGGGGAGGAGTACCTTCGAAGACCACGATTGTGGTGGGAGGTTATGTGTGACCTGGAAGGCCATGGTGGGGAGAAGCTGTGGTATGCGATAAGGAGGAGTACCTTAGCAGACCACTTTGGGGGAGGGACGACTCTGTGTGACCCGACTAACCCACTGTACGTGATGGGGAGTAGTACTTTAGCAGTTCAAGGTTACTCAGAAGCGCCTCTGTGTGACACAACTGGCCCACAATAATCGATGGAGGAGGATTTCTCTAGTAGATGAGGTCTTTGACGATGTGAATGGGGTTGTTACCTATTACTACCCCTATAATAAATCCTGGTGTGAGCTGTCTTTACTTTGTGCATGTGATTTAGGTTATGCTATGTGGTACTTTACCTATATAGTAATCTACCTTTTTGGTGTTTCCCTGTGGTTATTCTTTGTGGAACTCTAGGAGACCTTCAGAGTCTCAGGGTCCCTACTGAGTATCGTTATACTCACCCCTACAGTGGCTTCACCCGCAACTTGTTGTGTTTTGTGCAGATGACGTACATCACTGATTGAGGCTGAGGGAGCCAGGACTGGATGGTGCTCGGAGGTAGACCATTCACAATGACGTGACACAGAGGAGACGAGCAGACGTGGAGTGTAGTAGAGGAAATATGTACCTACCCTTCAAGTAGTAACCTTGGAGGATGACCTAATAACCGTATTCCTTTTTCTACCATTTGTAATGTACTTTTAGCCGTACTTGTACTTTTACAGTTGGTCTTGAATTTCGTCCCCTTTTATTTTCTGCACTCTTTTACTACAACAATTTACTTCACAGTTAGTTCTTGTTGTGTTCTCGGATCATGTGTTTGTACAGGTTTAAAGTCAACACCTTCGCATTTTATGGAACATGAATTTTGGTGCCAGTTACCAGCCCTAGACTATGGAAGGCGGGCTTGGGGTAGTCATGGAATGGGCCCTGGGAGACGAGTCATGATAAAGTGGTATTAGAGGAGTTTAGTTCTACTGAAGAACTGGGAATCTGATCTTTTCTATGTGGAAATAGTGTTAAGAATCTTGAGTGTGGTTTCAGTTTTGGGAGTCCAGTGTTGGTGCGGTGGCCGATGTATCCATACACCAAGACCCTAAATTCTGATTTCCAACTCAGCGCACGAACACACTGATTGCCTGTGTTTTGAAAATTCTTTCGTGTGTTTTCTTGAGCTAGCTCACCATGTATAACATTTAACCATGGAACACCTCTTTCTTTTCAGGATTCCTCCACAAAGAAAGCCACCCATGTTTCTTGAGAGTGTACGCGATGGCGTCCCACTGAGTGATGAGGTCTCGATGCAAGGCCCTCTAACGGCGTTAGCACCTTTGGGTGGTTCTACCAGCAGAACCACTTCCCATTGGGCAGCTGTTTACACCAGCCCCACCAGTAGAGTATGCATGCCAACTGAGCATGTTACATGAGTTTCAGTGGTAGAGGCCTCTAAGGTTATGAGGCTAGATGGACCCCCAGGAGGCCGGGGACTGGCTAGAGGCTGTGGCCAGAGTTTTTTGCTTAGTTGTAACCCCGACTGATTTTATGGTGATCCTGGCAGCCTACCTTTTTCAGGAAGAATTAGGGAGATGGTGGAGCCTGATACTCTAGATACACGATGAGGTGAACCTTATCTAGGTGGACATCGAGGGTCTTTTTAGGGAAGAGTTCACCCCAGAAAACTTACACTCTGTGCGTATACAGGAGCTGCTACACTTACAACAGGGCCATATGACAGTGGTCCAATACACGGAGAGGTTCACTGATCTCTCCCACCACTCCACCGACATGGTACGAGACCCTTTCTTCAGGGACCTGACCTTTGAGTAGGGTCTCTGACGAGTGACCAGAGCATTGATGGTATCCATCAGCATTCCAACGTAGCCTGATGTGTTTTTTAGAGCACTTTTGGTGGAGATATTTCTAGCTGAGAAGGAACCCACAATGAGAGCTACCATCAGAAGAAAGGTAGCCAAGTCATCTTCAGGAGGAAGTAGGCAGATGAAACAGAGGTCCAAGAGGACTACACATTCTGGTGGATGACCCCGGTATGCAGGGTTGGAGGTGCGAGGCTCCCAAGGTAGAGGGAGATAGGTGAGGGGAAAACAATGTTACTCGTGCAGCTAGAAGGGTAATATGGCTAGAGACTGCCCAAACTGCCTTACCGATGACTAGGATATGGTCGATCGACCATTGAGGTAGAGGTATAGGTTCGAGCGAGGAGGTTTGTAGGGTGGAAGACGTGGAAGAGGAGCTGGCGGTGCAGTAGGCGGTGGACAACATTTCGAGATTCTACCACCACCACAGTTAGGTGGTCCACCCTGTCCACTGGGAGCATGAGGACAAGGATGAGCTCAGTTCTAGGAAGCTAAGGCCTATGACCACGACGCTCCAAAGATGATTAGAGGTATGATATGTTCCTACTCCACCTTAGCTGTAGTACTTGTAGACATAGGTACAAGTCTAAATTTTATTTCCATGACCCTCATTCGGAGCTCGGAGATCCGGTGAATCCGTTGGATCGATCCTTACGGATAGAGACTCCTATGGGAGCTGATTAGATGATTACTCCTAGTGTTGGTTGTGTGAGCTTACTCTAGTAGGTGAGAGATTCAACTGGGATTTCCTAGTAGTGGCGTCGAGGCCTTATGATGTCATCTTGGGTATTAAATGGTTATCCACAGTCAATGCTTAGATTGATTGTATTAGGTGGAATGTGCGGTGTGTCCGCACGGACGGGACTAGGTTTTCCTTCACAGGATAAAAGGGAACCATTGCAACATAGGATGAACTTACCCAGTGAAGGGTGCAGCCGATTACTCATCAGTTGGCTAGGCTTACCCTTGGAGTAGTTGATGTTGAGAGTCTGAGCTATCCTATAGTGGTGGACCAGTATGATGATGTCTTCCTTGATGATGTTCCGAGACTACCTCCACATAGAGAGGTAGACATTTACATCAACCTGTACCTCAGGATGACACCGATATCTACACCAGCATATCGGATGGCTCCCGTAGAGCTTCGTGAGTTACATGTACAATTGGAGGACTTGTAGGGAAAGGGGTTCATAAGACCCAATGTTTCTCCATGGGAAGTCCCTATTTTGTTTTCCCAGAAGGCATATGGGATTTTGAGACTCTCTGTGGGATATCAAAAATAGAACCCGGTGACCATTAAGAATAATTAACCACTCCCAAGGATTGATGATATTTTTGATCAGCTGAAGGGAGCTTGCTTGTTTTCGAAGATAGACCTCCAATCAGGCTATCATCAGCTCAGGATACGAGATGAGGATTTAGAGAAGACGACCTTCAAATGTTGGTATGGCCATTATGAGTTCTTGGTTATGCCTTTCAGCATGACCAATTCCACATAAGTGTTCATGGGAATCAAGAAAAAGATCTTTCATCCATACCTTGATCGCTTTGTGGTGTATTTCATTGATGACATCTTGATTTACTCAGCGATGAAGGAGGAGCATGCCCATCATCTATAGATGGTTCAAGATACACTCCGAGAGCACCAAATTTATGGTAAAATCTCAAAGTTCTAGTTATGGATATAGGAGGTCCAATTTCTGGGACACGTTATCTCAGTGGATATATTTGTATTGGATCCAGTGAGGATAGATGCCGTTCTAGCTTGGGAGCCACCCAGGAGCATGTCAGAGATGCAAAGTTTCTTGGGGTTGGATAGATACTACCAGCGATTCATGCCTGACTTTTCCAGAGTTATAGCACCCTTTTCAGCTTTGAAAAATATGGGGAAACCTTTCCTATGGACGGAGAGATACCAAAATATTATCTAGGAGTTGAGGCAGAGACTAATGTGTGCCGCCATATTGAAGCTTCCAGAAGAGGGCGTTGGGTATGTAGTCAACTACGATGAATCAAGGACCAGGATTGGATGTGTCGTGATGCAGGATCGAGTAGCGATTGCTTATGGTTCATAAAATCTAAGGAAGCATGAGAATAACTATGTTACCTATGACCTTGAGTTAGTAGTAGTGGTCTTTTCCTTGAAGATGTTGAGGCATTACGTGAGGGGAAAATGTTTTGCAGTATATTCTAATCACAAGATTCTCAGATATATCTTCTCTCAGAAGGACCTGAACCTAAGACAATGGTGATGGATGGAGTTCATCCAGACCTATGAATTTGAGATAGTATATACTCTAGGTAAGGGGAATGTGGTAGCAGATGCACTCAGCAAGAGGTCTGATCTACAATTGCTGAGTGAGGCGACATAGAAGCTAGCCGCGTTACAGATATCCCTCATGGATAGATATGGAGAAACATACCTCTAGTATATGAAACTCACACCCCCAATCCTTTAGCGAGACAAGGAGGTGCATCTTGGGGACACTGACTGCGAAGCTCGACGTGCTTAGATATCCTCAGGGAAGACACCTGAGGGATTTTATGAAGGTGGGGATCACGTCATCCTCTTCAGAGGATGTACCATGGTACCAATGGAGCTATTGAAGGAGGTGTTGAGGGAGTTCCATATGCCCCCTCTGTTGGTACATCCTGGGGTGGTGAAGATGTACTAGTACCTCCAAAGTCAGCACTTGTGGCCAGGGATGAAGAAGGAAGTGGGAGAGTGTTTTTTATGATGCCTCACTTATCAGCAAGTGAAGGTCGAACATCAGGTTCCGGCAGGCTTAGCTCGGCCACTAGAAGTGACGAAGTGGAAGTGGGATGGGATATCCATAGACATTGTGATAGGGATTCCACATATGTCCAGGTAAAATGATTCCATATGGGCGATCGTTGACCGACTCACCATGTCGGCCCACATCCTACCTATCCGAGAGTAGGGAGTAGTAGAGGGCTTGGGACGACTCTAGATACAGGAGATCATGTGACTTCTTGTGGTTCCATTAATGATTGTCTCTGACTATGACACACATTTTACATCCTGGTTGTGGAAGGGATTGCAAGAGGTGTTCAGGAATCATCTGTATTTGAGCACCTCTTTTCATCCTCAGATGGATAGTCAGACAGAGAGGACCATTTAGATGCTTGAGGACATGTTTCGTGCATGTGTCCTAGATTTTGGCCACAGTTGGGAGGATCACTTTCCCATGGTGGAGTTTTCATACAACAACAATTATCACTCCACCATCAGTATGGCACCATTCGAGGCCCTATATTTCCAGCCCTGCTGATCACCTCTATACTAGACATACCCTGGGGAGTCAGCACTTATGGATCTAGAGTTGGTACGAGCTACCACTAAGAACATGCATATCATCCAGGAGAGGATGAAGACGGAGAAAATTAGACAGAAGTCATATTATGACAGAAGATAGAGTCAATTTGAGTTCTAGGAGGGGGACCATGTTTTCTTGCGAGTCTCTCCTCGATGGGGACTATGGAGATTTGGCGGAGGCAGAAAGTTATCATTGAGGTTTATCGGGCCATTTTTGATACTTCGGAGGATAGGAAAGGTGGAATTCCCCCCAAAACTTCTTGTAACGACCCAATCTTTTTGAGTAGTATATTAACTTACTCTTATTGATTTATTAAGATGTTAATGGTTAATGCAGAAAGAGGAGTTGATGGCTTCATCCATTAGACTCAACCCTTACGAAGCCCACTTATCAGAGCTTGGGAAGGAGGTAGCATCTGTGGGCTTCGCTTTGGACCAAGCCCAAGCCGAGCTCCAGCGTGTCAAGCTTGAACGAAAACGCTTGCAGGAGAAGTTCAAGTTAGTGGAGATTGCTACTAGGGCAATGTTATCTGAGACTCCCTCAGATTCTCTCACCATAGCACACCTTACACTTAGGTCTTATGCCAGTGTTATAAGGGGCTATGTGATGAGACCCTAGTTTCCTTGTGTAATCCTTTCGGGTGAATAAATTGAGATTTCTTCCTTTAGTGATGTTTGTGAAATTTCAAATGTCTAGATAATTTTAGAATGTATTTTATTGATGAATTTTGAAAATGGGATATTTTGAAATATTTATGTAAACCCTAAATAACTAATGATGTGTAATGATTTTCAAAAAATGGTCTTCTACAAAAGTGTTCAGTAAGGAATTTGGAGTCTAATAAGATCAACTTAATTTTTGATGAATAGTAAATTATGAATAGTGATTTTACGCTTAGGATTAGTAATGTGACCAAATGGATTAGTAATTTTCACTCAAAGAATGTTTTAATATAATCTAGGCACCTTGATTAAGTAATGTGATTCAATAAAATGGGTAAATAACGGTTTCATAAATTATTATTCAAGTATTAGTTTTTTCGGATGAATAGTGTTTTTTAATTAAAAATTTAATTAAAAATAATTAGAAAATTATTTTTATAAAAATGACTTTATTTTTGAACTCAGAGCATCGATATTATGTTATGGTAATTTTTGGGGATTTTTCTAAAAAAATAAATTTTCAGTGAATAGTAAAAATACCGTTTTAGGGTTTCGGTATGTTTAATGACATCATAATGATGTCATGATGATGTCATGAGATCTTTTGAGGGTTGTCCGGCCAAGGGTGATGAATTATTGTTTTGGGGGCCCCATGTGGCCTAACTCCATGATAAATGCCAAGGGAGAGCCCATGGGTTTGAGAAAAGCACATGTGAGGTGTCCTTTGGCCTTTAATGCTTTGTCCCCTCACTTTCCCTATAAATACCCACCCTTTCCTCCTTTAGTTTTCACTCCCAACTCTCCCCCAACGAAGTTATGGTCTTTTTACCTTCCAAGGAGTCCTCCCAAGGTGCCCCCAAGCCCTCAAGGTCCAATCCTTTGAGTTTCAAGAGTCACGTTTTAAGGTAAGGGATCCGACCCCTCTCTTTCTTTTCATGAAATCTCTTTTATGTCATTCCTATTATGCTCCATGTTTTTATGTGAGAGGATGTTCTTTTATATTCCTCTTACTGCCCTTTCATGTTTATATGATGAGAGATCCCCTCTTACTCTCATCATTTCGCTTTATGAAAGTTTAAGTGACGCCGTTAGGCTGCCGAATTTTTAAGGGATTCTTTCACCCTTCTCATTTTTCAAGTTCGATTTTCATGTCAAGTCTTTCAAGTTCCTTTTTATTATGTTGGGGTATGATCTCTATATCAATCATTCTGATCTCTTATGATCATATGATGAGGGACCCTTTTTGATCTTGTCAAATCATTTTCTTTTGAAGTTAAGTGACGCCGTAAGGCTGCCGAATTTTCATAAGAGAAATCTAATCTTTTTCCTTCCATGTTTTTCATTTCAAATGGTATGTCCCTAAAATTTCATTACCATGTTCATATGTCATTCTTATTCTTTCACCCTACTGTTTTATGGATCATTTATGAGTGGGTGACCCCTGTCCCCTCTCATTTCAATGTTTTCTAAAACCCCGAAACTTAGCCGTTATGCTGCAGAATTTTCCCCTCAAAATGCCTCTCTCTCTTTTCTCAAAAATTATTTTATGTTATAAAGTGAATACTCAAAGCTCTTATTTCTACAAGGGTATTCACATATACATCAAAATGTTCCATTTTAAATTCTGGGATTTACATACATGAGACCCGCTTTCCCTTTCCGTGGGTTTAAAGTGACGTAAAGATCATGTCTTTAAAGTAGTTTTTAAAACGTTATGATTATGAAATGAAACCCATTAATTTTATGCTATGTGGGTTATTTATGAAATGTTTGATGATGATATATGTGGCTCACATGATAATAAAGGCAAATTTAAGGGTGCGCCCTGATAGCGCTCCAATGCATTGGGTAATGATGTAACCACTAGAGATTACAATTTTCACGATACCTTGGTGAATAACCTTGGTAATTTTCAAATGACACCTTGGGGATGGACCTTGGTGATATGTTCATGATTGTCTATGTTAAATGATGTAGCCACATCTTCAAGTTATGAAAAATGTTATTTTTATTATGAAATGCCTCATGATTTCTTTCTCATGCCTTAAAGTTCTTTTCATGTCCTTATTGAAGTATCTCAAGTTCACATGTAAAATGTTCCTCTTGTTTCCCTTACTGGGCCTTCTGCTCACCCTTTCTTTTGATGTATGTCCCCAGGTTATGAGATGCAGTAATGAACCTAGAATGAACTTAAGGAGACGCCCTGCAAGTGTTTAAGAAGAATGTTTTATGTTTTTTTTATGTATTATGATCCTTGTTTCCAAGACACTAAACCTTAACGATCCTCAGATTTGTGTAATGTAATGAAAGTTTTTGTTATAAAATAGCGGGATGCTATACTTCTCACCATAGTTGGAGAAGGTTCATGACATCTTCCACGCATCCCAGCTAAGGAGATACGTGAATGACCCATCTCCCGTCATCGACCATGGTGAGATGGACTTAGATGTTAGGGCGAATTTTAAGGAGATTACAGTAGGGATTGCAGATCGACAGAAGAGGGTCCTTTGTGGGTGATCGATACCTCTGGTGTGCATTCGCTGGAAGCACAAGAACCTCAAAGAGAGAACATGGGAGTGGGAGGCTCAAATTCATGCTCAATACACCCATTTGTTTCCTTAATCTATGTTCTAGATTTCAAGGATGTAATTCCCTAAGGTGGGGAGAATGTAAAGACCTGGATTTACTTGTAATTTTTTTATTATATGGAATTATTATGTATCTATAAAAATTGATGGTGCGTGATTCTTAGGTCTAGTGTGTTCGGAATGAATTTCTGAACTTTTTTTTGGGTACACTCTGTAAAGGCATGAGCGGGGTTTTCTAAATTTTGGACCATTACTAGAATTAAAAATCTGAGGGCACCGTTTAATATTCTGTGCCAAGATTCTCTTAAGGGAGGATTCACATTGAACATGGTAGGCCCGAAAAAAAAGTTAGTTTTTGGAACTTTTTAAATGAATAAATAAAATAACATTATTATTTTATTTTTATTCTATTCCTCTAACGGACAAGCGATAAGGTGGGACCGAAAACATGTCAATAAAATAAATGGTTTGACCCTCCAATCTATGTAACATATACATTGGGGGAAATTAGGAAGCTTCCTATTAATGAGCCCCATTAACTCCTTGCTTCGTTAATTACTCTCCCCCTCCCCTATAAATATAGAGCTTAGGGGAGGGGTACCGAACAAGCTTCACCAAGCAATAATGTTCTGTTGGAGTTCCATAGAGACAAGCCCTTAGAAGACGGAGCTGACCCTAGAAGGAGGTGACATGCGACACCGAAACCCCAAACCAGAGTTTGACGTTTGAGCGGTGGCGAGGACAACATGTTGCAGGGACGGTGAACAATGAGACTCCCTCAACTGTTAGCACTCTCCAATGTTTCAAGGTTGGGGGATTATTTTTGTTCGTTCTTTCTTTATTATCTCTCCCCCATTCTTGAAATTATACGAAGAACGCGGGTCAAACAACTAACGTATTGACCCACGATTCATTTTTCTTTGTAGGAGGTTGTTGCTGGAAATATTTTGGGGTTAATCTTGTAGTTTAATTCAATTGATTATTCGACCCCTTAATGTCTTCCATAATACGAGATAACACGGAGGGAGTGGGCCTAATGAACTAGGCCCTAACCCTCCACTATTTTTCTATTCATAAGCCACCTTGGAAGACCACGAGAATGTCGATGCGCGCTGCAAGAGGAAGGCCACAGCTCATCAGCCACAACGAACAGAGGAGGCGGCTAACACGATGGCTGGCTACGGGAAGGAAGGCGACACGACTGTCATGCCACTGGTGAAAAGAAGCCGTGACAGAAGCCACAACGGAGGTCGAACCCGCCTTCGACGGGTTCCGCGATGGCTGAGTGGTGCCCATGCGGCGCCGCCACCTCGACAACCGAATGACCTTCCAGCCATTTGAGAATCCGATAGACCGGGGGGGGGGGGGGGGGTTACACCCCCAGCGTTAGACCAGACCGGGCCGCCGCCCTCGCACCGAGCTGCCACCCTCGCACCGGGCCACCGCCCTCAGAGCTGGGATACCACCCTCACGCCGGGCCGCTGCCCTAGCGCCGGGCCGCTTCCCTAGCACTGGGTTGCCTCCCTCAGAGCCTGGCCGCAACCCTCATGTTGGGCCGCCGCCCTCGGAGCAGGCCGTCGCCCTCGGAGACTAGTCGCCGCCCTCACACTAGGTCGCCACACTCGGAGCAGGCCGCCACCCTCGGAGCTGGGCCACCGCCCTCATGCTGGGTCATCACCCTCACACCGAGCTATTACCCTCGGAGCAAGCCTCTGCACTCGAAGCCGGGCCGCTGCCCTCGTACAGGGCCGCCACCCTCGGATCGGGCCCCTGCCCCAGTGGGCCGCCGCCCTCGGACTGGGCCGCCGCCCTACCAGGCTGCCACTCTAGCAGGTCGCCACCCCATGCGGGCTGGGCCACCCCTTTGCTGGACGCCCTATTTGGGCTGGGCCTCCCATATTGTGGGTCGAGTCCACCTCGTCTTAGCACAGACTGGGTCAGGATGGGTCGGTCCGACCGGGTCGGTATGGACCCAGGCCTAACCGTGCCCAGAAACACTCAAAGGACCTTATCTTGAGAACCAGATTCCCGTTTGATGAATTCTGCGGCATTGGGACCCTTGGAGTGAGATTCCTTTTACCTTACTCTATTATATTTTCAGAGAATCATGGAGTATGGCCAGGTTGGATCGCACCCAAATCCAACCGGGCCCTTGACACTGAAATGCCAATAATGCACAGACCAGACGTCCGACTGACGCGCCGTCTGTTGCGTACGAACCATTATGTAATATAGGATCATCAAGTTACTTCATTGTGAGACTTCGTGTTGGTTGAGATGAAACTTATGTCTTGTGGAGAGGTACTCCCAAGTGCACTACGTATGTAACCCTATGACTGGCTGAGACCTGATGAGTGCTGGCTTTTCGACTCAGAGTGACTTGATTGCCGCGATACACGATGAGGAGGAGTACCTTCAAAGACTACGATGGGGGTAGGTGGTTCTGTGTGACCTGGCGGGCCACATTGGGGAGATGTCTCAGTACACGATGAGGAGGAGTACCCTAGCAGACCACGTTTGGGGGGGGGTCTGTGTGACCTGGAAGACCCACAATACGCGATGGGGAGCAGTACTTCAACAGTTCAAGGTTAGTGGGAAGCACCTCTGTGTGACGCGGCAGACCCACTGTATTCGATATAGGAGGAGTTCTCCAGCTACCGATGTGTTCGACAATTTGACTGGGGTTGTTACTTGGTAATACCCCTATAATAAATCATGGTGTGAGATGTATTTACTTTGTGCATGTGATTGAGGTTAGGTTATGTGGTACATTACCTGTGTGTTAATCTACCTTCGTGGTGTTACCCTATGGTTTTTTCTTTGTGGAAACCTAGGAGACCTTTGAGGTCTTGGGGTCCCTACTGAGTATCATTATACTCAACCCTAAACGGGATTCACCTGCACCTTGTTTTGTCTTGTGCAGATGACATACAAAATTGATCAAGGCTGGGGATCCAGGATTGGACGGTGCTTGGAGGTGGACCATTCGGCATGATGTGATACAGAGGAGACGAGTGGACGTGGAGTGCAGTGGAGGCAATATGTACCTACCTTTTAGGTAGGAACCTCAGAGGAAGACCCAGTAGTTCTTTTCCCTTTTCTTTATGTTGTACTATACTTTTAGTCATACTTGTACTTTTACAGTTGGGCTTGTATTCCAGCCCCTTTTATTTTCAGCACTCTTTTACTATAGTAGTTTACTTCACAGTTGCTTCATTTGTGTTCTTAGACAGTGTGTTTGTACAAGTTTAATGGCAACGCCTGTCTGTTTTAGAGAATATGACTTTTGGTGCCAGTCACCAGCCCTAGGCCAATGAAATTTGGGATTGGGGTAGTCATGGCATGGGCCATGGTGGACATGTCGTGAAAATTGTAGGCACAAATATCACAAAATTTATCAGAAGAACACATAATACTTAATGGATCCTAAATGGCATGAAAGATGCATGCCATGTGATTTCTTAGAATTACATATATGATGCCTAAGATGGAATACCCTCATATCATCGTCTTGTAACAAAAATAAAACCCACAATTTCATAAATAGTAACAACATAAATCATGTTCATCACCCAACGATGAAATAAAAATAACTATAACCATCAAAATAAATAAAACAGAAATCCGTTTGGGGGAATTTGGTATTTACCTATATGTAGGGTAGCTACTCCTGTGCACAAATTATTACCAAACTCTTTTTCCTTCCTATCCCTGTCTATTGTTGCAAAACAGTACAGAAAACCCAAAAAAAACGTCCTCTGATACCACTATATAACTTCCTAGACCTAGATACCACCTAACGGTGCCCTAAATCCAATTCACTACATAGCCTCAAGATCATCTCCATAAATGACAGAGGCTATCGACTAGAAGTGAGGGCCTAGGTGAGTTAGTGGGGATACTATTCCCTTATTACTATAGTATATCACAGTAGAATTCAAACACATACAATATCAGAAGAGAATAAATAATCACTCAATTATAATTAATAGAAGAAAGTAATTCATAAATAGTCCAAATATGTTTTATATACTATGATACAGATGATACATGTATCTAGAAAGAATCCAAAATATGTACAAAGTGATACAATACAATACAAGTCTCAAAAGAACAAAAAAGTTCCAGTAGCGTCACAGGCATCAACTTCATCCAACTCTCTCTTGATCCAAAACCACAATCAACAACCTAATATCACCTGTAACCATATAATCTGTTTGGGTCCCCGAGGAGGCCCAAATAGAGTGTAAGATAATCATCCCAGTAGGTAACAACCTAGGGTCTATACATTTCTAATAAAAATATTCAAAGTTTTAGCATGTTTAAGTAAAAATGTAACATAAAAGTGAATGCCCATGGAATGAGTCTAATGTAATAAGAAAAAAACAGCCACTCAAGGATACTTGAAACAAATGTCATCTCCTAACCATTCAGCTATAAGAAAAGTAACCAATTCACATGACAATGCTATACTCCCATCCATATCAAGTAATTCCGGGCCATGCCGTACATCCATATGTATCAAGTAACCCATGACCGCACCACATATTGATGTATAGACCGTAAGGGCTAGATCCAAGGTGTCCCATACCAGGGTATCCATGAAATAAATCTAGACTATGAAGGCCTAGATCCAAGGAATGCATCTAAGGAATCCACATCAAGTCCAATGGGCATCCTAGTGGAAACTCAATCTTGGTAATAGTTGGAGTCCTAGGAGTATGTGTACCAAGATGTCCAATATAAATCTAAGCAAGATGAATCCATGGGGTAGCGTGGTGCGAGGCATCCCACATAATCAAGAACTAATGAGCATAATCCACCTAAGGCGTCCACTAATGTGTTCCTGATCCATGGAGAGTCATCCATGGAATCTATCAACTCATTCATTCATTTCATACAAATCAAGACTTTCATTTCCATGTGATTATACCCACTCACATATCTGATTAGAATCCATGAGTATACCCACTCATGAATTCCATTTATCATTTACAAAACATATGGGCCTACCCTCCCGGATTACCAATTAAAACATTCAATTAATCAATTCATATAGGTATACCCACCCTTATCATTACAATTACATTTAAACATGTCATGTGAGCATACCATCTCACAAATCACCATTTCCCAACACACACCTTGGGTAGTTAACAGTTACCAACAAGTATACCCACTTGTTCTTACAATTTCATTTAAGACAATTTATCAAAATAAACATGGATTAACATGGAAACATGAACCCAGGATGCAGTACATCTTCTAAGAAATATTTTCAACTCATTAAATCATTAACAGACTTACTCTAACAAGGAAAGAATTAGCACACACCCCTTGGGTGGTTTAAACAGGAATAAAAATTTTATTTAATTAAGGTGCACCCCATTGGTGACCATGAATTGAGAAACGGGTGCCAACACACCTAAACACAACCTATATGAATCCTCACTAGGTTCGACTAAGCCTACTACAAGTAGCTCTCTCAAACATGGGGCTGAGAAGGAAAGTCCGATTGGCGGTGAAATGTCCAAACGCCAAAAAAGCACCAGAAAAGTTGAAGAAAAGAATAAAACACCTACATTAGCCCAATAGTAGAGTGTCCATCTAGTATCAAGTCCCGATTCTCCTTGGTTTAGGATAAATATGAAGAAGGATTTAAGAATGATACATTAGAGCTACTCGTCCATTATGAAGTCCTGTTGCGCACAACAGATTTCTCTCTCGAATTAATATTTCCCTAACCCCCCTCAAGAACAAGAAACACAAGTGATATACCATTAAGATGAAAGGATGAAAGGTCAACAAGAATGATGTAAGTCAATTTATTCATCATGATTACACCTAAAAATAAATTGGTGCTTCTATAAGATCAAAGGAGCATGTGTGGATCACCGCTATAGGTATTCTACTCCTAGATCCTTACAACACAATGAGGGTAATTTGAAGAATGGTTTTTAGATGATCAAAATCTACATTGAAGAAAGGATCCTACTCCAAGGTAAATAATTTTTTTGATAATAAATATATTAATCATAAATTTAACATGAAAAGATCCTCTATTAGGGTTTCAAGCAACTAGATGTTAAAATAAATTTTAATATTATGCTCACCATAAGGGCTTTCACTACTCCCAGAACCAACAACATTTACACACACAAAAAATGTATCGAAAGAAGTAAAACCATATAACCAGAATAAAACACTTCACAGTATGAGTACCGATTCAACAAGAAAATCTCTACTAGAAAAGGATCAAATGATTTCAGTTCGGCCAATGGTTTTAGTAGATCACAAAAAATGCACCACTTGTATAGTTTAAAGTTTTCCTCAACCGTGTGTAACTCTTGAACTAGTTTTTTCAATTATATATATAAGTAGTGTTTTTATGCATTTTCCCTTAAATTATGAAGACCATTTCATCTTTTATTTTCTTGATGAAATAATCATGCATGCATATTCAACAAACTACTTCATATTTATTTCCCAAAAGATATTATATGTGTATATCATTTTAAATGAAAAAATATTTATGAAAATTTATCTAGATATTCTATAAAGAAAAACAACTGTATAGAGGAACCTATTAGAACATTAAATATAGAATTTAATAATAATAATTAATATCCAAGAAATAATTTCCGATCATATTCTAGACAAACTATTCATATCTCATTCATTTTAAATTTTAATATATATCATTCCAAAATTTCAGTGTGAAAATCCATGCATTCTTGGACCCATGAAAATCCCATTTAATTAATTATTAAACAATTTGAAACTTGTTTTAATGGATTTAAATAAATAAAAATTAATTATAGAAAAAATAAAAACTAATTATATTTATAATTAACTTTTCAATAAATAAAATGAAAACTATTACGTAAAATAGAGCATATTTCCAGGCATTATAATATCCTATAGGAAAACACAAAACCATACAGGAAAATCCATATATGGGATTCAAATAGGAAAATTTATATAGGGGAATCACATAATGGATTCACATAGTCAAATTCATATAAGTGATTCACAAGGAAGAATTTATATAAGTGATTAACATAGGCAAATTCATGTATCTAATTTCATATAGGTGATTATAGAAATTTATAAATAGCTTACATTATAATGTTTCATTTATAAAAAAACTTCAAAACAGAAGAATATAAATTGTCTCGAGTTTAATTATATTTATATAATTTCATTATACTTGCATATAAACAAGAATTACTTTAGTTATACTTTTATATATGAAGTTATCATAAAAATATAGTATCAAATCAATTATGGAAAACTGAAGAATTCAGACTGAAAACATGTAGTAAATTAAAACCCAATTTAGGACATGATATGGATCTATTTATTATTTAATGACTTCTAATGAAATGTAAATAATTTTTTAGATTAAAAAAATACAATAATCACTCAATTTGAAGTTCTTTATCCCATGTTAGGGTCAAAATAAATAAGGTATATGAATATAGAAAATTGTCTATGTGAATTAGATGCATGGAAAAAATGGCTATGTGAATTCGCTATGTGGAACAGTAGGAAAGACACCTAAAAGTGATATTTTAAGGTAACAAAAAGATTATTTATCCTATGAAAACTATATAAAACTTTTAAAACATTTTATGACCAATGAAAACATGAACCCAAAATATATTTTAAGAAAATAAACCTTATGATCTATTCATGATGACTTTAAAAGGAAATAAAAAATTATATCATTGTAATTATCAAAACATAAAGTGTTTCGTAGAGATAATCAGAATTCTCACCCTTTTGGATAATTAAAAACAAAGTATAACTTCAAAAAAACTCTCCCATTTTGAAATTTTCCTGAACATAAATTTTCAAAGTAAAAATTATATTCTTTTGGGAAAGATAAAGTTTCTTCAACTATTTTTTAACATATTATATTTCATAATAATGAATATAAACATTGTGAAAAACTTTGATAAAAATTTATATTTTAAAACATTTGTGAAGAAGCCAATTTAAACCGAGTAGAATTTTAAAATATGTTTATGAAAAATAATGATAAACCCTTCATACAATAAAATTATATAAAAAATAAAAGTTTATAAAGTAATTAAACATCATCTATTATGTATGATAATAATTAATATATTAATATAAAACAAAAAAATATATATAAAAAATGTAATAGTATTCTTAAA
The DNA here is from genome assembly GCA_963277665.1 of Viscum album. Taxonomy (NCBI): domain Eukaryota; kingdom Viridiplantae; phylum Streptophyta; class Magnoliopsida; order Santalales; family Viscaceae; genus Viscum; species Viscum album. Next base: position 121,236,605 of record OY728138.1, on the reverse strand, counting down.
AACAGATTCCATATTTTATAAATTTCAGGTAAATCTGAAATGTTCTGCATATAAAAATAGGAAACCCCCCCCTAAATTCGTTCCATATAAATGTAAATTTAAATATCCATCATACCAAGTTCAAATTTTATTTTTTAAAACTTATTAAATTCCGAGGGCTTTGTAAATATATCATTTAGTCGATTCTAGGTAGAAATAAATCTCAGACTCATATTTCCTTTTTGAATAGGATCTCTAAGAAATGAAACTTAACATCAATGACTTTAGTTATTGATCATTTTTAGGTATTTTTATAAATATTAATATAAATTTTTTTTATAAAAAAGATATAAATATTATAAAAACAAAAAAAACCAGAAAGTGTTTTCTGGATCAATAAATATTGAGCACAACATGATGCAACAACTATATATTCGAATTTAGTAGTTGAAAGATCATTTTTTTTATTTTTTTGAGGCCCATGAAACCAAATTTGTATCAAGTAAATGGAACATACCGAATGTTCTCATTATATATATCTTTCATCCTCTAAAATCAGAATTAGAATAACATTTCAAATCAATGTTTTTTATAAGATAAAATAAACCAAGATTAAAATAACATTCAAAATATTTAATATGAATTTTCTCAGGGTCACTTTTATATCTAGAAAACATGAAAATTGAAAACATTAAATCTTTACTAGATGTGGTTAAATATAATATATTTCTAATCATACTTCTATAAGTCTTAACATTAATAGATTTTTTGATTTTTCTTAATATAATTTTCTAGACATACCCATGGGATTATTTTCAATTTTAGAAGAATATACACAAAATATTTCAACTATTTAGTATGCTTGGATTGATTTTGAAAAATGAAATCAAATCTTTGAAAAATTTGCAAACCAAGAAAAATTTTGAAATCCCCCATCATAATCATATCATATTTATAATTAATTAATTCTAAAACTTTATTATAATGATTTTCATTTCATTATTCAAATTTAATATCATCAACATAAAATTTTAAAATCAAAATATCCTTATAATTTTTCTTAATAAAAAAATTAGTGTTAAATTATGTGATATCATTTTTTTCAATAAAAAACTTGTTATCCTTTCATACCAAGATCAATGAGCTTGTTTCAAAACATATAATGACTTAGGAAATTCAAAAACATGATCAATATGATTTTTATTTTTAAAAATAGGGGTTTTCTACAATACACTTATTTATAAATATTACAATTGAGAAAATCTATTTTAATTTCCATTTGATATAATTTAAAACTACAAAATGAAACATAATCCAATAGTATCTTAATTGATTCTAACCCAGAAATAGTTGAAAAATACTATTCAAAATAAATTACTTTATCTTAAGAATAACCTTGAGAAACTAATCTACCCTTTTTAACTATGTTTCAAGATTCATCAATAATAATTCTAAAGAACTATTTTCTTCCAATAAAAATAGAATCATTTGTTTGAAGAACTAAAGTACCCACATCATTTCTAGTAAATTGATTTAATTCATCTAATATAACCATTATCCAAATAGCATCATATATAGACTCATAAATATTCTTCAGTACAAAATCAGATAGAAAATCATGATAAGTAAAAACATTCATAAAATATTTTCTAGATTGAAATTTTTATTCAACATTACCAATCACATTATATATATGATAATATCTACGAGCCTTCCATAATATTCTATAAATAGGTTAATATTGAGAATAAATAGCCCCCATAATATGTTCATTTTTTCTTAAGTAACTTATTCTTCAAAATTAAAATCTATAAATTATTATTCTAGTTGTTCAATATCATCATCTATTTTATTCAATGAATTTTCATCAAATATAAAACAAATTGATTCTTTAACAAACACAGTTATTTTTTATAAAATCTCTATGCCTTAATATTAATTTAAAATCCTAATAAATTACCCTCATAATATTTTTCATCAAATTTATCCAAAACATACATATTATTAAGAATAAAAACACACAACCAAAGACTCTAAAAATGAAAATTTTAGGTTTTATCTCTTTCCAAAGCTCACAAGCTCTCTTTTTCCACAAATGTATTAAAATGATTCTATTTGAAACATATAAATAAGTATTCATAGTTTCTAACCATAAACATTTATGTAATTTAAACTCTTTTATCATGATCATCACCATTTCTTGAAGTGTTCTATTTTTACTTTCAAATTCACCATTTTGATGTGGTGTTGTAGGGACTGAAAGATTGTGAAAATTCCAATTTTCATCACAAAACTTGAAAAGTTCCGGTGTCTATAATTCATCACCATTATTAGTTAAAATTGATATAATTAACCAACTGTTCTTAATTTAAACCAATTTACAAAAATTAATAAACTTAGCTAAATTTTTATATTTTAGAGTAATAAATTAAACCCATATGTATCTTATAAAATCATAAATAATAATTTTTTTTTTATATTTTTCTACAAAAAAGTAGGTTTAATAGGACCAAATAAATCTAAATGAATGAGATCAATAAGACTTACATTTTTTGCATATTTAACTAAATTGAATGTGATTTTGTTTTTTACCTTTCGTGCATGAATCATTTACAAAGGTGATGTCAACTTTAGGTTTTACTATCTTTAAATCTATTTGGTTATTATATAGCTTGTGCATAAACCTGAAATTTGAATTCCCCAACCTATAATTCCAAAAAATGTTATCATATGGTAAAAAAATCAAATATTTTATATTTTGATCGTTTAATTCAATGAAATTAATTGAATAAATGTTATCTTTTTTGTTTTCATAAAACAAATTCTTTTTTCTTTTAAAACAATGCATTTATCATCTTGAAATTTAGAAAACATTTCATTATCACATATATAAGAAATTATTATTAAATTATGTTTCAATCCTTCATAAAATAATTGTTTTGAAATAATAATAGAATTAAAAATTGAAACCTAAAAAAAAACCTTTTAATTTTCCTTTATAATTATCACCAAATGTTACATTACCTCCATCATATTTATTAAATGACATAAAATTTGAAATATTACCAGTAATGTGTCTTGAGTATCCAATATCCATATACCAAACATCCTTTTTAATTCTTCATAGACATTTTTCCTATAAAAAAGGATTTATGAAAGCTTTAGCAACCATGAAAACTTGGGTCCAATAGGATTATCATATAATTTTTTTTGAAATTGATGCTAACTTTCAAAATTTATCCATAGTAAATATATAATGAAAATATCTATAAATGAAAGCCTTATTATAACTATGAGATTGTGTAAATATCAAATAATACTCGTTTTAAAAATTATCATTCATATGATATATAAAATATGTAGCAGTAGATGTGCTTCCATTAGTTATTTTAATAAATAAAGTCTTGTACATTTTAAGAAAAATTATTATCATAATCAATACAAGAACTATTTTTTTATTTTTATTAAAAATCATCACTTTATCAAATTTCTCTCTATATTGAAAAAAATTGACAGATTTGACTTTATACATTCAATTTCATTTTTGATCTATTCATTCTCCTTAAAACAATATCAAAATTTCTTATTTCAAATTCAGGTGTTTTTGCAATGAAAGAAAATTCTCTTTTTAATTTTTCATTTTTAGTTAGTTCAATTTTTAGAATATCAAGTGAAATTTATAAATCTGTATGATCATATATTTTTTCATCCTAGATATTTTTCTTTTGATTTTCTATCTCCTTACAAACATCCATATGCTGAATCTTATGGTTATCATATAGACTATAAAATTATTTCAACTTTATGTTCAAGTCCATCAAAATATTTAATAAATTCATCAATAGTGGGATTTTTTATATTTATATTTAGAATATGAATAATATGTAGAGTCACTTACTTGATTTGATAGATCTAGTAATCACAATTTTGAAAAATAATTTTCAAAACATGATTGTACAATAGTACTTGAATCCTCTATACAACTCTATATGGCCACCACTTCCTTCTTTTCATTCTTATATTGTTTTAAATTATTATTTTCTTTATCTTGTCTGGGGAAATCAAGATTTATGTTACCCATTTTTCTTATAATCATAACAAATTACATCTTTAGAGTAATTAAAAATTAAATTACATTTCTTATTTTCCTTATAATAATCCTTAGGGTAATATTTTCAGGATCTTATTAAGTTTCCTTTCTTCTTTCTATATCCACATTTTGAAACATAGGCCATATCAGTGATATCACTACTTTGCAACTCATAACCAGAAGAGTAAGTAGATTCTTTTGATTTAAATGAATTCCCATTCTTATTTAAATTATGTTCACTAAAAATATTTTTATGCTCCAACTCATATTGTAATAGCGATCTAATATGATCATTAAGAGTGAATTACATAATGTTATTACTTTCATCAATAGCTACCTTTTTATCATTTCAGTTATTAGGAAGTTCTCTAAGTAATCATTCAACAAGGGCATGTTTTTTCATCATCTCTTCTAAAGAACCCATACCATTTATAATTCTACTAAATCTACGGAACATTTTATTTACTATTTCATCTTCTCCAATTTTAATGGGTAGTATAATCTGTTACAATTACACACATAGAAAATTTAAAGGATGAAGTAAAACCATAGATTCATAATGAAACACTTCACAGTATGAGTGTTGAGGTAGTAAGAAAATATTCAGTAGCAAAGGATTAAATTATTTTACCTCGGTTGGAAGTGGTATTAGATCACCAAAAAATGAACCACTTCTACAGTTTTAAGTTATCTTCAACCTCATTTATATCTTGGTCTGGTTCTATCGAATCTTCATACAAATAGAATTTATCTAGGAAAAATATCATTAAAATATTAATATCTTTACATCATTTATTTTCTCAAAGTATGAATTACACATGAAACTTCTAAAGAATACTTCATGTTTATTTACTTAAAGATATTCTATGTGCATATCATTGATTAATGAAACAAAATATTTATAAAATATCACCTACATATTATGTAAAAAAAAATGTACAGTTAAAACCATTAGAAAATTTACTATAAAATTTAATAAGAAGTAATAATATCCTAGAAATAATCCCTGATAATATTTTTTACTGACTCTTAATATTTTATTTTGTTTGAATTTAAATATCTAAAGTTCTAAAATTTCTACATGAATATCCATGAATGTTTTGATATATGATAATCCATTTAATTCATCATAAATCAATTTAAAACACGTTTTCTGGGATTATAGTAAATAATACGTAATTATATTATAAATAAAATTCTAATTATATCTATAATAAACTTTTAGATAGTTGAAATTCCAAGTATTATATAAAAAAGAGCATATTTCCATGTTCTAGAATATCATGTAGAAAATCACAAAATCACATAGGCAAATCCACATATGGGTTTTATATATAAAAACTCACATAGAAAAATTCATATAATGTATTCACATAGGTGAATTCACATAATGGATTCACATAGGTGAATCAACATGCTCAATTTCACATAGGCAATTTAGGAAATTTACAAATAACTTTCCTTAAAATGTTTTAGACTTAAAAATGACCTTCAAAATAGTATAATCATATTTATCTCCCATGAAATTATATTTATATACTTTAATTTTATTTATTTATAATGTATAATCAAATTAATTAGACTTTTATATCTCAATTTATCATCAAAATTCAGTAGAAAATAGTTATGGAAAACTATAGAATATAGACTAAAAACATACAGTAAATTAAAATAAAATTTAGGAAATTATAAATATAAATATATATTTATTCTAATTAAATTTATATAATTTTTCTTATCATTATAATTAAATTATAATCAATCAATTTTTATTTCTGTATAACATTTTATAGTTGAAATATAGAAGGTATCTAAATATGGAAAATCAGCTATGTGGGGGAGACTTACATAAATTATCTACATGGAACAATTAGATACATGAATCAACCATGCGGTAATAGTAAAAAAACTAGAATTTTTTTTAAAGTCCCAAAAAACATATTTATTCAAGGAACATAATATTAAACTTGTAGAACATGTTATGACCAAAAAAAATGAATTGAAAAGATATTTTAAGCAAAGAAACATTATGATTTATTCACGATTAATCATACTTTAATCAATACCTAATAAAAATTAGTAATAATTTTAAAGGAAATAAACCATGTATATCTTTGTAATTATTAAAAAATAAAGTGGTTTAATGAGCCACTCAATAGAGTGCTTCTCACCTACCTTATAAAAGGGAACCTTCTCTCCTCTCTTCCTCATACCTTTTGAACACTCTATTTTTAAAGATACCTAAAAAAATATCTAGTCAAAATCCTTATTCTAACTATATTTGTTATAGTCTCACAAAAATACTAACCTTAGGAGGCTTATGGTGTAATCCTTAGTGGACATTCAAGGTGAAGGTTTAAGTTCTAACCAACAATTTCTTTTTTATTTATTATTATACATTATTCTAATCTTCTTAAAACATTATGATATAACCAAATAAATATATAAACTATATTTAAATGTAATTATGACAATTTTATAACCCCTTTTAATCTCTTTTTTTATAAAATTGTGGAAAATATCATTTGTGCATGCTTGTGGACAACCACCTCCATGATGTAATGCATTTTTTCCATCACTACCTCTCATGGATATATATATATATATAAATAATATATTTAATGTATATATATGATATTCATGAAATAATTATCATTCAATAAAGATAATATATCATTTATTTTATTACCCTTTAATCTTTTGGAAAATGATAATTTCGGTCTTGCATCGTATAGATTACCACATCCACAAAGCTATGCGATTTGTTTTTTTAGGTATTCCTTTCTTGGATGGTTCTAAAATTGTATTTAATGTATAAAAATTATTTTTATGTCATTATTATTATTCTGTATATGATGTAATGATTATCTGTTTGATCATGGTCAATATACCAAACTAGTTTCAAAACTATGAACTATACATCCTCAAAACACACAACAAAGACATAACCAATTAATTAATTTAATATGGTATTGAAATAAATGAATAAAATGTTTTATTGATAAATAAATAATCATATAAATGGTTTATAAACAAGTAAATGTTTGATACAAGTTTATTATATAAGAGTTAAATCACATAAATGGAAAGTATCGACTCAAGGTAAGAGGTTTTATTAACTTAAATTCCATTCATTGGGTTATATAACTTATTCATAGATTATATTATTGTCATGACCTGTCTTCCTCAAGATGTGGGTAGGAGAAGAAAAGTTATGTTCCCTTACTTCTTCAATATTAAGGAGAGATAATGACCTCAAGTATCTCCTTCTATAGGCCCTGGAGTGGCGACTAGCACCAAGGGCATAAAATCTCACAAAAAATGGAAGAAATTACCCTTTTTACTGAAAACAGGATCTGAAGATAAGATGGTAAAATCCCAAACAACTACAAACATATATATAAAGGAAACTAGAATCCATCCCTTGCATAGTTTAAACGTAAACTACAAATAGTTTTATAGACATAGGGTGAGTATATAAGTATACCCAGCAGTAAAACTAAAGCCACACGTTCACATGTGGGGGAATCATACTAATGCCCCCATGAGAGAAATAGTAGAACCTCAAAGCACCTACCAAGTAGTACTAACCATCCCAGTCTCATCAAGGAACACTAACAAAATAATGCCCATCAAGTAAATTAGTAATATAAGAACATCAATATTTGGGGTACCCCGCACCACTTTCCCACTGGTTAACTTGTCATTCCTAATGGCTAACATCTTGATGCTATCACTCTTTCAAAATGTAGTCCCACCGCCAAAACCCACCCACACACACCCAGGCCTCAACCACACCACACATATCACCTGCAGACACCTAGGCCACAACAAGCATGCCTCTCCCCTGAAGACACCTAGGACTCATCCCATAGACACTTGGGAAAACAAACCCGCCTGAAGGATCTTGGACTATGGTAAGCCTCGAGTCATTATAGCTTTCCCAAATACGCTCGAGCGGTAAGAACCAAATAGGGTGCAAGGAATAAAGTCAATAAAAAACCATACATCTTCCCATCATAATTTTGGGAAATACAATATCCCCCATGAAATGGGGGGTTTTCGGCACATGGTGATGAACATGGTTGGGATGTGTATAGAAATCCAAAGGAACCACAATTTTGTGAATATAAGTAAAAAAATACACAACCCAACTTAAGGGTCCCCAAAACAAACAACCAACCCACACATAACAACATTTATTGCTACCCCTATAGGTGCAACAACACAACATCCACTTCTAAATAATAACCCAACCCCATTTTTCTTTCAACCATTTTCCATTTATTTATTAATTAAGGGGTTCACTTTAATTTGTTACATCACTAGCAGGAAAAACCACCGAGAACAAAATTTGTAACCGCCTCATAAGGTGAAGATCTTTATTACCCAAACACATGGAAACCAACCCAATTCGTTCTTTTGTACTACCAATTTTCATTCTTCAAAGTTAAACTGAACAATCCTAACATTTCCTAGATGTTGTAGAACTGTATAATAGGTTCATAAACACACTGCAGTCCCACTACCCAACATCGATCCAGGACCACAACATTAGAAAAGTTTGTTTCACTGCCTACAAGTCCATCCATTCCACAATCAATCAGTCTCTCAAATTGATATACCAACACACCCCCAGTACCACCCCAGAAACAAAGCCCACAAAAATTACCAGTTTGACTACAACCCCACTGCACACACACACCACCCCCTTCTCATAGAACCAACTCCCCTTCAACCCATGTACCCACAACTGTTCTCCCAACAACAGTGTCACACAACCCAAACAAGGTCACAAAACCCAATAGAACACAACACAAAGACACACTTATAAAACATGTTATATTCATATTTTGTAAAAAATTTACTTTAATCCACTTTTATAAATATGTGTGATCACACAAGGGTTTTCATCCCGGGGCATCCATTTCAATCATCCAAGTATACATGTGTAAGTAGGTTTCATGTTACAACCATTTATCAAGAATCACGACAAAATAGGGCATCATAGGTGCACAATAAAAGAACACAAATGGAAATTATTTTTAGAACCCATATGACCACAAAAACAATAAAATAATCAAAGATAAAAATTAAAATAGGAAATCAACATGAAAACACTCCTGTCTCATTATTTCATTGACCCTGTTATCTTTTGATCAAATTCCATTCATATTTATTTATTTTTTTAAATAAATGTTTTCCCCCGTTCATATCAAAGAATTATTAGTACACCAATCCCATATGATGTACAATTAAAGAGAGGAAGAAGAAATCCTTACAGGAAATAACAGGTGACTAAATCTCCTCCTTGGGCTAAGAACATGAGATCATGAAAGTAGCAGGAAATAACTCCAAGAAAATGAAGAAGGAGGGGATCTAGAATAATCACATGACTCGTCTAGTGGGGATGGATTTAGGTGCACCAATAGGTAATGCAAAACACAATGGGAAAGGAATATCCCGGCTTTTAAGAGACATATCCTATATTAAAGGAATGTCGGTTTCAAAAACAATTAACATGGGATCGTGGTCAAGATCACATGGTTTTAGTATCTCAAGGTCCATAGAGTGTTAGTATATTATAGATATACATAATATCCTTTGAATATCCTTTAAAATCTACAAAATAAGGTTTTAAACTCAGTTTATGTCAAATAAAATTTAAGAGGGGTGAAAAAGGAAAACTGAAAAAAAAACAGGAAAAACAAGAAATGAGTCACCAATGGGTGAGCTACTAACGCTAAGCCACTGAAAAATAGATACCTATGCAATGAACTACCATCACCTCAACCTACCAATGCCCGGACCTACGGACACCTTGATCTACAGATGGTCTGACCTACCAACACCTTGACCTACCGATGCCTTGACCTATAGATGCCGACACCCATTCCTCACCGATTCTGACACCCATGACTCACCAATTCTAATGCACCTGAATCACTAATGACGACACCCCTAACTTACAGATGTTGAAGGTTCAAACTATAATTTTGGCCAAATATCAGTATGTGTCAACGACACCCCTCAAAACACCCAAAACACTGTTTTTTAACATAAGAATGACCTGAAGGGGTCTAGGTAATTACATTAGATACCTATTTAACTATTCCCATCCTTGATAATTCAAAACTAATCAAGTAGGAAGAGGGTTCCAAACAGATTATCCGTAAGATACCTGTCAGGGAAAAACAACCCTATGCTATTTGGAAACGAGTTTGAAAAACTTGACATCCAAGGATACCTCCTTGACATATATCTCTAGAATAACTATAAAAACACTAAATCCCCACTGCCCCAAACAACCACACAAACTTTAAAGATAATACTATCTAGACACATGGATTATGTAGTTTATTCCTCAATGTCAAGATACTATCCCCTTTGGGAAGCATTGAATTTCCCTCACGGGTTTAATCGAATCCACATTAATGTATCTTGATTAGGGATGAAGTCTTCCCATCCACATTGTCTGAACGTTTCACACACATCCAGGGGAAAAGGAAACAAATCATCTTACAAAAAAATTGGTAAATCATTACATCATAAAATGAATCACAACATAAAACATAGAAAAAAACTTATAACATATTGGGGTATTAGTAATGCATCTGTGCATCCCACTCCCAAGTACTCTCCTTGAGGTCACCAAGCTTCCATAACACATGAACCAAAGGAATGGTCTATACACAAAGCACCTTCTCCTCACAATCCTCGATTCTTACTAGTCTCTTCACGAATGTCATGTCGTCATTGATATCCCACTCTCCCCTATCAATGATGTGGGAGTCATTTTGTAGATACCAATAGAGCTGAGAGACATGGAATACATCATGGATTCTTTCAAACTGCAGTGGAAACACCATCTGATATTCCACCTTTCAAACTCATCCCAACACCTGAAAAGGTCTGATGAACCTGGGATAATGTTTTCTCCCCTTACTGAACCTCTGATTCCCATGCCGATGGGAAAAGTTTAAGAAATCATGGTCCCCAACATTGAAATCCAAGGGTCTCCTCCTACGATCAACATATGACTTCTATCAATCATGTGCTTCCTTCATACAATCACACACAATCTAAACCTTTCCCTTCATTCTCTACACTACCTATGGTCCAATAAGGGACGCTTCACCAACCTATTTCTAGCATACTGTTGAACAAAACGGCCTTCCGTACAAGGCCTCGAATAGTTTCCTGATAATGGTAGAGTGATAAATATTATTCTAAGAAAACTCTACCAGGGGAATGTTTTGAACCATCAATCCTCTGAAGTCCAAAACATATGCTCGAAACATGACCTCCAATGTCTGGATGGTCCTCTCTATCTACACATCTGTCTGAGGTTGGAAAGCAGTGTTGAGACACAATTGGGTGCCAAGGGCATGATGTAACCCCATCCAAAATCGCGATAGAAAACATGTATCCCAAACTGAGATAATGGATCATGGAACTCCATAAAACCACACCACCTCACCCACATACCTCTATGCTAAGGAATCTACTGTGCTCGACTCCTTTATTTCCACGAAGTGATCCAAATTCAACAACCGATCCACAACTACCTAAAGAGTAGCACGCCCTACTTGAGTCCTGAGTAATCATGTGATGAAATCCCTCGAGATCTCATCCCACTTCTATTCGGGAATGTCTAAGTGCTGTAACAGACCACCGAGAACATGATGCTCAGCCTTTACTTTCTGACACACTAAGCACCAAGCCACAAACTCCTCCACTACCCACTTCACCCCGGGCCACCAAAACTGTTCCCCCAATCCTCGGTACATTTTAAATACTCCTAGATGCAGCTCTAGGGGTGAGTTATAGAATTCATGGAGAACTCCCACATGCATTTCCAATGGAAAAAACATCCTCCCATTGAACAACAACCGATTTTGACTATCTTCCGACCACCCCTTCAGAGCATCTTCCTGGACATCGCGATCACGCATCACTTCATTCTTAAAGACTCCCCACTGAGACTCCTCCACCTTCCACATCAAGGAAAACTACACTGTTATCTGAAATAGACATCCTCTACTATCATCCACTCTCACATCTAGACACAAAGTGGCCAACTCCTCCATTTCCTTCTAATAATCCATGGATTTCCAAACTACCTCCTTCTACGACATCCTTCTTAAGGCGTTAGAAACCATGTTCCCCTTTCCTGGGGTGTAGGAGTTCTCAAAGTCATTATCCTTGGGAAACTCCATCCACCTTTGCTACCACAAGTTCATGTCTCTCTTGGAGAAGATATACCTCAAGATCTTGTGATACATGAAGACTACAAAGCACTCCCCGATGAGGTAATTTCACCACAAACTCATCAAAAAAATGACCTCTATAAGCTCTAGGTCATGGGTGGTATAGTTACGTTCATAGGGAAATTTCTTCCTGGACCCATAAGAGATCACTCCTCACTGCTGCATTAGCACACACCCCAAACCTTGGATAAAAGCATCACAGAACACCTTGAACGTCTCCCCTTCCTCTGGAAACCTAATAACTGGAGCACTGACCAACTTTATCTTCAAGTAGCTGAAATCTACATAAAACTGCTCACTCCACATGAAGGCCTGATCTTTTCTGGTCAAAGATGTCAATGGAGCTGTAACTCTAGAGAAGTTGGGTATGAAACTCTAGTAATATCCATGTAGTACTAAAGAACTATGAACCTCTACAATGTTCTTGGAAATTTCCCAATTAACAACCACATCGAAATTTGATGGGTCCACTGTTATCCTATTGTACAACACCACATGTACCAGGAAGTGAACCTCTCACACCTAGTACACGTACTTGGAAAATGTACCATAGAGTAGGTGGTATCAACAGACCTCCAAGACTTCCCTGAATTACTAAGCATTTTCCTCCTTTGAATTTGAGTAATTCCAAATATCTTCGATGAATACGATGAAGAACCAGTCTATAAACACATGGAAAATAGAGTTCATGAGCCCCATGAACATGACTAGTGCATTCCTGACACCAAAAGGCTTGACCATGAACTCGAAGTGCCCATACCTTCACGTCAAATCAGTTCCTGGGATGTCACCCTTCTTCACCCTCAATTGAGGATATCCAGACCGCAGATCGATCTTAAAGAACCAACACACTCTATTTAATTGATCTAAAAGTTCATCCATCTTTATGAGGGGGTAACAATTCCTGAACATCACCTAATTCAGTCTCCGGTAGTCTATGAACAGCCTGATACCACCATCAACCTTCTTCACAAACAAGAACGGAGAACCCCCATGATGACACACTCGACCAGATAAAACAATTCTCCATCAGGTCGTCAACCTAATTTCACAACTCCTACAACTCAAAAGGATCCATACGATATAGATCCATTGAAATCAGATGAGCACTGATTTCCAAGTATATCTTGAACTCAACATCACATGAAGTGGGTAGAGTTACAACATTTTCGGGGAAAAAATCCTATAATTCTATGAAAACCCTGGGAACCTCCACCAGCTATATGTTTTCTAGTCCTACTGATATCTCAGATGAAAAGGAGAGAAGAGGATCCACACACTGACTGCCCACCTGAAATTTCTACTCACCAATGAATACTACAAGATGGACATCCATATCTAAGAAAATGACCCTTCTCCAGAAGAAGTCACTAACATCGTGCACAGAAAACAACAAGTCGATGACTAGGATGACATTATACAACTTCATCCGTAGTAGAAGAAGATTACCACTAGACTGATGTGGCCCTAACGTCAGTCGACATCCCCGGAAAACATCAAATAGACTGTACTAACCTCTAACTAGCGTTCCCAACACCAGGGGCACGAAAAGCCTCTTTACGCCTAGTACCAAGGAATGGGATAGAATGGGTGAAAAAAATGAGTGTGAAGCTCATGAATCAAACAAAGTGAATTCAAGAGTAATAAAAGACTGACCGTACCTCAAAAAATCTCTCACCCCACTGAAACTGCAACCTCAGAAAAGTGCAACTGCCCACGCCCACTCCTCTACCCCTCTACTGTTGGCCGCCTCTCCAACCAAACCCTAGACAAGGTCGTTGAGGTGCACCCTGAGGTCGGACTCCTACAACACCATCTACCCTCAGTGGGTAGGAGATCACTACCCCTACTATTGGAAAGGCCCGTCCGACAATTTTTGGTGATGAGGTGGGCACTGAACCTGCCCAGCACCACTATAATGCGCACAAACTAGGAGATGGTTTTGAATATGCGAATATCCTCCAAAGACAAAGCCCCTTAGTTATAGTCCCATGGGGATAGGGTGAATATGAGGTGAATAGAAATGGAATTTATAAGGCCTACTCCCTACTAGCCGAAACCTGGAAGGACCTGATGTTGGAGACCTACTACTGGCTACCTTCCCCTTCGACGAACTCGGCTGGCTCCCCTCTTGCGGTACACCTCCCTGGAAATGCATCCTATCAACTACCTCAGCCTTCTTATGGACCTCTATGTATGTTGACATAGTGAAAGGAGTAACAAAATACTAAATAGATGGTTAGAGTTCCTCCTCTAAGTGTCTTTCTTGAGAAACCTCATCCAGAAAGAGATTTGGGGAAAAGATTAAGAGATCCTTGAACATGATCCCCATCTCTATCATAGATATACTTCCTTATAGATGGGAGAGAATATCCTACTTATTCTCATCCTTCATCATCATGGAAAGAAACTCTGCACAAAATTCTTTCATGATGTTAGGCTACAAAACATCAGCATACTTCCTTTCCACAAGGTAGAGAGTCCAGCACCGGCACACTACTCCCCTGATCTTGACAACTGCCAACAGAACCTAGATCTCTCTCAGAGCCCAGATCAAGGTAAAGGTGATTTACAGCTCCTCATTCCATCCCTCAGCCTTTTAGCCTGAAATGTTTCCTTTGTACCTCCCCAGGGTTTGATGCTTGAAAGCATGAAGGGTCCTCTTCCACATGTCATCTTCTTCCTCTTGATCAGACCTCCGCTGATTAACCAGGTCATCCTGTTGGGCCTCAACTACTCGTACCACATGTTGGAAACATCCCGGTGCCATATCTGAAAATGTTAACAAGGAAATCCTAATCTTGGGTAGTATAGAAAAATACTTTTAAGATTTATTTTATTTCTTCATTTTAATTAAATTCCCAAGACTCCCAAGACACACAAGAACATAAGTAATTATGATGTATGTAACTTTCCTTAGGTCTCTACCCTGCAATATGTATAGCCTCACTTGGTTTTTTAGTAGGTCCAGAGTCCTATCATCAGGTCAAAAGGGGCCCTAGAATCCAGTTTCCTAGCCAATCTTCCATGACCTATCTCACAACCCAAGATTTCCTAACACCATTTACCTATAATCCCATACAATCCTCATTTTACCTAACAATGAACTCCATCCTATATATCAAACAAAACCTATCGAAACTACCCCTATGATATTACTCTTTTATTACCCGCCTTCCTCAAGATGTGGGAAGAGGCATCAATGTTCCATGCCCTTACTTCATCAATATGAAGGAGAGATAATGACCCCCTGAGTCCCACCTTCAATAGGACCCGAAGTGGTAACTAGAACCAAGTGAATATAATCTCACAAAAAATGGAAGGCATTTCCCTTTTTACTAAAAATATGATCAGGAGATAAGACTGTAAAATTTCAAATAACTCCAACCATATATATAAAGGAAACCAAAATCCAGCTCATGCATGGTTTAAATGTAAACTGTGAAAAAAGTACAACCCAAGTACTAAAAAAAGGACCAAAATAAAAGACTAAGCAGTATGACATCAACAATCACAATTCCAGAGCTAATAAAGTCAATCACGGTCCTCAAAGTCCTACTAGAAACTTGAAAAATGTTTTACAGATATAGGGTGAGTATACATGTATACCCAATAGGAAAACTAATTCCACCCTTTCACAAGTGGGGGAAAAATACTAATTCCCCCATGAGAAAAATAGTAGAACCTCAAAGCACCTATGAAGGAGTACTAACCATACCATCCTCACTAAGGCACAGTCACTAAATAACACACATCAAGTAAATTAGTAATATAAGAACATCGAAATTTGGGTACCCCACCCCACTTACCCACTGGTTAACTGCTCATTCCGAACAGCTAATGTCTTGATGCTACCACTCTTCCAAAATGTAGTCCCACTACCACAACCCACCCACACACACCTGGGCCTCAACCACACCACACATCTCACACGTAGAAACATGGGCCACAAAAATCATGCCTCTCACCTGATGACACTTGGGCCACATCCCAAAGACACTTGGAAAAATAAACCTGCCCGAATGATCTTGGAATTTGGTAACCCTCAAGCCATTACGACCTTCCTAGATAAGCTCAAGCAGTAAGAACCAGAAGAGGGTGTGAGGAAAGAAGTAAGTAACCATCCATCCATCTTCCCACCAGGATAATGGGAAAGATACCCTCCCCTATGAAATGGGGGTGTTTAGAACATGATTCTCAATAAGGGTGGGGTGAATATTGAAATAAAAAGGAACTAAAATTTTGTAAATATAAGTAAAAAAACACTCAGTCCATCATATGGTTCCCCAAAAAAAAACTATCCCACATAGAACCACATTTACTGCTACCCTTATTTGCAAAACTGCATAACAACAATTTATAAAACATAACATGACCCCCTTTTTAATTAAACCACTTTGTCATCTATTAATTAATTAAGGGGTTCACATTAATTTGTTCTAGAACTACCTGAAAAAAATACCAAGCACAACATCTGAAAATGCCTCAGAAGGTGAGGATACTGATTAACTAAACCCATAACAACCAACTCACTTCATTCTTCAGTACTGCCAACTGTCATTCTTAAATGTTATACCACACAATCCTAAAATTTCCTAGATATGGTCTCACTACATAAAAGGATCATAAAAACACCACAGTCCTGCTGCCTAATGTCGCTCTACAACCACAACCTAAGCAAAGTCAGTTCCACTACCTTCAAGTGAATCCATTCCACAATCAATAAGTCTCTCAAACTAGGAAACCAACAGACCCCCTGTACTGCTCCACACACAAATACCAAAAAAACAACCATTTTAACCATATCCTCACTGCACACACAAACCACCCATTCTCACAGAACCAACCCCCCATCCACCCTTGTACGCATAACTATGCTCCCAACAACAGCATCACACAACCCACACAAAGTCACAAAACCCAACAGAACACAACACAAAACCACACCTATCAAACATAATATATTCATATTTGGTAAACACTATTCTTTAATCCACTTTGATAAAAAGGGGTGATCACACAATGGTTTTCATCATGGGGCATCCATTTCAATTATCCAAGTAAACATGTTTAAGCATGTTTCATGTTAAAACCATTTTTCAAGAATCCCGAAAAAACAATACATCACCGATGTGCAAGAAAAGGCCACCAACGACCATGATTTTTAAAAGGAATACAAACAAAAAAAAACAATAAAATAATTAAAGGTAACAATTAAAATAGGGAATCAATATCCAACCACTCCCAGTCCATTATTTCATTGACCTAATTATCTTTTGATTATATCCTTTATTATTTATTTCTTGTTTTAAGAAATTTATTCCCTAGTTCATCTGAAATAATCATTAGTACACCCACCCTGCATGATGAAAATTACAGAGAGGTAGAATAAATCCCTACATGAAATAACAAGCGACCAAATCTCCTCCTTGCGCCATGAATAGAGGATCGCGTGAGTATTAGGAATGGACTCCAAGACAATTGAGTAGGAGGGGGCTCTAGCACAAGCTCACAACTCTTCTAGAGAGAAAGGATTTAGGTTCCAAAATAGGCAACAAAAAACACCCTATGAAGGGAGAATACTAGCTTTTATGAGCTAGATCCTATATTAAAGAAAGACCGGTTTCAAAAACCATTAACGTGGGATCACAGTCAAGATCACGTGGTTTGAGTGTCTCAAGGACCCAAGTGCATTAGAATTTTAAATATATACTTAAAATACTTTGAAACATGCTTAAAAAATGCCCAATTAAGGAATTAAATTCAGTTGACATCCAATAAAATGTTATAGATGAGAAACTAGAAAACTGGGAAAAAATGTAATAACTCGAAATGAGTCACCAATGGGTGAGTCACCTATGGGGGAGCTACCAATGCAACCTACCGACACCGATCCACCGACGCTGAGCTACTGATGCAATAACCTACGGATGCCTAGACCTACCGATTCCTTGACCTACTGACACCTGAACCTACCAATGCCCAGACCTACCCACACCTCAACCTACCAACTCCTTGACCTACCGACGATCGACGTACCAATGCCCTGACGTACCGATAATGACGCCCCTGACACACCGATGTTGAGTCCCCTTACTAACTAACGTCAACACCCCTAGATCACTGATGTAGATGCCCCTAACTCACCAATACCAATGATTGAAACTATATTTTTGGATAACTATCAGAATGAGTCACTGAAACCCCCTAGAACACCCCAAACACTGATTTTTTCACAAAGGAAGGGCCTAGAGGGGTCTGAGACATTACAATTATGCTAAGATTATGTGTAAAATTAACTTCTTTTTATTTAAATTTTATTTCCATTTTATTTTTCAATTTAAATTTATCGTAAAAAATCTCTACATTAATTAATTATCAATTTAATGATATAATCTTTTCAATGGTTATTTGTCTCAAAGTTTCTTTATTTGGGACATATATTTATGTTATTCACCTATATTATTTCATGAGTTGTATAGAATACCCCATAGAATTTTATATCATGTATATGACTATATTCATGGTATTTCATTTTTTATTTGAATCCATTACTTTCATAGTTTTATGATTATGAAGTTACCAAAATGGTAAGGATTTTTATGTAATAGTATCATCTTATTTCAGGATTGTCAATGTTAAAAGTTCCTTTAGAAGGGATCATATGATATTATTTTCTTTAACCACATATCATTTATTATAATATGGATATGAATATGATTTACTTTTTTAATTACCATTTCATTAATGATTAAATTAATATCAATAATGTTTTTTACATGATACCAATCTTATAACTTTTTTTAGATTGGGAATCTTTCTCTTCTATATCATTGTTTTGTAAAAAGTTTTCATGAATGTTCTTATTTAAACATTAATGATTTATTA
Source organism: Viscum album (assembly GCA_963277665.1). NCBI lineage: Eukaryota > Viridiplantae > Streptophyta > Magnoliopsida > Santalales > Viscaceae > Viscum > Viscum album. The sequence goes on along the minus strand of OY728138.1, from coordinate 121,217,378 downwards.
ATTTTATTTTGAATTATATTTTAATTTATTTACAATGGTTTTAAAATGGAATCTTTTTAACATTGTTCATACGACATATTTTTAATTTCTTTACCAAAGTTTGAAATTAATGTTTAATTTTAACATATATTGATTAAATGCCTTTTTAAATCATCATGAATATTTTTCAATTGAATATTCGTTTGAAAATTTCCATTATTATCATCAATGAAAATGTTTTTCCAAATATTCTAAAAATATTTAGTTTTAAAAAGAGTTTTTCATCATGGAAATGGTACTTTAATCAAGAACTTATTTAATGTTATCTTAATGGTATTTCTATTCATTAATGACAACAAACCTTGATATTAGTTCTTCTCCACTAGTGATATGGTATAATTATACCATAAATATTCTTTTTCTGGATGGATTATGATTGTTTTAAAGTGGTTTTTAGGAAACTAATATTCTCCCATAGGTAAATAAAGCAATGAATGATCAATATTTATTGTTATGTTTAAAAGTGAAAGATTCTAATTGTTCTTATCATTCTATGGTACTTGGACATATATATGGATGATTGATGGGTTGTTATGTTATAAACCTAGGGTGGTTGGTTCCATTATAAACCAAGGAAGAGTATTTAATTTATAAACCAAGGATTGGTGGGTCTATTTTATCCCTCCAATGCATTCGGTAAATAGAGAGAGTTAAATGGTATAGGTTCCTCCCAAGAGATTGATTTAATTTAAGGGATATGTTATTCTATTTTTTAGATTTATTTTGTGAGTGATATGATAATGATGTTTCAAGATACTTGATCATTTTATTTATTCTTGAAATATATTTTTAATGGTTACTTTGAATAAGATTAACATCACATGGATCATGATTATTTATTCATATGTCTCTTTCCTTTATTAAAGCTTTAATAAATGTCGCATGTTTAATGACCTAGGTTTTTATGGGTATAAATTATTTTATGTTAATCTCATGCTTATTCATTACATCACCATACCCTTATTTTTATCATATAATCACTAATAACATTCAATTGTTATTTCTTATGTCTATCCTCATTGAGAATTTTAGCTCACCCTTATTTTGTTTTACATTTCCCCAAGTTACGAAGAATGACGATTAATGAAATATGTCAAGAAAGGTTTCATGGGTGAAAAATTATATGACAAATGTTGAATAATTATTTTGGGATAAGAAAAGTTGGGTATAGTATGAAAATTGATCACTGGAAAGAAAGGGTATTGTTATGTAAGATTTTTTCGTAATTGTCTAAAACTATAAACCTAAAAGTTCCTTGGATATATAAGTGATCTAATATTTCTGTTTTATTTTGTATGTTTTGGATAGATTAATTTGGTTCAAATTTATTGGTATCAAGTCCATAAATTTAAATATTATATTTTTAGCATCGAAATTGATTTTGTATGTTTGGGGTTGTTATAGTTAGTATCACAGTAGGGTTTAGATAACTTTGGAGATAAAGACACTTTCATGTGAGGTTAAATTAAGAGTTATGGATACCATCACACATTTATAAGTTTAAGTTTGATCATAAGTTCAATGGTATAGTCACCAATTTTGTGATTTTAAGTGATTATATTTTCAGATTATTAAGAGTATTTTGGGAGAAATTTATGGTAATACAACCATTGAGTTTACTATTATTTTAAGGTTATTTGAGTAAAAATGATTTTATTTTTTATGGAAAAAAGTTTAAAGGTATTGATAACCTTTAGGGATAAGATGATATTTTATGATAAATTAATTAAGTTTAATTACAATAATGAGTTATTACATTTTTTGGAACATATGATTTATCACATAGTTAACCATGGGATTGAAATGTGATTTGGGGACTAAGAGATTAATGTTATTTTTTAAAAAATTCACTATATTGGGAACATTATTTGATTGATGTAAATAGAAATATTTATGGAAAATATATGAGTGTATTTAAGGAACAATGGTTTCATTAAATTTTTAAAGAATATATGATTTTATTTTATCTTTATAGTGATTCAGGTTGTTTATGGAAAAGACTATCATATTTTTTATATAAATGTTTGGTTTATATTGGAAGATTATATGTTCAAATCGTTATAATTTTTTGTTTTGAACTTAGTTTGTAATATTTTAAAGATTGTTAAGGTTACATATTTATGGAATGATTTAAGATGAACTTTGGGAGTTAATGTTGAGGCATTAGATATTAAATCGTATATATCTTCATATAAATGTTTATATATATTAGATATTATCTTATGCTAATCATTTTGGTTTTGATTAATGTATAAATATATGAGGAACAAATTTTTATCATTTTTTGGATCTTATGATCCATTAAAATTTTATTTTAGTGATTTAGGCTTGAAATATTCATTTTAAATATTAATTTTTTTTTTGAGAGATCATATAGTAGTGAATATTGATAAAATATCAATGAAAAAAATGGAATTGTGCTTTTGGAATAGAATGATATCAAGTTTTTTTTCTTATATTCTATATATTGTAGGTAAAATAATCCCTCAACTATATGAAATAGAACTTGAAATAAAACTGCTATCATATTACCTTTTTTTCCCAATGAATTGACGGTATTTTTCACACCTCATTTCTTGATGGTTTTGTGGTCATTGAATTTTTCGTGATCAACGTTCTCTATCACTCCCCATAATTATTTCTACATTAATTTTTCTCTCCATCTATATATTTTTACATCTCACAAATATTATCCTATCAGGAAACACAGTTAAGTGTTATTTCAGAAGACATTAATATTTACCATTCCAACATTTAAAATGGATTTTTTATTATCCCTATTTATTATGTGGTTTTTCAATGAAGGTATTTTTTTTAAATATTTAAAAATTATTTTCCTTTTATGATCATATATTTTTTCTTCAAATATATAGATGTGTTTTTAAAGGTTTTAATCCCTTTTTTGTCATGAATGATATAAAATTAATATGATAAAATAAAATTAAGTTTTCTAGAATGTAACATCCCAAAAATTTATTTTAAAATAAGACTATGCTCAATAGGTAGATTAGCACACAACACTCATCTTTAAAAGAATTTTTGTATAATATAAAGATATTTTTATTTAAATATGATCATTATAAAATAAAAATTAAATTGGAATGTACAAATAGTAATAATCATATTAAAAAATATATCCATAAATATTTTATATAATTAAAATATATTTATTAATTAACAATAAATAAGTACTCAATTTTTAGTAAAGTCATTACGCTTCAAAAATACATTTTCTTCAAAAATGAATTTTATTACTCCTTATGAGAAAATATTATAATTAATTTCAACCAATTTTAAAAAATTTATTTAATAAAAATAATATCATTTTTTAAATCACCATATAATAATTTTCAGAGGGTTAAATTTTGTGATTTTTCTGAAAAGATTGATTTTATATTAAATAGTGAAAACCATTTTTATAAAACCGACGTTTCTTTTCATTAAAAATCACCATTATGTGTTTAATTTGATATTAAATTTATATATGTCTTATTTAATTAGATATAATGTTATTTATTACGTTGAAATATTTACTATACTTGATTTAGGTACTTATTTATTTTAGGTTATAAAACACATTTTTCTAAAAATTGTTTTTTTATTTACCCATTTGTTTTATAACTGATTTATGAAAATTATAGAAATTAAATCATAAAAAATGGATTATATATTTATTATTTTATGGTTAAATTTTGTTAAATAATCCTATTTTATTTTTCTTCAATAATAATAGTAATTGTAGTAAGTATTTGTCACCCTCATTAGGGTAAATCCTGTAATTTAGGTTAAAAATATTGTGATAAGGCCTAAAAATCCCCCCTATCTCTTTTATTTATTTTATTGTATAATTATTTCTACCTTAACCATCCATGTTTGAAAAATATGGAAATTTAATACCACTTTACTTTGATAATGATTATAATCAGATTTTAAATAAAGAATAAAAATAAAATGTCACTCTCTTTGTTTTGATAACTTTAATATTTTTTCCTAAGGATAAAAAGTGATTATTTTAATTCAATAATAGTTTATTAATATATTAATTATTTTTATAATAATTTTTTCTTTTTATTTTTTTGGTTGAAATAATTTCCTTAAATACTTACACAATGATGACACAATGCTTATGCAAATAGTTGAAAAATAAAGTAAAGGATTTTAAAAACTCTAAAAGTAATATTATTTTAGGTTATTTATAGTTTAACATGAAGTTTTAGGTATATATAAAATATTAGTGATGTTTTAAATGTTTCTATTCAAATTTAATTACTATATTTATGTCATTAAAGTCCAACTATGTGAGTAGTACAAAAAATGACTTTAATGGTATATTTTGTTAAATATTATTTTATTTATTGATTTAAAATTCTTAAAATTATTATACATGGTAAAGTGAATGATATATGGTATATAATATCAACCATTTTATATTTATGGGTCACTTTTCCCATTTTAGTAACATTCTTGTCCCCTAAGAAGTAAAAAAATTGACCTCACGATAATCATAAAAAAGGGTTAATATAGAGTTATATCTAAGAAATATGGGTTTAAAAATAACCTAAACTTGTATAAATTTTATATTATATAATTTTATAAAATCAAGATCATATTATATTTTAAATACATAAATTTTTTTATACTTTTCCATGAAAGGTAATTTATATTAATTTATTACTTTAAGTAATCTTGGAGTGTCCCTTCCCTCACATATAAAAGGGCAACTAATATCCTCTCTTAATCAGACATTTTTAGAATTCTTGTTTGGAAAATAGTTGAAGAAATATATCACAAAATTCTTTTTCAACATCCTAATGGTCCTGTCCACACAAAAACCCCAAAACTATGTGTATTATGGTGTATGAAAAAGTGGTTATTCGAGGAGAAGGTGTAATTCCTAATCGACCTATTTCAAGTATATTTATTCTTCCACCTTCTTCAAATATTCTTAAATTCTGATGATATAATAACAAAAATATATAAAATATATTTAAATTTTATTATGACTGTGGGAAAACCCTTTTTTATTCCTTTTTATATCAAACATGAACTTAAATTTTTTTTTCGTTCATGTAGACTGACACCACCACAGAAAGATGTATTTTGTTTTACATAACAACCCCACTTGGATGTTTATAATGATTTATTTAATATATATATATATATATGATATTAATGAAATAATTATAATTTTTTAATGATAACATATCATTAATTTTGTCACCCTTCCATCCGTTATAATATTAAAATGTCATTTGTGCATACATGTGGATTTCCACCTCCACAAAGTGTTGTGTTTCATTTTTCATTTATGAATTTAATTGTTTTTTTAATTTCATTTAATGTATAAAAAATATAATTAGGTTGTTATTATTAATTTGGTGATAATGTAACAATTACCAATATGACCATGATTAACATATGAAAGTCGTTTTGCAACTATGAACCAAACTCCCTCAAAACATACGATGTTGACTTAACCAATTAATTAATTAAATATGTAATTGAAAAAAAATAAAAATGGTTTAAGGATAAATTAATAGAGTTAGGATTTTTTTAAAACTGTTAAATAATTTATATAATTTTTTATTCTTGATTCCAATAACATACATGGAAAGTCCGGTCTCAAGGTAGGGGGTTTTCTAAACTAAATTTCTTTTCATTGGGTTATATCACTTATTTATTGATTATATTATGTAATGATTATTTATTAAATTATATTTTTTTATTTATGTTTTACTTCCAAATTTTTTAGATTTACATTGGTTAAAAAAATATCTCGATTTATTAGTTCTAAATTTAATTATATGATCTTTGTTAGGTTATTCATCTCAAATTTTCCTTCCTTGGAGCATATATTTATGTTATAAACTAATATTATTTTATGAGGTTTATATACTACCATAATAATTTTTATATAATGGATATCCTTATATTAATGGTATTTAATGTTTAATTTGAATTCATTTTTTCATAGTCTTAAAATTCAAAATCTACCAAGATGATAATGATTTTTATAATAAAATCTCATCTTATTTCAGGATTGTATATGTCTAATGCTCCTTTGGGAGTGACCGTATGTTCTTATTTTGAACCACATATCTATTATTATCCTCCAATTATAAATTTGGTTTTCATGTTTAATTTCTATTTCCTCCCTTAATGATTGAAGAAACATAGAAAAAGTTGTTTTTAAGTGATACCAATCCTATATTTTCATTTAGATTAGGAATATTTCTCTTTCATATCCATTTTTTGTAAAATTCATTCAATAATATTATTATTTACACCTCATTAATTTATTATGTTCATATTAAATTATCTTTAAATTTATTTTTAAAAGTTTTAAAAATGAATTTTTTTTAATATTATGTATATAACACTTTTGACTTTATTAACCAATGTGTAAAAGTAATGTTTTATTTTAACATATAAAAAATAATTACCTTTTTTTAATCATTATGGATATTTTTTTCATTAAATATTCCTTTGAATGTTTCCTCAGATATTTTCAAAGAATTGTTTTTACTAATATTCTGGAATGTTTTAGTATTTAAAAGTGATTTTTAAAATGGAAAAGGTATTTTCCTCAATAATGTTTTTAATGATATTTTAATGTCATTTTTATACAAAAATGATAAAAACACTTTATTTTATGTTTTCTCTATTGGGTATATGTATTAATTATACCATCCACATTATTTCTCTGGATATATTATGATATAATCAAAGAGATTATCATGTAACTCATTTATTTTCCATGGATAAATCAATCTATGAATGAAAAATGGTTTTTGTTATATCGAACAGTGAAATATTATTATTATTTTTACACATTTTATGTTACTTGGAAATATATATGGTTGATTAAAAATAGGTTATATTATAAACCATGGGTGGGTGGTTTAGATATAATATAAAGAGAGGTGGTTAAATTATAAACTAAGGATGGGTGGGTCCATTATATCCCTAAAATACATTGGGTAAAGAGATAGAGTTTTCCAATTATAGTATTCTGTTAAGAGATTGTTGGAATTTATTGGGAAAGTTATTCCATTTATAAAAGGGATTGTAAGAGTGATATGATTACGATTTTCTAAGATATGAACATATTTTATTTATGATTCTTATGTGTTTCTAATGGTTCATTTGATCATTATTGATATCAAATAGATCATGATTATTGATTCTCAAAACTATTTCCTTTATTAAAGCTTTAATACACGCCACATGTTTAAATATCCATGTTTTTATGGGTATGAATTATGTTAAGATCATGTAATTTTATTATTTCAATATACCCATATGTGTATCTTAGGCTCACTGATGAAATTTAATTATTAATACTTATTTTTATCCCTACTGTGTGTTTTATCTCACCCTTATTATGTTTTCCATTTTCCCATTTTATAAATAATGATGTTAAATGCATTATGTCTATAAAGGATTCAAGATTGAAGAATTTTATTAGATATGTTGATGCATTTTTGTGAAATAATAAAAACTATGTATAATAGGAAAAGTGATCACTGTAAGGCGTGGGCCTTATTATTTTAGAGTTTTTCCAAATTCTCTAAAACTATAAAACCAAAAATTTTCTAGGTGTTTAAATGATCCAATTTTTCTATTCTATTCTATATATTTTTTGTACGACTAAATTTGAGCTATGTTTATCAGTATCAATTCCAGAAATGTGAAGATCATGTTTTTAGCATTGGAATAGAGGGAGTAGGTTCATGTATTTTATAAATGGTATCATATTAGGTTTTAGAAAAACTTTGATATAAGGCTGTTTTCATGTAAGTTTAATTTAAGAGTTTTGGATACCATAATAGGTTTATAAGTTTAAGGATGATCATAAGTCCAATGGTATAGACACCCCATTTGAGGTTTTCAATGATGGAGTTTTAAGATGATTAAGAGTATTTTTGGAAAAATTTATGGTTATACAACCCTTGGGTTTTGTATTTGTTCTTGTGATAAGGTTATTTGGGTAATAATTATTTTAATTTTATGGACATAATTTTAGAAGTATTGATAACTTTTATAGTTATGATAATCATTTTTGTTAAAGTAATTATGGTAAATTAAGACAAAAGGGTCATATGATTTTGATAACATTTGATTTTTTATATAGTTTAAAATGGTATTGAAATATGATTTGACGACTAATTGATTAAAATTTATTTTTAAGAAGTCCACTATATTGGGAACATTATATGATTAAGTTAAATGTTATTTATTTTGGATAATATGGGAGTTTTTTAAAGGCTAAAGGTCAAATTATATTATGGAAGTGTATATGATTTTATTTTTGGATTTATATAGATTTGGGTAATTTATTGAAAATATTATCATTGTTTAGAGATAAATGTTTAGTTTATCCTGGAATATTATATGATCAAGTATTTATGATTTTTTTTCTTATGAACTTAGTCATGAATATTTTCAATTGTTTTAAGGTCAGATATTTATGGAATAATTTAAGATGAAAATTGGGTATTATTATAGATTTATTGAATATTAAATGTAATATTTCTTCATATAAAGGTTTATACATATTGAATATTATTTTGTGCTAATAATTTTGTTTTTTATTAATTTCTAAATTTAAAATAAATAACTTTTTATCCTTTTGTGGATATTATGATACATTAGAAGTTTATTTTAATGATTTATGCATAAAAAAATTATTTTTAATATTCATTTATTTTAGAAATTGATTAGAGAGAAGTTAAAATTTATGGAATCACAATGAAAGGATGAAATTTTGATTTGGGAATAGAAAGATTTTAATTAATTATATATTATCATGTTCTCTTTCTTGATATTAAATAAATCATTCTACAATAAAATTAGGTCTTGAAATAAAAATTTTATCCTATCACCTTAATCTATGGTTAATTTATGGTATTTTTCATGACTCATAGGTTTATGGTTTTATGTTCATTTACTTTCTAATAATCAATGTTCTCTGTCACTCTTCGTCACTATTTAGAAATTACCTTTTTCCTCTATATCTATATTTTCACATCTGACCAATGTTATTGTATTTGGAAACAATAGTTATGTATTATTGCATATGAACTTAATATTTCCATTTCTCTCTTTTAAATTTTTTTTATTATTATCCCTTTTATAATGTGATTTTTCAATGAAGGTATTTTTTTAAATATTATAAAGGATTTTCCTTTCATGATCATATGTTTTATCTTCAATTCCCTAGAATTGTTTTAAAATTGTTTTAAAATATTTTTATCAAGAATGAGATAAAATTACTTGGATAAAATTTATTAAATGGTTTATAATTTAACAGCCTTGAAATTTAGCTTAAAAATACTATACTTGATAACTTACTTAAGATGCAACACCAAGCTTTAAACAAATTGTGATATACTATAAAAATATTATTTTCCAAATGTGATCATTATAAACTATACATTAAATTAATTTATACGAACAATAATAATTATTTTACAAGAAATATTTATAATGGGTTTTTATAATTTTAATTTATTGATTAATTAATAACAAATAAGTAATCAATTTTCAGTAAAGTTAATTTAGGCTTCAAAAATAAATTTTCTTAAAAAATGTTTTTATTACTTTTTTGAGTAGATATTATAATTAATTTGTGAAAATTTTAGAAATTTTATATAATAAAATAAATAACATTTTGAAATAAACACATCATAATTTTCTTATCTTGAATTTTTGATATTTTTTCTGAAAGATTATTTTATACGTGAATAGTGAAAAATACTAATATTTGTACAATTGACATTTCCTTTCATTAAAACGAAAAATTATTCTTTGAATTTGATATTAAAGTAAAATATATATTATTTAATTAGATAAAATCTAATTAATCATATAGGTATCGTCATTATACCTGATTTTGGTATAAGTGTTTTTAGGCTTAAAAACACATTTTTCTAAATATTGTTTTTATTTGAAGTTTAAATATTTCTATTAAAATTGATTTATTATACTTATAGAAAATGAATTTTAAAAAATTGAATCCATAATTAAAATCAAGAGGTTTAAATTTTGTAAATAGGTCCCATTTATTTTTTTCCATTATGAATATTAATTGAAATAAATGTTTGTCACCTTGGTAAGGGAGAATCGAATAATTAAGGTTAAAAATAATGTGATAAGGCCTAAAACTATTCCTAAAATTTTATTTATTTTATCCGATATGGTTTTTATATAATTACCATAAAAGGAAAAAAATGTGGAAATTTCTTTCCACTTGCTTTGGATAATGTCCTTAATAGGATTTTGAATAAAGAATAAAAATAAAGGTCACTCTCCTTGTTTTAATTTCTTTAGTATTTTTTCATTGGTATAAAAAGTGGTTATTTTCAGTTCTAAATTGTTCTTTAAAATATGAATTAATTTTTTTAGTTAATTTATTTTATTTTTAGTGAAGAAATAATTATGTCAAATTATTATGCAATGCCAACATAGTGCCTGTGAAAGCTGCTAAAAATCATGTAAATGATTTTAAAAGATCTAAAATAAATATTTTTACCATAATTTATTGTGTTACATGAATTTGTTCTATAAATATTACATAATAGTTAGTTTTTAAAAGTTTATATTATAATTCCATTACTATCTTTATGTCATTTAATTAAAACTATTTAAATTCTCTTGAAAATTACATTATTATGTTAACAAATATTTTATTTACTGATTTAAAATTAATAATTTTTTTCATTGGTGAAGTGGATGAGATATGGTATATAATATTATCCATTAACTATTTATTGATCAATTTTCCTTTTATAATAATTTTCATGACCCCTAAATGGTGAAAACATTTTTATTACAGTAGTCGCCAAAAGGGTCAATGAGGTGTTAAAACTAAGTGATAAGGGTTAAACATAACATAAATTGTATAAAATTTATTTTATTTGATTATTTCAAATCATATTTATCTTAAATTCAAAATATAACAATTTTTTCCTACTTTTCAATCAAAATTAATTTATATTAATTTAATAATTTATGTAATTTCAAGAGTGCCCCACCCCTCACTTATAAAGGGGCACCTCCTCTCCATCTTCCTCGCACATTTTAAGAAATATAGTTCAACAAATACCCATCTAAGTATCTCCTAAACAACCCTTCCCACATCCTATAAGTCTCAGTCTCACCAAATTACCAAACCTAGGTGGCTTAAGGTGTAATCCAAAGTGGTTTTCTGAGGAAAAGGTATATGTACTGACTAACCTATTTCAAGATTGTTTCTTATTCTAAATTCATTTAATATTATTAAACCATGATTATATAATAACATAAATATATAAACTATATTCAAATGTTATTATGACTATGGTAAAACCCATTTTATCTCATTTTCCGTCCAATGGTGAACGAAAGCATTGTTCGAGCGTACGTGTGGACTACCATCTCCATGATGGGATGTGCTTCATTTTCTATCACCACCTATTAAAAATATTTATAATAAAAAATTTAAATTATACATATTATATTAATTAAATAATTATCATTCTATAAATATAATATAACATCTCTTTTCTTACACTTCTATACTTTGGAAAATGATTACACCATTCATGTGTAGGTGTGAATTACCTCTTCTTTGAAGCAATATGATTCATTTTTCTTAAATAACTTTAATGGATGGTTAGAAAATTATATTTATAAAAATTATAATTATGTCATGATTATTATTTTATAGATGATTAATCTATTATCTCTTTGACCATGGTCAATATATTAAGTTATTTGCCACTATGAACTGAATATCCTAAGAGTATATGATGTGAACTAAACCAATTAAGTTATCAAATTTGTCATTGAAATAGAGAATTTTTTTTAATGATAAATTAATAAACCTAGAATATATTATTCAATAAGTAAATAATTTATATATGTTTATTTAACAATAGATAAAGGACATACATGACATGTTTGGACTCGAGGTAAGGGGTTTTATTAACTCAATTTTTTAGTGGATTATATTACTTATTCATTGGTTATATCATGCCAATATCTTGTGTGAAATGTCCTTTGATTGATTTAGTCTGTATTTACATTTTTTTTTGTCAATTTAAATTTATTATAGATAATATTTCCATTGATTAATCCTCATTTTGATGATATGATTTTTGTAATGGTTATTCATCTCAATTTTTCCTTCATTAGAACGTATGGTTATGTTATGAAACTATTATCTGTTATGGGGATTATATACTTCCCCATGATATGTTATGTCATGGATATACTTATATTCATTGTATTATATGTTAAATTTGAATTTATACAAACCTTATTTTTATTCGAGGTAGCGATCCTTTAAATTTAAATATACCTCTTTGTTTTAGACATAATATGGATTCCTAATGAGTTCATGGATGTTTTTGGGGGTGTAAATGGCTTTATTGGAGTTCATAACCCATGCTATTTGAGAAAACTATTTTTACACACAGTTAGTAGAAACCATGTGATCCAGTCCATATGGTTTCCATAAACATGCGAGGGCTAAACAAATGGCTCTAGGAGGCCGCATAGTTTGAGGGAACCATGTTTAAGAGGGCGCACACCCATACAGGTGGCTATACAGTTTTCAATAGAGTTGTGATCACAATTTCTACATGATTAGTCAAATTTTGTGCATGAAACAATTAGGAGTCGTTACTTAGACAATGGGATGTGCATAGTTGGTGCATAGTTGGTCCAATCGTGAGGCCCAACCATTAGACCTAGATATTTTGGGTGATTTTAACTTTTTACCCTTAAAAAACTATTAAATCTCCCACTCCTCTATTTTGCTGTATTTTTCTTCATGTAGTGGGTTTTCTTCTCCCTTGGATTTACTTCCTCCCACAATCTATCTTCTTCAAGAAATCTTCCATCTGATGTCCAATCAAGATTTTATTGGTCTCATTGAATTCTTCTAGGTAAGTTCTTTAGACCTTAGGCTTTGTTTATCATTTTTTATTTCCCTAAAAAATGCTATTTTGATTCAGTCTCATATACCATATTTTTATTCTTTCTTCCATTTTATCCTAATATAGGGAAAATTTAGGGTTGATAGTATATGAGTAGAGTACTATGATCTTATGGTAGGTGGTCAAGTATTTATCCATTAAAGTTGAGATTTTTTACAATTTGTTCCATTGTGACACTTGATAGAATCTCCACGCGTTACCTAAAATTACACTTTAATCAAATTCAATTTAATGTATTAGATAGAAATTTTCTTGTTATCCCTTATTCATGTTTGGTTCATTCCCTTCATCCATTTCCACCCCCTTAGTTGTGCTTATGGTTTTTCCTAGATATTATTAAATGCTTAAGTGGAAAAAACCTTTTCTAAATGGTTTTAGCATTACTACAAACTGAGGGAATTATAATAAATGTAAATTAAAGGAGGTGAGTGGTATAACCACATCATTTAATTAAATGAAACAATGTTTACTTCCATGTTAGAATGAAATGTCAATAGTTATAGAGACTATATGACTCTTTTTAAATTATAAACTAAAATTGGTATGAAGACCCTTGTTAAATATTGTAAATGGGTATGTTGATGCTTATGATGTTATATACTTATGTATGGGAATGGATAACCTTTATAAATGTGAGACAAGAATTGAGTCCCTTTATAAATGTGATAATAGAATGGCTTCTATTTATATATGTGATATAGAAATATCGACCCTTGTTATATACGGGCATGAAGAGCCTCACTATGATACATGGCATGGAGTCGCAATTCAGTGATACTATGCATGACATCCCTATTCTGTGATACTAGGCATGGAGTCCCTCTACTGTGATATTGGGCATGGAGTCCCCTACTACTATGATACTGGGAATTGCAACCCTATACGGTGATCGTAGACATTGAATCCCTTATTACTGTGATACTGGGCATGGCGTCTCAATTATTTAATACTAGGCATGACACCACTTTATTTTATAATTGGCATGGAATCCCTATACTGTGATACTAGGCATGAAGTCCCCTACTAATGTGATATTAGGTATCCTGAACCTATACTATATACTTGGCATGGCGTCCCCTACTACAGTGATACTGGGTATTACATGCCTAGATAATTGTACAGAGATATTTTGGTGTGGGCAGAAATAGGTAATGTTATCTTGGTGTCATTTTGGAACTAGATCCAACCCATTTACCATTTCAATTACTTCTTATCATATTATCTAGACACAACCATATTATATTAACTTACTAGATATTCATAAAATCCATTAGTGGTAGCCTTCTGAATTTATATCACACCCTATTCGGGCCAACGATTGTACCTGATAAGACTACATGCCTACAAGTGCAGATTAGAGGAATCACTCTCTTATGGATTCTTGACTACTTGTGTGAATTTGGATGGGAGATTTGTATGAGATGACTGGATGGAGCTCGAGATTCTTCAATAAATTTTGAACTTTTTGATGCTTTTCAGTATCATGTACAATATTGACAGCCTGTTTTTATGTATATGTGATTTCCTTATTTCTCAGAGACATGAAATAATCATCTTTTATATATGATTATGATTACTAATTTTTATCATTATTCAGTGATTGGATATATATTATTGATTTATTTTTCTATTATATTATTTATATTATTCCACTATATATATAATTATTGATTATAATATTGTGCTACTATGACATGGTGGAATAGTCTTTTCATAGACACACCCTTGGACCTCATTGCTAGTTAAGAACCTATGGAATTTGGGGAGGTGAACTTTAAGCCATGCGGTCCACTTGTTTAGGGAACATCTGAGTGGAACCTAGGTTGGGGCATCACAAAATAGTATCAGAGCATATTTCTTTTCTTAATTTACTATTTTGAGAAAATAGAAAGAAAATTAAGAAGGGAATTTGGATTTGGTAATGAGTTGTTCCTGGGAGAAGCTAACCCATGTAAAGAGAAATTACAAATTTACATGGATGGAAATTATTATTTTCTATATTGTTATTATTTCAGTCTATTTTATTCCCCTATTGGGTGATTCACTTGAATTATGATGTTGATATTTATGATTGAGGTTTACATTTTCTCCTTGTCCTAATGAGATACAAGAAAAGAAGTATTGATCATGTATCATTTTAGGTACCTTGTAGGAAATTCACATTCCATGCATATTCCATTCCATATAGGAGCATTGTGTTGTTTTCATTTCCAATGATTTCTTTGAGTGGTTGGATTTATATTAATATAATTTTTACTGGATAAAAATACATGTAGGGGATTGAGAAACATAGTTGGTACTTAGAGTGCCTTCCATAACTTATATAGTGTTTTCCTACATAGGCTACATAAGACACCCTAAACAGTCCACTATGGAACGTTGAGTCCTAGAACATTAGTTGCATGGACTCGAACATGTTATGTTATGGATTAAGTGGATTCCACACTTTGGTTCATAAGGTGTACGAGCTCTTATAAATCGAGAGCGGTGACCAATTTGGTTCATCCATTTAAAGAGAAATGTAATAAAAATATGAAATTTAAATGAAAATTAAATAGAAAAACATAGAGCTTGAACCAATCCTATCCATAGTAGTGGGAAGTATGTAGCATCTACTGTGTTATATATAATTGTTTTTATCACCCAGACTTGACTCTTTGTGCTGGAAGAGGGGTGTGACTGTTACTTAGGAAGGATTTTACATATCATATTTTTGTATCTATAATGATATCTTGGATGAATCATTACCAAAGAATTTGTTTTAAATTTTTAGAATAATTCCACCACGACTTCCTCTATTCATACACTAGGAGGTTAGTGATAACCATGCTCCAAAGGTGGTGGGCCTGGAGCCGCCAGTGATAACTTCTATAGTACCACCTATAGCTCCTATTACTATTCCCAATTTTGGTAATGATTCCCTATTTTGAGGTGATTTTTTGAGGCTTATGAAAATGATATAGGGATCTACACACTCTTCCCCTTCTATGGGATTGTTTACTCAGGAGTTCTAGTATCAGCATCCACCCACGTTTTCAAGGGATGGGGGACCACATACTATAGAGATATGGATCAATATGGTTATTCCTATAATCGATCATTTGGAGACACCTTTTGAGATAATAGTGAAACTCACCACATATATTCTTTGAGGATCAATGAAACACTGCTGGGATATTTTGAATCAGGTAGGTTAGTATATGGATGTGACTTGGAGGTATTTCTAGCCGATATTAGATGACTATTTATTTCTAAAGACCCCAAGGGCTGATAAATGATAGGGTATTCATGAACTTAAAGAAGGATTATATGATATTTATAGACTATTAATCTTATTTTATAGAGATTCAAAAATTTACCCTATCTATATTGTTGATGGGATAGTGATAGAGAGACAATTTGAGGATGTAATTTGACATAATATTCATTCTCAGGTGAACGTTTTCTGGTTGAACACCATATATGATATATTGAACAAGAACCTTATTATTGAGCATGATTTGAGGGAAGTAGATGGTGTGATCTAGGGTGGTTCAGAACCTATACATGTTAGTGGTTTTACTATCAGTCAAAAGTTGTGATTTGAGACTATGTATATGAGTAGTGACAACCATTTTGTAATGTACTTACCTGCGATCAGCTTATCCCATGCCTCAATCAAGAGGGTTACATGGCCTCAAATGCACCTCCCCATACGCCAGAGGCTATTGAATAGTAGTGAGGGTGTAAAGGTGGTATGGTGGGAGGACTGTAACCACTTATCAGAGTTCCAAATTAGATAAAACCCTAAACATACAACAATAAAATAATAATATCAAATTGATAGTAATAAACAAGTGTGGATTCATAAATAACTAAACAACTAAATAATTATCTTCAAATACACTAGGCAGTCTAATATACATGGCATGATAATATACAAAAGGGGAATAGGGGGTAGGCATATACAATCATGATATATAAAAAATCAAAAAAGAACAAAAGGACAATTCATTATCATCTTGAGAAAATGCTCTGTCCTATGCCCCTATGATTCATCTATAGGTAATGAATTTCAAATATCTGTAGTAGGGTGCATTCCCTTATCCACAGCTACAAATAATTAATCTGCTTGGGTACCAAAGGAGACCTGAGTAGGGTGTGAGATAAAATATGAGTAATCCAACACCATTAATTTCTAAAAGTAATCCAAGAAGTGATAATATCTAAAAAAGTTGTGCAATTATAAATCAATAAACCATAATCTAAATAAATAAGTAACCATCCTACCCAGGTTTCGAAAGGACACCTGGCAGCTCAACCTGCTTCGGCTCATGGCCAGTATGAGTGTCTGATTGGTTACTAAATATATAAAAAATATATATAGTTTAGTTATATATTTCATCCACCTATATAGACCAATTATGTATGGACTAAAGTGTCCATATACTTAGAATACTAGGTGTTGGATGGACTGGGGTGTAACTCCGACATCCAGGAACAATCTAAATGAGACTATAAGATCTTGAAAAATGGTACATTCTCTACATCTCATAATTAATGGGAGACATCATGCTTGTCAATAGATATGGTGAGTATTCCTTCATTTCAACACTCAAATTAGTGGAGGTGGTGCATCATGCCCACCATCTAAATAGTATCGGTGGTGTGAGACATTATGCTCGACACCTGATGTAAGGTAGAGTGAATAATAATGTCAAAAAGAATTATTACCAATGTTCTACAACCTATAAAAAAGGAATAAATATCATTATAATAATAGTAATGAGGTATTACCTCCCATGTATCAAATTCACCAAGCCCAAATACATAAAAGAGGAATAACTGTTCAACCAATCAATTGATAAAACAAGAAAAACTAGTAGGGTCATACCATCATTCATAAGTAATTTTAATGAAATCATTAAATTAAAATAATGAATATACACATGATTAAGAATATATTCCATTTATATAATCTATTTAAATAACAAACTCATGGAATTTACATTTATAAGTCTCAAAGGGGAACTTTTAAGGTGAATTTTCCAATTGGAAAATTACTTACATGGGAAATTCCGCTTATAAGTTGGTCGAATCACTTAATAGGTTCCTTGGGTTAAATTAAACAAACATATTACAAGGGAAGTTCAATTTACAATCCAATACAAAAACATAGAAAGCATTTCAATCATTAAATCATTTAATTATTATGGGGAAACCAAGAGGAAACACCCAAGGGGTGTCCATGGATGTGGTTGAAATCCTCTATATACATGATAATGATCCTCAGGAGTATAACAAGGTGAATATATCAAATTTGAGTCAATAAATCTATTTTAGGGTGATGCATAGTAAAGGTCGTCATGTGGAACAAAAAAGTAGCTACAAAAACACTATAACTTTTTAGGGAAAATGAAGAGACCACCTACCTTAGGTCCAATGATGACTCCTAATCTAATGGAGACCTCATACTCAAAGTAGGTTGGAAGAAATAGAGAAATAATCTAATGCCCAGAAAATAAGGAAAAAGAACTTTCACCAAAATAATGAATTTTTTTTGAAGATAAACTGAAATAGTAAGGGAGATGATTATATATCTTAATGAGATAGAACTGATTCTTTTTAAGATGATTAACTTTGACTTCATATCCATAATATATCTCAATTCCTAGCTTGAGAATCTTGGGAGATCATTAGAGAAGAGAAAAAACATTCACTGGAAAAGAATAGGAGGAAGAATGGGTTTAGAAAAAAATATCATTAAAGGAAAAATGAATTTTCTCCCTTAAAATAGGGTGAAAACTTTTTGGATACATATTTTAACAAAACCATGAATAAACCATGTTAATTACACTTCCTAATGAAAGGCCTTGCACGGTTAAGGAACACTGTTTCCCTAACCACGTACAAAATGAGAGAATTGGCTCTATCAAACATCTATAGTTTTTTACATGAGTATGAATCTGAAATTTCATGGTTGTAGACAAACTGTACGACCCTACTTATTATCTATCTCAACCCATATAGTTAGTAGAAACCATGTGAGATGAGTGGTATGGTTTCTTCTAATAGTGTGTCCCAGTTTATTTCCCAAATTCCTAGTGTTCTGGGATCTAAAAAATCCCTATACACCCTCGTAACATCTATGACTCAATTAGGTAACATTATAAGGAACGTTTAAATAAATTTAAACAAAAAAAGGAGTTGAACCTTCAAGAAAATACGAGTTGTTACAAACTCTCCTCTTTAAAGAAACTCATCCCTTTGTTGTCCTTCTGAGGGTAAGAGATATATTCAACAAATAGTTTTCCTACCATTGAGCTCGTATATCAGTTTCCAGCTGCAAGGTCTCATCCTAGTATAAACAGTGCTTCCATAACACCAATACCAAAGGAAATGATCTTCCTTGGAGAATTTTCATGCTCCGATAAACTATACAAATGGTACACTCCTCATAGGAAGAATCCATATCCAACTAAACCTAATTAGGTTGAAAGACATGTTATTGGTCTAGGTAATTGTGGAAAAGTTGAGATACATGAAAGGAATCAAGCATTGAAATATATCTCTGAGGATGTTCTATAGGGTAATCCACTAGTCAGATCTGTTTCAAATCCTTGATGGATCCAAAGAACCTTTGTGAGAGCTTAACCTCCTATGAATACATCTATGGCCTAACCTAGGTGAGAATCCCAAGAAAACCCTATCACTAACCTTGAACTCAAGAGGTCATCGACGTCTACCGAAATATGACTACTCTCTATACTGAGCTATCATTATGTTCAATATAATCAACTATAACTTCTTAATAGACTCATAAACATGGTGTGGTCCAAGCATAACTGGATCTCCTTCATCTGTCTAGCATAGATTTGAATGAAAATTCCTACCATATAAGGCTTCATAAGGATCTATCTCAATGGTATTCGAAAATATATTATTATAAGGGGACACAATAAATAGAATGTGTTATTCCTAGGAACCCCAGAAGTCAAGGAAACATGCACAATGAATTTTATCAAGCACTTGAATCATATTCTATATTAGTCCATTAGTCTATGGGTGATAAGCCTTGCTCAGAAGTACCTATTTATCCAAGGCCTTCTACACCCCTTCCAGAAGTGTGATGTAAAGTGAGAATATTTGTAAGAAACTATAGAATGAGAAGATCCATGAAGACATAAAACCTCCTAGGAATAAAATCTCCCTAGATTGTCTACCAATAAGGCCTCTCACATAGGTAAGAAGTGTGTGACCTTTTTCAAACAATCAATGAAAACCCACACAGTATAATTTCCCTGAGGTGATCTGGGTAGACCAGACATGAAATCAATATAAACATATTCCCATGAACACTCGGGAATAGAAAAAGGATGTAAAAGCCCTTCCAGATGCTGATGTCCCACCTTTACCCATTAAGAGGTGGAAGAATGAGTGATGACATTAGAAATCTTTTATTTCATGCCAGGCCAGCAATATTAGCTCCATAGACCCTCATACATTTTATTGACACCAGAATGAACCGCCCTTATTAAGGTTTGAAATTCCATCATCATCTCTTCTCTGATGCTTTCTAGAACCCATTAATTCCCATGGAATAATAAAGTATCATCCCCATACATGGACAACCTAAATATGTATCAACATCTAAGATGATTTCCCTTAGGACAAGGCTTTAGGGATTAGATAGTTTCCTCGTTATTACCCATTCTGAATGAGTAGAGGTCATTGATAAGGAGGTGAGGATAGTCCAAAATCGATCCTTCTAAACCTTAATAACCATCTCTAAGAACAAGGCTATGAGCCTCCATTCACCACTAGCCTCCCAAACTTCATGAGTTTGAGTCTTGTGTCTTAGAGGACTGACTAATGGATTTCATTTACCAGGCATGTAGGTAAACTCAAAAATCAAACGAGTGTAGGAACTAAACCCACCTATTCTATCTAAGATTTAGATATTTCTATGTAAATATGTTCTTGATGGGTTTTTATTAGTGTATACCACAAAAATATCTCCAAGAATATAGTGTCCAAAAACTAAAACATCTAGCTCAAAGTCACACTTCAGGTAATTCAATTCATGAGGTCTCATATGATGAGACCTGTACACTATGAATATCTTGTCCAACATTAAAAAACTCATAGATCTATAGATGATGAATCATAATTTACTGTATAGCTCCTTCCTAAATATGGAATAATCAGTATCAATTCTGAATTAAAACATCCCTTAAACTTCTAAAATGATGTTTTATAAGCTTCTGACCATACGAATTTCACACCTTTCTTTGTCAAGCATGTAAATGGTGTTGCAAGAGGTGATACATGCAAGATGAGGCATCTGTAATATCTATAATGTCCCAAGAAACTCTTTATTTTAGATAAATGTTTTTGGATGTTCCCAAGAAACTAATGTTATCCATTTATCTAGGTATACTAAAACTATTTATTCTGAGATGATGTGACCCAAGAAGTAGAATTTATCGATCCAAAAGTGTCATTTACTGATCTTAGCATAGAGATGATTCTATCTTGGTGTATTCATATAGATATTAAGATGTATGGAATGGTTGTGTTTAGAGAGTGAATATACTAAAATATTGTCAACAAATACTATCACAAATGAATCCATATATTTATGGACAAACCCATTCATAAGAACCATGAAGACTGTGGGTGCATTCATGAGTCCTAATATCATGACCTGACAATCGTATAGACCATACCTTACACTAAAATATGTGTGTGGTATGTTTAATGAACTGAAATGAAACTGATGATAGAAAAAAAATTAAATTCTATATTTGAAACCACTATCGGTTCTCAAAGTTAATAAATAAGTTCATGTATTCTTGGTAGTGGATATGGGTTCTTTATCGTAAGCTAGTTCAACCATCTGTAATTTACACAAAGCCTGAGGGTACCGTACTCATTCTAGGAAAAAAGATACTTGAACCCCAATGAGAATTGTTGGGGTGTATAAAACCTCTAATCTCAAGAGCCTCTATATATTTCTTGAGCTCTAGAAGCTCCATAAGTGCTATCCTATAAAGAGTAATCATCATTTGTGATTCTCCTAGAACCAGATCAATGACAAGTTCTTCCTCTCACATCGAAGGTATCCCATAGAAGTTATTAGAAAAAACATCCCTAAAACACTCCACCATAGGAGGGAAAATAGTGGGTCATAACCCCCAATCATCTATGAAAAGACTGGGGATTTGAGTTATCACATTATCCAAACATTTCTGTTCGAGTCCATCTCGAGTCACATGAACATACCATTCTCCCTTATGAATATTCATTCCATCCTATGGTGATGTAAACATCACCCCCTGATGATAGGATTCAATGTTTTCATGAAAAGAAACTAGCTAATATATCTTGGTGATTACATGGAATCCTATCATGTTGAGGATATAAAGATTCCATATAAAGAGATATCTGACTATCTCAAGGGGGTAATACTTACAATGAAAAATTTCCTATCATCAGATACCTAATGGGGTATGAAGAATTATAATTCCATTTAATTGTTCAATATCAGGGCCTAGACATTCAATAATAGTATCATAGAAAAATGAGTGAGATTCACTTCTATAAAAAAAGCATACACTAATGTGGAGGCTACTATAATAACGCCTCTAACATTAGAAGGTTTGACGGTCTTCTAATCCATTATTAGATGGACTATATGTAACTTGAATGTACCACATACCTGATTCAATACCTGAATTCCATGCAAAATTCCATTCTACTGGAGCTAAGAATCATGAGTTTTACCACCTCTTCCTAGAACACCACCCCAGCTTGAGCAACCAATGTTATTCTAGCTTCCTTCCTAGTGTGACACTACTTACCCCACTCTACAATTTGGAGTAGGAATAGATCCTGACTCGCTAGGCACTAATGTAAAAGTTATGCCGAAACTATGAATATAGCATATCCTACCACACCCATTGAATTTTATTGGATCTTGTAAGCACTAAGGTTTCTTATGACCTGGATTTTTTCACTGGTGACATATCAATGAGATTTCATCACTAGGAGATTGATTTATATTACCTCTATGAGTATCCTCAAAACACATTTTCACCTAGAAGAAGAAGCAATGATAGACTTCATTGTTGAACCACCTTGAATCACACCATCAACTTGCCTTACATATCACTCTGTAATAAGTACTTGGTTGAAAAATTCAAAAATGGTCATCAACCTAAATACATTGACCTATGATCAGATGGTGTCTACCATACCATCCTTGAATCTCTTAGTGGCCATAAGATCATCGCTCACTCTATAGCTCAGTAAAATGGGAAGAGTATTCCAAAACAAACATTCCTCCCTACTGCAGGTTCATAAAATCTATAGCTATGTCACCCCTTAGAATATGGGGAATGATATAGTCATGGAAGATATTCTCGATATCTGCCCAAACCATTTCATGATTCCAATATTCTTGGGAAATAACATCCCACCACTTCTTGGCAGAATCTAATAGCATATAAGTTTCAAGCATGAACCTCTGATCTAGAGTCATCTATATATGATTGAATGTTGAAGAATAGTTTCAATTCATTACTCAAAAACATGTAGTTCTCCATCCCCCCAAAAGTAGGTAAGATGCTACTACTAGAACTCCCGAGTCATCTCTTCCATATTTGAGTAGGCCAAACAACACCTTGCATATTCTGCAACATACATAGAAATACCTCTTCCAATTCGGTGTCAGTGTTCATATCAGTAGTAGGAGGAGGTTCCATTGGTGACACTATAGGAGGAATCATAGGTGGCTCAGGGCCCTCCACCTTCAGTTCATGGTCATCACCACCTTTCAGTAATATGACCGGAAGACCTCATGGAAGCATGATACTACAATGCTAAATGCACTCCTCAGAAAATATTTGATAGTTTAGAAGTTTGTAGATATTAAACTAGGTCATGTAAAAAACCTTCTTATAGAAACAATCATGCCACTACTCCTAGTCCAAAATCCAGGACTAGGTGGTAGAATAGACTGTAATGGCTATAAGAACATAGAAGATACCCCACTACCCACAACTAAGGCTAGAGTTGGGTCTAAGTTTCTATTTCACATGTATAAGATGGACATTTTTTTACTTTAAAGATAATATTCATTTTAAATTTGTGATTATTAAAGTATTTAAATAGCATTAAATTGTTGAATTATATCAACTACCATTTCTGATTCAAAAGGTCCTATACTTTTTTGAACCAAAATATGGTGTCCACCTAACCCATACTATAACACGTTTAAGACCATGTGACCAGTGGTCCATGGATCAAGGTGCCATAATTGACTGTTTAAGGTGTCGTATTTAACCTATACAGAAAGAACTGTTTGGGTAAAGAAGAAACATTAAGGTTCAATTATCTTTTTTGATCCCTATGAGGAATGTTGGTACATTTCCATATAATAATCGAGGCACAAATAATATGAAACATGCAGATGCATGTTGAAAGTAGACGTGACATGAAAAAATTCATGGAATATTAGTCCTATAGTTCCTATAATGATGAATGTAATACAATTCCCTAATTTAATTGGGACTCGGTGAGAGAAATCATCAATCCAATAATACCAATAATAATAACACTATAAAACGTGTGTCACCCAACAGTGAAGTATTATCAACTATAACAAGCATAATCAATAATAACAATTTCCCATCCTAGGTAATTTGGGTTTCCCTAACACATGGGTTAGCTACATCTAGGAAGAAGGGTAAAATTCCAAATTACTTTAACTATGAGTCTCCTGTCTAATACCTAAATATTAATACAAAAAAAAATTATCCCTCTAATACCACTTTGTAACAAACTGACTAGAGATCAACTTAACCCATTACCTAAGATGGTGGGTCACACGGACAAATGTGTGCCTCCCCTTATGCAAGAGTTTGCTGATTAGTTGTGAGGGTGTAATGGTGGTATGGTGGGGAGAATATATCCTCTTTTTAGAGTGGCACAAAAATATATCCATAAAATAAAAACAAGGGATACATAATATACAAAAAATAACAATCAAAACATATAGAGTCATAAATAACTGAACATATAAATAAGTATATCCAAATACACTAGGTACTTACATATACATGGATTCATGGACGCTGATATACAAAAGGGGAATATGGGGACAAGCATATACAATCATGCTATAAAAAAATTATAAAATAACAAAAGGATTATCTTATAGCATCTAAAGAATATGCTCAGTCCTCTGCTCCTATGCATCATCTCTAGGTAATACATATAAAATTTATGTAGTAGGGTTCTTCCCTTATTCACACTTATAGATGAGTAATATTCTTAGGTACCAAAGGTTCCCCGAGTAGGGTGTAAGATGAAGTCCCAAAAGGATACCACCAATGATTTCTAGAAGTAATATAATTAGTGATCATTTATATAAAAAAATGTGAATGTATAAATGAAAAAATGACATGCTAAATAAATAAGTAACTAGCCAGACCGGGTTCCTAAACAACACTTGGTGGTTCTACTTTCTTCCGATCACACCCGATATGAGTGTCTGATTGGTAACTATATATATATAATAAGATATATACTGTATATTTTAATATTTTATCCACTTGTATGGACCAAGTACGTATAGATGTAAGTGTCCATATACCCAGAATTCTAGGTGCTGGTTGGACTGAGGCATAACTCAAACATCCATGAAAAGTCTAAACGAGCCTATAAGCTCAATCAAAAGGCTACATGCATTACATATAATAATGAGTGGGATATGTCACTATTATCCCTCAATATGGTCAATGTGTCATCATGTTAATAATCAAAGTAGGGGATGTGGTGCGTCATGCCCAAAATCTAAATAGTATTAGTGGTGTGAGACATTTTCCTCAACACTCGATGCAGGGGAGCGTGAATCATCAAGCCCTGTAAAACCCTTACCATCATTCCACAACCTATAAAAAAGGTGTAGCTATATCTATAATAATATACATGAGGCATTACCTCCCTTGCCTCAAATTCAAAATCCCAAATATATAAATATGGAAGAATAGTTCTATCATGCAATTGATAAACAAGAAAAAATTGGCATGGCTATACCATCCCTCATAAGCCATTTTAATGAAACTATATAACTAACTTAATGAAGGAACCCATCATGAAGAATCCATTTTTTAATATGATCCATTTAATTAACAAAAACACAACATTTCTATTTATGAGTCTCAAATGTGAACATAGAAGTTGCGATTACCAATTGAGAAGTTACGTACATGGGTAATTCCTCTCACAAGTTAGGCCAAACACTTAGGAGATGTATTGAGTTCAATTAAAAATTTATATAATAAGTGAAATTCAATTTAAAATCCAAACCAAATTATTATAAGGAATTCAAGGAAATTTATCATTTAATTATAATGGGGAAACCAAGCTAGCACACCCCAGAGGTGTTTGTGGATGTTGTGGGAATCATATATATACATGATAATGATCCTTATGAGTATGAAAAGGTGTGTATGTAATGTACCGACCTAGATGGCACTAAATCGGTTCTCTGAGCTGGTAAGTTACAAGGCCTCAAGTGAAACTCCCCATATGCCAGAGGCTGTCGAAAAGCAGTGACGGCTTAAGGTATGGTTGTTGGGAGACTATGTGATCATATCAGAGTAAGAAAACAATGGAAATAACTAAGTATCATACACATTGGGATGTAAATAGAGTACGTAATTAGTAAACAATTAAAATAGAACAAGCTGTAATAATAATTGATATTTTGTAAAATCTTGAATAAATATGTCATAAAATACACCAATGGTCACCCATTGGTCTGGCCATACATGTAGAAGAGTACAAAATAAACTCATAGTAAAAGTACAAGTCTCTACTACTAACTCCGAGATAGACCATGCACCTGATATACACATACTTTTGAATGGAAGAAGCACAATCAGATGAACCACATAAGTGGATCTGCTCGATCATGCAACTCTGAGTCTCAGAGATATCCACCATACATCTCATACTCAACCTGAGAAGCAGATATGAGGTCTAGACGTACAACAAGGGGCATGTGAAGGGGTAAGGAATAATCTCAGTTGGCCACCCAGACAAGGAACCAATATATGTGCTACTATAAGTGCATGCAAAAGCAACTGATTAGCCTTTATGAGACACAACTAAAAAGGTAAGTAAAACCAAACATAAAACTGGAGTAAAACCTGGTCCTATAATCCTAGTCAATTGTGAAAGTTACACCATGGATATCTATATCCATATGCATATACATGTATATTCCCATACCTATAAATATATACATAAATATAAATATTCATCTGTAAGTGAATGAAATCACATTAAAACCAACAACAGTCGATCCATGGGTCCATAATCTGGATCACCTGGACATCCTATACAAGATAATTAAGTTGGAATTTGTTCCACTCATTCCATGAACCATCAAGTCGATCTATAGGTACATAATCCCAATAGACAAATAACTACTTTGGGCAATGCTAAAAAAGTCTCTTAGCATGAAACATCAACACAAGGAGAATAATCATCCTATAACTAGGTTTACCTGTACTCACCTCCAATCACCAACAAGGATACATTATACTAATGATAAATACTATAAATAAGGATACCATATATATATGGTTAATACTATAAATAAGGATACTATATATCGATGGTCAATCCTGTAAAGAAGGATTCCAGGGAGTACATATGGAAATCCGGTAAAAGGTCACTGAGTCAGTCAACATGCTGCCCAAGCCTATAAATCCAGTCTAATGTCTAAACCCTAGGTCTCGGTCTATAGGCCATCACAATAATTAGAACATAGATAATCCCCAAGGGGCTTACCCATAGGCGATCTCTAAATAGAACTCACCAGTGAGACATCATGCTACACCCAATATATCTCATAACTGATCCGGAAGAGAATAATCATTCCAATCATAGGATGAGGAGATCGTAATCATATATACCACTTGGGAGTGTGTAATATACGATGAGTCTTGGGTCTTCATGTCTATATAGAGATAACTCACCGATGATATGCCATACTGTAACCCTCAAGTTTCGTAACAGATATGGAAGACCGTAATCATTTTAACCACAAATCACTTGCCTATGAGTCCATCAAAGGAATTCCTACAAAAGGGAATCTAGGTACCCCTCAAGGAATAAAAATCATCATGTAAGGATTAATAGTCAGATACCAAGAAAAACCTATCTACAACCCAAAAAATATACATCACAATATATATAAATTCATGATCAAAAGAAAAGTCACAGGTAGTACCTCTACGTATACCAGTGAATATCATAAATAACATGGCTTAGAATATGGATCCGACATAAGAACATATGGGCACCCCAATAAGAAAAACCGATCCCAGGAATAACATCTGGGCATCCCAAAAAGAAGAAATACACCTCACATCAGGCCCAAAATCCCCCTTTCAGGAAGCACCTCTACTAACCATCACTACATCATCAATAACCATGTCAAATCATAAACAAACGAGTGAGGGATACCAGAATGATGAACCCAAAAATCCATCCATATCCCCGTGGGCTTACCAGTTCAACAAATGTTCTAAAGAGACACGAACTACAATCTCTACCCAAACCCGACTCACAACTTAGGGTCAGTCAAACAACGACACTCGCTGGGTCCTTCAATCCAAACACTAAAGAGGCATCCTAATCAGGATTCTTTGGTCTAAACACAAGTGAAGGAATCCTACTCGACATCCTTAGATATAAAAGGTGAAGGAGGAATCTTTTAAGTGATCCATGAATGACAAAAAATAGAGGAATCTTATAAGGGATCCTCGAAATGACACACAAGAAAGGGATCCTACAGGTGACTCCCTAGATCAGTATATAAGAAAAAGCATCCATCTAGGGATCCTTGGTAACTGGATAGAAGATATATGAATCCTACATAGGATCCTTGGTAAAATATATTCCCCCAGCCTCTCATGCCATAAGGTAACATCTCACAAGAGACATGTCCTCAATGGAAAACTACGAAGTCATCAACAATAGAGGATAACCCTCATATCATCTCAGAACAACGTCTAAAACTAGGTTGGCCTAAACACCTAGCCTATCATTCCCGCCAAGTCTCTATCTCTCTCAGGAGACAATTAATTTCAATTACTATAGGAATAGTCTCTCCATATATATTGAATTCCAAAAACACCCATTATAATTCCTCACAATGCTCCATGTGTTTCACCATCAGGATCTATGTGGAAAACTAATTAGAATCGACTACTCTCAAGTCTGATTCCGACTTTGTGAAAAAAAAAACATAAAAAAACCTCAATTATTTTAAAAGGGACAGTACACAGTATGTCACCCTTGATACAAGGCGTGTACTCCCAACATGCCACATGGTCATGTACTTCTGCCTGCTTGGGAATTTAAATGTCCGATGTACACAACGTGTAAGGAGGTAACACTATGTGTACCCTACATGGGATACTTGATCGTGTCCATAATTTGGTCTGGTTGGATACTTGGCTTTCCCAATTACTTCTACATAAAATTCCACCCACATGGGGTCTCTCTATATACTATACATGGCCATGTACCCCTTCACGGTTTCACCTGACCGGGTACTCGACTACACAACCGAGTACTAGTACACAGTGTGTACACCCCTTTACATGGTGTGTACACATTAAATTTAATCTTCCCCAAATGGGAAGAACAAATGGCATGTTACCCTAAATCACATTCCATGTAACCTAGTTTTTCCCAATAGAAACCCTCAGATCACACGAATCCCCTGTTTTCATCACCAAATCAAGAAATCTGGCTACTAGGGGCCTCATATTAGAATTATAGGGCTTTAATTTTGGAAAAAAACCTATGAGTATCTATGGAGGAAATATAAATTGTCATACCTTTAAGTGGATACTGGTGATGCTTTGCTTTATTCGCAGTTCACAATAACCGCACATCAATCCAGCACATCGAGGGCTTTGTGGTGGTATATATTCTTATCCCTCTCTCTATTTATCTCTCCATATACCTTTATCTAATAGGTAATAGAGAAGGAGGATCCATAATAGAGGTATTATTGAGAAGGAAGGAAGGAAATAATGAAAATAAAATCAAAATAAAGAGAAGGATCAAAAGAAAAAGAAAAGAAAAATGGGGCATGTGTCGGCCCCAACACCCAACTCCTGTTTATGCCTCACTATAGCTAAAATCCCCATTCCAGACTCAACGATGGATATGGAATTCCAATCCAACACTCCGTTCAAAATTTATGACCAAACGAACCTATTTAAATAATTTAATATTTCATTTAATAAATATTAAATTTTAATTATTCTTCCAAAATTCGAACGACTCATATTTCCACCAAACTCCCATCCTAGGGTTAAAACCCTATTCCCAGACCAACAAAGTGGCTACAAAAATTATCAGAGATATTTTTCTAGGTTAAAAGACCATATTACCCATTTACATGAATCTCAAATCAAGAATTGAAATTTCTGTTGAAAATTACATTCCTGAAAAACACGATTCCTTAAAAACTACCCACCATAAACCTTCTGGTCCCCAAGAAGCCTCGTAAAAAGACTAGTAGTCCTTCCCTCAACCTGAGAATATGTATAAGAAAGATATATAGACTAT
Organism: Viscum album; assembly: GCA_963277665.1. NCBI lineage: Eukaryota > Viridiplantae > Streptophyta > Magnoliopsida > Santalales > Viscaceae > Viscum > Viscum album. The sequence goes on along the minus strand of OY728138.1, from coordinate 121,186,713 downwards.
CCAATAACCAAACTCATAGAATCAACAACCATATCCTACATAGAAGACATTTAACTGTGGAATATCTATTACTCCCCACCATAGGAATACCATAATTGTCATATCAATACCAATATTTGATCTTAACATCCCTTAGAAACACTGGATTTCAATAGAAAATGAAGTTCACCACCCTAAAAAATCTAATGGTTCACTCCACACCATATGTCTTACCTTACACTGCTCCTCGAGTGTAACCACAAATGGTTTCATCCTCCACCATGGAAGATCATTTAGAGAGGAAAATGAGATCTACATAGGGGAATAGATCTCTCAGTATACTCGTGATAAATAAATGTAGATCATGATCTTCTCTAAATTATATACACCATGATTCCACCAAGGTGTGTGTATAACTCCCTCCAAGCCACGGTCACCGCCCTGTCAAAACCTGACCAGGATTCATCCACGGATCAACTATCTCATGGTACTTGATTCATTTCAGGATTTAAAATTTTCCATGGAGGGAAATTCCAACAAAGAATTTGGGATCTAAGTCCACAACAATAATTGAAACATCAGTCCTTGGATCTCACCTATCCACTCACCGATTCAGATTAAAAATTACTATGTGCAACTAATATGTATCCTTATCACCCGACTCGTACAACGACGAGTCATCCATTACAAATATAAGCTGAAAATTATACATGGCATGTCAGTATCATTAATCCAAAAGTCCCCTTGGAACTCCTCTTCAAAATCATGCACCTCACATGTTCCATGATTTATTCCATAACTGCCCATCAACCGGCGTCGTTCTAGTCACGAGCATCTACCCATTATTTAAATACATTATCAACTATAGAATCCATAGTCGACTTGTCCAGGCACTCAAACAGTCCTTCCCATCAAATATAATCTTAAAAAACAAGCATCTAAGGTGATTCTTCAAATAATGATGGTATTAACTTTCTTATAATGGAAAAATAAAGCACCTACCATGCCTCAATCAATAAACAAGCATGAAATCATGTTCACTACCTAAAGAGGCCCCAACAAACATGGTACAACCTCTCACAAAAGCTACCCTTGAACAAAATGAATGTTGACCTACACAGTTTTGAGTCAAACTAAGGGCCTCTATGTAACAGCCCAAGATTTTATAAAAAAATATTCTTTTTAATTTTATTAAAGTCTTGTGTTGTACGCTACACCAAAAGGAGCTTGCACAACACGCATCCTTGACTTGCCTTGCATTACACGCAATCACGACCTTCCTCGATAGCGTGTGTAATACGCAATACCGAGTTTCACTAAACAACGATATGCTATTAAAATATTATTAAAACTAGCCGTTATGAATAGTAATAACCACTTTTTAAAACTCTATAAATCTTATTTTTCAAAATGAACTTCATTTTTGGATTCGGAGTATCGAATTTAGCCTAAGGTGAAATTTTGGTACTTTTCGGATAACTTTCATATTCTGATGAATAGTGAAAATTACTAAATTATAATTAAAAACAAATTTTTTTAATCGAAATAATTAATAGTGATAAATTATTAATTTGAGTGGTTTTAAAGTATATTAATAATATATTTTAATACAATGTTGGTCATTGGATGTAATTTCACATTTAAACCAGACATAATCAAGTGTCAATCTTTTGATAGATATTGTTTCTTAAAAACACGCTATCTGTTTTAACAGCGGGATTTAATTATAAAATTAATTAATGAAAATTCTATGATATGAATTTGGTAAAATAGACTTCATTTTTGAATTCGTAATATGAAATATAGCTTAGGATGAAATTTTGGCATTGTTCTGAAAAACATCAATTTTTGATTAATAGTGAAACTACTAAGTGGTAGTTAAAAAAATTAATTTCTTCATAAATCTTAATTTTACCACTTCTGTGAATGGAATTTCAAAAATCCGAGAGACACGGTTGATGTCAGTAAGTAAAATGTGGTTCAATGAGATGAAAATAATTTTTGGTGAATAGTAACTTTTTACTTTTTTTACCACGGTTAATAGTAAATAGGGTAACTAAGGGTAAATATGATATTACTATTACCCTAACACATGTCCTAATTCTATTGGATAAGTGTAATTCGACCAAAAACAACCTTATGAATATAATATGACCATTTAGGTCCACTTGGATTAGATTATGACATTTAATATTATATTATTTAATGAATAGTTAAAATAGTTAAAATCAAAGTTTAATAACTAAAACATTTTTAATATGGGGTTATACATAAGATAAATTAGACTATAAATATTCATTAGAAAGATAAAAATATTTCCTACATAATGATATTTTATTTATAATTTTTAGACTTTAAATAAATTAATTTATTTATGACACAACGATGATGCAGTAATTACCCTTTTAAGGAAATATTAACATAATTGATGTTATAAATGCTCAAATGAATGTAATTTGAGACTTTTTATGAATTCCACTAATTTTCTAGGTTACTATGATATATTAATGTTGATTTAATCAACTTTGTTCGAACATATAATTCTGTTATGACTTTCACAAAAATCATATATCAAATAGTGTCAAAATTGACACAAAATAGTTTTTAAATCAAATATTATATTATTAATTGTTATTGTTTTCCTAAAAATCTAAGGTTCAGCCAAATGACTTAGATAATGATATATATATTAATAATAAACAATTTGGAGTTCGTTTGGCATGTTATAGTAAGTGTATTAACCATATAGTGAAAGAAAACAAAAAGACACGGTAAAAGTTAAATTAATTAACTTAGAGTTAAATCTAATTGATAAGGTTAAAATAATACCCTAAACTTGTCTAAATCATATTGGTTGATAGGATTTCGACCCATCCCCACTTTAGATTCGAAATAAGACCCTTTGGAACCATTATAAACCGATTTTGACTTTAATATAAAATAATATTTTGAGATATTCCTAAGGTGCCCCTCTCCTCCCTTATAAAAGGGCACCTCCTCCCCCTCCTCCTCACACCAATTTGAGCACTCAAGCTCGGCCAACCCCTGCCATTTTCTCCTCTACACTTCCCTATAATAATCATAGAGGTCCTGGTCTTCTCCAAAGACCAATCTTAGTTCTTTAAGTGGAGGATTCAAAGAGGCGTTCCAAAGAAGAGGTAATATCCATTACCGATCTTTTCAATTTCTTTCTTCTTCAACTTCTTCTTCTTTAGTTGTTTCATGATAAAGTAATAACATCAGTATTACTTACATACTGATATGTTATTATAAATATGAAACAACCCTAATTCACCTTCTATCTATCCTACGGAAAAATGAAATCACCGCGCGTGCGTACGTACGAAATACCGTCTCCACGCCGTGGTGTAATCTATTTTTCCACCATCACCTTACAAGGATGGGTATAATGGTGTAATGAGTAACTATATATGATTATTATGAAGTAATATTGATACTGAAATAATATATATATATACTCTAATACAATTCCACGATCATAGGAACGATATCATCACTCGTGCGTACGTACGGAATACCGTCTCCACGATGTGATGCGACTCGTTCTACATGATCTTCATTTCATAATGATTATATAAATGAATTGAATGAATGAATTTGGTATATACTACACTAATACCATTCTTTAAATGAATTATCTATAACCTAAAGATAAGAATAAGAATTTATTCGACAAAACACGCATAAGAACAAAAAGTTATAAAGACCCGAGTAACAAGTAACAATGAAATATTACTAACAAGAAGCTAATAATATGACCATATATGATATCATATCAATATGTATGATTCTGGAATAAGTCAATAACATTATTTAAACCATTATACAGGAGCTTCTGACACGAACAAAGCAAATCGGACCTAAGGTAAGGGAAATATCACAATCCCATTTTTATCCGAGATTGTTTATTCATAAGTATTTACTGGGGTGTATTTTATCATCCACATCCATGTTTCATCAATATGTAATATTATTTCCATCCACATACAATTTCTTAAATCCATTTTTACCCTTCGGTGTGTTTTAAGTAATATCTATGAAAGGAATCTTTTGTCATACGAGGTACTTTTTGACTTTTCCGACAAAAGTATGAAGAATGTTTTTTTTAACTTATACGGCACGAACGGATTTCTACTGTTTTATAAAGCCTTATTTTCATGAAGCTTCCTCTAAAATATTTCATGACTATTTTCAATAAAATCTCTTTCTTTTAAAATTGCATGATGTTTTGTGAATAGAAATTGATTTTGATTAAGAAAGGATATTTTCCTCAAGAATTCAATTCAAGTGTTTTATCAAAATTATTTTCCATCTAAGATAATAAAGGGTTCTGTTTCTATCCATATTTTTACATTGATTTGACTATGTTGTGATGGAATTATGTTTATGAATTCCTTTATCTTATATGAATTGATTTATGATGTCATGATGTTTCAAGAATCCCATTTTTGTTACATGTGTTATGCGATGATGTATGTTTTATGATTATGTGGCACACATAAGAAAGGATTCATTATAAGATGGGTGGGACCTATATCTCCCTCCAATGCATTGGTTAATGATTTTATATCTCATGAGATAGACATGGCTGGAATGGTAGGTTATACCGGTTCAGTGAAACAGGACTGAAACGAGGGTTACTCGATTCAGAAAGGGACTTTGTCCACTAAGATAGTCTTGGAAATGAGTCTTGACTAACAAGAAATGATTCTCTATGATTATGTGTGAATGCCACAAAGTTTCATGTTTTATGTTATGATTATTGTGATTACATTTCACTGCCATGATTTACCCCATGTTATGAAATTATGATCTCTTTTGCAGGTTAAGATTTCCAAAAGTTATGTGCTTATGTATATGATGTGATTGATATTTCTTTTGTTTACCCTTACTGAGCATTTGAGCTCACCCTTTTATGTTTTCTTTTCCCCAGGATATAAAGAAAGGTTTTAGGTATAAAAAAAAGAAGATCTTTATGGGAGATGTTGAAGATCTTTCACCACGATTAGAAGATTATATTCCGAGTTTCCAAAGACACTAAACTATTACGGTCCTTGTGTGTGTGTTTTTGTTATGTACTAAGTATTCCGCAAATGTAATTTAATGTCCATGTACGTCAAGATACGGGTCTCTACAGTTGGTATCAGAGGAAAGGTTTAGTCAACCTTTGGAAACTAGGATGCGAAAACGTTAGTGAGATCCCTAGAGATATTTCTAAGGTATGTCTAGGGATGTCTCTAAGGTTAAGTATACGTATAGGTTATAGTCCTAGAATTGCGCTAACGATATTCGAATTTAACCTAAGATGTTAGATATTGAGGGTACTACCCCTTTATTATGTTGTTTTCCCTAGCATGATTTTTGCCTCTCATACTATTCTTTTGGGGTTTTAGATGATGGCTAGAACCCGAAGGAACCGTGTTAATGCGGAATGTGATGGGCAATGCAATGATTGTCCCCCTGAGCAACCAATCGATATGGGAGCCGGAATGTAAAATCTTGTAGCCATGCTCACACAACTTTCTCAAGCTATGAATCATGCAGGACTTCCAAACGAGCAAAGGAAGGAGAAACATTCTGTTGAATCCTTCATGAGGCAGCGTCCACCTTCTTTCAGTGGGTCTACTGATCCATTAGTTGCTGAACAATGGATTAGTACTACTGAAAAGATATTTTCAGTTCTTCAATGTTCTGAACATGATAAAGTCATCCTAGCAGTGTATCGTTTGGAAGGAGATGCTGATCAATGGTGGAATCTTATTAAGAATACGAGGCAAAGGGATGAAATTGAGTCTATGGAATTGGACGAGTTCAAGAACTTATTTTTCAATAAGTACTTCCCTAGTATTCTCCGAACAAAGATGGAGAAAGAGTTTCTTGAACTGAAGCAAAGGGATGATGAATCTGTTGGTACCTATGAAGCGAATTTTACAAGACTTGCAAGGTACGCTTCTGGTATTATCATCCAACCTGAAAGTAAAGTTGATCAATTTTTCAGTGGCTTAAAACCAAGTCTTCGAAGGGCATTAGCTATAAGAGACTTCAGTAGCTATGAAGAAATTGTGCGTTGTGCTATCAAGGTAGAAATGGAAGTTGGTGTTACATATCCATCTCATGGGTTTGACAAAAAACGAAAGATGGAGTTCAAGGAGAAAACTCAGAATAATGGTGAAAAGAAGATGAATGTTTCCTTATGCACAAAGTGTGGAAAGAAGCATGGTGGAGATTGTATTAAAGGGACTAGAAAATGTTTTAAGTGTGGAAAAGAAGGTCATCGAGCAGCTGAGTGTCGAAGTAATGGAAAATGGGATTCTAATGAAGTGAATAAAGCAAACACTGCAGAGAACGTACAACCAACACTTCAATGCTTCAAGTTCAAGGAAATGAGGCATTATGCTAATAAATGCCCTAATCCAAGGGTTAGTGATGATCGACATGAGCAACCGCTTAAGGCAAAGGACAAAGGGAAGTCACATGCGATCACTATTGGCAATGTTGAATATGACAACGATGTGGTGGAATGATTAAGTGTTTATGTAATGGGATTCCAAAATAATGTTGTATCTTGGAATATTGGAATATTTATGTATTGGTCTAATGTGGTATTCAAAGTGATTGAGATATTATGCGCATAATGAAGGGAAAACGAGAAAATGAAATGTTTAACAGTATTCATGAGCTCATGATTGATATAAGGACTAAGTGATATCATGGTTTGAGTATATAGAATTTTGAGGATTTTAGTATGTGGAAGGTGTTAACTTTTAACTGCATTCATGTTTTCACTAAGGTATTCAAGAGAATACACGATTAAGGACTTTGAATGTTTGGAATGTGACCAACAAAACATATCTTATGATATATGGGGATCGATGATGGTGTTAAATCTCTGGTAATCATTTTCACTATATTATGAGAGTCGACTGCAGTATTATGGATAAGCCTAAAAGATTGGAATGGATTATGTTGGACATAAGTTAGTATTGTTTGTTTTTTCGATATTATTGATGGGATGTTATATAGTTTTGGAAAAAGGACAACCTGCAGGACGGGCGACAGCCCATCGCTTCGGACAAGGCTGTGGGAATCGAACCCACAAACGAAGTGCGACTGGCCTTTATCGCCTACCACTGGCCTACAGGAAGTCCCTGTTTAGTAGAAACTAGTTTTATTATATTAAGAAGTATGATATATGAAGTATAAGTCCATTTTAGGAACCATATATGATTAATCTCACTATAGATCGACTTATGCATATAATTTTTGCTAACCTTTTGTTTGAGACAGATGGAATGACCCGTCATTCTATCACATGATCTGCTAACACTTCATGAATAACAAATTCAACTTCATTTATTTAAGAGATGAAGTGGAAATTGTTCAAGGCATGAACAACAGTGAGATTGTACCAAAATAAAGTAAGTATTTATTCTAATTCAAATTTTCAACTTTAGGGAAATGATCTTGAAAACCAAAAATGTTGTCCTAGTGATCTTATACCTGATGAATCAGATGGTACCTTATATCATCACAAATCTATGGATTTGTGATTACTGGCTTTTCCATAGCCATGTTCTCTACCACTCTCCATCAAAACATGATGGTTAGATTTCTCTTCCATATCCATATTTTCACCTATGTGGAAACCCAATGATTAGTTTATTTGGGTAACCGTTACGTTTCATACTTTTGTTTTTAAAGATTGGTTTTGATATTCTTTTTTACGATGTGGGTTTCTATTAAAGAAACTTTCGAATAGTAAACCATTTATAACCCCGACGAATTTCGAGGGCGAAATTCATTTTAAGGGGGGTAGAATGTAATAGCCCAAGATTTTATAAAAAAATATTCTTTTTAATTTTATTAAAGTCTTGTGTTGTACGCTACACCAAAAGGAGCTTGCACAACACGCATCCTTGACTTGCCTTGCATTACACGCAATCACGACCTTCCTCGATAACGTGTGTAATACGCAATACCGAGTTTCACTAAACAACGATATGCTATTAAAATATTATTAAAACTAGCCGTTATGAATAGTAATAACCACTTTTTAAAACTCTGTAAATCTTATTTTTCAAAATGAACTTCATTTTTGGATTCGGAGTATCGAATTTAGCCTAAGGTGAAATTTTGGTACTTTTCGGATAACTTTCATATTCTGATGAATAGTGAAAATTACTAAATTATAATTAAAAACAACTTTTTTTAATCGAAATAATTAATAGTGATAAATTATTAATTTGAGTGGTTTTAAAGTATATTTAGAATATATTTTAATACAATGTTGGTCATTGGATGTAATTTCACATTTAAACCAGACATAATCAAGTGTCAATCTTTTGATAGATATTGTTTCTTAAAAACACGCTATTTGTTTTAACAGCGGGATTTAATTATAAAATTAATTAATGAAAATTCTATGATATGAATTTGGTAAAATAGACTTCATTTTTGAATTCGGAATATGAAATATAGCTTAGGATGAAATTTTGGCATTGTTCTGAAAAACATCAATTTTTGATGAATAGTGAAACTACTAAGTGGTAGTTAAAAAAATTAATTTCTTCATAAATCTTAATTTTACCGCTTCTGTGAATGGAATTTCAAAAATCCGAGAGACACGGTTGATGTCAGTAAGTAAAATGTGGTTCAATGAGATGAAAATAATTTTTGGTGAATAGTAACTTTTTACTTTTTTTTACCACGGTCAATAGTAAATAGGGTAACTAAGGGTAAATATGATATTACTATTACCCTAACACATGTCCTAATTCTATTGGATAAGTGTAATTCGACCAAAAACAACCTTATGAATATAATATGACCATTTAGGTCCACTTGGATTAGATTATGACATTTAATATTATATTATTTAATGAATAGTTAAAATAGTTAAAATCAAAGTTTAATAACTAAAACATTTTTAATATGGGGTTATACATAAGATAAATTCGACTATAAATATTCATTAGAAAGCTAAAAAAATTTCCTACATAATGATATTTTATTTATAATTTTTAGACTTTAAATAAATTAATTTATTTATGACACAACGATGATGCAGTAATTACCCTTTTAAGGAAATATTAACATAATTGATGTTATAAATGCTCAAATGAATGTAATTTGAGACTTTTTATGAATTCCAATAATTTTCTAGGTTACTATGATATATTAATGTTGATTTAATTAACTTGGTTCGAACATATAATTCTGTTATGACTGTCACAAAAATCATATATCAAATAGTGTCAAAATTTAAACAAAATAGTTTTTAAATAAAATATTATATTATTAATTGTTATTGTATTCCTAAAAATCTAAGGTTCATCCAAATGACTTAGATAAGGATATATATATTAATAATAAACAATTTGGGGTTCGTTTGGCATGTTATAGTAAGTGTATTAACCATATAGTGAAAGAAAACAAAAAGACACGGTAAAAGTTAAATTAATTAACTTAGAGTTAAATATAATTGATAAGGTTAAAATAATACCCTAAACTTGTCTAAATCCTATTGGTTGATAGGATTTCGACCCATCCCCACTTTAGCTTCGAAATAAGACCCTTTGGAACCATTATAAACCGATTTTGACTTTAATATAAAATAATATTTTGAGATATTCCTAAGGTGCCCCTCTCCTCCCTTATAAAAGGGCACCTCCTCCCCCTTCTCCTCACACCAATTTGAGCACTCAAGCTCGGCCAACCCCTGTCATTTTCTCCTCTCCAGTTCCCTAGATTAATCCTATAGGTCCTGGTCTTCTCCAAAGACCAATCTTAGTTCCTTAAGTGGAGGATTCAAAGAGGCGTTCCAAAGAAGAGGTAATATCCATTACCGATCTTTTCAATTTATTTCTTCTTCAACTTCTTCTTCTTTAGTTGTTTCATGATAAAGTAATAACATAAGTATTACTTACATACTGATATGTTATTATAAATATGAAACAACCCTAATTCACCTTCTATCCATCCTACGGAAAAATGAAATCACCGCGCGTGCGTACGTACGGAATACCGTCTCCACGCCGTGGTGTAATCTATTTTTCCACCATCACCTTACAAGGATGGGTATAATGGTGTAATGAGTAACTATATATGATTATTATGAAGTAATATTGATACTGAAATAATATATATATATACTCCAATACAATTCCACGATCATAGGAACGATATCATCACTCGTGCGTACGTACGGAATACCGTCTCCACGATGTGATGCGACTCGTTCTACATGATCTTCATTTCATAATGATTATATAAATGAATTGAATGAATGAATATGGTATATACTACACTAATACCATTCTTTAAATGAATTATCTATAACCTAAAGATAAGAATAATAATTTATTCGACAAAACACGCATAAGAACAAAAAGTTATAAAGACCCGAGTAACAAGTAACAATGAAATATTACTAACAAGAAGCTAATAATATGACCATATATGATATCATATCAATATGTATGATTCTGGAATAAGTCAATAACCTTATTTAAACCATTATACAGGAGCTTCGGACACGAACAAAGCAAATCGGACCTAAGGTAAGGGAAATATCACAATCTCATTTTTATCCGAGATTGTTTATTCATAAGTATTTACTGGGGTGTATTTTATCATCCACATCCATGTTTCATCAATATGTAATATTATTTCCATCCACCTACAATTGTTTAAATCCATTTTTACCCTTCGGTGAGTTTTTAGTAATATCTATGAAAGGAATCTTTTGTCATACGAGGTACTTTTTGACTTTTCCGACAAAAGTACGAAGAATGTTTTTTTTAACTTATACGGCACGAACGGATTTCTACTGTTTTATAAAGCCTTATTTTCATGAAGCTTCCTCTAAAAGATTTCATGACTATTTTCAATAAAATCTCTTTCTTTTAAAATTGCATGATGTTTTGTGAAAAGAAATTGATTTTGAAGAAGAAAGGATATTTTCCTCAAGAATTCAATTCAAGTGTTTTATCAAAATTATTTTCCATCTAAGATAATAAAGGGTTCTATTTCTATCCATATTTTTACATTGATTTGACTGTGTTGTGATGGAATTATGTTTATGAATTCCTTTATCTTATATGAATTGATTTATGATGTCATGATGTTTCAAGAATCCCATTTTTGTTACATGTGTTATGCGATGATGTATGTTTTATGATTATGTGGCACACATAAGAAAGGATTCATTATAAGATGGGTGGGACCTATATCTCCCTCCAATGCATTGGGTAATGATTTTATATCTCATGAGATAGACATGGCTGGAATGGTAGGCTATACTGGTTCAGTGAAACATGACTGAAACGAGGGTTACTCGATTCAGAAAGGGACTTTGTCCACTAAGATAGTCTTGGCAATGAGTCTCGACTAACAATAAATGATTCTCTATGATTATGTGTGAATTCCACAAAGTTTCATGTTTTATGTTATGATTATTGTGATTACATTTCACTTCCATGATTTACCCCATGTTATGAAATTATGATCTCTTTTGCAGGTTAAGATTTCCAAAAGTTATGTGCCTATGTATATGATGTGATTGATATTTCTTTTGTTTACCCTTACTGAGCATTTCAGCTCACCCTTTTATGTTTTCTTTTCCCCAGGATATAAAGAAAGGTTTTAGGTATAAAAAAAAGAATATCTTTATAGGAGATGTTGAAGATCTTTCACCACGATTAGAAGATTATATTCCGAGTTTCCAAAGACACTAAACTATTACGGTCCTTGTGTGTGTGTTTTTGTTATGTACTAAGTATTCCGCAAATGTAATGTAATGTCCATGTATGTCAAGATACGGGTCTCTACACTCTAGGCCTCCCACCTAACCCTACAGAACAAGCCTCAAAATTGGGTCATCAGGTCTAACCACCAATCCCAAAAGATCAAAACCTCTCTAAAGTAGGTAAAGATCACAATGAACTATGATGGTCAAAACTGAAAACAAAACATATATGGGCTTGATCCTCATCGATAATCCTCAAAAGAAACCGCAACCTAGAGGTCATGATACAAACCCAAAAGATAAACTATACCGATAGACATCGGGAATCCGAAGACATCTATACCCAATGGAGGTACAATTCCCAAGAAAAGACCTGGTATCCATCGTCATCATAATTAGTGATCCAACTATATAACCATAGACCTATGAAATAATTCCGTATAAGGGGTTCAAAAGAAATACTCCACAATCCATATCAACCTACTAGGTCACTTGACCTCCTGTGCATGAGGAATGAGTTTTCAAACTCACAACAAAACACCTCAACAAAGATCCACATAACCTTCCATCAGAATGAAATATATTCATTAGTAGGCCCAACCAAATATGACTCAATCAATAGTAAAATCACACACTAGCAGGACTATATGATGTCAATCCTACATTCCAAATATGATGCATGAGATGCCTATTGCCTTTTTTGGCCAAGAGTCAATCCGCCCATGGCCACTTGCCAATGTCCAATATCCATAGATCAACAATAAAACATCATATCCACACAAAATGTGCGTCGCTCAAGGAGAAAATCATATACAACTATAACAATTAAAATTAGAATAATAATCCAAACCCCTAGAAACTAGGACTTCTTACTAGAAAAGGGTTTTCTTGATGAACTGGTCTTATATCCATCACATGTTGAAACACATTCTTAATACTCTTTTCTACCATATCCCAAAATGTAAAGACTAGGAATAGAACAACTTTGATACTAATTTATGATGTCCGGACCCAGATAACACTAAATCAGTGCTTCGAGCTGGTGGGTTACAAGGCCTCAAGAACACCTCCTCGCACGCCATAGGCTGCCAACTAGTAGTGAGGGCCATTGGTGCGATAACAGGGAGACTATATACTCATATAAGAGTAATAAAATAATTAAAATAGCTATGTATCATACACAATGGAAAGTAAAAAGTGTGAGGATATAGTAAAAAACTAAAATATAACATGTTGTAATAATAAATGAAATGGTGTAAAAGGTTGAATAACTATGTAATACAATACAACACTGGTCACCAACTGGGATGAACATACAGTTGGATGAGTAAAAAAGAAACTAAAAGAAAAAGTACATGGCTCTACTACAAAATATAATCTAGACCACATACCTGGTTTACATACACTGTTGAACTGCACCATCCCAACCATAATAACCACACGAAAATCTCCACTCAATCAAGGAACTCGAGGCCTCAACCTTATCCTCTATGAAACTCGTGGTCAAACAGAAAAGTAGATATAAGGTCTACACGTACATTTATGAGAATGCATAGGGGTGAGAAATAATCTCAGTAGGAAACCGTGGCAAGTAACCTATAAATGTGATTCAATAAGTGTATATAAAATAAACTACTCATCCTTCCAAAGACACAATTAAAAAGGTAATTAAAACCAAATGTGAAACTACAGTTGAACCCTGGGTCTATAATTTTTGTAAACTAGAAAACTGCCACGATGGATGTCCATATATATATACATATATATGTATTGTTGCATACCAAAACATATATACATGAATATAAATATTCATGAGTAAGTGAATTAAATCACATAAAAACCAATAATAGCCAATCCTTGGGTCCGTAATTCTGACTGCTTTAACATCATATGCAAGGGACTTGAGTTGGATGTCACGCCACTCAAGCTGTGAACTATCAAGTCAATATCTGGGTCTGTAATCCCAATTGACATATACATAATTTGGACAATGCCAGAAAATTCTCTGAGAAAACTATATCACTACAAGGGGAATACTCATCCTATACCTGAGTTCACCCATACTCTCCTCCAATAACCAATATGGATATCGTATACCAATGGTCAATCTAGTAAATAAGGATACTGTATACCATTGTCTAATTCTTTAAATAAGGATACCATATATCAATTTTAATCCTATAAGGAAGGATTCCATGGAGTACATAAAGACATCATGTAAAATCTCATTGAGTCAGTCACCATGCTACCCAGGACTATAAATCTAATCTAATGTTTGATCCCTCGGTATTGTTCTAGAGGAGGTCACAAAAATTTGGAACTCTGATAATTTCTAAGGGGCTTACCATTAGGTTACATGTAAAGATAACTCATCAATGAGATGTCATAATACACACCTCAAGTCTCGTAACTGATCCAGATGAGGGCAATAATTCCGATCATATGCCGAGGAAATCATAACCCTCCCCACCACTCAGGAGTGTGTAATCTACCATGAGTCTTGGTTCACCATTCACGTATAGAGATAACTCCCTAGTGAGACACCAAGATACACCCCTCATGTATCATAACTCATCCAGAAGAGAATAATCATTCCAACCACATATCACTAGCCTATGAGTCCTTCTATGTCATTCCATCAATAGTAAATCTAAGTATCACTCAAGGAATACAAATAAACATGTAAATATCAATAAACAGATACTATGAAACACATCTGAACATCCTAAGAAAATATATATCACAATATATATACATATAGGCTCGTCATCAATGTCCAAGGTAGTACCTATGGGTATATCAGTGAATATTAGAAATAACATGGCTTAGAATCCAGATCCCAAGTAGGCATATACAGATATCCCAACAATAAAAGCAGATCCCATGAAGAACATCCAGGAATCCCAATAGGAAGAAAGATTCCCTAAATTAGGCTAAAAAACCACTAACCAAGTAGAACCTATGTTAACCATCACTATATCAGCAATAATGATGTCAAATCATAAAAAAGTGTGGGGGTGGCCTGAAATCCCAAACCGACACTCTAGCCATAGTTTCATGGGATATCCTATTTGGTATGGGTTATAAGGTTCCACCTACTACAATTTCTAACCGAACTCGGCGAAAAACTCAGGGTCGGTCAAAAAATGGCACACAATAGGTCCCTCATGCCAAACAATGAAGAGGCATCCCACTCGGGATCCTCTGGTCTAAATATAATTGGATAAATCCTATGTGAGATCCTTAACTATAAAAGGTGATGGAGGAATCCAACATGGGATCCTTGAAAATAAAAGAAAATGGAGGCATCCTACAAGGGATCCTTGAAAAAATACAAAGGTAAGTGATCCTACAAGGGACTCCATATATCAACATATAAGAAAAGGCATCACTAAGGGGATCCTTGGTAACCAGATTGAAGATAGAGGAACCCAACATGAGATCCTTGATAATAACTATTCTCAAGGACTCCTAGGACCTAAAGTCACATATCACAAGGGATAAATCCTCAATAGAAAACCATGAAGGCATCAACTATAGAAGAGAGATGTCATCACATCTCAAAACAAAGTCTCAAACTAGTTTGTTTGGAATACCCAACCTATCATTCCCACCAATTATCTCTCTCACAAGAGACAGTTGAATTAGATTTATAGAGGATGAACCTATCTATATAGATAGAAGACCCAAAACACCAATTATGAGTCTTTAGAATGCTCCATGGGTATCACCATAGTGATCTACATGACAAAATACATAGAATGGACTAATTTGAGGGTCCAATTCGGTCTTCGAGGAATGAAAATACGAAAATCCCTCAAAGGTATAAAAGGGGCCAGTACACACAATGTCACCCTTGGTATACGGTGCATACTCTCAATGCGCCATGAGGGTGTATACCCCTGCCGACCTATGCATGAAAAAGATTCAGTTACATGATGTGTTAGGAGGGAACACGACATGTAACCTATATGGGGTACCATCCCCTATCCCTTATCTGGATTGGTTGGATACTTGTATGTGCTATGTAAATTTACATGGCATACCACCCACATGGGTTATGGACATGTGCTATACATGACCATGTACCCCTACAAGGGTTCGCGTGGTTGGGTACTCGGCTACATGGTCGAGTACTAGGACACCATGTGTACACCCCTATACATAGTAGGTACTTGTTAAAGCTCATCTTACCTGAATAGGAAGAACACACGACTTGTTCCCATGAAACACATATCATGTAACCTAGTTTTCCTGAATTGAAACACTCCGATCACTAGAATCCCTCATTTTGATCACTACATCAATAGCTCTAGCCACTAAGGGCCTCATAAAAGTGTAATAAGGTTTTAAATTTAGAAAATAAAAAATCTATGAGAGTCTATAGTAAAAATATAGATAGTCATAACTTTAAGTAGAAACCACTAAATCATTACTTTATTCCAGGGTCCACAATTACTGCACATTGACCCATCACGTTGAGGGCTTGGTGGTGGTACCTATCTTTGTCCCTCACTCTATATCTCTCTATCTCTTCCTCTCCCTTTGTCTCTTAGGTTGCAGTGAAGGAGGAATCATATAGGAGGTGTACACTAGAAGGAAGTAAGGAATGAAATAATAGAAAAGTAAAATAAAGAAAAGGAAGGAAAGAAAAAGAAAAGAAAAAGGGGGCCCTTGCCGACGCCGACACCCAACTTGGGTTTATACCTCTCACAGGATAAACTACCCTTTCCAATCTCAATGTAGGAGAAAAATTCTCAATCTGAATCTATGTTCAAAACTTATTTACAAATGAACCTGTTCAAATAATTAAATATTTAATTTAATAAATACTAAATATTAATTAATTTTACAAACTTTTTACAGCTAATATTTCCACCAAACTTCCGTCCTAAGTTAAAAACCCTATTCCGGGACCAATGAAGTGTTCATAAAAAATATATAAGATCATATTCTTGGGTAAAAAACCATTTTAACCTTTTTCAAGTATCTTAAATAAAAAATGAAAATTTCTTCTCTAAATTCCAGAATGAAAAAACACAGGTTTTTACATAATATATCAATTGATAATCAAGAAATCCATTTTAGGGTGATGCGTGGAAAAGGATGGGGTGCATCATAAAAAAACAGCTACAAAAACACTCTAAATTTTAGGGAAACAATGACCCCACCTACCTTAGGGACTTTGATGAATCCTATTTTGATGGTGGATTCTGATTCGATATAGGAATAAAGAATATAGAGAAATGGTCTAACTCCCTTAAAACCGGGAAAAATATCCTGCACCTAGACAACATAATGGATATGATGAAAAACTAAAATAAAAAGGGATATGATTGTACATATTTCCAATATGGATCCAATTCTTCTGGAAGCACTTTATTTGGACTTTGGATTGAGAATATTTCTCAATGCTTATGTTGAGAGGCTTGGAAGCCCACATGAGAAGAAAAACCAAAATAATAGCTGTAAAAGAAGGGGAGGAAGAAAGTGTTTAGAAAAAAATATCATTAATGGAAAATGAATTTTATCTCTCAATATAGGGGGCAGATGGTTTGGCTAAACCATGAAGAGACCATGCTAATCCCATTAATTAATTAAAGGACCTGCATGGTTAAGGCACATAGTTTCTGTAACCATGCATGAACCATGCAAAATGCCGCTGTCAAGCCTCTATATTTTTTTGCACCGACATTCACTTGGGGTCCCATGGTTGTAGAAAAATCATGCATCCCATGACTCTCCCCTATCTCACCCTAGATAGTTAGAAGAAACCATTCAGGTTGGGAATCATTGTTTCTTCTAACTGTGCAGAACCAATTTATTTCCCAAATTCCTCGGGATCCTGGCTCCAAACAAGTCTTAAACACCCTCATAACCATATTGAATCCATTGGGTAATGTTATAATGGCTGTTTTATGGAATTTAAAAATGATAAATGAGCCATGAATTTAGGAAAAAAGGGTCATTACACATGAGAACCACACATAAAGTTACTCGGTTTGTCACTAGTGTGGGAACCCTAGGCTTAGTAAACCCCATTTTCAAAGAGACCACATCGAGTTCTGAGGATGCGGTATACTGGTGAATCATCAAAATTTTTGCAAGACATTGACCACTATTTTGGGTCGGAGATTATCTGTGCTAGCTCCTACTTTAAGAGTAGAATCAGTAGCACCTCACTAGCTAGGTTGTTGAAGTACTACTAGCCATGCAGGCAGAGTAGGAGGTCATAGTTGTGGTATCCATGATTCATGGATTCAACCAAAATAAGGAAAACACACTCCAGGTTGTTATGTTGTAGCACATGGCGATGAATTAGGCTAGATTTATTCACTGAAACCTATACCAGAAGATTAGGATGGCTGACCATCCACTATTAGAGGTACTATTCTAGTTTACTCTTATATCATTTATTCCTTATTTGATATATGTGGATCACATTGCTTGTTATTTTTTCCTATTGTGGAGAGTCCTGGACTTCATGTTGAGTGTTCCTGTGGCATTATATGACTTGATACACATTTTGGAATATTTTCAATGAGTACAGGATAGTGCAAGGACTATTCTATTGAGGTTGGTATCCATTGATTCTATTGGGACCTCATTGTTCTTGAGATGATGGTATTTTATGTGATTCTAGAAATGGATTGGTATGTTCTATGTCATGCCTATGCAGAGTGTTATATTCAAAGGCTGTTGTATACATCACCATAGGGATCCACTTATATTTACAAGGGAAAGTGGTATGTCCAAGCCGGTAGAGATGGAACCAAGCATCTTGGGATTGGTGGAGTGACCATCTAGATTTCTATCCATTTTATTGTGGATTAAGGATTATATCATCATGATTTACTTATTGTAGTAAATAGATTTGGGGATGTATTCCCTGATGAATTTTTAGGACTACCTTCTTTGATAGAGGTAGAGTTTACTATTGAGTTAGTTCTTAGAGTTGCACCGGTATCCATTAATCATTAAATGATGACAACTATTGAGATGCAGGAGATCAAGAGGCAGCTAGAGGATTTAGAGACCAAGTGTTTTATATGGCCTAGTAAATATTTCTAGGGTACACAAGCCCTTTTTAATAAGATGGAAGTTGTAAGCCTCAGTGTTTGTGTGGATTACCAAAAATTAGATTAGATTATAGTGAAGTACAAGTTTCTCTTACCTTGTATAGATGATCTTTTTGAACAGATCATATGAGTGAGGGTATTCTAGAGGATCAACCTAAGATCAGGATGTTATGAGTTTTGTGTTAGTCCATTATATATTCCATGTACAACTTTCCATAGTATGTATGGCCTATAAGTGCATCTTGTTATGTCATGTGGTATTATGAATATTCCTTCTGTTTTCATGGTTTTTCTAAATAGAGGTTTCCATGCCAATATAGATTCATTTATTATGGTCTTAATATATTAAATCTTAGTGTATTCTCATAATTAATGTGACCAAGAAACACATCATGAGGTTATTTTGAATATATTCATAGGGCACCATGAATATTATTAACCCAGTAAATGTAACTTCTGGATCGACAAGGTTCACTTCATGGGTAATATTATTTCATAGGTATAAGTTTCAATTATCCAAGAGAAGGTGAGAGATGTGGTTACCTAGGAGTATCCTAAGAACCTATTTGATATAAATAGTTTCTTTAGGATAGATATTTATTACTCTCATTTTATACAAGAATTCTTATGCTTAGAAGAACCACTTATAGGATTGACTAAAAAGGGTGTGAAGTTTATATGGTCAGAATCTTATGAGACTTCCTTTTATGTGATAAAAGGGAGATTGAATATAGTGTCAATCCAAATTCTTCTATATCTGGGAAAAAGATATATATTCTATTGTGAATCATTTGGTATTAGTCTAAGATACGTTCTGATGAAGGTAGATCGAGTCATTGAGTATGGGTTGTGAAAATTGAGGCCTCATGAGTGAAATTACCTGAAACACAATCTCAAGTTATCCATTGTTGTACATGAATTGAATTGTTGGAGTCATTACCTATTGGGATATAATTGTGTGGTGTTCACGGACCACAAAATCCTTAGGTATTTTTTACATAGTGTGATTTAAATCTCATGAAACAAATATGGGTTGAATATATAATGTGCATTGACTTTGAGATACCGTATATGTATGAAAAAAAATATTATTGATGCTCTGAGTAGGAGGACTCAGACACAGGTTGTTTAGGAGGCCAGTAGAAAATAATAGCTTATGGTTCTGTTTTATGGGATGAATATTGAGGTTTAGGACCATCATTAAAGGTTTGTAATTTCATCACTATCAGTGAACTCAATTCATTTTGAGAGAGTAAAAATGATGTAGTTTTCAGATCCTAATTACTTGGTCCTATGAGAGAGTATCTAAGGTGAGGAACCAAAAATGGATTTTACTATCCATGATGAAAACATCCTACATGTACATGGGTGTATCTGGGTTCCCACAAATATGAGAGAGGAGGTGATACAAGAGTCACATACTTCTCAGTGGCCAGTTCACCTGTGTATCTCCAAGATGTGTTGGGATATGTGCCTAGAGTATTGGTGTCTAAGGATGAAGTGTTAGATTGCAGATTTTATCTCTTGATGTTTAAACTATCATCAAGTGAAGGTGGAGAACTAGCGAGCTATTGGATTGTTATATACATTACCAATCCGAGAATGGAAATTACAGGATGTAGCGATGGATTTTTTCATTGGCTTACCGAGGTCGCCTCGAGGTTGAGATGTTGTTTTGATAGTTTTGGATCTACTGATGAAAGCATCCAAATTTATTCCTATATGGGACACTTTCTCAGTTGATGAGATGGGAAGAGTATTTTGGTGAGATCATATGGCTACATGGGGTCCCACATACTATTGTTTAATATAGGGTTACTCATTTTTCATAAAGGTTATGAAAGGGGTTATAGAGTGATATGTGTATAAAGGTTCTTCTGAGCAAAAATTTTCTCCCTCAGACGTATGGATAGTTAGAACAGACTATAATGATGTTAGAGGACATGAATTGATTATGCACCCTTGATTTTGGAAATTCTTGGAAGAAGAATATTCCTCTCATTGAGTTCATCTACAATGATAGCTTTCAAGTGACAAGTCAGATAAATCCCTATGAGGACCTATACAGTAGGAAATTCTGTTCACCCTTATGCTGGTTAGAGGAAAATGAGGTGGTGCTAGTGGGTCCTTGTCTCGTTCAGTAGGATTCATAGGAGGTTCAACTTATCATGAAGCATATGTCTACTACATATTATAGACATAAATATTATGCCAATCACCATCGTTGACCATCATAGTTCGAGGCTGGGGATTATGTTTTTTATGGGTATCACCCAGACTCAATAATAGATGGATACAATGTCATGGGACTTTGTTTCCTCGATTTTTTGAGCCTTTTGAGATCATCGATATAGTCATACCACTAGCCTATCAGTTGTTATTACCTATAAGGTACCGTGTAATTCATGGAATCTTCTAAATTTCATAGCTTCACCATCATCATTCTGAACCATATAATACTATTCTTCCTAAGGATGTTGAGCTTGATGTTGATACTTATTTTAAGGGGTATCCTATACGCATTGCGGACTGGAGGATGACGACTCTCTGAGGATGGTTATTACATTTTTTATGTGGGTTATGATAGGATGACTGAGAATAATATGAGACTTGGGGGTGGGTTTCTAATGTTGATTCGTAGTGGCCAAAATTTTTCTTCGATAGTTTTTTTGCTTCCCCTGAAAAGTGAAATTGGGAACATTTCTTTGAGAGAAGAATATAAGGACCCAATTTTTATTCAATGTAAAATGATTTATATTTTGGTCAATATATTTTTGGGACCTAATATGGATGCCTAAGGATTTCATAGTTATTTCATGGGGTGTACATGGCTTGTAAAAAAATAGGATCTCCGGGAAGGGGAGTAAAGGAATGGGCGACATAGTTATTATAAATCATGTGATCCAGTACACATGGTTTACCAAACTATGTGAGGTAATAAAATAGGTCTCTAGGAGGCCAAAAATTTTGGGGAAACCATTTTCAAGAGGGATCATTCCTATTTGGGTGGATATTCATATTTTTGAAGATTTGTGGTCATGGTTTTCATATGATTAGTCAAACTAAGTGCATGAAACCATGCAGGGTCCCATCCTTATAAATTAGAATGCCCATAGTTGGTGCATAGTTTTTCCAACCATGCAGCCAAATCATGCAACATAGAAAATTTGGGTGATTTTACCTTTTTATCCTTTAAAACCTATCTACCCACCCTATCCTCCATTTTTCTCTATTTCAGTGTGTAGTGGGTTTTCTTCTCCCTTTGAGTTATTTCATACCACAATCTAGATTTTTCAATAAGTCTTTCATCCGAACTCTAATAAACCTTCCATTGGTCTTGTTAGATTCCTCCAGTAATCTCTTCAGTCCTTTGGTTTAGTTATTTATTTTTCTTTCCCTTAATAATGAAATTTTGATTTTGGTTCATATGCCTTATTTTTAGGGCATTCATATTTTCTTCTATTTTCTCTCACTCCAGGCCAAATATAGGGCCGGTATTGGATGAGGAGAGTGCTATGAGATTATTGTAGGTGGTATAGTATTTATTCATTAAATTTGATATGTTTTATAATCTTTTCTATTGTTCCACATGCTGAGTTCTCCATGCACTGCCCAAAATTACACTTTAAGAATGTTCAATTCAGTGTTCATGATAGAATTGTTCTCGAGATACCTTATTCATGTTTGGTTATGTCACTTCATCCATTTCCACCTTCTTAGGTGTGACTATGGGTTTTCCTAGATATTATTAAATGCTTAAATGGAAAAACCTTCTTATAAATGGTTTTGGTATGAATTATAAGGGATGGAATTATAACGAATGGAAATGAAATTAGGTGATTGGTATGACCATACCACCTAATTAAATGAAAAAATGGTTATAACCTTGTTAGACTGAAATGTCAATAATTGTAAATCCTATATGATTGTTGATATATAATAAAATAAAATAGGCATGATGACCATGGTTAAATAAGGTAAATGGTTATGATGATAATTATTCATGTTTTATATTTCTATATGCGCATATAGATCCTTTATAAATGTAATACAAGAATTATGTCCATTTATAAATGTGATATGGGCATAGAATCCCATTAGATATTCGATTCATGCTTGGAAACTCTTACTGTTATATATAGGAAGGTAATACCTTTTGTGATACTAGGAACGAAATCGCTATTCCATGATTCTAAGAATGATGTCCCTATTCTGTGATATTGGGCATGGAGTTCCTATTCTGTGATACTAGGCATGACATCCCATACTACTATGATAACGGACATGAAAACCCTATATTATGATATCGGGAATGGAATCCCCTACTAATGTGATACTGTTAATGGAATCCCTATTTCGTGATACTGAGTTTTGTTGCCCTATTCTGTGATAATGGGCATGAAATCCCTATACTGTGATACTGGGCATGGTGCCCCCTACTACTATGATAACTGACATGATGAACCTTTACGTTGTTACTGGGAATGGAATTACATACTACTGTTATATTAGGAATGAAGAACCTATTCCCTGATACTGGTATTGACATCCCCTACTACTATGATAATGGACATTTCATCCCTTGATACTTGTATAGAGAAATTTCAGCATGGGCCAAGGTAGGTAGTGTCAGCCTGGTGTCCTTATAAAACTAGTGCTTGTCTACTTATATGTTTTATTACAACTTATCATATTAAATGCACATTTTCATACTATATGCACTAACTGGATATTTATAGACACTAATGATGGTGGTTTACTGAGTTTATCTCACACCCTATTCAGGCCACCTATAGTACCCATGAAGACTATATGCTTGCAGGTGTAGATTAGTGGACACATCTTCTTATCGATGCATGAATTCTTACATTAATTAGGATGGGAGCATGGTATCAGATGACTGGGATGAAGCTTAATATGTTGAGGCAGATTGTTTCCTTTTTGTTCCCTTTTTATATCATGTACTATATTGACTTCCTACTTCCATATATATATATATATATATATATATATGTTTTTCCTGTTTTGTAGGGACATGAAATCTTAAACTTTTTATTTTATTCTGATTACTTATTATTATTATTATTATTATTATTCAGTGATTGGATGTTTATTCTTTCTTCCACTATCTATACAATTATTTATATTCTTCTTCTATTTATCTACCTATTGATTATACTATTATGCTACTTTTACTTGAGGGAATTGTCTTCCCACAGACACACCCTAGGCTCTAGATGCTAGTCAACAACCTCTGAAATTTTTGGAGGTGAACTTGTGGTCATGTGGCCCACCAATTTGGAGAACCTATGAGTTGAACATGTTTTAGGACATCACATAATTCATTTCTTTCATGGTATTATGATTCAAAAGATTCCAAAACAGTACGGATTTTTTTTATACAATCTCATATTATTTCATAACTTTCTATGTTCAAAGTTCCTTTGGGATGGATAATATGATTTTATTTTCTTAAACAACACATATTTTTTTATCCTCTATATATGAATGTGTTTTACATGTTTAAATACAATTTCATTCATTAATGATTAAGTAAAAACTAATAAATTTATTTGTAAGTGATACATATCTTGTATTTTCCTTTAGTATAGGAATGTTTCTGTTATATATATATATATATATATTTCTAAAATGATTATAAAAAATTTCTCATACATGCATGAATGGTTTCTTAATGTTGTTTTTAGTATCATTTAATGTATTTAAAATTTTTCTAAAAATGAATCTTTTTAACATTGTTCATATGATACATTTTGACTTTCTTTAACAAAGTATGAAATAAATGTTTTGTTTTAGCATATACGAATTAAACGTATTTTTTGAAAAATCATGAATATTTTTGAATTGAAGGTTCTTTTGAAATTGTTATCCTAAATAGGTCAAATACCTTGAGTGGGGGTTGAATTAGGGTATGAGAGATTAAAATAGCCACCCCTTCTAGCCTTTTTTTATCTTAAAAAAAACATTCTTTTCTCCCTTTTATGTAGAAATGTATGAGTAGGAATGAAAAAATTCATGAGACATAACAATTTTACGTTTTTTACCCTCTCTAATCTATTTCCATTGGGCATTCATAGACAATGTTCTAATGAACCTAATCCACTAAAGCACACTACTATTACAAAGTTTGGAGTGGAATCACTATCCCTCATGGCTTAATACCATTCACAATTTGAAAGATTGCTTCACTCTCAACTTTAGTGTTCTCAATGATCCTTTAAAAGATTAGTATTTTTATCATATGATTCAAAATTTTTTACACCTCATTTTATGCATCATTAAGCTCTAATTTCATCAACTTGATGAGTAAATATTTTCCATAGAAATTCTGGGAAAATCATTATATATATTCACAACTTTATATTTTACACAAACTTTTTATGACTCACATGCAACTCTACCATCGTTAATGAAAAAATTATGTTTTCCCTAAAGATTTATCTTTTTCACTACAATTCAATTCACCATAAAAATATCAACATTCAAGTAACTTTTTATTTGTCATGGAACTCATTTGGTTTTATATATTGCAGTAAATTTTTAAGTGCTTCTAATATTTGAGTCTTTGTTTCATGTAAGAAATAAATTCACACAAATCTTTCAAGATTAATATCCAAAAAATTATCTAAGGGATGAGCTTATCAAAATGTGTGTGGGGGGGGGGGGAGGTGGACACCTATATATAGACATGGGAGAACCTTCATGAAATTACGCTGCATGTCTTTGACTGAATTTGAAGCATTTGTTTTGTACAGAACTTCAAAGATTTGTGGTCACCTTTAGTCTGAAACTCACCACCATCATGCAACTGTATCTTTATTTCACGGTCTTGTGAAAATATCCATATTTTGTGAAACTCTGACTTTAGATATGTTTTAGAACTTTCATAAAACACTAGACTTTTCATTATTTGGATGTGATAGTCCCTAATCTTTACTTGCATACAACATTGAAAAACACCTTCTCCCATTCATGTAACTTATCAATTTATGTGAACATATTTCATTTTACAAAACACCTTTTTCCCACCTCTACATTTTATACCCCAAAAATTTGGAAGAAACTGGGAAATGAAACCATCTTGTATTGTAACATTATGTACTACTTCTAGTAATTCCATCTCTATTTCTTGAAGATTTTTCAACAGATGTAGTAGATAATTATTATAAAAGTCCACAAATAACCCTGTTAACCATATTTTTCAACAAACATAATCAACCCAAAAAGAAATGCAAAGTCTCATAATGAGATTTTTCCTAATAATATCCCCTTTGGATTTTTTGAAAACTATGTATCTTTTGATACAACATTACATATTGGTTTTCCAATGTGTTCACAAAAAATTATACTCTTACATAATCTACCAAAGTTCACTTCATGATATTCCAAATAGTGATCAAAGATTTACTCAACACACACTTTTAGCCCACATAATTCATGCTCGACATGAGAAACAAGAGTTGCATACAATGTTCATCAATGAATCACATCATTATCAATACAACTTGATGAACCTTTTTTGATTCCAATTTTAACAAAACACATTTAACTCAAGAATACACCATTATTCATCAACATTCTGTAAATTTATAGCATCATTAAATTCTCTCATGATTTTTCTTCATTAAATAAACCGTTTCAATATCATTGGATTTGAAACTCCCCCTATTTCACTACTCCCCTATCAGATTATCCCCTATCTTGATCAATAAATTTTATCCCCCTTTGTCAATGAAACCAAAGATGAAAATTTTGTGGTTATTAAAATGTGAGAAGTTCAACGAACTCTATGATCCATTCGATGCCAATCAAACACCTCTTTGGGTAAGGCATTCGTTAGAATATCTACCACTTGTAGTTTTGTAGTCACATACTCTAATTTCACAATCCCATGATCCAAATTATCCTTGATAAAATGATACTTTATTCCAATGTTCTTAATCAGTGAGTTAGGGATAATACTTTTTCTAATATTTATATAACTTGAATATCACAGTGGATTCTGATCAGATAATTAACATCAAATCCTATATCTTCAAGCTTCCGCTTCATACACAACAAATGCATGAAATCGTGAGTAGCCACATTATATTCATATTTTGTGGTGCTTAAACAAATACAATATTTTTTCATGGTTATCCATGAAATAAAAAATATTCCAAGATATAATGCACCACCCAATGTTTCTTTTTTATCATCCACTAATCAATACCAATTTATAATTGTGTAAAAAAATAATTTTTTTAATATTTGTCATTATATAGTGAACCGAGGTCCACAATATTCTTGATATTCCAAAGTATTATTTTTTCTATAACTAAGTGTCTTAATTTGATATTTCATTGATATAATGCTTCTTGGAATATTTCCAAAACAATATACAATCCTATCGCTGTTTCAATGACTCGTGTTTTGAGCCAAGGTAAAATTCCCAGGGAATTTGAATTTTGGCATTTAATGGAAAGGATGTTATTTGAACCAGTACTCAGAACATATTTTTGTGATTTGTAAAACTTAAAAATATTATTTATAGACTCATCTAATGTCTTGAGGGGTTTCCCAGGTGCCTCATTGAGTTTTGGGAGTGTTGGGACCTAAAAATAACAAGTTTTGAGAGTTTGTGTAGTGCGCATGGTTTTTCTAAAACTGTGTAGCCCCCAAAAATAAACCATGTTGTTGTGGTAGACGAGTAGAGTTCCCCATATAGGTTGTGCTTGTTTAATCTAAAACTTTCACCTTTCCCACACGGTTATTTCCATTTAGGTAGTTCCAATGCGTTGTTATCACACATTCGGCAAACGGTTTGGCCAAAACATGTAGCCAAACCATGTGAAATATTTTCAGTGTAAAATGAATATTTTTACCTTAATGGGTTTTAATTGATTTATCCTTCTCCATTATCCTCCTGGAAGCCGCGTGAAGCTCCTCCGTCTCACCTATGAGCTCTCAAGCTCCTCCTCCTAGGTTGGGCAAGATCTCCCTCATATGATGCCCGATTTAACCCCCGTTAGTCTCTATGGATTTGTATCAGTAAGATATCATTTAATTTTGAATCATTCTACACTTAATATCCTCTCAATTGTGAAATTCTGGTGTGAGTTTGTTTTCCCAATTTTAGGGAAAATTTCCGTTTTGTTGATTTCTTCCAAATTGGATCAAATTAGAGATTGATATTGGAAGAGTGATACATACTAGGTATAAGGTAGGTGGTATATAGATATTTAATATTTTTCCATCATTTTATAAATACAACTTTAGTGCTATATGGAATCATATTTCACACATTTTCTTCAAATTGAGATTTTCATATCAAATTGATCATTTCACAATGGTATAAGTCATTGGTTTCCTATTTGGAAATTTAGAGGATGTAAACCTCATTTACGGACACCCCTTGGGTGTGTCATCTTGTTTTTCCATTGGCGTATTAATTGTTTAAATGCATATAACACCTCATATGTGTTTGACTTGGATTAATAATTGAATTTTCCTTTGTGGGATTTTGTCCAAATGATAATGGAACCCTCTATGTGTCATTATTATCTATATAATTTAATTTCCATGTGTGGTGGATTTCCAAAATGTTCTTTTTGATTAATTGATTTATGAATCTTGAATTGATTCCTAATTGTGCTAGATTTATATGTTATTCTTAATTGTTATTAATGAATGGTTATTTAACAATGCCATGTTGTATAATAAGACAACTTAGTTAAGGTGAACTATATACTAAGTTAAAAAGTAATTATTAGTTATTTAAACAATTCTTGGTTTATTGCTTTAGAGTTTTCATATGCATTCATGCTAGAGATTCATAAGTGTCATGATATTATATAGATTTTTTTTATTAAATAGATATTTCCTCCATCTGTGTAAATTACTAATGAACTAAATCACCTTCTAAGTGCTCAACCCATCTTATAAGTTGAATGAACTATCCCACTCCTATATAAATGGTTAATAACCAAGAATCTTCTAAGTGATTTTATTATTTTATTTAAATGGGTTTTCCCATGTAGGCAATTCCCTCTTGACCATGGTACCTTAAATGTACCACTTGACCCTTATAAATGAATTTCCATATTTTTTTAGATTAAATGGAATTTTACCAATGTATTTTATTTGGGTGGTATGACCATGCCTCTTGTGATTATAAAATAAGCATGACTTATGTGATTGGTATTAATTGAAATGTCATGTTCATGATGGTTTCCTTCCATAATTAAATTTAATGTTTATAATGAAATGAATTATAATGGGTGTTAAGGCCACGTCGATCTTGTATACTCAGTGAATGCTTTAATTATAAATGTAATGCCTTAATGTAAAATTGGGATTAATAAAAGTATAACATGATAGGTAATTCCTAATTGATATATTTATTATTATTGTTATATGATTACCCCTTAATTGTGTTATGTAACAATGCTATGGTATCTATTGAGCATGGAAGAAATTCATGATCCCTTACATCGGGTGTGGAGTCATGGGGTGTTGCACCATTGATACAATGTAGGATGTTGGGAAGAGGTGCCACACTCTTTATTTAGAGTATTGACATGATGAATCATTAATCAGTCCGAGTGTTGTGCATGAATTCTCACACTCTATTGGGATATAGGGAATGTACCCTATTGCTTGATCTTATAGGCTCGTTTAGACTGGTTATGGATGATTGAGTTATGCCAGTTCTATCTGGCAACTAGTATTCTAGGTATATGGACACTTATGTTCGTACACACATGGTTCATTTAGGTGGATGCAATATATAATTATACTTTTTATATATTATTACTATATACATACATTTAATATTCAAACACTCATTCCAGATGTGTGCTGATGTAGGTAGAGTACACCAAGAGTCCTATTGGATCATGATCTGACTAATATTTAATTAATTATTTATTCAAAACTTCTTATTATTATTTAGTTCTATTTATTATTCATATTTCCTATGTAATAATTTTATTTATATTCAATAAGTAGATTTAGTTGTAGACTGAGTGGGAGGTAACCTAATAGGATTTATATCTCACACGTTGCTCAGGTTTCCATTTAACCGGGGTACCAGAGTAGATTTATGGTTCGTAGGACCATGGTTGATTGCTTGTGCTATTTAGCTTCTACCTTGGAGTTAGGAGCACCAGACTAGGGTGGAGATCAGGCCACTCATGGATATTGACCTTGGGGATTTTTTCCTTTTCTTAATTACTATACTATATCATGTAGTCTGTTGTATGCTTATTATTTTCATTTTTGTATTATTATTAGGAAATTCATGAATCCATGTATATTGGAATTGGACATATATTTTATATTTAGTTTATATTATTCTTCCAGTGATCTATATTTTATTTATTACTACTTATGCTATTGTCTGTTGCTTACCATCTGATTATCAATATTCTACACTGATTACGAGGTTATAGTCTCCCCACTATCAAATCCTTACACCCCCATTGCTTGTTGGTAGCCTCTAGTGTATGGGGAGACATGCTTGAGGCCATGTAATCCATTGGTCTAACTAAAATATTAGTGGTCAGTTGGTTCAGAATGTTACAAATGTTAAGTACAATAGACTACTAATGATCTGTATATATTTTGTGACATTAAACACATTTGCTTAATCATCTTGTGATAATTTCATATAGGTAGCCACACGATTTTTCATTTACTTGGAATGATCCATTCCAAATATTCTCATAACCTAATTGGAATATTTTTATTGAGAATTGAATATTCCATTTATTCCTTTCATCACCCGTAAACCTATGAAAAATGTTAGTTCGCCAACCATTAACATTTATAATCCACTTTTCATTAGTTCTGTGAATTTTTTTCACTATTATTCACTTTATCCACCAAATATTATGTCATGGACATAAAAAATTTCTGTTATACATTTATTATCATCATTTTTGATAATGATATTGTAATCAACTCCACCACACTAAAAACATTTCTTCTTAAAAAACTAATCAAGTCTTGTATACCATGCTCTTGGTGCTTACTTCAACCCATATATCAACCTACATATATGAAAAAATCTTTTATTAAAATCATGGATGATAATATCATACAGATTCTCAATATAAAAATCTTCTCCTAGAACCCCATTCAAAAATGATAACCTATTTTCCTTATGTAAAACATTGAACTTTCATTTCACTACTATAGCTAAGAATATATGAATAGTATCAAGCCGTACAATATGTGAAAATGCCTCATCAATACCAATTCCTTCAATCTAGGTGTATCCCATTAAAACTATTACTGATTTGTTTCTAATTACCAATCTATCTTTATTTAGTTTGTTCTGAAAGACCCATTTGGTCCTGATGACATTGTTTTTTTCCAGTTTTGAAACAATCTGCCATGTTTTTCTTATTTTCGATTTGTTCAAGATCTTAATTCATAGTATGAACACAATTCTCATCTCCCTATAGTTATTGGGAGGAACTTAGTTCTACATTAGATAAAAAAGATGATTTATATAAGTAGTTAATTCTCAATGTTTGAACTGGAACTTCTAGATCACTGATGACATTCTTTATTTAAAATTCCACACACTTCCTCAGCTTCTGTTCCGACATAGGGCTAATAGTTTCTAGTTCATCATTAATATATTATTTTGAATTATATTTTTCCACTTCTACTCCCTCATATTTTCTTACCTGCTCATCTCTCTCACCAAGGAACTATTTATTGTGTTTTTAATTATTTTGTTCATTTTCTATAATAGTGGAATCATTTCTTTCAACCAATTTTCCTAGCATATTATTAAATAATTTATATGTTTTTTTGTCCAGAGTATCCTAGGAATATCCCCTCTTCTCCACGAGTCTAAAAATTTATTTTTTTCTATTTATTGATAATAAAAAAACTACTTCCAAATATTCAAAAGTATTTCCATGTTTGCTTATTTCCATACCAAAATTTAGATGAAGTATTTTCTTATTTTAGACACAAAAAATCCCTATTGAATATTTCAATAAATTTTAAGTATACTAATTTCCATAATTTCATTGGTAGGTCATTTTCAATAAGAATTATTCTAGATATGTTATTTATGATATGATTTCCCATCTTAAACACTCCATTATGTTGAGGAGTTATCAATTCTAAAACATGGTTCCTTATCCAGTTTTTCAGAAGATAATAATTCACTTGGTTATTAGTGAATTATGCACCATTATCATTTGTAAAATTTAAAATCTTTTATCAAAGAAAACTTTTAGCTTCCCTACGATATTGTGTTTTGAAACTGCACACCTTGGACTTGTGGGAAATGAAAAATATTCATTCCATCCTGCTAAAATTATCAATAAAAAGAACATAATACCCCTTTTAATCAATGTATCTTAGTGAGATAGGTTGACACACATTTTCATTCACCATTTCAAGCACTCTGTTTGATGTTTGTTCTTTTATACTTATATATATTTCTAATAATATTCCCTTATTGACAAGAGTCACATGTGTTAGTACAATCACATAATATCATGGGGTGATCTTGAGCAACATAACATTTGAAAAGATATTACAGTGATGGATTGAATATATATCCAATCCATTTATATCGAAAACTATTTTATTAATATTTAGAAAAAAAGAATATATCTTCTAATCCACTCACAAGGTATAGATTCTGCTTCATGCAATTTCCTTGTAAAAAAACCATATAATCATTTCCCTTGATGAGACACAACTTCTTGATAATGCTTATAGAATGACCTGAGTTAAATAATTGACTAACACTTTTCATGTTTTGGATGAGACCTTAGATAAGAAATACATCAACACATCTCATACATTTTCCCCAATTTTTTCTTTTCTTAGGCCAATAATCCTTAGGCCTTTAAAATTTCTAAATTTGACAACACCATCCTTTTAAAATTTGATTCTTTTAACAAGATCCTCATTTAACATCATATATAATGTGCATCCATTATCAAGGATCCCAATACTAGCATGATCTGATGCTTTAAGGGCACTAATTTCTACTAAGCTCTTTAATTTTGATCTATGTCACCGACATCATACATTTTGTGTAATTATATTAAGGATCTTCCTTAGGGAATGATAGACTAACTTCATCTTAAAATGGTGAAAAATAACTTTTTTATTTTCATATCATGTGATGATTCTTTATGTTTCTACATATGACCACATAGGGCCTATTTCATCACATTACTCTACATTTTTGATGAGAAATTCAGGCCAAATTTCCAAATTATCCACACAAAAAACAGATACCATCAAAACCATTTCCTAAAATATTGAACTCTATGAGGTAAACTTTTTTTCTATTATTCCATTTGGTACCTTTTGGTAATAGAACATACATTTTAAGAATTTCCAATATTTCCGCAGTAATAACACCTAATATGAGGTTAATTATAGCGAGTCGTTTCTGTAGTACTAGTTATTCCTTGGATTCTCCATACCTTCTAATTTTGAGTTGTTCCCAAATCATTTTTCAACCGTGGAGTGGAATTCTATGGTCTAACATAACTCATCACATATTATTTCTTTGTGAACAATCCCTATACCAACCCTATCATTTGGATATGACTATCTCTTCTATTAAATTTGACCGATATAGTCCACTTATATATGTTCTTTCACATGAGTGATTTTATTTCCCAATTTCATACCTAGATTAAATAGTATCTATTAATCTATTAATTTTATTTTAAGGTCAAAAAAATAATCTTAATACTGTTCAATATGCTTGATTTTATCTTTTCCTATATTGTTCAAACCATCGATCACTCTTTTGTATTCTTCAACTTTGATCTTATACTCAATGTAATTTTTACAGTTTTCTAGTTATAAAGTTTTAATAATCTCAATTTATTCCTTCATATTAGACTTCTCTTATTCTTGATTTTGTATATAGAGTTTGAAATTATGATCGTCTATATTGGTTTTATTCAATTTTTTCTATCCAAAAATCTATCTCCTCAAGATAATCTTTTAATTTATCCTAGAGATCAACCCTTCCTTCTACTTCTCTTTCATCATTTTCTATTTCTTCCTTTATCTTGGAGACAACTAAAACTGCAACCATGGAATTTTATCAACAATACTTGCATTCCTACATCTCTTACACCTCATATTATTCAGTATTATCATTCTCTTGTGTGGAAATGTTTTTATTCTTAAAGAAATTTGGATTCAATTTTTTTTCGTACATTTCTCATAGGCTGAAGACTTCTTCATTAGAGTTTTGACTTCATCCTCATCATTGTGTTTAAACTTCATGGGGGAAAATTGTTATAAGATTTCTATTCATTCCAAATAGAAAGCATGTGAGAGGAGGTTTCCCTTTAAAATTTAATTTTCCTCTTTGTAGATTGAAGGAAATGAATGGCAAGTCCTCATCCGCCTATTCTTCTTCTTCCTGACCATCCTCTATATGGAGAATTTTAATTTCCATGAATGCATCTTATTTAGATTTATATTTTTCCAGAGACACATTATCATTATTTCTCATCTCATACACGACATGAGTATTATGTTATATATTACACACACATTCATCATATATTATTTAAAGACACCATACAACACAAAAAGGAAACAACCAAAAAAACAAACAAGAAAAATGTGTACTATGGAGGTCTAAAATGGTGGAGCCCTAGAGCATCCCCTTTGACCAGGTTCCCCCCCTCTAGAAATAGTAACAAAATATCTAGAGGGCAAAGGGTGTTCACCCCATGGATTGACAACGAGGAAAGAAAGGCGACGACCATGTTCCCCTCTCGCCACGTGTGGAGAATGTTGGTGTTTGCATCCTTGAGACTGAGACATTTTGTAATGATGTAGGATATGGACCATGGGATGGGGAACTTACCTAACAGAGAGTTTTAGAGAATGTGGGAGTCGGTTTACACTACACTAAGGGTGAAGTTAATCTGCCTAGAGAATTGGAGACCATAGTGCATCGCCAGGGCTTCAGCTTATGGAGAATGACCCATTCCATAGCGGGCAGAAAAAGCATCCATAACTGCCCCATTATTATCGCGTATAACACCACCCCCACTCTTGGTTCCCATAGTGTACGAGCCATCAGTGTTCAGTTAAGGGCCTAAAGGATGTGGGTTCCATCTAACACACATCCCCTTCTTTCCCTCACCGATGGGGGTTGCTGATTGAATATGGTTTGAAAAAGTCCTCATGGTGGGGGCACCCCACCAGCCTTTGCCAAGGCGATCCAGATCCAACAGCAAGCACTTAACCCTTGTAACCACCACCCACTGGGAATATGTGGCCCCTTCAAATATATTATGTAAGATATCCAATTTCATCTCTTGGTTCATTATCTTCCATCACAAATTTTTTTTAATTGAACCAATCCATAGGTCTTCTCAAGATGTGCTTAATGATCCTAAATATTCCAGAATTTCTCTTTGACCATGAATTTATTATGTGAAAAACTTCACCCTGTTAATGAATCCATTTATAGACTCATTGGAATGAATTCTTTAGTCCCCATATTATTCCTAAAAATCCTGTAAATTTTCTTCTTTTTTACTTTTCAATCACCTTTATCGATATTTAAATGTTTTTTAACTAAGCATGCATTGGCTTACATGAAATCACCTTTATGTTTATTGTTTTAGATAAATATCACCCAAAGGAATTGATTATTTTCGAATCAATATCTAATTATTTTAATTCTACTTATGGTAAAATTCCATTGTACACACTATTAGAAATACCATGTATTACATCTATAAAGAAATCCATGCCTAATGATCAGAAGTTGTACTGCATTTGATTCTTAGAGAACTGAAAATTGTTTCCATCAATGTTTGGAATCCATTTGTGATTATCAACCTCTATTAATGTTAATAAGACATAAACACTAATTTTAACCTTCCACTCATATACTAATTTTTATCCCAACAAGTTTTAATAACTTGAGGGGGGGGTGAATTAGGGTATGATAGATTAAAAAAACTACCCCTTATAATATTATTTTGTCATTAAACAAAACACTATTCTCTCCATTTCCTATAATAATGTATGAGCATACATGAAATCATGAACAAGACACAAAAATTTTATATGGTTTACCCACATCGTGTAACATCCAAGGAGTATAGACTGAAAATGTACCTATATAACAAATTCACTAATGTTCCCTACTGTTAGAAAGTTTTGAGTAGACTCATTATCCCTCCTAGTTTACTACCATTAACATTTTGAAAGCTCACTTCTCTCTCAACTAAAGTGTTCTCACTAATTATTCATAGGATTAGACTTTCTATCAATTGTATCTATATTTCTCACACCTCATTTGGTGAATCATAAAGATATAACTTCATCTACTTTATGAATACCTATTTACTATAGAAATATTTTGAAAAACCTTATTGGTTCAAAAAAATTGGTATTTAATGCAACCTTGTATCAAAATACATGAACCTATAACTACTTTGATATAACATTTATGTTTTTTTCACAAAGATTTAACATTCATGAAACTATTCAATTCATCGTGAAACTCTCAACTTTCATGCATCTTTTGGATTGTCATAGAATTCAATAGGTCCTATAAACATAACTCCTTTTTATGCATGGAACTAATATTTTTTTCGTCGCTTCACACAAGAAATAACTTCTTTCAACTATTAGAAGATTAATAATACCTGAAATTATCTAAGGGTTGATCTTCTCAAAATTAGGGGGTATCCATGTATTAATAGATGAAAATGAACCTTAATGCAAGTACCTTTAAAACCTTCTAATATACTAAATCATTTCCTTGGGTGATAACTTCAATGATTTGACATCTTTTTTAGGAAACAACATACCACCATTGCACAACTGCACTTGTATTTCATGGGCCCACAAAACTCACCATGTTTCACACAAGTCTAACTTTAATTTTTTTTCACAACATGCACAAAATAATTTCCTTTTCTATATTATGATAAAATGACCATTTATCTTCACTTAGGAAAAAATTTCAAAAATAAATTCACCCTTTAGTGAAACTTTTGCATTTATACAAAAATACATCCTTTTCTAAAAACACATATTTTCTTCCCCCAAATACTGGTCCCCAAAAATTTAATTAAAATTGAGAAATGATACCACATTATACCTGAAACATTATGTAACACTTATAGTACTTTCATAAATCTGTCTTGGTGATTTGTTGACATACGTAGTAAACAATCATGCTAAAAATCCACTACTATCCTTATCAAAATCATTTTTAAACAAACACAATCAACCCAAAACACACTGAAAAGTCAACTTGTGGGATTTTCCACAACATATATTTTCCATTTTTATTTTCAAAGAAAATGTTTCTCCTAATATTTTGGATTTCTTAGTTTTTAAAAGTTATTTTCAAAGTGGAAAGGGTATTTTCATCAAGAATATTTTTAATGGTATTTTAATGGTATTTCTATTAATCAATGACAACAAACCATGATGTTACTTATGATCTATTGGGGATATGTTTTAATGATACAATCCCTATTATTTAATTAAATAGATTAGAATTATTTCAATGTTATTTTCAAATAACTTGTTTCTTTTCCATGGGTAAATCAATATATAAATGAATAATGGTTATTATTATAATGAAAATTGAAACATAAAATTGTTTTTCTCAATACATGGTACTGTAATGACTTGATCCACTAGGCCTCACCTAGACGATAGTAATCCATGCCCTGAAAACCTAAAGGATACCTTAAATAGGCCAGGGTGTTAGAATAAGTGTCATTAAAAAATAAATGAAGTTGTATTCCTTTTCTTAATGTACCTGTATACACACACCCAACCGTCTCCATGAAAAAGTGAAGAGGAATAATATAAAGACCATAAAATCTAATGCAAATCCATGTATGTAATAAACTCTATAGAAATACATTAGATTATGATAATTTAAGACAAATATTAAAAGTAATAATACATTATTAACCATAAATAAAGTCCCAAAATGACAATAACTTGAATAATGGAAAACTGAGAGAGCCCGACTCCAAATTTTCAAAGTTAGACCTCCATACATGGTTAATGCACTAGGTAGAACTATGCTCCACCAATGTCGCTACCGAACTTCCCATGGTATGAATAAGACACAAAACATATGGTAAAAGCACATGGGGGAATGATTATATATATATCCACTAGGATTCCCTACAAACCCTAAAGGGGGTAATAAAAATACAGATAATGGTTCATATTTATCCATAACAAGATGGAAATGAATCCCATCATAGATATGCTAAAAAATGAATACAATAGTGGAAAGGGGATCCCTATCTCCACACCACAGCCTAGGATAATGAGTCTTCATGCAGTTCCAAAGTTCTATCATCGATACCTATTATCTTGTCTATATGTATGAAAAAATGTATGGAGGAACCACACATCACCACTTCTCTATATCCTGAGGGAGAAAAATCTTCAAAAGAGTGCATGTGACTTAGTAATATAGGGGGATTCCAGTCAATAGATGGAACCCAAAACCTAGTATAACATGGGTGTACTACTTA
The DNA here is from genome assembly GCA_963277665.1 of Viscum album. Lineage (NCBI taxonomy): Eukaryota > Viridiplantae > Streptophyta > Magnoliopsida > Santalales > Viscaceae > Viscum > Viscum album. The sequence continues at coordinate 121,148,338 of OY728138.1, read as the reverse complement.
GTGAACAGGGGACCTATTCCCTAGCATGATGGGAGGGGGTGGGGGTACTACTAAGTAGATAGATAGATAGATGAACCACACCCGGATGAGACAAGCGGGTTCCACTCTACAAATGGTGGACATGCACCATTATATAATAAGGGGTGCCACTCAATATGTAGAGGAACCTCACCTTGGTCCATCAAGGGTGGGAACTCTGTAAATAAAGGACCCATTCCCTAGTAAACTAGGGGTTCCACTTTGTAGAATGAAAATAATATAGGGGGATGGTTCTCTGATACAATAGGGGGTTTCCAACCCCGACATCCCTCATATGATCCTGGCCGATCACCACTATCGATCAAGAATCTCAAAAATAAGAATAACCCTCTCAATAACTCACAATATATCTTTAATGATACTATAAAAAATTCCATCACATTATATGTGGAAAACTTCTTTGCATGTTTTACTTGTAGGTTAATGTCTTATTCCAGAATAAGGAGATACAAAAGGTGGAAACTATCAAGAAAAGAAAATAGAATGTAATTGGACTAACATAGTGTGTGACATCACTTGGACACCTAGTTTTTTCCTCAATTTCAAAAACTGTTCCTGGCCATGTGGGTATACATGAAATGTAATGGGGGGTATATGGTGTGTCCTAGTCACTTGGGGGTTGGGTATTTTCATCTAGCCCATTCCCTTATACAATGGACCATGCCCGTGTAATTTAGGCCATCCTAAGTGAATGTCCATGCCCAAGACCATATACTCTTAGAGTACATGACATGGCACTAGTACAGGGTCACACAACATTTATGGGTCATACACGATGTGTTATACCTATCTTTATAGAAACCCCAGTAGCTGCAACTGCGGGGTAGTACATGGAATATTACTTTGGGGTACACCAAGTGTTGCTGGATTTTCTATAGAAACCCAGAGAAGCATCATGAGTCTCCATCGCATTGTTTCCTTAACTTATTATACCCCAAATCAGGTTGGGGTTATCAGCTCTATGGTTCTTTGTGATTGATTCGTTACAAATGACTGGATTCTAGTCACACAAACCCCACATGTCTTCACCCAAAATGATGTACCTCTATCGTCACCACACTAGATCCCATATCCATAGTGAATCACCCATAAACCATCCCAATCCATCAAAAAATCACCTTCCAGATTATTTTTTACAAATTCTTCATGAATTTTTGGGGTTCGATCACATTCAAACCCATCCAACAATGTCAAACTATGACCCATTGGTTCATTGAAGAAGAATGTAAAGAACAATGAGGAGAAATGGACATTAAAAAAGGTATAACCATCGTAGTACAAGCTTTATCGGCCAACAGTCACATAATCCAGGAAAGCATTGGATTTATGAATAAAAATAAAAAATAAATTGATTTATACAAATAAATATATTCTGATATCTCATGGAAAGGGTATGAAATCCTAGATCAAGAAGAAGATAATTTAATCATTGATCAATATTTTTGTAAAAGGTTGAAAACCTTGAATGAAGAGGCTTACCTTAAAAAGGTAAATTAATGGATAATAACACATTCTCCAGTGATGAGTAAGACTCATTTTTTTCACTTCCTTTTGATCCACCTCGATATGATCATTCATCGTTCTTCATTCTGATCCATAAATGAAGAAGTCCCATTTTACTCCCCCAAAATACTCTAATGGTTATGAAGGAAACCTTAAAGATTTGTTATAATAGGTTATTTAGATAGGAGTTTCAGTCCAAGTAATATAAAATAAAATAAATAAATAAATTACTTATTTTAAATAAATACACCCACAATTGGTTGCTTTCCTCAGAATATGGGATGCCGACCTATAGTAGGTAGTGCATAGTAAATAATTAACATTATAGGATCAATCATGGTATCAAATTTCTCATCTGATACTATGAAAAATGGGTGAATAAATTTACACTAAAATGATTCATTCCAGTGTATTAAAATATAACAATATTTTTAATAAATATTATTTTTAGGGTCTTGAGACATGCAAACACCACACAGACTCTGAGGATAAATATATATATATACATAAAAATATTCAATGGAAAAATACATTAAATACAAAGTCACTACATTCTCCCCTCCTTCAAGGATTTCCCCCAATAAATTCACAAGCTAATAAAAAATGAGGGAGTTATGAGCCCACATCTAGATCTCATGCTAGAAAGAGATCTCTTACACACTCCCATGATACCAAAGAACACAAGACAAAGGAATAGTTTGTCCACACATGGTACTCTCTTACCGATCCTTGATCACCATTGGGTACTCCATGAAGGTGGATGCATCCTAAATGTACAAATCACGACAGTCAATAATATGCATAGGATCATGGACATATCTACTTAGGTGTGACACATGGAAGACATCAGAAATTTTTTCCAACTGTGGGGTTAATTCCAAGAGGTAAGAAACCTTTCCAATCCTCGATAGAATCTTGAATGGCATGATAAACCTTATTGATATATTGCCTCCCTATCCAAACCTCCACAATCATTTTCATAGATATAATCTTATGAAAAATTGGTTTAATGGTTCAAACTCCAAGGTCCTATGATGTCGATATGTGTAAGATTTAAATATGTTATAGGATGTCCTCATATGTTTTTAGATCACTGAAATCATCTTTGTTATAAACTACACTATCCCTCTAACTAGTGATGTCTCACCAATCTTTGTCTAGTATAAGGTTAACAAACAAGGACCCCCTTATAGGGCCTCAAAGGGTGACATTCTAATAGAATAATAACAACTATTTGTAACTAAAACTCTACTAATGTAATGTTATACACCTAGATCTGACCAAAGTCTAACACACATACCCCAAATATATCATCCGACTCGTAGATAGTCTTCTCGATCTGGATATCAGTATGGGGGTGGAGCATGATAATCATCAGCAACTTTGTCCAAAATTCCTCATGATAGCCTCTCCAAAACTGTGAAAAAAATCAAGCATTATGGTTGGAGATAATCATTGAGGGTAAAACATGAATCCAGATAGTCTCCCACATGCAAAAAATTCCACAAACACTGAATAAAACTCTACTCCATGGTGGTGAGGAAGTGTACTAACTTTGTAAGTCCATAAAATTTCACCATGATAGAATCATGGCCTATCACTATCTGTGGATTCCCCCTTATGAGTTCAATATATTTTCCATCCCATTTCCATTATATGATCTCAAGAGGTTGTGTCAAACTTCCTGAAACATGGTTATCATCCTTCAACTTCTGACTTGTGAGACACTAAGATATGAACTTGGAAACACTCAACCTCATTCCATCCCACCAAAACCACCACATAAGGTCCTTATACATATTTTTCACACCGGGAAGTAGAACCAAGGGGGATGTGTGAAACTCCATCTCCCCCTCCTCACTAAATGCTATTGGAACCACTGCCCATCCTTAAAATAAGGATAATCTTGTCCCTCATTAAGAGAATCCATATGGAAAATCACCTAAGGATATATGGTCATGAAATACCTCGTAGTTGATATCTCCCAACTGAGCCTATCTCACATGATTAATAAGTATATGAGTCACCACCATTGAATAATGGAAAATTGCACCCATATCCTCCACTAAGTTCACCTGTAATGAATAAAACTACTCAAAAACCTCCTCCACCAAGCATGAATTAGTCTTTCGAATAATGGAATCCTCCACCACATTATCCTTCCTAGTATTATAGAATTTATCAAATCCATATTCCTATTGGAGCTCAAACCTACACCTATATCTTAGGTTAAGTTATATATATGTGAAGATATTCTTGATACTTTGATGGTATGAGTATAAAAAGGTGCTCTCCCTGAAGATAGTGGCTCCACATCCTAAAAGTTAAGACTACCACTGCCAAATCTAGGACATGAGTATCATAGTTCTACTCATGAGGTCTCAAATACCTTGAACCATATACGATTAATGATTTCAATTACATCAACATGTAGGTGATCCCAACTCTAGAGGTATCATAAAACTCAATGTGCTCCATGACCTCATATGATAGTTTTGACACATAATCATTGGGAAACATCAACCTTAACTCCTTGAAGGATCTCAAAAACTACATGGTCTATGTAAAAAAATGGAATTTACATGTCATGGTGGTCAAAGCGTACACAATCCCATAGAATTGTACCATGAACCATTTATAGTACCCTAATAAGATATGGAAGGTCCAGAACTTTAACATGATCTTAGGCGACTTCGAAGAAATAATTTTATTAATCTTTTCTATGTCAAAAGCTAAAAACCTATCATAAATGGAATTACCTAGAAATTGAACCCTAAAGATCCAAAAATGGAACTTCAAGAGCTTACCATAAAACTAGTGCACCTAAGAAAATTCTAGGACCATCATCAAATGCTCCACATGATCCTCCTCTAATACAGAATAAATGAGTATTTCATCAATGAATAACATCAAAAATAAGTCCCAGTATGTCTTATATTTTTGATTCATTATAGATATTATCACTTCAGGTGCACTCATTAAACAAAAATGCATCACCAAGAACTCATAGTGTTTGTAGAAACATTACAATTCCATATTCAGATTATCAGAATTATTAACCCTCAAACACTGGTAGCCAAAAATGAGATCAAAAATTCAGAACCAGTTTGATCCTCTTAATTGATCAACTAGGTTGTAAATCCTTGGAAAGGGGTACATTTTCTTTATTTTTAACTAGTTCATGCAAAGATAATCAATACAAAGCATCAATATCATGTATTCCTTTATGATGATTAAAATTGGAGTTGCCCATTGGGTTAGATTGGGTCTGATGAATCACTTCTCTTGAAGATCCTCTAATTACACTATCATCTCGTAGAGAATGGTAGAGGCCATATGATAATACATAAAAGATATTAGTGTGGTCCTGGTGTGAAGGTAAATGAAGAATTCCATCTCCCTCCATGGATGTAGTCCTGAAACGTCCTTAGGGATGACATCCATAAATTCAACCACTATCTAAAGAATTTAAATGACTTAAGATATCACTACTCCAAGGGTTAAAATAACTAAATTAAGGTTGATGGGTCACAGATTCTACCTATAAGACCCACTCACTCCACTATGATATCTATCTCACCCCAAAGGAGAATATCACCCCATCTATCCAAAGGAATCTAACTCATCTATAATGATAGCCAATCTCAATCTGAATTATGGAAAACTAGTCCATACCCAAGATGATTTCGTAGGGTTTCATCATGAATACCATAAAGTCCCATGAGAAACTATCTCCACTAAATTTTATCTAATACTATCGGTAGACAAGTGATATTAACTAAGTGTTCCTTGTAGGAATCTATGGACAATTTTATTGGGAGAAACACTCAATTAGAAGTTCCAAATATCATACATGGTGCATGGAGATAAAAGAACAACTCACACTTGTGTCTATAAATACTAAATAAATAGTAGAATATACACATATCATACCTCAAACCATCTCATGTGTATGCTAGTCATAACCCCCATGGCTAGATACTGTCTGCGACCCCATCCTCCAGCTCCCTAGGCCTGGTTTAGTCTACCTCATAGTGGTGGTATGAGTAACTCATTGCATCATATCCCACAAATGGACCCTTCCTCTAGAGCTACACCTTCGACTCTTCCATCACTCTCTCCTTGGGGGATAACTTGTGTACACCTAGGAGATCCCTCATCAGTATGATACCTATGTTAGGGTGGACCATCTCCACCCTTCATACCCTCCAAAGCTGAACGAGACTAGAAATAGAAATCCATGTGACATTTTCATTTATAATCATAGAATCTTCCCTCTCTGGGTTGAGAGGGACCTCTATGCCAACCCAATTCTACATATCCATGTGACAAAGTCTGGCTTTGAGAAGGTCTCCAACACTGAGACCCTACCGACTGGAACCTGAAAGCTACTTCAGATAACTCAAGGCCATGATGCCCACTGCCATCTCCAGCTACATGGCCCCCCTCTAATAGGAATCCACCTATCAAAAAATCCCACCCTATCATTCCAACATTGGTGGGAATGCATAAGGGGGCCACATTGTCATTTATGTCTCTAAATATACCCTTATTAAACATCCAGGACCAGAATTAACCATCTCTCACCATGTCATGGGAGTACCACATAACCTTAGTTAACTTCATATCATAGCTAGAAAACATCATAGTACCATGATGTAGATCGAGAATATATTGTAATGAACAGAGCATAAGAATGAGGGGTAATACTCCACATGAAAGAGATTATATATTGTAGACCATGAGAGCATTGTCTTAACATGAGTATGCATGAATAGAATATAAAATTATCATGATGGTATATAGAAAAAACATGATTCTAGTGAAACCATTTGACCAGCCAAGGTCTACATGAGTCTAAAGTCTTGGAACACCAAACCAAAATATTCCTTCACTGGTTAGGGATCTGGCTTATCATGAAACCTCATCAGTCTCTGATCATGGGACATGTAGAGTATTCTAAGCCTGCACACATCATTATCTTAGACTAACGGTACAATATTATAATTAATAGTATGGGGTGATACTCATTGGATACCTAGAGGAAACACCTTAAGATATGTCCCCTTAAACAAGGCTTTATCACTCATCGGATCGTCATCCCAATCCTGAATCGGTAACACCACTGGTTGTCTTTGGAGAGGAATCCGGAATTTAATCAAGATGTACCATAGTTAAATGAAAATATATATGGAGAGATTACTCAAGAAGTAATTTCAAAGGATTCAATCCTATATGATAGTTGTACCACTATCCCCTATAACCAATGTCCTAGTATGCTGAGTTAACCAGTAGGTAGTTAGAGTCCTGGTGAATGGAAACATTTGCTGCCACACCATCACTGGGTTCCTTGGCCTGCAAGCCATACTTGAGATGCTCTGACACCATTTCACAATATCTCAACCAATTTATCCTAATGGGACAACTACACAAACCATACCAAGGAATGAGCTACTCTTATACCATTCTATAATGAACTGAACTATAAGGGCCCACCTGGCTGGTGGCAAGCAGAGCCATCACAACCCCATGTCTATCTCAAATAATCTAGGGTCTTGTGAAATGATCCCAAAAGGAATAAATGAAATGGGAATCCTTTTCTTAATCAACTTTTACACATTCACCCAAACATCTCCATGTATAATTGTAGAGGAATAATATAAATACCATAAAATCTAGAGTAAAACCATGCATATATTAAACTTTAGTAAAATACATCTATGTAAGAAAAAGAAGGACCATGTGTAAAGAGAATAATACGTTCCCAACCAAAAATGAAGTCTTACCTTAAAAATAACAAGAATAAAGAAATAAAAAGAGTTCTTGACTCTTTATATCCATGTACGACCTTTGTACACAGTCAATGAACCAAGTAACACTATGATCCACTGATGTCACCCCCGAACTTCCAGTCGTCTACATAAAACATGACCTGTGCGGGGAAATCCCATGCAGGGGAGAGTATATACATACCCAGTAGGATGCCCCAAAAACTATAACATGAGAAATAGAAAGATACAAAAAGGTCATCATAATCCATTACAGTATGGAAAAAACCCATTATAGATATATACTAAAAAAGAAACCCAAATGAGAGAGTAAAGGGGATCTCCAGCTCCGAATCCTAGCCCAGGATGATGAATATGCATATAGTTCCAATGGTCCATCATTAATTCCTAGAATATCAATGTTTGTCTAAGAAACCATTTAGAGTACCTTCACCTCCCCACTAATCCAGATCTCGAGGAGAAAAAATCTCAAATGGAGGACCCACACTATAGTATTATAAGGGTTACCACTCAATTGATAAAGTACCTACGCCCTGGTGTGATAGGGGGAACCTCTCCATGAATAAGGGCCCATTCCCTAGAATAATGGGGGGGGGGGTCCACTTAGTATACCGATAGATATAAGACACACACCATGGATAAAAAGTGGGGTGCCTCTTAGTGAATGGAATACCCACACCCTTGCATGATATAGGGTGACCCTAGGTAGGTAGAGGACCTACACACTAGTCCATCTGTGGGTACCACTTAGTAAATAGTGGTATTATTCCCTCGTTCATCAAAGAGTGCCACTAAGTGTATAGAGATGAATATGGGGGACCCAAACACTGATGCAACAAGATTTTTACCAACCTTTACATCTCTCATATGATTCTACTCTATCACTTCAATCAGTCAAGCATCGACTAAATATGTTTCATGCTTGAAAAACCTCAGATAATATATTAAAATACACTATGAAGGCTACTATCCCATTATAAATTGAAAATTTCATTGGATTGGCTACTCATGGGCTAATATTTGAGTCCATTGGAAGGAGATATAAAAGGTTTAATTTCCTAAGAAAAGAACATGGCATGTACCTAGGGTCATATAGTGTGTGACCTTTCCTGGAAACCTGGCCATGTTCTCACCTACACATGACCTGTCTAGAAAAGTGGGTATACATGGAATGTATAGCGGGGTACATGGAATGTCCTCACTACTTGGGTCTTGGAAATTTCCATTTTACCTGTGCCCGTGTACTTTTTCTAGTGTCCATGTACTTTGGGATCTACTTGTGTATATGACCAGGACCATACCTATATACTCCAGGAATGCACACTGATCCACTAACATAGGGTCCATTGTGTGTATGGGTCATGCACAACATGTTATCCTTATCTTCCCCAAAACCCTATCCCCCATAGATATGGTGGACTACATAGTGTGTAGTCAACTTTTTCATTATAATTCAATGGATTATTCATGCGTTAACATCATACCATCAATGTAAGCATTTTTACAATGAATAAAACTGGAGGTCTTAGATCCATGGTTTTCAAGGTCCGATCCATCATCAGTGGTGATATTCCTACTACCCAAACCCCACACATCTTCTCCCATCATACTGCAACTCACATTTTTCCACTAGAGATATTAGATCCATGACTATTCACCCAAAAACCATTTTGATCCATCCAAAAAATCACTATCCTGATCATGATTTACTGATCCTCCATGAATACATGGTTTCAATCATGCCCAACCATCCTAGAAATATCGAATCATGACCATGTGGGGAAACAATGAAGAAATGTAGAATGGTGGGGAGAAATTCACATTAATAAAGGTATGAGCATCATTGTCTAAGAGTTATCGTCCAAAAACCATAGAATTGGGCAAACTATGGTTGTTCACTAGTTAAAAAATATAAATTTATTTAAAAAATATCACTTTATACAAATGGATCATGCAAAGGATGTGAAATCACCGATCCAGAAGTGGATAATTAATTTCATGCTCAATATTTTAATCAAAATTGAGAAAACCAAAAATGAAGAGTCGTACCTTGAAAATAATTGATCATTGGTGAAGAAAAAAATTGATGTTCTAAGTGGATAATGTAGGTACACTGAGAGGGTTGGGTGTGAATCAATATACACAAATTTCACTGATATTCCATTTATTTTCCCTTTATCATTTTTAATTTTTACTTATTCACTTGTTATATTGAATGAATATTCATTGTTTACAAACAAAATTATTGCCCATGAAATACATAAAGTAAATGATGAAAAAAACAACTTTTATAATGTTCTCCCCTGATGAGGGTGACTACATCCTTGTTGTGTTCAAGATAAAACGAGACATAGATTATCTAGTAGAAATAAATCAACAATTATAAGTGGGTTGGTCAAGTATCACCATGAAACCATTGGGGGTAGGTATAATACATTTCAAAAATTATACTGGTATCCCACCAAAATTATTTATACTATAATCTCATTAGTTTCCACAAAAACAACACTAACACACTGAAAATGATCACACAATCTTCAAGTTTCTACTAAAACTAAAAAATGATCTTCCCCTTTGAACCACTAAAATAAACTAATTTTGGACATGCACATTTCAAATAAAACTCTTTTACTACCACTGAATGTAATTTTTTTTGAAATTAATCTCATTATACTATTTTGAATAAGTGGAAGAAATTACTTATAGTGCATCTCACTATAATGTTGGAATGAAGAAATGAATATTTATCAACACACTGTATGATTCCTTCTTCAACACTTTACTAAAATGTAATGATTCATATCATATCAATTATTATACACATCAAAATTGTACATTCTTCATGCATGTAGTTCTCATTATCACATGAAAATAATTATTTCATGTAATTCTCTATGCTATTTTATGTCTTCTTAGGGGAATAAAAAAATGTGAAACATGGTGTAGTATTTTTTTGTTCTTTGTACATGAACAAAATTCCAAACATAATATATTATGTGGCCTCCTTCTTGGGAATCTTTGATCTACCTTGAAAAAATTTGAATGGGAGTGTGTGAAATTCATTTTCACACAAGTGTCATAAAGGCATCACACACACACACACACACACTTTGTCACACTATCCATCAAACAATACTTTGTCCATGCATTATTATTAACATGTGCATTGTGCATAATATATAAAAAATGAATGCATATTATTCTTAGTGAATTAAACTCATATAATTCCATTAGTAAATCCTTTATGAATGAAAAATCAATACAATAATCCTCAGTTTACTATGTGCAAATTAATCATGCAATACCACTTTTTTGTTACTTCATGCTACATGCATGATGACACTATATTTTTTAAATTCATGTATATAATAAATAATATATAAGATATTACTATCTTATTTCTAATAAAACAATGAAAATTATTCTCTTCATGTATTTTGAGCCATGATAAACTGACACTTGTTCTAGATCAACTTCCTGTGAAAGAAACACATGAATCTAGATTTTCTTCTGATTGGTTTGAAATATTCACTATCACATGAACCAGGAACTTTCTATAATATTCTTCGTGTAACAATAGTGTGAATATCAACATTCTTTCATGGAAACTCATGTTATTTATGGAAATTTATACACAGGTTCTTGTATCTCAATTGTGTAACATATTTAAACTACATAACTTGTTTGCAGAATCATCAGGTGAATGTGTATGTTGTAACCAGAATCGGTTGAGCACATGGAACCTCCATTAAAAAATATAGAGTACTTCACCTGCTATGTTTTATACTATCTCACTCAATAAATATCTCTTATATGTGAGATAAACTCATACATACAAATGAGATCATTTTGGGTTATTTATATACAATACTCACAGACTCAGTTCCTCTGAAAATCATGGAGACACACCCATTGAAATTATCTCATACACTGCACTGTATTATAATTCACTTCACGATATTTCACCATCTTTATAAAATTAGTTTTTCTCCACCATATTTTTCTTTAGTCTGATCTTTGAACAAAATGCAAAAACCATTTCATGAGAGTTAGATCATGTTATGTTTTTTAGAATGATGAAATGATGATCAGAAACTTGGTTTGATTGATCAATGGAAATCACAACATGGAAATCTAGATGAATTGATTCACTCGAATGAATAAGGTGGAAGACAACACAATTGAGTGATTGAATGGACAAAAGAGATCAAATTAAATGGTGTTGGTTATTTGAACATATTTTAAGTGGATAAAAAGTTCCCACACCCATCCCACATCCCAATAAATATTGGCCACACACTTATTTTTAATACAATACACACCCAAAACCTAAAATAAATGGTTACTGAACACTCCCCTCACTCACTAGAACCTCACCATGATGATGTTTGCCTCCACCACCGTGCCACCATCACATGGTGGTGTAGTCAACCTTTTGCACTCTTTGTGGGTACTCTATGTCACCCAAAGTCATCATCATTATTTCTAACTATCTTTAGGTTGATCCTAGTGCCCACATTAGTGGTGGTTTCACATGGTTCCCTCGACTGGCCGTGTATGCTAGCTTATTTTTTATACAAAGGCCAAATTTTATACTTAGAAAATTTCTACGTAATAAAATGAAAAACAAATTCCTTCTTAGAATGTAATTACAATCATAACCCATCAAATAATACTTATCCATACATAATGTATTAATAATTTCTTTTTCATGGAAACTCGAACTCTTCAATTCTTCATGAAATAATAAATCCGTATTTCATGGCGTCCTTCAATATTCCAAGAAATGTTATAAATAATGTGTCCTCCTTCGACACATGTCACTATCATTAATATCACTTCAAAAAATCCTTATATTAAAATTTACTTTATTTATAGAAACTCTTCAAATCAAAAAAACCCTTCCAAATTAATAATTATCAAAAATAATTCAATGAATGAAACTCTAAACTTAAATCATTATAACAATGGGTTTTCATCTAAACTGTACATTCAAAATAATTAAAACACAAACATTAATCCAATAAATTGGGGTTCTACAATAGACCCCTTTGGATTTGTTGTTAATACCCATTTAAAATTAAAATTTAATGTTTTCTTAGACACCATACTTTATAATAAAACTAAAGTTATACTTATGAGAAAGAATTAAACTTATCTTATTCTTCAAAAACATAACTTTTATTCTTCACTCCTTTAATATTATCACATAATAAGATAAACCACTTTAGAGAAATTCAAATTTATATTCTTGAGAGAAGCGAAAAAATCACCTTTATTAATTAAATTTGCATCAATTAAACAACTCTTAGTTGAAATGGGATGACCCAGTGTAAAAAAACAAGAGTGATCAATTTGGAAAACAAAAATGTCAATAAATTTTTTAGAATATGAAGCCAACATCAAAACATTCTTTTAGGGGTTATTCGGATGATTTTTCAACTAATATTCTACATTCATATAGAAAAATATATTAAGAACATTAAAATGTTGGAATAAACATCCCCTTTATCAATACAAATCAATTTTTTCATTAAATTATTATATTCTTCCATTCAGATTTATAATTTTCATTCATATAATGATAGGAGGACCTACCACTTTAATAAAAATCTTTAATTTCTAGGATTTTAAATCACTAGATAAACCCCATAACAAAAAATCAAATATTCATATAATAACATTTGAGATATTCATCTCTAGATGTTTTTTTACTTTACTCTCCCAAAAGGGATGAGAATTATACATTTTCTTCATCTAGAATGACTTTCTTAGATAATGATATTTAAAAACAATTTGAATAGCAATTGAAATAAATAAATTAATGATGGTTAGCCTCTAGGATGTATTATAATATTTTCATAGTAATCACATATTTAGGACTCCCTATGAATATATTCCTCATCTTCAATTCCATAGATAGAAGAAACAAACAAAAAATAGATATGTGAATAAGGTGGTTTTTAGTGTTTTTTAGTTAGAGAAGTATGGATGAGATTAATTTATTAACCCAAAAACTAATTTGAATTCCACTTTATATTGGTGAAAAGTAATCATGATGGATCCTTCATTTAATTTTCAAATTTTATCATTTAAGGGAAGCATGGACTTATTAATTTCTTCTTCTTTTATCTTAGATGGGATTGTCTTATTCACATTAGAAATTAGTAAACTTTCATTCTTAGGTTCCTCCTCCAATATCTAATCCAATTATAGCTACTCGGATCATATGAATAATTATTATTTTGTTACATAAGAAGTCTAATTCTTCTATGTAGACTTCTTCTTCATTATAGTATTTTTAACATGAGAGTCTATTGGTTATTTTCCTTTGTTCTTCACTAGTTCAATTTGTTCAGGAAACCATGTCCGGAATTTTTCATCTATATGACCATAAATTTTTCACCTTCCATAAGAATCTCCAAAAATCACAGTGTTATCCTTTTTAGATAACCTCTCACGATTTATAAATTTGTTATCATGATTTTCAAGCACAAAATAAATCCAGTTATTTGTTTCTAAGATTGATTTATATCTCTAATTTAACTTTCTTCTTCTAACATAGGTATTTACAACCCATTCTTAAAGGTCTATGATATGAAATTTTCTTCTATAGAATAAGTATCTTTTAATTGGTTTGACATTCATATCTTATTTTGTCTTAGTTATAGCTTGATACAATGTTTTCGAAACTTTATTATTTTTCTTATTTTACATGGAAGACCTTTCGACTATTGTTCTTTGCCTCTATATTTGTTTTGGTCTTATCTTAATATCAATATATGAATAATTCAGAGTTGGTTTATACCAAAACTCATAATAACTTTAACAAATTATATTGTAGAAATTACAGAGGACTTCAAGACACTCAAATATACTCTTGATAGATATATCATTCTTCATCTTTGAATTATGCTTCGACTTTGTGGGATTTATCTTCACATTAGATCTACTACCATTAATACTGTCCTTCTATAATTATTATGCATTGAAGAATTATGAAAATAGCCAGTGGCCTAATGTCCAAATTTCTAACAAAACTAACAATAAGAAAAAAATATTGATTTATTATTCAATGAAATAATATATCTAGCTATGACAACTTTTTGTTTTTGGATAATATGATTCTTTATCAGAGATATTTTTAGGAAAAAATAATTCACTCTCAACGTCATAACCACCTTTGATGATATAATAGGTTTATCATCAGTATTCTTCACCCATGATTGACCAAAATTATTTTTGGAACCTATACTTTCATATGAAATAGCATTTTTACAAATAGAAACTTCTGTATCAAGGGTTTCTTGTTTCAGTGTTCTTACAGTAGATTTATCTTCAGATAATATCAAACTCTTCTTAATAATTGAAAGATTCTTGTCCGAAGTAAGAATATTTTTGTAATTACACTTGGTAGCTTCTATGATCTAAATATGTTGTGAATATTCATATTGTGTTTTATCTAGATTTTTGAACTTGACCTCCAACTCAATATATTTAGTTTTAGTGACTTATTTTGATCTTCAAGTGATTTCACCAAAACTTCACATTATTTATGAGAATTATTTAATTGTGTTTCTATATGATCTTTAAAATTAACATCCATTTCAAGATTCATCATGTTGAATAAGTTTTTATCACCCTCAATAACATTCAATTTGTCTTCCCATTGACTGATCATTTTTTTAATATGATCATCATGAATTTGATTTACCATCTGTAGAGAATTGTTAATCTCTTTAATTATGTTTTTTTAACCTCTATATTGGATTATTTTACATTCAAAGAGTTTCTTTGTATCTTATCCAATGAAAAAATCACTTCTATATGAACTATCTTAGTCACATCGTTCTCAAAAGTAGTCCTTTATTATTCATTTTCAATCAAAGTGAATCTTTTGTTGTAGTGAAATATAGAATTTTCTTTTTATTACTCATCTTGGATTAATGTCTCATACTTGTCTTTGATTTAAAATTGAGATTTCTTAATACTTATGGTATCTTTATGAGATTATTTAAGTGTATGAATCATCTCAACTTGGAACTTCTTAGTTAGTTATTTCTCACACAAATTTTATTGAAATTGTTCTTCAACATAATAGAAATGTTCATTGAAAGTGATACAATTTATCATTTGGATTTAGTTATTTTTCTGATAATTTCAAATATTTGAAACATCTTTGTCAAGGCTTGCTCCATATCATTAAATTTATTTTAAAGCTATGATTTTTCATCATATAGTACCTTGATGAAAGAAAATTTTTAAGTGGTAACCTCAGCAAGAACATTCATCAGATAATATTTTATATCTAAATAAAACTCACTGATTGATTTAATAAATTATTCTTCATCACTGATTGAACAAGACTCAAAAATAATATATTTGAAAACTAATTTAACAGATACTGATGATAGACTACCACTCTAACAATATTGATTTTTTATGAACCCTATTTATTCTGTCAATTATTTCTTAGCTTACTTATCTCTGTCTTCTATTTGTTCTTTAGGTTTTTATAGAAACCTCTATGATAGCACCTACAAAGATAGGAACTGATCATTCGATATGATAAAAATCCATTACTTCTTGAAATTTAAATATGAATATTATATAAGTCCTATACAAACAATTGGGAAAATAATATAGATCCAAGCAGAGGTGTAACCTTTGGTCTGATACTAATTAAAGTTCCCAATGGATCATTATGGTACACTAGGGGGGGTGAATAAGTGCAAACAAATTTTTTAGATATTTATTTTATTTTATATTAACCATTTCAATTCAAACATCTAAACTTGTTAGAGTGAATGAATTTTACCTTTATGAAAACAAAATTATACCACATGAAACGATGAAAGTAAATGATGTAAAACACATAGTGTTTTTACATGTTTCTACCTCGATGTGGGTGACTATATCCTTGCTATGTTTAGAATGATAAAAGATACTGATTATCCAAATAAAATCAATCAAAAATTAAAAGTGGGTTAGTTAGGTATCACCCTGAAACCATAGAGGGTAGGTATGAACCTTTTACAAAATTATATTGGTATCCCACTAGTTTTATTTGTACTGGAATCCTGAAAATGTTCATAAGAACAACACTAACACACTGAAAAAGATTGCACAATCATATAGATTACACTGCAACAAAAAACTAATCCTCCTCTTCAATCCACTGAGATAAACTAATTCTAAACATTCTAACTTCAACTAAAACTCTTTGAATACCCCTGAATGCAATCACCTACTCTATATGCAAGTCAAATGAGTATACTCTTATGAAAGAGTGGAAAATATTAATTCCAATTTGACTGACTCTAATATTATAATGAACAATAGAATATTTTTCAACACACAACATGTTTCCTTATTCCACACTTTACTAAAATATAATGCTTCATCTCATCTCAATTATTACACATATCAACATCTCATGTTATTCATGCATGTAGTTTTGATCCTCACAAGAAAATATTTATTGCATGTAATTCTCTTCACTATTTCATGTATTCTTTGTGCATTAAAAAATGTGCAACATGATGTATTATTTTACTCTTCTTTGTGAGAGTACGAAATTATAAAAATAATATATTGGGTGGCCACCATTATGGTAATATTTGAAATTCCTTTAAAAAATATGAATGGGTGTGTGTAAATATTTTTTCAAGAAAGTGTCACAAATACTACACACACACACACACACTGTCACACTTGATTTCACCATATACTTTTCCATGTGTGCATATCAATATGGGCATCATGCTTTATTTAAAAAGAATTAATGCATCTTATGTTTCAAGAATTCAACTCATAGAATGACATCATCATATCTTTTATACATGAAAAAATAGTATGAGAATCCTCAGTTTACTATGTGAAAATTAATCCCACAATACTATTGTTGTTCTTTCGTGCTACACTCATGAGGAAACTATATTTTTCAAATGAATTTTTCACATAAATGGTATATAAGATATCACTACCTTCCTTCTCATAATGAAAATTAAATTCTCCTCTTCATGTATTTGTGGACACACTAATCTGACATTGGTTCTAAATCATATTCACGTGAATGAAACACACAAATCCTAATATTCTTCTAGTTGGTTATCAATATTCACTATCATATGAACCATGTAATATCTGTAATCATTTTGGTGTAAATACTATGTGAATATCAAAACTATTTCACATTAATTCAATTTATTAAAGGGAATGTATACTTGGGATATTATATCTCAATGATGTAAAAACATTAGACCACATAAATGGTTTTCAAAATCACCATGAGAATGTGTTGGTGGTAAAAAGAACAACATGAGAAAATAGAACCATCCTTATAAAATATAATATGCTTTACCTGCTCTATTTCGGACCGTCTCTCTTAAGAAATCTCTATAGAATGTGAGAAAATATCATACAGGAAAATGAGATCCTTGGGTGGAATATATAGACAACCCTCACCATATCAGTTCCTATAAAAACTATAGAGAGTCACCCATTTCAATGAGATCATGCACTACACTATCTCATAATAAAATTCTTGAGATATCACCATCTTTAGAAAATCCATTTTTATCCACAATGTATTTCTTTAGTTTGATCATGAAATAAAAATGAAAACATTGTTGTGTGATATTTTGATCATGTTTAGATTTTCATAAAGATGAAACAATGATCTAATCTCAGTTTGATTGATCGAAGGATGTTGTAGTAATAAAATCCCAACAAACTGAACTCTTTAGATAGATGAGGTTAAAGACAATGCATTTGGATGTTAGAATTACTCTGAGAGATCATATCAGATGGTACTGGTTATTTGTATATATTTTTATGTGGATAAAAACTTCCCACACACATCCCATATAGAAATTAATATGTTCTGCACACTCGTTTTTATACATACTGCACCCATATCCCAAAATAAATGGTTATCAACCCCCCAACTCACTAGAACCATTCTATGCTAGAATCCATCATTCCATCCATGCATCCCCCCTCGAAGACACCGATGTCCTCTTGCGCTCTTTATGGGTGCTCTGGTCCACCTGCACTCATCAACCACATTACTGGATAACTTGAGGTTAAACGTAGTTCTTACCTTAGTTGTAGTTTCACATGGTTCCTTTGTCTAGCTATAAAAGATGTATTATTTTTTATATAAAGGAAAATTTTCAAACACAGAAAATTTATATATAGTAAAATTAAATAAAAATTCCTTCTTAGAATGTACATCCCAGAAAAGACATTAAATACTCTTCAACCATCCATCATGAATTAACATTTCATTTCTTTATGGAAACTCCAACTCTTCGCTTATTCATGAAATAAGAAATTAATATTGCATGGAATACTTCAATATTCCAAGAAATTTATTAAGAAATGTGTCATCCTTTAACCCATTTCATTTCCATTAACCCCAATTTAAACAATATTCACATTATATGTTTCTTTATTTGAAGAAACTCTTATAATAAAAACATCCTTGACAACTAAATAATTATTAAAACTAATTCAATGATCGACAATAATAAATTAAATCACTGTAACATTGAATTTTTATCAAAAAAATATATTGAAAACAATTAAAACACAAAAATTAATTTAACGAATTTTGGTTCTTCAATATTCTCTATCAGTGAGGAAGACTTGATGCATTCACTGCCTATCGATCCACCTTTATCTGATTATTCTTCATTCTTCGATCCAACCCACCAATAAATAACACAAATTTTACTCCTCTAAAATCCTCCCAGCTTTATGTGGATAAAATTATAATTTTTTATAATATGATATTTAAAGATGAGTTTAATTCATCAAAAAATAAAATAAAACAAATAAAAATTTATTTAGATTAATTAAATACACCTACCAACAGTTGCTTTCCCCAAAATGTCTAATGCCGACCAAAAATTGGTTGTGCATAGAGTAAAACCCATATTTCAGGATCAACCATAATTTTATATTTCCTATATATGTTTCTAATCAATGGGTAAATCTATTTACACTAAAATAATATTTGTGTGTGTCTTAAAAATGATAATATTTTTAATATATGTTAATTTTGGGGTCTCGAGACACCCAAACACTACAACTAATCTTAGGATATATCCAGATATGTAAATAGAATATTCAATGGAAAAATCCCTCAAAAATAGATTCAATAAATGTACTTGGACATATGCATGGATGATTTACGGTGGGTTCCACTATAATCCAAGGGTAGGTTGTTCTGTTATAAACCAAGGATGAGTGGTCACATTATAAACCAAGGACATGTGGGTCCATTATTTCCCTAAAATTTACTAGATAAAGAGATAAATTTAATAAATTATAGTCTTCTATTAAGCTGTTGCTTTAATTTATTGTATAGGCCATTCCATTTATAAGAGTGATTATAACAGTGATATGATAACGAGGTTCCAAGATACCAACATGATCTCTTTATTATATGCTATGAATTTTTAATGGTTTCTTTGATCAAGATTGACACCATATGGCTCATGTTTAATGATTCATATTACTAATTACTTTGTTAAAGATTTAATCCATGTCACATTTTTAATGATCTATGTTTTTATAGGTATGAAGTCTTTTATGTTAATCTCATTCACTTTGATTATGTCATCACACACTTATTATCATCATATTATCACTGATGAAATTCAATTATTAATTATTATGTTTATGTTTACAGAGAATTTATGCTAACCCTACTTATATTTTCCATTTATCCAGGTTATGAGAATGATGTGAATTGGATTATGTCTAGAAATGTTTCTGGTGTGAATAATTTTATGATAAATATTGAATAATTTTTGTGAAATAAGAAAATATTGGTACAGTATGAAAAGTTATCACTGAAATACATGGGTGTTGTTATATAAAAGTTTTTTATAATTCTAAAAAACTCTAAACCAAAAATTGGTGATGTGGTGTGGTCCTGTATGGTTTCTTACTTTTTCCTGAAAAGTGTTTTCATAATAATGAAAAACAATTTTCAGTTATTAAGGATTATGTTTTTAGCAATAGAAATGAGGGTGTGGGTATGCGGTTGTCATACTAGGAATTTAGGGGTAGGGATTAAAATAAAAGAATAAAAAATATATTAGCTAATAGTGTTGTAAAAACTACCTACCTAAATAACATTATATAATTTGATAAGTTCTCTGTTTGGGTAACTTAAATGAAAACATGGATCCTTAACACATGAATTTCCACATGATCAGATATTCTGAGTCCAATGGTGTGGGATATTGAGACAAGATAAAATAGTGGGGGACTAATAATACAATAAAATTATAATATTTAACTTATTTTTATAATTAAGGGAATGTAAAAAGTCTATTTTTTTAGCAATAAAAAATTTAATGTACCACAACTTTGAAATTTTTACTTTGATCCATACTAGAGAGACAAAATATCCTAATTGGAAGTAAATTCTAGGAGTGGTATAGGATCTTGTGAATTATACTATAAAAAGAGAATAAATCTTCAAGTTGGAGTCCCCTCTCCCTAATGGGCCTTCTAAGGAGGTGAGTGAGAGAGAGCTCATTATCTACCAAAGAAACATAGATGATATAATAGATTTCTAGTGATTTATGTCACTATCAATATCTTTTGAGATCTATAAGCTTCATGAAAATATTGATTCATATACTATATTTATTAAACATCATTGTATTTACTAGGATAAGGTTGGATAGAAGTTGTATGTGATATTCAAGCAACTCCTTACATGAAAGCGTAAAGCAGGTGCACCACCTGGGCCTCATGCAGATAAGTTGGCTCCAGATATTGAGCAACTAGATGTACCACCACATGATTTTAATATATACATATTTTATATTAAATAAATACTATGTTGAATAAATTATTTTACATTCAATACAAAACTAAAATCAACCATGATGAATTTTGTTGGGATATTGTATTATAATGGAAGATAAACATTAACAAATTATGGGAATATGGTATAAAATATCATTAAGAAAATTATAATATGAATAAAACCATAATTAAATAAAAATACCCAAAAGACCATGATTTTATATGAATATGAAAAACCTAATTAGATCTATGAAAATATGGAAAATAATTTTAAATATAATAGTCATGTTGAGATAAAAGTTAATTAATATAATGAATTATTTCAGTAACTCTATATACAGGAATGAAATACGACTTTTATATTTATGGTTTTTGGAAATAAGAACATTGGATAAATGGGCGTCTGAAATATGTACATAGAAAATATGTCCATTGGGTGTATCCAATGGGTATATTACTGTAATTAAAAATTAAATATTAGAAAATAATAAATAAAGAAACTAAAATATAATATTTAATTAAAATATTTCATTATAAAACTATATTTTTTATCTATATGATATTATTATTATTATCATTTTTATTATTAAATAATGATTTGATATTTTTTTAAAATTTAAATAAATATTTTAATACAAATTTATTGAGAAAATAAGATGATTATAATTTGAGTAAATAATTTTAAAAATATGCGGTTAAAATTATTTAATGTTAAAAGAATGTTATTTTTCAAAGAACCATTTTTCTTAAGTATTGTGTATTTTTATTATGATAAATTAAAATAATCACTTTTAAATTATAATCCTAATGTAATATTTTTATGAATAAAAAATATATTAACACTCATTTAGTATTTATATTATATGAAATTTTATTAAAAACACTTAATGTTTAAAAAACACAATTTTCCATAAAATCATATTTCCATATATTTAATGTTTTAATTTAAAAATTAAATTTATCATTTTAATAAATTGAATTAGATATAATATAGTCATAATTTTTTTATCAAAATTTTGAAATTAGTTAAATATGTTAATTTTTAAATTTATTCATAAAAAGAAATTACTAAGATAAAATGTGAGTTACCACATGAAAGATAAAATGGGTTAAAAATGGTTTAACTAATAATTAAAGACGTAAAATATTATGAAAAGTATATCTAAATTAGCGAATGAGGGTTTTAGAGACCAAATAATATACACCCAAATTATTTTTCCACTATGTATCCATTTTATTTATAAAATTACAACCTTATTCATTAAGGAATATATATTTACAAAAATGGTTCTCAAAACTAACCTATAAAAGGACACATATCTACCCATCACAAAACTATAAAAATATTTTTCTCTATATCAAATCTCTACAAATTTACCTTCTCCTAAATCCTTATCATAGATTGGTTTGTTTCTGGTTCCATTATGGAATCCAAAATATATCATTCGAAAGGAACCAGTGTTAAGAAGGAGAGAATTCATAAAGTAACTACCTAAGTTATTCTCTAACTATTTCAATTTCCATCTCATATCCAATATTTGAAAATATTATCCTTTAATATAATGAAATTATTTTAAAATAATTATTCTTCTAAAAAAATGATACTATAGTTATATAAATGTGTACTCTTACTCATCCATTAGTTTAACATGTTCTTGTTTTAGTTAATTCGACTACATACATGAATTATTTTTACCACATTTTTCATTTAAAATGTTATGATTATCATGTCATTAATAATTGTCATAAGTTATATTAAACACTAATTTAGATTATGAATATAGTTCTTGAAATATGAGGGAAAAATGAATGATCAATATAAATTTACTTGTTGTTATTGGTAAGGTAATTGAAACATACACATCATGGATTCCATTATCAATAACCACACCCATAATTTCTATAAAATTAAAATGGGAAGAAATAAATCATTTTATAGAATAATTTAACAACCTTAAATAATATAGTATTTATGGACTCAGTATCAATGAACTAGGATTGACATCGCTACTGTGAAAGTTATATAAATAATCAATATTTTTATCCTCTAATGATGAAAATAAAAAATAACTAACTAATATATGTGTAATGAATGAATATAATTTTGGAGTATAAAAGATAATATATATTAATAATGTTCTAAAATAAGTTACTAATAAATTTATATTTTTTATAAATGAGGTTAATTTAATTTTGGGGAAGACTCGTGTAAACGTAAGGGTTTCTTTTCCAATCTCTTTTTGAAATAAATATTGTTTATGATTGAAAACAAATATAGATAAATTATATGTTATTATAACTAAAAACTTTTTATTTTCATATCCTATAGTTATTCAAGTGATTTAAACATATTCATACAATTTCAAATTTCATTGGTTCATAATTCAACTAAAAAAACATTGTTAGTGGAGTTGACCTTATCTCTTATTCTCCACTGGGAATATTTTCCCTCTATATCCATTTTATTTTTTTTTGTGTTATATACATACGTATATCTACTTATATGATTTATTTAGTTTTTTTTTATATTATATTACATTCTTTACAAAACTAATCTTCTTTTAACTTTTTTTTGGTCTTTTTTGGACAACTTTGACCTTATTTACAATGTATGAAAAGAATATTATTTTTAAAAGTTTTCCACAATAAAGAGATTTCTTACTATATTCATCTATTTTATTTATGAAACATTCTCACTTTGTTTTCATAGTTTTTCCAAATAAATTTTCTATTCCCTTTTTTCAATATTTTATTTTATTTTTCTAAAAGGTATTAAAAATATAAATATTGTTTCCTATTATTTCTCAAAGTATTTATTAATTCCATAGATTTTTTTTCATAAATGTAAATTCCTATTATCATTATTATGATTTTATAGGAATAATATTTCATGATATTATCCATTTTAGTTTTCTAGATCCCTTATAGAAATTTTTAGTATAATTTTCAAAAAACCTATTTCTTTTTAAAGGTTAATTAATCTATTAAATAATTATGAATGTTTCCATGTAAATTTGTAACACATATGTATGGTTTAAAATTATGTGATGGTAGGGAATACAATTTTATAAAACTATAATGCATTGGTAAATGTATTATATACTATGGATAGTTGGGATTTAGGAGTGAACGCAAATTCCTAATGGTATTTTCCACCATTTAACAAGTGGTTCCATAATTATACATCCCTCCAATGCCTTGGGTAAAGAATTATATCACATGACCTAAAATATCATGGATTTGGGAGAAAACTCAATCCACTATGAGACTTTGTCCACTACATGACGATGATATTAGCACACAACCTCGACAAAAGTAATGATTTTCTACGATTTTGTATTTACCACATGCTTTTGTTATGTTATGTTTTCATGAATCCCGATTATTTTCTTGTATTTTCACACCCTTATTTCTTATGTCTTATGTTATACAAAAAATCCTTATGACAAGACCCATGATTTAAGATCCATTATTTATTTGGTATGATTATATTATGTTATGGATATGAACCTTGATTATGTTCTCACTCTCACATGTTTATCTTACTCTCAATTATGATTTTTTATAGTTTCTTATCATATTTTCACTTAATTAGAATTCGAGCAAAAAAAATTTTATATTTCCATTCCCCAGGTTCTGAAGGAGAATTTTATGTATTATTTTCTAAAGGTAATCAAGCGAGAATATTATTTATGGGATATATTAAAGATATTTTAAAATAAGTTGGTTATGTATCTAATATTTAAGTACTCTAAAACTACAGGGTATTGGGATGTGATATATTGTGATATAAAATAAATATTCATATAAAATGATGTAGTATACATGTATTTTGGGTTTATGTCTCCAAAGTTGGTATCATAATGAGGTTAAATTATCTTTTTATATTAGGATATTAAGAATAACATTATAGAGACTAAAATAACCAGTGGTGAACCAGAAGTTTTGTAGAGTGTACCAAAAATAGTATAGATTGAAATGTAGGTTTCATAATTTAAGACATCATATGTTTAATTTTCTTTATTATATGATTTAACATTCTAATTATTATTTCTTGATATGAACACTTTCATATGGGTTTTAGTAAATGGATAGAACCAAGAGGAATGAAATTAACAAAGAGTTTAGTGGATAACGTAATGATTTTACCAATAAAAAACCAATTAGGATAGGAGATGGGGTAATAAATCCCCTGGCCTAGCTCACTAAAATATCTAAAGCTATTAACAATAATATGAATCATGCCAAACACCTTAATACATCAAGAAAAGTAAAAGAAAACATTGAGTCTTTTATGAAACAACGTCCACCTTCATTTAATGTGTTTTCTAGCCCACTTATTTATGATAAATGGATAAACATACCAGAAAATATAATTTATATTCTCTAATTCTTGATTCAGAAAAAGGATATTTTAACAATTTATCCTTTGGAAGGTGAATATGATTAATTTTGGTATCTAATTAAGAATACAAAGTGGGAGGACTGAATTGGCTTGATGGAATGAGAGGAGTTCAAGAATTTATTAATCTTAAATTACCTTCCTTGAAATATTTACACTAAAATGGTTATAGAATTTCTAATTTTGAAGTTAAAGGAGAAGGAATCCATCGGTACTTATGAAGAAAACTTCATAGGACGTAGAAGGTACGCTTCTGGTTTTATCATAGATCCTAGAATAGAAATTGACTATTTTTAGTGGCTTAAAACCAAGTCTCGAAAATGCATCTTATATAAGGTACATTGGAAGCTATGAATAAATATTTTGATAAACTCTCAAGGTAAAAATAGATATTTAAGACTCCCATTATTATCATAGTTTTGCAGATATGAAGATAAAAATTGAGTTTCATAGAAACTAAAATGATAAAACTCATAGAGGGATGAAAAATGATCTTTCCATATATCAAAAATTTGTAAAGAAGTTTATGGGAATGATTTCCAAAGAAAAAGGAAATTATTTATGTGTTGAATTGAAGGCCATCAGGCACATGAACATCAAAGAGATATAAAGAGTCTAACTCGGGAAATTGGTGATAATAAATCATGTCCTAATACACCACCCACACTATAATGCTTTTATTATAATGAGTATGAACATTATTCTTACTGGTGATCTGGTGCAAGGGATGATGATGAAAATCAATGTCAATAAATTGTAATGACAAGGGAAAAAGGGAAGGACATTTCAAAAAATATATAGCAAAAGTGGGTCACTAAAATAAATTGGTGAAAGTTATGCCTATCATCTACTCTATAACATCAAATATATCATTTCATTCTGGATAAATAGAATCATTTATATCTGGGATGTTTTCTATGAGTATAAAACCACTACACCATTTTCTAGATATTGAATTATTTATAAAAAACTCACAGTGGTACTATTATTGAATATCAAGTCTATAAATCCACTCAAGTATATGTTTATCTGAACATGCTTCATGATAATCTTATTAATCTCCATTTAGAATAATTTGAATTGTTTTTTGGAATAGATTGGATAACTCTATATAGATATTGCATTAATTATTAGGATAATGAATTCTGATTTTATATCTAGAATCACACTATGATCATCTATCATTATAAGGATAACTATGAAATCGATTTGAAAATTACTTACATTAGGTGGGTACTAATATCTAATCATCAATATTATTTATCTCAAATAGTTGGTAAAAACAAAATATGAATGATATTCTAATTTTTAATTTATACTTTGTTGTTTTTAATAAATAATTTCTAATTGTTGCCCTAAATTTTAAGGTAAAATTTTCCATAGAATTATTCCCTATTGGTATTCTTGTAACATGTGATCCTTATAGAATGACCCATATTTAATTAGTGGAATTAAATAATAAACTGTTATAAAATTTGGATAAAGGTTTCAAACACCCACGTGCTACACCATGTGGTGTACTGGTCCTCTTTGTTATTAACATAGATGGATCAACGTTACTTTATATTGATTATCTTAGAATTAACAAAATCACGATGAGGAAAAAGTATCCTCTACCCCATTTTGGTGAGTAGTTTTATAAAATACAAGGGTCTAAATAATTTTTTAATACTGATATTTTATTTAGATATCATCAATGAAGTGTGATATAAGATGCTATACCCAAGAAAACCTTCTCTACTAGATATGAGTATTGGGAATTCATTTTGATTCCATTAAGACTCAAAAATTCACCTTTTATCTTCATCGATTTTTAGAATCGATTCTTTATATATTACCTTCATCAATTTTTGGTATTCTTTATAGTTTATATTGTTATATTTTCTAAGATAATGTAAGTGTTTGATGACCATTTTAGGATTTTGATAAAATCATTGATAAATGAGAGACTATATACCAAATTTATAAATTTGGAATTTTGGATATATAAATTATCATTATTAGGGCATGTAATAATAAAAAATAGTATATAGATAAATCCATAAAAGATATAACTGATTGAGGAATAAACTATACCAACCACTATAACCTAGATCCATAGTTTTCATAGATTTTATAGATACTATTGATATTTTGTGGGAAATATATCATGACTATCAACTAAAATAATCAAATTAAAATAAAATAGAGTCAGTTTTTTGGATCAATTAATGTGAAGAAAAATTTAAGGAACCCAAATAAAGGCATTCCATTTTACATGTACTCACCCTAGCCTATAGTAGATAAGGTTTTGTACTATACAAAGATGCATCAAAGAAGGGTTTGAGATGTGTCCTCATGCATAATGATATAGTGGTAGCTTATGCTTTATATTAGTTAAGTATTCATGATACAAAATTACCTAATTCTTGATTTGGATCTAGATGTGGTGATATTTTCATTAAATATTTAGATGAGTTATATGTATATTAAAAAGTGTTTAATATATATTATCAAAATATATTGACATATATGTTCCGAAATTAGGTGTTTAATATGAACTAAATTTTATGATTATTGTTAATCAAGGAAAATGAATTATTGATTAATTACCAACCTAGGATGAAGAAAATGTGGTTTATACATTGGGCCAGAAGGATATTTCCACCTTATCCATGAAGAGAAAAATACCTTGAAATTTTATGATAAATTTATCTATAAGTGAATTTAATTTATTTAATAGCTTGAAATATATGCTATTGTGACTCTAAATGAACCATTATATAATATATTACTAAAATATAGCAGTTAAATATGTTGAATTAATAAGAATAACCACATTTTGAAAATTATGTATAAAGGTTTTAGATAAAGAAAATATATTAAAAAATAATCACTTAATTTTTAGTAAATCTTTATATGCATCAAAATACATTTTTCCTCAGAAATTATTTATATTTCCATTTATTAACAAATAATAAAATTATTATTTTTATTTTACTTTTAGAAAATTTATGTAACAAAATAAATTATTTTTTTGAAATAATTATTTCAAAATTTTATTAGAGTGAAATTTCGGTACTCTTATGAAAGATTAATTTTTCAATGAATTGTTAAAAATAATGATTTTTATGGAATGATGACTTTTTATTTAAAGCATTTTTAAAGTTCCATTTTGTTTTTAAATATTTTTAATAGTAAAATTAGTTAAATTAAATTATGAATAATATAATTTAGCTCATTAGAAAAAAAATTATTTGAATTTTTGATATAAAAACTTTTTTATACTTATTAATTTTTTTTGGAAAACTGATTTTCATCATGTTTTGCAGGTTTAATATTGTATTAAATTCTATTAATTCTTTGAATTAAATTTGATAAAATATATTCTATGCGGTTTAGGTTAAAATGGGATTATTGGGGGGGGGGGTTAAATGTGAGATAAGGGAAATTCTTCAAATTTAACTTTTCCAAATACTATGTCTTAGCTAAATTTTACCCCGAACCTATACCACCAATGAATATTTGTCCATTTGGATTCAATTATATTGATAATGAATTTATAATATTTCATTATTTTATGAATTTCCATGTGTGTTCTCTCCACCACTTATAAAAGGACACACATACTTTCTCTTATTTCTTGCAATTTAATCCATCTAGATTGACAAAACACTGCCCAATTATATTTTAAAGTTCCTTACACATGAATTAGAGGTAATGGTATTTTTAAAATACCATTCCTAGGGTCCCTAATAAAAGATCTAAAGGAGTCTTATCAATGAAGAGATAATTTTTATACTCATCCTCCTTAAATATATTTATTATTCTACCTATTTTAAATATGTATTATTCATCATAAAATAATAACTTTAGTATCCTTAATATACTCAAATGTTATTATGATTATGGAACCACAATTATTCATCTTCTTTTCCATAAAACGAGAAGTGAAATTCTCACTTGTAAGTGGGTGTGGACTACAATTCGACTTAGCGATTTATTATATTTTACATCATCATATTTCATTAATTGTAAATATGATGGGTTTAAATTTTATATATTTTATTTAGGACATAATTATAATTCTATATTTATAATATCATTTTAACTTCTTACTTTAAAATCTATTGGAAAACAATAACGATGCTCGTGCGTATGTGTGGAATACCCCCTCCACAAAGAAATGTGATTTTTTTGATTTATTAATTTATATTTATGGAAATAAGGTTATATATACGCATTATATATGATATAATAATGATTATAGAAAGGTGAATTATTATTTACCTTTGTTTCATAACAATCTTTAAAAAGAGAGAAAAACATTCTTGTATACGTATGACTTACTATCTCTTTGAATAGTGAAATTCATTTTCGTATCTCTAAATTTTATATGTTACTCTAAATATATATATAATGAATATATAAAATACTTACATCATGATTTAAATTCTTAATATTATGGAACCATGATCAATGTACAAGGATCATAACTACCAACCAGATATTTTTTAGGAAAAATGAAATAGTTAACACCGAAAAATAATTAATTTAATAAAGAATTATTTTTAAATGAGTATTTAAATATTATAAGTGGATTATATATGATATTTTAATTACATTAATGAATATAGTGTATGATTATAATAAATTAAAATTTATTATAAATGAGGTTATATTGATCTAAAAGCAAGTTAAACTCAAGGTAAGGGATTTTCATCTCACTTTTATTTATGTGAGACACATTCCATATTCACCACTAGATTATTTATGTGGTGAATATATTTAAAATTAATGAATTTAATTTTTTCATTATAAACAATATGAGGATTTATATTTCTTTGTGAGGTTCTCCCCTTCACATGTTTTGGATTTGGAAGCTACACAAGTGGAACATGATTTTTGTCACAATCTCATTATTTATCTATATTGTTTATGATAAATATTACAATGATGAACTTTTAAGATACATCCATCAAGAATCCATTTAATTTTCTTTTTCTGTAGTTATTTCTATAAAATACATATTTTCCTTTTAATTTATTCTATTTGAGTACACAAGAGTCTGAACGAATATCTTTAAGGAAAAATGACTTTATTTCTCCCTTCAATCATTGTTTTTTTCTTCCATATCAATGTTTTATAAATACAATTTAAATAATTTTTTTAATATTATAATTTTATTATTTAAATTCATTTTTAATGATGAGTAAATTTATAATAAATGGTTGACATGGAATCTTCTTTTCATTTACTAAACAAGGTACTATTTATTTTTTACAAAAATTGGAATGAATCATTATTTTAATATACATCAAATAAACAAAATTATCCACTGTAATGATAGATAAATTATTTAAATATTACTCTACTTGTTTCCTAAGTTATTTTTTAAAAAATTCAACCCTTATTGTTTGGGAAATATTTATATTTTAAATAAGAGATTTCAATGTGAAAAGGGTATTTTCCTAAATAAAATTTCAAGTGATCTTTTAAATTACTTTTTCAACTCTAATAATATCCTTTGATGTTAATTATGATTTATTGTAATTATGATTCAAAGATACCATCTTTATTATTTATCCTGATAGATTTTTATTATGATGATGAGATATTTAAGAAACCCATTTATTTTCCATGGTTTATGTTATGATGAATGCTGAAATGTTTATAAAACCTATTTCATTTCAATGAGTTATGCTATGATGAATGTTCTTTGATATTTTGGACCTTATATATATATATGATATTAATTATTATAGAGATTGGACTAGAAATAAATATCCTTCTAATGAATTGGGTAAAGATATATATTTCATGTGATAATAAGGATTGGAATGGGGTGTGAACCCTATTCAGTAAGGGATATTGTCCACTATGATTGTTTAGCGATTGAACTTGAATAAGGATATGATGGAATGGGGAGTGAGCTAAAAACAATATTATAATTATAGTGGTGATCCTCGATTGAGGAAATTATTTTCCATGTTTATGTGTTTGACAAAAACTTATGTCTTATGATAATGTTACACTCTCATCGATTATGTTCTTTGATTCCTTTATGATTCATGTATTATGAACTAAAATGTTTTTTTCCATGACTCATTATTATGATCTATGATATGTTGGGTATGGTTTTTAAATGTTAATATCGTATTCTCATACCATTATTCTCATGTTATGCTTAAGTGATCATTGATATATCCTCTATTTACCCTTATTGTGAATCTAGGGTCACCATTTCTTATGTTTCCTTTCCCCAGGTTATGAATAATGGATTTAAGTATGATATATTTAAGAAGAGTACATGCCACAGAGAACATAGTGGGAGATGATGTGGATAACATATGGACATGTTTTTTATTTATACAAGTTTCTAAGACACTGAACCTATTCAATTTTGGGTTGGATCGTTATGTTATGTACTGAATATTGATATAATAAGATGTAATATTTTTATATGAAATGTTTGCATTGATAAAGTAGATACTATAGAAAGGATTAGTTACCTTTAAAAACTGAGATGAGAAAAATTTAGTGAGAACCCTATAATACTAAGTATAGGAGAACATTCTTAGATATAGTAATGGAAGGAGTATGGTTTTTCAAGAAAAACATAATAGTCTAGATACTACATGTGGGAATGGTTTTAGTATAGATGAATTTAGGGGAAATAAAATTGATAATAGTTGGTTGAGTATATTCCATCCATCATTTTGGTGCACGGTGAGTGTTCACTTACCACATGAACAGTTTTACACTCCTATGTGATATGATTGGTATATGTAAAATTTTATTTATGAACCGTTATGAAGGATTTGAATAGATGATGACCATGAATGACCTAGGTTAAACCAAATGTGTCATAGATTTAATAGAATTTTTCCTATTTTATACATCCTATAAATGATTTTTCATGATTATATGGTTTACCACTATGATTATTATTTCTCACATTGTGTTTTTTTAGTTAATGACAGGAACATGAAGGAACCATGTTAATACAAAATTTGAGGATAATGAAATAATTTTACTCCTGGGAAATCAAATTATATGGGAGTTAGAATGGAATTTTTTTATTCCTATACAACATTATCATGCTCTTAATCGTTAGGAAATTGCAATTGAGAAAAAGAAGAAAGAACATTCTTTTGAGTGCTTCATGTGGTAATATTCACCTAGTTTTAGTAGGTCTGTGAATATACTATTTTGTAAAAAATGGATCAGTACCACTTAAAAAATATTTTTATTTATTAATTATTTTAAACATAAAAATATTATTTTATATATTTATCATTTGGATGGTGAAGAAGAACAGTGGTGTACTCTTACCAAGAATAAGAGTAAACAAGACTAAATTGAATCCGTAGAGAGGGATGATTTCAAGAGATTATTTTTCAAATATTTCCTCATAATGTTTTTATAAAAATGGAGAAGGAATTCCTTGAGCTCAATAAAAATGATGATTAAACCATTAGTACCTATGACTTAAATTTTAAAAGGATTTCAAGGTATGCTTATGGTATTTTCATACAACCAAAAATTATGGTTCATCAATTATTCAATGGATTTAAATCAAGTATTCAAAGGGTGTTGACCATAAGGTTTGTCAGTTGATATGAAGAAATAATTTGATAAACGATCAATGTGGATATAGATATTAGAGTTTCCCATAAATATCATGGATTTAATAATATATAAAATATGAAACTAAAATAAAATTACAAAAAACATGGAGAGAAGAAGAGTAACTTTCCATTATACTTAAAGTGATGATAGAAACATGGATAAAATTGTATTATGGTGACTGGTAAATGATTTAAGTGTGGAAAATAGGGTAATCGGAAAATTAAATGCTGAAGTAATGGGAAATATTAAGTGTAACCCCCTAGGATTTTCACACACACACACACATTACATATTTTTAGATGAATATTAAATACATTACACAAAAAAATGACAAAGAAGGTAATAGTTTAATGTATTTGGATATTAGGCACATAATATTCTTATTTGGAGAAATATATTAAATATCTCTCATAAAGATAATACCCTTTAATACTCTTCACAATGATACTCTAATAAAAACATTTCTTCAAAACCTTAGGAAGTGAAACATATGAAAGGGTGAGCTCAGATGCTCAATACAGGTAAGAAAGGGAGAAATCAATGATATCATAAAAATGATATGGGCTTAAGGGTATGATACCATGAGCTTAAAATTTGAAAACCACAGCCTATATGTCAAATATCACAATCATGGGTAATGTAATAAATATTATCATTTCATGGGGCCTAAATCATAAAAAAATCTAAGAACATGATCCATGAGAGATTAAAATTGACATAAGACATAGAATTTTGGAATAAACATAATCATAAAGAATAATTTACATTGTTTTCAAGAGTCATTTAATAGGCTATCATAGTGGAATCAGTTCACTCCCCAAACCATTATAATAGTCAAGGTTCACTCCCAAGATCATCATAGTGAAAATATCCCCATACTAAATTGATTTCACCCCCCATTCTATTCCTACCCATCTTATGAGATACAAATCGTTACCCAATTCATTGTGGGGTGATATAGGTCCCACTTACAACATAATTAAAATCATACTTATGTGTTCAAAAGATCCAAAAAACATTCATCATATCATAACCCATGAAATTTAATGGAAAAGTTTCATAATCATTCCATCATAACCTAACCAGTGGAAAAGAAAAGGGTTTTATAATATATTCATCATTTCATCACATCAAAACCTGTGTAAAAGGAATGGGTTTTAAAAACATCTTATAATCATAAAACATAAACCGTTCTGAGAAAAAATAAGAATGGTTTAGTTCGATTATATCCCTAGTAAATCAAAAGTAACATAAAAGGATGTAATATTAGATTGAAAACAATTTTTAAAGATCACTTCTAACATTTGTTAGAGAAAATATCCAATACAGTTGATTTTTTTAAAAACATATTTTTTTTTCAAAATCCATTTTTGTGATAATAACCATTAAATACCACATAATAATAATTCTTATGGAAAATATCTTTTCCCCTTAAAAATAGTTTTTAAAACATAATTTTTATAAAAATACTTGTATTTAAAATAATATTTAAAAATTAATGAAAAATAAATCTTTAGAAAAATATCCTTTCCACATTAAGAATAATTGTTAATGCATAAGACATTTTCAAAATAATTTCTTCTAAAATACAGTTTAATGACCGTTTAAAAACAATTCTTTAAGAAATTATCTTATTCAGTGGCTCTTTTAATATTTTGAAAATATATCTCTTTGAAAATAATTTTGATAATTTATAAATTAATTTTCAAATAAAATAATTTTCATAATGGTCGTAAATTCTGTTCTTTTCATAAAACAACTATTCTTTTCACATTATCAATAAAATTCAAAGGATCATTGTTTGGAAAATGAAATCAAGATTTCTTTTAATTTTTTTAATTTAAACCATTGGAAAAAACTTCAGTAATAAATTATTTTTATAATTTTAAGAAACATTTTTTAAAAAACTTTTAAAAATCATCGTTTTAGAAGAAAAAGGGTTTTCGACCGTAGATAGAAATAAATTCAATTTTTCATAAAAGAATTATTTTAAAACCTTTACTATATAAATATAGGAAAATGAAGGTAAATAATGTATTGGCGTGGAATATCCAAATTATAAGAATATTTATGAGTCTTTTTATATATATATCATATTATGTCATCCTCATAAAGAAAATCATTAACAAAACAATAAAAGATAGGATTGTATCATAAAACCCTTACCACTTTGGTAACATTGAATCATTATCCATATAAAAGAATAAAATTAAATAAAACATTATAAGATCATGATAATAAATACATTTATGATATTCCATTTCAAATGGTATGTATATACTCCCCATAAAATAATATAGGTTCATAACATAACATATGTCTCAAAGAAAGCAAATAAAGACAAAAATTCCTTACCACTTTAGTAATATTTTGAATTATAAGCACCAATAAAGAATAAAATGAAATAAAAAATTAAAAAACATTTAAAATAATGATATTAATTATATAAAAACTTCAAAGGGGAACTATATACATCACACAAAATAAATTAGTGGTGAATTTAAATATGTATCCTAAGATAAATAGAGAGACTAGAAATCCCTTACCTTAAGTATCGACTTACATCTTATAAGTTCAAACGTACTGTAAAATAAATATAAATTTATTATAAATTTATAAAAGAAAATAATTATATATATCATACCATATATTATTTTCTTATGATCTTTTATTACCCATTTATTAACAATTCCATATTAAAGTTTTATTTTGGTCAATAAGTGTTTTGTTATTCATGTATTTTTGATTTGTTATTTTCAGTCATCTTACATTGATCATGGTTACATAAGATCCCTAATTATGAAAAATATATAAATATCATATATATTTAGAATATATCTATTTGTATTAATATAAAAATGTTAAATATAAAAAATGAAATACATCATTCATGGAGAGGGTAGGTCATACGTATGCATGAACGTTGTTTCCATTTTCTCATTGGATGAAACAAAAGGTTGTTAAATAATTTATTAACCTTAAATAATATTTTTATACAATATATATCAATTATTAATTAAATTTAACTTAATTTCCTTCCATACCAAGAGTTAGTGAAGAATGAATCACATTGCTTTGTGAGGCGGCAGTCCGCCATACACATGAATGACGTTATCGTATCCCCCACAAAATGGAAAGTAAGAAGGTATATGTGATGTAATAATTAAAGATATAGAATTATTTTAAAAATATAATATGTATTAATTTTATATAAAATTATTTCCGGCTAATTAAAATATTAATTAAAAACAGCTCACACTAGTTCGTGAAACGGTAGTCCTCCGTACACATGTGTGAAATTATTGTTTACCAATGAGTTGGGTTGTAAGAAGTTAGAAGTGGTATTATAATTCCATAGGTATAATAATATCATAAATAAAATATATAAAAATTAAATCCATATTTATATCCAGACATAGGAGGTGGTGACGGAAAATGAATAACATTGGTTTGTGAAGCGGTAGTCCTCCGTGCACACGAATGAAGATTTCATATCCTATTTGATGGAAGCAGAGATGGTTGTGGGTAATGAAAATAAAATAAAGAAATATAAATATATTTAATATACTGAGGATAATATATCATGTTGTTTTAATAATAATTGAATGAGGTGGAATAATAGTTAAAATAAAATGCTTGGTGAGGGATGTTACCTCATCTTCAGACAAATTCTTTTCATTTGCACCCAAAGCATTCATGTTATAGATTTTTCAGAAAAACTAAGGATTATATAATGAGAAGAGGTAATTAAAGAAAATATTTGGGTATTTATTGTACGAACTAATTGGTTATGAAATTGTGACGAGGAAATTAGAGTGGGCAGCCTTTTATATGTAAGATGAGTGACATACTTGTAATTTTTGAAGAGAAAAGGTGTAACCACATTTTTCAATTGAAAAAGGATAAAAAATGGCCCATTATCATTAATATAGTATAAGAGGTTGAAATATTTCCTTTAAATTGTTTTAACATGTTTTGGGTAATTTTCAACTGTTTTCAATTCAATTTAACCCATGGTAAACCTATTTTTATCTTAACAGTTGTAAATAATTTTTATTAATTTAATTATTCATTATAGAGAAAAATTAATTTGAACTAATTAGATAATATATAATTTTCTAATTAAAAATAATTAATCCATTTTACCTATTATGATTCATATAATTGTAAAATTTAAATTTAAAACGAACCGTGTAGATGTGATGGAAAAGAAAGTTTTCAAGAAGTGTACTTTTCTTGCATTAGATAATTTTAAATTAACTCTATCTATAATAATAATAATTTTATAAATATAAATTAAAATTTATTTATATATAATGTATAATTTTCATTTAAAACATTCCAAATTATGAATTATTTTAAGTAAATAAAATAGAGAAACATTATGCACTTTAAAACGGGTTTGAGAAAAAACCGATTTTTTGATCCAAAAAATGTACTTATTCAAAAATATAATATAAATTTGATTAAAAATTAGATAATTTGACTAAATGGTACTAAATAATAATTATGTTACTTAAACATATAATGGGGGAATATAAGTTACTTAATTTATTAAAAATAAATTATAGTTTATCAAAAATCATTATTTTTCTTTATTCATTGAAAAGTCAATATTTTATGAAAAATATCAAAATTTCAACATTATTTAATTTCAAAAAGATTATTTAAAAATGAATTTCAATTTATCGAATAGAATTTCTAAAATATCAATAAGGTAATTTTAATATTTTATCATAAAAGTAAATACAAATAATTTTTTAAGAAAATACTACTTTTAATGAATATGAATACTTAAATAAAAATTTATTTACTATTTACTAAGAATTTATAAATAAATTTATACTGATTAGGAAATATATATATATATATATAAATATATAATTAGTTAATTTTATTCATACCCACTTACTATATATTTTGGTTATAATAGTAATATTTTAAATAATATTATTTCAAAGTTTACTAAAGCTCGGTGTAGCGTGTCATGTATGATATCGAAGAAACTCATTATTATTTGTAACAAAAGGTAAAATAAGAGTTTTTTATAATTCAAGATGTTGAAAAATTTAAATTAATTTGAGAAATATATTTCATGAAATCCCAAGATGTTACAATAATTTAGCTAATGATGGAGATAAACAACCACATATTTCATCACCCACACTCAAATGCTTTGAATGCTTGGAGTATTGGAATTTTTATAACTAGTGTTCAAATATGAATATTTATTATAATGATTGATGTTATAGTTTCAGTCTTTCCTGATTAGTAAAGGCTCCCCATAGTCCTACATCATACTAGGTTTCAAATCCAGGTGGGAGAAAATTTCCACCAGCGGGCGGTGACACTCACTACCACAAAAACAGTTTTTCGCAGTGCCCCCCTTTATCAGTGTTAACGAAAAAGCGCTGATAAAGGGGGGCCCCTTTATCAGCGCTCAAAAAAGAACTGATAAAGGCACCCCTTTATCAGCGCTGATAAAGGGACCCCCCTTTATCAGCGCTTTTATCAGCGCTGATAAAGGGACCCCCCTTTATCAGCGCTTTTGTTAGCGCTGATAAAGGCCCCCCCCTTAATCAGCGCTTGTTTAGTAGCACTGATAAAGGGGGGGAGGCTTTATCAGCGCTTTTTTTAAAAGCACTGATAAAGGGTCGGCTTAAAAAAAAAATTAAAAAATATATTAATATATTAATATATTGATATATAAATATAGTTATATTATTATATAAATATAATATATAATTTTTAAATATATTTTAGATAATTATAAATGTACATTTACACTTATAATAATTAATATATAAGATATTTATTGAAAATGACTTCTTAAAAAATTAAAAAAATATTTTTAATTAATAATTTGATAATCATTATTGAGTAATAGTCATTTAATAACAATTTGAGGACTAAAAAAATTAAAAAAATTAAAAAAAGATCCAAAATTTGTTGAAAACGCAACTCAAACTTCAAAACGGCCATAACTTTTGATCCGGGTGTCCGTTTGAGCTCTACCACATATCAAATCGAAGCCTGCGACGAGCTCTACGTCATTATAATTGGGGAAAGCCCAGGTAAATCATTTTTCAAGGCCAAAAGAGGCCCGAAAGGCCTACAAAATGGAGTTTTTTGTCGGGGTACCCAGATTTTTTAACATTTTGTGGATTTTCAAACTCGTTTAAGGGGGTATTATTGGATTTTTTTGGTGGGGACTGAATTTATTTCAAGGTATTACATTCATATTGATATTATGTCTTTGAAATTTAATCCTTTTTTATAATGAACTGCTATTTATAATCAAATATATAACTATATGTACATATTTTTTATATATTCGCACCTAAAAATTAAATTTTTTAAATAAATAATTAAACATATTTACATAAAAAATATATTAGCTTTATCTGAATAATAACTAATATCCATTTTATTTAAAATACCAATATATGAATATTTATATACCTATATATTAATCTAACCATATATATATATATTAATCTAACTATATATATATATATATTAATCTAACTATATATATATATATTAATCTGATAACTATATATATATTAATATAACTACATATATATATATTAGTATTACTATAAATATATATATTAATATCACCATAAATATATATATTAATATCACTATATATATATATTAATATAACTATATATATGTTAATATAACTATATATATGTTAATATAACTATACATATGTTAATATAACTATATAACTATATATATTAATATAAATATATATTACTATACGAATAAATATAACTATATATGTATATATAGATATAGATATATATTAATACCACTATATATATATATATATTAATATTACTATATATATTATAATATAACTATATATCTATATATATATTATAATTTAACTATATATATATATATATTAATATAAATATATATTAATATACGAATAAATATTACTAAATATATATATATATATATATATATATATATAAAGATATCATGAATTCGAAAGAAAATCAAAATAGAGTAGTGGTAAGGGCTTAGGCGTGCATGGGGGAGGTCTCGAGTTCAAATCTTGGTGGAGGCAGGGGTGCGCGCGCATGGGGAATATTTGAGCAAGCGCTGTTAAAGGGTGGAGGGGGGTGCGTGGGGTGCTGTATAGGGGCTGAAAAGCACTGTAAAGGGGGGGGGGGGGGGTTCAAGCGCTATAAAAGCCTCCCCGATTGGCGGTATTTTTTAATTTTTTTTAACTTTTATCAGCACTTTTTTAAAAGCGCTGATAAAAGGGTCCTCTATCAGCACTAAAACAAAAGCGCTGATATAGGAAGCGCTCATATAGGACCCCTTTATCAGCGCTAAAAAAAGCGCTGATAAAGGGGTCCTATATCAGTTCTTTTCGGAGCGCTGATAATGGGGACCCCCCTTTATCTACGCTGGCTTTATCAGCGCTTTTCTAGCGCTGATAAAGGCCATTTTTAGCGCTGATAAAGGCCGTGTTTGTAGTAGTGACTACCATGATGCATTAAGGCGGTGAGACCAGCATGACGCATGAAGATGGTGAATTAGGAATGATTCTACACTGGGCCTTAAGGATAAATTTTGGCCCTTTTTTCCATGTAATGTGCTCCATACCCACTAGGATTTTGGTCCATGTTCTGAATAAATAAGGCATGATGGGTGGACTGTCCCTTGGGGGGGCTATGGCCTTCCTTTTCATCCTATGTGTGTGGTGAGTGTGTGTGTTTAATGTAATTATTCCCCCAACCACATAATATATTTTGATGTTAGAAACATCTTAAGACCTTTTATAAAGGAAAATCTCACATGATAATTATTTCTAAAAAGTAGTACGATAAAAAAGTTGTAAAATGTTAACTTACCATCCACTCTAGAACTCAAAATGTATTATTTTATTCTGGATCTAACCACTCTTTTATATCTATAGAATTTTAGAAGGGAATAATATTACCTCCTCAATGATTTGATATTTAATTATCATTGAAAATCCTTAGTGATTCGATGATCACATCTCATGTATATGATTCTTCTACGATTGATGTTTGTGGGAATGTGCTTCTTGAAAATATCATTACGCTCCATCTAGTTGAATTTAATGTTGTAATCATTAGTTGGATTTCTAAATCATGACCCCATATCTTTAATAAAAAAATCCTTAGGTTTAACCTACTTTACTTATTATGTACCAAATTTTTCATAATGGTTTGTAAAGAAAAAGAGGATTATCCTATGCATATCCCCCCAGAGTGTCAAACTAGGTGCCTAGTAAGGCCCGTTATCATGTGGCAGGGTTTCCCAAGTCAATCCCAAAAACAAATTTTAGGAGTTGTTAATTTTATGTACATATATTCCAGAACCATGTCCACTCGTAGTATCCAGATATGGATTTATTGATGGTAAGACCCACATAATATATACTTTACCCAAATTCTAGGGTTTTCATCTATACTTATTCTCAAATTTTACCTTAGGGTTATGTTATCTAATATAGATTTTCATAAATCTAGTTCCCAAAGTTTCTACTAAACTTCCTCAAATACTAACTATAGCGACCCTACCCCATATATCTGAGAGATGGTGTCTCTTACTACATACATTGGCATGATTATAAGGAATCATTCCCCAAAGGACCGTTAAGTTTAGTAGTCTTATTAAGCCAGATACATAAATGAGTATTGTATTACAAATGAATACACTAATTTAAAAATTTTTCTTCTTCTTTATAAATAAATAACATCAAGGATAACTTTAATACATCTAGTAAATACATGTATATATTTCATTGTAAGATTCTAGGATTATTGGTTAAATAAAACTTATAAGGGTGATCTCAAATTCTCAGTAAGGGAAAAATAGAGTGGGGGAAATAATTAATTAATAAGAATAGTCAGTATAGAAAGGTAAGTAACTGGAAATACATTCCATTAAATTAACTAGATAAGGTAATATCAATAGAGAAAGTTAGAAAACCGAAACACATGTCATTTGTTCAATAAATTTAAAATGAAATGTATCCATAGATATTATGACACATTTTCTCATGGATGAATAATAAATAATTCGTGAAAATGAAATGAATCCATATAAATATCGAAGCAAAATCTCATCGATGAATAATATCAGAATATAAATAAAGGAAATTCTTAATTATTGTATGCCATGTTTCTTAGGTACCTGTTACCTTTACCGTCAATACATTTCACAAAATGAATTATAAAATGTAGGGTAAAAACCCATCTAATGTGCCTTTTCTAATGACTCATCCCATGAGACTACCGATTCATCGAGGGGATATCTATAACCGGGCCTTGCCCGTGTCGTACCAATCCAAAAAATTCATCAACTATCAAATAATTGATTTAATAATGTGCCTTGTCAATTATTCGTATAGATTAAGAGATATGGACTTATAAATATTTACAAAGATAGTCAAATAACTATCAAATTAGAGACCATATGTAAAATGATATATGGTTTAGGAAATAGTAATGTCCCTGAAAAATTAAAAGGATAGTTAGGGGAAATTCAAAGTTCGATTGTCATACAAGATGGAATATTACAAGAAACTAAATAATAAATCAAGGAACTGAATGCAAATACTATCCTTGGAAAATTAAAAAACAAACCATCTAGAGGAAGAATAAGGATGGTATCAATACAAAAAATCCCAAGTAGATTAAAATAGAGGTTTTTCATCATTGATGAAATAAAATATTTACTTTTAAAAATATTATTGAGAAAAATAACATTTTCTTTTGAAAAACCTTTTGAAAAACCATTTCTTTGAAAACCAATTTTGAAAAAAATTTCATTAAAAAGTAACTTTTAAATATGTAAAGTATTATTCGAAAGACTAATAGTGAGTAAATCCGAACACATCATACGAGGTAAAATAATATTAGTTTTGCACGGTTAAAAGTTAGAAAGATGCCTTGTTTGGAAAACGACTATGAGATTCATTTGAAAACACTGGTAAAAGAAAACGGGTAAAAATGTATTTACTAAATCCCTTTAATGAATTTTGTAAAACATTTTAATAAAACATGGTTTTTAGAAGAAATCAGGTTCTCTGACTAAAGAGTGACGTAAAGTCCGATTTTATTTAAAAAACTTTTAAAACACATTGAGTAACAATGAGTGAAAAAATGGTAGTAATAATTGAAAATGTTCAGGAATAACCATTTAGGAATGAAAGGGATAATTGAACTTTGGATATATAATTTCCTCAAATGGATATACAATTGAATGATCATTAATGTTATTGCTGAGGAAAATAATCTTTAGACATCCCAATATATCCCATACCACTTTGAAATATTTTAAAACATAATCCTCTTGAAATAATAACATTACATTAATGTTCAAAATATCATGAATGTAATGATATTCATGATATATAATTTAAAGGTATTTACATAAAAAATCTAAAGCAAACTATGTGAATAACGACAATTAAGCCTCAATGGAATGTAAATTGAGATGAAAATACCTTGCCAATGTGGAATCAAATGAATTAGAAAACCAAAAGGTGTTAATAATTAAATAAAATATTTATATACCATTAATATAATAGGTTTTATTATATTATATGTCAATGTGGTAGTAATTATAACATATATAACAAATTAGGTGTACAATAATTAAGTATTCCTCACGGAATTAAAATGAGACAAGAATCTGTTACCTTGTGTTTCCTTTCCGGAGAATATCCTTTAAATTATTATATAATAAACTTATGTTAATTTTATAATTTGTACATAGCCTTTTTAATTTTTATAATTTATTTTATTTCAATTGTTATCATGTTGTTTAAAACTACTCAAACAATTAATTTTACACCGGGTGTTTTTAACCAAATTCAGTTTATGTGTCAAAACAGCTACTGTTAGTCAACTATGGTCCTAGGTTTCATTAGATAACATATCCTTAATAATAAACAAGAAAAATATTATCATATCTATACATCAATAATACTTTTAAAATAAATCATTAAATATAGTAATGAAAATTGTATCAATGTTTCCATTACAAAAATTGTAGGTCGTACGTACGCTTGAGTAACATTCCCATTTTTAAATGACCATTGGGGAGAGAATATAAGTAAAAAAAATATTTCTATAATGAAAATTATATAATAACTAAAATATTATTTAATCAAATATACTTATATATATATAATTCTATGGTGTAAAATGAATCAAATCATGTTTAGGAGGCGGTAGTCCACACGTCGACAAATAACGTTATTAGTTTTTATGTACGTGAAAGGGTAATAAAGAAAATGATATATGTATATATAAATGTAATTATGTAATGAATATAATATATATGTTTTTTTATGTATCATATTTTTATCATTATTTCCTCTCATTTATACATTCTGTGTATCATGCAAATGAATCCCATTGCTTTGAGGGCGTGGTAGCCCACACTTTCTCAAATGAGATTATCATATTTAAACAACATGGAAAGAATAAATATATGTTATAAATAAAAATTAAATAAGTTTAAAAAATTATAAATAAAATAAATTTTATATATAAATAGAATTTACATCATAATGACCTCTATAAGAGGTGGTAATAGAGAATTG
This sequence comes from Viscum album, assembly GCA_963277665.1. Classification (NCBI taxonomy): domain Eukaryota; kingdom Viridiplantae; phylum Streptophyta; class Magnoliopsida; order Santalales; family Viscaceae; genus Viscum; species Viscum album. The sequence continues at coordinate 121,103,553 of OY728138.1, read as the reverse complement.
AACAATCATCATTTTATTAGGTAGTAATTCACAGTTCACAGAAATAGTATGTTCGTTGCTCATTAGATTGAGGTGTGTATAGATGTTATTGAAAATAAAATGATAAAAACATCATAGTATATTTAGGATCCTGTTTTTGTTACATATGAACAAAATAGAGACTTTAGGGGATGGATAATGGAAATGAAACTAGAGAGTTTGAGAAAAGTCATTACCTTTTAATCAGGTAACTTCTTTTGGTTTAACAAAAAGGAATAAATGGATGGTATTATGAACAAAGAGATTCTTATAGGTGTAGGGAAGGGATTTTTTGGTGCTATGTTGGAATATATTGGCCGAACATAAGAGGATGAGGAGGTGTGAGGAATGGGTAGATATAGAGGCCTTTTATAGGGAAGGAAAAAGGACTCACTTGGTAATCCTGGAAAGATGTTAGGTGTGCACATGTTATTACCCAATAAAAGACATAATAAAAAACCCAAAAAAATTAATTGATGGTTATTGGACGAAATATTTCCATCCAATGAGTGTTGTACAATTTTCTTGGACATTTGGGCCACTAAAGTTAGGGTTTTAGTCCATTTTAAACCAAATTACTCGTTAATAATTTTTTAACTTAAATCTCCTTCACTAATAATTTTTGTAAATTATTATGTTGAAATTATTAGGACACAAAAATTATCCTGATTACAATGTTGTATGTCAGATTAAAAAATTTCAAATAATTGATGTGGTAAAATAAAGATTAATGCTAATCACATAGACAGACGTATTAACTGGTTTTAGCAGAAAAATGTTCAAAAAGATGTTTTGTTTTTTATTCAATTTAAAATTTATATTGATTATTAGAAACTAAATTATATTAATATATGTATAATTTTTCCAATTTAAATTTAAAATAAATTTATAATATAATTTAACATTAATAATTATTTAAACTAAAATGCATTTTTAACTAAAATCGTGTATTTTTTACTATTATATAAAAAAATGATGTTTATAAAAAAATACCAAGAATTAATCCTAAGATGATTTTGAAATTATTAATTCAAAAATAATGTTTAATTTACAAAATTAAATTAATAAAATGGTCAAAATTAATATTTAAAATAGGTTCTCTAGTAAATGGTCAAAAAATGACTTAATAAAAATATAGGGTTTTATGTGAGAAATTTGACTTCCTATTATATTATTCATTCCAAATCTATTGGATGAATATAAAAAATAACTTATTGAATATGTAACATATTTATTATAAAAACCTCACTCAATAATTGTAATTATACTAATCTATTAGGGTAAAACATCTTTGTGACTATAAAAATAGTTTTATATAAAAATATCCTTTTAATATTCAATTAATTCTTATATTAATTTATAATTTATTTATAACCAATGAATTAGTTTTCTAAACCATATTTTTTTAATTTAGTTAATACTATTCATAAATTCTAGTTTATGTTAAATAATATTGTTTAATTGTTGATTTTTTCTAGTAAGACTCGGTATTGTGTATAGCACTAGCCATAAAATTTTGTCACTTTTGCGTGTAATGCAAGCTACATAGGAAGGTTGTTATTGCGTATGATATATGCTAACTCAGTGTCATGTGAATTGAAAGCTAAATTAGTGCTGAATGTGTTGAAATATATTAGATATATTTTAAATAGTAAATATATTATAAATATTTTGATATTATATTACAAAGAACATGTGTTGTCACGTGTCTTACACGCTATTGAATACAAGGATATTACTTTGGGTTTTTGGGGCGTTACATCTGACCTCACCCTTTATTATGTTTCCTTTTTATATGTTTTGAAGAATTTATTTAAGTATGAAATGTTTAATAGGGGTTTATGTTATAAAGAACTTAGTGGGAGATGATGTAGATTTCAAATGAAAACTTTTATTTTGTATCCATATTTCAAAAGACAATAAAATTGAATGATTATAGCATGGATAGTTATGTATTTATTTAAATATTCATAAAATAAGATGTAATATTTATGTATGAAAAGTATAGGTGTCCATAAATAGGATTTTTATTGGGGTAAATATGGAAAGAAGAGGGTGAATTTCCATTTTAAAATTATAGTAATAAATGAAAAATGTAAAGTTAAAAACCAAATTATTTTGAAACAATAAAGAAAATAAATTCATGAAATTGATAGAGCAATAAATGGTAAATTTTATTTTTCTAATAATGTTAATATACAAGTTAATTAAGTGAGAAATAATAATGGTAATTAGATGAATAGTTTTTATGTAATTTATTCATATAATGATCATTTAATTCAATACTTAAACTTAAAGAGGATAAAAACATAATTTGATATGGAGTTTTAAAAAAACATAAAAGGTGCCCCTACATCTACACCCCTTTATTTGAGATATGGGAATTATTATATCTTACCTTTATTTTTAGGGGAGACAGAAAGAAAATAAATTACCTTACTTTTTAATAGATATGACCAGAAATCATCTTTCCGTTATTTTTAACGAAGATAGAATGAAACCAAATCCCCATGATTTTGAATAGAAATTGAAATAAAAAAAATGGAAGTTGGTGGGAATATAATAGAAGACTTATTTTAAAAAAAAATTAGTTACAATTTTGGTTTTATTTCTCTCTATAACAATTGAATCAGCTGAGAGAGAGAGAGGGATTTATAAATAAAAGTGAAAGCCCTTGAGATCGGGAAATTAAGGATGTTTATTTGAGAGTATGACTTAGATATCAGTATAGATTCAACATTGATTCATGGAGAGTGATATTGGATGATAAAGTGTTGTTTCCCATCAACATTAGGTATCCTTCTATAGGCTCTATGTGTTTTGGTAACATTATAGAATCATTTCAGTGCATTGAATATAAATAAGACTACCATACATCCAATATTACCCACCTAAAGTTCTTCCCTAGTCTAACTATCACTATCCCACTAGATACCTAGTAGCCTCTATAGGGTTATCAGTGGACCACATGTAATCCAATGCTAATGGAAAGCCCCCACCAACTAGCTGGTGCACCTCTATTGTGTAGTTGGTGGACTTATATAGATTTTTTCATACTAATTATTCACCAAGGAATGACTGGTGTTATTCGAATAAGAGGTCGATGGGTCTTCTACACACTAGGAGGTATGAAACCATGATATCAACTATTAGATTCCCTATAGTATCTAGCTAGTAAAACACTAGAATGATAATCTTTAAGAGGATCATCTCATAAATTCTTTTATGGCCTCAAAAGAGTCTTCTAACACGATTCCATGATATTAATAGATGATAAGAGACTTTTAAAATAGTTCAAAAAGACATTAAAAAGTATTCAATATGTTAATTATTACCACCACATGGTATTCAAAATAAAAAATAAAACTAACTTAAATTAAATCATTATAAAAAAATATAAGTGACTGTGATCATGAGAAAACCTTGATAGAGAGAGAGAGGTATAATAGAGGATTGAAAGAGACCTAATAGACCTAGATTTGAAATGGATGGACCTTGAAATCAGGAGGTATGTAGAGAAATATTTTTTTTATGAAATTATTTCCCAAAAATCCATACATTTTATGCTTAAGGAAGCTTAAAAGGAGGATATGAGGCAAACAGATTAGTGTATAATTTTCAAGTGTTCAACATAGATGATAATTGAATTATAATATTGAAGAAAGAAATATGTGTTCCATCAAATCCAGAATTGAAGAAAAAACTATCATATCATGCACATATATCATAATTATTTATCAATATCTAAGAAAAAATATGTATATAGATATCAAGAATCATTTATGGTGGGGAAAAATGTTGAGGGAGATCACAGAGTAAGTATCTCGATGGTTAATTTTTCATCATGTTTATAAAGAATTCCATATGTCTAAGGGGATTATGAAATCATTAGCTACACCAATATATAAATGGTAAAACATCACCATGTATTTCATTATAGATAATTTTAATACCTATAATGTCTATAATTCTAATTGTGTTTTAGTTTATGACCTTAATTATTCATGAAATTTCATTGATATTCGATAATATTTATCACTCAATCAACTAGCTAATATATACGTAAATGATGTGGGAATATATAATGGAGTACCTATATCAATTTAATCTTATTGAGATCTTGGGTTTACCTTGATTTGATATGGAATTAATCAACAATAATTGAATATATAGCTTAGATTCTACAGATCTTATAATCCCCAAAGTAATGGGAAATATAAAAGGACCATTTAAACATAGGAAGACTTGCTAAGATCATATTCAATAGATTTTAAAAAATGTGTGGATCATCACCTTACCCTAAAAGAGTACTCATATAATTTTTTTTCTCTTACAAAATTTAAATGAAACAACATGAGGATGTTTTTAGGATGAGGTTAAAAAATTCAACAGGTCGGGATGAAGTTTGAGAGTGTAAGCTGCTTGGAAAATATCTTACTCAAGAAGGTTTTGAGAATATTTAATCCATTTGGTGTCATATTAAAACTAAATTGAGTTTTAAAAAAAATATTTCCTTATAATCTTAAATGTGACATCTATTTTGATGATTGTGCGAAAGTTTTCATTCAAATATAACCATAGAATAGGGTTATGAGTTAAATATGAATTAAAAATTGAGCTCTAGTTACGTTGGCCCTTTTAGAATCATCAATCATGTGGGGATAATTGAATATCATACTAAAATTAAATCTACCCACAAACAAGTTTACGATGTGTTTTATAAATCACTATTGATGAGGCATATACCTATCCATTTACATGTATTGAACTCAATGTTTCTAAAACTCAAATATAATATTTCTTATGTGGATAATTTCATAGAAATAATTATCATAATGATAAATTACTATAAAATAAGACTACTCGTCTGTTTTAAGTTATCTCGATAAATAATATGTTTGAGGAATCTATATGATAATTAAAAGATTCTATGAGGCAGAAGTAAACCCATTTTTTTCATCAGAGTGATGAAATTTGCGCGTGGAATTATTTTAACCAGGGATGAATGTAACACCCCTACAATATTACTATATATTTTATCATTAAATAAATATTTTTTGAATAAATTATTTCTTACAAAACACTAATATAAAAAGAACTAAGATACATTTTATTGAGATAAAATGATACAATACATGATAAAAATTAATACATTAGGAGAATAAAATATGAAACATCATTAAGGAAATCATAAGAGGAATAAAATGAAAAGAAAATAAAAAGAAAATCAATATAGAAACATTATCATTATAGTTTTTCAATAAGATTATAACCTTAATTATAATGATATAAATAAGGTAATGAATTATAAATATAGTAGATATGTTTATAGTGATGTAACCAAATTGGTTTATTTTTTTGTAAGGCTATAAATATGAATGAAATTTTACCGTTTTATATATGGTTTCTAGAAATATGACTGTTGCATATATAATAATTGGAAATATGGTCATTTTTTATATGAAATTGGTATTTTTTTAAATAAAAATAATATAATTCAGAAATAAGATATATTGAAACAAAAAGATAATATTTAATTATTTTTTTTAAAAAAGATATTCATTTATGTGTCACATAGTATTATTATTTTTATTATTAAATAAGTATTTCATGTATTTATAAAATTAAAAGAAATATTTTAAAAACTATGGTTTGGTAGATTTAATATGTTAGAAGATTAATAATTAATTAAAATAGGATGTGGTGAAAATTTTTTTATGTTCAAAGATTGATATTTTTCAAAGACTAGTTTCTATTAACTACTATATACTTTTATCCTAAAAAATTAAATTGTTCAATTTTAAATCTTGAGTTTAAGGTAATGTTTCAATGAGTAAAAAAAAGAAAATAATCACCCATTTAATTATTAATTAATACACAAATTTTGCATGAACACTTAGTATTTAAATAATTCATTTTTATATAAAAATAGTCTTATATATATATATATATATTATTTTCAATTTAAAGTTAAACTTATAATATTTTAAAATATAACTAGTTTAAATAGAGTATAAAATTTTAACAAGCTCATTTAAATTTCTTAAATTGATCAATTTCATTTTTTAATATAAAAAGAAGTTACGAATAAAATGATTGAGCTACCAAAGTGATGGAAAAAATGAGGTAAAAGGGATTTACTACAACAAAAAGACTTAAATATCATGAAAATTATCACAAAATGATTTTAATAACATTTTATTAAACATAAATTATCTCACATCCATAATTTCCCATTTTATATCATTTTTATATTTAAAATAAAAACCTTTTTCATTAAGGAATAAATATTTTTAGAAATGCCACTCAAAACTCACCTATAAAAGGAACCCTACACTAAACATACAAAAACACTCAAACCATGAATTCATTATCTTTAATATATATCCATTTAACATATCTTAAATTCTTACTTGATATTATATATCTTATTATTCTAATAAAGAATACTAAGACATTCATTCCAAAGGAACTCCAATTGAGAAAGAGTTAATTCATTAAAATATTATTATTTGGGTTGGTTCGAAAACCTATACAGAGTATGTTTGTCACGACCCGTCCCCCGGGTCCTGTATCGTGACTACCCCAAGCCAACCTTCCATAGGCTAGGTGCTGGCGACTAGAACCAAAGGCAAAATTTCCTAAAACCTGGGAAGGCATTGCCTTTATAAAATGCAACACACACAGCCAGAGTACAAGCGGAAGAAAACACTAAGTAAAGCAGTAAAAAAGTGTGATGAAAGTACAAAAGATCCGGAAATACAAGGACAACAGAAAGGTAAAACAACAACTGAAAGAAAGTACAACTGAAAGACAAACAACTGGTAGGTGTCTAGCAGCTCCTGGATCATCCTCCAGGTTGCTACCTGAAGGATAGGTACAAATGTCCTCCTCAGCACTCTGCGTCTATCGGTCTGCTCCATGTGCCTTCACACTGAGTGTCCACCTCTAGGTACCGTCCAGTCCTTGTACACTCTGCCTCAGTCAGCATTTTCCATAGTCTGCATCCAACACAACGAGGTGCGGGCATAGCCCGTGCATGGGTGAGTATAACGATACTTAGTAGGGACCCCGAGAATATCAAGGTCTCGCTAAATCCAACAAGGATAAACCAAAAAGAAAGATCTAAATAGATAAACTTTACTTAGGTATATGCCCATACATATACCTAAGTTATCAAGTAACCCATCTCAATCATGTGGAAAACACAATGGTCATTAACACAGCTCAAACCAGAATTTTTATTCACGAAACCACGGATGCTGGAAAAATCCTCCTCTATCGAGTATAGCAGTACAGTCGCAACTATGAGGTACTACTCACTAACCTTAGACTTCTGAGGTACTCCTCCTGTCGAGTACCGCGTGTCTATCACCCCAACACAGTAGCGATCCCCACCATGGGTCTGTCGCTCCAAAACTGTAGCGCACCCACTAATAGCCTACAGAGGTACTCCTCCTATCGAGTACCACGAGTTTTCCACCCCAACACAGTTGTGCTCCTCTACCATGGGTCTGCCACCCCAACACATTAGTGTTCCCCACCAGGCTAGTCAAGTCACTCGGAATCGAATCAGACAAGCAGTCATAAGGTCTCAGCCAGCTACAAGGTCTCCGTACTCTATATGCTCATCTCCGGGAGGATCCGCTCCACGAGCTACTGGTCGATACTTCCAAGTGTCACTTAGTCTCTCGTGGAAGTATCTCATGGGACCACCTCGACATAGGGGTCTCAACATAACAGACGACGCGTCAATCGAATGCCAGGTCTGTGAGTTATTAGTATTACCGTTCCAGAGGCCTGATTGGATTTCGGGTACAATCCAACTCAGCCATACTCCAACTACGTCCAAACCTCAAGTGGAGTATTCCAAAAGAACCATCTCATTAAAAGAAATTCAACATAGTCAACGACACATCAATCGGACGTCCGGTCCTTAAGTTATAAGTGTTTCTGCTCTGAGGGCCCGGTTGGAATTACGTTCATTCCAAACCCGCCCATTTTCTAATGTCATCCAAAACTCACTTAGATTATCGCAAAAAGGACCACTTCGTCGTGAGGGTCGCAGTGATGCAGACAAAACGTCGATCAGATTCACGGTCATGAAGTTATTCACGTTTAAGCATACAGGCCCGGCCCATTAGGCCCAGTGGGCTAGCGGGTCGGCCCGTCTGGGTTCGGCGGGTCCAACCTGGTATGGGTGTCAGCCTGGCCTAAAGAAACGCGACCCCGCCTGGTGGCAGGAGCGGCCCGGGCCGAAGGGGCGCGGCCCGGCCCGAAGGGGCGTGGCCCGACGTGAGAGGGCACGACCTGGCTCGGGAGGGCGCAGATCGGCCAGAGAGGGCGTGACCCGGCTCGGGAGGGCGCGACGCGGCCCGTCGGGGCGCAGCTCGGCCTAGCCCAGTGCGGCCTGGCCTGGCGCGGCGCGGTCCGACCCAGCAGGGCACGGCTCGGTGCGGCCCAGCCGGCCGCAGCTCGACCCGAAGGGGCCGAGCGGTCCTTGGCGGGGGTGCGGCCCCCGGTTTCCCGAACCAGCGGCACCGAGTGACATCGCCCTCCCTAACCAGCTCGACGATGCCAGCCAACCTTCTTGGTGCAAGCGGTAAGCTCGGACCGGCCGCGGGGTTCCACAATCTTCATATCCCGACCGAATTTGTCCGGCCGGTTCGGCTCGGCAAGCGGCCCACGAAGCGGGCCGCGGCTTCCGTCACACAACCAGCGCGATGGTGCCGACTTCCTCTGCCACGGAAAGCCCTGGCCACAACTCCGTGTTCCCAGCCTGGCGCGACTGTGCCGTTCTTCCTCCGCTGTGGCCCGCTTGGCCGCATCTTTTCTTTGTGTGTGCGATGGCGGTCTTTGCGGAACCGGCCTCTTCCGCGTTCCACCTCTAGTCGCCGATTCCAAAAAAAAATCAAGATCTAGTGGAGGGTCGTCGGTCCGCGTTCATTCGGCCCACACCCTCTGCGTTAGACGATAACAATAGACCGAAGATAAACAAAGATATTCAATGACGAACGCAACACAATTTTAATCCATTAAAATTGACCAAAATCCCCCTACCTCGATTAAGAAGTTGCACATCGTCGAGCCGTGGAAAGAGGCAAGCATCGCGGTATAATGGCGTCACGGGGAGACAATGTCAACTCGTTGACGTTGAGGAGGAAGAAAATAAGAGAAGTCACTTCACGTCCTTCGAGTCGTGGAGCATTCTTCGCGTTCTTCGTAGGAGTTGTTCTTTGTCAAAAGAAGAATGGTGTATTCTCCCTAGCCTTTCCAAATAATAGCCAAGCCTAAAAAGAAACAGTAGGCTCTCTATAATTATATTGGTGCAATGCAATTCAAAATATTTCAAAAGGATTCACGACACCACATATAATTATTTAATTGAGTTGCTCAACCCATTAATTAAAAGAGTTGGCATATATGGGAGGTGGAGAGGCTCCACCATATTAAATGGGGAGTTTTTAAAATTAAATAGAGGGAGAGGGAGAGGAAGAGTTCCCATAATTAATGGGGGGTTGTCACAATAAAGGAAGATGAGTTAATTGGGTGGGGGTGGGGGGGGGGGGGGGGTTCGAAGAGAGTTATGGGAGATAAAAGGTTGGGGCTAGTGTGGACCCACCTCTCCAATATCCACACATGGAAAGTTGGGTGGGTGTGGGACCCACCAATAACTTCCCATGGGAGGAAATAACTTCCATAGATATATAAAATTATTCTAACAATTTTATTTAACTATTTCAAATTTCCCCAAAAATTAACTCTCAACCCGCATAAAACGAAACTCCGGTAAAGGTACCCTTAAGTGAATACCAGCACTGCGAGTTCATCGCTGTCCTCAAATTTTAATTCCGAGCACCAGTTCAAATGATAGAAAACCTGCACATACGTTTATTGAACGTACTCGAAAAAAACTTCTAAAATTGATTTCGGGCACACCGGGCCTTGTAATCAAGTTCCGTCAGAAGCCGCAGACTCGTAAAATTCCAAGGTATTTAAGAAAAAAATTTCCTTGAACTTTTTGGGTCTTTACATTACTCCCATCTCAGGTCTTTACGTCCCAATAAAGCTTCAACACATACTAGGGGGAAAAAAATAGGTTCTGGGCACACATCTGATCCTCCCACTCTCATGTGCTCTCTTGGAGGTTCCCGTGCTGCCAGCGGAAGCGCACCAGAGGAATAGAACATCCCCGTAGGACCCACTCCTATCGATCCTCAATCCCTACTGGAACCTCCGTGAAAGTCACCCCGTCATCGATATCTAGCTCTCCATGGTCGATGATGTGTGTAGGACCGTGCACGTATCTCCTCAGCTGAGATATGTGAAAGACGTCATGTACCCGGTGCAGCTGAGGTGGAAGAGCCAAGTGGTAAGCCAACTAGCCTACACTACTTAGGACCTGGAAAGGTCCGATGAACCTTGGAGATTACTTTCCGCCTTGGAAAAATCTCCATAGACCTCGTCAAGGTGAGACCCATTTAAAGACGTGGTCGCCATCCTCGAACTCCAGTGGTCCCCGTCTCTTATCTGCATAAGACTTCTATCTTCTCTATGCAGTCTTCATCTGTTCCTGTATGATCTTCACCTTCTCCGTCGTAGCTCGTACCATTTCTGGTTGGTAGGAAGTTGGCCGACTTGGTAAGTCGGTCGACGATCACACTTCTTCACCTATGATCTGTAAGAGCTGCTAAGATTTCTCATTTTCCTAAATGAGAATCCTGGTCTCATACCCTAGATAAACCACACCCATTTCCTAATACAGTCAATCCTGACATTAATGATACATTCATGCCTTGGACGACGTCATAAGGCCTCAACACTACTACCAAGAGATCCAACCGTTACTCTCACCTCCAAGGGTCGAGTCACACTGTCGGCATCAGTGTGTGGTCACTGGGTCTCCTCCAGTAGGAATCTTGAAAGTGAGGGTCAAGTCAATAGTTTAAACCAGAACCTCTTAGTACACAAAAAGGACAGGAAAGCAAACGTCACAAGGAAATGTTTCTTTTATTACTGCAACTCGTAGTACAAAGACACATAACAACCAAAAACAACCACAACATGGAAACTAGAAGCACCAAGAATAAAGGCCTCCATGCCTGAAACTAATCCCGCTCCTGTTCACCTTCTTCTGGAGCTTCATAGTCGTATGATTCAGCTTCCTGAAGCTGTGCTCTCCCATTTCCACCCATTCCCTGCGGTTGGGGTGGACCTCTTAGTGGTGGTGGTGGAAACACCTTGATGCATCGTACACCACCGATTGTACGGCCAGATCCTCTGCCTCGATCTGTTAAGTTTCTCTACTTCCTGCTGCTCATTTGCTGGACAGGTCGGGCAATCTCAAGCCAAGTGACCCTGCCTGCCGCATGCATAGCACTTCCTGCTCCTCGTATAGCTGGCTCAGTTTCGTGTGCCTTGCACAACCAAACCTGTGTCCCGAGGTCACCCACCTGTTGACCTTGTCCTCTTAGTCTTCTATGTCATCTGTCTACTTCCAGCTACAGAAGACTCCGCTATGGTCAGAAAGCCTTGCGGAGAGAGTAGTTGCTCCTAAGCACGCACAGAGTGTAGAGTCGCTGGTATAAAATCCACCCTGAAAAAACCCTCGTATTTTTCCCAAGTGAAGGTTGTCTCATTTCAAAATTGGAGCATCTGGATCCACCACCTCTTAGATATTCCTTGAAAGAGACTAACAGCTAGGTACACCATCAAGTCAGCGGGTGTCCCAGCTATGTGGAAATCTCTTGATACAAACTCTATAAAGTACCCAGCCATCTGTAAATCTGACTCTCCTCGAAACCTCAGAGGCCTCTATCGTTGGAACTTGTGCAACGCGCTCAAGTGGCGTGAACTCACTGTTGCTGGGGCTGGTGATAACGGTAGCCCAGCGGGTAATGGTACCATTGGTGCCTCTGCTGTGATGGGCCCCTACACTGTGGCCTCACTGCTCGGTGGGCTACCATCACACTCTCCACTCGGAACCTGCGCTCACAGACTAGGTGAAGACATCTTGAAAAGAAACAGATGTGACACGATCAAAAGACTATACCTAGTGAGATGACATGGTTTGAGTTGACTTAAAGAATGATTTTTTAAAACTCACACACAATCAGTGTTTTCATTTACTGAGTCAGAAATCAGTAGTCAGGGTCCTGGTGTATGGATACGTCGGCTGTCGCACCAACACTGGACTCCCTGAACTGAAAACCACACTCAGAATGCTTAACACTATTTCTTCACATAAAAGAAAATATCAGAGTCCTAAGTTATGCGGTAGATCCTTCCTATGATACCAATTTTTTTATGACCCATCCCCTGGGGCCCGTATCATGACTACCCCAAGCCCACCTTCTATAGGGTAGGGGATGACGACTAGCACCAAAAGCAAAATTTCATAAAAACTGGGATGGCATTGCCTTTATAAAACATAACACACATAGCCAGAGTATAAGCGGAAGAAAACACTAAGTAAAGCAGTAGAAAAGTGTGCTGAAAGTATAACGGGGCCGGAAATACAAGCCCAACAGAAAGGTACAACTATAACTGAAAGAAATTACAACTGAAAGAAAAAGAGCTGGAAGGTGTCTAGGATCTCCTGGATCATCCTCCGGGTTCCTACCTGAAGGGTGGGTACAGATGTCCTCCTCAGCACTCCCCGTCTATCGGTCCGCTCCATGTGCCATCACGTCTGTAACACCCCAAGATTTCTTAGTGTGTTATTTTTTCAAAATAATTCAATAACTTGCACTACACGCAACACCGAGTTCAAGCGCACCATGACTTACCAAACAAGCCGTTCAAAAGAGGTTATGAATAGTATTAACTAAATTTTAAACTTTATATAATCCTTATAATTTTAGAATCCATATTATGAGTTTCTTAGACATAATGTAAGAACAAATTCCTTTTTTCAGATAAAATAAGTATTTTTCAAAAATACACTTTTACAAACTTTAACCCTTTTTAAATCCAATATTTTAAACTTTTATATATTCAATTTGACTAAATAAATTTATTCTCTAGAATGGGGACATAAATTTTTTTTACAATGTAACACCCCAAGCTTCTACGGTACGCTTCTCTTTGAATAATGTGATAGCGTGTGTTGTACGCAACATTGAGTTCTAACACACCACAACCAATCAAACTAGCCGTTATGAATAGTAATACCTACTTTTTGAAATTATATATATTTTATATTTCAAAATGGAATTTATTTTTGGATTCTAAATATCGAAATTATCCTAAGTTGAATTTTTGGTATTTTTCTGAGAACTTCCAATTTTTATGAATAGTGAAAAATACTTAAAAACAACTTTTTTAATAAAAATAATATATCGTGATAAATTATACTATTGAGTGGTTTTAAAGTATAATTAGAATATATTTTTACCATTTTATACAATGGTGTTCATTATAATTAATTTCACTTTGAAATTGGACATAAACAATTGTCAATCTTTTGATATATATTGTTTATTAAAAACACGCTATTTGTTGTGACAGCGGGAATTAATTATAAAATTAATTGATGCAACTTATATGTTTGGAATTTTTTAAAATAGACATCATTTTTGAATTCGGAATATCATTTATAGCTTAGGGTGATATTTTGGCATTGTTCTGAAAAACCTAAATTTTTGATGAATAGTGAAACTACTAAGTGTTAGTTAAAAAACTGAATTTTTCATAAAACTTAATTTTACCGCTTCTGTGATTGGAATTTTGAAAATCCGAGAGACACGGTTAATATCAATGAGTAAAATGTGGTTCAATGAGATGAAAATAATATTTAATGAATGGTAACTTTTTACTTTTATTTACCACGGTTAAAAGTAAATAGGGTAATTAAGGGTACAAATGATATTAATATTACCCTAACACATGTCCTAATTCTATTGGACAAGAGTATCTCGACCAAAAACAACCTTAGTAATAAAATATTATCATTTAGGTCCACTTGGTTTAGATTAGTACATTTATTATTATTTAATTCAAAGAAGAGTTAAAAGAGTTAAAATCAATATTTATTTACTAAAACATTTTTAATATAGGGTTATACATAATATAAATTATATTGTAAATATTCATTAGAAATATTAGAAGATTTACTACATAATGATATTTTATTTATAATTTTTAGAAATTAAATAATTTAAATTATTTATGACACAATGATGATGCTGTAATTACCTAATTAATGAAAAATTAGAATAATTGATATTATAAATACACAAATAAATATAAGTTGAGACATTTTATGAATTAAAATAATTTTATAGGTTAATATTACATGTTAGGATTGATTTAATTAACTTTTTTAGAAGTAATAATTCTGTTATAATTTTTACAAAAATCAATTATTGAATAGTGTCAAAATTGACATAAAAGAGTTTTTAAAACAAATATTACATTATCAATTGATATTAAATTCCTAAAAATCTATTGTTCGGCCAAGAGACTTATATCATGATAGGTTTATCATTAATGGAACACTTGGGGGTCTCTTGGATGTATATAGTATGTTTATTAACCATATAATATAAAAATACAAAGAGACATTGTAAAAGTGAAACTAATTAACTATGAGTTAATACTTAAAGATAAGGTTAATATAATGACCCAAAACTGTCTAAATTATATTGGTTAAGTGGTTTTCGACCCATCCCCACCTTAAACTTTAAATAATCCACTTTGGAGCCATTATAAACCGAATATGAATTTATTATAAAATAATATTTCTAGCTTTTCCAAAGGTGCCCCTCACCCCTCTTATAAAAAGGGAACTCTCCCTTCTCATTAACTCACACATTCAAAGCCTTTTGGCTCGGCCAAAATCTGAACAAATACTCTATAAAATTCACTCACTTCATCCTAGAGGCCTTACTTTAGTCATAAAGCCAACCTAAGATCCCTTTTGATCAAATCAAAAGAAAGAACCCGAAGAAGAGGTAATGATTTCACCACCTTTTTCCAAGTTCCTTTCTTCTTTCACTTCTTCCTTCTTTGTTATTACCATTCTAAAATAATAACTCCAGTATATTATATATAATATTATGTTATTATAAATATGGTACAACCATATCCAGTATTCTATCAATCCTTTGAATAACATGTCACCATACGTGCGTACGTACGACTTACCCTCTCCACGTTGTGGTGTAATTGTTATTCAATAAATTATTATTTGGATGGGTATTATAATGATGTGTAATTCATGTAAATAATAAATATAACATGATAATGATTCTGTATATATGATATACCATCCAATTATATATTATTTTAATATCAAAAGAATGATATTGTCGCTCGTGTGTACGTACGGACTACCGTCTCCACGAACGCGATGAGATTCATTCTCCATCGTATCCATTCAGGTATAATTCTCATTTGATGATTAATAATAACATATAAGGACTTGATATAATTATGGATATGATTAATATACAACCTATCCATGAAAAACACGACTTACGTAACAAAACATATAAAAGAAAACGACCAAGTTAACACCCGAAACAACGATAATACTAAGACATTATTAAAAAATCAATGTTAAAAGATCATATATGATGTCATATTAATGTATATGATTCTTGTATAATTTAATAACAGTTATTTAACCATTATACAGGAGTTAAACTACCCCAACCATGGAAAAGTACAAGGTAAGTGTTTATTTCACAATCTCTTCATTATTTGAGGTTTTTTTATACGTAATAATCTACTGGGACCTCTTTATCATCCACATCCAAGTTTCTTGAAAGTGTATTTCAAAACGTTCTTACTATTTTACAGAATATGGGTTAAAGTAATTTATACCCTTGTTTGACTTTTTATAAGATGTTTATAAAAGAATATTTCCGTCGTTTTCCAAACAAGGTCCTTTTTAACCTTTTCGACAGAATTAAGGTAAGAATGTTTTTTTAACTTATACGGCGGGTGCGGCTATTTTCCGCCATTACAAAATTTTCAAAGCTTCCCTTACAAGCTTATAAGGATATTTTCAAAGTATATGTTTTATTTTATAATTAAGTGACTTTTAAATGATTCCAAAATGAATATTTTAAGAATTTCTGAAAGGTACTCTTTATCAAAATCAGAATTTTATATGTTTTAATGATTTAACTTTCTAAATCTTTTTAATTAATTTCCATGTTTTCAAAATGATTTTAAGGATTTATTTATGTGTACATGAATGTTTTGAAATGATATTTCTTTTCAAAAGTTTCGAAATGGTATGGGACACTTTGATTCAAAAATCTCTTTTAAATTACTTCCATAATAAATGTGTGACTTTTAAATGATTTCAAAAAAAGAGATATTTCTCTCAAATAGTTTTGATTTCATCTATGTCAACATCCTTTGATGGATTTTAAGTTTATTTGAAGTTGATTTATTATGATACAAAACTTCCATATTGTTTTGAAGTTTTTGTGATGTGTTTGACTGTGGATGTTTTATTCTTATACCATTCGTGGTTTATGGATGAAGTATTTACATTTCGTATACTAGTTTTAATACGAATGTTTATGTTATGTTTGAACCTTTTCATATGGGAATGCATTGGACTTAATATGTGACGGGTGGAGCCCACTATAGCTCCTCGATGCATCGGTAGGTCTCATGAGACAAACTAGTGTCTTGGAACAAGGCCTTGACAAAATCTTATTTGTAGTCTTGGAACGAGGCCTTGGCTATGTGGTTATGATAGTCTGACATTATGCATTCCATCATTATGAAAGTGGTTATTGATATTGCATGTGATTATACGATTAGTAGAATATCCATGTGAATAAGTAAATGAAAATTATTTCATTTTATTTTTTCCATGCTATGTTGATGTTCAAGTTTAAAAGGATTTTGTTTTAGTTATACATTGCCTTATAAGTTTATGCTTATTTTTGAAAATTTCCGCTGTATTGCTTGCCCTTACAGAGCGTTTGAGCTCACCCTTTTCTATGTTTTATTTTTCCCAGTATTCCAAGAACTATATTGTGATTGATATGCATGGTTAAGACAAGGTAATAATGGAATTCATAAAGGATTATTTATGTTGTTTTGTTTGTTATGAAGTGTAATGTAACATTCATGTATGTAATATATTTTCTAAGACTGATAAACTGATCGGTCCTTTGGGACTTAATTCTTTGTAATCATGCCAATGTATTAAAATAATGCACCGACTCTGGGTAACTGGGGTCGGGGAATTATAGTTAGTATCAGAGGAAGTTTAGCAATAACCTTGGAAATTAGATTTAGATAAACTCTGATTAGAGCACATAGCCCTAAGATAGAATGTGAAGATTAGTATAGAATAACTTCCTAGAATTTTGGTATTGTAGTGATTTTGTGAGTTTTCTGAGCAATACATCCCTGTCTGGATACGAGCAGGTAGAGGCGGCTCTAGCACAAATGTACCTAGGGGTAAAACCCGAAAACACTGCTTTGAGCTAGACTCGAACGGGAACTGGTGCACGACAACGGGCCTTGCTGCACTCTTGGATACGACACGCCCGAGGGATATACTTAGGATAATTCTCATTTTCTTTACAAACCATTATGATGGGCTCATGAGTATATACTTATTCAAATAAAACATTTTTATGATTATGGATTATATCCATAAACTGTTCAATTTGCGTTAGGTATTTTACAAGTTTGGAATTATTCATTGCAATTCATAAACTGACCTAGTTTATACTATTATATATAAATGGTTCCTAGTAGAAGGAATGTGAACTCCAGTAATACGTATCATCCAAAGAGTGAGAAGGATCATATCATTCATGGTATTAAGCCATCATTTACAAGGGAAATAGTCTCCCACGTATTATCATCATATGAAGAAATAGTATCATGTGTGGATAAGATAACTAAAGAGTTTACTGAGTCCTATGGTTTTGAAGGGAAGCAAAAGAATAAAATGATGGAAGAGAGAAAGATAGATACAGGGAAGAGGGAAAAGAAGAACTTCCCCATAAGTGATAACTGTGGGAAGAAACACCCTGGAACTCACCTGAAAGGAATGGGAGTTTGTTATATGTGTGTAGGAAAAAGGGAACCAAGTACGTGACTTCAAGGGTAAGAAAATGGTTTCAAATGTACAATGATTCATTTGTAAGGAGTTTGGACACTACGTGAACCTATCATCAGACTATTCCACAAATGATGCTATTGGATAACAATCAAGTTATGATACTACCACAGATTAAGAGGAATGATTAGAGTTCTTATGTTGATTATGTCATTTGAGTGTTGTATCAGCAATGTACTTGTTATAATAATTATGGAGTATATAAGGATTGTACTGCAGTACTATTTCATTGAGGATTTGAGATTTTATGGTACTAAGCAAAGTGACTCTACAGAAAGTTAAACTTTTTGGAAATTACATGGTGAAGGAAAGGTAAACCTTAATATGGTCCTAATATTGAGGTACTTATTTTGGAATAAGATATGGTTGATTTGGGTAAATTATATTGGATATTCTTGACTGCCTTGAAACTGATTAAAGATTTGTATATTCCACAATTGTAGGAGTTTACAACATTTTTGGATGGATGAAGAATATCCAGCATTCTATATGGAATAAGGGAGCATGAATGTAATCAATAAGGATTATGGTAATTCAGGATGATTCAGTGTTTTAAAAGAATACATGATGAAGGTATTCATATTCTATTACGGGGTAAAAAGGATCTACATTATGTTTACCTTCCTTATAAATGTTAGACTGTGAGTTTGGATAGAATTATTTTGGATAATTCTTGTTTGAGATTAGTTTTGGATTGCCATAAAAGGACAACCCGGAGGTCGGGCGGCAACCCGTCGCGACCGGCAAGGCCGCGAGACTTGAACCCGCAACCGAAGGGCGACAAGGGTGCATCACCTACCAATGGCCCATGAGATGTCCTGGATTAAATAATGTAGTTTTTTTAAAAGATCTGGTAGATGAATTATAAATTCTTGTTTTTGGAACCCTATATGAATAGTATAAATAGAATTTTTTTACGTTCTATTATCTTTTAGAGTGAAAGATGAGTTTGTGGTAGAAATTAGTTAAAGGATGGAACACTACTTGTCAAGAATATATTTCTTCTTCTATTATTCTATGAAGAAATTAATTCTTATACTTTATTTAAGGAATCCTAAAACCAAAAATGTGTTATCCTAATACCCTATGTTTTGTTGAACCGATGGTATTTCAAATCATCATAGATTGATGAATATAAGGACCTCAATTTTACACTTGTTTGTGATCGATGACCTCAATCACTACCTATAAATATTTACGTTTTTCCTCCAATTATATGTCTCAAATTTCCACCAATGTTCTCTTAATCGAGATCATAATTTGGTGGTGACCCTTTCATTTCTCTTTTCCTCATATTAAGACTAAATTTTAGTAACCCAATTTCCGATGTGGTTTTTCCCAAAAAGATATTTTATATTTTCAACCTTTTATTTTTGAAGAACAATTTCAAATTGCGAGGATGCAATTTATTGAAGGAGGAGAGAATGTAACACCCCAAGATTTCATAGTGCGTTATTTCTTCAAAATAATTCAATAACTTGCACTACACGCAACACCGAGTTCAAGCGCACCATGACTTACCAAACAATCTGTTCAAAAGAGGTTATGAATAGTATTAAATAAATTTTAAACATTATATAATTCTTATAATTTTAGAATCCATATTATGAGTTTCTTAGACATAATGTAAGAACAAATTCCTTTTTTCAAATAAAAGAAGTATTTTTCAAAAATGCACTTTACAAACTTTAACCCTTTTTAAATCCAATATTTTAAACTTTTATATATTCAATTTGACTAAATAAATTTATTCTCTAGAATGGGGACATAATATTTTTTACAATGTTACACCCCAAGCTTCTACGGTATGCTTCTCTTTGAATAATGTGATAGCGTGTGTTGTACGCAACATCGAGTTCTAACACACCACAACCAATCAAACTGGCCGTTATGAACAGTAATACCTACTTATTGAAATTATATATATTTTATATTTCAAAATGGACTTCATTTTTGGATTCGTAATATCGAAATTATCCTAAGTTGATTTTTTGGTATTTTTCTGAGAACTTCCAATTTTTATGAATAGTGAAAAATACTTAAAAACAACTTTTTTAATCAAAATAATATATAGTGATAAATTATACTATTGAGTGGTTTTAAATTATAATTAGAATATATTTTTACCATTTTATATAATGGTGTTCATTATAATTAATTTCACTTTGAAATTGGACATAAACAATTGTCAATCTTTTGATATATATTGTTTCTTAAAAACACGCTATTTGTTGTGACAGCGGGAATTAATTATAAAATTAATTGATGCAACTTATATGTTTGGAATTTTTTAAAATAGAAATAATTTTTGAATTCTAAATATCAATTATAGCTTAAGATGAAATTTTGGCATTGTTCTGAAAAACTTCAATTTTTAATGAATAGTGAAACTACTAAGTGGTAGTTAAAAAACCGAATTTGTCATAAAACATAATTTTACCGTTTCTGTGATTGGAATTTCAAAAATCCGAGAGACATGGTTAATATCAAGGAGTAAAATGTGGTTCAGTGAGATGAAAATAATTTTTGGTGAATAGTAACTTTTTACTTTTATTTACCACGGTTAAAAGTAAATAGGGTAATTAAGGGTAAAAATGATATTAATATTATCCTAACACATGTCCTAATTATATTAGACAAGTGTATCTCGACCAAAAAAAACCTTAGGAATAAAATATTATCATTTGGGTCCCCTTGGATTAGATTAGGACATTTATTATTATTTAATTCATAGAAGAGTTAAAAGAGTTAAAATCAATGTTTATTTACTAATTTTTTTTTAATATTTGGTTATAAATAAGATACATTAGATTTTCAATATTAATTAAAAAGATAAAAATCTTTCCTACATAATGATATTTTATTTATAATTTTTAGACATTAAATAATTTAAATTATTTATGACACAATGATGATGCAGTAATTACCTAATTAATGAAAAATTAGAGTAATTGATATTATAAAAACACAAATAAATATATTTTGAGACTTTTTATGAATTAAAATAATTTTATAGGTTAATATGACATGTTAGGATTGATTTAATTAACTTTTTTGAAGTAATCATTCTGTTATAATTTTTACAAAAATCAATTATTGAATAGTGTCAAAATTGACAGAAAAGAGTTTTTAAAAAAAATATTATATTATCAATTGATATTAAATTCCTAAAAATCTAATGTTCGGCCAAGAGACTTATATCATGATAGGTGTATCATTAATAGACCACTTGAGGGTCTCTTGGATGTATATAGTATGTTTATTAACCATATAATATAAAAATACAAAGAGACATTGTAAAAGTGAAACTAATTAACTAAGAGTTAATACTTAAAGATAAGGTTAATATAATGACCCAAACCTGTATAAATTCTATTGGTTGAGTGGATTTCGACCCATCCCCACCTTAATGTTTAAATAATCTACTTTGGAGCCATTAGAAACCGAATATGAATTTATTATAAAATAATATTTCTAGCTTTTCCAAAGGTGCCCCTCACCCCTCTTATAAAAGGGAACTCTCCCTTCTCATTAAATCACACATTCAAAGCCTTTTGTCTCGGACAAACTCTACCCAAATACTCTCTCAACTTCCCTCACTTCATCCTTGAGGCCTTCCTTTAGTCATAAAGCCAGCCTAAGAGCCCTTTTGATCAAATCAAAAGCAAGAACCTGAAGAAGAGGTAATGATTTCACCACCCTTTTCCAAGTTCCTTTCTTCTTCCACTTCTTCCTTCTTTGTTATTACCATTATAAAATAATAACTCCCGTATCTTATATATACTATGATGTTATTATAAATATGGTATAACCATATTCAATATTCTATCCATCCTTTGAATAACATGTCACCATACGTGCATACGTACGGCTTACCATCTCCACGTCGTGGTGTAATTGTTATTCAATAAATTATAATTTGGATGAGTATTATAATGATGTGTAATTCATGTAAATAATAAATATAACATGATAATGATTTTGTATATATGATATACCATTCAATTATATATTATTTTAATATCAAAAGAATGATATAGTCGCTCGTGTGTATGTACGGACTACCGTCTCCACGAACGCGATGAGATTCATTCTCCATCGTATCCATTCAAGTCTAATTCCCATTTGATGATTAATAATAACATCTAAGGACTTGATATAATTCTGGATATGATTAATATACAACCTATCCATGACAAACACGACTTACGTAACAAAACATATAAAAGAAAACGAGTAAGTTAACATTCGAAACAACGATAATACTAAGATATTATTAACAAATCAATGTTAAAAGATCATATATTATTTCATATTAATGTATATGATTCTTGTATAATTTAATAACAATTATTTAACCATTATACATGAGGTTAACCTACCCCAAACCATGGAAAAGTACAAGGTAAGGGTTTATTTCACAATCTCTTCATTATCCAAGGTTGTTTATACGTAATAATCTACCGGGACCTCTTTATCATCCACATCCAAGTTTCTTGAAAGTGTATTTAAAAACATTATTAATATTTTACAGAATATGGGTTAATGTCATTTATACCCTTGTTTTACTTTTTATAAGATGTTTATAAAGGAATCTTTCCGTCATTTTCCAAACAAGGTCCTTTTTAACCTTTTCGACAGAATTAAGGTAAGAATGTTTTTTTAACTTATACGGTGGGTGTAGCTATTTTCCGCCGTTATAAAATTTTCAAAGATTACCTTACAAGATTATAAGGATATTTTCAAAGTAATTGTTTTATTTTATAATTATGTGATTTTTAAATGATTTAAAAATGAATATTTTAAGAATTTATGAATGGTACTCTTCATCAAAATCATAATTTTGTATGTTTTAAAGATTTATCTTTCTAAATATTTTTAATTAATGTCCATATTTTCAAAATGATTTAAAGGATTTATTTATGTGGACATGAATGTTTTGAAATGATATTTATTTTCAAAAGTTTATAAGTGGTATGGGACACTTTGATTCAAAAATCTCTTTTAAATTACTTCCTTACTAAATGTGTGACTTTTAAATGATTTCAAAAAAAGAAATGTTTCTCTCAAATAGTTTTGATTTCATCTATGTCAACATCCTTTGATGGATTTTAAGTTTATTTGAAGTTGATTTATTATGATACAAAACTTCTATATTTTTTTGAAGTTTTTGTGATGTTTTTGACCGTGGATGTGTCATTCTTATACCATTCGTGGTTTATGGATGAAGTATTTACATTTCGTATGCTAGTTTTAATACAAATGTTTTTGTTATGTTTGAACCTTTTCATATGGGAATGCATTGGACTTAATATGTGACGAGTGGAGCCCGCTATAACTGCTCGATGCATCGGTAGGTCTAATGAGACATACTAGTGTCTTGGCACAAGGCCTTGACAAAATATTATTTGTAGTCTTGGAACGAGACCTTGGCTATGTGGTTATGATAGTCTAGCATTATGCATTCCATCATTATGAAAGCAGTTATTGATATTGCATGTGATTATTTGATTAGTAGAATATCCATGTGAATAAGTAAATGGAAATTATTTCATTTTATTTTTTCCATGCTATGTTGATGTTCAAGTTTAAAAGGATTTTGTTTTAGTTATACATTTCCTTAAAAGTTTATGCTTATTTTTGAAATTTTTTGCTGTATTGCTTACCCTTACAGAGCGTTTGAGATCACATTTTTCTATGTTTTATTTTTCCCAGGATTCCAAGAACTATATTGTGATTGATATGTAGGGTTAAGAAAAGGGAATAATGGCATTCATAAAGGATTATTTATGTTGTTTTGTTTGTTATGAAGTGTAATGTAACATTCATGTATGTAATCTATTTTCCAAGACTGCTAAACTGATCGGTCCTTTGGGACTTGATTCTTTATAATCATGACAATGTATTAAAATAATGCACCGACTCAGGGTAACTGGGGTCGGGGTGCTACAACGTCGAGTGTCCACCTCCGGGTACCGTCCAGTCCTTGTACACTCTTCCTTGGTAAGCACTGTCCGTCGTCTCCATCTAACACAACGAGGTACGGGCATAACCC
Source organism: Viscum album (assembly GCA_963277665.1). Taxonomy (NCBI): domain Eukaryota; kingdom Viridiplantae; phylum Streptophyta; class Magnoliopsida; order Santalales; family Viscaceae; genus Viscum; species Viscum album. Next base: position 121,079,377 of record OY728138.1, on the reverse strand, counting down.
GTGGAGGGGTGAGTATAACGATACTTAGTAAGGACTCCAAGACCCTCAAGGTCTCGCTAAATCCAACAAGGATAAACCACAAATAAAGTTCTCAAGATATAACCTTTACATAGGTATATTCCCATACATATACCTAAGTTATCAAGTAACCCATCTCAATCACGAGGAAAACACAAAGGTCATTGACTCAGATCAAAGCAGGGTTTTTATTCATGAAACCACGGCTGGTGGAGAACTCCTCCTCTGTCGAGTAAATTAGTCCTCTCGCGAATCTGATGTGCTACTCACTAACCTTAGACTGCTGAGGCACTCCTCCTATCGAGTACCGCGGGTCTGTCGCCCCAATACAGTAGTGATCCCCGCCATGGGTCTGCCGCCCCAACATAGTAATGCACCCACTAATAGCCTATAGAGGTACTCCTCTGGCCGCGTAATGTGGGTCTGACGCCCCAACACAGTAGCTCTCCTCCGCCATGGTTTTGCCACCCCAACATAGTAGTTCTCCCCACTGGTCTAGTCAAGTCACTCCAAATCAAATCGGACAAGAATTCATCTGGTCTCATCCAGCTACAAGGTCTCCGTACTCCGTACGCTCATCTCCGGGAGGATCCTCTCCATGAGCTACTGGTAGATACTTATAAGTGTCACTTAATCTAACGTGGAAGTATCTCATGGGACCGCCTCGACATAGGGGTCTCAACGCAACAGACGGCGCGTCAATCGGACGCCTGGTCTATGAGTTATTAGCAATACCATTCCATGGGCCCTGTTGGATTTCAGGTACAATCCAACTCGTACATACTCCAATTGCGTCCAAACCTCAAGTGGAGTATTCCAAAAGAACCGTATCATGAAAATAAATTCAACATAGTCGACGTCACGTCAATCGGACATCCGGTCCTTAAGTTATAAGCGTTTCTGCTCCAAGGGCCCGGTTGGAATTACGTTCGTTCCAAACCCGGCCATTTTCCAAAGTTGTCCAAAACTCACTTAGAGTATCTCAAAAGGACTGCCTCATCGCGAGGGTCCCAGTGATGTAGACGACATGTCGATCAGATGCATGGTCGTGAAGTTATTCGCATTTAAGCGTACGGGCCCGACCCGTTAGGCCTAGTGGGTTGGCGGGTCGGTCCATCTCGGTTCGGCGGGTCCAACCCGGCATGGGTGTTGGCCTGGCCTAATGAAACGCGACCCAGCCTGGTGGCAGGTGCGGCCTGGCCCGAAGGCAGGTGCGGCTCGGACTGAAGGCAGGCGTGGCTTGGCCTGGCCCAGTAGGGGGAGGCGCTGCCGGCCGCGGCTAGACCCGAAGGGGACGAGTGGTCCATGGCATGGGGCGTGGCCCCCCGATTGACCTAACCGGAGGCACCAAGCGGCGCCGCCCTCCCTAACCAGCCAGACAATGCCAGATGGACTTCTTAGCGCAACTGGCCCGCTCGGGCGTGCCTCGTGTCTTCTATAGCGCGGTGCCGTGAGGTGCCACTGTCTTCACAGCCCGGCCGACCGGTTTGGCTCGGCAAGCGGCCCGCAAAGCGGGCCGTGATTTTTTTCGCACATTCGGCACGATGATGCCATATTCCTCTGCCGCGGGTAGCCCTGGCCGCAGCTTCGCGTCCCCGGCACGACACGAAGGCCCCGTGCATCCTCCGCCGCAGCCAGCCCCGGCCGCAACTCCACGTACCTGGCACGACGCGACGGTGCTGTGCTTCCTGCACCCCAACACACTTGGTCTTGGATTTTCTTTGCGTGTGCGACAGTGGCCCTTGCACCGCCGGTCTCTTCCGCGTTCCGCCTCTGGTCGCCGATTCCAAAAAAAAAATCAAGATCTAGCAGAGGGTTGTCGGGCCGTGTTCGTTTGGCCCGCGTCCTCTACGTTAGGAAATGGAAATAGGCGGGAGAAAAACAGAGATATTCAATGATGAATGAGGCACAATTTTAATCCATTAAAATTGAACATAACCCCCTACCTCGATTAAGACATTTCACGTCATCGAGCCGCGGAAGGAGGCAAGCGTCGCGGTAGAACGGTGTCAACTCGTCGACGTCGAGGAGGAAGAAAATAGGAGAAGTCGCTTCATGTCCTTCGAGTCGTGGAGCGTTCTTTGCGTTCTTCGTCGGAGTTGTTCTTCATCAAAAGATGAACGGTGTATTTTCCCAAGCCTTTCCAAATAATATCCAAGCCTCAAAAGAAACAATAGGCTCTCTATAATTATATTGGTGCCATGCAATTCAAAATATTTCAAAAGGATTCACAAAACCACATATAATTATTTAATTGAGTAGATCAACCCATTAATTAAAAGTGTTGGCATAGGTGGGAGGTGGAGAGGCTCCACCATATTAAATGGGGAGTTGTCAAAATTAAAGAGAGAGAGAGGGAGAGGAAGAGTTCCCATAATTAATGGGGGGTTTTCACAATAAAGGAAGATGAGTTAATTTGGGGGGGGGTTGAAGAGAATTATGGGAGATGAAAGGTTGGAGATCGTGTGGGCCCCACCTCTCAAATATCCACAGATGGAAAGTTTGGTGGGTGTGGACCCCTCCAATAACTTCCCACGGGAGGAAAAAACTTCCATAGATATATAAAATTGTTCTAACAATTTTATTTAACAATTTCCAATTTCCCCAAAAATTAACTCTCAATCCGCATTAAATGCTACTATAGTAAAGCTCCCCTTAAGCGAATACTAGCGCTGCGAGTTCATCTGTGTCCTCAGATTTCAATTCTGAGCACCGGTTCAAAAGACAAAATAACCCGAATGTACGTTTATTGAATGTACCCGAACAAAACATTATAAATTGATCCCGGGCACACCGAGCCTTAAAATCAAGTGCCTTCAGAACCCACAAACTTGTAAAATTCCCAGGTATTTAAGAAAAAATTTTCCTTGAAATTTCAGGGTCTTTACATTAATTTGTCACGATTTGTCCTCAAGCCCAGTTCCGTGACTACCCCAAGCCCACCTTCCATAGGCCAGGGGCTGGGGACTAGCACCAAAGACGTAAATCCCGATAAAAGGGAAGACATTGCCTTTATAAAAGTAAAAAAAGACAACAGAGTACATAATTGAAGTAAGAACTAAGTAAGATGAGTAGAAAAGTAAGTGCTGAAAAGTAAATGGGCCAGTATACAAACCCAACTGAAAGTACAGTACAACTAAAAAGAAAGTACAACAACAGTAAAGTAAAGCATCAACCACTGAGTCGTCCTCCGGATATCCCACCTGAAGGGTGGGTACATATGGTCTCCTCAGTTCCTTGGGTCTGACCATCTTCTCTGTGTACGTCCTATCTAGTGGTCCACCTCCGGGTACCATCCAGATCCTCAAGCCTCCACCTCGATTAGGGTTGTCCATTGTCTGCATCCAACACAACGTAGTGCGAGCATAACTCGTGCAGGGGTGAGTATACGATACTTAGTAGGGACCCGAGACCCCCTAAGGTCTCCCAGAATCCACAAAGGATAAACCACAAAGGAAAGATACAATCACAAAGCATCAACTGACTCTACTTAGGTATATGCACAAACATATACCTAAGTCATCAATTCCAGTTCGGCTCCAACTCTCGAGCCCATGCACATCCCAGTCCACACATGAAAGAAGTCAATCTCACCAATGGTAATGATTGATAGTGAAGACTCAGCTCACACTGGTATACAACATATGAAGAGTGGTGGAGATGATTAGATTTATCCTCTGAATAATCTCCTCTACTGAACCCACGTAGGATCCAAGTACAGAAGTCGTCGCTGCCGAACCCACAGAGGATCCAAGTACAGTAACCATCGCTGCCAAACCCACATAGGATCCAAGTACAGCCGTCATCGCTGCCAAACCCACAAAGGATCCAAGTACAATCATCCTCGCTGCCAAACCCACATAGGATCCAAGTACAATCATCATCTTCATCGAACCCACGGAGGATCCCAGAACGGTAGTCGTCACAGTCACAACCAGCTCTCGGGTTCCTGCACACAGCACGCTCGATTCCAGGAAGTTCCACTCCTCGAGCCAAGGGGGGTCGATACATCAACATTCACGAAGTCCAGATTTTATGTATCCTGAAGTTCCGTCTCATCAAAAGGAAGTCAATGCGACAGACGGCACGTCAATCGGACGCCCGGTCTGAGAGATATTGGATTTTTTCGTTCTACGGGCCCGATTAGACATACGCTGGTTTCTAACCCGTCCGTTAACCAAAGTCAACCAAAACTCTCTTAAAGTATTGTAAAAGGGCCGCCTCATACGGAGGGTCATAGTGCCACAGACGACGCATCGATCAGATGCACGGTCTTCAAGTTATTCACCTTTAAGTGAAAACAGGATCGGCCCGTTATGCCCAGTGGGCTGGCGGGTTAGGTCATCCAGGTCTTGGCGGGTCCGACCCGGCTGGTGTCGGACCGACCTGATGAAATGCGCAGTCTGGACCAAAGGGGGCACGACCCAGCATGGTGCGACCCAGCCAGACATGGTCCGTCCCGGCGTGGCTCAGCTTGGCAAGGCACGGCCCGGCCCGGCGTGGCCCGGCCTGGTAGGGCGTGGCCCAGCTGGCGGTGGTTCGTCCCGTAGGCCGAGCGGTCCGGGGGGGGGGGGGGGGGGGTAGCTGCCCAAACCGGTGGTGTCAAGCGGCGCCGCCCTCCCCAACTGGCCGTCCGAAGCCGGCCGACCTTCTTGGCGAAAGCGGCCCGCTCGGCCAGGCCGCGGTTTGTCCCGCGCGGCGCCCTCCTGGTGCCGCGGCTTTCCTCAGCCTGTCCGGCCGATGGGCTGGGCAGTTCTTCTGCCAAAGCGGCCCACTTGGTTGGGCCTCGGTCCTCCGCAACGCGGCACCGTGGGGTGCCGCGGTTCCTCCCTCCGGCCCGACCGGCTATGGTCAGACGGTTCTTCCCCGGTCGAGCGGCCCGCGGTTTCGGGCCGTGGTTCTTCTGCACGTGGCCAGCGCACGGACGCCACTCCCATTCATCACCACCTTCTTTTCATGATTTACATCTCAATTAAAAGATAATATGGATGGTCATCGGGCCGTGTGCGTTCGGCCCGCGCCCTCCGTGTTTGGTGGTAGCAGTTGGCCGAAAAATAAACAATGATTTCCAACATAGAATGGGGTACGAGATAAACACTTAAAAATGAACAAACCCCTACCTCAAATATGGTTTGTTCATTGTAGACGCAGAAAGCGATGTCACTCTATCAAATTCGGAGGAACAATCATCATTGTTGACGAGTTCTCCACGTTGGTGTCTCCTCCCCTGACACAGAGGAAGAAGGTGATTGGAGAATCTTGGAGCGTTCTTCACCAAGTCGTTCTTCTTCGAAGGTTGGTGTTCTTCGTCGGAGAAGAAAACTGTTCTTTGTTGAGGATAGGAATACTTTTCTCTCTTTTTCAAGAGCTCTCTCCCAACTCTCCTTAACCCAACAAATTCCCCAAAAATAAAATAATAGGCTATTGGTATTATTTTATTAACACATGCAATTCAAAATTCAAACCACTTAATTAATTAATTAAGAGGTTGAATTATTTAACTAAATGTGTTGTAAATCAATAAAGAGAGGGAGGGGAGGTGAAGAGACCATCTGTACCCACCCTTCAGGTGGGATATCCGGAGTATGACTCAGTGGTTGCTGCTTTACTTTACTACTATTGTAATTTCTTTTTAGTTGTACCGTACATTCAGTTGGGTTTGTATACTGGCCCATTTACTTTTCAGAACATACTTTTGCGGTGGACTTCCTGGGTTGAGATACAGGGCCAACAATGAGGACGTTGTGCTCTAAAGGGGGGTGATTGTAATGCCCTAAAATGATAAAGGGTCAAATGGATAAATGATATAACTCATGTCAACAAGGTGCACCTTACTTTTCGGGAGCCTGTCTGATTAGAATTCCACAGTTAAGCGTGCTTGGCCTAAAGTAGTCATTAGGATGGGTGAGCTTCGGGGAAGTTTCCCAGGGTGTGTGCCAGTGAGGACAAAGCACACTGAAAAGGACATGTGTTGGCATGTGGGGACAATCATTTTTCATATGACCCGTTCTAGCATGTTGGTGGACCCAAGGGTGGTGACCACGTGTCTACGAGGCAACTGGTGGATGGGGCCCAATTATTACAAATGGTATCAGAGCCAATACCCTGCCAGAAGTGCTTATGAACTACCTGGGTTTGAGGATTGGGGTCCACAATGAGGGCATTGTGCTTTAAAGGGTTGGATAATGTAACACATCTGGAAAAGTGAGACTTAAAATGCTAAATGTTACTACCCATGTCAACAAGGTGCACCTTTTTTTCCGGGAGCCTACCTTATTAGAACTCCATAGTTAAGCATGCTTGGCCTGGAGTAGTAATCAGGATGGGTGACCTTCTGGGAAGTTTCCCAGGGTGTGTGTGAGTGAGGAAAAAAAACACTGAAAGAATATGTGTTGGCTTGTGGGGATAGTCATTAGTCTTGATAAGCGACCCTAGTGAGTAATAGCATATGATGTGCGGGGAAGGCAACCATTGTATTACAGGAGACCCATGGGGTCAGATGACAAGGTTCATGGCCCAGGGAGGCGGGTCATGACAATGTAATACTACTTAATCATTACTAATATGATTGAGTATCATGTAATTATTAATAGAGATAACTTTTATTAAAAATCTATTCATTTTATGAATATGGTTCTTGAATGATGACACAAAAACTGATGATCAATAGTAGTTAACCAGTTTTTATGGGTAAATTACCAGAAACATGCTCTATATGGATCCAATTCTTTCACATCATACCCTTAATTTACCTAAAATCAATATTTTAATGAATAAATAATTTTAAAAACATGATTATAATACCTTTAATAATCTATTAATGATGTAATTGGTATCCAATAATGGGGAATCACATCTCCATTTTGAAATTTGTATGAAATATTTGATATTAAAAATATTCAATGATAAATATAAACAATTAAAAACTAATATATATATAATTAATGATTATAATTGAAGCTTATAAAATGAAATATATATATAAATAAAGTTATAAAATATGTTATTAAAAATATTATATTTACTATATATATGGTTAAAGTGATTTTTTGAAGTTGGGAGTAAAGGTAAGGGTTTCTTGTCCAATCTCATTCTGAATTCGAGATTGTTTATATTTGAAATTACATATGTAAAAATTATATTTTATTATAGACAAAACCCCCTTATTATAATATCCTCTAGTAATTCATGTTTTTTTACATATATTATTACAATTTTACCTTTACTTGGCTGAGAATTATACAGAAAATATGAGTGTAACTGGATCCAAACTTTTCTCTTATTTTCAATCGTGAATATTTTTCCTTCATATAATATTCATTATTATGTTTTATAGACATAATTATTTATAATTATATGATTATTTATGGAATTTCTTAGTGTACATTACATTATTTATAAAACTAACATTCTTATAAAATTTTTAGTATGTTCATTTTCTAAAACATTGACCATATTTGCAGTGTTTGATAGGAATATCCTTTAAAGTTTTTTTTTACTTAAATGATTTCCCCCTCCATCTTAATATTTTTATTTATGTAACATCCACTCCAAGTTTTCATGGGGTTTTCAAATAAATTTCTATTCTATTTTTTGTGAATAATTTTCATTTATAATTAAATGTTTTAAAAATGTAAAAGAAATTTATTATTATTTCTAAAAGTATTTTTCATTCCTATAAAGTCGTGTTTTATCTATTTATGTATAGATTATTGTTTCTTATGATTCACAGTAAACAATCTATACTTATACCATCTAAATTATTCCTCAAGATGAATTATTATAGTATCTTATGTATTTTTTTCATGTAACCCATTTTTTATCCAATTTAAATTAAGATATGATGGAATTAAAAATGTTTTCTTGTTCATGGGGTATGTATATGTGTGTTTTTTAATGATATGATTGGTGGGTCTTTAATTATATAACCCACTAATGAATATGGTTTATTTTTATATCTCATGAGATATTTGGGATTTGGGAGTGAACTTGAACCCCTAAGGGAATTTTTATACTATGTGATGGGAGAGCTTGAAATTATACATCCATATAATGAATTGTGTAAATAATTATATCTCATGTGATGACATGTTATGGATTGGGAAGAAAACTCAATCTACTATGTGATATAGTTCAATATATGTTGATTTTTGAGGTAGTTATCCTTGAAAATATTATGATTTTCTAGGTTTATATATATTCCACATTCTTAATCCTATTTTATTATTTCATGGATCATGATTATTTACTCATGTTTCCACACTCTTATTGTTCATGTCTTTTGTTATGCCAAAATCCTTATTCCATGGCCCATGATTTATTATCTATTATTTATGGGGTATTATTATCTAATATCATGTCCATGAATATTTATTATATTCCCATAAACAAAATTTTATATTATGCCCACTTGTGATATTATATTGTTTAATCTCATGTTTACCCTTACCGATCATCCGAAAAAATCCATTCTTATGTTAATATTCCCCAAGTTATAAATGATTATATTTTTTATGATATATATAAATGGTATAATATGAGAAGAATATTTGTGGAAAATATTGAATATGTTTTAATATAAGTTGATTGTATATCTTATATTCAGTGGTACGAAATCTATAGGTTTTTAGGTGATATTTACAAGGAGTTGGAATTAATAATAATATAAAATCATGTAATATGCTTGTCTGTTATTCTCAAGTCACCTCACCATAGATTACTGGGCTTATATTACTCGATAATATTTTCTTAGAACTCATAATTTTTCAATCCTAGAGAGCATACAAAATTTTTTTTTGAAATTATTAATATTAAAAATATTAATAATCCACTCAAAAAAAATCCTTAATCTAGTTTTCCAAGTGGATATGAACACAAGGCATGAGAAAACAATAAACCTTATAGTGATTAAGTGGGAGGGGAAGAAAATTATCCCTATGAATAACTTTATGCCTAAGGTTCCAATGAATCACCTAAATAAGAGAAGGGATATCCTGAGGTATGATACGTAATAATAAGTAGTATGTTTTTTTATTCTAATAAGGGCCACTGGATAATAAATTCACCTTAGTAATGAACTAAGGGGAAGGTTCAGGTGGGTTCATTATAAAATGTAATATTTTAATTTCTATAAATTATGATTTATATATAACTTTTGAAACTCAAATTTTTATCCAAATACAAGAGACAAGTAGATTCATGAAGGTTTTAAGAGGTGAGATAAATTTTTAAGCTTCCAATAAATGAATACTGGCTACATTAGCTATCAAATACTACAATCTCACTTTTCCAACTAGTTTAATTATAGATTTGAAGAATTGTTATTATGTGCTCAATGTTATCAAAAATTATATTTTTGTACCATTTAGATACATGTTACATTTTTTCCCAATTTTGGAATAAGTACTAATAAATTTCATAAGTATTGGAATATTTAATTTTTTTAAATAAACTAGAATAAAAAAACCAAGTGGTCAAAGCTAGGTTTTTTGTTGGCTTTGATTATAAGGGGGGTGATTCCCCAATTATTTTCCCCCTCCCCTACCTCTTTTCCTAGTTCATCCTTCTTTTCATTTTCCTCTCCTCTAGTATCTCCTTGAGGTAGGATCTTTCTCATGAGATTTGGGTACTGCTCTTCTTGGTGGGTTTTTAGGGTTGTTTTGATGGAACTATCATATTGTTTTCTAATGGAGCCTATATCCATTAAAATATACTCTAACATTGAGTTCCTTTTCTCCTATCCTGGTTGGATCTAGAGCGGGGGTTCAAATGTGGTGTTGGGATTTGTGGTTCGTTAGTCGATTATTTCTCCTGGCATTATAACCACGACTTTTTATTATTTGGATTATGGATTAAGTTTAATCATTGTCATAAACCCTTGAATATTCAAATACTTTCTTTGTTTTCAATATTCTCCACTCGTTTCCTAGTTGGACCATGAGTTATGGTAATATTGAGACTTTAGGATGTGGGACATGGTGGCTAAAAATGTTATTTGGGAAACTGATGTTGGTTTCTCCTATGAAGATACTTTGGTTCTACTCTTTTATGATATTGGTGATTTAGGCCTCATTAATGACATTAAAGATGTTTTTTTTCTCTTTTTTATGTTCAATTATTTTTTTGATTAGTATTATTTTTGTTTGATGCTTTTCGTGGTGATACATAGGACGCTCGAGATGTTTGCAGGGTGTTTCTTCCTCGAAGCCTTCAGTGAAGGTTTGTTATGGTTTGTCTACAAAATATCATGTTATATTCATGGTGAGGTTAATTCTTGGTTTCTTTTTACTCCTATGATCAATTATAGAAGTTTTTGCTGGGTTGATGTCGATGATGGTGGCGGCGTACCATGGTGATGATGATGGATTGAAGAGACGTGACTCTGACTGGTGCGATGACTCTTGGATCGAGATCTCTTTAGGTTTTGTGTCATATTTTGAATTGAAAATTTAATTTAACCATCTTGTAACTTTTTATTCACATGTGATGTATATGGTTACCACTTATCCTTATAGTGGCTATCTTAAAAATAAAAAAATATAATTTTCAAAACTAAGTGGTCAAAATTTATAATGAATCAAGGTCACATGTATAAAAAAAACAATTGTTGCATCACTTTCTTGGACATGTGAACAAGAGGGGTTTAACATTGTTATATTAAGATGGGTATATAGATTATTTTAAACTAAAATTACATGATATTTGTTATTCTTATTGAGAAGAAAAAATGGACAAGGCTCTATTTAGTGTAGAGGGTGAAAGGGATACACAAATCTTTGAATTCATTCATATGGAAGTATTTAGAAATTTTCTATTACAATATAGTGTTCGATAATCTTACTCCATAACTATTAATAATTAATATTATATACGTGGACATGTATAATTAATGAGGTATAATTATAAATCCTTTAAGAATTTTCAAGATTTTATGAATGAATTATTGAATCATCTTTGTTAGAAAATAAAAAAAATAACCCACACCATGTAAATGATTATTTTATCCAAGATTTCATCCATTACCTATAGGGTTATGACAACTTATTCCTTATTAATCAATAAAGTATAAAATAGTCAGTGAAAGAAGGTACCACACCTTATGGGACATGGTTAGATCCACGATGAGTCATTCATAACATTATTTATCATTTTGGGTATATTAATCACATTCTATAGTATAATTAATAAGTTGAGTTCCATATATAGAGGAAAAAATATTAGATATGGTATAATGTATGGGTGGAAATCCATTTTTTCACATGCTCATGTATGGTGTTTCCTGGTGATTGTTAAGGATACCTTGGAAACACAGTAACACCCCAGGTCACAATGTGTACCTTTATAGGGAATCCAAAGGATAAAAGGAGTTTTTATCTATATTAAACCTTATATAAGAATTTCATCGTGTGTTAACAAGTCATATTACTTGATATGGAGAACATATCCAAAAGTGATAGTGGGATAAATGTTGATTTTGATAAAATTAATGCCTAAAATACACTACAATTTTCACCAGAACTGATTCCACCTCATAGATGATGATGTTTTAAAGGAACCATTATGGTTTTAGAGAACTATAGAGGATAGATAAATAAATATATTTGGTTTTCTAGTCACTGAGGATAGATAATCATTATTAGTTGATAATAACAAACTCATGTTCTATAAAGAAAATGCAAGTGGCTCAGAAGATGCCAAATAGAAAGAGGTTATGAATTCTTAGATTCATTTGATATAATAGAACCAAGTGTGTGTTTTGATATATCCAATAGTTGATGTGAATTTTGTTGGTAGAAAATGGTTATTTAAGAAGAAATTAGACAGGAAAGGTAATTTTTGTACAAATAATTGTGGACTGGTTACTAAAGGCTTTATAGAATGTCATGGTATTAAATATGATGAAACCTTTTCACCAATTTCTATGATGAATTCCATTATAATTATACGTTAAATATTTTTTACCATGATTATGGGATTTGTTAGATAGATATCAAAATCACTTTCCTTAATGGAAACATTATTGAAATTGTCTATATGGAACAACCAATAGTGTTTGTGAATCCAACAGATTTCAACAAGTTAAACAAGTTACAAAGATCCATTTATGGGAGAAGCAAGTATCTAGACCATACAAAATTCATTTAGATTAATTCATAATGAAATTTTATTACTTAAAGAAAAATATGAGCCTTGTGTCTACAAGAATTTTGGTGGGAGTGAATCTATTTTTCTACTAGTATATTTTTATGAAATATTACTAATTAAAAACAAGATAACAATAATTGAGTCTATTAATTCATGGTTGAACATATGATTCTATAATTATATAAATGAATCTGAGTTTATTTTTCTTTTGATTAAACTAAATATGTAATTTCGATACATCAATTTTCCTTGGATCCAGATGTTTTTACAATCACTAATGATTAAATCACATTGTATCCTGAAAATACTATAGTTATGGATCCTTCTAAGGTTCTAATCTCACCTAAAAAGAAATAGAATATAATTTTTATGTATCACAATTTGGGGGATTTTTCTCAAAGGGGTGTGAGGTCATACTAAGAGTATTATCCTTGGAGGATAATGTGTTTGACCCTTGGACAAAAACAATATCTCAATAGAAGAATGGATATCATTTGAGTCCCAGTGGTATGAAATTCCTTAGTAGATATATCTTGTACAAGTGGGATATTGTTCGAGTTGGTTCCTAGAACCATTATACTTTCAATTAATAGTATATTAAAACACATAAATATAGTGAATATATTATCACTTGATATGAATTATTTTGTGTTATTTTAATTTGGTAATGTCCATATAACATTTATCATATCAATATGACATATTAAATCCTTCATATGATGAGATATTTGAAGTTCTATGATAGTATTCTTAAATATTTCTTATATAGTTAGATGTAGTTATCTAATGGGACCCATATTATGTATACTATTTGGTGAAGGGGGATTATAAGGAATTGATAATTCTTATTATAAAGTTCACACTTGGTAAAATCTATAAGTGGAAGTTATATGAATTGGGCAAATAATAATAATTCCACATGTATATGGTGTCTGTGGATACTCTTATCTTAAAACATTTTTAATGATCTGCAGACATGAGATTATTGTTAATGAATATCTTGAGTTGTGTAATTTTATTTATTGACCCAAACTATGATTCCATATATTCACAACCATTTATACTATGTTTAGTGTTTCATGAGTGATATGTAATCAACAAATAAATACGGATATAAATTCTCCCTTATGTGTTAATGAATGAAAATATCTTAGGACCTTTGATTGAAAGATAACTGTCATATTATGTCTATGACCATAGTAGTTATTAGATTAGAAATTTTTTTGTCCAAGAATTATATATCAAGCATATAGTTTTTTAATATAAGTTTGAAATATACTTGATTAGATATTTTAAAAAGGATTATATTTTACAATGAGTGTTCGGAAGAGGTTTTTATCGTTGAAAAAATGTACTTATTTCTTATGTGGGTGCCTTGGCGTACTTCTAGATTCTAATAATAGACTTTTGACCAATTATCCTAATGTTAATAAGGGATATTCCTAGAGGGAAACACAAAAAGTGCTTCCATACATCATAATTGAATTATATTTTAATTTAATATAAGAATAAATATTATTTTCATGTTTAGATAAATATTATTTATTTAGTTTGAATCACTTGCATTGATTGAATCACTAATTATTCAAAATAATATATATGTGAGGTTAATATTAAATATATATTATTTATCAATTTATAAAATATAATATTCAATTAGTTATCAATATATAATATGAGAATTTTTATATGGTAAATTAAATATTTATTATTCTAGGATTGATAAATACTGAGGAAGATCTATGGGTCAAGTTAAGGGCCCCGATAGAAATGATATATTTTATTATTTAAATAAGTATTAAATTATTCATTTATTAAATGATATTTATTTAATCCAAGAGTTTACCATATTTATTAGATATATTAACATTTATAATATTATTATTTTATATGAGTTTTATTTAGAGTTGAAAAATTAATAAGGGCCATTGTGGAATTATATTTTTTCTAACCCATAATATATAAACCTAATTATATAATTTTTCATGGTATTAAATGGGTTGTGCACAATGGATTTTAAAAATAAATCTCTCAGGTCTTTAGAGAATCTCTTGGAAAATGCTCTCAAGGGTAGAGAGTCGGTGCTCCTACTCATCCCTCACAATATAATGAGATCAAGAGAGATTCATTCCAATATTTTAGGAATTGTAGTCACAATCAAAATCAATACCATTAGGTAGTCAGTATTTTGTTATAGCGTGAAAATATCCATCCAAAATGTTTTATTTTTTTTGGAGGATGTGTGGATACTACTATATTGGTTCTCATTTGGATCCAATCGGTGAAATGATGATAAAATAAAATGAGGTTTTATTAGTTAAAAATGACAACAATGAATGAATTCTAATATAATAAGAAGATATTATTTATTAATAAGTTATATATTACACGTGGGAGATCATATATCACGGATTCTAGGGTTTATTTTCTTCCAAATTATAGGATAAATATGTATAAATTGATATAAAACATTATTGGGAATGAGATTGATCTCTTTTTGGTTCCCTAGAACTAGTATGTTACATCCACAAGACTGTCCAATTCATTTAGCCCATGGTTACATCATAAAGATGGGATTCCATTTTGATACCCTTTTTTTAACTTCATCAAATCTTTAAATAATATGAAAATGTTTTAATTGGTCTTAATTGTATGTTATAATAATTATAAAATGTTCTTTATTTCTAGTATTTGCAAGTTTTTTAAATTTAATAGAATGATTTTATTAGGCATGGAATTTCATTTGGTTTTGTTGTACCTATTACATGTTAATAAACACCCATGAGATCCATTTCTGTCATCAGTGAGTTGAATTTTTTTAGATTTGTGAAATCAAGTTTCAAAATTAAAGAATTTAATGTTTTAAAGCCTCTCATATTACATATTGTTTATTATATTTTGATTTTTTCATTTCTTTTTGTGTTATGATATCATAAAACATAATAGGTGAATAAGTGACTCTATATGATATGTGATATTATAGAAATTAGTTCAATGTTTTTCTTAATTTTTATAAATATCATAAGATATGATTTGAGATATAGTATGAAATAATATCACCATTTTATATATTCAAAATAGAAAATTGTCTCATAAAAATTATATAATGCATATAGTTAAATATTAAAAAAAATTCATCAAAGAATTATATAAAAATATGCATGTTATCTATAAAAAATATGACAGATAATGTAATATACCCTTAATTACCATATAATCCCAATAAAATATATGATTGATAAGAAAAATTTACTTTTCTTAAAAATTAAATTATGAATTTAATTTAATTATTATATAATCATCTATATATAAATATTAATTTTTTTGAGTATATTTAATAAATTATAATGATTTTATAAGTTAATTAATTTTTAAGAGTTTATAAATAATTAAATACAAGTCACTGAAACATTTGATAACAAATATTCCTTAATATTAAATGTTAATTTTAAAATATCTCTTAAAAAATTGTATTTCATGACTTATAAATTAAATAAATTGTTTATTTAATAATTAGTTTAGTTTATAATGTGTTAAAAATGATAAAATATGGAAGAAAATATAAATTTGTTTATATTTTAAATTCTGAATTTTTTGTTAATAGTTTAATTTGAGTTGTTTAAGTAAAGGACTTCATTTTGTATATGAGTTAAACCACTTAAAAATAGTTTTGATGATTTATTTGATGACTTTTTATGTAATGTTAATTATGGGATATTTATATTATATACTTTTTTTTACATAATATAAATTAGTTTATAAAATGTTTATAATTCTTAAAATATCATATATCTAATATAATGTTCCAAATAATGAATAATATTAAATGTTCATTTTATTATATGAAAATAAAATTTTTATATTCAAGTATTAGGGAATTCCCATAATGATTAGATATTATTATAAAGTACTTATAATTATATTTTATTTCTGATTTGTTTATAAATAATTATCTCGTGTTTTAGTATTTTATATGTTTATTTATTTAATGGGATTTCCTATATTTATTTATAGTAATAAATTTTTTTATATTGTGAATATTTATTTACATTATTTAAATATGATAAAACACTTCTTATAAAATTTATCAACCATACATTACATGCTAGGTATGTCAATATAAAATTTAGTTTTTATCAACCTTGACCACAATGTTTGATAAAATTTATTATATTAAATATAGTTTGTACATATTTAGTGTTAGAGTTGTGATTAATTAGTTTTTAACAATCCTAGTTTGAGGTTATTTCTATTTTATCATAAATTTAAAACCCTTTACATGGTTTTAATTTTGTTTAGGGAGTGTTGGTTGGATTCTCAGAGAGGTCAAAAGTGATTGTGAATTTGTTGGTGTAGCATGGGAAGTAACACACCATGATGGAGGGTGTCAGGCACTGTGGGTGTACTTGTGAAACACATGCACACCAAAATTCCCACAGGAGGTCTTGGTCACTAAGTGTATTTAGAAATGGTGCATTAGGGGTTTTTATGTGAAACACTACTTGGGGAGACCTCAAATTCCCATGTCCGTAGGTATGGTGAATTCAAAATTGCTTGGGTTTTTATAATTTCCCATTGTGGATCACCATGGTGGGTTCCTAAACATTGGGAGATTAGAATTTATAGGAATGCGGTGGGAACCATCGGGTCATGGTGTTGGTTTGTTCACTGATCTTGGGGTAGGATTTATGGATCCATATGCAATCTTATTGGGAGGAATTTTAATATGATTTGTGACTAGAAATCACATATTGTAACCACTCCTCACCTTCTCCACCTTAGGTTTTCTCTGACTAGATGAACCAAGGGTACTATTTTGAGATGTTTTGACTCAAATTGAGAACTTGTTTTACTAGTGTCATGGGATAACTTTCTCTCTTATCTTTGGGTGGTGAAATTAATTTTAGAAGTTAGGTGTATTATTATTCTCTCTTATTATTATTGAACTGGAAGAATTAAATTTATAAAATTATTTATTGTGATTTTAAAATTAAAACTTTGGTGATTTCTTGTTTGGAAACTATCCTTTGTTATGAATTTGAATTATAGTTTTTTCAATGTGTTTCTAAAATTAAAAAATTAGATTTTGATAAAAAGTGATTTTTGGAATGCCAACTTGACATATATTGAATATTTATGTTCATTTTCATTCAGTGTGGAAATTAAATGTATTGAGGTTCCATACTAGAGTCATTTTAGGGATTATCACTAATGAATGCTAGGTGGATGGATGGGTTACCACACATGAGTACTGGGACCATTATGGAATGCATGAATGAAAATTAAAAATTTAGAATGGGTATGCCTATTGTAATAATGGGTAAAATATTTTTTATTCTCCATTCAAATTGATTTAAATAGGTTTACAACTTTGTATTTCTACTCATTTCTTTATTTATCTTTTGAACTTTATGCTAACTTGTTCTTATCCTAGTGGCACAAGTAGGATGAATTTTATGGATTACATATTGGGTATGATTACTAACCCACTACATATTCACTTTAGTGCATGTCATGATTCTATTTTCAATGTTATAGAAATGTGGAATATGTTTTTTATATTGTATTATTTCTTGATATAGTTAATTGGAGTTATATAGTTGAAGCCAACCATGTACTTGGAGTATGGAGTGATGGCACCGTGGTTCTCGAGTCATGATTAATTTTGGTGTTTTGTTCTATAGTTTTTTATTTGTTCTATTACTCTGATATTATGGTGTATTGGTATTGTTTTAGAGTTATATTGTTTACACTTCATTAATCATGTATATATATATATTTTATTATTTTATTGAAATATTGTGTATTTATAAAGGGAAAATCAGGCCCGAATGATTTAGTAAGCCCATGAATTTTACTTACAGATTTTGTTGTCTAAGAGATATTCCCTATGATTTGTGTAAACACTACTACTGATAAGCTATTTCTTCGGGTCAAGATGCTACAAATGATATTAGTTTGGATGGTACATCATATTAGTATGGTATCGATGAGATATAAAATGTTGGAAATTTAAATATATAGTATAAAAAGAGATATCTAGCCTCTTTATATAGAACATCATGTTAAAATAATGGTATGGGTACACAAATTCATTTTCTGACACCTATAAGTACATTTAAACCTTAATGTCATTAGTTTAGCTAACGAGTGTAGTGTATCCTGATTTTTAATGAGAATTTTTACTCGGACTATATTGTTCACATCATATTTTAATTTTCTTGGAAACTTTTTGTAATTATTATTTCTTTTGAGGATTTTGATTATCACAATCCTTCAGTTTACAATTTAAGTATTGACTATGTGGTGTTTTGTTCAACGGAGTATTGGATCCAGTTAAGTAACCTAGAAACCCACAATAAGAGGTTGAAGAAAATGTGGTTATACCTGAACCACACATGAATCATAATATTTCTCAAATCACTGTATAATCATTTCTATATGTTGTTAATGGGGACAAAAATTGAGAACCACAACATGTGTATCATTATTGATACACTTTATTCTTTGTAGTGGGAGACCATGTTTTATGGAAAGTGTCTACAAGGATGGGGAATGATTGAGTGGTTAAGAAAGGTAGGGTTTCTCCTCATTATGTTGGAACTTTTTAGATACATGAATAATTTAGTACTTTTTATAATTAATTATATTTACTTAGAAGGATCAGACTAGTTCATAATTTATATCAAGTATCTTGACTAAGGAAATTCCATGTTGATCTTTGTCATGAAATTTGATGGTATCCTATTTATCTTGAACTAGATGCTACATTTTTTCATGTAATAATTCATATCTCGGATAGAAAAGATATATTATTCCATGGAAAACATATCCCTTTGGTTTGGGTTTTATGAAAACATGGTGAAATTCAAGAGGGGACAGGGGAATGTGGGAAAGAGATTCTAAATAAATGACTACTATTGAAAAACACCACCAACCACCAACCTCATGAGGATGGAAAGTATAATGGCACGGACAATGTAACACCCATAGTTTATGGTACTTTCCATATTTTCTTATGTTTTTAACCAGTTACATGGTCTTAATTGGGTGAATGGAGTGTTGGTAGGGTGATTAGAGATGTTGGGAGTGTTCGAGAATTTCTTGGAGCACTGAGGGTGTGCCTATGAAACACATGCGCACCAGAAGTTCCAAGGGAAGTCGTGGTCATTAGGTTTCCTTAGATGTGGTATTACGAGAGCCTATATGAGGAACCCGACCTGAGGAGACCTCACAACAGTAAGATCTAGGGAATGGTGAATTAAAAACAACATGGGTTTTTTCTGAATACTATTGTGGTCCCATGTGGTGGGTTCCTAGACTAGTGGTGATCTAAATCACCATGCCCAGGGTGGAAACCACCATGCCATGGTGTTAGTTAGAATATTTTTTCTAAAACTCCTAATGAATGTTCCAATCATGCGACTTATGTTATATACCCACATGTGATCTTATTGGGATTAATTTTGATGTAATATGAGACCAAAAATCACTTATCATAACCTATCATCACCCTCTCCTCCTTTTGTTTTTTTTAAATAGATAAATCCATTTTTATCTTTTGGTGAATTTTGACTCATCTTGATGATATGTTTTCTTAGTGTTCTTGGATAACTATTTCTTTCATCTTTTGGTATTGAAATTGATTATAAAAGGTAGGTGGCTTCTTACTCTCTCATATAGTTATTGGACTTGAAGTCTTGGATTTTTAGATTTATTTTTTTATTTGAAAAGGGAAACATGGGTAATTTTTGGTGGGGAAAGGTGTTGTCTTGTGGATTTGAATTAAATATTTTTCAATGTGTTTTCAATTTAAAAGTATAATTTTTTTGTAAAAAGGGATTTTTTAAATGGTAACATAGAATATAGTGAATACTGTGTGTTTATTTTCATTCATTTTGGCCATTAAATGGAATGTGTGTAACACCTCATGTTTCCATGATACGTTTCCCTTTGAATAATGTAATAGCTTGCATTGTACACAATTTTGAGATTCTAACACACCGCAACCAATCAAACCAGCCATTATGAATAGTAATATCCAATTTTTGAAATTTGATAAATTTTATCTTTAAAAATGAACTTCATTTTTGGATTCGGAATATCGAAATTATCTTAAGATGAATTTTTGGTATTTTTATGAAAACTTTCCATTTTTGATGAATAGTGAAAAACACTATGTTATTGTTTAAAACCAAAATTTTAATTAAATAAATAATTATTTAATTTAATTTTTTCCGGTCAAAAAAGATACATAAAACCTACAAATGTTCAATATAATTCACTGGAGTCATTTTGTAATAATATTAGATATATAAAATTTTATTGAACTTTTTACCGTCTTTTACCCACCTGCAAGGAGCATTTGCAAATTCGCATAAAACATAATTTTATCACTTCTATGAGTTTAATTTCAAAAATTCAAGAGACAAAGATGATATCAGTAAGAAAAATGTGGTTCAATAAGACCAAAATATTTTTTAGTGAATAGTAACTTTTAACTTTTATTTACCACAATTAAAAGTAAATTGGGTAATTAAGGGTAAAAATGATATTATTATTACCCTAAGACATGTCCTATTTCTACTCGATAAATGTAATTCGATCAAAAACAACCTTAGGAATTAAATTTTATCCTTTACATCCACTTGAATTAGATTAGGACATTTATTATTATTTTATTTAAAGAAGAGTTTAACGAGTTAAATTCAATGTTTAATAACTAAACCATTTTTAATATAGGGTTATAAAAAATATAAATTCGACTATAAATATTCATTAGAAAAAGAAAAATATTTCCTACATAATGGTATTTTATTTATAATTTTTATACATTACATAATTTAACTTATTTGTGACACAACGATGATATAATAATTACATTATTAATGAATGATTAAGATAATTGATATTATAAATATCCAAATAAATCTAATTTGAGACTTTTAAAGAATTAAATTAATTTTATAGGTTAATATGAAATGTTAGGGTTGATTAAATTATTTTTTTTCAATTTAATAATGCTGTTAGGAATTTATAAAAAAATACCAAATAGTGTCAAAATTGAACTAAAAGAGTTTTAAAAAAATATATTATATTATTAATTGATATTCTATTTCAAAAAATCTATGGTTTAGAAAAAGGGCATAAATAATATTATATATGTCATTAATTAACCACTTGGGGTTTTTTTGGAAGTTTATAGTAATTTTATTAACCATATAATATAATAATAAAAAGATACATGGTAAATGTCATACTATTTAACTAAGAGTAAAATCTTAAAGATGAGGTCAATATGATGACCTAAACATGTCTAAAACCAATTGGATGAGATGTTTTCGAACCATACCCACCTTATCCTTTAAATAATTCATTTTTGAGGCATTATAAACTGAAAACTATTTTATTATAAAATAATATTTCAAGCTTTTCCTAAAGCGAGCCTTACCTCTCTTATAAAAGGGCACCTCCCCTTCTCTCAGATTCAAACCGTCAATGCCATTTGGATCCACCAAACCCCACCCAAATATCCTCTAAACGGAATTTCATTCATCCTAAAGGCCTTACTTTAGTTAGAAAGCCACCCTAGAGAGCCCTTTAGACCAAATCAAAAGGAAGAACCCGAAGAAGAGGTAAATATTTCATCACCTCTTTGAAGTTCTTTTCTTCTTCCACATCCTCTTTCATTGTTCTTTCCATTCTAAAATAATAACTCCAGTATCTTCTATATAATTTGATTTTTTTAAAAAATGGTACAACCGTATTCATTATTCTATCCATCCTATAAATGACAAAGTCACCATACATGCGTATGTACTGATTACCGTCTCCACATCGTGGTGTAGTTTGTTATTCAAACACTTCATCATTTGTATGGGTATAATAATGAGTATAAATGATGTAAATAATAAATATATCATGATAATGATTCTTTATATATATGATATAACATCCAATTATATACGATTTTAATATCAAAAGAATGATATTGTCGCCTGTGCGTATGTACAGATTGCCGTCTCCACGAACATGATGAGATTAATTCCCCATCGTAATCATTCAAGAATAATTTTCATTTTATGATTAAAAATAATGATTATTAACATAATATAATTCTGTATATGAATCAAATACATCCTATACATAACAAACATGGCTTACATAACCAATCATATAAAGGAAAACGAATTAGTTAACACTTGAAACGATGATACTACTAAAATTTCATTAACAAAGCAATATTAGAAGATCATATATGATATCATATTATTGTATATGGTCTTTTATAATTTAATAACAATTATTTCACCATTATATAGGAGGTTAAACTACCCTTGATCAAGGAAAGGTACAAGGTAAGGGTTAATTTCACAATCTTTTTATTATCCGAGGTTGTTTTTACCTAAGTATCTACTGGAACCTCTTTATAATCCACATCCATGTTTCTTAAAAATGTATTCCAAATTCTTTTTACTATTTTCTAGACTATGGGTTAAATTAATTTATACCCTTTATTTACTTTTTATATTTTTTTTTTGAAAGGAATCCTTCCATCATTTTCCAAACAAGGTACCCTATGACCTTTTCGACAAAATTAAGGTAAAAATGTTTTTTAACTTATACGGAGGGTGCAACTATTTTCATCCGGTATAACATCGTTGAAGTTTCCCATAAAATCTTATAAGAATATTTTCAAAATAAATGTTTTCATTTATAATTATATTAATTTTAAATTATTTCAAAATAGAAAGAGATATTTCTCTAAAAAAAGTTTAGATTTCATCTATGTCAACATCCTTTGATGGATTGTGAGAATATTTGAAGTTGATTTATTATGATAGCAAACTTCCATATTGTATTGAAAGTTTTGTGATATGTTTGATTGTGGATGTGTTATTTTTACACCATTCAGGGTTTATCGATAATTTATTTACATTTCTTGTGTTAGTTTTAATACGAATGTTTATGTTATGTTTAAACCTTTTCATATGAGGAACACATTGGACTTAGTAAGTGATGGGTGGAGCCCGCTATAACTCCTTGATGCATTAGTAGGTATCATGATACAAACTAGTGTCTTGGGACATGGCATTGACAAAATCTTATTTGTAGTCTTGGCACAAGGCCTTGACTCTGTGGTTATGAAGTCTCGCATTATGCATTCCATCATTATGAAAGTGTCTACTAATATTGCATGTAATTATTTGACTAATAGAATATCCATGTGAATAAGTAAATGGCATCATTTGATTTTATCTTTTACATATTATGATGATGTTCTAGTTTAAAAGGATTTTGTTTTAGTCTTACATAGCCTTAAATATTTATTCTTATTTATGGAAGTTTCCACTATATTATTATCCTTACTGAGCATCTGAGCTTAACCCTTTCTATGTTTTATTTTTCCCAGGATGCGATGAAATATACTATGACTGAACTACAGGGATAATATAAGGTATATGAGTGTGGCCTATGGATACTATGTTGTTGTAGTTTTTCT
Source organism: Viscum album (assembly GCA_963277665.1). Lineage (NCBI taxonomy): Eukaryota > Viridiplantae > Streptophyta > Magnoliopsida > Santalales > Viscaceae > Viscum > Viscum album. The sequence continues at coordinate 121,055,712 of OY728138.1, read as the reverse complement.
TTTTATAATGTAATGTAAAACGTATGAATGTATCAAGTATTTCCCAGGCTACTAAACTAATCGGTCTTTCGAGACATGATCTTTTGTGATCATGACAATGTTATGTAATAATGAACCGACATTGGGTAACTAGGGTCGGGTTATTATGGTTGGTATCAGAAGATGTTTAGTACAAACCTAGGAATCTAGATTTAGAAAAACATTTATTAGAGAACATTACACTAAGATAGACTTTGAGGATTTGTATAAATGAATTTTCTTGAATTATGGTATTGTAGAGATTTTGTGAGATTTCCAAGAAATTCATCCCTGTCTAGAGACAAGCTGGTAGAGGTAGCTTTGGCAGAGATGTACCTACGGGTAAAACCCGAAAACACTTCTTTGAGCTAGACTCGAACGGAAACTGGTGCACGAAAACGGGCCTTGCGACACTCTTGGTTACGACACTCCCGGGGGATATGCTTAGGATATTTCTCACTTTCTTTACAAACCATAATTAAGGGTTTATGAGTATATACTTCCTCAAAGAAAACGTTTTTATGATTATGGATTATATCCATAAACTGTTCAATTTATGTTATGTGTTTTACAAGTTTAGAATTATGTATTGCGATTCATAAACTAATCTAGTGTATGCCATTTTTTAGAAATTGCACCCCGTGGAAGGAATGGAAACCGTATCAATGCACATAATACATGTAGGTATTTCCATCCTACTCAAGATAATTATAGTGGTGCTGGTGAATCAACTGGTGCTGATCAGCTTATCACCATACTGAGACAACTCACTCAGGTTATGAATAATAACCTTACCCTTATGGAGCACCCTGATCCACAATGTGGAAGATCAATGTTAGACCGCTTCATGAGGAAACAACCACAAAAATTATGCGGGAGTTCAAATCCATTAGTAGTTGAGAAATGCATAAATTCTGTTGAGAAAATATTTCATGCTTTGTGGATTAGTGAAAGGGAAAAATTTGTCATGGCAATTTATTGCCTCACAGGAGATGCAGATCAATGGTGGTAATTAATCCATAACACAAAGGAAGACGAATATGTATAGAACATGTAATGGAGGGGGTTTAAAGAGATTATATTGGGAAAATACTTTCCTCGTGACCAACAAGTAGATATGGAAAGACAATTTCTGAGTCTGAGGCAAAAAGAGGATGACAATGTCGCAAAGTATGAGGCTGACTTTACAAGGTTAGAAAGGTATGCTGTAGATTATATACCTAACCCAAGAAGTAAGATTGATAATTTCTTTGATGGGTTAAATCCATTTCTCCATCGATCCTTAGTCTCACAATCCTTCTCTTCGTACGAAGATATTGTCTCATGTGCTACCAAGACAGAAAAGGAAATCTATAAGTCTTACGACTTTGAAGAAATGTAAGAGAATAATAGATCTTATGAACAATCTAGAAATGGAAATAAGGGGAAGAAGGGAGAGGTTAAATATCCATCCTGTAGTAAATGTGGGAAGAAACACCCCGGTACTTGCATGAAGGGAATGTGAGTCTGTTACAAGTGTGGTGAAAAAGGCCACCAAGATTGTGATTATAAGGGGAAGAAAGAGGCTGTCAATGTTGAATGCTAGAATTGTAGAGAAAAGGGTAATTATGAAAATGAATATCCTAAGTTCCAAGGGAACTTACCTCAGAAAAGGCCAAGGGAGGAAGGCCAATCTCATGCGATCACTACTGCTGAGGTTGAAGCTCCAAAAGACTTGGTGGAAGGTAATATAATGGTTTCATCAGGTTTATCCAATGCTTTATTTGATTACAAATCATCACATTGTTTCATATATTCCCAGTTTTCTAGGGAAATTAGATATTTTAAATTTTAAATATCAAGGGATTTTTCATTCAAAACACATAAGGGAAGTATTATCACAACAATATTTTGTGAATCAGTTCCCATTAGGGCATATAAATGTTCTTTATATGCTGATCTCATCATCATACCCATGATTTAATTTGATATAATCCTCAGTATAGATTTTCTTTTGGACAATGATGTGAAAATGTATTTTAAGAAGAAGGAGGTTACAATTTTCGATGACGATAAAGAGTAGCTTATCTTTATAGAAGAAACATCACCATCTGATTCTTTTCCAGATCCACCCCAGTAGCTCAACTAAATTCAATTATTGGGGAGGATGAGAATGAAATAATTATGGATGAGGAAAAGAATGTTCAAATAGTGGACGTACTTATTGTGAAAGAATATGTTGATGTGTTTCCAGAGGATTTACCTAGACATCCTACAGAATGATAAATTGAGTTTTCCATTGATTTAATTATTAGTTCAAGGCCCATATCGAAGACCCCTTATAGAATGGCCACTGTAGAATTAGTTGAACTAAAGAAAAAACTAGTGAAATTTAACAATAAGGTATTCATTTTCCCTAGTGTTTCTCCATGGGGAGCCCCTATCCTTTTTGTTAAGAAGATAGACAAATCTATGAGGTTGTGAATTGACTACAGGGTGATCAATGCTATAACAATAAAGAACAAGTATCCCCTACCTCGTATAGATGATTTATTTGACCAAATTCATGGTGATCAATATTTTTTAAAGATTTAACTTAGATTTGGATATCATCAGTTGTGTGTGAAGAAGGAAGTCATTCCAAAAACAGCATTTCAAACTAGGTACGGGTGTTATGAGTTTATAGTAATGCCTTTTGGGATGAACAATGCACCCTCTGCTTTCATGTTTCTAATGAAAAAAGTTTTCAAGGAACATCTTGAATACTTTGTAGTGGTATTTATTGATCATATCCCAGTATACTTTAAAAGGTACAAAGATCATGAAAATTACATGCGCACCATTCTGAAAACCCTCAAAAGAAATGAATTATACGAGAAGTTTACATGTGTGAATTCTAGATTTAAGACATTTAATTTCTTGGCTATATTGTCTCTAAGGATGGAATATCTGTTAATCCTTCAAAGACCAAGGCAATTCAAGAATGGCCAAACCGATGAGTATATCTAAGGTACGCATTTTTATTGGTTTAGAAGGTTATTATCTGCGTTTTGTCTAGAATTTTTCCATATTGGCTAACCCATTAACCAAGCTCACACATAAAGGGGTTAATTTTTTTTGGAAAACATACTGTGAAGAATGTTTTTAATAATTGATGAGAAGATTAGTCAATTATCAGATCATGACTCTATCATCGGGGAATGACATGTTTTTTATTTATAGTGATGCATCAAAGAAAGGGCTTGGTTTTTTCCTTATGTAGAATGATAGGGTTATTACCTATGTGTCACAACAACTAATAATTCATGAGAAAAACTATCCTACTCATTATCTTGAGTTAGCAGCTGTAATCATTGCTTTGAAGATATGGATACATTATCTCTATGGTAAAAAATGTGAGATACATACCAATCACAAGAGTTTGAAGTATATTTTCTCAAAACAAAAACTCAACATGAGGCAATGGTGATTGCTTGAACTACTCAAAGATTATGATTTCACAATACACTACCACCTAGGGAAGGCAAATAAGGAGGTAGATGCTTTGAGTAGAAATGATCATGGAGTTTTGAACAAGATGAGAGTTGAAAGAGATCTTATTTTAATGGATCTAGTGAAAATTGATATGGGAATAACCATGGAAGGTGAAACAACAATTATTTTTCAAATAGTTTCCAAACAATCTTTACTAGAGAGGATAAAAATTTATCAGGCTGATGATTAGGAGATTCAAAAGAAGATTAAAGCTGTGAATGATGAGAGATTGAGTGAATTCATATATAAAGATGGAATTTTGAAATTTTGGAAGAGACTTTGTTTTCTCGATATACCTGATCTAAAAAGAAAATTATTGGATGATGTTAATAGCTCCAATTTCTCTAAATACCCTGGTAGCACTAAGATGTATAGAGATTTAAAGGAACATTTTTGGTGGGACAACATGAAGGGGGAGATTGATGATTTTGTGTCAAGAAGTATGGTTTTTCAACAAGTGAAAGCTGGAATCCAACAGCCTAGAGGAGTCATGAAACCTCTTCCCATAACTGAGTGGAAGTGGAATAATATTATGATGGACTTTGTCATGGGACTACCAAATAATCCTAGAAGGAATGCCGCAATATGGGTCATTGTTGATCATCTTACCAAGTCAGCACATTTTCTTGCTATAAGAGAAGATTTACCACTTGAACGTTTAGCAGGACTGTATATTAATGATGTTTTAAGACTTCATGGAGTACCTATATTGATTGTTTATTATCATGATCCACATTTTACATCATGATTCTGGAAAATTTTTCAGAAATCCCTGGATACTAAACTTCATTTGAGCACATCCTACCACCCTCAAAATGATGGACAATAATAATAGACTATTCAAACCTTAGAAGACATGTTGAGATCTTTCTAATTAGATTTTCAAGGTATGTGGGATCAATATTTACCTCTGGTAGAATTTTCCTATAACAATAGCTTCCGTTAATGTATTCAGATGGCACCATGTGAAGAGTTATATGGAATGGGATTTCGCACACCAACTTGTTGGGATGATGTTGGTGAAAGAAAACTCGTAGGCCCAGAACATGTTAGGGAAACAACGGAAGAGGAAAAGGTTATCCAAATCCACATCAAAGAAGCCCAAAGTAGGCAAAGGAGCCATTCCAATAACTGAAGGAAGCATTTAGAATTTCAAGCAGGAGACCATGTTTTCTTGAAGGTATCTCCATGGAAGGGTGTTATACGTTTCTGTTAGAAGGTTAAATTGAGTCCCAAGTACATCAGACCTTTCGAAATTCTATAATGAATTGGGGATGTAGCTTACCATTTAGGAATGCCACCAAGTCTCTCCAATGTTCATGATGTGTTCCATGTATCACTATTGAGAAAATACATGCCTGACCCAACACATCTACTCATCTATCAGGAAATTGAACTGAAACATGTTTTGTCTTATTGTGAAGAGCCTTTAAAAATTATTGATACCAGAGAACAAGTGTTGAGAAACTGGATGACTCGTTTGGTGAAAGTTCTATTGAGAAACCATAAGATGGAAGAGGAAACGTGGAAACTCGAGGAACTTATGATAAAGATCCACCTGAATCTTTTTATCCGGTAATATTATTGAAATTTTGAGGATGAAATTATTTGAAGGATTGAAGAATGTAACAACCCAATATTCCATGGTACGTTTCCCTTTGAAGAATGCAATAGCTTGCATTGTACGTAACTTCGAGATTCTAACACACCGCGACCAATCAAACTAGTTGTTATGAATAGTAATACCAACATTTTGAAATTTTATAAATTTTATCTTTCCAAATGGACTTCTTTTTTGGATTCAGAATATCAAAATTAGTTTAGGTTTAATTTTTGGTATTTTTATGAAAACATTCAATTTTTTTGAATAGTGAAAAACACCACATTATTGTTTAAAACCAACATTTTAATTAAATAATTAATTATTTATATAAATTTCTTTTAGGTCAAAATAGATACATAATATATATATATGTTCAATATAATTCATTGGAGTAATTTTGTAATAATAATAGATATATAAAATTTTGTTGAACTTTTTACCGTCTTTTACCCACCACCTAGGAGCATTTTCCAATTCGCATAAAACTTAATTTTACCACTTCTGTGAGTAGAATTTTAAAAATCTGAGAGACATGGTTGATATTAGTATAGAAAATGTGGTTCAATAAGATGAAAATAATTTTTGTTGAATAGTAATTTTTTACTTTTATTTACCATGGTTAAAAGTAAATAGGGTAATTAAGGGTAAAAATGAAATTATTATTACCCTAGCACATGTCCTATTTATATTGGATAAGTGTAATTTGAACAAAAACTGCTTTAGGAATAAAATTTGATCCATTAGGTCCACTTGTATTAGAAAAGGAAATTTATTATTATTTTATTTAAAGAAGAGTTAAGAGTTAAATTCAAATATTAATAACTAAACCATTTTTAATATAGGGTTATACATAAGATAAGTTCGACTATAAATATTCATTACAAAGTTAAAAATATTTCCTACATAATGGTATTTTATTTATAATTTTTAGACATTAAATAATTAAATTTATTTATGACACAATGATGATGTAGTAATTTCCTTATTAAAGAAAGATTAAAATAATTGATATTATAAATATCCAAATAAATCTAATTTTAGACTTTTAATGAATTCATTTAATTTTCTACGTTAATATGACATGTTAGGGTTAATTAAATGATATTTTTATATGTAATAATTCTTTTATAAATTAAAAAAAACAAAATAACAAATTGTGTCTAAATTGATATAAAATAGTATTTAAAACAAATATTATATTATTAATTGATATTCTATTCCTAAAAATATAAGGTTTGTCCAAGGGGATTAAATAATATTATATATTTCATTAATGAACCACTTTAGGTTCTCTTGGATGTTTATAGTAAGTTTATTAACCATATAATATAAAAATACAAAGAGACATGGTAAATGTCAAACTATTCAACTAAGAGTTAAATCTAAAAGACAAGGTTAATATGATGACCTAAACCTATATAAAACCTATTGGTTGAAAGGTTTTTGACCCATACCCACCTTATCCTTTAAATAATTTATTTTGGATCCATTATAAACCGATAATGATTTTATTATAAAATAATATTTTAAGCTTTTCCTAAGGTGACCCTCACCTCACTTATAAAAGAGAACCTACCCTTCTCTCAAATTCACACCTTAAAATCCATTTGGATCAGCTAGCCCTGGCCCAAATATCCTCTAAAATATCCTCTTTCATATTAGAGTCCTTCCTTTAGGTATAAATCCAACCTAAGGATCCCTTTTGATCAAATCAAAAGGATGAACCCGAAGAAGTGGTAAATATTTCGTCACCTCTTTCAAGATCTTTTCTTCTTGCACATCCTATTTCCTTGTTGTTTCCATTCTAAAATAATAACTAAAGTATATTATATATATTGTGATGTTGTTATAAAAATGGTACAACCATATTCATTATTCTATCCATCCTATAAAAGACAAAGTCCCCATACGTGCGTACGTACGGATTACTGTCTCCAGGTCGTGGTGTAGTTTGTTATTCAAACACTTCACCATTTGGATGGGTATAATAAGGAGTATAAATGATGTAAATAATAAATATATCATGATAAAGATTCTTTATATATTATATAACATCCAATTATATATTATTTTAATATCAGAATAATGATATTATCGCTCATGTGTACATACATATTACCGTCTCCACGAACGTGATGAGATTCCTTCCCCATCATAATCAATCAAGAATAATTTTTATTTTATGATTAAAAATAATGTTTATGAACATAATATCATTCTGTATATGAATAAAATACATCCTATCCATAATAAACATGGCTAATGTAACCAAGCAAATAAAGGAAAATAAATCAGTTAACACCCAAAACGATGATACTACTAAAATATCATTAACAATGAAATATTAGAGGATCATATATGATATAATATTAATGTATATGGTTCTTGTATAATTTAATAACAATTATTTCACCATCATACAGGAGGTTAACCTACCATCAACCAAGAAAAAGTAAAAGGTATGGGTTAATTTCACAATCTCTTTATTATCCGAGGTTGTTTTTACGTAAGTATATCCCGAGACCTCTTTATCATCCACATCCATGTTTCCTAAATTTTTTTTAAAAAGATTTTTACTATTTACCAGACTATGGGTTAAAGTCATTTATACAATTGTGTGACTTTTTATAAAATGGTTTGAAAGGAATCTTTCAGTCATTTTCCAAACAAGGTACCTTATGACCTTTTTGATAAAGTTAAGGTAAGAATGTTTTTTTAACTTATATGGTGGGTGCGGCTATTTTCCACCGTTATAAAATCGTCGAAGTTTCCCTTTTAAGATTATAATAATATTTTCAAAATAAATGTTTTCTTTTATAATTATATGAATTTTAAATGATTTAAAAATAGAAAGAGATATTTCTCTAAAAAAAGTTCTTATTTCATCTATGTCAACATCCTTTGATGAATTGCGAGATTATTGGAAATTTATTTATTATGAGAAAAAAATCCATATAGTATTGAAGGATTTGGGATATATTTGACTGTGGATGTGCTATTTTTATACCATTCATGGTTTATGGATAAAGTATTGACATTTTGTATGTTAGTTTTAATACGAATGCTTATGTTATGTTTAAACCTTTTCATATGAGGAATGCATTGGACTTAGTAAGTGATGGGTGGAGCCCTCTATAGATCCTTGAGGAATAGGTAGGTCTCATGAGACAAACTAGTGTCATGGAACAAGGACTTGACAAAATCTTATTTATAGTCTTGTCACAAGGCCTTTACTATCTGGTTATGAAGTCTGGAATTATACATTCCATCATTATGAAAGTGGATATTGATATTGCATGTGATTATTCAACTAGTAGAATACCCATGTGAATAAGTAAATGACATTATTTGATTTTATCTTTTCCATATTATTCTGAAGTTCAAGTTCAAAAGGCTTTTGTTTTAGTCTTACATTACCTTGAATGTTTATTCTTATTTATGAATGTTTTCCCCATATTGTTATCCTTACTAAGCATCTAAGCTCACCCCTTTTTAGGTTTTATTTTTCCCAGGATGCGAAGAAGTATATTATGAATGACCTACTGGGATAGTATAAGGGATATGAGTGTGTCCTATATATACTATGTTGTTGTAGTTCTTTATTTTAAAATGTAATATAAAACTTATGAATGTATCATGTATTTCCATAGATACTAAACAAATTAGTCTTTCGAGACTTGAAATTTTGTGATCATGACAATGTTATGTAATAATGCACCGAATCTGGGTAAATAGGGTCAGGGCGTTACAATGTGGTTCTACATTTAAGGAACTAGGAGGATTATCACTAATGAATGACTTTATGGATGGATTAGTTACCACTCATGAGTGTTGAGACTGTCCTGGAATGTATGTGTCTGTCTAGGTTAAACATGTAATGGGTATACCAAGTGAAATAATGGATAAACTATTTATAGTACTTGAGTTAAATTGATTTAAATTGGTAAATTTATTTGAATTTCTTATCATTTATTTATTTATCTTTAGAACTATGAGCTAACTCATTCTTTTCCTAGTACTGTCTAGGGGAATATTTTAGTGGATTTCTTATTGGGTATGATTACTCAACCCTTGAATATTAACTTTTATGTGAATTATTATTCTATTTTATATGATATAGGAAAGGGGGAGAATTGATTTTTCTCTTCTTGGGGTTCTTGTGGTAGCTTTCCAGTGTCAGAACTTTGTAGTTGGTCATGTCTTTAGATTATAGAGTAGTTCCACCATTGTGTAGGAGTGATGATTTATTTTGAGGTCTCTTCGTATAATTTCACCTTTATCTACTACTATTACAATTTTATTTATTTGTACTATTTTTGAGTTTTATTTTTTAAAATTCATCCTTTATATATGTTTGGTTTGATTATTTTTATTATCATCTTAACAGTTTGTGTGTATTTTATGTTAAACTCATCCCCTAATGACTTAGTAATCCCTTTGAATTTATTTCTATCATTTGGTTTCAAGGGGATGTTACCTTAAGTTAGTGTCACCATAGCTCCTTTCAATACAATGGTGATGGTTAACATGTTACATGGTTCCTCATGAGAGGGAATGAGAGTTAGACATCTCAATATCTTGGAGGCTATGCATTATTCTAAAATTTTGGGATTTGGATATCTATCACTCTAGACTTACTCAATTGAATATTTTCAATCTCATATAATTATAAAGCTTCATAATAAGAGTTCATATATCTTAAAAATGTGATGTATTTATATATGTTTAATTATTTTAGATTATATTTTTAGGTGATTAACACAACTTAAGGTTTTTAATGAGTTACAGTTTAATATTATTTGAATATACTTATTTGGAAAGGGTAATAAGTTTCTGAAACTAATAATTAGAAGTATGAGTTAAGAAATGGAATCAAAAGAGATAATATTTTGAGATTCAACCCCATTAAAATACTAAATATATCAATCCTTACAAAGTATAACATATTAATATCATGATCATCTAATTGGGAAGTTATTTTTCATGTAGGGTACCTATAGATTATCTTGTGTATGTAATGGTGGAAATAGTTATTTTAAATGTTATTATACAAAATCCCACTGTTATATTTGGGTGAAATTAGTTGGTAAACCATAAATTTTATGATACAAAAAAATATAGTTGATGTTATCCATATGATGGATTTGATAAAGAGTCTTCTACTCAACCATTGAAGAGCCATATGAATGTAAAAGCTAGTTTTCACTATTATGGAAAGTTAATCTTTGGTATTTTAGTGTATGTGATATCAAATCTATTATTTACATTTTTTGTGAGTATACATGAGTTTAAAATTAGGTGAATAAATGAAAATATCTTGTTATTTTGTATTTAAATGTTGAAACAATAGTTGTTAGATGAATGATTTTAATTTATTAAACTCAAATGGATCTTATCAATGTGTTTGTATCATAAAATCATTTTTCTTATATGGAATGATAATTTATTCATTAAAAATATTTTTTAATAAAATTAGATGACTAATTATATAAACATTGTTTATGATTTATAAAACTCTATAACCTATTTGGAAAAGAGATAAGGAAAAAATGATTTATCTAGAATAAAGGGTTTATACAGTTTTTTTAAAAAAATGAGGGAAGATGTTACTTATACCAATTAGTGGTTTATTTTGATAAAAATTATTATTTTTAGTGTAAAATTCTTCAAAATCATAGAATACTATATATAATATAAAAATAAATGTTTTTTTGTTATGTATTCCTATAAAAAATGAACATGTTTTATTTCGGATAACAAAAGAATTTGTGTATATTTGAATGAAATTCTAAGATTAATATAGTTTTTAAGAGGCTATTACGAGTGTATTTTAACTTTTAGAAGATCAATGTTAAAAAGTAAAATATTATACTAGTTTGAAGTTAAACTAATTTCCGCTAAGGATACTAACGTGTTTAGAAAATGAGATGGTAAAAAAAATGTAAAGGTTATATTTAGTTACCTTAAAAATGTGAATATTACTATTTCTTAAATTGATTATTATATATAATTACAAAATTAAATTCATATTATATATTAAAAGAGATATAGGGTACTGTGGTAAAAATGTTAAGAGTTATGTTTTGTTGCTGTGAGAAAGTGAATGTATTTTTTTCTTAAAGGAGTTTAGAATGTGCTGGTAAGTAAAAATGTAAATTGATACATTATTCGAAGGGAAAATTTTGATTCAAAAATATTTCAGGATGATTATGATCAAAACCTTATAAATAATTCTAAGTATACAATATAAGATAACATCATAACATTTTGTGTTTTGGAGTTATGGATTTCGAATATAATTAAATACATAATCATTAAGAATGTGATTCCTAAATCACACCATTATTCAAAATTTCTTACTTCTTAGATATCACTAACTAAAATGTTTAGTGGGAATGATTTTTTATCCACATTCTTGAAAAAATATAATTCCTACTACCATAGAGTGGTTGTATATGTTAGTGCTTGATGACCAGTTGAGACTCCCCAGAACCTAATACTCTATTTATCCTACCTCTATTGCACTATTAGATAATAATAAAATATCAAGAAAAAATCATTCCATACATATGATGTGGATATTAATTAATCCTATATATATGAAATGGGGAGGGGCCACCATTAGCCCACCCTTTGGGGATATCTGTCAAACTGTTTGATGGTATGATGATATTATAGTGGCTATTTAGTGCATGACACACACATTATACAATGTTTTTCATTTCTAATATATACATTTTTTTTCATATTTTATAGCATAGTTATCTAGGTAATGTTATTTAAATTGATTCTATTACATTTATTACGTGTCAATAGATCCCCATGATTACCACTAGTTTACACATTGTGTTGGTTCTTAAGGGTACCATATTTTTTAGATTGATTAGTTGGTTATACTAGTTGAGTCCAAGGCCTGTAGGATCGAACATCTATGTTTGGTGGGTTGAACTAGTTCTTAGAATGGGTATGATATAAATTATTGATCTTATAAACTACAATCTAAGAAACATATATGTTCAATGAGTAGGTTTGATGAATCCAACTAATTATATTAGGTGAAATCTTTCAGAAACTATTAAATCTAAACAATTCCAACAATTATATTATTGGTATCTAACCACTACTGTTGGGTATGATACTTTATCGAAATGGGACCTTCCATGAAAATAATATAGTTTCCATTTGAAGTAAAAATAAATTGAATCTATTCCAAGAACTCCATGAACCCTTTTGAAATTATGATTAATCTCATTCTCCTTATCATCTGTTGGGTATCAAAGATAAATTATTGGAGCATAGTGACCAATTATATTTCATTACACTCTTGATTTCAAAGCCTTTTCAAGGGAAAATCTCCACTATGTATTAGTGTAAAGTAAAAACCCGCAATTGTATCCTATAGAGGTTTATCTTACAACCCATTGTATTACTAGTTTAGTTAATATGAATCAACTCATAAGTAGGGTGATATCATGATGTGAATCAGTATTCTTTATCTATTAACAAAAAAACAAATTATATACAACTATTACAATACCTACGTTTCAAAAAATATAATTCTCATATTATCTGGTATTATTTATTTTTAAAAATTATATTATATTTTTAAGATTTTCACCCTATTGTTATAATGAAATGATCTCGAAGCCCTTTTAATTCTTTCTCCTCATTCTTTGATATCTCTTATTTATTTTATCTACATTTCTAGTTTCCATAAAAATTATACTATTTGGGTTATTAGATCATTCACTTTTTTTTACTATTTACATGGATTTGGCTTATTGGGATTGGGTTATAAAAAAAAGTGACCCATTTATTTATTTTTCCTGATGAAACAAACCCAATTCTAACCCTTTTTTTATCCGGGACATGAAAAAAAAATATTAGAGGCCCATTTAAAATTTTCCATCCCTCTAATTAATTATTTCCTAAAATATTTTTAAATTAGAAAAAAATTATATATAATTATCACTACTTTGAAATATTAAAAATATAATATTATAGTTTTAAAATTACATTACAGTATAGAAAATCATATTGGTAATGGTTGTATACTGGGTTATGTTCTAAATCCCACTGCTAGGCCTATCATTTATTGGGATTTTAAAATGGTCCCATTTAATATTTTGGAAAAAAATTAATCCTAATGAATATATTTTTTTTATTATAAATAAATCAATATTCCATGGATAATAATGATTATTGATTTTAGATAAAGTTTGAATAAAAAATATGAATTTTCTTAATGAAATATTTAATAATTCCCACAAACAAAAACAACATTTGATTTACAATACCAATTATTGTACAATATAAATTAACAAATAGTAATTATAGATAAAAATAAAATAATATATTTTAAAAAAAGAAACAAAAATCTTAATCGAGAATATGGTTCTTCGAGATTAATTGGATAAAAAATTTCATAATTACAACTGAATCCAAATAATATTTTGAAAGATATTGATTCAAAATTTCTTAATATCAAGAAGAACCGATTTAAAATAGGGTTTAGAATCAGATTTATCACCTCATAAAATCAATATCATAATAAAATCATATTCTCATCATGAAATAATATTATAATGTAGACCATATTTAATTCAATCAACACAAAATAATATTATCAACAAAAATTTGGAGACAAAATCATATATTTAGTTTTTAGTTCATAAGAACAAAAAATTAATTTGTAAATATGGAGAAAATATTTTTTACATTATTCTAAAATGACCAGTCATTTGTGCATGGGGAAAGGATAATGAGGTTTCAATATTCAAGAAAATGAGATAATATATAATGATGTTTTTAGGGAACCAGATGCATGCAGTCAACTCGAGCATAAGACTTTAAAATATTCTTAAATCCTTTAAGGAATCGCTCACACAAACAGCTAAAACTGGAAAATATACAAGGAAAGAATCATAAAATAGTGTAAATTAGAATAATTCAAATATGATTTCTAATTACCAATTACTCAAGAATGCTGAAAGGTGCTGTCATGGGTTCTCTCAAATGATGTTCGTTCTTCGGTTATTTAGGTGCATCAAATTGGAAGACCAAAGGCATCTCTTAACGAATGAAGTAATTTAAGACAACATATTGATGGTATTTTTTAAATAACATAAAAATACCACTTTAAAGGATGGTGGGGGGGGGGGGGGTTGATTAACATTTATAAAACTAGAATATGTTTTCTGGATGAAGATTGTATTTTCTTTGTTTTTATTTTTGATATCAAGTTCGATAAAAGAGACACAATAAGAGGATGTTTTTTTAGAAAATATTTTAAATATCACAATCGATCTAACTCTACCTATTAACTCAATTATTTATCATTATCATTTATATTAAAATCTGCTTAATTATGATCCCCTAACTTGTTAACCCCTGAACACTATGAGAATTAGATAAACCATGAAGATGAAATGAATTAAACCTTAGGCAAGATTTTGTACATACAATCATAGAACCCCTCTTTTATTGATGTTATACTGCTAAATTATGGTCATTGGTGAGTTAGGGCATATAACCATATCAGAAATGATGATGAGTTGAGTTTAGGGATTATATTTGAACTCTATAAATTTATCTCGTGTGGTTTTGTGTTACCGATTTTTAGGATCGAATATGTAAGGATGAGATGCTCAAATACAAGAGTGCGGTGAATTGTATGCTTTTAAAAATTACTTTGGAACTTTTAAAGATATTTTTGTTTAACAAGGTTAAACAAGGTATTTCATGAAACCTCAAGATCTATAAACTTTCTTGAATCGGGAAATATGATTCCGAGAAAGCAATTCTGGAAAAGTGATTTTGAAATGAAATTTATTGAATGATTACAAAGCTAAATATTCTACCTTAAAGCGTATATAATCTAACTAAATTAGAGTACAACTATAAGGTAGTATAATATAGTTATAACTTCCTCAACAATACAAATGAAGCGGAAATCCTTGTAAAAAAACAAGTAACACTAGTAAATCTTTTAACGCAAAGAGAAGGGTATCCAACAACCTTAGATAAAGGTACCATGATTTATACTTTCAAGAAAGTCTATCTTGCCCTCTACAGGGTAAGCCTTCGATACGAAGATCGGAGTTTGCCTTGCTATCCCCGCAAGCCCTCAACTTCAATGTAGTTGGTACCTCTATCTTCTTTAGCAAGGAAGCCCCCAACTTCAAGGTAATCGACACCTCTGTCTTCCTATCCTTGAAGGCCCTCGAATGTAATCATCAACATTCGAAGTCACACAAAGTAAATCTAAACAAGAAGTTTAGTACACACTATGCAATAAAGCCTCTCTCTCTAGAAATCACTTCAGCACCATGTAATCTCTAGATTGATTAACTTTTTGTGAGCTCTTTCAAATGAGCTCCTATTTATAGGAATGAATTCAACAGTCGACACCCTCCTCTAACGGTCATATTTTTCCTTGAATTTCAGAGGGACCTGTACACGTGTCACTAAATAAATGGTTAGTTAGTAAATGAATGCATGACATCGTTTTATAACAAAACAAGTGTAATAAAAAATGGTTACATAACTAAAATCCAATATTCAGAGTGTAAGTAAATGAAAGTTCTGAATCTAATCAAAAAGTAATTATGAGTCTATAATAAAAGTAAATTACAATTCTATTTTCTAGGAATTCAGAACCTGAAATCTATAGAATTCCGGAGTCCGAATTTCATGGAAATTCAGAATCTGGATTCACAAGAATTCAGAACCATAACTCACAATGTTCGGAGTCAGAGTTAATGAGAATTCGGAGTCAGAACTCAGAAGAGTTCGAAGTCTGTATTCAGATAACTTGGAGTCAGAAATTAGAAGTGTTCGTAACCAGAATTTTTTATCAGAATTCAGAGTTATAACTCTGAAGAATTCATATCCAGAATTCGTAATCAGAATTCAGAGTCAGAACTCAGAAGAGTTCATATGCAGAATTCGTAATCAGAATTCAGAGTCAGAACTCAGAAGAGTTTGTATCTAGAATTCCGAGAATTCGGATCCTAAAACAGAATGCCTCATATATAGGTAATTATATGATTTCGAGGTTTTTGTTTCAAACTAAATTTTATACTTAGAAAATTTATGATATGAACAATGAAAAACATGATAAGGATAAATTTCCTTGGGGAAGGAAATTTTTCCTTATAGAAGTAAAACATAGGGTAAAAATAAATTTTCCTTAAGATGAGGTGTTTGTGATTTTCAAAACAAGAAGAAATGGTAAAGTCATAAAGAAAGCATTAGTGACTTAATTATCTCCCCCAAGTATGAAGGAATGGAAAAGTCATAAGGAAAACCTTATTGAATCAACAATATACCCCGTTTTGTATAGTAAAAACATCTTTATGAAAAAGAATGTAAGGAATTAGAAAAATTTCTAGACTTTGAAATAAATCTTATCTCCCTTTACCTGTGAACAATGGTGAATACGACTAACCCCCCTTAGGATTTGAAACTCTAAGGATCTTATTCTAGATTTCCAAAATGAGAAATTTCATTATATTGAGTATGTAAATCTTCGTAATGAGAACTCCCCCTTAGATAAACTGCCCCTTAGATAAACCCCCCCTTACTTAGAGATATTTCTTATTTATTTGAATTATTTTTCCTTCACCCCCTTTGTGATTTTCAAAAAGAATTTGAGGGAATAGAAAAAAATATGGTACCTAAAACATTAGTACAAACATCCAATAAAATCAAGCAACCTCAATTTCATTATGATTGGAAGAATTTGTATAAGGAAAAAATAGATACAAAAAAAGATCAGATTTGGATCTATTTTGGTTCTTTGTCCTTGGGTATCAACTTTTTCACGATGGTTTTCATCTTCTTTAGATCTTTGTGATCCACCTCTGCTTTCTTTTCTAATGCTTTAATCCTGTCATCCTGAGCCTTCATAGCCTCTGCCCGAGTCTTCATTTATTCATCTTTCTTATCTAGCTTTTCTTCAACATCGATCCGAAGATCCCCTTCAATTTTCCATCTTTGTACTACATAATTCAAATTCCCATTCAGATATTTGACATCCTAAATCTGAGTATTTTGTTAAAGATTTAGCTTTTCCTCAAAGAAATTGGTAAGATCCTTGATTTTGGTGTCTTCAGTATCAAAAGCTTCCTTGAAATGTTCTTTAAATTGATCAAGCTCTCTCAAATATTCAAGGATCTTCCTCGACTGGCTGTTCGTCTTCATGAAATATTTTTTGTGGGATTCATAATGATAAGGAAAATCTTGTGATTTTCCTCAATCTTTACTCACCTATACATCACCATGTATACATAGTCTGATTTCTAATTCATGCTATGATGGAGCATCTGGAATCTGGAGTCAATTGTTGGAGAGATCGGAATGGTGTCCACTAGCTTCTTCAGGGACTGAATGACAAAATCATGTCCCAAAAGTTGATGACTACAAATCTGACATTTTTCTTGGTGATGGTTCTTCTTCTAGGTCAACCAATTTCCTCTAATAATTTTCACCAGCTTTTTTATTTCTCAAAATTGCTTTTGTGGGGTATCAACAACCACTTGTTTTCCCTTTCTGATTTTCGGAACAGATTCTTCATCTAGAGACTCATTCTCACTATCAGACAACTGAACAATCCTATCTTCATTATTTTTTCGTTCTAAGATATTTCTTCAATATATTCAGGTAGAATGAAGTCATTATTGTGACTCTATTTCTCAGATAATTTGTTCACTTCCTATTCAGCTTTTTCATCAACCCCAGGAGTAGAAAGTCTCGAAGATCCATCTTGAGATGTCCGGACTGGAATTTTTTTGGAAGCACTTTCCTTCTCATGAAAGTCTTCTTCTTGATTTATCAGATCAGCTATATCTTCAGGGCTTTTAGCTTCTTGTTCTTCTTCCACAACTTCCTTCTCAACATCCTTCTCTTTGTATTTTTCTAGAGACATGACCTTTTTCCCTGAAGTATCAGGTAATTGTTCTACTAAGAAGGTTTTCGGTATGGGAATGTTCTCGGATGCAACTTCAGTATCCCTTAGAAGGGATTGACAAATTCCAGCCTTAGACATTTTATTATTTAGCTTCTTCTCTTGGGCTTGCTTCTCAAGCTCATCAGCTGCTTTCCCTTTCAGTGCCTTGGCCTCAACATGATCTATAACAAATTGTGGTTCCCCTTCCTTCTGGTTCTTCTTATGCTCCCTCCATTTGGCTACTACCTCATCCAGATAGGATTTATATTTCTTGGGTTTTGGAGGTGCGTATTGAGTTTCTTTGGCCTTTGGGGTTTCACCTTCAACTTCTACTTCCTTCAATTTTCTTTTCTTTCCAGCCTTCTTTGAAGGTTCAACCTTTTCTGTATTTTTTGGAATAGATTCTACATCATACTCTGGTAGATCATGAAACTCACCTGATTCCTTAGAGAAACCAACATTCATTCTTATGATGGTATCATCACTGATTTGCATTACTTTTCAATTCCAAGACTTGGAACTACAAGGGATCTTGAAAGATTCAAGGCACCAAACTATCAATTTGGATATTAGGGCAGGATACATGATTATCTGTGCTCTCAAATTCCCATTCTTGATATTCTCTATCGTAATGAGAATATGCTTCATCAGATTGATTTTCCTTAGATTTACCAAAAAATCTAAGATATACATATCACTTTTCTTAAGAGTGTCCTTTTCTCCCTTTCTCGGTACGATAAGACCCTGAACCCATAACTCTAGAATCCAATTATTGGTATACAAGTGGGAAATCTTTGCGGTCTTGACATCTGAAAGTCCAAGAAACAGTAAAGCCTTCACCTTTATGAAACTTCCTTGAACATCTAGTAATTTTTGGGAACCAAACTCAGCTTCCCCTTCAAAAGATAGCCCTACCAAGCTACCATCCATGGTATAAGAAAGTTCATATGTCTTTCCATCACTCTTGAAGGAAAATTTTTCCCTACTATCTTCCTTAAAGAAACAAGCTCACTCATAAAACTCTATCATCAAATCCGGATACACTACATCTTGAGATCCTATATTTGAAATTGCTACACTCTACCATCTATTAGGTTTTATATTATTTGAAATAATAGAGTCATATCTATTGAATAATTTCGGATGCACCAACCTCTCCTTGTATATCTTCCACTCCGCAATCGGCTTGACAATGGACATCTTTTGAGAAGGAACTTCAGCAGAAATTCGGACTTGAGAAATCTTCGAAAATTCGGAATGGGATTTTGAAGTTTGGCAGAGCTTCGACACAAAAAAGCTTTGAAAACTGATGTGGGACAACCATAGGGGGTCCTCTTTTTATAGGTGTTGAAGTGACAGTTCATCTTCCCTATTTCAATCCAATGGATGAGAAAAGTTCTGATCTGATCTGATGGTTAAAAGGTTAGCCGCAAGGAAAATTTTGTAGGATTCGATCTTTTGAGGTTTTAAAAGAAAAGATTTGTATTTAAGGAAACTAAAATCCAAGAAATCTAAAAACAAAAAAAAAACTAACAGCAAGTAAAAAATTATTATAAAAACTCAAGAAAGAATCATACCTTTCGGATTGTCTGGAGAATTATTCGTATTAAGGAAAATTCTTCTTGAAGGACTTTAGATTCGACAAACACTTGAATATGAAAAACAATTGAGTACACATATCTTCATTACGAAAATTTTCATTACTAAAATCTTCATTATAAAAATATTCAGTATGAAAAACATCACTACGAATATTTCAAGTACAAAAATTTCCATTACAAAAATTTCAAGTACAAAAATTTCCATTACGAAAAAAAACTTCATTACGAAAAATATGAAAAACTTCATTATAAAAAATATGAAAAACTTCATTAAGAAAAATATAAAAAACTTTATTACGAAAAATTTGAAAAACTTCATTACAAAAAATATGAAAAACTTTATTATAAAAAATTTGAAAAACTTCATTACGAAAATATGAAAAAATTCATTACGAAAAATATGAAAAAAATAATTACAAAAAATATGAAAAACTTAATTACGAAAAATATGAAAATCATCATTAAAAATGTACTCCCCCTATGAAAACGAGTTTGTTACTGTAAGGTGATTGGTTCAACATGAAGTTATTGAGGATGATTAACTTATGATTATCAATCCTAACTTCTGTTTAATGTATTCAAATCTATCGGAGGGTAAATATTTTGTGAAAATATCAGCAAGTTGATCTTGCGTTCTGATAAATTGAAGAATGATATCTCATTTTGTGTGTGATCCCTAAGAAAGTGATGCCTAATGTCTATATAATTTGTAAAAGAGTGATGTGCAAGGTCTTTACTAAGGGAAATGTCACTTGTATTATCACACAAAATTTGTGTTTTGGTAAAACTCAAACCATAGTCTGTGAGTGTGTGTTGCATCCACAACACTTGAGCACAAAAAATTCCAGCAGCTATATATTCAGCTTCAGCAGTGGAAAGTGCTACTGAGTGTTGCTTTTTTCATGACCAAGAAACTAATGAATCTCCTAAGAAATGACATGTTCCAGATGTACACTTTCTATCCATTCTATATTCACCAATGTCAGCATCAAAAAAACTTTTTAAAACAAAATCATTTCCAGAAGTATAAAAGAGTCCTAAATCCATGGTTCCCTTTAAGTAGTGAATTTTTTTTCACTGCCTTTAAATAAGATTCCTTAGGATTGGATTGATATCTTGAACATAAGAATACTAAAAACATTAAGTCTGGATGACTAGCTGTCAAGTAAAGTAAACATCCTATCATACCTCTAGAAGATGTTTGATCTACTAGTTTCCCAGATCCATCAAGATCAAGTGTATTTGAGGTACCAATGGGAGTGCTTATACTCTTAGTTTTGTCATATCCATACTTATTGAGAAGGTATTTAATATAATTAAGTTAGGATACAAATATTCCTTCCGGTTTTTGAGAAATTTGAAAACCAAGGAAAAATATTAACTCACCCATCATACTCATTTCAAACTCATATTTCATTAGATCTGCAAAGGAATCAGTTAAATACAGCTAAGTTGAACAAAATATAATGTCATAAATATAAATTTGAACAATCAAAACATTTTTCTTATCTTTCATTATAAAAAGAGTTGGATCTGTATTTCCCTTAACATAGTTATTTTGAATTAAAAATCCCGTAAGTCTATCATGCCAAGCTCGAGGGGCTTGTTTAAGGCCATACAAAGATTTGGTAAGACTAAAAACATGATCAGGATGTTTTGTATCTTCAAAACCAAGAGGTTGTTCAACAAAAACTTCCTCTTGAACATAACCATTATGGAAAGCACATTTCACATCCATTTGAAAAAGTTTGAAATTGAGAAATGCTGCAAAGGCAATTATGATATGAATAGATTCAAGTCTAGCTACTGGATCATAGATTTCTTTATAGTCCATTCCTTCTTGTTGATTATAGACTTTAGAAACTAATCTATCTTTATTTCTTACAATTATTCCATTTTCATCACACTTATTTCTGAAGACCCATTTTAAACAAATATAAGAAGTTTCCTTAGGTCTTTAAACCAAGGTCCAGACTTTGTTCCTTTCAAATTCATTTAGTTCATCTTGCATGGCTTTAATCCAATCATCATCACCTAAAGCTTCATCGGTGAATTTTGGTTCTAAATGGGAAAGGAATGCTATATGTTCTACTTAATTTCTTAAGGAACTTCTAGTCCTTATAGTTTGATTTACATCACCAATGATACTATCACTGGGATGATTATTTAGAAACAACTGATTTGGGTTTTGTAAAACCTTTTCATCAACATAGGGTATAAAATATTCTGGAGTAAATGTTTTAGAAGTATCTTCTTGAACATTTTTCTTATCAGAAGGATCTTATAACATAGGTTGATAATCAGTTTTTGGAAAAAAATTCGTAGATGTAGGTTGGGGTTGTTTAAACACAAAAGGATCAGTTTAATAAAATTTAACATGTATTATCTCTTAAACAGTACAAGTGTTTTTATTGAAAGCTCTATATGCCTTAGAAGTTGTGGAGTAGCCTAAAAAAATTCATTCATCATATTTTGGTGCGAATTTATGTAGATTATCTTTAGTATTAAGAATGAATACCTTGAAACAAAAAACCTTAAAGTAGAAAAGTCTAGGTTTCCTACAATTCCATAACTCATAAGAAGTTTTATTAAGAAAAGGTCTAATCAAAACTTGATTTATAGTATAACAAGCAGTACTAACAGCTTCAGCCCAAAAATGTTTGGCTACATAATACTCACACAACATGGTTCTAGTTATCTCTTGAATAATTATATTTCTTCTTTCAACAACACCATTTTGTTCAGGTGTTCTGGGTGCTGAGAAGTTACGAGCAATGCCTTTTCAATTATAAAAAGCTTCAAAATCAGAATTTTGAAATTCTCCTCCACAATCACTATGAATAGTTTCTAAATGGAAGGTTTTTCTCATTTTTAACTTGTGCTCTAAAAATTTTGATATAAGAAAAAGCTTCAAACTTCTTTGCTAGAAAATAGACCCACACAAATCTAGTGTAATCATCAACCAAGACAAATAAATAATACCTGCCCCCAAAGCTTCCAGTTTGTGTTGGACCAAAAAGATCCATATGCACTAGCTGTAATGCATCAGTAGTTGAGACTTCACCGACTGATTTAAAACGTGATTTATGTTACTTTCCATATTGACAAGGGTCACAATCTTTTTAAGAATCAAATCTAAGCTTTGGTAGATCCTTAACTAATCTCTTCTAAGAAAGTTTTCATAAGTTCTTGAGGTTACAGGGTCCTAACCTTCTATGCCCCATCCAAGAATGATCTTCCATTGTACTAAGACAATGTATATCTTGACTCCTAAGGTCTTATATGTTTAGTGTGTAAATTTTCTCTTGACTATGGGCATATAGAATAAAATCTTCCTTGGAATTGTGTACTAAGCACTTGTCATTCCTAAAATTCACAAGGTAACCTTCATCACATAATTGTCTTATTCTAATGAGGTTGTGGTTAAGACCCTTAACAAATAAAACATTTGAAATCAATGTTTTTCCAAGAAGAACTATGTTACCTATACTAATAATTTCTGCCTGAGCATTATCTCTGAAATTTACTTTCCCTCCTTTAGTCTTGATAATATTTTCAAATTAATTTTTGTTACCAGTCATATGATGAGAACATCCACTATCCATGTACCATGTATTGCTATTGGATTCTTCTATATTTTCCTGAAAATAAGAAAAATTTAGGTTTTCGGAATCCAAACTTGCTTGGATATGGAATTCTTAGAAAGAAAAATTTTAGGTACCAACATCTTATTAGAAGAATAGGCTTTATTAAATTCTAAGGACTGGGTTTTGTTTAGAGAACAATTATTTTACCAATGTCCACCACACTAACACTTAGTACAGAATGGAGCACTTTGAGGAACAAAATAATTGTTACTAAAAATCGATTTAGAACCAGTATAACCAAAACCAAAACTATTCCTTAGAGTTTGGATTTGTGAATACATTTTATCAAAAATTTTCTTACCAAAGGTATAGTTTGATAAAAACTTCCTCAAGGAAAAGATTTCAAATTTCAGTTTGATAACCAATTTCGTATCTTGAAGAACATTTGATTTTGAACTAGAGCTATGCTCAAAAAAATCTTTCTTAGAAATTACATTTTCTAGATCATTAGAAAGTTTATTCTTCTTAGAACTTACTTCCTCAAGATTTTTTGAAATACATTCAAAATCAACATTTTTCTTATCAAGATATTTAGAATGATCTGATATTTCCTTAGTAAGAATACTATTCCTAGATTTTTCCTTATCAAGTTTTTTCATGAGTTTTGAATTCTCAATCTCAAGAAGTTTGGCAAACCTAGAAACTTTTTCATAGGAAGGTAAATTATTATATTCATCAGAAGAAGATTCTTCATCCGAAGATTTATAATATATACTATCATTAGAATTCCAAGATATATTGTTCATAGATTCAGCATTGTGTACCTTATCCATAATAAAAATATTGTCAATAGGTAGTCTGGTTATTGGACCAAGATTCTTTTATCCAAAAGATTCATCTAAAGAGTCTCCACCACTGGCACTCCAAGTGTCATTAGATTTCAACATTTTTTTAGCTTTAGCCTTGTAATACTTCTTTCTGTTTCTCTCTGAATGCCTTCCTTTCTTTCTTTTATCTTAAGCATAGGAAAATCAGGTCTTATGTGTCCAGCTCTCTTGCATGCATAACATGTGACTTCTGAATCTTTATTATCTTTCCATTCATTCTTCTTATATCTAGATTTAAAGTTCCTCTGTCCAACTATCTTGTTCATCCTTCAAGAAATATTGGCTAATCCAGTCTCTATGGATTCAATTCCACTAGATTCAGATTGGATAATAACTTTATTAGATTTGGATCTGATAACTCTCTCAGGAGTCTTAGCTTTCATATGATTAGAAGTTGTAGTAAAATCAACAATTCCATTTCCATTCTTCTTGTTTAGATTATCATAATCTCACCACATTCTAGTCTCATGCTGTAAAAGAGTTCCAAAGAGTTCATCTAAGGAAATCTGTGTAACCTTTCTGTTTTCATCAAGAGCATTTCTCTTGGATTCCCACTCATTGGGCATGATGTCTACGATCTTATCAACAAGAGCTTCATCATCTAATCCTTTTTAACCCATGTATTGTAAACTATTCACAATAGTAATGAATCTTTGTTGCACATTACATATGGGTTCTCCATAAAGAAATCAGAAACCATGATATTCAGCTCTGAGCATGAATCTTCTAGTTTCAATTACTTTGGAAGTTCCAAAGTGAGTAACTTCAAGTTTCTTCCAAATACTATTTTATACTTCACAAGATGAAATTTGGATATATATATTTCTATTCATGGAGAAAATAAAAGTATTGCATACCTTATAATTCAGTAGATATTCATTCCTTTCTTGATTTGTAAAGGTACAAACTTCTTTGTCAAGAATTTTATATCCTCCAGTAAGCATTAAAAAATTATCAATACCAGTATTGATAATGAAAGTCTTCATTTGATCTCTCCAATATTTGTAATCATTTTCATCAAAGATAGTTGGTCTAGTTGGATTGAGATTGTCTATGGAACCAACATTGATTCCTACCATCTTTAAGAATCTTTCCACACAAAAATGTTGATAGAAAAAGTTCGCAAATAAGGAGAATATTCCTAAGAAAGGAAAATATAGAACAAGAGTATCTCTAAGAAAAAATTAATCTGAACTATACGAGTCCGAAAAACTGATTCCAAAAAACTGTGAATCCAGAAATTAAATTCCGAAAGTAATAATAAGAAGAAGAATTATCTTCTGAATCTAATCATGAGATTAATTCAGATGTCACCTCCTCTGATATAAATTGTGTAATGCCCAGACCCCAGTTACCTAGAGTCGGTGAATTATTACATAAAATTGGCATGATCACAAGAAATATCAAATCTCAAATGACCGATTAGTTTAGTAGCCTTGGAAACACTAGATATATTCATAAAGTTTAACATTACATCATAAAAATGAAAACTACAACAACATAGTCTCCATAGTCTACACTCTTATGCCAGACTATCATAACCACATAGCCAAGGCCTCGTGCCAAGACTACAAATAAGATTTTGTCAAGGCCTTGTGCCAAGACACTAGTTTGTCTCATGAGACCTACCGAGGCATCGAGGAGCTATAGCAGGCTCCACCCATCACATATTAAGTCCAATGCATTCCTATATGAAAAGTTATAAACATAACATAAACATTCATATTAAAACTAGAATATGAAATGTAAATACTTCATCCATAAACCATGAATGGTATAAAAATAACACATCCACAGTCAAACATATCAAAAAACCTTCAATATAATTTAGAAGTTTTGTATCATAGTAAATCAACTTCAAATAAGCGTAAAATCCATCAAAGGATGTTGACATAGATGAAATCAAAACTCTTTTTAGAGAAATATCTCTTTCTATTTTGAAATCATTTAAGAGTCATATATTTATAAAATACAACATTTTCTTCAAAAATATTCTTATAAGCTTGTAAGGTAAGCTTTGACGATTTTATAACGGCGGAAAAGTGTCGCACCCGCTGTATAAGTTAAAAAAACATTCTTACCTTAATTCTGTCGAAAAGGTTAAAATGTACCATGTTTGGAAAACGAAGAAAAGATTCCTTTATAAAACTCTTATAAAAAGTCAAAAAAGGGTATAAATGACTTTAAAAAATATTCTTGTAAATAGTAAAAATGTTTTGAAATACATTTTTAAGAAACATGGATGTGGATGATAAAGAGATCCCAGTAGATTATTACGTATAAACAACCTCGGATAATGAAGAGATTGCTAAATAAACCCTTACCTTGTACTTTTACTTGGTTGGGGGTAGGTTAACCTCCTGTATAATGGTGAAATAATTGTTATTAAATTATACAATAATCATATACATTATTATGTTATCATATATGATCTTTTAACATTTCTTTATTAATAATATCTTAGTATTATCGTCGTTTCGGGTGTTAACTTACTCATTTTCTTTAATATGTTTTTTTACGTATGCCATGTTTGTTATGGATAGATTGTATCTTAATAATATCCATAATTATATCAAGTCCTTATATACTATTATTAATCATCAAATGAGAATTAGACTTGAATGGATACGATGGAGAATGAATCTCATCGCGTTCGTGGAGACGGTAGTCCGTACATACGCACGAGCGACAATATCATTCTTTTGATATTAAAATAATATATAATTGGATGTTATATCATATATAAAGAATAATTATCATGTTATATTTATCATTTACATGAACTAAAAATCATTATTATACCCATCCAAATAATAATATATTGAATAACAATTACACCACGACGTGGAGACGGTAAGCCGTACGTACGCACGTATGGTGACATGTCATTCAAAGGATGGATAAAATACTTAATATGGTTGTACCATATTTATAATAATATTAAAGTATATAGGAGATACTGGATTCATTATTTTAGAATGGGAATAACAAAGAAAGAAGATGTTGAAGAAGAAATGAATTTGAAAAAGGGTGGTGAAAACATTACCTCTTCTTCGGGTTCTTCTTTTTGATTTGATCAAAATGGCTCCTTTGGTTGGATTTATGACTAAAGTAAGGCCTATAGGATGAAGTGAGGGAAGTTGAGAGAGTATTTGGGCAGAGTTTGGCCGAGCCAAATGTCTTTGAAGGTGTGAATTAATGAGAAGGAGGAGTGCCCTTTTATAAGAGGGGTTAGGGGAACCTTTGGAAAATCTAGAAATATTATTTTATAATAAATTCATATACGGTTTATAATGGCTACAAAGTAAATTATTTAAAGGTTAAGGTGGGTATTGTTTGAAAACCACTCAACCAATAGAATTTAGATAGGTTTGGGTTTTTATATTAACCTTATCTTTAAGTATTAACTCTTAGTTAATTAGTTTCACTTTTACAATGTCTCTTTGTATTTTTATATTATATGGTTAATAAAATTACTATATACATCCAAGAGACCCCCAAGTGGTCCACTAATGATACACCTATCATTATATAAGTCTATTTGCCGAACCTTATATTTTTTAGGAATTTAATATCAATTAATAATATAATATTTGTTTTAAAAACTCTTTTATGTCAATTTTGACACTATTTGAAAAATTGATTTTTGTGAAAATCATAACATAATTATTATTTCTAAAAAAGTTAATTAAATCCTTTATAACATGTTATATTAACCTATAAAATTAGTGTAATTCATAAAAAGTCTCAAATTATATTTATTTTGGTATTTATAATATCAATTATTTTAATTTCTCACTATTATGGTAATTACTGCATCATCATTGGGTCATAAATAAATTGAATTATTTAATGTCTAAAAATTATAAATAAAATACCATTATGTATGAAATAGTTTTAGCTTTCTAATTAATATTTAAAATAGAATTTATCTTATGTATAACCCCATATTAAAAATTATTTAGTAAATAAACTTTGATTTTAACTCTTTTAACTCTTCTTTGAATTAAATAATAATAAATTTCCAAATCTAATCCAAGTGGACCTAAATGATAATATTTTATTCCTAAGGTTGTTTTTGGTCGAATTAAGCTTATCCAATAGAATTAGGACATTTTTTAGGATAATATTAATATCATTTTTACCCTTAATTACCCTATTTACTTTTAACTGTGGTAAATAAAAGTAAAAAAGTTTCAATTCCCCAAAAATTATTTTCATCTCAATGAACCACATTTTAGTCCTTGATATTAACCGTGTCTCTTGGAGTTTTGAAATTCCAGTCATAGAAGCGGTAAAATTAAGTTTTATGAAAAATTCAGTTTTTTTAACTACCACTTAGTGATTTCACTATTCATCAAAAAATGATGTTTTTTAGAAAAATACCAAAAATTAACCCTAGGATAATTTCGATATTCTGAATCCAAAAATGAATTCCATTTTGAAAAATAAAATTTCTAAATTTCAAAAAGTGGGTATTACTATTCATAACGGCTAGTTTGATTGGTTGTGGTGTGCTAGAACTCAATGTTGCGTACAACACATGCTATTGCATTATTCAAAGGGAAGCGTGCCGTAGAATCTTGGGGTGTTACAAATTGTGGGATCAAATATGTAAGGATGAGATGCTCAAATACAAGTTGTCGGGGGGGGGGGGGGGTTGAATTGCATGCTTTTAAAAATTCCTTTGGAACTTTTAAAGATAGTTTTGTTTAACAAGGTTAAACAAGGTAATTCAAAAAACCTCTAGATCTATAAACTTTCTTGAATCGTGAAATATGATTCCAAGAAAGAAATTCCAGAAAAGTGATTCCGGAAATGAAACTTAATGAATGTTTACAAAGATAAAGATTCTACCTTAAAACATATAGAATCTAACTAAATCAGTGTACAAGTATAAGGAAGTATAAGATAGTTATAATTTCCTGAACAATACAAATGCAACGGAAAAGGTTATAACAAAACTAGTGACATTAGTAAATCTATTAACCCAAAGTGAAGGGTATTAAACAACCTTGGATAAAGGTCCCTTGATTTATACTTTCAGGAAAGTCTGTCTTACGCACACCAGAGTAAGCCCTCGATACAAAGATCAGAGTCTGTCTTGCTATCCCCGCAAGCCCTCAACTTCAAGGTAGTTGGTACCTCTATCTCCCTAGGTAAGGAAGACCTCAAATTCATGGTAGTAGGCACCTCTGTCTTCGTATCCCCGGAAGCCCTCGAATGTAATCAGCAACATTTGGAGTCACACAAAGTAAATCTGAATAAGAAGTTCAGTACGCACAAAGCAATAAGGCCTCTCTCTCTAGAAATCACTTCAGCAGCATGTAATCTCTAGATTGATCAACTTGTTGTGAGATCTTTCAAATGATCTCCTATTTATAGGCATGGCTTCAACGGTTGGCTCCCTCCTATAACAACCATATTTTTCCTTGAATTTCGGAGGGACCTATATGCGTGTCACTTAATCAACGGTTAGTTAGTAACTGCATGCACTACATCGTTTTATAACAAATTAAGTGTAAGAAAAAAATTGTTACATAACTAAAATCCAATATTTGGAGTGTAAGTAATTGAATGTTCGGAGTCTAACCAAAAAGGAATTCAGAGTTTATAATACAAGGATATTCATATTCTATTTTCTAGGAATTTGGAACCTGAAATATATAGAATTCCAGAGTCAAAATTTCAAGGAAATTCGGAATCTGGATTCACAATAATTCGGAACCAGAACTAAAAAACATTGGAGTCAGAGTTCATGAGAATTCGAAGTCAGAACTCATAAGAGTTCAGAGTCTGTATTTAGAGAACTCAAATTCAGAACATAGAAGAGTTCGTAACCAGAATTTGTAATCAGAATTCAGAATCAGAACACAGAAGAGTTCGTATCCAGAATTCGTAATCATAATTCGGAGTCAGAACTCAGAAGAGTTCGTATACAGAAGTCGTAATCAGAATTTGGAGTCAGAACTCAGAAGAGTTTGTATCCAGAATTCTGAGAATTTAGATCCAAAAACAGAATGCCTCATATCTAGGTAATTTTAGGATTGTGAGGTTTTGGTTTCAAACTGAAATTTATACTTAGAAAACTTATGATATGAACAATGAAAAACATGATAATGATGAATTTCCTTAGGGCAGGAAATTTTTCCTTGTGGAAGTAAAACACAGGGTAAAAAGGAATTTTCCTTAAGATGAGGTGGTAGTGATTTTCAAAACAGGAAGAAATGGTTAAGTCATAAGGAAAGCATTAGTGAATTAACAATCTTCCCCATGTATAAAGGAATGGAAAAGTCAAAAGGAAAACTTTATTGACTCAACATGATTAAGATCGTGCTCTCACAATTCACAGAATTCTTGACCTCATTTTTTTTGTTTATTGTTAAATTGATTTAATAGATTCATTTAAATTTAAAACTCAATTAAAATATCATATTAATTTAATTATAATATCTCATTGATTCAAAATAAATTATTTAAAAAGTTTATTGGTAGACCGAATATTAAAAATAACTACACTTCCATGGGCGGTGTAGTCATTGCAGAAACGTTTTGCATGTCAAATGGTTTAGAAAGGGTAGAACACAATCTCATTTATACTCTTGATTCAAGCCAAATTATAAAGATTAATATAATAAGAAACATTAATATAATATAAGAAAAGTGATGAAATAAAATATGAACAAATAATTTTATTATGAAAACACAAACATTACAACATGATAAAGAGAGGAAGGCTTCAATAAAGGTATCTTTGCTTCAAGAGCTCCCTATATGAGTTCAGAAAGTTCCAGAACCTCCATGGTGATGATAGGACTCGATTGGAACTCAAAAATGGCATCGCTTCACTCCTTGGTCAAACATGAAAATGAGGTTCCCTAGGTGTGAATTTATTTCCAAAATGGGAAGTGGTTTTGGGCCCCCAGATTTAAAGATACCATTGTGTCACAGTTTTGGGTTAGTAAATGGACTTATCCCTAATTAGACAAAAGATAAAAGTTATAGTTCAACATATTTAATATAATCATGCCTTATTTTGGAGACAATGGAGGATGAAATCGCAATATATGGCCAAAATACATAACCAAATCGTTGACTTCATGCAGATTCTGTTTTTTAGACATATTGGTTCTTATGGACCTCTTAATTGACGAATTGATCTTCAGTTTCTTGAGATTAGTCGTAGACCATGATGTTATGGAGAATCCAGAAAATATTCAGAACATTTGGTGGCACATATTTTTTGAAATGTGGAAAAAAGTGGACAAATTTCCTTGGAATGCAATGCAGTTTGGACCATTTTCTTTCTGGATCATCTCCGACCCTCCGAATCATCTCCTCCTACAATGAAATCACTAGAAAAATAATAATTTCTCTTTTTAACAGTGATAAAAATTTAATAATTTAATCAAATTGGATGTTCAATTTGAGGTAATATTTTTAATTTTAAATACAAAACATGCTTAAAACAGTGATTTAATGGTGAAATAAAGTAGTTAATCATAATGTGATCACATGCCTCCAATAAATTAGTATGAAAAAAATTCACTATGATTTCATGGTTATTTAAGTAAATTACAAAATAATTATATTCAGAAATTGAGAAAAAAGAAAATTATTAATTAATATAGACTAAAATCCATGACTAAGGTTATACATATATACAAATCTTAACCCCATTTGATGTTTTAATAAACCAACTACTTAATTAATGCTCCTCCCTTATTCTTGATCATCGATAGTAGAGGGAAAAATCCAGGAATTAATTAGATGGAAAACTCAATAAGAAATAACTAAATATATAATTACCATTAATAAAATTAATTAGGATTAATGACTCACATAATATTCAATCAGAATACAGAAATAAAAGGAAAAATATTCCAAAGGACAATAGATCCAAAAATATGACATGATTAGTAATACAATCAAAGTATTCCCAAATAATATAAAAAATCAAA
The DNA here is from genome assembly GCA_963277665.1 of Viscum album. Classification (NCBI taxonomy): domain Eukaryota; kingdom Viridiplantae; phylum Streptophyta; class Magnoliopsida; order Santalales; family Viscaceae; genus Viscum; species Viscum album. The sequence goes on along the minus strand of OY728138.1, from coordinate 121,023,593 downwards.
TCAAACAGTATAAATTAGAAATGATTTTATATTAAAAACAAATGAAAATGAAAATTAAAAAATCTCTAACTTGTGAAATAAATGAATAATCCTAAACATCTAGTGTATCTTCCCTTACTATAATATGAATTCGATAATCATGATAAAATAATGAAAAATTAACCCAGACATTAAAAAATTCTCGTTTCACTATAAAACAGTTTTTTATGTATGCAGTAATTTGATACACAAACTCACTCGTCAATTTCAATTAAATCATTCACTAAAAATGCCCTAAATTAAATAATTCAAAAAATAAATATATTAAATGAGAATTAATTATCTTATTCCACAACCTATAGTCACTTTTATGTGTATATACATACTCTATCATCTATTACCTTATGTTTAAGGTGTTTATGTCTATTTTTAATGATTTTTTTGTATTTTTATAGGCATCATCTTTTCTACATGGTTTTGTAAATCCTATAAGAAAAGTGTGTGTGTTCTAGGTAGTTTGAATTTAGTGGGGGGATTCATGGTTTGTGAAAAATTTAATATCCATGTAGCTAAATTAGGATTGATACTAAAAATGATTATTTTATTACTTTTAGGTGCTTCTAATTTTAGAATTTCCATTTGAAATGGGACTTCTGGGAGGCTTCTGTTTTTGATTCAAAAGAGATATCACCAAAAGTTAAACATAGAGAACTTCAAGAATGAAATAAAGACCCATAAATTTCCTAGAGAACATGACATGGAATTATTGGGACTTAAAGTTGTGAAATGTAACATCCCACCCCAGCTTATTGGCTTGAGAATAGAAAAATTATAATAACATTATGTGACATCCCCAAGACACCAAAGGATAGAAATAAATGGCAGGAGGATAAGGGAACATTAGGGGAATGTTTTCCTTAAGAGAACATACAACCTTTTAAGAAAAGTATAATATCCCTGAAGAACTAAACAATGCATGAATAATTAATCAAATAGATCAATTAAATACCATTACAAAATAATATCAGGTTAATAATGTAAAAGAAATAAATTCGCAAGGATAAGACTCCATATAGAAAAAATCTGGCACCAAAGTGGTTTTATCCCAGACTAAGAAGTAGAAAATCCCATTATACTACTTTAAATACTGAATAATGATGTCATGTACCACCACTAGAGATGTACAAAACATAACCATGAAATATTTATCAGACGATAGAATCTAAAAACACATAAAATTTCCCAGGAGGGCGGTGAGTATATCACTCATTAGGATTTCTACAAATACATCCCATCACATTCCACGAGGACTAAAAATACTGACTACATTTTTTAAAATATGTGAGAGACATGTAAATATTTTATATGAAATCCATAAACTATATCTATAGTAAACATCAAATAAAACCGTTATAAACATTTCTTATTTCTTGGTATATTCATACCAATTCCACTCCCATGCACAGACACACATATGATGAATTTAACCACGGTCCTACCAATACATGTGAGTGGCATGTTATCCTTTCAAAAATCCATCATATGGTGAAACCATTTAAGGTTGTACATCCACCCAGAATCTGTCCATATGATCACATAATAGTGATACATCAATCCATAATCCAATCCACATGAACATGAATACATGACAACACTTTAATTTTAAACTCTCAAGAAAAAAATATATTTAAACGTAAATCCAGTCTCTCAAAACCCACCTTTTTGAAGTCACATTAAATGGGGGGTTTTCTATTTAAATTTCACAAGAGACTTCCAAAAAATCATAAGCTTTTTTAAAGTCCATGATAACAAGTTTTTGAACTATAGAGCGAGTGATAAGACAACTACCTCTATTTTGTTTTCACAAAGGATCTTAAAGGATTATGCAGATCAAACTCTTCCTTCAATTACTATATAAAAAACCAAGAAGATATCATAATAAAAAAAATCCACTGATCCAATATTATACAATGATCTAGGGTCCCATTTGAAGCATCTCGAAGAGATCTAAGACAAAGAAGAAGGTGGTGATCTATATCATTTATTTCATGAATGAAGGTCATAATTTTCATTAGAAACGAAGTTCAAATGTTGAAAGTCATCCCAAATTGCTAGGGGTAATACTATAAGTCAAGAGGAATGAGAGGGAATAAAAATGTAAAAAATATAACAGCATGATGGATAAAAATTTTCTGGGTCCAATAGATACAATATGTGAATAAAAATTCATGTCTTGAATTCCTCAAGAGGCCACTTACACAAATTTTATATTGCCTCATTTTATTTTCCATGAGAAACCAATTTCACTATGTGAATTTTTTTTCAAATCCTGGATGGACATGGTGAAACCATGCACCATTTGAAATGTTTCATGACAACTAACCAGAAATAGTCATGACAAGAAACCTTTCCATGAAATGAATGTTACATATCATATTTTCAAGCATCCAGACCCCAAGCTCTCCTCCACATACCCCAATGGACACTTATATTTAGATTATCCTATGACTCGAAGTATAAAAGAGCATGTATAAAATGGTGGGAAACCTAAAACCATGGTTGATTCCTTCTCCCCACCACTATTTTTTTCAACTTGAGGGTACATATATCAATTTTACCTTTGAATAAGGCAATCCATTGCGACCCCATAAAAGATTCTCATTCCCATGTTTCCTCATGAACATGTCTATGCTTCCATAATACTCTCCCCAAGGAAATTGACCTCCTTAAAATGTTGTTTTAATTTCTATCAAGAACCCATAATGGTTTGTGAACAATAGTTTCATCTATATTAATAGAAACATTATCCCAACCAATCACATATCATTGATCGGGATGATACTTCTTCAATTGAGAAACATGGAAGATGTTACGAACAACAATAAGTCTCAAATGAAATGAAAACCATTATAAAATAGTTAAAATCTATTATATAATCATAAATGATCGAACCTATATGGCCCCTAACATCCCTTGTTTTCTTATGTGTTTATGGTGGTGTTTCTTTGACACTTTTAAGAAAACATGGTCAATAACATTAAAAGATAAAGGTCGGTTATGATTATCAACTTATGAATTTTTTATACATTGTTCAATGGACTATTAATCCAAATAATTTTGAATTTATCTATAGTTTCATGGACATGTTTAGGTCAATCAGGGATGTATCTCCTATATGTACACAATATAAAGGAAATGTTAAGGATGGTGTAAAGACCAAATCTTTTTGAGTAGTATATTAACTTACTCTTAATGATTTAATAAGATGTTAATGGTTAATGCAGAAAGAGGAGTCGATGGCTTCATCCAGTAGACTTGACCCTTATGAAGCCCACTTATCAGAGCTTGGGAAGGAGGTAGCATCTGTGGGCTTCGTTTTGGACCAAGCCCAAGCCGAACTCCAGCGTGTCAAGCTTGAAAGGAAACGCCTGCGGGAGAAGTTCAAGTTTGTAGAGATTACTACTAGGGCAATGTTATCTGAGCCTCCCTCAGATTCTCTCACCATAGCACACCTTACACTTAGGTCTTATGCCGGTGTTATAAGGGGCTATGTGACGAGACCCTAGCTTCCTTGTGTAATCCTTTTGAGTGAATAAATTGAGATTTATTCCTTTAGTGATGTTTGTGAAATTTCAAATGTCTAGATAATTTTAGAATGTATTTTATTGATGAATTTTGAAAAAAGGATATTTTAAAATATTTATGTAAACCCTAAATAACTAATGATGTGAAATGATTTTCAAAAAATGGTCTTCTACAAAAGTGTTCAGTAAGGAATTGGGAGTCTAATAAGATTAACTTAATTTTTGATGAATAGTAAATTATGAATAGTGATTTTACGCTTAGGATTAGTAATGTGACCAAATGGATTAGTAATTTCACTCAAAGAAAGTTTTAATATAATTTAGACACCTAGATTAAGTAATGTGATTCAATAAAATGGGTAAATAACGGTTTCATAAATTATTAGTCATGTATTAGTTTTTTCGGATGAATAGTGTTTTTTAATTAAAAATTTAATTAAAAATAATTAGAAAATTATTTTTATAAAAAGGACTTTATTTTTGAACTCAGAGCATCGATATTATGTTAAGTTAATTTTTGGGGTTTTTTCTGAAAAAAATGAATTTTCGATGAATAGTGTTTTTATTTAAAAATTAAATTAAAAATATTTAGAAAATTATTTTTATAAAATGTATTTCATTTTTGAAATCAGAGCATTGATAATTGGTTAAGGTGAAATTTTGAGATTAATCTGAGAATGTTGAATTTTCGATGAATAGTGAAAATATAGTTTTTAAGTTACCAGTGTTTAATGACATCATTAAATGATGTATTAAGTATATATTCAATATGGTCGAATTATGAATAGTAAGATAAGGTGTTAGGTGTCCCAAGTGGCCAATACCATGGGCAAATACCATGAGAAAGCCCATGGTTTTGCCAAAACCACTAGTGAGGTGTCCCTTGGCCATCAATGCCTTGTCCCCTCACTTTCCCTATAAATACCCACCCTTTCCTCCTCTAGTTTCCACTCCCAACTCTCCCCCAACGATGTTATGGTCTCCTTACCTCCCAAGGAGTCCTCCCAAGGTGCCCCCAAGCCCTAACGGTCCAAAACATTGAGTTTCAAGAGTCACGTTTTAAGGTAAGGGATCCGACCCCTCTCTTTCTTTTAATGTAATCTCTTTTATGTCATTCCTTTTATACTCCATGTTCTTATGTGAGAGGATGTCATTTTATATTCCTCTTACTGCCCATTTCATTTTTATATGATGAGAGATCCCCTCTTACTCTCATCATTTCGTTTTATTAAAGTTTAAGTGACGCCGTTAGGCTGCCGAATGTTTAAGTGATTCTTTCACCCTTCTCATTTTTTTCAAGTTCGATTTTCATGTCAAATCTTTCAAGTTCCTTTATTATGTTGGGGTATGATCTCTATATCTATCATAATGATCTCTTATGATCATATGATGAGAGACCATATTTGATCTGTTCAATTCATTTTTGTTGAAGTTTAAGTGACGTCGTTAGGCTGCTGAATTTTCATAAGAGAAATCAAATATTTGTCTTCCTTCCATGTTTTTCATTTCAAATGGTATGACCTTAAAATTGCATCACCATGTCAATATATACTTATTATTCTGTACCTATACTTTTTTATGGGTCAATTATGGTTGTTCGACCCATGTCCCCTCTCTTTTCAAAGTTTTCTAAAACCGTGTAACATAGCCTTTATGCTGCAGAATTTTCGTCTCAAAATGCCTCTCTTTTCTCAAAATTATTTTATGTTACAAAGTGAATACTCAAAGCTCCTATTCCTAAAGGGGTATTCACATATATATAAAAATTTTCTATTTTAAATTCTGGGATTTACATACATGATACCCGCTTTCCCTTTCCGTGGGTTTAAAGTAACGCAAAGATCATGTCTTTAAAGCAGTTTTTAAAATGTTATGATTATGAAATGAAACCCATTTATTTTATGCTATATGGGTTATTTATGAAATGTTTGATGATGATATATGTGGATAACATGAAAATAAAGGAAAATTTAAGGGTGCTCCCTGATAGCGCTCCAATGCATTGGGTAAAGACTTAATCTCTAGAGATGACCATGTTAACGACGCCTTGGTGAATAACCTTGGTAATTTTTAACGACACCTTGGGGATGGACCTTGGTGAAACGAAACGATTGTCAATATTAAATGTTGCAGCCACATCTTCAAGTTATGAAAAATGTTATTTTTTATTATGATGTATCTCATGATTTATTTCTCATGCCTTAAAGTTCTTTTCATGTCCTTGGTGAAGTATCTCAAGTTCACATGTTAAATGTTTCTCTTGTTTCCCTTACTGGGCCTTCTGCTCACCCTTTATTTTGATGTATGTCCCCAGGTTATGAGATGCATAATGAACATAGTATGAACTAAAGGAGAATCCTTTCAAGTGTTTAAGAAGAATGTTTTATGTTTTTTTATGTATTATGATCCTTGTTTCCAAGACACTAAACCTTAACGATCCTCAGTTTTGTGTAATGTAATGAAAGTTTATGTTATAAAAAGACGGGATGCTATAGTTGGTATCAAAGGATGGTTTAGTTATTTGTGGAAATTAGGATATAAAAACTTTAGGAAGAACCCTATAGAAAAGTTTAAATATAGGAAAACTTCCTGGTATTTTGGTAAGTATTGAGTAAGTGGTTTATCAAACAAATACATCCCTGTCTGGATACAAGTAGGTAGAGGCGGCTCTGGCCCAGATGTACATAGGGGTAAAACCCGAAAACACCGCTTTGAGCTAGACTCGAACGGGAACTAGTGCATGATAACGGGCCTTGCTGCACTCTTGGTTACGACACTCCCGGGGGATATGATTGGTTAATCACAAGCTTTTTATGAATCATTATGAAGGAATTATAGAAAAGTGTAATTGTCTTAGCATGAAGTATTAGTTAAAAGATTCATAAATGAAATAAGTTTCTTACTAAGGTTTTATTCTTTTAGAATATGGCGGGCAATAGGAGGAACCGTGCCGATGGTGACTGCAATGCACCATGTGCTGACGGCCCTCTGATGGAAGCCGGAATGGAAACATTCATGCGAATGATGAACCAACTGACTCAAGTTATGAGTAATAACTTGAATCAAGCCGAGAGGCCGACCTCACCACGAAGGGAACAACACTCTGTTGAGTCCTTCATGAGTCAACAACTGCCAACATTCAGTGGATCTACTGGCCCATTGGTTGCGGAACAATGGATAAGCTCCATTGAAAAGATCTTTTTTGTACTTCACTGTTCGGAACAAGAAAAAGTCACCCTTGCTGTTTGCCGCCTAGAGGGAGAATCTGATCAGTGCTGGTCACTGATCAAAAACACGAAGCCACGAGGAGAGATAGAAGCTATGGAGTGGGAAGAATTTCGGGGAATTTTCCTTAACAAGTATTTCCCTCGTTCCATGAGAACGAGAATGGAGAAAGAGTTTCTCGAGCTGAAGTAGAAGGAGAACGAATCTGTCGGAAGCTACGAGATGAACTTCACAAGGCTTTCCCGTTATACCTCAAGCTTTTTCATGGAACCTAATGGGAAGGTTGATAGATTCTTTGGCGGACTACGACCCCATCTTCGGAAGAATCTAGCCAACAGGGACTATGATAGCTATGAAGAAATAGTTCGAAGTGCTATGAAAGTCAAGCTGGAGTTTGGTGAGACATAGTGGTCTCATAAACCAAATGAAAAGAAGAGATCGTTGGAGCCCAGTTTAGGGAAGTATTTTGATCAGGGAAGAGGTGGAAAGCAAATGCAACTTACCACATGCAATAAATGTGAGAAGAATCATCTGGGGAACTGCTTGAACAGAAGTGGAAAGTGCTACAAGTGTGGAAGAGGAGGCTATATTGCTAGGAATTTTCATAGTGAGGTGAAGCCTCAGCTTCCCAACACTAACGACAGATGAAAGATGGTTCTGGCCCTACCCGAAGTCACATTCTTCAAGTGTGGACAGCTTGGGCACTTTTCTAACCAATGTCCAAATCCGAGGGCAGTGGAGGGGAATCACCACCAACCTCAACAGAGGCCAAGAGAGCAAGGTCGTGCTTTCGCTATCACAACAGATGAATTTGAAGTCCCGAACGATGTGGTAGTAGGTACTCTTGTTGTCCTCTCAAAACTAGCAAGTACTTTATTTGATTCTGGTTCTACGCATTCCTTTATTTCCTCTAAGTTTGCAAGGAATATAGAATCAATCCCCGAACTGCTAGAGGTAGAGTTGTCTGTCAAGACTCCAAGTGGGATTATCCTTGCATCAACAGTATTTAGAGACTCTAGTGTTTAATTTGGTGAGCACAATCTTATCGCAAATCTAGTAGTCATTCCCATGATGGAATTCGACATTATACTAGGGATGGACTGGCTCTCAAAGTATAATGCTAAGATCAAATGCAGAAGTAAGGAAATCTCAGTAGTCTTGAATGAACGACCTACAGTTATCTTCCAAGGAGAGATATCCCGAACTGATCCCTATCTAGAAGCACCTCCTATAGATTTCTTTATGGAGTTAATCGGTGATGATGAAGAAGTAAAAGGGAGCATACAAATAGAAGATGTTCCGATTGTTCAGGAATACATGGATGTATTTCCTGAGGAGTTACCTGGACCTCCCCCAGAAAGAGAGGTAGAGTTCTCCATTGAACTCGTACCTGGGTCTCAACCGATATCAAAGACTCTGTATAGAATGGAAAATATAGAGCTAGAAGAGTTAAAGAAACAACTCCAAGACTTGTTGGAGAAGGGGTTTATCCGACCGAGTGTGTCTCCTTGGGGAGCACCAGTTCTCTTTGTGAAGAAGAATGATGGATCAATGCGGTTATGCATCGATTATAGAGAACTGAACGGGATCACAATGAAGAACATATATCCTCTTCCAAGAATTGATGATTTATTTGACCAACTTCGTGGGGATCAATTCATCTCTAAGATTGACCTTCAATCTAGTTATCATCAACTGAGGGTGAAGAAGAAGATATTCCAAAGACTGCCTTCCGATCAAGATATGGGCATTATGAGTTTACTGTTATGCCCTTCGGATTAACTAATGCTCCTGCTATTTTCATAGATTTGATGAATAGAGTCTTTAAGGACTACCTTGATAACTTTGTGGTAGTTTTTATTGATGATATTTTGATATATTTAAAAAGTTGTGAGGAGCATGAAGATCATCTAAGGGTTATATTGAAAACTCTGTGGAAGGAGAGGCTCTTTGGGAAGTTCAGTAAGTGTGAGTTTTGGTTACAACAGGTGGCTTTCTTGGGGCACATCGTAACTAATGAAGGAATCTCGGTTGACCCTGCAAAGACAATGGTTGTGGAGGAGTGGCCTCAACCCACAATAGTAACTGAGATTCGTAGTTTCCTTGGTTTAGCGGGATATTATAGGAGGTTTGTGAAAAACTTTTCACGGCTTTCTAATCCACTAACCAAGTTGACTCGAAAAGGGGTTAAGTTCATCTGGACAAAGGAATGCGAGCAAAGTTTCCAAGAACTGAAGAAGAGATTGGTTACTGCACCTGTGTTAACACTACCCTCTATCGGAGAAGGGTTCGTTATTTTTAGCGATGCCTCTCTGAAAGGGCTTGGGTGCGTCCTCATGCAAAATGACAAGGTAATTGCTTATGCATCTCGACAGTTGAAGATTCATGAGCAGAATTATCCTACGCATGATCTAGAGCTGGCGGCAGTTGTTTTTGCTATAAAGATATGGAGGCACTATCTTTATGGGGATAAATGTGATATATACACTGAACAACAAAGTCTAAAGTATATTTTCACACAGAAAGAATTCAACATGAGACAAAGGAGATGGTTGGAGCTTATTAAAGACTATGATTGTTCAATTCATTATCACCCGGGAAGAGCAAACAAAGTAGCGGATGCATTAAGCAGGAAAGATCCTGTTGTCTTGGCAACAATGAGAATCTTAGGTGATCCCTTGATAAATGATCTAGTAAAACTGGACATGGGAATTTTAAGGAAATGGACATCATCAAACCTATCCCAAATGATTTCTCAACCTTCATTACTAGAGAAGATCAATAAGGCTAAAAAAGAAGATCCTTTGCTGCAGGAGAAGTTGGAGGCTGTAAAAGATGGGAAGTTCCCTGATTTCAATATTGATCAAGAAGGTGTATTGAAATTTCGTACAAGAGTATGTGTCCCATATATTCCGGAGATAAAGATAGAACTGATGGATGAAGATCACAGCTCTACTTTCTCTATACATCCGGGAAGCACTAAGATGTATAGAGACCTTCGTGATCATTATTGGTGGGATAACATGAAGAGGGAGATTGCAGATTACACTACAAGGTGCCTGGTGTGTCAGCAAGTAAAGGGAGAACGACAACTTCCTAAGGGGGTATTACAACCGCTACCCATACCAGTATGGAAGTGGGATAATATCACTATGGACTTTGTAACTGGTCTCCCGAAAACATCCAAAGGAAACAATGCAATATGGCTTATTGTGGACCGTCTCACCAAGACAGCCCATTTTATCTCTATTCGGGAAGATTTCTCTCTGGATCAGCTTGCCAAGATATACGTGAAGGAAGTGGTAAGGGTGCATGGGGTACCACTATCCATCGTATCTGATCGTGACCCAAGATTCACATCAAAATTCTGGAGAAGTCTTCAACATGCTCTGAATACTGAATTGAATTTTAGTACGACCTATCATCCTCAAACTAATGGCCAATCTGAAAGGACTATTCAGACACTCGAAGACATGTTGAGATTATGCTCAATGGAATTTAAAGGTGGATGGGATCAACACCTACCATTAGTAGAGTTCTCCTATAACAACAACTTCCATTTGAGTATTCAGATGGCACCCTATGAAGCTCTATTTGGAAAGCGGTGTAGAACTCCTACTTGTTGGGATGAAACTGGTGAGAGGAAGCTTCTTGGGCCTGATCTCATGCAAGAGATGACGGAACAGGTTCATGCCATCCAACAACACATAAAGGCTGCTCAGAGTTGGCAGAAGGGATATGCTGACAATCGTCGAAGGGACTTGGAGTTTGGTGTTGGTGACAAAGTCTTCCTTCGAATTTCTCCATGGAAGAGATTCATGCGGTTTGGGAAGAAAGGGAAACTCATCCCTAGGTACATTGGCCCCTATGAAATCCTTGATCGCATAGGAGCAGTGGCCTATCGTCTAGCACTTCCACCGGACCTAGCTCAAGTTCATGATGTCTTCCATGTATCTCTCTTGAGGAAGTACATACCCGACCCTTCGCATGTACTGAACCCAGAGTTGGTACAACTGGAACATGAACTCTCTTACGAGGAGCAGCCAGTGGAGATCTTGGACCGTAGAGACAAGGTCCTACGAAACAAGACTACCCACCTTGTGAAAGTGTTGTGGAGGAATCATAAATCTGAAGAAGCGACTTGGGAGCCGGAGGAAACAATGAAGCAAAAGTACCCTCACCTTTTCGACTAGGCCTCAAGTATAAATTTCGGGGACAGAATTTCTTAAGGGGGGAAGAATGTAACGACCCAATCTTTTTGAGTAGAATATTAACTTACTCATAATGATTTAATAAGATGTTAATGGTTAATACAGAAAGAGGAGTCGATGGCTTCATCCAGTAGACTCGACCCTTATGAATCCCACTTATCAGAGCTTGGGAAGGAGGTAGCATATGTGGGCTTCTCTTTGGACCAAGCCCAAGCCGAACTCCAGCGTGTCAAGCTTGAAAGGAAACGCCTGCGGGAGAAGTTCAAGTTAGTATAGATTACTACTAGGGAAATGTTATCTGAGCCTCCCTCAGATTCTCTCACCATAGCACACCTTACACTTAGGTCTTATGCCGTTGTTATAAGGGGCTATGTGACGAGACCCTAGCTTCCTTGTGTAATCCTTTCGAGTGAATAAATTGAGATTTCTTCCTTTAGTGATGTTTGTGAAATTTCAAATGTCTAGATAATTTTAGAATGTATTTTATTGATGAATTTTGAAAAAAGGATATTTTAAAATATTTATGTAAACCCTAAATAACTAATGATGTGAAATGATTTTCAAAAAATGGTCTTCTACAAAAGTGTTCAGTAAGGAATTTGGAGTCTAATAAGATTAACTTAATTTTTGATGAATAGTAAATTATGAATAGTGATTTTACGCTTAGGATTAGTAATGTGACCAAATGGATTAGTAATTTCACTCAAAGAAAGTTTTAATATAATTTAGACACCTAGATTAAGTAACGTGATTCAATAAAATGGGTAAATAACGGTTTCATAAATTATTAGTCAAGTATTAGTTTTTTCGGATGAATAGTGTTTTTTAATTATAAATTTCATTAAAAATAATTAGAAAATTATTTTTATAAAAAGGACTTTATTTTTGAACTCAGAGCATCGATATTATGTTAAGGTAATTTTTGGGGTTTTTTTCTGAAAAAAATGAATTTTCGATGAATAGTGTTTTTATTTAAAAATTAAATTAAAAATATTTAGAAAATTATTTTTATAAAATGGATTTCATTTTTGAAATCAGAGCATTGATATTTGGTTAAGGTGAAATTTTGAGATTAATCTGAGAAAGATGAATTTTCGATGAATAGTGAAAATATAGTTTTTAAGTTACGGGTGTTTAATGACATCATTAAATGATGTATTAAGTATATATTCAATATGGCCGAATTATGAATAGTAAGATAAGGTGTGAGGTGTCCCAAGTGGCCAATACCATGGCAAAATACCATGGGCAAGCCCATGGTTTTGCCAAAACCACTAGTGAGGTGTCCCTTGGCCATTAATGCCTTGTCCCCTCACTTTCCCTATAAATACCCACCCTTTCCTCCTTTAGTTTCCACTCCCAACTCTCCCCCAACGAAGTTTTGGTCTCCTTACCTCCAAAGGAGTCCTCCCAAGGTGCCCCCAAGCCATTAAGGTCCAAAAATTTGAGTTTCAAGAGTCATGTTTTAAAGTAAGGGATCCGACCCCTCTCTTTCTTTTAATGTAATCTCTTTTATGTCATTCCTTTTATACTCCATGTTCTTATGTGAGAGGATGTTATTTTATATTCCTCTTACTGCCCCTTTCATGTTTATATGATGCGATATCCCCTCTTACTCTCATCATTTCGTTTTATTAAAGTTTAAATGACGCCGTTAGGCTGCCGAATGTTTATGTGATTCTTTCACCCTTCTCATTTTTTCAAGTTCGATTTTCATGTCAAATCTTTCAAGTTCCTTTATTATGTTGGGGTATGATATCTATATCTATAATACTGATCTCTTATGATCATATGATGAGATACCCTATTTGATCTGTGAAATTCATTTTTGTGGAAGTTTAAGTGACGCCGTTAGGCTGCCAAATTTTCATAAGAGAAATCAAATTTTTGTCTTCCTTCCATGTTTTTCATTTCAAATGGTATGACCTTAAAATTGCATCACCATGTCCATATATACTTCTTATTCTGTCCCTATACTGTTTTATGGGTCAATTATGGTTGTTCGACCCATTTCCCCTCTCTTTTCAATGTTTTCTAAAACCGTGTAACATAGCTGTTATGCTGCAGAATTTTCGTATCAAAATGCCTCTCTTTTCTCAAAATTATTTTATGTTACAAAGTGAATACTCAAAGCTCATATTCCTAAAGGGTTATTCACATATATATAAAAATTTTCTATTTTAAATTCTGGGATTTACATACATGATACCCGCTTTCCCTTTCCGTGGGTTTAAAGTAACGTAAAGATCATGTCTTTAAAGCAGTTTTTAAAACGTTATGATTATGAAATGAAACCCATTTATTTTATGCTATATGGGTTATTTATGAAATGTTTGATGATGATATATGTGGATCACATGAAAATAAAGGCAAATTTAAGGGTGCGCCCTGATAGCGCTCCAATGCATTGGGTAAAGACTTAATCTCTAGAGATGACCATTTTAACGACGCCTTGGTGAATAACCTTGGTAATTTTTAACGACACCTTGGGGATGGACCTTGGTGAAACGAAACGATTGTCAATATTAAATGTTGCAGCCACATCTTCAAGTAATGAAAAATGTTATTTTTATTATGATGTATCTCATGATTTATTTCTCATGCCTTAAAGTTCTTTTCATGTCCTTGGTGAAGTATCTCAAGTTCACATGTAAAATTTTTCTCTTGTTTCCCTTACTGGGACTTCTGCTCACCCTTTCTTTTGAGGTATGTCCCCAGGTTATGAGATGCATAATGAACATAGGATGAACTAAAGGAGAAGCCTTTCAAGTGTTTAAGAAGAATGATTTATGTTTTTTATGTATTATGATCCTTGTTTCCAAGACACTAAACCTTAACGATCCTCAGTTTTGTGTAATGTAATGAAAGTTTATGTTATAAAAAGACGGGATGCTATAGATGGCTTTTAAAAGCCTCAAATAGTGGCATATGTATTTTATCCAGATAACTATTGTCATAGAAGAATTTGAGAAATGGCATCTGATCCTCCCATGAACCACCAAATTAAAAAACACAGACTCTCCATATCTTCTAATTTATGAATACATAATTATATCTTCCCATCTATTTATGGATAATAGGATGTGATCATAGTCAATAGACTCCTAATATCCAATTGTAATGACTTCCAAAATAGAGTAGTGAAATGGGGGTCTCTCATAGATATAATATAATATGTAACTCTATATAACCTGACCACTTCTTAAATATAAAATTTTCCATTTCCTCTACCATGTAGTATTACCTAATAGGGATAAAGATTACTGACTTGGTAAGTTGATCCAATACTACCCATATTGTATCATGTATCTATTACATTATTGGTAGGCTTATATTAAACTCCATCATAATTTTATTCCAGTTATATATTAGTATAGGCATATAGTACATCATACCAGCTAGTATTTGATGTTTATCTTTCACCTACTGACATGTTATAAATTTTATCCCATATTCTATAATCTATTGTTTCATACCTACCCATTGAAAATTCACTTTTATCATCTTGTATATTTTATGAACATAAAGGTGAATAAACAATTTGGAATGGTGGTATTCTAAAATGTACTATTCAAAACAAGACTGTGGAACCAAAATTTGATTATATAAGTGTAAAAATGAGTTTTAATATTCTATATAGTCATTAGAAATATCCCCACTATTTAGGTTTATCCTAATGGTGGTGCAACAATAATACGCTATATGAGCTTATTTTATGAACATTATCAATTCCAAAACAAGACTAAATGTAAATAAAACAGCAAGATCACCCTATGAAGTAGAATATAAATTAATTTAATCAATAATTCCTATCAACTTCCATTGGTCATGTTCTTCTTAGAACACTTTTTTATTCAATTTTCATCTCAACTCATTTACTACCGAATTTCCTTTACCAGGTGTGCAAAGAAAGTCTAAATCAAACATCTGGAGGTACTCCATCCATATCCATTTCATCAAGTTCAATTATCACTAGGAAAATATATATTTAAAACTCTTATGGTTAGTGAAAAATATGAAATTCTTATCAAATATGTAATGTTTTAAATTATTTAAGGTATGAACAACCACAACTAATTCAAATTCACGTGTAGGACAATTCTTCTAATGAAATCTTAATTACATGAAATCAACAACCACAACATAGTCTCTCTACAAGAGAGCATAAACAACACTAGATATTGATGTATCAAAATATAACACATATTTGTTACGTAGTTCTAGAAATATTAGTATGGGTGATGGGGTGAGATATGATTTAAGTTTCCAAAACAATATTTGATTTTCATCATTTTATATGAAGGGAATATAATTAATTATCAGAGTATTCATGGGTGAATAAATTCTTGAGAAATGCCAAAAAAATGATATAATATCATGCTAATCCTAAGAAAATGCATACCACAAAAACATTCTATGGTTTCTTCTAAGAGACTAATAATTTTTTCTTCCCAAGTTCAACTTATATTGCTTTTTTAGAAATGGAATGCTTAAGGAAATGGAATTGTTGAATATAGTAGTTTAACTTATAAAATTAAGCATACAATTGAAGTTTTCTCAACGTACTTAATACAATTTCTATCTTCTCCCTGTAGTCATTTATTTTTCTAGAGTAAACCAGAATATCATCAAAAAATACAATAACAAAATAATTGAAATACCATTGGATGGTACAGTTACTCAAATCCATGAAAACAACTTGTGCATTCATCATACCAAATGGTATGATGACATATTCATAGTGGACATAGTGACACTGAAATGTTATTTGTAGGATATCATTTTTTCATTTTCATTATTGATGATACCTTGAGCATAGATTAATTTTAGAAAACTACCATTCAATTGATCAAAAAGATTATCCATTCGAGGAATAATATACTAATTTTTAGTCATTAATTGATTACAATTATGACAATCAATAGAAAAGTATAGTGTACCACCTTCATTATGAATGAATAAAATCGATTCATCCCAAGAGGATTTACTAAGACTAATAAATTCTTTATTTTATGACTCTTATAACTGAACCATTTACTAATTTAACTTAGTTGGATCCATTCTATAAGACCATACTGAAAGAGAGATTGTTCTAGGGATTAGGATGATAGTAAATTGGAAACATATGGTAGTAACATAGTGAAATCATTTAGAAATACATCCAGGTATTGATCCACTATTTCAAAAAGATTCGCATTTTTTTATTTCTTCAGTTGTCCTCAAGGTCATTGCTACTAAATGTCTAGAGATAGTTCCACTAGCAGTCACTAAAGATCTTTCTCGGCCTACAATAATATCCCAATCTCCCTTGAAATCATGAAGAACTCTATCTGATGAGGCCATAATTACATGTTGAGTGTAATAATGGATATAGGATTCCAATACCACCAACCTATCTTTACGAAATAATAAATAAATAACATCCATCTCTATGACCATAAACACCCAGAGAAACTACTGTTCATCAAAAGTAATAGAACATGTTGGGAATTTAAATCCACCAAACTCTAGTTGTCCAAGTAGTGTCTTGATTCTCATGATGTGTGGAATTATATACATGTGAAATCACAGTTTTTTTACCATTGAATAATTAAATATATAATGCAACACATCAATATCAAGTAATTCAAGTATAAATGTGGTGTTTAGAATAATGGTACCTCACACAATATGGGGACATATTTTATCACTCACTATATCCTATTCTTCTATATATAACTATCACTCAACTATTATAGGTTAATTTGTTCCCTACTAAGGATTTAAATGAATAAATGAAGTGTTCTTGGAAATTTCACAGTTCAACTATATTTGTCGATTAGAACTAGAATGATGAGACAATCCTTATATGACCATTCAAAATATGAGGTTGAGGAAATACTATCCAACCTAATGATATTATCTGTTTATGAAAATATTTTTTTATATTACCTTTCTTTCCATGATAAAGGAAATTTCTTGGTGGTACAACACATTTGTTCTTTATATTCCCAAATGAACCACATTAGAAATAGCCTACTTTTTGTTTATAATCTTCTAGGAAAGTTAACTAATTAAGAGGGTTGAGTTTGAGGTGTGAAACATCCTTGAGATTATACATCTCTCTCGATTTTATTTATAGAACTAATGTTACTACCTATAATCATGTAAATAAACATGATAATTCAGGTATAGTTCTCAGGAAAATTTATTTTTTGCAAAAGCAACCCCATTAAAAAATCCATATAATCCTCAATATAGAGGAATGATATCTTGGATTAAATATTTGGTAATAATAAAAACTAAATTATATGTGTCTTAAAAGGAACATTAAAAGTTAATTACAGGTAAAAATATACCTAGTTAATAAACTTAGATGCGTAATCTATGATAAATAAGCTTTTTTTACTTTATGGTGAAAAATTCTATTGTTCTTTTTATTTTGAAAGTGTAGAGTTAGAATTTTTTGTTAAATAATTCCTAAAAATCCCCCACATATGACATTGTTAAACATTAGTTTGGATAGTTAAATACCACAATTTTTGTGAAATATCATCAAACATATTGGTCACCTACTTAACCTTTAGGTCTACCAGTGTTCCAAAAAAAGATTCCATTCATTCGGTTGATTCACTATTCCACTTTTTATGGTTCATAATACCCTCAAAACATAGGTGGTTTATGTTTTTGAAATGGTACCGTATGATCTACATACCTTGTTTTATAAATTTTTTGTCCTCAATCAATTTTCTGAAATGATTTCACAATACTCTATATAATTTGTTGGTTCACCTGTGTCTTAGGTGAAACTGAATTTTTTGAAGCTTCATCCTACTGGTTTCTATGATGTCTTCCTTGTGCCATTTTTTTGAAAATTAATAAACCATTTAGACCATTTATATTCAATAACTAAAGGCTTGAATAAATTTCAAAACATTATAAACTATTATCATTACCATCAACAACAACATGTGAAACTATTATTTCATGAATAACCCATTAGTTACATTTTCAAATATTATTTGAACAATTGATGAATAATATAGTCTTAGTGGGAAGTGTCTGTACGGATTAAAGATATGTAACAATCATCAATTGAACCCATTAAGGTTAGATAAAAATTGAATTAGAAGTTTCTTAGAAAACTTTTTTACCAAGACACTGTAGTAAATTGAAGATCAACATAAAGAGGTTCGCTAAATATTTTTATGCTCTAAATTTCAGGTTTTGATAGTCCTATCTTATTGCTACCAAACCCACTTAATGACCTAAAAAATGATACAATTTGTGAAACCATACCCTTACTAATTATATTGTGAAGAGGAATAATGATACTAACCTTAGGTGAAATCCCCAATACACCAAATGATGTAAATAAATTCCATAGTTTTTGGAGAACATTATAGGGAAAGTTTCCTTAAGAACTCATTACAACCTGGAAATAAAAATATAACATCCAAGAATAATTAAATTGTGATTGGATAATCATTCATATAATTCAATTAAATACCAATATAATAAAATATAATAGTAATAATAAAAAATAATTAATGGTGAATGGCTAAGAATCCAAATAGAAAGACATTGGCACCAAATTGGCACAATCCCATTCCAAGATGTTGACACTCCCCAACTCCAGCTTCAGCAAACAAAAGATGATGTAAGGGACCACTAATATAGAATTACCAAACATGAACCTTAACTATATCTCAATAGATGATATCTATAAATTTTCAAAAGTGCCTAAGTAGGGGGTGATTATATCACTCAGTAATATTTCTCTAGATACTTCCCATCACATGCCACTTGGACAAAAATGAGTTAGAAATTTTTTTAAAATATGAGAGAAATAGATAAATAGTTTATACCAAATCCATAAAATAGTTATATAGAAAACATCAATTAAAAAATTTTAAACAATTTCTTATTCCCTTGAATAATCATCATAATTCGACTCCTATGGATACAAAAGATACATGTAACCACGAGACTCCCTACAATCATGAGTTTTGAGTTATCATTTCCCCAAGCGTCACTTTGTGAACCCATTTGATTGTGGTAATTAGAAAAATAATATGTCCACAATATCACTTAATGGTGGTAATTTCACCGATTATCAACTCAATAAAAACATGAAAAAATACCAACACTGTTATGAAAAATTTCAAATAAGACTTTTATTTAAACAGAAATCACATATTTCAAAACCTTCCCTCTTGAAATCACATCAAAAAAGGTTTTAAAATTAAAATTTATAAGATAATTTAAATAAATCATTATCACAATTTATCTATGATCAATCTGACCAATTTCAAAATAATAGAGAGAGAGAGAGAATCCCCTCACCTCGATTATGTTTTCACCAAGAAACATAAACAATTCAATGGATCAACATATTACTTCCATTCCTTTATGAAAGACCAAGAAGATCTCATCACCATAAATAAAAATACATATATCTAGTCATACAAAATGATATATGGTTCTATACTAAATAACTTAAGGATATCTAATATGAGGAATAAGGAGGAGACCATAACCTTTTATTTTACGAGTGAACGCACAATGATTCATTTTCAATAGAGACTAGCTATTTAAGTTTACTATAAATTCCCTAGGGTGACCAAATAATTCAAGGGTAATGTGAAAGAAACTAAATGATAAAAATAAAACCACACAATGAATAAAAATTGTTCAGGTTTTATTGATTAATTAGTAAAATTTGGAATTCATTTCATAAATTCCTCTAGAGTCCACTTTTGTGGGTTTTTTTGCATCACCTCAATTTATTATAACTAAGAAAATAATTTTATGTCATGAATGGTTTTCACATACTGAACATACCTAGTGAAACCATTAATTCATTTAAATTTTTTGAGGAATTTTTCCTAAACAATTCACAACATGAAACCTTTTCACATCATGAATGATTCCTACAAAACATTCCTACCCCCATACCTCAATCTATCATCCACTTACATCAATGAAACATTTCTGTTAAATTACCCAATGAAACCAAGAAAAAATAAAAAATCATAAAATTATAACATAATTCAATCTAAGGGTGTGACACTAAAATACATAGTGTCCATATGTGGTGGAATTATAGTTTTAAAAAAGTCGTCTCAAATGTCATTGTTTAATTTAGGTGGGAATCTTCATAGGATGATGATGACCTCTACATAATAGGTGTGGTTGTTTTGTTTAGAATATATCCTATAGGCTTGGGTTGTGTTTTTTCTAATATGGAGGAGGGGTGGGGTAGTTGTGGGGGACTTTACCATGGTTCTTGTCATATTGGGCGTCAATGGGCTGCCTTAGTGTGGTGCACAACATCAGGTTGATGGGTGGCCGCACAATGATGAATTCATTAACTATGATATTTATTGTTTGATTTTTACATCATGCCCACCTTTAATTATAATTAGGTTTATCCTTATTTCCCCCCATCTATTCATGTGTCTCAACTTTAAGGGGACCTCTATATTCCTCCCTTTGTCTCCTATTGGATTTTAGGGTTTCCTTCTTTAAATTTTAAGATACCTTTTAATGTAACTCATAATTTATTATTCTTTTTATACTCTTATTCACTCAAATATATTGTCCATTTATTTTATTTCTCATTAAAACTAAAATTACTATAGAGTATGATTAAGGTTTGGGATTAATCAAATGATTTGGGTATCAGTTATTATGTCTTGAAGGGGATATTCTCTTTCTTGGTCATGATTTCACCATTGAAGGCAACATATTGTGACTTATATCCACTTGATTGAGGTAGGAATTTTTGTTAATTTCCTTTAATTGACATGTCATTATATCCTTGATGTTTTTTAATAATTATTTATTAAATTATATCTAAATTTGATAACCATGGTTGATTTTAAATGTTATTTATTTTGATTCCATGATTGGTATAAAGGGTGATTTAATCTTTTTAAAATTTATAATTTGATGTTTGAGTTCTAAGTATTCAGGAAACTGTTTATAGGTTTTTTCAAATGATTGGTTGATAATCCAATGAATTTGACCCCATTTTGATATTAAAATCGAAAAAGTGCAATTTTCAAAGAAAAATGAAGGGTTACATATTTTTAAATGGTTTGAGTAAAAACTAAATTTATTTATTTGTTGATTTTACACATAGTTTATATGGATTGTTTTGAAATTATGTTTTAAAATTGGGATTTTAAATTGTGAAAAATGACTTGGAATGTCTAGTTTGTTTAGAAGAGGCATGTTTGTCACTTTATAATAAAGATCTTTGTAACGTGCATCTGTGACCCTCCATTGCGACCTTTGTTTAAATTATGCATTATATAGGTGATATCCCATATAGGGGGTTGTCATATTTTTTTATGATATTCATGTTTTGAATTGGTTTATTTATTTTAAGGGTGTTGGATGTGAGATGTGTTTTGTGTTGATAATTATTATCAACCATCTTGATCATATGATTTGTTAATTTTCTTAAATATGGTTATAGTTTTTTTTTGAAATTATAGGATAAGAGAGAGGTATATATCTATTATAAACTAGTTGGTACACTCACTTCTAGTCTTCCCCTAATTGATTTTTATTCT
The DNA here is from genome assembly GCA_963277665.1 of Viscum album. Taxonomy (NCBI): domain Eukaryota; kingdom Viridiplantae; phylum Streptophyta; class Magnoliopsida; order Santalales; family Viscaceae; genus Viscum; species Viscum album. The sequence continues at coordinate 121,002,032 of OY728138.1, read as the reverse complement.
AGTGTTAGTGGGGAGGTCACATCTCGATGATGTTGGTGGGAGATAGTAGGATGGTTTGTATTATTTTTGATGAAATGTAGATGGGAATTTGGTCCCATGTTATAGTATCTATATGACCCTCATATTGAACCTACCCTGTGTTTTTATAATCATAATCACTTTATATGTTTCTAAAATTTGTTTTAGTTGTTTATTTGTAATAGTGTTTAGAGTTTATTTCATGTAATCAATCAGACCAAGCCGCGTTTTTATCCTAAGAGTTTTGATAAAGATAATCTTAACCATAGCTTAGAACAATCCTTAGAGAAATCACTCTAACAATGTTAAAGTTTAATACATAAAGAGTTATTGACTTCTCCATCAAAAGAGGGTGTTTCAATATTGTAAGTTAACTGTGTAGAACTATTAAAACCTCAATGGGAATGTTGCTGGGTATGATGTATCAAGAGTATTCCGATGGAAATTTACCAATAGAAGATGTTTATGTGTGTATTTATTAGAATGTTGAGGTTAAAAAATAATATATTTTTTAACCACACAGTGTGTCAATTCATTTTAGTTATCTAATATGAATATATGTAATGTAGATGGATAATTCAAAGATACATTAAATGCTTGTCTTAAATGCCGTTTCTTGATACTTAATTACCATAACTAGATCCAATGGTCCCCCTCTACTATGAATGCTATAAATTTTGATATTGGGAGGCTTTTATCTTAATAAAAATTCTCAATGAACCTCTATGATGAGTACTTACTCCTAAATCGATTCCAGAAGAGTTTTCTCAAGAAATCTACAACATTATTCCAAATCTAAAAAGGAAATTTGTGCTTTAAAGACTCAAATATAATTTCTATTTAACTCTTTCTATTTGATAGAATTTCTCCCCTAATATAATTTATTAATTTCTTATCCGCTTTTAGATTCTCTCTTTCTCTCTCTATATTTGATGTTATATATATTTTAAAGATATAATTGATTAATTTGTAAAGGGTTTATATATAACATCTATCATCATAATATTCTTATTTAGGTTCACACAACCATTAAAGGGAGGTATTTTTTAATTATTTCTGTTAAAACCAAAGGTCTTATTTTTTCTTCCAGGATTCAATTAAAACCATGAAATTTTTGTTATTCTCATTTAGTTATTAGTTTTCCATTAAAACCATGGGATAAATATAACCATATCAAGCCTTATAAATGGGGGGACAGGTGGGATCATTCTTGAGATATTGTATAACTCCTTTATCAATGTGTGCCTTTTTAATTTTAGAAATTTATTTTGTATATATTTTAATGTTTTAATATTTTCAATAGTTACATAGTTTTTTTTATTTTATTCTTAATTTTTTTTTAAATTTTCAATGCAAGAATTTAATATATGTTTTTTTAGTTTTTTTAAAAGGAAATTCAACCCCTCTTGTAATTTTATCTCTGACATAGATTTGGTATTAATGTAGATATTTTTTCCCTAAAAATGACCTATTTATAAAAATTAGTTTTAATTTTAAAAATTTTAACCATCATCAGTGTTTGATCTTTTTTCAAATGGAATCTTTTTCAGACATCCATAATAGTCTAAAATAACTATATTGTTCATGTAACTTTATTTAATGGTTTAGACTATACCTATTAGAAATTTCAAAAGTTCACTTTTCTTGGTGGTATAAGATTACTTATTTTGAAAATGTTTATACATATATTTAAGCCATCTAAAGAATCAAAATAGAAATGGACTCCCAAGGGAATAGCTATTTTTGAACTTAATAACAAATCTATGAATGATTTAAATTTTGGTTTAGATAATGATGAGTTCAATCAAATTTATACTTGTAAATAAACTCATGAAATATCAAAATTACAATAAGTTACTCATGAGTAAATTAATATAATTAAATATACCAGGCTTTATATATATAGAAATGATTTTTAAATCTTCATCATGAATTGAAATAAATAAATTTCTAATATTTTTACATGTTTTGTATAAATATTCAACAATATAAAGTATCTTTCTGATTATATATCTTGATATACATTAGTAAAAATAATCCTCTAGGTGTTAACAAAAAATTTTGATCCCAAAGTGATAATGATAAAAAATTAAAGGACATAAATAAAATATCACATGGGGAGAAAATATGATCTCTCATTACCTATGAGATCACAATAAAGAAAAAATATTATAATAATGTAAATGAATTTTATGATAAAAAAGATGATTTATTTCACAATATTTAATAATGACTCTTATAATTATGATTTAATGGATCATCTAACCAAGAATATTAATAAAATATTCAAAATAAATAAATAATTTCAACATTACAAAAATAAGAATGATCAAAGTGAACAATAAGTTGTCCGATTAAAATACAAATAAGGGACATATAAAGATGGATTACCCCTTTATATAAAATAAGAAAAAAGACAATAATAATAAAAACATGAAATTTTTTGAAGTTTTAACCTGGTGAGTAAGTTATTAGGCTATCTCCTAAAATTAATCAAGTGATAAATGTCCCATGTTTCTAAAGTCTCATGTCAAGGATTATAACATAGTAAATTCAAACCCTTCTTCTTTCTCTTAATCAAATTCCTCTTACTCTTCCTCAAATTATTCTTCCACTTTCTCAAATTATTCTTCTTATAATCACTTAATCAAAAATGATCTAAATTATTCTCATGATCAACTTGAGGATGGTTTTTCTAAACTAACATCAATTTACCAAGATCATAAAAAAAGTATAATAAAGTTCTTAAAAAAAAGTATCAACACAAAATAGAAAAATAAAAATTATCACAAAAATTGAATGATAACTAAAATATATATGAATTGAAATTGAATATCGGTGATTTTAAAAAAATCTATTGTAAAATTCACCCAAGGTAAGAAAACATAAATAAAATTCCGGGTTCTCAACATCCTATAAAAATTCGTTTTGGATTTGGTTTTTTAATTAATTATATAACTTTTGAAAAGATTACTTTTGTAATAGATATTTTCCCAAAATTAGTTTTGTAATTATTATCATAAAATTATACATTTAATTCAAGAGTGTAATTGAAAAAGATGATTGATATAGTTGTAAAAAAGTATCTATCTTTCATCCCTTATCTCATCTTAAAAACATCAAAATAAATTTGGCTTAAAAAACCATATTTTCTAACATATTTATTCACAAAATATTTCTATGAAAATGGATAATTTCATAATTTTTAAGGAAACATATCTAAAGAGTAAATCCATAAAGTAAACATTGTATATAGATAGTTGATTTTCATGACACATTGGTGGTTCCAATGAATTTAATAAACTGTTGAATCACAATAGAACATACCCATCTTTTAGTGAATGTTTATTAAGTAAAATCATTTTGGTTGATATAATCGATTTTCTCAATTCCAAGCTTAAAAATATGTTTTATATATATATGTTATAAAGGGAAATATTATATGAATTTGAAAATTTTGTGATAATAGTTTTAAAATATCTATGAAAAATTATATGTTTTAAATTTTTAATATCATAGGAAATATTTTAATTACATCTTTAAATTTTAAAAATGTTTATATTATTGGTTATAAATCTATTTATTCTCAAAATTTAAAATATTTTAGCATTCAAGAATGTGATTCATAGCTTTAGAATTGATTCCTTGGACCCTATAGCATGCGCAAAAACACATACACACACTTGTTAAGATCAATAGACAATAAATAGTACGATATTTCCCAAAATTTTATTTCAAAGATAATATTTGTTGTAATTTTTTTTAACATGGTAAGAAATGAAAAAATAGTTTTAAACCAAACCAAGAAGTGTCAACCACTAAATACATCAATCATATTAACGTTGATATTTTTAGACTTATTCAATTTGAAAATATCAGTGTTAAATCAATATATTTTGTGATTATTGATGATTATACCTGATTCACTTGGGTATTTTTCATGGAACACAAAAAAAGATTGTAAATTATTCACAATATTACATAAAGCTCAAAAATTAAAAATGTAAAAAAATCATTTCTATTTTAAATGTTAATTGGTTAGAATTTATAATAAATATTTTGATGAACTTTGTGTTTCCCAAGGCTATAATCATAATTTTTCTACACCTAAAAAACTTGAATTAAGGATTAAAACTATTCAAAAAATTTCAAAATCCCTTATTAATGATTTCAAACTCCGATAGTACTTTTGGCATGAGGAATTAAATACATATTTGTTTTCTATAAATCATGTTCTTTAATAAGACTTTCTAAAAAAATACCCTAATGAAATTTGGTAAAATAAAATTCGAAATGTTTTTCATTTCAATAGTATTGGACATAAATGTTATATTCTTAATAGTAAGGACACCATTGGGAATTTTTTATGAAGGAAAATTTAATGGGTACATAAACTCAAGTAAATCCTATATAGTCTCAAATAGAAGAACCAAAACTATTGAATAGTCCATTCATAAAAATAATAATAAAAATGATACTAAAACTCTATCCTAAATATAACATGTGGATACCCTTTAATATTTGATGTTGGTTAATTCAACTTCTCCCAATGTTCCTTTTTTGATACTCTTTCTTTTCAATTCCCATGATTCTTGAAAATACTAAATGAGAATTACTTGGAAAATATTATTAGAGAGCTGTAATATAGAACTCGTACTAAAAGATCTATCCTAACTGAATTTAAGAACCATTATTTTCTTTCTTTTATAGAACAAAAAAAACCTTAATGACACTATTAACAATGAAAATTGGTTTTTTTAAATCAATAATAACTAAATCAATTCCAATGGAGAAGTGTTCATGATCTTATTGAAAGGCTTAACAATTATCCTATTATTGGAAAAAATGGGGTCTAAAAAAATATGATCAAGGTAATATCACATGTAACACAAATAGAATAATTTAAAGTGTATATAATAAAAAATAAGTCCTTAATTATGATTAATCCTTCCCCCATTTTCTTGGATACAATCTAGAATAATCTTGTTGGAATTCTAAATCCATCTTAATTTTAATTGTTTTAAAAAATATGTTAAAGTTTATTTTCAAAAAGGGTTTATCTATAAATTTTTTATAATGAACAAACTCCTTGTTTTTAAAATAAAAAATTTCTAAATTCCATTTTCAAGATAACCATTTCTTTATATGGTTTACAATAAGCCCCATATTCTTGTCATGAAAGGTTAACTAGTTTTCTGTTATCAAATGATTCTAAAATTGGAAAATTAGATTCTAAATTATTTTTTAATATTATATCAAATGATATTTTAATCATTAGAATATATGTATGTGACATATTTCTTTGAAAAGAATTGAATATTTTGTAATTAATTTTTAAAAATTATCAGAAAAAAATTTAAAATTATTTTATGGTGGATTTTATATTTTTTGTCAGTTTTAAGATCTATCAAAATAGTGTGGAACTTTTATTAAATAAATATATGAACTAGTGAGTTACCATATCATTTTTTCATGGATCATGATAAATAAATTATCAAACATATGACTATATATTTTAAGATAATCTTGGATAAAATAAGTAAACTAGTTGAAAACAATGTTTATAGATTTATCATTCTGATTCTACTTTACCGTACTTTACCACAATGCTACATTATATTTAGTGTTTGTCTTTGTGATAAATTTAAATATAATAATAAAGAATATTGATTTAAATATCTAAAAATTATATTTAAATATTAAAATGTTCTAAAAAAGAATGGTTTATTTTATCCCCAAGAACCACTTTTAATATTTCTATTTTTTCGATACATACTTTGGTGGATTTCAGTTGAATATGAAATGTACAAGTGGTATTTTTTACCTTATAGTACATTCCTTAATCAGTAGGTGTTTTATTTAGAAAAATTTAGTTTCTTTCTCTATATTTGTAGTACAATATATAGCTACAAAGATTGTGGGATAACATCTGTTCACATTCCTATTTAATTTGATAGTTTTATTTTCATAAGTTTGTCTAGAAAATCTTTTCAAAATGTATGCATGAAGAACATTATTATTAATCATCCCTTATTAAGATGAAACATTAAAAAATAAGATATCTTGTTAGAATATATTAACATGGATCATGAACTTCCAAATATCTTCACAAAACCCCTAGAATTAGAATGCATTATTTTTATTAATACTATGATAGGAATGACTTGCTTGTAATTATTTCATTTTATCTATTATTGTGTATATTATATTATTTTTCTTATATATATATTTATTTAAAATACTTTTTTAAATATATTTCTCAGATACCAGAATTTAGGTTTTTATGATTCACCTGATTATTTTTTACATGTTTTATCCCTTATACACCTACCCATTTTACATTGTTATAGTTTTTCTCATCACAATGGTGTAGAAGAGTTTAGTGTTTTTGGTGAAGAAAATTATATTATAGGGGAGAAACTTTTGTTTCAATATTTTAGGGAAATTTTCAATAGTTTAATGTTTTCATAGAGGAGGAAGATATTATTCTAATGGGGATAATTATTTCTAGGGAATATGTATTTATAAATTTATATCCTTTTCTCATTTCCCTACCTCTTTCCTCGTTAATTTTCACCTTCTCATAACACATTATTATTTTATTCTAATATTTTATTTTAATCTTAAATGTGTATTTTTGATCAGAAAAAAGGAATTATTATTGAACCTATAATGTTTTATATAATCATAACCACATAAAAAATTTTAATCCTTTTTTGGAGTTCTTATTGGTGATAGTTTTTAGATTTTATCCAAAATAATTATTCAAATAATGGGATAAATTTATCATAAGATTTTTTAAGAATAAAATATTCCATGTGGCTTAGACCAATCTATAGTGAATTAATTTAGGTCGTGTTGAAGTATATTATAGATGGAGTTTGTGACCATACCCACAAAAGTGGGATTTTTCATCTGGTAAGTCAGATGTGTGAAATGGTCAATACCTCTATGAGCATGTTGGTGGGAATAAGGGATTTGGATTCTTATAGTGTAAAATGACCTATAAAAGATGTCTATGGGCATGGTGATCAAAATTTTTGTTGTAAATAAATTAATTACATTCTAATAACTCAATGTGGATGTCCATTTAGGTAGTTGGATATTAATTTTTAGAAAGTATGTGGTTGAATCAAAGAGGCATTAAATTATTATCTTAAAGTACTTGACATGTATATTAATTTCCTTGAATTGACACAAGGGTCCCCCAAATCATATGAAGGATATAAATTGGGACCCAGGGAGACATAAATTTTAACAAAAAATATAAATTAACCTATATGATGACTAGTTTCTTCTGAATCAAGTCCCAAATTTATTTATAAGTGATTTTCTAGATTCTTCCAAATTTAAAAATGAAATTTAAACTTCAATTAATTTAATCCAATTTCTCTTTACCGCATTATCTTTTATCCAATTTCCCTATTTTTGAAATTTCCTAAAGGGGTTTTCTCTTCTACCTTATCTCTCTCTCTCTCTCTTATAAGTTCTTCTAAATGTTAGAGAGATTGAATTGAGTGATCTGTAAAATATGTTTAAAAAAACCCCAATCATAGTCAACTTATTATTTGGGAACTCACCACCATTAAAGTGTGAGATCTTAGTTCATTGTTTCTATAAAAATGATGGGTTTTATTTTTGGTTATTGGTTTCCGTTAAAACCGATTAATTTTTCATCTTCATATTTATTTCTTTATTTTATTTAAAATGAATAGATTAATATAAACCTATCAGGACTTATCAACTGATGAATATGTAGTGTTATATTATTATATGATTCCACCTTGATTTTTATTTTATTATTATAAATTTAATTTAATTTCTAAATTGAATTAAAATTTTTAAAGAAAAGGTATAGTTCGAATGAAAATGTTTTAGATCATTGGTGTGTTTTGAAAAAGAGTATGAGATGTCTAAATGATTGGTTTTGAATTTTTGAAAAATCATAAAAAATATTTTTTAAAAATATTTAAAATGGTTATTTTTAAGAGGTTTATTCAACCATTATTTTAGGTTTAAAGGGTTAGAGGTTTTATGAAATGGTACATGAAATGTTACTTAATTTTATTATAAATACAGGTGTAAAAAAATTTAATTTTTACAGTTTAAACTAGAACAATGATATGTAATTTGAGTGGAATTGAAAAACATCTCTCTTGATATACTACTGGGATCAGCTTCATTCACACCATTATGAAACTAATCAGTGTATGAATCTTTTATATTTTTTTTAGGCTCTAGATTGTGATGTTTTATTTTTGATGTTTGAGTTTGTTTTATAGTAGAAAGTATGGAATGTGTAGAGTGATCAATGTATCGCATGGAGATGGTTTGTAGCAGTTTGGTTTTAGTTTTTTTTGGGATTGTTATTCATCGGCCAGGTCATCCTTGATCTATCGTGGATTAAATTTTTATTGGTTACGCTTATTATTTTTCTGTTCATATTTTAAATATTTTTTACTTTGGATGATGAATTATTATTTATTTTGGAAGTTACATTTCATTTGAAACTTATTTTTTTGCGCATGGACATCCGATATGTGGATAAGAAATTCTAGATTTCTATGTGAAAATCATCATGTTATAATTTTGTTTTTGAGGTCTAAATAATTCCCACAGTCATGTTTTATACCCCAAAACTTGTCTCTATTTTAGGGTGATGGGGAATATTACTCATCCCTCATTACAGGCCCGATTGGGTGCACGATTTAAGGGAGAATCAGGTTAATTAATGAAAAAATGATATCAAATAACCATTTTTTGGGTGTATCTTGGTACAATTGAGATTTGTTATTTCATTAATACACAAAAGGTTAAACCTGAGTAAGTTCCAAACCACCAACACTCATAGAGAAGATTGAGTTTTAATGGGTTATTGGTATATGATGTCTGATTTATATTTATTTCTTGATTGTTTTATTGATGTTTTGACCTTTATTTATTTTGAATTAGTGATTTTGGGGGTCAAATTCTATTATGAGATGATGGTGGAGAGGATCAATTATTTCAAATTTATCTTACATGGTTTGGTAAACCCTATGAAAGCTAACCCCAGTGACCCAAAAACTTATTAGAAGTTATGGTACACTTGGTTCATGGTCCCCCAAGCCATGCATCCAAGTCATGTACCTATTTTTACCTATATTAGAGATAACTTTTTGTACCTATTTTAATTCTTTATTTCTCTTAATTTGGTATCCACTTATTATATAAAAATTTCAAATGGTTTCCTTCTAGTTTAGATTATATGGGAATAGATTTTGTTTGATAAACAATGTAATGAGTTTATTTGTGTTTGGTGGTTAAATGGTCTAATGGGCGTGAAATGATGTTTTTAGAACATTTTTTTATTATCCAAACGTTGATTTAGTTTTTAATTAAATTGCAACAATTTTTTCCATGTGTAATTTTTTATAGGTGGTTGATTCATTATGAGGATCAATTTTTTTTAAAAGGAACATTTTTACAGAGTTAGAGTTGAACTTTATCAAATACCATGTAATATTTTAAATTATCTATTATAGAATTAGGAATTTAAATTTTTCTAAATGAAAAAATAATATTTTTTTTCTTTAGGAACTAAGATATTTAAAAACGAAATTGATGGTTCAAAAAAAATAATGGGTGATTTTGAAAGTTTGTGTGTTTTGATAAAATTCATTTTAAACCTTCATCAAATGAATTTTTGAAAAGAATAATTTTATTGTATTTAAATTAGTTGATATGTGATTTTGGTTTTTTAGTTAGTTTATTTTAGGATTTTTTTATTTGAGTTTTAATGTAACAATGAATTATGTTCATGTTTCATGATATTTAGAATATTTCTCCCAATATGTTCTTAATGAATGTAAGATGTTTTTATCTAGGGATGATCCTTAGTATGATACCTTTTATTATTTTGATATTATCCTCCTAAGTTATTGGATATACCTAAACTCATAGTCAATTAGTGGAGTTAGATTTATTTATTGATTTTAGACCTAATGACTCATCAAATTCCTTCTTTTCTCTTTGTTTTTATTTCATAAGTCCATGATTATATGTTTTTTTTTGCTTTGGATTTTTTACTGTGAAGTTTCTAATTTTTTGAGAATTCATACCTATTTTTGAGGAATAAATTTTTTGGGCATGATCTGGTTTTAAAATACTATATATCATTAGGATTACTATATAATGGGTTTTGATCTATTGAGGTTTTTCTGGGAATTCTTATTTAGTGTTAAAATAACCTGGATTTCCACAGACCCATCCTTTGGGAAAATACAGTGCTCGATGTGTTTTCAGAGATGTTGGTGGATTACTTCAAGAGTTCTCCAAATTTACAATTTCTTTCCTTCCACATGTCAGTGTGTTGGTTTGTTAGTGCTTCGGTGAGTCAGTGGTGGTCAGTGTCGATGAGTCATGGGCCTCACCATCAGTGAGTTGAGGGTGTCGATAGGTCAGGGAATCAGTAGGTCGAGGCATAGGTAGGTTGTTATGTCAGTAGTACATGGAGTCAGTAGCTTAACGTCGTTGTATCAATGTCGGTTAGCAGCATCGTTAGCTCACTCATCAGTGGGTCAACATTAGTGAGTCACCCATCAATGACTCTTTTGTGGTTTCACAGTTTTTCCCAGTTTTTTAGTTTGACCCCCATACATCCTATTTGATATAAACCAAGTCTAAAGCCTTATTTAGGAATTTTAAGAGTGTTTAAAAGGGTGTTTATTATATCTTTAAATATCATAACATCCCAAGAGATTTGGGATACCCAAACTGGGTGATCTTGACCACGATCCCACAATGATGTCTTTTAAAACCATTCTTCCTTTAAAATAGGGTCTAACTCTTCCAATCTAGGATCATCCATTTATTATTTGTTTTTAGTTTCACCTTGGTTCACCTAGATCCTTCCTCCCTAGACGATTTGTGCACTTGTGCTAGATCCCCTCCTACTCAGTTTTCTTGGAGTTCCCTACTACGTGCACGACCCATGTTCTTACCGCAAGGAGAAACTTCGATCATTTTTTCATCCATGAAGGGATATATTTTTTTCCCTTTAACTGTGAATCTGAGGGGTGGGTATTCTAATGAATCCGAGTGAAGAACAACTGAAAATATTTTTTAGAAACAAGAAGTAGATAAGGACTGAATTTGATCAAAATATAACACAGATAAATAAAATAACACGGATATAGTTGATTGATGTTGATACCCTATTTTATTTGTTATCTTCTATTATTTTATGGTTTTCATGGCTATATGACTTTTGAAAATCATGGAATTTGGTGGGTTTTTCTTGTACACTAATAATGTTCCATTCTGTTGAGATGCTAGAATAAATGATTCTAACATGAGATATACTTAATCACCTATACATGGTTAAATAAATGAATTTCCAAGTATCAAGACAATTGTGTGACAAACCCAATTATAATTATGTGGAATTAAAGAATGTTTTCTGGTTAAAACTGAATATATACACATCCTGTTGAAAGGTGTGGTTGAGTGTTCTATTCTGTGGAGATTTTAAATTTTGTGTTAGTAGTGTGGTGCTGCTGTTGGGAGAACGATTGTGGGTACATGGTTGGGAATAGGAGTTGTATCCATGCAAAGGTTGTGGTGTGAGTGTGTAGTGGGGTTGCGGTTAATTGTTGTTACTATGGGATTTGTGCGTGGGTTGGTACAAGTGGTGAGTTGGCTTTTTAGTCTGAGAGATTTATTGATTTGGGAATAGATGAACTTGTAGGTAGCCGAACTGACTTTGTTGTGTTGTGATTGTAGAGAGATGTTGTGAAGCGAAACTACTGTTTGAATATGGACATACTGTGCAGTGGGACTATAGTTTGGTTTTTCCCTGGTAGTGTTTAGTGGCCTTTAGCCTTCTAAGAATGGTTATAGATTTTATGTTTTTTGGTTTCCCTGGGTAGTGCTGGAACAAATTAAATCAAACCCCTTAATTAATAACGGAAAGTGGGTATGTAAAATGGGGTTAGTCTTGTGTTTTATTGTGACAGTTTTTGTGTTTGTTCACTTTGGGTTAACAACAATGGTGATTTTTGTGGGGGGGGGGGGGTTTGTTTTGAAACCCATAGGTTGGGATGAGTGTTTATTTACTTATATATATATTATAGTTTTTTGTGATTTCTATACACACCCACCCTTATTGAGCACTATATTCTGAACACCTCCATTTCATGGGGGATGGTGTCTTTCTCAACATCCCTGTTGGAGGATGGATTGCTGGTAATTAACGTTCTTCCTCTCACCCTCTTCCGGGTTCTTACCGCTCGAGCGTATCTAGGAAGGCTGTAAAGGCTTGAGTATTACCATAATACACGATTGTTTGGGTGAGGATTTGATGTATATGAGAGGCCTAGGTTTTTGCAGGCCATATTTGTTTTCCCAAGTGTCTTTGGTATGAGGCACAATTGTCATCGGGAGAGGGGTATGGTTTTTGTGGCTAAGGTGTTGGTGGGCATGACTATGAATAGTTTGAGGCCTTAGTGTGTGCATGCAGGTTGTGGAAGTGGTACTACATATTGTATGATTGGTATCATCAAGATGTTTTCCATTAGGAATAAGTACCTAACAAGTGGGGGAGTGGTACAAGGTACCAAAATATCGATGTGAAAATAATATTACTTTACATTACTTGCGTTATATAGTGTGTGTGCCTTGGTGAGGTTGGTCTAGTTATTAGTACTTGGTAGGTGATTTTAGGTTCTACGTATTTCTCACAACGACGTTAGTATGTTCTCTAAATTGTCCATGGGTTGATTTATTTTCCCTACTAAGTATACTTGTATGATCACCCTATATATGTAAAACTATTTTTAGGTTTCTAGGAGGACTTTTATTACCGTTCTATACCATCCTAGCTCGGGCGTCAGGTTTAGTTGTTGTTCCAAATTAGTCTCTTTTCCTTTGGTAGTTTACATTAGATTTTTTTTAACTTTAATCAGCCTTACTTATTGAACATGCATGTGGGAATGGATTTTGGATTTTAATTTACTTTAAGTATTTTGAGTTATTTGTGATTTACCATCTTATCTCCCAATCTTGTCTTATAAAAAAGACAATGCCTTCCATATTTGGGTGATATTCTATACTGTTGGTGATAGTCTCCACTATGGGCCCTATCAAAGGCAGGACTTGGGGGTCATTATCTCTCCTTCATCATGAAGAAAGAAGTTTTTGGAAGTTTTCTTTATCTTCTGTCATCTTGGAGAAGGCGGGTTGTGAAAAAATGGTATCAGAGGGAGGTTTTGGGAATTTGAGAGATAATATAGAGTTTAGAGTAGTGTAAAATGGGGATTTCATGGGATAATAGGGAAATTGTGTTGGTATATCTTGGTGTGTGAGATATGCCAGAAAAATCGACTAGGACATAAGATTTTAGGGGCCACCATGATCCGATGGAAGGAATATGGACCTACTGAACATCCAAGTGAGGCTACACCAATTTCAACGTAGAGACCCTAGTGGAGGTACATTCATCATAATAGAATTGTGTTCTTGTGTGTCCATGGTGTTTTGGGAATTTAAAATAAACAAGTAGTTAATAAAAAATTTAAATAATTTTCCACAATACTCGAGCTTTGGAGTTCCGTGTTTACTTTTTTAGGTATGGCACCTGGATGTCACCCCTGTGTGGTATGAGCAGTTGAGGTCTGAATGGCTGACCCAGTTGATCAGACATAGAGATGAAAAGTTGGATTAAGGATTTAGTGATCACTTTCATCTTCATCTGGGATTTGATAGGGAACTGGGTTTTCCTAGTAGTCAGCTATATGTGAGGAGCATCACGTTAGTAGTGGATGACTTACCTTAGGAAGAGGAAGGAAACTGAGGTCTCGTGGTCTGGATTCAAAAGGGAGTTCTGGGAGAAATTCTTTTCTTCTACAATATTGGCTGAGAAGAGGTAGGAGCTAATCTCTCTCCTTCAAGGGAGTATGTCGGCGAGGAAACTGGTGATCATGTTGAAGGATCTTCTACTCTTCGCACTAGATCACTTCTCGAATATGGAATGCTGAGAGTGATTCTTAGATGAGGCACTCCAACCATCTCTTTAGTATTCTATTACACCTTTCACTCAACTGATGTATTTAGAGGTTCAGAAGAAGGCCGAGGTTTTTAGAAAGGATACACTCACTGGGAGGTGTTCCACGAGAGGGGAGCCATCCGAGTTTGTCAAAGGAGAAAACCATCAGTAGTAGGTCTCCAACATTAGGGCCTTCTAGGTTTTGTCCAGTGGAGAGTAGGCATTAACATTTCCATTTCAAATATCCTGGTCCTCGCCATTTCCTTATGGGAACAGGAATAAGTTTCTTTATCTATGGAGGCTGTGAAAATCATCAGAACCAATGCCTTGTTTAAGGGTCTTACAGTAGGGGTGGGAAGGCTTTACGCCCACCTCATTAGCAGTAGTTTCTGGTCAGGACATTCTAGTGAAAGTGGTGGAAAGATCCCTCTCTATCAAGGGTAGACAGTGTTGGAGGAGGCTGACCTTAAGGTTCTCCTTAGTGACCTTAACTGGGGTAGGGTCGGGGAGGTGGTCACAAATAGAGATGTAGAGGAGCTCGATATGTGCAGTTACATGCCATAGAGGTATCAGTTCTGCCAAGTCTAATGGTTCTTGGAGATTTGATTAGTCTGTTTAGTACTCTTGTGTGTGCCTTGTTTGATTTAAGAGACTCACACTCTTTTGTTACACCCAATCTAGCCCATTCCCTGGTTCAAGAAGTAGAGAGAATTCTCATGCCCCTGGTTTTGTGTACTCCAGTAGAAGGTCAGACTTGTCTGTTTGATGTTTTTCGAGGATATAGACTAATTTTGGGCTTAATAAGCCTATTGGGAATCTTATTCTACTGTATATGTACCTCTACAGTGTAATCCTAGGAATCAATGGGTTTTTTTTCATTGCATGCTGTTATCCACTTCTTCCAGGGAAGATTCACATTCTTAGATGTGGGCGACTAGTGTGTATATTTCATTGGCGAGTGAAGTTGTCAAGAGGGAAGCCCACGTGTAGATCCTCTTCCTTTTTTTTTGGTTGAGCTGTCAGTGGGATCATAAAATATAGAGATGGTGGATGTTCTGGGGGTGTTCAGTCAGTTCCTGGATTTATTTCCTTTCATCTCTACCCCCTCTACATGATGTTTAGTTCGGAATATACTTGCAACCTTGTGCCCGTAATATTTCTATGTCTCCCTATTTAATGACACCTTATGAGTTGCGGGAGATGTGGATTTAAGTTAAGGATCTGATGAAGAAGGATTTTATCGAGACAAGTGTGTCTCAATGGGGGTGATCCAGTCTTGTTCACAAAAAAGGCAGACGGTTGTCTAAGACTGTGTAGAGAGTATCAGAGACTGAATCTAGTAATGGTCAAGAACCATTACCCCCTTTCAAGGATAAATGATCTTTTCGACCAGTTAAAGGTGGTAGGCTAGTTCTCTAAGATCTACCTACGGTATGGATATCACTAGTTGAGGGTAAAGGAGGGTGACACCCTGAAGACTACTTTCAAGTGAAGGTATGGGAAATTCGAGTATGAGGTCATGCCTTTCGGGGTCACGAATGAACCCACCATGTTCATGGGGCTCATAAAATCAATTTTCTATGAGTACCTAGACCGATTAATCATCATGTTCATCGATGATATCCTAATCTATTCAAGGTCATAGGAGGAGCACACCGGGCATCTGAGTACTATCTTGGTGGTCCTCCAACCCCACCATCTCTATGGAACGTTGTCCAAGTGAATGTTCTAGATGCAAGAGGTTCTCTTCCTCGGTCACGTGGTGTATCATCAAGGGATAGTGGTGGACCCTTCAATGGTTAAAGAGGCTATTTCTTGGGAAGCACCCAAGAATGTGGTGGAGGTTCATAGTTTTCAGGGGTTGGAAGGCTATTATTAGAGGTTTATAACCATTTTATCTCAAGTTACAGCTCCATTGACATATTTGACCAGAAAATATCAGGGCTTCATGTGAAGTGAGAAGTCTCAGGTAGGTTTCATCTATTTTAAGGAGAATCTAGTCAGTGCACTAGTGCTTAGGTTGTCGGAAGAAGGGGTGATGTTCGTGGTGTTATGTGACGCTTCCAGCCTAGGCTTGGGATGTGTGATGATGCATAAATATGGAAAAATATCTTATGGGTCTAGGAAATTAAGTCCTCATGAATGTAATTATTTCACACACAATATAAAGCTTGCAGCTATCATGTCTACACTGAAGTTGTGGCAACATTACCACATTGGGGATTACTTTTTGGTCTTCATGAATCACAATATCTTGAGGTATATTTTCTTCTAGTGAGACCGGTACATGTGACAATGAAGGTGGGTGGAGCTTCTCTAGGACTAAAAATTTGAGATCTCTTACACCCCAGTGAAGGGGAATGTGGTAGCAGATTCCATGAGTAGGAAGTCTTAGAGGGAGGTAGTTCGAGAATCCCTAAATTCAAGAAAGGCAGTGGAAGAGTTGGCCTATTTTGGTATGGACACTGGGGAGGACAATGAAAGAGACTATATATTTCAGATGACATTATAGAATTACCTTATGCAGTAGGTAGGGGAGTCCGAATGGGAAGACTCATAGGTTGATGTGAAGAACGATCACATTGTCAAGGGTGATTCTCTTGAAGGATGGTCATAGGATAGCCAGAATCAGATGTATTTCCATGGGAAGGTATTTTTTCTGATGTAAATGAATAAGGTAGTTCTTCATGAGTTTCCTAGATCACCTCTGGTGGGGAATCCATGAGCCTTTATGATATACCAAGGCCTGAGGGAGCAGTTTAGGTGGCCTAAGGTGATGTGTGTAGTGTCGTAGTCTGTGGCAAGATGCCTAGTTTATCAGCCGGTGAAGGCCAAGCACCGTGTTCCCAATGGTCTATTGCAGCCCTTGGATGTTACCAAGCTGAAATGGGATGACCTCTTGATGGATTTAAATATAGGTTTACCCAGATATCAGAGATGATGTGATTCCCTTTGGGTATAAGTCGACTGGTTAAAGAAGCCAGATCACTTCTTGGCGATCTAGGAATCAAGAACAGTAGATGCCTTGGCAAAGAGATATATAGATGAGGTGGTGTGGTTTCATGGAGTTCTAGGATCCATTGTCTTGTATTAGGACACACAATTTATTTCACATATTTGGAGGGGATTGCAACCTTGCTTTAGCTCCAAGTGACACCATATCCCTTAGATGGATGGGTAGAATGAGAGAAGAATCCAGACATTAAAGGATATGCTGCTGGCATATGTCTTTGACTTCAAAGAATCATGGGTATGACTCTTTCCGCTGGTAGAGTTTTCATACAACAATAGAAATGAATCTACCAATGTAATGACACAACTGATGCCATGTACAGAATACCATGTCATTCACCTGTGTGAGGGTCAGAGGTGGGGGAAATATCCCTCCATGGACTTTAGTTAGTGAAGAGAACAACAGAGAAATTTCATATTGTACATGAGAGGATTAAAGAGGTCCAGGACTGACAGGAGTCATACGTTGGGGATAGGATGAGGGCTTATGAGTTCTATGTTTTGGAACATGTGGTTTTAAAGGTCTACCATTGGCACAGACAGTGGATGTTTGGCCAAGGGAGCAATCATTATCCCAAGTTTATTGGAAATTTTGAGGAGTTGGGATGATTTAGTGAGGTGGAATATCAGGTAGACATTACACAGTAGTTGGAGAAGATCCATGATGTATTCAATGTCTCTAACCACCATCTGTATCTACACAATGACTCCCATATCCATGATTGGGGAGAGGTGGATATCGAGGCCGATGCAACATTCGCGAAGAGACCAGTAAGAATAGAGGATCGTGAGGAGAAGGTTCTATGTGGATGGACCATTCCTTTGGTTTGTCTATTATGGAGGCATGGTGGCCTCGAGGAGAGTACTTGGGGGAGTGAAGCACATATGTGTGCCCAGTACCCTGAGATGTTCTAATTTGATCTTGTGTTTTGTTATGTACCTTTATTAAAATGAAATGTTTGACCTCACATGTTTTATGATAATTTGTTTCCCTACAATTTGATTTGGGTGAATTATACTGACTATGGGGAGGGGAGAACATAATCCCTAATAAATAAACATTAATACAGATGCGATTAAACCCATGTGGGTGAGACAATTCAACCCAAAGTGGATAATATCTTGAAATGGAGGGCGGAGATCAATAATCCAAGTGTCTGGACACTGTGCCTTTTGATTTTTGTGTGGTTACTTGAGGAAGTGGAGATGTAGTTTTTCTATATATTTTTAGTAGACAGATGATAGAGAGTTGTTCTGGGATGTTGAAGCTTTCACTGCAGCTTTTGAATAAAAAAATGTTGTTATCTTCTGAGGGGTATCTTAAGGGATGGTTGTTCAAACCCCCTTTATTTGTGGTTAGTTATAAAATTATCCAGGACGATAATAGTTTGAGGGGTATCTGATGTAACAAAATATATTTCCCTAAGCCCTCAATTTATGAAAATCTGGTGTTTGAGGTTTTATGGGAGCTGTCTGTGGCATACATCAAGAGTTTTAAAAATTTACATTTTTTTAGATCAGTATGTCAGTGTGTCAGCATGTTGGTTCATCAACATGTTAGTGAATCAACATATCAGTGAATCGGTGAGTCAGAGGCATCATTGTCGGTGATTTAGGGGTGTTGGTGTCAGTGAGTTAGGGGAATCGGTGTTAGTGATGCAGGCGCATCAATGTTGGTGAGTCAGGGGCGTCAACATCTCTGAGTCGAGGGCGTGGGCATGTCAGGGCATTGGTAGGTCAAATAATTGTTAGTTCATTCTGTTGGTAGGCCATGGAATTTGTAGATCAGCGTCGGTGGCTCAGTGTCGGTAGATTATGTTGGCAGCTCACCTATCGGTGGATAAGCATCAGTGACTCACCGATAAATGACTCATTTGTTGTTTGCCCTATTTTTCCCTATTTTCCAGTTTCACAATGCTTACGTCCTATTTGACATAATTCAAGTTTGAAGCCTTTTTAATAAGTTTTAAGAGAATTACAAAGGGGTTTAGTTATATTATTAAATATTATAACATCCCGAGTGATTTGAGATACCCAAACAATGTGATCATCCCAAAAATCCCACAATGATATCTTTTAAAATTCATCTTTACTTTAAAATATAATCCGACACATCAAATCCATGATATTACATTTCTTGTGTGTTTGTAATTTCCCCTTGGTTCACCTAGAGCATTAATCCCTAGACGAGTTTTGATCCTTTTCCAGAGCCCATACTACTATGTTTTCTTGGAGTTCCCCACTACTCATGCGACCCCTGTTCTTGGCGCAAGGAGGGACTTTGATCCTTTGATCATCCATGCAATGATTTATTTTTCTTCCCTTTAATAGTGAGTCATGAGGGGTGGGTATTCTGACAAATCCTTGTGAGGAATGGATGAAAACGTTTCTGAGAAATAATAAATATATTCAGACTGAATTTGATCAAAGGTTAACATTGGTAAATAAAATAACAGGCATAGAGTTGTTTGATGATGTTCTCCTATTTTATTGTTTGTCTTTGATTATATTATTTTTTTCATGGATATATTTCTTTTGAAAATCATGGATGTTAGTGGTCTTTGCTTACACACTAATAATGTTCTATTCTATTAAGATGATTAAATAAATGAAAACAATACAAGACATGCTTAATCATGTGTACTTGGTTAAATAAATGGATTCACTAGGATCAAGCCTGTTGTGTGATCAACCAAGATAAAATTAAGTGGAATTAAAGAACCTATATTGGAAAAAACCTGAATATATACACATGTTGTTAATAGGCGTGGCTGAGTGATATGTTTTGTGGAGTTTTTCAACCTTCTGTGAGTTGTGTGGTGATATTGTTGGGAGAACAGATGGGGGTAAAAGGTTGAGGATAGGATTGGGCTCCATGAGAAGGGTATGGTATGATTTTATAGTAGGGATCATATTAATGGTATTTAATATGGGATTTTTGTGTGTGGTGGTTTAGCTGGTGAGTTGGATTCTTTGTTTGAGAGATTGATTGATTGTGGAATGGATGAACTTGTAGGCAGATGAATTACATTTTTTTCATAGTGGTCGCTAAGCGACATTCCAAAGTGGGACTGCTCTGTAGATATGAAATTACTGTACAGTGAGACTGTAGTAGGGTTTTCCTTGGTAGGGTTTAGTGGCATTCATCCTTTTGAAAACCTTTGAAGATGTTGTTCTTGTTAGTTACCCCATGTAGCGCTGGAACAAATTAAAGTGAATCCCTTGATTAATAAATGGAAAGTGATTAAGTGAAAAGGGGTTAGGATTGTGTTATATTTTGACTTTTCATGTGGTTGTGGACATCTGGGTTGTAGAAAAGAAGTTTTTTGTGGGATGGATGTTTATTTGGAAAACCATAGGTTGAGTTGAGTATTTTTTTACCTATATATGTATATTGTAGTTTCTTGTGATTTATATATGCGCCCAGCCCTTTTTTAGCACTGTGTGCTGAAAACCTCTATTTCATTGGGAAGGGTGTCCTTCCCAACACCCTGATGGGAGAATGGATGACTGGTTACTGACTTTATTCCTCACACCCTATTTTAGGTTGTTACCTCTCAAGCATATCCAAGATTGACGTATTGGCTTGAAGCTTACCATAGTCCAAGATTCTTTATTCGAGGGTTTGTTCTAGATTTGAGGCCTTGGTGTTTTCAGTCCAGGTTTGTTTTCCTAGGATTCATTAGGATGAGGCCCAAGTGTCTTCGGGCGAGGGGTGTAGTTTTTGTGGACCATGTGTCTTTTGCGGTATTGTGTGTAGTTTGAGGCCCAGGTGTGTATGGGCGGGTTGTGGTAGTGGGACTACATATTGGAAGAGTGGTAGCATCAAGACATTAGCCCTTAAGAATGAGTAGTAAAGAAGTGGTAAAGTTGTGTGGGGTACCCAAATATCGATGGAAATATACTATTACATTAAATGAGTTGATTTTTTTTGTGTGTGCCTTGGGGAGGCTGGGATAGTTCTTATTCCTTGGTTGGTGCTTTGAGGTTCTACTACTTTATCACAAGGATGTTAGTATTTTACCTCATTTGTGAATAGGTAGCTTTAGTTTCCCTACTTATTATACTCATATGATCACTCTACCTATGTAAAACTATTTTCATGTTTCTAGGAGGACTTTGAGGACCATTCTAGACTGTACTAGCATAGTCTTCGGGTTTAGTTGCTATTTCTGATTAGTCTCTTTTCCTTTGGTACTTTACTTGGAGTTTTTTTATACCTTGTATCTTCTTTACTTATTCAACAAGCATGTGGGAATGGATTTTGGAATTTCTTTTACATTTATTATTTGGAGTTTTTTGGGATTTACCATATTATCTCCCAATATTTTCCTATAAAAAGGGTAATTCATTCCATCTTTGTGTGAGATTCTATACATTTGGTACTAGTCGCCACTTTGTGGCTTAAAAAAGGTGGGACTTAGGGGTCATTAACATTCCTTAATCATGAAGAAGGAAGGGTCTGGAAGTTTGTTTTCCATTCCCTCATCTTGGATAAGGTGGGTCGTGACAAGAGTATTCTTTGGGGATACATCCTTCACTTTTCCTTTTGTATGAAACTGTTGTTTTCTATGTATTATTAATTGGGAATGACCCATTGAATTTTTGGGTTCATTGAGGTCTGTTTTGATGATAATTTTGTGATGAGATTTATATTTTCAATAAATGTACATGGGGGAAACCATGGGATACCTCTTGGATGACTAGGGAAGGTTATACACTACAAGTGAATATATATGGGATGATTCCTAGTTAATTCTATCAAGTTAACCTTTTTTTTGTGAGTGGGGTTTGATTTTTCTTAGGTTTTGGTTTTTTATATTCAGTTTGGAGGTCATGTTATTTCATTTTGAGGCATTTATTAGATTGAGGTGTCATATATATTTTTCTGTTTTGAGGTGTTTATAGGTATTTTCCTTAACTTTGGTCACTTTGATATCCTTTGGGTTTTGGTTTGTTTTTAATTTGTATCCAGTTTGCAGGATGGTTATTGTGGCTGATAGTTGATTGTTTTTTAGTAGGTATTTTTTGTCATATTAATTTTATTTGGTGGCGTTTTTATATATTCAGTGATTATTTATTTTTCTCACCATTTAGATGAATTATAAATGTTTGGATTACACATGGTAGGTATATGTGTTTCTTTAAATTTGTCTCCATCAATTACGGCCTGTTACATTATTGGATACTTTTACCAATGTTTCAGGAATTAGTCTTATTGGCTTTGATGATGAGTTTTGTTAATCATGATGAATTGTGTGTGATCCAATGAAAATTTATATCTATATCCGATTCGATTCATCCTGACCATCCAACCTCATAAGTGAGATGTTTTGTATTTCTTTTTTACACTGTATTCTACTACACATTGTGACTTTATGAGAGTAGAAAGTTTCATGATGGGAATAATTTTCACACACTTACACATCACCTTTTAATTTCATGTTGATATTAATTCATACAATTTTTAAAAAATTCACGTATTTTCAGCCCCTTTATGAATTTTTAAGAGTTTTAGAGTTTTGATAGCCTCACCACACTTTTGTCATAGAGCTAAATAAGAATATTTTGACTTTAGGTTTATAAATGGTGTCTTTATGGCTTGAGTTGGGAATTTTGGTAGCTATGTTGGATGAGGGGTTTGCCTATGGGAAATTCTGTGGGAGACCAAAACATGGTTGAGGTCCTAGTTCCTTGGCTTAGGGAATTTGATTAAGAGTCTAGTTGTATTTTTTTGAGAGAAAACATATTGGATGCCATGAATTTTGTGAGAATGGATTCTTAGATACATATAGAGTTTCTATGGGGAGTTAAGGAGGAAAAAATCTTTAGTTTCTCTACAACGCCCTGACCCTAGTTACCCAGAGTCGGTTCATTACTACATAACATTGGCATGATCACAAAAGATCAAGTCTCTAAAGACTGATTAGTTTAGTAGCCTTGGAATCACCAGATACATTCATAATGTTTACATTACATCATAAAGTGAAAACTAAAAAAACATATTTTCTCCACACTCATATACCCTTATAATATCTGTGCAGCTCATTCATAAAATACATCTTCACATCCGGGGAAAAATGAAACATAGAAAGGGGTGAGCTCAGATGCCCAGTAAGGATAACAATATAGCGGAAATTTTCATAAATAAGCATAATCATTTAAGGCAATGTATAACTAAAATAAAATCCTTTTAAACTTGAATTTCGGCATAATATGGTAGAAATAAAATGAAATAATTCCATTTACTTATTCACATGGATATTCTACTAGTAGAATAATCACATGCAACATCAATAACTACTTTCATAATGATGGAATGTATAATGACAGACTATCATAACCACATAGTCAAGGCCTTGTGCCAATACTACAAATAAAATTTTGTCAAGGCCTTGTGACAAGACACTAGTTTGTCTCATGAGACCTACCGATGCATATAAGACCTATAGAGGTCTCCACCCATCACTTATTAAGTCCAATGCATTCCTCATATGAACAGGTTTATACATAACATAAACATTCATATTAAAACTAGCATATGAAATGTCAATACTTTCTCCTTCAACCTTGAATGCTATAAAAATAACACATCCATAGTGAAACATATCACAAAACCTTTAGTACAATATGGAAGTTTTGTATCATAATAAATCAACTTCCAATAAACTTAAAATCCATAAAAGGATGTTGACATAGATGAAATTAAAACTATTTGAGAGAAATATCTCTTTTTTTGAAATCATTTAAAAGTCACATAATTATAAAAGAAAAAATTTAGTTTAAAAATATTATTATAAGCTTGTAAGGGAATCTTCAACGATTTTATAATGGTAGAAAATAGTCGCACCAGCCGTATAAGTTAAAAAAATACATTTTTACCTCAATTCTGTAGAAAAGGATAAAAAGGACCTTGTTTGGAAAATGACGGAAAGATTCCTTTATAAACTTCTTATAAAAAGTCAAACAAGGGTATAAATGAATTTAACACATATTCATTAAAATAGTAAGTATGTTTTGAAATACATTTTTAATAGACAAGGATGTGGATGATAAAGAGGTCCCAGTAGATAATTACGTATAAACAACCTCAGATAATGAAGAGATTGTGAAATAAACCCTTACCATGTAATTTTCTTTGTTGAGGGTAGTTTAACCTCCTTTATAATAGTTAAATCATTGTTATTAAATTATACAATAATCATATACATAAATATGATATCATATATGATCTTTTAATATTGGGTTGTTAATAATATTTTAGTATTATCGTCGTTTCGGGTGTTTAACGGATCGTTTTACTTTATATGATTGTTACGTAAGCCATGTTTGATATGGATAGGTTGTATATTATTCATATCTATAATGATATTAGGTATTTAAACATTATTTTTAACCATCAAATGAAAATTATTCTTGAATGGATACAATGGGGAATGAATCTCATCGCGTTCGTGGAGACGGTAGTCAGTACGTACGCTCGAGTGACAATATCATTCTTTTGATATTAAAATAATATATATTTGGATGGTATATCATATATACAGAATCATTATCATGTAATATTTATTATTTTCATCAATTTAACTTCATTATCATACCCATCCAAATAATAATGTTTTGAATAACAAGTACACCACGACGTGAAGACGGTAAGCCGTACGTACACACTTATGGTGACATGTCATTCAAAGGATGGATAAAATACTGAATATGTTTGTACCATATTTATAATAACATCACATCATATAGAAGATAAAAGAGTTATTATTTTAGAATGGAAATAACAATGAAAGTAGAAGTTGAAGAAGAGAGTAACTTTGAATAGGGTGGTGAAAACATTAAATCTTCTTCGGGATCTTCCTTTTGATTTGATCAAAAAGGATCCATAGGTTGGCTTTATGATCAAACTAAGGCATCTAGGTTGAAGTGAGGGAAGTTGGGAGGATATGTTTTCAGGCTTTGTCATAGCCAAAAGGCTTTTAAAGTGTGAATTATAAAGAAGGGGGAGTTCCCTTTTAGAAGAGGGGTGAGGGGACCTTAGGAAAAGCTAGAAATATTATTTTATAATAAATTCATATTCGGTTTCTAATGGCTCCAAAGTGTATTATTCAAAGTATAAGGTGGGTATAGGTCGTAAAAGGCACAACCAATAGGTTTTAGACAGGTTTGGGTCACTTTATTAACCTTATCCTTTAGTTTTAACTCTTAGTTAATTAGTTTGACATTATCATGTCACTTTGTATTTTTATATTATATGGTTAATAAACTTACTATATACTTCAAAGAGACACCCAAGTGTTCCATTAATAAAAAACCTATCATTATATAAGTCTTTTGGCCGAACCTCATATTTATAGGAATATAATATCAATTAAAAATATAATATTTGTTTTAAAAACTCATTTATGTCAATTTTGACAATATTTAATAATTGATTTTTGTTAAAGTCTTCACAGCTTTATTAATTCGAAAAAAATTCATTTAAGAAATCATAAGATGTCATATTAACCAATAATATTATTATATGTCATCAAAACGTTCAAATTATATTTATTTTAACATTCATAATACCAATTATTTGATTCTTTCATTAATAAGGAAAATACTGCATCATTATTGTGTCATAAATATATTTAATTATTCAATGTATAAAAATTATAAATAAAATACCATTATGTATGAAAACTTTTTAGATTTCTAATTAATATTTATAGTCGAAAATATAAATATATAACCTTATGTAATAATTGTTTTTTCTAAAAAATATATGCTTATGTCATTTTTTCTATTTACTTTAACTTAATTAATATAAAGTGTCATTATCACTTACAAGTGGATCAATGAGGTCCCCAAATCGACCCAAATATTCCCATGGTCGGTCCTGTATCATAAAATAGGGTTAGAACACGTTTTAGGGTAATATATTATTATTATAAGATTATATTTTACCCTTATTTACCAGATTTACCCTTTAACCATGGTAAATAAAATATTTACCGAAGTAATTATTCAAAATGTCTAAAAATAAAACATACCAATTTACAAAATCTGGACCTCCTGATTCTAAATATAGAATCCATTTCTCTAAATTCAGAAAACATAATTGGAAGAAATTAATTTAAAATTAATTCCCGCTGTCAAAACAAAAAGCGTGTTTTTAAGAAATAATAACTATCAAAAGAATGACGCTTGTTTATGTCCGGTTTAAATGTAAAATTATATACAATGACAAAAATTGTATTAAATGGTAAAAATATATTCTAAATATAATTTAAAACCACTCAAATTCAAAATTTATCACTATTAATAATTTTGATTAAAATAGTTGTTTTTAATTAAAAGTTAGTAATTTTTACTATTCATCAAAACATGAAAGTTATCAGAAATGTACCAAAAATTAACCCTAAGCTAATTTTGAAGTTCAGAATCCAAAAATGAAGTCCATTTTGAATGATAAAATTTATAAAATTTCAAAAAGTGGGTATTACTATTCATAACGGCTAGTTTGATTGGTTGTGGTGTGTTAGAACGCGAAGTTGCGTATAACACAGAATACTGTATTATTAAAGGAGAAGCGTACCGTAGAAGCTTGGGGTGTAACATTCTCACTGTGGATGGGATTTGTGTGTTTTAGAGGCTGAAAATGAGAATAAATCCAATCTTAAGCATGGAATACACTAATATTTTTAAAAGATTATTTTTATGCCTTTTGATGGCAAACCATTTTTAAATCAAACTTTTGAAAATTTTATAATATCTATTTTTCAAAATAAACTTATTCATTATGATTGGGAAATTGAATTTTCTTTGGATAAATTTCTTGTATTTTTATGATAATGTTCTTTTTTTAATGAATAGTGAAAAATGTTATATTTTAATTCAAAACCTCCTTTTAATCTAATTTGTTTATATGATTATATTATCTTGTTAATTGTTTTTATGGTTAAATTAGAATATATTTTTACCATTTAATCCAATGGTGGTAATTGGAATTAATTTCACTTTTAAGTTGGACTTAAACTAGTGTCAATCTTTCGATACTTATTGTTTTAATAAAAACATGCTATTTGCCCTGACAGCGGGAATTAATTATTAAATTAATTAATGTAACTTATATGTTTTGAATTTTGTAAAATAGACATCATTTTTGAATTCGGAATATCAAATATTGCTTAGGGTGAAGTTTTTGTATTTTTTTTGAAAAACTTCAATTTTTGATGAATAGTGAAACCACTAAGTGGTACTTAAAAAAACGGATTTTTATTTTAAATGAAAATTTACCACCTCTTTGTTTTGAATTTAAAAAATTCGACATACATGGTTGTCATTAAGAAGTAAAATGTGATTCAATGGGATTAAAATAATTTTTTGGTGAATAGTAATTTTTAAGTTTTTAATCGCGATTAGAGGTAATTAGTGTAATTTAAGGTAAAAATAATGTTTTAATAATATGAAATGACCTAGATACATGTCCTAACCTTATTGTATGTGTCATGGCCGACCAACAAAATCCATGGGTCAACTTGGGGACCCCATGGAGCCACATTGGTAGGAAAATGACATTAATTCCTTTTTATTTAAAGTTAAAATAAAAATGTCACAAACATGAGTTGTTTTACTAAACTTTTTTTTAAATGGGGTTATACAAGTCATATTTTTGACTATAATTATTAATTAGAAAGATAAAAAGATTTCCTACATCATGATATGTTATTATAATTTTTATACACTAAATAAATTAAATTATTTATGACACCATGATGATGCAGCGATTACCTCATTATTTAATGATTTAAATAAAATGAAAAGATAATGTAAAATCTAAGACCTACACATGTCAAAAACCTATTTGATGGGTGTATTTAGATCTCTTATCACCTTATACTAGAAATATATAATTTTGGGACCTTTTAAATCCGAAAATAATTTTATAATAAAGTAACCTTTTATAACTTTCCAAGAGTGCCCCTCCTCTTCTCTTATAAAAGGCCCCCACCTCTACCACCTTACCCACACTTCCAAAGACTTTGGCGTGGCCAAACCCTGCCCATTTTGTCTCTCCACATCCCTCTATAACTCTTATAAGCCTCACTTTGGGCAGAAGTCTTCCCAATTAAGCCTTTGAGCTCAAATCAAAAAGCGTTACCCGATTTAAAGGTAGTGTCTTCTCTTGTGTTCTTATGTTTTATTTTTCTTCTCCAACCCCCTAAAATATTTTTATTCATTTTTTTGTA
The DNA here is from genome assembly GCA_963277665.1 of Viscum album. Classification (NCBI taxonomy): domain Eukaryota; kingdom Viridiplantae; phylum Streptophyta; class Magnoliopsida; order Santalales; family Viscaceae; genus Viscum; species Viscum album. The sequence goes on along the minus strand of OY728138.1, from coordinate 120,973,742 downwards.
ACAACACCAGTATCTTTTATATACTAGGATGTTTTTATAATAAGTATTCGAGCTACACTTACACACACCTACATCTAATGGTTAAAGAACATACTGTTTCCGTGGATGGCGAATTTCTGCCTCACGAAACGATGATTGTTCAACACTCATATAACACCTTCAAAGGTGGCCATTAATATGTCACTACATTTATATATGATATATAATATGTTTATGTTTTACTTAAGCTTATTTATTTTTCATTTATGACATACCTTTATGGTTTCCATTATGGGTAAACGCGATATCTTCATTTTAGGAAGTGCGGACTACCGCCCCCACAAAGTGATTTGATTCGTTAATGCCATATGTGGGACATATAAAGGATTTAATTAATGATATTATATATTATATTATACTGGAATGATAATATACCTTTATATCATTATGATTACATTCCATAAAATACGAAAATAGAAATAAAAGTAGCGTTCATGCGTATGTACGGCTTACCGTCTCAATGAACGGTGCATTTCATTTCCTACCTCTAAATGTTATGTAATATTATAAATGCATGTATATACTTGATATATATGATATATATGATATCTACATCATGAGTATAACTCTGGATATAATGGATACATGAACAAATTGTAATTATAGAGAGTTTATTTTTGACTCAAGTACCAATGATCGTTAAAATGACCGTTATTAACTTAAATAATTACATAGTGTTCATGAAATGGTAATAAGTTATATAAAAGGAATAATGAACTTGAAAAAGGTTCTTAATCAAGTAGAAATTAACTCATGTTTATTATTCAGGAGGTTAAAGAACGATCGAGTCAAGTCGGACCCGAGGTATGGGACTTCGTCTCAATCTCCTTTCATTGAGGCATATTTTTGTTTTATACACAACCTTCTTTTATACAGTGTATAAACCCCTTTGACTTTTACGTTTATCGAAAAGGAATATTTTTATATTAAGCATTTTACTAAATGAAAAAAGGGAATGTTTTTGTTGTACGTATGCGACGACAATGACTTCTCCGCCGTCGTGACCATTATTTCAGTTTCGGCTTCCTCTATAAGCCATACCTTTTTTAAATGAAAAATAAATACCCTGTTTTACTTTTCCTTTATTTTGGTATTGAAAATGGTTTTCATAATGTTTTTATTATATCAATGTGTTGTATTGATATCTTGTGATTGAAATGTGGAAATTTTATGTTTCCTTTACGTATGTTTTATGTGATATGATTATGTTATAGTTCTTGGGAATTATTATGAAGATAGGTGGTTCTGTGATAAACTAAGGGTGGGTGAGCCCGATATAGCTCTCCAATGCATTGGGTAACGCGAAGGAGTTAAACGTTAAGGTTTCTCCGAAGAGATTTATGGAATATACTGTGATGGGTATTCCAAACGTAACCAAGAGGGTTACTCCCTACGTAAGAATGTTATGAATGCCTCAAGTTACCTTTATGTCTTATGATTTCTATGATTTATTCATGATTTGATGAGGTATGTTAAAGTGATTATGTTTTATAGGTAATTTATGATTTCATTCTTATGTATATATATACTCATGTTTCCTTTCCATATTTTTATATCCCTTACTGAGCTTTTTATGCTCATCCCAAATTTTTGAAATGTTTTTCACAGGTCAAGGGAAAGGTACATGATATGATTATAGTGTCAAGGAAGTGTCAATAAAGAATACATGTTTTATTTTAAATATGTTTCCGTTGATGGGAAAAATGAATACTATCCTTTATGTAACAACTTTGTTTAAATGTGGAATGTAATGCATGTTTCATGATCTAATTATCTAAAACTCTAAACTTGAAAAGATCCTCAATGTGTAATCTTGTAATAACTCAAGATTAAGTATGGTTTAAGGCTGGGGCCTTATCGTTGGTATCAGAGGTTAGTTTAGATAAATTTAGGAGTTATAATTATATTAAATGATTATCTAAAAATATTTTTTTATGGTCAAATTGAAATGATATATCATTTGAAGGTTACCATGTTGCTTCATCTAAGACATGTTTGTTCAGAATGGTTTTCCGTAGAGGAAACAGGGAAGCAGTGCTAGGAAGGCATACAGAAGGAAATAACCTTCCGAATCTGCATCCTGAGAGGGTCGGAATTGGAACTGAATAGTTTGTTGGAGTAATGGCGCAGTTGACTCAAGCGATAAATGGTGGTGGTATCCATGCACGAGATCAGCCAGATCAACTGCAGAGGAACATGTCAGTGGTGGAACATTTCATGAGGCAACATCCCCCATAATTTAGAGGATCATCTGACCCTGTGCTAGTTGAAGGGTGGATTAAAGTACTGGAGTGGATTTTTGTTTTCATGGGGTGTTCAGACAATCAAAAGGTTAGTCTTTCTATTTAACGTTTGGAGGGTGAGGCAGATCAGGGGTGGTCGATGGTTAAAAATATCAGGGATGCTGATGAGATTGATGCTCTCGACTGGGATGAATTCAAAGGTATGTTTCTTGAGAAGTATTTTCCTAAGGCTATTCGACTTAGGATGGAAAAACAATTCTTGGAATTGAGGCAAGAGGAATACTCAATGGATGACTATGAAGAAAGGTTCACTCGATTGGCAAGGTATACTCCAAATTTTATCCGAGACCCTGATAGTAAAATAAATCATTTTTCTCAGGATTAAAGCCAAAATATCGAAGGGCATTGGCTTCTCATGAGTTTAAAAGTTATGAAAATCTTGTTTGATGTGCTGAGAAGGTGGAAATTGAGCTTGCCGATGATCAAGTGTTCCATAACAACCAGCAGAATAATAAACCGAGGTGGCAGGAGAAATGAAAGAATTCTTCAAAATGGTCTGACGGTAAGAAAAATAAGTTTCTGGTTTGTAATAAATGTGGTAAAATTCATGCTGGGGAATGTCTTCTGAATTCTGGAAAGTGCTACCGATGTGGCAAGATGGGACATAAGGCTCGTGATTGCATTGAAAAATATCAAGGTGATGGTAAGTCCAAATTTGATTTATAGTTAGTGAAATGTTTTAAGTTCAATGAGATGGGTCACTATGCAAACGAGTGTCCGACAACGATCTTGAGTGATGGGAAATAGTTAGAATACAAGCAGAAATGGGTGGTGAAATCCTTTGCAACTACTTCAGCAGATGTTGGGCCATCAAATGAAGTTGTATCAGGTACTTTGTTTGTTTTTTCATATTATTCCAGTGTGTTGTTTGATTTGTGGTCTACACATTCTTTCATCTCTGAAACATTTTCTAGTAAAATGGGAATACCATCTCAAGAAATGACTCCTGAACTTGTGGTAAAAGCACCTGGGGAAAATGTTGAGGCAAAAAGAATTTATAAGAATCTTCTTATCCTTATCTGTGGAAAGAACCTACTTGCAAACCTAATTTTTCTACCTCTAGTAGAGTTTGATGTTATCCTGGGTATGGATTGGCTCTCTGTTTACCATGATAAGATTGACTGTAGAGCTAAAGAAGTTTCTTTTCAGAAATACTTTCAGTTTGTGTACAATAATGAACCCTTACTGTTGATAATATATCAAGAGGCCGAGAAACTTGTAAAATATGGAAATGAATGTTACCTTGAACACATTGTTGAAAACAGGGGAACTGTTCAGATTAATGATGTGCCAGTGGTAAATGAGTATCCTGATGTTTTTCTTGATGAGTTTCCTAGAATAATACCAGATCGGGAAGTTGAGTTTACTATAGACTTAGTTCCTGATGCTAAGTCAATTTCAAAACCCCCTTATCAAATCGCTCAAATTTAACTTTTAGAGTTGAAGGATAAATTGCAAGATTTATTAGAGAAAGGTTACATTCTACCTAGCACATCACCATGGGGTGCTCCTATTTTATTTGTTAAAAAGAAAGATGGTTCTATGAGACTTTGAATTGATTATAGTGCCTTGAATAACATCACTATTAAGAACAAATATCCTTTGCCTCATATCGATGATTTGTTTGATCAGCTCCAGGGAGCTCTGTATTTTTCAAAGATTGACCTGAGATCAGGGTACCATCAGTTGAAGGTAAAGGAAGCTGATATTCCGAAGACCATGTTTTGTACAAGATATGGCCATTATGAATTTGTAGTAATGCCCTTTGGGCTAACCAATGCACCTGCTGTATTCACGGACTTAATGGACAGAATTTTCCATGAGTTCTTCGATAAGTTTGTGGTTGTTTTCATTGATGATATTTGTTGTTTTCTAAAAGTAAAGTGGAGCATGAAATACATTTAAGTTTTATTTTGAAAACCTTAAAATAAAAGAAATTATATGAGAAATTCAACAAGTGAGAGTTTTGGTTGCAACAAATTTCTTTCCTTGGTCACAATGTTTCTAAAGATGGGATAACTGTTGATCCTGCAAAAACAAAGGTTGTTGAAGAATGGCCAAGACCCACAAATGTAAACGAGATTCTTATATTCCTTGGTTTGGTAGGATATTACCGAAGGTTTGTTAGAAATTTTTCATGGTTATCTAGTCCAATTACTAAGCTAACTCGGAAGGGTGTTAAGTTTATCTGGACAAAAGAATGTGATGATTGTTTTCAGGAATTGAAAAGAAGATTGGTGAATGCTACAGTTTTGGAACTACCTTCCAGGAATGGGGAGTTTGTTATCTACAGTGATGTTTCATTGAAAGGACTTGGTTACGTCCTAATGTAGAATGATCAGGTAATTTCTTATGCTTCACGATAGTTGAAAACTCATGAGGTAAATTACCCAACAAATGATTTGGAATTAGCTGCTGTTGTTTTCGCTTTAAAAATTTGGATGCATCATTTGTATGGAGTAAAGTGTGAAATATATACCGATCACAAAACATTAAAGTATATATTCACTCAGAAATAATTGAACATGAGACAGAGGATATGGATATAATTAATCAAGGATTATGATTGTACAATTCATTACCATCCGGGAAAAGCAAATAAAGCAGCTGATGCTTTGAGTCAAAAAAGTAATGCTTCATTAACAATGTTGCATTTTGAATGTGATCCTTTGGTTAAGGATTTGATGAACTTTGGAATAAAAGTTGTTGGTGCCGGTTGTCCTTCTGTTTTGTTTCAGGTATCAGTGAAATATTTTCTATCAGATAGAATCATGCAAACACAGAAGAAAGCCAATGAGTTGCAGAAAAAGGTAGAGCTGGTTCAGAAAGGTAAGTCACCTGAATTCAACATTGATAATGATTGTGTTTTGAGATTTGGGAAGAGATTGTGTGTGCCTTGTGATTAACAGTTGAAGAGAGAGTTGTTATGTGAAGCTTATAGTTCTCCGTTTTCAGTTCATCCAGGCAGTACTAAGATGTATATAGATCTTCGGGGATATTACTGGTGGGATGGAATGAAAAGAGATATTGCTGATTTTACTGTGAAGTGTTTGACTTTTCAACAGGTAAAATAAGAGCGGCAGTTACTGAAAGGGATTCTTCAGCCTTTACCTGTACCAGAGTGGAAATCGGAGAATATATCCATGGACTTTGTTGTGGGATTGCCAAATACATATCGAGGTAATAATGAAATCTGGGTTATTGTTGATCGCTTGACTAAATCTTCTCATTTCCTTGCTATACAAGATACTTTTTCCCTAGATCAACTTTCCCGTTTGTATCTTAAATAGATAGTCAGGTTACATGGAGTTCCACTCTCCATTGTATCTGACCGTGATCCCAGGTTCACTTCTAACTTTTGGAAAGGCCTTCAGAAGTCGTTGGGTGCTGAACTAAATTTTAGTACAGCTTTTCATCCTCAATCAAATGGGAAATTAGAACGAAAAATTCAGACTTTGGAAGATATGCTACATGCTTGTTCGATGGATTATCAGGGAAGTTGGGACCAACATATTTCTTTGGTTGAGTTTTCATATAATAACAGTTTTCATTCCAGTATACAGATGGCACCATTTGAGGCGTTATATGGGAAGCGGTGTCGAACTCCAAATTTATGGGATGAAGTGGGTGAAAGGAAGTTGATGGGACCAGAACTGGTAGAAGAGTTGGCAGAAAAAGTTTAGCTGATACAGAAACACATGAGAACAGCTAAGAGCAGGGAGAAGAGTTATGCGGACAACAGGAGGAAGGATCTCTCTTTTGAGGTAGGTGATCACATTTTTCTCAAGGTCTCACCATGGAAAAGTGTGATGCGATTTGTTAAGAAAGGAAAGCTGAGTTCAAGGTTCATTGTACCACATGAAATTTTGGAGAGAGTTGGATCAGTTGCTTACCGAGTGGCTTTACCTCCGAGTTTATGTTAGGTACACAATGTTTTTCATATTTCGATGTTGAGAAAAGTATATGCCAGATCCATCTCATGTTTTGAGTCCAGAGGTAGTTTAGCTGGAAGAGAACCTATATTATGTGGAACAACCAGTCCAAATTCTTGACCATAGGGAGCAATTGTTACGGAATAAGGTGAATCATTAGGTAAAGGTTTTGTGAAAAAACCACATGATTGAAGAGGCAACATGGGAATCTGAAAATGCAATGAGGGCTAAGTACCCCCACTTATTTGATAAGTAAATAAATTGCGGGGACACAATTTTCTTAAGAGGGGAAGTATGTAAAATCCCAAGTAAGTAATGAATAATATATATATTTTATCTATGTCTATTAATGAATTAGATAGTGTTTTAGAGGCTTAAAATGAGAATAAATCCAATCTTAAGCATGGAATACACTAATATTTTTAAAAGATTGTTTTATTGCCTTTTGATGGAAAACAATTTTTAAATCAATATTTTGACAATTTTCTAAGCTCAATTTGTCTAAATAAACTTATTTCTTATGATTGGGACATTGAAATTTACTTTGGATAAATTTCGGGTATTTTTCTGATAATGTTCTTTTTTTTAATGAATAGTGAAAAATGTTGTATTTTAATTCAAAACCTCTTTTTAATATAATTTGTTTATATGATTATATTATCTTTTTAATTGGTTTTAAATTGAAATTAAAATATATTTTTACCATTTAATCCAATGGTGGTCATTGGAATTAATTTCACTTTGAAATTGGACTTAAACTAGTGTCAATCTTTTGATACTTATTGTTTCATAAAAACACGCTATTTGCTCTGACATCGGGAATTAATTATTAAATTAATTAATGTAACTTATTTGTTTTGAATTTTGTAAAATAGACATCATTTTGGAATTCATAATATCAAATATATCTTTGGGTGAAGTTTTTGTATTTTTCTGAAAAACAGCAATTTTTGATGAATAGTGAAACCACTAAGTAGTACTTAAAAAAACTGATTTTTCGTTTAAATGGAATTTTACCACCTCTGTGTTTTGAATTTAAAAAATCCAACATACATGGTAGTCATTAAGAAGTAAAATGTGGTTCAATGGGATTAAAGTAATTTTTTGGTGAATAGTAACTTTTATGTTTTTAATCGCGATTAGATGTAATTAGTGTAATTTAAGGTAAACTTAATGTTTTAATAATATGAAATGACCTAGAAACATGTCCTACCCTTATTGGATGTGTCATGGCCAATGAAGAAAATCCATGGGTCAACTTGGGGACCCCATGGAGCCACATTGGAAGGAAAATGACATTAATTCCTTTTTATTTAAAGTTAAAATAAAAATGTCACATACATGAGTTGTTTTACTAAAACAATTTTTAAATGGGGTTATACAAGTCATATTTTTGACTATAAATATTAATTAGAAAGATAAAAAGATTTCCTACTTCATGATATTTTTTTTTATAATTTTTAGACACTATAGAAATTAAATTATTTATGACACCATGATGATGCAGCGATTACCTCATTATTTAATGATTTAAATAAAATGAAAAGATAATGTAAAATATAAGACCTAAACATGTCAAAAACCTATTGGATGGGTGTATTTAAAACTCTTATCACCTTATCCTTGAAATATATAATTTTGGGACCTTTTAAATCCGAAAAGCATTTTATAATAAAGTAACCTTTTATAACTTTTCAAGAGTACCCCTCCCCTCGTCTTATAAAAGGCCCCCACCTCTACCACATTACCCACACTTCCAAAGCATTTGAATCGGAAAAACCCTGTCTATTTTGTCTCTCCAAATCCCTATATGACTTTTAAAAGCCTCACTATGAGAAGAAGTCTTCCCAAGGAAGCCTTTGAGCTCAAATCAAAAAGAGTTACCCGATTTAAAGGTAGTGTCCTCTCTTGTGTTCTTATGTTTTATTTTGCTTCTCCAACCCCCTAAACTCTTTTTATTCATTTATTTTGTAACAAAACCAGTATCTTACATATACTAGGATGTTTTTATAAGAATTATTCGAGCTACAATTACACACAACTACATCTAATGGTTAAAGAACATAATGTTTCTGTGGATGGCTAATTTCCGCCTCACGAAACGATGATTGTTCAACACTCATATAACACCTTCAATGGTAGCCATTAATATGTCACTACATTTATATATGAAATAAAATATGTTTATGTTTTACTTAATATTCTGTATTTTACATTTAGGACATACCTTTATGGTTTCCATTATGGGTAAACACAATATCTTCATTTTAGGAAGTACGGACTACCGCACCCTCAAAGTGATTTGATTCGTTAATGACATATGTGAGACGTATAAAGGATGTAATTAATGATATTATATATGATATTATACTGGAATTATAATATTCCTTTATATCATTATGATTCCATTCCATAAAATACGAAATATAAATGAAATTAGCGTTCATGCGTACGTACGGCTTACCGTCTCCATGAACGGTGCATTTCATTTCTTACCTCTAAACGTTATGTAATATTATAAATTCATGTATATACTAGATATATATGATATATATTATATCTAAATAATGAGTATAACTCTGGATATAATGGATACATTAACAACTTGTAATTATAAAGAGTTTATTTTTGACTCAAGTACCAATGATCGTTAAAACGACCGTTATGAACTTAAATAATTACATAGTGTTCATGACATGGTAATAAGTGCTATAAAAGGATTAATGAACTTGAAAAAGGTTCTTAAGCAAGTAGAAATTAACTCAAGTTTATTATTCAAGAGTTTAAAGAACAATCGATTCAAGTCGGACCCGAGGTATGGGACTTCGTCTCAATCTCTTTTCATTGAGGCATATTTTTGTTTTATACACAACCTTATTTTATACGGTGTATAAACCCCTTTGACTTTTACGTTTATCCAAAAGGAATATTTTTATACGAAGCGTTTTACTAAATGACAAAAGTGAATGTTTTTGTCGTACGTATGCGGCGACAACGACTTCTCTGCTGCCGTGACCGTTTTTTGAGTTTCGGCTTCCTCTACAAGCCATACCATTTTTTAAATGAAAAATAAATACCCTATTTTACTTTTCTTTTATTTTGGTATTGAAAATGGTTTTCATAATGTTTTTATTATATCATTGTGTTGTATTGATATCTTGTGATTGAAATTTGGAAATGTTATGTTTCCTTTATGTATGTTTTATGTGATACGATTATGTTATGGTTAATGGGCATTATTATGAAGACGAGTGGTTTCGTGATAAACTAAGGGCGGGTGAGCCCGATATAGCTCTCCAATGTATTGGGTAACGTGAAGGAGTTAAACGCTAAGGTTTCTATGAAGATATTTAGGGAATATAATGTGATGGGTATTCCAAACGTAACCAAGAGGGTTACTCCCTACGTAAGAATGTTATGAATGCCCCAAGTTACCTTTATGTCTTATGATTTCTATGATTTATTCATGATTTGATGAGGTATGTTAAAGTGCTTATGTTTTATGGGTAAAGTATGATTTCATTCTTATTTATATATGTACTCATGTTTCCGTTCCATATTTTTATATCCCTTACTGAGCTTTTTATGCTCATCCCAAGTTTCTGAAATGTTTTTTACAGGTCAAGCGAACGGTACATGATATGATGATAATGTCAAGGAAGTGTCAAGAAAGAATCCATGTTTTATTTTGAATATATTTCTGTTGATGGGAAAAATGAATACTATCCTTTATATAACCACTTTGTTTAAATGTGGAATGTAATGAATGTTTTATGATCTAATTCTCTATAACTCTAAACCTGAAAAGATCCTCAATGTGTAATCTTGTAATAACTCAAGATTAAGCAAGGTTTAAGGCTGGGGCCTTATAATAAAACACTATAAATGTATCTTGGGAAAAAAATTAGAACACAAAATAATGGGTTTTTTATGAAACAAATCCTCTCACTTTTAAAGGATCATATACATTATAAATGAAATAATAAGATTTGAAATTGTAACTCATCAAAATAATAGAAAAACCATGCTGGTACCTTGGGGAAGATTTATAATTAATAACTACTATAACGGAAGGATAATGGGATCATTTGTTAAAAATTAAAAACCATTATTTTGTAATTTCTTAACAAGATTCAAAAGAAACCCATGTGAAAAAATGATAAAAATATTCTTTTTTAAAACATATTTTAAAATGTTTGATATTTTTTGAAAATTATATTAAAGAGTAATTTGAGTATTAATAGTAACATTATTGAAATATTTTGAAAATCATAGATATGTTGGAAAAAGAGTTGTTAGGAAAACATTAAAACAAGTTATTAAAGTAAAACCCCTTACCCCGAGACTCATATTTCTTCTTATGTTTCCAAACTCCCAAATAATTAAATGATACTAGTTATTTAGTTTCTTAAGAACATTTTTCATAATCATTACATTATCATTATTACATTTTATTTAATATATTACTATGTTTTATTTAGTAACTAAATTATTTTAAATTATGTTTGAATATATGATTCCATTTTATCCAAAAAAACACCAGTGTGTTGACCATGGTAAAATTGGTCATTGTTCCATCATGTACATAATAATAAATATTTTATAATTATCATGTTTCTAGGTTGAATATTCTTATCAAACCTTCCACGTTTGGTGGTTATGAAATAGAAGTAGAGTAGACAAAATTTTACTTTACCACAATCATAATAATATTATAAATATCTTATTTATTCATTAAATCCATCCTTATGACCATCCATGACTGTTGGTAATGAAAACAATTACATCGATTCACAGAGGTAGTGGTTTGTTCAAACATATAAGAGATATTTCTATTTTCTGATAGATATGAAGGTATGAGGGTAGAAAATATTTTATCTTTCAAAATAATAATTATTTCATAAACATCATATATATCCATAAAACCATGTTTATAACAAGTCATATGAGTTGGTTATGAAAACTAAAACACATCTCTTCATAGGGGCAGTAGTCCATACATATGCACAAGCAATGATTTAATTTTCCATATAATTGAAAGTATATAGAAAATAGTTATTCCATCCATATAATAATATCTAAATATAGTAAATACAAAAATTATGTCACATTAATATGTCTAAAATAGATTTCATGGAACTATATGAAGTTATAAACATGAAATAATTCGAATATGACTGATACCACCTTCATAGATGTTTTCCTTTTTCTTACACCTTAAGCCTCTTATGATTTGAATATTTGCGATAATAGGAGAATGAAGTTGTGGGGGTGTGGGTTGGATAGATTTTAAGAGGGATTAGGGTAGATATTAGTCAATTAAGGGTGCTCAAAGTGTGTGGACAAGTCAAGGAGATGAGGTTCCATTTAATAAATGAGAGTAGTGGCACTCTTGTAAATATTAAGAACATTAAAATAAAATAAATGTACTTATCCTAGAATGAAGTTCCAATTTAGTCCTGTTATTAATATAAGATATTTAATGGTAAAAATAAAATTAACTAATCAAATTTAGATAGATTTTAGTTATATTTCAATCGGTATCACTTAGTTTAATCCCCTATTTTACCCTTTTAACCATTACTGTGGAGAATGATATTTACTATGTTAAGTATTCATTATGAATAAAAATAAAAATGGTCTTATTAAATAATTTTAATATGATAATTAAAAATTTGGAATCCATTTCAATTTATTCTATTTATAGTAAGTTGTAAAAAGACGTTTTATTATAAATATGAAAAACACAATGAAAAAATGTTTTTAAAAAAATTTCCTATTCAAGTATATAAATAAATTTATACAAATATCATGTATAATTTTGATTTACTAGGATTTTATTTAATTATTTTTAATATAATATGATTTATTTTAATTTATAAATAAAAACAAAACTGAAATAAACCCTCCTAATACATGATTAAAAGAGATGAAACACAAATAGTTTTTATTTGAATAAAACCGTTACATTGATTTCGAAAATATAAAGAAAATATTTCTATGCTCTACCTTAATTTTTATAAATATTTTATTTAATTAATAGATATATTATTAATCTATTATTTTTTTATAAATTTATAAGTCATTCTTAAATCACGGTAATGTAATAAAATTGAATGTATTTTTAAAATTATTTTTTTCCCTATTAACCCAAAAATCAATATTTTCAGAAAAATTCTAAAAAATACACTCTAAGATAATTATTAAAATTTTAATATTAAAAATTAAATAATTTAATTACATTAAGACTAAAAATTTCATAAATTTAGCTTTTAAATGACAATAAAAAATATAAATAAAAAAAATTTCATATAAAACTGAACCTTTTAAACTTAAAGTGTTATTAAACTTATTTAATACATTTTTTTAATGAGAGTTAATTTATTTGTTTAAATTTTTATAATCAAAATTTATTATTGTTTAACGTTAATTTTGGTAATGTACTACATAATTTTTTTGGGGTTGTATATATCACACTCAATTTAAAAAGAAATTAATTTAAAGAAATACATACTAAAATCCTGGGGAATAATATTCCTCCCAAAAAGGAATTGAATCCTTGCAATTTTTATCTCATATCTTATGGAAATGATTTAATTTTTTTTATAATAAATTCTAAGTAGTTGATTTTTACCTCAAAAATTAATAATTTAGAAGGGTACCAAATAAAATTTTCATAAAATATATGAAAAGATATGGAATGTGGAGTGAATGTTAGATATACCTAAGTGGAAAAAATTCCCTTTTAATCCTTATTGATTAAATTGGATATTACAAATAACTTTATTGTATAATTTAATACTAGTAAACTTATCATTTTCTAAATATTTTTTAAACCTTACATTTAGCATTTTGATACTCACACTTGTGAATGAGTTTCAAAAGTATACCTTGGTAACTGAGTGATATTTTTCAAAAAATACTTGTTAGATTTGTCTTTCTCTTACCTTAGTCTGTGGAATTATTTTATCATCAAGATAATTAATAATATAAAATTTTCTTACTTGACTTTCTTCTATAACATAAACGTAATTTCATCCATCAGTTCTGTTTCGAGCAGTTTTTAAACTCTAATTAATATCATATTCTAAATGATGAATAATTAGGATGAGAATTTTCATGTCAAAAGCACTAAAAATAACTTTTATAAGATCGAAATTTTTTTGAAAAATTATTCCAATACTTTCTATCCAATAATAAAATTTCAGTTGTTATAATAATTAATAATAATATCAAATATGAATAAACCTTGATATTGAGAAATAATACACCAATATTTGGGACCACAACAAAAAAATATAAATATCAATTAAATAAATCCATAAATAAATATCCTTAATACTCTTCAAAAAATTCTAGAAAAAAATTGAATCCAAAACATTATAATTATTTGACCGCATATTCTTCCAAAATTACATTGACATTTATATCCCAAAAACAAAAATCTTTTAAAAATTCACATAATATATATATATATATATACTCAAATCATATGTTATCCAAATTATATTAATATTTTCTAAAAATAAATTGAATTACCCAAATAAAAACATACGTTCTTTAAAAATTAAACTCAATATTTATTACTAAAACAATTTAAAACATTTTGATATTAAACACGTTACTTGTGAATAATTTTTCCATTCACCATAATTACTATAATGTTTCAAAATATATAATAAAAATATTCAAAATTATATTTAACCACCTAATCACTAGCTCATTTTTAAATCCCATGATTATATATATGATTAAACTTGTGTTACCAAAAATATAGTAACCCTTTACCACAATTAACCATGATTACCTAAACATAAAAGATCATATTTACCCAAATAGTTATACTTACATTACAAATTTTATCCCTAATATGATAATATTCATCCAAAATAACATTCTTAGTAAATATCATGATAAACCATGGGGTTATATATACCCCAATAATCAATTAAAACCCAATAAAAAACACCAAAATATTAATAATAACATTAGAATCACAAAATACCTCAAAAAGGTATTTATACTATTGAATAACTAACCATTATTACATTTATGAAAACTTAAGTAAAACACTATTACATCATAACTCTTTAAACCCTATATACAGAGAGTTCAATAATTTAACTACTTTTATAAACCTTTAGCCAAAATTTTCTATATTATTCATTAATACATCCTTCTTAAAGTCAATAAAATAAATCTAGTCCTAAGATTCACCAATCAAAATCTAAACATGTTTCTTGATTTAAAAAGGAGATTTTTTTTAATAAATAAAACATTTTAACTATTATGAAACGATTATTTATATTAAGATTATGACCTTTCAAAACCTTTATTCACATGATCTTATTGATCCCATTTACACAATTTCCTCTGATTGAATCTATTTAAAAAATTACCATAGTCCCAATATTTAAAACAATCAATTATTATTTATACCGTAGGAATGAATTTATTCCCCTCCCTTGAGTTAAGATATCTATTTATTTTTCATTTCAACTTTATTACTTTATGCTATCCTTTAACATATTTAAAACAACTTCATATTATTTTGATATAATTCCCTGGATGATTCTTCACATATTCTCAATGTGTAGAAAGTTGAATCTTTTTAACATCATGATATTTATGTCTTAAACATCCATGAAATTGCATTTTTTATCTAATTAGATTCATTTGAAAATTCCACTAGGTTCAGATTGTTAATCTTTACTTTAGATAACTGTTTGAGTATAACCAAAAGAATTTTCTTTCAATCACTTATATCATTCGTTTTCTTATTAAGAAACCACTATATTATATTTTCATCTATTTTTTTCATTCTAGTTCCATCCATTTAATAAAAAAATGTTTACTGCTATTATATCAATTAAAATCAAAATAAACCATATTATGAGGTGGATATATAATAATTTTTCAATAGAAATGTCATCTTCGATTCAACTCTTTCAATTCATATAAAAATAAATCCAATTATCCATAAAATGTTAACCATTAATGTTATATATTAATTATAATTTTTGAACCCATAACTTAATATTAAAGTCTAAATGTTCTTAAATATTTTTTAATTATTCTTATCAAATGGCATCCTAATCTATTAAGTTATATAAGACCTTTCTTTCACAACTATTATATTCTCCAAAACATAATCTACCCATAAATATGTGTTTTATAAAAAGTGTTTCACTTTTTTACATTCTCTAGATCTGTAAGGTTTATATTTTTAGAGAATTTGAAAACTATTACGTAATAATGTGACCATTTCTACAAATTGTGCGTTTTTTTCACAAAAATTGTTTCTTAAAATATACAACCTTATTTTACGAATGAAAATTTTGATTAATTTAACATAATTAAATATATAGGATTTATTGACCATGATTTAGTTTCTATACATCCAAATATTCTATGAAATTAATTTTAAATGTATGATGAGCACAAAATTCTAATTAAGGGATATAAAAAACAAATTTACATTGGTAGTCTATTGATATTCAAGTAAACAATAATTTTTTTTTACTTTTTTCATGATCAATTTTGTGTGTGTAAAAAAATAATAATGACTTATAAAAAATAAACCTTTTTCCAAAAGTAAAACTTTAATACCCATATCAATCATTAAAAAATATTAAAGTGTCTTGTTAAAATAATATAACCAATGAAAAATAATTTTCATGATAACAAACCATTCACTTTTAAAGGATCGTATACCTTCTTATTTAAATGATAAAATTTATACTTAAAACTAATAAAAATAATAAAAAACCATCAAGTGACCTTGGTAAATAATATTTAATCCCATGTTATACTCTTTGGTATAACTTTTTTATATGTTCCTAACCTTACACATTTCATAATCTTGAGTTTTATGTCAAGAATTTATTTTCCTACATTACGGGATCTTAAGAGTTTAGAGTTTTAGATAATTATTCCATCACAATGACATAAATAAATATTAAATCACTACATTGAAACATACACTTATTATACATTCATCCCTAAAAAACCATCATGATATAAAAACTTTTTCCTTTCCAGAAAAATATTTACAATTTTCATCAGCACCACATCCTTGTCCCTAATCATCTTGAAAAGACCGCTATTAAAAAAAAATTGATATAAGAACAATAAAAAGTAAGGGATATCAAAATAAATAAAGAAACCATTAAAACATGAATACTTATAAATTTATTTCCCTTATTCAATGTAAACTTTGGGTTGAAAATCGACATTTTTTACCAAGTAAATAAACTTCTCTTCCAAATTATTAAAAAACAATTTCATAAGAAACATTAAAGAAAAAATAAAAACATATAAAGGTGGGTTTTATATAATTTAGAACATATGTAACGTTTTTCTATTAAAATTATAAATTTTACCCATATATATTAGCTTATAAATTATATTAAACATAATCTGATTAGCTTACCTAGTAAAATCATAATACTATTGTAAATATCATAGAAATAATAAATAAATCATGTATATAACTTAAGGTATTAATTTTGTACCTCTATTATATATAGAATATACTTCATGGTTAAAAGAATCACAATTAACAATAGAATAAACTTCATTGTTTTAAATAGAATAACCTTCATGGTCAACTTCCAATATAAATCTTACCCAATGAATTATACATCCATCACATACGCACCTATCCTTGGGTTATAATAGAACCACCCATATTTCGTTTATAAAAAAAATAATCACTATAAACAATTCTCAAGAACCATAACATAATAATAATAGATAAAAGATTTCATTTTTCAATATAAAACTCATAAAAATATTCTTTTCATCAATAAAAAACATTTCTTGATATTGAAATATTCATTAAATATTAAATTATTTTTGAAAATAATCATTATAATGGAAAATGTTTTTTTATTTAAGAAAAACATGATATGTTATAGGGGATGAAAATTTTAAAATAATAGTTATGGGGGGGGGGGGGGGGTAAAAACCATTGACCCTGTATACATTAAAATAGAACACTCATTTTTGTCTATTTTGTCAAAATATTTAATATAATTTATATAAAAATAATTTTTTTTGTAAATTGTTGAATGAAATTGATAAGTGACATTAAATTCACATTATAAATTTTTCATGTCCACATAAATATGTATGTAAATAATTTGAATAATATGTACATAGAAGCTAAAAAACTAGAAAATAAATCATCGAAACATTTAAAATGAGGGTTTTAATGTAATGATTCACATACATAAAACCTTAAGAAGTTTCATTTATGAAACATATTTGAGAAAATAAAATATTGTAAAAAATATCCTTTATAAACCATGTAATAATATATAATAATTTATTTAAAACATTTTTGAAAACATGGAAATTGAAGAAATGAATTTGTAAAGGAATCTTTAAGAGTATTTTTTTTTGTAAGAAAGTCCCTTAACATGACTCAGACAAGTCACTTAAATTCCCTATCTTCCTCTATAAAAATAATTATATTAATTATTTAATAAATAAATAATTTTTTTCATGTTCATTATTTTTTTTATTAAATACCTTGTTATATACAATTACTTGATCAATTAATTTCACATTGGTTGTTTTGATGATATTCCGATCATATGTCAAAAAATGACTCCGGTTGGTTGAATATGGTAAAAGGGAACAATATTTAAAAATATCTATAAAAATAATAATGAAATATTTATAATTTGAATACATATATTATAATTTTATATACAATCATGAAATATGGTTATGAAAATTTAATTACTTTACAATCTTGGAGACAGTAAGTCAGACATATATAGGAGAAACGTTTCCATTTTTTCCATGATAAATATTTTAATAAGTTTAGTATTTTTTTTATATTTTCAACATGATAATCATAAAATAATCAATGTTTTAATATTTTAAATATACTTATATATATAATTCATGTGATGTGGTTTTGAAAAACATATCACATCTCTTCCTGGAAGCTGTTGTGCACCAGTACATACGAATAATGTTATAACATATCAGTGAATGAAAACATAAAGAAATATATGATAAATTAATTTTCAAAAATAAAAAATATTTAATTAATATCATATATTTACCTTAAAACTATCATTATAAATATCTAGGTGACGTGGGGATGGAAAGTAAATTACATCAATTCGCGAGGTGGTAGTCCGCCTTACACATGACCGATTGTTTACTTTCCAATTTGATGGAAGAGGAGATGGATATAGGTCATGAAATATTCATAAAACCATTTCAGTATATCTAAGAATCTATATTTATTATTTTATCATATTTTAATATGGTTTTATTGATGCATAAGATGAAAGAATACAAAAAGGCTTGATTAAGAACTATACACTTTTTTTTCCAGAAAACCACTTAAGGTCTACACATATATTTATCCTATGATGGGTTTTTAATTACAATGAGGAATCAATGATGTTTATATGGGTGTAATTAAGGTATTTTGGTAGGTATTGGAATATAAAAAAGTCCTTTTATGTGTGAATAAATGGGGAGAGAAGGTTTCCATTTATAAGAGAGGGGAGGGGCACTCTTGTAATTTCTTAAAGTATTAAGTTAATATAAGTTAATATTTATATTGAGGTGTCTAGAAAATTATAATATTATAATCTAAGATGAAAATGAGTATAGAAATATAATTCAATAAAAAATTATACATGTTTATGTGTTTTTACCCTTATCATTTTTGTTTTAACCTCCGTTAACACTTTTTGACAATTAATATAGTATAAATGATTTTACACTTTAGGGGTCATAAAAGTTAATATAAAAGGAAAATAGTCGCTTAAATGGACCATGGTTTATATTATAAACAATATTACATTTTTTGGATGAATATTATATTTTTAGGAATTTTATATAATTTAATTAAACATTATTTATTATAAAATATCATTAATATAAATTTTGAAAATATTCATTTAATTTGACATTAGAAACATAGATAATAATATTTAATTTGAATATATTATTTTAAAATACCCAAAATATGTTATAATTTTCTAAAAAGTATTTTTAATTTTATAACTAATTAATGTTATAATACTTTTATGATTTTTAATATCATTTATTTTATTTTATTTTTAATTAAATAAATACAACATCACTGTTTTGTAATCATTTACATGAATTATATAATTACTAAAAATATAAATAAATTACCTTCACTAAAATTATTTCATTATTCTAAAAATAACCATTAATATTCATTCATAACTTTCTTTTTTCCTTTTGTGAACACCTAATTGATATGTAAAAGAAAGATGGAGACATTTTGTTTTTTCTTTACTTTGAATATTATATTGGTCACTTTCATGGAAACGTTTCCTATAAGTTAATATATATAAATAATAATTTGAAAATATATATAATTATTTTTTCAAATAATATTTAAGATGAAAAATTTGACCATATCTCTTAGTTTTAACAAAATATATCCCGAATTAATATTTTTACCATGATGGGTTTTTTTTACTATTTTTAATATTTATTATAACAAAAAATGCAGGTTACCTTTACAAATAATATTTATTATTTAGATTAAAAATATATAATCCATTTATCAATATTATATTTATTTATGAAAAGAAATTTAACTAAAAATAATACCCACAAAATAAGATGAAAAGCTATTTTTTCAAGAAAAAGCATTTTCAAGCAACAAATGATCTTATAATAATTATATGACTCATAATCCGGATTATATCAATATTAATTAGTATAAATATATACATAATATATAAATTTAATATAAATATTTCTTTATTAGGGGATATTTTTCTTAATTAATATGGTTAAGCTTTATGCATTTAAAAACAATTTTTAAAAAATTATGTTTTTGACCATAAAAATAAATTAATAAATAAATTAATATTTTATGATTAAAATTAAATCAATTTTATTATTCTAAATAAATTAGTAAAAATTTTACTTAAATGAGAAATTAAAAAAATATAATAATAGTTTTAAATTACTTGATTTAATATAATGGAAATGATATTTGTTGAAAAATTAATAATTTTCACTATTCATTGAAAAATAAACCATTATAGAATTATCCTAAAATATAACCCTATGTTTAATTAGATATGATAATTATAAACTGATGTAAATTTTATAAAATAACATTTCTATAATTTTAAAAAATTAATTATAATAGTTAAAAAAAATCATTTTGAAAGAAAACATATTTTTTATGAATAAAACGACTTTACTAAAAATTAAGTGATCATTTACTAATAATGATAAATAAATTTATATATATTTGGAAGTATATATATATATCATAAATTATTTAATCTTATTCATACCCCCAATTTTATGTTTATGTTATAACTTTCATATTTAAGTAATAATATTCCATAGTTCATTTAGGCTCGGTTTTTCTTGTCCAATACACCATCAAACATAGTTTTCTATTTAAAATATCAAGGTGTTAAATTACCCCACCATTTAATAAATTTGGTATTCAAAATTTTATCCCGATCTTGGTATTAAATGGTTTTATATTTGAAATCACCTTTCTTAAAATTTGATAACATAAAGGGGTTAATGAAACATCCACTTGATAAGAGAGAACTTGAAATACGAAGGTCCTTGGAATAATAGATAACTAGGTTTCCAAATGGATTAAAATTAGTAATAAGTGAATATATATACCTAGAATAAAATAATAATGATAAAATAATGACTGATATTGACAAATATCATTGATCACAATAAAGTTAATGACCATAAGAAAGTTAAATACCAGAAAACTATAAACCAAATAGGCGTGAAAAAGACCAATGATTCAATGAAAATAATGAAAATATAATAAAATTTTCATCACAAGATACTTTTAATAGATTTTAGGAATTACATTACCATCCCTAATAGTAGCATAAGTCAATATACTTACTCTAAAACTATAATTTCACCCTTTAATAAATTTCTATCAAAATCTAATATTTTCCACAAAACGTAGCATATTAATAATGATTTTTTTATTCATGAAGAAATAAAAAAAATTCTAACGGATCACATAATTATAAAAAAGATCATAATATATTCCTCTTATATGTAGATATTATAAAAAAATAGAATGGTTAGAAAGGTTAATACAATTTCCAAAGGGAATGAACCTTAATATGAATAAATAATACATTAATTTTTTAATATTTAACTATAATACCCAAAATACAAACTAAATCAACCTATAAAATTCTATCATAAAAATTATTTAAAATTTTATTGACTAAGTTTTTAACCCAAATATTATAATTATTTGTTCCCATATTCTTCCAAGATAAATTTTACATTTTACTTTAAATAACACCAATCACCCTTAAAGTATCGTACCAAAAGTATATATGATATAGTTAAATAATTTCCAAGACGTGATAATAATTTATATAAATCACCTGAATCACCATAAAATCACTTTAATATCATATATTCCTTAAAAAACAATTCATCCTTCAATCCTCAAGTAAAATTCAATAATATGATATAATGTTCCCCATTATTAGTGATATTCGACTGAAGAAAAATTATTCATTTTTTGACTAAATCACCTTTCAATACCATAGTTATCTCTTAGATAAAACATATGTTACTAAATTTACTTAATCTCTATCTTCCAAATAATTTAAAAAAGAAATTTCGGACTAACCAGAGAAACACATAGGCCAGTGGGAGGTGTTGCACCCTTGTCTTCCTTCAGTTATGAGTTCAAACTTATTGACCTTTCCGGATGTGAAATATTGTCCATTTTTTTTAAAAAAATGTTTATAAAATTCCAATAACATTTCCATAAATATGATGAACATCCTAAAAAATAACGTAATTAATCAAAGATTATATAAACCCTAAAGGTTATCGATACCTTTAAAATTACATCAATAAATGAGAAGATAATTATCCCTCCATTTTTTTTCAAATGTTAAACTTATGTGCTACATATAACTAAAACATCAACAAGAAATCAATAAATGTCTCCTAATGTACTTCCATCACATAAAACATCAAAAGAGTATTAATTATTTTAAACATATGATAATACTTTGATTTATCACTACACGATAAATCTTAAATCCATATATACAGACACCATAATCATTCAATGTACTTCATAGTCCCTTAACCTTGATTTCCCATCTTATTTTTTAATACTTACTCCCTAAAAATACAGAAATGAATCGTGTAATAAGTTTCAAAAATATCAAAACTTAATCTAAGATATAATCCTGGCCTTTTATATCTCATTTGTAGTTTCTTAATCATCTTGTGTTATGGAATTAGTCATTGATAAACATTTATATCTACACTCTTTCTAATCTTCTTCTTGAGATTTCCCATCAAGACATAGATATTCATAATTCAAATATTACCCCTATTTAAAATATTCAATTTCTACTTTGCAAATAAACTTTATCCCATCATATAGTTAAATCCTCGCTTACATTTTACATGACATATTACTACTTTATACCATCTTTTACAACATCAAAACATGTTAGTGTTCTTTTTAGAATTTTTCCTCAGTGATTATTCCTATATTCTTGATACATAGTTCAATGAATATTTTAACTTCTATGATATATATTACCTTAACTTCCATGGAGTTTCATTTTTTACTACTTTTATGCATTTGGAAACTCACAAAGGTTTAAGTTGTTCTATGTAAATCATGATAGATGGTCATGAATAACCCTAGTTGTTCCTACTACTGCTCCCATTCTATTCGGTTTATCATTCAAATAACAACCAAATTTTTCTTGTCATCCATTTTTAATTTGGTCCTTTGATGATCAAATAATGTACAAAAACCCAAAAAATAGCGAGATTATAATAATAAAATAATAATAATCTAACTTATGAGGATGATAAAAACTAATATGTCATTAACCATGTTATATTAAACTCTATATATTTATCCAAAATAACCATAATTTTCTCTAATGTTTTATCCTTTGTAGTTATAAAGGATTTTTATATTTATATTTAACAACATCCTAACCACTAAATTTTTCTAATCCTTTCCTATGATACCAATAATAATCACCCGATCTTAGACATTTCATAATCTTGATTTTTATGTCAATAATGTTTTTTTAAATTTAAGGATCATTATGGTTTATATTTTTAGAGAATCAAGCCTTAAACCTTACAAAAATAAATATTACATCACAATTCTGACACTTACACTTAGTATCCATTTTCCCCAAAACAAAACCTTTAAGATATATGATGTTTTCATTTCATGAAATATATTCAAAATTTTTATTTTGAACTCATCCTTATCCCTACTCATCCTTAAAACAATGTGATTTTTTTAAATGTGTGATGAGAAAAATTATATTAAGAAGGGATATAAAAAGAAAAAAGTATCCATTAGACCATGAATACTTATAAAATGTTTCCAATTATTAAATTAATGTTTGGGTTCAAAATAAACATTTTCTTACATATGAAATCTACTTCTCCACCCAAATATTATTATAAAACGTTTCATAAGAAATATTAAATTTAAAATAAAACTCATAAAGTTTAATTTGAAATCATGGAAAATTATGAAAACCATTTAATGTTTTTCATACATTTCACACTTACCAAGTATTATGTACTTTCCTTTTAAACATAATTTCACCACCTTACCTTGTGAAATAATAATAATTCTATATAAACCATATGAAGAATAAATACATACTATAGGTAAATTGAGGCATCATTTTCATATTTCTCTTACATAAGGAATAACCTACATTGTTACAATTGAAATAACCCCAATGATTACTGATTGAATAATCTTCATGGTTACAAATAGAATAACCTTTATAGTCAGCTCCAAACATAAATATTACCCAATACATTAGAGGGATGTTATAGATCCACCCAACCATGGTCTATAATAGAACTACCATCCTTGATTTAAAACTAAAACAACCATCATCATGAAAAATTACCAAGAGCCATAATATAATCATAAAACATAAAATAATTAATTTTTCAATATTACACTCTTGAAAATATGTTTTTCACCTATAAGAAAACATTTCTAGATATTGAAATATTCCTTCATTTTAAAACCATTCTTGAAGATAAACATAAAAGATAAAAAGATAGATTTTATTTTATGAAAACAAGAAATATTATAAAGGAATCCTAATATCAAATAATTGTTAAGGTGGTAGGAAAAATCTATGGACATCATGTACATTCAAATAGAACATTTCATTTTTTTCAAAGTATTCCATATAAAATACATAAAAATTTTCATTTTAAAAACATTTGAAAGAAAGTAAAAAATTTAAATTAAATATCTTTTATAATTCATTCAATCCAACATTAATAAATTGATAAATTAATTTTAAGAATATATACATTGATGAAAATAATTTAGAAAATAGATCATTAAATCATTTAAAATGAGGTTTTCAAAGCAATATGTCCCTTACGTGGAAACTTAAAAAGATTATTTATATAAAATAATATAAATAATATTATATATGGTAAAACAATAAATATACCATAAATTTAATAATAAATAATAATTTTCTTGAAATGTTTATAAGAACACAGACTTGCAAGAAATAGAATTGCAAGGGAAACCTTAAAAGAAGATGTTTTTAGAAGAAGCCCCTTACCTCGTTTCTGAATAATCACATATGTTACTTATCCTCCTGAATAATAAAATTTCGTTAATTAATAAAGTTTTTTTAGAATTCATTTTATTTTAATCCTGCTTTTTATTTTATTTAATATTATTTTATAAACAATTATTTAATCAATTTTTTTCGCATTGGACATTTTGAAGATATTTGGATTATATGTAAAAAATGACTTTGGTAGGACGAAAATTGTCTAATAGGAAATTATTTGATTATATTTATAATAAAAATGATGAAATATTTATTATTTTTTACATTAAAAATACTTTTAAAATAAATCATGGATGATGCTTATGAAAATTGATCTATGTTACAATCATGGAGATGGTAGGTCTACGTATGCATGAGCAATGTTTCCATTTTTTATATATCATTATAGAAATAAAGTAAGTGTTTTTATCATTATATACTGATAATAATATCATTAATATCATATTATTTATTTAAATAAACTTATATCTATCATCAATGTGATGTGGTGATGAAAAACAGATCACATTGCTTTGTATAGGCAGTAGTCCCCAAGTACACACAAATGAGGTTATCATTTATCTGTGAATGAAAATTTAATAAAATAGGAGATATCTTAATTTTAATTAATGATAAATATGTAATTAATATATTATATAGACATTAAATCCATAATTATAACATTCCCTAAAAGGTGTTGATGGAAATGAATTATATTGGTTTGCGAGGCGGTAGTCCACCGAACACATGAATGAATGAATGATTTACTATTTGATTTTATATGAGGTAAATATAGGTAATTAAAAAAAAATAAAAATATATTAGTATATTTAATATACTAGTTTTATAATTTCACCTTGTTTGAATAAGTTTTTATGGTGGTAGAAGAATAAATAAAAAAAATTCCTGATTAAGAACTATGCCTCTTCTTCAGAAAACCTTAGAAGGTTAACAATAAAATCTTTTGTAGAATGGTTTTATGATTAAATAGGACTCTAGGATGTTGGGACGATTTTAAGGAAATTATTTTTAATGGAATGTAATGAACTAAAATTCCATTTAAGTATGAAAAAATAAGAGAGGAGGGGACTATTTAAAAGTGTAGGGTGGGGAACTCTTGGAATTTCTTAAAGTATTAAATTAATAGATATTATTTTTTATATTAAAATGGATTGAAAACTATAATATTACAATATTATATGAATATTTGTCTAACTATTATCATAAAATAAAAATTTTACTTGTTTATGTGATGTTTTAACCCTTATTTGTTTTTATTTTAACCCGCATTAGCCCTATTTGTTAATTACCACAATATTAAATATTTTACACTTTAGGGGTTAAAAAAGTTAATATAAATAAACAAAAACTACCAATAAAAGGACTATTTTAGATATTATCATCAATATTATATTTAAATAACCAAATATAGTATTTTTATAAATTGTAAATAATTTAATAAAACATCATTTATTATAAAATATCATTATTGACCTTTTTTACACTATTCATTTAATTTGTTTTTAGAAACACAAATAATTAGATTTAATTATAATATATTATTTTAAAAAACCCAAAATATGTATAATTTTGAAAAATGTTATGGGAAATAATATTCCATTCATATTATATTACTTTTTATATTTCTAAAATCATATATTTTATCCACCCTTTAATTTAATAAATACTTTGTCGACATTGTGTAATAAGTATAGGTAATTATATAATTATTAAAAATTAAAAATAAATTACCATCATGAAATTAAGTTCATTATTATCAAAATAACCGTTAATATTCATTCATAATGTATTTTTGTCCCTCTGTAAACAAAGAAGTGATATTTAAAAGCAATAGAGAGACATTTTGTTATTTTCTTTACTTAAACTATTATATAGGTCACATTCATGGAAAATTGTCCCATAAAATAAATAAATATAAAGAATAAGGTTATAAGTGTCTAAATAAATTTATATAATTTGATTTATGATGAAAAAATGTTTCCTTATATATTAGTTTTAACATATGTCAACCTAATTTTCCCGCATTACCGAGGTGATGAGTTTTTATGGTTTTTGGAAATCATTTTGACCAAAAATTAATAAGATCATATTAAATGATATTAATTTTAATTTTTAAAAATATATAATAATTTTTTAAATATTTAATATCTAAAAGTTGAAGAATTTTATTTTAAATTATACTGACAAAAATTGACAAATAATAGTTATTGGGAAAAATCAAATTTTTAAGAAATAAACGATCCTATACTAACTCTATATCTAGTAATAATAATTACATGAATTTAAATAAAAATAAATATATAAATAATATATAAATTTAATTTAAATATTCCTTTTTTGGGGATTATTTTAATTAATTAAAATGTATAAACTTTATTTATATCAAATCAGTTTTCCGAAAATTAGGGTTTTAACCATAAAAATTAACTTATTGAAAAATATTGAAAATTAATAATTCAAAAAAAATTGATAATATTTTTATAAGTAAAATTATTTATATGTAAATTTAAGACTAAATACATAATATAATTATCCAATTAAATTTCTTTATTAAGTGGAATGAAAATGATAGTATTTGAAAAATCAATAATATTCATTATTCACTAAAAAATCAATAACATTAGAGAAATCAACAAATTTGACCCTAAGTATATCTTGATGTTTTTATTTCAAAAATTATATGAATTTTATGTAATAAAATTTCTAAAATTATGAGAAATTAATTATAATGTTTATTCACAGAAATAAATAATTACTGTTTTTGAAGAAAACAAATTTTTGATGAATAACGTGACAATACTAAAAATTTAGTTTTTATTAACTAGAAAAATATCAATAAATTTATATTGTGTAGATCATTTATATTTATTTCATAAATTAGTTAATCTTACTCATTCTCTACACTTTTACCGCTAGGATATAAGATTCATTTTAAAATAAAAATATTTTCTAGTTCATTTAGGATCAGTGTTGCATGTTGTTTACAAAATAAAACATAGCTATATTTTTAAAATCTTTGGGTGTTACACCATTGAAGAAAATTAACCTAATATATTCTCTATAACATTTTTTCTGATAATAATATATCATTACCCAATGCATTGGAGAGATATATCAGGGGATTAACCATCATCATTTATAACATCCAATAACTATATCATGAATACAATATCTATAATCTTGTAGTTTTACATCATAATCCCTAGAAAAAAAATCAATAGAACTCATATGAAAAACTACTTTCCAATTTCACATAAAATAGGGATAAATATAATTTTTATTTTGGTAAAATAAAATTTTTTGAGAATAATTTGAAGAGGATATTATTTTAAAAAACCATAGAAACATGTATAGGAATATTGATTATTAATCATAACCATGAGTGTGAGAAAATGCATCGATGTGGTAATCTTTCAACAATCATTATTTTACACTTTGAATAAAATATTCAAAAGAACCCTACAAAAAATGTTAAAAATATTCCTTTTAATTTTTTTAAAGTCAAGGATAGTTGAAAAGGAACATAAAAAATTATTTTATTATAGATAATTAAATAATAGAAAAATGTTTAAGAACATGTATATCCAGGAAAATGAGTTGGAAGAAAAACATGTAAACCAGGTTTTAAAGAAAAAATCCATTACATTGAGCCTCATATTATTTATATGTGCTATAAAATAAAATTAATTAAATAATAAAAATTATTAGAGACTTAAAATTATTTCTAATTTTCACACTATTATAAATATCCATTTTATTTTTTTATTACTATGTTCTATTTAGATAATAAATAAATTAGGTTCTTGTTGGATGTTTTAAGGTTGTTTGATCCAAAACAACTTAGGTGTGGTGAATGTGGTTAGACGGTTCATGGTTACATTGAATCTATAATATTAAATATGTTATAATTATAATTTTTTAAATTAAAGAAACTCTTAAAACTATCAATATGAGGTGGTTTAAAAAAATGAAATACAATATTTCAGAGAGGTGGTCGTTTGAATATACACAATAACATCATTTTCGCTTTTCAAATAGGTGGTATGTAAATAAAGTAGATAAATATTTTCAATTAAAAAATAATAATAATATTATAAATATTATATTTATACATAAAATAAATTTTTATGACCATAAACTTCAGGAAATAATGAGGAACAAATTATATCACTTCGGGGATGCGATAGTATGTCCGTACACTTGAGTGATCATTCTGTTTTCTAAATGATGGGATGGTAAAAACGTAAATAACATTTTATGCTTAAATAATAATAAATATTTTATAAAACAAATATATATCCATTTAATTCATCTTTATAACTATCTTTATGAGGTTGTAATGGAAAACAAAAAAAATATCATTTCGTGAAGGCAGTAGTCCACTCGTACTCACGGGCGATGTTTTCATTTCTCGTAGTGTTAAAATGTGGTAGAAATAGTTTTTAAATAAATATAATAAAATTTAATTATTTTAAATATATGAATTAACACATATTATAATGGTTAAAATACATTTTAAGGAGGTATAATTAGAAATAGACTTGAATGAATTCAATTAATACTTATATCTCCTCCTCAGATATCTTCATTTTTATATTATCATAAGCCTTCTAAGATTAATATTTTTGAGAAAAAATGATATAAATGACATGAAAAGGATATTTGGAGAATTATTTGGATATATATCCATCAATATATCATGATCAAAGTGTGTGGAGAATTGAGGAGATGAGGTTACCTTTTATAAGTGAGAGAAGTGGAACTCTCATAAATCATTAAAACGTTAAAAAATAATAATTGTATTTCTCATGGGAAGTGGTTAAAAATTATTTGTATTAAAAATGTGGCATAAATATTCCATTATTCAATTTCCTAATGTGGTATAATTTTTTTTTATAATTATGAAAAACAAAATGAAAAAAAGTTTTTAGAAAAATAGACATTTATGCATAATAATTATTTTTTACAAAAACTAATGTATAATGATTATTCTTAATGAATGAATTATATCATTTGCAATAAAATGATACTTATATTAATTTCATACACAAATTAAATTCATATTAACCTTGTTAATTCTAAATTAAAATAGAATATAAAATTGTTTTTTTGAATAAAAACATTACTTAGATTCCAAAATGGTAATTTTTTTTTTAAAATTCAGAATTACATTTTTATGTTTGTGATATTAAAAACTAAATATATATGTTTTATATAAATGAGGTTTCATAAACATTAATGTTACTATTAAATCTTGTCAATTTCATGAAAATTACTATATTTTTAAAATGGGTATTTTTCTCCATCAACTTGAAAACCAATATTTTTAGAAAAATCCATAAAATTCAGTATATGATAATTTTATCATGATGAATTCAGAAATTATGTTATTCTTATATAATTAAAATTATATAATTCATTAATTTATATTTTAAATTAAATAAAAAATATAATAAAAAACTACTTTCATTGAAAAATGACCATTTGTAACTTAAAGTGATATTAGCAATATTTTATATCATCTACTAATGATTGTAAATTTATTTTTTCAAAAATTTTATAGACATAATATATTTATATTTACGTTTAATTCTAATAAATTATTATTTACATTATTCTAGTGTTGAGTATATCAAACAATATTCATCAAGATATTTATTTAAATAAATACTTACTAAAATAAAAAATTGTTACACTAGGCTTATTGCGTTCTCAAGATCCATGATATAATAGATTGTACACATGATGAAAGTGTACCTAAACTGTTTCAATATTCCATGGATATTGGAGAGGTTCCATACAATGGATAGTGGCGTGGTCTTGTTAGATAGCTTTTATTATTTTGGACGCAACCTAGGTTTACAGTTGGTCTCGTGTTATGATCCTTCTAGGATAATATCACTTTTATAAATAGTGAGTTTCCCATGATACATGGTGTTTTTGAAGATATTATATGGAGTAATCTTATCCATAATTTTTTTATATTTTTCTTGTTCTACCAGATTGTGTAACATCATCATGTGATGTTTTTATAATTTTCCTGCTTTGATTATATGCTCCCTTTGATTTGTATTTTGTAATCATGAGCAAGATTGTCTTTTTAAATTTTTTTAAAATATTAATTTGAAATTGTGATTTAAAATTAAATGGTTTTAGATCATGTTTACATTTTTAATAAGTGTTTGATATGTGAAAAATAATTGGTTTTGTCTTTATTTAAAATCATACAAGTTGTCTTTTTAATGATTTAAAGACGTTATTTTTAACCAATTTATTCCACCCGTATTTTACATTAAAGTGTTGGAGGTTTTATAAATTGGAATATTGAATGTTACAATTTTTTTATAATAACATATGAAATTGCTATTTTAAAAGTATTATTCAAACAATTATAATTGAGATGTCAATAGAAATGAATTTCACAAACTCTATGGACATATCATACTGGGATTGGTTTTTCTCACACCCTGCATACCCAAATAATTGTATGAAATCCCTATATTTCTTATTATATGACCAAAAATGATATTTTATTGTTTTATAATATAGGTTTTCAAGTATTGTATGACATGGGATGTGGATAGTGATTCAGGGTCACATGGATATGGTTGGTAGTAGTTTGGTTTTGGTTTTTATTTTTTGATACTTATGTATTGAATATGTTGGGCTATATATCCCTTTTATTATTTGAAAAAGTCTTGTTTATTATTGTTTTATTTTTAGAATCTTGTGATATGTTTATTTTTCTTGTTTTGTTACACTCTCTTTAGATATTCTGTATTATTTGGATGTGCTTCTTCTGTGCATGGGTGTTAGATATATGAAGGAGCCATGCCAAATTTATTTATGGAATATATAATAGGTTTATTTGGTTACTAAGGGTGAAATAATTCTAAAAATTCAGGTTTTGATACCATGAAACTAGTTTACATACAATTAATCTATCTCATATATCATTTCTAACTTCCACTTCTAGAATAATTTAGTCTATCTAATTATTCTAGGATCTTGGTATCCCCTCCATCTAAAAGAAAAAAGTAATGCATGTAAATTATAAACTTATGATCCATTCATATGACTATAGTAGAGGTTTTAAATTTTTTCTATGAATATAATTTTTCTAGAACTACATCTTTCTATATTTCAGCTTTTATGTCTCTACCTCAAGACGTCACAGCTCTCAAGCACTTTTGTAACAACCCCAAATAATTTCACCTAGAGCCAGTGTTTCTTTATTATATTGGTACACGATTAAAGATATCACTTAATAAAGGATTGAACATTTTATTAGTCTCAAGAGGAAAGATACATAGATTATTACTATATTACCCCAGAAACATAAATCCCAAATTTAAAAAATCATGAAAACATTCTATTTTTTTAATACATCCTAGACATCTTTCAAATATATATTCTTGATACATTGGGGAAATGTAAAAAATAAATAATGAGATGAAAATATTATTAAGGGGTTGTGCATAAAAGATGATAACATGAACATATATGGTATACATAGTATGGAAGAGTGAAAAAACAATAGATATTAAATTTAATCAATACCATCTGAATGAAATAAATTTGTGGATAAAAAATATAATAGTAACATAGAGAATAACAATTGATATCTAAATGATGGAATTATAAATTTCATACAAGATAATATTACCCTCAAGTCCTCTTCCTAGTAACTTTAAATAAATGGGTACATATACATAGAATAACCACATTATTCCTACTATAATGCTATTTGTTTATCTCTTGAGACCTTACTCTAGGAATAAATGTTATATAATGGATTATAACCACTAGTTATACATGTCAATAGGGTATAATAGACCCCAAATTCCACTTACAAATTTCCAATTCAATCCTTATGTATTAAACGAATAGTAAAATATAGCATTAATATGCCTCAGTAATCAATAAATATTTGCATTGAATCAAACATACATTACCTAAATACTTCCCCTTGAGATGGAATAAATATTTTAGTAAGCTAATTTCTATTAACACCATATATTACATTGATTATATTTTTTAATCATTATTTAAATAGAGGAAATTATACTAAATAAATACACACTACAAATAATTTGGTCCTCAAGGAAAAAATAATTTCAATGATTGATGGGGAGTAATAGAGAACGTAACTAAAATGAAGTTAATGATTTTATAATAAATTATGTTGAAAAAAATAGGTATAAAACAAAAATTTTTATGTAATGAAAGGATATTTTCAATTCATAAAATATTTTTAAGTGATAGTTTTTTTGGAAAATTGTTTGGAAGATAGAACCGAAACTTTAAATAAAACATTCTTAACCTTTTGTAACATTATTTTAAAAAAAGAAGCTATTAATCACTTCCAAAACAAGTTTTACAAGGTTTCATAAATTTAAAACATTTTTAAGTAATTTTCAATAATGTAATCTAGAAAAAAACCAATCATAATAAGAAAATTTTGAGTGGAATATAGAAATATAAAAAAGTGGAATGAAATCCCTTGAAATAGTTTTAATAAATAATATTATTTGATATTAATTTAAAAACAAAAATTTGTGAATAATTGGATTAGAAAATAATTATAAACACCAAAAAAATTTATGTAAGATAAAATAATTGGTAAGGGTCATAATTATGGGACAATCATTTCATCTGTAAAAAATTTTAAAAAGAGATTGTTTTCAAACTTTTGAGAAAAATTTTAAAATGACTTACAAAAAAACCATTAATATTATTACTTTTAAAATTTTAAATAAATAAAAATTATATAAAAAATTATATTTTAAAACTAATAAAGTATATAAAATAAAATTCTTGATACTAAATAATGAACATGGACCTAGAGGAGAAATATTCTTGACTAAAAAAGAGAAATATAATCTATTTTTCTTATAGAAATTATTTCGGTGATTTTGAGTTCCGAAATATAAAAAATGGTAAAAATAAAATTAAAACCTATAAATAAGGAGTGTAGAATAAATTATATTGGGTTTAGTATAATAAAAAAATACAAACGTCTCATTGAAAATTAAAACTGAAACAATCCTGATAAAAAGTGAGATTGAAAAATAAACCCTCATCCTAGATTCCAAATTTGTCAGAATCATTCCTGTATATTATAGAATAAATTTATATTTATTATTAATCTATATAAGATATATTTTTATTTTTTTATATATCCTTAGTTCATAAGTTATTTTTATCCATTTACTCATAATTCTTTGATAAAATCAATTATTTAGGTGTTAACTTTTATGCTTGTTTAGATTCAGTGGTATTGGTCCTCTCAACATGGACATGATTTAATCACTTATATAATTTGAAAAATTACATATATATTAAAATAAATTATACAGATTTTATTTTGAGAATATGGTTAATGAATATTTATTGGTGGAGGAAGAAGTTGGAAAATTTAATGATCTCGGTTAATTGGATTACCTCTTCCTTAGGTATCCTCATTTGGATCTCTCCTTAAACATTCATAAGTTGATATTTTCATGAGAAAAACATCTAGATCATGGATAAGGGTGTTGGTGATTTTTCTTTTTAATTATTTGTGATATAATATTCTAAAAGTTTGTCGATAAATGAAGTGATGAGGGGTTCATTTTACAGGCGATAGGAGTGAAAACATTGTAAATACTCTATACCTAACAATAATATAAGGAAATTTTTATAGGAAAGTGGGAATATGGAAATATTTTCTAATATTGGATAATTAATAGACTAAATATAATCATCTAGTCATATTTTGGAACATTTCAGTTGTATATTAAGCTATATCTCTTAGTTTATATCCCTTATTAAACTTATTAACCCTTGCTTTGGTATTACACTTTTAATATGGTAGTTATTCATTATGGATAAAAATAAAAAGTTATTTATTATATAATTTAAATAAAATGATTCAAGATATAAAATATAATTTAAATTTAAATGTTTGTATGGAAAAAATTACTTTTAATATAAGTACAGAATACACAAGAAATTTTTTTTAGAAAAATATTATCTTAAGAATAAAAATTGGTTTTTAACCAAAAAATTTTATTAAATGGTTTCTTATAAAATTAATTAGATTATGATTAAAAAATTAGTGTAATTTAGATTTAAATAATATTAAAAAATTAATATATCCTTGTAAAAATATAGAAAAAGAAAATGGTATAAAATAACTCTTTTATTACAATAATGGATTAATTAGATTGTAAATGTCAATCATAGGTTTCTAAATTAAACATAAAATTTTAAAATTATTTATTTTACTTATAAAATATATATTTGGTCAATGCAGTTTTTTTCAGAAACATAAAATTCATGCCTATATCATGATTACAGAATAAAAGTGATTGTATTGTGTAAAATTATATTTTTCACTACTCACAAAAAATTAACCATTTTAAAAAAATTAAAAAATAACACCCTTAGATAATTATATCCTTATAAACTCAAAACACTTATCCATTTTATCAAATTAAAATTCTAAAACTTAAAAAATATACTGCTATATATATTCATGAAATATTTTTTATAAATAATAGCATGTGAACTAGGCTATAGTTTTGGGTTGTAGTGTTTACCTACTAATGTATAATATCAGACATTATGTTATCCCACAAATATAATTTCATTATTAAAATTTACTATATTTTTATTTTTAAACAAATATGGGTTATTATTTTTCTTTACTTATTCCATATCCCACATCACAACTTATAACATGTTATTTTTTCCATAGATCTTTCTCTAGCCATGTTGTTCATTTTCATAAAAATTTAACTCTCATGTCAAGAATATGAAAATTCTCTTAATTATATGAAAATTTTGGTTTAAACTCTATTTAATAAAAGGAGATATCATGTGTTCAATTCAACATGAATTTACTCAATAATGAAGAATGAAAGATATCATGTCATTTAGAGATGATGGAGGGAATATCCAAATGGTATCCCATAGCTCTAATTATGCTCAAAAAATAAAACGGGACAATGTACGTAGGTTGAAAATTTCCATTTTTACCAAACATTATAATTACATTCCATATAGATACCTTTAAGAAAACAAGTTCCCCTTTTGAAATTCCAAACGTTTTCTTTTATTATTCGAACAAATATTTTTTTTCTTCGAGCTATCATGATATAATATTTAAAATAAAATTTTTCACAATTATTTGATTAAAAAGTTCCAAGAATACTAGTTTCTGTTCTCTAACTTTATCCCAACAAGTTGGAGTATGACTTCCCTATCCTATAAATGTTTTCATACTGTGCGATTTAAATTCTTAAATGGAAGATATTATTGTCTGAAAATTCTACCAATGGTAAATATTGACCCCATATACCTTGAATATCATTTGATTATATCCTTAGTATGAATTATAATGTATTAAATGTCCTTTTAGATTGTTAATCAGTTTGGGATGTTAGGTTGTGCTCAAATGTATCTTAATGTCATGAGACCTTTGATGTATCCTCTAGAATTATGGATTGGAATAATGGGTCATGATCAAATACAATTGAAATAGGTGTACC
The DNA here is from genome assembly GCA_963277665.1 of Viscum album. Classification (NCBI taxonomy): domain Eukaryota; kingdom Viridiplantae; phylum Streptophyta; class Magnoliopsida; order Santalales; family Viscaceae; genus Viscum; species Viscum album. The sequence continues at coordinate 120,937,281 of OY728138.1, read as the reverse complement.
AAAAAATATTATAACATTGTTAATTTAGAGTCATATATAGAAATCTAAAGGAGGGTTATCCATTATAGAATAAAAATGGGTAGATTTTGTATGGTTATCCATAATAACATCTATAATATCATTCATCCAAGAAGTATTCAACATTATAGTGTGAAATTCCATGATAATAACATCCCACTTCTATATAGGTATTAGGAGAGGTTACATTACACCTTTAGGATAATTTATTTCTTCCATTTCCAACAAAAAAACCAAGAATCCCATTACATAGTCATCAATTTACTGATTCATATTTTCTTACCAAATGTATTAATCCTATATCCCTATATGTCCAGGTGCAACTAGGGTGTATAATGAAAACATATCTAAAAATTTCATCTTATAATTCCCTTTTTTATCTGATATAAGGATGAAACTAATAGCCTCCTTTTATATTTCAATATTCCATCTTTATAGATAAATTAATACAAACTCTCACCATTATTGACTTTCATTTTGTTTTATAAAGTCCTATTATCACCATAACATCTTTTTATCTTAAAAATTAAATATTGGTTGGAAATAATTTGGAATGGGAGTGATGTTTCTAGTTACCTAATAGTTACAATTTCCATATTTACTAAATCAATGAATATTGAATCATTATTTATACTCATCTTCGGATGAAACCCATGATCCTTCCTACTAAATGAATTGTACAAATTAATTAATTTACCAAGGTGGTAGTGAATTCAGAAATGATTATTCATAATTGGTTCATCCATCTCATTTTTATGCTGATTAACTTGTAAGATAATATTTATTTCAAACTCTTATGATCTATATATATTTCACATACCTACCATTAGATATAGTTCCTATATATTTTCAACGAGAATATGAAAGCATCTAATTCATGATCATTGGTTAGATAATTATATTTATAGATAATTAACTTCATTGATTCCCATGATGCAATATATCATTCCATATAATGACACATATATGGCCTTTCTTTGATATATTACTATATATAAAAAATCCATTCTTCCTAGATAGTAATATGAATATTTTTTCATTTACCAATATCTTCCTTAACTCCAAAAAACATTCTTCACATTCTTTTAAGTATAATAACATAACCCCTTTTCTTATCTACCTGGTTAATATTTTAGAAGTCAAGAAAATTTTAAAGAAATAACTGATAGTAACCTACTAATCCAAGGAAAATATGTTTCTTGGTTATATTTATCGGCATGGGAAATTCAATGATAACTTATCTCACTGAAATATCAGAAGATTTAAAATACCTTGAGACAATATATCTATTAAAAAACATCATAAATGCAGACTTTTAACTCACTAAATGTATTATTTAAATAAATTTATGATATTTTATATCATAGTTCACAAATTATTATTATTATCATCATAGATTTTATATTATACCTTTATATAATCAAATAAATTGCATGAAAAATTATCAAGATGATATCTGAAATTTTTTTTCATCATATTTATAAATAAAGAGGGTGCATTAATAAATAAAAATGGAATCAGAATGAAATAATAATATCAATATATCATATTAAATTTCATCTTTATTATATCATCCTTTTTATATATTATTTATGATACCCAGAATGAAGAAAAAATTTGAAAAATATTAATGACATTGAAGCTGATCAAACAAGTCATCAGTGCATGATATAAGATATTCTCTCTTTATGTTTATAGAATTGATCTCCATGTAATCAACAGATATCCTCATAGACCGATTGGTCTTATTAATAAAAAGAGTAGGTAATTACCAAGATTAAATTGTTCATAGAATGAATTTATTTTCACAAAAATCTTATAGTTATTTCTTTATATCCACTAATTAAATTGGGAACATTCAGTTGGGAGTCTTAGATATTGGTATTTTATTAATGTTGTGTTTGATAGAAAACCCAAGATCATTCTTAAGAGGATTTATAGGTAATTATTTTGAAAATATATCCCTATATTTATGAAAAATAGTTACACCCTCCATTATTAGGTTTATTTTACCATATATTGACTTTTTTATCATCATATCAAATAATTTCATTATGTTTTTCCAGTAGAGGGAGATATAGAGGTGACTCAGATAATGAATTCCCCCTCTAAATAAAATTAATATCATCCCTCTGAGAATCTAAATTTATTTCTCAAAGAAAGATATTTTCACACTATAATTTGAAATCCAATCCATACCCCAGGTTAAATCAAATTCAACCATATTTATTATAATCATGTTAATAAATTGGGATTGTCTATACATTATAATGGGGATTGACTGACTTATCTTCCATGTAAAAACCATTCCCACTTAGTGTCTTTATTGAACCACTATTATCTCATGGTACTAGAAGATGATTTAATATTCTTAGAAAATAAGAAATATATAAAATGGGGAGAACATTTATATTTAAATAAATCAATATTTAGGTTTGATATTATGATATAAATTTCAAAATTTCACATCTTTAGGAACTGAAACATAAAATGTGGTAATTTTATATTCGTAGCCTTGAACCCTTTCTTTTATTTTGATGAAGATTCCCATGAAACTTGGTATATTTATTCAAATAGTTCCCCATCTTTTTATTGTTAAATCTCAAGATTTTGTGTCTATTTTTCTTTCCTTTACAATCATAATCCTTATAGAAATTATCTCCACACTTGTAATGACTCCCCATACACTTTAGAAATTTACATGTGAGTTTATTTATTTAAATATATCATTCTGTAAGTTCCACAATTTCCTTATTCTTCTTTTGAATATTTCTTTTTTCATGGTAATCAATCATCATCTTTTTTTTGATTAAAAATAAAATACTTTGATAATTATTACTCTATTATTATGGAAATTGATACTAAATCATTATATGATGAAACCATTTTAGAGGCTATTTCCATTCAGTGTATCTACTTAAGATCACCTTACTTATTTGATTATTCATATAATCTAAAACATGTCTCAATAATCTAAAAAAGTTATCAGCAAACTCAGAAAATATTTATTATTACTTCATATTTAAATTAGTAAAGTTCTATTCCATTTCAACTCAATACTCTCAATGAATATATTTTTCTAGCAATATCACCTTAAAATTATTCTATTCTATTCTCTCTAAATATTCCTCCTATTTAGTATTTTTAATCAACAACCAATGTTGGTCAAATTTCCCTTTAAATAATACAATGATATATAACCCTACTTCCTATTATTACTTCTCAATGTTTGGAACAAATTTTCAAAGAACTTTATTCATTTTTCAACTACCAATGTATTGGTAGTTTCATTAAATTCTAATTATTATTTCTCTATTATGTGGTCCAACAATTTTTCACTATGCTGATACAACAACATACACATTGTCTGGATTTGGTAGTAAATCCCCATATTGATTACATGTGATGATTCATTTCCTATTTTTCTTCTAAGATCCATCTCTAAACAATGGAATGAACATAGTTTACTCACAAAATTAAAAATATTGATCAATAAAATTAAAATTAATATGTATGAAAAATTTATTGAATATTATTATATGTTTATCAAAATGATCATGAATGTTTTGTTCTTCATCAATCTAGCCCCCAAGTTTCTTGCTAATCTTTCTCTGATTCAACCATAATAACCCCTAATCTAGTCTCCCACATTAGATATTTAATTAGTTATATATGTAAAATATAGAAGATATCACATGATAAAGGATTGAATTTATTTTAGTTTTAAGAGACTAAATATATACATAATTTCCATATTACATTGAAAACTTAAAGAACAACTTATAAACTTCAAGAAAAAATTCGTAAATGACTTCTTAGTTATCATTCAAAGATATCTTCTTGACAGCATCATGAAAGAACGTAAATAAATTTTGATATCAAATTCCTGATAAGGTTTTTTTCACAATAAAATATTATATGACCACATGAGGAATAAATAATATGCTATGATACCTACATTATCCCTTAATGATTGATATTAAGTTATAATGGTTTCTTTGATCAATATTGACATCACATGGATCATTTTTTTTGAATTTTATAAATCATGAATTTTTTAAAGAGTTAATACAAGTCACATGTTTAGTGATCCATGTTTTGATATGTATTAACTCTTTTATATTAATATCATTCACTTCGATTATTTCATCATACACTAATTATTATCTTTTCCTCACTGATGAAATTCAATTATTAATTCTTATGTTTATGTTAACAAATAATTCAAGATAACCCTAATTATTTTTTCCATTTTTATGGGTTAAGAGAATTATGTGAATTGGAATATGTCTAGAAACTGTTCAGGTGTGAATAATTGTATGATGGATATTGAATAATTATTTTGAAATAAGAAAATATTGGTATAGTTTGAATGGTTATCTCTGAAATACATGGGAAGTATTATATAAGAGTTTTTTTATAATTTTATAAATCAATACACCAAAATTGTCCTTGGGTATGTAAGTAATCCAATATTTATCTTTGATGTCGTATGTTTTGTATAGATAAATTTATGAGATGTTTATAAGCATCAAAGGAAAAAATTTAAGGATTATGTTTTTAGCACTAGAGATGAGAGTGTGGGTATTCGGTTGTTATACTATGATTTTAGGAGTTGCGATTCCACCCATAGAATTAAGAAGATACATGTTATTAAGGTTGAAAAACTATCCAAATAAATAACATTATATAATTTGATAAGTTCCCTATTTGGGTAACTTTGATGATAACATGGATCCTTGACACTTGAATATCCACATGATATGATATTCAGAGTCCAACAGTGAGGGATATTGAGATAAGATAAAATATTTGGGGACTAATAATACAATAAAATTATAATATCTTACTTATTTTTATAATTAATGGAATGTTAAAAAATTCTGAATTTCATTTAGTTATCTAAAATAAAAAGTACCATGACTTTGAAAGTTTAACTTTGATCTATACTGGAGAGAGAAAATATCCTAATTAAATGTATATTAATGAATTTGAATAGGTTCTTGTGAATGATACTATGCAAAGAGAATAAGTCATCATGTTGGAGTCCCCTCTCCCCGATGGGCCTTCTAAGAAGGTGAATGAGAAAGAGATCATTATCTTCCAAAGAAACCTGGATGATAAAATATATATCAAGTTATTGATGTCACTATCAATATCTAGTGAGCTCAAGAAGATTCATGAAAATATTGATTCAAATAATATGTTTATTTTCCTTCATTATCATTACTTGGAGAAGGCTGGATAAAAGTGGTATGAGATATTCAATCCACTCCTTAGATGAATGTGTAGAGAAGGTGCACCACCTAGGCATCATGGTGATAAGATGGATAGAGATATTGAGCAACTAGATGTAACACCACATGATTTTAATATATATTTTTTCTATTAAATAAATAATCTACTGAATAGATTATTTTAAATGAAATACCAAAATAAAATTAATCATGATGAATTTTATTAAGATAACGTATTATAACGAAATATAAGAATTAATTTTTTTTGATAATATGATATAAAACATCATTAAGAAAATTATAGGATGAATAAAACCATAATTAAATAAAAATACCATGAACATCATGATTTTTTATGAATATCATAAACCTGATTTAAAATATGAAAATTTAGAAAATTATTATAAATCAAACAGTCATGTTTAGTTAGAAGTAAATTAATATAATGAATTAATTCAGAAACACTATATATTGGAATGACATCTGAATTTCATATTTATGGTTGTTGGAAATATGGCCATAGGATATATGGTCATCAAAAATGTGTTCATTGAATATATGTTTATTTAGTATATATAATGGGTATATTACTGCAATTAAAAATAACATAATAAAAAAAATTAAATAATTAAACTAAAATATATAATTTAATTACAACATTTCATTATAAAACTATATTTTTTATCCATTTGATATTCTTATAATTTTTATTGTTATTATTAAATAACGATTTTATATTTTTATAAAATTCAAAGACTGATTTAAATACCAATTTATTGAAAAAATTAGATTGTTATAATTTGAAAGAATAATTATATTAATATGAGGTTATAATTATTTAATGATAAAAGAATGTTTTTTTCCAAAGAACCATTTTTAATAAGTATTGTGAATTTTTATTAGGATAAATTAAAATGACCACTTTTAAATTATCAATCTAATGTAACATTTTTATGAATAGAAAAATATATTAACACTCATTTAGTTATTAATTGATATGAAATTATATTAAAAACACTTAATGTTTTAAAACAATTCTACAAATTCATTTTTATATATATTTTATGTTTTAATTTAAAAATTATATTTATCATGTTAATAAATTGAAATATATATAATATAGTCATAATTTCTTTATCATAACATTGAAATTAGATAAAAATGTCAATTTTTAATTTTACTCATAAAAAGAAGTTACTGAGATAAAATGCGTGTTACCAAGGTAAAGGAAAAATGGGTTAAAAAGGGTTTAAATAAAAATTAAAGACATAAAATATCATAAAAAGTTTCTATAAATTAGTGGATTAGGGTTTTATCAACAAAATCATATCAACCCCCATTATTTTTCCACTATGTATCCATTTTTTTTTTATAAAATGACAACATTGTTCATTAAGGAGTATATATTTATAAAAATGGTTCTAAAAAATAACCTATAAAAGGACCCATATCTACCCACCACAAACCAATAAAAATATTGGGTTCAATATCAAATCGATACCCATTTACCTTCTTCTAAAGTTTTATTAGATATTAAATTGTTTCTGGTTCCATTATGGAATCCTAAATCCCTCTTTCCAAAGGAACTAGTGTTAAGAAGGAGAGAATTCATAATGTAAGTATCTAAGTTCCTATCTAACATTTTCAATTACCATATAATTTCCAATATTTAAAAATATTATCCTCTAATATAATTAAAATATTTTAAAATAATTATTCTTCTGAGAAAATGATAGTATAATTATATAAATTTGTACTACCACTCATCCATTTGTATAACTTGTTCTTTTTTTTGGTTGATTCGACTACCTACATGATCGATTTTATAACATATTTTTCATTTAAACTACAAGGAGTATCATGTCATTAAAATTTTTTATATATTATTTTATTGGTTAATTTATGTTATGAATATGGTTCTTCAAATATGAGACAAAAATGAATGATCAATATAAATTAACTTGTTGTTATTGGTAAGGTACTTGAAACATACACATCATGGATTCCATTCTCATGAACCACACCCATAATTTACATAAGATGAACATGTGAATAATTAAATAATTGGAACAAAATAATTTAACTACCTTATCTTATAAAGGATTTATGGAATCAATATTAAATAATGGGGAATGACAACGCTACTGTGAAAGTTGTATAAATAATGAATATTTATATCATTGAATGATGAAAATTAACAATAAACAACAAATATATGCATAGTTAATGAATTTAATTTAATAGTATAAAAGATAATATATATGAATAATGTTATAAAATAAGTTATGAAAAAAGTTATATTTTCCTAAATGAGGTTAATGTAATTTTGCATAAGATTGGTGAAATGGTAAGGGTTTCTTTTCCGATATCTTTTTGAAATAGATATTATATATGTTTAAAAAAATATATAGAGAAATTATATGTTATTATCTCCAATAAACCATTTATATTCATATCCTATAGTTATTAATGGGATTTAATCATATTAATACAATTTTGACTTTTATTGGCTCATAATTCAACTAAAAAAAGATTGTTAGTTGACTTAACATTATCTCTAATTATCAGGTGGGAGTCTTTTTCATATATACCCATTTTATTTATTTTCATATATATGTACTTATATCAACTTAAATGATTATTAAAGAATTTTTTTATTTTATAATAATTTAATTACAAAACTAATCTTATTTTATCATTTTCAGTGTGGTCTTTTTTTACTAACTTTGACCTTCATTATAGTGTTTGAAAAGAATAATATTTTTAAAAGTTTTCCGAAATAATGAAATTTCTTATGGTATTCAACAGTTTCTTTTAATAATTCTCACTACGTTTTCAAGGTTTTTAAAAAGAAATTTATATTCCCTTTTTTCAATATTTATTTTCTCTTTAAAGTAGGTATTAAAAATATAATGGTTATTTCTTATTATTTATCAAAGAAATTATTAATTTCCCTAAAAAACATTTTACATCAATATAAATTTACTTTAATGTTTATTATGATTTTATTGGAATAATATTTCGTAATATCATCCAATTTCATTCTCTAGATGCAATATGATAATTTTTAATAGAATTTATCTGAAAACCTATATGTTTTCAAAGGTTAATTAATCTATTATATAATTATGAATGTTTCCATATAAATTTGGCGAAGATATGTATGGTTTCACAATATGTGATTGGTATGAATAGAATTATATATCCCTTTAATGCACTGGGTAATGTTTTATATATCATGTGATGGTTGGGAATGAAGAGTGAACCGAAAAGCCAAATGTTCTTTGTCCACCATTTGAAAAGTGGTTCCATAATTATATATCCATACAATGTATTGGGTTAAGAATCATATCGTATAACCTAACATATAATTGATTAGGGAGAAAACTCAATCCAATATGAGATTTTTTCCACCATGTGATGATGATATTAACATTGAACCTCGAAAAAAGGAATGATTTTCTATGTTTTTGTATATACCAAATTATTTTTATATGTATTTTTTTCAAGAATCATGATTTTTTTCTCATATTTCCACACCCTTATTTATCTTTTGTTATGTTACAAAAAAATACTTATGAAAAAACCCCTGATTTATGATCCATGATTTATTTAGTATTATAAAAATTCATTAAAATAACTAAAAATTTTAAACTTATTTAAATTTTTTACATAAATAAAATATATTGATATATATGTACTAAATTGTTAGTAAAGTCATTATTTTCTTGAAAAATACATTTTTCCATAGAAATTATTTTTATTATTTTCTTTAATATTTACTAAAATAAATTTTTTATACTTTTTGAAAATTTATTTTATAAAATGAAATTTATTTTTTAAATCATCATTTCAAAACTATTAATGATTTTTTTTTAATTTATGAAAAGGTTTATTTTTCCATGAATAGTTAAAATACAAATTTTTATTGAAAACATCATTTTTGTTTAATGAATTTAAAAAGTTAAATTTTCTTTTTTAATGGTTTTAAATGTACAATTAGTTCAATTATATTATTAATAATCTAATTTAGTCAATATAAATCAATTTTATGTTGAATTTTGAAATATAATTTTTATACTAAAGAAACCTTTATTTTGAAAATGACTTTTCATCGCATTTTTCAAATTTAATTTGAAATAAAATCATTCCACTTATGTGAATTGAATTTTATAAAATGTATTTAATATTTTCAATCATTAAAATTAATAATAATTAACAAGATAAATTTATTTTTTAGTTATTACGAATTTAAAAAATAGGAAAAATTTGTTACCGTAGTTAACGTTAAAATAAGTTTACTAGGGGGTGGGGTGGGGATAAACTTAGAGATAAGGTTAAAATTTCTAATATAAGTTGTCTAAATATTATTTTGTACTTATTATGGACTCATTATATTCGAAATTTCAATATCGAACCATTTGGAATCATTTTTATTTGTAATTCCTTTATAGTATTTTACTCTCTTATGACATTTAAAGTTTGTGCTCTCCCCAAATTATAAAAGGATACCCCATATTTATCTTCTTTAGAGCACTTTGAGGCATATAAATCAAAAAAATGGTTCCAATTTTTCTTATAAGATTCAAAATATTTTAATTATATGTTTTTTTCATTAGAATACCATTCTAAGGGTCCTTAAAAAGGATTTAAAAGAGGTCCACTAAAGAACAGATAATCGTCATAACCGACCTATTTTAATTTATGTTTATAAATCCTTTAAATATATTGTATTAAACATAAAATAATATTTTATGTACCATAAATTTAATTAAATTTCATTATCATTATATAACCATCATTATTCACTGTCTTTTCTATCAAATGTAATGTGATACTATTGCTCGAACGTATGTGTGCACTACTGGCACCATGTAGCAGTACAATTCATTTTCCATCACCATATTTCATGGATTATTTTTAATATGGGTTAAAAGTTTATATATAATATTTATGATAAAATTATTCTTTTTGAATTATAATATCATACCTGTCTTATTACCTTCTAGTATGTTGGAACATGATAACATCACTCGTCCAAACATGTGGATTACCACCTCCACAAAGTGATGTGACTAATTTTTCATTAATTATTTACATGGATGGTAATAAGGATATAATTAATTAATATATATGATATATATTATATAATAATTATTCTTTAAAGTTTATTTATAATTTAATTCTTTTAAATTTCATCCATCGAAAAGTGAATACAGTGTTCATGCTTAAGTATGGACTACCGTCTCCTTGAATGGTGTAATTTATTTTTTCTATCTATAAATTTTAGGGACGAATCAATATATATATATATACATAAGTAATATATGTGAAATTTATATAATTATTAAAAATATTTATATGATTTAAGCAAGACTATAATTTAATTATTGGAACTATCAAATTGATATTCTCATGAAAAATAAAACAGTTAACACCCAAAAAATATAATGTTAATAAGAAATTATTAATAAATGGGTGCTTAAATATAATAAGAGGATCATATAGGATATTATAATTTATTAAATTACTGTTATATATAATCATAATATATTCAAAATTATTATAAGGTAGGATATAATGTTTTTTATGTAACTCTAACTCGAGATAATATATTTTTTTTCCGTACCATTATTTTTGTGAGACACATGACATATTCACCAATTTTTTATTTTATGTATTGTAAATAATGTAAATGAATTTATTTTATGATGACTCTAATAAAACAATATGGGGATTTACATAAACATATATGTTTCTCACTTTCACTATGTTTGTGATTCAGAAGTTACTAAAGTGGTAAGAGATTAAGTTAAAGTCTCATTTTTGGGATTGTTTATGAAAAATATTCTGATGATGAATTTTTTTTACCTATATAAAAATAACCCCATGATTTTTCTTCTTGTATGGTTATTTCAATAGATTATAATTTTTTCTTTTAATTTCCCCTATTTATGTACTGAGTTAAAAAAACATTTTTAATGAAAACAAACTTTATTTCTCTCTTCGATCAAAAATACTATTTCTTCTTTATCCGGATTCTCTAAAAATGTTTATTTTTTTTAATATTAAACTATAATTTTTTAAATTAATTTTTACGCCTGATTTAATTTTTAAAAAATATTCTAAAAGTAATCTTATTTTTATTTTTTGGAATAAGGTAATTTTGAATTTTTAATGAAAATGTGAAATGAATATTTGTTTTAACATACATAACATGAAAAAAATTACCCACAATTTTTACTGTTCAATAATTTAAGGATTAATTTACATGTATCCAAGTTTATTTTTAATGAAATTGTTTGCCCTAATATTTGGATATTTTTTATATTTTAAATAGGGGATTTCAAAGTGAAAAGGGTATTTCCCTATAGAAATGTTCTAATGACCTTTTAAGGGATTTTTATCTATGTTAACTTCTTTTGATGTTATTTATTATTTATTCAGGTTATAATAAAAGGATAGAATACTTATTCCCTCAATTTATGGTTTACGATTATAAATATGGGATGTTTATGAAACTCGTTAATTTTCCGTGGTTTATTCTATGATGAATGATGAAATTGCTTTGAATCCTGTTTCCTTTCCATTGGTTGTTCCATGACGAATGTTTTATAATTTTATGAAACACATATGTATGATTTTAATTATTTTACTAGTGCTCTTAGAATTATATATTTCTCCAATTTTTTCGGGTAAAGGTAGATATCCCATAAGATAATAAGAACTATAATGGGGATTAAACCTTATTTTGTAACTAAATCTGTCCACTATAGTTGTCTTGTGTGTAAAACATGACTAAGGATATTATATAATGGGTAGTGAACCCAATATACTATGATAGTCTGGGTTGTAATCCATGGATAAGGAAAGTAGTTTCCATAATCATGTATATTCTAAAAACTTATGTGTGATGCTAATATTATACTCTAATGGCTCATTTTATTTGATTCCTTTATGATTAATGTCTTTTGAAATGATTATATTTATTCCAAGACTCAATTTTATGATATATTATATGTGGGGTATAGTTTTTGAATGTTTAGATATTATTCTCATACACTTATTTTCATGTTATGATAAGGTGATCAATGATATCAACCTTACTTACAGTTACTGCGAATATGAGGTAGTGATCCAACCCCATATAGCCCGTAGCAAGTGTCATCTACTAAATATATTGAAATGATTAAAAGTAATAAATTTTAAAAGGACCAATTAGTTTATTAGTCATGGTAAAATAGATACATAAATGTGTAGTGTACTGTAAAAGAATACACTGATTACAACATAATTTTTATTATTATTTATAAATGAATAAATATGAGGATAACTTTAATCCATATAGTAAATCTAGGAATATCATTCATAGTATGATTTTTGGATTTGTGGAGAAATAAGCATAATAAGGGTGATCTCGAATGCTCAGTAAGGAAAAAATATAGCATAAGAAATAAGGAATCAATGGGAATAGTCAGTACGACAAGGTAAATAACGTGAAATACATTCTATATAATTAACTAGATAAGGAAATATCAATATGGAATGTTAGGAAACTGAAACACATTCATTTTTTTCAATGAAATAAAAATGAAATGTATTCATAGATATGTAGACACATTATATCCTAGATAAATAATATCTAAATCCTGCAAATGAAACACATCCATAGATATGTTGATGAAAAATATCATGGATGAATAATATTTTAATATAAATTAAGGAAATTATTAATTATTGGATGCCATGTTTTCTAGGTACATGGTACCTCTACCATCATGAAATTTCAGAAGGTGATTTATAAAATGTTGGGTAAAAACCCATCTAAGGTGGCTAGCCAAATGACTTGTCCCATGAGACTACTGATGCATCATGTGTCTATCTATAACCATGCCCCACCCATGTCTTACTAGTCCAAAAAATAACTCATATATTTAATAATTGATTTAATAATGCACATTATCAAATATCCATATGAATTAATAGATCCATATTTATCAATATTTACCCAGATTTTCAAATAACTATCAAAGGAGACATCCTATGTAAAATGGAATATGGATTAGGGAATAGTAATATACATGAAAAATGATAAGGATAGTTTGGGGAAATTCAATGTTTGATGGTCATACGAGATTGAATAATTCAAGAAACTAACAAACAAATCAATGAAGTGAATGCGAATAATATCCTAGGATAAATAAATAACAGACAACCCATAGGAATAATACAGTCGTTATCAATACAACAAATCCCGAGTCTATTAAAATAGAGGGATGTTTTCATTGATGAAATATAAGATTGAATTTTAAAAATATTCTCAAGGAAAACATGTTTTTCCTTTGAAAATACTTTTACTAGAAATTTTATTGAAAACATTTTCAATAAAAAGTAACCATTAAAAAATGAAAATTATTTTTCAAAGGAATGATTGTGAGTAAATCTGTGCAATCCATACATGGAAATCGAATATTCCTTTTAAATGGTTAAAAGTTATAAAGATGCCTTTTATAGAAAATTACAAGAATATTCCTTTGAAAAGATTTGTAAAATAAAAAAAATGGTTAAAAATATATTTAACAAATCATTTTAAAACATTTTGAATATTTTTTAATAAAACAGGGTTTTTAGAAGAATTCAGGTTCCCTGACATAAGAGAGAATAAAAGTTGGGTTTTCTTTAAAACACTTTTAAAACACTTTGATTTCCAAAGAGTGAAAAAATGGTAATAATAATTGAAAATGGTAATGAATAACTAGAAAATAATGAAAGGAATTATTGAACAATGTTTATATAATTTCCTCAAATCGAAATACCATTGAAATATCATTAAATTTATTTTTGAGGAAAATAATATTTAAACATCCCAAAGTGTCCCATACCATGTCGAAATATTTTAAAACCTAATCCTCATGAAGGAAAAACATTATATGATATTTTAAAATATCATGAAAGTAAGGGGATTTAAAAAATATCGTGTATAGGTCATTAAATACTCCATGTAAAATAAACTGGGTAAATAACAACAACTAATCTTCAATGGAATGTAAATTGAGACGAAAATCCCTTACCAATGAGGAAATAAATGAATAGGAAAACCTAAAGGTATTTATAATTAAATAAAACAATTAAATACCTTGAATATAATATGGTTTATAATATTATATTTCAATATGGTATTAAGTACAACAAGTAAATGAGATTTGGTGTACAATAATTAAATATACCTCCCAGAATGAAAATGAAACAAGAATCCATTACCTTGTTTTTCCATTCTGGTGAACATCCTTAAAATTATTTTATAAATAAATTATGTTAAATTTATAATTTATTCATAATCTTTTTAATCATTACAATTACTTTTATTTAACTTATTATCATGTTGTGTACAACTACTCAAACAACTGAATTTTAATGGGGTGTTTTTGACCAAATTCAGTTTTTGTGTGAAAACAACAATTGTTGGTCAACTATGGAAAAATGGTTCAATATATAACATCCCTATAATAATATATGTTTCCTAAATATAAAATATATAATTCAATTATAATTTTAATATCAATCATTAAATATGGTTTTCAAAAATGAATCAATGTTACAATCCTAGAGATGGTAGGTCGTACGTACGCATGAGTAACATTCCAACTTTTAAATTATCATCGTGGAAAGAATATAAGTTACTAAAATATTTCTAAAATGATCATTATATAATAAATAACATATTATTTTATCTCATATACTTATATATATAATTATATGGTGTAAAAATAATCACATCATGTGGAGGATGCAGTATTCCACACATCCACGAATAACATTACCACTTTTTATGTGTGTGAAAGGGTAATAAAGAAAATGATATTTATATATATATATACATATTAATTTTTTTTAATTATGTAATTAATATCATAAATATGTAGTGTATGTATCATATATTTAATTATTTCTATTCATTTACACATTCCGTGTATCATTCAAATGAATCACTTCGCTTTGAGGGTAGGATAGCCCACACTTCCCCAAACGAGATTATCGAATTTACACAAATTGGAAAGAATAAAAGTTTATTATACATAAAAATTAAATAAGGGTAAATTTTTTTAAATAAAATATATATCATAAATAAATATTTTTCCCATCATAATTTCCACCATAATAGGTGATAATGGAGAATTGAAAATCATCATTTTAGAAGGCAGTAATTCACCATTCACAGAAACTGTATGTTCGTTACCCATTAGATGGAGGTGTGTGCATATTTAGATCTAGATATCAACATAACAAAACTATATTATATTGAGGATACTGTTTTTGTTACAAAATAAAAAAATATGGAGATTTTAGGGGTTGGTGAATAGAAATGAGTCTAGATATATCGAGAAAAAACATTACCTTTTAATTGGGTAACTTATTTTGGTTTAACCCGAAGGAATAAATGGAATGTATTCTTCCCAAAGAGAGGAATATAGTTCTAGGGAAGGACATTGGGAGGTCATTTGGAATGATACTGACTGAAATTAATATGTTGTAGAGGTGTGCAAAATTGGTAGAGGTGGTGGCCTTTTATAGGGAAAGAAAATGACTCACTTAGTATTCTTGAAAATAAGTTGTGTGTGCACTTGTTATTACGAAATAAAAGTCATAAAATCCATTAAAACTCATTAATTTAATGTTAATGGCCTAAATATTTCCATCTAATGTGTTTTGGACAAGTGGATAGGTCATTTTGTCCCTTAAACTTAAGGTTTTAATCGATTTTAAGCCTAATTACACCTTAATAACTGTAATTAATTTTAATCACTTTCACAAATAATTTTCATCAAAAAATATGTTTATATTATTAGAACAAAAATATTATCTTTATTAAAATTGTGTATTCCAGATTTTTAAAATTCAAATCATAGAAGAGGAAAAATTAAGATTAATTCTAATCTTATAGATAGAAAGATTAACTAGTTTTAGTAGAAAAATGTTCAAATGATTATTATGTTTTTATATTAAATTGAAATGTTATAATGATTCTAATGAAATAAATTATATTAATAGATGTTTTAGTGATATAATGCGACTCTAAAAGAAATTTATAAAAAAATGTAACATTAATAATTATTTAAACCAAAAGGCAGTTTTTAACTAAAACACAATATTTTTAACTATTCACTAAATAAATAATGTCTCTCAAAAAAATCACAAAAAATTAATATTAATATAATTTTTAAATTATTTATTTAAAAATAAAGTTTATTTTATCTAATTAATTTCATATAATTTTCAAAATTAATATTTATAATAGGTTCTCCATTAAAAGGTTGTAAAACTCTTTAATAAAAATATAAGTTTTTATGTGAAATATCGGGTTTGCTCTTATATTATGCTTATAAAATCTATTGATGAATATAAAAAATAATTAATTGAATATGTAACATATTTATTATATTAAAATCACTAAATAATTTTAATCATTTTAATCTATTAGGTTAAAACATCTTTAGGAACATAAAAATAGGCTTCTATAAAAATATCCAATTAATATTCAATTGGTTTTCGATTCATTAATAATTTATTTGAAACCAATGAATTAGTTGTATAAACAATATTTTTTATAAGTTAGTTATTACTATTCATAATGGCTAGATTATATTAAATAATAATTATTTAATTATACTATTAGTGTAACACCCCAGGTAAATAATGAATATGAAATTTTCATATTTATCCATATTTGTGAATAAAATATTAATATGACTTTAAAGGGGATTCTATGCTCGATGGCGTACCCAACACGCAACAACGAGTTTCTTGGGAATCTTACGTTGCACTCTAATAATAAAATAATATTAATTCAAATGGTAGTTAACATGTAGCCGTTGTATTGGCGGGAATGGATAGAAATAACTAAAATATGATTATATATGTTTTTAAATGTTTTTACATTTATCCAATAAAAGCTAAAGGCTTAAAATACGGAAAGAATTCAATTTTAGGCGTATATGCCCTAGTTTTCACTAAAGGTTCACTTATCGCCTTTTAATGGAGAACTGTCATTAAATATAGTTTTGTTCACTCTTTGTTGGGCAAAAATCCCTCAAGGTAACATTGAAGTATTTTTGGGTTGATTGTGTTTGTTGACAAAGCAGGTTTCCATAGAGAATTGTCGAGTTCCCGAGAAGTTGTTGACATTCCATGTTGACAAAGAACTATGACAAAGGAAAGGACAATCTGGAGGCGGTACAAAAGAGCAGTACAAGGTGGCGCCGTTTTCCAGTGTTTGCCAAATTTTTGGGGTCCAAAATTTGGAGTTTGGTGAGCATCGCGAAAAGAGGATTTCAATGAAGAGCACAATTTAATATGGCAAAGGCATGAATTTCGCGAATATAGGATGCATGGTTTGGAAATCGCGAAGACCAGAAGAATGGAGGCGGTGATGCTTCGCGATTACGTCAAGCTTCGCGAACGGCAGAGGCTGAAGCGCATCGCGGCGGAGAAGGGCTTTGCGAGAGAACATCGTGGCGAAGGCGCGAAGGAATGTTGGGCTTCGCGAGGGAGCTTCGCGGCGAAGGCGCGATCCGCGAAGGTAAGTTGACGGTGATTCATCGCGACTACGTCAAGCTCCGCGAACGGAAGATTGCGGTGGAGCTTCGCGATTTGGACAGAATTCTGACAGAAACTTTGGAGCATCGCGATTTGAGATGACGTGGCGTTGACTTCGTGCGGAAAGGATGAGGGTCGGTGGAATCGCCTATAAATAGAGGCCGACCCCTTCAGGCGAAGTAGAGAGAATTTTCAGAGAAAATACTTTGCTCTCGATTTGCGAAGGTGGTTCGCGGAGCCAGTGTGCTTCGCGAAAGAGGTGCTTCGCGGCGGCTATTGTAGCTCCGCGAAACCTGCGAGCTCCGCGTTGGCTTACTTAGCTTCGCGAGGGTTGTTGCTTTGCGACGGCTTGAGCATCGCGAGAGTGCTTCGCGAAGGAGCTTCGCGATTGAGCTTCGCGAAAAGGCAGGAGCTTCGCGAAGGCTTGTTTGAGCTTCGCGAAATTGGGAGCCTCGCATTGTAGAGTGCTTTGCGAAGGTCTTTCCAAAGGTTGTTTGCCCAGTGTTTAGAGGCAAAGAGGTATTCATCTACGGGTGAAAGTTGAACATCAACAGAGCATCTACATACAGATAAAGATGCATTCCTTAATGGAAATGAAGAGACCTACAGGTCTATAAACTGTGATTGGATTCCCTTCCAAGAGCAGTGAGCTTAGGAAGAGGAAGAAGGTGATCCTCTCCACCGGCAGTGAGCCAGAGAGAGAGAAACAGGGAGTGACCCTTGGGAAAGCAGTGAGCTGACCCTAAACATTGTAAAGGCAGTGAGCCTGGGCATAGAAGTGATCTAGCCCGAACATTGTAATCCACAGCTAGTGAAGTCTAGTGGAATTTGGTACGAACCGGCAACTTGTCGGCGTATGCTCCTTGGACGTAGCCCTTAGAGGTGAACCAAGTAAAAATCTTTGTGTCTGCCTGCTTACTTTCCTGCATTGTATTCAAAGCATCATCATCAGGTAAAGTAGACAAGTGATCATAGTAACCACACAAGTGCAAACAAAGTGACCCTTGTAACAAAGAGGTCAAGATCCAGTGGGGCAGGAAGAACTTGGAAAAAGAATATCCATACCCTGATTCACCCCCCCTCTCAGGGTATATAGGCCCCTATTGGCCCTAACAATTGGTATCAGAGCGAGGTTGTTGTTATCAGATTTGTTTGCTCCAACTTGGTGTAGTCGATCTGTGTGCATAAAGGATCAGTCTTCTCTTATCTCAATCAGCCATGGCAAAGGGAAAAACATCCAAGAACAAGCAGAAGTCAGGTGGTACTCCTCAGAGTGGAAGTGTATATGGAAAATGTGTGATTCAACTAAAGGAATCAAACAACTTGCTGAAGGAAGGCTTGGATGAATCAGAAAGGGAAAAGATTGATTCACTCAATCATGATTTTGGAATGAGTAAAGTACATGAGCATCAGAGTGATACTGAAACAGAAGAAGAAATTGAAGGAAGAATAGATATGCGAGCTGAGTTAGAGGCTGCTCTTGAAGAGATAGATGTTTGGAGAGCCAAAACCAAGAATGCTAACAAAGTTGTTCGCGATGCCAAACTCTATATGCAGCAGCAGGAAGAAGAAAAGTCTGAGTTGATAAATAAAATTGAGAAACTCAAGTTATCAGCACCAGAGAACTCAGAATCAGTTAGTGAGTATAAGCTTAAGATTGAAGAACGGAAAAGGGAGATCGATGGCTTGAATAGAAAAGCAAAAGATCAATTCAAAAGCATCGAAGAACCGAATATTCCAAGTGACGTTGGAAAAACATGATGTCCAACTTGAATCAAGGGATATGAAGATTCAAAAGTTGGTAGAAGAGCTCGAATCAGTCAAGCAGGAAATAGAGAAGTCTAAATCCAAAGATAAGACCAAGTTGAAGGATGCACTGCACTTGCTATTTGATCATCCTTCGACAAGTGATGATAAAATGAAGAATAGGTATGCTATTTCTGAAGAGAAACAACAGAATATTTTCTCAGCTCAAAGACCAGCAAGTTTCGGAAAAGCTGGTATCGGATTTGATGAATCCCCTCCCGTGCAAGATAGAAAGAGAGCTATGAACAGTTCTAGATCGGAAAGAAATCCTATAGGTGCTGGAGATAGGCCTAAAAGGACAGATACAAAAAGTAGTGATGACATGTGCTATTTTTGTGGGATTCATGGCCACACATCAAGCTTCTGTTCAGAGGCTCTGGAATACATCTCAGGGTGTGAAAATAGAGACATTACTAAATCTGAGAATAAGAAGAACCATCATGATAAATCAGAGAGAAGAGTTTCTCAGAGGAGAACATTTATCAGGTGCTATTACTGCGGAAGGATGGGACACACCATGAGTATGTGTCAGGAAGCTCAGGAGATCGATGCCAGAAGAAGAAAACAAGTTGCATCAACATCTCAGCAGAGAAGTGATGAAATGAGGTATGCCTTTAATAGAAAATGTTTCATATGTTCTGATCATGGGCATTTGGCCAGACAGTGCAGCAAGAAGAAAGCGGGGAAGGAAAAAGACCCGAGAAAGAGATTACCAACTCCAGTGGTACATAATGAGAAATTATACACTGGGAGACAAAGTGTTAAGGTGAAAAATAGGCCTAAAGCCTCAGGGGAATCACATGGAGCTGAACGAAAGGTGTATCAGTCACCTCCTCTATCGTACTCACAACCACTCTCAAGGAGAGAATGTGAACAAACCTGGAAGATTAAGGGGAGATCTACTCCAACTGTGAGTAAGAAGAATGGACGTTCAGTGGAGGACCCACCACCAATGAAAAATAGGGTGGTGACTCAGACATCTGATAAAAGATGGATGAACAAAGAACGTATTGAAAAATTCACATGTCGTGTTTCTTATCGAGAAGTGAAAGAAAGAGGAAGACCCCTACGATGGGAGAAGAAGAAGGGGAAGATTCCAAACAGAGAGGTTCCTACTCAGAGAAATAATCAAGGAAAATGGAATTTTGGTAGAACCTCAAAGAAAGAAATGTGTACTAGTGGGTTTAAACCCCAAGTGGTGAGAAAGGCTGAGCCTACCAAATCTACATATCAGAAAAAGGCTCAGAATGTAGGCAATGAATGCCTTGTCATATGGCCAGAACAATTGAAGTTGGCTAGGCAGTTGGAGGAAGCAAGAAAGGAGTGTGATGCTCTCCAAGAAAGAATCAAAGGGTTGACCCATCAGGATCAACCACAACCCTCATCTTGAGGAGTCTGAAGCAATACCCCTCTCCCTATGTATATAAATGCTATTAACTGATGATTCTTGTGTTTCAGGTATTAGGGAGATACAATCCAAGGGGAAGTGGCATCTAAGGATGCGAAGTGGAGAAATGATATGCTCTAGAGTTTCAATTGATTCAAATCAGATACTAGAGTTGAAGAAGAAGGAGAGCAACAGAGCACAATAGGAAGTGATTGTGTTATTAACTTTATCTCTTGTTTCCTACACCGAGTTTCAACTCCGTAGGCTTAGAGATTTTGTTAGTGGCTAAAATCTGATTGGAAGATGAGAACGAATGATGCAGGAGGAAATAATTGGATGACCCAGCTGAAGAGTTGTCTATCGAGAGAAGACATACTATGAGAGAAGCAGCAGTGATCAAGCATTTCATGCTTATTTATTTTGATCTAACATTGTGGTATCAGCTGACTGTTTTTCAGGATACCAAGAAGCTTCGAAAAGTAGCTGAAAGAAATGAAGCCACTGAAAAATGAGTCAGTGAACAATTTCCTGACGAAAGTGCTGAGGAAGAAAGCAACACAGGGGGAGAAGAAGTGGCTGAGAGTGACTCAGAATAAGATACTGATGATGAGTACAAGGATGTAAAATCCTTATCTGCACAAAATACAAAGAATCGAGCTGAAATTGACAGACAGACTATCATCAGTGATCAGTGAGATCCAGTTCAGACAAAGAGAATGAAATCACTACAGCAGACATCATTACTATCTCAGGTTGATTCGAAATGCTTTGCTGATGCAGCTGAAGATGAAAACTGGGATCATGCCATGAATGAATAGATAGGTCAGAATTGAGAAGAATCAGACCTGGGAAATTGTTTCGAGGCCAGATGATAAAAACGTCATCAGGACAAAATTGGTCTATTTAGACAAGATGAACGAAGATGGCACAATGATTCGAAACAAAGCACGACTGGTGTGCAAAGCATACACCCCAAGAGAATGGTACTGAAGGCTATATCAGTATTTGAAGAAGATTGATTTTCAGTGTGGGGGATTTGATTACAATCTTTATTTCAACAACAATAGTAATCAAAGGATGGTGAGGCTAGTCAAGGAAGAAGACATAATATTTGGAATGATTTGGAATGGAAAATTCCAAGGAGATGAAGACTCCGGTTTCTACCCAGATGAAATCATCAAAAGATGACAGTGGCAGGGCAGTTAATATCACAGAATACAGGCAAATCATTGGAAGTCTATTGTACTTAACCGCAACAAGGCCTGATATTGTTTTCGCCACATGCCAAGCAGCGAGATATCAGAGTAATCCCAAGGAAAGTCACATGCTCGCAGTGAAAAGAATACTTCGGTATATTAAGGGCACGGTGGACTTCGGCTTGACATATAATGACAAATCCCAGACAGAGTTATTGGGGTACACTGATGCAGACTGGGCCGGTTCAGCAGATGATAGAAAATCAACATCTGGAGGTGCATTTTATCTTGGCGGACTATGTATTGCTTGGTTGAGCAAGAAGCAGGATTGCATTTCATTAAGCACCGCAGAAGCTGAGTATATTGCGGCCACTCAAGCATGCACACAGTTATTGTGGATGAAGCAGCAGCTTGAAGATATGGGAGTTGAAGTGAAGTCTCCGATTGGAATCCAGTGTGACAACTCAAGTGCTATAAATCTTAGCAAAAATCCCGTCCATCATTCAAGGACAAAGCACATTGAGATTAAGTATCACTTTATCAAGGAGAAGGTTGAGCAGGGGATCGTGAAGTTGGAGTATGTGCCTACAGAGCTGCAGGTTGCAGACATTCTGACAAAGGCCTTACCCAAGGCAGCATTTGAGAGGCATCGACTGGCTCTGGGAGTTCAGTCGACTCCCCGCACTTGAAATAGAGTGGATGTGCCCCCCCCCCTCTCCCCGAGGTATGGTGTGTTTTTCCCTAATGCGCTGATATGTGTTCTCTACTATGTTACAGACTACAAAGGCGTGACCTTTGGGTTCGTTGACAAAGGGGGAGAAAAGTGCTTGACAAGTGCTTGACAAAGGGGGAGAAAAGTGTTAGTTCAAGAGAGAAAATAGTGCGGAGATTTGATAAATCATAATTGATACGGGGAGAAGCTGACAGGTGGAGCAGCCAGAAAGGGGGAGCAATGAGAAAGGGGGAGAGATTTTTAAATCTGACGATGCTAGACGTGATCGATCAAATCATAGAAATCACGACAGCTGAGGATCGTGATAAAAGCAGAACAGTGGTGTTGGAATGGTGTGAGACGGTGTCCAGCTATCAACAATTGTTATCAACTTAAGAATTCACCAATTGGTATCAGTGTGGTTCAACAACTGGACTTATTTTAAGAATTGGTATCATGGTGGAATCGACAATTGGGGTCTAACATGAAGTGATTCATTGATGAACTTTTCATACTACTCTTGTTTCTCACGCCGAGCATTGCTCATGTGGGCTTAGAGTAAATGTTAAGTGAATCCTTGAACGCTATTATAATCGCAAGAGGCGAATGGTGGTAGCAGCTGGAAGAAGACTCAGTGAGGTATCACAGTGCAGAAAATCATCCTGAGCAAAATTGTGAAGAGTTGTCAACAAACCCAAAGGGGGAGATTGTTGGGCAAAAATCCCTCAAGGTAACATTGAAGTATTTTTGGGTTGATTGTGTTTGTTGACAAAGCAGGTTTCCATAGAGAATTGTCGAGTTCCCGAGAAGTTGTTGACATTCCATGTTGACAAAGAACTCTGACAAAGGAAAGGACAATCTGGAGGCGGTACAAAAGAGCAGTACAAGGTGGCGCCGTTTTCCAGTGTTTGCCAAATTTTTGGGGTCCAAAATTTGGAGTTTGGTGAGCATCGCGAAAAGAGGATTTCAATGAAGAGCACAATTTAATATGGCAAAGGCATGAATTTCGCGAAGATAGGATGCATGGTTTGGAAATCGCGAAGACCAGAAGAATGGAGGCGGTGATGCTTCGCGATTACGTCAAGCTTCGCGAACGGCAGAGGCTGAAGCGCATCGCGGCGGAGAAGGGCTTTGCGAGAGAACATCGCGGCGAAGGCGCGAAGGAATGTTGGGCTTCGCGAGGGAGCTTCGCGGCGAAGGCGCGATCCGCGAAGGTAAGTTGACGGTGATTCATCGCGACTACGTCAAGCTCCGCGAACGGAAGATTGCGGTGGAGCTTCGCGATTTGGACAGAATTCTGACAGAAACTTTGGAGCATCGCGATTTGAGATGACGTGGCGTTGACTTCGTGCGGAAAGGATGAGGGTCGGTGGAATCGCCTATAAATAGAGGCCGACCCCTTCAGGCGAAGTAGAGAGAATTTTCAGAGAAAATACTTTGCTCTCGATTTGCGAAGGTGGTTCGCGGAGCCAGTGTGCTTCGCGAAAGAGGTGCTTCGCGGCGGCTATTGTAGCTCCGCGAAACCTGCGAGCTCCGCGTTGGCTTACTTAGCTTCGCGAGGGTTGTTGCTTTGCGACGGCTTGAGCATCGCGAGAGTGCTTCGCGAAGGAGCTTCGCGATTGAGCTTCGCGAAAAGGCAGGAGCTTCGCGAAGGCTTGTTTGAGCTTCGCGAAATTGGGAGCCTCGCATTGTAGAGTGCTTTGCGAAGGTCTTTCCAAAGGTTGTTTGCCCAGTGTTTAGAGGCAAAGAGGTATTCATCTACGGGTGAAAGTTGAACATCAACAGAGCATCTACATACAGATAAAGATGCATTCCTTAATGGAAATGAAGAGACCTACAGGTCTATAAACTGTGATTGGATTCCCTTCCAAGAGCAGTGAGCTTAGGAAGAGGAAGAAGGTGATCCTCTCCACCGGCAGTGAGCCAGAGAGAGAGAAACAGGGAGTGACCCTTGGGAAAGCAGTGAGCTGACCCTAAACATTGTAAAGGCAGTGAGCCTGGGCATAGAAGTGATCTAGCCCGAACATTGTAATCCACAGCTAGTGAAGTCTAGTGGAATTTGGTACGAACCGGCAACTTGTCGGCGTATGCTCCTTGGACGTAGCCCTTAGAGGTGAACCAAGTAAAAATCTTTGTGTCTGCCTGCTTACTTTCCTGCATTGTATTCAAAGCATCATCATCAGGTAAAGTAGACAAGTGATCATAGTAACCACACAAGTGCAAACAAAGTGACCCTTGTAACAAAGAGGTCAAGATCCAGTGGGGCAGGAAGAACTTGGAAAAAGAATATCCATACCCTGATTCACCCCCCCTCTCAGGGTATATAGGCCCCTATTGGCCCTAACACTCTTAAAAATTCTTTTGGACCAAATAAAACTCTTATTAAGAATTGGGACATCAAATTTTACTTTGTGTAATTTTTTGGTATTTTTCCGATAAAGTTCATTTTTTAATGAATAGTGTAAAATGTTGTATTTTAATTCAAAACCACTTTTTAATCTAATTTATTTATATGATTAGATTATATTTTGAATTGGTTTTAACGTGAAATTAGAAAATATTTTTACCATTAAATCCAATAGTGGTCGTTGGAATCAATTTCACTTTGAAATCAGACTTAAACTAGTGTCAATCTTTTGATACTTATTGTTTTATAAAAACACGCTATTTGCTATGACAGCGGGAATTAATTATTAAATTAATTAATGTGACTAATATGTTCTGAATTTTGTAAAACGGACTTCATTTTTGAATTCGGAATATCAAATATAGCTCAGGGTGAATTTTTGGGATTTTTCTGAAAAACTTCAATTTTTGATGAATAGTGAAACCACTAAGTGGTACTTATAAAAACTGATTTTCCGTTTAAATGAAATTTTGCCATCATTGTGTTTTGAATTTCAAAAATCCGACATACATGGTTGTCATTAAGAAGTAAAATGTGGTTCAATGAGATTATAATAATTTTTTGGTGAATAGTAACTTATTAAGTTTTTAATCGCGATTAGTGGTAATTAGTGTGGTTTAAGGTAAAAATAATGCTTTAATGATATGAAATGACCTAGACACATGTCCCAAACTTATTTGTTGTGTCATGGCCGACCAAGAAAAGCCATGGGTCAACTTGGGGACCCCATGGATCCACTTTGGTTGGGAAATGACATAAATAACATTTTATTTAATGTAAAAGTAAAATTGACACAAACATGAGTTGTTTTACTAAAACAATTTTTAAGTAGGGTTACACAGGTCCAAATTTTGATTATAAATAGTCATTGGAAAGATAAAAATATTTCCTACATCATAGTATTAGTTTTATAATTTTTAGACATTAAATAAATTAAATTATTTATGACATAATAATGATGCAGCGATGACATCATTATTTGACGATTTAAATAAAATGGAAATATAATGTAAAATCTATGAACTACACATGTCCAAAACCAATTGGATTAGTGTATTTATAAGCCTCATCACCTTATCCACTAATTATATCAATGTTGGACCTTTTAAAACCGAAACACATTTTCAAATAAAGTAATATTTCTCACTTTCCAAAAGTACCCCTCCTCTCCTCTTATAAAAGGCCCCCACCTCTACCTCATTTAACACACTCTTCAAGCCTTTGGCTCGGCCAACCCCTGCCCATTTACACTCTCCAAATCCCTATCCTCATCCTAGAGGACTCCCTTTGGGCATAATCCTTTCAAAGGAAGCCTTTAGGCTTAAATCAAAAGGATTTACACTTTTAAAGGTAATTCATTCTCTCATGTTCATTTGTTTTATTTTGTTTCTCCAAACCCCTAAACTCTTTTTATTTACTTCTTTTGTAACAACACCAGTATACTCAATATACTAGGATGTTGTTATAAGATTTATTCGAGCTACACTCTCACACAACTACGTCAAATGGTTAAAGAACATACGGTTTCCGTGGATGGTGAAATTCTGCCTCCCGAAATGATGATTGTTCAATACTCATTTAACACCTTCAAAGGTGTCCATTATGATGTCACTATTTTTATATATGATATATAATATGTTTATGTTTTATTTATGCTTCTGTATTTTTCATTTTTGTCTTACCTTTATGGCTTCAATTATGGGTATACGCGATATCTTCATTTAAGGAAGTGCGGACTACTGCCCCCTCAATGCGATTTGATTCGTTAAATACCATATGTGGGCTGTATAAAGGATGGAAATATGATATTATATATTATATTATAATGGAATTATAATATAACTTTATATCATTATTATTCCATTCTATAAAATACGAAATAGAAATGAAAGTAGCGTTCATGCGTACGTATGGCTTACCGTCTCCATGAACGGTGCATTTCATTTCTTACCTCTAAATGATTATGTAATGTTATAAATGCATGCATGTACTGGATATATATGACATATATGATATCTACATAATTAATACAATTCTGGATATAATAAACATTTGGCCACACGGACAACATGTAATTTTAAGAAGTCCACTTTCGACTTAAGAACCAAATATCGGCAAAGCAAATATTATTAACTTAAATGATTACATAATGTTTATTACATGGTAATAAGTGATATAAAAGGAATAATGAACTTGAAAAGGGTTCTTAATGAAGTAGAAATTAACTCAAGTTTATTATTCAGGAGATTAAAGAATGATCGAGTCAAGTCGGACCCGAGGTAAGGGATCCTACAACTCTCTTTCTTTTTAAGTACACTCTTTTATGTCATTTATTTTAAGCTCATCCTTATTATGATTGGGATGTTCTTCTATATTAAATTTACTGAAATTTTTATGTTCATGATATGAGAGACCCTATTCTCTCTCATCAATCCATTTTGGGAGTTTTGAGTGGCGCCGTTAGGCTGCCGAACTTTCGTAAGAGATCTAACCTCTCTATTTCTTTTTAAGTACTCTCCTTTGTGTCACTTCTTCTAAGCTCCTATTTGTTATGTTGGGGGATTTTCTTTTATATTCCTCTTTCTGTAAATTCTATTTTAATATGATGGGATACTCTATTTTATCTCATCAATCCATTTTGGAAGTTTTATGTGGCGCCGTTAGGCTGCTGAGTTTTCGTAAGGGATTTTTAATCTCATTTTTATTCCCGTGAGATTTATGCTACATTTGCCACAAATTCCATTGAGTGGTGTATGTACTGCCAATTATTCTACTCTTTGTGTATTATACTTTTGTTTATGAGTATTTACATCAATGATCTATTGTCCTTCTTTCAGGGGGTGTATGTTTTGAAAGATTCCCAAGTCGGTAAGGGGACCTTTCACCCTCCTCTTTTTTAAAAGACTTATTTTGTTGGGTCTTTTAATTTACATATTTTTATGTTGGGATATGTTCTCATACATCCTTATTGATGTAAATTTTATGTCCAAGTGATGACATACACTTTTTATCTCTCATCAACTCATTTTGATGTGATGCTGTTAGGCTGTCAAGGGAACTATTTAACCCAATTTCGATTTCTTTGGGTTCAACTGGTAGTCATTGAATATGTCATCCATTGAATATGTGTGAATGACCTTTTATTGTTTTACACTTAATATCCACTTATATTGGGTGTATATATATTTTTCACACATATTTTTGAGATTTATTTGTCCTTAATTTAAGGATACCTTCTTTATAAGGGATTTCATCACATTTGACATTTCTATTGAGGGTTCATTGTTTTTATGCACCAATTCACTCTTATATGGTGTATATACTGTCCTTTGGAGTATTATATCATGAATCCTTTTATTCTCATGATATTATAAAGTTATGACTAAATGTTATTCCTTGATTATTGTATTCAAGTGTCTCTAATTTTGGTAAAACCCCTTTAACCAAAATATCGTTTTAAATGTTTTAATTATTTGTTCTTATTAATATCCATGTTTTAAAAATGGTTTTGAGGATTTATTTATATGGATATTAATAGTTTAAAATGTTAAAATCTTCAAGGTGGTATGGGACACTTTGATTCAAAAATCTCTTTATTAAATGTTTTAAATGGTTTTGGAAATGGTTTCTTTTTGAATGGATTATTTATTTCAATATCCTAAAATGTTATATTGTGATTGAAATGTGGAAATGCTATGTTCATGTTTATGTGATATGATAATGTTATGGTTCTTGGGAATTGTTATGAAGAACGGGTGGTTCCGTGATAAACTAAGGGCGGGTGAGCCCGATATAGCTCTCCAATGCATTGGGTAACGCGAAGGAGTGAAACGTTAAGGTTTCTCCGAAGAGATTTAGGGAATATACTGTGATGGGTATTCCAAACGTAACCAAGAGGGTTACTCCCTACGTAAGAATGTTATGAATGCCTCAAGTTACCTTTATGTCTTATGATTTCTATGATTTATTCATGGTTTGATGAGGTATGTTAAAGTGCCTTTGTTTTATGGGTAAAGTATGATTTCATTCTTATGTATATATGAACTCATGTTTCCTTTCCATATTTTTATAACTCTTACTGAGCTTTTTATGCTCATCCCAAGTTTTTGAAATGTTTTTCACAGGTCAAGGGAAAGGTACATGGTGTGATGATAGTGTCAAGGATGTGTCAAGGAAGAATCCGTGTTTTATTTTAAATATGTTCCCGTTGATGGGAAGAATGAATACTGTCTTTTATGTAACCACTTTGTTTAAATGTGGAATGTAATGCAAGTTTCATGATCTAATTCTCTAAAACTCTAAACCTGAAAAGATCCTCAATGTGTAATCTTGTAATAACTCAAGATTAAGTAAGGTTTAAGGCTGGGACCTTATAGTTGGTATCAAAGGTCGGTTTAGATAACTTTGGAGGTTAGGGTATTCTTTAAGCATAATTGACAATTACCATAATGGTTAGGATTTCAGAAAGAGTCCTCGTTTTAGATAAAGTGAATGATTAAGTATATCTTAGTGTTTACCTTCCTCATTAGTACATGATGGTTTTGTTGATATACTCACAATGACCTTTTTGGTTTTAGTAAATGGCTGGATCTAGCAGGCACCAAAGTGACAATGGGTTTCAAGGAAACTGTGGTGGTTCTCTGATTAAGATACTGGATGAGATGGGGGATTCAATGAGGAATCTCATAGTTGTTCTAAACAAACTATAAAGGAGTCATGATCAACCACTTCAACCTTGGTGAGTTCTCTAATGCATCATGTACGAGATGGCCAACTCGATGTGGAAATTCAGGTAATAATTATTAAGGTAACCATTAGGGTTTATATGATCCTTACTTTTTAGGTAATTGTGGGTTACTCTATGATATGATGGAAAATGAAAGGAATGAGATAAACTTGAGGTTAAAATATGTTATGATTATTCTTGAAGATTTTATCTCATTTTGGGGAATGTTTTAAGAATTATATAGTTTTGGAAAAAGGACAACACGCAGACCGTGTGACATCCCGTCGCGTCGGACAAAGCTACGGGAATCAAACCCACAACTAATGTGCGACTGGTATTTATCGCCTACCACTGGACTACGTGAAGTCCCTGGTTAGTTTGACTGATTCATTCTAGTTATATGATTTTATGAATTAAGAGTAAGATGATTTTGGGTTATTTTTGAAAATGATTAACCTATCATGGAGGATATGTGATTAGGTTAATTACTTTTCAAAACAAGACTTTAGGAGCAACTGATGTTGTTTGGAGATAAATGTTACGATTTATCTTGGAAGACTATGCGACTAAATCCTTCAAATATTTGGGTTTCAATCTTATATTGGTTTACTTTGAAGAATTTTATGGACAAATTGATTATATAATGGTCCTCGTTGAACTTTGGGTTTTGTTGGACAAATTTTTGAGATTAAGAATAGATTTTCTTTTTATAAAGGGTTATCCTTTTCTGGATTATCTGATATTGTACTAGCCTTTTTGGTTTTGGATTTGGTTAAAGTCTAAAGACATGGGAATTATATAGTTCTATTTTGTGGATTAGGTGATTCTCTAGAAGTTGATTATAGTACTCTTAATGTGAACAAGTCTTCCTAAATACTCGCCTTCTGGAGAAAATATGAGTTTGATTAAGGAATCTAATAAAAGTTGAAAGTCAACATGATAAGTGATTATGTTTCCTTATGAATAAATTCCTAAATAAAAAGTAACTTAAAACAAAAATGTTGTCTATTAACTTTTCCCACTGGGGAATCGAATACCGTTTAACCCATCACAAGTTTGTGATTTTCTCATGGTTAACTTTCTCCTAAACATGTTTTCTATCACTCTCCATGAGAACATGAACCTATGTTTTCTCCTCCATGTCCATATTTTCATACTTGGAATCCTAGTATGGGTTAACTCGGGTGACCTTTGTACTTATCTTTCTTTATTTTAAAGTGTTTGTTTTACCGACTTTTGTTCTGATGTGGG
Organism: Viscum album; assembly: GCA_963277665.1. NCBI lineage: Eukaryota > Viridiplantae > Streptophyta > Magnoliopsida > Santalales > Viscaceae > Viscum > Viscum album. The sequence goes on along the minus strand of OY728138.1, from coordinate 120,905,947 downwards.
ACTTTCAAGGATGTTTCCAAGCGCAATTTTAAAATTGCGAGGACGCAATTCCCAAAAGGGGGGAAGGATGTAACACCCCAGGTAAATAATGAATATGAAATTTTCATATTTATCCATATTTGTGAATAAAATATTAATATGACTTTAAAGGGGATGCTATGCTCGATAGCGTACCCAACACGCAACAACGAGTTTCTTGGGAATCTTACGTTGCACTCTAATAATAAAATAATATTAATTCAAATGGTAGTTAACATGTAGCTGTTGTATTGGCGGGAATGGATAGAAATAACTAAAATATGATTATATATGTTTTTTAAATGTTTTTACATTTATCCAATAAAAGCTAAAGGCTTAAAATACGGAAAGAATTCAATTTTAGGCGTATATGCCCTAGTTTTCACTAAAGGTTCACTTATCGCCTTTTAATGGAGAACTGTCATTAAATATAGTTTTTTTCACTCTTAAAAATTATTTTGGACCAAATAAAACTCTTATTAAGAATTGGGACATCAAATTTTACTTTGTGTAATTTTTTGGTATTTTTCCGATAAAGTTCATTTTTTAATGAATAGTGTAAAATGTTGTATTTTAATTCAAAACCACTTTTTAATCTAATTTATTTATATGATTAGATTATATTTTGAATTGGTTTTAATGTGAAATTAGAAAATATTTTTACCATTAAATCCAATAGTGGTCGTTGGAATCAATTTCACTTTGAAATCAGACTTAAACTAGTGTCAATCTTTTGATACTTATTGTTTTATAAAAACACGCTATTTGCTATGACAGCGGGAATTAATTATTAAATTAATTAATGTGACTAATATGTTCTGAATTTTGTAAAACGGACTTCATTTTTGAATTCGGAATATCAAATATATCTCAGGGTGAATTTTTGGGATTTTTCTGAAAAACTTCAATTTTTGATGAATAGTGAAACCACTAAGTGGTACTTATAAAAACTGATTTTCCGTTTAAATGATATTTTGCCATCATTGTGTTTTGAATTTCAAAAATCCGACATACATGGTTGTCATTAAGAAGTAAAATATGGTTCAATGAGATTATAATAATTTTTTGGTGAATAGTAACTTATTAAGTTTTTAATCGCGATTAGTGGTAATTAGTGTGGTTTAAGGTAAAAATAATGCTTTAATGATATGAAATGACCTAGACACATGTCACAACCTTATTGGTTGTGTCATGGCCGACCAAGACAAGCCATGGGTCAACTTGGGGACCCCATGGATCCACTTTGGTTGGGAAATGACATAAATAACATTTTATTTAATGTAAAAGTAAAATTGACACAAACATGAGTTGTTTTACTAAAACAATTTTTAAGTAGGGTTACACAGGTCCAAATTTTGATTATAAATAGTCATTGGAAAGATAAAAAGCATTCCTACATCATAGTATTAGTTTTATAATTTGTAGACATTAAATAAATTAAATTATTTATGACATAATAATGATGCAGCGATGACATCATTATTTGACGATTTAAATAAAATGGAAAGATAATGTAAAATCTATGAACTAAAAATGTCCAAAACCAATTGGATGAGTGGATTTCGAAGCCTTATCACCTTATCCACGAATTATATCAATGTGGGACCTTTTAAAACCGAAAAACATTTTCAAATAAAGTAATATTTCTTACTTTCCAAAAGTACCCCTCCTCTCCTCTTATAGAAGGCCCCCTGCTCTACCTCATTTAACACACTCCTCAAGCCTTTGGCTCGGCCAAACCCTGCCCATTTACTCTCTCAAAATCCCTCTCCTCATCCTAGAGGACTCCCTTTGGGCAGAATCCTTTCAAAGGAAGCCTTTAGGCTTAAATCAAAAGGAGTTACACTTTTAAAGGTAATTCATTCTCTCATGTTCATTTATTTTATTTTGTTTCTCCAACCCCCTAAACTCTTTTTATTTACTTATTTTGTAACAACACCAGTATACTAAATATACTAGGATGCTGTTATAATATTTATTCGAGCTACACTCTCACACAACTATGTCAAATGGTTAAAGAACATACGGTTTCCGTGGATGGTGAAATTCTGCCTCCCGAAATGATGATTGTTCAATACTCATTTAACACCTTCAAAGGTGGCCATTATGATGTCACTATTTTTATATATGATATATAATATGTTTATGTTTTATTTATGCTTCTGTATTTTTCATTTTTGTCTTACCTTTATGGCTTCAATTATGGGTATACGCGATATCTTCATTTAAGGAAGTGCGGACTACCGCCCCCTCAAAGTGATTTGATTTGTTAAATACCATATGTGGGCTGTATAAAGGATGGAAATATGATATTATATATTATATTATACTGGAATTATAATATACCTTTATATCATTATTATTCCATTATATAAAATACGAAATAGAAATGAAAGTAGCGTTCATGCGTACGTACGGCTTACCGTCTCCATGAACGGTGCATTTCATTTCTTACCTCTAAATGATTATGTAATGTTATAAATGCATGAATGTAATGGATATATATGACATATATGATATCTACATAATGAATACAATTCTGGATATTATAAACATTTGGCCACACGAACAACATGTAATTTTAAGAAGTCCACTTTCGACTTAAGAACCAAATATCGGCAAAACAAATATTATTAACTTAAATGATTACATAATGTTTATGACATGGTAATAAGTGATATAAAAGGAATAATGAACTTGAAAAGGGTTCTTAATGAAGTAGAAATTAACTCAAGTTTATTATTCAGGAGATTAAAGAATGATCGAGTCAAGTCGGACCCGAGGTAAGGGATCCTACAACTCTCTTTCTTTTTAAGTACACTCTTTTATGTCATTTATTTTAAGCTCATCCTTCTTATGATTGGGATGTTCTTATATATTAAATTTACTGTAATTTTTATTTTCATGATATGAGAGACCCTATTCTCTCTCATCAATCCATTTTGGGAGTTTTGAGTGGCGCCGTTAGGCTGCCGAACTTTCGTAAGAGATCTAACCTCTCTATTTCTTTTTAAGTACTCTCCTTTGTGTCACTTCTTCTAAGCTGCTATTTGTTATGTTGGGGGATTTTCTTTTATATTACTCTTTCTGTAAATTCTATTTTAATATGATGGGATACTCTATTTGATCTCATCAATCCATTTTGGAAGTTTTATGTGGCGCCGTTAGGCTGCTGAGTTTTCGTAAGGGATTTTTAATCTCACTTTTACTCCCGTGAGATTTATGCTACATTTTCCACAAATTCCATTGAGTGGTGTATGTACTGCCAATTATTCTACTCTTTGAGTAATATACTTTCGTTTATGATTATTTACATCAATGATCTATTGTCCTTCTTTCATGGGGTGTATGTTTTGAAAGATACCCAAGTCGGTAAGGGGACCTTTCACCCTCCTCTTTTTTAAAAGACTTCTTTTGTTGGGTCTTTTAATTTACATATTTTTATGTTGGGATATGTTCTCATACATCCTTATTGATGTAAATTTTATGTCCAAGTGATGACATACACTTTTTATCTCTCATCAACTCATTTTGATGTGATGCCGTTAGGCTGTCAAGGGAACTTTTTAACCCAATTTCGATTTCTTTGGGTTCAACTTGTAGTCATTGAATATGTCATCCATTGAATATGTGTGAATGTCCTTTTATAGTTTTACACTTAATATCCACTTATATTGGGTGTATATATATTTTTCACACATATTTTTGAGATTTATTTGTCCTTAATTTAAGGATACCTTCTTTATAAGGGATTTCATCACATTTGACATTTCTATTGAGGGTTCATTGTTGTTATGCACCAATTCACTATTATATAGTGTATATACTGTCCTTTGGAGTATTATATCATGAATCCTTTTATTCTCATGATATTATAAAGTTATGACTAAATGTTATTCCTTGATTATTGTATTCAAGTGTCTCTAATTTTGGTAAAACCCCTTTAACCAAAATATCATTTTAAATGTTTTAATTATTTGTTCTTATTAATATCCATGTTTTCAAAATGGTTTTGAGGATTTATTTATAAGGATATTAATAGTTTAAAATGTCAAAATCTTCAAGGTGGTATGGGAAACTTTGATTCAAAAATCTCTTTATTAAATGTTTTAAATGGTTTTGGAAATGGTTTCTTTTTGAATGGATTCTTTATTTCAATATCCTAAAATGTTATATTGTGATTGAAATGTGGAAATGCTATGTTCATGTTTATGTGATACGATAATGTTATGGTTCTTGGTCATTGTTATGAAGAATGGGTGGTTCCGTGATAAACTAAGGGCGGGTGAGCCCGATATAGCTCTCCAATGCATTGGGTAACGCGAAGGAGTGAAACGTTAAGGTTTCTCCGAAGAGATTTAGGGAATATACTGTGATGGGTATTCCAAACGTAACCAAGAGGGTTACTCCCTACGTAAGAATGTTATGAATGCCTCAAGTTACCTTTATGTCTTATGATTTCTATGATTTATTCATGGTTTGATGAGGTATGTTAAAGTGCCTTTGTTTTATGGGTAAAGTATGATTTCATTCTTATGTATATATGAACTCATGTTTACTTTCCATATTTTTATAACTCTTACTGAGATTTTTATGCTCATCCCAAGTTTTTGAAATGTTTTTCACAGGTCAAGGGAAAGGTACATGATGTGATGATAGTGTCAAGGATGTGTCAAGGAAGAATCCGTGTTTTATTTTAAATATGTTCCCGTTGATGGGAAGAATGAATACTGTCTTTTATGTAACCACTTTGTTTAAATGTGGAATGTAATGCAAGTTTCATGATCTAATTCTCTAAAACTCTAAACCTGAAAAGATCCTCAATGTGTAATCTTGTAATAACTCAAGATTAAGTAAGGTTTAAGGCTGGGGCCTTATAGTTGGTATCAAAGGTCGGTTTAGATAACTTTAGAGGTTAGGGTATTCTTTAAGCATAATTGACAATTACCATAATGGTTAGGATTTCAGAAAGAGTCCTCGTTTTAGATAAAGTGAATGAATAAGTATATCTTAGTGTTTACCTTCCTCATTAGTACATGATGGTTTTGTTGATATACTCACACTGACCTTTTTGGTTTTAGTAAATGGCTGGATCTAGCAGGCACCAAAGTGACAATGGGTTTCAAGGAAACTGTGGTGGTTCTCTGATTAAGATACTGGATGAGATGGGGGATTCAATGAGGAATCTCATAGTTTTTCTAAACAAACTATAAAGGAGTCATGATCAACCACTTCAACCTTGGTGAGTTCTCTAATGCATCATGTACGAGATGGCCAACTCGATGTGGAAATTCAGGTAATAATTATTAAGGTAACCATTAGGGTTTATATGATCCTTACTTTTTAGGTAATTGTGGGTTACTCTATGATATGATGGCAAATGAAAGGAATGAGATAAACTTGAGGTTAAAATATGTTATGATTATTCTTGAAGATTTTATCTCATTTTGGGGAATGTTTTAAGAATTATATAGTTTTGGAAAAAGGACAACACGCAGACCGTGTGACATCCCGTCGCGTCGGACAAAGCTGCGGTAATCGAACCCACAACTAATGTGCGACTGGTATTTATCGCCTACCACTGGACTACGTGAAGTCCCTGGTTAGTTTGACTGATTCATTCTAGTTATATGATTTTATGAATTAAGAGTAAGATGATTTTGGGTTATTTTTGAAAATGATTAACCTATCATGGAGGATATGTGATTAGGTTAATTACTTTTCAAAACGAGACTTTAGGAGCAACTGATGTTCGTTTGGAGATAAATGTTACAATTTATCTTGGAAGACTATGCGACTAAATCCTTCAAATATTTGGGTTTCAATCTTATATTGGTTTACTTTGAAGAATTTTATGGACAAATTGATTATAGAATGGTCCTCGTTGAACTTTGGGTTTTGTTGGACAAATTTTGGAGATTAAGAATAGATTTTCTTTTTATAAAGGGTTATCCTTTTCTGGATTATCTGATCTTGTACTATCCTTTTTGGTTTTGGATTTGGTTAAAGTCTAAAGACATGGGAAGTATATAGTTCTATTTTGTGGATTAGGTGATTCTCTAGAAGTTGATTATAGTACTCTTAATGTGAACAAGTCTTCCTAAATACTCGCCTTCTGGAGAAAATATGAGTTTGATTAAGGAATCTAATAAAAGTTGAAAGTCAACATGATAAGTGATTATGTTTCCTTATGAATAAATTCCTCAATAAAAAGTAACTTAAAACAAAAATGTTGTCTATTAACTTTTCCCACTGGGGAATCGAATACCGTTTAACCCATCACAAGTTTGTGATTTTCTCATGGTTAACTTTCTCCTAAACATGTTTTCTATCACTCTCCATGAGAACATGAACCTATGTTTTCCCCTCAATGTACATATTTTCATACTTGGAATCCTAGTATGGGTTAACTCGGGTGACCTTTGTACTTATCTTTCTTTATTTTAAAGTGTTTGTTTTACCGACTTTTGTTCTGATGTGGGACTTTCAAGGATGTTTCCAAGCGCAATTTTAAAATTGCGAGGACACAATTCCCAAAAGGGGGGAAGGATGTAACACCCCGGGTAAATAATGAATATGAAATTTTCATATTTATCCATATTTGTGAATAAAATATTAATATGACTTTAAAGGGGATGCTATGCTCGATGGCGTACCCAACACGCAACAACGAGTTTCTTGGGAATCTTACGTTGCACTCTAATAATAAAATAATATTAATTCAAATGGTAGTTAACATGTAGCCGTTGTATTGGAGGGAATGGATAGAAATAACTAAAATATGATTATATATGTTTTTTAAATGTTTTTACATTTATCCAATAAAAGCTAAATGCTTAAAATACGGAAAGAATTCAATTTTAGGCGTATATGCCCTAGTTTTCACTAAAGGTTCACTTATCGCCTTTTAATGGAGAATTGTCATTAAATATAGTTTTGTTCACTCTTAAAAATTATTTTGGACCAAATAAAACTCTTATTAAGAATTGGGACATCAAATTTTACTTTGTGTAATTTTTTGGTATTTTTCCGATATAGTTCATTTTTTAATGAATAGTGTAAAATGTTGTATTTTAATTCAAAACCACTTTTTAATCTAATTTATTTATATGATTAGATTATATTTTGAATTGGTTTTAATGTGAAATTAGAAAATATTTTTACCATTAAATCCAATAGTGGTCGTTGGAATCAATTTCACATTGAAATCAGACTTAAACTAGTGTCAATCTTTTGATACTTATTGTTTTATAAAAACACGCTATTTGCTATGACAGCAGGAATTAATTATTAAATTAATTAATGTGACTAATATGTTCTGAATTTTGTAAAACGGACTTCATTTTTGAATTCGGAATATCAAATATAGCTCAGGGTGAATTTTTGGGATTTTTTCGAAAAACTTCAATTTTTGATGAATAGTGAAACCACTAAGTGGTACTTATAAAAACTGATTTTCCGTTTAAATGAAATTTTGCCATCATTGTGTTTTGAATTTCAAAAATCCGACATACATGGTTGTCATTAATAAGTAAAATGTGGTTCAATGATATTATAATAATTTTTTGGTGAATAGTAACTTATTAAGTTTTTAATCGCGATTAGTGGTAATTAGTGTGGTTTAAGGTAAAAATAATGCTTTAATGATATGAAATGACCTAGACACATTTCCCAACCTTATTGGTTGTTTCATGGCCGACCAAGACAAGCCATGGGTCAACTTGGGGACCCCATGGATCCACTTTGGTTGGGAAATGACATAAATAACATTTTATTTAATGTAAAAGTAAAATTGACACAAACATGAGTTGTTTTACTAAAACAATTTTTAAGTAGGGTTACACATGTCCAAATTTTGATTATAAATAGTCATTGGAAAGATAAAAAGATTTCCTACATCATAGTATTAGTTTTATAATTTTTAGACATTAAATAAATTAAATTATTTATGACATAATAATGATGCAGCGATGACATCATTATTTGACGATTTAAATAAAATGGAAAGATAATGTAACATCTATGCACTAAACATGTCCAAAACCAATTGTATGAGTGGATTTCGAAGCCTTATCACCTTATCCACGAATTATATCAATGTGGGACCTTTTAAAACCGAAACACATTTTCAAATAAAGTAATATTTCTTACTTTCCAAAAGTACCCCTCCTCTCCTCTTATAAAAGGCCCCCACCTCTACCTCATTTAACACACTCCTCAAGCCTTTGGCTCGGCCAACCCCTGCCCATTTACTCTCTAAACATCCCTATCCTCATCCTAGAGGACTCCATTTGGGCATAATCCTTTCATAGGAAGCCTTTAGGCTTAAATCAAAAGGAGTTACACTTTTAAAGGTAATTCATTCTCTCATGTTCATTTGTTTTATTTTGTTTCTCCAACCCCCTAAACTCTTTTTATTTACTTATTTTGTAACAACACCAGTATACTCAATATAATAGGATGTTGTTATAAGATTTATTCGAGCTACACTCACACAACTACATCAAATGGTTAAAGAACACACGGTTTCCGTGGATGGTGAAATTCTGCCTCCCGAAATGATGATTGTTCAATACTCATTTAACACCTTCAAAGGTGGCCATTATGATGTCACTATTTTTATATATGATATATAATATGTTTATGTTTTATTTATGCTTATGTATTTTTCATTTTTGTCTTACCTTTATGGCTTCAATTATGGGTATACGCGATATCTTCATTTAAGGAAGTGCGGACTACCGCCCCCTCAAAGTGATTTGATTCGTTAAATACCATATGTGGGATGTATAAAGGATGGAAATATGGTATTATATATTATATTATACTGGAATTATAATATACCTTTATATCATTATTATTCCATTATATAAAATACGAAATAGAAATGAAAGTAGCGTTCATGCGTACGTACGGCTTACCGTCTCCATGAACGGTGCATTTCATTTCTTACCTCTAAATGATTATGTAATGTTATAAATGCATGAATGTAATGGATATATATGACATATATGATATCTACATAATGAATACAATTCTGGATATTATAAACATTTGGCCACACGAACAACATGTAATTTTAAGAAGTCCACTTTCGACTTAAGAACCAAATATCGGCAAAACAAATATTATTAACTTAAATGATTACATAATGTTTATGACATGGTAATAAGTGATATAAAAGTAATAATGAACTTGAAAAGGGTTCTTAATGAAGTAGAAATTAACTCAAGTTTATTATTCAGGAGATTAAAGAATGATCGAGTCAAGTCGGACCCGAGGTAAGGGATCCTACAACTCTCTTTCTTTTTAAGTACACTCTTTTATGTCATTTATTTTAAGCTCATCCTTCTTATGATTGGGATGTTCTTATATATTAAATTTACTGTAATTTTTATTTTCATGATATGAGAGACCCTATTCTCTCTCATCAATCCATTTTGGGAGTTTTGAGTGGCGCCGTTAGGCTGCCGAACTTTCGTAAGAGATCTAACCTCTCTATTTCTTTTTAAGTACTCTCCTTTGTGTCACTTCTTCTAAGCTGCTATTTGTTATGTTGGGGGATTTTCTTTTATATTACTCTTCTCCGACTAAAGAGAGAAGTAAATTCGGGTTTTATTTAAAACTTTTATAAAATACATTGAGTACCAAAGAGTAAAAAAATAGTACAAATAAATTAATATGGTCATGTATAACCAGAGAAGAATTAAAGGGATAATTGAATGAGGGATATATAATTTCCTCAAATGGAAATACCATTTAAATATAATTAATGTTAATATTGAGGAAAATAATCTTTAAACATCCCAAAGTGTCCCATACCACGTTGAAATATTTTAAAACATAAAACCCATGAAGTAATAAAATCATATGAATGTTCAAAATATCTTGATAATAATGAGATTCATGATATATCGTGTAATGTTCAGTACATAAACAATGTATAAGATGTAACACCCCAAGCTTCCACGGTACGTTTCCCTTCGAATAATGCGATAGCGTGTGTTGTACGCAACCTCGAGTTCTAACACACACCACAACTAATTAAACTAGCCGTTGTGAATACTAATACCTACTTTTTGAAATTATATATATTTTATATTTGAAAATGGACTTCATTTTTGGATTCGGAATATCAAAATTATCCTAGGGTGAAATTTTTGTACATTTCGGATAACTTTCATATTTTGATGAAGAGTGAAAATTACTAAATTTTAATTAAAAACAACTTTTTTAATAAAAATAATTAATAGTGATAAATTGTGAATTTGAGTGGTTTTAAAGTATATTTAGAATATATTTTTACCATTTAATATATAGTTGGTCATTGGACATAATTTTACAATTAAACCGAACATAAACAAGTGTCAATCTTTTAATAGTTATTACCTCTTAAAAACACGCTTTTTGTTTTGACAGCGGGAATTAATTTTAAATTAATTTCTGCCACTTCTGTGTTTTGAATTTAGGAAAATGGATTCCATATTTGGAATCAGGATGTCCAAATTATGTAAATAGGTAACTTTTATTTTTACACATTTTGAATAATTACTGCGGTAAATATTTTATTTACCATGGTTAAAGGGTAAATCCGGTAAATAAGGGTTAAAAAAATAATATTATAATAATACTAAATTACCCTAAAACGTGTCTTAACCCTATTGGTTGATACATGGTCGACCATGGGCATCTTTGGGTCTATTTTGGGACCCCATGGATCCACTTGTAAGTGATAATGACACATTATATTAATAAAGTTAAAATAAAAATAAAAATGGCATAAGCTTATATCTTTTAGAAGAACAATTTTTACATAGGGTTATACATGTTGGATTTTCGATTATAAATATTCATTAGAAAGATAAAACTATTTCCTACATAATGATATTTTATTTATAATTTTTAGACATCAAATAATTTAAATTATTAATGACACAATAATGATGCAATGTTTACCTCATTAATAAATCATTTAAATAAATAAGATTATAATGATTAAAATATTATCTAAAACCTGTCCAATTCTTATTGGTTGATGTTATTTAGAATATGAGTCATCTTATCTTAGACCTCAATGATTTTTGGACCATTATAAACCGAATACAAATATATTATAAAGTAATACTTTCACACTTTCCTAAAGAGCCCCTCCTCTCCCTTATAAAAGGAGACCACTTCTACTCATTCTTCACACCTCTCAAGCCACTTGGCTCGTCCAAACTCTGCCCAACTAAGCTCCCCACATCCCTCTCCTCCTCCTTGAAGCTTCCCCTTAGGCAGAAAGCATTTCAACAAGTCCTTTGGTTCCAACCAAAGTGAGTTACCTAAATTAAAGGAGGTTAACCTACCCCAACCAAGGAAAAGTACAAGGTAAGGGTTATTTCACAATCTCTTCATTATCCAAGGTTGTTTATACGTAATAATCTACTGGGATCTCTTTATCATCCACATACATGTTTCTTCAAAATGTATTTCAAAACATTTTTACAAGAAATGGGTTAAAGTAATTTATACCCTTGTTTGACTTTTTATAAGAGGAATCTTTCCGTCGTTTTCAAAACAAGGTCCTTTTTAACCTTTTCGACAGAATTAAGGTAAGAATGTTTTTTAACTTATACGGCGGGTGCGGTTATTTTCCGCCGTTATAGAATCTTCAAAGTTTTCCTTACAAGCTTATAAGAATATTTTCAAGAAAATGTTTTATTTTATATGGATCTTAAATGATTTCAAAAATAGAAAGATATATTTCTCTAAAAAGTGTTTTGATTTCCTCTATGTCAACATCCTTTGATGGAGTTTACGCTTATTTGAAGTTGACTTATTATGATACAAAAACTCTATATTGTATTGAAGGTTTTGTGATATGTTTGACTGTGGATGTGCTATTTTTATACCATTCATAGTCTATGGTGAAAGTATTGACATTTCGTATGCTAGTTTTAATACGAATGTTTATGTTATGTATAAACCTTTTCATATGGGAATGCATTGGACTTAATATGTGACGGGTGGAGCCCGCTATAGATCCTCGATGCATCGGTAGGTCTCATGAGGCAAACTAGTGTCTTGGCACAAGGCCTTGACAAAATCTTATTTGTAGTCTTGGCACGAGGCCTTGGCTATGTGGTTATGATAGTCTGGCATTATGCATTCCATCATTATGAAAGTGGTTATTGATTTTTCATGTGATTATTCGATTAGTAGAATAACCATGTGAGTAAGTAAATGGAATTATTTCATTTTATTTATGCCATACTATGTTAAATGTTCAAGTTGAAAGGCTTTTGTTTTAGTTATACATTGCCTTAAAGGTTTATTCTTATTTATGAAAGTTTCCGCTATATTGTTATCCTTACTGGGCATTTGAGCTCACCCTTTTTCAATGTTTTATTTTTCCCAGGAAGTGAAGAAGTAAATTATGAATGACCTGCAGGGATATTATGTGGGGATATGAGTGTGAATTATGCAGACATTATGTTGTTGTAGTAGTTTTTCATTTTATGATGTAATGTAAAACTTATGAATATATCTAGTGTTTCCAAGGCTACTAAACCAATCGGTCTTTCGAGATTTGATCTTTCTTGTGATCATGCCAATGTTACGAAGTAATGCACCGACTCTGGGTAGCTGGGGTCGGGGCGTTACAGTTGGTATCAGAGGAAGTTTAGTACAAACCTTGGAAGCTAGATTTAGATAAACTCTGATTAGAGCACGTAGACCTAAGATGAACATTGAGGATTAGTATAGAAGAACTTCCTAGAATTTTGGTATTGTAGAGATTTTGTGAGTTTTCCGAGCAATACATCCCTGTCTGGATACGAGCAGGTAGAGGTGGCTCTAGCACAGATGTACCTAGGGGTAAAACCCAAAAACACCGCTTTTAGCTAGACTCGAACGGGAACTGGTGCACGACAACGGGCCTTGCTGCACTCTAGGTTACGACACTCCCGGGGGATATGCTTAGGATAACTCTCATTTTCTTTACAAATCATTATGAAGGGTTTATGAGTATATACTTCCTCAAAGAAAACATTTTTATGATTATGGATTATACCCATAAATAGTTCAATTTATGTTAAGTGTTTTATAAGTATGGGATTATGTATTTTGATTCATAAACTGATCTAGTTTATGCCATTGTTTAGAAATGGCGCCTAGTGGAAGAAATGGAAACCGTATCAATGCACGCACTCCATGTAGGGATTGCCCTCCTGCTCAAGATAATTATAGTGGGGCTGGTGATGCAACTGGTGCCGATCAGCTAATCACCATTCTGGGACAACTTACTCAGGTTATAAATAATAACCTTACCCGTATGGATCACCCTGATCCGCAGCGTGGAGGATCAATGCTAGATCGATTCATGAGGCAAAACCACCAACTTTCAACGGGAATACAAATCCATTAGTAGCTGAGCAATGGATATTTTCCCTAGAGAAAATATTTTAGGCTTTGGGGAGCAGTGAAAGGGAAAAAGTTATCATGGCAGTTTACCGCCTCACTGGAGATGCTGATCAATGGTGGTCATTGATTCAAAACATGAAGGAAGATGATGAAGTATCAAATATGGAATGGAGGGAGTTCAAAGATCTGTTTTTAGAAAAATACTTCCCTCGCGACCATCGAGCGGATATGGAAAGGCAATTTCTAAGTCTGAGACAAAAGGAGGATGATAATGTCACAAAGTATGAGGCTAACTTTACAAGGTTTGCGAGGTATGCTGGAGATTATATACGCAACCCAAGAAGTAAGATTGATCGTTTCTTTGATGGGTTAAAACCATTTCTCCGTCGAGCATTAGTCTCATAATCCTTTTCATCGTACGAAGACATTGTCTCATGTGCTATCAAGACCGAAAAGGAATTCTATAAGTCTTATGACTTTAAAGTGAAGCAAGAGAAGAAGAGACTTGCTGATCAATCTGGGAATGGAAATAAGGGGAAGAAGGGAAAGGTTGAATATCCATATTGTGGTAAATGCGGGAAGAAACACCCCGGTGCTTGCCTGAAGGGAATGGGAGTCTGTTACAAGTGTGGTGAAAAAGGCCACCAAGCTCATGATTGCAAGGGGAAGAAGGAAGCTACCAACGTTCAGTGGTACAATTGCAGGGAGATGGGGCATTATGCAAATGCATGTCCTAAGCGTCAGGAGAACTTACCTCAGAAAAGGCCAAGGGATCAAGGCCAGGCTTATGCTATCACCACTGCTGAGGTAGAAGCTCCGAAAGACGTGGTGGCAGGTAATTTAATGGTTTCCTCAAGTTTAGCAAATGCATTATTTGATTCGGGATCATCGCATTGTTTCATATCTTCACAGTTTTCTAAGAAAATTAGATATTTCCAATTTGATTTAATAAGGGAGTTGTCAGTCAAAACTCCTAAGGGAAGTATCGTTGCAACAAAGTTTTGTGAATCAGTCCCCATTAGAGCACATAAATTTTCTTTATCTGCTGATCTCATCGTCATACCTATGATTGAGTTTGATATAATCCTCGGTATGGACTGGCTTTCAGACTATGATGTGAAGATTTATTGTAAGAAGAAAGAGGTTACGATTCTTGATGATAATGATAAGGAACACCTTATTTTTAGAGCAGAATCGTCACCACCTAATTCTTATTTAGATCCATCCCCAGTAGCTCAACTTAATTCAATTATTGGGGAGGAAGAGAATGAAATAACTGTCGGTGAGGAAAGTAATGTTCAAATAGAGGATGTACCTGTTGTGAAAGAATTTGTAGATGTATTTCCGGAAGATTTACCTGGACATCATCCAGAACGAGAAGTTGAGTTTTCCATTGATTTGATTCCTGGATCAAGGCCTATATCGAAGAACCCTTATAGAATGGCCACTGTAGAGTTAGTCGAACTAAAGAAACAACTAGAGGAATTGAGTAATAAGGGATTTATTCTCCCTAGTGTTTCTCCATGGGGAGCCCCTGTTCTTTTTGTTAAAAAGAAAGATGGATCTATGAGGTTATGTATCGACTACAGGGAGATCAATGCTATAACGATAAAGAACAAGTATCCCCTACCTCGTATTGATGATTTATTTGACCAACTGCATGGAGCTCAATACTTTTCAAAGATTGACCTTCGATCTGGATACCATCAGTTGTGTGTAAAGAAGGAAGACATTCCGAAGACAGCATTTCGAACCAGGTACGGGCATTACGAGTTTACTGTAATGCCGTTTGGATTGACTAATGCACCCTCTGTATTCATGGATCTGATGAATAGAGTTTTCAAGGAGTATCTCGATGAATTTGTGGTGGTATTTATTGATGATATCTTGGTATACTCCAAAACCTACGAAGATCATGAAAATCACTTGCGCATTATCTTGATGACTCTGAGGAGGCATGCATTATATGGAAAGTTTAGCAAGTGTGAATTCTGGCTTCAGGAGATTTCTTTTCTTGGCCATATTGTCTCTAAAGATGGAATCTCTGTTGATCCTTCTAAGACCAAAGCAATCCAAGAATGGCCAGCACCTACGAGTATAACTGAGGTACGTAGTTTTATTGGCTTGGCAGGTTATTATCGACGTTTCGTCCAGAATTTTGCCCGATTGGCTAACCCATTAACGAAGCTCACACGTAAAGGGGTTAAATTTGTTTGGACAAAAGAGTGTGAAGAATGTTTCGAAGAACTGAAGAGAAGATTAGTCAATTCTCCTATATTGACTCTACCATCGGGGAATGATGGGTTCGTTATTTATAGTGATGCATCAAAGAAAGGACTTGGTTGTGTCCTTATGCAGAATGATAGAGTTATTTCCTATGCATCACGACAGTTGAAAATTCATGAACAAAACTATCCTACTCATGATCTTGAGTTAGCAGCTGTGATCTTTGCTTTGAAGATATGGAGGCACTACCTCTATGGTGAAAAATGTGAGATTTATACTGATCACAAGAGTTTGAAGTATATTTTCTCACAAAAAGAACTCAACATGAGGCAAAGGAGATGGCTTGAATTACTCAAGGATTATGATTGCACGATACACTACCACCCGGGGAAAGCAAACAAAGTAGCAGATGCTATGAGCAGAAAAGACCATGGAGTTCTGAACATGATGAGAATTGAAAGGGATCCAATTTTCATGGATCTAGAGAAGATGGACATGGGAATAACCAGGGAAGGTGAAACATCAATGCTTTTTCAAATGGTTGCCAAACCATCTTTACTAGAAAGGATTAAGAGTTCCCAGACCGATGATGAAGAATTTCAGAAGAAGATTAAATCTGTGAATGATGGGAGATTGAGAGACTTTGTGTATGAATATGGAATTTTGAAATTCGGGAAGAGACTTTGTGTTCCCAATATACCTGATCTAAAAAGGGAATTGCTGGATGACGCTCATAGTTCCAATTTCTCTATACACCCTGGGAGCACCAAAATGTATAGAGATTTGAAGGAACATTTTTGGTGGGACAACATGAAGAGGGAGATTGCTGATTTTGTGTCAAGATGTATGGTTTGTCAACAAGTGAAAGCTGGAAGGCAACAGCCTGGAGGAGTCATGCAACCTCTTCCCATACCGGAGTGGAAATGGGACAATATTACGATGGACTTTGTCATGGGGCTACCAAAGACTCCTAGAAGGAACGATGCAATATGGGTTATTGTTGATCGTCTTACCAAGTCAGCACATTTTCTTGCTATAAGAGAAGATCTACCCCTGGAACGTCTAGCAAGACTATACATTAATGAAGTTGTGAGACTTCATGGAGTTCCCCTATCGATTGTTTCTGATCGTGATCCCCGTTTTACTTCAAGATTTTGGAAAAGTCTTCAGAAATCCCTAGATACTGAACTTCATTTGAGCACTTCTTACCACCCTCAGACAGACGGACAATCAGAACGGACTATTCAGACCTTAGAAGACATGTTGAGAACTTGCTCACTTGATTTTCAGGGTATGTGGGATCAATATTTACCACTAGTAGAATTTTCCTATAACAATAGCTTCCATTCGAGTATTCAGATGGCACCATATGAAGCGTTATACGGAAAGAGATGTCGTACACCAACCTGTTGGGATGACGTTGGTGAAAGAAAACTTGTAGGCCCAGAACTGGTGGAGGAAACGGTGGAAAAGGTGAAGGTAATCCAAAATCACATCAAAGCAGCTCAAAGTAGGCAGAAGAGCTATGCCGATAATCGAAGGAAGGATTTGGAATTTCAGGTCGGTGATCATGTTTTCCTAAAGGTATCTCCATGGAAGGGAGTCATACGTTTTGGTAAGAAAGGTAAATTGAGTCCCAGGTACATCAGACCTTTCGAAATTCTAGAACGAATTGGGGCTGTAGCTTACCGATTGGCAATGCCGCCAAGTCTCTCCAAAGTTCACGATGTGTTCCACGTATCTCTGTTGAGAAAATACATGCCTGACCCAACGCATGTACTCACCTATGAGGAATTAGAACTGGAACCTGATCTTTCCTATTGTGAAGAGCCCGTCAGGATTCTTGATACAAGAGAACAAGTACTGAGAAACCGGACGACGCGTCTGGTAAAAGTTTTGTGGAGAAACCATAAGATGGAAGAGGCAACGTGGGAACCCGAGGAACTTATGATGAAGAACCACCCGAGTCTTTTCATGTAATAAGTATTCTAGAAATTGCGAGGATGCAATTATTTGAAGGAGGGGAGAATGTAACACCCCAAGCTTCCACGGTACATTTCCCTTCGAATAATGCGATAGCGTGTGTTGTACGCAACCTCGAGTTCTAACACACACCACAACTAATTAAACTAGCCGTTGTGAATACTAATACCTACTTTTTGAAATTATATATATTTTATATTTGAAAATGGACTTCATTTTTGGATTTGGAATATCAAAATTAGCCTAGGGTGAAATTTTGGTACATTTCAGATAACTTTCATATTTTGATGAACAGTGAAAATTACTAAATTTTAATTAAAAACAACTTTTTTAATCAAAATAATTAATAGTAATAAATTGTGAATTTGAGTGGTTTTAAAGTATATTTAGAATATATTTTTACCATTTAATATAATGTTGGTCATTGGACATAATTTTACAATTAAACCGAACATAAACAAGTGTCAATCCTTTGATAGTTATTACCTCTTAAAAACACGTTTTTTGTTTTGACAGGGGGAATTAATTTTAAATTAATTTCTGCCACTTCTGTGTTTTGAATTTAGGAAAATGGATTCCATATTTGGAATCAGGATGTCCAAATTATGTAAATAGGTAACTTTTATTTTTACACATTTTGAATAATTACTGCGGTAAATATTTTATTTACCATGGTTAAAGGGTAAATCCGGTAAATAAGGGTTAAAAAAATAATATTATAATAATACTAAATTACCCTAAAACGTGTCTTAACCCTATTGGTTGATACATGGTCGACCATGGGCATCTTTGGGTCTGTTTTGGGACCCCATGGATCCACTTGTAAGTGATAATGACACATTATATTAATAAAGTTAAAATAAAAATAAAAATGGCATAAGCTTACATCTTTTAGAAGAACAATTTTTACATAGGGTTATACATGTTGGATTTTCGATTATAAATATTCATTAGAAAGATAAAAAGATTTCCTACATAATGATATTTTATTTATATTTTTTAGACATCAAATAATTTAAATTATTAATGACACAATAATGATGCAATGTTTACCTCATTAATAAATCATTTAAATAAATAAGATTATAATGATTAAAATATTATCTAAAACCTGTCCAATTCTTATTGGTTGATGTTATTTAGAATATGAGTCATCTTATCTTCGACCTCAATGATTTTTGGACCATTATAAACCGAATAAAAATATATTATAAAGTAATACTTTCACACTTTCCTAAAGAGCCCCTCCTCTCCCTTATAAAAGGAGACCACTTCTACTCATTCTTCACACCTCTCAAGCCACTTGGCTCGTCCAAACTCTGCCCAACTAAGCTCCCCACATCCCTCTCCTCCTCCTTGAAGCTTCCCCTTAGGCAGAAAGCATTTCAACAAGTCCTTTGGTTCCAACCAAAGTGAGTTACCTAAATTAAAGGAGGTTAACCTACCCCAACCAAGGAAAAGTACAAGGTAAGGGTTATTTCACAATCTCTTCATTATCCGAGGTTGTTTATACGTAATAATCTACTGGGATCTCTTTATCATCCACATACATGTTTCTTCAAAATGTATTTCAAAACATTTTTACAAGAAATGGGTTAAAGTAATTTATACCCTTGTTTGACTTTTTATAAGAGGAATCTTTCCGTCGTTTTCAAAACAAGGTCCTTTTTAACCTTTTCGACAGAATTAAGGTAAGAATGTTTTTTTAACTTATACGGCGGGTGCGGTTATTTTCTGCCGTTATAAAATCTTCAAAGTTTTCCTTACAAGCTTATAAGAATATTTTCAAGAAAATGTTTTATTTTATATGGATCTTAAATGATTTCAAAAATAGAAAGATATATTTCTCTAAAACGTGTTTTGATTTCATCTATGTCAACATCCTTTGATGGAGTTTACGCTTATTTGAAGTTGACTTATTATGATACAAAACTTCAATATTGTATTGAAGGTTTTTTGATATGTTTGACTATGGATGTGCTATTTTTATACCATTCATAGTCTATGGTGAAAGTAGTGACATTTCGTATGCTAGTTTTAATACGAATGTTTATGTTATGTTTAAACCTTTTAATATGGGAATGCATTGGACTTAATATGTGAAGGGTGGAGCCCGCTATAGCTCCTCGATGCATTGGTAGGTCTCATGAGACAAACTAGTGTCTTGGCACAAGGCCTTGACAAAATCTTATTTGTAGTCTTGGCACGAGGCCTTGGCTGTGTGGTTATGATAGTCTGGCATTATGCATTCCATCATTATGAAAGTGGTTATTGATTTTGCATGTGATTATTCGATTAGTAGAATAACCATGTGAGTAAGTAAATGGAATTATTTCATTTTATTTATGCCATACTATGTTAAATGTTCAAGTTGAAAGGCTTTTGTTTTAGTTATACATTGCCTTAAAGGTTTATTCTTATTTATGAAAGTTTCCGCTATATTGTTATCCTTACTGGGCATTTGAGCTCACCCCTTTTCTATGTTTTATTTTTCCCAGGACGTGAAGAAGTAAATTATGAATGACCTGCAGGGATATTATGTGGGGATATGAGTGTGAATTATGCAGACATTATGTTGTTGTAGTAGTTTTTCATTTTATGATGTAATGTAAAACTTATGAATATATCTAGTGTTTCCAAGGCTACTAAACCAATCGGTCTTTAGAGATTTGATCTTTCTTGTGATCATGCCAATGTTACGAAGTAATGCACCGACTCTGGGTAGCTGGGGTCGGGGCGTTACATAAGAAACTAGGTGAATAACAGTAATTAAGCCTCAACAGAATGTAAATTGAGACAAAAATCAGATACCAATGTGGAAAAAATGATTTGGAAAAACCAAAGGTGTTAATAATTAAATAAAATAATTAAATAACTTAAATTTATTAGGTTTTATGATATTATATGTCAATGTGTTAGTAAGTACACCATATATAAGAAATTAAGTGTACAATAATTAAGTATTCCTCGATAATGAAAATGAGACAAGAATCCCTTAACTTACATTTCATTTCAGGTGAATGTCCTTTAAATTATTAAATAATAAACTTATGTGAGTCTTATAATTTCTTCATATCCTTTTTAATGTTTATAATTTCTTTTATTTCACATATTACCCTGTTGTGTAAAACTACTCAAACTATTAAGTTTACATCGGGTGTTTTGGACCAAATTCGGTTTATGTGTCAAAACAGCTATTGTTGGTCAACTATGGTCATAGGGTTCATTATAAAAAATCTAATGAATAATATCCATAACAAAATTATCATATTTATACATCAATTATACATATAAAATCAATCATTAAATATGGTAATGAAAAATGAATCAATGTTGCAATCATGGTGACGGTAGGCCATACGCACACATGAGCCTCATTCCCTTTTTTAATGATCATTGTGGAAAGAAGATAAGTAACTAAATTATTTCTAGAATTATAATTATATAATTAATATCATATTATTTAATCACATGTACTTATATATATAATTCTATGCTGTAAAAGTAATCACATCTTGTCGAAGAGGCAGTAGTCCACACGTCCAGAAATAACGTTATCACTTTTTATATATGTGAATGGGTAAAAAATAAAATTATATATATAGGTAATTATTTCAAGAATATTATATATATGTTTTTTATGTCTCATATTTTTAATTATGTCCATAAAATTATACATTCCAGGTATCATTAGAACGAATCACATCGCTTTGAGGGAACATTAGCCCACACTTCCTCAAACGAGATTATTGTATTTACACAAATCAGAAAGCATATATTTATGTTATAAATCGAAACTAAAGAAGTTTAAAACTTTATAAAAACTGATATATCCTATTTAAATAGATTTACCATCATAGTGGATACCTTAATAGGCGGTAATAGAGAATCGAACAATCATCGTTTCGTTAGGCAGCAATTTTCCGTTCACAGAAATAATATGTTAGTTTCCCATTTGATGGTGGTGTTTGTATGTTTATATTGAACAATCAGTATAAAAAAAACCTAGTATATTTAATATACTATTTGTTTTTCAAAAAATAATAGTATAAAAATATTACAGGAGTTGGATAATTGAAATGAAACTAGGGAGATTGAGAAAAGACAATAACTTTTAATTGGTATCTTCTTTTGTTTCAACCCAATGGAATCCATGGAAAGTATTATTCAAAAAGAGAGTCTTATAGGTAGAGGTAAGGGATATTTTGAGGCTATTTGGGAAGATATTTACTGAACATAAGAGGTTGTAGAGGTGTGAGAAATGGGTTGAGGTGGTGGCCTTTTATAGTGAAGGAAAAGGACTCACTTGGTAATATTGGAATGATGTTAAGTGTTCCCATGTTATTACCTAGTAAAAGTCATAATAAAAAACAAAAAATAATTAATGTAAGGTTAATGGAAGAAATATTTCTATTCATTGAGTTTTGGGAATGTGGATAGGTCATTTGTACCCTTAAACGTAGGGTTTTACTCCATTTTAAGCCTAATTACACCTTAATCACTGCAATTTATTTAAATCACTTTCACTAATCATTTATTTCAATTATTAAGTTGATACTATTAGACGAAAAATATTATATTTATTACAATGGTGTATTTAATATTTTAAAAATTCAAATCACTAATGTGTAAAAATAAATATTAATGTTAATCTCACAGATAGACGGATCAACTGGTTTTATTAGAAAAATGTTCAAAAAATTGTTCTGTTTTTATATTAAATTTTAAAGTTATATTTATTATTATTAAATTAATTATAATAATATATTTATAGTTGATCCTATTAAAATTTAAAATAAATTAATAATACAATTTATCATTAATAATTATTTAAACTAAAAATAGTTTTTAACTAAAATGCAGTATTTTTCACTATTCACTAAAAAAATGATGTTTCTCAGAAATATACCAAAAATTAATACTAAGATAATTTTGACATTATGAATTAAAAAATAATGTTTCTTTTATAAAATTAAATTCATAAAACTTTCAAAATTAAGATTTAATATAGGTTATACATTAAATTGTGGTAAAAATTCCTTAATAAAAATATAGGGTTTTTTGTGAAATATTGGGTTTTCTATTATATTATTCTAACAAATTTTTTTTGGATGAATATAAAAAATAACTGATAGAATATTTAAAATATTTATTATATTAAAATAACTTAATAAGTTTAATTATTTTAATCTATTTGGATAAAACAACTTAGATACCATAATAATAGTTTTCAAATTAAATATCTTTTTAATATTCAATTGGTTATTATATTGACATATAATTTATGTTTTACAAATAAATTTGTTGTATAGACAATATTTTTTCATAAGTTAGTTAATACTATTCATAAAAACTATTTTATATTAAATAATAATGTTTTAATTATTGAATTTTTCTAGTAATACTCGATATTGTGTATAGCACAAGCCATTGTAGATGATTGCTCTTGAATGTAATGAAAACAATAGAGGAAGGTCATTGTTGTGTATAATATAAGATAACTCAATGTCTCGTTAATTTCAATCCAACTTGGTGTTGAACGCGTTTAATTATATCTGATATATTTTAATTATTAAATATATTTTAATGTATACAAATATTATATCACCAAACACGCATGTCGTCGCGTGTAATACATG
Source organism: Viscum album (assembly GCA_963277665.1). Lineage (NCBI taxonomy): Eukaryota > Viridiplantae > Streptophyta > Magnoliopsida > Santalales > Viscaceae > Viscum > Viscum album. The sequence goes on along the minus strand of OY728138.1, from coordinate 120,882,677 downwards.
ATTTCGAATAAAAGGTTCTTAATTTAGTTTTTTGGGGTGTCACATATGACCTCACCCTTTATTATGTTTCCTTACTGTAGGTTATGAGGGAATGTTTTATGTATGACATGTTTAATAAGGGTTCATGTTATAAAGAACATAGTGGTAGATGTCGTAGCTCTCAAATGGACACTTTTTTAATCCTAGTTTCAAAATACAGTAAACATATATAATTCTAGCATGGATAGTTATGTATGATTTAAATATTCATTAAATAAGATTTAATTTTTAGGTATAAAAATTATAGGTTTTCATAAATAGGATTTCAATTGGGGTAAAAATGGAAAGAAGGTGGGGAATTTCTATTTAAAAATTAAAGTAATAAATGAGAAATATAAAATAAAAAACAAATTTATTTTGAAATAACAAAGAAAACAAAGTGATGAAATTTATAGAGAGATAAATGGTAAATTTGAATTTTTTATAAATTAAATATCCTTTTTAATTATGTGAGAAATAAAAAAGGTAATGGATGAATAAGAATAATGTAATTTATGCATACAATGATCAATTAATTGAATAATTAAAATTAAAGAGGATAAAAACATAATTTGTTATGGAGTTTGGAAAAATATCATAATGTTCCCCTACATCTACTAACCATGATTTTATAAATGGGAATTATTATATCATCCCTTTATTTTTAGGCTAGACAAAATGAAAATAAATTCCATTACTTTTTAACAGTGACGAAAATAAATCATATTTCCTTTATTATTAACTTTTATAGAGTGAAACCAACTACCCATAAATTTTAATAGAAATATAAATAATGAAATGGTAGATGGTGGGAAGAGAAGTGAAGATTTATTTTTTAAAATTTAGTTTTAATTTTGGTTATATGTTTCTCTATAATAATTGAATCAGTTGATACAGAGAGATGGATATATAAATAAAAGTGAATGCCTTGGAGATTTGGAAATTAAGGAGGTCTATTTGAGATGATTACTTGGATATCAGTATAGATTGAACATGGATTCAGGGAGAGTGATATTAGATGATAATGTTTTGTTTCCCATCCACATTAGGTATCATTTTAGGGGCATTAATATTTTCGGTAACATTATATAATCATTTGAGTGCATTGAAGCTAAATAAGACTACCATACATCCAAAAATAACCACCTTAAATGATTACCTAGACTCACTATCCCATATTCCAATGGATACCAAGTTTCTACTACAAGGTTATCAGTGGACCACATAGAATCCCATGCTATTGAAAACCCAAACTAACAAGCCGGTTCACCTCTATAGTGTAGTCGGTGGGATTTTATATATTTTTCCATTATGTCTTCACTAAGGGATGACTGGTGGTATTGCACTAATAGGTCGGTGGGTCTTTTCCACACCCGGAGGTATGCCACCATGGAATCAACTATCAGGTTCCGTACTCTGGGTATCCAGTAAAACATTTGAATGATAATCTTCAAGAATATCATCATGAGAATCATTTTATGGTCATAAAACAATATTCTAACATGATTCCATGAATTAATAGATTATAAATGACTTGTAAAATACATAAAATGGACATAAAGAAGTAGTAAAGATGTCAATTATTACCACTATATGGTATTCAAAATAAACACTAAAACTAACACAAATTAAATAATTATAAAAAAGACAAGTGATTGTTATCATGGAAACATATTTAGAGAGAGATAGGTATAATAGTAGATTGAAAGAGACCCAATAGCCTTGAATTTTCAAAGGATGAACCTTAAAATCATGAGGGAAGTAGAGAAATATTAAATTTCTCAAATTAATTCCCAACAATCCATATATCTTAATCATAAGGAGGCATAAAAGGAGGATATGAAGCTAAAAAATTAGTATATCATATTCTAGTTTTCATCATAGAATATAATTGAATTATAATATTGAAGAAATGAATATGTATTCTATCAATACCAAAATTGAAGAAACAACTATCATATCATGCACATATATCATCATTATTGATCAATATAAAACATAAAAAACATATATAGATATAAAGAATCATTTATGGTGGGATAAAATGATGAGGGAGATTGCAGAGTAAGTATCTCGATGGTTAGTATTTCATCATGTTTAGGAAGAATGACATATGTCTAAGGGGACATTGAAATCATTAGAAACAGAAACATAGAAATGGTATAAATTCTCCAAGGATTTCATGATAGAAAATTATAATACCACTAAATTATATAATTCTAATTCTGTTTTAGTTTAACACGTTATGTAGTCTTCGTATTTCATTAATATTAGATAATATTCATCACTAAATCAACCAACAAAGATATAAATAAAGGATGTGGAAATCTGTCATGGAGTACCTATCTTAATTTTATCTTATTGATATCAGGTGTTTACCTTGATTTGATAGAGAATTATTAAATAATAATTGAATATATATATCTGATTCAAAAATACTTATAGTCCTCAAAATAATGTTAAATCTAAAAGGACCATTTAAACAATTAAAAACCTTCGATGGTAATATTAAATAGATTTTAAATAAAGTGAGGATCAACAACTTCTCCAGATAGAGTACTTATATAATTTTTTTTTCTATTATAGAATTTAAATGGAACTACATGAAGAACATTTTAGGACGAGGTTAAAAAATTCAAATTGATGGGATAAAATGTGAGAGTGTAAGATTCCGAGAAAATATCCCACTCAAGAAAATTTTGAGAAGATTCTTGCTCTTTGGTGACATATTAAAAAAAAATTTGTTTAAAGATATTTATTCATAATCTTCAATGTGATTTTTGTTTTGATGATAGGGGAAAAGGTTTCTTTCAAATATTACCATGGAAGAGGGTTACAAGCTCAATATGATTTAAAAGATGGTCCCTAGATATGTTGGCCATTTTTCAATCCTCAATGATGTGGGGATAATAAAATATCATATTGAAATTCCCTCTAACATCTACCAAGTGTATGACATGTGAAGTGCACTATGTTGCATTTGTTGTCAATGAGGCATGAAGTTGTCTTGGAATGAATGGAAGTCAAGGAATGTCAAGATGTGAATGACAAAGGTTGTGATGGTGTTGGTGATGAATGGGGAATGGCCATGGAACTTAGAGGAATTTCACTTAGGAGATTCACTAAGTGGCATTGGAGAATATGGTTGAAACATTCTCCATGGATATCTGACGATTGATGAGCTGTTCTTTAAGTTCATAGAGCTTGTATCAACTGGATACAAAGTCACAACATGTTTATAGACCATGCATTGTATTGACAATGCATGAGGAGATGAAGATGATACATCCACAACTATTGAGTGGATGAAGTGGATTAAAGATGTCCATGCACTAAGTGTTAGTGCATGTGAATGTGAAGAAGATCCAACTTGATCTCTGATTAGATCAATGAAGTTCATTGAAGCATTTCTGTGATTCAGGAGCTCAGTTGATGAAGAACCTTCGGAATTCCCTCCTAAGTTGTGAAATGGTGAAAAGGTATTAAGAACCTGAGGAGGAGATGGGAAATTCCTAAGAAGAAGAAGAATTAAGAAGGGAGAAGTGGCTTGGAATTTGGCATTTTACATATGGGATACTTTGTTTTTTAACAAAGTATTTATTCATGCCTTAGCCAAAAAATAGGCCAGCCAAGGCCAGCCCACGGGTTCAACCCCAAGGCACTTGTGGGCCGAAGGCGCCACACCCATGGGGGATCCCATGGTGCAAGCACAAGGCAGCAGGGGGCCGTGTGTAAGCCCCCGAGGACACGCGGTGGTGAAACCCGCGCGCCCGGTGGGTGCATAGTGGGTGCTAGGAGCGCGCCCGCAGAGGCGAGAGTGGGCGCAGAGCGCGCCCGCAGGGAGAACACGGTGCGGGGCGGCACCGTGAGGAGGGAAGTTCAATTGGTGAGTTGCGGCAGCGGCACATTGATAAGCCGCGTGAAAATCGGCCACCGTTTCGATGTGGGACACGCATTTTTCACCGGGAACGAATCCCAGCCGCTCATCTGATCTCGCGGACGATCGGCGCCGCTCATCTAATCCGCCGTGCCCCCGATCTGATCCAGGCCGTCCAAAGTCTTTTGATCGCCTGATCCAATGGCCCAGCGTCCGTCTCCTTCGTTGAGCTTGACCGAGGCCTCCCCGCGCATTCCCGCAGCCTCCGTTCGAACCAGGCGCCTCCCGACGACAGTTTTGAAGATTCCGGCCACCATTGTTGAAGCTTAAGGGTCCATTGAGATCGTCTGGCCCTATGGAACTCGTCCATGGTTTAAAATGAGCCTGCATGCACAAAATGGAGAACCTGATGTTCGGCCGAGGCAAACCGAAGGTGCCGAGGCTATGTTGATTCATGTTTTGCATGGGATGGCCAAAACAGAGGCCGTGCATGCGTTCTAAATCGCATGCACGAGGAGGAAAGAAAGAGGAAGATCCCGCGTGAAACAGAAGATAAAAATAAATATTTGGAAGATTTTAAAGAACCGAAAACTTCGGGATTTTGAAGTTAAATCACGCGGAGGATTTGAAGCCCTTCTCGCCTATAAAAAGAAGACCTCGTGGCCGCAACACTCTGCGCGCCCGAGGCTTGTTCCCTCCCTGCCCGCACCCTTGTGCGGCAAGAGGAAGTGCCCGTGGGTGCAGCACTTGCGCGCCCCGCGGCAAGAGGAGTTTGCGCGCTCGAAGGGTTGCGCGCCCGTGGAGCCCTTGCACCTCGCACCCTGTGTGCTTGCTACACCAAGACCCTACGCGGCAGTAGGTTGCATACCTTGTGTGTGTGCGCTAAAGTGGGGAAGAAGACCCAAGGCTTTGCCTCTTGTGTGTGCAAGGAGAACCCGAGACCACACCTTGTGTGTGTGCCAAGAGAGGAAGACCCTACGGGTTGGTTGTGCACTCTTGAAGATTAAAAGAGAAAACAAAGTGTGTGTGCAAAGTGGAAGAGTACACAAAGAGCAAAGAGGCCGTAGCCTTTGGTATGTGCAAGAAGAAGTGAAGGCCAAGTCATGTGTGTGCAACAAGTGAAGACCACAACTCAACCTATGTTGTGTGTGTGTGCAACTTAAATGAAGTGAACGAACCTTAGTGTGTGTGCAAACCAAAGTGTGTACACACTAAGAAGAAGAGAAGATATCCACACTAGTGTATAACACACATTTATGTGTGTAATCAAAAGAGAATAAAGTGTGTGAAGAAGTGAGAAAGTAGGTGTGTGCTGAAAAGAATTACACCCTCTAAGGGTTTATTGCACCAAGAGGAGAAAGAGGAGAGTGCATGCATGCATGCATGCACATACACACGTGAACAAAGCCAAATCTGGTTGTGTGCATTTGAGTTGTCCAAGACCAGGAGTTCTTGAAGAGATTTGAGAAGGCCATGCAGTCAGTGCATGAGGATTCAGAGTTTCCATGCATTCAGTGCATGAAGTTGATGTGAAGTGAGACTGGACCAGACTGAAGTTTAAAGATATCAGTTGTCTGAGTATTCAGTAGTTGGAGAGAAGCCAGGTCATCCTGAGAAGAAGGAGATAAATCCTGAGCAAGACGAGAAGACCTGATCATCACAAGTGATCAGAGGTACAGAGCAAGGCCAGCAGTCTTTATCCCAGACTGCTGAAGATACTTGAAGAGCTGAACAAGAAGAAGAGCTACTCGTGTGACTCGAGGAGCCAAGAGAAGACCCTGTGGGACTCAGGGAGAAGAAGTCTTCAGTGGGATTCTGGAGCAGGCCAGTGGGACTCTGGTAACACTGTGTGACGCAGTATAAAGACCCTCCTGTGGGACTCAGGAGAGATACAATGTGACTCTGTATCGACCATTGTAATACTAACAGATTATAATGGGAGAATCCATGCTGGGAGAGCATGGCAAGGATGTAGGCCTTTGGTGCCGAACCTTGTAAATCCTTGTGTCCAGTGCCTTTACATTTACTACATCATTCGTGGATAGGTGAGAGATACAAGAAGAGTGGATCGAGGCTTTAACCAGCCATAGAGGTTTAATTGATAAAGAATCAATTAGTAAAAAGTTTTAAGGGATCACTGATTCACCCCCTCCCCCTCTCAGTGATTCACACTGATCTGGGCACTTCAATTGGTATCAAAGGGAGGTTACCTCTAAAAGATCCAAGGGAGTCTTTATGGAGTGCAGATTTGAGGAATTGAAAGAACAGCCTCAAATGGAGATATCTGCCAAGACTCTGAAAAACAGAATGAAGAAATAGGCAAAGAAGATGAAGAAGAAGGTTGTTGCAATCAGAGAAACTCCTTCTATGGAAAGAAATGTGAATGTCACATCAGATGACAATTCCTTTTATCATTCTTCTGATGAAGCCTACTCTAGCTGTGATGAATATGGAAGGAACAATGATCTTCTAAATGCAATCAAATATCTTCAGAAGACAGTCCCCAAGGAAGTGGCAATGAGTATAGCTACAGGACTCCTTGATCTTCAAGAAGAAAAATTACAGCTAGAAGATGAAGCCAATTCTCTGGAAGTCCAATTGGCTAAAAGGGTTGGCATAACCAACACTCTCAGAAAGCTGGTGAAGGCTAAAGATGAGACAGTATCTCTTTGCAATGAAATATATGAAGACACTACTGAAGAATTGCAAAGAAGCCTTTCTGAGAATGAATTCTTTAAGACTGTGGTCAAAGAAGTTTTCCATGCACTGGAAAAGAGGCACAAAGTTTCAATGAATGTCAGAGATACTCAACTTGAAGACAAAGTAAACAGGGTGAATGAGCTTGACAATTCATTACAAGAAATGAAGAAGGTGCATGATGACCAGATGAAGCAGCTGGAAGAGAAATGGGAAGGAAGGCTAAGAACTATTGAGGATGAGAAGAACTCCCTCAAAATGAAATGCTTAGAATTAGAGGTGATATTGAAAAATCAGCAATCACCCAAAGCCAAAGCCTCCCAGTCAACTGAAAGGAGAAATGTTGCTACTCAAGTATGCTTTGAGAAGGATGATTCTAAGAGAAAGACATCCTCTAATAAAAGTGCAACATCTTCTAGAAAGAAGGTACCATCCATACCATCTTGTACTGATGCTTCTAATTGTGTTTCCACAAAAAGTGCAGGATGGAAGGATAATTCCAAACAAATATGGATGAAGACAGTAAAGAAGCAGAGCTCTCCTGAAACAGAACAACAGGTCAAGAAAAGTACCCTACAATCACAAGGACTGAAGAGGTCAAGATTCGTGGGACAATGCTGGTGTTGTAACAAGTATGGGCATTGTGCAAAGGATTGTTGGTACAATCCATTGAACGCCAAAGCACAGAGGAAGCCCATGCCAAGGGGGAGCAAGCCAGAAGAAAGGAAGCAACATCCACAGGTCCAGAGACATCTGTTTACTGCTAATAGATTTGGATTACTTGACAACATCTGGGATGGTTGCAAAAGTGGTCAAAGAGTTGATACATATCAATCTCCGAATGTATCCGAAGCTGGAATGAAGAGAAGATCACTGAACCTGGCTAAGAGAGATTCTTTGGGAAGCAAGCAGAAGAAAGTGGAAGATGCTCCCAAGAAGATTTTGAAGAAAGAAGAGAAGACATTGGAGTCTAAATCCAAGAAGGGTGATGCATCCAGAAGGACCACCAAGAAATGCTTATACTGTGGAAAGAAAGGACATATCATGGATCTTTGTAAAGAAGCCATGAAATTCAATAGAGGCAGACTGAACTCCAAAAGACAATCAATCCAGAAGAAGAAGGGATTGATTGGAAATAAGTTGCCTAAGAGAGGTAGCTTAGCAGCATCCAAAGAACCATGTGGAACTTCCAAAACTGAGGCCACTCTTCCAAATGATTTACTTGTCATATGGCCACATCAGTTGCAACTTGCCAGAGAACTACAAAGATTTGAAGATGAAGCTCTGGAAATTGCTAAAGCAAAAGGGAAGAAGAAGGTTTCACATGAAGATGTTTTGAGAACCACACCAGCACAATCATCAATGAAGATCAAATGTGCAAGTGTGAAGACTGGTGAAAATGGGACATCTCGGTTGAGAGAATCTTCTCAACCTTGTTGTTCACATTGATGAACCAAGGAGGTTCCATCTTATTCCCTTATACTCTTGGTATATACATGTGCTAACATTGCAGGGAATTGAAGATGATGATCATTCTCATCTGGAGGATGGTTTGGACAGAATGGAGTGCACCCCTTGAGGGGGAGAAAATCTGAAGAAGATGATGTTCTGAGATTAATATCATCTTAAGAAAATGGATGAATGGGGGAGCTTTATCTTTGCACTGAACTTTCTAATGAGTTTTGTGGAGTATGTGCAGGATTTAGCAATTCATTGTTATATATGAAAAATTTCAAACCCCTAATCATGATCTCACATGTGTAGAGAATTATGGACAGCTTTGAATTCCATGGTCATATCACTCTTGTTTTCTACACCGGGTTAGCCCAAGTAGACTTAGAGCTGATTTACTAAAGGTTCTTTGCTAAAGAGAACATGTGACATCATCCCTCTCTCAGTGTTTTTCAAGAAAATACTTTTCAATGGGAGGAAGAGATATTTTTGAAAGTGAACCACACCATACCTTTGCATTTGATTGCCAATAAGGGGGAGAAAATATTGGCACACATATTGACCCATTCATATGTGCTGAAGGAGTGTATTGACAACAAATACAAAGGGGGAGATTGAAGTGCACTGTGTTGCATTTGTTGTCAATGAGGCATGAAGTTGTCTAGGAATGAATGGAAGTCAAGGAATGTCAAGATGTGAATGACAAAGGTTGTGATGGTGATGGTGATGAATGGGGAATGGCCATGGAACTTAGAGGAATGTCACTTAGGAGATTCACTAAGTGGCATTGGAGAATATGGTTGAAACATTCTCCATGGATATCTGACGATTGATGAGCTGTTCTTTAAGTTCATAGAGCTTGTATCAACTGGATACAAAGTCACAACATGTTTAAAGACCATGCATTGTATTGATAATGCATGAGGAGATGAAGATGATCCATCCACAACTATTGAGTGGATGAAGTGGATTAAAGATGTCCATGCACTAAGTGTTAGTGCATGTGAATGTGAAGAAGATCCAACTTGATCTCTGATTAGATCAATGAAGTTCATTGAAGCATTTCTGTGATTCATGAGATCAGTTGATGAAGAACCTTCGGAATTCCCTCCTAAGTTGTGAAATGGTGAAAAGGTATTAAGAACATGAGGAGGAGATGGGAAATTCCTAAGAAGAAGAAGAATTAAGAAGGGAGAAGTGGCTTGGAATTTGGCATTTTACATATGGGATACTTTGTTTTTTAACAAAGTATTTATTCATGCCTCAGCCAAAAAATAGGCCAGCCAAGGCCAGCCCACGGGTTCAACCCCAAGGCACTTGTGGGCCGAAGGCGCCATGCCCATGGGGGATCCCATGGTGCAAGCACAAGGCGGCAGGGGGCCGTGTGTAAGCCCCCGAGGACACGCGGTGGTGAAACCCGCGCACCCGGTGGGTGCATAGTGGGCGCTAGAAGCGCGCCCGTAGAGGCGAGAGTGGGCGCAGAGCGCGCCCGCAGGGAGAACACGGTGCGGGGCGGCACCGTGAGGAGGGAAGTTCAATTGGTGAGTTGCGGCAGCGACACATTGATAAGCCGCGTGAAAATTGGCCACCGTTTCGATGTGGGAAGCGCATTTTTCACCGGGAACGAATCCCAGCCGCTCATCTGATCTCGCGGAGGATCGGCGCCGCTCATCTAATCCGCCGCGCCCCCGATCTGATCCAGGCCGTCCAAAGTCTTTTGATCACCTGATCCAATGGCCCAGCGTCCGTATCCTTCGTTGAGCTTGACCGAGGCCTCCCCCCGCATTCCCGCAGCCTCCGTTCGAACCAGGCGCCTCCCGACGACAGTTTTGAAGATTCCGGCCACCATTGTTGAAGCTTAAGGGTCCATTGAGATCGTCTGGCCCTATGGAACTCATCCATGGTTTAAAATGAGCATGCATGCACGAAATGGAGAACCTGATGTTCGGCCGAGGCAAACCGAAGGTGCCGAGGCTATGTTAATTCATGTTTTGCATGGGATGGACAAAATAGAGGCCGTGCATGCGTTCTAAATCGCATGCACGAGGAGGAAAGAAAGAGGAAGATCCCTCGTGAAACAGAGGATAAAAATAAATATTTGGAAGATTTTAAAGAACCGAAAACTTTGGGATTTTGAAGTTAAATCACGCGGAGGATTTGAAGCCCTTCTCGCCTATAAAAAGAAGACCTCGTGGCCGCAACACTCTGCGCGCCCGAGGCTTGTTCCCTCCTTGCCCGCACCCTTGTGCGGCAAGAGGAAGTGCCCGCGGGTGCAGCACTTGCGCGCCCCGCGGCAAGAGGAGTTTGCGCGCTCGAAGGGTTGCGCGCCCGTGGAGCCCTTGCACCTCGCACCCTGTGTTCTTGCTACACCAAGACCCTACGCGGCAGTAGGTTGCATACCTTGTGTGTGTGTGCTAAAGTGGGGAAGAAGACCCGAGGCTTTGCCTCTTGTGTGTGCAAGGAGAACCCGAGACCACACCTTGTGTGTGTGCCAAGAGAGGAAGACCCTACGGGTTGGTTGTGCACTCTTGAAGATTAAAAGAGAAAACAAAGTGTGTGTGCAAAGTGGAAGAGTACACAAAGAGAAAAGAGGCCGTAACCTTTGGTATGTGCAAGAATAAGTGAAGGCCAAGTCATGTGTGTGCAACAAGTGAAGACCACAACTCAACCTTTGTTGTGTGTGTGTGCAAATTAAAAGAAGTGACCGAACCTTAGTGTGTGTGCAAACCAAAGTGTGTACACACTAAGAAGAAGAGAATATATCCACACTAGTGTATAACACACATTTATGTGTGTAATAAAAAGAGAATAAAGTGTGTGAATAAGTGAGAAAGTAGGTGTGTGCTGAAAAGAATTACACACTCTAAGGGTTTATTGCACCAAGAAGAGAAAGAGGAGAGTGCATGCATGCATGCATGCACATGCACACGTGAACAAAGCCAAATCTGGTTGTGTGCATTTGAGTTGTCCAAGACCAGGAGTTCTTGAAGAGATTTGAGAAGTCCATGCAGTCAGTGCATGAGGATTCAGAGTTGCCATGCATTCAGTGCATGAAGTTGATGTGAAGTGAGACTGGACCAGACTGAAGTTTAAAGATATCAGTTGTCTGAGTATTCAGTAGTTGGAGAGAAGCCAGGTCATCCTGAGAATAAGGAGATAAATCCTGAGCAAGACGAGAAGACCTGATCATCACAAGTGATCAGAGGTACAGAGCAAGGCCAACAGTCTTTATCCCAGACTGCTGAAGATACTTGAAGAGCTGAACAAGAAGAAGAGCTACTCGTGTGACTCGAGGAGCCAAGAGAAGACCCTGTGGGACTCAGGGAGAAGAAGTCTTCAGTGGGATTCTGGAGCAGGCCAGTGGGACTCTGGTAACACTGTGTGACGCAGTATAAAGACCCTCCTGTGGGACTCAGGAGAGATACAGTGGGACTCTGTATCGACCATTGTAATACTAACAGATTATAATGGGGGAATCCATGCTGGGAGAGCATGGCAAAGATGTAGGCCTTTGGTGCCGAACCTTGTAAATCCTTGTGTCCGGTGCCTTTACATTTACTGCATCATTCGTGGAAAGGTGAGAGATACAAGAAGAGTGGATCGAGGCTTTAACCATCCATAGAGGTTTAATTGATAAAGAATCAATTAGTAAAAAGTTTTAAGGGATCACTGATTCACCCCCTCCCCCTCTCAGTGATTCACACTGATCTGGGCACTTCAACATGTTTAATGTATCACTATTTAAGAGGAATATACATATCTCTTTACATGTATTTAATTCAATGTTTCTAAAACTGGAATATGATATTTATTATGTGGAGAAATTGGTGGAAATAATTATCACATAGATGAATTACTATGAAATAAGACTACTCACCTCTATTATGATATCTAGAGAAATAACAAATTTAAAAAAGCTATATGAGAACTAAAATATGCAATGAGGCAGATTTAAGTCCATTTTTTTTCATTAGAGGGATAAAATTTAAGGGTGAAATTATTTTAACTTGGGATGAATGTTACACCCCCACAATTTTACTAGATATTTTTACATTAAATATATATTTTTTGATTAATTTGTTTCATACAGAACACTAATATAAATATAAGAAAGATAAATTTTATTGAGATTAAATAATACAATGCATTATAAAAATCAATACATTAGGGGAATAAAATATGAAATATCATTAAGGAAATTATAAGTGGAATAAAACCTAATGAAAATAAAAAAACAATATAGAATATTGAAAACTATGTTTTTTCAGTAATATTATAACCCTAATAATAATTATGGAAATAAGGTATCAAATTATAAATATAATAGACATGTTTATAGAGAAGTTACCAAATATGTTGGACGTTTTTTGTAAGGGTAGAAATATAAATGAAATTTTTATGTTATATATATGGTAACATGAAATATTACTATAGAAAATATAATAACTAGAAATATGGTCATTGAATATATGGTCATTGGGTATATGAAACTGGTATGTTGGATTAATTAAAAATTACATAATTCACAAATAATAAATATTGAAACAAAAATATAATATTCAATTATAATATTTCATTACAAAAATATATAGTTATTTATAAAATATTGTTATTATTGTTTTTATTAAAAAATAATTTGATGTATTTATAAAATTAAAATTAAAATTTTAATACCTATGGTTTGGTAAAATTAAATGGTTAGAAGAAGAATAATTAATTTAATTAGGATGTGGTGAATATTATTGTAGGCTCAAAGAAACATATTTTTCAAATAATCGTTTTCATTCACTACTATATAATTTTATCCTAAAAATTATATTCATAAATTTTAAATGATATTTCTAAATTTCTGATTCAATGAGTAAAAAAATAAAGAAACAAGAATTTAATTATTAATTGATATGAAATTTTTTTATGAACACTTAATTTTTAAATAGCACATTTATCTGTAAAAATAGTCACATATATATATTTTTAGTTAAAATTAAAATTTATAATATTCAGAAATATAACTAGGATAAATACATTATAAATTTTTAACCATCACATTTAAATTTCCTAAATTGATCAATTTCATTTTTTGACATAAAAAGACGTTACCGAGATAAAGATTGATTTAACAATGTATCAGTAAAATGTAGTAAAAAGAGATTTACTAACTCAAAAAGACTTAAATATCATGAATATTATCACTAAATGATTTTATTAAAATTTTATTGAAAATAAATTATCCCACTTCCATTATTTTTCCATTTTATATCAATTTTATTTTTAAAATTAAAACCTTATGCATTAAAGAATAAATAATTTTTGAAATGCCACTCAAAACTCACCAATAATAGGAACCCTTCAATACCCCTCAAAAAATACTCAAACCATTAGTTTTATATCTTTAATGATTATCCATTTAACAAATCTTAATTTCATCCTTCATATTAGTTATTTTCTTTTTCTATTAAGGAATCCAACAACCTTCATTCCAAAGTAACTCTTATTGAGAACAGGTGAATTCATTATGTAAGTATCTACGTTCTTCCCAAGAAATTTCCAACTACCTTATCATCTCCAATATTTAAGAATATCATCCTTTACATTAATTTTGTTATTTATCATTATTAATCTTCTAACAATATGAATCTATAATTATATACCTCTTTAATTTCACTCATTCTTTAGTATAAAATGCTCTTATTTGGGTTGATTCGAAAACATATATAAAAGATGTTATACTATCTTCATCACTTCCAGTATGAATGAGTATCATGTCATTATTACTAGAGTTATATGTTATTAAAAATATATTTATTTTATGAATTTGGTTCTTTAATTATGACATGAAAATCAATTATTAATAGAAATTAACTTGTTTTTAATGGTAAATTACTAGAAACATGCTCACAATGGATTCCATTCATTCAAACCATACCCATATTTTTTGTAAAATTAATATTGGAATGAATAAATAATTTGAAAAAATGATTATACTACATTTAAGAATCTAATAATGATGAAATTGGTATCAAATAATGGGTATCAACATCGCCATTTTGTAATTTGTATTAAATATTCGATATTAAAAATATTCTATAACAAATAAAAAAAATAAAAAAATAAAATGCATGTAATGAATGAACGTAATTGAATCTTACAAAATTAAATATATATAAACAATGTTATAAAATAAGTTATTAATAATATTATATTTATTATATATATGGTTAAAGTTATTTTTTTAGGTTTAGAGTAAAGGTAAGGGTTTCATTACCAATCTCATTTCGAAATAGGGAATGTTTATATTTAACATTACATATTTAAAAATTATATTTTATTCTAGATAAAACCCATACATTATAATATGTTTTAGTAATTCATGGATTTTCATATACTGTATTACCATTTTACCTTTACTCGGCACAAAATTCTATTGAAAAGATGATTGTAAATGGATCCAAAAATTTCTCTTCTTTTCAGCGTTGAGTATTTTTCTTTCATGTAAAATTACTTATTTTGTTTTGTAGACACAATTATTTATAATTACATGATTATTTTTTGTATTTCTTTATGCACATGACATTATTTATAAAATTAACCTTCTTATAACGGTTTTTGTATATTCATTTTCTATAACTCTGACATTCTTTCTAGTAGTTGATATGAATATAATTTTATTTTTTTGTTTACATGAATGATTTTTCACTCCGTATTCATAGTTTTATTTAAGAAACATCCACTCCTCATTTTTTTGGTATTTTTAAAAAAAAATACTATTCAATTTTTATTAATTATTTCTTTTATAATTAAATGTATTAAAAATGTAAAGGGGATTTCATTTTACTTCTAAAAGTGCTTTTAATTCATATAGAGAAGTGTTTCATATATTTCAGTATACATTAATATTTATTATGATTCACTTTGAATATTCTCTAATTATACCATCTAAATTCTTCCCCAATATTAATTATTTAATTTTTTTTTCATGTAACCCATCACTTTTAAAATTAAAATTAAGATATGATGGAATTAAGAATGTTTTCATGTTCATGTAGAATGCATATGCGTTTTTTAATTATATGATTGGTGGGTATAGAATTATATAACCCACTAATGAATATGGTATAATTTTATATCTCATGAGATATTTTGGATTGGGGAGTGAACCTGAACCCCTAAATGAATTTTTCTACTATGATATGGGAGATCATGAAATTACACATCCATATAATGCATTGGGTAAATAATTATATCTCTTGAGATGGAATGTTAGAGATTGGGAAGAAAAATCAATCTATTTTTGTGATATAGTTCACTATATGATGATTTTTGTGGTAGTAATCCTCAAAAAAATTATTATTTTATATATTTATGTATATTCCACATTATTATTTGTATTTTACTATTTCATATATCATGATTATTTTTTCATGTTTTAACACTCTTACTGTCCATTCCTTGTGTTATGGAAAAAGCCTTATTATATGACCCATGAATTATAATCTATTAGTTATTGGGTATAATTATTTAAGTTCACATAATTCAATATTTATTATATTTTCATAAACACATGATTCTATGATTCCCAATTGTGATATTAGATTATTTTCTCTCATGATTTCCCTTACTGATCATCAGATAAGATCCTTTATTATGTTAATATTCACTAGGTTATAGAGGATAATATTATGTATGATATATATAAATGGTATAATGTGATAAGTACATTTGAGGAAAATACTGAAGACATTTTAATATAATTTGTTTTTGTATCTTATATTCAATGATACTAAATCTAATGTTTTTTAGGAGAAATTTATTAGGAGTTGGAATGAGTAATCATATCAAATCATGAAATATGCTGGTCTCTTATACTTGGGTCACCTCACTAGAGATTACTGGGATTAAATTACTTGAATATTTATTTGTAGAATTCATAATTTTTCACTCCGACAGAGAATCCCCATTTTTTTTGAGAAAATTAATATGAAAAATATTTATAATCCACTCAAAAAAATCCTAAATCTAATTTTCCAAGTGGATATGGACATGATAAACGATAAAACTATTAAAGTTATGGTGATTTAGATGAAGGGAATGGAGAATCTACGAAAGACTAGCTTCAGACCTATGCTTCCAATGAATCACCTAAATAAAGAAAGAATATCCAGAGGTAGGATAAAGAATAAGAAGTAGTATGTTTTTTTGCGTTAATAGGGGCCACTAGTTAATAAATTCACCATAGTAATCAAATAATGGGAAGGTTCAGGAATATTCATTGTCAAATGCAATATTTTTATTTTAATAAATTGGGTATTTATATAACTTTTGGAATTAAATTTTCATCCAAATACATGAACCAAGTATATTAATGAAGGTTTTTAGAGGTGAGATATATTTTTTAGCTTCCAATAATTAAATACTAGATATATTAGCTATGATAGACTACCATATCACTTTTCTAACTGGATTAATTCTAGATTTGATTAATTTTTATTCTATTCCCAATGTTGTCAAAAATAATATTTTTTATAACATTTAAATATGGATTACTTTATTTTCTAAATCTAGAACAAGAACTGCTATCTTTTTTATGGATTGGAATATTTAAAAAAATTCTTCAG
The DNA here is from genome assembly GCA_963277665.1 of Viscum album. Taxonomy (NCBI): domain Eukaryota; kingdom Viridiplantae; phylum Streptophyta; class Magnoliopsida; order Santalales; family Viscaceae; genus Viscum; species Viscum album. The sequence goes on along the minus strand of OY728138.1, from coordinate 120,866,018 downwards.
AAATTATAATTTAAAAACCCAGTGGTCAATGATAGGTTTTTCCTCAGCTGCGATTCTAAGGGGGGGGGGAGCACCTGTGCCTTCCACCTTTCCTCCCTCATTTCCCCTTGCATAATCCATTTAATTATCCCCCCATCTAGTATCTCTATAAGGTGGGATATTTCTACCTATATTTTGGTGATACTCTTCTATGTGGGTTTTTCTGTGATGTTTTAATAGCACTGTCATGTTATTTGCTGCGGGAGACCATATCCATTCAAATCTACTATAACATCTAGTTCCTTTTCTCCTCTCCATTTCATACCTGGAGTGGGGGTTCAAATATGGTTTTGGGATTTGTGGTTCATTAGTCAATGATTTATATATGTGATCTTACAAGGGCTTTTTCTTGACTGGATTCTCAATTCAGTTTCATCATCATCCAGAACCCTCAAATTTTCAAATCCTTGATTTGGTTTCAAGATTATGTACTCCTTTCATACTCACACCATGAGTGGTGGTAATCTTGAGGCTTTGGGATGTGGGAAATGATAGTTGAAAATGTTATTTGTGCGACTGATATTAGTTTATCCTATAAAGATGCCCTGGTTATATTCTTCTTTGATATTGGGGATTTTGTAATCAGTAAGGACAGTCAATATTTTTTTGTTTTTTTGGTTATGTTCAATTTTTCATTCGATAAACATTCATTCTATTTGATGCTTTTGGGGTGATACATTCGACGATCGAGATGTTTGCGGGGTGTTTCTTACTCAACCCCATCGGTGAAGGTTTTTTATGGTTTGTCTATGAAATCCCATGTTATATTGGTGGTTATGTTCATTTACGTTTGTTTTAAATCCTGTGATCAGTTCCAGTGGTTCTTGTGATGTCGATGTCGATAATGGTGGTGGCGTACCATGGCGACGATGGTGGATGGAAGAAACTTGACTCTAACAGACGCATTAACTCTTGGACTGAGGAATACTTAGTCTTGGTGTGGGGATTTGAATTTAAAATTTCATTCAAACATCTTGTAACTTTGGATTCCCATGTGATTTATGTGGTTACCACTTATCCTTAAAGAGTCTATCTTGAAAATAATGAAATAGAATTTTCTAAACCAAGTGGTCAAATTTTACAATGAATCAAGTTCACATGACTCAATTAAAAATCAATTGTTTAATCACATTCTAGGATATGAAAACAAGAAGGGTTTGACATATTTATATCAATATTTGTATTTAGACTATTTTAAAATAAAACCACTTGATATATGATATGCTTATTCCGAAGGAAAAATGGACAAGGATCTATTTAGGGAAGAGGGTGAACGTGATACATAGATAATTGAATTAATTTATATGGAAGTGTTTTGGAATTTTCTAATAGTATATAGTGGCATATACTCTTACTTCATAACCATTACTAATGAATATTATATACATGGACATGTATAATTAATGATGTATAATTATAAAACCTTTGATAATTTTCAAGATTTTAAGAATGAATTTGAGTATCATCTTCATAGGAAGATAAATAAATATTAAAAAGAGAATGAGAAATATTATTTTATCCAAGATCTCATCCATTGTATATAGGGTTTTGGGATTCTATAACAACTTATTCCTTCTTAATAAATAAAGTGGAATAGAGTCAGTGAAAGAAGGTACCACACCTTAGAGATACAGTTAGATCCACAATGAGTAATTCAAGTATTTATTTATCATATTAGGTATATTAATCACATATTATAATATACATACTAATTTGAGTTCAAACTATGGAGGCAAAAAATATTAGATATGGATTAATGTATGGGAGGAAATCTATTTTTCTCATTATCATGTATGGGGTTTAAAGGTGTTTTTCAAGGATACATTGGAAACAAAGTAACACCCTAGGTCACAAAGTGTATATTTATAATTAATCCTAAGGAAAAAGGAGTTGTTATATAGATGAACCCCTAGATAAAGAGGTCATAGTGTATAGAAAAGTCAAATTCATTGAGATGGAGAACATATCCAAAAGTGATACTACGAGAAAGATAGATTTCAGTAAAATTATTTCCCAAAATACACTATAATTTTCACAATAACCGATTCCACCTCATGGAAGATGATGTTTCAGAGGTACTAATATTTTATTAGATAAATATAGAGGTTATATAACCAAAGAGATTTTGTTTTCTATTCACTGAGGATAGATAATAATTATTAATTGAAAATAATGAACTCATGTTCTATGAGGAATAAGTAAGTGGATCATAAGTTTTCAAATAGAAAGATGATATGAATTCTATGATGAATTCCAAATAATAGAACCAATTATATGTTTTGATATATCCACTAGTTTATTTGATTCCAATTAGCTAAAATGATTATTTTAGAATAAATTATACATGAAAGGTAATTTTGGTACCTATAAAGGATGACTGGTTACAAAATCTTTTATGCAATGTCAAGGCATTAAATATGATGAAATTTTTCCCCAACTTCTATGATGAATTACATTATATTTATACCTTCCATATTTTTTTATCATGATTATGAGATTTGATAGATAAATATCAAAATCACTTTCCTTATTAGAAAGATTATGGAAGATGTCTATATGGAACAACCAATGGTGTTTTTGAATCCAAGAGATTTCAATAAGTTATACATGTAACAAAGATCCATTTATGGGTTGAATAAAGTATCTAGACCATAGAACATTTGTTTTGATGAATTTCTGTTGAAGTTTGATTACATAAAGTACAAATATGAGTATTATGTCTACAAGAGGTTTGGTGAGAGTGACTCTATTTTCCTAGTATTATATTTTAATGATATATTACTAATTAGAAACAATATACCAAGATTAGTGTCATTAATTCATTGTTGAAGACATTCTTCCCAAATTATCTAAATGAATCTGAGTATATTTCTGCATTTGATAAAACTAAAGATGTAATTTTGAGACATAAAATTTTCTTGGATCCTGATGTTTATACTATCATTAACGATTCTATCATATTGTGTCTTTAAAATCCTATAGTTATGGATCCTTATAAGGTTCCAAGATCAAATAAAGGAAATAGAATATAATTTTTAAGTATCAAGTTTGGTGGAATTTTTCTCAAAGGGGTGTGAGGTCATAGTAAGATTATTTTTCATGGAGGAGAATGTGATGGACCCTTGGGAATAAAACCTTATCTCAATATAATAATAAATATCATCTGAGTCCTAGTGGGATCTAATTTATTTGTAGATATATGTTTTACAAGTGGGATATTGTTAAAGTTGGATCCCTAAAACCAAATATATTATACATTCAATAACTAGTATATTAAGAACATGACTATAATGAATATATTATCACATTATATTCATTATTTTGTGTTATATTATTTTAGAAATGTTGATATAACATTTATCATATCAGCATGAAATATTAAATACTCCCTATGATAAGATATTTAATGTTTTATGATAGTATTCTTAAATATTTTTTATATGGTTAGATGAACTCATCTAATGGAATGCATATGATGGCTTCTACGAGGTGAAGGGGGATTATATGGCATTTTGAATTCATCTCATAAATTTCACACTTCGTAACATCTATGAGTGGAGGTTATATGAATTGTACTATTAATAATATTTCCACAAGTATATGGTGTATGTGGATACTCCTATTTTAAAACATTTTTAATGATCCTTACACATGAGATTATTTTCAATGCATATATTCAGTTTTTTACTTTTATTTATTGACCAAAACTATGATTCCATATGTTTACGACCATGTATGGTACTCTTGGTGTTTCATGAGTGATATGTAACCACAAAATTCATCACGATATAATTTCTCCCTTATTGTTTAATGAAATATAATATCTTAGGACATTTGATTGAAATAGATCTGTCAAATTATGTCTATGACCATTGTAGTTTATAGATGGTAAAATTTTAGGTATACAAAGAATGATATATCAAGAATATAGATAATTAACATAATTATGAAACCCACTAGATTAGATATTAAGAAAATGTTGTCATTGAAAATGCACTTCTTTCTATGTGGGTGCCTTGGTGTATTTCAGGATGATAATCTTAGAATTTTTACCAATTATCTTATTTGTTAATAAGAGAGATTCACAGAGGGACACATACAATGTGTTTTCATAAATCTTAATTAAATTATATTCTAATTTAATATTAGAATAAATATTATTTCCCATTTTATAGAAATATTATTTATTTAGTTTGAATCGATTACACTGATTGGATCACCAAATATTCAAAAGTGTATACATGTATGGTGAATATTAAATAAATATTATTTATCAGTTTATAAAATATAATATTCAATTATTTATCAAAACAAAATATGATAATTTTTATATAGAAAAATTAATATTTATTATTCTAGGATTGATAAATGGCAAGGAGGATCTACAGGTCGAGTTAAGGGCCCAGATAAAAGTGATATATTTTATTATTTAAATAAATATTAAATTATTCATTTATTAAATTATATTTAACTAATCATAGAGTTTATCAAATTTATTATAAATATTAACATTAATAATATTATTTTTTTACATGGGATTTATTTAGAGTTGAAAAATTAATGAGGGCCATTGTGAAATTATCTTTTGTCTAACCCATAATATATAATCATAATTATATAAATTTTTATTGAAGGAAATTAGTTCTATAAAATGGATTTTAGAGATAAATCTATCAGGACTGTAGAAATTCTATTGAAGAATGCTCTCAAGGATAGAGATACGGTTCTCATACTCATCCCTCATGATCAAGAGATCAAGAGTGATTCCTTCCAATATTGAAGGAATTCAATTTTTGATTAATAGGAATACCATTAGGTAGTCAGTCTTTGGTTATAGCATGAAAATTTCTATCCAAAATGTTTTATATTTTTGGAGGATGTGTTGATTCCTCTATATTAGTTATCCTATGGATCCACATGGTGAAATGATGATATAATAAAATGAGGCTTTATCAGTTAAAAACATCAACAATGAACGAATAATAAGACAACAAGAAAATATTATTTATAAATTAGTTATATATTACATGTGTAATATCCAATATAAAGGATTCTAGGGTGTTTATTTATCCAATTTTTAGGATAATTATGATGAAATAGATAAAAAAACATTATTAGGAATGGGATTGATCTCTTTTTTTGTTCCCTAGATATATTAGGTTCTATACATACGACTTTTCAACTCATTTATCCCTTGGATACATCATGGATAAGGGATTCCATTTTGATACCATGTTTTTAAACTCATCAAATCATTGGATACTATGAAATTTTATTAATAGTTATTCAGTTTATGTTATAAGAATTATACATAGTTATTTATTTCTAGTATTTGCATGTTTTTCAAATTTAATAGAATGATGTTATTAGGCATTTGATTTTATTTGGTTTTATTTTTTATCTATTACATGTTAATAAACTCCCATGACCTCCATTAGTGGCATCCGAGCCTCTAATTTGTTTAGATTTGTGAAATCATGTTGCTAAATTAATGAAATTAATGTTTTAAATCACCTTATATTATATATTTTTTTATTACATTTTGATTTTTTCATTGATTTTTGTGTTATTATATCATACAACATAATATGTGAATAGGTCACTCTATATGATATGTGATATTATAGAAATTATTTCAATATTTTAGTTCATTTTTATAAATATCATAGAATACAATATGTGATATGGTATGAAATGATATCACTATTTCCTATGTTAAAAATAAGACATTATCTCATAAAAAATATATAATGTATATTGATAAATATGATATCAATGAATCAAGGGATTATATATAAGATTCATGTTATATATAAAAAATATGATAGATAACATAGTGTACCCCTCATTACCATATAATCCCAATCATAGAATAGGATTGGTAGGAAAGAATTACTTTTCATTAAAACTAAATTATGAATTAAATTTAATTATTCAAAAAATTTCAACATATAAATGTAAAAATGTTTTTGAATATATTTTATAATTTATAATTATTTTTTAAATTAATTAATTTTAAAGAGATTATAATTAATTAAATAAATTTAACTATAATATTCATTAATAAATATTACATAATGTCAAATTTTAATTTTAAAATAACTCTTAAATAATTGTATGTCATGACTTATGAATTAAATAAATTGTTTATTTAATAATTTGTGTAGTTTATAATGTGTCAAAAAATTATAAAATAAGGAAAAAATATAATTTTATTTATATTTTAAATTATGAATTGTTTTTAATAGATTAGTTTGAGTTGTTTATATTAAGGGCTTTATTTGGGATATTAGTTAAACCACATCAAAATAGATTTGATGATTTATTTGATGAAGTTTAATGTAATTTTAATTATGGGATATTTATATTGTATAAATTTTTTACATAATTAAATATAGTTTATAAACTGATTATAATTCTTAAAATATCATACATCTAATATAGTGTTCTATATAATGAATAATATTAAATGTTAATTTTATGCAATTAATACAAACTATTTATATTAATGTATTATGGAATGACCATAATAATTAGATATTTTTATAAGTTATTTATAAATATATTATATTTTTGAATTTTTTATAAATGATTATCTCATGTTTTAGTATTTGATATGTTTATTTATTTAATGTATTTCCTATATTTATTCATGGTAATACATTTTTGTATATTTTTAATAATTGTATACATTATTTAAATTTGATAAAACACTTTTTATAAAATGGTTCACCCTTATATTACAGGCTATGCACGTCAATATACGATTTAGTTTTTATCTACCATAACCACATTTTATGATAAAAGTTATTAGATTAAATATAGATTATACTAATTTAGTGTTAGTGTTTTGATTAATTGGTTGTAACACTCCTATTTTGATGTTATTTATATTTTATCATAAATTTTAAACACTTTTCATGGTTTTAATTTGGTTTGGGGATTTTTGGTTGGATTCTCAAAGAGTTCAAAAGTGTTTGGCAATTTCATGGTATTGCATGGGTAGTAACAAACCGTGATAGAGGGTGTGGTGCAAGGTGGATGTTCTTGTGATACACAGTCACCCTAAAACTCCCAAGGGAGGTCATGGTCATTAGGTGTACTTAGTAATGGTGCACTAGGGGTTTTTTTCTTAACCACATATATGAGAGACCACATAATTACATGTTATAGGGTATGGTGGATTCAAAATGGGTTGGGTTTTTATAGCATTCCATTTTGAATCACCGTGGTGGGTTTCTAAACATTAGGAGATCATAAGTAGAATGAATGTGGTGAGAACCACCAGGTCAGGGTGTTGGTTTGTTCACCGATCATAGGGGAGGATTTATGGATCCATATGAAATCTTATTGGGAGGGATTTTTATATTATTTGTGACTGGAAATAACCTCATGTAACCACTCCTCACCCTATCCTCCTTAGGTTTTCTCACACTAGATGAACGAAGGGTACTCTTTTGAGATGTTTTGACTCGAATTGAGAACATGTTTTATAGGTTTCATGGGAGAACTCTCTCTATTATCTTTGGGTGGGGAAATCAATTTTAAAAGTTATGTGTATTATTATTCTCTCATATCATTCCCTAACTGGATAGATTAGATTTATAAAATTATTTATTGCTATTTGAAATGTGAAACTTTGGCAATTTCTTCTTTGGATACACTCTTGTATTATGAATTTGAATTTGAATTTTTTTCTTTCTTTTCCTAAAATGATAAAATGATATTCTAATAAAAAGTTGTTTTTGGAATGGGAACATTAAATTTATAGTATATTTATGTTCATTGTCGTTCAATTTGGCTATTAAATGGTATGAGGTTCTATACTGGATTCCTTGTGGGGATTATCACTAATAAAAAACACAGTGGATGGTTGAGTTACAAATAATGAGTAATGGTACTGTCATGGAATGCATGTGTTTATAGTTAGAATTTAGAATGTGTATGCCTTGTGGAATAATGGGTAAAATATTTTTTCTTATTGAGTATAATTGATTTAAATAGGTTAAAAACTTTTGATTTCCTCTCATTGTTTTATTTATCTTTTGATATTTATGATAAATTTTTCTTATCCAAGTGGCATGTGTGGGATGATGTTTATATATTACTTATTAGGTATGATTACTAACCATTTTAATATACACTTCAAAGCATATCAAAATTCAATTTTCAATGTTAAAATAAAGAGTAATATTATTTTGTATGGTAGTACTTCTTGATGTAGCTAACTAGAGTTATAAATTTGAAGTTATCCATGTACTTGGAGTATGGAGCCATGGAACTATAGTTATCGAGTAATTATTTCTTTTGGTGTTTTTTATATAGTTTATTATTTTTTCTATTACTCAAATATTATGGGGTATTGGTATTGTTTTTGAGTTATATTATTTACACTACATTAATCATATATTTTTTGTTTGGTTGTTTTTGTTATTTTCTTGAAAGGTTATTTATTTATAAAGGAAAAATCATTCCGCAATGATTTATTAATCGCATGGATTTTATTTCCATCATTTTTTGTCTAATGGATGTCTCCTATGATTTGTAGAAAATCTACTCTTGCTTAGCAAGTGGTTCGGGTCGAGATTCTATAGATTGTATTAGTTTGGATGGCACATCATATTATGATGGTATTAAGGAGTTAGAAAATGTTAGAACAATAAATGTATAGTATAAAAAGATATATCTAACCTATTGTTTATGGAAAATCATGTTAAAATGATGGTATGGGTACATAAATGTGTTTTATGACACCTATAAGTGTATTTCCACCTCAATGTCATTAATTTAGCTAATGAGTGTAGTGTATCACAGATTATTAATGAGAATTTTCACTAGGACTATATTTTTCATATCATATTTTATAGTTCCTGGAAATTGGTTATATTTATTTATTCTTTCTATGATTTTGATTATCCCATTCATTTTTTCTACTATTCAAGTGGTGACTAAGTAGATATTTATTTGTAAATAGAATATTGGAACCGGTTATATAACCTAGAAACCCAAAATAAGAGGTGGAAGAAAATGTGGTTGTACATGAACCAAAAGTGAATCAATATCTTTTTCAAATATTGTATAATCATATCAAGATTTTGATAATGGGAATCAAGATTAAGAACCACAACTTCTGTATCATTGTTGACACCCTTTATTCTTTGTAGTGGGAGACCTTGTTTTTTGGAATGTGTATCCAAGGATGGGTAATAATTGAATGGTTAATAATGGAAAGGTTTATCCTCAGTATAGAGGAAGTTTTTAGATACATGAATGGATAACTATTTTTCCATATTGATTAGATTTACTATGAAGGATCAACCTAGTTTTTAATTTATAATAGATATCTCAACTTAGGAAATACCATGCTGATCTTAGGCATTAAATTTGAAGGGATCCTATTAATCTTGAACTTGAAGCTACATTTTTTCATTTACTAATTCATATCTTAGATAAAAACATAAGATTATTCCATGGATAACATATCCATTTTGTTTGGGTTTTATGGAAACATGGTGAAATTAAAGGGGAGATAAGGGAATGTGAGAATGAGATTGTAAAGAAATGACTAGAACTGTTGAAAAACACCACCAACCTCTAGCCTCCCGAAGATGGAAAGTCTACTGGTGTGGAAAATGTAACACCCCTAGTTTATTTAACATTCAATATTATCATATGCTTTTTTACCATTTACATTGTCTTAATTAGGTTAAGTAAGTGTTAGTAGGGTAATCAGAGAGGTTAGCCATGCTTTGTAATTTCTTGGCTCTCTGAGGGTGTTCCTATACAACATATGCACACCAAAACTCCAAAGGGAAGATGTGGTCATTAAGTGTCCTTAGATGTTGTATTATGGGAGCCTATATGTGGAACCCAAACTGAGGAGACCTCACACAATCATGGTCCAGAGAATGGTGAAATTTAAGAAACATTGGTTTTTTCAGAATATTATTCTGTCCCTCCTTGGGGGGTTCCATGACATGGGGAGATCTAAATCACCATGTCCATAGTGGAAACCACCAGGACATGGATTTAGTTAGAAACATTTTTATAAAACACCCAAATATTGTTCCTATCCTGTGACTAAAGTTATAAACCCACATGTGATCTTATTATGCTGAATTTTTATCTGTTTTGAGACCAAAAATCACGTTTTATAACCTATCATCACTTTTTACTCCATAATTATTTTAAACTAGATAAATCTAATTTGATCTTTTGGTGAATCTTTCCTCATCATGAGGATATGTTTTCTTGGTGCTCTAGGAGAACTCCCTCTCTCATCTTTTCATGGTGAAATTCATTATAATAGGTGGGTGGCATCTTACTCTCTCCTATAGTTCTATAACTATAAGTATTGGATTTATAGATTGATTTTTTTTGTGATTTTAAAAGGGAAACTTGGGTTACTTTTGTGGTGAAAAATCATGTACCATGAATTTGAATTATTGTTTTTACAATGTGTTTCTAATTTATATGATTATATTTTGGTAAAAATGTATTTTTTGAATTGGAACATTCCAGATGGTGAATAGTGTGTGTTTATTTTCATTTATTGTGGCCAGTAAATGGAATGCAGTGGTAAAATGGAGGCACTAAGAGGAATATGACTAGTTACCACTCATGAGTGTTGAGATTTTCCTAGAATATATGTGAGTGTCTGGGTGAAACATGGAATGTGTATAGCAAGTTAAATAATAGATACACCATTTTTACTAATTTTGTTTAATTTATTTAAATTGGTCAATTGGTTTAAATTTCCTACCATTTATTTATTTATCTTTTAATCTATGAGGTAACTCATTCTTGTCCTAGTGCTGTCTATGGGAGTCTTTCAGTGTATTTTCTATTGGGTATGATTTCTCACCCCTTAAATATGGACATCACTGTGCATTCAAATTCTGTTTAATATGATATAGGAAAGGGGTAAATTTTATTTTCCCTTCTTGGGGTTCTTTTGGTAGCTTTCCAGAGTACAAACATTGGAGTTAGTCATGTCTTTAGATTCTGCATTATTTATACCATAGTGACTGAGCCATTATTTATTTTGGTGTCTATTTGTACAATTCCACATTTATCAACAATAATGATAATGTTATTTATTGGTATTATTTTTTATTTTTTTACACTTCATTCATCATATAGTTTTGGTTTGATTATTTTTATTATTGTCTTACTAGTTTGTGTCTATTTTAAGTTAAAATAATCCCTTTAACGATTTAGTAATCCCTTGGAATTTATTTTTATCCTTTGCTTTCTAGGGGATGTTACCTTAAGTTAGTGTCACCTTAGATCCTTCCAATCCAATGGTTAGGGTCAACATGTTACATGGTTCATCAATATTGGGAATGAGAGTTATATTTCCCACTTTATTGGAGGCTATGCCTTATTCTAAAATTGTAGGATTTGGATATCTATCACTATGGGCTTACTCAATAGGATATTTTTAGTCTCATATAATTCTAAACCTTTATTATAAGAGTTCACATATCTTATACAAGAGATATATTTATATATGTTTAAATATTTTAGCTCAAATTTTTTTGTGAATAAGAAAAAGTATGGTTTTTTTAATGAGTTACACTTTAATATTATTTGAATGTACTTATTTCGTAGAGGGAATAAGTTTCTAATAAAAATAATCAGAAGTATGCATTCATAAATGTAATCACAAGAGATAATATGTTGAGATTAAATCCCATTAAAATACTAGATATATGAATCCTTAAAAATCAGCACATATTAATAACTCGATCATATAACACGGTAGTTATTTATCATATAGGGTGCCCATAGATTATCTTTTGTGTAGAATGATGGAAATGGTTGTTTTTAAAGTTTATGAAACCAAATACCACTGTTATATTTTGGTGACACTATTTGGTAAACCCTAAAAGTTAAGATACACAAGAAATATAGTTGAGTTCAACCATATGATTGAGTTGATAAAGAGTTTTAAATACCACTATTATTGGCATGATTCCCCAGCCAAATAACAAAGAGGTGTGATGAACACTAAAGTTAACTCATTTGTTAGTTAAATACCTAACTTGACTGAGTAATGAACCTAATGTATTTTCTTATGGATTGATTATTTTAGTGGGGTACGATTTAATGTAAGTACTTAATAAGTTATAATAATTTTTGAAACTCATATGAATGAAATATTATGTTGTAGATTAAAATGTTATTATCCACAAAATTAAAATTGAAATTGATGGTTATGAAGGATAATTAAAATGTAATCAACACTCAATACTAGTAACATATGAAATGTTATTAGGTTACAATTATATTTGTTAAGGAAACACCTTCCTAAATAATCCAATTTTTTATGTTGTTTAATACGTGGAATATAGATTCTTAAGAAGTATCAAGTGATTTAAATTGGGTTTCAATGGATTTAAATTAAAAATGTATTAATGGATTTTTTTCTTGTATACTAAATATTATGAACTATGATTCTGAATAATATTTATCAATAAAATGGTACTATAATTTTATTTAAGGCCTTTTCTGGCTATGGAATTCATTTTTTTGTTAAATATATAATTTTTTTGATAGTATAATTAAAATTAAGATAATTTTACCCAATATTCTCAATGTGTTGAGAATAGATGAACAAGGTATATGATGTCAAATGTTTCTTTTTTTTGTTGATAGTAAAGGTGGGGAAAATTATAACTAGAAGAATACAATTTAGTTGGGGTGTCCAAAAATGTTTCTTTGAGTGTTTGTATGAGTTTATTGGAATATAATAGTGTAATAAAAAAGATGTAATGATTTTATAGGATTTAATTGTACAAAATTCCTAAAAACGTTTTGGAAACTCTATGGAATGTACATGATAAGTTTCAATGTTATATAAATTTATTCATTGGTATTTAAGGGTTTTTACACCAAATTTATGATTTACGTTTGTTGTGAGTGTACATGAGTTTGAAATCAAGGGAATAAATGAAAATATCTTGTTATTTGTTATTCAGATGTTAAAGCAAGAGTTGTTAGATGAATGATTTTAATTTATTAGGATCAAATGGATCTTATCAAAGGGTGTGTATCATCATATCATTTTTCTTATATGAATGGATAAATTATTCATTAAAAAATATTTATGAACAAAATGAGATGAATAATTATATAAACATGGTTTATGATTCAAAAATCTATGTAACTTATTTGAAAAGGAGATGAATAAAAATGTTTTATCTAGGATAAATTTGTTCATACGGTTTTTTAAAAAAAATATGAGGGAAGATGTTACTTCTATCCATTTGTGGTTTATTTTGATAAAATGCATTCTTTTTAGTGAAAAATGCTCCAAACACATAGAATACAATATATAATATAAAAACATAGTCTATTTGTTATGTATTTCTATTAAAAATAAATAAGTGTTATTTCTATAACAGAAGAGTGTGTGTATATTTGAACGTTATTCAAAGATTAATATAGTTGTTAAGAGGCTATTAAGAGTATAGTTTAACTTAGAGATGGTCAACATTAAAAAATAAAATATTATACTAGTTTTAAGTTAAAATTATTTTCACTAAGGATACTAATGTGTTTAAGATATAGAATAGTAAAGGAAAAATGTAAAGGATATATTTAGTTACCTAAACTAAAGTGAATATCCCTTTTTCTTAAATTGATTATTATATTTAAATTACAAAATTAAATACATATAATATCTCAAATGAGTTATAGGGTATTGTGGTAAAAATGTTAATAGTTCTATTTCATTACAGTGAGAAAGAGAATGTGATTTTTTCCTAATGGAGTTAAAGTTGTTTGGGTAAGTAAAACTGTAAATTGCTATATTATTTGAAGGGAAACATTGGATGGAAAATGATTTTAGTATTATAATGATGATATCCTTGGAAATAATTATATCTATACAATAGTTGATCCTCTCATAACATTTTTTGTTTTGGAGTTATGGGTTTTGAATATAATTAAATAAGTAATATTTTAGAATATGATTCCTAAATCACACTATTATTTAAAATTTCTTACTTCATAGATATCATTGACTAAATGGTTTGGTGAGACAATTTTTTATGCACATTCATGAAGATATATAATGCCTTCTTCAATACAATGGCTGTATATGGTAGTTCTTGATTATTAATTTAGTCTCCCTGGAACCTAATAATCTATTTATCCTAAATCTATTGCACCATTAGATATAAAGAGAATATCCAGGAAGGATTATTCCATTCATATGATGTTGATATTAATTTCTCCCATATATATGACATGGGGAGGGGGTTCTATTAGGACACCCTTTGGTGAATTCCATCAAACTATTTGATGGTATGAAGATAATATAGTGGGTATTTACTGAAAGGAACACACATTATACAATGTTTTTCATTTATAATATATACATTTTTTTCATATTTATTAGCATATTGATGTTGGGAATGTGATTTAAATTGATTCTATTTCATTTATTAAGTGTAAATAGATCACAATGTTTTCCATTAGCTTACACATTGAGTTGATTCTTAAGAGTACCATAATTTTTTAGATTGATCACTTGGTTATACCAGCTCAATCCAAGGCCTAGAGGATATAACATTTATGTTCGGTGGTTGAACTAGTTCTTATAATGGGTATGATATATATCATTGATATGATCAGGAATGATATAACAATGATATATGTTCAATGAGTTGGTTCAATGAATCCCACTACTTAATTAAGGTAAAAATTTCAGAAATGATTAAATCTAAACAATTCAAACCATTATATTATTGGTATTTAACAACTGTTGTAGGCTATGATTGATTATAATAATTGGAACTTCCATGAATATAAAACTATGTATCAATTTGAAGTAAAAATCAATTCAATCTATTCCATGAACTCAAAGTCCCCTTTTCAAATTGGGATTCATCTTGTTGTTTTGTTTTGGTCATCAAAGATCATTTATTTGTGCATAGTGACCAATTATATTTCATTACCCTTTTGATTAAAATGAATTTTTCCGGGGATACTCTCTACTATGTATTAGTGAAAACTAAAAAACCAAAATTTTCACCTATAGAGGTTTATCTTAAAACCCATTGTATTAATAGATTAGTTTATATGAATCAACTCATATTTAGAGTGACATCATGAAGTGTTTCGATATGCTTTATCTATTAACAAGAATAAAAATATACAATTATTACAATATCTATGTCTTGAAAAATAGAGTTCTTATATTATATGGTTTTAGTTTTATTTAGTTTTTAAGATTATATTTAGTTTTTAGTATTTGTTCCCCCACATTATTAGGGTGAAATGATCTCGACAACCATTTTAGTGTTCCTCCTCTTTCTTTATTCTTGCTTATTCGTTTTCACTACATTTCTAGTTTCCATTATACTTGTACTTTTTAGTTTATTGACTCATTCACTTTTTTTACTATTTACATGGATTTGGCATGTTGGGTATGGTTTATGAAAAAAGTGAACCATTTATTTATCGCTCCTGATCAAACCAACCTATTATTAACCCATTTGTTTTCCGGGTCTTGAAGAAATGTTTTATTAGAGGCCCATTTAAAATTTTCCAGAAAATTAATTAATTTGGATTTAAAATAGTTTTAAATTTGAAAAATGATATATATAATTATCACTAATTTGAAATAATAAATTTTTAATATTATAGTTTTTAAATATCATAATAATATAGAAGAATCAAATTGGAACTGGTTTTATACTGGGTTATATACTAAATCCCAATTCTAGACCTATCATTAATTGGATTTGAAAAATTGACTCATTTAATATTTTGGAAAAAATTAAGGCCAATGAATATATTTTGTTTTTTTATTGTAAATAAATCAATATTCCATGGATGATAAATATTATTGATTTTAGAGATTGTTTGAAAAAAATATGAATTATCTTTATGAAATATTTATTAATTCCAACAAATAGAAACAAAATTTGATTTCTAATACCTATTATAGTAGAATATAAATGATCTAATAGTAATTATATAAATAAATAAAATAAAGTAATTAAAAATGAAACAAAAATAATAATTGAGAACATGGTTCTTGGAGAATAATTTGTTAAACAAATGTCAAAATTACATTACAATCAAAATAATATTTTGAAAGAGACAGATTCAACCTTTTATTAATTTATAAGAAGAAATGATATAAAATAGGTTTTAGAATCACATTTATCACCTTATAACATCAATATCATAATAAAATCATATTATCATTCTGAAATATTAACATAAAAAAGGCCATATTTAATTCAATCAACAATAACTAATATTATAAAACAAAATTTGGCGACAAAAACTCATATTCAGTTTGATGTCTATAAGAACAAAAAATAAAAAAGTAAATATGGAACAATTATTTTTACATTATTCTAAAAGAAATAATTCTTTTTTCACGGGGAAAGTATAATGATGTTACACTATTCAAGAAAATTAGATAATATATAATGATGATTATATTTTGTAACCAGGTGCATGCAGTCAAACCGAGCTTAAGATTTCAAAATATTCTTGAAACCATGATGGAGTCACTCACACACAAAACCTAACCTAGTCAATATAGAAGGAAAAATATATAATAATGTAAATTAAAATTATTTAAAGATGATTTATAATTACCAACATCTCAAACATGATTAAAGGAATTGTCGTGGGCACTTTCAAAGGATGTTCGGTTTGGGGTTATTTAGGTGCAACAGAGTGGGTGACCAAAGTCATCTCTCAAAGGAGGAAGTAATTTAGGACAACATATTGAATTTATTTTGATAGTAACATAAAAACAATACATGAAATTTTTGGTGTGGGTGGGTTTTTTTTACCGTTTATAAAACTAGAATTATTTCGCTGGAAGAAGATTTTATTATTTTTTGTTTTTTTGAAATGAAGTTTGATTAAAAAGACACAATAAGAAGATGATTTTTCGGAAAATATTTTAAACGGTGTAATTGATCTAACTATACATATTCACTCAATTTTTTAACATTATAATTTAAATTAACATTATATTAACTATGATTACCTAACTTTTTAACCCCCGAAGCCTACGAGAATGATCAAAATCGTGAAGATGAAATTATTTAAACCTTAATCTAGAATTAGTACAAGAAATTGTACACCCTGATTTGATTGATGTTATAAGGGTAATTTATGGTTAGTGGTGAGTTAGGGAACATAACCACTATCGAAATGAGGATTAATTGAGTTTATGGATTGTATTTTAACTCTAAAAATTTATCCCATGTTGTTTTGAATTACCGATTAAGATCCCCCTCTCACAATTCAAACAATTCTCAACCTCGCGTGTTGTGTGTTTTTTCTTCAATATCTTTAGTAGTTTCATTTAAATTAAAAAATTAATTAATAAATTATATTTTCTGAATTAATGTATCTCATTTATTCAAAATAAATGAATTAATAATGATATATGTAGATCGAATACTATAAGTAACTACTTATCAATGGTCGGTTTAGCATCATAGAAACGTTTTGCATGTGTAAAGGTTTAGAAAGTGCAGAACCCAATATTATTTATAATATTGATTCTAGAAAAATTAGGAATATAATGAAAATAATAAATTTGAAAAAAAAACAGAATAAAATAGAAGTTATAAAATAAGAACAAATAAGTTTATTATGAAAACACAAGCATTACAATATCAGAAAGAGAAGAATGATTCGATGAAGGGATACTTGCTTCAAGATCCCCCTATGAGTATAGGAAGTTCTGGAACCTACAAGGTGATGAGAACAATTCTATGGAACTAAAAAATGGAATCACTTCACTTCTCGGTTGAACATGCAAATGAGGTGCCCAAGGTGTCAATTTATAGCCTAAATGGGAAGTTGTTTTGGGCACCCATATTTCAAGATACCACTTGTTTCTCAGTTTTGCGTTTGTAAATGACCTTATCTAGAATTTTAAAAAATATAAATTTTGTAGGAATGAATCATTTATATCTCCATGTAAAATTTGGATGCTAATGGAGGACAACATCGCAAGATATGGCCACAATACAGAACAAAATATTTGATATCATACAGATTCTATCTCCAAGAAAGATTGGTTTAGATGGCCCCTAAATGGATGAATTGGGATTCATTTTCTTTAGATTAGTTTTATACCATTAGGTATTGGAGAGGACACAAAATTTCAGTCCATTTAAATGTAGGGTGTTTTCCAAATATTCAAAAACGATGAAAAATTTCCTTGGTCTTCAATGTAGTTTCACCCATTTTCATTCTGGATCATCTATGAACCTCCCACTCACCTCCTCTTACAAAGAAATCACTAAAAAAATAATAATTTAACTTTTTAAATGTGATAAACATTTAATAATTGGATCGAATGATATGTAATGTTTGAGATAATAATTTTAATTTTAAATACAAAACATGTTTAAAATAGTTATGTAAGGGTGAAATAAAGATGTGAATTGTGATGAGATCACACCCCCAAACTTACCCTTTTTCTACTCTAGTGAAAAACCTCATATAATTTATTCCAAAATTAATTTTACAGGTAAACATCAATATTAAGTCAATTTTTTTTAATCTCATATCCTTGAGATTCGACAATTTTACAACAGGAAACAATAGATATCACGCCTCCTCAAAAAACCATTATTTCAAGTTCTTAATTCATATCAGTCAAAATATTTATAATTAATTTATCCTAAAATTCTCACAAAACACTTACCTCAATTTCATTTTCTCTAATAACACAAATGTCAATTTTTCAGAAATTTCATTCTCATCGAAACTCATACAAGGGTCACCTTAGGCTTCATAAATTCCTACCTCGCAACCCCTTGTGAGTCGAGAACATATGTTTATCATGAGGAATTTTCAGGGTGATTTTGTGAATGTCAGTTGGTAGGAATTATATGTGATACATTTGAAGGCTGAAAGAGGATGGATTGAATCTTTTTGAAGAAACATTGCATTATTATATTTTTTTATTAAACATGGTCTCCACCTTACTCCCCTTAGTATCAATTCATGTTCATCATCATGAAAAATCATGAAAAGTGCACACCATTAATCTTTTTTGCAAAAAAAATTAAATCTTCTCAAACATAGTTTTTCTTGAATGCTCCATATTATAACATCTTTCTTTTTTCATGGGAAGCTCCAAAAAAGGCACAACTTTCAACATAATGATTTTTTTTCACAGTAAACACATCTCTTAATAATTTAATTTTCCACCAAATGTATCAAAAAATGTGGTATCACAACACATGACATCTTCCCACATACTTAAGTTCAACTATATTATGGAATTTCACTTCAAGATTTATTTAGATAGGGAATATTAGCCTGTAATATGGCATACCTAACATGCAATTCATAGTATATAGGGGCTACAAGGATTAAATATTCAAGTTAGGATATTATAAAAATGATTCTTTTGAAATATGGGATTTAATACCAAATACATGCCTCAATCATTTAAAACAGAATTACCTCAATCCCTAATGTTTTCATAGGTATAAATCAAATTCTGGTAAAATCAATATTTGGTTGGTTCTCTGAAGAAGTGATGTAAATATAAAGAATATGAAAATAATGGTTCAAATTCATTTAATCACAGTTTCATGGGATAAATTTCTTCAATTATTGATATGGATTTGAAAATGGTGATGTGAATCATTATAGCTCAAAAGTTTCAAAGACACACAACAATTAAAAAAACACATTTTTATTTGAATAACCAAAAAACAATTGAAATTACTTAAATAAAATATTCCCTTTCCCACAAATAAAATATGTCATTGTTCTCAATGTGAATCCATGAGATGATATGTTCCCATGAGATACTGAATATTAAATTGGAAAAATAATATAAAATTGAAAGGGAATGGAATAGCCTGATATTCTCAAGTGATGATGGGGTGATGTATTGTGATAACATCCACTACTTTAGTAAAAATTCCATCAACGTATTTCTTCAAATGATTTCAAGTTAATTTAATTCTTATTGAAGTGTCCTCTTGTGTGATCTCTGCTGCACCATAAAGAAAAACATTAGATACAATATAAGGACCCAACCATCTGGAACACAACTTACTGAGCGTCAGCTCTAGTCATGAACTATAGAGTATTACTTTCTCTCCATCACAAAACTCCAATTATTTGATCATTAATTCATGAGACTCTTTTTATATTTCCGTATAGATCCTTGAGTTCACAAATGATGACAATAAAATCTCCTCAAACTCTTCAATTTGAAGCTACATTTGGATTCAATCTCGGTCCAAATCCAAGTTTCATTTATTTATATCCCAATAAGTTTGATGGTCGATATCCATGAGGATATGGCGTGCTTTTCCAAAACAATCCAAAATGGGGACATACTGATGGGTGTCTTGTATTATGTCTTATAATCTAATAGTGTACCATCCAAGACCTTTCTCCAATCCATCCTATTCAGCTACATGATTTTCTCCAAAATTTGTTTCAACTCATGATTTGAAACCTCATCCAGGCCATTTTTTTGTAGGTGGTATGGTGTTGATGTTTTTTGTGTCAACCCATACATATGAAGGAGGGAAGCTGAATTATGATTGAAGATGTGTGTCCCATTGTCATTGATGATGGCCTTTGTTACTCCAAACCAAAAAAAATATGTATTGACAAATTCTAATGCAACATGAGAATCACTAGTCCTGGTGGCCTGAGCCTCAATCCATTTACTCACATAATGAACAACAACCAAAATATACAAAAACCCAAATGAAATAAGAAATTTACCCATAAAATTGATGCCCCAAGCATAAAAAATCTCACAGAATAATATCGGTTGTTGGGGCATCTCATGTCTCGTTGAAATGTAACCAGTGTGTTGGAAACATGAGAACAACTTAAAAAACACATGAGCATCATGGAATTATAAAATATATTATAATATATATTCAAATACTATCATAGATAATAGTAGGGGTCCAAAGTGTCCTCCACATGAGTGTGTTTGACAGAAATGAAGAACAGATTGAAACTCCTGATCAAGAACACACATCCTAATAACATTACCACTACACATGTTCTAGTGGTTTAGATCATCCAAAACATAAAATCTCAACTCACTCTTTAACTTTGAGACTTGACGTTTCATTAAATTTGCAGGGATTTCGGATGCAACAAGTAGTTCACTAAATCTGCATACCAAGGATGCTTACCTGAGATGGAATAAAGATACTCATTGGGGGAATGTGTCATAAAGGGGTTCTTCTTCCATGGTGTCATCCTATAGTGTGTGTGTAAGCCTACTAATGTGGCCCCCCTCCAGGTTTTCTAAGCCCTACTTGTACATTATCACAATATCGAATTCTTGAAGAAGGATAATCCATCAGATAAGCCTAGGCTTTCCATCTGGATTCGTCAAAAGGAACCTCAAAGATACATGGTAAAAAAACTACTTTAGAGCCAAATAAATATGATTAGAATTTATCAAAACCAATTATGACTGCAAGAAACTACTTTTATGTGGTTTTGTAGTTTGATTATGCTAAATCCAATTTCCTCAAATCATTGCAACCACATGTGGACGCCCATCCACCCTTTGATATAAGACATATCCAACCGCGATGATGGAGGCATAAAAAATAACCTCAAAAGGAGTCTCTCACTGTATATGCTATATGATAGGTGGAGTGGTCAGATTCTATTTTATATCATCAAATTAATTCTTACAAGAATCATTAAAAACCAAATCCAAATCATTTTGAAGTAATTGTTACATAGGAAGATCAATCTTACTTCAATCATTGATGAATTTTCGATAAAATACAGAATTCCCTAGGAAAGATCTAACATCACACAAACATGAAGAATATGGTATGGATGAAATAATATCTACCTTAGATCTATCAACCTCTATCCAATGTTTTTACTCTACATGAACTAAGACAATGTCATGCTCTACCATGTAATGACAATTTTAAATGTTTAAAACCAGAATCTTCTCAATAAAAGGATTTAAAACCTATCCCAAAAATGAGATGAAATCATCAAATGAAGACACACACATTGTAAAATAATCCATAAATACCTATGTACAAGTCGCAATACGATCTGAAAAAACAATCACCATGCATCTCTGGAAGGTACCTAGGGCGTTGCAAAGTCCAAATTGAATCCTTCGTTAGAAAAACGTACCGAATGGACCTGTGAATGTTGTCTTATCCTGATCCTCATGAGTAATAGGAACCTGAAAATATCTATAAAATCCATCCAAGAAACAATATTGTGTTTTCCCAGCTAGTATCTCAATAATTTGATCATTAAATGGATGGGGGAAATGGTCCTTATGAGTGGACTGATTTAGTTTCCTATAATCAATAAACAGACTCCAACAACTTTGCACCCTCATCGGAAGTAACTCCTCTTTATCATTTTTAACAATAGTAAAAATACATTTCATAGGAAAAATCTTCATAAGACTCACCCACTATGAATCCAAAATGTGATAAATTTTTCCTTCCTCAGTGAATTTTTCAACCACTTTTATAACAAATTCTAGAAGGGTTGGATTTATAATTCTTTGTGGCAACCTAACTATTTTAGTCCCTTTTTCAAAAAGAATCCTACGCATGAAAATGGAGGGGAAAGTAAAAAATATTTTAACTAAGGTCCACTAGATTTCCCTAATTTTCTCCCTTAAAAGATTCAAAAAATTTCATTATGTTCATAAGGGATATTGTAATCAAGGATAACAGGTAATTTTTCACCACTTAACAAGTATGAGTATGTGAGATTAGGTGTAAATGAATTGAGTTACAATGTAGGGGGTGATGTATGGATGGAGAAATTGAAGGAACTAAAATATGTTCACAATGAACACCAATATCTGAATATATATCCTCAAAATGAGAGAATAAAGAATCAAACCCACCAACATACTCTAAGGACATTTCATAATTAGAGTTCACATGATCAAAATATGAATATTATTCCATTTCAAAATCAAATCTATGATACGTTTGTGCATTAGAAATCGGTGTGGATGTTCTCTTAGATATGAAAAAAGAACCAATCATTATATTCTCCCTAAGCCTAGGATAATAAAATTCCATGAAGTTTTTATTTTGTGGTTCCAAATGGGAGATAACAAAAAATAATTGTCCTATGGGGGCAACCTCATGGAGTCTATAAAATTAAATATCATAACATCATCTCCAAAATCAATGAAAAGTGTACCCTCATGAACATTTATGATAGTTTTTGTTTCAGTTCTGAGGAAAAAACTACCTAAGATAATGGGATCATGAGAACTCATGAGATCATCCTCCTTGTTAAGAGTTTAGAAATCTGCTAGAAAGATCATGTCTCTTACTCGAAGATGTACATCATCATGGACTCCTTCTGGATATACTGTACCTATATTTTCCAACTGCACCACTACTCTGGTCAGCTTCATCTCACCAACATTTCAAGGAGAGAATACATAGTGAGGCATCACATTTATGTAAGCTCCCAAATCACATAATGCACCAGAAAAGTGTAACCCCCATAAGGTGCATGGTATGTTGAATATTATAGGATCCTTTCACTTTGTTGGCATTTATAGTGTTGGTGTAATGATTGATGACCCATTCCTTATGATATTGATCCTATAATTTCCCTTGATCCCTCTTCGATTGGTACAACATTATTTTAAAAATTTGTCATACCTTGATATTTTATTTATTGATTCAAGTATAGATATGTTGATCTCAACAGGATTGCTTGTATCCAAAAAATCTATTTGCATCGCTTTTTCATCCATATTCTTGGTTTTTACAACTCTCTTTGGAAATGGATGCCATTTAAGAGGAACATAATCAATATTTTTCTTATATTTTCATTTCACCTTGGGATTCTCATTAGCTGTTCTTGAATGGGGCCCCTCCGGAGTTTATATGAATCCCGGTGGAATCGTAGGAGAAGAAGTATTAGTTTTTTTCTAGCTTCTTCTCAGTGTGATGGCACTAACATTCCCCTTGGCATTTGGATTAGACTGGGAAGGTAGATTTCCAGAGTTCTTACTTACTAGTTTATAGAGAGTGGTGGAAATCTAGCTCATTTGATTATTCAAATCCCTTATCTCTAAACCTTGAATATTCAGCTCATTCTATTGATTAATTAATATTTGTTTCAAAATATCATTAGTTTTAGAGTCTACATTTTGCGGGGTATTCCCTTTTAGTTGGATTTTTGATTCTGGGGATTTAAATATCCATTGGGGTTGTCAGAAACCCTACTCGTAAGGCAGAGCCTGGTGGATGTTTTGTTGAAAAGGGGCCTTTATTGTTGTCCAGATCCATACCTCATATTCGAGTGATCCTCACAACCTTGGTTTTATTTTGGTGAAAAGGAATCATACTTCTTTTTTGGATGTGCCTATTTTTTCTGTTGATATGGTCTCCTAGGGAATACTGGTACACAATCCTCTGACTCTAGTAATTGGGGGAAACAGTCAATGGGGTGGTCTGTTTTAGTAAAAATTGCCCAAGGCCTTGAAAGAGTGGGTTGGTATGTCTTTTGAGCCAAAGAAATCTACCTCACCATAGTGGTCAATTATTCCAACATGGTTCCAATTTAATGACTCTAATGCGAAGAAGGACTTTCCTGATTTACTCCACAGATATGTGGTGTACCTCGATCGCCAAATTTTTGGGAGTTTTGTGCCATTTTTTCGATCAATGAACGTGAGACTACTAGTGTTTTTTACACCAATGCTCCTCCTACTACATCATCCATAATGATCCTCTTCATTGGTGTGAGTCCATCATTGAAGTATTGGATGATGAGTTTCCCACTAATTTGGTGATGTAGAAATCTTGCACAAAACATCTTGAATTACTCCCAGTACTCATAAATTGACTCTCCTTGGACTTTCTTGATTCTTGAGATCTCATTTCGAATGGAAGTTGTCGTTGATGCTTGAAAAAATCTCTACAGGAAATGAAATTTCAAATCATTCAAATAAGTAACATCTTTAGGTTGTAAATAATACATCCAATCTTTTGCAGGCCCATCATGTGGGAATGGGGATGCTCTTAGTTTGATTTGATCTTTAGATACATTTCTTTGTTTCAGGACTGAGCAAACCATATTAAATTCTGTAACGTGTTTGTTTGGTTCCTCACTAGATAATCCATGAAACTATGGAAGAAGGTGAATTATACGAGATTTCACATCAATGTCTGATTTACTATTTGGATATGAAATAAAATTTGGCTAATAATTAAAGTATGGTGGAACCAATTCTCAAATAGTTTTATTAAGTTAATTATTATTGTTTTCAGCCAGTGGTTCCCAAAAGAGGATGTATTTTCAGACCACATATTGAAGGTATTTTGAAAATAACATAAACATACTACTTGAAAGGATGGGGTGTTATCCTTTTCAAAACTAGAAGAAGTATTATAGGAGAAGTTTTTATTTTATTTGTTTTTATATTTAAAATGATGTTTGATTAAAAAGACACAATTAAGAAGATATATTTTAGAAAATATTTTAAATAGCGTAATCGATCTAACTATTTTTCATCACTCAATTTTTTTTCATTATCATTTAAATTAACATACTCTTAGTTATGATCCCCGAACCTGTTAACCCTTGAAACCTAAGAGAATTAACTAAACAACAAATATGAAATGAATTAAACCTTAGGGTAGCTTTAGTTCATGAAATTATAGAACAATTACTTGATTGATGTTATAGGGATAAATTGTGGTCATAAGGGAGATCGAGAACACACCCACTCTCTAAATGAGGGATAATTGAGTTTAGGGATTTTATTTGAACTCTACAAATTTATCCCGTATGGTTTTGTATTACTGATTAAGATCATGCTCTCAGAATTCACACAATTCTCAACCTCATATGTTTTGTGTTTATTGTTGAATTGCTTTCAAAGTTTCATTTAAATTAAAAGATAAATTAATTGATAATATTAGGTGAATTAAATTAGCCCATTTATTCAAAATAAATGAAATAATAAGGTTATAGGTAGATTGATTACTACAAAAAATACTCTTCAATTGGTGTTTTAGTCATCATAGGAAGGTTTTTCATGTGCAATAGTTTAGAAAGGGTTTAACCCAATCTCTTTTCTACTCCTGATTCTAGACCAATTAGGAAGATTAAGATAAGAAGAAATTTGATCAAAATATAATAAAAGAGAATAAATAAAATAGGAAAAAATAATTTTATTATGAAAACACTAACATTACAACATGAGAAACATAGGAAGGCTTCGATGAAGTGATCCTTTCTTCAGGAGCCCCCCTAGGAGTATATCATGTTCTAGAACCTCAAAGGTGATGATATGACTCTTACGGAACTCAAAAATGACAGAAATTCAGTCCTTGGTCGAACTTGCAAATGAGGTTCCCAAGGTGTCAATTTATAGCCAAAATGGGAAGCGGTTTTGGGAACCTAGATTTTGAGGTACCACATATGTCTCACTTTGGGGTCTGTAAATGGACTTATATCGACTTGGATAAAAGATAAAAGTTATAGGTAATCATCATTTCTATCACCATGTAACAGTTGGTGGACAATGGAGGATCACATCCCAGGATATTGACAAAATACATAACCAAATCATCGATTTCGTGCAGATTCAATACCCTTGATAGATTGGTTCAGATGGCCCCATTAATAGATGAATTGGGCTTCAGTTTCTTGAAAATAGTTTTATTCTCTGATGTTATGGATATTACCACAAAATTTCCGCCTATTTGGATGCACAAATGATTCTAAATGTTAAAAATTGGGGACAATTATTGTTGGGATTCCATGCAGTTTGACCCATTTTCCTTCTGGATCATCTCAGACCCACCAAATCACCTCCTCCTACCACAAAATCACCAAAACAAGAATAATTTCCCATTTTAATAGTGATAAAAGTTTTAAAATTGAATAAAATGGGATGTGATTTAACACCCCAAGGTTTTTAATATTAACATTGAATTAATTTTATAATCTAGCCATTAAACACAACTTTCCCAATTCTATGTTTTGAATTTCAAAAAACAGTCATCTAGAGTTTTGACCAGTAAATCATTTGGACTCTCATAGAACAAACCTGATTGTTGGTTAATAGTAACATACCCTTATGAATAATTATATGAATAGTAATATGACCTTTAAAAATAGTAAATAATGATATTATTTTATTTTCTTAAGAAAATATGCTAATGAGATCTAAATTTATTTTTCAAAGTGAGATAAATCTAATTATACCTTAAATTTTTTATTTTTCAAATTAACTATGATTTTACTTTAAAATTAAACTAATAATATTTATAAAATTATTTGTAAAAGATGGATTTCATTTATGAATTCTACATTTCGAAAAATGGTAGGGGTGAATTTTGGGGGTTTTTCTAAAATACCTAATTTTTCTTGAATAGTAAATATATATTTAGGAGTTTTCAGCAATTTAATGATATTATAATGAAATAATAATTAAAATAAAATGGTTGTTCAAATAATTTATAGTACAATACAATATTATGTGTCCCATGTGGCTACTACTATTAGAAAAATAACATGGGCAAGACCACGGTTTAACAAAAACCACAAATGAGGTGTCTTTTTAAATTAATAAAAAATATCTCTCTTTTACTGTAAATACCTACTCATACATTCGTTTTCCTTCATTCCAAAACCCTCATAATCTAAAATATATAGGTTTTACCTCTCCATGAGTCCTCCCAAGGTTCCCTTAAGCTGCCAAGTTCCCAACCTTCAGGTTCAAGGAGTTACTCTACAAGGTAAGGGAATCGTTCACCCTCCTATTTAAGTCCACACTTCATTTATATTATCTCTTTGAATTTCCATTATAATATGTCGGGGTTGATATTATGTATTCCTCTTACCGTAATTTTTATTTCGATATGACGAGATACCCATTTTCACTCATCAATACATTTTATGAATTTTTTTGTGAATCCGTTAGGCTGCCGAATTTCATAAGGGATCTCTCAACTTTTCTTTTATTTTATAGTTCAACGCTTTTATTTTTTCTCTGCTCACCACCTATGTCTAAATGAACATGATAACTCCAGTATCATCTATATATTTTAAATATAAAATGTGAATGGATGTACCATAATCAATATTCAATCTCCCTCACTTTTATTTTTATAAACGAAATCAACATCCAAGTGGTTCCAATTTATATCCTTCGTTGATGATGAAGTTTGGTTCATCATTTTCTTCTTCAGTACTGGTCATAAAACCAATTATATGGTTGAACCATACTATAATATATTTATGAGAACCCAATTAATATTCATGAACCAGTATATATATGTATGATTAATATATATGGAAAAACTAGTTCATAATAATCCAAATACCGCCCAATAATCAAAGTGGTTATCATCTAATGATTCATCCTATTTCCATGTATCCAATTGATATAAAATGAACATTAACAATTTTAGATGTCCATAAATTATATATAATGTAAATTCTAGAGATTTAAAACCTTTCCACATGAATTCCATTACATAAAAACACGTGAACCAATTTTGAAAATCAAGAAAACAAACACCCCAGAACGACAGAGTTCATTATAATGACTTATCAATAAGAACATAAATGAACTAAAAATAATTTTTATAAAAAAAACGTGAGCATTATTTTAGGAAATTTGTTATTAATAATTCTTATTTAATATTCTAGGGCCTTAATTTCATGAGTGGAACACATTCCGACTTTAAGTAAGGGTTTTCCATACAAACTTTCAATTTCATTCTGGTTACATTCATTGTCTAATTACCTCATTGGAATTATTATGTTTTATTATGAACTCCTCAGAAATTATGATTGATTATTATATATATTTACACCATAAATAATCCTTCCCTATTTTATTTATAGTTACATGTTTTTAAATAATCTTTCAAAACTGTTTAAAAAATACAAGCTCGATTCAAGGGAATTTCTCAAATTTATACCTATATTTAAGGGAACTATATAATCTATTTTTGGAAACCATTATCATACTATAAAAATATTATTATCATGAAATACTATCATACATCACTTTTGGTTTTATACACTTATTTTTCCAAAAGCACTCTTCTTTAAAAAAAATAGTATTTATCTGCAGAATGGAATAATGATTTTATAAGTGTATTTTGTCTGAATGAAAAATCTTGTTGATTATTATTTATTATGGGGTTTAATAATTATGATGTAATATACCATAATTTAATTATTTGTTTATGACTAATTTTATTTTGGGTTATCTATCTTAAAACCATTCACCATATAACTCTTAATGGTTAGTGTTTTATGTTTAATGATTGGGAAATGTTTGTTGCATTTCATATGATAGTTTCAATATGAATGTATATGGTGTTTACTCTTATGCACACTCATATGAGGAATAAATTGAACTTATTATGTGGTGGGTGGGTCCCACTATAGCCCCTCAATGCATCGGTAGGTCTCATGATACAAATAGACGTGGAATTAGATGAGACCTTTCCCAATGTAATATATGGTTTTGGCCAAGACCTTAATCATTTTTAGACGTCTTGGTCGAGGCCTTGAAGAAAAGTTTTAGGATGACCAACCTATGCACTTCCCTCATTATGAAGATATTAATTGAAAGTTTATGTGGTTATTCGAATAGTATAATACCCATGATTCTGTTTTAAAATGGCATTATTTACTCTTCTCATATTCTTGACATAACAAGTTAATGTTTATGATTTTTAAAGGCATGTGTTTTAAATTATTCACCATGGATTATGATTATTATATCTTTCGAGGTATTTCATACCCTTACTGAGTTTTTGAGCTCAACCATTTCTTATGTTTCATTTTTCACAAGATATGAAGAATTAAATTATGAATGACTTGCAATTATAATCTAGGAGGCATGGATGTTTCTAATGGAATAAATTAGTGTTGTATTTCCTTTATTGAGGTAAAGTTGATATTATTTATGTATCTTGTTTCCTATAATACAATTTTACGTGTTCCCTGGGGATGTATATTCCTTGTTTACATGCCAATGTAATCGAATAATGTGCCGACTCCGAGCAACTGGGGTTGGGTCCTTACAGTTGGTATCAGAGGACGTTTAATAGAAAACATGGAAATTATATTTAGAAAACATAGATTTTGGAATATTCTCTAAGAAAGTATTTGAGGATAAACATACAAGAACATCCTGGTATTTTTGTAAGGAATACATTTTTTGGATCTTTCGAGCATTACATCCATGTCTTGATACGAGTAGGTAGAGGTGGATTTGGCATAGATGTACTTAATATTGAAAGCTCCGACAAGGAGTTTCATGCTTGACTTGAGGTATATTGGTTCAAAATAATGGGTCTTGTTTCACTCTTAGTTACAACACTCATAGGGGATATGCTTAGGATAATTCAAATTTGTTACAACCCATTATGTATGATTTAAATGTAATTTTTTCCTCAAAGATACCATGTTTATGATTAAGAAATTATATATGCATAGAAATTCAATTTATGATAAGTATTTGTCTACATTGAGATTATAAATTATGATTCATACCTAAATCTAGTGTATGAAATTATTTATAAATGGCTCCTAGTAGAAGTAATAAAACCCGCACGAGCGCACGTGTCCCCTATAGGGATTTCCATCTGATTCAAGATAATGATGTAGGATGTGGTGCTGTGATGGGTGCTGAGCAACTTATAAGTATACTAGTGAAACTTACTAATTTTATGAATAATAACCTTGCCCATATAGAGCATCTGGTTCTTCCACGTTGAGGATCTATGTTAGATCGCTTTATGAAACAATAACCACCATCATTTAATGGTAATAAAAACCCAATTTAGCTTAGCAGTGGATAAGTTCCCTAGAGAAAATATTTGTCACTTTGGGATGTAATGAAAGAGAGAAGGTCATTATGGAAGTTTATCATCTATGGGGAGATGCAGATTAATGGTGTTTGTTAATCCAAAATAAAAAGGGGGAGGAATAAATAGAGGATATGGAATGGAGTGACTTTAAATAAATCTTCCTAGAGAAATACATTCCTCATGAACAATGAGTGGATATAGAAAATAAATTTCTGAATATGATGCAAATGGAATATGATAATATTGAAAAGTATAAAGCTAACTTTACAATGATAGAAAGGAATGTTGTGGATTACATAAGAAATAAAAATAGAAAATTTGATTGATTATTTGATGGGCTAAATCCATTCCTCTGACAGGCCCTAGTCTCCCAATATTTTTCCTCATATGAGGATATAGTTTCAAGTGATATCAAGACAAAAAAGGAATTAACTAAGTCTTATGACTTTAAGGGAAAGCAAGAGAAAAATAGGTCTGTTGAAAACTCTCGGAAATGAAAAAAGGAAATAGAGAAGAGGGGATGAGTTGAATTTACTCCTTGTTATAATTTTGGATGAATACACCCTGGTGCATACGTTAAGGGAAAAAGAGTATGCTACAAATGTAGACAGAAAGGCCATAATTTTAGTGATTTCAAAGGGAAGAATAAAGCTATTAATGTTTATTGATATAATTTTCAAGAGTTGTGGAACTATGATAATGATTGTCCAAAGCGTTAAGGAAACTTGGAACAGACAAGGCCAAGAGAGTAGGGAGAATATTAAGCGATCACAACTATAGAGGTTGAAATTTCAAATGATGTGGTGGCAGGTACATTGACCATTTCATCAATCTTAGACAATGCTTTATTTGATTCTCGATTGTCTCATTCATTTATATCTTTCCAGTTTTCCCAGAAAATATGATATGTGCAATTTGATTCAATAAAGGAGTTATTAGTCAAAAACCCTAGTGGATGTATCATTGAAAAAAGGTGTATCAATTTGTCCCCCTCATGACACATAAATGTGCCATAGTTTCTGACCTTATCATCATACAAATTACTAAATTTGATATAATTCTTGGCATAAATTGGCTGTAAAATTATGATGAGAAGATTTATTGTAAGAATATGGAAGTTACAATTTTTTTGAATGGTTTATAATCCCTTTTCATTTGAGCAAAAACCACTCCATATAATTCTCATCTAGATCTAACCCTAGTAGCTTTGTTGAATTCAATTATTGGAGAGGAAGAAAATTCATTAACTATGGGTGAGGAATAAAATGTTCAACTAGAATATGTACCTGTTGGGAAAGAATATATTGACGTATTTCTAGAGGTTTTAACTGGATATCCTCTAGATCAGGAAATTGAGTTTTCCATTGAATTAATTCATAGTTCAAGGCCTATTTCAAAGACCCCTTATAAAATGGACAATGAGGAGTTAGTGGAAATAAAGAAACAACTAGAGGAATTGAGTGATAAAAAAATTATTCGACCTAGTGTTTCTCCATGGGGAGCCCCTTTCCTCTTTGTCAAGAAGAAAGATATATCCATGAGACAATTCATTAATTATAGGGAAATCAATGCAATTAAAATAAAGAACAAGTATCATCTACCAA
Organism: Viscum album; assembly: GCA_963277665.1. Classification (NCBI taxonomy): domain Eukaryota; kingdom Viridiplantae; phylum Streptophyta; class Magnoliopsida; order Santalales; family Viscaceae; genus Viscum; species Viscum album. The sequence goes on along the minus strand of OY728138.1, from coordinate 120,833,509 downwards.
AAATTTATGATTTATTTGATCAAATTCCTAGAGCCCAATATTTTTATAAAATTGATATTTGATCTGGATATCATGAGTTACTTGTGAGGAAGGAAGACATTCCAAAAATAGTATTTCGAACTAGGTACGGGCATTACGAGTTTACAGTAATTTCTTTTGGAATAAAAAATACACCATATATTTTCATGGATATAATGAATAGAGTTTTCAAGGAATATCTTGATGACTTTGTAGTCGTGTTTATTGATGATATTCTGGTATTATCAAAAATCTTTGAAGATCATGAAAATCACTTGTTCACCATTCTGAAGACTCGCAGTAGAAATGAATTATATGGGAAGTTTAGAAAATGTGAATTTCGGCTCCATTTAGTTTCCTTTCAGGGCCATATTGTCTCCAAGGATCGAATATATATAGATCCTGCAAAGATAAAGGCTATGCAATAATGGCCTACTCTAATGAACATAATGGACATACATAGTTTTATTGGTTTACTAGGTTATTAATAACATTTCATTCAAAACATCGCCCATTTAACTAACCCAATGACCAAGAACATAAGAAAAGAGGTTAAGTTCATATGAAAAAGTAATGTGAATAATGTTTTTAAGAATTTATTAAGTGGTTAGTGAATGATCTAGTCCCAACCCTACCAGTGAGTAATGATGGGTCTGTTATCTATATAAATGCATCCAAGAAAGGACTTGGTTGCATCCTTAAGCATAATGATTGATTGGTTGCCTATGCATCAATGTAGATTACAAATCGTGAACCAAACTGTCCAACTCATGATCTTGATATAGCAGCAGCTGTAGAGACCCGGAGCTTGACGTACATGAACATTACATTACTTTTGCAGAATACTTAGTACATAAATAAAACACACACACAAGGATCGTAATAGTTTAGTGTCTTTGGAAACTCGGAATATAATATTCTAATCCTGGTGAAAGATCTTCAACATCTCCCATAAAGATCATCCTTTTTTTTAATACCTATAACCTTTCTTTATATCCTGGGGAAAAGAAAACATAAAAGGGTGAGCTCAAATGCTCAGTAAGGGTAAACAAAATAAATATCGATCACATCATATACATAAGCACATAACTTTTGGAAATCTTAACCTGCAAAAGAGATCATGATTTCATAATATGGGATAAATCATGGCAGTGAAATGTAATCACAATAATCATAACTTAAAACATGAAACTTTGTGGCATACACACATAATCATGGAAAATCATTTCTTGTTAGTCATGACTCATTGCCAAGACTATCTTAGTGGACAAAGTCCCTTTCTGAACTGATTCACCCTCGTTCCAGTCCTGTTTCACTGAACCGGTATAACCTACCGTTCCAGCCATGTCTATCTCATGAGATATAAAATCTTTACCCAATGCATTGGAGGGAGATATAGGTCCCACCCATCTTATAATGAATCCTTTCTTATGTGTGCCACATAATCATAAACCATACATCATAGTGTAACCCATGTAATAAAAATGGGATTCTTAAACAACATGACATCATAAAACAATTCATATAAGATAAAGGAATTCATAAAAATGTTTCCATCACAACATAATCAAATCCATGTAATAATAGGGATAAAAACAGAACCCTTTTATTATCTTAGAAGGAAAATAATTTTGATAAAATACTTGAACTCCATTCTTGAGGAAAATATCCTTTCTACTTCAAAAACATTTTTCCTTTCATAACATGTCATACGACTTTAAAATAAAAGAAGTTGATTAAAAATAAACTTGAAAACTTCTAAAGGAATCTTCTTGGAAATAATGTTTTAAAAATCCATTCATGCCGTATAAGTTAAAAAAACATTCTTGTACTTTTGTCGGAAAAGTCAAAAAGTACCTCGTACGACAAAAGATTCCTTTCATACATATTACTAAAAACTCACCGAAGGGTAAAAATGGATTTAAACAATTGTAGGTGGATGGAAATAATGTTGCATTTTGATGAAACATGGATGTGGATGATAAAATACACCCCATTAAATACTTACGAATAAACAATCTCGGATAAAAATGAGATTGTGATATTTCCCTTACCTTAGGTCCGACTTGCTTTGTAAGTGTCCAAACCTCCTTTATAATGATTTAAATCATGTTATTGACTTATTCCAGAATCATATTCATTGTTATTATATCATATATGGTCCACTTATGACTTTATATTACCCGTTCTTTTGTAAATTCATGTTAAAGTAGCGTTTTGGGTAGAATCGTCTCATTTGTAATTCATGTTTTTAACTTGTAATTATTAATATGATTACTTAGTTCATGATTACTTAATTACAGAATATAAAACATGATTTATATAAATATATTCATAATAAATCAGTAAATGGAAAGAAATACACCGTTCATGGAGACGGTAGTCCGTACGTACGCATGAACACTGTTTTCGTTTCCTTATTGAATTGAATGGAATTAAGTAGATGACATAAATATAAATATAAATAATTCCAGTATCATTATCAGGTCAAATATTTAATTAGTACTTATTATATAAACTTTATAATCATTCATGAATTGTTAATCATTGAGAATGAATCTCATCGCATCGTGGAGACGGTAGTCCGTACGTACGCACGAGCGATGATATCGTTCTCATGGTCGTGGAATTGTGTTGAAGTGTATGTATACTATTTCAGTATCAATATCACTTTATAATAATCATATATAGTTACTCATTACACCTTTACACCCATCCAATTAAAGTGGTGGCGGAAAATAGATTACACCACGGCGTGGAGACGGTATTCCGTACGTACGCACGCGCGGTGATTTCCTTTTTCCGTAGGATGGATAGAAGGTTAATTAGAGTTGTTTCATATTTATAATAACATATCAGTATATAAGAAATACTGATGTTATTACTTTATCATGAAACAACTAAAGAAGAAGAAGTTTAAGAAGAAAGAAATTGAAAAAGATCGGTAATGGATATTACCTCTTTTTGACGCACCTTTTCTTAGCCTCCACTTAAAGAACTAAGGATGGTCTTTGAAGAATACCAGGACCTCTAGGATGATACTAGGGAAGTGGAGAAGGGATTTTGGCAGAGGTTGGCCGAGCTTGAGTGCTCAAATTGGTGTGAGGAGGAGGGGGAGGAGGTGTCCTTTTATAAGGGAGGAGAGGGGCACCTTAGGAATATCTCAAAATATTATTTTATATTAAAGTCAAAATCGGTTTATAATGGTTCCAAAGGGTCTTATTTAGAAGCTAAAGTGGGGATGGGTCGAAAGCCTATCAACCAATAGGATTTAGACAAGTTTAGGGTATTATTTTAACCATATTAATTAGATTTAACTCTAAGTTAAATAATTTAACTTTTACCGTGTCTTTTTGTTTTCTTTCACTATATGGTTAATACACTTACTATAACATGCCAAACGAACCCAAAATTGTTTATTATTAATATATATATCCTTATCTAAGTCATTTGGCCGAACCATAGATTTTTAGGAATAAAATAACAATTAATAATATAATATTTCATTTAAAAACTATTTTGTGTTAATTTTGACACTATTTGATATATGATTTTTGTGAAAGTCATACCAGAATTATATGTTCGAACCAAGTTGATTAAATCAACACTAATATATCATAGTAACCTAGAAAATTAGTTGAATTCATAAAAAGTCTAAAATTTCATTTATTTTGGTGTTTATAACATCAATTATGTCAATATTTCATAAATAAGATAATTACTGCATCATCTTTGTGTCATAAATAAATTAGCTTATTTGATGTCTAAAAATTACAAATAAAATACCATTATGTAGGAAATATTTTTAGTTTTCTAATGAATATTTATAGTCGAATTTATCTTATGTATAACCCATATTAAAAATGTTTTAGTAAATAAACTTTGATTTTAACTCTTTTAACTCTTCTTTGAATTAAATAATAATAAATGTCCTAATCTAATCCAAGTGGGCCTAAATGGTCATATTTTATTCATAAGGTTGTTTTTGGTTGAATTACACTTATCCAATAGAATTAATACATGTGTTAGGGTAATAGTAATATCATATTTACCCTTAGTTACCCTATTTACTATTAACCGCGGTAAAAAAAGAAAAAAGTTACTATTCACCAAAAATTATTTTCATCTCATTGAACCACATTTTAGTCCTTGATATTAACCATGTCTCTCGGATTTTCGAAATTCCATTCACAGAAGCGGTAAAATTAAGTTTTATGAAAAATTCAGTTTTTTAACTACCACTTAGTAGTTTCACTATTCATCAAAAATTGATGTTTTTCAGAACAATGCCAAAATTTCATCCTAAGCTATATTTCATATTCCGAATTCAAAAATGAAGTCTATTTTACCAAATTCATAACATAGAAGTTGCATTAATTAATTTTATAATTAAATCCCGCTATTAAAACAAATAGCGTGTTTTTAAGAAACAATATCTATCAAAAGATTGACACTTGATTATGTCTGGTTTAAATGTGAAATTACAACCAATGACCAACATTGTATTAATTTGTAAAAATATATTCTAAATATACTTTAAAACCACTCAAATTAATAATTTATCACTATTAATTATTTCGATTAAAAAAGTTGTTTTTAATTATAATTTAGTAATTTTCACTATTCATCAGAATATGAAAGTTATCCGAAAAGTACCAAAATTTCACCATAGGCTAAATTTGATACTCAGAATCCAAAAATGAAGTCCATTTTGAGAGCTAAAATTTCTAAAATTTTAAAAGGTCGTTATTACTATTCATAACAGCTAGTTTTAAAAATATTTTAATAGCATATCGTTGTTTAGTGAAACTCAGTATTACGTACTACACACGCTATCGAGGAAGGTTGTGATTGCGTGTAATGCAAGGCAAGTCAAGGATGCGTGTTGTGCAAGCTCATTTTGGTGTAGCGTAAAACACAAGACATTAATAAAATTAAAAAGAATATTTTTCATAAAATCTCGGGCTGTTACATTCTACCCCCCTTAAAATGAATTTCGCCCTCGAAATTCGTCGGGGTTATAAATGGTTTACTATTCTAAAGTTTCTTTAATATAAACCCACATCGTTAATAGGAATATCAAAACCAATCTTTAAAAACAAAAGTATGAAACGTAACGGTTACCCAAATAAACTAATCATTGGGTTTCCACATAGGTGAAAATATGGATATGGAAGAGAAATCTAACTATCATGTTCTGATGGAGAGTGGTAGAGAACATGGCTATGGAAAATCCAGCATTCACAAAGCCATAAATTTGTGACGATCTAAGGTACCATCTGATTCATCAGATATAAGATCACTAGGACAACATTTTTGGTTTTCAAGATCGTTTCCCTAAAGTTAAAGAATTTGAATTAGAATAAATACTTACTTTATTTTGGTACAATCTCACTGTTGTTCGTGTCTTTAACAATTTCCACTTCATCTCTTAAATAAATGAAGTTGAATTTGTTATTCGTGAAGTGTTAGCAAATCATGTGATAGAATGACGGGTCATTCCATCTGTCTCAAACAAAAGGTTAGCAAAAATTATATACATAAGTCGATCTATAGTGAGATTAATCATATATGGTTCCTAAAATGGACTTTATACTTCATATATCATACTGCTTAATATAATAAAACTAGTTTCTAATAAACAGGGACTTCCTATAGGCTAGTGGTAGGCGATAAAGGCCAGTCACACTTCGGTTGTGCGTTCGATTCCCACATCCTTGTCCGACGCGATGGGCTGTCGCCCGTCCTGCAGGTTGTCCTTTTTCTAAAACTATATTACTATAACATCCCATCAATCATATCGAGAAAACATCTATCCTTAAACAATACAAACTTATGTTCAACATAATCCATTCCAATCTTTAGGCTTATCCATAATACTGCAGTCCACTCTCATAACATAGTGAAAACGATTACCAGAGATTTAACACCATCGTCGATCCCCATATATCATAAGATATGTTTTGTTGGTCACATTCCAAACATTCAAAGGCCTGAATGATGTATTCTCTTGAATACCCATTGAACCTTAGTGAAAACATGAATTCAGTTAAATGTTAACACTTTCCACATACCAAAATCCTCAAAATTCTATATACTCAAACCATGATATCACTTAGTCCTTATATCAATCATGAGCTCATGCATACAATCAAACATCTCATTATCGTCTTATCCCTTCATTATGGGAATATCATCTACTTTCCAAAAATACTGGTACCATTCATCACATACTTTCAAAACTTAAGGAAAGACAACAGTGTAACAATCCTTAGATGTCTCTTTATCCCATAGTACCATGATATTACTTATACAACATTACACTTGATAAACATGTAATCATTCCACTACATTCTTAAACCATTGACCGAGTTTCAACGATTCTTTCATCTCACATATCATTTGTAGTCTCATCATCATCATCAACATAAATACTACCCATACGACCATACTGATTCTCTTCATGAGACTTTCCCTTAGGGTATTGGTTTGCATAATGCCCGTACATTCCACATTTAAAACATTTAACCATTGTTGATTTCGTAGCAATACCATTATCCTCATCCCTGGTGTTAACTGAACCTTTTCCTTTGCACTTACTGGCTTTGTGTCCTTCTTTTTCACACCCAAAGCATCTTCCAGTTCCTTTGGAACATTCTCCTTGATGCCTCTTCCCACATGATTTACAAAGGGGAAATTGAACTTTCTTTCCTCTATGATCATCATGAAACTCCATCTTTCTCTTATTATCCGAGTCAGGAAACTTACCAAATTTTACTTTATTGATCATATTATGAGATTGCTGATTCAGCATAATAATTATGTTTGGACTTCCAAATTCCATTTCATTTGGTTTCTCATGAAGAATATCATTCCATGGTCCATAATATCCTCCATTATCGTGAATCATCTTGTTTCCAGCCATTTTCTAAAACCCAAAAAGAATAGTGTTAGAGGAAAAAATCATAATAAAGGGAGAGTAACTTCAATATCTAACATCTTAGGTTAAATTCTAAGATCGTTACCATAGTTCTAGGATTATATCCTATACGTATACTTATCCTTAGGGACATCCCTAGACATACCTTAGAAATATCTCTAACGATATCACTAACGTTTTTGCATCCTAGTTTCCAAAGGTTGACTAAACCTTTCCTCTGATACCAACTGTAGAGACCCGGAGCTTAACGTACATGAACATTACATTACTTTTGCGGAATACTTAGTACATAAAAAAAACACACACACAAGGATCGTAATAGTTTAGTGTCTTTGGAAACTCGGAATATAATCTTCTAATCCTGGTGAAAGATCTTCAACATCTCCCATAAAGATCTTCCTTTTTTTTAATACCTATAACCATTCTTTATATCCTGGGGAAAAGAAAACATAAAAGGGTGAGCTCAAATGCTCAGTAAGGGTAAACAAAATAAATATCGATCACATCATATACATAAGCACATAACTTTTGGAAATCTTAACCTGCAAAAGAGATCATGATTTCATAATATGGGATAAATCATGGCAGTGAAATGTAATCACAATAATCATAACTTAAAACATGAAACTTTGTGGCATACACACATAATCATGGAAAATCATTTCGTGTTAGTCATGACTCATTGCCAAGACTATCTTAGTGGACAAAGTCCCTTTCTGAACTGAGTCACCCTCGTTCCAGTCCTGTTTCACTGAACCGGTATAACCTACCGTTCCAGCCATGTCTATCTCATGAGATATAAAATCTTTACCCAATGCATTGGAGGGATATATAGGTCCCACCCATCTTATAATGAATCCTTTCTTATGTGTGCCACATAATCATAAACCATACATCATAGTGTAACACATGTAATAAAAATGGGATTCTTAAACAACATGACATCATAAAACAATTCATATAAGATAAAGGAATTCATAAAAATGTTTCCATCACAACATAATAAAATCCATGTAATAATAGGGATAAAAACAGAACCCTTTTATTATCTTAGAAGGAAAATAATTTTGATAAAATACTTGAACTCCATTCTTGAGGAAAATATCCTTTCTACTTCAAAAACATTTTTCCTTTCATAACATGTCATACGACTTTAAAATAAAAGAAGTTGATTAAAAATAAACTTGAAAACTTCTAAAGGAAGCTTCTTGGAAATAATGTTTTAAAAATCCATTCATGCCGTATAAGTTAAAAAAACATTCTTGTACTTTTGTCGGAAAAGTCAAAAAGTACCTCGTACGACAAAAGATTCCTTTCATACATATTACTAAAAACTCACCGAAGGGTAAAAATGGATTTAAACAATTGTAGGTGGATGGAAATAATATTGCATTTTGATGAAACATGGATGTGGATGATAAAATACACCCCAGTAAATACTTACGAATAAACAATCTCGGATAAAAATGAGATTGTGATATTTCCCTTACCTTAGGTCCGACTTGCTTTGTAAGTGTCCGAACCTCCTGTATAATGATTTAAATCATGTTATTGACTTATTCCAGAATCATATTCATTGTTATTATATAATATATGGTCCACTTATGACTTTATATTACCCGTTCTTTTGTAAATTCATGTTAAAGTAGCGTTTTGGGTAGAATCGTCTCATTTTTCATTCGTGTTTTTAACTTGTAATTATTAATATGATTACTTAGTTCATGATTACTTAATTACAGAATATAAAACATGATTTATATAAATATATTCATAATAAATCAGTAAATGGAAAGAAATACACCGTTCATGGAGACGGTAGTCCGTACGTACGCATGAACACTGTTTTCGTTTCCTTATTGAATTGAATGGAATTAAGTAGATGACATAAATATAAATATAAATAATTCCAGTATCATTATCAGGTAAAATATTTAATTAGTACTTATTATATAAACTTTATAATCATTCATGAATGGTTAATCATTGAGAATGAATCTCATCGCATCGTGGAGACGGTAGTCCGTACGTACGCACGAGCGATGATATCGTTCTCATGGTCGTGGAATTGTGTTGAAGTGTATGTATACTATTTCAGTATCAATATCACTTTATAATAATCATATATAGTTACTCATTACACCTTTACACCCATCCAATTAAAGTGGTGGCGGAAAATAGATTACACCACGGCGTGGAGACGGTATTCCGTACGTACGCACGCGCGGTGATTTCCTTTTTCCGTAGGATGGATAGAAGGTTAATTAGAGTTGTTTCATATTTATAATAACATATCAGTATATAAGAAATACTGATGTTATTACTTTATCATGAAACAACTAAAGAAGAAGAAGTTGAAGAAGAAAGAAATTGAAAAAGATCGGTAATGGATATTACCTCTTTTTGACGCACCTTTTCTTAGCCTCCACTTAAAGAACTAAGGATGGTCTTTGAAGAATACCAGGACCTCTAGGATGATACTAGGGAAGTGGATAAGGGATTTTGGCAGAGGTTGGCCGAGCTTGAGTGCTCAAATTGGTGTGAGGAGGAGGGGGAGGAGGTGTCCTTTTATAAGGGAGGAGAGGGGCACCTTAGGAATATCTCAAAATATTATTTTATATTAAAGTTAAAATCGGTTTATAATGGTTCCAAAGGGTCTTATTTAGAAGCTAAAGTTGGGATGGGTCGAAATCCTATCAACCAATAGGATTTAGACAAGTTTAGGGTATTATTTTAACCTTATCAATTAGATTTAACTCTAAGTTAAATAATTTAACTTTTACCGTGTCTTTTTGTTTTCTTTCACTATATGGTTAATACACTTACTATAACATGCCAAACGAACCCAAAATTGTTTATTATTAATATATATATCCTTATCTAAGTCATTTGGCCGAACCATAGATTTTTATGAATAAAATAACAATTAATAATATAATATTTCATTTAAAAACTATTTTGTGTTAATTTTGACACTATTTGATATATGATTTTTGTGAAAGTCATACCAGAATTATATGTTCGAACAAAGTTGATTAAATCAACACTAATATATCATAGTAACCTACAAAATTAGTTGAATTCATAAAAAGTCTAAAATTCCATTTATTTTTGTGTTTATAACATCAATTATGTCAATATTTCATAAATAAGATAATTACTGCATCATCTTTGTGTCATAAATAAATTAGCTTATTTGATGTCTAAAAATTACAAATAAAATACCATTATGTAGAAAATCTTTTTAGTTTTCTAATGAATATTTATAGTCGAATTTATCTTATGTATAACCCATATTAAAAATGTTTTAGTAAATAAACTTTGATTTTAACTCTTTTAACTCTTCTTTGAATTAAATAATAATAAATGTCCTAATCTAATCCAAGTGGGCCTAAATGGTCATATTTTATTCATAAGGTTGTTTTTGGTCGAATTACACTTATCCAATAGAATTAATACATGTGTTAGGGTAATAGTAATATCATATTTACCCTTAGTTACCCTATTTACTATTAACCGCGGTAAAAAAAAGTAAAAAGTTACTATTCACCAAAAATTATTTTCATCTCATTGAACCACATTTTAGTCCTTGATATTAACCGTGTCTCTCGGATTTTCGAAATTCCATTCACAGAAGCGGTAAAATTAAGTTTTATGAAAAATTCAGTTTTTTAACTACAACTTAGTAGTTTCACTATTCATCAAAAATTGATGTTTTTCAGAACAATGCCAAAATTTCATCCTAAGCTATATTTCATATTCCGAATTCAAAAATGAAGTCTATTTTACCAAATTCATAACATAGAAGTTGCATTAATTAATTTTATAATTAAATCCCGCTATTAAAACAAATAGCGTGTTTTTAAGAAACAATATCTATCAAAAGATTGACACTTGATTATGTCTGGTTTAAATGTGAAATTACAACCAATGACCAACATTGTATTAATTTGTAAAAATATATTCTAAATATACTTTAAAACACTCAAATTAATAATTTATCACTATTAATTATTTCGATTAAAAAAGTTGTTTTTAATTATAATTTAGTAATTTTCACTATTCATCAGAATATGAAAGTTATCCGAAAAGTACCAAAATTTCACCTTAGGCTAAATTTGATACTCAGAATCCAAAAATGAAGTCCATTTTGAGAGCTAAAATTTCTAAAATTTTAAAAGGTCGTTATTACTATTCATAACAGCTAGTTTTAAAAATATTTTAATAGCATATCGTTGTTTAGTGAAACTCAGTATTACGTACTACACACGCTATCGAGGAAGGTTGTGATTGCGTGTAATGCAAGGCAAGTCAAGGATGCGTGTTGTGCAAGCTCATTTTGGTGTAGCGTACAACACAAGACATTAATAAAATTAAAAAGAATATTTTTCATAAAATCTCGGGCTGTTACAGCAGCAATATTTTCTTTGAAGATTTAGAGACATTACCTCTATGAAAAAAATGTGATATATATACAGATCATAAGAGTTTGAAATATATCATATCTTGGAAAGAAATAAACATGAGACAAAGGATAGGGATTGAGCTACTGAAAGATTATGATTACAAAATACAATACCACCTAGGGAAAGTATATAAACTGGAAGATTCTTTGAGTATAAAGGACCATGAAATTCTGAACAAGATGAGAGTTTAAAGAGATCCTTTTTTCAAGGATCTAATAAAGAGGAATATGGGAATTATCAAAGAAGATAACACATCACTAATTTTTTAAAATTGTTTCCAAAACTTCTTTACCAGAATGGATAAAAAGTTCTTTTGCAGATGATGAGGAGTTTAAAATGAAAATTAAATCTTTAAATGATGGGATGATGATCGACTTCGTATATGTATGTGGCATTTTGTAATTCGGAAAGAGGATTTGTGTTCCCACTATTCGTAATGCAAAGAAGGAACTATTGGATGATGATAATAACTCTATTTTCCCTATACACCCTTGTATAAAAATGATGTATAGAGATATAAAGGATCATTTTTGGTTGGAAAACATGAAGAGGGAGACTGCTGATTATGTTTAACGATGTTTGGTTTGTCAATAAGTGAAGACTGGAAGACAACATCCTGGATGACCATGCAACCCCTTCCTATTCCATTGTGTTAATGGGATGATATTACAATGAACATTATCATGGGGCTACCAAAGACTCTAAGAATAAATGATGTGATATGGGTAATTATTGACCGTCTCACAAAATCAGCTCATTTGCTTTCTATAAGAGAAGTTTTACCACATAAAGGTTTAACAAAACTATATATTAATTAAGTTTTAAGAATTCATGGTGTACCTTTATCAATTTTTTCTGATCATAACCCCAATTTTACATCAAAATTTTGGAAAAGTATTCAGAATTCCCTTGATACCGATCTTCATTTGAGCACTGCCTACCACCCACAAACTGATGGACAATCAGAACAGACTATTCAAACATTGTAAGACATGTTGAGGTCTTTTTTAATTGACTTTCAAGGAATGTGGGATTCATATTTACCTAGCGTATAATTTTCTTATAAGAATATATTCCATTCAATTATTAAGAAGACACTATATGAAGCATTATATGGAAAGAGAATCCGTACACCAACTTGGTAGGATGCTTTTGGTTAGAGAAAGCTCGTAGGACCTGAACATGTTGAGGAAACATCGAAAAAGGGATAGATTTTCCGAAACCATATCAAAAGAGCTCGACGTAGGCAAATGAGATTTGTTGATAACCGAAAGATGGATTTGGAATTTCAATAATGAGATCATGTTTTCTAAATGGTATCTCTATGGATGGGTTTTATACGATTTGGTAAGAATGGAAAAGTAAGTCCCAGGTATATCAGACCATTTGAAATTTTAGATCGAATTGGAGCAGTAGATTACCATTTGGAAATGCTGCCAAGTCTCTCCAAAGTTTACAATCTGTTCCATGTGTCAATGTTAAAAAAATACATACCAGATCCCACACATGTACTCACCTATGAAGAAATAGAACTTGATCCTGATCTGCCTTATTTTGAAGAGCCTATCTGGATTCTTGATACTAGAGAACTAGTATTGAGAAATCAGATGACTCTTCTGGTAAAGGTTATTTGGAGGAACTATAAGATGGAAGAAGCAACATGGGAGCCTGAGGAGATTATGTTGAAGACAAACCCAAATCTTTTTAGGTAACATTTTGTAAATTTTGAGGATGGATTTTTTTTAAAGAGAATAGAATGAAACACCCCAATCTTTTGAAAATAAATATTGAATGGACTATATAATCTAGCCATTAAACACAACTTTTCCTCTTCTATGTTTTGAAATTTGAAAAATAGTCATCTAGAGTTGTGACTAGTAAGTCATTTGGAGTCTGATAAGAAAAAACTGGATTTTTGGTGAATAGTAACATACCCTTATGAATAGTAATATGATACTTATGAATAGTAAATAATGATTTTATTTTATTTTCATAAGGTAATAAGATACTGAGATCTTAATTAAATATTCAATGTGATATAAAACTAATTATACATTAAAATTTTTTATTTTTTGAATTAACAATGAATTTATTTAAAAATTAAACTAATAGTATTTAGAAAATTATTTTTGAAAAATGGATTTCATTTATGAATTATTCACATTGAAAAATGGAAGGGGCGATTTTTTGGGATTTTCTAAAATACAAGATTTTTTCGTGAATAGTAAATAAACATTTATGAGTTTTCGTTAATTTAATGACATCATAGTGACATAATAATTAAAATAAAAGCACTGGTCGACTTTTTTATAGTACCATATGATATTATTTTTCCCAAATGGCTAATAACATGGGAGAATACATGGGGAAAGCCCATCGTTTTACAAAAACCACTAATGAGGTGTCTTTTTTAATTAATAAATAATTATTTCTCTTTTACCACAAATACCCACTCATCCATTCATTTTCTTTCATTAAAAATCCTTCATCCACAAATCTATAGAAGTTTTACCTCCTTAAGAGTCCTCCTAATATGTCCTTAATCCCCCATGGTCCCAACCATCAGGTTTTAGGAGTTACTCTATAGGGTAAGGGAATCCTTCACCCTCCTCTTTTAGTTGACACTTATTTTATGTTATCACTTTAAATTTCCATTATCATATGTTGTGGTTGATATTATGTATCCCTATTACTTTCATTTGGATTTCCATATGATGAGATTCCCCTTTTCTCTCATAATATCATTTTATGAAATTTTATGTGACATTGTTAACCTGCCAAATTTGATAAGGGATCTCTCAACTTTTCTTTTATTTTCATGTTCATTCATTTTCTTTTTTCTCCCCTGAACTCCTCTTTCCAAATGACCATGATAACTACAGTATCTTCTATATAATGTAATTATATCATGTTAATGGAATAACCATAATCAATATTCTTACTCCCTCCATTTTATTTTAAAAACGATATCAACGTCCATGAGGTTCCAATTTATAACCCTCATGGATGACGATGTTTCGTTCTTCATTATCTACTTCAGTACTAGTCATCAAACCATTTATACTGTTGATCTAGAACATTATATATGTATTGTAACCTAATTAATATTCAGTATCCAGTATATGTACATATTATTAATTTATACGACAAATCTAGTTTCTAATAATCCAAATACCGCTAAATAATCAAAGTGGTTATCATATAATGATTCATCCTATTTCCATGTAACAAATTGATTGAAATGACCATTAACAATTCCAAATGTTCATAAATAATATATAATGTCAATTTTTTAGATTTACAACCATTCCACATGAATTAAATTACTTGAAAACAAGTGAACCGATTATAAAATGAATAAAACAAACACTCTGTAACGACAAAATTTAATATATTAACATATAAATAAGAACATAAATGAAAAAAAATAATTATGATAAAATAAATACATGTCTATTAGGTTCTTAAATGAGTTATTGTTATGTATTATTTCATATTATAGAACCTTTTGTCCATGATAGGAACACAAAGTTTTTTCCAAAAGAACTCTTGATTTAAAAATAAAAGATTATTTATCTCAAGAATGGCTTAATGGTTTTATAAGATTATTTTCGTCTGATTTAACACTATTTTTAATTCTTATGTATTATTGGGGTTAATCATTTATGATGTCATATTCTATATTTAATTTAATGGTTTATGTCTAATTTTATTGTGGGTGATATATCTTAAAACAATTCACCATAATACTTAGAATGGTTAGTCTTTTATGTTTAATGAGTGGGAAAAGTTAGTTACATTTCATATGATAGTTTCAATATGAATGTATACACTGTTTATGTTTATACCTACTCTTATGAGGAATTAATTGTACTTATTAGGTGATGGGTGGGGCCAGATATATCCCCTCGATGCATCGGTAGGTCTCATGAGACAAATAGATGTGGAATTGGTTGAGGCATTTTCTAATGTGATATATGGTTTTGGCCGAGGACTTATTCATTTATAGCTGTATTTGCTGAGACCTTGAAAAAATGTTTTAGAATGTTATGTATATAAACATCCCTCATTATGAATATAGTAATTGAAATTTCATGTTGTTATTCGAATAATAGAATACCCATGAATATGTTTTGTTATAAATTTATTTACTCAGATCATATTCCTGCCATAATGTGTTCTAGTTTATTATTTTTGGAGGCATGTGTTTTCAATTAGTTATCATGTCTTATGATTATTCTATATTCTGCAATATTTTTACCCTTATTGAGCGTTTGATCTCACCCCTTTCTTAGGTTTCATTTTTACCAGGATATGAAGAAGTAAATTATGAATGACTTGAAAGCATAATCTAGGAGGCATGGATGTTTCTAATGGAATTAATTAGTGTTGTATTTACTTTCTTGATTTAATGTTGAACTTATTTAGGTATATTTTTTCCAATACTGCTAAACTAATTGGGCCTTCGGGATGCATATTCTTTATTTATATGCTAATGTAATCAAATAAGGTGTCATCTTTGGGAAATTGGGGTTCGGTCCTTAAATGTGATATTTGAAATAAGATTTGTAATTTAAAATACGAAATATATTTGAAACAACGATATAAGGGTGAAATAAGGTAGTGAATCTGATGCGATCACATGCCTCAAATAAATTTGATAGAAACACGAGTAACTATGATTTCATGGTTATTGATATAAATTCCAATAATAATTATATTAAAAAGTAGGTAGGCACGAATTTTTTTATTAATATAGACTAAAATTCAAAGACTTTGGTTATACAAATATTCAAATCTTTACCCAATTTGATGATATAAGAAACCAACTACTTCAAGACAGCTCCTACCTCATTATCAATCATCTAAAGTAGAGGGAAAACCACCAGGACATGATGTCACCCTCATATGCATCCTTCTCAGCAAAACAAAGTTGAATTACCAGTTATTTTTTCTTTATAACTAAATAAAAAACTCTAAATTCTCCTTTAATGAATCGTCAGATGATATTAGAATAAATTTTTATAGTAACCAAGGGGTAAAACCAACTAATTTATTGATGATATTAGTGTTGGTCATACAATCCAGCTCAGAAGGGATTCTAGAGAATGAGTCTTAAAGCAGCTAGAATTGAATTGGTGGTCGCATATGGTTGGTATGAAAGAATAATAAAAAATCATGGGAAATTATATCATATGGAAAGCACAATAAGAATGAAATAAATATAAAATAACCATTAATATAATTAATTAGGTTCAATGAAACCAATTATATTCAATTAGAGTGAAATGACAAAAGGAAAAATAGTCTAAAGGATAATATATCCAATAAATGAGACATGATTAGAAATCCAATCAAAATATGAGCTGAAAATATAATAAATCAAAAAAAATAGTATAATTTAGAGTTCCTTTTTTAAAAACACATTAAAATTAAAATTTAAAAATATCTAACTTGTGAAACAAAAGAATAAACCTAAGTATCTAGTGTATCACCCATTACAATCAATTAAATTGGATAATCATAAAAAATAAAGAGAAATTAACCCTAAAAATAAAAAATCATAGTTAGAATATACAATAGTTTTTTATGTATGTAGTAATTTGATACAAACATTCACTCATCAACTTAAAATAACCCTATCAATGAAAATTCTCTAAATTAAATAATTCTAATAATTAATGTATTAAATGAGAAGTTGTTCTCTTATTCCCCAACCTAAATTCAATTTTTGTGTATATACATAATCTAGCATATATTACCATAATTTTAAGGTATTTATGTCTAATGATTTATTATTTTTAGATGTTATTATAGGATTCATGGTTTCTACATGGTTTTTATCGCCTGTAAGTAATGTTTGTGGGTTCTATATAGTTTTAATTTAGTGGAGGATTCATGGTTATTGACCAATTTAATATCCATGTAGATAAATTGGGATTGATACTAAAAAATGGCTATTTTAGTCCTTTTATGTGGTTAATATTTTTGGGATTTCCCCATTCCTTTATCCATATCAAATGGGACTTCTGGGAGGATTCTGTTTTGGATTCGAAACACCTATCCACAGACGTTAAACCTATAGAACTTCAAGAATGGAATAAATATCCATAAATTACATAGAGAAAAATACATGAAATTTTAGGGATTTAAGGATGTGAAATGTAACACCATACCACCCCTCATTGTATTGGGATGAAAAAAATTATAATAACCTTAATTGACAACCCCAAGACACCAAAGGATTGAAAAAAATTCCAAGAGAAAGAGAGAACATTAGAGGTATGTTTTCTCTAAGAAAATAGACAATCTGATAGAAAAAATATAATATCCAAGAAGAAATAAACAATTCATGAATAATCAATCAAATAGATCAACGAAATACCAATACAAAATAATATCAGATTAATAATTGAAATTAAATAAATGTGCAAGTATAAGAATCCATATTGAAAAAATTGGCACCAAAGTGGTACCATAAAAAAACAAGATCAAGCCAATCCCCTTCTCCTAATTTAAAAACCACACAATGATATCATGTACCAACACAAGAGAAGTATGAAACATGACCCTACCATGTTTCTAAATAGATATAATCTAAAAGGAAATAAAATTTCCCAAGAAGGGGGTACGTATATCATTCATTAGGATTTCGCCAAATACTTCCCATCACATGCCACTAGGGCCATAACTATTTAGAACATTTTATAAAATACTAGAGAGACATATAAATAGTTTATATGAAATCTATAAACTAGATTTATAGTAAACATAAAATAAAACCTTTAAAACCATTTCTTATTTCATGGTATTGTCAAAACAATACCACACCTAGGAACACACAGGCATTATAAATTTAACTATGGACCTACCAATACATGCGAGTAGTGTGTTGTCCTATCACCATGAAATCACATAGTGTAACCATTTAAGGTTTTACTTCTACAAAAAATATTCACATATGATGACTTAATGGTAATATTTCATCCCATTATCTATTCCACATGAACATGAACACATGCTGTCACTTTTATTCAAAATTTTCAAGAAAAAAAATATTTTAATAAAAATCTAGTCTCTCAAAACCCTCCATTTTTAAATCATATTAAACCGGATATTTCCAATTTAATTTCACAAGATACATCAAAAAGATCATAATATTTTTTTTGAAGACCAAGATAACCAATTTTAGAACTATAAAGTGAGAGAGAAGACACCTACCTCGATTATGATTTGACAAAAAATCTTAAAGGATTATACGGATCAAACTCTTCCTCCCATTAATATATAAAAAATATCTCATCACCTAAAATACAAATCCGTAGACCCAATATTATACCCTGATTTATGGTTCTATTTGAAACATATTGTATAGATATAAGTCTAAGAAGAATGTGGTGATGTATATATTTTATTTCATGAATGAATGATAAAAAAATCCATTACCATTGGAGTTAAAATGTCGAAATTCATCCCATATTATTATTGGTAATCTTGGAAGCCAAGAGGAATAAGAAGTAAACCAATTAAAAAAAATATAACTGCACGATGGATAAAAAATGGCCGGGTAAGATGGATTCAAGACATTAATAATAATTCATGTCATGTATTCCTCACTAGGTTATATACACTATTATTCTAGTTCTTAATTTTATTTTACATGAGAATCTGATTTCTCCATGTGAATGTTTTCACATTCTGGACATACATGGTGAAACCATTCACCCTTTGAAATGTTTCACATTAATTACCATAAACTATTAATGACAAGAAACCATTTCATGACATGAATTTTTGTGATAGAATTTTCTAGCAACTAGACCCCAAGAAATCATCCTCTTACCCTAATGGTCACTTATATTTAGATTATCCCATGACTCCAAATATAAAAGAGTAAGTATAAAATGGTGGTATACCTAAAAACATGGGTGATAAATTCTCCCAACCATTGGGTTTTCCTACATGAGGGCATGGATATCAATTTTACCTTTGAATAAGGCTAGCCATTCCCCCCCCATAAAAGTTTCCCATTCCCATGTTACCTCTTGAACCTATCCAAGCCTCTACAATACTCTCTCCAAGGAAATTGATCTTATTAGAAGGGTGTTTTAGAATCTGTCCAGAACCTCTAATGTCTTGTGAAAAATAGTTGTAACTATATGAAAGAAAATATGATCACAACCGATCACATATCATGGATTGCGATGATACTTCTTCAATTGAGTAACATTAAAGACATTATGAACAATAATAAATTTGAAATGAAATGAAAACCATTATGAAATAGTTTTAATATATTATATAACGTTGAATGATCAAACATATCATGGCCCTAACATGCCATGTTTTCTTATGTGTTAATGGTGATGTTTTTTTTGAAACCATCAAGAAAAGGTGGTCAGTAACATCAAAAGATACTGGTTGGAGATGATTATCATCATTTGAATTTTTTCTACTTTGTTCCATGGATGTATTCTTCCAAATAATTTGGAATTTATCTATAGTCTCATGGAAATGTTTAGGTAAATCAGGGTTGTCTCTCCAATATATACCCAACGTAAAGGAGAATGATAAGGATGGCTATAAAAAGCCTCAAATAGTGGCATCTGTATTGTATCATGATAATTATTGTTAAAGAAGAGTTTGAGAAAGACATATGATCCTCCAATCAACCACCAAATTAAATAACAAACCCACTCTATATTTCTTCCTATGTTTGAATAGTTAATTATAATTTCCCATATGTTTGTGGGTAATAGGATGTGACAATAGTCATTAGATTTATAAGATCTTGTTGTAACAACTTCTAAAATCGAGATGTGAAATGGGGGTATCTATTAGATATAATCAAATATGTTACTACATATAACATGAACACTTTTTAAATATACAATTATTCCATGTCCTCTACCATGTTGGATTATATGATAGGGATACAGTTTTCAGACTTGATATGTAGATCCAATACTACCCATTCTATATCATGTATCCAAAACATTATCGGTAGTCCTATAGTAAACTCCATCAAAATTTTCTCCCACTTAGATATTGGTATAGGCATAGACTACAACATACCATCTAGTATTTTTGGTTTATCTTACACATACTGATATATCAGACATTTTAACACATTTTATAAAATCTTGTGCTTCATACCTACCTATTGAAAAGTAACTTTTATCATCTTGTACATTTTATGAACCCTTGGATTAATAGAATATTTTCAGTGGTGGTATGCTAAAATGAACTTTTCCCAAAAAGATTGAGGAATAAAAATTTGATTCTATATGTATAAAAAATGAGTTTTAATAATCTATCTGTAATAAAAATTCGCCCCACTATTTAGGTTTAACCAAATGGTGGTGCAATCATTATATTCTATATGAGATTATTTTATGAAATTTATCATGTCCAAAAAAAGA
Source organism: Viscum album (assembly GCA_963277665.1). Classification (NCBI taxonomy): domain Eukaryota; kingdom Viridiplantae; phylum Streptophyta; class Magnoliopsida; order Santalales; family Viscaceae; genus Viscum; species Viscum album. The sequence goes on along the minus strand of OY728138.1, from coordinate 120,812,666 downwards.
CATAATTAAAATTAAACTACATGATCACCCTATAAAGTACAATATAAATTAATTTTATTAATAATTACACTCAACATAAATTGGTCATGTGATTTTTGGAATACTTTTATATTCAATTTTCTACTAAATACACCTATGACCTAATTACCTTTAGAGTGTGAATAGAAAGTATAAATAAAACATCTATAGGTATTCCATCCTTATCCATTGCCTCAAGTTCAATTATTACTAGGCAAATACAAATTAAAAACTCTTATAGTTAGTGAAAACTATGAATGTTTTACCAAATATGTAATGTTTTCAATTATTTAATCTATTGAAAACCACAACTAATTCAAATTCATGTGTAGGATAATTTTTCTCAAGAAATCATAGTTGCATCAAACCAATGACCAAAAAATGGTCTCCTTATTGGAGATCATAAGAAACACTAGATACTGATGTATTAAAATATACCACATAACTATTACCCAGTTCGGGATGGATAATTATGGGTGATGATATGAGATAGGTTTTAATTTCTTAAAATAATTTTTGTTATTAATCATTATATATGAATGAGATAATTTTATTTTTATTATATTCATGGGAGAATAAATTCTTGAGAAAACCCAGACAAAGAGGTGATAATAGCATGATAATCCTAGGAAAAGTAATTCCTCAAAAACATTATTTGGTGTCTTCCATGAGACTACTGCTTATTTATTTCCATGGTCAACTAATATTCCATATTTAGAAATCCCATGCCTAAGGAAACAAAATTCTTGGATCTAGTAGTTTAACTTATGAAACAAAGCATACAGATAATTTTTTCTAAATGTACTCAGTACTATTTATAAGTGATCCTTATAGTCCTTTCTATTTCTAGTGTAAACAAGAATATCATCAAAAAACACAATAACAAAAGAATTGACGTACCTCTAGATTATACAGTTCCTTAAATCCATTAAAATATCACTACATTCATTATACCAAAGGTATGGTGAAATATTCATAATGGACATAGTGACCTAGAAATGTTATTTTTAGGATATGCATTCATCATTTTCTTTGTTGATGATACCTTGAGAATAGTAAAATTTTATACAACCACTTGGATCCCTTTAATTGATAAAAAATTTCATCTATTAGAGGAATACGATATATTTATTTTTTATCATTACGTGATTAAACATACGATAATCAACACATAAGTATAGTGTTCCACCTGAATTCTATATAAATAAAATTGATGCATCCCAAGGGGATGTATTAATCCTTATACATTCTTTATTTTAAGACTCTTCTAGCTGAACCATTAACTATTTTAACATAGTTGGATCCATTAGATAAGATAGTAGTGAAATAGAGATTGTTTTAGGGAGTAGGTTGATAGTAAATTGGAATCTATTTTATGGTTGTATCCTGGAGAAATCATTCAGAAATACATGCAGGTATTGATATAATATTTCAAAAAGTGTCTCATTTTCCTATTTCATCTATTTTGATCAAGGTAAATGATAAATAATTTCTATAGATGGTTCCATTATCTATCACTAAAGATCTTTCCCTTCCTACATTTATATCCCAATCTCCCTTTAAAATGTGAAGAAATCTGTGTAATGAGGCAAGAATTACATATCGAGTGTAATAATAGATATAGGATTTAAATACCACCATATTTCTATACCAAATATTAAATAAATAACATCCATCTATAGGACCATAAACACCCGGAGAAACTGAAGTTCATCAATGGTAGTCAAACATGTTGGGAATTTAAATCCACTATAATCTCACTGTACAACGTATTTCTTGATTACCATGATATGGGGAATCATTTACATGTGAAATCTCAATTTTCTAACCATAGATGAATTATGGAAAAAATGCAACACACTAGTATCAAGAAATTCAAGTATAAGAGTGGAGTTTAAAAGAATGGTATCTCACACAATATGGGGAAATTGTTTCTCACTCAATATAGATAATTATTATATATATAACTATCCATTGACTATTATGGGTTAACACTTTCTTCCATACTGGGGTTTCAAATGAAAAAATGAAGTGTTCCTGAAAATTTCACATATCAATTGTGTAAGTCGTTACAAACTAGAACGACGATACTGTTCTTGTTTGAGCATACAAAATCTGAGGTTGAGGAAATCCTATCCCACAAAATGATACTATATGTTTATAAAAATATATAATGATATCCCATTTCATTCCATAATAATGGAAATTCCTTGGTGGTACTATTCATTTTTTTTAAATTCCAAAATGAACCACATTCAAAATAGTCTACTTTTGTTTCAAGTCTTCTATGAAAGTTAACTAATGAATTTGAGGTGTGAAACCTCCTTGAGAACATACATATCTTTTTTATTTATTTATATAACTAATGTTCCAACCTTCTCTCAAGGAAATAAACATGATACTTCCTGTAGAGTTATGGGGGAAATCCCTTTTTACGACAGCAACCCCATTAACAAAATCCATATATTCCACAATATAGAGTAATTTTATCTTTTATTAAATCTCTTGTCACAATATAACCTAAAATATATATGTATTCAAAGACTCACTAACTGCAAATTTCAGGTAAAAAAATGAAAAAGTTCATAAATGTCAATGCATATTATCTAATTGATAAGTTTTCTTAGTTTAAGGTGAAAAATTATATTGTTCTTGTTATTCTGAAAGTGTAGGGTTATAAATTTTTGTTAAATAATTCCTCAAAATCCACCCACATAAGCCCATGATCAATCGTAGATTAGATTTCAAAATACCACCATTTTTGTGCAAGGTCTTCAAACATATAGGTCACTTACTTAATCTTTAGGTCTACTGGTGTTCAAAAAAAAAGATTCTATTCATTCAGTTGATTCAGTAATCCTCTTTTTATAGTACATAATCCCCCCAAAACACAGGTGGATTATGTTTTTGAAATGGTACCATATGATATACATACCTAGGTTTGTAAATTTGATTTCCTCAAGAAATGTATTGAAATGATTTCGCAATACTGTGCATAATTCGTTGGTTCACCTATGTCCTAGGTGAAACCACATTTTTAGAAGATTCTTCTAGCTTATTTATATGTTGTCTTCCATATGCAATTTTTATTAGAAAAATAATAAAATATTTTTAACATTTGTCTTAAATAACTAAAGACTTTAATAAATTGCAAAACATTATAAACCATTATCATTACCATCAATAATAACCTATGATACTATTATTTCATAAATAACCCATTTTTAACATTGTAAAATATCATTTTAACAATTGATGAATAATATAGATAGAGTGGGAAGTGTCTGTACTAATGCAAGATATAAAACTCTCATCAATTAAACACACGAAAATTAGATAAAATAGATTTAGAGGTGTCTTACATGATTGTTTTTATGGAGAAACCCAAGTAAATTGAAGTTGAACATCAATAGGAAAGCTATATACTTTAGTTATCTATTTTTCATGTTTTCATAGTTGTATATAAGTTCTACCAACCAAACCCAAAGACATTAAAAATGATAAAATTTTTGACACCCTAACCTTACTCATTATATTGAGAAGAGGAAGAATGAAACTAACCTTAGGTGAAATCCCTAAAACACTAAAGAATGGAAATAAATTATAAAGAATTAGGAGACCATTGGGGGAAAATGTTCCCTAAAGACTCATTACATCCCGGCAAGAAAAATATAACATCCAAAAAGACTAATAGTTTTTTTGGATATTCAGTCACATACTTAAATGAAGTACCAATATAATAAAATATCAGAGTAATTATATAAAATAATTAATGTTGAATGGCTAACAATACAAATAGAATGACATTGGAACCAAAGTGGCACCATCCCTTATCAAGTTGTTGACACTCCCCAGCTTCTGCTTCATCAACCATAACATTATGTAAAGGACCACCACTATAGAATTACCAAACATGACCCTTACCTATATCTCAATAGATGATATCTGTAAATTTTCAAATTTTCCCATGTCGTGGGTGAGTATATCAGTCAGTAGGATTTCCCTAAATACTTCCCATAACATTCCACTAGGAAAAAAATGCGTCAACAAATTTTATAAAATATGATAGAAATAGATAAATATTTTATATGAAATCCATAATCTAGTTATATAGAAAACATAAAACAATACCTTTGAAACCAATTATTTTTTCCTGGAATAATTATCCTTATTTTACACCCATACAAACAATAAATTCTTGTAACCATGGGACTGCCTATAATCATGAGTGGTTAGTTGTCCTCTCACTAATCCATCACATTGTGAATCAATTTGATGGGGATACTTCCACACATAATCTATCCATAAAATGAATTAATCTTTGTAATTTCACCCATTATAAATTACACAGGAAAAAGAAGAAACACCAACACTATTATAAAAAATTCATAATAAAACATATATTTAAATAGAAATCCCATATTTCAAATCCGTCAATTTTGAAATCACATCAAATCAGGATTTTTTAACTAAAATTCACAAGTGATTTAAAATAAATAATTTTCAAAATTTATCTAAGATCAATCTGACCAGTTCTAAAACAATATTGAGAGAGATAATCCATTTACCTCGATTATATTTTCACAAATAGACTTAAAAAATTCCTTGGATCAGCATATTACTTCCATTACTTTATGAAATCTTAAGATGATCTTATCACCATAAATAAAAATACATAGGTCCATTCATACACAATCATCTACTGTTCAAGGAGAAATAACTTAGGGACTTACAATATAAGGAATAAAGAAGAGACCAAAACCATTTATTTCCTAACTGAATGTACAATGATTCATTTTCAATAGATATTGTTTGATTATGTTCACTATAGATTGCCTAGGAAAACAATTTAATTCAAGAGTAATGAGAAGAAAACTGAATAAGAAAAACAAAACCACACATTGGATAAAAACTGGTCGGGTTTGATGGAGTGTTGTGAATTAGGAATCCATTTCTTGAATTCCCCTAGATCCCACTTACGTAGTTTTTTGCATCACCTCAATTTATTATACCTAAGAAACTGATTATAGGAAATGAATGGTTTTCACATACTGAATATACCCAGTGAAACCATCCATGCGTTAAAATATTTTGGGGAATTTTCACTAAACAATTCACAACATGAATCCTTTTCACAACATGAATGATTCCTATAAAATTTTCTGAGATCAATAACCCAATCTCAGTTCCTCTAAAATAAATGAAAACCTCTTGATAATTATCAAATGAATACAGGAGAAAAATCATAATTTGATAGCATACTTCAATCTACTGGTGTTACATAGAAAGACATGGTGTCCATATATGGTGGAATTTCAGTTTTAAAAAAGGTATCTCAAATTTCATTGTTTACTTTTGGTGGGAATTTTCATAGGATGATGATAACCTCTACATTATGGTGTGGTTGTTTTGTTTATAATATATCCTAAAATCTTAGGTTGTGTTATTCTTCTAATATGTAATAGGGGTGGGTGGGTGGGGTGGGGGGTAGTTTTGGGGGACTTTACCAAGGTTCTTGTCATATTGGGGGACAAGGGGCTGCCTCAATGTGGTGCAGGAGATCATGTTTATGGGGTACACACAATGCATAATTCATTTACGATGCTATTATTTTCCATTATTCCTATATGAAATCATAATGGGGTTAAATCTTATTTTCACCCCTCTATTCATGTGTCTCGACCTAGAGGGGATCTCTAGATTCCTCCCATTCTCTCCAAATTGATTTTAGGTTTTCCTTTTTTGAATTTTAAGAGATATTTTAAGGTATAATTTATTTTTTTCTTCTCCTATTCCCCCAAACTATATTCTCCATTGATTTTATTTCTCCTAAAAACCAAAATTCCTATAGATGATGATTAAGGTTTAGGATTAATCTAATGATTGGGGTCTTGGTTGTTAGGTCTTGTAGGGTAAATTCTCTTTCATGATCACGAATTCACCATTAAAGGCAACTTGTTGTGACTTATATCCAATTGATTGATGTAGGTATTGTGTGCATTTATTTTAATTGATATTTCTTTATGTGGTAGTTTTTTTTTGATAAATATTTTTAAAATTATATCTAAATGTGATAACCATGGTTCATTTTCATTGTTATTTAGTTTGTTTCCACACTTTTTATAAAGTGTGATTTAATATTTTTATAATTTATAATGTGATGTTTGAGTTCCATGTATACACGAAAATGTTTATAGGATTTTTTCAAATTATTATTTGATAATTAAAAGCATTTGAACCGCATTTCAATATTATAATGGAAAAAGTGTGGTTTTCAATGAAAAAATTTGTTTTAGGTATTTTTAAATGGTTTGAGTCAAAATGTAAATTTATTTATTTGTTGATTTTACCCCTAGTTTATACGGATTGATTTCAAATTATATTTTAAAATTAGGACTTTAAATTGTGTATAATGACTTGGAAATTTGAGTTTTTTTAGAGGAGGCATATATAACACATTATAAAGGGGATATTTATGGTGTGTGTGTGTGTGACCCTCAATTGCAATCCTTGTTTTAATTATGAATTATATAGGTCATATCTCCTTGAGGGGGTTGTTATATTTTTTTTATGATATGCATTTTTTGAATTGGTTTATTTCTTTTAAGGGAGTTGGATGTGAGATGAGATTTATTTTCATTCTATTTATCAAAAGTCTTGATCATATAATTTTTTAATTTTCTCACCTACAGTTGTAGTTTTTGCAGAAATTCTAGGATAAGAGAGAGGTATTTATCTATGCTAAACTAGTTAGTACCCTCACAAAAAGTGTTCCCTTAATTTTATTAAATTCTAAGGTTAATGGGGAGGTTCTATCCCAATGATGTTGGTGGGGGATTGTAGGATGGGTTGTGTTATTTTTGATGAAGTATAGGTTAGAATTTGGTCCGATGTTATAACATCTATAAGACCATCTTGTTGAACCTAACTTGTTTTTTTTATAATCACAATCACCTTATTTGTTTCTAACCTTTTTCTAATTGATTATTGGTTACATTGTTTAGAGTTTATTTCATGTAATCAACCGGACAAGGTTGTGACTTTCTCATAAGAGTTTTGATAAAGACAATATTCACCATATCATAGAACAAACTAAAGTGAATTCATTCTATCCATGATAAAGTTGAATACATCTATATTTAGTGACATCTCCCAGAAAAAAGGGTATTTTATTATGGTAAGTGACTACAAAAAATTACTAAAACCTCAATGAAAATTTTGCTCGGTATGGTGTCTCAGGAGTCTTCTTGTGAAAAATGATCAGAAAAATATTTCTATTTGTTTATTTATTAGTGTGTTGAAGTTAAAAAGGAAAACATTTTGTTACCATGCAGTGTGTCAATTTATTTTACTGTTCTAATATGAATATATGTAATATATGTGGATAATTAAATGATACATTAAATGGTTGTATTAAAGGGATTATCTTGATAATTAATTACCTAAACTGTAGCCAATAGACCCCATATCCGATTAAGGGTATAAACAAGGATATAGGGATGATTTTATCTTAACATAATAACTCAAGGAACATCTATAATGAGTACATAGTCTTGATTTTATTCCGGAAGTGATTTGCAAGAAATTTATAAGATTCTTCCAAATATAAAATGGAAATTCAAGCTACAAACACATCAATCTAATTTATCCTTAACTCATTATATTTGAAAAAATTTATCCCTTAATGTAATTTATTAAAGGGTTATCATCTTATAAATTCTATCTCTATTTATCTTTATATTTTATGTTCTAATAATTTTAGATATTTAATAGACTAATTTATAATGGTTTTTAAAAAAATATTTATCATCATTATCTTTTTTTTTCTGGTGCTCACCGCCTTTAAACAGAGGGATATTCTTTCATTATTTCTGTTAAAACCAATTTTCTTATTTTTTGTTTTTATATTCTATTAAAACCATAAAATTTATCTTTTTCTTATTTATTTTTTAGCTTTCCATTAAAACCATTGAATAAATATAACCATATCGAGCTTTCATGATTCTGGGGGCGGGGAGACATTGGGATCATGCTTGAGATATTGTAACAATAGTTTAACAAAGTATTACTTTTTTAATATCAGAAATTTATTTGGTATATATTTTAAAATTTTAATATTCTCGATAGTTATATTGTTTTGTTTTTTTGTTCTTACAAAAAATGGTTACATGTTAAATTCAAGAATTTAATATATGGTTTTTAAATTTTTTTTAAAGGAAATTCAACTCCTCCTATAATTTATATATAAACTAGATTTGGTATTAATGGATATATATTTTCCCTCAAAATTCCATAGTTATAAAAACCATTTTTAATTTTCAAAATCTTAACTAGAATCAAAGTTTGATCTTTTTTAAAATGGATTTTTTTAAACATACATAATTTTCCTAAAGGAAAATAAGTTTTTCATGAACCTTTATTTTATTTTTTAGACTATACCTATTAGAAAACACACATGTTCACTTTTATTGGTAGTATAAGATACCATATTTTGAAAATTTTTATACATGGATTTAAGCTGTCTGAAGAATCAAAATACAAATGAACATGAAATGAAATAACTACTTTTAAACGAAATAATAAATCTATGAATGATTTAATTTTTTTAAAGAATAATGTGTATAATCAAATTTCTACTTGTTAATCCACTCATGAAATATGAAAATCACAATATGTTACACATAAAGGAATGAATATAGTTACAGATACTAGTATTGATATGTATAAAAAATATTTTTAAATCTTTAGTATGAATTGATATGAATCAATTTATAATATTTTTAAAATTTTTATTGAAATTTTAAATAGATGAATGTATATTTATGATTATATATTTGTATTTATATTATTAGAAATAATCCAATATGTGTTAAAAACAATTTGGATCCCAATGTGATAATAATAAAAAATGATAGGATATAATGATAATATCACATTTGGAGAAAATATGATCTCTCATTACTTATGACATCACTATAAATAAAAAAAATTATAATAATTTAAATGAATTTAATGATAAAAAAGATGATTTATTTTAGAACAATTAATCATGGATTTTATAATGATGACGAAATGGATAATCTATCCATGGAGATTAAAATATTCTTCAGAATAAAGAAATCATTTAAAGACTCTAAAAATAATAATGATCAAGGTGAATAATAAGTGATGTGATTAAAATAAAAATAAGGGATATGTAATTATGGATTATCCCTTGATAAAAAATCAGAATAAGGAGAAGAAATATAAAACATGAAAGCCTTCAATGTTCCAACATGGTGAGTAAGCGATTTGTCTATCTCCTCAAATGAATTATGTGTTGGAAGTTCCAAGTTTCTCAAGTCTCAAGTTAATGATTATAACTAACGGAACTCAAACCCTTATTCTTCCTCTTCCTCAAAATCCTCTTACTCTTCCTCAAATTATTCTTCTACTTTCTCAAATTCAACTTCTTCAAATCAATTAATCAAAAATGATATAAAACATTATCATGATGTATTTGAGAAAGGTTATTTTTGAACTGACATAAATGTTTCGGGAGATGAAAAAAGTATAATAAAGTTCATAAAGAAATGGATCAATGCACAATTGAAAAATATTAATTGCTAAAAAAATTGAATGATAAAACAAATATATTATAATTTATATTGAATATCGATGATCTCAACAAATATCTTGTGAAATTCACACAAGGTAAGCAATCATAAATAAAATTCTGAGTCCTCAACATCCTATAAAATTTATTTTTTGATTTTGTTTTTCAAATAAAGATATATTTTTCAAAAGTATTCATTTTGTAACATGTTTTTTCAAAAAATCAGTTTTTAAATTATTATCATAAAACATGCCACTTAATTCAAGAGTGTAATTGAAAAAAATTAGTGATATTGTTTCTAAAAAATTATTTAGCTTTTATCGCTTATCTCATCTAAAAAAATATTTAAAATAATTTTTTCTTAAAAACACATATTTTATAACATATTTAGTCCCAAAATGTTACTATGAAAATGAGAAATTTCTTAAATTTTTAGGAAAAATATCAGAAATGTAAATCACTAAAGGAAAAATTCTATATTGATAGTGGATTATCGTGACACATGTGTGGTTACCCCACTAAATTTAATAAACTATCGAATATCAATGGAAAACACACCACTTTTAGTGAATGTTTATTAAGTAAAATTATTGTTATCGATATAATATATTTTTTCATTTCCAGGCTTAAAATTTTTTCTTAATTATTGATAATTTAATGTGAAATTTTATAAGAATTTGAAAATTGTTTGATACTATTTTAAAAATATATATGGAAAATTATTTTTTTAAAATGATGAACCTAATGGAATGATTTTAATTACCTCTTCTCATTTTGAAAATAATTATATTATTGGTATTAAATCTATTTATTCAAAAAATTATAAATATTTCAATATTAAAGAATGTGATTCATAGCTTCATAATTGATGCCTTGGTCTCTATAGGATGAAAAAACACACATATACACACTTGTTAGGATCAACACGCAGTAAATAGTATGAGATTTACCAAAATTTCATTACAAAGATAATATTTTTTGTGAACTTTTCTGTCTTGGTATGAAAAAAAATAGTTTTAAAGGAAAACAAGAAGTTTCAACCACTAAATCCCCCAATATTGTTAACCATGATCATTTTATGCCCTCTCAAGTTGAAAGTATTAGAGGTAAATCAATCTTTTTTGTGATTATTGATGATTATACGTGATTCAATTTGGTATATTTCTTGGAACAAAAAAATGATTCTTGTAAAGCCTTCATAAGATTACTAAGAATGTCAAACATTTAAATATATAAAAAAATCATTTCTATTTTAAGTGATAATTGGGTAGAGTTTGATAATAAAGGGTTTCATGAACTTTTTGTTTCATAAGTCTATAATCATAATTTTTCTATGCCTCAAACACTCGAATTTATATTTAAAAATATTTATGAAATTTAATGATACCTTTTGAATGATTTCAAACTCCCATAGTACTTTCGGGATGAGGAAGTCAATACCTATTTGTTTTTATATAAATTTTGCCTATGAATTGACCTTTAAAAAAAACACCCTTATGAAAATTTGTAAAATAACATTTAACAAGTTTTTCTTTTCAATTTTTTGGATGTAAATGTTATATTCTTAACATTAAAGACACCCTTGGGAATTATTTATGAAGGAAAACATAATGGGTACTTTAACTCAAGTAAATCCTTTATAGTCTTCTATAGAAGAACCAAAACTATTGAATAGTCCATTAATAAACAAATTGATTATAATATTTCTAAACCACTATCCTAATACCAATTTGTGGATACCATAAAACCATTGACATTGGTTAATCCACCTTCTCCCAAAGTGACTATTTTTGAAAGTCCTTCCAGTCCATTCTGAAAATTCTTGAAAATTTTTAAATAGAATTTCTTGGAAAATATTATCAAGGATATGAAATATGGAACTCGTACTAAAAGATATATCCTAACTGATTTTATGAAAATTTATTTTCATTATTTTATAGATCCAAAAAACCTTAATTACACTATTAATAATGATAATTAGGGTTTTTTAATTCATGAATAACTAAATTAATTCCAATGGAATGATGTTGAAGATCTTATCGAAAGACCTAATAATGAAACTTTTATTTGAAAAAAATGGGGTAAAAAAGTATGATCAAGGTAATTTCACATGTAACACATATTGACTCATTGAAAGTGGATATAATCAAGAAGAAGGAATTGATGACGATGTATCCTTTACCTCATTTTCATGGATACAATCCAAATGTATCTTGTTTGAATTCTTCACCAAACTAAATTATAAATTCTTTCAAAAGGATGTTAAAATTTGTTTTCAAAATTGGTTTATATGTGATTTTTTTGTATTGAACAACCTCCATGTTTTGAAAATAAAAAATTTCCAAATTCTATTTTCAAGTAACCAATGATTTATATGGTTTACAATAAGCCCCAAAATCTTGTTATGTATAGTTAAATAGTTTTCTATTATCAGATGATTTCTAAATTAGAAAATTATATTTGAAAGTATTTTTAATTTTTTATCAAATTATATTTTAATCATTCAAATCTATGTCGATGACATAATTTTTTGGTCAAAAATGAATATTTTATAATTAATTTTTAAATATTTTCAGAAAATAATTTAGAATTATTTTCTTAAAGAATTTAATTTTTTTATCAGTTTTCATATCTATCAAAGTATAGGTGTAACTTTTATTAACTAATGTATATACACTAGTGAGTTACAAAATAATTTTGGCCAGGATCATCGTAAATAAATTAGCACACATATTATTAGGTATTGTAAGATAATATTGTATAAAACCTGTAAACTAGTTAAAAACAATGTTTATAGAATTATGGTTGTGATTATAAATTACCTCAAGGTGACCCATCCCGATATTATATTTAGTGTTTGTCTTTTGGACACTTTTCAATATAATCCTAATGAATATTTTTTTAAATATCTAAAAATAACATTAAATTTTTTTAATATACTAAAATACAAGTCTAATTTTATACTAAAGATCCACTTCTAATATTTCTATTTTTTGATACCAATTTTGGTGGATTTCAACTGAATAGAAAAAGTAAAAGTTTTATTTTTTACCTTATATGACATTTCATAATCACTTGAAGTAGTAAGAATAAAAATGATGTTTCTTTCCCTATATATGAAGTAAAATATTTATCTATAAGAAGCTATTGTACTTAAATTATATGGATTAAACAACCACAGTTAAATTGTGGGATAAAATTTCTTCGTGTTCAAATTAATTTTCATAGTTTTATTTCATCATGTATCTCTATAAATACTTTTCAGCATGTATGCACTATAAAAATTGATATTAAACTTCTCTTTTTATGTGAAAATATCCCAAAAGGAGATATCATGTTAGAATATATTAACATAGATCATAAACTAACAAATATCTTCACAAAACCCCTATAATTAGAATGAATTATTTTTATTAATCTGATGATGGAAATATATTTATTTTAATTATTTTATTTTATCCATTGTTGTCAATATTATATTTTTTTCTTAAATATTAATTTTTTTAAAATTAATTTTTTACAAAAAAATATATTAATCAGATATCAGAATTCATGTTTTTATGATAAATTTGATTAATTTTTACATTTATTATCTCTTATCCATCTAACCCTTTACATTGTATGTTGTTTTTATAATCATAACCGTGTAGAAGAGGTAAGTGTTTTTAGTTGAGAAAATTATATTATAGGGGGAGAAATGTTTATTTCAACTTTGTAGGGAAATGTTCAAAGGATTAATGTGTTAAAAAGGAGGATGTTATTATTCCACTGGGGATACTTATTTCATGGGAATATTTATTTCTAAATTTATCTATTTTTATATTTTCCTTTCCTATTTCCTTTTTATTTTCCCCCTTCTTCTAATCCTTTTTTATTTTTGTCTAATATTTCAATTTAATATTATATGTCTTTTTGTGATCATAAAAAAAGGAATATTATTTAACATATAATGTTTTTTTATAATCATAATCACATAATGAATTTCTATCCTTTTTGGAGTTCTTTTTGGGGATAATTTATATAATTTATCCTAAATCACCATTCAAACCAAGTGATGATTTTATTCTATTATTTTTGAAGAATTAAATATTCCCTAAGTCTTAGACCATGCAATAGTGAATTAATATTGTTCGTGTTGAATTTTATTATTTATGGAATTTGTGAGCACACCCACCAAATTGGGGGCTTTCATCTAGTAAGTCTCATGTGTGAAACATTCAAGACCTCTATGAGCATGTTGGTGGTTATAGGGGCTTGGGATTCTTCCTGTGTAAAACAAACTATTAATGAAGCCTATGGGCATGGTGCTCAATATTTTTGTTGTCTGTATAGGAATTATTTTCTGATAACTCCATTTGAAAATAAATTTCAGTATTTGAATATAAATTTCTGGAAATTATGTGGTTGATTCAAATCGGCATTAAATTATTATCTTAAAGTCATTGACATGGAAATTAATTTCCATCAATTGAAAAAAAGGACCCCCAAATCATATAAAGAACATAAATTGATACCCTCAAAAGCATGGATATTAACAAAAAATATCAATTAATTTATATGATGGCTATTTCGTTCCGAGTCAATTCCCAAATTTATTTATAAGATATTTCTGAGATTAATTCAATTAAAAAAAATTATGAAACAACACGAAATTTTGAATAAATTTTGTTTCCTAACTTTGTGTGTTATTTTATTTTATACTCAACAAAACTATTTCATTTAATAAAATGAGTATAATTAAAATAATACCATTGGGTTTCGACTGTTATATAACCGTCGGTTAGTATGACCGTTGGAAACTAAATGTTGCGATTATTGTTTATAAATACAAGTGATATTGGTTAATTAATATAGAAAGAAGATTTGATGGCCTCATCCAGTTGTCTTGGGCCGATCAAGGCCCATCTGATAGAACTTGGAAAGGAGGTAGAACCACTGGGCTTTGCTCTGGACCAAACCCAAGAAGAACTTCATCATGTGAAACTGGAACGAAATCACCTTCACGAGAAGTTCAAGCTGATAGAAATCACCACTCGGGCAATGTTGGCTGGGCTACCCCAAAATTCTCTCACCTTAGCACACCTTACACTTAGATCCTATGTTGGTGTTATAAGGGGATATGTAATGAGAACTTAGCTACCTTGTGTAATCCCTTGATTTAAATTAAAAAAATTTGATTTCTTCTTATGGTGATGTTTGAGAATTTTTTAAATGTCCCTATAAATATAGTACAAATATTATTGATGAATTTTGGAAAAAGGATAATTTAAAATATTTATGTAAACCTTAAATAATTAATGATGTTTAATGATTTTCCAAAAATGGTCTTCTATAAATGTGTTCAATAAGAAATTTAGAGTCTAATAAGATCAACATAATTTTTGATGAATAATAAATTATGAATAGTTATTTTACGCTTATGATTAGTAATGTGATCAAATAGATTATGTAAACTTACTTAAGAAAGTATTAATATAATTTAGGCACCTTGATTAAGTAATGCGATTCAATAAAATAGGTAAATAACTGTATCAGAAATTTTTTGTCAAGTATTAGTTTTTTTGGGTGAATAGTTTTTTAATTAAAAATTTAATTAAAAATATTTAGAAAATTATTTTTATAAAATGGAGTTCATTTTTGAATTCAGAGCATCGATATTATGTCAAGGTAATTTTTGGGGATTTTTCTAAAGTAAATGAATTTTCAGTGAATTGTGTTTTTATATAAAAATTAAATTAAAAATAATTAGAAAATTATTTTTATAAAATGGAGTTAATTTTTGAACTCAGATCATAGATATTATGTTAAGGTAATTTTTTTGGGATTTTTCTGAAAAAGATGAATTTTTGGTGAATAGTGAATTTTCAGTTTAGAGTTTCGGGTGTTTAATGACATCATTAAGGATGTAATAATTATGTAATCATTATGGTCGACATATGAATAGTAAGATAAGTTATGAGGTATCCCAGGTGGCCAATACCATGGGCAATTACCGTGGGCGGTGTCCCTTGGCCATTAATGCCTTGTCCCCTCACTTCCCCTATAAATACCAAGCCATTCTCTCATCCTTTAGATTCCAAAATCCTCCTCAACGAAGTTCTGGTCTCCTTACCTCCCAAAGAGTCCCCCCTAAGGTTCCCTCAAGCCTCCCAAGGT
The DNA here is from genome assembly GCA_963277665.1 of Viscum album. NCBI lineage: Eukaryota > Viridiplantae > Streptophyta > Magnoliopsida > Santalales > Viscaceae > Viscum > Viscum album. Next base: position 120,796,897 of record OY728138.1, on the reverse strand, counting down.
CCCAAACATCATGATTTCGATGTTACTCTTCAAGGTAAGGGATCATACCTCTCTTTTTTTTCTAGTACTCTTTAGGTATGTCATTTCATTTAAGCCCCATGTTCTCATGTTGGGGGATGTTATTTTATATTCCTATTACTGAAATTTTCATGATAATATGATTATAGATCCCCTATTACTCTCATCATTACGTTTTATGAATTTTTAAGTGGCGCCGTTAGGCTGCCGAATTTTTGTAAGGGATTCTTCTACACTTCTCATTTATGAAGTTCTATTTTCATGTCATTTCATTAAAGTTCCTTTTCTAATGTTGAGGTATGATATTATATATCTATAATAATGTTATTTTTATGTTCATATGATGAGATACCCTATTTGATCTCATCAATTAATTTTTTTATGTTTTAAGTAATGCTGTTAGGCTGCCGAATTTTCATAAGAGAAATCTTATTTTTGTCTTCCTTTCAAGTTATTCATTTCATATGGTATATCTTTCAAATTTCATTACCATGATCTTAAATCCTTTATATTTTGTCCCCATACAGTTTTATGGATCATTTATGAGTGGGTTACCCATGTCCCTTCTCTTTTCAGTGGTTTCTAAAACTCTGTAACATAGCCGTTATGCTGTAGAATTTTCATCTCAAAATGTCTTTCTCTTTTTCTCAAATTATTTTATTTTATTAAGTGAATACTCAAAGATATTTCTTCTACATTGGTATTTACATATATATCAAAATGATCTATTTTAATTCTTGGATTTATATACATGATACTCGCTTTCCTTTTTCCATGTGTATAAAGTGACATAAAAATCATGTCTTTAATGTAGTTTTTAAAACGTTATGATTATGAAATGAAACCCATTTATTTTATGATATATGGGTTATTTATGAAATGTTTGAAGATGATATATGTGGCTCACATGATAATAAAGACAAATTAAGGGTGCTCTCTGATAGTACTCCAACGCATTGGGTAAAGACTTAATCTCCAGAGATGACCGTTTTAACGATACCTTGGTGGATAACCTTGGTAATTTTTTTAATGACACCTTGGGGATGGACCTTGGTGAAACATAAATTATTTTCTAAGTTAAATGTTGTAGACAAATCTTTAAGTTATTAAACATGTTATTTTTATTATGATATGCCTCATGATTCCTTTCTCATGCCTTAAAAGTTCTTTTTCATGACTTTATTGATGTATCTCAAGTTCACATGTTAAATGTTTCCCCTTGTTTCCCATATTGGGTCATCTGCTCACCCTTTCCTTTGATGTAAGTTCTCAGGTTATGAGATGCAGTAATGAATCTAGGATGAACATAAGGAGAATCATTTCAACTGTTTAAGAATAATTTTTTATGTTTTCATGTATTAAGTTCTTGGCTTCCAAGACACTAAACCCTAAAGATCCTCAGTTTTGTGTGATGTAATGAAAGTTAATGTGATAAAAAGGCAGGATTCTATAGTCGATATCAAAGGATGGTTTAGTTATTTATGGAAATTAGGATATGAATACTTTAGGAAGAACCCTATATAAAAGTTTAAATATAGGAAATCTTCCTGGTATTTTGGTGAGTATTGAGTAAGTGGTTTATCAAGAAAATACATCCCTGTCTGGATACCAGCAGCTAGAGGTGGCTCTGGTACAGATGTACATAGGGATAAAACCCGAAAACACCGCTTTGAGCAAGACTCGAACCTGAACTGGTACATGACAACGAGCCTTTCCTCACTCTTGGTTACGATATTCCCGAGGGATATGTTTGGTTAATCTCAAGCTTTTTATGAATCATTATGAAGTATTTATAGAAAAATGTAATTGTCTTAGCATGAAGTTTTAAGACATACAATCCTTTTTAGTTAAAATATTCAGAAATGAAATAAGTTTCCCACAAAGGATTTATTCTTTTAGGAAATGTCCCCATCATCTAGGAATACGTTGACATATTTCCTGAGGAGTTACCCGGAACTCTCCCAGAAAGCGAGGTAGAGTTCTCCATTGAACTCGTACCTGGATCTCATCCGATGTCAAAGACCCCCAATATGATGGAAAATGTAGAGATAGAGGAATTAAAGAAAAAACTATGAGAACTTTTAGAGAATGGGTTTATCCGACCAAGCGTGTCTCCTTGGGGAGCACCAGTTCTCTTTGTGAAGAAGAAGGATGGATCGATGCAGTTATGCATTAATTATAGAGAACTAAATGGGATCACAGTGAATAAAAAATACTCTCTTCCATGAATTGATGAATTATTTGACCAACTTCATGGGGATCTATTCTTCTCTAAGATTGATCTTCATTCTGGTTATCATCAATTGGGGGTGAAGAATGTTGATATTCCAAAAACTGCCTTCCAATCACGATATTGGAATTATGAGTTTGTTATTATGCCCTTCAGACGGACTAATGCATCTGCTTTTTTATAGATCAAGAATAACTGGATTTTGGAAACGTATGTTTATCAAATGGATATCCTTTGTACAAAAAAATGGTTTGTTGATTAAATGATAAAGGTTATTTTGGATGATTTTTTCTTTTTTTGGAGTACTATTTTCCTAAAAGAATTAAAATACTACGGGATTTAAATTAGAGGTGGAATGGTTGATTTTTTTATGTATTTATTGTGGACATATGGTGATTTGGGTTATTTCTGGAAAATGATGAACCTAGCATAGTGAATATATGAATAGGCTAATTACACTTTATTACAAGACATTAATAGTAGTTGATGTTATTTGAAGATAAATGTTAAGATTTATTGTGGAAGACTATGTGATTAAATCCTTCTGAGTTTTGGGTTCCAATCATAGTTTGTTTTTTTATGAAGAATTTTAAGGATGATTGTCTATTGAATGGTCATTCTGGAACATTGGGTACATTTTGTTGAATTTTGGAGATTAATAGTCTTTTTTTCTTTTTATAAAGGATTATCCTTTTTGGGGATTATATGATCTCGTATTAATCTTTTTGGTTTTAGTTGATGACTAAAGACAAGGGTAATATATAGTTCCTCTTTTGTGGATTATGTGATTCTCTAGAAGATGATTCTTGTGCTTTTGATGAGACCAAGTGTTTTTGAATACTCATTGTTTGGAGAAAAGATTAGTCTTAGTAGAAACATATTAAAGGATTAAACTCTACTTGAAATTAAGTATATTTACTTATGTTTTTTTTCTATATAGTAAATTAATTCCTCAAAATTATGAAAAGGAACGTAAAACAAAAACAATGTTGGTTTAAGTTTCCTACTGGGTAATCAAAGACCGTTTAAACATATCTTAAGTATGTGATCTTCTTGTGGTTATTTTTCTCCTAATAATGTTTTCTATCACTCTCCATAAGAACATGACCCTTTGTTTTCTCTTCCATATCCAGGTTTTCCTACATGGAATCCTAGTATGGGTTAACTCGGGTGACCTTCGTAATTCCCTTTCTTTCTACTAAAGTAATAGTTTTACTGACTATTTTTCTGCTGTGGGACATTCAACAAAACTTCCAAGCCCAATTTTAAAATTGCGAGGATGCAATTTCTTAAGGTGGGAATATTGTAAGGACCCGAAATTTTGAATAAATTTTGTTTCCCAACTTTGTGTCTTATTTTATTTTATACTCAACAAAACTATTTCATTAAATAAAATGAGTATAATTAAAATAAGACCATTGGATTTTGACTGTTATGTTACTGTTGGTTAGTATGACCGTTGGAAAATAAATGTTACGATTATTGTTTATAAATACAAGTGATATTGGTTAATTAATATAGAAAGAAGATTTGATGGCCTCTTACCGTACTCTCATGCTGATCGAGGCCCATCTGACAGATCTTGGAAATGAGGTAGCACCAACGGGCTTTGATCTAGACCAAAACAAAGCGGAACTTCATCATGTGAAACTAGAATGAAATCTCCTTCGCGAGAAGTTCAAGCTGATCAAAATAACCACTCAGGATATGTTGGCCGGGATACCCCAAGATTTTCTCACTTTGGCACACCTTACACTTAGATCCTATACTGGTGTTATAAGGGTCTATGTAATGAGACCTTAGCTACCTTGTGTAATCCCTTGATTTAAATAAAAGTTTTTGATTTCTTCTTATGATGAAGTTGGAGAATTTTCAAAATATCCGGATAAATATAGTATGCATATTATTGATGAATTTTGGAAAAAGGATATTTTAAAATATTTATGTAAACCTTAAATAATTAATGATGTGTAATGATTTTCAAAAAATGGTCTTATACAAATGTGTTCAGTAAGAAATTTAGAGTCTAATAACATCTACATAATTTTTGATGGATTGTAAATTATGAATAGTAGTTTACGCTTATGATTAGTAATGTGATAAAATGAATTAATTAATCTCACTTAAGAAAGTATTAACATAATCTAGGCACCTTGATTAAGTAATGTGATTCAATAAAATAGGTAAATAACTGTTTCAGAAATTTTTTTGTCAAGTATTTGTTTTTTCGGGTGAATATTCGTTTTTTAATTAAAAATTAAATTAAAAGTATTTACAAAAATATTATTATAAAATGGAATTCATTTTTGAATTCAGAGCATCGATATTATGTTAAGGTAATTTCTGGGGATTTTTCTGAAAAAAATGAATTTTTGGTGAGTAGTGTTTTTATTTAAAAATTAAATTAAAAATATTTAGAATTTTTTTTTATAAAATGGAGTAAATTTTTGAATTTAGAGCATCGATATTATGTTAAAGTAATTTTTTGGGATTTTTCTGAAAAAGTTGAATTTTAGGTGAATAGTGAATTATCAATTTAGAGTTTCGTTTGTTTAATGACATCATTAAGGATGTAAAAATTAAGTAATAATTATGGTCGACATATGAATTGTAATATAAGTTATTAGTTGTCCCAAGTGGACAATACTGTAACACCTGAGACTTTTAAGAGAAATATTTTTGTTTTTATAAATCATAAAAGGAATCTTTCACTACACATAACATTGGCTTGACTTGCTTTACACGCAATCACGACCTCCTCGATAGCTTGCGTCGTACGCAATACTGAGTTTCACTAAACAATGATATGCTATTAAAATATTATTAAAACTAGCCGTTATGAATAGTAATAACCACTTTTTGAAATTTTATAAATTTTATTTTTCAAAATGGACTTCATTTTTGGATTCGGAATATCGAAATTAGCCTAGGGTGAAATTTTGGTATTTTTCTGAAAACTTTCAATTTTTGATGAATGGTGAAACCACAAAGTGGTAGTTAAAAAAACTGAATTTTTCATAAAACATAATTTTACCGCTTCTGTGAGTGGAATTTCAAAAATCCGAGAGACACGGTTGACGTCAGTAAGTAAAATGTGGTTCAATGAGATGAAAATAATTTTTGGTGAATAGTAACTTTTTACTTTTATTTACCACGGTTTAAAGTAAATAGGGTAATTAAGGGTACAAATGATATTATTATTACCATAACACATATCCTAATTCTATTTGATAAGTGTAATTCGACAAAAAAAACTTAGGAATAAAATATGACCATTTAGGCCCACTTGGATTAGATTAGGACATTTATTATTAATTTATTTAAAGAAGGGTTAAAATAGTTAAAATCAATGTTTAATAAGTAAATAATTTTTAATATAAGGTTATACATAAGATAAATTCGACTATAGATATTCCTTAGAAATCTAAAAATATTTCCTACATAATGTTATTTTATTTGGAATTTTTAGACATTAAATAATTTAATTTATTTATGACACAAAGATGATGCAATAATTATCTTATTAATGAAATATTGACATAATTGATGTTATAAATACCAAAATAAATTTAATTTGAGACTTTTTATGAATTAAACTAATTTTATATGTTAATATGAAATGTTAGTATTTAATTAATTAACTTTTTTCGATCTAATCCTTCTGTTATGATTTTCACAAAAATCAATTACTAAATAGTGTCAAAATTGACATAAAATAGTTTTTAAAACAAATATTATATTATTAATTGTTATTTTATTCCTAAAAATCTAAGGTTCGGCCAAATGACTTAGCTAAGGATATATATATTAATAATATACAACTTGGTGTTCGTTTGGCTACTTATAGTAGGTTTATGAACCTTATAGTATAAGAACACAAGAAGACACTGTAAAAGTAAAATTATTTAACTTAATGTTAAATATAAATGATAATGTTAAAATAGGAACCTAAACTTGTCTAAATTATATTGGATGATAGGATGTCGAACCATCCCCACCTTAGCTTCGAAATAAATCAATTTGGATCTATTTAAAACCGATCTTGACTTTATAATAAAATAATATTTTTAGTTTTTCCAAAGGAGCCCCTCTCCTCCATTATAAAAGGGCACCTCCTCCCCCTCTTCCTCACACCACTTTGAGCCTTCAAGATCGGCCAAACCCTGCCACATTCTCCTCTACACTTCCCTAGAGACTTCCTAGAGGTCCTGGTCTTCTTCAAAGACCAATTTTAGTGCCCTAAAAGGAGGTCTCAAAGAAGCACTTCAAAGAAGAGGTAATGTCCGTTACCGATCCTTTTATCTTTATTTCTTCTTACACTTCTTCTTATTTAGTTGTTACATTATGAAGTAATAACATCTGTATCACTCATATACGGATATGTTATTATAAGGATGAAACAACCCTATTTCACCATCTATCCATCCTACGGAAAATAAAATCACCGCGCGTTCGTACGTACGGAATACCGTCTCCACGCCGTGGTGTAATCTATTTTCCACCACCACCTTACTTGGATGGGTATAATGGTGTAAATAATGACTATATATGATTATTGTAAAGTTATATTTATTCTTAAATAGTATACATACACTCCAATACAATTCCATGATCATGAGAACGATATCATTGCTCGTGCGTACGTACGGAATACCGTCTCCACAATGTGATGCGACTCGTTATACATGATCTTCATTGAAAAATGATTATATAAATGAATTTAATGAATTAATATGATATATATTACACTAATAACATTCTGTAAATGATGTATCTATAACCTAAATAGAATAATAAGAATTTATTCGACAAAACACGCATAAGAACAAAAAGTAACAAACACCCGAATAACAAGTTGTAATGAAGAATTACTAATAAGAATATAAGAATATGACCATATGTGATATCATAACAATGATTATGATTCTATAATAATTCAATAACATTTTTTAAATCATTATATAGGAGTTTCAGACACGTACAAAGCATATCAGACCTAAGGTAAGGGAAATATCACAATCTCATTTTTATCCGAGATTGTTTATACTTCGATATTTACTGGGGTGTATTTTATCATCCACATCCATGTTTCCTCAATATGTAATATTATTTACATCCACCTACAATCGTTTAAATCCAATTTTACCCTTCGGTGAGTTTTTAGTGAAAGATATGAAAGGAATCATTTGTCGTTTTTCGTACGGGGTACTTTTTGACTTTTCTGGCAAAAGTACGAGAACAATGTTTTTTTAACTTATACGGCATGAATCGATTTTTAAAACAAAATTTCCAAGAATATTCCTTTACAAGTTTTCATGTTTATTTTTAATCAACTTATTTTAGTTTCAAATTGTATGACATGTTAAGAAAGGAAAAATGTTTTTAAGTAGAAAGGATAGTTTCCTCAAGAATGGAGTTCAAGTGTTTTATCAAAATTATTTTCCATATAAGATAATAAAGGGTTCTTTTTCTATCCCTATTATTACATGGATTTGATTATGTTGTGATGGAAATATTTTTATGAATTCTTTTACCTTATATGAATTATTTTATGATGTCACGATGTTTAAATATTCCCATTTTTATTACATGGGTTATGCTATGATGTATGGTTTATTATTTTGTGACACACATAAGAATGGTATCATTATGAGATGGGTGGGACCTATATCTCCCTCCAATTAATTGGGTAAAGATTTTATATCTCATGAGATAGACATGGCTGGAACAGTAGGTTAAACTGGTTCAGTGAAACAGGACTGAAACGAGGAGTGAACTCGGTTCAGAAATGGACTTTGTCCACTAAGATAGTCTTGGCAATGAGTCTTGACTAATAAGAAATGATTCTCTATGATTATGTGTGTATGAAACAAAGTTTCATGTTTTCTGTTATGATTATTGGGATTATGTTTAACTACTATGATTTATCCCATGTTATGAAATTATGATTTCTTTTGCAGGTTAAGATTTCCAAAAGTTATGTTCTTATGTATATGAAGTGATTGATATTTCTTTTATTTACCCTTACTGAGCATTTGAGCTCACCCTTTTGTATGTTTTCTTTTCCCAGGTCAGGAATAAGGTTATTAAGTAAGATATGTCAAAAGGTACTATAGATATAATGAAATAAATGGGAGACAGTGTAGACGCTTTATGAACCAGTTGTTTATGTTTCCCAGTTTCTAAAGACACTATACCTATACGGTCCTTTCCTGGTTTTGTTATATGTTGTAATAAGTGTTCTTCAATTCTAAAGTAATAACAATGTATGTAATGCATGGTTCTATAAAAATACCATGGGAAAATACCATGGGCAAGCCCATGGTTTTGCCAATACCACCAATGAGGTCTCCCTTGGCCATTATTTCCTTGTCCCCTCATTTCCCCTATAAATACCAAGCCATTATCTCATCCTTTCGATTAAAAAATACTCCTCAATGAAGTTATGGTCTACTTAACTTTCAAGTAATAATGATTTCATTATGATATGGGTGGGATCTATATATCCCTCCAATGCATTGGGTAAAGATTTTATATCTCATGAGATAGACATGGCTGGAATGGCAGGTTAAACCGGCTCAGTGAAACCAGACTGAAACGAGGAGTGAACTTGGTTCAGAAATGGACTTTGTCCACTAAGACAGTCTTGGCAATGAGTCTTGGCAATTAAGAAATGATTCTCGATGATTATGTGTGTATTCCACAAAGTTTCATGTTTTAAGTTATGATTATTGGGGTCACATTTCACTACTATTATTTATCCCATGTTATGAAATTATGATTTCTTTTGCAGGTTAAGATTTCCAAAAGTTATGTTCTTATGTATATGATGTGATTGATATTTATTTTGTTTACCCTTTATGATCATTTGAGCCCACCCTTTTGTATGTTTTCTTTCCCCAGGTCAGGAAGAAGGTTATTAAGTAAGATATGTCAAAAGGGACTATAGAGATGATGAAATAAATGGGAGACAATGTAGACGCTTTATGAACCAGTTGTTTGTGTTTCCCAGTTTCTAAAGACACTATAACTATACGGTCCTTTCCTAGTTTTGTTATATGTTGTAATAAGTGTGCTTCAATTCTGAAGTAATAACAATGTATGTAAAGTATGGGTCGCTACAGTTGGTATCAGAGGAAAGGTATAGTCAACCTTTGGAAACTAGGATGTGAAAGCCTTAGTAAGAATCTTAAGGATAAATCTAAGCAAAGAACACAATCTCAGTGTTTTATAAATGGCCATGAATAACCTAGGATAAGACCTTAAGTGTAAAATTTTATTCTTGATTATGTGGTTTTCCTATTATAATTAGTGTTGCTCACACTATTCTTCTTGGTTTTAGTCAATGGCTGGAACCCAAAGGAACCGTGTTAATGCAGAATGCAACGAGAAATGTAATGATTGCCCCCCTGAGCAACCAAACATTATGGGAGATGGAATGAAAAATATTGTAGCCATTCTCACACAACTTTCTCAAGCTATGAATCATGCAGGACTTCCAAATGAGCAAATGAAGGAGGAACATTCTGTTGAATCCTTCACGAGACAACATCCACCTTCATTCAGCGGGTCTATTGATCCATTAGTTGATGAACAATGGATTAGTACTACTGAAAAGATATTTTTAGTTCTTCAATGTTCTGATCATGATAAAGTCATCTTAGTAGTGTATTGTTTGGAAGGTGATGCTGATCAATGGTGGAATCTTATTAAGAATATGAGGCAAAGGGATGAAATTGAGTCCATCGAATGAGACACGTTCAAGAACTTATTTTTCAATAAGTACATCAATCGTATTATCCGAACAAATATGGAGAAAGAGTTTCTTGAACTGAAGGAAAAGGATGATGAATCTATTGGTTCCTATGAAGAAAATTTTACAAGACTTGCAAGGTACGCTTCTGGAATTATTTTCCAACCTAAGAGTAAGATCGATCGATTCTTTAGTGGCTTAAAACCAAGTCTTCGAAGGGAGTTAGCCATAAGGGACTTCAATAGCTACGAGGAAATCATTCGATGTGCTCTCAAAGCCGAGATGGAGATTGGAGTAACCCATCAGTCATTTGGGATTGATAAGAAGAGGAAAATGGAATTCAAAGGAAAATCTAAAGAGCACACTGAAAAGAAGATGAGCTTTCCCTTATGCTCAAAGTGTGGAAATAAACATGGAGGGAGTTGTCTTAATGGGACAAGTAAATGTTTCAAATGTGGAAAGGAAGGTCATAGGGCATTTGAATGCCACAATGATGGTAGGAAGATTTCTAATGATGAAAACAAGGGAAGGGATACACAGAATGAACCTACCACACTTCAATGTTTCAAGTGCAAGGAGATGGGGCATTATGCCAATCAATTCCCAAATCCAAGGGTTGATGACGATGGTCGACGTCAACAAACTCTTAAGGCTAGAGACAAAGGAAAGTCACATGTAATTTCTATCAGCGATGTGGAGTACAATAACGATGTGGGGAAAGGTTCACTTACCATCCACTCTAAAGTAGAAAATGTTTTATTTGATTCTGGATCCACCCACTCGTTTATTTCTAAAGATTTTTCTAAGGATATCACCGTATTACCTCAACAATTAGATTTTGAGTTAGCTGTGACAACCCCTAATAGCACAAAAGTCACATCAATAGTTTATAATTCTTCTCCGATCAAAGTTTGTGGGAAAGTGCTTCCTGAAAATCTTGTGATCCTTCCTATAGTGGAATTTGATGTGATTATTGGCATATATTGGCTTTCTTTATATGGAGCTTATATCAATTTCCAAAGAAGGGAAATCACATTTCATATTCCAGATCAATCTATGATCGTCTATCAATGCCAGGATGAACATAACCTTCCAGTGGAAATTTCTTCCATCTTGTGGGTCTTGATTCCAGTAAATGAAGGTTATTTATCTCAAATGGTTGGTGAGAAACTCACGATTAAGAATATTCCCATTGTACGGGAGTTTGATGATGTCTTTCCGGAGGAATTATCGGGTCTTCCACCAAATCGTGAAGTTGAGTTTTCAATAGAACTCATACCGGGTACTTTGCCTATTTCAAATACACCTTATAGAATGGCCCCAATTGAGTTGCAGGATTTGAAGAAGCAACTCCAAGAGAATCTTGATAAGGGGTTCATACGCCCTAGTGCGTCACCTTGGGGAGCACCTGTTCTGTTTGTTAAGAAGAAAGATGGATAAATGAGACTCTGCATTGATTATCAAGAACTTAACAAGCTCACTATCAAGAACAAATATCCTCTCTCACGCATTGATGTCCTATTTGACCAACTACGCGGAGCTCAATACTTTTCCAAGATTGATCTTCATTCAGGGTATCATCAATTAAGGGTCAAAATGGAGGATATACCAAAGATGGCTTTCCGTACAAGGTATAGACACTATGAATTTATAGTGATGCCATTTGGTCTTACTAATGCCCCTGCTATCTTCATGGATCTAATGAATAGAGTCTTTAGAGACAATCTTGATCAGTTTTTGGTAGTCTTTATAGACGATATTCTTGTCTATTCAAAGAGAAAGTAAGAACATGAAGATCACTTGAGAATTATATTGAAGACTCGAAGAAAGGAGAATCTTTATGCCAAATTTACCAAGTGTGAATTTTGGCTTCAAAAAGATTCATTTTTGGGTCACATAATCTCAAAATAGGGGATATCTACGGATCCAGAAAAAACAGAGGTTATCAAAAGATGGTCGAGACCAACAACAGTAACTAAGATCCAAAGTTTTCTTGGTTTGGCTGGATATTATCGATGTTTTGTGAAAGATTTTTCATGATTATATAATCTACTCACCAAGTTGACTCGGAAAGGAGTTAAGTTTGTTTGGACGGAGGAATGTAAAGAGAATTTCAAGGAGTTGAAAAGAAGGTTATCCAGTGCACCTGTGCTCACACTTCCTTGTAGTGGAGAATGGTTTGTGATATACAGTGATGCATCAAAGAAGGGATTGGGGTGTGTTATTATGCAAAATGATATGCTGATAGCTTATGCATCATGAGAATTGAAAATACATGAGAAAAATTACCCAACTCATGATTTGGAGTTAGCTGCGGTAATCTTTGCATTAAATATTTGGAGGCATTATCTTTATGGAGAAGAGTGTGACATTTATACTGATCATAAAAGTTTAATGTATATTTTCACACAAAAGGAGATGAATATAAACCAAAAAAGATGGTTGGAGTTGATTAAGGATTACAACTGCTCAATCCATTACCACCCTGGGAAAGAAAACAAGGTGGAAGATGAATTAAGTCGACAAGACCATGCCAGTTTATCCAAGATGAGGATCAAAAAAGATCCAATATTTATGGATTTACAAAGGATGGATCTTGGAATTATAATGAAAGGGGAAAATCGTATCTTTCTCAAATGAATGTTCAACCATCTATACATTTGAAGATTAAAGAGGCACAGAAAGAAGATGTCGAGTTACAAAAGATGGTGTGAAATGTTCCTGAATTCAACCTTGATTGTGATGGGATAATAAAGTTCAGGAATCGGGTTTGTGTTCCTCCCATCCCCGAATTAAAGAAGGAGCTGCTGGATGAGGCTCATAGTTCTTCATTCTCCATTCATCTAGGAAGCACGAAGATGTATAGGGACCTGAAAGAGTACTTCTGGTGGGATGGAATGAAAAGAGATGTTGCTGAATATGTCTCTCGATGCTTGGTTTGTCAGCAAGTCAAAGGTGAGAGATATAAGTCTAAGGGTATGTTACAACCATTACCCATACCCGAATGGAAATGGGAAAACATCACTATGGACTTTGTCACCGGACTTCCTAAAACATCCAAAGGAAATAATTCTATTTGGGTCATATTTGATCGTCTTATAATGTCTGCACACTTAATCGCTATTAGAGAGGATTTATCACTGGATCAGGTTGCCAGGATATATGTGAAGGAAGTGGTAAGATTTCATGGAGTACCACTCTCTATTATATCTGATCGGGATCCGGGGTTTACCTCAAAGTTCTGGCGAAGTCTTCATCATACTCTGGATACAGAGTTGAGTTTCAGCACTGCTTATCATCCTCAGACAGACGGTCAGTCTGAGAGGACGATTCAAACTCTAGAAGATATGTTTAGAGCTTTCTCTATGGATTTCAAAGGTCGTTGGGATCAACACCAACCTTTGGTGTAATTTTATTATAATAATAGCTTTCACCTCAGTATTCAGATGGCTCCTTATGAAGGTCTCTATGGAAAGAAATGCAGGACTCCAACTTGCTGGGATGAAGTTGGGGAAAGAAAGCTATTAGGACCCAATCTCATTGATGAAATGTCAGAAAAGGTCAGATCTATTCAACAACACATAAGAGCATCTCAGAGTCGATAGAAAAGTTATGCCGACAACCAAAGAAAAGACCTAGAGTTTGAAGTGGGTGATAAAGTGTTCATACGAATATCTCCCAGGAAGAGGGTCATGAGAATTGGAAAGAAGGGGAAGTTGAGCCCAAGATATATCGGTCCTTTCGAAATACTAGATCATGTTGGGAAGGTAGCTTACCGATTGACGCTTCCACCTAATCTCTCTCAAGTTCATGATGTGGTCCATGTATCTCTCTAGAGAAAGTACATACCTGATCCTTCACATGTACCCAGCTCAGAAGTTGTACCGTTGGAGCAAGATCTTTCTTATGAAGAACAAACGATAGAGATTCTGGATCGTAGCAAAAAAGTCCTACAAAACAAGACCACTCAATTGGTGAATGTTTTATGGAAGAACGACCAATTAGAAGAAGCTACATGGGAGCTTGAGGATATGATGAGGGAGAGGTATCCTCATCTGTTTGTGACAAAGTGAAAAATTTTGAGGGCGAAATTCAGTTTAAGGGGGGTAGAATGTAACACCTGAGACTTTTATGAGAAATATTTTTGTTTTTATAAATCATAAAAGGAATCTTTCACTACAAACAACACTATATTGGCTTGCTTTACACGCAATTGCGACCTTCCTCGATAGCTTGCATCGTACACAATACCGAGTTTCACTAAACAATGATATGCTATTAAAATACTATTAAAACTAGCCATTATGAATAGTAATAAACACTTTTTGAAATTTTGTAAATTTTATTTTTCAAAATGGACTTCATTTTTGATTCGGAATATCGAAATTAGCCAAATGTGAAATTTTGGTATTTTTTTGAAAACTTTAAATTTTTGATGAATAGTGAAACCACTAAGTGGTAGTCAAAAAAACTGAATTTTTCATAAAACTTAATTTTACTGCTTTTGTGAGTGGAATTTCAAAAATCCGAGAGACACGGTTGATGTCAGTAAGTAAAATGTTGTTCAATGAGATGAAAATAATTTTTGGTCAATAGTATCTTTTAACTTTTATTTACCACGGTTAAAAGTAAATAGGGTAATTAAGGGTAAAAATGATATTATTATTACCATAAAACACGTCCTAATTCTATTGGATAAGTGTAATTCGACCAAAATCAATCTTAGGAATAAAATATGACCATTTAAGCCCACTTGGATTAGATTAGGACTTTTATTATTAATTTATTTAAAGAAGGGTTAAAATAGTTAAAATCAAAGTTTAATAAGTAAATAATTTTTAATATAAGGTTATAAATAAGATAAATTCGACTATAAATATTCATTATAAATCTAAAAATATTTCCTACATAATGGTATTTTATTTTTAATTTGTAGACATTAAATTAGTTAATTTATTTATGACACAATGATGATGCAGTAATTATCTTATTAATGAAATATTGACATAATTGATATTATAAATACCAAGATAAATGTAATTTTAGACTTTTTATGAATTACAATAATTATATAGGTTAATATGACATGTTATTATTGATTTAATTAACTTTTTTCGAACTAATCATTCTGTTATAATTTTCACAAAAATCAATTACTAAACAGTGTCAAAATTGACATAAAATAGTTTTTAAAACAAATATTATATTATTAATTGTTATTTTATTCCTAAAAATCTAAGGTTCGGCCAAATGACTTAGATAATGCTATATATATTAATAATAAACAACTTGGGGTTCTTTTGGATGCTTATAGTAAGTTTATTTACCTTATAGTATAACAACACAAGAAGACACGGTAAAAGTAAAATTATTTAACTTAATATTAAATCTAAATGATAAGGTTAAAATAGGAACTTAAACTTGTCTGAATTATATCTGATGAGATTATTTCGACCCCTCCCCACCTTAGCTTCGAAATAAATCAATTTGGAGCTATTTAAAACCGAACTTGACTTTATAATAAAATAATATTTTTAGCTTTTTCAATGGAGCCCCTCTCCTCCCTTATAAAAGGGAACCTCCTCACCCTCTTCCTCACACCACATTGAGCCTTCATGGTCGGCCAACCCCTGCCACTTTCTCTTCTAAACTTCCCTAGAGACATCCTAGAGGTCCTGGTATTCTTCAAAGAAAAAGTTTAGTGCCCTAAAAGGAGGTCTCAAAGAAGCACTTCAAAGAAGAGGTAATGTCCGTTACCGATTCTTTCATCTTTATTTCTTCTTCCACCTCTTCTTATTTAGTTGTTTCATTATGAAGTAATAACATAAGTATCACTCATATACTGATATGTTATTATAAGTATGAAACAACACTATATCACCATCTATCCATCCTATGGAAAATAAAATCACCGCGCATGCGTACGTACAGAATACCATCTCCACGCCGTGGTGTAATCTATTTTCCACCACCACCTTACTTGGATGGGTATAATGGTGTAAATAATGACTATATATGATTATTGTAAAGTTATATTGATTATTAAATAGTATACATACAATCCAATACAATTCCATGATCATGGGAACGATATCATCGCTCGTGCGTACGTACGGAATACCGTCTCCATGATGTGATGCGACTCGTTCTACATGATATTCATTGAAAAATGATTATATAAATGAATTGAATGAAAGAATATGATATATATTACACTAATAACATTCTGGAAATGAGTTATCTATAACTTAAAGAGAAGAATATGAATTTATTCGACAAAACACGCATAAGAACAAAAAGTAATAAACACCTGAATAACAAGTTGTAATGAAATATTATTAATAAGAAGCTAAGAATATGACCATATGTGATATCATAACAATGATTATGATTCTGGAATAAGTCAATAATATTATTTAAATCATTATACAGGAGGTTAGGACACGTACAAAACATATCGGTCCTAAGTTATGGGAAATATCACAATCTCATTTTTATCCGAGATTGTTTATACTTCGGTATTTACTGGGGTGTATTTTATCATCCACATCCATGTTTCATCAATATGTAATATTATTTCCATCCACCTACAATTTTTTTAAATCCAATTTTACCCTTCGGTGAGTTTTTAGTAAAAGATAATAAAGGAATCTTTTGTCGTTTTTTGTACGAGGTACTTTTTGACTTTTCCGACAAAATTACGAGAAGAATGTTTTTAACCTATACGACATGAATGGATTTTTAAAACAAAATTTCCAAGAATCTTCCTTTACAAGATTTCAAGTTTATTTTTAATCAACTTCTTTTAGTTTTAAATTGTATGACATGTTAAGAAAGGAAAAATGTTTTTGAAGTAAAAAGGATATTTTCCTCAAGAATGGAGTACAAGTGTTTTATCAAAATTATTTTCCATCTAAGATAATAAAGGGTTCTGTTTATATCCCTATTATTACATGGATTTGATTATGTTGTGATGGAAATATTTTTATTAATTCTTTTATCTTATATGAATTATTTTATGATGTCACGATGTTTAAAGATTCCCATTTTTATTACATGGGTTATGCTATGATGTATGATTTATGATTTTGTGGCACACATAACAATGGTATCATTATGAGATGGGTGGGACCTATATCTCCCTCCAATGCATTGGGTAAAGATTTTATATCTCATGAGATAGACATGGCTGGAACGGTAGGTTAAAATGGTTCAGTGAAACAGGACTGAAACAAGGAGTGTACTCGGTTCAGAAATGGACTTTGTCCACTAAGATAGTATTGGCAATGAGTCTTGACTAATAAGAAATGATTCTCTATGATTAGGTGTTAATGAAACAAAGTTTCATGTTTTTTGTTATGATTATTGGGATTACTTTTCACTACTATGATTTATCCCATGTTATGAAATTATGATTTTTTTTGCAGGTTAAGATTTCCAAAAGTTATATTCTTATGTATATGATGTGATTGATATTTCTTTTATTTACCCTTACTAAGCATTTG
The DNA here is from genome assembly GCA_963277665.1 of Viscum album. Lineage (NCBI taxonomy): Eukaryota > Viridiplantae > Streptophyta > Magnoliopsida > Santalales > Viscaceae > Viscum > Viscum album. The sequence continues at coordinate 120,779,391 of OY728138.1, read as the reverse complement.
AGCTCACCCTTTTGTATGTTTTCTTTCCCCAGGTCAGGAAGATGGTTATTAAGTAAGATATGTCAAAAGGTACTATAGATATGATGAAATAAATGGGAGACAGTGTAGACGCTTTATGAACCAGTTGTTTATGTTTCCCAGTTTCTAAAGACACTATACCTATACAGTTTTTCCTGGTTTTGTTATATGTTGTAATAAGTGTGATTCAATTCTGAAGTAATAACAATTTATGTAATGCATGGTTCTCTACAAATACCATGGGAAAATACCATGGGCAAGCCCATGGTTTTTCCAATACCACCAATGAGGTCTCTCTTGGCCATTATTGCCTTGCCCCCTCACTTCCCCTATAAATACCAAGCCATTATCTCATCCTTTCGATTAAAAGATCCTCCTCAACGAAGTTATGGTCTACTTAACTCCCATGTAGTCCTCCCATGGTTCCCTCAAGCCTCCCAAGGTCCCAAACATCATTATTTTGAAGTAACTCTTCAAGGTAAGGGATCCTACCTCTCTCTTTCTTTTCAAGTACTTTTTGGTATGTCATTTCATTTAAGCCCCTTGTTATTATGTTTCGGGATGTTATTTTACATTCCTCTTACTGACCTTTTCATTATCATATGATGATATATCCCCTCTTACTCTCATCATTTCGTTTAATGAATGTTTAAGTGGCGCTACTAGGCTGCCGAATTTTTTGTAAGGGATTCTTCCACCCTTCTCATTTTCAGGTTCTATTTTCATGTCATTTATTTCAATTTATTTTTCTTATGTTGGGGTATGATCTTCTATATCTATCATACTGTCCTTTTTTATGTTCATATTATTAGATACCCTATTTGATATCATCAATTCATTTTTAAAGTTTTATGTAATGTCGTTAGGCTGCCATATTTTCATTAGAGAAATCTTATTTTTGTCTTCCTTTGAAGTTATTCGTTTCATATGGTATATCTTTAAAACTTCATTACCATGATCTTAAATCCTTTATATTCTATCCCCATACTGTTTTATGGATAATTTATGAGTGGGTGACCCATGTCCCCTCTCTTTTTAGTTTTTTCTAAAACCCTGTAACATAGCTATTATGCTGCAGAATTTTCATCTCAAAATGCCTTTCTCTTTTTCTCAAATTCTTTTATTTTATTAAGTGAATACTCAAAGATATTTCTTCTATAGGGGTATTCACATATATATCAAAATTATCTATTTCAATTCTAGGATTTACATACTTGAAACCCGCTTTCCTTTTTCCGTGGGTTTAATGTGACATAAAGATCATGTCTTTAAAGAAGTTTTTAAAATGTTATGATTATGAAATAAAACCCATTTATTTTATGAAATATGGGTTATTTATGAAATTTTTGATTATGATATATGTGGATCACATGATAATAAAGACAAATTAAGGGTGCACCCTGATAGCACTCCAATGCATTGGGTAAAGACTTAATCTCTAGAGATGACCATTTTAACGATACCTTGGTGAATAACCTTGGTAATATTTTTTAATGACACCTTGGGGATGGACCTTGGTGAAATAGAAATTATTGTCTAAGTTAAATGTTGATGTCTTCAAGTTATAAAACACATTATTTTTATTATGATATGCCTCAATATTTCTTTCTCATTCCGTAAAGTTCTTTTTCAAGACATTATTGATGTATCTCAAGTTAACATGTTAAATGTTTCCCCTTGTTTCCATTACTTGGCCTTCTGCTCACCCTTTCCTTTGATATATGTCCATAGGTTATGAGATGCAGTAATGAACCTAGGATGAATATAAGGAGAATCCTTTCAAGTGTTTAGGAAGAGTTTTATTTATGTTTTCATGTATTATGTTCCTGGTTTCCAATACACTAAACCCTAAAGATCCTCATTTTTGTATAATGTAATGAAAGTTAATGTGATAAAAAGGTGGGTTTCTATAATTTAGTCTTCAATGAACATAATCCAATTTATGTTTTCCTTTTTCTCTTTTAGTACAATTTCTCTGTTGTTGAAATTTCCTAAAGGGGTTTTCTCCTTAAACTTATCTATATATCTCTATGTCTTATATGTTCTTATAAATCATAGAGATACATAATTGAGTTCTCTATAAAGGGTTTCTAAAAAAACCTCGATAATCATAAAATTCTAATTTTTTCACTCTCCAACATTAAAGTGAGGTATCTTGGTTCTTTTTTTTCTATAAAAACAGAGGGTTTTATTTTTTGTTATTGTTTTCTATTTAAACCTATGAATTTGGTTTCATTTTCATCATTTCATTATTTTTTTAAATTAAATGGATTAATATAACCCTCTCAAGTCTTCTATATGGGATACAATATAGGGTTCCTTTTTTATATGATACCACCTTTGTTTTTATTTTATTATTATAAATTGTATTTAATTTAATAATTTAATAGAAATTTGTATTTAAAAGGTTTAATTAAAATGAATTTTTTTTAGATAATTGGTTTTTTTAATATAAGTATTACAAGTGATAAATGATTTGTTTTGGCATTTTGGAAAATCATAATTTTTTTAAAAATATTTTGAATTGTTATTTTTTAGAGTTTTTTTCCACCATTATTTTTTAAATGGGTTGGAGATATTATTAAATAGAACCTAAAATGTTAGTTGTGTTGACTATAATTATAGGTGGTAAACTATTTTATTATATTAGTTTAAAGTATAATAATGACCTATAATTTGAATAGAATTGAAAAAAATCCTTAGTGGTTTACTACTGGGATCAGTTTCACTCACACAATTATAAAACCAATCAATGTATAATTTTTTTTTATTTTCTCATAGGATCCTAATTGTGATGTTTAATTTTTTGATGTTTTAGTTTGTTTGGTAGTAGAAACTATGGAATATGGAGAGTGATCAATGTTTCACATGGAGATGGTTAATATGAGTTTGGTTTCAGTTTTTTTGGTATTGTTATGTATGTGTTACGCCATCCATGATATATATTTGATGAATTTTTTATTGGTTATGTTTATTATTTTTGGTGTTCAAAATTTGAAATATTTTTACTTTGGATGATTCATTATACTCTATGCAGAAGTTACATTTTATTTGAAACATATTATTTTGTGCATAGACATCTGATATATGTATAATCCATGATATATTTCTATGAGGAAACCATCATGCTGTAATTGTGTTTTGGAGGGTCAAATCATTCCCCACATTCATGTTTTGATACACCGAAACTAGTCTCTAGCATTGGGTGATGAGAAATGTTCCTCAAAACCCTCATTGTCGACCCGATATGGTGTATGATTTTGGGTTTAATCGAGTTAATTAGTAAAATAAAGATATCAAATCAACTTTTTTGGGTGTATTATGTTAGTATAGATATTTGAACTATCATTAAGACTAAAAATTTTGAACCTGAGTAAGCTACACACCACAAAACCTCATAGAGATACATGAGTTTTTTTGGGGAATCTTTGAGTTAATATCTAATTATGATTAATATATTGATTGTTTTAATGATGTTTTGATCCCTATTGAGTTTAAAGTAGCGGTTTTGGGGGCCTAATTCCATTATCTAATGAAGGTGGAAAGGATCCAGTGTTTGAAAGGTACCTTACACGGTTTGGTAAACCATGTGAAAGCCACACATAATGTCTCAAAAAACTTCTTATAAGCTATGGTACACTAGGTTCATGGTCCCCCATTCCATGCATCCAAGTACTGCACACATTTTTACCCATATTAAAGATAATTTTTGGTACCTATTTTAATTATTTATTTCTATTAATGTGATCTACTATTATTATATAAAAATCCAAAACTGTTTCCTTCTAGTTTTGATTATATTGGAATAAATTTATTTTAATGAACAATGTTATTATTTTATCAATGTTTGGTGGTATAAGGGTTTAATTGGTGTGAAGAGATGTTTTTAGAAAAGGTTTTTATTTTCGAAAAATGTATTTATATTTTAATTAAATCGCGATGATTATTTCCATATGGAATTTTCTATAGGTGGGTGATTCATTATGAGGTTCAAAATATTTCTAAAAAATAAACGAACAATTTTACAAAGATAGAGTTGAAGTTTCTCAAATACTATATAATGTTTTAAATTAGCGAGTTTGGAATTGGGAATTTAAATTTTTCTAGATTGAAAAAATAATTTTATTTTATTTTCTAGAAGAAGTAATATATTTAAAAATTAAATGTTTGGTTTCAAAAAATAATGGATAATTTATAAGGTTTTTTTGTTTTGATACAGTTAATTTTAGACCTTCATAAAATTATTTTCTAAAGTGAATAATTTAATAGTATTTTACATGGGTGATATGTGATTTTTGATTTTTTAGTTAGTCTATATTAAGAATTATTTATTTTAGTTTTGACACATTAATGCATTGAGTTCATGTTTCACGATATTTATAATTTTTTTCACAAAATTTTCTTAATGAAATTTTGTTGTTTTCCTGAAAGGATGATCCTTAATATGATTTCTTTTGTTATTTAGAAATTATCCTTCTAGTTATTCGATATACCTAAACTCATAGTAAATTAGTGGACTCAGATTTATTCATTGATGTTAGAAATAATGATTCATAAATTTACTTATATTCTCCTTGTTTTTATTGCAAAAGTCCAAGATTAGATAATTTTGTGCTTTTTGGATTTTTTATTGAAAAGTTTTTTATTGTTTGAGAATTTGTAGTTAGTTTTTTAAGAATTAATGATTTTCGCATGATATAGTTATAAATGATTATATATCCTTGGGATTACTATATAATGGATTTTGATGTATTTAGGTTTTTAGGGAATTCATGTTCTGTGTTATAATTACCTGGATTTCCCCAGTCCCTTTGTGAAAATAATGTGTTTGAGGTGTTTTTGGATATATCAGTGCATTACATCAAGAGTTTTCCAAATTAACAGTTTTTTCCATCGACATGTATGTGCATCAGCATATCAGTGTGTCAACATGTTAGTGAATCAACATGTTAGTGTGATTGTGAGTCAGGTGCGTCGGTGTTAGTGAGTCAGGGGCTTCTGTGTTGGTGCGTCAGTGGCATCAGCATCTGTGAGTTGAGGGCATCCATAAGGTAGGGATTTGGTAGGTCAAGGAATCAGTAGGTCAATGTGTCAGTAAGACATGGTTTCAGTAGATCATCATCATTGTATCAACATCAAAAGGTAGTGTTTGTAGCTCACCCATTAATAGTTTATCATCGGTGGCTCACACATCAGTAACTCCTCAACGATTTTCCAAATTTTCCCAATTTTACAGTTTCACCCCTCTTTCGTCATATTATATATAAACCATGTTTGCAGACTTATTTTTTAATTTTAATTGCGTTTTAACAGGTATTGATTATATCTTTAAATATCATAACATCTCGGGGAATTTGAGACACCCAAACCGGGTAATTTGACCACGACCCCACGATCATGTCATTCAAAACTGTTATTCCTTTAAAATAGAATCCGACTCTTGAAAGCTAGGATGTTACCATTCCCATGAGTTTTCCTTTTCTCTTTGGTTTTTCTGGGGCCTTCCTCCCTAGATGTGTCATGCACCTATGCTAGGGCCCCTCGTTATAGGTTTTCTTGGAGTTCCCTACTGCTCGTGCGACCCATACTTTTCGTGTAAGGATGAAGTCTGATGCCTTTGTCATACAATTAGGGATTTATTTTTCACCCCTTTAATTGTGAATCAAATAGGGTGGGTATTCCAATGAATCATTTTTAATAATGGTAGAAAATATTTCATAGAAACATAAAATAGATAATGACTGAATTTTATCAAAAGATAACCCGAGTAAATAAAATAATGGGAAGAGAGTTGTTTGATGTTGATCATCTATTTTGTTTTTTGTCTTTGATTCTGTTATGGTTTTTTTGGCTATATTCCTTTGGAAAGTAATGTCTTTTCATGTTATTTAATTACACACTAATAATTTTCTATTCAGTAGATATTATTGAATAAATGACTCTAAAAAGTGATCTTATTTATCATTTATACATGGTTAAAAAAATAAATGCTATAATATCAAGACTATTGTGTGATAACCCCATATATAATTAATTAGATTTAATGAACCTCTTCTAGTGAAAACTGAATATATACACATCTTGTAGATAGGTGTTGTTGAGTGTTGTGTTCTTTGGATTTTTGTAACCTTGTGTGAGTTGTGTGGTGCTAATATTGGGAGTGTGGTTGTGGATACAAAGTTGGAAATAGGAGTGGGATCCATGTGAAGGGTGTGGTATGAGTGAGCAGCTTGGCTATAGTTAATGGTTGTTTCTATGGGATTTGTGCATGTGGTGGTACAAGTGATGAGTTGGCCTCTCAATCTAAGAGATTGATTGATCATGGAATGGAAGAACTTAAAGGTAGCTGGACTTATTTTATTGTGTTGTGGTCACAATGAGACATTTGGCCGTGGGACTACTATGTGGATATAGAATTACTGTGTAGTGGGATTACATTCAGGGTTTTCCTTTGTAGTGTTTTGTGGCCTTTATCATTCTATGAACAGTTGCAGATGTTGTGATTGTTAGTTGTCCAGGGTAGTGCTGAAAAAAAGTGAACCCCTTAATTAATAAATAGAATGTGGTTAAGTGAAAAGGGTTTAGGATTGTGTTTTATGGTGACACTTCATGTGGTTGTGAACGTTGGGGTAGTAGCAAAGGTGGTTTGTGTGGGATGGTTTTTTGTTTGGAACCCCATTGGTTGGGTGGAGTATCTATTTACCTATATATATATTTTAGTTTCTTGGGATTTCAATTGTCACCCAAACCTTATTGAACACCATGTGCTGAACATTTCCATTTCATAGGGAACTGTGTCATTCTCAAAATCCTCATGAGAGGATGGATTGATGGTTACTAACATTCTTCATCTCACCCTTTTCTAGGTTCATATCACTCGAGCATATCTAGGCAGGCTGAAATGGCTTGAGTCTTACCATAGTCCAAGATTCTTCAGGTGTGTAATTTTTTTGATGATTTGACTTGGTGTTTTCGGGCCAAATTTTTTTTCCCAAGTGTTTTAATGATGAGGCCAAGGTGTCTTCGAGAGGGGGTGTGGTTGTTGTTGCCCAAGTTTCTGCAGGTCGGATTGTGTGTGGTTTGAGGCCCTAGTGCGTTGAGGTAGGTTGTGGTAGTGGGACTACATATGGGAGGAGCGGTAGCATCAAAACATTATCCATTATAAATGAGTATCTAACTGGTTGTAAAGTGGTGCGGGTACCCACATATTGATGTTCATATACTATTACTTTACTTGATATGCCTTATTTGGTGAGTGTTCCTTGGTGAGGCAGAGCTGGTTAGTATTCTATGGTATGTTCCTTGAAGTTCTACTTATTTACCATAGGGAGGTTAGTATGTTCCCCCACTTATGAACTAGTTGATTTAGATTCCCTACATAGTATACTCGTATTCTCACTCGACGTATGTAAAACTATTTTCAGGGTTTTGGGAGGAATTTGAGGACTGTGTAGGACCTTACTATCTCGAGATTCAGGTTTAGTTGATGTTGCTACTTAATCTCTTTTTTTTGTACTTTACATTGGAGTTTTGTTGTACCTTGTATAACCTTTAGCTATTGAACATACATATAGGAATGGATTTTTTATTTTATATTAATTTTAGTATTTGGAGTTGTTTGGGAGTTAGAATCTTATCTCCAAATCATTTCTTATAAAAAGGTTAATGATTTCAATGTTTATGTAATATTTTTACCCTTGGTGCTAGTCTCCACTAAGGGGCCTAATGAAGGTGGGACTCGGGGGTCATTATATCACATTCATCTTGAAGAAGGATGGGTTTTGCAGTTTTCTATCCATTCCCTCATCCTGGAGAAGGCGGGTCATGAACAAATGGTATTAGAGAGACATGTTGGGAGTTTGAGTGATATGATGTAATTCAGAGTTAGTAATAGTGTGGATTTCAAGGGATGGTCAGGAAATGTTGTTGGGAAATCCTAGTGCATGAGATAGGTCAGGGATGGCTGGCTAGGACATGAGATTTTAGGGCCCTTGGTGATCCTATGCAAGGAATCTAGACCTGAGGAACATCTATGTGATGCTACACTGATTGCAGGGTAGAGACCCATAGTTTAGGTACATGGATAATAATGAATTGTTTTCATTTGTGTCCTTGGTGTTTTAGGAATTTGAATAAACAAAGAGTTAAAATAAAATTAAAATAATTTTTTCTCTCTAATCGAGCTTCAGAGTTCATTGTTTACTTTATCAGTTATGACACCTTAATGTCTTCCCTGTGTGGTAGGAGTAGTTAATGTCTGATAGGTTAACCCAATTGATCATTGGAAGGTCGATAAAGAATAGGAAGATGGCCAGTGGAAGAAGGCAATTTGTGCCTTCCATTTAATGACACTAGGGAAGTACGAGGGAAACATATCAAAATTGGAGACAAGAAGTTGGATCAGGGAGCTGGTGATCACTTTCAGCTTGATCCGAGCTTTGATAGAGTACTGAGTTCCTCTGGAAGTGAGCCAGATGCGATGAGAAGCATGAAAAAATTGGATGCTTAACCTCGAGGAGGGGAAGGAAATAGAGGTCTTGTACAATGACATTGAAATGGAGTTCTTGGTGGAATTTATTTCATCCACAATAATGGCTAAGAAGAGGGAGGAGCTACTCTCCCCCCAAGAGGGGAGTATGTTAGTGAGAGAACTAGGGATCATGTTCAATGATCTTTGACTCTTCTCGCAATATTTCTTCCCATATAAGGAGTCTTGAGCGAGATGCTTAGATGAGGATCTCCAACCTTCTCTTTAGTATGTTGTTACTCCATTCACTTAACCAATTTACTAATAGGTTCAGAATAAGGCCGCGGTTGTGGAAATGATACACTTGCTGGGAGGTGCTCTGTGGGAGAGGAGCCAGCTATGTTCGTCAAAGTGGAAAGCTATCAGTAGCGGGTCTCTAGGGTTATGGTATTCCAGTTTTCGGCCAGCGGGGTGTTGGCCTTAGTAGTTATATTTTGGATCTCCTGGTCCTCACACATTCCATTTGGGCAAGGGACCGAGGTTCCTTATTTTAGGAGGCCATACAAATTTTCAGAACAAGTGAAAAATTCGAGCATCGTATAATGGGGGTGGGAAGGCTCAACGCCAACCTCAATAGTAGTTGCTTCTGGTCCGGCCCTTCAAGTGGAATGGGAAGAAAGCTCCCACATCACTAAGGTTAGAAAATGCAAGGGGAGGGCGACCTCATAGTTCTCCTAAGGAATCTTGACCTAGGTAGGGTCTGGGGGGTAGTTAATAGAAGATATTTAGAGGATCTCGGTGTGTGTAGTTACACGCCGAAGAGGTAGTCATTCAAGCCGGGCAAAAGGTTGTTGGAGATATGATCTATATGTTGAGTAATGAAGCGAATAACTTATTTGATTCAGGAGGCTCACATTCTTTTGTTATACCCTGTCATGCTCATTCCCTGAGTCAATACGTAGAGAGAATTCCAATTCCCCTGGTGTTGAGTATTCTAGTAGGAGGTCAGACAAGTATGTTTGATATTTTTAAAAGTTTTAAACTGATGTTGGGGGTGCATCATCACATTGGGAATCTAATTCTATTATTGATTTACCCATGCAATGAAACCATAGGCATCGATTGGTTGTTTTATATGACCACTATTATCGACTACTTCGGGAGAAGAGTCACATTCTAAGATATGAGCGGCCAGGCCCGTAGCATTCATTGGTGAGCAGAGTTGATAATAGGGAATCCATCGTGTGGAGCCCCTTCTTTAATTTTTGGGCTGATCTGTCAATGGGATAAAAAAATAAAGATATGGTGGATGTTTCGGGGGATGTTAGTGAGTTCCTTTGTGTATTCCCAAAAAAGGATGTAACTCTCCCACCATGACATGGTGTTTAGTTTTAAGTATACATAAAACATGTTTCTCATCCTATTTAGATGGGTCCCTATCGAATAACACATTCCGAGTTGCAGAACTTGTAGATTCATGTTGATGACCTGATGACGAAGGGTTTTATCCTACCATGTGTATTGCCATAGGGAGCTCGAGTTTTTTTTCGAGAAGAAGGAGGGTGGTGGTCTAAGATTATGCACAGACTACTTGATATTGAATCATGTTATGGTCAAGAACCATTACCCCCTTTCGAGGATCGAAGATTATTTTTACTAGTTAAAGGGGGAATAATGGTTCTTTATGATTGACCTATGGTCTTGATATCACTAGTTAAGGGTAAAAGATGGTGGCATCCCTAAGACTACTTTCAGGTGAATGTATGAGCAATTTGAGTTCGTGGTCATGCCTTTCAGTGTCATGAATGAACCAGACATGTTCATGGGGGATATAAAATCTATTTGCCATGTGTTCCTAGACTAGTTCATCATTGTTTTCCATAACGATAACTTGATCAACTCAAAGTTAGAGGAGGAGCACACTAGCCATCTAAGGACTATCTTGGAGATCCTCTGACACCACCATCTCTATAAAAATTTGTCCAAGTGCATGTTCTAGATGCAATAGGTTCACTTCCTCATACAAGTGGTGTCTCAGCAAGGGATAGTGGTGGACCCGTGAAAGGTTGATGAGGCTGTTTCTTGGTTAGCACCCATGAATGTGGCAGAGGTTCGATGTTCCCAGGGTATGGATGGATATTATGAAAGGTTTGTAACCGAATTATTTCAGGATTAATATCCATTGATATCTTTGACCTAAAATTACTCAGGTTTCATGTGAAGTTAAAAGTTTCAGGAAGCTTTGAGCTATTTTAAGGGGAAGCTGGTTTGTGCCCCAGTGCATAGGTTTCTAGAAGAATGAGTGATATTTTAGGTTTTCTATGATGCATCCATCATTGGAATGGGATATATAATGAAGAAGTAGAAAGGATAAATCAATTTTGGTTCTAGGAAGTTATGTATTCATGAAATAATTTATGCCACCAATGATCTATATCCTGTAGTGGTTGTGTCTGCACTGAAGTTGTGATACAATTACCTCATCAGGGGGTGATTTTTGGTCTTCATGGATCAAAATAGACTAGGGTACAACTTCTCCCAGTGAGACCTGAACTTGTGAAAATAATAGTGCGTGTAAATTATCTAGGACTATGACTTCAATATCTCTTACACCCTTAGGAAAGGAAATGTGGTGGCTGGTTCCATGAGTAGGACGTCGCATAAGGAAATAGTTTGAGATTACACGAATGCTTGGAAGGAAATGGAAGTGTTGGAAACTTTCTACCTTGACGCTGGTTAGAATAGTGGGAGAGGATATCTGTTTCAGATGACAGTGTAGACATCCTTTGTGTGGTAGGTAGAGGGGTCCTAGTGGAGAGACTTAAAATATCAAGTGTTGCAGGATGAAATTGTCCAAGGTGATGCTTTGGAAGGATGGTCTAAGGATATCCATAATTAGATTTTTTTCCATGGGAAGCTATTAATAAAAGAGGAAATGTGTGAGGGAGTTCCCCGTGAGTTCCAAAGCCAACCGATATAAATTCAGCTAGGAGTCTCTAAGGTGTTCCAAGTCCCGAGGGAACAGTTTTAATGGCCTAAGGTGGAGCGGGAAGTGGTGGAGTATGTGGAAATATTCCTTGTGTGCTTGAAGGTGGATGCCCAACACTATGTTCCTCATATTTTGATGCCGCCCATGGACATTCCCTTGTGGAAATGGGATGAAATATTGATGGATTTCATCATATGATTACCGAGAACTCAAGAAGGATGTGATGACCATTGGGTAGTAGTGGACAGGTTGATGAAGTCGACTAACCTCTTGGTGGTCAAGGTGTCGAGCATAGTAGATGAAATAAAAAAGAGATATAAGAATGAGGTGGTGTGGCTACATGAATTTCCAGGATTCATTACCTCAGATTGGGATACACATTTTACATCATGAGTCTAGAGGTGATTGAAAAATTCCATTGGCACCATGATATGCCTTAGCACTGCTTTCCACCCTCAGATGGATGGTCATATATAGAGGACCATACAAGCATTGTAGGATATTCTATAGGCATGTGTCTTCAACTTCAGAGGATCATGGGTATGAAACTTTCTATGGATATAGTTTGAATACAATAATAGGTGTCACTTTACCATAGTAGTGACACCATTTTATTCCTTTTATGAAATATTATTTCATTCACACATGTGCATGATATAGGTAGAGTTTGTAGCCCTTATTAGAATATATGTTGTAAAGATAACAACAGAGACGTTTGATATTTTTCATGAGAGGATGAAGGTGGCCCAATATCGAAATAATTCATATTCTAATCATAGGAGGAGGGATTTAGAGTTTTAGGTTAGGGACCATGTGATCTGAACTGTATCCCCTTGGTGCAGACAGTGGAGGTTTGGCCGAAAAATCAATCTTTCTCCTTGGTTCATGAGACCTTTCGAGTTGTTGGGATGAGCTGGGAAGGGGGAATATCTATTGGATTTACCACAATGGTTGGAGATGATCCAAAAAGTCTTACATGTCTCTGAAATCCGTTGGTATCTACATGATGACTCCCACATCCTTGACTGGGGAGAGTCAAATATCGAGGATGATGCAACATTCATGGAGCGACCAGTAAGAAACAAGGATCGTGAGGGGAAGGTGAAACTTGGATGAAACAATCCTTTGGTACATGTGTTATATAGGCATGGAGGCCTTGAGGAGAGTACTTGGGAGTGAGAAGATAAGATGTGTGTCATGTAATGAGAGCTTCTCTGAGTTTCTCTTATGTTTGGTTTTGTACCTTTCTTATGATGAAATGATTGAACTTTATTGTTGTATGATATGTTGTTTCCATTTTCTATAATTTGTGTGAAATGTTATGACAATGGGAAGGGGAGAACCAGATCCTTAATGAAGACACATTAATGCGGACGTGATTAAACCTATGTGGGAGAGACTGTGCTTCCCAATGCGTATATTATCTTGATATGGAAGAAAGATCTCCCTAATCTATGTTTCCAGATACTGTGACATGTTGTGTTTGTGTAGATACTTTTGGAAGTGGTGCAATAGTGTTTCTAATTTTTTTAGGTGATAGATGGTAAGGAGGTGTTATAGGATGTTAAGGTTTTCAATCCATCTTTAGAATAGAACAAGGTGGTTTACTCTTGAGAGGTATCTTAAGGGATGGTTGTTCAGACCCACTTTCTTCTAGGTTAGTTTTGAAATTAACATGGATGATAATAGTTTGATAGGTATCTGATTTAATAACCTAGATTTCCCCATGCCTTACCATGGATAAAATCATGTGTTTGAGGTGTTCTGGTAGCTTTTGGTGGATTACTTAAACTCTTTTCCAAATTTCATATTTTTTTTCCATCGGTGTGTCAGTGTATCGGTATGTCATTGCATCTGCATGTTAGTGTATAGACATGTCAATGAACTAGTGAGACAGGGGCATCAGTGTTGGTGAGTAAATGCTGTCACCATCGATGTAGCGGGGGCATTGGTAGGTCAGAGTGTTAGTAGGACGAGACATCAGTAGGTCATTGTGTCGGTAGGCCATGTAGTTTATAGATCAGTGTTAGTGGATCAACGTCGGTAGGCCGCATCGATAGCTCACCCATTGGTGGATCATCATTAGTGACTTATTTGCTTTATGCCTAGTTTTCCCCATTTTCCAGTTTCACCCAAATTTTTTCCTCTTTGATGTAAACCAAGATTAAATCCTTTGTTTTCTATTTGAAGAGTGTTACAAAGGGTATTGATTATATCATTAAATATGAAAATGTCCCAAGTGATTTGAGATACCCAAACGACGTGATCTAGACCACGATCTCATGATGATTCCTTTTAAAGAAATTATTTCTTTAAAATAGGATCTGACTCTTCAAATCCATGATCTTCCATTTATTTTTTGTTTTATGTTTCCACTTGGTGCGCCTAGATCCTTTCTACCTAGACGAGTCATGTGCATGTTCTAGAGCTCCTCCTGCTCAGTTTTTTTGGAGTTCCCTTTTGCTCGAATTACCCATGTTCTTAGTATAAGGAGGAACTTGAATCATTTGATCATATATTTGTTGATTTTTTTTTCTTCCCTTTAATTAAACATAATACCGGGTGGGTATGTTAATGAATAATTCTTAGGAATGGATGAGAACATTTCCTAGAAACAATAAAGACTGAATTTTATCAAAAGATAACATGGGTAAATAAATTAATAGGTAGAGAGTGGTATGATGTTGTATGCCTATTTTATTTATTATATTTGATTCAATTGTTCATTTTTTGGCTATATGTCTTCTGAAAGTAATGGATGTTGATGGTATTTCCTTGGGAACTAATAATTTTCTGTTCCATTGAAATTCATGAATAAATGATTGTAACATGAGATATGATTAATCACATATACTTGTTTAAATGAATGAATCCCCCAATATCGTTAATATTGTGTGATCACCACAATTATAATTAAGTGGAATTAAATAATCATTGTTGGTTAAAACTGAAAATATACACATCCATTCGATAAGTGTGCATGAGTGCTATGTTTTTTAGAGGTTTTTGAACTTTTGTGAGTTGTGTGGTGCTTTTTTGGGGAGCATAGTTGTGGGTACACGATTTGGAAGAGGAGTGGGCTCCATGGTAAAGGTGTGGTATGAGTTTGCAGAGGGGTTAGGGTTAATGGTAGTTACTATGGGATTTGTGCATAGGGTGTTAAATGTGGTGAGTTGGCTTCTCAGCCTGAGAGATTTATTCATTGTGGAATGGATGAAATTGTAAGCAGCCGATTTGCCTTTGTTATGTTGTGGCTATGAAGAGATTTTGGGAAGTGGGACTGCTGTGTGGATATGGACTTATTGTGCAGTGGGACTATAGTCGGGGTTTTCCTCGATAGTGTTTAGGGGAATTTTGCATTTTGAGAATGGTTGCTGATGTTTTTTATTTTTAGTTAACCCAGGTTGTTCTGGAAAAAATTAAATTTAACCCCATAATTAACAAATGGAAAGTGGTTAAGTGAAAAGAGGTTAGGCTTTTGTTTTGTTGTGACTATTCATGAGGTTGTGCACATAGGGGTAGCAGCAAAGGTTGTTTATGTGGTCTGGTTATTTGATTGAAAATCCATATGTTATACTGAGTGTTATTATATATATATATTAGTTTTTTTATTTACATACCCACACCGCACTTCTTGAGAACTATGTGACGAACACATCCATTTCACGGGGAAGGGTTTCTTTCCCAACATCCCTGTGGGAAGATGGATGACTGGTAACTATCTTTCTCCCTCACACACTCTTCTAGGTTCTTACTGCTTGAGCGCAAATAGTTAGGCTGTAATGGATTGAGGATTACCATAGTCTAAGATACTTCTAGGGGGGGTTGTTTTAGATAAGAGGCCTCAGTTTTTAAGGGACAGATTTGTTTTCGCAAGTGTCTTCAGGATGAGTCCCAAGTTTCTTCAGGTGAGGCGTGTGGTTGTTGTGGCCTTGGTGTTTTCTGGTGGGATTGTATGTGTTTTGAGGCCTAGGTGTGTATGGGAGGGTTTTTGTAGTCAGACTATATATCGGTAGAGTGGTAGTGTCAAGACTTTAGCAATTAGGAATGAGTAGGTAACTTGTGAGAAAGTGGTGCGGGGTACCCAAATATCAATGTGCATATACTATTACTTTACCTAACCTGCATTATTTTGTGAATATTTTATAGTGAGGTTAGGATGGTTATTATTCCATGGTAGGTGCTTTGAGGTTCTACTGCTTTATCATAAGGACGTTAGTATGTTCCCTCACTTGTCCATGAGTAGTATTAGTTTCCCTACTGATTATACTCTTATGATAACCCTAAAAATGTAAAACTATTTTCAGGTTTCTAAGAGAACTTTAAGGACTTTGTTTGACTTTCCTAGCTTGGGAATTGGGGTTAGTTGTTATTTGTTTTTATTCAATAACCCCTGGTACATTACATTGGAGTACTATTGTACCTTGTATCATATTTACTTATTAAACGTGCATGTTGGAATAAATTTTCAATTTCTATTTATTTATAGTATTTGGTGTTGTTTGGTATTTACCTTGTAATCTCCCAATATTGTATTATGAAAAGGGTAATTCCTTCAATCATTTTGTGAGATTATATACCCTTGGTTCTGGTTTCTACTCCAGGGCATATCGAAGGCGGGACTCATGGGTCATTATCTCTCCTTCATCTTGATGAAAGAATTTTTTGATAGTTTATTATCCCATCAATAATCTTGGAGAATGTTGGTCATTCCAAGTGTATTCATTGGGAATACATCATTGACATCTCATTTTGTAAGAAAATGATGTTTCCTATGTATTATTGATTGGGAATGACCCATTGAATTTTTTGGTTGGATAATGTTTTTTAGGTTAATTTTGTGATGTGATTTGTATTTTCATGGAATGTACATGGGAGAACCCATGAGATACTCTTTTGATGACTAGGGACGGTCGTACACTAGCAGTTTTTATATATGGGATGATTTTTGGTTTATTCTGTCAAGATAACCATTAGATTTGGTTTTGTGAGTGAGGTTTGATTTTACTTATATTTTTGTTTTTTTATATTGAGTTTTGAGGTCCTGTAATTTCATTTAGAGGAATTATTTAGATTTAGGTGTAATTACAATTTTCCTGTTATGAGGTATTAATGGGTTTTATACCATGATTTTGGTCTCACAGGTATCCTTTAGTTTTTGGTTTGTCTTTGAGTTGTAACCAGTTTCTAGGATGGTCATTGTGGTTGACATTGTATTATTTGTTTCAGTAGGTATCTAGTGTCATATAAATTTAATTTAGTGGTGTTTCAATCTACTGAGTGTTTATTTATTTTTCTCACCATTTAGATAAATTATAAACTATTGGAATACACATAGTAGGTCTTTATGTTTCTAGGAATTTGTATATTTGTATTATGTTTTGTTACATTCATGGAGACATTTACTAATGTTTCATGATTTCTTCATATTGGCCTTTATGATGAATTTTATTAATCATGATGAATTTTCTATGATACTATGAACATTTATCTCTATATAGAATTTGGTTTTATCTAGAACATCCTACGTCATAAGTGAGGTGTTTTGGATTTATTTTTCCCATTATCTTCTACTCCACCTAGTGAATTTATGAGAGTAGAAAGTGTCATAATGGATAGAATTGTCACACACACGCATCACTGTTTAATTTAATAAGGATATTATTTCATTCAATTTTTTAAAAAATTCATGTATTTTCAGAACCCCTATGAATTTATTAGAGTTTTAGAGTTTGGATAGCCTCACTGCATCATGGTCAAAGTCCTAAATAAGAATATTTTGACTCTGGGTTTTGAAAAGGTGTCTCTATGGGTTAAGTTGGGTATTTTGGTTGGTATTTTCGATGAGGGATTTCCCTATGGAAGATAGTGAGGGAGAACACAACATTGTTGAGGTCCAATTTCCTTGTCTAAGGGAATTTTATTAAGAGTATATTTGTATTATTATTTGTGAGAAAAAATATTGGATGACTTAAATTTGGTGAGAATAGATACTTAGAGACATAGAGAGTCACTACATGGAGTTTCGGATAAAAAAAGCACGAGTCTCTCACTGTGAGAGGATTTGGGTGTTTGAAATGACATGTCCTATGTTGTGGTGTACTTCTAGGTGGTATTTTGAACAAAACAACGATTCCACTTTATCATAACGATGAGTGTTTTGTACAAAATTAAATATTATAAAATTCTGTGGCGTATTTGTTTTAAATACTAAGGGGGGGAGGGAGATTCACGATGGTTCATGGAATTTTAGGGATCATGGGGTAACCTTAGTGAGGTGTACCATTCCATGGTGAAGGGTGGTCATGCCATGGCATTTCCATGATTAATGTTATTTTTATTGAGATTTCTATTACTCCCCTCATTAATGTTAAAGTGATTTATCCATATTTTTCACTCCATTATTATATATCCTCCTAATGGTGGTTCCTATATGCCTATATTTCCCCCATTTCATTTTATGTTTTTCCTTTTTCGAATTCAAGAGATTAGTCAAGATAATAAATCATTTATTATGCTTTTGGTTCTCCTATTATTCCTATCTCTATTATCCTTGAATTTTCTTTTTCTCTAGAACCCTATTGCCTATAGGGTATGATAAAGGTAAATGATTAATATAATGATGGGTATTTTGGTTTTAGGGATTACATAGAACATTCTTTTTATTAGTCTTAATTTCACCATAAATGTTGACTTGTTGTGATTTTTTCCACTCTATTGATCCATGTTTGTTTTGTGAATTTCTATTAATTGACATGAACTTATGTTATTGATATTTTCTAGAAAATTTTTTAATCAAATTATGTCATTATTTTATAACAATGGTGGATTTTTAAAGTATTTTATTTGGTTTTCTCACTCAGAATAAATGGATCTTTAATTTTTTTATAATTTCTAATGTGATGTTTTGGGTTAAAAGTGTTCAAAATTAATGCTTATATAGTTTCATAAAATTAATATTTTTATAATTGATGGAATTTGAGCGTGTTTGGTCCTTGGAATGGATAATGTCTGTTTTCAGAGAATAATTTGGTTTTATGGATTATTATATGGTTTTAATGAAAAACTAAATTGAATTTATTCATGATTTTATGTCTGGTTTTTATCGATTGTTTTCATAGGGTAATTTAAAATTTAGATTTTAAATGATAGAAAATTACTAGGTATTCCAAGCCCATTTAAGAAAGTGTTGTTTGGAACTATTTTAATGTGAAATTTGGGACTTGTGTGTATGTAACCATTTGTTATGCCCCTTGTTTTGACCCTACATTATAAGGATTATGACCCTTAATGGGGATGTTTTATACTGTTTATGATATGGATGATGTGAATGGGGATGTTTATTGGATGTAAATTTTAGTGGATAAGAGATTTATATTCTTTTTTTACCAAGTATATTGATGACATAATTCATTTATTTTCTCAACATTGATGTTAGTTTTTGTGGGATACCTATGTATAGAACCTCATAACACAATCAACCCATAATTGCATGTGTTATATATATGGATTCAATTTCTTACATTCCTCAGATCTTTTAGTATTTTTTTAAATAATTAGGAAAAACATTATATAATAATGAGTAAATTTCCATACAATGTTCATTTTTTTCCACAAAAAGGTTCTTAAAATTTACACCCCTACTTTATTGAAGAAAATTTTTCTTAATTTAATAGGATTTACCATAGTTTAAATATTGACGTTTCTATAGTTTGTACACATCATTATATCACATGAAAAACATTTGAGGACTTGGGGTGAGAAAAAAACTCGGTTAGGGATATAAAAAATAAAGAAAACCCATTAGTCCAGTGAACATATTAGAAACCCATAAAAACGATTACTTTTCTTACAATAAACATTGAAAGTATAAATTAAATCATAATCACATGTGAAAAATACATATTTGACCATGTAAAACTTATTAATCTCATATCAATTATATAATACTATCAAGGTATCTTGGAAAATCATTAGAAGTCATGAAAATGGATTTTTATAAAAGAAAATCCCAATTTTAAAGGATTATATACCTTATAATCAAAATCATAATATTTGAAATTAAAACTCCTAAAAATGATAGAAAAAAATGTTGGTACCTTGGTAAATCATAACCAATCTAAAGTAAAACAATTTCAAAGAACCATTTCAATTGGATTATCTAATCAGTTATTAATAAATTTATTTTCCTTAATAAGAAATTCATTTCCCAATTCATTGAATAACTATAACTCAGGCTCACCTCTTGTCATAGATAATGAACAAATACCATATCATGGAAAGAATTTTTATAATATTGAATTTATTCATTATAAAACCTTTTGAAGAAGAATTTATATTCATAAAAGAATCACTTTACTTTTTGTATAAAAATACGGATAAATAACAATTTATTTTATAAAAACTAATAATTACTAAAAAATTAAAAGGAGGAAATTATTTGATTAAAACATATACATTTACTGAGGTATATTTATATATATATATAACTATTATAATATAAGGAATATTAGATCATTTTGCAAACATTATAAAATTATTATTTTTCAATTTGTTAAAAAGATTCAAAAGTAACCCATGTGAAAAATTATAAAAATATTCGTTTTTAAAGATTATTTTAAAAAGAGATATATGGTTGAAAATTACATTAAATATTCATTTGATTATAGATAATAAAATTATTGAGATTTTTTTAAAAAACATAGATATGAAAAAAAGAGTTTTTAGGAAAACATTAAAACAAGTTATTGAAGTAAAACCCCTTACTTCGAGTCTCATATTTCATCGTATATTAGCTAACTCATGAATAAATAAATGTTATTAGATATTCAGTTTCTTAAAAAAAACTCTTGTTAATTAAATTATCATTATTCATTTTTATTTAACATATTACCATGTTTTATTTAGTTTCCAAAATAGTTAATATTATGTTTGATGATTGAGGTCATTTTATCCAAATTTTATTTTAGTGTTTTCCCAATGTTAAAATGGGTCACTATTCTATCATGTCAATATTCAGAAATATTTTATAATTATGTTGTCTTTTTGTTGAATATTCTATTCACAACCACCATGTATAGTGGTTATGAAATATAAGTAAAGGAAAAAAAGTTTTACCTTTCTATAATCATAATAATATTATAAATATATTATGTATTCATTAAATCCATCCGTAAAACCATCCATAGGTTTTCGTAAAGAAAATAATTACATCACTTCACAGAAGTAGTGGTTTGTATTTACACATGAGAGATGTTTCCATTTTCCAACATATGTGAATGTATGAAGGTGGAAAATATTTTATCTTTAAAAATAATAATTATTTAATAAAAAATATATATATGAATTAAAACCAACTTTATAACTAGTAATATGAGGTGGTGATGAAAACTAAAACACATCTCTTCATAGAGTTGGTACTCCACACATATGCACAAGCGATGTTTTAATTTTATATATAATTGAAAGGATATAGAAAATAGTTATTCCATCAATATAATAATATTTAAATATATTATATATAAACATTTTATTATGTTAATATGGTCAAAATAGATTTCATGGAGCTATAAGATTACATAAAGATGAAAGAATTCGATTATGACTTATACCATCTCCTTGGATGTTTTATTTTTTTCTTACACCTTAAGCCTCTTAGGATTGGAATTTTGGGGATAATAAGATGATGAGGTTGTGGGGGTGTGGGTTGGGGTGATTTTGGTAGGGATTTTGGTAGATATTGGTCAATCTTGGGTGCTTAGAGTGTGTAGATATGTGAATAGATGAGGTGCCCTTTAATAATTGAGAGTTGTGGAACTCTTATAAATATTAAGAACATTAAAATAAAATAAATTTATTTGTCCTTGAAAGTATTTCCAATTTAGTTCAATTATCAACGTAGGTATTTAATTGAAAAATAAACTCCATAAATAAAATTTCGATATGTTTTAGTGATATTTTATTCCTTATCTCTAAGTTTAATCCTTTTTACCCATTTAACCATTACCGTGGAGAAAAACATTTAACTTGGTAACTATTCATTTGGAATAAAAATAAAACTGGTCTTATTAAATAATATGAATATTATAATTCAAAATATGAAATCCATTTTATAGAATTATAATTCATGATAATGTAAAAATAAGTTTAAATATAAATATGAAAATCACAATGAAAAACTTTTTAAAAAATTCCTTATTTAAACATAAAAATGGATTTATACTAAAATCATTTATAATTTTGATTGAAATGTATTTAATTTAATTATTTTTAATAGAATATGGTTTATTTTAATTTATAAATAAAAACAAAACCTAAAGCAACCCTTAAAATAATTGATTAAAAGAAAAGAACGAAGAATTATTTTTAATTGAATAAAAACAGTACTTTGATTTGCAAAATATAAGTAAAATATTTCTAAGTTCAACAATAAATTTTAAAATTCATGATGTTAATTATTATATATATAATGAATTTATTAATTTTCTCATAAATTTTCAGGTAATTATTACCTCATGACAATTTCATAAAATTGAAAGTATTTGTAAAATCATTATTTTCACTATTCACAAAAAAAAGTATTTTCAGGAAAATTTGAAAAACTATACTCTAAGATAATTTTTAAAAACAAAATATTAATAATAAATTTATTTTGATGAAATTGAAATAAAAAAGTTCATAAATTTATATTTTGAATGACAATAAGAAGTACAAATAAAAACCAATTTTATTGAAAAATAAACCTTTTAAACAGAAGGTGTTATTAACCATATTTAATAAAATTTTATATTGAGTGATAGTTTTCTTGTTTAATTTTTTGTAATCATAATTTATTTTTTTAATATTATTCTTTGAAATTATTACTTAATATTTTTCTTGTTACGTATATCACGCTCAATTTAACAATATTTTTATTTAAAGATATACATACTAAATCATAGGGTTTTTCATTCATCCCTCAATGGAATTGAGTCCTGGGAATTTTAATGTCATATATTATTGAAAGGGGTTTTAATTTATTTTATAATAAATTCTACATAGTCTATGTTTACTTGAAAAATGAATAATTTAGAAGTATACCAAATAAAATATTTTTTTAAATAGAGGAAAAGAGATGGAATATGGAGTGAATGATAAATATACTTAAGTGGAAAAATTTGATTTTCAATCATTATTGAATAAATATTATTTTAAGAAGAAAATTATTTTTTATTTTTGAACTATAAAAATTATCATTTATTATATAATTTATAAACCTTTCATTTATAATTTCCATACTTATACTCATGAATGAGTTTCAAAATGAATTCCTTGAAAACTGAGTGATATTTTCCATAAAATACTCGATTGATTTATCTTCCTCTTACCTGATTCCGTGGAATTATTTTATCATCAGGATAATGAATAATAGAAAATTTCATTACATGACATTATTCTGTAAAATAAACCTAATTTCTTCCTTAGTTTTTGTTTTAATCAGTATTTTTATCTCTACTTCATCATATATTCTAAATGATGGACAATCATGTTGATAATTTTCATGTACCGAGCCCTAAAATTAATCTTTATAAGATCCAAAAAATGATGAAAAATTATTCCACTTGTTTAGATCCAATAAAACAAATTTCAATTGATACTATATGTTATGATAATATGAAATATGAATAAACCATCCTATTGATAAATAATACACTAATCTTCAAGTCCATGACAATAGAACCTAAAGATCAAGGTAAATCATTCTATAAATAGAAAACCTTAATACTCTTCCTGAAATTCTAGAAAAAATTTTAATCCCAAAAATTAAAATTATTTGACCACATATTCTTCCAAAATTACATTAGCATTTATATCCCAACTATATCAATCTTTTAAAAAGTCATATTACAAATATACATATACTTAAATTATATGTTATCCAAATTATATTAATATTTTCTCAAAATAACACGAATTACATGAATAAAAACATACATTCTTTCAAAATTAAACTCAATATTTACTATTAAGATAATTTATACCATTTAGATATAAATTACATTACATGTGAGTAATTTTCTCTTCACCATATTTCCTCTAAAATTTCTGAAAAATATAATAAATTTTTTAAAAGCAACTTTAACCACCTAATCACTAACACATTTAAACCCCATAATTATTTATATGATTAAATATATGTTACCAAAAATATAGTAACTATTTATCCCTATTAATCATAATTTATTAAATATCAATGATTATATTAACCCTGAAGGTTATCCTTACATTAGAACCATTATCCCTCATATAATAACATTTATCCCAAAAAACATGCATAGTAAATATCTTGACAATCCTAAGGGTTACATATACCCCAATAATCTATTAAAACCCTATTAAGACTCCAAAAGATTTTTAATAACATCAAAATTACATTAATTTTAGAAGGGAATCTACACCTTTGAATATTTAACCATGCATATATTTATCAAACATTAAATAAAACACTATTACATAATATCTTTTGAAACCTTATATAGAGAGAGTTTAATAATATGACTTCATTTTTAAACCATTAACTAATATTTTATATATTATTCTTTAATACTTCCTTCTTAAAATCAACAATATTAATCTTGTCTTAAGATTCACCAATCACAATCGAAATATGCTCCCCGATTTAAACACATGAAAAATTGTAAAATAAATAAAAGAATTTAACTATTCTTTCGAGATTATTTTTTAATGAATATGACCTATCTAAATAATTATTCACATGATCTTATTGATCCCATTTTCAAGATTTCTTCTGAGGGAATCTATTTACCTAATTCCCATAGTACCCATATTTAAAATTATAAATTATTATTGATACTGTAGGAATAACTTTATTCCCATCCATTGAGTTAAGATAACTTTTTATTTTTATTCACTAATTTATTGATTTATTACCTCCTTTACCACATTTGAAACTACTTCATGTTATTTGAATACATTTCCCTAGGCGATTATTCACATATTCTTGACACATAGGAAGATGAATCTTTTTATCATCATGATATTTATCTTCTAAACATCCATTAAAATCCATTTTTTATCTAATTAGTATCATTGGAAAACTAATCTAGGTTCTGGTTGTTAATAATTACTTCAAATAAATGACTGAGTACATCCAAAATAATTTTCATTCCATCTCATATCGTACTAGATTACTTTTTCAAAAAACCAATATATTATCCTTTACATCAATTTTTATTCTTTCCAGTTTAATCAATTTACTAAAAAAACTGTTTGGTGTGATTATATCAAGTAAAATCATAAAAATAAATATTATAAGGTAGATATATACTAAGATATCACAAATAATTTCATAATAGATTCAACTCTTTCAATTTATATTAAAACAAAATCAAATTATACATAAAATTTAAACCTTTAAATTTATAGAATAATTAAATTTTATTCCCATACCATCATATTAACCCCACAATTTTCATAAATGTTTTTGAATTATGATCATCTAATGAAACCCTACTCTATAAAGTTATCTAAAACCGTTCTATCATACCAATTATATTCTCTAAAACATAATCAACCAATAATTTTGTATTTTATAAAATGTGTTTCACTTTTTTAAATTTTCTATATATTTATGGTTTAGTGTTTATGAAAATATGAAAACTATTATGTAATAATGTGTTCATTTCCACATATTGTAAATGTTTTTTCACAAAAATTGTTTCTTAAAAAATGAAACATTTTTTAGTAATGATAGATTGATACATTTAATATGAGTAAATATAGAGGAAATATTGACCATGATTTTGCTTCTAAACATCCAAATATGCTATGAAATACATTTAATATGTGGGATGAGCACAAAATTCTAATTAAGGGATATAAAAAATAATGTAATATTGTTAGTTCAGTGGTAGTCATGTAAACAATAATTTTTTTACCTTATTCATAATAAATTTTGAGTGTATAAAAAAAATCATAATGACATGTGAAAAATAAACCATTTCCCAAAGGAAACCCTTAAACCCTATATCAGTCATTAAAAACAATTAATGAGTCTAGGAAAAATAAGAGAACCCATGAAAATTATTTTTACTATAAACAAACAATTCACTTTTAAACTATCATATACCTTCTTATTGAAATCATAAAATATCTATTTAAAACTCATCAAAATAATATAAAACCATCTAATAACTTTGGTAAATCATATTTAATCCCATGTGAAACTCTTTTTTACAACTCTTTTATAAGTATGAAACCATAAACATTTCCTAATCTTGATCTTTATGTGAAGAATTAATTGTAATATATTTGAAGACCATAAGAGTTTAGAGTTTTAGAGAATTTGGACATCACACTTAAATAAACAAATAATACTTCATTACATGGAAACTTACACATAGTATTCATTTATCACTCAAAACAAAACCTTTATGATATAAAAAGTTTTATTTTCCAGAAAAATATTTACAATTTTCATTTGGACAACATCCTTGTCTCTAATGACCTTAAAAAGAAAGTTTTTTTAAAGAAATGTGAGATAAGAACAATAAAGAAGTAAGGTTTATAATTATAAATAAATAAACCATTAGACCATGAATACATATAAAACTTTATCCTTTTCTCAATGTTAAATTTGGTTTCAAAATATACATTTTTACCCAATAAAATAACTTCTCTTCTAAAATATTCTAATGAAACATTTAATAAGAAATATTGACGGAAAAAACAAAACTTATAAAATTTCTTTTTATATAATGTAAAACTTATGGAACATTATTCAAAAAAAACTATACATTTATCCCTTATGTTGTATCTAACGCTTTTCTTTAAACATAATCTCATTATCTTACTTTGAAAAATCAGGAATTTTTTGTAAATATCATAGAAATAATAAATAAATCATATAGGTAACTTAAGGTATCATTTTCATAGCTATTTTATATATAGAATATAATTCGTGGTTATAAATGGAAAAACTATCACAATTACCAATAGAATAACTTTCATGGTTTTACATTGAATAACCTTCATGTTCAATATCCAATATAAATCTTACCCAATGAATTATAGGTCTATCACATACCCTCCTATCCATGGTTTATAATAGAACCACCCATATTTCATTTATAAAAAAACCAATCACCATAAATAGTTACCTAGAACTATAACAAAATAATAACACATTAAATATTTAATTTATCAACATTACACTCATAAAAATATTATTTTCATCTGTAAAAAAAATTTATGGTTATTGAAACATTCATTGAATTATATTGAATTTCGGAAAGTCATCATTACAATGTAAAACAATTTTTTATTTAAGGAAAACATGATATGTTATAGATGAATAAAATTTTTAAATAATTTTTTTGATGTGGGTAAAAAATCAATGACAAAATATACATTAAAATATATCATTTCATTATTTATTTTCTATAAAAACATTTCATATAAATTATATAAAAATCTTCATTTTCAAACTGTTGAAATAATGTCATATGTGAAATTAAATTTACATTATAACTTTTTCAGCTCCACATAAATAATTCCATAATTTTTTTAATAAAATGTACATGGAATATGAAAATATAGATGATAAATAATTGAAACTTTTCAAATGAGGGTTTTAATATAATTTTACACATACATTAAACCTTAAATAATTTAATTTATGAAACATATTTGAGAAAATAAAATATTGTAAAAAAAACTTTTATAATCCATGTAATCATAAATAATAATTTGATTAATTTTTTTTGATAACATGGTCATAAGAGAAAATTATTTTTAAGGGAAACTTTGAAAGAATATTTTTTTGAAAGAAATTCCCTTACCTTGAGTAAGACTTGTCACGTACATTCCCTATCTTCCTCCATAAAAACATTGTTTTGATTATTTAATTTTTTAATAAATTTTTTCATGTTAATTCTTCTATTTATTTTGTTTAATACCATGTTATATAAAATTACTTGATCAATTAATATCACCTGGGTTGTTTTCATGATATTCAGATCATATGTCAAAAATGACTTTTATTGGTTGACTGTGGTAAAAGAGATCTATATATATTAATATATATAGTAATAATAATAATGAAATATCTATCATTTTTATATATCTTTTAAAATTTTAAATCCAACCATGAAATATGGTTATGAAAAATTAATTATGTTTGGGAGACGGTAACCCAAACTAGCACATGAGTAACATTTCCATTTTTCAACGATAGTTATTTGAATAAGGTAAGTATTTTTTTTATATTTAAAACATGATCATAAAACCATAATTAAAATTTTAATTTTCCAAATATAATGATATATATAATTATTGTGATGTGGTGGTGAAAAACAGATCACATCGCTTCGTGGAAGGAGTTGTCCACTCGTACGCAAGAACAACGTTATAACATATCTGTGAATTAGAAGCTAAGAAAATATTTGATATATTACTTCTCAAAAATTAAAATATGTAATTAATATCTCATATTTACCTTAAATATATCATTATAACTATTTAGTTGATGTTGTGATGGAAAACAGTGTACATCCATTCATGAGGTGGTAGTCCG
Source organism: Viscum album (assembly GCA_963277665.1). Classification (NCBI taxonomy): domain Eukaryota; kingdom Viridiplantae; phylum Streptophyta; class Magnoliopsida; order Santalales; family Viscaceae; genus Viscum; species Viscum album. The sequence continues at coordinate 120,751,344 of OY728138.1, read as the reverse complement.
TCGTACACATAACCGATTGTTTGTTTTCCATGTGATGGATGATGAGATTGATATAGGTCATGGAATAATCATAAAAACTTATCATCATATGGAAGATACAATATTTATTATTTTATAATGTTTGAATTAGGATTTTGGGATATAGAAGAATAAATAATACCAAAAAGCATGATTAAGAACTATACCTCTTTTTTTCAAAAAACCTCTTAAGGTATAAAAATATCCTTTGATTATTTTATAATGACAATGAGGAATCTATGATATTTATAGGTATGTAGGTAAGGTATTTTTTTGGTATTGGAGGAAAAAATTCAATGGAAGTGTAAATAAATGAGGAGAGTAGGTTCCCTTTTTTAAGATAGGGGAGGGTAACTCTTGGAAGTCCTTAATGTTTTAAATAAATATAAATTTACATTTATATTAAAGTGTCAATAAAATGATAATATTATAATATAAGATGATAAAGAGTCTAAGTAATATCACTAAATAAATATTATACAAGTTTTTTTGTTTTTTTCACCCTCATATTTTTTTGTTTAAACCTTGGTTAATCTTTTTTGACAAGTAATGTAATATTAATGTTTTTACACATTAGGGGTCATGAAAGTTAATATAAAATTATAATAGTACAATAAATAGACCACAATTTATATCATAAAAAATATTACACTTTTTTGATGAATATTATATTTTTAATAATATTTAATAATTTAATTAAACATTATTTATTATAAAATATCATTAATGTAAATTTAGAAACTCTTCATTTAATTTGACAAAAAAACTTACATAAAAAATTTAATTTGAATATATTATTTTACAATACCAAAAAGATGATATAATTATCTGAAAAATATTTTTAATTTTTTAATTAATTAATATTATATTACTTTTATTTTTTTTTAAAATCATATATTTTATATTATTTTTAATTAAATAAATACAACATTGGTGGTTTGTAAGCATTTATGTGAATTATTTTATTAATATAAAATTTAAATAAATTACCTTCATTAAAATGTTTCCATATTCTCAAAATATCATTTAATATTCATCAATAACTTTCTTTTGTCCCGTTGTGAAGACATAATTGATATTTAAAACCAAGATGGGAACATTTTGTTTATTCTTTATATAAAATATTATATTGTTCACTTTCATGGAAAAGTTTCCCCTAAATTAATAAATATAAATAATAACTGGGAAATAATCATAATAATTTCATCAAATAATATTTAAGATGAAAAAACGCAGTCATATTGCTTCATTTTAAAAAAAGATAACCCAATTTGACCTTTTTACCATGGTGATTCTTTTTTTTCTATTTGGAATATTTATTATGGAAAATATTTATTTTAAATTTTCAAATAATATTAATTTTTAATATTAAAAATATAGAAATCATTTTTCATGAATAAATTTCTATAATTGGCACAATTTATTTTAATATTACAACAAAAAAATAGGATGAAAAACTGTTTTTTCAAGAAAATGAATTTTCAAGCAATAAATGATTTTATATTAATTCCATGATTCAAAATCATGATTATATGAATTTTAATTCATATAAATAGATACATAATATATAAATATAATTTAAATATTTATTTATTAGGTTCAATTTTCTTAATTAAAATGGATAAACTTTATGCATTTAAAAATAATTTTTAGAAAATTGTGTTATTAACCATAAAAATATACTAATAAAAAAAATATATCCGATTCAAATGAAATTAATTAAATTATTATAAATAATTTTTTAATCATTTAACTTTCAGGAAAAATAAAAAATATAATGATACTTTTAAATTACTTGATTTAATGGAATGGAAATGATAGTTGTTGAAAAATTGATAATTGTCACTATTCATTAAAAAATTACCCATTTTAGAAAAATCCAAAAAATATATCCCTATTTTAAATTTTAAATGAGTATTTATAAAATTATGTTAATTTTATAAAATAACTTTTCTATAAGTTTAAAAATTAATTACAATATTTTGTCATAAAAATAATAAAAATTGTTTTAGAACAAATCAGATTTTTTATGAATTCAATTACTTTACCTAAAATTAAGTGATTAATTACTAATAATTATCAATAAAATTATATTTATTAGGATATAAATATATATCATAAAATATTTAATCCTATTAATACCCCCCAATTTTACATTTATGTTATAACTTTCATATTTAAGTTATAATATTTCAGGGTTTGTATAGGTTTAGTTGTGTGTGTCATATAAACCATCAGAAATAGTTTTCTTTTTAAAATATCAGGTTGTTAAATTATCCCACTCTATAATAAATTTGGTATTCAAAATTTGAGAATTATATAGGTATTCAATGGTTTGACATTTGAAATCGTCTTTCTTGAAATCTCACAACATAAAAGGGATTGATGAAACTTACTTCTGATAATAGAGAATATGAGATATGAAGGTTGATAGAATAATTATAACTAGGATTATAAATGGGTTATCATTAGTAGGAAGTGAAAATATGTTACTATAAGAAATGAATAATGAAAAAATATTGGTGGAGATTAACAAATATCATTAAGCACAATAATGTTAATGAACATTAGAAAGTTAAAGACCCAAAACCATAAACTAATGAGGTGTGAAATAAACCAATGATTCATTAAAAATTAATATAATATAACAAAATTTTCATTTTAAGATCTTTTTTATATATTTTAGGAATTAATTTTCCATCAATACTGGTGGTATAAGTCAATATAGATACCTGAAAATTAGAATTTCACCATTTAATAAATATCTACCACAAAATTATATTTTCTACCAAATGTTTCATATAAAATATAATTTTTTTATTCATGAAGTAATAAAATAAAATTATACTAAATCAGATAATTATAAAAAATATTGTAATATATTTATCTTATATGTAAATGTTTTCAAAAAATAAAATGGTTTGAAAAGTTAATATAATTACCAAAAGTTATAAACCTTCACAAGATTAAATAATACATTAAAATTTTTATATTCCACTATAATACCCAAAATTAAGACTAAATCAATCTATAAATAACTATCATAAAATTTATTTAAAATATACTTGACTAAGTTTAAACCCAAATATTATAATGATTTGATAACATATTCTTCCATGACAAAATTTAACATTTTTCTCTAAATAACACCAGTCACTCTAAAAGTATCATTCCAAAAGTATATATGATATAGTTATATAATTTCCAAGATATGATAATAATTTATAAAAATCACCCAAATCAATATAAATTAACATTAAAATCATATACACGTTAAAAATAATTCATCATTTAATGCTCCAAAAAAATTCCATAATATGATATAATGATCCTCAAAATTAGTGATAATATGTTAAAGTGAAATTATTCATTTATTCATCAAATCACCTTTCAATCCCATGGTTATATCTTAGATAAAACATATGTCCCCAAATAAAATTAATCTTTATATTCCAAATAATTTAGAAAACAAAATTCAGACTAACCAAGGAAGCACATTGGCCAGTTGTATATGTTTCTCCATATCTTCCTTTAGTTGTGGGTTCAAACATAGTGGAATTTCCTGATGTGAAATGTTTTCCTTTTTATAAAAACTATATTAATATAATTCTAATAACATTTCCATAAATATGACTAAAATACAAAAAAATTACCAAATTCATTGAATATTATAGGAACCCTAAAGGTTCTCAATACCTTTAAAATTACATCCATAAAATGAAAAGAGCAGTCTTCCTCCAACAAATTTTTCACATGTTAAAAATAAGGGTTACATATAAATAAAACATCTATAAAAGATAAATAAATGTATCCTAATTTAGTTACATCACATAAAAATCAAAATAGTATTAATTATTTTAATCTTATGATCATCCTTAGATCAACGGCTACATGATAATTCTTAAATCCCTACTTACAAAAACCACAATCATTCAATGTACTTCATCATCCCATAACCTTGATTCTCTGTCTTATTCCCTAATACTTCCTCCCAAAAAATAGAAAAAATAATCATGTAATATGTTTCAAAAATATCAAAACATAATCAATGATATAATCCTTAACTTTTAGATATCATTTTTAGTTTTTTAATCTTCCACTGTAAGGGAATTAGTCATTGATAATTATTTATATAAACATTATTTCTAATCCTATTATTGAGAATTCCCATCAGGACGTATATTTTCATAATTCAAATATTACCCCTTTTTAAAACATTCAATTTTTACTTTGGGATGGAATTTTTTTCCATTCACGGAGTTAACTTCCCACTTACATTATACATGACATATTACTGATTTATGACATTCTTTACAACATGAAGACATATTAGTGTTATTTTAGGAAATTTCCTTGTGTTATTTTTCCTATATTCTTGACACATAGGTCATTGAATGTTTTTACTTTTATGGTCTATATTACCTGAACTTCCAGGTACATTCATTTCTTACACATTTGACATATGTGGAAACTCACCGAGTTTGGAGTAGTTAAATATAAATAATTATAAGTGGTTATGAATAACCATAATAGTTCTTACTATATCCCCTATTCCGTTCAGTTTCTCATTCAACAATTAACCAAATTTTCCATGACATCCATAGATAATTTAGTCCTTGCCTGATCTAATAATGTACGAAAACCCAATAAACAATAGTGTGATCATATCAATAAAATCATAATAAACTAACTTATGAGGTGGATTAACACTAATATATCATTAACCATGTTATATTGAACTCTTTATATTTATCCAAAATAACCAAAATTCTCTCTAATTTTCAAACCATTATGGTTACATGGTATTTTTATCTTTATATTTAGTAACATTATGACCTCTTAATTTATCTAATTCATTCCTCTAATACAAACTATAATGAACTGATATTAAAAATTTCATAATCATGAGTTTCATGTCAATAATTTATTTTTATTACCTTTTAGGATCATTATGGATTATATTTTTATAGAATTAATCCATTTACCTTACCTATATAAATATTACATCACAATATTGGCACTTCCACTTAGTATTCATTTTCCCCTAAAGAAAACATTTATGACACATGAAGTTTTCTTTTCATGAAATGTCTTTAGAATTTTTATATTGAAATCATACTTTTCCCTACACATAATTAAAACAATGTGATTTATTTTAAATATGCGATGAGAAAAATAATATTAGGAAGTTATATAAAAATAAAAAAATAATCCATCAGAGTATTAATAATTATGATTTTTTTCCTGTTATGAAATTAAAATTTGGGTTCAAAATAAAAATTTTCATACATAAGAAATCAGCTTCTAAATACACATATTATTATAATACATTTCATAAGAAATATTAAATTAAAAATAAAAATCATAAACGACAATTTGAAATCATGGAAAATTTTCAAAACCCTTTAAAAAAGACATATATTTTAATCTTACCAAGTATCACGTACTTTCATTTAAAACATAATCTATCTTTCATACCTTCTGAATTCATAAGAATTATGTATAAATCACGGAGATAATAAATATATAATTTATGAAAATTCAGTCATCATTTTTATATTTCCATTTAATATTTGAAAAATTTCAAGTTTATAATTTAAATAAACTCCACGATTACAAATGGTATAATCTTCATAGTTACAAATAGAATAACCTTCACAGTTAACTTCTATCATGAATATTATCCAATACATTTGAGGGCTATCAAGGATCCGACCAACCTTGGTCTATAAATTAACTACCATTCTTGATTTAAAACTAGAACACCCATCATCATGAAAAATTACCAAGATCAATAATATAATAATAAAACATTAAATCATTCATTTTTCTATATTACACTCGAGAAAATATTTTTTCTCCTAGGAGAAATCATTTCCATATATTTATATATTCCTTCAATTAAATTTTTTTTGAAAACAATTATAGAAAATAAAATTATACTTTTTCTTTTAAGAAAATAAGAAATATAACAAAGGAATCCAAATATCAAATAATGCTTTAGAATGTAGAAAAATTACATTCAAATAGAACATTCCTTTTTTTTGTCGAAGCCTTCGGTATAAAATTCATAAAAACAATCATTTTGAAAACATTGAAAAAAGTAGAAAAGTAAAATAAAATGAACTTTATAATTCATAAATTTCAATATTAATAAATAAATTAATTAATTTTAGGAATATATATATGGATTAGAATGAATTAGTGGAAATATCTTTAAAACATTTAAAATGAGGTTTTTAAAGTAATCGGGCCCTAACGTAAAAACATAAAAAGTTTATTATTATAAAATACTATAAAGAATGTAAATTACGGTAAAAACCTAACTTTAAAATCAATTTATGAATAAATATTAATGGTATAAAAAATTTTATAAGATCATGGACTTAGAAGAAAAATAATTGCAAGGGAAACCTTAAAATATGATTTTTTAAAAGAAATTCTCTTAACTCAAGTCAGATTCATATCATATGTTCCTCATCATCTTGAATAATAAAATAATTTTAATTAATTGATTAAAAATATTTTTTAGTTCAATACTTAATTTTATTTTTTTAATATATTTTATATACAATTATTTAATTATTTAGGTTCACATTAGACATTTTGAATATATTTGACTTATATATAAACAACGACTTTGGTAGGACGATAATGGTCTAATAGGTGATTATTTGATTATATTTAGAATAATAATGTTGAAATAATTATTAGTATTTTACATTAAATATAATTTTAAAATCAATCATGAAATATAGTTATGAAAAATGTTCAATGTTATAATCATGGAGATGGTAGGTATACGTACACATGAGAAACATTTACATTTTTTAAATATAACGAAAAGAAGAAGGTAAGTGTTTTTTATCTGTATATAATGATAATAATATCATAAATAACATATCAATTTTTTAAATAAAGTTATATATATCATCAATGTGATGTGCTGATGAAAAACAAATCACATTGCTTTGTGGAGGAGATAGTCCACAAGTATGCACAAACAAGGTTATCATTTTCAGTGACTAAAAAGTTTAAAAAATTGATGATATATTAATTTTAAATAATGATAAATATTTTATTAATATATTATATATACATTAAATCCATCATTATTAGTATCCATAAAAGGTGGTCATGGATATGAATTATCTCGGTTCGCAGGGCGGTAGTCTGCCGAACACATGAACGATGGATTGATTTCGCATTAGATTGAATATAAGATAGATATAGGTAATTAAATAAAAATAAAAACATCTCATTATATTTAATATAATAGTATTATTATTTCATCTTGTTTGAATATGTTTTTATGGTGGTAGAAGAATAAATAAATAGATAATTCATGATTAAAAACTACACCTCTTCTTCGAAAACCCCAGAGGGTTCACAAAGCAATCATTTGTAGAATAGATTTATGATGAAAATGTCTCTAGAATGTAAGGATGGTTTCAAGGAAAGTATTTTTATTGGAATTGTATGAACTAAAAGGCAATTGATGTATGAATAAAAGAGGGGAGGAGGTGACCATTTTAAAGAGATGGGAGGGGCACTCTTGGAATTTTTTGTAGTATTAAATTAATATAAATTAATTTTTATATTAAAATGTAATAAAAATGATAATATTACAATATTATATGATTTTGAGTCAAAATATTCCCATAATATAAAAATTGGACATGTTTATGTGATGTTTTCATCCTTATTTTTCTTTATTAACCCGAATTAACTCTTTTTGTTAATTACAGCAGTATTAAATATTTTACACTTTAGGGGCCAAGAAAGATATTATAAAAGAAAAAATTTCCCATGCATGGACTATGGTAGATATTATCATCAATATTATATTTAAATAACAAATAATAATTTTTTTTAAATTGTAAATAATTTAATAAAACAATATTTATTATAAAATATTATTATTGAAATTTTTTATTTATTAATTTAATTTGGTTTTAATAACATCAATAAATACATGTAATTATAATATATTATCATAAAACTCCCAAAATATATTTTAATTAGGTAAAAAATTAATTGGATATAATATTTCATTCATATTATATTACTATTATTATTTTTAAAATCATATATTTTTCGATTCATTTAATTAAATAAAAACTTTGTCGATATTGCATAATCATTTTAGTTAATTATATCATTAAAAAAATTATAAATAAATTACCACCAATAAATAAAGTTCATTATTTTAAAAATAACCATTAATATTCGTTCATAATGTGTTTTTTCTCTATGTGAACATAGAAGTGATATTTTAAAAGCAAGAGGGAGACATTTTGTCTTTTTTTTTCATTACCTAAAAAATTACATAGGTCACATTCATATTAAATTATCCCATAAAATAAATAAATAAATATAATAAGGCTATAAGTGATAGAATAAATTCATACAATATGATTGAAGATGGAAAAATGTTAACCCTTCTATTAGTTTAACTTATGTTAACCCAATTTTCCAATTTTACTCTAGGGACAAGTTTTTAATGTTTTGCTATTCATTAAGACCAAAAATTATGTAGATAATATTAAATAATATTAATTGTTCTGATTCCAAAGATAGAATTATTTTTTAAATATTTAATTCTTAAAAGTGTTTGAATTTAACTTTAATTTATACCCACAAAATGTGATGAATAAAAAATCTTGAGGAAAATGAATTATTCGAGCAATAAATGACCTTATACGAACTCTATGACAAGTAATCATCATTACATGTATTTATATAAAAATAAATATATAAATAATATAAAAATTTTATTTAAATATTTCCCTATTATGGTTTATTTTATTTTATTTAAATGGATAAACTTTATGTATTTAAAATCAGTTTTCATAAATCTATGTCTTTAACAATATAAATAAACTTATTAAAAAAAAAATTAAAATTAATAATTCAATTGAAATTAATAATTTTTTTTTATAAATAAAATTATTCATATGAAAATATAAGACAAAAATAAAAATATAATTGGTAAGTTAAATTTCATACATTAATGGAATCAAAATGACAATACTTGAAATTTCAGTAATTTTCATTATTCACTAAAAAATCAATCACTTTAAAGAAATCCTAAAATTTGACCCAATTTTAATCTTGATGTTTTTATTTAAAAAATTATGTGAATTTATATAATAAAATTTATACAAGAATAATGAATTAATTATTATTTTTATTCAAAAAATAAATAAAATATATTTCCAATAAAATGAATTTGTGAGTAATAAAGTGACAGTACTAAAAATTGAGTGATTATTAACAAAAAAATATCAATGAATTTTTATTGTGTAGGCCCTTTATATTTATTTCAGAAATTTGTTAATCCTACTCATTCCTTCATAATTTACAACCTTGTTATATGGGTGATTTTTTAAAATAATAATTTCTTTTTCATTTAGGATTATTATTTCATGTCGTATACACAATAAAACATAACTATCTTTTTAAAATCATTGGGTGTTACACCTTGGAATAAGAGTAACCTAATCAGTTCTATATAATTTTTTAGAAGAATATATCATTATTCAATGCGTCAGAGAGATATATCTTGGGATCATCTATCATCATTTATAATTTCAGAGAGCAATATCATCAATAAAACATCTGTAATCTTGTAAGTTTACATCATAAACCCCCGAAAAAATTATTTGAACTCATAAAAAATACCTTCCAATTTGACAAAAGAATAAAGATAAATATTATTTTTCATCTGATAAAATGACTTTTTTTAGAATAGTTAGAAGATTATATTATTTTAAAAATTAATATAAAATTGAATAGAAATATTGATAATGAATAAATACTATGATTGTGAGAAAATTCATCCATGTGAAAATCATTCAACAACTTACAGTTTAAAAAAAGATTCAAATGATCCTTACAAAAAATGTTAAAATTATTCCTTTTAGTTTTTTAATGTCAGGTATAGTGGAATATAAATTTAATTTTTTTATTATAGATAATGAAATTATAGAAACATGTTTAAGAACAATCATATCTAGGAAAAAGTGTTGAAAGAAATAGTTTTAAACAAGGTTTTAAAGAAACAATCCATTACCTTAAGCGTCATATTATTTATATGTTATATGAAAAAAAATTAATTAAATAATAACTATTATCACAACATAAATACCTATTTAATGATCACTATATTATAATTATTCATTTTCATTTTGTATTACTGTCTTCTATTTAGTTACCAAATCAATTATGTTCTTGTTGAATGTTTTGAGGTCGTTTGGTCCAAAATAACATAGGTGTTTGTAATGTGGATAGATAGTTCATAGTTACATCATATCTATAATATTAAACATGTTATAATTATAATTTTTGTACATTAAAGAATCTGTTAATGACCTCAATGTAATATGGTCGTGAAAATGAAATACATCCTTTTAGAGAGGAAGTCGTTCGCATGTACACAATAACATTGTTTTTAATTTTTATATAGGTGATAAATAAATAAAGTAGATAAATTTATAACTTTTAAAATTAGTAATAATGTTATATATATTATCGTTATTCATAAAATCCATCGTTTTTTCCATCAACATGTGGTGTCAATGAGAAACAAATTACATCTCTTCGTAGATGTGGTAGTCAGCCCGTACACGTGAGTGATGATTTTGTATTCAAATTGGTGGGACAGTAAAAAGGTAGATAATATTTTATCATTAAGTAATAATAAATATTTTATCAAAATAATATATATCCATTTAATCCATCTATATAACTATTCTTATGTAGTTTTATAGAAAAAAAGATATTATTTCATGTAGGCCGTAGTCCACTTGTATGCACGGGTATTGTTAGCAATTCTCATAGGTTTCAAAGGAGGAATACAATAGTTGATAAATAAATATAATAACATTTAATTATATAAAATATACATATGAACATATTTTATTGTTTTTAAAATACATTTCAAGGAGGTATAAGAATAAATAATCTTGAATAAATTCAAGTAATACTTATATCTTTTCCTGGGATATCATCATTTTTCAAATACCATAACCATTTTAAGATTAGTATTTTTGTGATTAAGGGAATATATTACATTTTTAGGATATTTGGGGAATAATTTTGATATATATTCATCGATATATCATTATCAAAGTGTGTGGAGAATTTAGGATATGATATTTCCTTTTATGAGTAATAGAAGTGGAACCCACACAATTTTTACGAACGTTAAAAAAATAATAAATGTATTCATGATGGAAGGTGGTTAAAATTTGTTTTGATTGAAATTTTGAAATACATATATTACAGTATACAATTTTATAAAGGGGTATAAGTTAATTTTTTATTAGTATGAAAAACACAATGAAAAAAAGTTTTTAAAAAATTGGCCATTTATGAAAAATAATGATTTTAGAAAAAAATAATGAATGTGTTGATTCCTAATGAATTAATTTTATTATTTTTGATAAAATTATACTAAAACTACGTTTAAACACAATTTAAAATGAATTTAAACTTGTTAGTTCTTAATTAAATTAAAATATAAATTTTTATTATTTGTATAAAAATGTTACCTAGAATCTAAAATTTCACAAAAAAAATTTAACATTCAAAATTACATTTTTACGTACATGATATTAAAAAATAAATATCTTTTTATAAATGTGAATTCATAAAAATTCATGTTACTCTTACAAAATGTTAATTTCCTGAAAATTATAGTATTTTTAAAATTGGTATTTTTCACCATTAACCCTAAAAATAATATTTTTAGAAAAGTCTAAAAAATTCACACTATAATAAATCTAACATGATGAATTCAGAAATAAATATAATTAATATAATCAAAATTATTAAATTCATTAATTTATATTTCTAATGAAATATAAAATATAATAAAAATCACTTTCATTGAAAAAATGACCATTTTAATCTTAAAGCGATAATAACATTATTTTATATCATCTACTAATGATTGTAAATTTATTTGTTCTAAAATTTTATAAACATAGTATATTTATGTTTACCTTTAATTTTAAAAAATTATTATTCACATTAGTCTAGTGTTGAGTATTTCACACAATATAAATCATTTTATTTATTTAATAATGATATTCTAAAATAAAAAACGGTTACACTAGGCTGATATATTGCTCAATATCCATGATATAATAGATTGTACACAAGAAGGTAGTGTCCCAATTTTTTTCAACATTACGTGGACTATGGATAGGTTCTATAACATGGATAGTGGTGTGGTATTTTTAGATAGCTTTTATTATTTTTGGATTTTACCTAGGTCTCCATTTGTTCTTGTGTTATGATCCTTCTAAGATAATATCACCTTTATACCTAGTTAGTTTCCCTTAATACATGGTGTTTTTGATGATATTACATAGAGTAATCCTAAAACATTTTTTTATGTTCCCCATCTTCTACCTACTAGTGTGACATCATTAGTTGATTTTTTATAATTTTATTACATTAATTATATAGTCCCCCTTGATTTGTATTATGTAATTCTGAGCTAGATTGTGTTTTTAAAATGATTTAAAATATTAATCTAAAATGGTGATTTAAAATTTAATGGTTTTAGATCATGTGCACTTTTTATTAAGATCTTGATATGTGAAAAATGATTGGTTTTTTCTTTTTTATTTAAATCTTAAAATATTCATTTTTAACGATTTCACTAGGTTATTTTAAACCTATCTTTTCCACCCCAATTTTTCTTTAATGGGTTTGAGGTTTTATAAAATGGAATATGTAATGTTACACATTTTTTTATAATAACATGTGAAAAAAGTATTTTCAAAATATAGTTCAGACAATCAGAATTGAGATTTTATTTGAAAGTAATTTCACAAAATCATTGATAGTATCATACTGGGAGTAGTTTTTCTCACACCCTGCATACACTAATCATTTTATGCAACTATTATGTTTCCATTTATGTTAAAAAAATGATATTTTATTATTTTATATTATTGGTTTTCCAATAGTGGATGGTATGGGATGTGATGATTGATTGATGGTTACATAGATATTGTTACTAGTAGTTTGGTTTTATTTTTTATTTTTTATGCTAATGTAATACATATACTTCGATAGATATCATTATGATCCATTTTAACACATGAGGTTGATAATAATTTTATTTTTATTATTTTGTGATATGTTTTTTTTGTTTTTTGGACACACTCACTTTTCATATTCCTTATTATTTTGATATACTTATTTTCTGCATTGTTATTGAATATACAAATGAGCCATGAAAAATTTCATTGTGGAATATGTTATATGGTTATTTAGTTACTAAGGGTGAAATCATTCCCATATGCCAGGTTCTGATACTGTAGAACTAGTTTACATCTAATTAATCTATCTCATATATCATTTATAACTTCCAATTCTAGAATTATTGAGTCTATCTAATTATTCAAGGATCTTGGTATCCCATCCATAAAAAATAATAATGTAATTATTGTAAATTATAAACTTATGAACTATTAATATGTCCTTATTAGGTGTTTTAAATGTTTAATATGGTTATTCTCTTTCTAGAACTACTTATTTCTATATATCAACTCTCTTATCTCTACCTCAAACCATCCCTAACTTTAGGACCTCTTGTAACAATCCCAAATCATGTAACCTATATCTAGTGTTGCATTATTATATTGGTATATAATACAAGATATCACTTCTTAAAGGATTGAATTTTTTATTGTTATCAAGAAGAAATATAAATATTTTTTTTATATTACCTCAAAATCAGAAATACCAAATTAAAAAGTACATAAAAACATTCTTATTCATTTAATACATCATAGACATCATTCAAAAATATATTGACTATACAATATAGAAAGATAAAAAATAAATCATGACATTAAATTCATATTAAGGGGTCATGTATATACGATGACAACATGAACATATATGGTATAAAAAATATGATAGATTAAATAAATAATAGACATTCAATTTAATCAAAAACCAAAGAATAAAATAAATTCTTGGATAATAATAATAAAATAATCACATTGATAATAACAATTGATATCTAAATGATGGAATTATAAATTTCATACTTCATAATCATACCCTTAAGGCCTCTACCACGTCACTTTAAATAATCATGTAGATATACATAGAAAAACCACATAATTCCTATCACAATTCAACTTGATTGTATCTTGAGACCTTACTTGACCCATAAATGGTGTATAACAGATGAAAACCAACACTTATACATGTCTATGGGCAATAATATACCCCAAATGACACATAAAAATTTCCAATTCAATCCTTATGTATTAAATGAATTGTAAAATATATCATTAATATTCCTTAGTAATCAATAAATATTTGTATTTAATAAAACATACATAACATAAAAATTTCCACTTCTGATGTAATTAATTTTTTAGTAATATTATTTCAATTAACAGCATATATTAAATTGATTTTATGCTTTAATAACTATTTAAAGAGTGTAATTTATACTAAATATATAAATGGTATAAATAATTTTGTCATGAAGGAGAAATAATTTCATTGATTAATGGAGTGTAATAAAGAAAATAACTATAAAGAAGTTAATGGTTTGAGAATAAATTCTTATAAGAAAATTAGGTATAAACCATAAATTATTATGTAATTAAAGGATACCATAAATTAATCAAATATTTTTATGTTATCATATTTCTTTTGGGAAATTGAGAGGAAAATAGAAGCGTAACATCAATCTAAACATTCCTAAAACATTTGTAACATTTTTTGTAAAAAAAAGAAGTTGTTAATGACTTCTAAATCCAATTTCACACGGTATAAAAGATAAATTTAGAGCATTGTTTATTAAAAAAATTATAATAATGGAATCATGAAAAAACCATTCATATGTATGAAAATGTGGAGTGAAATATAAAAATATACAATATTTGAATGAAATCCCTTGAATTTTTTTAATAAATAATAATATTTTATTTTATATTAAAAAAATTCTTAGTATAATTAGATTATATAGTAATTCTGAGTACCAAAAAAATTTAAATAAAGATAAAATAACTGGGAAGGATCATAAGGGTGGGACAATTGGTTCATGTGGGAAAAATTTAAAAATTGATTGTTTTCATACTTTTGTGAAAAAATATAAAAATTACATAAAAAACAATTAATAATATAACTTTTATAATTTTAAATAAATATAATGTTGATAAAAATATAACTTATAAAATCACTAAAGTATATAAAATAAAATTCTGGAAAAAAATAAGGAATATGGATATAGAAGAGAAATATTCTTGAATAAAAAGGACAAATACAGTCTATTTTCCTATAGACTTTATTTTAGTGATTTTCAGTTCCAAAGATATAAAAATTGGTAATAATAATATTAAAACCTATAAATAATGAGTCTAGAATAGATTATATTTGGTGAAAGATAGTAATACTATACAAACATCTCAATGAAAATGGATACATAAACAATCCTGATAAAATGTGAGATTGAAATATAAAACCTCACCATGGATTCCAAATTAGTCAGAAGAATTATGTACTGGTTTATAATAAATTTATATTTATTATAAATATCTATAAAATATATTTTTATATATTTATTTCTATATATCATTAATTCATAACTTATTTATATCCATTTAGTAGCAATTATTTGATAAAATCAATTATTTAGGTGTCAAATTTTATGTTTGTTTTGATTCTGTGGTATTCGTCCTTTCAACATGGACATGGTTTCATCATCTATATAATGTTAAAAATTTCATATATATCATATTTATAAATTATATTATATTTTTTAACTATCCATGTATTTATTTCATATAAAATTAAATACGTTGCCAATGGACGTGATTGTCCACAGGTATCCCTGAGTGATATTTCCTTTTATCAATGGTTAAAAAAAGAAAGTTAGATATTAATTTATATTCAAAAAATCAATATAATGTAATATATATAAAATTTTTTAATTTAATACATCCATTAAACCATTCATGTGATTCGGTTATGAAAAATAGAATATATTGCTCATAGAGGTGGTAGTTATAATTTACGCATGAGTAACATATTCATTTTTCCAAAGCATGGAAAGGTGGTTGTTGATGGAATTGGAATCAATATAAAAATATTTTCTCAAAATAATTATAATGGTTTTTTGTTAATTATATGGTTAAATAATATTTATAGGTGTTGGAAGAAGTTGAAAACATGAATGACCTCAGTTAATTTGATTACCTCTTCTTTAGGTATCCTCCATTGGATATTTCCTTAAACATTCATAGGTTGAACTTTTCATGACAAAAAAAATACTTTATCCCGGATAAGGATATTGGTAATTGGAATTTTTATGGATTTGGGATCTTACTTTATAAAAGTGTGTGGATAAGTGAAGTGATGAGGGGATTCTTTTATAGCCGAGAGGAATGTAAAAATTTAAATACTCTAAATGCAACAATAATATAAGTTCATTTTCATAGGAATGTGGAAAGGTGGAAATATTTTCAAATATTGGACAATTAATGGTCTAAATATAGTCATTCAATCATATTTAGGCATGTTTTAGTGATATATTATGCTTTGTCTCTTAGTTTAACCACCCCATTAAACCTTTTAACCCTTACTGCGGTGTAACACTTTAAATATGTTAGGTATGAATTATGGATAATAAATGGTATTTAATAACTAATTTGTATATGACTATTCAAGATATAAAACAAAATTTAAACATAATTTTTTTGTTGAAAAAATTACTCTTAATATAATTAAAAAATACAAAAGAATTTTTTTTTATAGAAAAATACCATTTTAATCATAAAATTTGGTTTTTAATTTTTTTTAAATGTATTCTCATTAAATTAATTGGATAATTATAAAATAATAGTTTAATTTAGATTTAAAACAAATTAATGAAATAAATTTATCCTTGTAAATACATTACAAAAGAAAATGGTAAAAAATAGTTCTTTTATTAAAATAAAAGATTTATTGGATTGTAAATGTCAATAATAAGTTTCAAATTCAACATAAAATTTTAAAATTAACTTTTATACATATTAAATTTATATTTAGTCTATATAATTTTTTTCGAAAACATAAAACTCATTCGTATATCACGATGACTAAATAAAATTCACTTAAATTTATAGAATTGTGATTTTCACTATTCCCTAAAAAATTAACCATTTCATAAAAATTACAAAATATCTACCTTAGATAATTATAGCCTTATAAACTCAAAAATTTAATACATTTTATCAAATTAAAAATTTAAAAATTTAAAAATTTACTTTTATATGTATATTCATGAATTATTTTTATTAAAATAATATAATGTGGACTAAGCTATATTTTGGGGATGTAGTGTTTACCTACTAATATAGAATATCAGACATTATGGTATCCCACTTATATAATTTCTTCCTTGAAATTTAGTATATTTTTATTCATAAAAAATATTGGTTATTATTTTTCTTTACATATTTCATCTCCCACATTGCCACTTCAAACATGTAACTTTTCCAAAGAACTTTCTGTATCCATGTTGTTAATTTTTATAAGAATTTATATCTCTTGTCTATAATATTAAAATGATCTTAATTATATGAATAGTTTTGTTTAAATTCAATTTAATCAAAGAAGATAACATGTTTTAAATTGGACATGTATTTACTCAATAATGAATCATGAAAGACATCATGAGATTTAGATATGTTTGGCGGAATAGCCAAATGGTAGGCCATAGCACAAATTTTTTTTAATAAAATATTGGACGATGTTTGTAGGTTGAAACATTCCCCTTTTATCTAACATTATTATTAAATTACATGGAGATACATTTATGAAAAAATGATCCCCATTTTCACATTCCGACTACATTATTTTATTATTCATACGAATATTCTTTCTTTCTTTTAGATATCATGATACGTTTAATAAAACCCATATTTTAAAAATTATTTTATTAACAAGTTACATGAATATTATATTTCTTTCTATAACATCATCCCAACAAGTTGTAGTATGACATCTCTATCCTTTACAATTTTTTGTATTGTGCCATTTGAATTCAAAAATGGAAGAAATTATTTTATGAAAATTCTACAAAAGAAAAATATTTACCCCACATTCATTTAATGTTAGGATTCTATATCCTAATTATGAATTATATTGTTTGAAATGTCCTTTTAGATTGTTCGTCAGTTTGGGGATGATAGGTTGTGCTCTAATGTGTCTTAATATCAAGAGAACGTTGATGTAACCTCTATAATATTTATGTGAACTGGGGGTCATTCACAAATACAATTTAAAAAGGTGTACCTTAAAATATTATAATATTATTAATATAGATACATGCATATAACATAATAGGTAGGTCATCCCTTATAGAATAAAATGGGTAGATTTGGTATCGTGATCCATAATTAAATATATAATATCATTATTCCTAAAAGTATTCAATATTATAGTGATAAATCACAAGGTAATATCATCCCACTAATATATAGGTGTAAGGAGATATTACGCTGCACCATTAGGGTTTTCTATTTCAGTTTTTTCCTATAGACAAACTAAGAATCTTGTTACACAATTAGCAATCTACGGCTTCATATTTTCTCACTAAAAATTTTCATCCGAAATCCCTATATGTCATGGTGTTACTAGGGTGTATAAAGAAAATTGTTCTTCAAATTTCATCTTTTGATTCCATTTTTAATCTAATGTAGGGATGAAACAAATAACCTCCTTTTAAATTTCAATATACCATTATCATAGATAATGTCTTTCAAATTCTCATCATTCATGACATTAGTTTTTTTATAAAGTCGTATCATCTAGATAATATCCTTTTATCTTCTAAATTAAACATTGGTTGGAAATAATTTGTACTGAGAGTGATGTTTCTAGTTACCTAATAATTACGATTTATATATTTACTAAATATTCGAATATTGTATATTTATTTATAATCATCTTTGAAAAACATGATGTTCTTTCCTACTAAATCAATTAGACTCCTTATTTAATTTTCCATGGTGGTAGTGAATTCAGAAATGATTATTCTTAAGGGGTTCATCCATATAATTTTCTTCATGTTGATCAATTTGTAAGATACTTTTTATTTCAAACTTTTATGATCTATATATATTTCATATAACTCACCATATATATAGTTCCTCTATATCTTCAAAGAGAATATTAAAGCTTCTAATTCATTATCATTGGTTAGAAAATTATATTCACAGATAATTAACTTCCACGATTTCCATGAAACAATATATCAATCCATAGAATGACACATATATGGCATTTTATTGATATATCACTATATATAAAAATTACATCCTTCCCAGATGGTAATATCAATATTGTTTCATTGAAAAATATATTCCTTAACACCTAAAAACATTATTAACTTTATTTTTATAATTATAACTTAACCCTTTTTCTTAACCTGGTAAATAGTTTATAAATGAGGAAAATTTTAAACAAATCACCGATAGTTACCTGCTAATCTAAGGAAAATATGTATCTTGGTTTTATTTATTGGCATCAATTTTTTTGGCTGCCTATCTTATAGAAAATCAGAAGTTGTAAAATCATTAAAGATAATATATCTATTAAAAACACCTCATAAATCCAAAACTTTTACACACTAAATTTTATGTTTAAGTCAAATTATAGAATTTTCAAGGATGATTCAAAAATTATTATTATAATCCTCATATATTTTAGAGTATACCATGATAAAATCAAATGAATCCCATAAAAAATTTTATGATTATCTCTGAATGTTTTGTTCAACCTATTTATAAATAATTAGGGTTCATTAGTCAATACATATGTAATCACAATGAAATCGTAATTTCTATATGTCACATCAAATTTAATCTATAGTATATCATCCTTTTAATCTATAATTTATGATCCCCCAAAAAAAAGAAAAAAATTAAAAAATAGTAATGACATTTAAGTTGATCCAAGAAGCCATAAATTCATGATAGAGGATATTTTATCTTTATGATAATATAATTTATCTCCATGTAATTGACGCACATCATCATTGACCCATTGGTCTTCTTTATAAAAATAATATGGGATTACCATGGTCAAACTATTAGGAGAATGAATTTATTTTCACACAAGTCCTATATTTGTTTATTTTTCTACCCTAATTTCATTGGGAACATTCTGTTTGGAGTCTTATAGATAGATATTTCATTAAGGATGAGTTTGAAAAAGAATCCCAACATCACTCTTAAAAGGATTTCTATGTAATTATTTTGGAAATATATCCTTGTATTTTATAAAAATAGGTATGTTCTCAATTGTTATGTTTATTTTCCCATATATAGATTTTTTCTTCTCTTCTTATCAAAGAATTTTATTAAAGTGTTCTATTTGAAGGAGATACAGACTTGTCTGAGATAATGAATTCCCACTTTAATGAAAATGAATTCCATCTTTCCTTCGAGAATCATGATTTAATTCACCTAGAAGGAAAGTTTCACACTCTAATTTGAAATCCAATCCATAACCAAGGTTAAATAAAATTCAAACATATTTAATATAATCATGTTAAAAATAGGGGTTTTCTATGAATAATAATTGGTATTGACTAACATAACTTCCTAGTAACAACAATACCACATAGGGTCTTGATTGAACAAATTTTATCTCATGGTATTAGGGGATGCTTTCATATGTTTAGAAAATATGAAAGATTTAAATGGGGGGATAAAATTCAGATTTAAATAAATCATTAAGTAGTTTGGAGTTTATGATAAAAATTATACATTATCATATCTTTAGGAAGATCCACTTCAATTGTGGTAATTTTATATTCCCAGCCTTGACCCCTTTTACTATTTTGAAAAAGACTCCTATGAAACATGGGAAATTAATTCAAATAGTTTCTCATATTTTTATTGTGGGAGATCTGAATATTTGTGTCTATTTTATTTCCCTTACTTTCATAATATTTATGGAAATTATCTCTACACTATTAAAAACACCCCATTCCCTTTAATAAGGTACATGAGTATTTTTCTAAATATATAACTTGTTTTAAGTTCCACCATTTCCTTATTCTTCTTTTCTATATTTCATTATACATGGTGACAGGGCATAATATATTTTTTGATTAAAAATAAATACCTAGATAATTATTACCCTATTATTATAGTAATTGATACTCTATTATCATATGATGAAAACATTTTTGGGGATATTTATCATCAGGGTTTTTAATTAAGACCATATTACTTATTTGATTATATATATAGTCCAAAAGAGGTTTGGATTATCTAAAAAATTTATCCTCAGACTTAGAATATATTTATTATTACGTCATATTTTGATTAAGAAATTTCTATTCCATATCAAATCACTACACTCAAGTAAAATATTTCTCAAATAATATCACCTTAATATTATTCTATTGTATTCTCTCTAAATGTTCCTCCTCTTTAAGAGTTTGAATAAATGACCACCATTGGTCAAATTTTCCCTTTAAATAATACAATGATAGAAAAACCCACTCCCTGTAATTACTTCACAATGTTTGGAATAAATTTTATAGGAACTTTATTCATTTCTCAACTACCAATGTATTGGTAGTTCCATTAACGTATAATTATTTTTCCATATGATTTGGTCCAACATTTCTTCCCAATACCATGAAGAAATAGGTTGATCCCTAATGGAGAGGTTATCAATAATAACCTAAGAGAACTGGCATAATATACTCATAATATATTGTGATACAACAACATACACATTGTCATGATTTAGAGGTAAATACATACATTGATTATGGGTGATGATACATTTTCCATTTTTATTATAGGAACTATCTCTAAACCTTGGAATGATTTTATTTTTCTTATAAAATTATGAATATTGATCCATAAAATAAAAATTAATTTGTAAGAAAAATTTATTAAATATTATTATGGGTTTATTAAAATGATCATGAAAGTTTTGTTCTTCAACAATCTCGCTTCCATGTTCCTTACTGACCTTTCTTTGATTCGACCAAAAAACCACAAATACACTAATACATATTGGATATTTAATTATATATATAAGTATAAGATAAAATATATAACATGTGAAATGATTTAAAAAAATTTAGTTTTGAGAGAAAAAATATATACATTATTTCTATATTACATTTGAAACCTAAAGAGCAACTTATAATCATCATGAAAAATTTCCCATAATACTTTTTAGAGATCATTCATAGGTATCTACATAATACCATAATGAATAAAAAAATACTGATATAAAATTACCTATATTTTTTTTAACAATGAATGATTATATGAACACATGAGGAATAAAATATATAGAAGAGTGAGTAATCAATTGAAATTCAATTTATCAATAACGTTTTCCAAAAATAAATCCCTAAAAAATAATTTGGTAATAATAATATAAATAATTCTAATTTATTTTTGAATAATGGAATGAATAATTCATGATATATTATACTTACTATCGAGGCTTCAACCTAGATTTTTTCAATAAATACTTAGGATTATTTTGAATACCCAAATAATTCTTATTGAATGAGTTTTTTACCTTGTGAGACATTACATGATACAACAACGCGCTTTGACGTACCCCACCTATCATCTATGCATGATTTGGGGCTATAACAGATTGCACCCATAACTTCAACATGTTTATTGAAATTATCATATGTTGAAGGAAAAATATAGCACCTAATAAATATGACTTATAAATAAAAAATAATAACAATAAAACAAATATACAAAAGAAAATATTTCCCCAGTAAATAGTATAACATTCCTAGTAAGATTATATTAATTCCCACAACATATAATAATGAGTATATGGTTTAGTCACTATTTATATATGGGAAAAAACAAAAAATATATCCATGGTACAAAAGAACATAGATCTGAAATAGAAAAATAATTTCAACGATGGATGAAGAGTAATAGAGATCATTACTTCAAGTATGTGAATGATTTGAGAAATTTTTTTAACCAAAATGAAGTATAAATCATAAATTATTAAGTGTTGAAGAAGTCTATAAATTCCTAAAAATAATTTCTTTTTTATATTCAATAATTTTTTTAAAATAGAGAGTAAACATGAAGAAAAAATTCAAAAATAATTGTTTTTGAAAATTTTGTAAATTTGGTAAAAAAATGAAGTTAGAAATCACTTGTAGAAAAAATTACATAAGGTGTAATAGGTAACTTCAAATCATTATTTTTTAAATATTTTCAAAAAGTTTATTCATTAAATAAATCCTTAATTTAATTAAAAAATATGGTGTAGAACATAAAAATATACATACCTGTAATGAGATAGATTTTAAATCATTTAAGAAAATAATATCATCATATTTTAATGTACAAAAATTCCTCTAATAAAGAGAAAATATATATTTTTTAAAAACAATATAAACATGGAAGGGATTCTAAAATAATATGTAATAGTAATGAAAATTAAAAAATCAATTCATGTAGATAAATTTTATGAGGACATTATTTTAAGACTTTTTTTAAAATGTCAACGATCACATATGAAATTTTTTAAGAAGATTCATTTTAATCTATAATAATTAATGTAAAATTTTAGAAAACATAAACATTGAAAATAATTGTAATATAAAAATTAACATTCCAAAAATGAAATAAAAAATATGGTTATGGAAAATAAGGATTCCCAACTAAAAATTATAAATTTGGTTGACATTTCTTATTAATGTTCTATCAGTGATTTTGAGTTCTAAATAAAGGAAAAATGAAAATAATACATTTAAACACTATAAATAACTATAGGAGAGTAAAATGTATACTTTTTTGAAAATACTTTTATCTGATTACCTCAAGGTAAATTAAAATCTAACAATCCTAATTAAACGTGAGATAGTGACATATACTCTTACCTTGGATTCCTACATAGTATAATATGTTCAAATATCATATATAATAAATTAAAATTTATCATTAATCTATTTCAGATCCATATTTATGTATTTATTCTTGGATATAATTAATTCCCAACATATCGTAGCTCATTTACTCATAATTCCCTACTAAAATAAAAAATTTACGTGTCAACTATTTGGATTTTCAATTTGATAGTTCTGATCCTTGCACCATATGCATGGTTTCATAGCCTCTATAATTTTAATCATGTCACTAATATCATATTTATACATTATATACACTTTTTTAAACATAAATATAATATCGTTATAACAAATTAATTACAATATTTATAGTGGTGGTGGTCCAAATGTATACACATGTGAAATTTTCATTTTTAGACAAATGGAAGGATACCGAGGTAGAAAATAATTTATCTTTTATAATAATAATTATGTTATATATCCTAATTATTTAGTAAATCTTAAAATATATCAAACTATGTGAGGTGGTGTGGAAAAATGAAATACATTATTCATAGAGGTTGTAGTCTACACATGCACATGGAAAACATTTTAATTTCCAAAACAAATAGAAGAAAAGTATATGATTGTTATTATATAACCATAATAATGATGTAGTACATGAATGAAAATTATTTTGTTATATTAATTTGGTTAATATATATTTTTATGAGAATGAAGAATATGAAATCATGAATGAGCTCAGTTAAGACAATTACTCCTTTCTTGGGTATCCTCCTTTAGATATTTCATTAGGCATTGTTTTCTGGGTCTTATTGTGATTCTAGAACCTCTAGTTCATGGATTAGGGTGTTGGAATGTTAATTTTTAGGTTTTTTTAATATATTTTTTAAAATAGTGTTTATTAGTGAGGTTTTTAGGGGTTCCATTTATAGTTTGTAGGAATGGAGCATGCAACACTAGAGCATCAATTATAGTAAACACTATTTTATTTTTTAAATAAACAGTAACATAATACACATTGATTTATTCATGATTTTTATTGAAACATACATTAAAATAATTAATTTATTTAATATGATGAAATTAAATTCATTTTTTAAATAATCATTTCAAAACTATATTATTCTTAAATTTTGATACTTTTCACAAATTTTTGACTTGTTTGTGAATAATGAAAAATAATTATTTTACAAAACAAAATTCACTTTTAGGATATTATAATGATATAATTATTACTCAAATTATTATTATTTTTTGAAAAAGTATATATTTCAGAATTATTATAATTTATATTTTAATATAATGTTGAACATATAAATATATGCTTCACATTTTAGAAATTGAAGTAATATTTTTGGTTGGAATAAAAAATGTTTTTAGTTATTTTCTCTTTATGAATTATTAACAAAGAATTTTTCGGTGGTGTTTTTTTAAATAAAATAATTCTTAATTTATTTAACATAAACCAATTATTTACATTATAATAAATATTTTACTTTATTTTTCTATAAAATCATTTATATTCTTAAAATAATAATTCTTTCAAAAAATCGATTTTGCTGCGTTTTGTAAACTTTTATTAAAATTAATTTAATCCAATTGTAAGAGTTTAATAATGTAAGACGGATTCAATAAATTTAATATTCATAATTAATATTAGGTAATAATTTCAACATAATTTTCATACATAATGAATTATAATAATGATAAATATTTATCACTTCCATGAAGGGTAAAAAGACTTAAAAATATAAAAATGTACAGGCATAAAGCTTCGTAATAACACACAAATAATGAATAATTTGTTTATTGGATTTATTTATAACCATCACTCATAATATTTGAATCTATGAAATTTTTTCCACTATCACATTAAAATGAATTTATATTTTTTAAATATTTATTGTAATTTCTTATTTGTACCTCCCCTCAGTTATAAAAGGGAACCTATTATTCTCCATTATAAAACAAATTATCACTATATCTTCAAAAAATAATTGCCCAAAAACCTTAAATGATTCCATGCCTTTATTATTAAGCTCTTAGTATTACCCTAATTTCATCCTATTAAGACTTAATGTGTATGAAAAAGGAGGTACCTCAAAGAAGATCTTATCGTCTCACCCGGCTCCTTCAAACATTATATCTTCTTATACTACATATTAATCTATTGTATCGATCATGAAATAATTAATTAAGTTTATATATTAAACTATGTCATTATTATGATTATGATACAACCATTTTACGCATCATTTTTTTCTTATGGAAAGAAAAAGCATCACCCTTTTGTACGTATGACCTATAGTCTCCACGTAGTGGTATAATTCAACTTTTATTATAACTTTACATGGATGGTTATAAAAGTGGAATTAATGAATATATATGATATATATGAAATAATTATGATTCTAAAAATATATTATATCTCTATTTTCATTCTCTCTATTTAGTTTGGAAATGATAATGTCGCTCATGCATACGTTTGGACTACCATCTCTACAAAGCTATGTGATTCCTTTTTCTATTACCACTATTCATATATGATTATAAAACTATATGTAGAGAGTAAAAAGTATATTCATGATACTATTAATGTTAAATATATTATGGAACCATTTCAAAGAAATTCTACCCATGAACTATATATCAAATTAATTTTGTAGAAATTAACCGAACAACCTTAAATAGAAAACATAAGAAAAAAATATTCACCCAATAGATAATTTTTTTTAAAAATGAACTTAAAAAACTAAATATATTATAAGGGTTATTAATATATTATATAATTAATTTAAATTCATTATATATGAGGAAACAACATATATGACTATTTTGAGACCCAATATATGGGTTTTCTATTGTAATCTCATTTTAATTCAAGATTATTTGTTCATTCATATTTCCATTTGGAATATTATATGATCCTACCTTATTAAACCCAATAAAATTTATTCTCTAATTGTTATTTTTGTATTTTACACTTTTTACCATCCATTTCTCCTCTTTTTGTATTAATAATAAAAAATTATATTACATGTAAGGGGAATTTTTATTTTAATGTTTTCTTTCCAATGTTTTCCCTCCCTTTTGAGGTTATTTTAAAGGTTTCAAGAATAATAATAATTATGGTTAAAATTATCATAAATTACCTTTTCCATCATTTTTTATTTTTTTTGAAAAGAATAAAATGTAAAACTCTTCAGTATTCTCAATATGATTTATTTTCATGTTATTATAAAAGTAAAAAAAAAATAATTTTTAACTTACATGGATGATCAAGAATTTACTACCGTAATTTCCATTATTGATTTTCAATATTCCATTAAAGGGTTACAAGGTTGTAAGAATATATAAATTTTTTCTCAAAAATCATAGAATTTATAGTTTTTAATGATTCTGAAAGAAATAATATTATTTTCTTAAAGGAATGAAATTATTTTTTTAAATGATTTATAACTTCATTTTTACTAAAAGTAATTGAATGTTTTTCTACATATTTATTTTTTCCCCAACAGTATTGGTTTTGTTATAAAACCATCATTTTTGATGAATTGATGATATTAATTCATGCTTTACAGATTCCTGGTTTTGTGGTAATTAATGTTCTCATGATCATTTTTATTATCACTCTCAATCATTTCATTAGGAGTCATTTTCTCCAACACGACTATATTTTGAGTATCATATATTTAAAAAGATCCATTTATACTAATTTGATATTGTATCAACTACCTAACAATTCTATAATAAGCATTAGTTAAATTATGTTCTTTATCAAATTAGTTCATTGAGAGGGGAAATATTATGTATTCATAATTCAATATAGATAAATTTTGATTTTTACAGCATTTTGAAAAAGAGTTGTATTAATCATTTAATATATGTGGGACTCATAGGATGCGAAAGTGATTGGGGAGGCCTAGTTATAGAATTCCCCTAAATCCATCGATAGATCTCATGGTACAATTCCACACAAGTTCTATATTATAAGGGTATATATTGTTTACACATATCGATTTATTGAGAATGACGTATTTGTAGAGGCCTTGATTATAGGATAAAAAATAATTTTTTTGTGGAATTTATGAAAATTCATGGTTTTATATACTTATGAATACCATTTATTTGGAATTTAGTTTCAATTATCCATGTGTTTTGTATGATGATATTATACATGGATGTTTATGTTACTAATGTTTTTTATTGAATAGAATGTGTTTTGATTATCCATGCTACCATATTGATTATTCCTTATCTAATAATTATAGATTATGTTGTACATAACCCTGACTGATATTCTAATCTCACACTTTGATTATTTTCTTTTCCTCAGGACATGAAAATTTTTATTTTGAATGATTTCAAGGATGCAAAAATGTTTCTTATGCTTTGTATTTATATTTCTAATGTAATATAAGAAAAAAGTATGATTCTAGTTTTCTAAGACTGATAATCATATCAATTATACATTATGAGATACCTTGTATCATGTACCAATGTAATAAAGTAAAAAATAGATATTGGTTAATAGAGTCAAGGGGTTACATTGTGTATTATATCATGTTGTCTTGGAACCTTGGGAGTTGTATTTTAAATGAACATAACTAAAAATATAATTATGATAATCTTTTATGGTATATCTTAACTTTTAACATCATAGGTATTTTTATTTTATATATCAATATTAATGATGATTATGACCTAACTCAGAGTTCACTATTGTAAAGAGATGGCTCCAAGCTGGAGGAATGTAATTAACACCCATAGTTAGTATATGGATTTCCTCGTTAAGAAAGACAATATATCTACTATTGGTGTTGATTAGATCATGGTCATATTTGGGAAAAATACTCATGTTATGTTTAATAACATTTAATGTATGGATAAAACTATTTTTTCACAGCATGATTCACCTATGTTAGATCGCTTCATGCAATAGAAGCCTCTATATTTTATATGAAACTATGACTACTTTGGTAACTGAACAATGAATTTTTTCCATATAAATGTTATTTCTTGCCTTTGGAAAAAATAAAAGGAAATATTTTTTTCTCAAAGTGTATTATTTGATAGAAAATACTAATAAATGGTGGTCATTGATCTAGAACACTAAGAGGCTGATGAAATAGAATTTATGGAATGAAGAACATTTAATGTGATATTTTATAAATAATAGATTACTTGAGAGAAAAGAGATGGAATAGAGGGGATGTTCTTCACTTTAAAGAAAAATGAAGCCGAATGTGCATAAGTGTGTAACACCCCAAGATGACATGAATATTTTATTTTATTTATATATAGACCCTCTTGGTCCTATAGTTTCCATGGGCGTTTTATCCCAAATTGGGTTTTTTTGATGGGACATGGGTGGTGTATGATTTGTTCATGGGTGAAAATCCCAGGTAAACCATGTGACCCTAAGAAGAAGTGCAAGAGATAAGCACAGTTAAGTGCATGGTCAATCACCATTCCCTTGGGTATTGTGCAGCCTAAAAGAAAATCCCTTGGTGATCCAGATGACTAAGTACATGGCCCTGTAGCCTCCAACAGGTGTCCATTCTATCTTAGGTGGAGGAACTAGGACCCCACATAGTTTGGAACAATGCTTATGAAACATTCTGGCCTCCTACTCCTTGTTAGAGGAAATTTAATGATTGGTTCATGGTCCAACAAACCTTGCGACAAAGCCATGTTTCCTACCCAATGTTAAAAAAAATTAAACCAAATTAAAGCTAAATAAAATAAAATAAACTAATGATAATAATAAGAAGAAAACCCTAATAGGGGGTTTCCTTACCCATTCACTCGGCCTACACCTTCTCCCCCGCTCGTTAGACCCTCAACCATAGGGGATCTTAGTGTGCAACCTCCCCTACTCTCCTATTGATTCTTGGATGAATCTACTTCTAATTTTCAAGGAGATAATATCCATTGAGTTTTGACTATTCTCATCCTCCTTCCTCTATTTATTTTATTTCTCTTACTCCATTGTGGTGTTCATAACCAACGGTAAACCCTAACCTAATTTGGGTGGTTATTTTGGACTCTTCTTGTTTCCTAGAGTTTTTAGGGACTGAGTTGAGTATTTTTATTCCATATTTCATCAAATTCATTGAATTGTTCCTTTTTTGAAGGCACTTACACACACATATAGACAAGAAATGAAAAAATATATAGACGATATTTGTAAATATTCACTCATGGAGGTGTGATTATATAAATTGGGACAATGGGAACTTAGACACACACACACACACACACACCCACATATCTATTTTTGTGTTTTTAAAGGTGTATATGTGCATAAGCGGAAAAAGGGGGTTTTTATATTCTATAGTTATTCTGGTCTCTCATGATTAGATGGATTCCATTGACATAATATTGAGATACCATCATTGAAGGTGACTATGTTTTATGTATGTTTCCCTATGAATTAGCCTTTAAATTCAAGTGTCATTGATTAATTGATGTTTATATTATTTTTTTTATGATAAATAATTATGTGTAATGTCTTGAAAGATTATTAGAGATTAAATTTGGCTATTTCTTCCCTTGAAAAAGGTTTTTTGAATTTGTTTATCCTTGTTGTCCAAAGGTTTGTTTAAATGAACACTTGGCCTCTATAAATGGATTTTGACTCTTAAATGGTGTTTCTGGGATTGAAAAGTGTTTGTAAATGAAAATATGATTAATAATTCTATGTTTAGATATATTTTAAATGCGTTTTCAGTAAATGATATATGAGGCCTAATTAGAACTTTTGAAATGGTATTTCATTGGAAAACTCTCCTCGGGATATGTCTCATGCCTTTCTCAATGTCAAAGGGGTGGGAAGATAATCGAAAGGGGAGATCCCTACTATATTGATTATTAGAAGGAAGAGAGACTATTTATTATGGTGGTTTGGGGTGGTGCTCATAAGTGTTATTCATGTGGTGGTTTGTGCATATTATATTTATATATGACCATTATTTCATTTCATCACTCACCATTATTTCAAACATCACATGGAAACATATAATAGAAATTTCATCAGGTAGATTTGATTTTTTTTTCAAATATTGTATCCCATAAGGTCATATTTTATTGTAAAATGAATGATTATGTCATTTATAATTCAAAAACTATGATTTTAATATAAATTTAATTTGGTAAATTTGGGAATTTAACTATAAAATGTGGGTGGTCCTCATTCATTACTTTGTTTCTCATAGATATTTTTTTCTTTAGGATTCATTAGTTCATTTTGGATTTAGAATCAATATATAAATTAAGGCCTAAAATGGTGAGGATTCCACCATAGAATATACTCATTATGAACTTGATCTTCTATCCTTTATGATAGGGTACCTCTCCGTCACCATATTTCCCAAACCTAATGGGTTTCTCTTGGACATTTCTATGTTAGGGGCCAGAGGATTCCATGTTTCTAACATAAATATGTATATGTGAGTCCCTTTCTTTTGGTACCCTCATTCATGTCTTGAGACATGTGTTTCATTAGTTATCTTCTAGTAAGTTGATATGGCTCCTTGAGGATAGTCTTATTAGAATATTTGGATTTTATATTTCTGGTTTTTGGATGGAATGATTTTTTTTATTGATTTTGGACTTTTGGTTGTTGATGTTGAGTTTTTGGAAGTGTTTTATTCTTTCCTCGTGTCCCATTTTTAATATTTTAGACATTATTGTGGCCTAAAGTATCAATGGATGGTAGAAATATAATAACCCAACCTTACATAACACATTTATATGATTTATTTTTAGTCCCCCTTTGTTTCATAGTTTTCTCTAGTGGGTTTACCTAAAATTGGATGTTTTTATATGGATAGGGGGTGGTGAACGGTTGGTAGTATGTTAAGATAATTTTTTTACCAGCCTATGTAAACCATGGAACCATATGTAGAAGTTCTAGAACGAACATTAGTTAGGCGCATGGGCATGCGACCTCCCTTGTACAAAATGAGACCACAGATAGAATACCTGGGTAGTTTTAATGGATAGGTGCACCCGCATGAGGCCTCCATTTGGTGGCCATATAGCCTTAGGTAGAGGCCCCTGGACACCTCAATGTTAGGATTTTGGTTTATGAAGTCATTAATCCAAAACTATACGACCTCTTCACTCTTATTGGAGGAACCCGATAGGTTGGAGCATGATCCAATAGTCTTTGAGGCCAAACCATGCAGGCTTTCCAAGTTAATAAAAATTAAACTACATTAAATATAAATGAAATAAAATAAATTAATGATTGTAATAATATTAATGCAAACAATAAATGTGATGTTACTTCACTATTCACATGACAGACCCAACCCTCATTTAAACACAAACATAATTTAGGCATTTTTGGATGATTCTTATTTACTATTGTTAGGAGGGACTGAGTGAAGGGTAGTTCTTATGATATTCATTATAGGAGAAGACTTATATTACCTTGAAAGAACTTACACAAATATACATTGGTAATACATATATTTATGTACAGATTATTTTTATATATTCACTTCTGGCCGTGTGAATGTGTGAATTGGGATAAAGGGAACTTATATATATACACAAGTGGAACTATTCTTGGTCTCTCTTACTTCCATGGACCTATTTACTGTGGAGATGAGTTGCCTTCATGGCATGAAACTTGATTTGAGATATGTTCCCATATTAATTAACATTTTTTGTTAAGAATAATTTATTTCTTGATGTTTATACAATTTTTTGAAGATAAATAGTTATTTTTATTGTTTTGATGGTTTATTAGAGATAAAATTAGGTTGTCTCTATTCTCAAAATTCATTGTTTGAAAGTAATTTATTGAAAATTTAACAACAAATATCTGTAGAAATGTCTGAAAATTATTTATAAATTTGGTTTCATTTCTAAATGGTGTTTTTGTTTACCAAGAGGGTTTCTAATTAAAATTTAGTTTTATAAGTGGCGTGATTGGCACTTTTTGAATGTGTTTTTTCTAAAAGGATATGTAAGGCATAGTTGGAAATTTAAAAATGGGTTCTCTTTAGAAAAATATACTAGGTATGTATCTCATGAATTTATCATTGTTAAAGGGTTAGGAATGTCCTCAAAATTGTACTTCCATCATGTATTGATGGCTCAATGTCTAGGGGACTATTCTTTGGTGTGGTTTGTGGGTGGTGATCGTATGGTTATGTCAAGTGGTGTATTCTTCTTATTAAAAAAATATATGTTCAATTGTTTGAAATTTCATGGATCAACCAAATTTTAAAAATTACATGGGAACCTATAATATCGATTCAATTATTCGAGAATGATTGATACACTAGCCTAATATTACACTCTAGATAGTGACCTATTAGTATCCATAATCTATAATTTAGGGATATTTCTCTTATAATAGGAAACATAAGGTAAAACTGAGCATTATGGTTTTTTATTGAATCAAGAATTCAATAAGGATGGATTAGGTTACCAAATGTTCTATATTCTATCTTGATTTTCAATGTATTCCCATGTTCTTTTAAACATTAGTATCTCCGGTGGATAATTTGAGTTCATTAACTGGTATGATTGAATTTTAGAATCTTTTAATTTCCCCTGTTAGATTTTATTTGTTATTTCTCTTGATCTATTAAGCAGTTATCTCATTTATTGAAATGTTTGGTTTTAGTATTTTACTAGAAATGTGTTTTATAACCCTCTTTCATTTTTTTCCAAAAAAAATATATAAAATAATATATTCATGTGAAATTCATATCCCCCTTTTAATTTTTTTTGAAATCCTTTTTTTAATGTTTAGAAACCTTTAGTTTTATAATAGAACCTCATTTAATGGAAATGTGGTAATGGAATATGATTTGTTTTTAAATGAAGTGGATTGAAAACCAATGTTGATATCATTATATTTCAAACAACCTATAAATAAATAATTTTTTAATGAAAATAAATAAGGTGTAGATGGATTTGGAATGCATAATGAGTTTTAATACCCATGATAATATTTATTACTATTTCACATTTCTAGTGTTTTCAAGATTTGATCACTCAGGGAGCGAGTGTGGTTTTATAGTTAGTGATGGCTTGCAAGGACAGAAGGATTTATGTAAAGTGTTTAGTTTTTATCTCATTGGGCTTCAATTTTTTATCTTATTCATTGTGTTCATATTTATTTTACTTTCTTTTATGGGTTAAATTATTCGCAATAGAGTCATATTTGTTGGAAGACACTAGTTTCTTGCCGTGGAGGACCGAGAACTTCTCTCAGAACTTTTTACAGTATTGTTAGGGTGGAATAGGTTGGATTATGACACAAAGTATGATATTAAAATTACAATATTATCAATATGTGTTGTAGACTATATATGTATTTTTGTTATTTATATAGTCTTATTTCTTGGAAAAATTATATTTATTATTCTAAGGGAACACATTTCTAATTTTTTTTCATCATATGATGATATTTTATTAATGGTGCTCAAGATATTGATTGATGTCTCTAATTTATATATCGTTTAGGGAAATTATGTAAGGATGATGAATGGTGAGAAACAATAAAAATTAAATTTGTTGAAGAATAAGAAAGTGAAGCTATGATTTCCAAAATATGATAATTATGGAATGAAACCCAAAGATACTTCATTAATGGGAAAGTGAGTCTATTCAAAGTGTAGTGAAAGGGGTCATAAGGCTCTTGAGTGAAAGGGAGTAAAATAAATCACATATATATAGTGTTTCAACTATAAATATATGGAGAATTATTTAATATATTTTCTGAATAATCATGGAACTTTTCCTTAGAAAAGGCAATATGGAGAAAGGCGTAGTGTATGTGATCACAAATGTTGTTGTGGAATTTACTAAAGATGTGGTTGAAGGTACGTTATTTATAAAATCAAATTTAGATAATGATTTATTTTATTCTAGATCATTGAAATCTTTTTATATCTTCCATGTTAACTGTGAAAATTAGATATTTCCAAACTACCTTATGAAGTAAGTTATAAATCAAGACTCATAGTAGATATATTACTGTAATAAGAATATTCCACCCTGTTCCCATTATTAAATGTAGGCATACTCTATTTTAAAACCATTATTATTATATATATGGTTGGATTTTTTATTATTCTTGGAATAGGTTATATTTCAAATTCAAAAGAAAAAGTTTATTTCCAAGAGATAAATATTAAAATGACGTTTGGAAATATAAAATCACATTTATTTAGAGGGAATATTACTTCATCTGAATCTCGTTTGGATCCACCACTAGAAGATATTTTTAATGAATTTTTTAGATATGAAAATATGGAAAAACCAATAAATGGGAAAGGTATCCATAGAATAAAATTTATGTGTTTTCTAAAGGACCGAGATATCAACCTAAGTGTGAAGTTAATTTTTCTATTGATCTTATCCATAATGAAAAAACTAAATCTAATACTCCCTTTAGGATAATCACAATTGAATTAGTTGTATTTAATAAAAAAAATATAGGAGTCGTGTGATAAGTAATTTATATACCCCATTGTTTCACCATGGGGTTCTCATATTCGTTAGGTTTATAGGAAAGATAGATTTTTGAGGTATTTTGTCGATTGATGGGAAATTAATTAAATTACAATAATGAATAAATATTATCTATCCTAAATTAGTAATTAATTTGATCAAATTCTAAGAACACAATATTCTCAATAATTGATCTTATTTCGGGGCATCACTAACCCTAAGTAAATAAGGAAGATATTCCAAATACGACCCTTCATTTTAGGTATGATGATTATAAATTTACAGGAAGTCCCATTGGATTGACTAAATAAACATTGATTTTTAAAGATTCAATGAATTGATTATTCAAGGACTATGTTAATAATTTCATTGTGGTATTTATTGGTGATATCTTGATAGAATCCAAAATCCAGAATGAGAATTATTAACATTGGATATTCATTATTAAGATTACCAGAGAAAAGGAGTTATATATAAAATGACTCAAATGTGAATTCAAGAATAAAAACTCTTCTTTTATTGAAAACGTTATCTATAATTATGATATATATATTTATCATTCATAGACAATGGAAATTATGGAATGAAAAATAAAAATGAATATAACTAAGGTACAAAGTCTCATTGGGTTTGTACCTTTCTATTAATTATTTTTAAAAAAAATTTCTATGCTAGAAAACATATTAACTAATTCTACATATAAATCATTTATGTTCATATGGTCAGAAGGATGTGAAATATTTTTTCGATAATTAAAGTGAATATTGGTCCCTAAAATATTTATATAAGTGAACTTTTTTTCCTGTAGGTCCTTCAAATATATTTAGTAATATTTTTGGAGGTAGGCACTTGGCCATAAAGATATTCTGAGGCCTAGTGAGCCTGTAATTGATATTTTAAAAATATTAACTATAGTAATATCACGAATACATATATTTTATAAAATAGTGTAATAACCCCCAAATAGGGTATCAGTTCAGAAATTGGAGACCATGGTTGATTAAAAGATATAGGGTTTTCCATAGACATGACCTATGGGTTTTCAGTACTAGACATCTGGTTGATGTAGTCATTCACGGTGTATTCAACTAAAATAAATAAATATTTTTTTTTATTTTTTCAAACATGCATGAAATGAAATACATTATATGTACGTTGTTATAAAAATCTTCTAGGTTTATCCAATTAAATCCTAGTATGATTATGGTGTGTTATTAACATTTTTCATCAGCAAATCAAGATTAGAGTACGATGGTTGACCAGATTGAGGTTGATCTAGATTAAGTAAACCCATCAAGACTTATCTTTTTCTAGAGAATGAATTATTCACCAAAAATAGACACCTAATCAATGTAGGTATCATCAATTGTGTGTTTATTCCTTTTTTAATAAAATATTGGTCATTTATTTATTATCTTATTTTGATTTTGTGATCACACAATCTTCTCATGAGCCCTGTAGATGAGTTAAATTTATTATTTTATTTCATATTTGATTATGTTATGTTATCAACATAATTTTCATAATAAATCATCTTCGGTCAATAATTCTTTTCCAATGTTTTTTTACCTTTTTCCCTGTGATTTTCCCCCACTAATTCATCACATTATTTTTCATTGTACCATGAGTTCATGGTTTGAAATTATATTGTTGGTTTCATGTCTGATTGAATCCACAGATTCATTTTAGTTTGTAGTATTATTAAAGGATATTTTTTTGGGGATGGATGGTTATAGATATTTAGTTGTGGGTAATTCTCCATTGATTTGGGATATCAAGCTATGATGGAATTGGGTGGAAGGAATTGGGATACATGAATATCATCATTATGAGCTTCAAGAGGATCACTAGATTCGATTTTATAGACACTAGAGGCATGAAAATAATAGATACAATATATTTAATATAATTTAAGGCATCCATAAGGGAATAAAAGGGGCATATGTGGCAGATTAGGAAATGATATGAAGGAACGCAGAGTTCAATGAAAAACCCAACAACAGAATGTGTATCTCGAAAAAACACATTGTCTGTAGGACCCCTAGCTACATTACTTGTTTTTTAGAAAATTTAAGGATTATATGCTATGTGGTTGGACCCACAAGTTTTCTGAACCTACATGGGTGTCCATGCCATGTTCTAGTCAGAAAACGCTATGAACCCATGTGGGAAGACAAACTATGTAGTTATGGAGTACAAATGCATGGTCTTGTACCCAGTCAAGGAAAAGTGGATATCCATGTGAAAACAAGTTGGCTTAAAGTGGTTGATACATTCCATTTAAAACCCATACATTTCATATACAATGAAAAGAATTCTAGGTATTTATTAGAGGAGAACATAGTCAAGTGATTAGGTGGGGTCGCATTGCATGTGGACCCCCATACACACTGTTTATTCAGTCCTTCAACTTATACCTAGAATATCTACATCATTTGGAATCAAATTATTTCTCATGAGTATCTTATACTGACAAGGCTTCCATATAGAATATGTTTTTGACCTTGATTGTGGTACATGATATACGATTTGAGATGTTTTAAGTGTGATGCTTCTTTAGGTGATGCTTGATGATGGTAGTGACTAGGGAAGGATCATCATAGTGATGTCCAGGTCAATAATCCATTGTCACACTAGAGTCTAGGTTCCTCATATTACTAGAGATATTCTAGGGCCAAAACTTCCCAATCACATATGAGGACTTTTTTACTATACTATTTAGACAGGTAAAGATGTTACTCCCGGAAATTATTGCAGTTCCTCTAACTAGAGAGTGGTACTCCCCCATCATAAATCTATAGTGTGGTGTAGGTCCTCCACAAGAGTTTTGTGTCCATCAGTTGTGGATATTTGTAGAGATTATTGGGGACCTCTATATATATTTGGTTGAGGTTGTGTTGGATTTTTGGAATCAGTGATCAAATATTTTATCCACAAATATAATCATTGACTTAGTCTAGGCTGTGAGATAGAGATCACCTTTCTCTCTCATATGAGTTTCTTTATGAGAATAAATATGTGTATCTTTTGGGGATTATTTTCATTTTAATTGGGGTTGATCTATCTGTTATTTTGGTATCATTCAATCACTCCATTTATTCTTTTTGGTAATCCTACTAGTATGTATATATTCATCCTTACATGGAATTTTCATGTATATTTCATGTCTTCTGTAGATGAAGGATAGGTCGATGATGACTTCGTTGTATCATAGTGATACTTGGGGGCATTGACTACATGTTTTGGCAATGTTTTGAGATTAGGAAAATAGATCTATTAGCTTTCTTTATTTCTTATTATTGTAAGGTTCGATATTTAGTTTTAATTTAGAATGTAATATTCCCATTTATACATTGGTTTTATTTTTTTATACTATCGTAAATTACCTAAAGTTATTGGATGTGTGGTTTTACTCTAGATGTTCCCATATTTTTATTAATACTCTTCAATATTTCATTAATATAGTTGGGTGAGTCCATATAGGTACCTTTGGAAAAGGTCTCACATACCATTTATGTCTTGTCGACACTTGTCTCCAGCCAGTGGTCTATTAGAGATAGGTTTGGGGTTGTGATGGAATGAACTTCGACTAACAAGGTATGACCTAGTAATTGTGTTTCTTAAAGAGTTGTATCTTATAAATTCATTCCTTGGGATGAATTTATGATTTTTACCCTTATGAGGGTTATTCAGAACTTAGGTTAACATTTTCAAAGTATCTTGACTTTGGATTTCTGGAAAGGGAACCATGTGTTGGTCTAACAGACTATGTATCCATACACGAGCGCTTTAACTACCTACTTGTCTACATTAAATATAATGAAACTAGTTTTAGGGAACAATATTACTTGAATAATATAGTATTTAGTACTCTTACCATCCTTCTTGAGTCATCTTATCATATATATATATATGTTTTATGAGTTATTGTGGTATAGGCCACTAAGTTTCCTGGTTAAGCTTGATCCCATCAAGTTAACGGATTTTATTGTGTTAATGGTTAGACTATTTTGGGTGTTTTGGATGCCAAATGTATAGATGATTTCACTTGTAGAAATAATTTTCTATTGAAAAGTTAGGTGCTGGTGGAGTTTTGTTTCACAGACCTATGAAGAGATGATTCTCTCATGTAATGACGTGTAGCAACTATTTATTAGGAATTATTACCCTTAATGATTTCACATAGTTTATATCTATGATATTTTTTAGTTGTTTTAGGGTGAAATATTAGTATATGAGAATGTTGTGAGGTTCACTAACATTAAATAGAACTCCCATGATGTGATACGAGGTGGATTTTTCTGGGAGGGGAAGTTATACAATGGTATCGATAGAGAAATTCGAGCTATTGTGGATTCATTATCCCTACCAACTTATGGTGATGTGTTATAGAAGTCTCTGGTGGGTAAGATCATCCTAGTACATGGACGATGGGTACATGGAGCAAGCGGTGATAATCATAGAGTGAGTCATCTGTAGTAGGTAATTGGTGTCATACATCACGATCTCATAAGAGGAGGCATCCCCATTCTTAGACATAGATACAAGGATATGTGGCTCATGTATCATGTATATGATTAATTCATACCATATAGGGGTGATGATATTCTTTTGAGGGAGAGGTTATTGAACTCATGATTATCTAAACCGTCATACTGATTGGGATATGTAGACAATGGACAAACCCCCACGGTAGAGGAAAAACCATTATCATGGATCTCTCAGATGTGGAATGGGTTCATAATAGGGAGGTGGTGCTAGAATAGGAGTTGGAGTATCTTTGTAAAGAAGAAATACTAATAGAGGATTACATTACAAGCTCCTACCACTACCACCACTAGGTACACAACATCAGGATATAGGAGATAACATCCAGTGATATGAAAAGTGTTTTTTTCCCTTTAGGGGTTATGTCCTAGATAGACGTGAGATGATCCAAGGTACGATATGTGTTAATTATACTCTATACATAGTACTAGTAGACCCATTTGTGTGTTCTTAATTCATCTCATTATTTTTAATGCAGAATATGGAGCTTCAAGTTGAGACTTTATCCCAACACATATGGATAGAAGTTTCTATAGGGATTGATTCTTCGATATATGTTGTTTGTTGGTAGGGTGAAATATGAATTCCTGGAGAGAGTTTCACATGTGACATGTTGGTCATCAAAATGAGACCTTATCATTTCATCATGGTTATGGAATTATTATCCAAGGATTGGGGCCTGATTGTTTTTCAGCATAGTCAATCTAGATTCATTCAGACTAGTAGGATGAGATTCTCCTTTACAGGTGAGAGAGATCCCATGGCTGAGAATGTTTCCTTGTGAGTGAGATGATGTAGAACATCAATCATCAGTTGTAAAATTTATCTCTAGGGAGAATGGGATGCTTCGAGGAGTAGATGCCATCAGTTGTGGACAACTATATGGATGAATTCGCTGAAGATGTTAAGGGACTACATTCATTGTGAGAGAAATATTTAATCATCAAAATCCAACCCAATACCACAACAATATCTTCAATATCATTTTAGATGGACCCTATAAAGATTTTGGGTTAGAGGGAGTAGTTGGAGGACCTTCAAGAGATGGGTTTCATCTGTCCTAGTATGTCCCCCCAGGAAACTCCTATTTTGTTGGTGAAAATGGTGGATCTGAGCATAAGGTTTTGTGTTTATTATCATCACATGAGCTAGGTAATGATAATGAATAAATAACACTTTCATATTATTTAATATCTCATTAACTATTTTTGATGCATGATTTGGTTCTTGAAGATCTATCTAAAGGTCTAAAAACCAGTAGTTTGGGTTTCAAAAGGATTATATTTTGAAGACAACATTATAATGTCACAATAGAAAATATGGGTTCCTGGTGATGCCTTTAGGTGTGATGAATTTCCACACCGTGTTTATGGATTTTATGAATCATAAATTCTATCCTTACATGACCTATTTGAGGATTTATTCATCGATGACAGAATCAATTACCACACATCATAGGAGGATCATGTAGATCATCTAGTGATTTTTATAGACTTACTTTGGGAACAATAGTTTTATGTTAATCTCTATATGTTTTAGTTATGGATAACGAAGGTTCAATTTTCGGGCATGTCATATTTGAGAATGGATTAGCTACGATCGCAGAAAAGATTGATGAAGTTATTTCTTGGGGGCCATCCTAGAGCATATCATAGGTGAATTTTTTTTTCTGGTATTGGCAGGGTACTACTGGTGGGTCATACCTAAATTTTCTAGAGTTGTATCCTATTTGATCACCCTAACATAGAAAAGGGAATATGTTTGTTTGGACTGAGCAGTGTTAGGGAGACATTAAGAAGTTGAGGATGATGTTGAACAATGATCCTATTTTAAGAGTACCCAAGTAGGGTTCATATTTTGTATTGTTTTACGTTGCCTATGTTGCTATTTTATGATGAATTTTAATGTTGAGGTATAAAATTATTACATATGGGTTGAGGCAGTTGAGACCCCTAGAGTAGAACTATTATACTCATGACATGGAGTTGACAGTGGTTGTCTTCAATCCAAATATGTTGAGGCCCAATATTATAGGGGAGCACTTTTTTGTCTACTCAGGAAACCAAATTCATAGGTACATATTCCCATAGAAAGATCCTATCTCGGGATAGAGGCCATAGTTGGATTTTCTATATGACTATGAATTAATTATAGTATATTCTCTTTGGATGGTTAATGTTGCATAGGATTCCCTTAGTATGATGTCTCATTAATGCATGGTGGAGGAGGCTTTTGAGAAGTTTGATTCTTTTCAAGTGACTATAGTGGAGGATATGACTACATATTATCTTTAATATTTTGAAAAAGTCCTCCAATTATCCAATGTGTGATGGATTCATAGTTGGAATACATAAAATGTGAGGTTCAATATACCCAGATATCTTCATGGAATGTACCATATTAATTATATAAAGGAGTGCATCACGTCATACTTTTCTGGGAATGGATACTTGTTTCTATTGCGATACAAGAGGAGGTGATGAAGATGTTTCATACATCTACTTTGGTTGTACATCATGGATTGTATAATATTTACAATGACATTTAATGGTATTTGTTTTGGGTTGGAATGAGGCAGTTCATAGATGAGTTCATCTCACGGAGCCTCACATGACAGAAGGTGAAGGCTATGCACTATGTTTTGGAAGGTTCGATAAAACCTCTGGAGATCCTAGAGTGGAAATTAGATATCCTATCCACAGACATTATGAATGGGATTTCATAGACATTTTGATTCCATGATGGTGTCTAGGTGATAGTTGACTAACTTATGAAGTATATGCACTTACTTTCTATGAGTGAAAAGTTTTTAGTAGAGAGTTCTGGGTTGTAATATGTTCGAGAGATAATCTGAATCTGTGGGTTAGCATCTATGATTATATCTAACTATGATGTTTTTTTATTTTAGGTTTGTAGATAAGATATCAGGAGGAATTTAGGACCTATTTGGAGATGATTAAATTGTTTCACCCCTAGAAAGAAGAGAATAATGAGTAGACTATCTAGGTACTGGAGGATATGATGAGGTATTGCATGTTAGACTTCATCATGAGTTATGAGTATCCCATTCCATGGTTAATGTTTTCTTATAATAACAATAATCACTATACTATCAGCATGGATCTTTTTGAAGCCCTGTATTGGAGACCCTACAGGTCACCCTTATGTTGGATTGGGATTAGAGTGACATCACTTGTTGGGTAATATATACTAAAGATGATGAAGGGGAAGGTCTAAGTAATTCATTAGTGTATGAGGACATCCTAGAGCTGATATAAATCATAGACTGATCAACAACATCAATCTTTAGGTTTTTAGAAGAGAGACAATGTTTTATTGAGAATCTTCATACAATGAGGACTGTCAAGATTCTGTCATGGGGGGGGGGGGCTATCCCGGAGGTTCATTGAATTGTATTATATTTTGTGGAATGTTGGTTATATTTCATAATTCCAATCCCTTACACTATATTTTCAGAGCATTTTTGGCATCTTCCATGTGTCATATATTAGGAGATACATGTATGATCTGATGAACTTAACTGATAGGGGAGAGAAAGGCATGGAGGATCGATACCTATATCTGTAGAACCTAGTTGAGATAAAGTATATATAGGAGGGGATATTGAGAGTATGGACCATTCTAATGGTTTATGTTCTATGGAAGCACACGAGCTT
Source organism: Viscum album (assembly GCA_963277665.1). NCBI lineage: Eukaryota > Viridiplantae > Streptophyta > Magnoliopsida > Santalales > Viscaceae > Viscum > Viscum album. The sequence continues at coordinate 120,707,721 of OY728138.1, read as the reverse complement.
GTAGGAGAGATCTAGGGAGAAGGAGAGCCAGATAAGGGATCAATATCCCCAAATTTTTGTTAAGTTATGCTTTTACGAGATGAAAATCCATGATTGGAGGGATAATTTAGTGACATGATTTTTTATTATAAGGATTTAATATATATTATGGATTATTTTCAGATCCATGAATTGAGACAGTGTGAGTTTCTAAGCCCCGGTAGGACAAGAATTGAAATTATAAAAATATTAAATATATCAATATCACACAAATTTAGATTTCATGAAATATTAAAATAAATCCAAAAAATTTACTTGGATCAGAAAACTAAGACAATGGTTGAGTCTATGATGTGTGGTTTACCCATGGTGGGATAAAATGCTGATAGGCGCTAGACCTCCAATTGAGGAAATCATTGGCCATGTGTTTAATTGAAACTTATAAATAACTTTATTTATCTAATTTTAAAATCTCAGTACCTAAATTACTCTATATATATTCTATTATAACAATTATCCTAGTTTATCAGATTACATCTTAGGTGAATTTAGAGGATCTTTGATAATATTTGTGGGCGGATTGAGATCAAATGACGACAGTTTATCAGATCAAGGTGGATCGAGAGGCAGTAAATGCATCAGGAATTTATCTTCACTAGTGAATGTATTCTTCACTAATGATCATTCCCAAATAGAGATAGATCTAGTAAATTATGTAGTTAAAAAATTTGGATTAAAATATTGATCACTCATTTATTATCTTATTTTTATTTTATGATCGCATGTTCTTCTCATGATCCCTGTATATGTGTTAAATTTATTAAATTCATTTTATATATGATTATAAAATGTTCTCACCCCAGTTTAACTGATATATGTTCATTATCCAAGAAACCATGGAAAATTAAATTTTCACCACTATTATTGTGATTTTCACCCTCATTTTCTTCAAACTCATTAGCATTGGACCATGGGGTCATAGTTCGACAATACATGGGCATGTTTAAGAGAGACTGAACCCCTAGATAGCCGGAGGTTTGGAGAATAAAAAATGGTTCAATGTTTTTGAATATATGAATACATATTTTCAGTTGTGGATGATGCTTCATATATTCTAGAGCTAGATAAATGTTTGATTTGGGAGGAAGTTGACAAGAGGCTTGATAGCTGGGGTTGCAAGATCTGAGAGGATTTTCCGACTCCATTTTTCCTCCACAAAAAATGCGAAATGAGAGAAAAGGATATTTACTATTATTTAAAGATGTCAAAGGGCGGGATTCTAAGAAACATTTGTTCTAGAATCCATGTGAAGGAAAGTCATGTTCTTTGATAAACCCAACAGCAAACAGTGTATTCTTAAAGAACACATAGTGGGTATTTATTTTTGGATATGGTTTTAGGGTTTTAGACAAGATAAGGATATCATGATATGTGGTCAAAAACATATTCTATTTGGCACTGATCATGTGAAAATTACATGTTCCCGATAGAACACACATAATACTCCATTTGATTGGACATGCCATGTTCTCGGAGAGTTCAATAGTATAAAATATTACCCTGGAATGACCAAGACAAGATATAGGATCACACAAGAAGGCCTCGAGTGGATGAGACATTCCATGTATAACCTATACACACACATTAAAATGAAATAGATTACAAGACTTGTCCAAACGAGAACATGGTCTGGTAATGAGGTAGGGTCACACACCATCTGGACCCCCATAAACATTTTGTGTTCACTAATTTAACATCTACATATCATATCTCCTTTTTTTGGAGTCATATGGTATCCTTCGAGTGTCCTATCATTAGTATCATTCCACATAGAATGTGATGATACAATTCATTATGGAAAATAGGATATTATGTGAGATGTTTTGAGCATGAATTTTTTTTAGGTGACACTCTATGATTGAAATGATCTATTTTGAAGCATTTGAGAGATGTAGGGGTCAATACTCTCTTTACACACCAGGCAGTGGGTTCCCATACTATCAGAGAGATTCTGGGGTTAGTACTACCATGTCACACTAGGTTGTGGTTTCCCTATAATATTTATAAAGATAGATATGGTACTGTCTTACATGGGCCCAAGTACACTATCTACTGAGTATCACTCCACTATATTCGAGCTCTAGTGGGTGTGGGAACTCTATAGGAGTTTTGGATATCATAACTATAGAGATATGTAATGAGGAGTGGGACCCTATGCACATATTATGGAAAGGATGAATTTTATACTGGGAATTAGTGATTGGCTTTTGGAGCTAAATGTTCACTAATCGACTTTAGATTGAATGTTATATGAGGATACAATTTTTCTGTCATCTGGGTTTCATCTTGAGAATATATATGTGTATCTGTTGGGTATTATTACCATCTGTCAAGGGTTTGAGCTGACCATTGTTATTGTATCTTCATTTCTCTCCCTCTTGGTTTGGAGTGGGGATATGTGATATTTATATACAAACCACATTATTGAATTTACTCACATGCATAGTTTATTATGCATAATATGGATAGATTAATGGTGAATTTGGTGGAGCATAACGATTCTTGGGTTCATTTAATGTGTACAGTGGTTAGGATTGGAGATCCAGATCTAGGATCTCATTGATTTATTTATTTCTTATTGTTTTCATGTTGGGGTTTAATTTCTTATTTAGAGTGTATTTTCCCCGTTTAACTTTGGTTTTATTTTTTCGTACTACGATGTATTCCCTAATGATATTACAAGCATGGTTTCACTCTAGATGTTTCAGCTCTCTTATTATTCCTATACATTATCTCATGGAGGTAATTGGGTGAATGCATAAAAGTAAATTGGATAAAGGAATAAAATTTCATTTAGTCTTTATTGGTGATTCTAACCATCCCCTATCCTATTGGAGGTGGGATTGGGGTTGAGACAACTTGACCTTTTACCTGTTAGGAAGAACCCGGTGGGTTAGGTTATTGCTTTTACCATCAAGAAGGGATGGATTTATGATTTATTATAATGAATAAACGAAATTATTTTGATGTGTTATTATATATAAATATAGATTTATTTCTTATAAATCACGAAATATAAATATTCATGAGTAAAACATTCCATACGAGGATTTTCAATTAGAAGCCACAATACATTCATTTATGATATGTAAAAATTAACTTTGAGGGAGAAAATGTCAAATATATATGGATAAAAAATATTAAATTACATCTTCCAGTATGAAAATATCAACATGAGTTAAAGGAGATGACTATAATTAATGATTTATTATGATTACTCAACACAATAACACATTGGGATGAAAAATAATGTAGATGGTGTGTTAAGTTGGAAGTACCATGATATTTTAACTAGTATTAGTATTAAAAAAGAACCTATATTCATTAATTTAGTAAGTTTAGTAATCATTATGTATGTTGAAACATGACATATATTTCAAATGATTTCCAAACCATCCTTGATAGAGAAAATAAAAATTCCACAACTTAATAATTTCCAAAATAAAATTATAATCGTGAATCATGGGGAGTTAGTAGACTTAAACTATAATAATGGTATATTGAAATTTGGATTGAGGATTTGAGTTTAATACATACAGGATATAAAAAGAGAATTATTAGATGATTATCATAACTATAATTCTTCTATAAATCCTATTATTACCAAAATGTATTAGGATATCAAGGAAAAATTATAGTGGTATAATATTATTCAAGAAATTACAGATTGTGTTTCAAGATGCATGGTTGGTTAAAAGGTAAAGGCTGAGATAAAATATGATAACATGGTCATGTAACCCATAATGATTCTTATGTGTAAATGGGTGGATAGTAATATAGGATTTCTTACTAGATTCCCAAATACACAGAGAATGAATATTGATATATGGGCTATTATTGATTCCCTTATGAAGTCTTCACATTTTCCAACTATAAGTGAATGAAGACCTATTGAGTTACCCATGTTGATCTATATATAACACCCCATGATTTTTTGATTTATATCTTTTTAAGTAAATTATATTCATTCAGTAGCTTATGTTTCACACAAAACCGAGCTTAATCAAACAATAATATACAATTAAATAGTATCTCGACTATTGGAATAGTAATGTGACGATTAGAATAGTAACATCACCTATGAATATATAAATAAAATCTAGGAATCTTATAAATATAAGTATAATATAATTATATCATATATTAATTAAATACACCTTTAAAAAATGATAAATTAATTATCGATAGTTTTGTGAAACATAAATTTCTATTTTCTATTTCATAATTAACATAATGATTTAAAAGTAGATTTTTCTTCATAAAATAGAATCATAAATTAATATTCTATTTTATTATTATTATATAATTTAATGAGACCTTAATTAAATTTTAACTGTTTCATAAAAGTAGTTATCATTTTAAAATCAGCATTTTTCAAATAAATGATTATTTTAATTAATAATTAAATTTCCCATGTTTGGAAAATTATTTCATAAAATGGTTTCAATTTTCTCACTCTATACAGATAAAAATGTTTTATTTTAATTGATCAATTTTTTCTTAAATAGTTGAATGTTTGATGAATAGTGAAATATAGTAATTTATGATACCTAAAATTTAGCCAAATACAAGAATTATTATGTCATGGAATATATAGGGATAAGGTAATCACCCATTGGTTCAAACTAACATGCATTAGTTACTATATTTAATCAAAATAATAATAACTATTGATTGTCATGAGCCAAAAATAATAAACAAGTTAATAAAATACTAAACTCCCCTCTCCTCAACTATAAATACCACCACTCTCCACCCATAATCCCCACACCTCAAATTTCGTGAAGCTAGCCTCATTTCTAGACAATACCCTAAAAAACTAAAACCTTCATATTTAGGATTCAATGGAATCAGTGAAATAACAAACCCAAGATCCTTATGGGGGTTCTCAAGGAGAGGAATTCAAGAGGAAAAACCCTTAATCATTCTCTTTCAATTTTATTCATTTCCATTTAAATTATTATCCATACCTATCCTCCTCTATAAAAAATTATTGTTAACTAAAATATCTTATATATATAATAATTTTACTATGTTAATGGAAAATCTATAATCATACCCCCTCTCCTCTCCGTTTTATTCTAAAAAATTAAAATATCATATATGAAGTGTCAATTTACCATCATCGTGGAAGATGTGTTTTCATTTTCCATTACTTAAATAAAGACATGTCATAAAGACATTATAATGGGTGAAATGGAATTTGAAATGTATATTTAAACTTATTTAGTTTTCTTGAACATGTATATATACATAATATTAATTAATAAAAAAACTAGTTCACAATGATCGGAAAATGGAAAAATAATCTAAACAGTTATAGTTAACATTTTATATTTTGAATCATCCACATATAAAGAATGATATATAAGACCATTTAATATTTTTAAATTACATTAATGACATATAATTTCAATTCTATAGAATTATTCCCATTTTAAATATCCTTTCACTTTTGAATATAAGTGAACTAATCATGAAAACCAAGGAAACGAATGCTCCCAAAGGAAAAATTTGAATATTATAACTCATAAAAATGGCCTTAAATGAACTTAATAAAACTATACTAAATGAAATAAATGGTAAATCAGTGATGAATTAAATTATTAATTAATTAAATTTTATTATCTAGGATTCTATGTGAATGTGTAGAACAGTTTAAGACGTAAGGTAAGGGATTCTCCCCCAACCTCCATTATTTCCTTCGGGTTATGGTTTCTATTTATTTACCATAATGTAATTCTTAATTATTATTTTTTATTCTTAAATTATGTTTTTATGTTGAAAATATATTTACCTTTATCAATTTCTCTTTCTTATATGGAATATACATATTTTATTAGGATCCCTTTTTTATTCTTCTCGATAAGCAAGCCCGATTAAAGGGAATTACAAATTTTTTCCCATTTTCATGTACCATCCATAATATATTATAAGATACCAATATTTTTATAAAATCATTAATTTTATCAAAATAAACTATTTATGTTTATTTTTGGTTTTACACAAACAGTTATCCCTTTTCTGCTTTAACATCTCTTTAGTATTTTCCCTTAAAATTCACTAAAGTAGCTCATTTCTAAAGAATCATAAACACTCATTTTCTTTGTTTTAACTTCATTTTGACTTAATTTAAAAGTAAACCTTCCTATTCTAAATTATTAATCACTATTTATTTTTAAAATCCATTCTTTTATAGACACAATTTTGATTTTTTTCCTTCGGTTATGCTTTATTCACCACTTTATCCTCGTGTTTAGTTTATGTAGACATCCCTTTAATTTTCCATCATCATTGATTAATGATTTCATTAAATATCAATATTTATTATATCATGGATACTATTATTTTTGTATCCATGTACCATTTTTACATATGGTTTTTTCTTTGAATGTTGTTTTAATTTGGGATATATTGATGAATCTATATCCTATACTGAATATGAATATTTTGATATGTTATGAATTCAATATATTTATGGTTAATTACATGTAATTGAATTGGTGGGTGGGGGACAATTATAGATTTCCCCTCGATGCATCGAGAGGTATCATGAGACAAAACAGTTGGAGAAAAACACTTCTTGTTTATTTCCAAGCAGAATTAAAAAGGTTTTTACCCACAGAATTAAACTGACTTGACGGTATAAGGGTTTACTCTTTAGATACATGAGATTAAATGATTACAAATTTCCTTCATTCAATATTCAATTATTACCTTCTATGATATTTTCACTATGAAAAAATCTATGGATGCGTTCCTATCATCGGTTTATTGATGGAATGTGTTTTTAGTTACATAATTTTTTACTATGAAATATTGACTTTGTTTCAATTATTATTTAGTCATGAAACTCTTTCTAAGTGTTTGATCTCACCCTTGTGTTTTTTTCCTTCCCCAGGTTATAATGATCAAATCCTTGAATAATTTTTGATGATTTTTATTTATTTTCTTTTGTTATGTTCTATGTTTAATTTTGTATGTATTAAGGGTACCATGTATGTATCTAGTTCTTGAAGACTAATAAAACTATCGATCATTAGTGATGTGATATCTTGTATCTCTTATATTTTAATAAAATATCCATAGACTATGGGATACTAGGGTCTAGTTTGTTACATTTGGTATAAGATAAATCATAGTCGAAACCTTGAGAACTAGTTGTCAAATAACCATGATAATTATAATAATATCTTATAGTGAATTATTAGATCATTACTTATGATGATTATGAGATATATTAGTGTGTTCCATTATTTACTGATGACACCTAATTGACGGAAAGGAATCAGTACTCACATTCAAGGTTGGGATTTCCCCACAGAGAAATTCAACACATTTAGTGTTGGATCTAATCAAATCATGACCGTATGAGGACAAATTACTAAATTTTTAATGAATAACCATATTACACCTATTTTGATCCATTAATGTAGAAAGATCACCATTATATTAGTTGGACTACTAATGTAGTGGTATTTGGGTAGTTGATCAATCCATTAAATAGATATTTATGGCATTGGGATGTAATGAAAATTAATAGGTAGTACTAGAAGTATATTGTATCAAGGGATATGCTGATTAATGGTTTTCGTTGGTCAAAAATACTAGGGAGAAGATGAAATAAGAGACATGGAATAGAGAAAATTTAAAAAACATTATTTGATAAATGATTCCTTCATTAGAAATTAACTAAATAGATTATAAAATTACTTATCTCAGTGAAAATGGTAGAAGAGGGTGTTTCAGAGTATGAAGATACCTTAATAATACTAGCAAGGTATGTTACAGATTATATACATTATTCAAAAGACAAGATTGTTCTATTATTTAAAGGTATTAAGCCAAGTCTCCGAATGGGACTAGATTCTTAAAAAATTTCATCATATAAAGAAATAGTATTCAGTTCCATTACAATAGAGATGTAATTTTTTATATCATATATATTCAAGGTAAATAAATATAAGAATAGGTCTTCTAATAACCATGGAAATGGTGATTGATCAATTAAGAAGAAAGGAATGGAACAATTTACATTATGTGGAAATTGTGGAATGAATCATCCTAGAAGTACTCAAAGATGTGGTGGTTAGTAAATTAATCCTATATTCAAATATATTCATTGCTATTTTTATTCTGGATAATCAATCTCGTTTATATCAACTGATTTTTCTAATATAATATAATAATTTCCCTTTTGATTTAAGAAGGGGTTATCTGTAGAAACTCAAAAGTGTAGTCTCATAGCAACAAAAATGTGCTTTTTAGTCCCCTTTATGACACATAAACATTTTTTATTTGGTGAACTTATGAACATACCGATGATTGAATTTGATTTAATCCTTGGTATGTGATAGATTTCAAAATATGATGTGAAAAATTATTTTAACAAGAATGAAACCATGATCTATTAAGAGGATATAGAAACTTTTACCTTTATAGAAGAAACCTTGTTATCTAATTCTTAAATAGATTTATCCCAAGTAGATATATTAAATGGAATTATTAGGTAGGAAGGTAAAAAGAAACTATGTATGGGGAAAGTGATTTTCATGTTGAGGATATACCAATTGCATAGGAATTCATTGATGTGTTTCCTGAGGAATTACCTGTACCCCCGAAGCATGATGTTGAATTTTACATTGATCTAATCCTTTATGCAAGACCAATATAAAAGACTACTTATAGAATGGAAACTAATGAATTAGTCTCTCTAAAGAAACTACTAGAGGATTTCAGTAATAATGGATTTATTCAACAAATTGTTTCTCTATGGGGATCCCATTTTATGTTTGTTAAGAATAATTATAGATTCTTGTGGTTGTGCATTGACTATTGATAAATCAATTATATTAGACTAATGAAAAATTACCCTCTGCCTCACTTTGATGATTTATTTTATCAACTTCAGAGAGCTCAATATTTTTCAATGACTAAACTTCATTATGGATATTATTAATTGTTTGTAAATAAGGAAGATATTATGAAGATAGTTGTAAGAACCCGGATCTTCATTTCATGTATGTATTTCCTTTTTCTGGGGTTTTTGAGAAAAATTGAGTTTCTGAAAATTTTTGAAGTACATGCCATATACATTCTGAGTACACACCGTGTACTCTTTTCCCGCTCGAAGCCGTGTATTGGCCGTGTCCAGGCCACACACACAGTGTGTAGGGTTGATGTGGAGGCCGATTTTCATAGAGTATGGAAAGACCTAGTACATGCTGTGTACTCTAAAAGTACACTCTGTGTACTTTTTTTTCATTAAACGGACCGGGGTCGCGCCTGACAGATAGAATGATCTTCTTCTAGGTCTGGTTCGTCCGAGAGAACCTGTACGACCGCGAAACTTCTCTGGATTCTAGAGCCTCCATCTATTGGCTGTTTCGACCGCCGTCAATTGCGTTGGAACCGCAGCGGTTAGTTCTACCTTCTTCTTGATTTTCATTCCTTTTTTCTTCCTCTCTGTCAAGTTATCGAAGGTTGAGTGTTTTGGAAGTTTTCTTAGATCTACGATGTTCTGGGAAGAATCAATCGTTGTGGTTCAAGTATATTGATCTCCTAGGATCGAGGTAGGCGGTCTGTGCCTTACCGTTCAATGTCTTTGTGTTTTATTCACAAATTCCACCAATACCCATGAACATGGTATTGTGTGATTACCTTTTTACCCTTTTTGTTTTCCTGCCTTTCTTGTATGCTCGTGTATAGGTAAATTAATCATGTTAGAGGACAATTTTTTGTGCTTGGATGTTTTTCCCATGGTTTACTCTGTTTACGACCTTTGGGTCTTGTCAGCCTTTGGACGTTATGACTGTTTCCAATCCTTGTGTCTATAAGATGGAGAGTTTTGCATTACATGCTTGTTGCCTTGTAGATTTTTTTAGCCAAGTAGCTCTATAGGTGTACTTTGGCCTTATAGTATTATTATGCACTGATTGGCATGTGGATGGGAGAACCTGGTGCTATAGACTATAAGGTATAGATCGAGTGACCTTCCTAGAGAGTCTTTTACATTATAGACTATAGGAGGGTAGACCGAGTGAGCATCCTCAGTGAGTCTTAGACATTATAGGCCATCAGAGATAGACCGAGTGAGATTCCCAGAGTGACTTCAGAAATTATAGACTATAGGAGGGTAGACCAAGTGAGCTTCCTCAGAGAGTCTTAATTTATTTGAATCTTTTTAAGAACCTTCCCAGGCTAGAGAAGGAATTGACCGAGTGAGATTCCTCAGAGAGTCTGTGGTATACCTGAGGCTATAGGAGTAACTGAAAGAGATAGCTTCCTCATAGAGTCTCTAGGCCTTTGGGCTAAGAAGGTTATACCGCGTGATCTTCCTTATAAAGTCCATGACTACCCTAGAATATAAGGGGGATTGACCGAGTGTGCTTCTCCAGAGAGTCTTATAAATTCGTATGCCCAAATTAGAGGGGTTAGGCTTAGTGCACTGCCCAGAGGGTTGTGGTACATCTTGGATAGGACCAGAAGGGATGGTTACGAGTACTTCCCAGAGTGTTTCCTGCTTGTTAGGTGTTTCTTCACTGCTGTTGTTGGTTGTGGATTCATTACTGTCATGTATCATCCTACTTTACTGCTTACTTTTTACTACCTACTTCTTTGCTGTTGTCGTTTACTGCTTATTGTACTTTTACCTTCCACATACTCACTGATAGTTAGTCACAGTTCTTTGGGTGACTGCCTATTGGGATTTAGTCTCACACCCTATTTGGGTCATGATTTTAAGACCAAACAGACAATGTTGTTGCAGGTATAGACAAGGGAAAGCGCCCTTCGACTTCTGGTACTTGATTGTTTGGAGCAGGAGAGCAAGGGACCAAGCATTGGCTTTTGATGCTGAGAAGATGTTTTTCTTTTCTTTAGTAATTGTTTTGGTATTGTGGTGTTCCTAGAATTGTGAATTATTTGGATGATTTCCAAGACATATGTATCATTAATCATTTCATATATACATGTGTGCTCCAGTTATTTGTTTGTTTAGTCTTCTACTATTTATTATTGATTGGATATTCACTGCTTCCGATATTGCATGTTTATTCTTCTTTCGCTGTGTAATCTTCCAATGAGGGAATAGTTTCCCCACTATCACACCCAAGGCCCTTGCTTCTAGTCGGAAGCCTCTGGCGTTAGGGGAAATGTGCTTGAGGCAATGTGACCAACCGGGTACAGGGCACCTCTGGGTGGATTCCAGAACCGGGACGTTACAAAGTTGTATCAGAGGATGTTATTTTCTCTTGATTTACTGTTTGGGGCCTTCATCCAGGGATAGGACGGATTCAGTACTTGGTATTAAGATGTTCTCAGGAGTAGCTAAACCATGTACAGGGAAAAGCCATACTACCTCGTTTATTGCAGTTTTCTGGTTTTGAGATTTTATGGTTGATATGATCTCACCTAGAGTGATTCACATGATTTGTGCTGTTATTGTTTTGACTATTGTGGTTCTATTTCAGTCGCAACCCGATGAGATGGGGGTATGCCATCTCATGAATCATATAAGAACTTGTAGAAATCACATGCCATGCATTCTTGTCATGCCATCTAGGGTGAATTAGCAATTGCATGCTACTGTGACAGACTTTGAGTAGATTATGCATGCTGTTGTGATAGATGCTTGATAGAATCTCTTCTGCTTTGTTAGAGGATTGTTTGTATTGTACTTTGCTTAAATTAATGCCAAATTCTTATTCTTGAGGTGTTATGGGCCCTCTTGAATCAGAAATTGGTGGATCATGATCCTGTTTTCTCTTGACTATGACTGTAGGAGATGCCAAGATTTGATTCGTGGGGAGTATGGGACCTCACAGATTGGAATTTGACACCTCTTTACCTTGTTTTATATGTTTTCTAGGATTCTGTGCAGTTTCTGAGCTACTGCCTAGAAAAAACCAGAATACACGGCGTGTACTTTTTGACTACACGCCATATAGTTTTTAGACCGTGTCACTGACCATGTGAGCAGGGACACGCTGTTGTAGAAATTCCTTCAGGAACACACCATGTACGGTAGGTATACGCCATGTAGTTTCGAGTCGTGTACCCGGCCATGTCACTAACAACATGGGATGGGGAAGCATGAGTAGAACACGCCGTGTTGGTGAGGAGCACACCGTGTAGTTTTGTTCAGGTACCCGGTCATGTCATGAACAACACGGGTCGGTGTCACCTTCTTCCATACATGCCGTGTGGGTAACGAACACGCCATGTAGTCTTGTCCCAGGTACCAAGCCATGTCACTAACAACACAGGTTGGTGTTAACTTCTCTTATACCTGCCATTTTTTTCGGAACAATCCATGTAAGGGTTATCCATGTAGACGGTCGTGTAACTAATAACACGGGACTCCGAGACCTTGTCTAGTACACTCCGTGTCCCTAGGGAACATGCCGTGTAGTCTGGGGTTAGTTTGGACCATGTGGGTGAGCCGTGTAGGGATACTCGGGCATGGTAATAGAGTTTAAGTACACTCTGTGTAGTTTTTGTACATGCCATGTAGTTTGGGGTGTTACACGACCAGTAGTGGAAGGAGTACACACCCATGTTAACGGCTTTAACGGACACGCCGTGTAGTTTTTATACATTCCATGTAATCATGCCTCATAAAACTTGAATGTTTCATCCCCATGTTCCCATTTTGTACTCATGTGTTTTCAGTCCTTGTTAATTATGATCTAAGGTGTGCTTTTGATCTTTCGGAGCGATGCTTATGAGACTTCCCCCGGTTGTACGTCAGTTTCCAGAAGGTGATCATACACCGGATATGGCCGATCGGGGACCTCATGTTGATCCTCCTATAGATCCCCCTGCTGTTCCAGCCTTGGCACCAGCAGTTATACCCGTCATAGGAACCGATGCACAGTTCATGGAGGATTTCCTGAGGATGATGCAGACTTTTCAGGGAGCGCCACCTCCTGCCCCGTCGATGGCTGAGTTGACGTAGTTTGTCCAGCAGCAGCATCCTCATACTTTCTTAGTGGATGGAGGACCCCAGGCTGCAGAGTCATGGTTCGAGGCCACCCTGACTATCTTCGAGCATATGGAGATACCCCTAGAGAAGAAGGTAAAGCTGGCCACCTATATGCTCCGGGACACCGCCAAGAGGTGGTGGGAGGTGATCTCAGAGTCAGGATGCCATCAGGGTATGTCATGGGATGAGTTTCGACGTACTTTCTATGACTACTTCTATCTGGAGACCCAGAGGGCCGATCGATCCTGGGATTTTATGATCCTGTAGCAGGGTACTCTTTCTGTCATGGTGTACTCGTCCCGTTTTAATGAGCTGTAGCGTTTCACACCGATCTCAGAAGGTGATGAGTTGTTCCTTGCTAGGATGTCTGAGGACGGTCTCAGGCAGGAGATTCATTCCCAGGTGAATATCTTTCAGTTGACTTCTATATCCTCCATCGTCAACCAGGCGCTGATAACAGAGTGAAATCTGAGAGATTCTGGAGCAATGATCTTGGGTGGTTCGACATCCAGAGCCGGTGTTCCTCCTACGGACAGTAGGAAGCGTCACAGAGAGTCTTGTCAAGGTAATCGGGGTTCGCGGGATGTATCTTCTAGAAACCAGGTTGTATGCTACCAGTGCGTTAGGGGCGGACATACTAGGCCTCAATGCTGGAGAGATTTGATGGAGTGCTGATCTCGCAGAAATATGGGAAATTTTCAGTGTTTTTGTCAGATCTTCTCACCTTCAGCTGGTGGTAGGGGTTCCACTATGACCCCACATTATGGAGACACTTCACCAGTTTTCCACCAGTCCAGGAACTGGAGTTCTTTTGGCTGTTAAGACCAAGGTGGAGGTCGCAGCCATGGTGGTCAATCACCAGGTCATCAATGATAGTAGAGTGGATCAGCACAGAGCGGTCAGCCATGGGTGCAGGGCCATGGTGCAGGCTAATCCTTCGCCATGGAGCAGACCTATCAGGAGCAGGATCCTGGGCCTTCTATAGTTCGAGGTATGATCTTAGTAGCCTCAGTTTTATCTTCTGCTCTTTTCGATACTGGTGCTTCCCATAGATTTACCTCTGTTGTCATTGGGGAGAGCCTTGGGCTCTGTATCTTTTCGTCCGCCGACTTGTTGACTCTTGACACGTCGTTGGGAATGAGGACATCTAGCGTACATCAGTGTAGAGAGTTCTCTCTTGAGGTTTAAGGGTGTATTTTCATATGGGACCTCTATGTCATAGAGATGAAGGGATGTGACGTCATTCTCAGTATGGATTGGTTGGTTACCTTTCAGGAAGTCGTTGATTTCTATCACCGCAGGGTGAGTTTCGTATCACCAGAGGGCAGATCTTTCCTTCATCGAGGTGAGTGGGATGTCCAGGCGGGTAGAGCGGGACCAGAGCATCATCGGCTAGGGGAATTTACAACCCAGATTACCAGTCTTTTTATGGATGATCAGGGGACTTCAAAGTTATACATTCCTCCAGTGGTGGATCATTTCAGATACATCATTCCAGAGGACTTTTCGGGATTGCCGCCAGAGGGCGAGGTCGAATTTTCTATTGAGCTCATGCTAGGAGTGGCACCGGTGTCCATTCCTCTTTATAAGATGGCTACACCTGAGTTGTAGGAGCTCAAGAAGCAGTTTGAAGAGTTGTGGGAAAAGGGATTAATCCGACCCTGTGCTTCTCCATGGGGTTCTCCTATCCTGTTTCTGAAGAAGGCAGATGGCACCCTTCGGCTCTATGTGGATTATCGGAAGTTGAACAAGTTGGCTGTCAAGAACTGATATCCCTTTCCGAGGATCGATGTCCTCTTTGATCAGCTTCGAGGAGCCCAGGTGTTCTTGAAGATCGATTTGAGGTCGGGTTATAATTAGTTTCACGTTAGACCATCGGATAGGCCTCTGACAGCCTTCAAGAGTAGGTATGGTCTATATGAATATAAAGTCATGTCGTTCGCTCTCACGAACGCACTAGTAGTTTTCATGTCACTGATTAACCAAGTGTTCCATCCTTACTTGGACTCCTTCACCGTGGTCTTTGTGGACGATATCTTGGTGTACTCTTGGACTCGACACGACCATGCTACCCATCTTGAGATCATTCTGAGTACACTATGAGAGCATCAGAATTATGCTAAACTCTCAAAGTGAAACTTTTGGATGGATCAGATTCACTTCATGGGTAACATTATCTCAGAGGCTGGAGTATTTGTGGACCCAGAGAAAGTGAGAGATGTAGTGTCCTAGGAGCAGCCGAAGAACGTATTTGAATTACGGATTTTCCAAGGATGACTGGATACTACAGATGCTTCATTCAGGACTTCTCGCACCTAGTAGCACCGATGAAAGGTCTGGCCAAGAAGGGGGAAACGTTTTTATGGTTAGATTCTTGTGAGTCCACCTTTCAGGAGTTGAAGGGGAGGTTGACGTTGGCACCGATACTAGTCTTGCCAGAGCCAGGAAAGAGCTACACTATTCATTTTGATGATTTAGGTATCAGGATGGGATTTGTGCATATGCAGGGAGATGGAGTCGTTGTGTATGAGTCTCGACAGTTGAGGCCACATGAGAGGAATTTACTTACGCACAATCTGGAGTTGGCAGCTATTGTTCATGCCTTACACTGTTGGAGACACTACCTTCTGGGAGATCACATTGTGGTTTTCACCGACCACAAGAGTCTCAAGTATATCTTTACTCTGCGTGATCTGAATCTGAGACAGCGTAGGTGGGTCGCGTATCTTCAGTCCTTTGATTTCGAGCTCACCTATAATCCGGGAAAGGGAAATGCTGTGGCAGATGCATTGAGCAGAAGAACTCAGATTCAGGCAGTTCAGGAGGCCATCAGTGAGTGGAAGCTTATGGATATGTTCTCTGAGATGCACTTGGAGGTGCACAACAGACAGGGACTTACTTTTCTATCTTCTGTAGCTGTTACTTATACACTTCCTGAAAGGGTACAGATGAGGCACCTATCAGATTTGGAGGCATTAGTCTTGCGGGAGAGTGTGTCAAGAGGGGACCCTATTCCTGGATGGACAGTGGGTGAGGATGAGATCTTGCGTTTCCAGGGATGTGTATGGGTACCAGCAGACATACGTGAGGAGCTGATGCGGGATTTTCATTCCTAAATTTGGGAAGTTCATCCTGGCATCACCAAGATGTATCGTGATCTACACTGCCAGTACTGTTGTCCCGATATGAAGAAAGATGTTGCTGGTTTTGTCATGAGATGTTCTAATTTTCAGTAGGTGAAAGCAGAGAATTAGCGACCAGCAGGGCTTTTATAGTAGTTACCCATTCTGGAGTGGAAGGGGAACTATGTCTTGATGGACTTCGTGACTGGGTTGCCGAAGTCATCTCGGGGAAACGATGTTTTTCGGGGTTTCTTCTTCTACGCCTCTCTAGGGAAATTCGGGGACAAATTTCTTTAACGGGGGATGTTTGTAAGAACCATGATCTTTGTTTCAGGTATGTCCTTACTTTATCTAGAGTTTTTGAGAAAAATGGAGTTTCTGGAAATTTTTGAAGTACACGCCATGTACTTTCTGATTACACACCCTGTACTCTTTTCCTGCTCGAAGCCGTGTACTGGCCGTGTCTGGGCCACACACACAGTGTGTAGGGGTGATGTGGAGGCTGATTTTGGCAGAGTATGGAAAGACCTAGTACATGTCGTGTACTCTAAAAGTACATGTCGTGTACTCTAAAAGTGCACGTCATGTACTTTTTTTTCATTAAACGGACCAAGGTCATGCCTGACGGACAAAATGATCTTCTTCTAGGTCTGTTTCGTCTGAGAGAACCCGTAAGACTGCAAAACTTCTCTAGATTCACAATCCTCCATCTGTTTTCCGTTTCGACCGCCGTAGATTGCGTTGGAACCACAACGGTGAGTTATAACTTCTTCTTGAGTTTCATTCCTTGTTTCTCCCTCTCTCTCAAGTTATCGAAGGTTGAGAATTTTGGACGTTTTCTCAGATCTATGATGTTCGGGGGAGAATCAATCGTCGTGGTTCATTTATATCGATCTCCTAGGATTGAGGTAGGTGGTTTGTACCTTACTATTAAATGTCTTTTAGTTTTATGCAAAACTTCCACCAATACCCTTGAATGGGGTATTGCGTGATTGCCTTTTTACCCTTATTGTTTTCCTGCCTTGCTTGTATGCTCGTGTAGAGGTAAATTAATCATGTTAGAGGATAATTTGTTGTTATTGGATGTTTTTCCCATGCTTTGATCTATTTATGACCTTTGGGTCTTGTCAGCCTTTGGATGTTATGACTATTTCCATGCCTTGTGTCTATAGGATGGAGTGTTTTTTATTACATGCTTGTTTCCTTGTAGACTGTTTATCCATGTAGCTCTATAAGAGTACTTTGGCCTTATAGCATTATTTTGCAGTGACTAGCATGGGGATGGGAGAACCTAGTGCTATAGACTATAAGGGATAGACCGAGTGAGGTTCCCAGAGAGTCTTTGACATTATAGACGACAGGAGGGTAGACCGAGTGAGCTTCCTCATTGAGTCTGAGACATTATAGGCCACTGGGGATAGACCGAGTGAGACTCCCATTGTGCCTTCGGATATTATAGACTAAAAGAGGGTAGACCGTGAGAGATTCTTCAAAGAGTATTACTTTGTTTGGATCTTTTTAAGAACCTTCCCAGGCTAGAGGAGGAGTTGACTGAGTGAGCTTCCTCAGAGATTCTGTGGTATACCTAAGGCTATAAGAGGAATTGACCGAGATAGCTTCCTCAGAGAGTCTCTAGTCCTTGGGGGTAAGAGGGTTAGATCTTGTGATCTTCCTCAGAGAGTCCCTGACTACCCTTGACTATAAGGGGGATTGACCTAGTGTGCTTCCCCAGAGAGTCTCATAAATTCGTATGTCCAAACCAGATGGGTTAGGCTGAGTGTACTGCCCAGAGGGTTGTGGTACATCTTGGATAGGACCAGAGGTTATGGCTATGAGTACTTCCCAGAGGGTTTCCTGCTTGTTAGCAGTTGCTTCACTGCTGTTGTTGGTTGTGGATTGATTACTATCATATATCATCATGATTTACTACTTACTGTTTACTGCCTACTGCTTTGATGTTGATGTTTACTGCTTATTGTACTTTTACCATCCATATACTCACTGACTGGTAGGCATAGATCTTTGGGTGAATGCCCAGTGGGATTTAGTCTCAAACCCTATTTGGGTCATGCTTTTGGGCCCAAACAAACTATGTTGTTGCTGGTATTGACAAGGGAAAGAGCCCTTCGACTTCTGGTACTTGATTTCTTGGAGCAGGAGAGCAAGGGACCAATCTTTGGCTTGTGATATTGAGGTGCTTTTTTTCTTTTCTTTAGTAATTGTTTTGGTACTGTGGTGTTTCCAGCATTGTGACTTGTTTGGATGCTTTCTTAGACATATGTATCGTGCAACAATTCATATATACATGTGTGCTCTAGTTATTTGTTGGTTTAGTCTTCTGCTGTTTATTATTGATTGGTTATTCACTGCTTCCTCTATTGCATGTTTATTCTTATTCCGCTGTGTAATCTTCCAATGAGGGCATAGTTTCCCCACTATCACACCCAAGGCCCTAATTTCTAGTCGGCAGCCTCTAGAGTTTGGGGAAATTCACTTGAGGCCATGTGACCAATCAGGTATGGGGCGCCTTGTGGTGGAATCCGGAACCGGGATATTACAATAGTATTTCAAACATGGTATTGACATTAATAGTTTACATTAATGCCATTTGTATTGACTAATTCACCCCATGTATTCATGGATATTATGAACAATTTATTCAAGGAATCCCTTGTTTTTTTGTATTTACAGATGGTATATTGGTGTCATCCAAAATCTATGTGGAACATGAGAACGACTTTCAGATATATATGGAGTCCCTTAGAAGAAAAGGCTTATATGGGAAGTTTTGAGAGTGTGAATTTTGGATTCAGAAATTTTTTTCTTGGCCATATAATCTACATAGAAGGAAATTCAGTTGATCTAGAAAAGATAATGAAAATCCAAGAATGGATTATGCCAATGAACATAAATGAGGTCATAATTTCATTGGTTTAGAAGGTTATTATCGATGTTTCATCTATAATGTTTCCGTATTGGATATACCATTAACAAAACTTATACATAAAGGGGTTATGTTTGTATGGACAAAAAATGTAAAAAATGTTTTGTAGAATTAAAGATAATATTAGTCAATACTCGATTTTCACTGTTCCTTAAAAAAATTAGGGTTTGTGATATACAGTGATTCATAAAATAATGTTCTAGGTTGTGTCCTTTTGAAAAATTAAAATGTTATTGCATATGCATTAAGAAAATAAAATACACATGAAAAAAATTATCCAACTCAAGATCATGAGTTAACAGTAGAAATATTTTATCTAGAGATATAGAAACACTATTTCTATTTTGAAATATGCAAGATATATTTGGATCACTAGAGTTTGAAATGAATGTTTATTAATAAATTACTAAACATGAGTTAAAGGTGATGGATTGAGTTACTAAAAGATTATGATTTCTCAGTACGATCCCACCCAGGAAAAGAAAATAAGGTAGTCGATGAAATAAGTAGGAAAGAGCATGGACATATATCCAAAATTAGTATTTATAAACATCATATGTTCATATAGTTGGTAAATATTAAAATTATAATCGATTAGAACGAGGAAACATCAATAATTTTTTGAAAATTATTGAAAAACCATATTTAATAGAGAAGATAAAAACCATTCAATCTAATCATTATAATTTTCAAAATAAAATTAAAGGATTTAAATATGGAAGACTGAGACTTCATGTATGAGTATGGAGTTACAAAATTTTGAAAGAGGTTATTTGTTTCACTAATACCATAGCTAAAATGGAACTTTTAGATGATTCTTGTAACTCAAATTTATTTTTTCACCATGTTTGTACCAAGATGTATAGGGATATGAAGGAATTTTTCGTTGGTATAATATTAAATTGGAAATTACTAACTATGTGTCCTAGTGTCTAGTTTTTTCAATTTGGAATGCTGAGATATGAATTCTTAGAGGAGTCATGAAACCTCTACATATTCGTATCTGAAGGTGGGATGACATTACATTAGACTTTGTCATAGGACTACAAGAGATACGTATAATGAATGATGCAAAATGGGTTATTGTTGTCTGTCTTACAAAATTAGCATATTTTCGTGATATAAGACTAGTTTTTATCTCTTGAACACCTAGAAGGAATTTATATTAATGAATTTATAAGACATAATGGTGAACCACTATATATTGTGTCAGATCAATATCCCCATTTTACATCAAAATTACAGAAGAGTCTTTAGAAGGCTCTGGATATTGAGCTTTATTTGAGTACTGCTTATTACGGTCAATCTAAGGGAATGTCTAAACAGACTATTCCAACATTAGAATACAGGTTGACATCATGCTCGCATCACCTTCATGATTTGTGGGATCAATATATAACTCGGGTAGAGTTTTCCTATAAAAATAGATTTCATTCTAGTTTTCAAATGGCGCTAAGTGATTCATTATATAGAAAGAGATTTCATAGTCCAACTTGTTGGGATAAATTTGGTGATAGGAAACTTATAGGCCAAAAAATAATTCATTAGATAATCAAAAAGGTAAATATTATTCAAGATATTATCAATGTAGATCATGGTAGGTAAAAAGAGTAATTCTGACAACCAGAGAAAGTTTTTGGAATTTCTTGTGGTAGATCATGTCTTATGAAAGGTAAATATAGGGAAGGGTGTCATATGAATTGATAATAAAGGTAAAATAAGTCTCATGTATATTGGACCATTTGAAATTTTTGAATGAATTAGAGTTGTAGATTACCGATTAACAATGACACCAAGTCTCTCCAATGATCATCATGTGTTCCACATATCATTGTTAAAGAAGTACATGTCAAAACCAATACATGTACACACCTATGAATAAACAGAACATGAAAATGATTTATTACTGTGATGACCTTATCTAGATTTTTGAAACAAGAGGGCAGGTATTGAGAAATTAGATGACTCGACTAGTAAATGTTATTTAGAGAAACCATAAAATGGGAGACACAATGTGTGAACCAGAGGATGTTACGAAGAATAACAACCCACATATATTTAGTTTGAAATACTAATTGAAATTTTGAGGACTAAATTTCAGATGGAAGGTAGAATATAACACCATAATACTGTTTGGTATATATTATATTAAGTAAATTCAATTCATTCAATTTATTATATTGCGCACAACACTGAGCTTAATCATAAATTACTATAATATTAAATAGTAACTTGACCATTTTAATAATAATGTGATAGTTATAATAGTAACATAAAATAAAAAAATATAAATAAAATTTATGCATCTTATAAATTAAAATATGATATAATTATATCATAGATTAATTAAATATTTTTTTTAATTGATACATCAATTGTTGATATTTTTGTGAAAAATAATTTTTTATTTACAATTTTATAATCAATATAATTAATTAAAATAAAATTTACATACATAAAATAGATAAATAAATTAATACTTCTATTTATTATGATTATAGGATAATTTTACGAGACCTTAAATAATTTTTCAATGTTTCATAAAATCAGTGATAATTATAAAATCCGTATTTTTCGAATAAATGATATTTTTTAAGAATTTAAATTTAAATGTTTAGAAAATTATTTTCATAAGATGAATTCAATTTTAATTCTACATGTTGAAAAATGGTAGTGGTGAATTTTTCTGATTTTTATGAAATTGTTGAATTTTTTATGAATAGTGAAATTCTGTAATTTACATTATTTAACATTTTATCCAAATACAAGAATTATTAAGTCATGGATGATATATTGATGATTTAAGAACCCATTGGTTTGAACTAACATGAATTATTTCTTGTATTTAATCCCAAGAATAGTTACTATATATTTTATTGATCTAAAATATTAAATGAATGAATAAAATAATAAAAACACCTATCATATCTAACATAAATACCACCCCTTCTACTGACACCAAAAAAACTTTATGCTTGTTCAATTTTAACCCAATACTCTTCAAATGTATTTAATCCATGTACATAATCATATTTTACTAATAGAAACCAAACCCAAATTCCTTTTGGAGGTTCTTAAATAGAAGAGTTAAAGAGTTAAAACCCTTAATCCTTCCTTTCAAATTCTTTCAATTTCATTTATTTTTTATACTTCACTCACATAATTTTTCCAAAAATGCATGAAAAATATAGTACCTTATATATACTAGAATTTAATTATTTTAATGGAAAATCTATTATCAAACTCATTCTACTAACCCTGTTATTCTAAAAATGAAAACATCATCCATGATGGGTCGATTTACCCCCATTCTAGACAATAAATTTCCATTTTCCATTAATTTCTTCAAGGATGGTCATAAAAAAATATAATGGGAGAAAAAGACATTAATATTTTTATAAAAATTTATGTAGTTTTCTATATCCAATTTGTATACATAATATTAATTAATAAAACAAATCAAGTTCATGAATATCGAAAAACACAAAATAAACTAATTGATTATAATTAACATTTCATCTATTTAATCATCCCATATCTGAAAAAAATGATATATATGACCATGTAATCCTTTTCATGTTCATTAATAACATATAATTTAATTATGTATAATTATTCATATTTTACATGATCTTTCTAACATGTATATAGGTGAATCAATCATGAAAACCAAGGAAACAAATGCTCCCAGATGGAAAAATTGAATATTATAAATCATCAAAAAGTCTATAAATGAAATATATAAAATTATAATAATTCATATTTTTTAAGAGGTCATGAATTAAATTATTAATGAATATAATTTAATAATATCACACATTTAGTATAAGTGTAGAACACTTTCATATATAAGGTAATGAATTATCCTCAAACCTCTAGTATTTACTTCATGTTAAACATTCTCTCTCTTTACCAAAATTTAATTATTAATTATTATAATTAAATGTTCCTAGATACTATATTATATTTTAATGATATTTAACCTGATCAATATTATTTCTTGGATTGGAAATACATGTTTTATATAGATCCCTTTTAAATTCTTCTCGACAAGAAAGAATGATTAAAGGAAATTCCAAATTTCTAACCCATTTTCAATTACTATCCAAAATCTATATTAAGATACCAATAATTTTTTAAAATAAAATTTTTTATCATGAAATGTTTTGTTTCATTGATGGTTTTATATGACAAATTATTCCTTTTTTTGTTTTATAGTCTCTTTAGTATTTTCCTTTAACCGCACTAAATGTACTCATTTTTAATGTTTATTAAACACTCCATCTGCATGATTTAGATCTATTATGACTTAATTTTCCATTATCTATTCCTATTATCCATTATTAATTTACTAGTATTATCTAAATCCAATCTTTCATGTACACAATTATGATATTCTCTTTAGTTATGACTTTTTCTCCACTTATTCCTTGTGTGTGGTGTATGTATACATCCCTCTCAATTTTTATCTTCATTAACTGAGTATTTAATTAAATATAAATATTTATTGTATCATTTATTATATTATTTATTTATCCCTGTAACATTTTTTCAAATGTTTTTTTATATTTTTTAAAATGGAGAAATATTGATGACTTTATAACCTCTACTCAATATAAATACTTTGATAAGTCATTAATTAAATCTATGTATGAAGAATGATTTGGAATTGAAGGGATGGGGACCAAGTTATATATATCCCCTCAATGCATCCACATCTCTTATGAGACAAAATAGTTGGTGACCAACCCTTTGTGTTTGTTTCCAAGTAGAATCGGATGTGTTTTTACCTGCAAACATAAACCGTCTTGATGGTACAATAGTTCATATTTCAGATACATGACATCCAATGATTAAGAATTTTCTTTATTTAGTATTTAGTTATTACATTCCATGATATTTTTACCATGAAAAATTCTATGGATTTATTTACACTCTCTAACTATTGACGGAATGTGTTTTTCAGTTACTTACCTTTCTATTATGCCTTATTTACTTTGTTTCACTAATTATTGATTCATGTAACCCTTTCTCTATGTATGAGATCGAAAATTCATTTTTTTCGTTCCCCATATTATGAAGATGGAATTTTGAAATAGTGACATGAAAGCATTTTATTTTCCTTTTATAGGTTCTAAGTTTAATTTTTGATGCAATAAGGGCATTGTTGGTGTATCTTGTTATTCATCACTAATAAATGGATCTATCATTGGTGATATAATCTATTGTTTCAATGAAATTATAGTAAGATATAGAATAACGTTGGGCTACTAGTTTCAAGGTTATTACACTATATTAATGAAGTTGTGAGACATCAGGATCACCTATTTTGATTGTATCTAATAATGGATTAGGGATTTTAAAAAAAATTATGTATGTTTCTTCCGAAGTATCAGGAAACCAAGTTAGTTTTGTGCACTACTTATCATATTCAGACATATAAACATTACTAAATGACTACTAAAACATTAAATCTCATGTTGAAGACATTATTAGTATACTTTCAAGGTATGTGGGATCATTATTTACCTTTGGTGTTATTTTAATATAATAATAAGTTCCATTCTATAATTAATATGGAACCTTATAAAGAATTATATGGGAAAAATTTCCACACACCATCATTTTGGGATGAAGTTAGTGAAATGCGGATTTTAGGAGAAACATTTATTTAGGAGAAAACGATGAGTGTAATAACTATTCAGATTCACATGAAATAATATCATTATATGAAATGTGTTATCTGGATTAACGATTGAATGATATGGAATTTCATGTTCGGGATCATGTTTTCTTGAATGTATCTTTGTATATGGGTTTTATAATATACAAAAATAATGGGAAACTATATCTTTTTGTAAATAGGGCCGTTGGGAAATTTTGGAAGGAATTTGAGATATGGATTACCATTTAATAATCCTACAAAGCCCCTATAATGTTTATTAGGTTTCATATATCTCTTTATCATGGAAGTAAATTCCAAACCCATCGTATGTGCTCACCTATATGGAAATGTAATTTAAAAATAATTTAACTTATTATTAAGATCCTATAAAGATAATTGAAACTAGAGAATAAGTGTTGTGAAATAAGATTACAAGACTGGTGAATGTACTTTAAATAAATTATAAAACTAAATAGGAAATGTGGGGAACTTTATTATTTATAATGAATAACCATACACATCTATTCATGAGGTCACATTATGGAAATTATGAGGAATGAATTTTTAAAAGTGGGAATAATGTAACAATTTAGATTCAATTATATTAATTAAGATTGTATTTCTAAATTAACAAAATAATAATGCATATATATCTATTCAATAATTATATAAAAACAACAATTAAAATATTTAATAAATTTAGTGTTTTTTAATTAATTTAATTTTTAAAATCTTCATGTAAAATTTATCTTTGGGTGATTTTTTTGATATATTTATGGAATAATTGACTTTTGGGTCAGTAGTGAGAAATTAAAATTTCATAAAAAACTCTCACATTTATGAAATTATAATGATATAAAAATTTCTTGAATTTTTATGAAACATATTTTCTAGAAAAAAATATACTTATTATGTAATATAATTCATATAAAAATATAATGATTAATTTAAAAATATTTTCTTTTCAGTTTGAAAATCAATGGAATTTTTTATTCAAATAAAAACTATTTTTAGTTCATTTGTCATAATCAAGTCTTTGAAAGGTTACATTGTGTTTAAGTTTATTTTTAAAGATAATTAAGTATAACTTTATTTAATAATATAAACAAAATTCCATTGGAGTAAACTATATAATTTATTCTTCTATAATTTCATTTTTCTTCTTAAAAGAGCCATTTTTTTATAATGGGTTTTACTGTATTTTGAGAACTTATATTAAAAATTATATATAACAATTGTAATATTTGAATCATATAAAATAGATTCTATAATTTTAATCATGTTAAATAATGTTAGTTAATACTTATAACATAATTTTTGGACATAATGAATAGTAACCATGGTAAATATTTATCACTTCATTAAAGTGTAAAATAAGTTAAAAGGGTTAAATATAAATGGATACATATTGAAGAAGACACAAAAATACATTCATAAAACTTATTTTTTGTTTTTTACTATTATCTATCCTCAATTATATTTAGTGGTACCACAATGTTTTCCACATTCCCAAGAAAATGACTATACTCCAAATATAAATTTTTATTATGAAGCCACTTTAAGGGAAACTAGGAAACCATTGTTCGCAAAACCAAAACCACTACATGATAATAGAGCTCACAATGTTATTAAACACCAGACTAAGGTTGTTTGAATCAGCCACTCTATATAATTCCTAGTGAAAATTGCTAACCTGTGTGTTTGGATCCTTATTAGGAAGTTCTTCAAGATGAGAGATCATCCTGTCCGTTGTCTGAAAGAATTATTCCAGAGATATTTTTCCTTAATTGAAACCCTGAGCAATTATTCGATCTTGCTTGTTGATCCAAGAATCCTTCTCCTCATTGGCCTCAAATTAAACCTTATTTCATAAATTAATGAAATTTCCTCAATTGATGCATTGGGACTAATGTCTTTTTAAATCATTTCTTCCTTGGAGTGAAATATAAGAATTAGACACTCCCAAACCTCTTATTCTATTACCTTTGGTTCTCTGCATGGATTTTAATTATCTTTGTCATGCATGAATTTTCTTTCCTTGCTTCCACTTTTTTGGATGACCTAGTTTCCATTGGTTTTAGTAGGTAATAATAGTCCTTACATCCCTTTGGGTTTTCCCCCATACCACAATACATTTCTTGGAGTCGTGCTTTCCTTTTAGCCCCTTGTTCTTTTTTGGGCTGTGAGGTCCTTTACCATGGAAACGATCCCAACTATCCGCTGAGATTTGACTATAGATATCAGCACCTGAGTCAACATCCTCATGTGACATTACATGATCTTGATCCACCATACTATCAATTTTGTTCCATATCTCAACCCTCAGGCCTTCAGTGGGAGGCTTCATCCCAATCCACTTTCTCAGGTCACTAGGGGACCACTTGTTTCACCTAAAGATGTAGCATTTTGATAGGATGAGAGACGAAGAATGTAGAGACCCGAAGCATAACGTACATGGACATTACATTAATTTTTCGAAATACTTAGTACATAACAAAAACACACACACAAGGACAGTAATAGTTTAGTGTCTTTGGAAACTCGGAATATAATCTTCTAATCGTGCTAAAAGATCTTCAACATCTCCCATAAAGATCTTACTTTTTTACCTAAAACCTTTCTTTATATCCTGGGGAAAATAAAACATAAAATGGTGAGCTCAAATGCCCAGTAAGGGAAAACAAAAGAAATATCAATCACATCATATTCATAAGAACATAACATTTTGGAAATCTGAACCTGCAAAAGAGATCATATATTCATACCATGGGAACAATCATAGAAGTGAAATGTAATCCAAATAATCATAACATAAAACATGAAACTTTGTGGAATACACACATAATCATAGATAATCATTTATTATTAGTCAATACTCATTTCCAAGACTGTATTAGTGGACAAAGTCCATTTCTGAACCGAGTTCATTCCCTGTTTCAGTCCAATTCCACTGAACCGGTTTAACCTGCTGTTCCAGCCATGTCTATCTCATGAGATATAAAATCTTGACCCAATGAATTAGAGGGAGATATAGGTCCCACCCATCTCATAATGAAATCATTCTTACTTGTGCCACAAAATAAACATATATCATTCATAATAACCCAACGAATAAAATGGGTTTCATAAACATAATCCCATCATCACATAATCCATATAAAAGAAATGGATGTCATTTCATAATAAAAAAAGTGAAACAATGTAAATCATAGAGACATTATACTTGAAACATACACATATGAAATAATTTCATCTTATATGAAAAATGGTTTTGATAAAACACTTGAAATGAATTCTTGAGGAAAATATCCTTTCTTCTTCAAAATAATTTTCTTTTCGAAAAATGACATGAAAATTTCAAAGAAAATGATTTTGTTGAAAATAGTCATGAAATATTTTTGAGTAAGCTTCATGAAAATAAGGATTTATAAAACCGTAAAAATCCATTCGTTTCGTATAAGTTAAAAAAACATTCTTCTCGTACTTTTGTCGGAAAAGTAAAAAAATACCTCATACAAAAAATGACAAAAGATTTCTTTCATATCTTTTACTTAAAACATATATAAGGGTAAAATTGGATATAAAAAATTGTAGGTGGATAGAAATAATATTACATATTGACGAAACATTGATGTGGATGATAAAATACACCCCAATAAATACCAAAGTATAAACAATCTCGGATAAAAATGAGATTGTGATATTTTCCCTTACCTTAGGTCCGATTTTCTTCGTATGTGTCCGAACCTCCTGTATAATGATTTAAATAGTTTCATTGAATTATTCCAGAATCATACTCATTGTTATGATATCATATATTGTTCACTTATGATTTTATTTTACCCGTTCTTTTGTAAATTCCATGTTAAAGAGCATTTTGGGTAAAATCGTTTCATTTGTCGTCCGTGTTTTGACTTGTAATTATTCATATGATTACATAGATCATGATTACTTAATTCCAGAATATAAAACATGATATTTATATAATATATATTCAAAATATACATATATATAATAGATCATTAAATGGATAGAAATACACCGTT
Organism: Viscum album; assembly: GCA_963277665.1. NCBI lineage: Eukaryota > Viridiplantae > Streptophyta > Magnoliopsida > Santalales > Viscaceae > Viscum > Viscum album. The sequence goes on along the minus strand of OY728138.1, from coordinate 120,678,920 downwards.
CATGGAGACGGTAGGCCGTACGTACACATGAACGCTGTTTTCGTTTCCTTATTGAGTTGAATGGAATTAAGTAGATGAAATACATATATATCTACATAAATAAAGCATCATTATTATGTCATATATTTCATGACTACTTATTATATATACTTTATAATCATTCATGAATGGTTAACGTAGAGAATGAATCTCATCGCGTTGTGGAGACGGTTGTCCGTACGTACGCACGAGTGATGATATTGCTCTCATGATGGTGGAATTGTATTGGAGTGTATGTATACTATTTAAGAATCAATATCACTTCACAATAATCATATATAGTTATTATTTACACCATTATACCCATCCAAGTAAGGTGGTGGTGGAAAATAGATTTCACCACGGCGTGGAGACGGTATTCCGTACGTACGCACGCGCGCTGACTTCGTTTTCCGTAGGATGTATAGATGGTGAAATAGTATTGTTTCATACTCATAATAGCATATAATTATATGAGTGATACTTATGATATTACTTCATAATGAAACTACCTATGTAGAATAAGTGGAATAAGAAATAAAGTTGAGAGAATCGGTAACAGACATTACCTCTTCTTTGAAGCGCCTCTTTGAGTCCTCCACTTAGGGCAGTAAAATTTGTCTTTGAAGAAGACCAGGACCTCTAGGATGTTTCTAGGGAAGTGGAGAAGAAAATTTTTCAGGGTTTTGCCGAGACTAAAGGCTCAAAGTGGTGTGAGGAAGAGAGGGAGGAGGTGCCCTTTTATAAGGGAGGAGAGGGGCACCTTTGGTATAACTAAAAATATTATTTTATTATAAAGCCAAATTCGGTTTTAAATAGCTCAAAATTGATTTATTTCGAAGATAAGGTGGGTATAGGTCGAAATCCTATCATCATATACAATTTAGACAAGTTTAGGTTCCTATTTTAACCTTATCATTTATATTTAACGTTAAGTTAAAGAATTTTACTTTTACCGTGTCTTCTTGTGTTCTTATACTATAAGGTTAATAAACTTACTATAAGCAGCCAAACGAACCCCAAGTTGTTTATTATTAATATATATAACCTTATCTAAGTAATTTGGCTGAAACTTATATTTTTAGGAATAAAATAATAATTAATAATATAATATTTGTTTTAAAAACTATTTTATGACAATTTTGACACTATTTAGTAAATGATTTTTGTGAAAATCATAAAAGACTGATTAGTTCTAATAAAGTTAATTAAATCAATAATAACATGTCATATTAACCTATAAAATTAGTGGAATTAATAAAAAGTCTCAAATTATATTTATTTGTGTATTTATAACATCAATTATGTCAATATTTTATAAATAGGATAATTACTGCATCATCATTATGTCATGAATAAATTAAATTATTTTGAAGTCTAAAAATTAAAAATAAAATATCATTATGTAGGAAATCTTTTTATCTTTCTAATTTATATTTATAGCCTAATTTATCTTATGTATATCCCTATATTAATTATGATTTACTTATTAAACTTTGATTTTAACTATTTTAACCCTTCTTTAAATAAATTAATAATAAATGTCCTAATCTAATCCAAGTGGGCCTAAATGGTAATATTTTATTCCTAAGGTTGTTATTGGTCGAATTTCACTTATCCAATAGAATTAGGACATGTGTTAGGGAAATAATAATAACATTTTTACCCTTAATTACCCTATTTTCTTTAAACCGTGGTAAATAAAAGTAAAAAGTTACTATTCACCAAAAATTATTTTCATCTCATTGAACCACATTTTACTTACTGACATCAACCGTGTCTCTCAGATTTTTGAAATTCCACTCACAGAAGCGGTAAAATTATGTTTTATGAAAAATTCATTTTTTTAACTACAACTTAGTGGTTTCACTATTCATCAAAAAAATGAAAGTTTCCAGAAAAATACCAAAAATTAGGCCGAAGCTATATTTGATATTTTGAACTCAAAAATGATTTCTATTTTACCAAATTCAAAACATATCAGTTGCATTACTTAATTTAAAAATTAATTCCTGTCGTCAAAACAAATAGCATGTTCTTAAGAGATAATAACTATCAAAAGATTGACACTTGTTTATGTCTGGTTTAAATGTGAAATTACATCCAATGACCAAAATTGTATTAAATTGTAAAAATATATTTTAAATATATTTTAAAACCACTCAAATTAATAATTTATCACTATTAATTATTTCGATTAAAAAGTTTTTTTTTAATTAAAATTTAGTATTTTTCACTATTCATCAGAAAATGAATGTTATCCGAAAAGTACCAAAATTTCACCCTAAGCTAATTTCGATATTCCGAATCCAAAAATGAAGTCCATTTTGAAAAATAAAATTTACAAAATTTTAAAAAGTGGTTATTACTATTCATAACGGCTAGTTTTAATAATATTTTAATAGCATATTGTTGTTTAGTGAAACTCTTTATTGCATACTACACATGCTATCGAGGAAGGTCGCAATTGCATGTAATGAAAGGCCAGTCAAGGATGCGTGTTGTGCAAGCTCTTTTTGGTGTATCGTAAAACACAAGACATTAATGAAATTAAAAATAATATTTTTCATAAAATCTTGGGGTGTTACATTCTACCCCCCTTAAAAAAAATTTCTCCCTCGAAATTCATCGGGGTTATAAATGGTTTACTACTCGAACGTTTCTTTAATAGAAACCCACATCGTAAAAAGGAATACCAAAACCAATATTAAAAAAAACAAAAGTATGAAACATAATAGTTACCCAAATAAACTAATCACTGGTTTTCCACATAGGTGAAAATATGGATATAGAAGAGAAATCTAACCATCATGTTCTGATGGAGAGTGGTAGAGAACATGGCTATAGAAAAGCCAGCAATCACAAAGCCATAAATTTGTGACGATCTAAGGTACCATCTGATTAATCACATATAAGAGCACTAGGACAACATTTTTGGTTTTCAAGATCATTTCCCTAAAGTTGATGAAATTGGAATTAGAAGAAACACTTTCATGATTTTGGTATAATCTCATCGTTGGTCATTCTTTGGACAATTTCCACTTCATCTCATAAAGAAATGAAGTTTAATTTGTCATTCATGATGTGTTAGCAGATCATGTTATAGAATGATGGGTCATTCCATCTGTCTCAATAAAAAGGATAGAAAAGTTATCAAAAAATACGTAAGTCCATCTATAGTGAGGTTAATCATATATGGTTCCTAAAATGGACTTATACTTCTTATATTATACTGCTTAATATAAAAAAACTAGTTTCTACTAAACATGGACTTCCTGTAGTCCAGTGGTAGGTGATAAAGGCCAGTCACACATCGGTTGTGGGTTCGATTCCCACAGCCTTGTCCGATGCGATGGGTTGTCACCCATCCTGTAGGTTGTCCTTTTTCTAAAGATATATTACTGTAACATCCCATAAATTATATCAAAAAAATTTGTATCCTTAAACAATACTAACTTATTTAAAACATAATCCATTCCAATCTTTAGGCTTATCTAAAATACTTCAGTCCAAGATCATAGTATAAAGAAAATGATTACTTGAAATGTCACATAATCAATCACGTTAATGCCATCATTTATCCCCAATATATCATAAGATATATCTTGTTGGTCAAATTAAAAACATGTGAATACCTTAATCATGTTTTATTTTGAAGAATGAATACCCATTGAACCTTAGTGAAAACATGAATGCTTTTAAAAGTTAACACTTTCCACATACCAAAATACTCAAAATTCTATATACTCAAACCATGATATCACTTAGTCCTTATATCAATCATGAGCTCATTAATACTGTCAAACATTTCATTTTCTCCTTATTCGTTTATTATGCGCATATCATCTGCTTTAAAAAATATTTGAATCACTTTTCATGGTTACTGGTACCTTAAAATTATTGAAAACTAAAATATAATAATACAAAAATATTCTAATACACAATAAAAGTACCTCAACAACATTATTCATGATTACCAATACATAAACACTTCAATCCATCCTCTTCAATTATTGTCGTGGAATAAGTCCTTCCATGATTTAGAAGTAACTTTTTAGGTCAGGGCATTGAGTTGGGTAATTCCCATGTTCTCCACAAATAATACATTGAACTCCATAACAGTCTGTCACTCTAGGACACTTTTCTCCACACAGATAACATCGGTCCCTCCATTTGAGGTCTTCCTCAAGGTTCTTCTACCCTTCTTTAGAAATCTCAATCTTCCTTTCTTTATGCTCCTAAACATGCAAACATGCATAATGGTCTATCTTCCCCTTATTTGATGAATTAGGCATAACACTAAATTTCACCTTGTTAATCATATATCACGATGATTGATTCGTCATAATCACAATATCTTTCTCTCTAAGCATCACACAATTTTGTTGCTCATATTCACCAATTTGTCCATTGGAATCAATGTTAACCGAATTCCTTCTGGTTCCCTCCATTAACTGAAACACAAAAAGAATTTTGTGAGAGGCAAAAATCATGCTAGAGAAAACAACATAGTAAAGGGGGATTACCCTCAATATCTAACATCTTAGGTTAAATTCTTAGATCGTTAACGCAATTCTAGGACTATAACCAATACATATACTTAACCTTAGAGACATCTCTAGACATACCTTTGAAATATCTCTAGGGATCTCACTAACGTTTTCGCATCCTAGTTTCCAAAGGTTGACTAAACCTTTCCTCTGATACCAACTGTAGAGACCCAAAGATTAACGTACATGGACATTACATTACTTTTGCGGAATACTTATTACATAACAAAAACACACACACAAGGACCGTAATAGTTTAGTGTCTTTGGAAACTCGGAATTTAATCTTCTAATCATGGTGAAAGATAATCAACATCTCCCATAAAGATCTTCCTTTTTTTTTACCTAAAACCATTCTTTATATCCTGGGGAAAATAAAACATAAAAGGTGAGCTCAAATGCTCAGTAAGGGTAAACAAAAGAAATATCAATCACATCATATTCATAAGAACATAACATTTTGGAAATCTTAACCTGCAAAAGAGATCATAATTTCATACAATGGGATAAATCATAGAAGTGAAATGTAATCCCAATAATCATAACATAAAACATGAAACTTTGTGGCATACACACATAATCATATATAATACTTTCTTATTAGTCAAGACTCATTGCCAAGACTATCTTAGTGGACAAAGACCATTTCTAAACCGAGTTCATTCCTCATTTCAGTCCTGTTTCACTGAACTGGGTTAACCTGCCGTTCCAGCCATGTCTATCTCATGAGATATAAAATCATTACCCAATGAATTATAAGGAGATATAGGTACCACCCATATCATAATGATATCATTCTTACTTGTTCCACCAAATAAACATACATCATTCATAATAACCCAACGAATAAAATGGGTTTCATAAACATAATCCCATCATTACATAATCCATATAAAAGAATTGGATATCATTTCCAAATAAAAAAAAGTGAAACAATGTAAATCATAGAGACATTACACTTGAAACATACAAATATGAAATAATTTCATCTTATAAGAAAAATGGTTTTGATAAAACACTTGAAATTAATTCTTGAGGAAAATATCCTTTCTTCTTCAAAATAATTTTCTTTTCACAAAATATCATGAAATTTTAAAAGAAAAGGATTTTGTTGAAAATATTCATGAAATCTTTTGGAGTAAGCTTCATGAAAATAAGGCTTTATAAAACTGTAAAAATCAGTTCGTTCCATATAAGATAAAAAAACATTCTTCTCGTACTTTTGTCAGAAAAGTGAAAAAGTACCTCACACGAAAAACGACAAAAGATTCCTTTCATATCTTTTACTAAAAACTCACCGAAGGGTAAAATTGGATTTAAAAAATTGTAGGTGGATGGACATAATATTAAATATGGATGAAACATGGATTTGGATGATAAAATACACCCCAGTAAATACCAAATTATAAACAATCTCGGATAAAAATGAGATTGTGATATTTTCCCTTACCTTAGGTCCGATTGGCTTCGTAAGTGTATGAACCTCCAGTATAATGATTTAAATATTGTCATTTAATTATTCAAGAATCATACTCATTGTTATGATATCATATATTGTTCACTTATGACTTTATTTTACCCGTTCTTTTGTAAATTTCATGTTAAAGAGAGTTTTGGGTAAAAGTGTTTCATTTGCCGTCCGTGTTTTGACTTGTAATTATTCATATGATTACTTAGATCATGATTACTTAATTCCAGAATATAAAACATGATTTATATATAATATATATTCAAAATATACCTATATATAATAGATCATTAAATGGAAAGAAATACACCGTTCATGGAGACGGTAGGCCGTACGTACGCATGAACGTTGTTTTCGTTTCCTTATTGAGTTGAATGGAATTAAGTAGATGAAATACATATATATCCACATAAATCCAGTATCATTATTATTTCATATATTTCATGATTAATTATTATATATACTTTATAATCATTCATGAATGGTTAACATGGAGAATGAATCTCATCGCGTCGTGGAGACGGTAGTCCGTACGTACGCACGAGCGATGATATCGTTCTCATGATCGTGGAATTGTATTGGAGTGTATATATACTATTTAAGAATAAATATCAATTTACAATAATCATATATAGTTATTATTTACACCATTATACCCATCCAAGTAAGGTGGTGGTGGAAAATAGATTTCACCACGACGTGGAGACGGTATTCCGTACGTACGCACGCGCTGTGATTTCGTTTTCCGTAGGATGGATAGATGGTGAAATAGGGTTGTTTCATACTTATAATAACATATAAGTATATTAGTGATACTGATGTTATTACTTCATAATGAAACAACCTAAGTAGAAGAAGTGGAATAAGAAATAAAGTTGAAAGAATCAGTAACAGACATTACCTCTTATTTGCAGCGCCTCTTTGAGTCCTCCTCTTAGGGCACTATAATTGGTCTTTGAAGAAGACCAGGACCTATAGGATGTTTCTAGGGAAGTGGAGAAGATAATTTGGCAGGGGTTGGCCGAGCTTGAAGGCTCAACGTGGTGTGAGGAAGAGAGGGAGGAGGTGCCCTTTTATAAGAGAGGAGAGGGGCACCTTTGGAATAACTAAAAATATTATTTTATTATAAACACAAATTCGATTTTAAATATCTCAAAATTGATTTATTTCTCAGCTAAGGTGGGGATGGGTCGAAATCATCTCATCCAATAGAATTTAGACATGTTTAGGTTCCTATTGTAACCTTATAATTTATATTTAACATTAAGTTAAATAATTTTACTTTTACCGTGTCTTCTGGTGTTCTTATACTATATGGTTAATAAACATACTATAAGCAGCCAAACGAACCCCAAGTTGTTTATTATTAATATATATAACCTTATCTAAGTCATTTTGCCAAACATTAGATTTTTAGGAATAAAATAATAATTAATAAAATAATATTTGTTTTAAAAACTATTTTATGTAAATTTTGACACTATTTAGTAATTGATTTTTGTGAAAATCATAACAGAATGATTAGTTCGGAAAAAGTAAATTAAATCAATAATAACATGTCATATTAACCTATAAAATTAGTATAATTAATAAAAAGTCTCATATTATATTTATTTGGGTATTTATAACATCAATTATGTCAATATTTCACTAATAAGATAATTAATGCATCATCATTGTGTCATAAATAAATTAAATTATTAAAAGTCTAAAAATTACAAATAAAATATCATTATGTAGGAAATATTGTTAGCTTTATAATTAATATTTATAGTCGAATTTATCTTATGTATAACCCTATATTAAAAATGATTTAATTATTAAACTTTGATTTTAACTATTTTAACCCATCTTTAAATAAATTAATAATAAATGTCCTAATCTAATCCAAATGGGCCTAAATGGTCATATTTTTTTCCTAAGGTTGTTTTTGGTCGAATTTAACTTATCCAATAGAATTAGGACATGTGTTAGGGAAATAATAATAACATTTTTACCCTTAATTACCCTATTTTCTTTTAACCGTGGTAAATAAATGTAAAAAGTTACCATTCAACAAAAATTATTTTCATCTCATTGAACCACATTTTACTTACTGACATCAACCGTGTCTCTCAGATTTTTGAAATTCCACTCACAGAAGCGGTAAAATTAAGATTTATGAAAAATTCATTTTTTTTAACTACCACTTAGTGGTTTCACTATTCATCAAAAAATGAAAGTTTCCAGAAAAATACCAAAAATTAGGCTGAAGCTATATTTGATATAATGAACTCAAAAATGATGTCTATTTTACAAATTCACAACATTTCAGTTTCATTACTTAATTTAAAAATTAATTCTCGTCGTCAAAACAAATAGCGTGTTCTTAAGAGATAATAACTATCAAAAGATTGACACTCGTTTATGTCTGGTTTAAATGTGAATTTACATCCAATGACCAACATTGTATTAAATTGTAAAAATATATTTTAAATATACTTTAAATCTACTCAAATTAATAATTTATCACTATTAACTATTTTGATTAAAAAGGTTGTTTTTAATTAAAATTTAGTAATTTTCACTATTCATCAGAAAATGAAAGTTATCCGAAAAGTACCAAAATTTCACCCGAAGCTAATTTCGATATTTCTAATCAAAAAATGAATTCCATTTTGAAAAATAAATTTACAAAATTTCAAAAAGTGGTTATTACTATTCATAACGGCTAGTTTTAATAATATTTTAATAGCATATTGTTGTTTAGTGAAACTCGTTATTGCATACTACACATGCTATCGAGGAAGGCCGTGATTGCGTGTAATGCAAGGCTAGTCAAGGATGCGTGTTGTGCAAGCTCTTTTTGGTGTAGCGTACAACACAATACATTAATGAAATTAAAAATAATATTTTTCATAAAATTTCGGGGTGTTACAAAGAATGTTTGGGTCCAAGAGACCCAACACACTACCCACCCCACGACTCCCTATACTAGGCACGACATCAGAAAATAGGGGCAACTCCTGTATCTGAGGAGGCTCAGCCACCCTCCCCTACTCAGGCCTCCCTTTATCAGGGGGCATTGTAGTATATAATAGAGGCCCCTCCTTTGAATTCCCAGAATGTTCGACATCCTCGTGATTTCCAGCCTCTATTGAAGCATATTCATGCTCAATTTGAGTATGTTTCTTCATCTCTACTGTAGACCTAATATCAGCTGTCTACTCAGAACCAGTGCGGGCATGTTGTTTTTCATTTGCTCCTGGCTCCTTCAATGGTATACACAGGTTCTGTTTTAGCCGACCAAACACGTCATCCACCATTGGATTTTTAGTCAACCTCCTTCCCATACTCTGTATAGAAGCCATAGGATCAGTGATCCCTTGAGACTCCCATATACAGTATAAGTTCACATCATCCTACCCTTTCTCTTAGAGGGTTAAGACATGTAAATTTCATACTTCAACTGTGCCATCCTCCAAAATATTGGGAGGACCACACCAGGGGCGACTGGAGAGGCTTCTCCACCACCTGGAAACATCATGGACTATGCAAGAACAACCCGAGAAAAAGGAAATCTAGTAGTCATGTCATACCTTCGGAAGCCAGCGAAGATCTCCCTAAATTTCCATGAAAATTGACTCCATAGGGCCTTTCGATAAATCAGCTTCGACATAAATCCTTGGATCAACAATGTAAAAAACGGCCTTTGTGTGGGAATCAATGAAAATAAAGCATCCAACAAGATTTCATATCAACCGTAGGTTGTCCAGGTTCTGAAACAGCAATGGAAGACCAAGTAAGGATATCCAGAGTGCTGAGGTCGGAGGATCACATCTCTGGTTATGATCAAAGGTCCATCAGAATAGGGAGAACCATAACCCCTTCATAGAATGCGGATCAGTGGTCCATGATTACATGAGGTCATCTTCATTAGAGAATTGAAGCTGTAAATGTCTCGCATCTAAAGGGCCAACCATAACGAGATCCTTCAAATTTGAAAAGGATAACACAAACTGATTAAACACGTAGACCGATGGACGATCCCTTTTGAATCAGGCTACCAATGTGAGATCCTGTAATGCAGATGCTTCGGTGAACTCCAGAGGGGAAATATGAACTAAAGGAACTCAATTAATAAAGAATTCAGCATTAGGGCTTATATCGATCGGAGAGAAATGTGTAAGGGAGGACGGATCATTGAAAGGGGAGAAAGAGGGTAAATGAGGGGGAATCGATTAGGACAGAGAAGCAAGATCCCCCCTCCCTAGTTGAACTGGTTCTTGGAGGGGAGGTGGTAGCACATACATTCCCCACACCATTGTAGAAGGGAGAGAGTGAGAGTGAGAGCACCTTCTCTCTTACCAAGAAAATGACTATATTGTTTTTGTCTTTTAAATAATTTCCTCACTTATTCACAAAATTTTATCCTTCTAGATCAGAAAATGCCTAAAAAAAGACCTTAAATTCCTTCCCTTTAATATTGAGCTTATAGTATTACCCAAATACCATCATAATAAGTCTTACATTGTATTCCAAAGGAGGCCTCTCAATGAAAAGTTAATTATCATACATGTCCCTTTCAAAGTTTATATATTATTATAATGCCAATTAATTTATTATATCCATATTAACATAGTAAATATAGTATAATAACATAAATATATTTTATTTTGATTTTCTAAAAACCATTTTCAACCTCATTTAAATCTTTTGGAAAACAAAAACACCACTCATGCATTCTTAGGATCTGAAATCCCTACATGGTAGTGTAATTCAAGTTTTATCATCATTTTACATGGATGGGTATAATGGTTGGATTACAGAATATATATGATATTTTTTAATGTAAATATTATTTTGAAAATAAAATATATTATCTAAATTATTACCTTTCCTTCTGTTGGAAAATGATAACATCATTCCTGTATATGTGTGGGAAACAACCTCCACAAATAGATGTGATTTATTTTTCTATTTCCACTATAAAGGGATGATTATAAATTTTTTTATAATGAATAAAAAATATATTCACGAAATTATTATCATTTATTAGATGATATAAGATTTTCAAAACAATTTTATCCATTTATAATATACCGAAGTAATTTGATAGAAATTAACATAACTACTATAAATGGTCGACATAAGAAAGAAATATTGAAATAATGTATTTCAAATGATTATGAAAATACATTAAAAATGGAATATATATGAAAATTTTTATTAATAAATTATTAAAAAAAACATAGATGCATTATATATGAGGATCAAATGAGTATGACTATGTGAAGATCTTAGGTAAGATATTTTTATAACATTCTCATTTTATTTTGGGACTGTTTCTCATTAGATTTACATTGAGAAATTTATATGATCTTAAACTCATAAAAACGATATATTTTCTTATAATTTATATATTTTTCTGGTTTTCATTTTTATATTCAATTTATTCTATAATTTGATTAAAAATGAATAAGTAATTTACATGTATGGGACTTTATTTTAAAAATATTATTTTTAATGTTTGCCTTCCATTTTTTTCATATAAAAGATCTTTAAATTGTTTGAAAATAAATATTAATTCTGATTGAATGGATGATAATGGTAATTTTAAATAATTTTTCAGTTTCAGTTTACTATATTAATATTTAAACTATATAGTATTCTCTATATGGGTTCTTTTAAACATTTTCCAAAAGTTAAAAAAATGTTTTCAAACCTATTCAGAATGACTGCCCTTTCCCACGATAATAGACATTTATTATCAAGGATATAGTAAATTATTCCAAGGGTATTTTTAAATAAAATATTATTTGCAATATTTGTAGTTCAAATTATTTTTTATTAAAAGCATTAGTTTTACTACAAAACCTTCATTTCTAATGAATTCATCATATTCTTCATCCGTTATCGAGACTTCGTTTTCTGGTCTCTATCATTTTAATGATGATGTTACATATAAAAATATATAATTTTACAGGACATTATTTTATCCTACATTTTCATATTTTATGTATCATGGATTTAAATAGTATCCTTTATACCACTTTTATGTTGTCTAAACTATATACCACTTCAATATATGGTTTCCATTTAGGGATGTTTGTTGAGAATTAATATTTAATTAAATAGGGAAATATTCTATCTTATTGATTCAATTCAGAAAAATGTTGATTTATATAGATTTTTTAAATTTATTTTTTGATCATTTAATATATATTTTTAATATATAAGATGTGATTATGATGGATGGATCCCAAATATATATAGAATATTTATTTATCGATAGGTATCCTATGATAAAGAAACTTGTATTCCATTTTATATGGGTATCTAGTTTACCTCTAATTATTTATTAATAATGACTTTTTTGATCATGGACTTAATAGTAATATTAATGAGTACTTGGAAAAGGAATTGATTTAAAGTTTATTATTTACTAAATTTATCTATTTACTTTATTGAGAATTTATTTTTCAATCATCCATTTGATTATTTTATAGACATCATCTATGTATGTTCATTAAACTAATGTTCTTGATTGAATGAAATGTGTTTTGGTTTTCCAATATTCCATATTTAATAGTCCTTATTTTCTCATATTAGCTTCTATTATATGTAACCTTTACTTTGTATCTGAGCACAACCATTTTTTATTCCTTTCCTTAGAATATGATGTAAGACATTTTTAAAAATTTAAAGAATGAAAAAATGTTTCTTAAGCTATGATTCGAATGTATTATTGGAATAATGTGTCTATATAGTTTTCCAAGAATACTAAACTGATTGATTACATAAAGTGAGATCCACTGTACCATTTACAAATGTAATAATGATAATATTGGTTGTATTTTAGTTGAGTTAGTGTGTTTTAGCACCTTTGGAAATACTCTAAACAATAGAAAAATCTATGGTCATTTTCTTGGGAAAGTGGAAGAAAATAGAAATAGTTTCTAATATATGATAATTTAGGGTTTAACTCCACTCATATGATAATATTTAGATAATTTTAGCGATATTTTGAGGCTTATATTTTAGTTTAAACCCCTCATTAAACCTTTTAACCATTGAAATGCAGATAAATTTATACTATGGATTCTAATCAATAAGACTAAAAATGAAATGGACTTTGTTACAAAATTTAAATATGATGATTCTATATATTTAATGAAATATATAATATTCATTTTTAGAGGTGAAAAAAATTTACATTTAACATAAGTAAATAAAAATCTTTTAAAATTTGTTTATTAAAAATATATTTTTAAGCATAAAAATATATTTATACAAAAATTATGCGTGGAACTGATTCTCCTTATATTAATATGTTTATGATTAAAAAATGAGAGTTATTTGACATTAAAATTAGGTCCAATCAAATTTTATCCTTGTGAATATGTAACTAAATAATATGATCAAAAATAATTCTTTTATTTTAATTACCTATTTCATGGGTTCTAAAATTTCAAACATATATATACAAATTCATCATAATATTTTTAAATGAATTATTGTACTTATTAAATTTATATTAGATCTTTGAAAGAGGTTTCAAAAATTTTCAATGAATTTTTATATCACTATGACTTTATAAAAGTCGATGTATTTTGTATAGTCGTATTTTTAACTATTCACTTAAAACTAAAACATTTTATAAAAGTCTTAAGATTTTTCCCAAGATAATTTTTTCCTATTTAAAAAATGATATTCATTTTATCAATTTACACGTCTAATATTTATAATATATATATATTCAAGAACCATTTTTATTTCATTATTATAATGTACATTCGGCTATAGTTTGGGGAAGTAATGTTTATATACTAAAGTAAAATATTAGATATTATAACTCTAGTGAATATTCAACTAACCTAATTAAAACCTTCTGAGATTACCTGATCCAAGAACATAACAAAACATACCTCCTTCTCGTAGTTCCATTTAAATCAACATGGATTGATTCAGTTGATTCTTTTCTCTCATCTTCCTTTTCACGAAATTATAGTCATTCCAAAAGGCATATCAATGAATATTAAATTAAAAATATTAATGAAAATCTAATTTTCATGTTCCCAAAAGTCATTTTTTTTTCATCACCAAATCCAAAAAATAAATATGTGTGGTATATATATTTGATGTTTTTATTTCAATCCTTATAATCCTCATGGATATAAGATAAACTTTCAAAAAAATTAAGGGGGCTAAATTCCACTATTTTACATGAAAATAGTTATTCTAGAATATCCACTGCTATTGGAGTGGAATAAATCTTATTGCAATGATACTTCATGATAATGTCACCAAGAGTCCAAATCTCCTTAGGCATTCTGGAATGTAGCCAAATGTTCAATATCTTTTCCATTATCATATGATTCATCAAATCTATAGAACTAATATGATATGGTTTTTTGGTTATTTTTATTTATGTATGTTACCTTTCATAAAATATAATTTTATGTAACTTTTTCTTTTGTACTCACCACCTTTATTTGACATTAAGAATTTTGGATTACATCCCATCTCTATTTATAACATGGCCTTTCATCCAAGAGTCTTTTCAAACACCCCAAATATTCACCAAAGAATGTAAAACCATGATTTATATGTGGAATCATTGAAGAATTTCACAGTTTACATTAAACCACCATGAGAAAAAAATATTATAGACCCCCAAAAATCCAAATGAAAAAGATCTAAATTCCAATATATTGGTTTCCATACAATTAAATTAAATGAAACATCTTTCTTCATTCCAGGTATTCGACTCTCAGATCATCTGAAGAATCTACGACAGATATTAAATATTATATTTTCACAAAAAATCCCATTTTATCCTCATAGAGATGCCTAAGACAATAATTCCACAACTCTAAAAATGCAGAAGAAATAATTATAGAAATTTTGACCCATGTTTTCTTTTATTTAAATAGAATTTTTGACTTTTATTCCTTTGGATGCAACCATGTAACCCTATGTGATATTCCATAATTCAAATGTGAAAATAGTTTGGAATCCTATTTTATCTATATCACAGTTATAAATTACACTCTTAATAAACATGTAATTTTTAAAACTTATTAAAAGTTAAACTAATTTTCATTTGTTTTCCAAACATTAACATCTCCCTTCCCAGTGATCTTCAATGATTCATAATAAGATAAATAAAATTTTCTATAGCTTTTGAATACATAATTTTCCATGCACCCCTTATCTTCTATAGAGTGTAACAAATCCCATGAATCAATTATCCATGATATCATTATAATATTAAAACTTATTAATAAATGACCAATAATTTCATCAATATAATAAAAAAACATGAACTTTTAGATGATACACTTCAATAAATCACCTTGTGATTACTTTATTTTCTCTTAAGATGCCCATTATTCCAACAATTACAATATATGAGTCTTGGTCCAGCTGATCCACTTTGAAATATATTCCATTATGTTTGATCTGATTTATTCTAACTCTCCATTGGACAAAAAATTATATACATTGATTCCCCAGACCCAGATGCTACTGAACGGTGATGCGAGCCTGATTGGACATGTGGCCTCAGGTGTGTCTCCTCATACCCTAGAGGCTTTAAATTAGAATCAAGGGCCTAGGGTGTGTTCAACAGGATATTATTCTCTCTTGTCATACTGGGGGTCAATGGGTATACAACAACAAATAAGTATTTGAAGTTGAATAAATAGATAAATCTGGTAGTGGAAGTAAGGATAAACATCCAAGAACTGAATAATATTCTGAATCTAGAAATACAAGATTACAATCTATGTCATGTCTCTCCAAAACTAGAAAATAGGTATACAAGGAAACAAGAAATTCATGATAAATAAAGAATAAAAAATTTTCAAAAAACTATCCAAGAAACCCATGTGATGGCCTGTTCATCTGTTACTAAGCTACATCCTAAGTATGCAATCATGATTTGGTGTCTAAAGTGGGATGTCACTTCTTATCAATACATGCATACATATAATATTCTCAAGTACCATCGGAAACCCATATAGTATGTGATATAAATATTTATACTATATATTCTATTAATATAAACTAAGAGTGTGTTGATATATATATATATGAATATAAAAAGTAAAAAATCTATACAGAGCATACATGTTTCAACCTCAGCTAATGTCTGAACATGTAAACATTTTATTAAATTCATTTAAGACTTGTTTAAAAACATAAGTAATGTGATATGTAAAAAAATGACAATATTTAATGAAAATAATAATAAATGATCCATCATATAAGAATCCATCTTATAAAGATGATGATAACCAAATATTATTCAAGGTGAAACCAGTGAACACATGACCATAGGGGTTAGGACAACTCAACAATAACATATAGTCTTGCTAAGGGGTCTACGGGTAATCCAAGGGGATCACCCATTTTACTTCAATGTATATAGTTTTAACTGAGACCAAGGATCTATTCAATGTTAAATCATGCTAAGCATAACAGAGTCTAATGGGGGGAATCCTTGTCTCTACGAGTCCAAAGAAATATAGCTTGATCCAAGGACTATATCCAATGTGTCATAATATTCAAAATATAGTAAAGGGGTCTTATGATGTCTTTTTGGGCATATTCTAGTAGACAAGGACCACTTTTAGGGCATGTATCTCCCATTCCAATTGGCTCCATAAATCAAAATGGTATCCTCTGAGTGCTTAAAGAATTCCCCTCCGAATACAAGGATGGATCAAGTCTGACCA
Organism: Viscum album; assembly: GCA_963277665.1. NCBI lineage: Eukaryota > Viridiplantae > Streptophyta > Magnoliopsida > Santalales > Viscaceae > Viscum > Viscum album. The sequence goes on along the minus strand of OY728138.1, from coordinate 120,662,164 downwards.
CTCTTATATAGAAAAAAATCCCCATATACAATATGAGCCTCATAAAAAATTTAGTATTTAAATTTAGCCTATTCAAGACTCTCTCCTTTTAATTAATAAAATTTTTCATTCCATTACCTTTAATTAATGTGACGAGGTACACCAAGACAACAAACCATATTTATGTTGAATCAATATTGAATTATTAGCATCATTCCATTATCTATAATAAACATTAAAATGTGGTATAAAGAAATGAAACCATATACAGTTCAATTATAATTAAATTATCCATGTGATATCTATAAATATTTTTTTTATTTAACATTTAAATATTAACTTAATAATTGGAACACATACCTTATAAGGGCATAATGATTACTATACTTTTATAAACCATTATCAAATCATTCTTCTAATTAAAACAATTAATATTATCCTTGTCATGTCATACTGCACCCAAATGGTGGTGCAAATAGTCACAACAAACAACTGATGTCATAAAAGAGAGAACAACCTACTTGGTTTTAATGGTGTTAGGGTTATAACCTACAAAGTTGCAAAGAAAAATTATGAACAAGGATCTGAAATATGATCATTATGATTATAAGCATGAACTTTGAATTTAATGAGTAACAACTCGTGAAACTGGCGTAAATATAATAAAGGCAGTTTCTAAAATATCGATTCTTTGAGGGAAGATTCATTGACCACCTACCTTGAGCTTATAGAAAGCTCTATATCTAGTATAATCCTTTATTTTACCTGTATTAGAAGAAAATGGAATAATGTAACACTACCCAGAAAATAGGGAATATGAGCATACATTAAGGTAAATCCATCAAGGAGAAGGAAAATGAAGAATAAAGAATGGTAAATGAATCAATTACTGAGGGAAATCAAACTCAATGATCAGATCATGAATTGGAGTATGGAGGGCATTGAAATAAAATAACCTCGCAAGAGGGATCTTGAGAGCCTTCAACAATATATAGGAGAGCTCATTCTATCTACTAGATCAGAAAATCATAGTATGGATACAATTAACTTATTTTTAAGGAAAAAAATCCATTTAATAAAAAAATTAATGGGCCACATGGTTTGGACACATGGGTGCCCAAACCATGTGCCCACTATGCCCCTCCCACTTCCCATCGAGGGACCTTTCTTGGTTTAATGAACATGCTTTGACTAACCATGTGAAAACCATGCTGCATGCCTATATTAAAAGTTTAAGAGATAACCACATGGTAATGAACCCATAAAAAAATGGTTTTCTAAAAATATGTGGCCTCTTGAATCCCTCTATCCATCCCTCACATGGTTAGTGAAACTATGAAATTCGGTTCATATAATCCCTACTAACAACAAGGTCATGCCCTTTTCTTCACCACTCGGGGTTCTGAGTTCCGAACAAGCCCTAAACATCACTAGGACTTTTATAAAATCAATAATCATCCATAAAAGTGACAATATAAATAATTATACTGAAAATAAAAGGACCATACATCATTTAAAAAATAGGTTCCTATATTTTTCCACTATTAAATAACTCATCTCCAAGATCACCTTCCAAGGGTGTTGAATTGCTATCTGAGAACAACTATTGCCACTAGAAATTTACATCAGCCTCCCGCTCCCAAGTCTCTCCTTTTACATGGACTTGCATCCATTAAAAACATACTAAAGGGGAATACCAACCTCAGAAAGCCTTCATTCTCCAGTCAACGATGCCTATAAGATACCCCTGAACATAATAACTAGGTTCTAACTTAACCTCATTAGGATCAAAATTACAAGACTTGTTGGAATGATAATTTTGATGTTTTGAATATAGAAGACATCATGCATGGAATAGTACATCTGAAGTTATTAAAACTAATAAGAAACCATAAAAACTCTCTTCAAAATATCTAAAGGCCTTAAAAAACAAGGATATAACTTCCCATACCTCCATATTTATATATAATAAAGCCATGGTGATACCTATAGGAAAACATTTCCCCTGTCCTTGAACTATATTTATTATTAGTGGTTATCGACATAAGTTTTTTGTCAATTAAGAGAAGTAGACATGCACTTCCTTATAATAAAAACCTACTTTGAAGTCTCTTTCACAGGATGAGGGCTTAGTACTACTGCCTCACCAACCACTAACTAGCAGAGGGGTGAGTGAAATGACCTACAATACAAGGCCTCATATGGAGCCATTGGAATCATCCAATGAAATTTTTTATCCATGAAAAAATAAATGAGAGGGATATGATTCTCCCAAGAACCACTAAAATGAAGGAAACATGCTCGAAGAAGGCCCTACAACACCTGTATCATTTGTTCTGATTGGCCATCAGTCTGAGGGTGAAAAGTTGTTATTAGAGGAACTTATTTTCCCTTGGCTCTCTGTAACCCCTGATAAAACATAAATGATAGGCAGAAATCCATATGTTAAATTATAGTAGGATGGAAGAATTGTAGTTGAATTATCTCATAGACATATAGTTTTCCCATATCATCAATTGAAAAAGTATCTAAGATAGGAAGGAAGTTGATTAATTTAGTCAGTCAATAAACAACTACACAAATAGTGTTTCTACCTTGAGGCAACCTCATAAAGACAACATAAAAATATATGGAATTTTTTTTCATTTCCATTCCGATATTGTAAATGGATGTGACAAGCTATAAGTATGCTGGTGATCTTCCATCACTTGTAGACAGGTGGAACACAAAGTCATAAAATATGTTATCATAAATTTCATCCCAACCCACTAATACTGTCATTGCATATATTGATACATCAAGGATATTACGGGATAAACTACCAAATAAGAAGTTTTGGAGTCTTTCATGAGATCCTATACCATATTATTTTGAACCCGTATTCTCCCATGTATATGTAGTGTATCATCTCTATAAATAGACTAATCCAGAGGACAGTCCTCTCCTGAAGTAAATTCCCAGAGAACCAAGAATTAAAGATTTGAAAATTACATTCTATTTACCCTGTCAAAGAGTGTAGATGTAAGGAATAGACTTTAAGACAAGAATACTCATGAAAATCATGAAACTCAAAATTCAACTAAAAAATGTGATCCATAAATTTCCATTCATCACTGGGTTCCTATATGGCTTTTTCTTGAGTTTTCTGGCTCAACACATTATCCACTACATTACTCTTTCTGTAATTATAGGAGGGCCTGAATTCGAAATATTGAATGTATTTGGCCCAGATTTTCTATTTGAGAATAAATTCACACTATTTAAAGATATATTTTTGGATGCTATGGTCCGTATACACCACAAATAACTCACCCATCAGATAGTGTCTCCAACAGAAAAGGCATGGACAACAACTTCTAGCTCAAGGATGTGCATTGAGTAATTTATCTCATGAGGCCTCAACTTCCATGATCCATACACAATGAATCTATACTCCTACATATTTACAACACCTTTTATAATGACTAATATATCTGATAACATTGTATTTATTTTAATTGGATCTAGGAGAGTCAGAATTGGTGTTGAAACAAGCTTTCTATTCATCTACTGGATGGATTTTTCACATTATTTTAACCACACAACCATCATAGCAAGACCATTAAAAGGTTTATTAAGGCATGATAGGTTCATTTTTAAATGATCATAATATCAACCCTTCCATAAGAAACTCTGTATATGAAACTAGTTATTGCGCATATCCGATGAAACTACAAGACTCAACTTCTCTCGATTAATTGTTAATCTTGATTCGTAGATAATATGAACCAATAATTTAAATTTTTTTGATCTAGAAGAAGAAATTATAAAGCTTATAATTTATTTTATTCTTCTTATGTTCCTTCAAAGTGATCTTAATATGTTCTATATCATCTCTTTGAGTATGAGAAAAACCAAGATTTCATCCACAAAGACCACTACCAAGGAATCCATGTATTTGTGGAAAACACTATTCATCCAATCCATGAAAATAGAAAGAACGTTATTAAGGTCAAAAGATATAACTAGATGATAATATGAACCATACCTATTATGTAAATATATACATTGTATGTCTATAGCTCTGACTCACACCTGATGATATCCTGATCTCGGGTCGATCTCGGAGAATACCCTAGCTCCTCAAAGATTGTTCAAGTGATAGTATATCTGAGGCTTGGTATATTAGTTATTAACTATATTCTGGTAAAACCATCAGTAATCCATGCATAAAATAAAGTTAACAAACATATTATTTAACAAAAACAAGGGTGAACCCCATGAAGATATGATGGGTCAGATAAAACTCGTGACCTCTATATCCTTCAATTGTCACTTGAGATCCTGGATCTCTATAGGATATATCCTATAAAAATTAATGGACATTAAATACTACTAATGGAACCATACCAATCATAAAATATACATATCTTACAGGAGTTAAGTTAGAAAAATCATTCGGAAATACATCATTGAACTGATCTACCTTGGGAGGAAAATCTGTATGAGGAAAGCCATGGCCCCCATGAAATGACTAGAAATTTGGGTAGTCACTCCACCTATCCCATTATATTCTTGTAAAGCTATAATATCATAGACATTCCAGTCAACCTTTTTGAGGTAAATATTATTCTATGGCGAAGTAAAATACACCCTACTACAATAGCATCCTACATAAGCGAGATACAGAACCAACTAATCCATCCAAAAAATGATATAAGAATTTTCAATATTGATTATGACGAGTACCATAATAAGGTATAACTACCAACCTTTAGGGGATTTCATTGCATTTGAATACACCCTCTAATCACACACCAAATGGGGTTTTAGGGTCATCACACAACTATAGTACTATATCTCAAGATCAAGTCATTCCATGGTTCATAAAGAGATAAAGGAATAATAAGAACATGTATAAAAAAGGTAGATACCATAGTAGAGGATACATGAATAGTAACTCATACAATAGATGGTCTTGTAGTCTGATCCTCGTGTATTAATTTTAAATCTTGTAACTAATCTGATCCATGACCAAGTTCTAAATCTAGACTCCGATGACCAGGGCCACGGTGCTAACACTTATAGTTAGAAGTTTGGCTTCCTTGGAAACAACCCTCTCCTTCGACTATCCAAATAGTGCTACTCTAACTCCCTTCTTAACACAACATAACTGTATCTGCACATGAAGGTGGACTAGGTGTTGATCCTCATTAATTAGATGAAAGTGTAATGGTATGAAAAAATCTCTAAAGAGGATCCATACAGTCATAAGAATGGAACTCTAGAGGGTCTCTATCACATTGAGGTTGTAGGTTCCAGTTTCTCCCACATCGATGGTATATAATGGATCTTCCAGTTCCATTACTATAAATGCCACATCTTTCATGAGAAACATCAAGGATCTGCTTCCTGATATAAGAAAAACTACTACCCCACCTTGATATCGAACCCATTTATATTGTTTGATCGTCTTCTGTCCGGTTGCACTTAGTTGTAAGTGGTTGATTTATGATATCAAAAAAGTTAGTATGGTAAAAAAATCACTTAAATGTTGATGGAATATCTGATCCCATCCTTGAATATTTGTACATGTGATAACTCATCTCATACAAGAAGCAGATTAAAATACTCAAACTCTTTAAAACAAATAAAATTTTTCATAATAGACCGAGAACACATCTCTAGGCGAATGAACTATCTGGATCGGTAATCTCGCAACACCTAAGGGAATAAGTAATAATAGAACGTAGTTTTGAAGTCCACCTAGACCAACCATTGATGACGACCAACCTTAGTAGTAAAATTTCAATGGTGTGTTGTAGAATTAAGAAGAATATAGGTGTAAATTTTTTCCCTACACTCTGAAGTTGTCTCTAGATGCCTGAAGATAGAAAGAGTGGCCTCCAACTAGGAAATAACATCATGTGGACCTCCATCCCTTGAAAATGTGGTAGGAAGCTATTTCTGGAAATCATGAGTCAGATCTTCCATAATGGGTGATGGTCATGGAGAAACCTACATGGACTACATCACAAATAGAAAACAATATCCAAACTGAGCATCAATTCCCAGATCAGGTAAAAAAGGTGGTGCCTCAGGTGTCCCCATCGGAGGAATCACAAATGGATCATGGCCTACCACCTTTAATGTGTGGTCATCACCACCCTCCTATAGCATGAAATGTGTACCTGATATTGGAATATGTTTAAAAATGACCATAACAGGACATAGAATAATATTTGGTAATAGATAGACACACTAGTGTAAGAATATCATAACAATAATTACTCAGTACCCAAGATGATACCCCAAATACTTTCATAGAATGCCAGTGTATTAGTAATTGTTCCAGTCAATTTAGATAAGTTCAAGTAGGTGAAAGGTAAATTTAACTTTTCTTCTTCATTTAGAGGAAATCAAATCATTTTATAAGTCAATAATTGAATTTAATGTCTGATTTTGTATATATACATATAACAATATTCTATTAAATGGTTATTTATTCTTTTTTAGTAAAGGACCATACACTTTGTAACTAAAGATGACACAAATTTGATATTAATTATTACTCGTCTACATTTAGTCTCAGACTGTACTGGGTAATATATAATGGATCATCATGGTTAAATACTTATTCCACTTTACGTGGGAAAACAACCCACAGGTCCCATGATGGAAACCCGAGTCAGATAAAACTTTGTGACATCCTGAACCAGGATGCCACTGAATAGTGCCATAAGCCCAGTTGGCCACCTAGCCTCAAGAGCAGCTCCCCAAATTCCAAATGCTATGGAATAGTAGCGAGGTCCTAGGGTATGTCATTGGGGATACTTCTCCCTCAATTTATAGTGGGGAACAATGTATATTCAATAATATATAAATTGAATAAGTAGTTTAAATGGATAAAAATTTCATCAAAAGTATTGATAAATATTCAAGAACTAAATAAGAATCAAAAGCTTCAAAATAAAACATATACCATATGATAATTTATGTCATGTCTCTAAAAAATGAGAATCTATGAATACATGGTTTCCAAAAAGGCATTCTATAGAAATGAAAAAATATATCAAAAAACTATGCAAGCATCATGGGAACTGACCAAGTCATCTTCTACTAATCTTCATACTAAGCATGCAATCAAGATCAGGTTTCCAGAGTGGGGTGCTTCCCCTTATCAACACATACATACATATAATCATCTTGGGCACCATCAAATGACCATATTGGGTGAATATAATCTCAGTGTACAGGTATGCGTATATATATATATATATATGAATGTAAGGAGTACATAAATTAAAACATACCATACCTAATTCAACCTCAGATGGTTTCTGAACATTTAAACATTTAGTTAAGTTTTTTATGTATTTTTTATATATATAAGTCACGCGAGATGAAATAAATACTGACTATTTAAAATTAAAATTTTATGAATGGATCCAGGATATTACAAGGAATCCCATAATAATGATGATAATGAATTTGGGTCCCAGGTGAAACCAAGGAATCTTGAACCACATGGGTTCATCAAACTCATTAATATCATGAAGTCTATCTAAGGGGTCTGAGTTTAATCCATGGTGAATTTACTAATGCATTCCACTATAAGTATTTCTAATTAAGTCCAAAGACATCTTCCTAGGTAAAATTGGCTAATCCTGATTGGGCTAATTGAGGTGAATCTATAGAAACGAATTTATGAAGACATAAATATGGATAAAAGGAGTGTATGTGAGGAATTATAATTTAAAAAATTTAGTGAAGGGATCTCACAATTTTATGTTGGGCATTCACCAGTAGACAATGAACATGTTTCATGGTTGGTATCTCCCTTGGAAACTGGCTCCGCAAATTAAAATGGAATCCTTTCAGTTTTCAAGGAATTCCCTTCAGAATCCAAGGATGGATCAAATATGACCACTCCTATAAATATAAAATGGTCTATATGAAATATAAACCTTATAAATAATTAAATATTTAAATTAATTCAATTCAAAACTCGGGACTTTTTATTATTCAGTTGGTTCATTCCATTAACTTCTTGTAATGTGAAAAGGCATAATAAGGCATGCACATATTTATTATCGTGTGTCTATAATCAATTATTAGGTTCATTCCTTTTCCATACATAAACATGAAAATGTATCTTAAGGACCTGAAAACATATTCAGTTCAATTATCGATGACTAGATCAAGTGATATTTATAAATCTAATTTCCATTTTACATTTAATAGTTATTTAATTAATTAGAGAACTTACCTTAGAAGGTTCATGTGATAATTGTACATGTGAAAGCTATTATCAAATAATTATTTTAATTAAAAAACTTAACATTATTAAGGATAAGACAAATCTCAATAGAAAATTGGTGCGATTTTTCTTACAAACCAATAAAATCATAAAATAGAGAACGTCATACTTGTGGGTGAATGAAAACGAGGTTATAACCTCCAATGAATCCAATAAAAATAATGAAAACGGCTCTAGAATATGTTCGTGATGATTATAAGCACGACATATAAATTTAATAAGAAACTCTTAGTGAAAGCAATGTGAAAAAATTATGTCAACTTATTAAAAAATTATACATTGAGGGAGGATTCATGAACCACCAACATTGAGCCTATAACACTCTCCTAATTTATTATTAGCCTTTAGTTTGACATGGATAGAAGAAAAGAGAACAAGAAACCAAAAACATTAAAATATGTCAGATGAGCATGCATCCAGATGAATCAATAAAGGGGAAGGGAAATGATGAATATAAAAAGGTGAATGAATCACTTTCTAAGAGGAATCCAGCATAATTATTAGATCTTGAATTAGAGTCGTCATGTCAATGAAATCGATGAACCTATCAAGAGAGAGCATGAGTTACTTCAACGGGAGGTATGAGAGATCATTCTATCCAAAAGAGTATAAAATGAAAGTAGGCATGGTATTAACATAAATTTAATGAAAAAATGGTCATTTTAATGAAACTTTATAGGGTCACATTGTTTGGCCACCTGGTTGGCCAATATGTGCACCAATTTTAAGCCCCCACTACCAAAAGAGGGATCTACATGGTTTAATGTTATCAGTTTAACTCACATTGAAAAAATATCATTTAAACCACATCAAAATGTAATATAGTTACTCTCATAGGTGTGAAACCTTAGTTTAATAGTTTCGTCCAACAGTGCAGCCTTCTGAAGCAAACTTTCCAGCCCTTTCTCTATAAGGGAAACCATGTAAACTGGCTCCCATAGTTATTTACAAATAGTGTGACCCTATTCCTTTTTACAATTGCTAGATTTATGATCTTAAAAAAGGACTTGGACATCCATGAAATTTTTGGGACCTCATTAGAAATCCATTACAAGTCCAAAAAGATGAACTATAATGAAAATTAATGGATCTACACCTCATGGAAAAACCATGTTCTTATATTGACGTTCTACATTCAATGTAGTTTATGTTGATACTCAAATATCTACCCATATGAGTCTATTTTTTAGAATATTATTTTTTATATCCTCAATACCATGTTAGTTTTCTTGAAAGTGTTACATATAGAAGATGAAATTTTGTCCCAAAATCACATAGATGATAAACAAAATCATCACATCTTTATTGAACATTTGATTATCTTGGATGATTACAAATCATATTTAATTAATTCACATGATCAGAGTATTATTTTACTTAAAACATAATTATACATAATCATATTATCCCCATTAATTTTTTTTTCATAGGTGTTCACTTCCCATACAAGTCCTCCAGAGTATCCACTTGCTCTATTTTGGTCTTTAACTTCAAAAAGTTAATGGAAACCATTCATATAAATGGTATTCAATTCAATATCTTTTCATTTATGCACATCCTTTTCCATTTATGGGTTTTTATAATTTTTAGCTTTATCGCATTTATTATAATCTCAATGTCATTTTAAATAAAACTTTCTTCCATCCTCATCTGTTAGATGAAAAAATATTAATCATCAAAATTATCTGTACTGACCTATCCCTCCACTGATCCTAAAAATTCAGAAATAAAGACTCTAAATAAATCAAAAAATCATGGAGACATATTTGAGACATGAATCTGTAACAAAGTTCACAACCTAACCATGTTAAACCACATGTTTGGAAATAAGATTTTTGGGATTTTGAACACATATCACCAAAATTTTATCCCATAAATCCACAATGTAGAACATGGCACTAAAAACTCACTAAATAAGAAGATCCCCTTGAACTTGATCTACCAATACCTAGTAAGTCTAGACACACCCACATTCACTACACTATATTAATACTCTTCAAACACTATAAAAATAAACGTAGAAAATCAAATATTCAAGTTAAATAATGCATAGAATAAATGAACAAATTAATGTACCTGATATTAATATTAAATACCTCATCCATGGGAGATCACATCCATACCCATTTATTTCTTAGAAGGTACAATGATTATAATAATTTAAAAAATACATCCAATCAAACTACTAAAAACACGATGACACATTTTCATATTGACACGTGTTTAATGGTCTCACCCCACCTTTATAGTAGTGTTCAACCAATCTAATGATTTTGACATCCAACTATATGCACATTGGGTCAACAATCTAATTGAGCTACTGGAATTTTGATAAAAGTGAGAGATACACTTATATTATATATTTATGACTCTTATATACCTTCCATAGTAAAAAATAAGAGAGGAAAAAAACTTAAATAACCCATAAAAATATCATGAATAGAAAACCGTAACATCCACACATCCATTTTCATCCATGACATATCCCATAAAAATATCTACCATGGTTTCTAATTTTGTGCATTAAAACATAAATATAAAGGTGGATACATGATTTATAACAAATTTTAGGTAAAATATTTCACCGTACTCCATGCTATATCATGGATATATTTTTGATTATTCAATGTAAATCCTCCATTTTATTTCCCTCTTCACCCTTTTATCTTTTTCCATATTTTATATCTTCATTTATTTCTCATTATTTTACATAATGGAAAAGTTGTATAAACATCATGTATAAGGTTGTTTTATTCATGAGGTTGTTTCTTTATATTGCATATTAAGCTCTTCTTGAGATCTAATTAATCATTTTTAATGGAAGTTTAAATGACTAACTTTGATTTTGGTATGTATTTCAGTACATGTTTTTTAAAATATCATTATTGGATACTACTATTAAACACTTTCCATTATTTTATTATGATTTTATATGTAAGTCTTATGATTATTGAATATTTGGATTCAATTTTGGTGGTGTTTTTAAGGAAAAAAGAGGTTTATTTGTGGATCCAAATTTATTCACACCTGTAACTAATTTTCTTAGCAATTATGTTTTTGTCAAAAAATTAAGATGTGTTTTCAGTTAAATTAACAACTATAATTTTGTAATATATTCAAAATGATTCCATTTTTTTAAATTTTAATTTTATGAATGAAATATTTGGTTCATAATATAATTTGGTCTATTAATATATTAAATTTTCTTAGGAACATTGAAATCGTTTTTGTAACATTATTTTTGTACTCAATCCGTAGTTAGATTTTATATTAGAGTCAAATGTTATTTCTAATGATATATTTTTCTTATATATTATATGTTGGATATTTTTATTTCATAGTTATTTTTCATTTTTGTTAAGAATATTATTTTTATTAAATGTTAATTCATAAATGAATCTTTAAAGAAGGATTTCATTCTTTAATTACTTTTTTATATCTTTAAATCCTATTTTCATAGTGTAAAATGGGTTTTATGGGGTTAACATTATAATATATCTAAATTTTATTTTGGAACACCATACAATGTTTTTGATGTCTTGTAAAAAACACATGGTATTGAGACTCGTTTTGTTATGATCTTTGTAAGATGAAAATTTAGGTTATCAATTGTTTATCATTTTAGATATGTGTCATGTACAGGGGGATACTTGATAATATTTTGAGGAGTGATATGGGATTTATTCACTTCATTACTTGATTCAATTTAGATTTCATATGATTGATATAAATTTAAATATTTACCTCACCTCCACATATATTATGTCAAGAGACACATATATATCTATGTGGGGAAGAAAGTGATGTATTATAAGATAGTTAATCTTATTCTTTAACTAGGATCCCTTACTATAGGATGCATCTTTTTCTAAGGGGTGTGACATTCATTGAGGCTATTTAGAGCTAGAAGAGAGTTATTTGTTTTAGGAATGCACCAATAAGAGAGTAGCTGATTCTTATGAAGTACATTTTATATAGTCTCACTTGAACCAAAAGAGTTTCCCATTATATATTACCCTGAAAATATTTTCTATAGATGTTATATAATTATATTTATTTTTTTTGTTATTTGTTTTCTTGGTTTAATATTATGCCTTCACACATTACATTATTTGTCATTGGATTATTCTATTTTTTTCATTTAATAAAAATGTCATTTTTTGGGAATTTAATGGTAATAGATGTAATTTTAACTCAACACCTTTTATTTCTCAAGGAATAAAGGTTTCTATATGATTCATTTGTGAAAATATTTCCAATGGACTTAAAAAAACCAATCATATTTCCTCCAAAGTGATGTTCTGGTTTTATAAAAGTGGTAATGAGGATTATTTATTTTTATTAATTTGTATTTAAAATGAGAATGAATTGAATGGATTATAAAATGAATTTTATTGAATATTTTATGGGTGGAAACCTAAGGGAATTTTTTTGATCCCAAACTACAATCCAACCTTATTGTGTATATAGATATTATTTCTCATTTAGGTATTTAAGGAATAATATCATCTAAGATTGTATTCTCATTGATAATTCTGATCGATGATTCTTGATATAGTGGTGACCTCAGGTCTCATAATGATGATCTTGTGGGAGAATAATGGTTTATAGTTTGACTCAAAAATCATCATGTATCAAACACTTATAAAAATTAATATTGGTTTTATTTTTTTCATTACTTTTTATGAATATATTTAATGTATTATATTTAAATATGTGTTTCTACATCACTTTTGGTTATACCTCATTTAGTTTATATTTATATTAGAACTATTCGTTTCAAATTTATTGGTTTTATAACAATAGGTGTACCATCAATTTTTTTTCCAGGAAAAACCATATTTTAGAAAATGATATTTAGTGGGTGAAAGAATTAAAACTTGGTAATTTTTTATTCCATATCACCTCCTTCCATCCCTTGGAGATTTGGAACATGTGTAATGAATTATAATGGGCTAACCCAGTTTTTGTAGTATGTTGAATAATGGTGTTTATTAATAAAATGTTATCAAATCCCATTTTTTATTAAGGGAGTGATGATATTATGAAGATATTATTATCCTAAATCAATAGGTAGGTCACGAGTAGGTTCTTGGTCACCATCTGTCATTAGGAGGCTTCTGTTTCAATTGGAATTCATGATATGAGTCCAAAATATTATTATTTTTTGATTATTTAAAGTACAGTTTTGTCTAAATTGATGGTGTTTTGATTTATATTGGAATTATGTGAGTTTTTTTATATTTTTTTTCTTTTTAATGAAAATTTAAGAACTGTTAGGGGTTATGGGTTTGTTCTTGTCCTTGAAAACTATCTAAAAACAAAAAAAAAACTAATTTTTTGGTACTTCTACTGGCTATAACATAGTTGATCGAATGTTTTCCAAATAGTGTAGTCAAACAATCTGTAGTTAGAAATCTATATAACATTTTTTATTAGATAAAATCTAAAATATAATTTTATTAATGTGTTTCGTAGTCTTTCTATATAGAATAAATGGAAAATCATAATTTTTTTGTATATATATTGAGACATATATTATTTTAAATGTTAAAAATATGTTGTTTTATAGAAATTTAAATGTGGTTTTTATTTTTTTAATTTGAGTGACAAGGTATGGAGGCAAACTTTTGAACATTACTAAGGGGCTGAAATGGGAAAGAGTTTAACCAGTAATCAAATGGAAGTATAGATGATTCTGGATTTCTAATAACATTAATTCAATTTCAAAAAAATTATTGTCTATTGGTGTTTTTAGCATAGTAAAGATTTTATATATTATTTTTTGTGATTTAAATTTTGAAATGATTTAATTAGGTCTAGTTTTTTTTCATTACATATATTTTGATCCCTATAAAGGAACCTTGGGATAAGGGGGTGTTCAAATAAAAAAGTACACATTATAATAGCTTTTATTTTATTCATAATTTCGTTTATTGAGTTTATGACCCTTTCCAATCTCTTAATTGTGTGGTGGACATTATTTATTCCTTATATTTAGAATTGTTCCAAGATATTAATAAGTAAATTTACACCTATCATTCATTGTGTTCATGGTATATAATAGGTGATTTTGTGGTTAGAGAAGTTTTAATGGATCTTTCATTCTATGAGAACTCATGATGTTTTTAAAATAAAATCAATTATATTATTATTATAGTGATTGAGTTGTGAATAGTGGGATGCCATTATTCCAATTTAGTTCTGAGGTGACATGTGTTGGGAATTGTTGACGGAAACTTCATAGATTTTTATTATATTAAAATTGAAAAAATGTGAAGGATATAGAATTTAAGACAATCTGATTGTTTAGAATTGAAGTATATGAAATCATTAATTATTTCTATAATTTTTTGATTTTATAAACTATGTTAATCATCAAGGATTCAATGAATGATTTATTCATTGAAATATGCCTTTATACAAACATTATATTAGGGGTGTCCAAACATAGACTAAACTCTTATGTTGATGTAGTAAATAAGTCAATGATGTTGGAAGTATGTCCAACTAGGAAACCTCTGATAGATGGAGCTATTATTTTGCTGGGTTTGGGAATTTATGTCAAATGTTACCATATGAAAAATTATTATGAACCCGAGAAATGTAGAAGAGTTATTTTAAATTAAATTTTTTGATACAGTTCGATATCTCCTAAAAAGATTTGATCCATGATGTGTTTTAGTGGAGGACACCAGGTCATTCTAATCTCCCCCACTCTATAGTTTCTAGGACTTTCTAATGAAATGTCTATCTTGGTTATTTTAAATGGTTCTATAGGATAAATTATAAATTAAATCATGGGAGTTCATAGTTTTCCTTAAGCATGGGTAGTAGTTCATCTTGAGGTACCTAATTTAAATTTTGTATCTTATTTATGGAATATTGATGATTAATATTTTTCGATCCAATCACTCATATGGTATTTAGTCATACTCCCAGTTATCTTTTAGTGTGAATCTAACTCCATATAAATCATGTGTGGAAACAAAAATAATTATTTTCTTCATTACCGAGTACCCTCACGGTAGTGTAATGTTTTATAGTTTCACCATTATAGGGTAAAACCATCCATTTTGGTTAGACCCGAAATGAGTCTCAATCTGTATTTTTTAAAAAAATTACCATGAGTGGTCCAAAGCACCATGGTTATGTTGTGTGATCTTACAAGTGTACTTAGTCATTGAGGATCATCTAAATACCAATTATAAGAAATTTATAAATTCTTTTCATGATAAAATTATTCTAAGTGTCCTAAGAAATACTACTTTCACCATATAGAATCAACCCTACTGATTTTATTTTATCTTTAGTAATTAAAATAGATTAGAAATGGTTTTAACTTTTTAATTCCTAATTTCATAATAATCCAAATAAAGTGTAACATCTAATATTATTCTCTCATTTAATCTCTTTTTAATATTCTTTTTGAATCTATCCAAGTGGTGAAATGTGATACTTTATTTATTTTCATTTTCAATTAAATGATGAATTTTTGGGAATGAAAGTGGAATAATGTAGATAGTTACCACACATGAAAGTTATTTTATTTGTATATAGTTATTATATCATACATTTCCATGAGTTTGATATGTTTGGGATTGAAAATTATGAAAATTTGGGTATTATCTAGGCTCCAAGGTATCTAAAATTTTTAAATAAAGTAGGTATGATATGAGGGTAAAGCATAGTTTGAATACAATCATTTATTCACTGATGGAACACGGTTTGCTAAGTACTGTTTAAAAAAAATAATTTAAGATGGGAGGACCAAGGGGATTCTGGGTTGCCTCTCCCTCATTCTTCCATGATCTGTGGTTGATTTATTCTTTGTTCTTCAAGGTAAACCCCTATTTATCTATTTCTATAATCACCTTTATCTTATTAATTGTTCAAAATATTTTTATTTTTATCCTTTTTCTTTTCCATAATGGATTTGGTGGATTAAAATCACATACGGTGTTTCCTTAAACATGTGGTTTTTTATGGGTAGGTGATTTTAATCTTCTATTGTGACTAAATTTATTATTATTCATCTAGGGTGGCATGATACCAAGTGTCTATGTACGTGTGTCTATTCAATTATATTATTGTACCTATGATGGTTCATTATTATTTTGAAATACCTTCAATTATTATTCTTATATATGTTAGTCTTGTGTATTTTTTTTGTTGAATTTTCAATGTCATGTTTCCAGGTTTCCATTTATGATAAACAACGCTTTTCAATAGACCCAATGTTGTATATAATTATAATTAATATTCATGATAATTATTTGTTTTTTAAAAATTTGTTATAAGGATTTCCTCATTAAAGTAATTTCTATATTTGTGTTTTGGATTCACAATGACTTCTATATGATTTATAAATGTGATCTATTATGAATTTAAGAATGGTTTCCCAATATGAATATGTTCATGAAGATATTACCATTTTTATTGATATTTGACATCCTTTTTACAATATTGTGGTCATATATTGTTAAATATATTTCATATTAGCACATAAGTTTAGTTATAATGATTTCTATATCTTACATAATATATTTTGTACATTTTGAACTCATATTAATGTTATATTTTGGATTATAATGATGTTTTTATTAAATTTTAATTCTCACATTACTCCTTAAATAAATATTTCTTATCACAATAGTTTGGATAAATAATTAAGGATTTTTTAGAATGTGTTAATTGGGTATCATTGTCTAATATTCAATAATATTATACAGAATTATTTGTAACTACATAAAAAGGATTTATTGATATGTTAACCACCTATAATATTGAGTCATATTATGTTATTCTCTATATAAGTTGAGACTATTGTCTTACAAATTTGCTATAATATGAAATATATGTTATGTAATGCAGGATAATTCGTTAAAAGGTGTTTTAGGTTATATATATGAACTAGTTACATGTTATATTGATTTTATTGAGTTTTGATATTATTGATATCATAGAAAATAGATTCCTCACCTCTGTTTAGACGATTCCATGGTTCGCTAGGATATTAAGGCTGGGAATGAAGAGAAAATTCCTTTTATAGTTAAGATTACACCCTATCTAGGATGACTTAGTAAATTATGTCACTATTTGTTTAAATATTTCTACATATTGATGTTATTTAGAGAAATTTAATTGTTATTTTTTGTGGTACGCTTAATGAGGCTGATAGATGATTCTACCTGATTACATATATGATTGTCTTACGTAAACCTAAGTAGTCTCCCATGATATGTATTAATGGAATTTATTTTATTTCTTGATATTATTTGATTTTATTCTCTATTTTATCATTATTTATCCAAGGTTATGATATTTCCCACCCACATGACATTATTGAAATTTGGTTATATCTTTCTAGATTTTTAGATGAAATATATGTATATATTTTGTATATAATGGTAATAAAAGTATATTTTCTCTCAACACTCAATATTTACTGTTGAATAAATGTATTTTTAACTCTTTTTAAAATACAATGAAATTGATTTCTGTGAACTATTCATATTAATTCAAAATTTTATCATTGTTTTATAAAAGGGGTGATGAAGTGTGATGATATTTCATGAATTTTATAAATTCTAGAAATATCATTTTTCATAAATTATTTTTCAAACTATAATTTATGGAATGAATTATAAAATCAAGTGAATAAATATTTTGTAATTCTTATTTTCTTACACACAATTTAAAATTTAAAGGAAATTTGTGTATTCAATTAGTGTACGTGATATGTTTTATACCTGGGTCTGGAATAAAATTATTAGTGTTTGAGAAGCCCAAATAGATTTTTTTTGGATGTGGGTTAGACATTAGAAAATAGGCTTAAAGGTTTAGGTAGAATTGAGGGAAGGATTAGTTGGACATATTGCATGGTGGTTGTGTCCTATAAGCACCAGCAAGATTCTGACTATAACATGCTAGCTAGTGGGCTAGCTTTGGCTTGGCTCACTTCATAGGCTCACATGATAACAAGTGGACATTATGGGCTAGATTATGGGGGAAATAAAGGGAAAAATGATCATTTCCCCCATTAGGGTTTTAAAGGGGGGTCCCACTCTTTTTCTTGTTTCTATATTATTCAATACGGTTTTTCTTACCCATATATTCTGCACATAAATCCTTACCAAGGAGGTGATGTTGATTGTTTCAATTACCAATTGAAGGTATGTCTGAAAATAAAATTGTCATCATTGATCCCCTCATTTATCCATTATAATTCTCACTATTATCTAACTATTTTTTAATTATATATTCGACTTGTTCATAGTGGAATAACCAAATTCAGAAGGGAATTTCAGGCAACATGGATGGGGGAATACCAAGATTCCATTTATGCCTATTTTTTCGTTGTTTCAATATATTAGTTCGTCATTTTTTATTTTTATACGTGGTTTTAAAATTTTTAAATTAAAATTCTTATGGATGTGGTTATTTTGGTTGGGGAATTGGCTCCGTTTGGGCTTGACGATGTGCTGGTAGTGGCCAAAACCTCATGGATTTGGGTTCTAAATGATGTATAATGCTCAATGAGTTATCCAACATTAATCCATTTTGATTTGGACTGATTAATTAATTATAAATGTTATAATTAATTAATATGGGTGTTATAGTTTTGGATAATATCCCTTTTTGTTAGAGTGGGATTAGATATGATTGGAAAGGGATTATTGGTCCTTTTAAAATTTATTGATCATTAGAGAATATAATTTCAAATCATCAAATTTTTTGTAGGTGGTCTCTAAACATGACATTTAGTTATTTTACACTCTATGTTCATGTGTCACATGGTCATACCGAATACTCCTTTATTGACACAACTTAAAATTAAATTATTGATGTTGATCCTAAGAGGTTAGTAAAGGATATCAATGTATTAGATATGATCCCTCATACAGTGATTACTATATATGTCTAGTTATGAAAAATTATATTAATAACTTATATGATGTTTTCAGAAATATATTGGAATAAAATTTTACTTAAATGAACCATATATTTACATTACATTATTATAGATCATCAAGGAAGACTTTATTGGTTATAAAAAGAGCTGACTAGTCAGTTCTAATTCTTAATTGAGTAGTCTTATAGGAGGATTCCTATAGGAATCAATTCATTACGGGTGGATGGTTTCAATTGAGATTCCTAATGGTTATGTTGTGTGGGACATATGAGTAATTCGTTTGGAAAGTGAGTTTATGTGGTTTGTTTGACATGGGATCTGTAAGATGTTTTCTATAAACTATGACTCTAGAGAGATATCATAGGGATAGGTTTTTTAACATAGTGAACCTAAAGTGAGGCTAGACATTTGGACCAGGTGGTAGACCTAGAGGCCACAGACTTGTCTTAGATCTTAATGTGATGGTTTTTTTCTTCTAAGGGAAACCAACGAGATGGGCTAGGATTGGACTAGTGGTTCCTTGAGATGTTGGAAGCATAGGTAGGTGCTTTAGGGTATGATACTAGTGCACATGATATGAGACAATTTATATAACATTGGAATAATAATTCCATAATATGTTTGTAATGTGTAGGAACCTTGAATGATTCAGTATCAAGAGTAGCTTGTAAGGGAAGTATTACTTTGGTTCCTAGCCATGTGTTCTGTGAATGAGTTCCCATGAATTGTGGGAGAATGGGTAAGTGATTTTGTTTTAGGAATGGAATTGGGTGGTGGCTAACTATGTGGATGAGATCAACATGCTTTGGGGAATGAACAACCCCAACAATGTTGGAGAAACACCCATGTAGCGATAAACTTTGAGGTAAATCATTGAACAAGTCAGTGGTCTTGGATGGTGAACGTTGACACATTTGATATTTCATGCTCCTTTTTAGGTGATAGAATCTATGGTTTTACTGTCTATTTAGAAAAAACATATTAGATGAATTGTTTTTTTTGAATCAAGACAATGAGTCATGTTTTTTTGTGACTTGATTTATGGAAATTTGTGTTATGTTCTAGTGACTGGGAGGTATGGGAGAATACATCGTTGCCTTTGGAGGAAATTACTATTTCAAATAAATTCCACATGGGGAACATGGGAAGTCTAAAAATGGTAGTGTTTGTGATATGGATGAGAATTTATGGAGATTATAAGAAGTTTCTAATGGATAAAATAGCACATGGATCAAGGGTATATTTTTTAAATATCCATATATGTTAGAGGTGAAAGTACAAGTAGAATAGGTGTGTCAAAATAGTTGATCCTTTTGCTTGAATGTAATTACTTCGTAGGGTGATGTGATTGTGGATCATGAGGATAAACACATGGGGTTCTCTATGAAACCTATAGGATGAATTGGGGAGAATAATATGTAAATATTAGTGGTGTAATTTGAACCAGTGACTAGTTGATGATTGTGACTCTCATTATAAAATATTATTCAGAGGGTTCCAAGGATGTTGTTCCCATGGTTCAGGAATGGTGTAATGGTTTATTTTAGTATGTAAATATTGTATATTTAGGTTTTTTTGTGTCCAATCATCATTTTGGGGGATAAATATGATATGGGGCATGTTGATTAGGTTTTGATAAAGTTAGTATACAATAAGAGTTCTCCTATGGTGGGGATTGTGATGTTAATCACAATTGAGATGACCCTGTGTGGGTAGGGTCATGGTTTTTGGAGACTTTCTTGTGGATGGATATGATGATAATTTGATGCCAACGACTGTGAAAGTACCTGAATGAATTCTAGTTGTCATGATGAGTGAATTATGAGAAAGGGTGTGGGGATCAGTTTTGTATGTTATAAACCAAATTTTTTAGTTTGGGATTAAATACATATTTGTGAAAATCATGAAATGGGTTTAGTTGACTTATTATACAATTATCGAGATTACACTGGTGGTTGGGAATGGACTTTAGTGATCATGTTCAGGTAATTAAGTGGCAACTCATGGAGAAAGAGAACTAGGATTGGTTGATTTTTTATGTGTATTAATAGTTGGAGTCCAAGAGTCATCTTCTTGATATGGATTTCATGGGATGACCCAGACATGATCGGAATGTGGAATGTCACTTCTCATAATAGATAATGATTTTGAGAATCATTGTTGGATAATTAGATAATCAAGTTATCCAATGGGTTAGGCATTGACTATGGATAGTTATATCATGCCTCATATATTTAAGAATCATGGTAGGGGTTTGTGGAAATTTATTGGTGGGACTAACCACTTGGTTGTGAGATGGTACTATTAAAGGATGTATGATTGGACGTTTTTCATTAAAATGGATAAAGTGAGCATGAAACCATGTAAAACACATCATATTGGGTATGATAGTGTGTTTGGGGTTTTGGATGGGGCTGTCATTGGAAAACTGGTATGTGTGGTCTTCTATATGGGTGATTGGTACACACCCATTTTACATTAGATTGGGAACAAATAGTTTTACTAGAACTGGATCAGTGTTCTCACTTATGACAAGGCATGTAAACTGGATACCAAACTGGACACATCATCAAAACATCTGAATGGAATCATAATGGTGGAAGTGACCAAGATATTGAATTGGAAATTATAAGGTAATACTAGCGGTGGGGACCATCCTGTGATGGGTGATCTTTTGGGAGATTTATTTAATGTGTCTTAAGATGGAAGGTAAGAGGTAACCTCTATCCTAGTGTTTTTGTAAAAGAGACCGACTATGTGAACTTTTGTGTTTTAGAAGGATGTTTGGAATTTTGAGTTGGAAGACAACTAGTTCAATGAGAACTGAGGAATAGGGAAGGCTAAGAAATATAATTGGATAGCAAATAGGTATTATCAAGGATGAGCAGTGTAATGATATAGTTTTATAACACCTGATGTCTATATTAATGGTACGAAATTAAAATGGAATTTTGGTTTCCAATTAGTGGAAATGTCACAATTTTAATAAATTCTTAGAATAATATTTAGAGAGATTTCATTTCTCAAAAAATGTTTTGGGATGTGGATTAAAGATCAGAAGATAGGTTTGGAGGATTGATAAGCACTGAGAGAAGGATGGGGAAAATGGGCTCCATGGTTGTTGCAACCTATAATCACCAGTGAGCCATTGACTAGCTGCTGGACTGGACAGTGGCCAGGTGCATTTCTTAGACACAACAACCAGCTAGTTTTCCTATATTGTATGACTTGTGGGGTAATTAAAAGGTTAAACTGAACCTTTTCTCCTTAGGTATTTTGAGGTGGAAAACACATGTTCTCCTTGTTTCTCCCATGTATAACTACAATTTTCTTCCCCCTTTTGACAATTTTTAGGCATCACTGGGGATGAGTTTTTTGGTGGATTTAAATACAAATTTGAGGTATATCTCACCATTAGATATCCCACGAGAATCCATTCCTTTATTCATTCCAATAAAGCATCCTATTAAACTTATTTTTATTGGAAAATACCCCTAGATATTGTTGAAATAACCTGATTTTCAAGGGACATTTATATAGACTAGGACATGGTCATATCAAGATTCCATATGAACATAGTTATTGGTGTTTGGGTGAGGAACTCCATCATTGTGGATTTTCTTTGTGTTCTCCAAATTTAAATTATTTTCTATGGAATCAATTCCATTGGTTGGGGATTTTTCTTTACGTATGTTATGGTGTGTACCAGGGGTGGGTGACACCCAGTGGCCTGAGGTTACAATAGATGGCTAAGAAAAGGTGGGTTATTCAGCATTATGATGACTTGGTTTGGTTATATTAATTAATTATAAATGTTATAATTAATTAATTTGGGTGTTATGGGTTGATTTAGGAGCTTCATATGTTAGCGTTGGTCCATATAAGGTTTAATAGGCCTTTACATGCATTGAAAGAGCTTCTAACCATTGGCGAATTTAATCAGAAATCATTAAAATTGAGGTAGGTTTTCCCAATAACTAACCAATTTTCATTTTATATTATTAATTTAGGTGTTAAGTGGTTCTTCTAGATTCACCATGATTGACCCAATTTAAAAATAAATTCATTATGTATGTAAATTAATAATCATGTCCTTTTGGATAAAGTGGTCCATTATTTTAACTGATTTTTCTAAAAAGTAATTTCAAAGCAATTGATAATTGGAGATGAATTTTACGTATTTAATTAAATATGACCCAATGTAATCATAATGATGAATTGTAAAGTGTGTGTTGGGTAATATCTTTTTATTAAAGATGATGGTGTGTGGAAGGGTAATTTTTTTTAGTATTTGAAAAAGAATTAGATTTGAAATGCTATATAGAAAAGGTAATGAAAATGTAAATGGTTTTTGGATTGGAATGGAAATGGTAAATATTATTTTAGTTCACATGTTTAGTATTTTGGAAATAGTTTGGAAATATTTTTTATCCCTAAAATAAAATGGGGTTTGGAATGGTTTGGAAAATGGGAAATTGAATGGATTTTGGAATAGAAATGGTCAGAAATACACTATTCCATCTGTGGTTTATTTTTGGATTTATGGTAAAAATGTTATGTTAACTTCCTATTTAATGCTTATGAATTATGTTTTTTATCATTAATCCATAGTAAACAAGACCCTCTAGGGGACTTAGGGTTTATCTTTAACCTATAGTGAACATAGATGATGTGTGATACATGGATTAATGGTTAAAATCTGGGTAAAGACATCACCCATGTGGAAACATATACATGGGGATGTGAATATTACAACCACATGCTATTTTAGACTAGTGATGGGTATAATAACCTTGGTTGAGAGATAGTTGGAACATTCAATGCTATATTCTCTGAAAGACTCTCATACTAGATGAGGTAGGTTTGTGCCATTCCTATCTTGAACCAAGTCCATAGATTCAACACCTTTTATGTTTTAAACATTAAATATTTAAAACAGTTTCATGGGTAACTACTAGATATAACACTCCTACAAGGACTATTGTTTGTTTGTTGATTTTTTAGGATGCTATTAGTGGTGTCCTACTAATTTTTACTCACACCTTGATCAATTTTTCCTGAATCATGGGTACCCGAGTAGGCTGGATTATTAATTTCATACATAGGTTAATATGAGGATTGTGTGAGAATATTTTGGGTCAAGTGGACAACATGAATGGTTTTAGGATATTGGGGTGTGTTTTGGACTAGGATTGTATTAGATTAGTGTTTTTACTATTGTCTGTATATGAGACTATCTTGGTGTGTGGGATGTTTTTATACCATCCATGAACACATAATTTAATGTAACTTATTTTAGTTATTTACCATTATACACACTATGAGGTTGTGGGTGTCTATCGATTATGGTTATTTATTATTTCTATAATTATTCACTCTAATATATGGGGAATTGCATCCTCATGAGACCATCTAAAACCCCCACTGCTAGTTGGTATTCCATATAATTTTGGGAGGTTCACCTATGGTCCAGTATTGATCACCGATCAAGGCATTGGTAAGTGGTACAAGGTGAAAAGATGTTGTTATTTTATTGTTGGAATCCTACTGGGAATTTTTTCTTCAATGATTTTATACCCACCGTTAATTGTGTGTATCTCTTAAATATCACAATATTATTTAGGAAATAATCTTTGATGGAATGCCTGCATATGATTATAATGGTTTATTTTTTGGTATTGACTTAACCTTTGTTCACTTGGTGATGACCATTTAATGGATTATAATTTTATGATTTGAGTTGACATGTTCATGTATCAACCACATCGTCCTTTTTTATGATGGTTTCCAATGTATCATTAAATTTTTTCTATAAATTTGATTAATTAAATTTTATTTTGTGTATAACGGTATCTTCTTATTTTTTTTCTTCAGTTTTTAATGTTTATATTGGAATTAATTATTTCATATTTCTTATAATTCTAAATTATGGGTATACCATTCTATAACATGTTTTAGAAAAATTATGTGGTTTATGAAATGATATTTTGAGGGTGAAATCAGTCCCAATTGGTTATTTTTAATGTCCTTGATTTTTTCTAGACCATGGAACTCGGGAACATGACTTAATGATTTTGGAATGAAATCATATGTGAAATATAATTCTAACAAAGGCTGGTTTATTATAATATATTTATATAAATAGATAACTATGATGGAATATGGGGACTAAAGTGAACATTATTGTGATCATGGGAAAATGATGTTATATGTAGTTTAAATGCTTGGTCCCAAGCAGTGTTCTAGTGGGGATGTTAGGAACCCTATGGGGGCATGATGGGACTAAGAACAAATTCCAAATTAGGGTATGAAGATAATGAATCACTTTTTATAAAATTCTGTTGTTACCTCTCCCATCACAAGGAATATTCTTATATTTATAGATAAAAAACCATGAGGGAAATGGGACCTAAAGTAGAAAATATTATGATCATGGGACTAGGTTTTTACACATGGTATCAGAGATTGTCTCAAAAAATTTTGCTGGTAAGGATTTCTGGCTATATAGGATGTGAGGTGTGCTTGGGGTGAATCCCACTCTTAAGGAGGATGAGAACAAAGAGCCCCTTTATAAGGTGGTGTGGATATGTATCCCAGAATAATTCATTTTCCATGAGTGGAAAACAAAATCAAAATTATGAGGGATATTGCGGCCCATAAGTGTTAACATTTTGAAAAGAGGCCTAGGATGTTTCAATATACCTCAGTTTCTAGAATCACATACAATTATTTCATGATAATAAAATGCTAATATAGGTAACAAGAATAACTCACCAATTATTACGAAATATAAAAAATATAGAGGTATCCATCATCTAATAAAAATGACAAAAAATTAACACAATTTATGAAATATTACACAATATAAAATAAATAAATCAATAATAGTAGTATAAATGAAATCAAACCATTAAAACCAAACCAAAAATAAACATAACATAAACTACAAGGATATGAGTGAACGATATATTCTTTCCAACCAAGTCTAATATTCCCAAAAAAACATTACAATAGAGGGGAAGTCACATACTAGAACAATATAACATATAGTCCCCCATTCTATCTGGAACCACTGTAAAACACATATATCTCATGTAATAATAGTAATCATAAAACTAAGATATTATAACTAACCATGTAAGAGAAATTTTTTTCTAAATTTAATATTTTTTTCTTATTCCATAATATTGATGATAATTATTATAATATATCCAAAGAACTACTTCCTCATACTAAATACATGGTTTATTATAAATCTAAATACTGATGTGAAGAATTATTTCTTCCTCATCATTTTTAGAGTTCTAGTCAAATATAATGATAAAATATAATATTTCGTTTGGAATTTCTCATACAATATCTAAAAATATTTTCATTTATTCATATAAAACACATTTATAAACCATAGTTGTCATTAAATATCCATCAATAGATATGTCATAGACCCAAAAAATTCCTAAAACATCTTGGATATAAATGAGACTTTTAAATTTTTTTTACAATGTAATAAATAATCAAAAAATTTATGTAAACATTAATATTAATTGTTTAATTAATAAATAATTATTAACAGTATTTGGAAATTATTAAACATCATCAAATTATGCCTAGGATTATCATGAATTTTTATATGTTAGAATGAAATAAAATCACGAATTATCATCTAATACATACAAGGTAAGGAATAAAAACACGAAACAATGACCTTTGATGTGAGAGTAGGTTCCCTAGACCCTGGCTAGTGATTGTAGATTTATATTTCCATTTTATGAAAAAAACATTTTATATACATGTTTTTATATTCTCAATATAGTATTTTATATTTTTGTATAATATATATAACACTATGTATAGATTAAATGTTTAATCAAAATGTTATATTATATCAAAACTATAATAATTACCTCATGATACTATGAAAACGATCTTAAACATATATCCTATATATTAAATTTAGCATTCGGTTTGGTCATTAACAGTTTGAAACTATCATGTTGTAGGGTATAATAATCATTGTGGCTATATTTCATGCTGAATGTGGGTGTGGATATTATGTATTGGATATCATGTGAATTTAAACACTACTAGTAGAACCACTTTTTTTGGGTGTCATTGGTTGTCACCATCTATGAGAATTTCTACTAGTCTCTTGACATGAGATCTGTGTTAACATATATTGTAGACCACCTAAAGCAATGCCTGATGAAGGATATAACAATTGATGTTTGTGGTATTGTATCTCGTGTCAGGTTTTTTATTATATTTATGTAATTTATTGAATGATAAAATGATTAATTTTCACTTTCATTTAACAAACCATGATTTTATGATATTCATATTTTTAAAGAGATTTTATTTCATTGATATCTTGCGATACATACAATTCCAAGTCTAAATGAACTATAATATAGTGTAATATTTTATAATAGTTTGTAAATTTGTGGTATGAAATGAAATAACCAAGAAATAAAGTCATTTTTAAATAATTTTCATAAATCTAATATATTTATTAATAAGCACTCAATTTTTCATACAGTCATTTTATATTTTGAAAATACATTTTCCCCCAAAAATGGTTTTTTATTCTAGTAAAAAAATAATTTAATTAGGTTTAAAAAATTTTAAAATATATTTGGAATAATAATATTCATTTTTTAAATCAACCTTCCAAAAATATCTATGATTTCATTCTTATTAATTTTCTAAAAAGATTAATTTTTCGTTGAATAATGAAAAATAAAAAAAACTATATCATCATTTAAATAATTCAAAAGGTAAATTTTTTTTGAAAATAGTTTTGAAACTAATATTTGTAAATTTATATTATTAATAATCCAATTATGTTTAATCAAATTAAATTTATTTTAACTTTTGGAATTGTTTTATAGTTAAAAGCAGTTTTTTATTAAAAACTAATTTCATCATGTTTTGTAAGATAATTTGAAAAGAAATATATTCCACTTAATATGATTGAATTTTATAAAATGGAATATATATTTAGAAATTTTTTTTAAATTTATTTAAATATTACACTTTCATTTTTGGGAATAATGTGTACTAAAAATAATTAAAAAAGTTTACTGAGGTTTTAGTTAAAATGCTTTTACCGCGGGGGGGGGGGGGGGGGGGGGTTAATCCCAGAGATAAGAGTGAAATTTAAAACTAAAATTTGAAAAAATTTATTTATTGGAAATATTATTTCATCATACTATCTCTCTATATAATTTCTGTCCATTTTCAATATTTGTTTAGAATTCCTTTCTTATATTTTATTCATTCAATAAATTCCAAGAGTGACCTCTCCCCCACTTATAAAAGGACATTCATTTTATCTTATTTAGGAATATTTTAGCCTTATATGTAAAAAAATACAGAAAAAATATATCTTCTAAACATCCCTATAAATTAATTATTGGTTCTTGTCCTCTTAAAAGACTGTTCTATGGGTCCTTAAAAAAGGGTCTAAATGAGGTCTCCTAAAGAAGAGGTAATTGTGCTACCCAGTGTATTTAAATTTATTTCGTATCATAAATCCTATAAATCTATGGTATTAATCAGAAAATAATGATATTAATAAGGTAATTATACTTAAATGTTATTATGAATATGTTACTAGTAATAACTACCTTATATTCCATCAAATTGTATGTGAATGTATCACTCATGCGTACGTGGGGACTACCACGTTCACGTTGTGATGAAATTCATTTTATGTAAACATATTTCATGGATGGATATTTTGATAGGTTTAAAATTTTTGTATGAAATTTATGACATAATTATGTTTCTATAACTATAATACCATATCTACCTTCTTACTTTTTAATCTTTCAAAGAACAATAACATCACTCGAGCAGAAGTGTTGAATACCAACTACATGAATCGATGCGATTTGTTTTTCATTTATACTTTACATAGATATTAGTAAGGATATATTTAATTAATAATTATATTTTATACATTATATAATAACTATTTTCTAGTTGTTAATTATTATTTACCATTTTTTTTCATTCGTCAAATAGTGAAAACAATGTTCATGCATATGTTTGACTTATTATCTCCATAAATGATTTTATTAATTTTTTTTGTGTATAAAAATATTTTAGATGAATCCAAATTTATATATAATTAATATATATGATAATTATATGGTGATTAAAATTTTATATATGATGTAACGATGATAAAATTACAATCACTAGAACTACCAAATAAAAATTCCCATGAACAAAAATAGTTATCAACATGAAAATGATGATATCGATAATAAATTATTAATAAATATAGGACAAAATGTTTTAATGACTCATATAATATATTATAAGTGTTTAAATTATTATAATATAGAAGTATAAAAAATTTAAATTTGTAATATTTGATTCAAGAGTGATGTTGAAACAAGTGTAAATTGAGTAATGGGTTTATCTTCTCTAATTGTATTCCTTGAGACATTTGTTATGCTAGTAATCCATATTATATTATGATGTGTATGTAATTAAATTTAATATTTTCTTCAATGAATATATTTATTTTAATGTTATTTAATTTTTCATTTGAATTTATTAATTCATGGGGCTTATGATTCATATTTCCCAAAGAGGTAAGGGTTTTACGTTATAATCTCATTATTTGTTGGGATCATTTGTGATTAAATTTTTTATGATGGAATTTCATGATCTACCAAATATGATTCTCATTATTATTAATCTCATTTATTTATTTATAGTGATTAGATTTTTTCCAATCATTTTTATCCCTTTATGTACTGAAGATACCAAAATAAGGATTTTATGTAAAACCAATTTTATTTATCTCTTCACTAAAAATAACTCTTTATTCCTTTTAAATGTTTTATAATAATTATTTGAAGAATATTTTTAAAAATTATTATATGATTTCTTAGATTAATTTATATCCAAATTTTTTATAAAAATTCTTTTCTTTTTTCTGAATGAGGTATTTTTGTACATATTTTAGAAAATGTTAAAGGAATCCTTGTTTTAATGTACATGATGTGAAAACAATTTCCCACCACCACGAACAATAAATTATCCAAACATTCATTTTAAATTTTGGAAGGTTATTTTAGAAGATTTTTTTTCATAATATTTTAAATATTTTAATATTTCAATGAAGTGAATTTAATGTGAAAATGGTATTTTCCAATAAAAATTATAGTGAGTGATATTTTATGGTAATTTTTAACTTGGATTGAATAATTTGATGTTATTTATGATTTACTAGGTATATTAAACAATGATACAATTTTTTATTTATATGGATAGTTTAAGATTATGGTTATAGTTTTTTTATGCTACCAATTCCTTTTCCACAGGTTATGCTACGATGAATTGGCAAAATGCTTATGAAACCCTTTTCTTTTCTATGGGTTATGTGATGATTAAATGTTTGTGAAATAGATTTATTTTTATGGGTTTATGATGTGATGAATATTTTATGATCTTTGGTACCCATTTTTAAGATTTTGATAATGTGATGGTGGGTCATGAATTATATAGCCCTATAATGCATTGGGTAAATATTGATATCTTAAGAGACCGACATGACAGAAATGGAGTGTGAGCCCAACTTGGTAATGGAATTTTTCCACCATGATATTTATTGGAGTGAAACTTGACTAAAATGTTAGAATGGGTAGTGAATACAATCCACTATGATAGTCTTTCATGTGAGCCTTGACTACTAAATAAATTATTTTTAATGCTTATGTGTATGCTAAAAATCAATGTGTTATGAAAATGTTGTGATTTATTGGCTTATATTATTCAATGATCGATGTATTATAAAGTACCAATAATTATTCAATGGATCAAGATAATTATCTATGATATTTAAGGTGCAGTTTTAAATATTTGACATCAAGTTCTAATACCCTTATTCTCATCTTATGCATATGCGATCATTGATATCTACCTTTTTTACACATACCTTTCATAAAATCTCATCATTTATTTTTTTTACATTTCCAACGATTTGAACGATGTTTTTATGTATGATATTTTTAAGATGGAAAAAATTTAGGAATGATTAATTAGATGATGATATAGATATTACCTGAACATAGTTTTTGTGTATCCATGTTTCCTATAGAACATGACCTATGAGATTCTAGTATAGATCATTTTTTATATAATGATTATTCATTTAAATGAAATAGAATATAAGATGAAGTGGGGGCCATTTCTATATGCTAATTAATGTTTTATTGTTAAATATCACGATTTAATGAATAAATAAGTTAAATTATATTGTATTCATGTATAGAATAAAACTAATTAAAGTTATTTAAGATGATATTCCAATGTTATTCAATTTCAAATAAGTGTACATTTAAAAAGTATATTTGTTGAATGACAATTAATTATCCATGGTTTATTAATCATATTAAAGGAATGCCTACTGAATTTGTGGTTATTATTTTATCAATCCACATATTATAGTGTAATGAGTGAGGAGTGAAATATGTATGACATTTAATATAATTTAAATATGTAATGTGTTGTGTAAAATGTAATATAAATAGTTCACCTTATTTATGGATTGACATGAAATTATATAAAATATAACATAACTATTGAAATCATTATATTAACTTGGTTAATACTAGAATCCGTTAATTTGAATATTGTTCTCTCACATATTACCCCCATGTCCTAGATTGAGAAAAAAAACATATAAAACATGAATGTTTCAATTTGACTTCTCAAATCGATCACATGTTCTTATGAAAATCATATATATATCATAATGGAAATTAATATTTTATCCCAACACATGTGATTAAATATTAGTGAACCATGTGCCTTATGGATCATGCTTGGATGATCTAGAAGGATCGTGGGTTGGAAAATCCAATCCATACCACATTGATTATGAGAGCACAATGCGAGATCTCATAAATGAATGTGGTATTGTTTAATATAATGTCATTATGATTAAATATATTTATACACAAGATATAAAATAATCTAGGCAGTCATATTCTAGATATTATGTTATAAAGATAATATGATTGAAAAATTGTGAAATTAATTATGATAAAACATTATGTTACACCAAACATCCAATAATTATTTTTAGATATAATGTAGTCCTTTTCAGTCAATATTTTTTCAACAATTTTATAGGATTCATGTAGAGGGATTTGATATATTATTAACACTACAAATGGTCCATAATTTAGTGTTTTAATGGATGGTAGATGTTTATATAATGTTTGAGAGGTGTTTTAGAATATCAGAAAAGGTTAGAACATGCTTTGCATATATTTGGTACACATAACAAATAAAATATGAATTAATAAAGGATGGTTTGGATAGACACCACTCCAATTAATTATTCTATCTTTAAATCCTGTTGATAATGGGTTACCGTGACAAATGATAATGTATCATGAATGATGAATGTATCATTTTCTACCCACGATGACCGTACTAACCTTTTATCTATCATGAATGCCTTGCTAGAATGACCTACCATTCACATAAAATGTGCGTTTATTTTTATTTCTATAAAAAAATAGGTACCCAATTTGTGTTTTATATTTCTTTACCGAAATTGGGTTGATCTTGGACATGTTATATCTATTAGATCCACCAAAACACGCACATGAACTCTAAATACCCAAACCAACTTTTATAACATAAAAACGACAAAAAATAATAAAAAAATTCTTAAAAATATTTAAAACAATTATTAATTAAAATTTATCAATTTGAGTTACATGGGTTTTACTATTAGTGAATTAATATTATATTATGTGAAGAACTGTATATTTAGTATAATGCTTTCTATTATATGGAATTATATTTACACCGCGAAATATGACGGCACGTTATTCCATGGTCCGAAATTCCCATAATGATCTGTGAAAAAATGTTAAGATTGTAATAGTGTGTATGAGTGGTTCTCTAGAAAAAGTGTATGAACTATTAAATAAGTTCCTAGATCAGAAATCTGAGTTCATCATTGCGTTCAAGATAGCTGGTTTACCCTAGGTGCGACTTATGTTTAGTCAGCACAGGCCTTAGGTGTTAAAATCTAATAATGGTATAACTGTAAATAAAATAATTTAACAAATTTATTTTATTTTTTAAATTCTTATTACACATGAATGATGACTAGGATTAAAAATACCAGACCACCATTGAGCTGCTGAGAGTATTATTTCCTTAGAAATATCCTAACATTTTCCAGCACAGGACAACAATGGAAGTTAGTTTTTTTCAGTAAAGAAAATAATTAAGTAACAATTATTATATTGTAAAATTTCATTAACTTCTAAACGGTAACTCAGATTGAAAATCCAAGAGTACCATTGAGTTCAGGAGAATGTGTTTTCCCTAGGTGGAACCTAACCATGACCGGCATGGGTCGATGGTTACTATTAATAATTTTGGACATTCTTTAACGTATATTCAGTAAACGTGTGAGTGGGGATTTCTATCTTTTCAACTGGTGCTTAGATCGAAAATCCCAGAGCACCATTGAATTTGAAGTACCGAGATTTTCTTAGGACAATATTAACTTCTACTAGTAAGGGTTGGATGCAAAAATTTATTTTTTGGACTTTACGGAAAAATAATAAAATTACTAAATGATTTATTTTATTCTTCTTCCAAACGTTGAGTGGTAGTTGGAGGGACCACAATGTAATGTCAGGAATTGAATAAGAGTCATTTAGTCACACAAACCTTCAGTTGTATAATCGCGACCCTTATAGGATTAATATGCCATTAATTGTGGTTCATTAATAAACCCCATTAATGAACACATCATGGGTGGTTCCTTTTATTTTATTTAAACAACCCTTTGGCATGGGTTTTGGGAACCTACGTGAGGAACCTCTGATTAAACGCTGATGACAACTTCCTACAATGAAGAATGAATTTTTGATTGAATACTATTGGAGGATTTGAACTTGACATTGATGAGTGATGGAAAGTGAAACAAATATTAATATTCTCCTTCGACTGCAACACCATTTCCAAGTCGGGAGTTTATGTGCTTTGATATTACCTTTATTTCCATTCATGGAAAATACAACAAACGTGGACCCATTGACTAACAGGTTGATCTGCATCTCATCTGTTCATGTGGGTGGTTGTTGTGGGGTCTTAAATTCTATATTGTTCTTCCTTTTTGATTATTGACCACACCTAATGTTATAACACTAACATGGAGGGTGCGGTCCAATCCAAACAAGGTCCAGGCACCCCCACCATTCTTAGTTTTGGAGATTCTGTGGTGTGTGACTGGGAAATATGGAGGAATGGTATTTCTGAGGACTTAGTTGTGAAAGAAGAAACCATGGATTCCCGTAGATGAAGAAAAGACGAAAAATTGACCACCAGAGCATCTTCGGTGGCCTGCGGAGGCAACCGCCAGCGTGGCAACACTGGCGCAGCGGTGACCTGTCGAGCCGGTCACATGGAGGAATGGTGCCTGAAGGCACCATGATGGCTAGAGCCATAGGTATCCAGGCCATACTGGATGATCCCCATCAGGTCGATTAGCCATAAATTGGCCCGCTTTTGGTCGGGGTTCTTCTAGGTGGGTCGGACCTGCCGGTCGGGGCAGACCCTTCGGCTGGGCCGGTCACCTATTGGACCCGGATCCAACCAACCCCATTTCACTAAAATAGGCGAATCTCGAATACCAGGTGTCTGTTTGATGTGACATCTGCGGCGTGAGAACCCTCTTTATGAGGTGGTTATTTTGGGATACCCCACATGGGTTTTGGAGAAAGTTGGAGGTGGGTGGTTGGACCGAGTTCGAATCCAACTGGGCCCTCAGTAGTAAAATGCATTTAACCTACTAACCGGACGTCCAATTGACGCGCTGTGTATTGAATTGGAACCCTTATGAAATGGTGATTTCTCAAGTTATTTATTCATGGGACTTAATGGTGGTTGTGGAATGACCGATGGAATGAGTATCAGATCCTCCCAGAATCACGTGTGTTAGGTATAAAAATCCAGTAGCTGGCTGTGATGTGATAAAGCACCTAGAGATCCTCAGTGGATTAGCAGTTAGTGATCCTATGTGGGTCAGCACTTAGTCATCGTCTGTGGGTTAGCAGTTAGTGATCCTCTATGGATCAACACGTAGTGAATCTCTACGGGTAAGCAGTTAGATATCCTCTGTGGGTTAGCACATAGAAACCCTCAGTTGGTCATCACTTAGTGATCCTCTATGGTTCAACACGTAGCAATTCTCTGTGGGTCTTCACCTTGTGATCCTCTGTGGGTCAGCACTAGTGATCCTCTGTGGCTCAGCACCTATTGACATTTTTTGGTCTAGTAGAAAAAAATCTATACCAAATAAGATGATCTAGATTTATTAATTATCATCTTTATTAATGATCTTTAAGTTGTATACCTTGTGTTAGATTTCTTTTATGTTGTGCTTTGTGATTGATATCATGATTTATGGGTTTTCATTGTGGAATTATGATAGACCTTCTATGATCTTGGCATCCCTACTGTGTATTTTTATACTCACCCCTGCACAGGCTTCAACCACACCATGTTGTGTTTCGTGCAGAAGATGGACAACTTGACTCAGACTCAGGGATCCAGGGCTAGATGGTCCTCTAAGGTGATTGACAAACGAGGTGAGTTGAAGTGATGAAAGATGACAAGATGAACCTACCCTTCAGGTAAGATCCTTGGTGGACGACCTTCAGATCACATTTCCCCATTCTTCAGTACTTTATTTTGATTTGGGACTGTATACTGGCCACTTTACTTTCAGTACTTACTTTTAATCTCAGTGTTAGTTTTTAGTAGAGTTTATACATTACCTTTTCCATCATGTTTTAATAGTATGAAGTGTGCCCTATCACTGTGTGTTAATGTTTAAAGTCCATTCCTTCCCGTTTTTGGGTTTCACATTTTCAGTGCCAGTTACCATCTCTTGGCCTATGGAGGGTGAGCATGGTGTATTCATGACATGGGCCCCGAGGGACGAGTCATGGAATATTGGTATCATAGGGAATTTGGTTCTACTAGAAGAAATAAAAGCATGTATTTTCAATGTGGTCAATAGTGTTATGTGTCTTGAGTCCAGATTTTAGTAAAGGGAGTCGAGTGTCGGTACGACAGTAGACGTATCCATACACCAGGATCATGAGTTCAATTTTCCATCTTGGTACATGAAAACACTAGTTACATGTGTTTTAAAAATGTTTATCTATTGATCATTTTGAGTTAGCTCACTAGGTATGACTTTTTGACCCTGGTTCATCTTTATTTCCTTTCAATTTGGATTCACATAGATCGATATCCAGGAATCCTATGTGTTACCATGAGGATGGTCCATAGAGTGATGAAGCTTCAGTATAAGGACTATTTCCCAAGATGGTACCTTGAGGTGGTGTCCCATCGATACCATTACCTATTGGTCAGTAGTTACTACCGATGCTACCTGTAGAAGAAACATATATGCAATCTTCCTTACACGAGTCTCATTGACAGTTACCCCTCAGGTTCTGAGGTGAGCTTGACTCACATGTCGCTATGTACTAGCCTGAGGGGGTTACATAGATTCAACCATGCTACGTCTCTTTTAGATCAATTGGCAGTCATGATAGTGAGCATTCTATGTGGTTTAGTAGGGCAGTGGTAGGGGTTAGATTACCCATATCTTACAATGAGTTGACATATCCACGAATATAGATTGAGAAACATCTTCAGAGTAGGGGGTCTCATTCTTTAAAAAGCTAATGGGTTTGTGTTCCCAAGATCTTCTACTGTTTCGATATGATGACATATCAGAAACTGAATATTCCCCGAGGAGTACCAACTATTCCAAGTACTCAATGAAAATGATACGACTAATGCTTCAGGGCTCAAACCTCCAAGAGAGACGTGTTTAGTGAAATTATATCTAGTGTATTTCCTTTGCGCATTCCTACTAATGTTAGGGTACTTGATAGAACCATTGTGGTTGAAAATTATTTGGATGAGTAGATACAACCAATGAATGTCAGTAGTGCGAAAGTAGAAAAACTGACATCAGCCTTAGAGACTGGGATGTGTAAAATTATTCATGAAGAGGAAGTGATAGGGAAAGATGAATCTGTCAGACCCCAAACATGGAATATGAGATAAATGAGAATTAGAAGGTGGTATACATTTTGACATGTTAAAAAAACCACCCCAATTTTGTCCCCACCAGGCTCAGGGAGCTTAAGGATAGGGGAAGGGAGTAGCTGTATGCGGTCAAGGAGTGTGACCCAAGTTCCCCAGTAATGACCAGAGGTATGGTCTGGGTCTACTACTATCTACCATAATAATAAGAATATGTTCTAATAATTCCTTATTTTCATGAATCGGGTTCAAGACCTAGAGTTTCTAGTTAAACCATTGACTTAATCCTTACGTATGGAGATACCTATGGGAGGAGACTCAATATTCACACTTATGCTGATGGTTTGATCCGACCCATGAGGTTAGAGTTCAGGTTGGAACCTCTTGGTGGAATCATCTATGCCTTACGCCGTTAGATTGGGTATGGTCTAGTCATCCAAAGTTCATGCTCAGATTGACTGTTTTAGGGAAAAATATGTAGTTTATCCAAAACATTGGAATGGGGATTTGCATGGTTGGAAAAAAATGAAACCCAAGAAGCACATGATAACCACATGCATAGGAGGGTGAAAAAATAACTCTTTATTTGGCTAGCCTTACCCTCTAGGCAGCATGTGTTTTGAGTTTTTAGTTCCCTAAAATAGTGGTATAGTGCAGGAACATCATTTCAAAATATGTTTTTAGGATTACATCACCATAGGGAGAGGGACTTATACATTTTCTTGTAACCAGGGATGGCACCGATATCCATTACTGAATATTAGATGGATCCTGTGGAGATTCAGATGCTGAGAGTATAGTGGGGGACTTGCAGAGGAAGGGCTTAATAAGACCCATTTTTCTAGGTTATGTGTGGATTAGCATGACTTTAACCAAGTGGTTGTGGAGAATGAGTACCCACTACCAAAGAGTCGATGTGAACATCAATCAATTAAAAGGGGTATCCTTTCATGTGGATGGAAAGGGGACTGTAGGCCATACATTAGTTGAGGATGTGGTGATGGCTGGAGTTCTTCTAAGACAATGTCTTTGAGATAGTCTATACTCTTGGGAAGGGAAATGTGGTGGCAAATGCACTCAGCAGGAGGTCTAGATTACAGCTGGTTAGTGCAGTGACTAAGAAGATAGCTACGATACAAATATACTTCATTGATAGTAACGGAGAAACATTCATCCAGACTATGATTGTCACTCCTTCACTCTTACAGACAGTAAGGGAGGCACAACTTGTGGATGTTTACTACGAGGATCGACGTGCTCATATATCCTCAGTACTTTATCATGATATATTTGTGATAGGTGTGGGTTATTTCATCCTTTACAGAGGATGCACCATGGTACCCGTGACTTTATTTAATGAGGTATTGAGATAATTCCTTACATCCTCATTGCCGGTACATCCTGGTATGGAAAACATGTACCAGGACAACCAACTTTAGTACTGGTTGTCAACGAATAAGGAAGTAGGCGTATCGTTCATTCACAATGACTCACTTGTCAAGAAGTGAAAGAGGAGCATCAGGTTTTTAGCACATTTTAGAAAATCATTACCCCAGACAGATGGCCAGACAAAGCGGACCATACAGACCTTGGAGGTCATGTTTCATGCTTGTGTCCTAGATTTTGTTTACTGTTAGGAGGACCACCTAACACTGGTGTATTTTGTCTAAAACAATAGAAACCACTCCACCATTGGCATGGAACCATTTGAGGCCTTGTATGGGATTCGTTAAATATCACCTCTATTCTAAACAGACAGAGGGGAGTTAGAACTCATGGGTCTAGAGTTGGTACATGCTACCACTAAGAAGGTGCAGATCTACCGGGAGTAGATGAAGACTGCATAGAGCAGGAAAAAGTCATATGATAATAGAATATGTTGACCCTTGGAGTTATAAATGGGAGACCATGTCTTCTTACGAGTCTCACCTTGACGAGTATTGAATAGATTTGGCTAGGGCAGAATGTTATCTCCTTGGTTCATCATATCATTCCAGATTCTCAGTAGAGTTGGCGAGGTGGTGTACCATCTAGCACTTCCCCCATAAATGAATAGGGTGTGTGATGTTTTCCACGAGTTGCAGTTGAGGAGATATGTATAGGATATATCACATGTCAAAAAATGTTATGATTTAAATAGAGTGCATGAGTGTTTTTCCTGAAAAAGTAGAACAACTTTTAAACTGGTTACTGGATTAGAAATCTGAGAGTATCATTGCGTTCAGGATGGCGGGTTTACCCTAGGCATGACTTATGTTTATTTGGTGCAGGCCACTGGTGACAAAACCTGTAAATGGAATAACCATAAATAAAATAATTAAATAAAATTATTTTATTTTTCAAATACTTATAACTCACAAACGGTGACTTAAATAAAAAATACAAGACCACTACTGACCTCGTGTGGGAATGCTTCCCTTAAGAAGATCCTAACATTGGCCAGTGCAGGATAATAGTGGAAGTTAGTTTATGAATGTAAATAAAATAATTATGTAACAATTATTTTATTGTTAAATCATTCAACTTCTAAATGGAAACTCAAATTCAAAATTTGAGAGTACCATTGAGTTCATGGGGGTTTGATTCCATTAGTAGGGGCCTAACCTCGACTGGCGTGGGTTAAGGGTGACTCTTAATAATTTTTGGACTTTTTTAAGGTATTATTACTTAACGTATGAGTGGGGAATTCTATCTTTTGAGCTGGTGCTTGAATAAAAAATTTGAGAGCACTGTTGAATTCGCAACATCCGGATTTGAATAGAAATAGATTAACTTTTATTAGAAATGGTCGAACGAAAAAGTTAATTTTTTGGACTTTACCGAAAAATAATAAAATAACTAAATGAGTTATTTAATTATTTCTCCAACCATTGAGTGGTTGTTGGAAGGACCACAGTTTATTGTCAAGCATTGAATAAGATATATTTAATGACAGGACCCTTTGTTTTCATTACCATAATGCTCGTAGGATTAATGGATCATTAATCATGGTTTATTAATGAACCACATTAATGAATGCAACATGGGTGGTTCCTTTTCTTTTATTTAAACAATCCTTTTTCAAGGGATTTGGGAACCTACGAGAGGAACCTCTAATGAAACGTCGTCGACGACTTCTTCCAAAAAATAACTGAGTTTTGATCGACGACCGTTGGATGATTCAAACCTGGTTTCAACGGGAAATGGTGAGCACCAAAAAACATTAAATTTATATTTCGACTTCGACACTGTTACCATGTAGCGGGTTTATGTTCTTTGATGCTCCATCTCTTTTGGTTTTAGGAAAATACAATGAATGCAGACCAATGAACTAATGGGTAGATCCACGTCTCTTCTATTCATGCATGTCGTTGCTATAGAGACTTAAATTGGGGATTATTATTCCATTTTGATTATTGATATCACCCCATGTTAGGACACTAACTTCGAGGGTGGGGGCCAATCCAAACAAGGTACGAACCCCTCTCTCCATTATTGGTTTGTGAGTGTTTCTAGTGTGAAACTGAGAAACATGGTGGGATGGAATTTCTGAGGGCTTCCTATTGAAAGCAATAACCCGGTAGGCCCGTAGATGAATTCGGGATGAAAAACAAACCACCCGAGTATCTCTAGTGGCCCGCAGTGGTAACCGCCGACATGACACCACTAGTGATGTGACACCGAAATCCAACGATTGAGGTCGTCTGGGCCTGCTTCGTGGAGTAGAGGCGCCCGTAGGAACCGTAGCGGCTGGAGCCACAGCCAGCTTGGCTATAGTGGTGGAAGGGCATGGGCCATACCCTTACCATAACCAATCTCAACCAGTCCTATTTCAAAAAATTGAGGGAATCATGCATTCCGAGTGTCTGTTTGACATGCCATCTGCAGCATCAGGACCCTCGTGACGAGGCAATCATTTTTGGATACACCACTTCAGTTTTGAAAAAAGTTTGAGTGCATGTGGGTTGGATCGAGCTCGAATCCAATAGGGCCCTAGGTACTAAATGCCTATAACTTATATACTGTGTGTCCAATTGATGCACAATCTATCGCATTGGAGTGTTTATGACAGGGAAGATCTTGAGGTTAATTTTCGTGGTACTAGGTGGTGGTAGTGGTACGACTAATGGCTCAAGGAGAAGATCCTTTTCGAATCAAACATGCTAAGTGTGGGAATCTGCAGGCTGGATGTGACACGATGAAGCACCTAGCGTTCCTCTATGGGTCCGCAGTTATAAATCCTCTGTGGGTCATGACATAGCGATCCTATTTGGGTTAGTAGTTTGAGATCAACTATGGGTCAGTAGTTAGAAATCCTCTATGGGTCACCACTTAGCGATCATCTGTGTGTTAGCACGTAGTGATCCTCTGTGGGTCAGCAGTTAGCGATCCTCTATGGGTCAGCCCCTAGCGACCCTCTATGGGTCATCACATAGCGATCCTCCGTGGGTCAGCTTGTAGAGATCCTCCATGGGTCAACACCTAGCGATCCTCTTTGGGTCGGCACCTACCGATCCGCAATGGGTAACCACCTATCAACATGTGTGGTCTAGTAGAAAAATCCTCTCAAAAAAATAATATAATCTAGCATTATGACTAATCGTCTTTATTAATGTTCATTAAGTTGTATACCTGGTGTGAGAAGTCATTTACTTTGTGATTTATGATTGAGATCATCCTTTTTGGTTTTTCTTTACGGAATTCTGATAGACAATTGGGGGTCTCTCATTTCCTACTGAGTATAGTTATAATTAACCTCGCACAGGCTTCTCCCAAACCTTGTCGTGTCTTGTGAAGATGATGGACATCTTGATTGAGACTCGGGGAGCCAGGGCTAGATGGTGATGAGATGTGATGGACAGATGGGTAGAGTGATAGTGATGACAGACAATGAGCATAAACTACCATTCAGGTGTGATCCTTTGTTGATGTCCTCTTGAGCATGTTTTCCCTTTTTTGTTGTACTTTATATCTAGTTGGGCTTCTATACTGGACCCTCTACTTTTAGTAGTTATTTTTAATCTTAGTGGTGGTTTTTAGTAGTGGTAATAGTTTACTTTTCGGTTCATGTTTTACTTGTATGAAGTGTTCCATGTTTCTGTGTATACAAGTTTAATGGAAATGACTTCCCTTTTTGTGTTTCTCATTTCTAGTGCTAGTCACCATCCCCTGGCCTATGGAATACGGGCTTGGGGTCATCACAGTACGAGCCCTAGG
Source organism: Viscum album (assembly GCA_963277665.1). NCBI lineage: Eukaryota > Viridiplantae > Streptophyta > Magnoliopsida > Santalales > Viscaceae > Viscum > Viscum album. The sequence continues at coordinate 120,619,658 of OY728138.1, read as the reverse complement.
CGACGAGTCATGACATATTTATACAATTTTAATTAATTAATAAGTACCTATTATATAATATATTCATATTTAATTACATAATAAATTTTTTATTCATGTGGAATGATCATGAGTTAAGACAAACAAATGCATAATTTTTTAATATTTATAAAAATTTAGTTTTTGAAATTGGTATTCTTCCCTAGTAAAAAATGTTATATGTGACCTTTTTGGAATAAGTTATTTTAAAAATAAAATTTAAAAAGGTATTATCATCAATTTTGGAATAAATTTATGTTCAATGTAGTTGATGAAATTTCACATGGAAATTATTTCAGTGATTGACGTAAAAGAATTGTTTTTGATAGCTATTATTGGTAAAAACTATGTTAAAATGAAAAATTAAACTTATAAAAAATAAAAATTAACCAATTTATTTCTCTAAACTAGATAAAGAGTCAGTAAGGGATATTTAAACCTAGCCCCCAACAATAAAATTTTAGGGATTTCTCTCCTTTAAAGACTCCCTCTCACAATAATTTATTGGATACTATTGAGTCCACTATTACTTGGAAAAGAAAAACATTTTATTTATTATCCTAAAAACACTACCCCATGAAAAAAACTCATCTACTATAAATATTCAATGAAAATAATGTTTTCATAGATTCCAAAACATCAGATCTTCTCTTATACATATTATAAGTAGTATTTTACTAATTACGAGGTTATTTTAAATAAAACTAATTTAAATTAAATCCTTTGAATCTAAATTCTAAAAATAAAATCTTATATGGATGGTGTTATTCTATATTATGTGAATATATATTTATTTTATGAAACAGTGAAATATTTTATCATCATTGTATATATTTATGTTTAATTTTTTATCTTAAATATTATAGGATATATATTTTCAAAAAAATTTACAATTAGAATGTTGGACTATATTAGTAGTTTAATACCATAAATATAAGTTGAAAAAACATTTTTATTAGCTATCCCACTACTATCCCAAACTACTAGTATTTTCCCTATTTGGACTAGGATATTCTAAGAGTTTACATAAACCATATTCATAAAACCCATTGGGAGAATTTTGTAGGAATTATTTTTCACAGCCATTGGTATAAATATATACCAATCATTCAACAAACCATTAGTATTATAATTTTATTAGTAAAAAAACCCAAATCATAAGACCTTGAACCACATATCAACCCTAAAATAAAATTACAACACTTAGAATGTAATCAAACTAAAATCTCTATTCTAGTAAAATACACACTCAAAATAAAATGTTTATCTTATATTTTATGTTTACCAATTTAATAACTTAATAAACAAATGACAAAAAATACATATAACTAGTTTTTGTCAAAATATGTAATTTATAATGTGTGATGTGTCATAAATACAAAGTATGAAATAGATTTTGTCGGAATTTATATCCAAAAATTCGCTTCATAGTCGCCACTATCATCTTGGATATTACAATTTTTATCTTCATTATAAGACACATCATTAGAATCATTATCCAAAATAACATCAAAATCATTTGAAACTAGAATATCATTACCCTGACTACTACTAAGATCATCTTCGATATTTACTAAAGCATAATTATATGATAAAATCATAGAAATACATATACCAATAACTGTATTAGTATCTGGTGAAAGTGAAAAACGCATATCCATCCTTCCTTTTATCAATTGTGTGGTAAATTTTTAATCTCCTTGAGGATCCCAAATAAGAATTTTTTCCCATTTTTATACTTCTAAATGGGCCTTTTTCAACTACTATTGAGTAAATAAATAAGTGTTTGAATTACATGGAGTGAACCAATAACTATTTAGAGTGATGGATATCATGGGTTAATAATGGACCATCATCTAGTGATCCTCAAATAATACCAATCATAAAAGACTATAAGGGGAAAAATTCTAATCTCATTTCATTACAAGATCCTTTAAAGGATGATGTTAATAATATAAAATATAAATATTAGAAATTAAAATATGATAAAATTGTAGTGTATAAAAAAATATTATATTCATTTATATAATATTATAATTGAAAAAACATCAATCATTTTACCTTTTTATTGTGAAACACAATTTTACATAAGGTACATGATATTCAATTAACAAAACACTCCCAATGAAAGGAAATTGTTATCAGAAAATGATAATAAATAATTATATCTGAAGAAAAACAAAAACAATAGATAATAAAGCTACAACATGATGATACTAATTCTCTATATCCTAAATAACGTTTTCATTATTAGTTGTACACGAAAAATATTAGGTTTTTCTCATGTTTTGGCATAGATCTACCTCCGAAATGTTGAACATAATTGATAAAAATAATTATTATTTTTTATTATTGTTTAGTCTTGGAAAATAAAATTCGGAGACTATAGATTAATGTGTTAATAGAAATTAATTTTAATTTTAGTTTTAATCTTCATATTAAATTAACACCTTAAACTAGTTATTCTTTAAATTGGGAATCATCTTTTGATACAATGTGAATTGGCTTAATTAAGTGATAATTCCCCCTAAATGTTTTCTAAATCAACATTACTAGAAAATTTATAACTCATGTATATATATATATTATGTATATCTCATAAAATCCTATCAATCATGCACCCGAAAAGTTTGATCATTATAAAAAATATATAAAATCTATAATAAAAATTTGAATTCATATAAATAAAATAATAATGTACAATTTAACATAATAATATTTGTTAACAATATATGATCCCATGCATTGCACATGATTTTATCTCTAGTATATCCCTCAGAGTCTGGTTTCATGAACGTTACATCAATATATTTTATAATATTCTCTATTAAACACTTACAGTTTATACCATTTTTAGTAACCACTTGATTTTACTCATTTTAATATACATTTACCTATTTATGAATGTTTAGTTTATCACATTTTTAGTGAGTTCATAAAACCAAATAGTTTAATATATAACTGTGAAAAAAGAAAAATATTAAATTAGTACATGTTAAAAATAAAATAAATCATGGTTAGATAATTTTATAGATTCAAATACATAAAATTGAGCCCTAAAAATTAGTGGGTTCTGATAGATCCCTGGGATATAAAGGATTAATATCATATATAAATTTTTAGGATTTATTTTATACTCATTATGATATACATGTTCTGGATATTTAGAATTCACTTGAATAAAAGTCAATAGATAATGAGTATAAAATTCTATATGTATTAGAGATGTAGAAAATTAGGAAGGCATAGAAGTTAATGGAAAAGGAAAATAGTTGTGATGAACCCTCATCAAATATATTGTAGAAGATAAACATATTTCATAATAAGTGATGGTGACAAAATATTTGTTATAAATATTCTCAGTGCATGAATGGGAATTATGGGATAAAAAATATGGTATATTGTTTTCCCAGTTTGGTGTAAGGGTGTAATCAGGTACAATGGATGCTATGTATTCATATAGTACCCCTTTAACTATCATAATTATTACCACAATTACACGTTATTATTGGGAATAATTTTTTCGTAGATGTTGGTTCCTAAATTTTTTTAATAATGATTGATGATGTGACATTGTATTATATGAATCTGATATATTTTTTTGAAATACGATACCAATAGTTGTCATTATAGTGTTAATGGAAATCACAATCATCCATTGATCAATTTTAGAAAACCTCTTCCAGTGTATCTCTTCAATATTATTCATTTTATAAATAGGAAAGTAAATTTTATAATTAATTATAAATCAAATACTAATGGGTAATCCAAGAAGGAAATAATAGCTGAAATTTCATAATTATGTCATAAAAATATCTAATCCAAACAAAGGATATGTGTATAACAGACATAATCATATCATTTTAATGTAATTATTGGATATTAAAAGAATGTTACATAACATAAGCAACACATACTAATTAGAATACTAAAAAATTCACAAGATAATGACTAAAATTTTCATCCACATTTATAAGTATTCTATTTATTGTAAATTTTAAGTCTATTTGATGTAATATTAATATTTTCTATTTTATGATGTTTTCAGTAAATTGGATATGGATTGGGATATAAATTTAAGGTTCTTGTTTTTTTAGAAACAAGTCACACCAGCACCCAAATGTCACACCATGATTTAAAGATGCTAAAAAAATGGAATAGTCTTATATGTATTAGAATGAAAAATCCTATATAAGAGTTATTCTCAATACGAAAGTATCCTTGATTTTCTAAAATGTTGAAACACTATATTATTCTATAACATATTAGACACAATGTGAATTTTATTTGCTAAATTTTAGAGGTACTAACTTTATGGAGATACCCATGATGGGGAGGAAGTGTAGAATGAAACTGGGTAGATATTGAGTACATCTAGAATATGATCATGTAGTAGAATAATTTTTATAAATTTTTTAAGGGAATCATTACATTGTGTTTAAAAATTTAAAAAAAATCAAGTCCATTAAAGTTAATAATTAAGCCTCTAATCAACCTAAATCAATATCACACTATAATGAACCCTATCATGTCATGATGAAACTACTTGTTGAATAAAACTGATGATGGAACCCATATTTCATATAGTGACAAAGATTACCAATCCATGATTTTAAAAAATTGGATAATTATAACAAAATTAATGATTTGGATCAATTAAGAAGGTTTAACAGTTTTTAGAGCATGCATGTACTATATAGTTGTATATATATTGTGTATGTTCATGTAGACACAATAAAAATGTTAGATTTTAAGTATAGAAATTTAGAAGTTAGTTTATGTTTAATTTTGAATTTTACATTCATGAATTTACTATATATATTGGAAAATTCTATAAAAAAATATTGTTGAACAGAAATAGGGAATAGATGATATCTAGTAGAAGGGATTTAGATTGAAATAACTATGTAATCTGTTAAATATATATATATTATAGATGTGAAGTGCGTTTGGAATAAACTGGATTGAAGGTTATTGTTTTAAGTAATGTGTTTTCTTTCTTATTATAGAGTATCAAGAATTGATGATTGGTGAAATATTGGGAACACCCATTTCTATTTTGTGTTATATATTTAATTGTTATATTTATGAGTTCGACCTATGTGTCGAGTTTATAATTTATGTAACCCTCATTGAAATAAATTTTTGAATGAGTGATTGATTCTATTGAAGTTGTATGAACGTAGATCATGTACAAAATATTATAATCATAGACCAATGGATTACTGATATTTGAAATATTAATTCATCACTAATATGTTGTATTTGTTTGTATCCCAATTCAAGTGATCCCAGAAAAAAAATTTATTTTCGTACTTATTTTTTTTGGATGTGCTTGTGTGTGATCATCATTGCTTATTTCAAGATTCATTAACAATTTTGAGAAAAGATCTCTTTAAAACTAAGATATGAATAAATTAAAATTCACCCAAGCTTACCCCATCTTAGGGTATATTTTGGGACCATAAGTAATGACATGTTTTATCATACTATATTTTATTCCTTGTGGAATATATTTCATATAGTTGTCATCAATATGAATTCAAAAATAAAAATAGATAATTATTATTTAATGGGTTAATATATTAGGTATAAAATAAAAAAATAGATCCCAATTGTGATTTCTCAGTCTTGATGTTTACTTGGCAGCATTTACCCAAATTCAAGTAATTGATTTTATCAAAATTTCAACAATGGTTGGTGAGAATAAATTATTGAATGATGATACTAAGGGTCAAAATTCTTTATCGACAACATTGTTGTATCAAATAAACCTGAAAGTATTGAATTTCACAACTAAAACTTTTATTTATTATAATCATATTAATATCCATGATGGTAATATAAAAGTGAAAGATGTATAGATATAGGTTCTTCATAATATATTTAATGATATAAAGTTTATTTTAAGAGAAAATATTTGTAGATTCATTAACTACCATACCAATGTTGTCTGAAAAATTTGTAGACCAGTTCATGAGATATAATATATTGATATATTTTTGATTATTATATATATATTAGGACCAATTTATAATAAAAATATCAAAACATGAAGAATTAAATTTTGAGTAATTATCTATTGATGTTCCATATTGATAACAATTTGCATATGAACTATAAGTAAACATGAAAAATTATTTAGAACATTTATTTAATAAAATAGAATTCAAATATGTGGAGAATAAAGAAATTTAAAATATAAAATTTGAAGTATAGGTTAGTGATTATTTAAAATATCTTAAAACAAGGATGTTTATGTGAGGAAAATAAGATTCAAGTGTAAGATATCCTAAACAAATTTTCATAATGAAATTTTTTATCTTATCACAACTCAGTTTTACACAATGTTCAATGGATAGTATTTTGAGTATGAATGTATACAATAATAAAGGAACACTTTCTCCCCTAGAAATAATATTAATTCATCAAATGAAAGTTTAAATAAATTTTAGAGATAATTTTTCATACGAAGGATGATGTGGATTCGGAAGAAGAACCTATAGCTTATACAATAATTCAATTTATATTATAGAGAAAAGATACTATATAAGATTCAGTTTAAAATTTTAAATCTCAAATAGAAAAGGATGAAAAATAAGATGGATTTTTTGTACTAGAGGTTGAATTATAAGGGTATCCTGTGCATCTTGATCAACAAATAATGATAAATATATTAGAGGATTTAGGAAGGAATTTTAAAGTTATATTGGTGAAATTATAGAATGAATTGGTTATTTGGAGAAATATTTGGAATAATATTAAAATTATCCTGCATAATGATTGAATAATGGACCAATATCATTAATAATATTAATTTTAACATCAATGAGAAATATAAGAATATTCAAAAAGTCAAATTAGAATATGTATATATGTAAATAACCATTATTATAAAATAAAAGAAGATGGATAAATAAAAAATATATAGTTTTGAATTTTTTCCTAATGTAGTATTGAAGGAAAGGAATCACATAGACATAAAATATTAAAAATGTGTTGAGTAATCAAATACACAATTTCATGGGAAAAATGGTCTTGAATATGAAAATGAATCCTCAAAAGAATATATTATAAATGTAATGGGAAAATTAAAGTAGATGATTAGAGAAAGTATCAAATGATTTAGAACATACCAAAAATTGTGGAATTAGTAAAAAAAATATATGATATGTGGAGAGATGTAAGGGAAAAGATGATTACATCAATGAAGATCCAATTATATGGATACATATTATTCTTAATGACTTATTGTGGTGATGATGAAAGATACATGAATGTAGATGTAATTGGAAGTTAAAAAAGGATAATAAAAACATATCCTTCATGTTAGAATAAAAATGTATAATTTGGATATTGTTTCAGTAGCTCTCAATTTCATTATTAAGATATTAATTATAGTAAAATAAGTGGAAGTTTTCCTTTTGAAAAAATATGAGTAGATCTAATTGAATCTAAATAAATTGTGTTGAAATATAAATTTAACCCACAAGAAGAATAATATTATTAGAATACTTCTTATTATATTAATGATAACAGACAACCATATGTCTAAACTCATTCTAGATTTTCATAGAAATAGAATAATCATATAATGAGGAAAAATGATATTTTTGTATAGATATATTTGTTGTTTTTAATGAACAATAGTAGGTATATTCTTAATAGTGGATGATCATTCCACATGAGAGAAAAAAATTAATTATATGAAAAATATAATGGGGAGAGTTACTAGAATAGTTTGATGTCAAAAATACTATACTCTAATTATTAAATCATGTAATAAATCCAATTTATGAAAATATGAGGTGAAGAAAAATCATGTTCTGTATGGTGATTCCATCTAATATCTTTTTAACAATGAATTATTTTGTTGACTCTAGGTTAAAAGTTACATCAAACTCATATGGGTGTAATTTCAAAGGAAGGACTAACAAATTCATTATATTGGGAAGGATAATGAATGGTAACTTCCATATAGTTGATAACATGGATAATAAATATATTTTTATGATAGAAGTGTAGAATAGTTTATGATATTATATGATTGGTAACATTAATTAGTCGAGTATAGTAATCATTATTCGAATAATTTGTTTAAATTCCTTCAATAAAGAGGATCATATAACATATTTATTATTTATTCTTTAGTTTAATGATAGTGAGAAGCCTATACCATAAAATGAAGAAGTGATAATAAAATATACTGAATCTTTTCTCCACTAATTTTAGCTATCCAATATGTCATTTTATAACTTGTGGTGAGAAATAGATTATTTTATGTATTTATGTATTACTACATTTGGAATGAATTTATTTATGTATACTTTAATCCAATAATGATGTTTTAAATTGTATCAAGTGATATTTATGAAGATTGTAGAGTGAAACTGAAAGAAAAATTATGATTCTATGGTCAAAAAACTGATCCTAATACACTCCCGTTGAAATTAAAATCAAACTAGAGAGACATGGGACAAATCCACTTGTTTTACTTGTAAAGGATACTAAATAGAAAAATATTCATATAGAAAATAACATGGAAAATAAATTTTTTATTGGAAGTGGAATCTATCAAAATGGTGATAAAGTATTATTTTAAGAGGTTATATACAGTCAACATGAAGAATTTCACAATCGCAAAGAAGAGAAGACACAATATGATATATGGAATTATATGAAACCCTTATTAAAAAGACTTTGAGTATAAAAAAAATTAAGTTTTAAATAAAAATATAGATTTTAAAGATATACTGGGTGGTTAATTAATAAATAAAAGATACGAGTCTACTATTAAAATATTATAGACTACAAAAATTTGAATAAAGGGCTTATAAAAATAGTTAAAAGTGTTGATTTGAATTTTTTTTAATATAAAGATAAACAGAGTTATAATATATTTATCATAAACAAAAAAATAATGAAGAAGAATCGATATTTCCAGATTCAAGAGGATCTCAAAACCCCCTAATTAATGAAGATTCTAAAGTTGAATTAGTAGAAAATAATGCTGATGAAGTGTGTCAATTTGTGACTGAAAGAAGATGACGAGAATTATATATTAATCCAAATGTATTATTAGATATAAATATTATCAATAAAATAATTTAATAAATAAAGTTATATTAATATGTATGAAAGGGAAAAAATATTTTAATTACCTAGGCTTATACATATTTAATGTGGATAAAAAAGTATTTGGATGATTTTCGATAAGTTGTACAATAACTAATGTCAATTGTGTTGGGAAAAATAGATTTTGTGAGTTAATAAATAATATGGTTCAACACTCTCATAAAAAGAATTTTGAATTCACCCACCACATTATAAAAGAGATGATTAATTATAATATTGTGAATTCACAATTTTTTAGTACTCCACATCAAGTGACAGATATGTTTAATAATAGTTGAACACAATTATGTTTATGAAGAAATACTTTAACCTTATTGATAAACCAATATCCTCAAAATAGAATTATTGGTAAAACAAATCTTCATAAAATATATAATTACTTATTTGTAAATTATTTATCATTTTAGGAATTTGTGATTATATTTGCGTAAGTAGATATGGGGAGAAAAATCCAAGAGGGAATTACAGTTAAAAAAGGTTTGATATAATAATTTGGCCAAAATTGTAGAACTTAGATATTTTTATTTTTTCTCTAAAACAACCTTTGACACAAGAATGTTTAATTAATTTTACAATATCCCTTTTCTTAGTTCTTCGAATAACGTATATTTAATAGAATTGTACACATGATCATATCTATATGAGAAAAAAAAATTTGAATGTTATTGATAAACACGGGGAATGAATATAAGGGGACTCATATATAGTGCGATCAAGGATATAGTATGGATGGAATGGATAATTTTAGAGTAACATATGAAGGATTTACAAAAAATAGGAAATGTGGAGAATAGAGTGAGTGAATGTCATAATTTTGGATATATTATTAATTATATATTGATGCGATGTTATTAGATGTAGTTTCCAATGCATGATTATTTATCGATTCATGTTGAGATGCATTGAGATGTAAACTGATGGAATTGGTGGTTATATGTGCAATTTATTCTAAAACACAAATTTAACAAAATTATTTAATAATTCCAAAAATTGAAAACCCCATTACATAAGAGAACATATCATCATACATATTGGTTATATATAACATAAATAGATTTCTTACTTTAAAAAATTTTGAGACACTCTATTATGTCATGAAATATTAGCCACAATATGAAGATGCTTAGGAAAATTTCAGTGCTACTTTTTTAGTAGGGATTTAAGATTTTTGTTAAATTTATTCCTTCCATAACCTTGTTTGATATTGAGTATATATCAAATTTTATAACAATCTATCAAAAAATTCATTTCAGGATTTTAGGAATCATGATGAGACTCTTATTCCTTGAATAAAAAATTATAGATGTGAGAATTATAATTTGGATTATTTAGAAATATAAATCAAAATCACATCATGAATCACTTTGTCAAACCATGATCTAACAAAAATATGAATAAGCAATAATGAAGTAAAAAATCAATCATTCATGATAATGATCACCATGATATAATTTTTTTTATCGTTGTAGAATTCCAAAAATTGATAACCTTGATATATGAAGATTTTTTGATTGTTTATATAATATCCATTAACTGACCAATTAAATATCTATATTTTAGATTCACTTATGAAAAATAAAAAGGTTATATTTGAAGTTTAGTATCCTAGAATTTAGTTTTAGATTTAATATTAAATTATAATTTCACAAATTCTCTATATATATTGGAATAAATAATATAAAAAAAGAGGTAATTAATGAAATATAGAATAAGGGAATTAGAGTGAACCGATTTTAGAATTTATTCAATACATAGAATTAAAAAGTGAATTGGGATGGTATTGAATACAATTGATGATTAAACTAGGGAGTAAAGAGTTTCTATATGTATCATTAATGTTCAGGAAGAACAATAAGAAAATTATAGAGGGTGCCCATTTTTTTGTGTTATGTAATAACTATTCATCTTTGCGAGTTTTACTTCAATATTGAGAATATCATTTGTGTAACCCTATGAAAAAAATGTTTAGGGGAGATAATGTGGTCATAAATTTTGTGTAGGAAGTTAACTTGTCCTAATGATCATAATAATTGACCATTAGTGTAGTGATTATTTTTCCTATAAATTCATTATTTTAATTATCTAATTGGATATAGAATAATGTGTGTTAAAAAATTAAAATATTTATATATGTGCTTATTTTATTTTATAAATTTGGTTGATATTGTGTGCGACCATCACAAAAATGTCTGGGTGACATTCCAAATATAAGAACAAGATACAATAAAACTTGAGATTATGAGGAATTTCATGTTAACATAATTTACACCCTCTTAGGGAGTATAAGGGAAATCTAAGTCACAATATAAACCTATATAAGGGATACTATTTTGAAATTAGAATATATCGCATTTGAATTTCAATTCAAAAACCAGATTCAGAGAGAACCATATATTAATATTAATATATATATATTGTATTATTAAAATTATATATTTATGTTTATTTTAAATGTTATGTTAGAGTATTCACTACTATTGTTTTATATAATTATTCATTTTTAATATTATATAACTTTATTTATATTTTTATATCACTATATAGTGTGGAAAAAAATGTTATAAATGATAGTAATATGTTTTCAATTTCTAGATTGTGTTATATTAATTTTATAAAATATATTTAGAATTATTAAAGTATGTTTTGATTAATTATGGTATAATTATAAAGGATAAAAATACACAACCAATTATTCAACTACTCAAAATCCATTTTCAGTATTAAAGGTATTCAATATTTTTCTTAAAGTCACTTGTATTATTTATATCACAAAAATTCCTTTCCAATTAATATAATATTTTTAGAGATATTTTAATCTATAATAATTTGATTTATTCAATTTATTTATATTCATTTAATGGTAAAATAATATTCTTGAAATTTCATTAATGGGTTAAAGGTTGGTTCAAATGATTTCAAAGTCAAAAAGTGGAAAGTATTTTTTTTTCTAATTTAGTATGATAGGGATGTGTTGGTTGGATATAATTTTTATAGTAACATACTGAGGTATTCCATTGTAGTTTGATTATACTATTTTGAGGATAAATTTCAATTTTTAAACAATTTTAGTTTACCTTTTTAAATCTTTATGGTGAAATTTTATATTTTTTCATAAAACAACTGACACAATTAATACATATATGATATGGGGTGACAAAAGAAAAAATACATATATCATAAATAAATTCACATGATCAATATTAATATCACATGATAAATAACATTTTATAACATAATGGATTAGTTTATTAGGAGAATAGATATATAAAAAAAATTTATACAAATTTTTAACATCCCCCGCAAATAATATTCCTAAAAAATCACCTATTTTTCTTATGAAACATAATATTCTCATTTTACAATATTCAAAATAGAAACATATTTTAATGGGTGATGATTACTACATGTAAAAACAAGATTCATCAATAAAATAGTATAAGTATGTATAAGATGATACTATGGGTATAAGAGTATAATCATGGAGTATGGTTATAATTTAAGATAATAATACTGAAAAATGAAAATATAAAAAAACATGATTCATGGTATAAAGATTTTAGAATAACATAAGACAAGAGCGTTAGCAGTGTGAAAACATGAGTCGATAATCCTTAAATATGAACACCTCATATAGCACTAAGTGTTTTAAGAAGATCTGTTGAACATATATATGCATAAAAAATGATTTCTTATGTCAACAGACATTTTAAATATATTTATTACATTATGTATAGAGTCCCATATGGGGATTGGATCCACTCCCCATTCCCAGAATCATGTATTTTCATGATATATAATGTTGTACCAAATAAATCAGTTGGAAATAAAGGTTCCACCTATCACATAATGGAAAAACATACATATGTGACACAAAAGAACAAATACATATTCATAATATAATTATAGCTTATTAAACTTCTAAAAAACAAATGCGTTTTTAAAAAAATAACAAAATAAATTATCATAATCCATTAAAATAAATAATTTTGATGTATTCAATAGAGTATATTCATAGTGGATCATAAGAAACATGTAAGGATACCGAATTAAATGAAAAACATATTTATGTGAGTATAAAAATTTAATTTTCGAAATAATAATAAATACCCATTTTATTTTTAAAAATTTTAATTAAATATTTCATAAAAAATGATAATATAAATCTCATTAAAATTTTATAACAACATATAGAGTAACATTCTTGGTGAAAACCGAGAAATATGCTGAGAAAATTCAATATAATGGAAAAATTTAAAACAATCTTCCATTCAAATTTTATAAAGGAGGTAAAAGTTTGTAGAAAAAATAATATCGAAAACATTACAAGATGATTCGTTAGTTTAATAATGTAATTTACATTTAAAAATTAATTAAAAATTTTGAAAGATAGATATCGTGATTTCTACAAGACAAAATAAACAATATGGTATGGTGAAAAAAATTCAAAACTGAAAAGAAGTGGAAAAGATGATTTCTCTAACAAGTATCACTTCGAGTATATTTTTAACTATTATGGGATTAAAATATTTAGAGATAATTTAAAACAATGAAAATATAATGATTTAAAAATATTGGTGGTTTTAGATATAAAATATACAAAGTTTCCCATGATGTAAATCTAGCCACAACTATTCAATAATTATGGATTTATTGGGATGATAATCCTTACGACATTGGAAAACATTATATGAAACACTAATTAAAGAAATAAATTGAAATTTATTTTTAAATTCATTGAATCTTGTTAAATGTATTATAAAATTCATCTACATGGTAGTATACACATCAAACAAAAAGATACATGTGGTGAATATAGTATATGACTCAATGTAATAATGTTGTGATAAAAAAACCTTACCTTTTACTCCCGACTCCCCAGAAATGGATTAAACAACTTGTTTAATAAACATAACAATATTGAATGTTATATTCTTAAATTATAATGAATATAATTTTTTTAGTTATTTGATGTTTATTTTTACCACAACATTTTAGTAATATTGGTTGTTTCTTATATGTATTGTAAGTGTGATTTTATAACCAATTATTTGATATGAATTTATTCATTATATGATCACAAATGGAATTGAAATAATTTTGATTAATGTTTTAGGTAGTAAAATATACATTTTATGGAAATCTTGGGTAATGTATATGAGAATGAAATCTTTGTTGAGCTTGTTTTGGGTAATTTTATGGTAACAGAATATTACATTATAATGATCATTAATTTGTGTATTGTCATTATTTAATAATATTAATGAAATTTATTACTCCTTAATATCATTTATATTCCCCAAACACAATTTTTAGATCCATTCATGTGATGATGTTATTAAAAAGGAAGAATATCACCCAAGGAGGTGATAGTCTGCATGTAACATGAGTGAAAAATTAATTTTATAATGAATAGAAAGAAGGTAGATAATGGTTTTTACATTAAACTAATAATATTTTAGAATAATAATGAAATTTATTTCCTTATATATGGATTGTATAGTATAATTTTAGTTAGAATAGAAATTATTATAGGAATAGAAAAAAAGGATTGGTTTTGGATTTTTTACCATACTCTTTTGAAAAAATAAACTAAAAATGGGAATATGACATTGAAGGGATGGATTTTTAAGAAGAAAATACCACTAAGACATGGTTATGTGTTTTGGGGAGGAATTTGGGAATATTGTTTTGATTGAAAAGGGACAATTATTATGAAAACTTTTGTGGTGAATGGATCCTTTTATTGGTGGGAGAGTGATTTTTTTGTAATACTTATAAAAAGGATTCATTATTCAAGGAAAGTGGATCTAAATATGATAATTAGGGAGGAATGGTTATTTTATACCATTTAAACACCTCGTACTCAAATATATAAGTAATGTTTTATGATATTTTTTGTTTTTACCATTTATTTAAACCCATTTTACCTCATTTTACTATTACTATGATAACTCGATTTTCACCATGGTGTGTCATTTTAAAGATAACTTATTATTCTAATTCCCATACTAAATTCAGAGATTGAGATTACTTTTTTTACTAAATAAATTATAATTTAATTTTTAAACATTGAAAAATTATCTTTTAAAATGAATCCTAAAATATATAAAAAATGTTTTTTTAGAAAAATATCTTTTCAAACCTACTTACTATTAATAAATTTCCCATAAATTCCCAATGAAATGAGTGTTAGAACATTTTTGAAAAAAATATTACTTTATATTCAATATATAAAATATATTCATTTATTTTATTATGAAAAAATTATAGAACGCATATAAAAAAATTCTTCGTAAATAACCCATTCACCTTGACGAAGCTAACTAACTTTTACCACATTATATTATTTTTGGGTGTAAAAAAATTTGGACTTATTAAATAATTGGAATATTATATTTCAAATGGTGAAATAAATTTATGTTTCTTAAATTAATAAATGTGATAATAATTAATTTTAACATAAAACACCAAACACGAGAAAACCTACCTTTAGTAAAAATATGATTTAATTATTAAATTATTTATTTATTTTTACTCTCATAAAATAAATATTGGATATCACTTAATTTTATATATATATTATCAATAAAGATTATTAAAAATCAATCTTTAATTGTGGTTAATTTAAATTAAAATGAAAATTACATTACAAACCGAAAAAAAACTATTTTAAAGGTTTTTGTTTTTAACGTTATGTGATATTGTCATTACATATAACCAATTAATGATCAATTAATTAATGTTTATTAATATTTAATATATATAAATAATTTGTTTATTAAGCTTCTTACATCAAATATGTGAAATTATAAAAAAATTGATACAAAAAATAATTTCATTTAGCAATGAATTATTTGTTTTTATTTAATATTGTTTCTCAATTATTTATTAAATGATGTTAATTTATTTTACTAATAATTAATTTTATATTATAAATATATCATTATTTTTAAATTTTCTAACTAAAAAAATGAAATTCCAAAAAACAATTACTTTATAAGCAATGGTATTCTAACAAATGTATTACTACCATAAAATTCTAGTAAAAGGTAAAGTATTTTTATTAAAATGAGTTATTTATAATCTAAAAAAATCTTATGCATATTATTTATATATAGATAATTATAAATATGTTACATGTTTTATGATATTTTACCAAATTTTTATATACCATTAATTCAACAGAAATATAATGGTTATATTACTCAATTACCTCATATAAAACCATTGATTTAAAAGTTCAGAAATTATACTTATCATTACTCATTTTCTCATTAATGATATTTAATAATGCTTCTTACTTTCATGATTATATATTTTTAATTTTTGGTTTAGTTCAATTATTGATTAATCTCAGGGGGTAATACATTCCAATCGATATTTTAGTTCTAATATATTATTATTTTCAATTTCTTGTACCATTTTTTTTTCAGTCGTTGTGGATGTGATCACCAGTGGAATGTAATACTACATGGGGTGTTGTAAATAGTTTCTTGTAAATTTTTTTTAATGTTTCACTATAAAAAAATAATGTGTTGTTAGTTTTATTAATATCTTGTATACATAATTTATTTTTCAATTTTAATTTGTTAAATTAATAGGGAAATAGTTACTTAAATTAATAAACATATAATTTAAGGAATACAATGGACCCTAAAACAATAAGGTGTTAAATTATCCACCTTAAATAAATTCCATCACATCAATTTAAATTATTACTCCCCGATTATAATATCTAATTGTATTCATAAGATAAATAAGATTTAATATATAATATTTACATCACAATTTTATGTATGACTATAAAACTCATAAACTCTTTCATAATCATAATTTCCCATTATTGTGTTTTCCCTTCCCATCATATCCAGATACCCATTATTATTAGTTATTACAGTTTATAAAATGGAAATAATTACCTTAAGAAGTTAACAGTTATACTTGAATTGATACATGATCAAATGATGATTTTGGATATGAATTGTAATTTCCAAATTCAAATGATTAATTTGACCTATAAGTAGAGTGTACGAAACAATTCCCAAAACTTCATCAAATTGTATTAATTGTTGAATAATAAGATTTATAGTAATAAAATTCTCATAATATTTAATATAATAAGAGTTATAGAATTTTTTTTTGATCATTTTACCATTATAAATTTCCACTAAAAATTCTATATCTAATAATTGGGTTTGAGATTTTATGCTCTTCGAATTCATTTTTGGTATAATGGAGTGAGGGGAATCTTAAAAAATAGGGACTTTTTAGTTATTTAATGAATGAGAAATATAACTTAAAACCCATCATTTTATGGATCTAGGTCATAGGATTTTACTTATTCTCTTGGTTTAGAAGGTTACTGATGTCTATTATACTTATTTAACATTGGAATGTCACATTGATTTGAAAAAATCCAAAACTCCTAGAATTTGAAGAATTGAAGTGTTGGTGGTGCATTTATAATTTTCTTTTTATGGATAATAATATTTATTAGATTCTTCATCCTCCAATTAAAATCAGGATATTGATGGAAAATATTTCCACCGTTGAATAATGTTTTTTTCATTTTAGGAAATTTCTTTGGTTCTCCCACTATAATTCTAGCATGTAGGAGATTGATTTTTGTTCCCTTTAAGTGATTTATCATTTGAGATTCCATGAAACTGTATTTTCTTATTATTGTCTCTTCATATACGGGAATGATAGGGGTTACCAGTTTTAATATATTCATTAGGAACGCATCACAAATTTTCTTCACAGACCACAATATCTCTTATGGATAATAATCTTT
This sequence comes from Viscum album, assembly GCA_963277665.1. Classification (NCBI taxonomy): domain Eukaryota; kingdom Viridiplantae; phylum Streptophyta; class Magnoliopsida; order Santalales; family Viscaceae; genus Viscum; species Viscum album. Next base: position 120,601,711 of record OY728138.1, on the reverse strand, counting down.
ATATAAATTGTTTTTGAATAATAAGGAATAAATAAATATTAATTTAACTATAAGTAATAAAACTAAAGGGATTAAATTTTAGTATAATTATGTTTTATTCACAAATAATAATGGATTCATCCTCTATTTGTTTTTTCTTCAGAAATTCTTTGTCTATTTTCATGCGTAGTGTTTGGGGGACATATTTAGAGAATAATTAGTTCATTTAATCTAAAAATCCCAAGAGTAAAATTTATTAGTTTTCATTATATATTAAATGAGATTACAAAATTTTTTAGCATCATCCTATAAATGATACATGACTAAGATACACATATTCTGGGTTGAGTACCGTTGAACAAAAAATATCTTCTCAATTGCATTGATCCATTGCTAAAAAATTAATAGAATTGATTTTACACTAAAGAGTGGTAGATTTTCTTCCCTGAATTAATAGAAAACAAGTTTCTAATATATTTTTTCATTGAAGATATCAACATAGTTCATTTTATTTTTCATTCCTTGAGATTTTTTTGGTGAGAATTGATATGAGATTTTATACCCCAGCTCCAATCTCGTTTGGTTACAAATTGAGCCAATAATTTCGTTGTACATTGCTATAATTGTCAACATTGGTCCTCCTATTTACATCAATTTACTAAAATAATGCAGTGATGAGGATGTGGACACTGAATTAAATAGGTATTTAAAATAAAATTATTTAAATTAGAATGGATAAATCACAAATGACTTGTATACCATAACTTATGAATTTCTAGTGTTAAATATAGGTTATTAATTGTCTATTTCATATTTTTACCATTTCATTAAACAATTTTAAAATTTAGTTAATACCAAACTAAACATTATCATGGTTATTACCTGTAACATCCCGAGATTTTATGAAAAATATTATGTTAATTTCATTAATGTCTTGTGTTGTATTCTACACCAAGATTACCTTGCGCTATACGCAACACCGTATTAGCTTGCAGAATACGCAACACTATTCTTGGACCGTGTTACACACAATTTTGATAATAGTTATTCTACGCAACATTGAGTATATATATATATATATATATATATATATATATTAAATGTATAAATGAAATATGGTTGGATTCTGTTATACGAATCAATGAAGGATTTTTTCACAACACGCAACCCTGACTTGGCTTTCATTACACGCAATCGCGACCTTCCTCGATAGCGTGTGTTGTACACAATACCAGGTTTTAACAAACAATGTTATATTATTATAATATTGTCATGAACTAGCCGTTATGAATAGTATTAACTAAAATTTGAATTTTATAACATTATTATTCATCTTACACATTTCTAGAACATGGTATAAGAACAAAATAAATTTTTCGGGTAAAATAAGTATTTTTCAAAAAAATGCAGTTTTGCCGCCTTTTGATGGCGCACCCACTTTAAATCTATTTTTTTGACATGTTTATAAGTTCAATTTGACAAAATAAAATTCTTCTTTGGAATCATGAAATAAAAATTTACTTTGGATAAATTTTTCATATTATTCTGGTAACTTTCGCATTTTAATGAATAGTAAAAACACGCTATATTTTAATTAAAAACAAATTTTTTCATCGTAATATCTTATGTGGTTAAATTATAATATTGAATGTTTTTAAAGTATAAATAGAATATATTTTTACCATTTAATATAATGTATGTCATTACTATTGATTTTACCTTGAATTCGTAGGTTAAATCAATTCAATCTTTTGCAATGTTTTAAACAAAAACCCGTTTTTATTCAACAACGGGATTAATTTTAATTTAATTTCTGCAACTTCTGTGTATGAAATTTTAAAAAATGGATTCCATATTTGGAATCAGTGGGTCCAAATTATGTTAATAAGCTACTTTTTATTTTTGGGAATTATGAATAGTAACTACGGTAAATTTTATTTACCATAGTTAAAGGTAAATCGGGTAATTAAGGGTAAATATAATATTTTAAAATTACCCTAACAAATGTCAAAATCCTATTGGATGACTAAAAGTCGACCCATATCACCTAAGGGTCGGATTATAATTATTTAATGAACATTTGTCCATGAAAATAACTTAATTATTATTAAAACCAAAGAAAGTGACAACATGTCACTCTCTTAAATTTTATAAGTATATTAATTTTAATTTAGTGATAAACTTAATGAAACTTCGAACATGAATAGTCTACAGAAAGCTAATGAAATTATCTACATCATTTAAATTTATTTATAATTTTTAGGTATTAAATAATTATCATTAATTATGACACAATAGTGATGCAGAAATTGTTTATCTAGTGAAAAATCAAGAATAATGTTTTTTTAACTAATAGTGACCATAAAATGCACAAATACATAACCAAAACTTATTGGACATGTAAATGTAAACCATAAGAATCCAATGGTCGAATATTTGACCATTTGGAGCCTTATAAAATCGATTATGACACTTATATTATTTTATTTTAAATGATGCCAAAGTTGTCACCTTCATAATTTAATAAATATAATAATTTAAATATTGTGATTTTAAGATGATAAATTCGAGTAAAAGTATTATTGTGAAAGGTAATATATTTATCTTCATCATAGAATTTTATTTTAAATTTTTATACAACAAATAAGTATATTAAATAATTATACAAAAATGATATAGTAATTATTTTATTAAGAGATAAACAAAATAAATGGTTTTAAAAATAATAAAATAAATATTATATGAACTATTTAATGTGATACACTAATTTTATAGATACATATGACCTTTTATTAATATATTAAAGCTTTTAGTTCGAACATATCTTCTGTATATATTTTATTTAAATTCAAATAAATGAATCGTGTCAAAATTGACACTATTGTTATTTTACAAAAATAACATATTATAAAATTGTTTAAAAATCACAAAAATATTTAAAAAATTATAAATTTATATTTATATGGTATATAATGTTATAAAGTTAACAATTATGGAACATTCACAACAAATAAGTAATTATTTGTTATAATTTAAAATTTAGAATTTTATTACCACAAATAAACTTAAATAGATTAAATAAGGATAAATCAAAATGATAAGGTTTAAAATAAGATCCAAACATGTCTAAATTTGATTGGTTGATGAGATTACAACCCTATATCATCTAATATTCGAATATGAGTCATTTTTGGAGGTTTTTAAGTGGGGTTAGATTTATTATAAATTAATATTTTTAAGAATTCCTAAGGTGCCCCTCTCCTCCCTTATAAAAGGGAACCTCCTCCCCCTCCTCCTCACACCAAATTGAGCACTCAAGCTCGGCCAACCCCTGACAAACTCCCTTCTACACTTCCCTAGAATAATCCTAGAGGTCCTGGTCTTCTTAAAAGACCAATCTTAGTTTCCTAAGTGGAGGATTCAAATAAGCGTTCCAAAGAAGAGGTAATATCCATTACCAATATTTTCAATTTCTTTCTTCTTCAACTTCTTCTTCTTTAGTTTTTTAATGATAAATTAATAACATCATTATTAATTACATACTGATATGTTATTATAAATATGAAACAACCCTAATTCACCTTCTATCCATCCTACGGAAAAATGAAATCACCGCGCGTGCGTACGTACGGAATACCGTCTCCACGCCGTGGTGTAATCTATTTTCCACCATCACCTTACAAGGATGGGTATAATGGTGTAATGAGTAACTATTTATGATTATTATAAAGTAATATTGATACTGAAATAATATACATATACTCCAATACAATTCCATGATCATAGGAACGATATCATCACTCGTGCGTACGTACGGAATACCGTCTCCACGATGTGATGCGACTCGTTTTACATGATCATCATTACATAGTAATTATATAAATGAATTGAATGAATTAATATGATATATGTTACACTAATACCATTCTGGATATAAGGTATCTATAACCTTAAAAGAATAATAAGAATTTTTTCGGCAAAACACGCATAAGAACAAAAGGCAATAAAGACCCGAGTAACAAGTAACAATGAAATATTACTAAGAATATGACCATATATGATATCATATCAATATGTATGATTCTGGAATAAGTCAATAACATTATTTAAACCATTATACAGGAGATTCGGACACATACAAAGCAAATCGGACCTAAGGTAAGGGAAAATATCACAATCTCATTTTTATCCGAGATTGTTTATTCGTAAGTATTTACTAGGGTGTATTTTATCATCCACATCCATGTTTCATCAATATATAATATTATTTCCATCCACCTAAAATTGTTTAAATCTATTTTTACCCTTCGGTGAGTTTTTAGTAATATGTATGAAAGGAATCTTTTGTCGTTTTTCGTACAAGGTACTTTTTGACTTTTCCGACAAAAGTATGAAGAATGTTTTTTTAACTTATACGGCATGAATGGATTTTTAAAACATTATTTCCAAGAAGCTTCCTTTAAAAGTTTTCAAGTTTATTTTTAATCAACTTCTTTTATTTTAATGTTTTATGACATGTTATGAAAGGAAAAATGTTTTTGAAGATATTTTCCTAAAGAATTAAGTTCAAGTATTTTATAAAAATTATTTTCCATCTAAGATAATAAAAGGGTTCTCTTTTTATCCCTATTATTACATGGATGTGATTATGTTTTGATGGAAATATTTTTTATGAATTCCTTTATCTTATATGAATTGTTTTATGATGTCATGTTGTTTAAGAATCCCATTTTTATTACATGGGTTATGCGATGATGTATGATTTATGATTATGTGGCACACATAAGAAAGGATTCATTATAAGATTGGTGGGACCTATATCTCCCTCCAATGCATTGGGTAAAGATTTTATATCTCATGAGATAGACAGGGCTGGAACGGTAGGTTATACCGGTTCAGTGAAACAGGACTGAAACGAGGGTGACTCGGTTCAGAAAGGGACTTTGTCCACTAAGATAGTCTTGGCAATGAGTCTTGACTAACAAGAAATGATTCTCTATGATTATGTGTGTATGCCACAAAGTTTCATGTTTTAAGTTATGATTATTGTGATTACATTTCACTTCCATGATTTATCCCATGTTATGAAATTATGATCTCTTTTGCAGGTTAAGATTTCCAAAAGTTATGTGCTTGTGTATACAATGAGATTTATATTTCTTTTGTTTACCCTTACTGAGCATTTGAGGTCACCCTTTTATGTTTTCTTTTCCCCAGGATATAAAGAAAGGTTTTAGGTAAAAAAGGGAAGATCTTTATGGGAGATATTGGAGATCTCTCACCACGATTAGAAGATTACGTTCCGAGTTTCCAAAGACACTAAACTATTACGATCCTTGGGTGTGTATTTTTTTGTTATGTACTAAGTATTATGCAAAAGTAATGTAATGTTCATGTACGTCAAGCTTAGGGTATCTATAGTTGGTATCAGAGGAAAGGTTTAGTCAACCTTTGGAAACTAGGATGCGAGAACTTTAGTGAGATCCCTAGAGATATTTCTAAGGTATGACTAGGGATTTCTCTAAGGTTAAGTATGCGTATAGGTTATAGTACTAGAATTACGCTAATGATCATAGAATTAAACCTAAGATTTTAGATATTGAAGTTACCCCCCCTTTATTATGATTTTTTCCTCTCACACTATTCTTTTGGGTTTTAGAAAATGGCTGGAAACAAGATGATTCACGATAATGGAGGATATGATGGACAATGGAATGATATTCTTCATAATGAAATGGGATTTGGAAGTCCAAACATCATTATTATGCCGAATCAGCAATCTCGTAATATGATCAATAAAGTAAAATTTGGTAAGTTTCCTGACTCGGCTAATAAGAGAAAGATGGAGTTTCATGATGATCATAGAGGAAAGAAAGTTCAATTTTACCTATGTAAATCATGTGGGAAGAGGCATCAAGGAGAATGTTCCAAAGGAACCGGAAGATGCTTTGGGTGTGGAAAAGAAGGACACAAAGCAAGTAAATGCAAAGGAAAAGGTTCAGTTAACAACATGGATGAGGATAATGGTATTGCTACGACATCAACAATGGTTAAATGTTTTAAATGTGGAATGTACGGGCATTATGCAAACCAATGCCCTTAGGGAATGTCACATGAAGATAATCAGTATGGTCGTATGGGAAGTATTTATGTGGATGATGATGAAGGGACTACAAATGATATGTGAGATGAAAGAATTGTTGAAGCTCGGTCAATGGTTTAAGAATGTAGTGGAATGATTAAATGTTTATCATGTGTAATGTTGTATAAGTAATCTCATGGCACTATGGAATAAAGAGACATGTAAGGATTGTTACATTGTTGTCTGATTAATGTTACCAGTATCCATGAAAGGTTATTCAGATATTTTTAGAATGTAGATGATATGCGCATAATGAAGGGATAAGGAGAAAATAAAATGTTTGATAGTATTCATGAGCTCGTGACTGATATAAGGAGAAGGTTATATCATGGTTTGAGTATATAGAATTTTTGGATTTTGGTATGTGGAAAGAGTTAACTTTTGACAGCATTCATGTTTTCACTAAGGTTTAATGGGTATTCATATTTTTCAAGAGAATACATCATTAAAGTATTCACATGATTGGAATGTGACCAACAAGATATATGGGGGATACATGATGGTATTCACATGCTTGGTTGGCGACATTTCAAGTAATCATTTTCTTTATACTATGAGCTTGGACCGAAGTATTTTAGATAAGCCTAAATATTGTAATGGATTATGTTAACCATAAGTTAGTATTGTTTAAGTATAGAACTTTTTTTGATATTATTTATGTGATGTTATAGTAATGTAGTTTTAGAAAAAGGACAACCTGCAGGACGGGCAACAGCCCATCGCTTCGGACAAGGCTGTGGGAATCGAACCCACAACCGAAGTGCGACTGGCCTTTATCGCCTACCACTGACCTACAGGAAGTCCCTGTTTAGTAGAAAACTAGTTTTATTATATTAAGCAGTATGATATGTGAAGTATAAGTTCATTTTAGGAACCATATATGATTAATGTCACTATAGATCGACTAATGTATATAATTTTTGCTAACCTTTTGTTTGAGATAGATGGAATGACCCGTCATTCTATCACATGATCTGCTAACACTTCACGAATAACAAATTCAACTTCATTTATTTAAGAGATGAAGTGGAAATTGTTCAAGGCACGAACAACAGTGAGATTGTACCAAAATAAAGTAAGTATTTATTGTAATTCAAATTTTCAACTTTAGGGAAATGATCTTGAAAACCAAAAATGTTGTCCTAGTGCCCTTATATCCGATTAATCAGATGGTACCCTAGATCATCACAAATTTATGGCTTTGTGATTGCTAGCTTTTCCATAGCCATGTTCTCTACCACTCTCCATCAGAACATGATGGTTAGATTTATCTTCCATATCCATATTTTCACCTATGTGGAAACCCAGTGATTATTTTATTTGGGTAACCGTTACATTTCATACTTTTGTTTTTAAAGATAATTTTTGGTATTCCTTTTTACGATGTGGGTTTCTATCAAAGAAACTTTCAAATAGTAAACCATTTATAACCCCGACGAATTTCGAGGGCGAAATTCATTTTAAGGGGGGTAGAATGTAACATCCCGAGATTTTATGAAAAATATTATGTTAATTTCATTAATGTCTTATGTTGTATTCTACACCAAGATTACCTTGCGCTATACGCAACACCGTATTAGCTTGCAGAATACGCAACACTATTCTTGGACCGTGTTACACACAATTTTGATAATAGTTATTCTTCGCAACATTGAGTATATATATATATATATTAAATGTATACATGAAATATGGTTGGATTCTGTTATACGAAACAATGAAGGATTCTTTCACAACACGCAACCCTGACTTGGCTTTCATTACACGCAATCGCGACCTTCCTCGATAGCGTGTGTTGTACACAATACCGGGTTTTAATAAACAATGTTATATTATTATTATATTGTCATGAACTAGCCGTTATGAATAGTATTAACTAAAATTTGAATTTTATAACATTATTATTCATCTTACACATTTCCAGAACATGGTATAACAACAAAATAAATTTTTCGGGTAAAATAAGTATTTATCAAAAAAATGCAGTTTTGCCGCCTTTTGATGGCGCACCCACTTTAAATATATTTTTTTGAAATGTTTATAAGTTCAATTTGAAAAAATAAAATTCTTCTTTGGGATCAAGAAATAAAAATTTACTTTGGATAAATTTTTCATATTATTCTGGTAACTTTCACATTTTAATGAATAGTAAAAACACGCAATATTTTAATTAAAAACAACTTTTTTCATCGTAATATCTTATGTGGTAAAATTATAATATTGAATGGTTTTAAAGTATAAATAGAATATATTTTTACCATTTAATATAATGTATGTCATTAGTATTGATTTTACCTTGAATTCGTAGGTTAAATCAATTAAATCTTTTGCAATGTTTTAAACAAAAACCCGTTTTTATTCGACAACGGGATTAATTTTAATTTAATTTCTGCAACTTCTGTGTATGGAATTTTAAAAAATGGATTCCATATTTTGAATCAGTGGGTCCAAATTATTTTAATAAGCTACTTTTTATTTTTGGGAATTATGAATAGTAACTACGGTAAATTTTATTTACCATAGTTAAAGGTAAATCGGGTAATTAAGGGTAAATATAATATTTTAAAATTACCCTAACAAATGTCAAAATCCTATTGGATGACTAAAAGTCGACCCATATCACCTAAGGGTCGGATTAGAATCATTTAATGAGCATTTTTCCATGAAAATAACTTAATTATTATTAAAACCAAAGAAAGTGACAACATGTCACTCTCTTAACTTTTATAAGTATATTAATTTTAATTTAGTGATAAACTTCATGAAACTTCGAACATGAATAGTCTACGGAAAGAAAATGAAATTATCTACATCATATAAATCTATTTATAATTTTTAGGGATTAAATAATTATCATTAATTATGACACAATAGTGATGCAAAAATTGTTTATCTAGTGTAAAATCAAGAATAATGTTTTTTTAACTAATAGTGACCATAAAATAAACAAATACCTAACCAAAACTTATTGGACATGTAAATGTAAACCATAAGCATCCAATAGTCGAATGTGTGACCATTTGGAGCCTTATAAAATCGATTATGACACTTATATTATTTTATTTTAAATGATGCCAAAGTTGTCACCTTCATAATTTAATAAATATAATAATTTAAATATTGTGATTTTAAGATGATAAATTCGAGTAAAAGTATTATTTTGAAAGGTAATATATTTATCTTCATCATAGAATTTTACTTTAAATTTTTATACAACAAATAAGTATATTAAATAATTATACAAAAATGATGTAGTAATTATTTTATTAAGAGATAAACCAAATAAATGGTTTTAAAAATAATAAAATAAATATTATATGAACTATTTAATGTGATACACTAATTTTATAGATACATATGACCTTTTATTAATACATTAAAGCTTTTAGTTCTAACATATCTTCTGTATATATTTTATTTAAATTCAAATAAATGAATAGTGTCAAAATTGACACTATTGTTATTTTACAAAAATAACATATTATAAAATTGTTTAAAAATCACAAAAATATTTAAAAAATTATAAATTTATATTTATATGGTCTATAATGTTATAAAGTAAACAATTATGGAACATTCACAACAAATAAGTAAATATTTGTTATAATTTAAAATTTAGGATTTTATTACCACAAATAAACTTAAATAGATTAAATAAGGATAAATCAAAATGATAAGGTTTAAAATAAGATCCAAACATGTCTAAATTTGATTGGTTGATGAGATTACAACCCTATCTCATCTAATCTTAGAATATGAGTCATTTTTGGAGTTTTTTAAGTGGGGTTAGATTTATTATAAATTAATATTTTTAAGAATTCCTAAGGTGCCCCTCTCCTCCCTTATAAAAGGGCACCTCCTCCCCCTCCTCCTCACACCCAATTGAGCACTCAAGCTCGGCCAACCCCTGCCAAAATCCCTTCTACACTTCCCTAGAATAATCCTAGAGGTCCTGGTCTTCTTAAAAGACCAATCATAGTTTCCTAAGTGGAGGATTCAAATAAGCGTTCCAAAGAAGAGGTAATATCCATTACCGATCTTTTCAATTTCTTTCTTCTTCAACTTCTTCTTCTTTAGTTGTTCCATGATAAATTAATAACATCAGTATTAATTACATACTTATATGTTATTATAAATATGAAACAACCCTAATTCACCTTCTATCCATCCTACGGAAAAATGAAATCAACGCGCGTGCGTACGTACGGAATACCGTCTCCACGCCGTGGTGTAATCTATTTTCCACCATCACCTTACAAGGATGGGTATAATGGTGTAATGAGTAACTATTTATGATTATTATAAAGTAATATTGATACTGAAATAATATACATATACTCCAATACAATTCCATGATCATAGGAACGATATCATCACTCGTGCGTACGTACGGAATACCGTCTCCACGATGTGATGCGACTCGTTTTACATGATCATCATTACATAGTAATTATATAAATGAATTGAATGAATAAATATTATATATGTTACACTAATACCATTCTGGTTATAAGGTATCTATAACCTTAAAAGAATAATAAGAATTTTTTCGACAAAACACGCATAAGAACAAAAGGCAATAAAGACCCGAGTAACAAGTAACAATGAAATATTACTAAGAATATGACCATATATGATATCATATCAATATGTATGATTCTGGAATAAGTCAATAACATTATTTAAACCATTATACAGGAGCTTCGGACACATACAAAGCAAATCGGACCTAAGGTAAGGGAAAATATCACAATCTCATTTTTATCTGAGATTGTTTATTCGTAAGTATTTATTGGGGTGTATTTTATCATCCACATCCATGTTTCATCAATATGTAATATTATTTCCATCCACCTACAATTGTTTAAATCTATTTTTACCCTTCGGTGAGTTTTTAGTAATATGTATGAAAGGAATCTTTTTTCGTTTTTCGTACGAGGTACTTTTTGACTTTTCCGACAAAAGTACGAAGAATGTTTTTTTTACTTATACGGCATGAATGGATTTTTAAAACATTATTTCCAAGAAGCTTCCTTTAAAAGTTTTCAAGTTTATTTTTAATCAACTTCTTTTATTTTAAAGTTTTATGACATGTTATGAAAGGAAAAATGTTTTTGAAGATATTTTCTTCAAGAATGAAGTTCAAGTATTTTATCAAAATTATTTTCCATCTAAGATAATAAAAGGGTTATATTTTTATCCCTATTATTACATGGAGTTGATTATGTTTTGATGGAAATATTTTTATGAATTCCTTTATCTTATATGAATTGTTTTATGATGTCATGTTGTTTAAGAATCCCATTTTTATTACATGGGTTATGCGATGATGTATGATTTATGATTATGTGGCACACATAAGAAAGGATTCATTATAAGATGGGTGGGACCTATATCTCCCTCCAATGCATTGGGTAAAGATTTTATATCTCATGAGATAGACAGGTCTGGAACGGTAGGTTATACTGGTTCAGTGAAACAGGACTGAAACGAGGGTGACTCGGTTCAGAAAGGGACTTTGTCCACTAAGATAGTCTTGGCAATGAGTCTTGACTAACAAGAAATGATTCTCTATGATTATGTGTGTATGCCACAAAGTTTCATGTTTTAAGTTATGATTATTGTGATTACATTTCACTTCCATGATTTATCCCATGTTATGAAATTATGATCTCTTTTGCAGGTTAAGATTTCCAAAAGTTATGTGCTTGTGTATACAATGAGATTTATATTTCTTTTGTTTACCCTTACTGAGAATTTGAGCTCACCCTTTTATGTTTTCTTTTCCCCAGGATATAAAGAAAGGTTTTAGGTAAAAAAAGGGAAGATCTTTATGGGATATATTGGAGATCTCTCACCACGATTAGAAGATTACGTTCCGAGTTTCCAAAGACACTAAACTATTACGATCCTTGTGTGTGTATTTTTTTGTTATGTACTAAGTATTCCGCAAAAGTAATGTAATGTTCATGTACGTCAAGCTTCGGGTCTCTACATTACCCCTAGGTGCATCTAATCCAAATCTTGCATTGAATTATTTGTATCCATATTGTGTTATAATTAATAAGAAAACTGGACACTCTATACATTACCAACATTTTTGGACATTTTCCTATAATTAATATTATACCTTATGGTTTTGAATTATGTTTACTATTTCTAATTACCAAAATTTAATATACCCCACTTTGACTCAAGCTAATGTCTCCAGAGATAAACATAAATTTATTATGAATTACTTTACTTGATTAGTCTTTAAAACTCTGAATAAATCACACCCAAGAACCCAATGTTTTGTTGTATATGGATATTAGATGTTTAAAAATTTATTTTAAAACATTTTCAGTATCTAAAAAAACTAACATTCTCATTTTATTCTAATGTTTATTTTAAATTTAATAAATTCCTTCATTAACATGTTAATGGAAACATAAGTAAGGGTATGATGGGATGCTTTGTAAGGGTAAACACAAGTGTAATTGATCAAATATCATAACTGAACATAAGATGAGTGTATGGGTGTGAGATAATAATCAATGATCATAATAATTATGTAAAATAATCATACCCAATAAAGAATACATAATAAAACATAGGTCATGGAATACAAATTTGAACCTAACATAATATGACTGTTAAAACATGAGAGAATAATCCTAAGATATATAAAAACTAGGAATAAGAATGTGACATAGTAGTTTGGAACATACTCAATAATATAAGAATAATTTTCTATTTCAAAGCTCGCTACATATAACATAACCGCATAGTGGATAGAGTCCCATATGTGATTAGATTTATTCCCAATTCCAAAAAAATGTTAATAAAGTCCCATACTATACAAATAAATTCTCATGATATATAAATAATTATCCAATATATTAGTGGTTTTTATAGGTCCGACCTATCATGTAATGATAAAATATACATCTATGAGTGAAAATAACAAGTAAATATTCATAATTATATTATTTCTTTACAAGACCATGAAAAATAATCGTATTCTCATGAAAATAGTTTAATATGGTTTCATAATACTTCAAGAGAAATAAATCAGAAACTATCATTAGTTAATATTCCAAGTGGAATATAAGAAATATTAAAATATGCTTACAAAGAAGAAAATTACTATAAGATAATTAAAATTTACTTGGTAAAAGAAGAATAAATACCTTCTTTATTTTTGATACCTTTTTAATTTTTTAAATAGGGATTTTAGATGTCATTGTAAATCCATGAAAACATATAGGAGATATTTTTTTTAGAAAATCAAAATAGGCTATTATAAAAGTCATTAGTATAAAATTTTTATTAAAAAGGATTCCATTCATATTTATTAAAGACTGTAAAATTTGGTGGAAGATAGCCATACAAAAAATATTAAAAAAATATTCATTTTATAAAGAAAGTCAATTACATTTAAAAAAATGAATACCTCTTATAATTTGGGATATTTTTTCCCATAAAAATAAATAAGTAATATGGACATTGAGGAAAAATATTCATAACCAAAAAGAGGAGGTAATGCCAATTTCTTTTAATAGAACCTATTTTAGTAAATTATGATCAAATGGGGTAGAGTAATTGTATGATTTTATGTAAAAATATTGAAATGAAAAGGGAAAAAATAGATGATGTTTTAGTGGTAAAATTACAAAATATCCACAGAAATGAATCTTTTCCTAAAAATTACGAATTTAAAATGAGATTATAAAGAATACCAAAATACATTTCATATCCGTTTAATCAAAATATCATTTAATAAATATATTGAAATGTATTAGTATTTTTCTTGAATCTCAGAAAGTGTATTATTTAAGGAATTCATTGAGTATTTTTTTTATAATCTAAATAATATCAATTTATTTTTATATATTTTAATTATAATAAAGGGCTAAAATTATATTAATTAGCTAATGATTTTATTTTTCAATTGGTAGTAATTTTTAAATATTCAAACATGGTTTATAATGGTGGTGTTAAAACCCTATTATTTGACCACATGTTCAATATTAAAATATTATTAAAGGAATTGAAATTATTTTTTTTCTATTATTTATGCATCACTATATTAATTTAGTGGAATCATGGGTATGATTTTAAATAATGGTATATATGATTAGATTGTTAAAGATTATTTATATATACAAATGTATTACATTATAATGATCACTCATTTTTTAACCTTCCAAAATCATCTCGGAGAAAATTATTACTATATAATACTAAATATATTAATTAATTATTTTTTTGAATCATCCATGAAATGTGGAGATGGGAAATGAAATATTCTTTCATGGGAGGAGGTATTCCTCATGCAACAAAGAAGAAATTTTCATTTTTTAATGAATTTTAATAAGGTATATAATTATTTTTATAAGAAAATAATGACATTTATGTGTAATAATGATTATTATTTAATTATATTGGTATTTTATACTATAATTTTTCATATAAGAAAAATTATTTTAAGGAATACATATGAATAATCGTGATTAGGATTTTTTACCACTCTCATTGCGAAAATTCATTTAAAAAATTTGATTAATAAATTGAAAGGCCATATTTTGATGAACATAAAACTATTGGGATGTTAATAGGTTTGTTGAGGATGGATTTTGGAATATTATTGGTGAAATATGGGGATTAATTGTAATGAGAAGTGTGGTGGTGAAGTGTTATGTTTATAGGAGATATGGTATACATTTTTTATTTTTTTTAAAATATATGCATTATTAAGATAATTTGGATCCAAAATTGATAGTGGGTAATTAAAATAAAAACTATGGTTTTCAAATATCTCCTTCACTTATTTATAGATACGTTTTTATAATATATAATTCTTTTAACACTTATTCTAACCCCTTTTTATCCCATTATTAATTCTATTTTATATCAATTACCAATTATGTGAATTTTAATACATATTTTTGTATATATTAAATTTGATTAATCATATAAAATATATAAATTCAAATTATTTTGATAAAAATTACACAACTCCTAGGATTGTAATCCATAGAAAATTACTCATTATGTCGTACTGTTCTAACAAATATATTTTGGAAAATTATTTTTGTGTTTAAAAATAATCATGTACACATTAGCTAATTTAAACTAGATGATCCAAATTATGAAATCCATTTTATTATATTAAATTTATAAGTGTGGTCAGGAATATATTTAATATAAATCATATGCACTGGGAAAACAAATCACTAGTCAAAATGTGTATTAACTGTAAAATGATTTTATTCTTTTATAAATTCCATGAAAAATATTATATGAAAAAAATTATTTTCTTATTTATATTGAAAAAATTTATTCAAAATAATAATTTAATATCAATCATTTTAATTGATAATAAAAATTTAATCCTAGACAAAAAAAATAACTCTTTAAGAAATTTCTATTTTTAATATTAAGTACTTTTATCTTTACTTATAGGCAGTTAAAAATAATTTCATGAATGATTGTTAATTTTTTATCTATATAAAGAATAAATTATATTAATATTCATACTTCAAATATGAGATTATAAATATTTATAATATACTACCATTTTTTACAAAAATAGTTTTTTAAACGTGTATTATAAAATTATTATTTGATAATATTCAATAATTATTTATTATATGCTATTAATTTATTGTAATATTCATTATTTATATATTATAAATAAATTAATTCATTAAAAGTAATAAATTTTACAAAAAATATGCATTACATAAAAACAATTCTTTTAATAATCAATGATATTTTCATAAATATGATTCAATTATTTAATTATATGAAAATTTTAGTTATATTATTCAAAACAATTTATGTATAATAAAAAAATCATTATTCATACAACTATATATCATAAATTCCAAACTTCTGACATGTTTAATAGTATTTTAGCCAAAAAATATACACCCTTTTATAGTAGATATATAGAGATCATATTACCAAATTACCTCTTATAAATTCATTCAATTCTTACTTCATAATTAAAACTTCTCATTCCATATGTATTCATTAATTATTTATCAAAATGATTTCTCATTTTTGGTTTTCTTATTATATTATTATATCTACTAATGGAAATTATCAAAGGTGAATATTATCCAACGGTTCCCCATGTTTTAAAGATCTTATTATTTTCCAATTATTGTTATATTTTAATTTAAGCACTATGGATTGATGCAATAGTCCTTGTGTAACAAACCATGTAAATAAAGAATAATACATTTTCTTATTTATTAAAATTTTTCAGTTAAATATTAATTTTACTTTAAAGTGGATTCTATGTTCGATGGCTTACAATATGCACAACAACAGTTTTCCTTGAAATCTTACGTTACACACTAATAATATAATATTATTATTTTAAATGGTAGTTAACGCCTAGCTGTTTTATTGGTGGGAATGAATAGAACTAACTATAATATAATTATACATGTTTTTTAAATGTTTTTAAATTTCTCTAACAAAAGTTAGGGGCATAAAACATGAATGAATTTAATTTTATGCATAAATACTCTAACATTCACTAAAAGGACGATTTACCGCCTTTTGATGCTAAACACTCATCAAATATAGTTTTGGTCATTTTCATATGTTTTATTTTACAAAATAAAATTATTCTTTATATTCGGGACATCAAAAGTTACTTTGGGTAATTTTTTGGTATTTTTCTGGTAAAGTTCATTTTTAATTAATAGTGAAAAATACATTGTTTTTATTCAAAAGTGAATTTTAATCTAATTTACTTATATTAATATATTATATTTTTAATTGGTTTTAAAGTGTAATTAGATTATATTTTTACCATTTAATCAAATGTTGGTAATTTGAATTAATTTTACTTTGAAATTGGACATAAACAAGTATCAATCTATTGACAGTTATTATTCCCCAAAAACATGATATTTGTTTTAATAAAGAGAATTAATTTTAAATTAATTAATGAAACATCTATGTTTTGAATTTGGTAAAATAGACAAAATTTTTTAGCTTGGCTTATCAAATATAGCTTAGGCTGAATTTTTGATAGTTTTCTGAAAAATGTCAATTTTATATGAATCGTGAAACCACTAAGTAGTAGTAAAAAGGAAATTTTCATTTAAATAAAATTTTACCACTTATGTGGATTAAATTTCAAAAATCTGACATACATTTTACTTATTAGTAAGTAAAATTTGGTTCAATATGATGGAAATAATTTTGCGTGATTAAAAACTTTTACTTTTATTTACCGCGGTTAAAGGTAAATAGGGTAATTGAAGGTAAAAAGAATATCATTATAATAAAAAATTACCTTAAGACTTGTTCTAACCTTATGTTTTGAGTTATTTACGACCATGCTCATCGTTTGGTCGATTTTGGGACCCCATGGAGCCACTAGCTTGTTATAATGACACATTATTTTAATTAACATAAAGTAAAGGCAAAGATGACATAAACAAATAACTTTTTGTAAATTAATTTTTGAATGGGGTTATATAAGCTATCATTTCGACTATAAATATTAATTGGAAAGATAAAAATATTTCATATTTTATGGTAATTTTTTTATAATTTTTAGACATCAAATGAATTAAATTATTTATGACACCATAAGGATGAAATATTTACCTAATAAATAAAATATTTAAATATATATGATTATAAATATTAAAAAAAATATCTGAAACCTATCCAATTCTTATTGGATGACTTTATTTCAACCATGAGTCGTATTATTTTTGACTTTAATTAGTTTTGGACCTTTAGAAACTGAATATCATTATATAATAAAATAATATTTTCCCACATTCTTAAAGAGCCCCTCCCCCCCTTATAAAAAGCCCTCAGTTATTACTCATTACTCACATTTCTCAAGCCCTTTGGCTCATCCAAACACTTACCAAGTATTCTCTCAATATTACTATCCTCCTCCTAGATTCCTTACCTTATGCAGAAGGCACTTCAAGAATTCCTTTTGGTTCAAACCATAAGGAGTCACCCAATTTAAAGTTTCAATTTCTCTAATCTTCTTTTTTAATTATTTTACTTATACAAACCTTGAAAACTTTTTATTCCTTTCTTTTGTAAAATAAATAGTATCCTAATGATACTAGGTTGTTTTTCTGATAATTATTTTAACTACAATTACACACACCTCCATATAATGGGTGAAGATCATACAGTTTCTGTGGATGGAAAACTGACACGAAACAATGATTGTTTGATTATCTCCTACCGCCTCTCATGGTGGATATTAAGATGGAAATATATTAATATATGATATATATTATGTTTATGTTTTCATTATTATTTTGTATTTTCCATTTATATCCTCTCTTTATGGTTTCCATAATTGGTAAACACAATAATTTCATTTTGGGAAGTGCGGACCAACGCCCCCACAAAGTGATATGACTCGTTTATGCCTTATGTGGGACGTATAAATGATAGTGTCAGTGATATTATATATATGATATTATAGTATAATTATAATATACCTATGTATCATTATGTTTTATTTCCATTAAATTATAAAATAGAAATGAAAGTAGCATTCATGCGTATGTATGGATTACCGTCTCCATAAACTCTGCATTTCCCTTCTTAACTCAGAAATGTTATGTACTGTAATAAATAAATATATATACTAGATATATATGATGTATATGATATCTAAATCAATAATATCATTCGTTATATATTGAACTTTTGACCATGTGAACAACTTGTAATTTTAAGAAGCCCATTTTTGACTCAAGTACCAAATATCGACAAAACGAACATTATTAACCAAAAATATTACAAAATGGTTATAACATGGTAATAATTATATAAAAAGAATAATAAACATTAAAATAGTTCTTAATCAAATAGAAAATAACTTTAGTTTATTATTGAGGAGATTAAAGAAAAAACGGGTGAAATCAGACACGAGGTTAGATACTTTGTCTCAATATCCTTCCATTTAGGCATATTCTGTTTTAATTCACAATTTTCATTTATACGTTGTATAAAAAACTTTGAATTTTACTTCTATTCAAAAGGAATATTTTCTCTATGAATAATTTTACTAAATGATAAAAAAAGAATGTTTCTTTTTAGCGTACGCGGTGACAACGACCTTTCCACCGCCACGAGTATTATTTGATATTTTGGCTTTCTAAACAAGCCGTAATGTTTTTAAAAGGAAAGTAAATACCATATTCCTTTTTTATGAATTTTGGTATTGAAAATTATATTTATAATGGATTTTTATGTCAATATATTTAAATGATATGTTGTGATTGAAATGTGGAAATGTTATCATTACTTTATGTTGGTTTTTTGTGTTATGAATATGTTATGGTTATTGTGCATTGTTTACATATAATTCTGGTTTCGTGAAAAACCGGGGCTGGTGGGCTCGAGATAGCTCTCCAATTCATTGGGTAACGCGATACAGGTAAACATAAATGTTTCTCCTAAGAGATTTAGGGAATATACGGTGATGGGTATTTCAATGTAACTCCCTATGTAGCTGTGATAACTATAATGTAAGTATGATATGACTGCAATAAGTACCTCAATGATTTGTGATTACTATGTGTCATTCATAAATCTTATGATATGATGAGGTAATTAAAAGAGATTATGTTTTGTATGTATTCATGGAATAATGATTTATTTCTTATTTTATAACCCTTACAGAGTTTTTTTATGCTCATCCCATGTTTTGAAATATTTTTCACAGGACTTAAAGGTGAATAGGGTCAAGAGTTTTTATTGTATGAAATAAATGGATACTGATTAGAATTGTCTACATGTAATATTCATGTTGTTATGTAAATGTTATGACCTAACTCTCTAAAACTCTAAACCTGTAGAGACCCTAAGATTGATGTACATGGACATTACATTACTTTTGCGGAATACTTAGTACATAACAAAAACACACACACAAGGATCGTAATAGTTTAGTGTCTTTGGAAACTCGGAATATAATCTTCTAATCGTGGTGAAAGATCTTCAACATCTCCCATAAAGATCTTCATTTTTTTACCTAAAACCTTTCTTTATATCCTGGGGAAAAGAAAACATTAAAGGGTGAGCTCAAATGCTCAGTAAGGGTAAACAAAATAAATATCAATCACAACAGTTTCATAAGAACATAACATTTTGGAAATCTTAACCTGCAAAAGAGAGCATAATTTCATAACATGGGATTAATCATAGTAGTGAAATGAAATCCCAATAATCATAACATAAAACATGAAACATTTTGGCATACACACATAATCATATAGAATCATATCTTATTAGTCACGACTCATTTCCAAGATTATCTTAGTAAACAAATTCCATTTCTGTACCGAGTCACCCTCGTTTCAGTCCTGTTTCACGGAACCGGTATAACCTACCGTTCCAGCCATGTCTATCTCATGAGATATAAAATCTTTACCCAATGAATTGGAGGGAGATATAGGTCCCACCCATCTCATAATGATACCATTCTTATGTGTTCCACAAAATCATAAATCATTCATCATTGCATAACCCATGTAATAAAAATGGGAATCTTAAACATCGTGACATCATAAAACAATTCATATAAGTTAAAAGAATTCATAAAAATATTTCCATCACAACATAACCAAATCCATGTAATAATAGGGATCGAAACAGAACCCTTTATTATCTTATATGGAAAATAATTTTGATAAAACACTTGAACTCCATTCTTGAAGAAAATATCCTTTCTACTTAAAAAACATTTTCCTTTCTTAACATGTCTTACAAATTTAAACTAAAAGAATTTGATTAAAAATAAACTTGAAAACATGTAAAGGAAGCTTCTTGGAAATAATTTTTAAAAAATCCATTCATGCCTTATAAGTTAAAAAAACATTCTTCTCGTACTTTTGTCGGAAAAGTCAAAAAATACCTCGTACGAAAAACGACAAAAGATTCCTTTCATATCTTTTACTAAAAACTCACTGAAGGGTATAATTGGATTTAATCAATTGTAGGTGGATGGAAATAATATTACATATGGAAGAAATATGGATGTGGTTGATAAAATACAC
The DNA here is from genome assembly GCA_963277665.1 of Viscum album. Classification (NCBI taxonomy): domain Eukaryota; kingdom Viridiplantae; phylum Streptophyta; class Magnoliopsida; order Santalales; family Viscaceae; genus Viscum; species Viscum album. The sequence goes on along the minus strand of OY728138.1, from coordinate 120,580,537 downwards.
CCCAGTAAATACCAAAGTATAAACAATCTCGGATAAAAATGAGACTGTGATATTTCCCTTCCTTAGGTCCGATATGATTTGTAAGTGTCCGAACCTCCTATATAGTGATTTAAATAATTTTATTGACTTATTCCGGAATCATACTTATTGTTATGATATCATATATGGTCATCTTATTAGCTTCTTATTAGTAATATTTCATTACTACTTGTTATTCGGGTGTTTATTACTTTTTGTTCTTATGTGTGTTTGTCGAATAAATTCATATTATTCTCTTTAGGTTATAGATACCTCATTTCCAGAATGGTATTAGTGTAACATATATCATATTCATTCATTCAATTCATTTATATAATCATTATGAAATGAAGATCATGTAGAACGAGTCGCATCACATCGTGGAGACGGAATTCTGTACGTACGCACGAGTGATGATATAGTTCCTATGATCGTGGAATTGTATTGGAATGTATGTATACTATTTCAGAATCAATATCACTTTATAATAGTCATATATAGTCATTATTTACACCATTATACCCATCCAAGTAAGGTGGTGGTGGAAAATAGATTACACCACGGCGTGGAGACGGTATTCTGTACGTACGCACGCGCGGTGATTTCCTTTTTCCGTAGGATGGATAGAAGGTTAATTAGAGGTTTTTCATATTTATAATAACATATAAGTATATAAGAAATACTGATGTTATTACTTTATCATGAATCAACTAAAGGAGAATAAGTTGAAGAAAAAATAAATTGAAAAATATCGGTAATGGATATTACCTCTTTTTGACGCGCCTTCACTTTACCTCCACTTAAAGAACAGAGGATGGTCTTTGAAGAAGACCAGAACCTCTAGGATGATACTCGGGAAGTGGAGAAGAGATTTTGACAGGGGTTTTCTGAGCTTGAATGCTCAAATTGGTGTGAGGAGGAGAGGGAGGAGGTGCCCTTTTATAAGGGAGGAGAGGGGCACCTTAGGTAAATCTCCAAATATTATTTTATATTAAGGTCAAATTCGGTTTATAATGGTTAAAAAGGGTCTTATTTCGAAGGTAAAGTGGGGATGGGTCTAAATCCTTTCATACAATAGGATTTAGACATGTTTAGGTTATTATTTTAACCTTATCAATTAGATTTAACTCTAAGTTAAATAATTTCACTTTTACCGTGTCTTTTTGTTTTCTTACACTATATGGTTAATAAACATACCATAACAAGACAAACGAACCCCAATTTGTTTATTATTAATATATCAATCCTTATCTAAGTCATTTGGACGAACCTTATTTTTTTAGGAATTAAATAACAATTAATAATATAATATTTGTTTTAAAAACAAATTTATGTCAATTTTGACACTATTTGGTACATGATTTTTATGAAATTCATAACAGAATGATAAGTTCGAACCAAGTTACTAATATCCACAATAACATTTCATATTAACCTATAAAATTAAGGTAAGTCATAAAAAGTCTCCAATTACATTTATTTGGAAATTTATAACATCAATTATGTCAATATTTCATTAATAAGACAATTACTGCATCATCTTTGTGTCATAAAAAATGATAATTATTTAATCCCTAAAAATTCTAAATAAATTCCTATGATGTAGAAAAGTGTATTATCCTTATGGATACTATTAATTTTCAAAGTTTCATTAAGTTTATCACTAAATTAAAATTATTATACTTATACGATTTAAGAAAGTGACATGTTGTCACATTCTTTGGTTTTAATAATAATTAAATTATTTTCAGGGAAAAAAGTCCATAAAATGTATCTAATAAGACTCGTAGGTTATATGGGTCTACTTTTATCCATTTAATAGGATTTTTCCAAGTTTTAGGGTAATTTTATAATCTTATATTTACCCTTAATTACCCGATTAACTTTTAACTATAGTAAATAAAATTTACCGTAGTTACTATTCACAATGCCCAAAAAATAAAAAGTAGCTTATTAACATAATTTGGACCCACTGATTCCAAATATGGAATCCATTTTTCCAAATTCAACACACAAAATATGCAGAAATTAAATTAAAATTAATCCCTTTGTCGAAAGAAAACGGGTTTTTCTTTAAAACATTACAAAAGTTTGAATTAATTTAACCTATGAATTCAAGGTAAAATCAATGATAATGTCATAAATTATATTAAATGGTAAAAATATATTATATTTATACTTTAAAACCATTCAATATTATAATTTAACGACATAAGATATTACGCTGAAAAAAGTTGTTTTTAATTAAAATATAGCGTGTTTTTACTATTCATTAAAATATGAAAGTTATCGGAAAAATATCAAAACATTATCTAATGTAAATTTTTATATCCTGATTCAAAAGAAGAATTTTATTTTGTCAAATTGAACTTATAAACATGTCAAAAACTAGATTTAAAGTGGGTGCGCCATCAAAAGGAGGCAAAACTGCATTTTTTGAAAAATACTTATTTTACCTGAAAAATTTATTTTGTTCTTATACCATGTTCTAGAAATGTGTAAGATGAATAATAATGTTATAAAATTAAAAATTTAGTTAACACTATTCATTACGGCTAGTTCATAACAATATTATAATACTATATCGTTGTTTAGTAAAACCCGATATTGCATACAACACACGCTATCGAGGAAGGTCGCGATTGCGTGTAATGCAAGCCAAGTCAGGGTTACGTGTAGTGAACAACTCCTTTGTTGTTGCATATAACAGAATCCAACCATATTTTATTTATACATTGAATATATATATATATATACACTAAATGTTGCGTAGAATAACTTCTATCAAACGAACTTGAAATTGTGTGTAACAAGAGCCAAGAAAAGTGCTGCATATATTGCAAGCTAATAGAGTGTTGAGTATAACACAAGATAATCTTAGTGTGTCATACAATAGAAGATATGAATGAAATTAAAAAGAATGTATCTTATAAAATCTCGGGTTGTTACATTATACCCCCCTTAAAATGAATTTCACCCTCAAAATTCGTCAGGGTTATAGATCGTTTACTATTCATAAAAACCCACATCGTAAAAAGAAATACCAAAACTGAACTTTAAAAAATAAAGTATGAAATATAACGGTTACCCAAATGAACTCATCACTGGGTTTCCATATAGGAGAAAATATGGACATGGAATAGAAATCAAACTGTCATGTTCTGATGGAGAGTGGTAGAGAACATGGCTATGAAAAAGCCAACAATCACAAAGCTATTGATTTGTGGTGATCTAAGGTACCATTTGATTCATCGGATATAAGGGAAGTATGACAACATTTTTGGGTTTTTTTCAAGATCATTTCCCTAAAGTTGATGAAATTGGAATTAGAAGAAATACTTTCGTGATTTTGGTATAGTCTCACCGTTTGTCATTCTTTAGACAATTTCCACTTCATCTCTTAAAGAAATGAAGTTGAATTTGTGTTAGAAGATCCTGTGATAGAATTATGGGTCATTCCATCTGTCTCAAACAAAAGGTTAGAAAAGATATCATAAAAATACATAAGTCCATCTATAGTGAGATTAATCTTATATAGTTCCTAAAATGGGCTTATACTGCTTAATATAATAAAACTAGTTTCTACTAAACAGGGACTTCCTGTAGGCCAGTGGTAGGAGAAAAAGGCCAGTCGCACTTCGGTTGTGGGTTCGATTCCCACAGCCTTGTCCGACGTGATGGGCTGTCGCCCGTCTTGTAGGTTTTCCTTTTTCTAAAACTACATTACTATAAAATCCCATCATTAATATTGAAAAAAGTTCTATCCTTAAACAATACTTAGTATATGTCCAACATAATCCATTCCAATATTTAGGCTTATCTAAAATACTTCGGTCCAAGATTATAGTATAAAGAAAATGATTAATTGAAATTTCATCAACCAATCATGTGAATACCATCATTTACCCCCATATATATAGATTGTTGGTCACATTCCAATCATGTGAATACCTTAATCATGTATTCTCTTGAAAAAAAATGAATACCCATTGAACCATAATGAAAACATGATTGCAGTTAAAAGTTAACACTTTCCACATACCAAAATCCTTAAAATTCTATATACTCAAACCATGATATCACTTAGTCCTTATATCAATCATGAGCTCATGAATACTGTTAAAATTTTCATTTTCACGTTTTCCCTTCATTATGCACATATCAACTTATTTCCAAAAATATCTCAATCACTTTGAATACCACATTAGACCAATACATAAATATTCCAATACTCCATGATACAACATTATTTTGGAATCCCATTACATAAACACTTAATCATTCCACCACATCGTTGTCATATTCAACTTCGCCAATAGTGATCGCATGTGACTTCCCTTTTTCCTTTTCCTTAAGCGGTTGCTCATGTCGATCATCACTAACCCTTGGATTAGGGCATTTATTGGCATAATGTCCCATCTCCTTCCACTTGAAACATTGAAGAGTAGTAGGTTCATTCTGTGTATCCCTTCCTTTGTTTGCATCATTAGACATCTTCTTCCCATCATTGCGGCATTCAAATGCCCGATGACCTTCCTTTCCACATTTGAAACATTTACTTGTCCATTTAAGACAATCTCCACCATGCTTCTTTCCCCACTTTGAGCATAATGAAACATTCATATTCTTTTCACCATTATTCTGAGATTTATCATTGAACTCCATCTTTCGTTTCTTGTCAAAACCATGAGATGGATATGTAACACCAACTTTCATTTCTACCTTGATAGAACAACGTAAAATTTTTTCATAGCTACTGAAGTCTCTTATAGCTAATGCCCTTCGAAGACTTGGTTTTAAGGAACTGAAAAATCGATCAACTTTACTTTCAGGTTGGATGATAATGCCAGATGCATACCTTGCAATTCTTGTAAAATTTGCTTCGTATATACCAACAGATTCATCATCCTTCTGCTTCAGCTCAAGAAACCCCTTTTCCATCTTTGTTCAAATAATACGAGGGAAGTACTTACTGAAAAACAAGTTCTTGAACTCGTCCCATTCCATGGACTCAATTTCATCTCTTGGCCTCGTATTCTTGATAAGATTCCACCATTGATCAGCTTTACCTTCCAAACGATATACTACTAAGATGAATTTATCATGTTCAGAACATTGAAGAACTGAAAATATCTTTTCAGTGGTACTGATCCATTGTTCAGCAACAAGTGGATCGAAAGACCCACATAAAGACGGTGGAAGTTGCCTCATGAAGGACTCAATAGAATATTGTTCCCTTATCTTCTCATTTGAAGTCCAAAATGATTCATAGATTGTGTAAGTATAGAAATAATATTTTCCACTCCATCTCCCATAACACTTGTTTGTTCGGAAGGACAATCATTGCATTTTCCATTATAGTGATCAACACGGTTCCTTCGGGTTCCAGCCATCGTCTAAAACCCAAAAAGAATAGTGTGAGAGGAAAAAAATAATTCTAGGGAAAACAACATAGTAAAGGGGGAGTAAACTTAATATCTAACATATTAGGTTAAATTTTAAGATCGTTACCATAGTTCTAGGACTATATCCTATACGTATACTTATCCTTAGGGAAATCCCTAGACAGACCATAGAAATATCTCCAGGGATCTCACTAACGTTCTCACACCCTAGTTTCCAAAGGTTGACTAAACCTTTCCTCTGATACCAACTGTAGAGACCCTAAGATTGACGTACATGGACATTAAATTACTTTTGCAGAATACTTAGTACATAACAAAAACACACACACAAGGATGGTAATAGTTTAGTGTCTTTGGAAACTCGGAATATAATCTTCTAATCGTGGTGAAAGATCTTCAACATCTCCCATAAAGATCTTCATTTTTTTACCTAAAACCGTTATTTATATCCCGGGGAAAAGAAAACATTAATGGGTGAGCTCAAATGCTCAGTAATGGTAAAAAAAAAAGAAATATCAATCACAACATTTTCATAAGAACATAACATTTTGGAAATCTTAACCTGCAAAAGAGAGCATAATTTCATAACATGGGATTAATCATAGTAGTGAAATAAAATCCCAATAATAATAACTTAAAACATGAAACTTTGTGTCTTACACACATAATCATATATAATCATATCTTATTAGTCAAGACTCATTGCCAAGACTATCTTAGTAGACAAAGTCCATTTCTGAACCGAGTCACCCTCGTTTCAGTCCTGTTTCACGGAACCGGTATAACCTACCGTTCCAGCCATGTATATCTCATGAGATATAAAATCTTTATCCCATGCATTGGAGGGAGGTATAGGTCCCACCCATCTCATAATGATACCATTCTTATGTGTGCCACAAAATCATAAATCATACATCATTGCATAACCCATGTAATAAAAATGGGAATCTTAAACATCGTGACATCATAAAACAATTCATATAAGATAAAAGAATTCATAAAAATATTTCCATCACAACATAATAAAATCCATGTAATAATAGGGATAAAAACAAAACCCTTTATTATCTTATATGGAAAATAATTTTGATAAAACACCTGAACTCCATTCTTGAGGAAAATATCCTTTCTACTTCAAAAACATTTTCCTTTCTTAACATGTCTTAAAATTTTAAACTAAAAGAAGTTGATTAAAAATAAACTTGAAAATTTGTAATGGAAGCTTCTTGGAAATAATGTTTTAAAAATCCATTAATGCCGTATAAGTTAAAAAAAACATTCTTCTCGTACTTTTGTCGGAAAAGTCAAAAAATACCTCGTACAAAAAATGACAAAAGATTCCTTTCATATCTTTTACTAAAAACTCACCGAAGGGTAAAATTGGATATAAGAAATTGTAGGTGGATGGAAATAATATTACATATGGAAGAAACATGGATGTGGATGATAAAATACACCCCAGTAAATACCAAAGTATAAACAATCTCAGATAAAAATGAGATTGTGATATTTCCCTTACCTTAGGTCCGATATGATTCGTAAGTGTCCAAACCTCCTGTATAATGATTTAAATAATGTTATTGACTTATTCCAGAATCATACTTATTTTTATGATATCATTTATGGTCATATTCTTAGCTTCTTATTAGTAATATTTCATTACTACTTGTTATTCGGGTGTTTATTACTTTTTGTTCTTATGCGTGTTTGTCAAATAAATTCGTATTATTATCTTTAGGTTATAGATACCTCATTTCCAGAATGGTATTAGTGTAAAATATATCATATTCATTCATTAAATTCATTTATATAATCATTATGAAATGAAGATCATGTAGAACGAGTCACATCACATCGTGGAGACTGTATTCCGTACGTATGCAAGAGTGATGATATCATTCCTATGATCGTGGAATTGTATTGGAGTGTATGTATACTATTTAAGAATCAATATAACTTTATAATAGTCATATAGAGTCATTATTTAAACCATTATACCCATCCAAGTAAGGTGGTGGTGGAAAATAGATTACACCAGGGCGTGGAGACGATATTCCGTATATACCCACGCGCGGTGATTTCCTTTTTCCGTAGGATGGATAGAAGGTTAATTAGAGTTGTTTCATATTTATAATAACATATCAGTATATAATAAATACTGATGTTATTAATTTATCATGAAATAACTAAATAAGAAGAAGTTGAAGAAGTAAGAAATTGAAAAAGATCGGTAATGGATATTACCTCTTCTTGACGCACCTTCACTTAACCTGCACTTAAATAACTAAGGATGGTGTTTGAAGAAGACCAGAACCTCTAGGATGATACTAGGGAAGTGGAGAAGATATTTTGGCAGGGGTTGGCCGAGATTGAATGCTAAAATTTGTGTGAGGAGGAGAGGGAGGAGGTGCCCTTTTATAAGGGAGGAGAGGGGCACCTTAGGAAAATCTCAAAATAATATTTTATATTAAGGTGAAATTCGGTTTATAATGGTTCCAAAGGGTCTTATTTCAAAGATAAAGTGGAAATGGGTCTAAATCCTCTCATCAAATAGGATTTAGACAAGTTTAGGTTATTATTTTAACCTTATAAATTATATTTAACTCTATGTTAAATAATTTAACTTTTACCGTGTCTTTTTGTTTTCTTACACTATATGGTTAATAAACTTACCATAACAAGCCAAAAGAACCCCAAGTTGTTTATTATTAATATATCTATCCTTATATAAGTCATTTTTCCGAACCTTAGATTTTTAGGAATTAAACAACAATTAATAATATAATATTTGTTTTAAAAACAAATTTATGTCAATTTTGACACTATTTGGTACATGATTTTTATGAAATTTATAACAGAATTATAAGTTCAAACCCAATTACTTATATCAACAATAACATGTCATATTAACCTATAAAATTAATGTAAATCATAAAAAGTCTCAAATTACATTTATTTGGGCATTTATAACATTAATTATGTCAATATTTCATTAATAAGACAATTACTGCATTATCTTTGTGTCATAATAAATGAAAATTATTTAATCCCTAATTTTTTTAAATAAATTCCTATGATGTAGATAATTGTATTAGATTTCTGGAGACTATTATTGTTCGAAGTTTCATGAAGTTTATCACTAAATAAAAATTATTATACTTATAAGATTTAAGAAAGTGACATGTTGTCACATTCTTTGGTTTTAATAATAATTAAATTATTTTCATGGAAAAAAGTCCATAAAATGAATCTAATCCGACCCATAGGTTATATGGGTCTAATTTTAGCCATTCAATATGTTTTTACCAAGTTTTAGGGTAATTTTATAATCTTATATTTACCCTTAATTACCCGATTTACCTTTAACTATAGTAAATAAAATTTACCGTAGTTACTATTCACAATGCCCAAAAAATAAAAATTAGCTTATTAACATAATTTGGACCCACTTATTCCAAATATGGAATCCATTTTTCCAAATTCAATACACAAAAGATGCAGAAATTAAATTAATATTAATCCGGTTGTCGAAAGAAAACGGTTTTTTCTTTAAAACATTGCAAAAGATTGAATTAATTTAACCTACGAATTCAAGATAAAATCAATGCTAATGTCATACATTATATTAAATGGTAAAATTATATTCTATTTATACTTTAAAAGCATTCAATATTATAATTTAACCACATATTATATTACGATGAAAAACGTTGTTTTTAATTAAAATATAGCGTGTTTTTACTAATCATTAAAATATGAAAGTTATCAGAAAAATATCAAAACTTTATCTAATGTAAATTTTTATATCCCGATTCAAAAGAAGAATTTTATTTTGTCAAATTGAACTTAGAAACATGTCAAAAATTAGATTTAATGTGGGTGCGCCATCAAAAGGAGGCAAAACAGCATTTTTTGAAAAATACTTATTTTACCCGAAAAATTTATTTTGATCTTATACCATGTTCTAGAAATGTGTAAGATGAGTAATAATGTTATAAAATTCAAAATTTAGTTAACACTATTCATAACGGCTAGTACATAACAATATTATAATAATATATCGTTGTTTAGTAAAACCCGATATTGCGTACAACACATGCTATCGAGGAAGGTCGCGATTGCGTGTAATGCAAGCCAAGTGAGTGTTGTGTGTAGTGCACAACTCCTTTTTTGTTGCGTATAACAGAATCCAACCGTATTTTATTTATACATTGAATATATATATATATATATATACACTCAATGTTGTGTAGAATAACTTCTATCAAACGAACTTGAAATTGTGTGTAACAAGAGCCAAGAAAAGTGCTGCGTATACTGTAAGCTAATACAGTGTTGCGTATAGCGCAAGATAATCTTGGTGTGTCGTTAAATAGAATATATGAATGAAATTAAAAAGAATGTATCTTATAAAATCTCGGGTTGTTACGAAACCTAACAATATCCTCAATTTTAATTATTCATTTAATTCATGATTATTATAATGTTTAAGCCCAGGGTCTTAGAGTTGGTATCAAAGGTCAGTTTAGACAACTTTAGCAATTAAAATATAGTTAAATTAATTGAATAAATTATTTCAGTTTAATTTATGATTTAAATGATATAGAATTTACAGATTACCATGTTTCTTCACCTAAGTTATTTTTTTTGTTTAGAATGGTTTTCCGTAGATGAAACATGGCTTCTATATTGGGATGACATCAAGAGGAAAAAAACCTTCCAAATTAGTGAACTGAGATGGTCAGAATCAGAATTGAATAGTATGTTGCAGTGATGGCACAGTTCACTCAGGCTATAAATAGTGGTGGGAACCATACACGCGATCAGCCAGATCAACCACAGAAGAACATGTCAGTAGTGGAGCATTTCATGAGGCAACATCCCCCATCATTCAGAGAATCATCTGACTCTGTGCTAGAATAAGGGTGGATTTAAGCAATGGATAATTTTTTTTGATGTTATAGGGTGTTCATAACATCAAAAGGTTAGTCTTGCTCTTTACCGTTTTGATGGTGAAGCTGATCAGTGGAGGTCGATGGTGAAAAATATCAGGGATAGTTAGGAAATTGATGATCTTGATTGGGATGAATTAAAAGGAAATTTTCTTGAGAAATATTTCCATAAGGTGTTTCATCTTAGAATAGAAAACCAATTCCCAGAATTGAGGCAGGAGGATGACTCAGTGGCTGCTTATGAAGCAAAATTCCCTCGACTGGCAAGGTATGCTCCAAATTTTATACGAGATCTTGATAGTAAAATCAATCATTTTTACTCAGGATTAAAGAAAAAGTATCAAAGGTATTTATCATCTCATGAGTTCAAAAGTTATGAAAAACATTTTTCTTGTGGGGAGAATGTAAAAATTGAGTTTTCTGATGATCATGTGTTCTTTTACAAACAACAGAATAAGAGATCGAAGTGGAAGGAGAAAGGGAATAACTCTTCAAAAAGGTCTGATGGTAAAAAACATAACTTTACAGTTTGCGAAAATTGTGGTAAAAAGCATGCTGGGGAATGTCTTTTGAATTTTTTTAAGTGATATTGATGCGGTAAAATGGGACATAAGGCTCAAAATTTCACTGAAAAAGATCAAGATAATAGTAAGAAAATCTGATTCATATTCAGTAAAATGTTTTAAGTGCAATGAAATGGGTCATTATACAAATGAGTGTCCAATGAAGAACTCAACTGAGGGAAAGCAGTCATACTACAAGAAGAAAGGGGTGGTGAAATCCATTGGAACTACTTCAGATGATGTCGGGCTATCAAATGAAGTAGTATCAGGTACACTATTTGATTGTTCAGATAATGCCAATGTGTTGTTGGATTCAGGGTCTACACATTAGTTCATTTCTGAGACGTTTTCTAGTAAATTGGGAATTCCATCTCAAGATATGAATCCTGAATTTATGGTAAAAACACTGGGGGGAAATGATGAGACACAAATAAATTATAAGAAGCTTCCTGTCCTTATATGCTAGAATAATATACCTTCAAACCTTATTGTTTTTCTTCTACTAGTGTTTGATGTTATTTTGGGTATGGATTGAATTACAATTTATCATGATAAGATTGACTGCTGAAGAAAAGAGGTTTCTTTTTAGAAAGATTTTTAGCTTGTGTACAAGATTGAACCCTTGGTTTTGATAACATATCAGGAAGCTGAGAAACTAGTAAAAGATAGAAACGAATGTTACATTGATCATATTATTGAAAATAAATTTTATTTTGAGATTAATGATGTAACAGTGGTAAATGAGTACATTGATGTTTTTCTTGATGAATTGCATGGTATTATACCTGATTAGGAAGATGAGTTTACTATTGACTTAGTTCTTTAGGAAAAACCAATTTCAAAAATACCTTATCGATTTTTTAAAATTGAACATTTAGAGTTAAATAAGAAATTTCAGAAGTTATTAGATAAAGGTTTCAATCGACCTAGTACATACCCATGGGGTGAAACCATCTTATTTATTAAAAAGAAAGATTGTTCAATGAGACATTGTATTGATTACAGAGCATTGAATAACATCACTGTTACGAATAAGTATACTTTACCTCATATCGCTGATTTGTTTGATTAGATCTAGGGAGCTCAATATTTTTCAAAGATTGTTATGAGGTCTGGGTACCATCAGTTTAATGTAAAGGAAGATGACATTCGGAAGACTACATCTCATACTAGATATGTCCATTATGAATTTTTAGTTATTCCTTTTGGTTTAACCAATGCACCTACTTTATTCATGGATCTTATGAATAGAATTTTCTGTGAGTTCTTGGATAAGTTTGTGGTTGTGTTCATTGATGATATTTTGGTTTATTCCAAAATTAAATAGGAACATGAAAGTAATTTAAGGGTTGTATTGAAAAACTTAAAATAAAAGAAACTATTTGGGAAATTATGCAAGTGTGAGTTTTGGTTATAGAAAATTTCTATCTTTGGTCACATTATGTAAAAAAATTGCATAACTATTGATCCTGCTAAAAAAAGGTTGTTGAAGAATGGCCCAGACCCAAAAATATATCTGAGATCCGTAGTTTTCTTGGTTTAGATGGTTATTAATGAAGGTTTGTTGAGAATTTTGCACGGTTATCTGGCCTACTAGTTATGTTAACTAAAAAATGTGTTAAGTTCATTTGGAAAAAAATGTGATGATTGTTATCAAGAATTTTAAAGAATATTGGTGAATGATCCAGTTTTGGAACTACCTTCTAGAAATGGTGAGTTTGTTATTTACAGTGATGCTTCATTGAATGGAAAGGGATGTGTCCTTATACAGAAAGATCAAGAAATTGTTTTGCTTCATGTCAGTTGAAGCCTCATTAGTTAAATTACCCAACACATGATAATTAATTAGCTACTGTTGTTTTTTCTTTAAAAATTTGGAGGTATAATTTTTTTGGAGTAAAATGTGAAATATATACTGACCAAAAAAGTTTGAAATATATATTCACTCCAAAAGAATTGAAAATGATATTGAGGAGATGGTTGTAATTAATAATGGATTATGATTTCATGATTCATTACCATCTTGGATGGAAAAATAAAGCGGTTGATGCTTTGAGTCGAAAAAGTAATGCGTCATTAACCATGATACATTTGGAATGAGATCCTCTGGTTCTTTATTTGACGGACTTTGGAATAGAAGTTGTTGGTGCAGAAAATTATTCTGTTTTGTATCAGGTGTCCGTGAAATCATCTCTATCAGACAGAATAAAGCATGCGAAAAAATAAGACAGTGGGTTGAAGAAAATGGTAGAGTTGGTTGTGAAGGGTATGTTGCTTGATTTTAACATTTATAATGATTGTGTTTTGATGTTTGGAAAAATGATTATGCGTGCCTTTCAATTCAGAGATGAAGAATGAGTTGTTATGTGAATCTTATAGTTCCATGTTTTCAGTTTATCCTGGCAGTACAAAGATGTGTAGAGATATTTAGGAGTATTACTGGTGGGATGGAATGAAAAGAGATATTTCTGATTTTACTGTGAAGTGTTTGATTTGTCATATTGTTAAAGCGTATCGGTAGTTACCAAAAGGGATGCTTAAATATTTACTAGTGCCAAAGTGGATATGGGAATATAAATATGTGGACATCGTTGTGGGATTACTGAATACATCTCGAGGTAATAATGAGATATGAGTTTTTATTGATCGGTTTACTAAATCTACTAATTTTTTACTATTTGAGAATATTCATCTGTAGATCAACTTTGTCGGTTGTATGTTAATGAGATAGTTAGGTTTCATGGATTTACCCTCTCTATTATATCTAATCATGATCCTACTTTTACATCTATCTTTTGAAAAGGCCTTCAAAAGTCACTAGGAACTAAATTAAAATTTTGTAAAACTTTTCATCTGCAATCAGATAGACAGTCAGAACAAACAATTTAGACCCTAGAGGATATGATACATGCTTGTTCACTATATTACCCGAAAAGTTGGGACCAAAATCATTCTTTGGTTTAATTTTCATATAATAATAGTTTTCATTCAAGTATACTGATGGCTCCACTTGAAGCATTATATGGATAGTGTTGTCGAACTCTAGCATTTTGGGATGAAGTGGGTGAAAGGAACCTGATGGGAACATAATTGGTAGAAGAGATGGAAAAAAGGATCAGTTGATTCAGAAAAGCATGAGAACAGATCAGAGAAGGAAGAAATGTTATGCAGATAACCGGAGGAAGGATCTATCTTTTGAGGTAGGTGATCATGTATTTATGAATGTTTCTCCATGGAAAAGTGTGATTCATTTGTTTATGAAGGGATATTTATGTTTGAGGTTCATTGTACCTTATGAAATCCAGGAGAAAATTGGATTAGTTGCATACATAGTGGCTTTACCTCCATGTTTATCCCAGGTACACAATGTTTTTAATGTTTCAATGTCGTGACATTATATTCCACATCCATCACATATTTTAAGTCCAAAGATAGTTCAGTTGGGAGAGAATCTCTTTTATGAGGATCATACTGTCCATATTATTAAACGTAGAGAACATGTGTTGTGGAATAAGGTAATTCATTATGTGACAGTTTTGTGAAAAAACTACATGGTTGAAGAGGAAACATGGGAATCTGAAAATTCTATGAGGGATAAATACCCCCATTTATTTGATAAGTAAACAATATTGCGAGGACGCAATTCCCTAAAGGTGGAGAGGATGTAACATCCCATGTAAATAATGAGTAATAAATTTTCATATTTTTTAATATTTTTTAATTAAATATTAATTTTACTTTAAAGGGGACACTATGTTTAATGGATAGTCAGATACGCAACAACAAGTTTCATTGAAATCTTACGTTGCACACTAATAATATAATATTATTATTTTAAATGGTAGTTAACATCTAGACGTTTTATGGGAAAGAATGAATAGAACAAAATAAAATATTATTATACATTTTTGTTAAATTTTATTACATTTTTCAAAAAAAGTTAGTGGCTTAAAATATGAATGAATCTAATTTTAAGCATAAATACTCGAATATTCACTAAAGGGTCGATTTACAACCTTTTAATGGAGAACACTCTCAAAATATAGTTTTGGTTATTTTTATATGTTCTATATGACATAATAAAATTCTTCTTTAGGTTTGGTACATCAAAATTTACTTTGTGTAAACTTTTTCGATTTTTCTAGTAAAGTTCATTTTTTAATGAAAAGTAAAAAATACTGTATTTTTATTCAAAATTTCCTTTTAATCTACTTTATTTATATAGTTATATTATATTTTTAATCGGTTTTAAAGTGTAATTATATTATATTTTTACCAATTAATCCAATGTAGGTCATTGGAATTAATTTCACTTTGAAATTGGACACAAACATGTATCAATCTTTTGATAGTTATTGTTTCATAAACACTTTCTATTTGTTTTGATAACGTGAATTGATTTTAAATTAATTAATTAAACTTATATGTTTTGAATTTGGAAAAATATAAATAAATTTTGAATTCATAATATCAAATATATCTTAGGCATAATTTTTGTTAGTTTTTTGAAAAACATCAATTTTTGATGAAAAGTGAAACCACTATGTAGTAGTTAAAAACTAAAATTTTCATTTGAATGAAATTTTACTGCTTCTGTGGATTGAATTTCAAAAATCTGACATACATGGTTGTTATTATTAAGTAAAATGTTGTTCAATATGATGAAAATAATTTTTGGTGAATAGTTACTTTGGAATTTTATTTACCGTGGTTAATGGTAAATAGGGTAATTCCAGTTTAAATGAATATCATAATAATACTAAATTACCTTAACACTTGTACTAACCTTTTTGGTTGAGTCATTTACGACCATGGGCATTTTTTGGTTGAATTTGGGACACCATGGAGCCACTTGGTAGTGATAATGAGACATTATTTTAATTAACTTAATGTAAAGGAAAATATGACTTAAACAAATATCTTTTAGTTAATTAATTTTTATATGGGGTTATATAAGCTATACTTTTGACTATAAATATTAATTGGAAAGATAAAAACATTTCCTACATTATGGTATTTTTTTATAATTTTTAGACATCAAATGAATTATATTATTTATGACACAATAATGATGCAGTATTACCTCATTAATAAAATATTTAAAGAAATAATATTATAAATATTAAAACAATATCCAAAACCTATCCAATTATAATTGGATGATTTTATTTGGACCATGATTCATGTTATATTTGAATTTAATTATTTTTTGACCTTTAGAAACCGAATATTAATATATAATAAAACATTATTTTCACACATTCCTAAAGAGAACCTCCTCCCCCTTATAAAAAGCCCCCATATCTTACTCATTCCTCACACATATAAAGCCCCTTGGATCGTCCCAAACCTTACCAAGTAAGCTTTCAAGATCAATATCCTTCTCTTATAATCCGTACCTCATGTATAAGGAACTTCAAGAAGTCCTTTTGGTTCAAACCAAAGGGGGTTTCCCAAATTTAAGGTAACGGTTTATCTTAACATCTTTTTTTATTTTACATCTCCAACTCCTAAACTCTTTTTATTACTTTCTTTTGTAACAACACCATTATCCTTAATATAATATGATGTTGTTATGATAAATATTTAACTAAACATACACACATCTCCATATAATGGGTGAAGAAGATACTATTTCTGTGGATAGAAAACTAATGCCTCACGAAACAATGATTGTTCGATTATCTCCTATTG
This sequence comes from Viscum album, assembly GCA_963277665.1. Taxonomy (NCBI): domain Eukaryota; kingdom Viridiplantae; phylum Streptophyta; class Magnoliopsida; order Santalales; family Viscaceae; genus Viscum; species Viscum album. Next base: position 120,563,905 of record OY728138.1, on the reverse strand, counting down.
CCACTCATGGTGGAAATTAAGATGGGACAATATTTATATATGATATATATTATTTTTATGTTTTCTTTATTCTTTTTTATTTTATTTTTACATTATACCTTTATGGTTTACATAATGGGTAAACATGATAGTTTCATTTGAGGAAGTACGGACTACCGCCCCCTCAAAGTGATATGACTCGCTAATGCTATATCTGGGACGTATACAGGATAATGTTAATGATATAATATATGATATTTAATGGAATTAAAATATACCTATGTATCATTATGTTTTATTTCCATTAAAGTATGAAATAGAAACGAATGTAGCACTTATTTGTACGTACGACTTACCGTCTCCAGGAACTGTGCATTTCATTTCTTATCTCCAAAATGTTATGTACTGTTATAAATTCATATATAAACTGGATATATATGATTTATATTATATCTAAATCATAAAAATCATTCTGTATATACTTATCTATTTTCCATGTGAACAAATTGTAATTATAAGAAGTCCATTTTTGAATCAAGTACCAAATATCGACAAAACAAACGTTATTAACTTAAATGATTACATAATGTTTATAACATGGTAATAAGTGATATACAAGAAATAATAAATTTTAAAAAGGATCTTATGAATGTAGATATTAACTTTAGTTTAATATTCAGGAGATTAAAGAATGAACAGGTCAAATCAGACATGAGGTAAGGGACTTCATTTCAATCTCCTTTCATTGAGGCATATTTTGATTTTATACTCAGTTTTCTTTTATACACTGTATAAACACCATTGAATTTGAATTTTATTAAAAAGGAATCCTTTATCTATGAATCATTTTACTAAAAAACAAAAAAAATAATGTTTGTTTTTACCGTACGTGGTGACAAACACCTTTCCACCGCCACAATTATTATTTGATCTTTTGGATTTCATAACAAGCCATAATGATTTTAAAAAGAAAATAAATACCATATAATCTTTTTACGTATTTTTGTATTGAAGATGGTTTTGAAAATGTAATTTTTATGTCAATATATTTAAATGATATATTGTGATTTAAATGTGGAAATTTTTTCATTCATTTATGTTAGTTTTATGTCTTATGAATATGTTATGGTTCTTGGGCATTGCTTATGTATATAGGTGGTTCCATGACAAACCTAGGGCAGGTGAGCCTGAGATAGCTCTCCAATTCATTGGGTAACATGACATAGGTAAACATGAATGTTTCTCAAAAGATATTTTGGGAATATACTATGATGGGTATTCCAACATAACACTCTATTTAGCTATGATGGATACAATGTAAGTATGATATGAATGCCATAAATACCCTTATTTTTTGTTATTAGAATGTGTTATTCATAAATCTTATGTTTTCATCAGGTAAGTAAAAGAGTTTATGTATTTTATGTATTGATGGACTAATGATTTATTTCTTATTTTACAACCCTTACTGAGATTTTTTATCCTCATCCCATGTTTTGAAATGTTTTTCACAGGACTTAAAGGTGAATATGGTCAAGGATGGGATCAAAGAAAAGCCTCGATATCTAATGAATGGAACTAGACATGACTCATTTTTTCAATAGTTTTTATTTTACGAAAAAATTGGATACTTAGTAGAATTGTTTATATGTAATATTCATGTAGTTATGTAAATGTTATGACATAACTCACTAAAACTGTAAACCTAAAAAGATCTTGAATACAAATTATTCACTTAATTCAAGATTATGTAATGTTTAGGGTCAGGGCCTTATACCATGGTATACAATATTCCATTATATGATTTCTTGGTTTCATATAACTTTTTCATAATGTTATATTATGAATCAATAATGTTTTTTTCATTTAATTCCAATCTTATATGAATTATTTCGTAATCTATATAATTTTTTTGAATGAATAAGAAAAAGATATTTTGAACTATAGATATATAATTTATGAAAAAATGGGTCTGAAAACCTAGGATATTATATTATCACCCTTAAATTATCTTCATCCTCACAATTTTAATAATTACTCACTAATGAAAATAGCTAATGGAATCCATATGATATAGAAGACCAAAGATATAATTTCAACCTAACTATCTTATGCATGAGTATTAAACTCATCTATTATTTCATAATAATAATATCCCAGCAATGCATTTCATGCTATCCATTTTATCTTAATACACCTCATTGTTGGGTATTAAGGCCCATATAGAGGAAGTATTTACATTAATGAGTTAATAGTTAGAATTTTATAGATATATGATCATTAGTTGATATTTTATATGATATTTGATTTCCATATTCTAGATATTAGTTTGGCCTCTATGTAGAGAGAACCAATCATTGAGCAAAATCATATAAAATTCTATTTGATGAAACATAATAATATTGTAATAACTATATTCCTACCAACTTTTATTGTTGGGGAGTTATATAATTTTGTGGAAATCCTTGTAATAATATGGATTCTCACTAATAATATAATATTTGTTCATTAAGATAGATATTTTATGATCACTGAAGTAATTCTAGATATAATTGAGTGGGTGGAATCAGAATAAAATAGGACACTTTTAGATCTTGATTAAATGATCAATGTACCTTATATAAATTTATTTTTAAGTTATAAATGATTTTATTACCATTGTTCCCTTGTTCTAGGTGGTTTATTACATCAATCATCCTTATTATCCCTTATATTAGGTAATTTAGTTGTAAGATTCTAAAAATCATTTCTTCTGAAGCATTAAGGTATAGGTGTTGAATTTCTTTGTACAATCTTATACTCAATCTTGTAGACTGTAATATTAAATAACCATCTAAAATCATTTTTTTATAGCTAATTTTTTCACTCATTAATCACAATATGACCTGTTTCAAGGAATTACCAATGTTATTATTCCAATATTTTTTATATGATGTTTTTTATTTTTATTTCCTCAATGTGAATTATCATTTGAGTTTCCATTAATCATAATTTTAATTTTATTGCCTCTAAAAGCAAGGTAATTATGAGTCTCACTAATTTAAATTTCAATCATATGTTCAAAATGAATATTTTATTCATTGATAAATAAGTATGTTATTAATAATTCCCTCAAAATACTTTGTTTTAGGCCACTAAAGAATCATTCGATCTTTATTTCAATTTCTATAATAACATTAGAGGTTTACCTTGAATGTATTATGTGGTTTTATTCATAAGTACCAATGGATTCATCATCCTTTTTTAGAATTATGATTTCATGCTTCATATAGAAGAAAAGGGTCCATGTAAATTTTTTTATGGAGAATATTTTAATGAATTAATCCCAATACAGAGGGTAAAACTTTTCCTTTTGAGTTTTATTATTAATGATTTTCCACCATTTTCCATTTTCTCTATACAAATAATACACAACTATGAAAAACTTCTCATGGTCCACGAAATCGAAAATATAATATATCTTCTCTATTAAATTGATCTAATGATCGATAATTAGTGGAGTATAAGCCCCACTAATAGAGGTTATAGATTTTCACATGTAATAATGAATATAATTTTTCTTTTTTTTTTGGTTTATTTAGGTGATTAAGAATAAACACATTATTTTTCATTACGTTAGATTGTTGGGTGAGTATTTTTCGGAGCTTTTGTACCAAATATCCCACCTTGTTTATCTTCACATTGGTACAATCATTTCATCATCAATTATAACTGTTTTTACCTTGTCCCTCCCATTTTCATCTATTTATTTAATTATTGGAATGTTGAAGATGGGAATACATAATTTAATAAGTATACAGAAAGAAAACTATTAACATAGAATGGGTAAGTCATAAATGACTTATATACCCTAACATATGAATTTCATGGTTTAAATCATTATTATTTATGGTTTATTTCTATTAATGTTTTATAACCATAAAATAAAAATTTATTCAAATAATTCATAAAGGTTCATAAAGATAACATAAATCTACCAATGTATTCCCCATAGATTTTATAACCATATATAATGCTATGACCAATTATTTTTCATCGAGGGAAGATAATGTAAATATCCAAAATATATTTTTCATCGTTATTTCCCCTAAGTGAATCTTTTATAGCATATTCATCCATTTTTTATACACAGAGTGAAATAATTTCACTAAATCCATAAATAGTATAATTTAACAAAATTTTAGGATTTTATTATGTACTTAAACTAATCCATTAGGGTTTTCTATAATGATTTAAAATTAAAAATCCCTTGAAATAAATAAACTCCACTATGATATAAAATAGGGAAATCCTAGATAAACATACACATATTATAAATATTATCACTTTATTATACATCGCATATCACGATAAATCACATCTCACATCTTAAAAGATTATTTTATTTGGATAAAATATACATTAAAAAAAGTTTACAACCTTTTAAATTGCTCCAAAAAATAATCCTCGGATGTGATAAACTATTAAACAAAATAAAAATAATATTCTCCATCATAACATATGGAATAAAATCATTGTAATAGGTGAGCTTATGTTCCCAGAAATGGTATACATAAGAGTCATCAATCAAAGATCACTATTGAGAATATGCATATGAGATTATAAACAAGGTTTGTGGTCATCTTATAAGTTAATTATATAGAATATAGTATATATTATAAATGAATTTTCATGACATTGGTCTTATAGTATAACATATTACATGAGTAATAAGATTTAGAAAATAGTAGTCAATAATCATGAACTATGAAAAACTAACACTGGCATAACAATATGACATATCATTGTGTCATATAAGTAAGCATAAAAAAATAATTTACTCTAATAAGGATAATTTCTAAAACCATAATTTCATAATTTAAATACTTCTATATGGTATTGGGTTTACTCCCCGTTCGTAAAATTATTGTGGACAGAGTCTCAGAGTGTGCTAACTTTGCTAGAAATTCCTAAAAACATGTATTATCATGAGATATAAATCATTACCCATTTTTTGGGGTATATATTGGGCCTAGAATCATTTAATTATATACCTTATATATATATATGGAGTATAAACAAGGAAAATTTTTCAATTTAATCCAAGCTTAATTATCCCATGAAAAATAAATGATTTTTCATTAAAGAAACATAAGATGTTTTCATAATCCATCTACAGATAGAATTTGAATAATATTATTAATGAATATTAATAGCAATGTATAAGAAACATTTTTGGATGTTTATACTGGAAAGGACACCCATATAATAGAATTAACTATTTTTTTTGAGAAATAATGAGAAACACCCTTTTCATTTTCAATTAATTTTATGAAATTATTTTATAAAACAATGGAATATAAATTTAATTGGAAAAAAATGATAACATGGATGGGAATTTTATTTGTGAAAACTTATAAAGGTGGAATGAAATTCAATTAGTACAAAAAAAATTAAAAATAATCTCCCCTTAACATATTGTAAACAAGTTCAATGTTAGTGGAAAAAAACCATTCCAAAATTAATTAAAAATATTAAATTTGAATAAAATATACTATTGAAAATGATCATAATGAATCATATAATTATATATATGGAACTATATAAAATGAAATAAATATTATGGAAAAAATTGAAAAATATTCATGATATAAAATAATAGGTAAGAACCATTTCTCTTATAAGCACCAATTCATGTGAATTATGATCTAGAGAAAAAGAGAAATGTTAGGAATAAATTTGAAACACAAAAACAACCAGAGGATAATACAATTAATGTCGATTTATAATGAAAAATAAAATATGTTCACATGTTTAATATTTATTTGTAATAATCATGAATTCAATGTGATATTGGAAATAAGTCATTTATGGATTTTTAACAATTGAATAAAAATTAAATTGAATTGAATAAAGTGGGATGGATTTTTAAATATATTAATTTTTTTGAAAATTATGATAAAAGGAATATATTTGGAATTATATACTTCACATAAAAAGAAAAAAGTAGTAAATATTGAATATGTTTCAAAAGAATAAAGTTAAGCCGAGAAACCCTTTCCATGTTCTCCCAATACCCGTGGGATAACTTTAACATTCAATTTGATAAACATAAATTTAAAAATAAATTATTTCTGTAACATATTCATATATAAAACCATTTAATTTTATTTAATTAAAATAATTTAATAAACTTATAATAATTAGTTAATAATTTTTTTTCATTGGATGTTTCAAAAATCAATTGTTTCGTAGCGGAGATTTTAGAACCCATTATTTGATACATATTCATCCTTCATAGAATAATAAAGGTAGTTTATTTATTTTGTAAAATTATTTATGATTTATAATATTCATTATATGTAAATTTTAGGTAAGGTTTTCAAGAAAATATCCATGAAGTGATTTTTTCAGGTAATTTATCGATTAAAAAATTCATCAATAATGATAATTGATTTTTTTCACATTTAGAGAATAATATTAATGATATATATTACTAAAAAATATCATATATATTTATTAAATTCATTTATAGTAAAATTCGTTTATTCATGTGATGAAAAAAGGAATATTCCGTCTATGGAGGTGGTAGTCCGCACATAACAAATGAAATATTTTCACATTCAAATGAATGAGTTGATGTTAGATAAATATTATTACATAAAATCAATAAAAATTAAGTATATTGATGTCGTTATATTATGATGGTTTAATATACCTATAGGAATTATAAAAAGACTTAAAGGAACAGAATTATATGGGAGTGATTTGGAATTACAACAATAATCCTTGGGATTACTCCTTTTCAAATTGGATTAAGGCTTTAAAGGGTTATATTTTGATGTTTGAAAACATCTTTGAAATGTATAAGAGTTTAAGTGGGTGGTATATTCTACTAGTCTTTCATTTAGTTAAGTGGATTAAGTGTGATGATATGTATGGTGATGAATAATTAATTTTATAGGTGAGAGGGGTGACATTTTTGTATTACTTATAAAAATAGATGCATTATTCAAATATGGTGGCTCTAAAATTGATAATTAGTGATGAAAAAAGAACTAAATTTCAATTAAAACTTCATACGCATATTTATAATTATTTATTATGATATTTAAGACATTTACTTCTTATCTTAACCCCCTTTACCAAATTTTAACTTTATAATGGTAACTTAGATTTTACATCAGTCACACATTTGTATTTTTAACAATGAAATTGACCTCCATAATTTAATTTTAATGCCATTATTAGGCATTTTTAATCTATTTAATCAAATTTATTTTATGAAAATTGAAAAATTATCATTAAAATGTAAACATAAAATAAATAAATAAAATATTTAAAAAGAAAAATAAAATTATATGTTTTCATTGTTCATAATTATATTTCTTATAAATTAATATTTATTTATGAATTAGCATATAGTTATATATATATACATATTAAATTTTAATATTCTTTTAAGAATGGTCTATTAAATTTATTCTGATAAAACTACACAGCACTTAAAAAACAAATCATTGAATATAACCCCATAACATTTATTATGAAAAATAACATTTACCTTAGTATTTTTTTTGTAAAAATTAAATAAAAATTATAAACTAATATTAAATTTATGATTCTAAATAATAAATACATTTTTTTATTTTAAAAATATAAATTTCATAAAAGAAAATTTAAACATAAAAAACATAATACTAGAAATGATCATTTGTCACATAACATTTAACAATAAAATGAATTTATTCCTATTACATAATAAGTAAGAACTATTGGATAATTGTTATTTTAATATTCTGAATATATTTTCAATACATTTCATTAAAACCTTTATGTAATAGTGACAATTTTTAATTAAAATAAAAATTACATATCACATATAAAAATAATTCATTGAGAATTTTCTATTTTGAACATTTTGTGACAATATATTTACTTATATCCAATTACTAATAAATTAATGAATATTTATTCATTTATACATATATATATATATATTAATTTTTTAAATTGCATAATACATATACATGAAATTATAAAAATAAAAAAAAATTAATCAAACAAAATTTTTGAACAATATATTTTTATTTAGAAATATATTTTTATACAATTCTTTAATATCGTTCGTTAATTAATTTTTGGATGTAATTAATTTAGGTTTTTAACATATATTTTATTTTATATAAATATATCATTCTTTAAAAGAAATAAATTTAATAGAGATTCAAATTTTATAAAAACAGATACTTTATAATCGATGTTATTTTCAAAAATGAATTACTATCATAATTTAATTTTATTACAACATAGTTTTTTTAAATAATCTATTAAAAAATTATACATATCAACTATATACTAGTAGTTCCAAAACAGTGAAATATTTATTTTTTTATACTCAATGACTATATACTGCTTTTTTAATGGATATATAATTACTGTATTACCACATTTCTTCCTTTAAATTCAATCTATTCAGACGACATAATATATATTTCTAATTCTATAATTTTTTATGGATTTTAATAACTATTTACCATTTAATAATTTTTTTATTTTATTGTAGGTTTTTTTATACTAATGTAATTTCTCAAGGGTGAAGATGATCTATAGGATATAATAGTTAAAAAGATATTATCCTTTATTTTTGTTGTCTCGTTTTAATTTATTCACTTTTAATGGATTTATTCATCCATGGTATATAATATATGGTTTTATGTATCACTATATTAATTTTCCATAAATAATGTGTTTTCAGTTTGATACTTAACTTATATTACACATTTTCTAATCTATTTTAATTAATTTAAAACAATATGTTTTTTTGGAATTATAGACATATAATTTAAGGGAAATTTTTTTTCTTAGAACATGTGGTGTTTTATGACAGAACATAACATTACGTGAATAAATTTCACACCTCAAATTTAGGTTTCAAATAAGATCTGTAAATTTAATAATTTGAATCATCATGTAAGAAATTATAATCAAGACTAATAAGACATTGAAATTGTAAATTTCTTCCCTACCATCATCTAAAATATGGGTTGGGAATATTTTTATATTTAAAATGAATTGAGGGTTTAGAAAATATTTTACAAAAAACACTTATTCCCCATCACGACTATCATATATGGATCATATTTTTGAAAAAAAGTGATTAAATTCAATAAGTCAAAAATATTAATTTTTTGTAGACAATTCCTATCTTGTGATTTCATAAATAAATATTTTCATTTCATCGTTGAGAGATAAACCATTATAGTAATAATCCTTGACTTTGGTTTTCTCAATAACCCCATAATAAGAAAAAATTTCATATTGAAGCTAGGTATCTTCTATATTGTCATGAAAAAATTTCATTCTATTTAACATAACACAATCAGTTTCTAATTTTTATCACTACTTGACATGGCATGAAAAAGTTATACCCATTAACCCCCAATTTTTTACATTCATGAACAGTATTATTAGGGACAAAATCCATTGATCTTATTTATATAGAGTCTACACCAACTGTGTAGAGAAATTTATTGGGTATTGTAAGACATTGAAATATATATATATATATATATATATATATCGAGAAAGGATCTAAGACGACGTGCGATTTCGAGGAATGATGTACTTGTAATTAATTTTATAAATATATTTAATATATTTTATATTTCATTCACATGATACCTCAAATTAATTCATAAAACTATTAAATGATTGGCCAGATAAGAAACAAGAGACCACATTTGTGTTTGGAATGTGGCGTTTACCCAATGTGCAGTATAAAGTGAGTGATCACATGACGTTTAGACCCCTTTCTCATTGGTGTACTGACTTGTGAATCTCTATATATATATTTATTTAAATTAATTAATTTAACTTAATGCTAAATTATTAAAAATATATTGTTATAGGTATTAGTCCTGGGTTGGCCTCACAATCCTATGATCACAAGAGAGGCTACCTCCCACTACTATTGACGAATCATTTGGAAAATAATGTTGAAATATCAGATCATAAGACATTAGGATGCAATGAACACATCAAATTCCTTCGAATCGTTAAATAGAACATTCTTCACTAGTGATCAATACAAAACAAAGGTAGGTCTCATAAATTGTTTTCACTAAACACTTTTGATTAAATGGTTAAGAAGATCCATTATCTTTCATCGATATCAGATAATTGCAGAACATTCATGTTCCTCAGTCCTGACATATTGATTTATTTATATTTTTTTTTCTAACATCAGATCCCTTTATTTTAGTCATTAAAAATAGACACTTTTCTAATGATGTATAAACATTTTTTAGGTTTTTCCCCCAATTTTTTATTCGTGTTATTCGCCTATTAGACCCATTGGTCCCTGTTTGACCTTTTTGGAAGGTATCGAGCTTGATCGGACCCCCAGCTAGGTGGACGATCGATGAAATGAGAAATTATTGGTGAGAAATGTATAAATCAATAATATTCGTTGTATAATGATGTTCAATTTGATTATTTGAGGCCAGATATTCTGGAATTGAAGGTGTAACTGTGTGAGTTACCACTAGAAGAATCCTAATAAAGAGAAGAGGCCAATTCATGGTGATCAACAACTTGATTATATGATAAAAGGAAAGATTCACACTTTTCAGCCTTAAATGAAGCAGGATCTGAAGTGGAATTCAATAATTCAGACTATAGAGATCGGATATGATAGTATGTTGGAAAATCAACTACACACCATAATCAATGAAGAACAGATGGCATGGAGCCCCTATAGAGATAGCTTGGGTTAAGAAATTGTTTAGGATTACACAACGTCCAGTCCTCCATCACATTCCATGTATACCTTCCCCGGTTGGACATCCCATAAGATTGGTCACATGGGTTGGGGTTCTGTATAAGAGTACATAGACATAGGATGACCACACAGACAGTGTCCCATGTGGGCCGTCATGGCATGCACTAGAGTACATGGAGAGAGGGTACGGTACATGGACACAACCATCAGAAACAAACTCTATCCTTGTTAGACTAGACATATCATATAATTCCCAAACATGACATAAACTTATTCATGGGGTGAAGCTGTGTCCCGTCTCTGGAAACGTCCTCACTAAGAAGTGGGGCCACATGATGTGTTATCCCACTCACACATTGTTTACCGATCAGTTCCTTTTTAGGAAACATCAATTTCTATTCTATCATTTTTAGAGTCATATATTGGCCCACGAGTAGGCTATCATGAGTTTTTTTCACATAGATTATGATAGTTCTATAAGTTGTGGATTTTGATATTCAGTGTAAAATGTTTGGGCTTGGAGCAAACTGAGATGACACCCAATGATAAAAAAACATTGTACAATCATCATGACATCCTCTGAGCATTATCATCAAGTACAATAAGGAAGCGAGGTTCTCTAAGGGTCCTTTCAAAGCATTACCCTCTAGTGGGGCTGTTAGTGGAGTTCCCTAGCAGCTTCTTTTAGGAATTACACTATACCTGGTTAGGGTAGTTGAGTTTTTTATATCATATTTTTATTATTACCCACCTAAAGGTATGGGTAGTGGTGTTCCCGATGACCTTCTTCATGTAATTACCCTCTAGTAGGGTTGGGTAGTATATTTCTTTGAGGTTCCTTTCTTGGAATTACCCTCTAGCTGGGTTGGGTAGTGGAGTAACCAGAAAACTTCTTTCGGGAATTACCCTCTTGTTGGACTGGGTGGTAGAGTTCCTCTAGGGATTCTTCTAGGTGTTACCATCCAATTGGACAAGGTAGTGGAGTTCCCCAAAGATCATCTTGCATGTGTTACCATCCATAAAAAATGAGTAGTGGAGTTCAACAATGACATTACCAAGCATTACCCTCCAACAGGGATAGATAGGTGAGTTTATCAGTGGCTTGAAGAGTGGGACCCTTATATTTTATGAGGTAATGGGATCCTTAATTGTATTTTGAGCCCCCCTAACAATGTGTTATAGTGACAAGACATAGTCTTACATAGCCTAGGACTCACCATGAAGACATATGCCTTCTCCACTATGACATGTTCTTATAATGCGACCTAAAACCATGAGGGCAAGTAAGTGACACCCAAAGTGGATTTTATCAATGTATGGTGATTGATTCTCTTACTCTTCAGTTTTCTGGGTAGACACATGGGATAATCATCATCATTTATGGACTTTTGGAATGGTTGTATAATTTTCCTCTTTGGATAAGCTGTGAGATGGATATCCCGTTACTCTGTCATTTATGATTATTTGAATGAGTATATATATATATATCCTTTATTCTAGATTCACACATATGATTGGAATATTCTACTTTCTAGAGAGGTGAATATGTTCATGGTATGGGACATGCTTTTCATGTTTAGCTCCTCATGGTTGAATGAGTCTCGTCTCCTAATATAGGTGGCAGTGACTCGACAAGTAGTTAATATACTCACCATGTCCACCTCCCAGTGATTATATGAGCTCACATTAACTATCTTTTTGGGTTGTGTTGTACTCTTACATTGTACCTTGTGCATATTATATCCTTCTATTCTATTATATATCATACTACTCCCACTTCATCTTTCATGGAATACTACTGGGTATGTTTATACTCAACCCTACATGGGATTTCTTTTATGTGTCAATTTTTATGCATATGACATATAGGTTGACGTTGAATAAAGTGGAGCTTAGGTATACGGGGTGTTGTGACCTTCTACGATGGCAACAACATGATATTCAAGATCTCGTCGCTCTAAGATGTTATACTTTTTGAATTTTCTTTTTGGTTGGGAACATTTATAGTTGGTAATATATTTTTACCCTTTACTTTTCAGATTACACTACCATACCTTTGTACTATCTATAGGTTCATTCCTGTTTGGTTTATTTTTATAGAATTATTGAATCATTTATTTGTTCCCTATGTAATTTATTATTGAGTGTTCTTTGTGCGTGTGTAGAGTTACTTACGAAAATGACTGATAAGGTTATTTTTTCTTTTGGATATATTTTTCATCCCCTAGTCTAATGAGGTAGGCTTGGGGTAGACGTAGCTCAAACCCTGACATGGGTTGTGTCGTGAAAGATTGATATGAGAGAAAGATCATTCTTTAGTATGTTGTTCAAACATATCCCCACTAGTGGGTTGGTTGGGTTTAGAAAAATAGTTTCGAGGATACACAAGTGAAGGTTTTAGTCTAGAGAATATTGTGATGGTGTGGCGGCCAACGTTGAAAATCACAAGGACCTTGAATACCTTCTTGTCGACTCTGCATGTTGAGAAATTTATTGCAGGGATAAACGGTCCACAAATCATATAAGAAGGAGTCTTTGAATATAATTATTGAGCCCGAACACTATTGTTTTAGATAAATAAATATGTGTGGGCTCATCTGACTATAAAACTCCTTGATAAATTTTAGGATGCCTGCTTGATGAGAGTCATCTAGGACATCAACACTGAATCCTGACGATGACCCTATGAGAGATGAGGCCTCAGTTCAGGGTCCATATCATGATCCCGATCATCTAGATGGGTGGTCCCTAGGGAGGTGGAACTAGTAGGGGAGTAGGAGGAGTAGTAGGTGGTGGATGGTTCTATGAATTCATTCCACCAACACCACAAGGAGGTCCATGCTAGGCTCATGGATCTAGCAGCTGCAGCCATAGACAGCTGCATACATTGAATGTATAAGAACTCACAATGCACGAGATGATTCAAGGTATGATCTACGTTTATTATAGTTTAGAGTCAATAATATTAGACACAAGTTATTTTCATTCGTTATTATATCAACTCCAAGTACAATACCAAGAAAACCAAGTAGAGATGCAAGCATGGTGGCTTCCTCTTGATTTTCTATAGGGAATACTTCTTCTGAATATTTCATCTGTCGATAATTATAGGTATCAAATGTATTAGAGAGGTTTATGGGGGACATTGTTTTCACCATGAATAAAAAGTATGACTTTATCTTGGGTATGGATTGTATTTCCTTGATATGATCCTAGATTGACTATCACCAGAGACACGTCAGATGCTTATGCACTGATGAGACAAAATTATCGTTTTCCGGTGAGAGATATCAGGGAAGGGCATGTGGATGCTATGACATGGAGTTTCCAAAGATACCAATATTTTAGATAGTCTATCCCTTTACTTCACATGCACATCAGGCATCTGGGTTCCCTTAGTTGTGGAGTATATATATAGTTTTTTCCCTAAAGGTTTCTCAGGACCACCTTTAAGGTAGTAGATAGAGCTTTTCATTGAATTACATCTTGGGAATGACCCGATATCTTATGAAACATATCATATGGTACCTATTGAGCTCCAAGAGAAATAGTTATTGTTATAGGACCATCGTGAGAGTGGTTTCTTCAGACCCAATGTCCCCCCCGTAGGCAGATCTAGTCCTATTCTTGAAATAGGAAGATGAGAGATTATGGAATTGTGTTGATTATCATCACTTGATACATGAAATGATAAAGTAAAAGTACCCCTATTGAGTATTGAAAACCACTTTTACAAGTTTTGATGTGTGTTATGGTCCCCAAAGATTGATATTAGTTTTGGTTTTCACAAGTTGAGGGTTTTTGAGGATGGTATTCCAAAGTTGAACTTCCGATGTCACTACATACACTAAATGTTCATAGTGACTCCATTTGGTGTGACGAATTCCCTAACTGTGTTTATGGAATTATTAATCCAGGTGTTCCAGAAATACATGGACCTATTTTTTATGATCTTCATTGATGAAATACTTATCTACTCTAAAATAGTGTACGTGCATGAAAAGTACCTAATGAAGGTTATTGATTTACTTTGATAGAACAAACTTTATGAAAAGCTCTCAAAGTGTCGATTATAGATAAATTAGGTTTAATTAGTTGGGAATATCATTTCTAAATAGGGTTGATCCATGGATCTAAAAAATATATAAGTATTTATTTCATCAGAGCCATCCAATAATGTGTCATAGGTGTGAAGATGCATTGGTTTGGAGGGGTACTATATAAGCATTTGGTTGACTTTTCTAGAATCATATCCCATTTGATTTCCCTAATGTTAAAAGAGAAGAATTTTATCTGGTATGGGAAGTTATAGAGAGAAATTAAGGTGTTGAGGCAGGGGTTGATGAGAGCTATAGTGTCTAGACTACTAATGGAAGGTATTAAGTTATTAGTGTGTTGTGATGCCTTCGTAGATGGACTCTATTTCTTGTTGATGCTGGACCAGGTAGTTATTGCATATGGGATAAGTAAGTTCTGACATGACCAAGATAACAATGCGACTCATGAACTGGAGTTGGTAGTAGTAGTATTCACCGTGATGTCACAAAATAACTACCTTTTTGGATAGCACTTCATGGTTTAGTCGGACTACAATAGGCTCAGGTACGTCTTCACACAGAGATACCTGAACCCGAGACAGCAAAGATGGTTGGAATTCTTACAGTACATTGATTTTGAGATAGTTGATAATCTAAGGAAGGGAAACACTCTTTAAGGTTCCTATATTTGGATGTTCTAGGCTAAATTAGTGCAGGATGCTTCAGAGTAGATATTTTCCTAGTAGCTGACCCTGGTGAAGAAGGAGGGTACAAGTTTTCTTTAGTCGATGGTGTTGAAACATTCTATCCTAAAGTGTTTGGTAGAGTCCCATATGGTAGACATTAATTATGTCATATTACATTATTAGATATAAACAATCTATGCACCATATGGATATTATAAAGGAGGTAATCAGACTATATTATTCAAGGGGAAAATAGTGTTTCTAATCACATTGTAGGAGCTTGTGGTGTGGGTGATTCAAACTTCTCCCTTAATAAAATATCTTGTTGGGGGGAAGATATATAATGACCTATAGTGGTAGTTTTGGTGGTCCTTCATGAGATGGAGTGTAGCTAATTTCATCTCTCAGTGTCTCACCTATCAAAAGGCGATGATTAAACCCCAGGTTCTAGTAGGTTTGTTGAAACCCCTTGAGATCCTAGAGTGGAAAACAAAAGTCATATCCATTAGCTTTATCATAGGTATTCCACATAGAGTGAAGATCCACGCATCCATCTTGGTGATAGTTGACATAATCTTGAAGTCATCACACTTTCTTTCCATTAGAGAGAAGTGTTCGGTGGAATGTCTTGGGAAATTATACCTATAAGAGATAATTTTCCGTCTTGGGGTACCATCAATTATTGAATCTGATCATGATGAATTGTTTACATACTAAATATGAAGAGTCCTACATGAGTCGCTGGGGACCCTGATTCAGATGAGTATAAACATTCACCCCTAGACAAATGGGAAAACTGAGTGCACTATCAAGGTTCTAGATGATATGTTGAGGGCTTGCGTGTTGGACTTCAACTAGAGATGGTAGGATCACCTAAACTGGGTGTATGTTGCATAAAAAACATCTACCACTATACCATTGACATGGAAGATTTCAATACCCTGTATGAGAGACCTTTTAGTCACCCTTGTGTTGCATAGAGTTGTGCGAGTCAACTCATGATGGACCAAAATTGGTTTGTACAATAATAGAGAATGTCCCGGTCATTGTGAGTGGATGAGGACAGCCCAGAGAAGGAAAAACAACCATTATAGGCATCATAATTGGATCTTGGAGTTTGAATAGGGAGACCTAATTTCCCTGAGAGTCTCCCCATGGGGAGGAATGCGAAGGTTCAACCCAAGAGGAAAGATATCCCTAAGGTTCATCAGGACATTTGATATCATGTAATGGGTTGTTGGGGTTTCTTACTACATCAACCTACAACCAAAGCTAGATTGGGTGAAAAACATATTCCATGTATCCTAGCTAAGAATATACATGCATGGCCTGATGCATGCCATCAAAGGGGGAGAGTTAGACATCAAGGCTAGATCCACCATTATGGAGCACCCGATAGTGATCAACGCCCTGCTAGAGTGGATGATGCTTGGATGGAAATTCAATTTTTTTCACTTGTTATAGAATCACAGATAAATTAATGAGAGTTCTTGGGATTGGGAGAGCCAAGTGCAGGCTGAATATCCCAAGTTTTTTTCCTATTTCTTATTTTTTGGGATGAAAACATTGAAGGAGATAATGATGTAGACACCCAGGTTTTTATTAGATATATATATATATATATAGAGAAAGTTAGGTGCTGAGATTACATGTAATTAAGCGTCCCAGTGTGTCTGGAATTAATTTAATAAAAACATTAAATATATTTTATAATTCGAGTGCATGTTACCTAAAATAAAATAGGATTACTATTAAATTATTGATCATATCCGAAATATAAGACCCATGTTGAGTTTGAACATATTGTTTACCCTAGGTGTCATATAACGTGAGCTGACATGGGAAATTCATACCCTTCACTAATTAGAGGAATTTCAGGTGAATTTATTTAATTATTTGAATATTTAATTAATTATATAAATTTATTTAAAATAAAGGTAAATAATTGTAAATATATCATTATATAAATTTTTCCAGGGATGGCCTCAGAATCCTACGATTTATAGAAAATCTATCTCCCACTTCCATTAACAAATTACTTATTAAACCAGGATTAAATGTTATATAAGATGGGATCAGGACATAATGAACACATCAGGTTCCTTCGAATCGTCGACAGATGCGTTCTTGACCAACGATCGATCCAATAAAAAGTTAGGGATAATTAATGGGTATTGTTGTTACATTTTTATGAAAATTTATAGCGTATCCATCCTCTTTCATGGAGCTTTGATAACTTTAGAAATTACATGTTCCTGGGTATTATCATATTGATTTATTTTATTTTTTTCAGAACAAGGATCCATGTTCTTGGTCATTGGCTAATAAAAATTGTCCAATAATGTTTCAAAATTTGTTTTGGTTCATTTCCTGTAATATATATTCTCTTTATTAACCAATATTACCCCTTGGTCTTGATCTGACCGTTCAGGAAGGTACTGAGCATGATCAGACCTTGGAAACAAGGCAGCTTGATGAAATAAGAATATATTTCCAAGCAATTTATAAATATGGAATCACCATGGTACAATGATGTTCTATTAAATGATTTGAGAAAAGATATTCATGTTTTGGAATTTTGGTTATGTGTGAAACAATCAGTAAAAACCTCATGGTGAGTGGAGGCCGATTCATGACAAGCATTATCCAAATTCCATGATATATCATTAGATCTACCATTTTCATCCTTAAATGGAACGAGATATAAAGACTTGTTGAAAGATTAATGCTGTAAAGATCATATTTGAATGTCTAGTAGAAAATCCAACTGCTCACCATATTCAATGAAGAAAAAATGATGTGTATCCCCTCTTACAGTCGTGGATAGGGTTTGAAAAAAGTTAATGATGACACAACCTTGTGGTCCTCCCTCACATGCCCTATATCTCTTCCTGGATTGTAAAATCCATGTGATAGGTCATACAAGAATGAATTATGTGTAATAGTACACATACCCAGGTTGACCAAATGGGCGGCGTCCCATGTGGACTAAATTTCTATTTACTAGATTACATAGACATGGAATCCGCAACAAGACACTTTCAGTAGACACAAACTCAGCCCCGATTAGATAGAACATGTCATGTAGTCCACCTTCAGTGTCTATATTTAAACATTTTATAAATTAGTGTTCCATTTAGGGACATACCCACTCTGTGTTGTGTGGAAAAATGTTGTGTGGGCACCCTCACATTCCATGTACCCCTTGGTTCCATTTATTGAAAATTCAATTTCATGTATCTACATCATTTAAACTCATATCTTGGCCAGTAAGTAGCTAATCCTAAGTGTTCTTCCATGTAGAACATGCCAATTCCCTTTTATTGAATTTTTAGGTACGATATGGAATGTTTCCAGATTGGAATGAACTAAGACGACACATGATGATAGCAATGATCATGAAATATCATAAAGACTTATTCTAGGAATTACCCTCCGGCATGGGTAGGTAGAAGAGTTCAATGAAGGTTCTATCTAGGCATTACCCTCCGGCGGGAATGGGATGTGGAGTTACCCGATAACTCCTAGAAATTACCTACTAGTAGGTATGGGTAGTGGATTTCCTTGACTAATTATATAATGTTTCTGAAATGATGTATAATTTTTTTTTATTTATACCGAATTATTTCAAGACCAATTAATCTGACTGTGCATGATTCCGACACCCAGAGTGCCCTGAATGATCTATCAAAGTTTTGCAAAGGATTAATTAGCACGAGTAAGTTGTTTTCTTGAAAAATTGAAATAAATCATAAATGGTTACATAGATCAGAAATCTTAGGGAACCATTGCGCTCAAGATGGCAGTTTTACCCTAGGAAAGACTTAAGTTTAGTCAGCACCGACCTCTTCTGAGAAACCCCGAAAATGGCGTAACCGTAAATAAAATAATTGAATAAAGTTATTTTATTTTTTAAATGCTTATAAATCCAAAATGGTAACTCATATTAAAAATACGAGACCACTATGGAAATTTTGAGGGTATACATTCTTCATGCAGATAATAAAATTGGTCAGCGCGGGACACCAATGAAAGTTTGTTTTTGGATGTAAATAAAATAATTAAGTGGAAATTATTTTATTGTAAAATCTATAACATTTAAACGGTAACTCGGATTGGAAATCCAAGAGTACCATCGAGTTCGTTGGGGAGTGTTTCGGTTAGGCAAATCCTAACCTTGACTGGCACTGGTCGAGGGTGACGGTTAATAATTTACCAAACTCTTTTTCCGGTACATTCCATAAACGCACGGGTGACATTTTGTAAATTTTGAACCAGTTCTCAGAATTGAAATCTGAGGACACCGTTGAACTCACAATGCTGATATTGACTTAAAGAAACCTTAACCTCAACCACAGTAGGTCGAGTGTGGTAATTAGTTTTTGAAATTTTCGTGGGAGAAAATAAAATAAACATTCTTTATTTTATTTTTGAAATCGAAACCTCACATTTTGAACTTAGTGGTGGGGACTACCTGATCATGAAACCTCCAATTTGAATATAGTGGTGGAAACCACCCGGCCATTGAAATCCCTATTAAATGTGAGTTAACCAATTGGATTCCCCCAATTAAATGTTCCAACATTAATTGGTTTAATTTACTTAATTTATTAATTTGGAACCTCACCTCTCGTGGGGAGAATATATTGGAAAAAGTGGAGGGCCTTGGAGAGAGATTTTAGAGGATCATCTTCCAATGAAGAACGTCCTCAGATCAAGAACGAGGATGACGCGTGAGCTCAGATCTGGAGCACTGTGCGGGAGCAACGAACTCCGACATCACCAACATCATCTCCTTCCTTGTGAAATCTTCAACGAACGTTAGGGTAGGGGATTTACATTGAATTATGATTGAATTTATTTGAAAATTCTTTATATTTTGGATTCACAATGGCGATGGCCAAACTAACATGGCCATCATCCCACACTTATACCTTGCCCATTTATCTTTTGTTCTTCATGACTTCTTCATGCATTCATCAATGCCAAATAATTATTAATGCTGGAAACATAATGTTTTTTTGAGCACGACATATCGACATGGATCCCTCAAACTGAGGATCGAAAATATGTGGTCTTCATATTTTTTTGGGTTTGGAAGGAAGCCACATTGGATCGTGGAAGAAGGCGGGGGCCGCCACCCATCCAGCAGCAAGGAAGGGGGGGCAGCGTGCGTCAGCACCCCCGATTGAGAAGGAGGCCACAACCTATCATCCATGGTGGAGTAGGGTGGAGGTCAAAACCCATTTGAAAGCGGTGGACAACGGCGCCGTTGCATCGCTGGGAGTAGGAGGACCGGCTGATGAACTGGCCGGCCGTGGCGCACCGAGCAGGACCCGCTCTAGTGGGCCCTGCTTCCAAAAAAAGAAACTCCATTTGGCCGTTTGACTGACCTAAGAGGTGCCACCCTCTAGAGAATTGGATAGGGTGGACTCCGCCACAGTGGTCCGCCTAAAAGCGGGCACTCTGCTAGCCGCCCTAGCGGGAAGCACCTAGTGGGCCTCGCCACAGGCCGTTCCCACCGCGGGTCGGGCCGCCCTTTCACAGGATATGATGGACCATGGCCCCGCAAGATGAGTCTGTCGTGGACCAAGCCTACCGTGTAATCCAAAACCAGGTTGGGTCAGCCCAGGCCGGGTTCGGCCAGGTCGGTCCGATGTGGTCGGACCAGACCCGAACCCCTATGGTTTTACATAAGTGTTTGGGGCCACATCTTGTGAACCAGGAATAGTTTTGATGAACCATCAGAGGAACCAGAATCCTTCGATCGGGATGTTCCTTTTGGTTTAATCAACATGTCTTTTGGATAATGTTGGAGTATATCTAGGTTGGAATGAACCTGAATCCAATAGGGCCCTCAAAGCGGAAACACTAATAACATACAGATCGAGCGTCCTATTGACATGCTATTTGTTGTGTTGGGTCTTTCAAGATGTGACAGAACATTGAGATACTTATTTTTTGAAGTTAATGTTAGTTGAGGTATGAATATTATCTCAAGGGAAGATTCTACGGAAATCGAGTGCATTGAGTGCGAGGAATCCGGTGGCAGGCAGGGAGGCTGAGGTTAGAGACAGATTATACGGAGGTTAGTTACCCATC
This sequence comes from Viscum album, assembly GCA_963277665.1. NCBI lineage: Eukaryota > Viridiplantae > Streptophyta > Magnoliopsida > Santalales > Viscaceae > Viscum > Viscum album. The sequence continues at coordinate 120,542,339 of OY728138.1, read as the reverse complement.
GAATCTGGGCGGGTCAGATCATGTCTCGGTCATAGAGGGTGTTAGTACCTATCGATCCTATGTGGGTTAGCGCTCAACGATTTTGTGTTGTTCAGCGCATATCGATCCTGTGTGGGTCAACATTCAACGATCCTGTGTGGGTCATCGCATACCGATTTTGTGTGGTTCAGATCATGTGTGGGTCAGCTCTAAGAGAACCCGTGTGGGTTAGTGCATACCGAGACTATGTGGGTCAAATCCTTTGTGGGTCATTGCATGGGTTAGTATATATCGATCATCTGTGGGTCAGACTCTGTATAATCAGACGTAGATCCTCTTGAACGAATAAGAAAATCTAGCTTTGCGACTGATCATATGTTCTTCTATACATCACTTATACTTGTGTGAGCTGAGTCCATACATTTATGGTACATTTCTATATGGTTCACCTGTTTGGTACTTTCATATTCGGGGTGTACATGTGTGGTACTTATACCTTCGTGGTGTAACATGGGTTGTAATTCTATCTAAGTGGTTTTACCTTTTTGGTGGTGTTAACTACATGGTACTTTTTTTTGTCTGGTGTACCTGTGTGGTACATGAATCTTTGTGGTGTACCAGTGTGGTACTTATACCTCTAGGGTGTTACTTTTGTGGTACTTCTATCTTAGTGGTTTTACCTGTGTGGTATCTCAACCCTTGTGGTGTTTCCTTTGTGGTATTCTTCTCTCATGAATGAGATGAGTATATATTAATAACGTAGGTATATGTTTGGGAATATACCTAAGTAGAGTTGGAGTATTACTTTGTGGTATTTTCCTTTTTGAAACTCTTGGATACCACGGGGTCTCGGTGTCCCTATGGAGTATCGTTATACTCACCCCTACATACTCTATGCTTACACCTTGCTGTGTCTTTTGTAGAGGATGGACACCGCTAATCGAGGATGAGGGTACCAGACCAGAGGCTGATCAGAGGTGAACATTAGATGGGATGATCTATAGGGGAAATTGTTCGAGAGTTGTACCAACGCTTTAGTTAATCACCTTGGTGGGTGTTCACATGAGATTTTTTTTTAATTTTTACATGTACTTTCAAGTTGGGCTTGTATTCTGGCCCCTTTACATACTGTACAAACATTGTTTACTTTATAGTTTACCTTGTGCATTAATCTTGTTGTTTGCTTGGTTTGTGTGAGTTTACAAGTTAAATGGAAATGCCTTCATGGTTTTTGGGATATGCATTTCCAGTGCTACTCGCCAGCCCCTAGCCTATAGAAGGTCGGCTAGGGTATTCATGGAATGATCCCCCAGAGATGAGTCCTGACTAATCGGAATTAGAGGAGTTTAGTTCTACCGATGAACTAGGACCATGATCTTTTTTATGAAGCTATAGTGTTAAGTTCTATGAGTGTGGTTTTCTGTTCGGGGAGTCCTGTTTTGGTGCGTCGGCCGATGTATCCATACACCAGGACAAAGAATTCATATTTCCCACTCAGTGCACGAAAACAATGACTGAGTGTGTTTTTTTGAAAAAAAAAATATTTTGATTTCTTTAGTGTCAGATCACCAGGTATTGCATAATGATCATGGAACACATGTTCCATATCAGTATGCCTCCACGTAGGAAACCAGCTAATATTCTCAAGAGAGTACATGATGACAGCCCACCCAGAAATGATGCCTCGGTGCAGGGCCCTCTTACGGCATTAGCACCTTCGATTTGTGTACCAGCAACACCACTACCTATTGGATGAGTGTTTCCACCATCCCCACCAGTAGATAAAGCTTGCTGACTGAGCATGCTGCCTGAGTTCTAGGGATAGAGGCCTATAAGGTTTCAAGGCGTGTAATATTTCCCAATAACTGAGGGCTAGCTGGGGCAGTGGAAAAAGTTTTCCGCCTAATTGAGACACCAGTATAGTAGATTTTAGAGACCCTAAGCTTGACATACATGAACATTACATTACTTTATTAGAATACTTAGTACATAACAAAAACACACACACAAGGACAGTAATAGTTTAGTGTCTTTAGTAACTCGGAATATAATCTTCTAATCATGGTGAAAGATCTCCAACATCTCCAATAAAGATCTTCCCTCTTTTTTTTATACCTAAAATCTTTGTTTATATCCTGCTGAAAAGAAAAAATAAAAGGGGTGAGCTCAAATGCCCAGTAAGGGTAAACATAGAGAACAAAAAACAATCCATAAACATTTGAATGCAAAAACTTGAACATAAAACCTAAACATCTAAATCTTGAGCAAAGACATGAAACTTGGAAGTACGTAAGGCATATATCATAAGGTATCATCAAAAATGATAAAATATAATGGGAATTAAACTTGTAACTGTGGAAACCATTCAGCACACGTCATGATTTCCATAGTAGCCAAGGCATTGATGCAAAGAACATCTTAGTGGACAAAGTCCCCTTCTGAATCGAGTTCACTCCCCGTTTCAGTCCTGTAACACTGAACCGAATTAACTTATTGTTCCAGCAATGTTTATCTCATGAGATATAAATCTTTACCCAATGAATTGGAGGGAGATATAGGTCCCACCCATCTCATAATTAAATCATTCTTACTTGTGAAACAAAATAAACACACATCATTCATAATAACCCAACAAATAAAATGGGTTTCATAAACATCATCCCATTATCACATAATCCATATAAAATAAATGGATATAATTTCATAATCAGAAAAGTTAAACCATGTAAATCATAGATACATTATACTTGAAACATACACATATGAAATAATGTCATCTTAGATGGAAAATGATTTTGATAAAACACTTGAAATGAATTCTTGAGGAAAATATCATTTCTTATTCAAAATCATTTTCTTTTCACAAAATGTAATGAAATTTTAAAAGAATAGGATTTTTTTGAAAATAGTCATGAAATCTTTTGGAGGAAGCTTTATGAAAATAAGGCTTTATAAAACCGTAAAAATCTGTTCACGCCGTATAAGTTAAAAAGAACATTCTGCTCGTACTTTTGTCGAAAAAGTCAAAAAATAACTTGTAGGGTAAATAAAAGAAAGATTCCTTCCATACCATGGGGTAAAAGTCAAAATGGGTAAAAAGGACTTTAAACATACATGAATATACTTTTATAAAACATGGACATGGATGATAGCAATAACACCAGTAAATACTTACGAATAAACAATCTCGGATAAAAATGAGATTTGCAAAATTATCCCTTACCTTAGGTCTGATTTGCTTCGTAAGTGTCCGAAACTTCTGTATAATGATTTAAATAATGTTATTGAATTATTCCAGAATCGTAATTATTTTTATGATATCATATATGGTTCACTTATGACTTTATTTTACCCGTTCTTTTGTAAATTCCATGTTAAAGAGCATTTTGGGTAAAATCGTTTCATTTGTCGTCCGTGTTTTGACTTGTAATTATTCATATGATTACTTAGACCATGATTAATTAATTCCAGAATATAAAACATGATTTATATATAATATATATTCAGAATATTCATATATATCATAGATCGATAAATGGAAAGAAATACACAGTTAATGGAGACGGTAGGTCGTACGTACGCATGAACGTTGTTTTCGTTTCCTCATTGAATTGAATGGAATAAATTGGATGTCATACATATATATATAAATAAATCCAATATCATTATTATTTCATATATTCCATGATTAGTTATTATATATACTTTATAATCATTTATGAATGATTAATCATTGAGAATGAATCTCATCGCGTCGTGGAGACGTTATTCCGAACGTACGCACGAGCGATGATATCGTTCCCATGATAGTGGAATTTTATTGGAGTGTTTGTATACTATTACAGAATCAATATCACATTACAATAATCATATAAATTTATTATTTACACCATTATAACCATCCATTTAAGGTGGTGGTGGAAACTTGATTACACCACGACGTGGAGACGGTATTCCGTACGTACGCGCGTGCGATGATTTCGTTTTCTGTAGGATGGATAGATGGTGAAATAGGGTTGTTTCATACTTATAATAACATATCAGTATGTGAGTGATACTGATGTTATTACTTCATAATGAAACAACCTAAGAAGAAGAAGTGTAAGAAGAAATAAAGTTGAAAGAATCGGTAACGGACAATACCTCTTCATTGAAGCACCTATTTGAGACCTCCTCTTAGGGCACTAAAATTGGTCTATGAAGAAGAACAGAACCTCTAGGATGTTTCTACGGAATTGGGGAATAGAATTTGGCAGGGGTTGGCAGAGCATGATGGCTCAAAGTGGTGTGAGGACGAGAGGGAGGAGGTGCCCTTTTATAAGGGAGGGGAGGGGCACCTTTGGAATAACAAAAAATATAATTTTATTATAAAGCCAAATTCGGTTTTAAATAGCTCCAAATTGATTTATTTCGTAGATAAAGTGGGTATGGGTCGAAATCCTCTCATCCATTAGAATTTATTCAAATATAGGTTCCTATTTTAACCTTATCATTTAGATTTAACATTAAGTTAAATAATTTTACTTTTACCGTGTCTTCTTGTGTTCTTATACTACAAGGTTAATAAACATACTATAAGAAGCCAAACGAACCCCAAGTTGAATATTATTAATATATATAATATTATCTAAGTCATTTGGCCGAACCATAGATTTTTAGGAATAAAATAACAATTAATAATATAATATATTTTTAAAAACTATTTTATGTTAATTTTTACACTATTTAGTATTTGATTTTTGTGAAAATCATAAAAGAATGATTAGTTCTAAAAAAGTTAATTAAATCAATACTAACATGTCATATTAACCTAGGAAATTAGTGTAATTCCTAAAAAGTCTCAAATTACATTTATTTTTGTATTTATAACATCAATTATGTCAATATTTCATTAATAAGATAATTACTGCATCATCTTTGTGTCATAAATAAATTAACTTATTTAATGGCCAAAAATTAAAAATAAAATACAATTATGTAGTAAATCATTTTATATTTTTAATGAATATTTATAGTCGAATTTAAGTTATTTATAACCCTATATTAAAAATGATATACTTATTAAACATTGATTTTAACTATTTTAACCCCTCTTTAAATAAATTAATCATAAATGTCCTAATATAATCCAAGTGGTCCTAAATGGTCATATTTTATTCCTAATGTTATTTTTGGTCGAATTAAACTTATCCAATAGAATTAGGACATGTGTTAGGGTAATAATAATATCATTTTTACCCTTAATCACCATATTTACTTTTAACCGTGGTAAAAAAAGTAAAAAGTTACTATTCACCAAAAAATATTTTCATCACATTGAACCACATTTTACTTACTGACATCAACCGTGTCTCTCCTATTTTTGAAATTACACTCACAGAAGTGGTAAAATTATGTTTTATGAAAAATTCAATTTTTTAACTATCACTTGTGGTTTCACAATTCATCAAAAAATGAAAGTTTCCAGAAAAATACCAAAAATTAGGCCTAAACTATATTTGATATTATGAACTGAAAATTGATGTCTATTTTACAAAATTAAAAACATATCAGTTTCATTACTTAATTTAATAATTAATTCCCGTCGTCAAAACAAATAGCATGTTCTTAAGAGATAATAACTATCAAAAGATTGACACTTGTTTATGTCTGGTTTAAATGTGAAATTACATCCAATGACCAACATTGTATTAAATTGTAAAAATATATTCTAAATACACTTTAAAACCACTCAAATTAATAATTTATCACTATTAATTATTTCGATTAAAAAGGTTGTTTTTAATTAAAATATAGTAATTTTCACTATTCATCAGAAAATGAAAGTTATCCGAAAAGTACCAAAATTTCACCCTAAGCTAATTTTGATATTCCGAATCCAAAAATGAAGTCAATTTTGAGAGATAAAATTTCTAAAATTTTAAAAGGAGGTTATTACTATTCATAACAGCTAGATTTAATAATATTTTAATAGCATATCGTTGTTTAGTGAAACTCGGTATTGCGTACTACACACACTATCGAGGAAGGTCGCGATTGCGTGTAATGAAAGGCAAGTCAAGGATGTGTGTTGTGAAAGCTCCTTTTGGTGTAGCGTACAACACAAGACATTAATGAAATTAGAAAGAATATTTTTCATAAAATCTCGGGGTGTTACATTCTACCCCCCTTAAAATGAATTTCACCCTCGAAATTCGTCGGGGTTATAAATGGTTTACTACTCAAAAGTTTATTTAATAGAAACCCACATCGTAAAAAGGAATACCAAAACCAATCTTTAAAAACAAATGTATGAAACATAATGGTTACCCAAATAAACTAATCACTGGGTTTCCACCTAGGTGAAAATATAGATATGGAAGAGAAATCTAACCATCATGTTATGATGGAGAGTGGTAGAGAACATGGCTATGGAAAATCTAACAATCACAAAACCATAAATTTGTGACGATCTAAGGTACCATCTGATTCATCAGATATAAGAGCACTTGGACAACATTTTTGGTTTTCAAGACCATTTCTCTAAAGTTGATGAAATTGGAATTAGAAGAAATACTTTCGTGATTTTGGTATAGTCTCACCGTTGGTAGTTCTTTGGAAAATTTCCACTTCATATATTAAAGAAATAAAGTTGAATTTGTTATTCATGAAGTGTTAACAGATCATGTGATAGAATGATGGGTCATTCCATCTTTAAAAAAAGGATAGAAAAAGTTATCAAATCTACATAATTCCATCTATGGGGAGGTTAATCATATATGATTCCAAAAATGAACTTATACTTCATATATCATACCGCCTAATAAAATAAAACTAGTTTATACTAACCAGGGACTTCTTGTAGGCCAGTGGTAGGCGATAAATGCCAGTCCCACTTCGGTTGTGGGTTCAATTCCCACAGCCTTGTCCGATGCGATGGGCTGTCACCCGTCCTGCAGGTTGTCCTTTTTCTAAAACTACATTACTATAACATCACATAAATAATATCAAAAAAAGTTCTATCCTTAAACAATACTAACTTATGTCCAACATAATCCATTCCAATCATTAGGTTTATCTAAAATACTTCGGCCCAAGCTCATAATATAAAGAAAACGATTACTTGAAATGTCATCAACCAAGCATGTGAATACCATCATTTATCCCCCATATATCTTGTTGGTCACATTCAAGTCATGTGAATACCTTAATAATGTATTCTCTTGAAAAATGAATACCCATTAAACCTTAGTGAAAACATAAATGCTGTCAAAAGTTAACTCTTTCCAAATACCAAAATCCAAAAATTTTATATACTCAAACCATGATATAACCTTCTCCTTATATTAGTCATGAGCTCATGAATACTATCAAACATATAATTTTCTCGTTATACCTTCATTATGTGCATATCATCTATATTACAAAAATATATGAATAACCTTTAATGGATACTGGTACCATTAATTATACACTTTCAAAACTCAAGGAAAGACAATAGCGTAACAATCCTTAGATGTCTCTTTATTCCATAGTACCATTAGATTACTTATACGACATTACACTTGATAAACATGTAATCATTCCACTACCTTCTTAAACCATTGACCGAGCTTCAACAATTCTTTCATCTCACAAATAATTTTTAGTCTCTTCATCATCATTAACATAAGTACTACCCATACGGCCATACCGATTCTCTTCATGAGACTTTCCCTTAGGGAATTGGTTTTCATAATGCTCGTACATTCCACATTTAAAACATTTAACCATTATTGATGTCGTACCAATACCATTATCCTCATCCATGGTGTTAACTGAACCTTTTCCTTTGCACTTACTGGCTTTGTTTCCTTCTTTTCCACACCCAAAGCATCTTCCAGTTCCTTTGAAACAATCTCCTCGATGCCTCTTCCCACATGATTTACATGTGGGAAATTGAACTTTCTTTCCTCTATGATCATCATGAAACTCCATCTTTCTCTTATTATCTGAGTCGGGAAACTTACCAATGATGAGATTATTGATCAGATAATGAGATTGCTGATTAGGTATAATAATGATCTTTGGACTTCCAAATCCCGTTTCATTTGGTTTCTCATCAAGAATATCATTCCATTGTCCGTTATATCCTCCATTATCATGAATCTTCCTGTTCCCAACCATTTTCTAAAACCCAAAATGAATAGTGTGAGAGGAAAAAATTATTCTAGGGAAAACAACATAGTAAAGGGGGAGCAACCTCAATATCTAACATCTTAGATTAAATTCTAATATCGTTACCATAGTTCTAGGACTATATCCTATATGTATACTTATCCTTAGGGACGTCCCTAGACATACCTTAGAAATATCTCTAGGGATCTCACTAACGTTTTCGCATCCTAGTTTCCAAAGGTTGACTAAACCTTCCCTCCGATACCAAATGTAGAGACCCGAATCTTGACGTACATGAACATTACATTACTTTTGCGGAATACTTAGTACATAACAAAAACAGACACACAAGGACCGTAATAGTTTAGTGTCTTTGGAAACTCGGAATATAATATTCTAATCATGGTGAATGATCTTTAACATCTCCCATAAAGATCTTCCCTCTTTTTTTTACCTAAAAACTTTCTTTATATCCTAGGGAAAAGAAAACATAAAATGGGTGAGCTCAAATTCCCAGTAAGGGTTAACATAGAGAACATAAAACAATCCCTAAACATTTGAATGCAAAAACTTGAACATAAAACCTAAAAATCTAAATCTTGAGCAAAGACATGAAACTTGGTAGTACGTAAGGCATATATCATAAGGTAACATAAACCATGATAAAATATAATGGGAATAAAACATGTAATTGTGGCAACCATTCAACACACGTCATGATTTCCATAGTATCCAAAGCATTGCTACCAAGACCATCCTAGTGGACAAAGTCCCTTTCTAAATCGAGTTCACTCCTCGTTTCAGTCCTGTAACACTGAACCAAATTAACTTATTGTTCCAGCCATGTCTATCTCATGAGATATAAATCTTTACCCAATGAAATGGAGGGAGATATAGGTCCCACCCATCTCATAATGAAATCATTTTTACTTGTGCCACAAAATAAACATACATCATTCATAATAACCCAACAAATAAAATGGGTTTCATAAACATCATCCCATTATCACATAATCCATATAAAATAAATGGATATCATTTCATAATCAGAAAAGTGAAACCATGTAAATCATAGATACATTATAATGAAAAATACACATATGAAATAATGTCATCTTAGATGGAAAATTGTTTTGATAAAACACTTGAAATGAATTTTTGAGGAAAATATCATTTCTTATTCAAAATCATTTTCTTTTCACAAAATATAATAATATTTTAAAAGAATAGTATTTTTTTAAAATAGTCATGAAATCATTTGAAGGAAGCTTCATGAAAATAAGGCTTTATAAAACCGTAAAAATCCGTTCACGCCATATAAGTTAAAAATAAAATTGTCCTCATACTTTTGTCAGAAAAGTCAAAAAATACCTTGTAGGGTAAATAAAAGAAATATTCCTTCCATACCAAGGGGTAAAAGTCAAAATTGGTAAAAAGGACTTTAAAAATACATGAATACACTTTTATAAAACATGGACATGGATGATAGAAATAACCCCAGTAAATACTTACGAATAAGCAATCTCAGATAAAAATGAGATTTGCAAAATTATCCCTTACCTTAGATCCAATTTTCTTCGTAAGTGTCCGAACCTCCTGCATAATGATTTAAATAATGTTATTGAATTATTCCAGAATCATACTTATTTTTATGATATCATTTATGGTTCATGTATGACTTTATTTTACCCGTTCTTTTGTAAATTCAATGTTAAAGAGCGTTTTGGGTAAAATCGTTTCATTTGTCATCCGTGTTTTGACTTGTAATTATTCATATGATTACATAGATCATGATTACTTAATTCCAGAATATAAAACATGATTTATATATAATATATATTCATTATATGCATATATATAATATATCGACAAATGGAAAGGAATACACCGTTCATGGAGACGGTAGGCCATAGGTGCGCATGAACGTTGTTTTCGTTTCCTCATTGAATTGAATGGAATTAATTGGATGTCATACATATATATAAATAAATACAGTATCATTATTATTTCATATATTCCAGGATTACTTATTATATATACTTTATAATCATTTATGAATGGTTAATCATTGAGAATGAATCTCATCGCGTTGTGGAGACGGTATTCCGTACGTATGCACGAGCGACGATATCGTTCCGATGAACATGGAATTTTATTGGAGTGTATGTATACTATTACAGAATCAATATCACTTTACAATAATCATATAAATTTATTATTTAAACCATTATAACCATCCATGTAAGGTGGTGGTGGAAAATAGATTACACCACGACGTGGAGACGGTATTCCGTACGTACGCACGTGCGGTGGATTCGTTTTCCGTAGGATGGATAGATGGTGAAATAGGGTTGTTTAATACTTATAATAACATATAAGTATATGAGTGATACTTATGGTATTACTTCATAATGAAACAAACTAAGAAGAAGAAGTCGAAGAAGAAATAAAGTTGAAAGAATTGGTAACGGACATTACCTCTTCTTTGAAGCGCCTATTTGAGACGTCCTCTTAGGGCACTAAAATAGGTCTTTTAAGAAGACAAGAACCTCTAGGTTGTTTCTATGTAAGTGGAGAAGAAAATTTTTCAGGGTTTGGCCGAGCATGAAGTCTCAAAGTGGTGTGAGTAAGAGAGGAAGGAGGTGCCCTTTTATATGGGAGGAGAGGGGCACCTTTGGAATAACTAAAAATATTATTTTTTTATAAAGCCAAATTCGGTTTTAAATAGCTCCAAATTGATTTATTTCGAATCTAAGGTTGGGATGGGTAGAAATACTCTCATCCAATATAATTTAGACAAGTTTAGGTTCCTATTTTAACCTTATCATTTATATTTAACATTAAGTTAAATAATTTTACTTTTACCGTGTCTTCTTGTGTTCTTATACTATAAGGTTAATAAACATACTAAAAACAAACGAACCCCATGTTCTTTATTATTATCATATATAACCTTATCTATGTCATTTGGCTGAACCTGATATTTTAGCAATAAAATAACAATTAATAATATAATATTTGTTTTAAAAACTATTTTGTGTCAATTTTGACACTATTTAATAATTGATTTTTTTAAATTTCATAACAGAATGATTAGTTAGAAAAAATGTAATTAAATCAATGCTAACATGTCATATTAACCTATAAAATTAGTGTAATTCATAAAAAGTCTCAAATTCCATTTATTTTGGTATTTATAACATCAATTATGTCAATATTGCATTAATAAGATAATTACTGCATCATCTTTGTGTCATATATAAATTAACTTATTTAATGTCTAAAAATTACAAATAAAATACCATTATGTAGGAAATAGTTTTAGATTTCTAATTATTTTATATAGTAGAATTTATCTTATGTATAATCCTATATTAAAAATGATATACTTATTAAACTTTGATTTTAACTATTTTAACCCTTCTTTAAATAAATTAATAATAAATGTCCTAATCTAATCCAAGTGGGCCTAAATGCTCATATTTTATTCCTAAGGTTGTTTTTGGTCGAATTAATCTTATCCAATAGAATTAGGGCATGTGTTAGGGTAATAATAATATCATTTTTACCCTTAATTACCCTATTTACTTTTAACCGTGGTAAAAAAAGTAAAAAGTTACTATTCACCAAAAATTATTTTCATCTCATTGAACCAAATTTTACTTACTGACATCAACCGTGTCTCTTGGATTTTTGAAATTCCACTCACAGAAGCGGTAAAATTATGTTTTATGAAAAATTCATTTTTTTAACTACCACTTAGTGGTTTCACTATTCATCAAAAAAATGAATGTTTCCAGAAAAATACCAAAAATTAGGCCTAAGCTATATTTGATATTATGAACTGAAAAATTATGTCTATTTTACCAAATTAAAAACATATCAGTTGCATTACTTAACTTAAAAATTAATTCCCGTCGTCTAAACAAATTGCGTGTTCTTAAGAGATAATAACTATCAAAAGATTCACACCTGCTTATGTCTGGTTTAAATGTGAAATTACATCCAATGACCAAAATTGTATTAAATTGTAAAAATATATTCTAAATATACATTAAAACCACTCAAATTAATAATTTATCACTATTATTTATTTCGATTAAAAAGTTTGTTTTTAATTAAAATTTATTAATTATCACGATTAATCAGAAAATGAAAGTTATCCGAAAAGTACCAAAATTTCACCCTAAGCTAATTTCGATAATCCGAATCCAAAAATGTATTTCATTTTGAAAAATAAAATTTAAAAAATTACAAAAAGTGGTTATTACTATTCATAACGTCTATTTTTAATAATATTTTAATAGCATATTGTTGTTTAGTGAAACTCGTTATTGCGTACTATACATGCTATCGAGGAAGGTTGCGATTGCGTGTAATGCAAGGCAAGTCAAGGATGCATGTTGTGCAAGCTCCTTTTGGAGTAGAGTACAACACAAGACATTAATGAAATTAAAAAGAATATTTTTCATATAATCTCCAGGTGTTACATAGATGGTGATTCTAGATGTTGGTAATTCCCCATAAGTGACCATAAGGATGGTCCACAGGATAATGATGCTTCGGTACATGGAATGTTGCCTGAGATGGTACCTTCCTGTTGTGTGCCTGCTATGTCACTACATGTTGGTTAGCAGTTACAACTAGCGGTACTGGTAGAGGACACATTTAGGTTTAGTGCCTTATATGAGTTTCATCATTAAATAACCCTCAGGTTTCGAGGCGAGCCAGAATCACAGGCATCTAAGGATTGGCTTGAGGTGGTGGCTGAGAGTTCACTAGAGCTTCTATAGATTCGGTAGGATGACATGTCAATAGATGAGTATTAATTGAGGCATACCGAACATTCCTAGTACTCGATGAATACGATACGATCTGTGCTTCATGGATCAGACTTCCAAGCGAGGTGTCTATAGGGACAATTGAGCCAACACTATTCCACTATGCCTCTCTACCTATGTTAGGGTGCTAGAGAGAACCTTTGTTGTTGAATTCGCTTTTTCTAAGAGGACTCAGCCAGTGAATGTTAATAGTGGGATAACAGGAAATTGGCTCCAGTCTCAGAAATGTGGATGTGTGAAAATGTGTCTGGAAGGAGAAGTGTTAGGGATAGATGAATCTGCAGGGCTGCAGACCTGAAAGCAGAGCTAGGAGATCATCATGAGGTGTTTTACATTTTGACATGTTACAACCTCCCCCATTGTGGTCCCCACCTTTCCCAGGTATCTGGAGGACATGGGAAGGGAGTAGCTGCATATGGTCAAGGAGTGTGACCCAAGGGCTCTCAGAATGATTCAATGTACCATCTATGTCTACTACTAGCTACCGTATTAATAGAATTAGGTACCTATTATTAATTCATTCCATGAATATTTTCCAAGACCTAGAGTTTCCGATTATGTCGTTGAATTGACCCTCACATATGAATATACCATTGGGAGGAGACTCGATAATCAAACATGCGCCAATAGTGTGGTCCAACACTTGAGGCGATAGTTTCAGTTGGAACAAATTGGTGGCAGCATCGATGATATACGAGGTTAGTTTGGTATGGACTAGACATCCAAAATTCATACTCAGGTTAACTGTATTAGGATTGAAGGGTTGTTGTTTACCAACAAAATTGGAATTGGATTTTCCTTGGTTGGTAAAAAGGAAACCCATGTAGCACCGGATAAATTCATGCATATGTGGGCGTAGCCGATCACTCTTGAGTTGGCCAGACGTACCCTCGTGGCAGCAACTGTTTTGAGTTTTCAGTTCCAAACAAATGTGTCAGAGCTTGGGGACATCTTTTCAAATGATGTTTCCAGGATTACCTCCCAGAAGATAAAGGGACGTCTGGTTTGGCTAGGTACTACTAAAGATTTTCCCTCGACTTATCCAGGTTTGCGATACCCTTGTCGGCTTTGACGAAAAGGGGTATCCTTTCCTGTGGGTGGAGAAGTTTCAGCAGAGATTTCTAGAGATAAAACAGAGGCTGACAAATAGAACTATGCTACCCCTGACATGGAGTTAGCAGTAGTGGTATTTTCTCAAAAGATGTGTTGTCACTACTTGATGAGTGAACTTTTTATAGTCTACTCTGATCACAAGAGTCTCAGGTACATATTCACTCAGCCTGAGATGAACCTGAGATGGCGTCAATGGATATAATAATCCAGGACTATGACTTTGGAATAGTCTATTCTCTTATGACGGTGAATGTGGTTGAAAATGCACTCAGCAGGGGGTCTGATCTCCCATTGTGGAGTAAAGTGACAGAGTATCAAGTGGCGTTGCAGATATCCTTCATGGATAGAGATAGAGTAGCATACCTCTAGTCTATGAAAGACATACCCCCACTCCATCAGTGAGTCAGGGAGGAGAAACTTTGGGACAATGACGGTGAGGCTCAAGGTGATTAGATATCCTCATGGCATGCACCTGATGGATTTTATGATGGTGGGGAGGACATCATCCACATCAGAGGATGTACCATGGTACCCGTAGCGCTACAGGAGATGGTGTTGAGGTAGTTCCATATCTTCCCTCCAGCGGTACATTCTGAAGTACCAAAGATATACCAAGACCTCCGACATCAGTACTCATGGCCCGTGATGAAGGAAGCGGTGGCAGAGTTTGTTTCACGATGTCTCACTTATTAAAAACTAGGCAGAGTTGGTAGAAGTCTTATACCGATAAGATATGGAGACCCTTGGAGTTCCATGAGGAGGACCATGTATTCTTGTGAGTATCTCCTCGACGAGGATTACATAGATTTGGCCAAGGTGACAAGTTATCATTGAGGTTTATAGATACATTTTTGATACTTCAGATGATAGGTGTGGTAGAATACCTCTTGGGTTATCCACCGAAGGTGGAGAGGGTGCACGACGTCTTCCACGTATCACAACTGAGGAGAAACAGGCATGACCCATCTCACATCCTCGACCATGGTGTGCTAGACTTCAATGATGGGGCAACATTTACAGGGATTCCAGTGGAGATAGTGGATCAACAGGAGAGAGTCCTTCGTGGGCAGTCCATACCTATAGAGTGTGTATGCTGGGAGCAGAAGAACCTTCCGGAGAGAACATAGGAGTGAGCGGCTCAAATTCATGCTCAGTACCATCTTTTGGTTGTTTTATATTTGGTGTGGCTTCCAGGGACATAAATCTCTAAGGTGGGTAGAATGTAATGTCCTAGAAATTCTGTATAATTTTTTTATATGGAAATATTTCATGACCATGATATCAAACGGCATGTGTTTCCAAGGCCCGATGTGCCCGGAATGATCTGTCGATGTTTTGTTAAGGTTTAATTACCGCGCCTCAACAGTTTCCATGAAAAATTGGAATAACTCTTAAATGGTTTCATCAGATCAAAAATCTGAGGGCACCGTTGTGCTCAGTATGGCAGGTTTAACCTAGGTACGACTTAAGTTATGTCAGTGCATACCTACTGTGAGAAAACCGGAAAATAGCATAACCATAAATAAAATAATTAAATAAAGTTATTTTATTTTTCAAATGGTTATAACTCATAATAAGTAACACGGAATAAAAATATGAGACCACCGATGAACTCATGAAGGTATGCTTTTTTAGGCACATACTAACATTGGCCGGTGCGGACCACGAGTGAAAGTTAGTTTTTGGCCGTAAATAAAATAATTAAGTGACAATTATTTTTTTTTGTAAAATCCATAACTTTTAAATGATATCTAGGATTGGAAATATGAGATTATTTTTGGGTTCATTGGGATGTGTTTCTCCTTGGCAGAGCCTAACCTCAACTGGCGCGGGTCGAGGGTGACTGTTAATAATTTTATGAAATTTTTTTCGGGTACGTTCAGTAAATGCACGAGCGGCATTTTGTATCTTTTGAACCGGTGCTTTCAATTGATATCTGAGGACACCTTTGAACTCACTGTGTCTATATTCTCTTAAGGGGACCTTCAACTTTACTACGGTAGCTCGAGGGTGGAAATTAGTTTACAAACATTTTGTGGGAGAAAATAAAATAAACATTTTTTCTTTCATTTTTGAAATTGAAACCTCCCATTTTGAACATAGTGGTGGGGACCACCCGACTATTGAAATCCCTCTTAAATTGGGGTTAACGGTTGGAATTCCCCCAATTAAATGTGCCAATATTAATTGGTTTAATTAACCTATCTTATTAATTTAGAACCTCACCTCTCCCAGGGAAATTTTTTTTGAAAAAGTGGAGAGCCTTCAAGAGAGTTTTTGAAGGATCATATTCCAAAAAAGAACGTCCTGGGATCAAGAACGAGGATGACGCGTGAGCTCGGATCGTGAGTGTGGTACTAGAGCAATGAATGCTGACATCACCAAAATCATCTCCTTCCTCCCGACATCTTCAAAGAACATCAATGAAGGGGATTTACTTTGAATTATTATTTAATTTATTTGAAAATTAATCATATTTTGTATTCACAACGACAATGGCCTAAGTAACCAGGCCATCATCACGCACTTGTAATTTCCCATTTATCTTTTGTTCATCATGAATTCTTCGTGTGTTAATCAATTCAAAATAATTAATGATAAAGGAAACACAATGTTTTGTTAAGCGCGACATATGGACATTGAGTCCACGACTGAAGGATTTTGAAAATGGGGTCTTCATAATTTTCGGGCATGGAATGATGGTGTGATGGCTCATGGAAGAAGGAGGCGGCCGACACCTTGCCGACCACAAGGAAGGGGGGTGGCGTTTGTCTGTTCTGCAGGTTGAGTAGGAGGCCATGAGCCGTCGGACGTAGCCGAGCTGGGTGGTAGTCGTCATCCGGCCGGCCGTGTGGCGGAGCGGCGGCACACGTCCGAGCTGGTGGTGGAGAAGAAGGCCGTAGAAGAGGTTAAAAGGTTGCTGGCACCTAGCCGGCCGGGGAGGCCAGTGATGCCATCACGCCGTTGGGTGGAGGAGGACCGCCGGAGGAACCGGCCGACTGTGGCACACTGAGCATGACCCTCTCCGACGGGTCCCACTTCCAAAAACTGAATGACCCTTTTATAGTTTGGGTAACCTTAGAGGAGCCTCCCTCCCTGGCGTTTGCTAGTCCGTACCCCTCCATGGCGGTCCGCCTGACCGAGGGCCGCACCACTGGTCGCCCTAGTGGGCCGCACCACCGGGCCATGCCCATCTGGCTGCACCACTCTGCCTTGCTAAGCGGGCCACACCCAGCGGGCTAGGCCGAGCCACCCCTTTAATGGGCTGGCCCGGACCACGAGCCAACAAGCCATCCCACCACTGCCCGAGCCAACTATGTCGACCCGAACTGTGTCGGGTCAGGTCGGGTCGGGCCGACCAGGTCGGACCGGACCCAGTCCCCTCTAGACCCAGATACGCCTTTGTTGCCATATCCTGATAACTGAGCATCTGTTTGACAAAACATTTTTTGAACCATAATCCTTGGATTGTGATGATCCATTTAGAATACTCTACTAGAGTTTTGGATTAATTTAGAGTATGGTCGGGATAGATCGAACCCGAATACAACCAGGCCCTCAGATCAGAAACTCTAATAACATACATACCAGGCATTTTATTGACTTGTGGTCTATTGCATTGGGTGCCTTATGAAATGATCGAAATTTGGGATGATTCTTTGTGAAACTTCATCGATGTTGTGGTAAGAACGATATCTCAAGGGCATATTATACGGAACTCGATCACACTGAGAGCGAGGAATCCAGTGGCTGGAAGTGAGACAGAGGATGGTGATAGATTACACGAAGGACAGTTACCTATCGACTCTAGGAGGGTTGGATCCAGTGTGGGTTATTTAGGGCGTTATTACCTATCAATCCTACGTGGGTCAGCGCTCAACGATCCTATGAGGGTCATCACATACTGATCTTGTGTGGGTCAGCACTCAGCAATCCTATGTGGTTCAACACATAATGATTTGATGTATGTCAGACCCTTTGTGGGTGAGCGCTCAGTGATCCTATGTCGATTAGTGCATACCGATCCTTTGTGGGTCAGATCCTATGTGGGTCATTGCAGGGGTTAATACTTATCCATCCTATGTGGGTTAGACTCTGTATAATCATAAGTAGTGCCTCTTGATAGAATAAGGTGATCTAGCTTTGAGAATGGTCATATTTACTTCTATTCTACACTTATAGCTGGGTGAGTTGAGGGCTTAACTTTATTTTACTCTTCTGTGTGTTGTACCTATGTGGTAATTTCATCTTCATGGTGTACCTATGTGGTACTTATACCTTCGCGGTGTTACCTGTGTGGTGATTCTTCCTCAGTGGTTTTACCTGTTTGGTATCCCAACCCATTTGGTGTTACATTTGTGGTATATTTCTATGTGGTGTACTTGTATGGTACTTGCATCTTCATGGTGTACCTGTGTGGTAATTATAACTTTGTGGTTTTACCTTTGTGGTGCTTCAATCTTAGTGGTTTTACTTGTGTGTTATCGCAACCCTTGTGGTGTTACCTTTGTGGTATTCTTCACTCATGAATGAGATGCATATATCTTGATAACATTGGAATATGTATGGGAATATACCTAAGTAGATATTATTTATTTATTTGTGGTATTTTACTTTGTGGACCTCTAGGAGACCTATGGGGTCTTGGGGTCCCTACTGAGTGTCAGTATACTCACCCCTGCATGGGATACACCCACACATTGATGTGTCTTGTGAAAATGATGGACATCGCTGATCGAGGTCATGGGTACTAGACTAGATGCTGATCGGATGTGAACATTAGATGTGATGATCCACAGGGGAGACCACTCCAGAGTTGTACCTACCCTTCAGGTAGGGACCTTGGTGGGTTTTCACAGGAGCTGTTCTTTTCAGGTTTACTTGTACATTCTACTTGGGCTGGTATTCTTGCCCCTTTACTTACTGTACACACCATGTTTACTTTATAGTTTATATTGTGCTTGTATCTTGTTGTGTTCTTGTTTTTTGTGATTTTACAGGTTAAAAGGAAATACCTTCCCGGTTTCAGGGATATACCTTTCCGGTGCATGTCGCCAGCCCCAGACCTATGGAAGGCGGGATTGGGGTAGTCACGACACGGGCCCTCAGGGACAGGTCATGAAAGATTCTTTAGGTAATTACCCTCTAATGGGTCTGGGTAGTGGAGTTCTTAAATTAACTTCTTCGGAGTGTTACCCTCTAGCCTGGCTATGCATCAAAGTTACACGAGGGTCCTTTCCGAGTGTTGCCCTCCAACAGGGCTAGGCAGTGGAGTTGCCTGATGGATTCTCATGGGTGTTACCCTGCATTAGGGTTGGGTATTGGTGTTTCTTTGTGGGTTATTCTAGGAATTACACTCCAGTAGGCCTAGGAAATGGAGTTCCTCAATGAGATTATTCTCAGTGTTAACCTACAGTAGGGCTTAGTGGTGGAGTTACCTGATGACATTCTTAACAATTACCCTCCAGCGGGACTGGGTAGTGGTGTTCCTCAGCGACTTGCAGAGTATGAACCTCTTATTTTACTATATAGTGGGATCCTTACATAGATTTCTATCCCCCATTTCTGTGTGACATAGTTACAAGATGTGTTTTGATATAGCTCCTGACTCACAAGGATGGGGTGATTTTCCCAATAAGAAACATTCTTGTGATACAACCTAAAATAGTTTGGGTGAGTCAGTGCCACCCAAAGAAGATTTTATCAAGGTGTGGTGATTGTGTCCCCTATAATTGCGTGTTCTGGGAAGATGTGTTGGATGATGAGCATTGTTGATGTACTTTTGGAACTGTTTGATACTCTTTCTCTAAGGCTCCACTAAGAGATAGAGATCCTTGTATTCTCTTATTTGGGATTCTTTTACTAAGAATATATATATATATATATATATATTATATCATTTGGATTCAGTCCTCATATTTATATACTATCCTTCATAGAGGAGAAAAGATATGGACGGTATCCCATGTTCATTCTAAATTTATATTCCCTTGGTTGGATGAGTCTACTATCCTATTATAGGTTGGGAAGACTCAATGAGTAGTTCATTTCCTCTCCGTGTCTATCCCCTTGTGTTTGGATGATCTTACTTCTACTCTCTTATTGGGTTGAGCTGTACTTATTCACTTTACCTTATGAATATGATATAAATCTATTCTTTTGTATCACTTACATCACCCCATATAGATTTTGGGCCACCCTACTGGGTATGTTTATACTCATCCTTGCATTGGATTATCCCACACATATTGTTCCTTGTACAGATGGTCAAAATGTTGATCATGACTACAGAGGATGTTAGGGATACTGGGTTCTTGACCCATAAATGTTGGTCATATCTTGGTATTCTAGAGCTAGGATCCCTCATTTATTTTTTCTTTTCAGTTTTCTTTTAGGTTTGGATATATTTATAGTTGGCCGTGTATTTTCCCTTTAACTTGTTAGCTGACACTACCTTACATTTTTTACTATATAGAGGTTTATTCATTCTTGGTTTATTTTTCTAGAATTATTGTGTATTCTATTCCTTACATATGCACTTTTTTCATTGATATGGATGTGTGTGTGTCTAGGTACTTAGGAAAATATCTCCCCAAGTTAGTTAGGCATTTGGCGCTAGTCACCACTCCTTGCCATATAGAGGAAGGAATGGGGTAGTTGTGGCTCATGCCCCCAAATGGGTTGGGTTGTTGAATAATAATAGATCTAGTACATTATATATATAATTATATTGTATTAAAAAATCATATTAAAATCATATTTTATAAAACTACCCATCGTATATTCAATTTCAACCAAAAATGAAATTCTTTACTATGAAAAGTCTCTATTTTTAGTAGTACCTAAATTTGACTCCTACTAATTATTTTTTTATGTTAAAAAAAATTATTTAATACTTAAGTTTTATGAAATATTAACAATTACCAAGGATCCTAATATACATATATATGTAAATTACTTGATACAGTCGTCGAAAAAATAACTGTTAACCATGGCCTTGCAATGCTCCATATCCCACACTTTAGGGGTCAAATGTAGTAATTTAAATGATCCATATATTCCAATTATTTGTGGAATATATGAAAATTGGGTTCAATTTTATTGTATTTACTAACTTCACTTCTCATAGGTTGTTAACAAATTATACGTACATAACCCAAATTCATTGAAAAAAATCTATATATTCTAATGTTAAATATTATTTCACAATAAAATCTTTGGATGATTATTGACGATAAAAAAATATTTTATTATTGGAATATATAATTTTTTTGGATACATCTAATGAAAATAAATGTGGTCCCCAAAAGGAACACCAATTGGAAGGTGGAAAATTAGGTGCAACATGCAATTAAAAGAAGATTTCAGAAAATGTTTCTTTCGGTCGCATTAAATTAATAATGGATCTTGGTGTATTTTATCAAGAAACTCATTCTTAACCAATGACCATAATTATCAATATAAATATGGTGTAGTAAAATCAATACCACCCTTAATTTATTTAACTGTAACTTATTTATTGATATTGGAATGAACTAATGCAGAAGGTTGTGATTATCATGAATTTCAGAGTTTTTAATTTAACATTTATTCCAGTGGAAGATGTTGATATATTTTTTGAATAATTGTATAAAACCTTTAATTTCTCTGGTAGAAGGAAAAAATATATTTTCTATAATATATTCCCATTATAAAAATAATAATCTTACTAGTTATTATGATTGATAAACTTAAGATATCGTTTATGCATTTACCCAAATTCATTAATTCATTCTGAGATCATATTCATCAGTGATTCTTCCAATGGCCATTCATATGAAATATATAATTAATTTCAAAAATATTTTTAAAATGTTTATTTTTTTTATATAGTGGCTTATAAAATTTATTGAACAATAAGTCCAATCAAAGATAATTCTTGTGTTCCTAAAATATTAATTAGATTCAATTAATGAATTAATCATTATTTCAAATTTCAGTTGACCTTTCTCAAATTGAAATATAATATCTTGTAATACATTAAGTACATTAGTTTCTAGAAGAAAAATATGGTGTATGCTCAGTAGGAGTGGTATTACCAAACCTTTAATGATTTTTTATATTTATTATCCATTGGCTGGTATGATCGGTGTACAATGAAAATACAATTACGAATGAATATAACCCATCTAGAATGTGTGTATTTTATTTGAAATAGAGAAGACATCAAAAAAATGATACTGTAATTGTGAAAATTGGGTCCCGGTGACAGCACAACCACCCCGCCTTAACATGGTCGTCGGGTCCTGGCCCACCAGGTACCACCAGTTGCCCCGCAGACACGTGGGGCCCACCTTAGGGTCCACCCACATGCCTGAATGGGTCATCTGACTAATGACAGTCCCCACAGGCCAACACATGTCCTTTCTAGTGTGCTTTGTCCTCACTCACACACACCCTGAGAAACTTACAAGAAGGTCACCCATCATGATCACTACTCTAGGACAAGCACGCTTAACTGTGGAGTTCTAATCAGACAGGCTCTCGAAAAAGAAGGTGCACCTTGTTGACTTGAGTCATATCATTTAGTCATTTAACCCTTTGTCATTCAGGGGTGTTACAATCACCCCCCCTTTAGAGAACAACGCCGTCGTTGTGGGCCCCACATCACAACCAAGGTAGTGCACCGCACTTAAGACTGGGTTCCTCCTCTGATACCAAATGTGACAACTAGGTCTCGGTGACAGCATAACCACCCCACCTTAACATGGTCGTCGGGTCCTGGACCACCAGGTACCACCAGTTTCCCTGCAGACACATGGGGCCCACCCTAGGGTCCACCCAAATGGCTGAACAGGTCATCTAACTAATGACAGTACCCACTGGCCAACACATGTCCTTTCTAGTGTGCTTTGTCCTCACTCACACAAACCCTGGGAAGCTTCCCAGAAGGTCACCCATCATGATCACTACTACAGGACAAACACGCTTAACTGTGGAGTTCTAATTAGACAGACTCTTGAAAAGGAAGGTGCACCTTGTTGACATGAGTCATATCATTTAGTCATTTAATCCTTTATCTTTCAGGGGTGTTACAGTAATCATATATCATTCAGAAATAGAAAAATCATTTATTATCTCCACAATCTCAATACACTTCAAAAATGTCTTTCTGAGAAGCATTATTTTTTAACACACCCTCATTTAAAACATGATACAAATGTTTTATTAAAAGTTTCCTATACATGACTATTTCATTCCTATATTGAAAAGATTCAAATATATGTATATTCAAGAAATTGAATTAGGTTTTCACAAACATCCATGGAAGAAGGATATAAATGTTAATGAAAACTATCCATATATTATGTGATGAAATCTTCCGACTAAAATGATTTAAACAATCACATGATAGAATAAATTGGGCAGTATGTTCTTTAGCTAAAAAATTTGGATATCAAGCATCATTTGAATTTTGTACTAAACCATTAGTGGTATAAAAAATTCCAAATTTTCTTTATTTCTTTAAATATTATTCCATCGTATATTTATTAACATTTCATAAAACAAAAACTGATTTAAAATCATATAATTTAATGGAAAATGCCACATTAATTTTTTTTCATGAATGTGATGGTGTTCCATTTATATTGGGGTTCCAATAATATGTTCCAGATTTTTGTCAATCATTTATTCCAATGATTTCTACCCAAAAAAGGCTCTATTAATTTTAGAATGTTTGAATTCTATTAGTTTAAAATACAATATGAACAAATAACTTTAATGTGATATAATAATTTTGGGGAAAGTATAAATCATCCTAAAGAATGTCCTTCAAAAATATTTGATTATAAAAAATTGAAATATTTCAAACTATATACATAAATATTTAATTATATAACTTTATTGAAAATTACAACCTCTTCATTACAATAAATTCATTATTTATACGAGTTTATCATAACAAATCTGACCCTTAAATGCACTATAAAAGCGTTTTACCAGTGGATAAAAAGCACTGATGTTGCATGAATTGTTAAAATCCAACATTTATCAGTTCTAGAAATAATCAACGATAAATGGTGGCTTTAACTGTTCTAAAATAAGAACTAATATAGTCACCCTTTATCAGTGATTATATTATCACTAATAAAAAAAGGGGGAAAAATATTTCATCCCTACACAACAACACACCCTTTCTCAGCACTCATGGCCCCCTTTCTCATTTATTTCCACTCCCCAACACACCATCACACAACCCCAACTTCTTATCCACACTTGCAAACACCCATCACCCTTCCCCAGTGCTAGAATAGATCCCCCAAACACCTCCTCACATTGGGACATGATCCTATGAACTTAATTCATCATTTTAATGCCCTTTAAAACTATTCCAATCATGTTTTATTTTATATTTTACAGTAAATATACATATTTGTATATATATAGCTCTGTCGGATATATATATATAACCTTATATTTATTTAATTTTATTATATATTAATATTAATTTATATGTATTAGAATATAAATATATTTATATATATATACATATTCAATAGATATACATATGTATATATAAACATTATATATTGATTTATATAAGTATATACATATTGGTATTTTTTAAAATGTATAAAAAATGATTAGATATTGTTTTAATTAAAATTAATAACAATTAATTTCATAGTATTAATATAATTATTTTTAAATGAATTTTTAAAATATGTCAATATATTGAGATATAAATTTTACACACAATATATATTTTTATGTCAATATTTTTTTATATATTTTTACATATTTACATGTAATTGTGTATTTAGATATAAATTTTTAAAAAAGTATTCATAAATTTGTACTGTATATACATTTATATAATAGATTTAACAATGATGTTATATCTATAAAAATACTATTATCTATGATGTGTATACACAATATTGATACACATACACATACACACATATTTACAACACACATACACATTTATATTTCTCACATAAACACTCAAATATTTACGTATATATATATTTTGTTACATATATATTAATTTTTTATATAAATATATATATTCTTTATTGACACATATATGATTATATATAAACATTACTTGTATATGTATATATATACAAATTACTTAAATTTTATAATTTATATAAAATGGAAATTTTTTTACTTTATATAATTTAAATAATAAATATTTATTTATATTTAGTTTATATATTTAAAAATAAATTTTTTAAAAAATACAATGTAATAGGTACTTATAAAAATGATTTTTTATAAATAAATATAATAAAATATGAATATATTTTATTATAAATAAAGCAACATTATAAAAAATGATTTAATTTGAAAATGATAATTTCTATATAATAGTATAACCTAGGGATGAAATTAGCCTCCACTAAAAAGGTGAAAAATTACTTTACTAGATTAATTTAAAATACAATCACATATTAAAAAATAAGGCTATCCTAACTAAAAATTTTTTAGTGGAAATTAATAACTCTTTTACCTTTAAAAACATTTACCAATGTCTCCCGAATCAACACGACATATATATCTTCATAGGATTTGATTTGAGATGTTGTAGAGACCAAACAGACACCAGATTCAAAATTTATGGCTGTTTCATTTTCTAGTCATGTTTTCAACTTGTATTATATCATTCATTAGTATATTTAATTTTTATGTCATCCAATTTTTATTAACTGAAAATTAGGTAATAATAATTAGAAAAATATTTATTTATTTTTTTTAAAAATTATTTTATAGTCTATTTTAAATAAATATATTTCATTTTAAGAGTAAATGTGTATTTTCCATTATATAAATCATATATAAAAAGGTATATTATATTTTCACCGGTATAAATATAAACATATATATATATATATATTATTTTTTAATGAAATGTTATTTGTTATGATATATAACCTTTATCAATGCTAGAACAAAATAACTGATAAAGGATCCACTTTATAAAAACTTTTTTTATCACTAAAAGGAACCCTTTTATCAGATCTTTTCATAAATGATGATAATGACCTAGTTAAAAATACTTTTATTATCACAGATACTGAAACCTCTTTATTAGTTATTTTATTGACTAAAAAATGCCCCATTTGTTTGTGTTTTTTTGGCACTGATAAAGTCTAGTGTTGGGTAAAGCCAAATTCATAATTGTGGTCCTTGTTTTATCCGTTATTTTTTTACTCTCTCAATAAAATCATTTTCATTACTTGTATACCATGTACTCATACCGTTTTCTTCATTCATATTCATAATTTAATACATGGATGATGAAGAAGTAGGATCCAATCAAATATCAAATTTTTTATTCATTAACTTCATTTATAACAAAAACTACGTGCACATTGTTTTTCTCTCAATTGAGAAACTCTATATATATATATATATATATATATATATTAAAACCAAAATTTTGAAATATCGCAACTCACATCTTTAGGACGTAACTATGGTATTCTAATACAATCATAGAATGGGTTTTGAATAGGACTATCATATATTGAACTTTTAAATGCATAATTTTAAAATAAATTTGATTCATTCTGATATTGTAATGAGATCTTACGATTAACATAAATCCAACTTATCTGTTATAATAGACAAATGTTATTATTGTATTAAAATCAACAATGTAAACAATTTTTTATATTTATGGACATAATGATCCATTGGAATAATGTCAAATTTTTTTTCATTTAAAGTGTCAAAATATTTATTTTTTTATCCTATACCTCAAAAAAATCTAGATTGATATGAACTTTCAATAAAATATTCTTGTTTTATTATTTATATTAATATTTATATTCATTTATAAGTATAAGATTTTTTTTTAAAATTATTCAATACATTAATGTAAATTACATTATTGGAAAATTATTTCAATATATGTTAAGCATGGATTATTGAATATGTCTAAGTTAAATTATACGGATTTCAATTGGTTCTTGATTCTCGTCATCTTATTCGATAAATGTAGTTTTTTTAATATATCCATATTTTGATTGAAATTATTTTGCAAGTTTGATTATTATTTGACATGTGATATATTTATTTTATGTCATACTTGGGGTGAAATTAAAATTTAAGAGTTTTATTTGAAAGTTTTTTTCTAATTTTGAAATGAATGTTTTATTTTAAAAACAAGTATTTACAAGATGGCTTCCATTGAATTGGATTCAAAATTTTAACTTCAAACCATTAAACACATTATCATCATGCTAAAAACTAAATAATTAGAGAAATAAATATAATATAAAAACATAAATAGAGTTATTTTTTATTTAACGAAGTAACATTCATTAAATACTTATAATTTACAACATGATTATTCAAAGAATCCATCACTCATTATATTAAAATTCTTTATTTTAAATTATTAATAAATCATTAAATGAAATAATACTATTAGATAAATAAATTTATAGCCCTAAATAAATTAACAATAAAGTACAATGATAAATTTTATAATCCTCATATAAGTTTAACCATGTAAATTATTAAATAAGATTAATTAATAATGACAAACTGTAATAAATTAATTTTCATTATATAACAATATCTAATTGAAAATTTGTTTGATGAATTATGAGGAACTATAGTCTAACTAGATATTATTTTCTAAAAGGTACTTAAAAAAATTAAAACTTATAACTGATAATGATTCAGTCTATAATTAAATAATAAATATTCTTTTTATAAATTATATTATGGTATAAGCAATGAGTAAATATGATTACAAAAAAATGATTGAATAAAATAAAATTTATTTCATAAGACTATAATAAATATCTAAAACTACAACAGTTTAATGAATATATAATAATCATAAACTTATAAGATATCTATTACTCTATGGTAACAATTAAAAATATAACACATGTTTAATATAATAGATAATGAACTTGAAACTAAAAAATTTTATATAGAATAATATTCTAATGAAAAACATATGAATTGGGGGGGGGGGTCATATGTTGATTGAGAACGATTTAGGGGATGTTTTAGCTAGATAGGAGGATGAACTTGGTAATTGGGGCAGGGTAACACCTTGATAATTTATTGAATATTTCTTTATAAATAAAAATGATTTGTATGATAGCTTTCTTTACCCGCATTGTTGAGTTTAATCCAATCATTACACGCTGTTAAAATATTATTATTTAATGTGAACACTTTCACTTATAAATTTTATTTATATATTTGAATAAGTCTAAATTATAAAAATCAGATTGTTTCTACATGTATAAAATGAATTCATTGGTTATAAACTGATTAAAAATGAAAAAAATAATCATTTTAATGTAAAAGAAAAGTTAAAAAGAAAATATTTTTATCCTTGAAATGTGTTTTTCATAATAAGTTTAATAAATCCCTTTTGGTGACTTATTTTAATGAAATTTATATATTTTATATTAAATTAATGTTTTATTATTAATGTAATGTTTTTTTATCTACATGATATAATATTAAATCGAGTTTTATTTTTTAAAATATATTTTATGAAAACTATTTTCATCCTATTTTGCACACGTATTTTAAAGTAAATTATTTTCAAATTATAAAAAATTATGTCATAATAAATTAACCCCTAGTTGGAATAAGGTGATTCAGATTTGGTAAATAGGTCCCCTTTATTTTTTTTCATTATGAATAGAAACATTCATAAAATTTTGTTACCTAAGTAAGGGTAAAACAAGTAAAATAGGGTCCCAAAATAAAGATAGATATATTAACATCCACTAAAACCTGCATTTACTCTATTTTATGAGTTTAGTTCATAAATTTCCATCTAATTATTATATATATGGCCACCTGATGATATTTTTCTTTGATTATGTTGTTTATATCAATTCATTAAAGAATAAAATGTCACAATATTGACTTTAGTAACTCCAAATTTTTATTGTAATGATAAAATTATTATAATTTAATTTACAAAGTTTTATTTGAAATATAAAATATATTTTTTAGCATGCAAATTTATTTCAATTTTATAGTTGTGGAATAATAATACTAAGTTATTATGCAGCATCCTCCAAATTTTTATTCATTTAATATAAATATATAATATATTATTTTTAATATATTAAATGTAATAAATTTTAGGTTATTTATTTTGTTTAAATAATTTTATATTTAATGATAATAAATTTTGACATTTTAATTAATTTTTTCAAATTTATATAATCTCAACATGGACTTTAAGTCAAATAAAACGAATAGAATCAAAATGTCCTTAATGATATTTTATGTTTAATAATTTGAAATAAATTTTCTAAATTATATAAACCCCATGAAAGATAACAATTATGATGATAAATTTTAAAAAAAATTATCCCTTTTACAATTATTAACAACTTTTTATATAATATGTATAATTATAACATTTTAATAGTAAAAAACACATTACTATGGTTAACATTATAATTGGTTAAACAACGGGTTAAACAAACAAAAAAAGGATTAAAAAGACATACAAACCTATATAACTTTTATTGGATGATTATATTTTGACCTTATGCAATTTGTTGTTGAATCTCTTACCATTTGGAATAATTTTTCTTATGAATGACTTAGTTGTATTTTAATATTTTTTGTAATTCCAAGTGCATAATTTTTCTCTATTATTAAAGGGAAACCCTTATATCTTTCATTACCACACTTAGAGAAATATATATCTAAAAAAAATTTGATAATTATTTTATAAACTTCCATATCGAAAAATAATTGGTGCTTAAATTATTATAAGACCATCCCTAGGGTCTTTATGAATTGATCTAAACATGGTCTCCTTAAAAAGAGGTAATCATCTTAACCCACATCTTCATATCTATTTATTCTTCTACATACTGAAAATATATGGTATTCAATATAAAATAACAAATTAAGGACCATAATTATAATAAAATTTTATTATGATCATGAATACACCATTATCAACCCTCTCTTAGATTAAATGTGAAGTGAATGTATCACTCATGCATACGTATGTAATACCTCCATCACGTAGAGATATAATACATTTTACAACACTATATTTTTTGTATAGTTATTATGGTCAGTAAAATTTTATTATATTATATTTTTCATATAATTATTCATATGGATTTATAATATCATATCCATATTCTTACCTTCCAATCATTTGAAAAATAATAACCTCACCCGTGCGTATGTGTGGACTGCCACCTCCATTAAGCGATGAGATTTTTTTCAATTTAACATCAATTTGATGATAATAATGATATATTTAATCAATATATATGATATATATAATATAATAACAACTATTTAAATGTTTATTAATGTTTACATTTCATTTTTTCCTTCCACCCAAAAGTGAAAATGACGTTCATGCGTATGTACTACATACTTTTTCTACGAATATTGAAATTGATTTTTATATTTATATAATTTATGTATTACTATATATAAATTTATCAAATAAATATATATTATATTCATATCATTATTAAAATTCAAGAGAATATGGATATGTGATCATAGTATGTGGACCAAAACTTCATAACACAAATTCTCATGAAAAAGGAAACAATTAACCCCGAGAAAATGATGATTTAAAAAAGTAATTATTAACAAATTGGTGTTGAAAAATTATATTAATATCATATATGATATTATAACTATGTAATAGTGTAATTTATATAATTATACTAAATTTAAATAAATTATATAGGAGGTCATTTTTCTTTCCATGAATGTGGAACTTGATGTAAGAGAATTATGTTACAATCCCATTATTTATGAGGATTATTTGTCATTATGTTTAATATGATTAAATTTAATATTTCACCTCAAAATAATATACTTAATTTTCATCTACTAAATTTATTTCAAGAAATTGAAATAATATTTTTAAATAAACACAATCTTTACTTCTCTTTTCCTTCAAAAATAATTTTTTCTCCACATCCACGATTTTTAAATAAATTTTCAATATTTTTTATTCTCTTATGATTGTATGAATTTCTAATTAACCAATAATAAATATTTATAATGTGGTTTAAATTGAATAATTTTTTCATTTTGATAATAAGGATGTTTTTACTTTTTATAAAAAATTAGAAATGAATCATTGTTTTAATGTACACTATATTAGAATAATTTCATCACATCATAACCACTCAATTATTTTAGGCCTCATTTATATGATTAGTTATTTTATTTAATATACGATTTTTAAATAAAATTTTGTAAATTATTAGATTTTAAATTTGTGATTTAAAAATAAAAAGGATATTTCCCTCAAGAGATATTCAGAATATCTTCTACAGGCATCTTCATATAAGATGATTTTTTTAAAATACTTATTATTTACTTGGTATATGATCCCATGATACCATGTAGTTTTATTTTTTATATGTAATATGGTGATATTTATTTAAGGATGATTCGGCCAAACACATTTCATTCCCATGAGTTAATTATGTATTTATGAAACCTTTTGTGAAACTTGTTTCCTTTCCATGTGTTATTATCTGATGAATGTACAATGATATTATGGATCACATCTGTATGGTTTTCATTATGTGATGGGTGGAAGTGAAATTATATATACTTAAATGCATTATTTAGAGGTTGATATCTCATGAGATAATAAGGAAAATAAAGGTGAGTGAACCAAATTTAAAAAGGGGATCTATCCACTATGATAGTCTTGTGAGTGATACATGATTAATAAAATAATGGTTCAAGGAATGAATCTAATACACTATGATATTCATGGTTGAAATTCTTCACTTATAAGGAAATTTGGTTTTATAATTTTATGTATTACACTAACTATTGTTTTTTTCCAATATTATTCTCCCACGAATGATTTCATTTGAATAATTTATGATTCATTACTTGTGAACCACCAACCATTATTCCATGGATAATGTTTATGATCAATGGTATTTATGGAATGGTTTTGAAATTTAATATTCATGTTCTCATTCCCTTATACTCCTATTATTGTTAAATGATTATTTCTATATACAATGTTTACACATGTAGAGAATGTATCCTCATCCATTACTATGTTTCCTTTCCCCAGTTTATGACGAATGGTTTTTAGAATGATATTTCAAATATTAGTTCTAGTTATGAAGACATTATTATGACATGATGTAGATCTATTATTAATAGTTTGTTTATATAAACCTGTTTTGAAAAAACAAAGGACCTATATGGATCGGGCATGGATCATACTGTTATCTATTGAATATTTATCTAATAAGATATGGTATTTATGTATTAAAAGTATTGGTCACTATGGTTGGTATCGATGAATGTTTTAATTACCTTTGGAAACAAGGATGAGAAAACATTTGTGAGAAACCTATATAAAATCCTACATATATAAGGTTATCATACATCATGGTATTTTAAAGAGTGGGTATTCTTAAGAAACATCAATTTATGGATACTGGAAGCGGATATGGTTTTGGAATAGATGCATCTAGAGTTAAAAATTAGAAGTTATTTGGTCAAGTATATCTCAACTATCATTTTGGTAGATGGTGAGTGTGCCCTTAATGGACAAATGTTTTAAACCTCCTTTGGGAAATTCATGGGTTAATTCAAATTTTCATTATAAACCATTATAAATGATATTAATATTTCATAACCAAGGATGTAATAGGTTAATCTTAAGGTGTCATAGATTGTAAACAAGTTATTTTATGAACCCAACATTCCTTAATGGTACATAACCATTTAATTTCCATTTAAATTATTCATTGGTATCATAATGGAGGTTCACAATGAGTTCATGAGGGATATGGGGGTGTCTATGTTCTGTACAAATCCAATAGCCTCATCTTTTATAAGAAAAAGGTGGGATTTATGGTTAAAATAACCATGTAGCTCTGGCCACATAGTTAGTTTAAACCATGTGGGGTTATCTGATTCTCTCCCAAGGGTTGAACGGTTTTTTGTTACCATGCATCCCATGATGCCTGAATGTGTGAGTGTTTAATAACTCTTTACAGATAGGGATTTCATAGGAAATACAATTTTATCCAAACTGTGTACATATCATATTTGATTGGTATCATTGGTTACACCATAATTCATTATTAGTGCACGGTTTATATAACCGTATGTCCAAACCATGTGACCCATTAAAAAAGTGTGAAATAAAAAAACTTCCCTCTATTTATTTTATAAAAGGATAAATGTTTTTATCATCTCCCATGAAAGTTTGTGTCTCCCTGAACTACTCTTGGGGGTTCTATGAACTTCCACCATAGTGATTGAGGTATCTTCTCTATCCAGACTCTGATCATGCCACCATTTGTATCATTGGATGTATTATGGTAATATCTCTATTTTGCTTCCAAATTTCATCATTTATCTTCCAATCGATGGATTTTGTTTGGTGAAAGATCATATGAACTATTTTAAAGACAATTTTTTATATAAAAAATTTCATATGTTCAATCCCATATTATAAGAAAATAATTAATGAATATTCAACTACAATTATATGGTAGGTGGCATCATGATTCATCCATAATGTCAAGGTGTTTATATATTACACCATTAAGCTCCACATCTGATTTTTAGAGATATACCTATTTAAGGGATTTACCCTTCAATAAAATAAACATCTATGAAATATATGATTCACAAGATCCATTTATGTATTATTTTATTTTAAAGACCACGAATTTAATCACCCCTTGGGTGTGTTGCCAAATTGGATAAACTGCCATGGGTGTTCTATGAAATTGATCCACCTATTAAGGTGTAATTTTTTATTCCTTTACTTTTGGTTGTTAAATTAATTAATTGATGTTTAAATAAAATTAAATAAAAAATTTAATCAAATCCCTGGTACCTACACCATTGGAAAACATCATTCTCTCTAAGGCATGAGATGTTCTATAGACATTAAAATTCCCAATTTAGATGAATTGGAGGATCCAGGGAAGGCCATGCCCTCTAAGACAATCCCATTAATTGATCCAACTTTTGATATAAGTTAAATAATTGTGTAAAATTTATGTAAAATTGAAATAAATGTGATTATAAATGGTATGGTTAGACATAGGCCCCATGACCATTTAGATTTCAACCCCATGGGGGACACATTGGTTCTGAATCAGAACACCTTGTATTGAATCATACAGATTATTTAATTAAATGAATTGTAAATAGAAACATCATGTGACATGGGTTATGATTGGGTTATCATATGAAAATAATTGATTTAATAACTTGGAAGCTAAATTTCTATACACCCGAGTGATACTTGGACTCGCTATGTGGACTGATGAGGAAGGACTCAATGTTTTGAATCTTATACATGTTAGGAGTGATACATCGACTCCCTTTTTATACATTAATGTATAGAATTAGAGGGTATAAATTTATGTATTCCATGAGTTAAACTTGGTCTCCCTTTGTAGAACACCTATTATGGTCCTAGAATCCTATGAAGTTATACCACACCTAGAGAGACTCTAGGGATTCTATGAGGAATGCCTAGCATGGACTTTCTTAATGATCAGTTCATGTTATGTTTTGAGTGATAACTATGTTCTAAATTAGTAATTCAATGAATGGAATCATGGATATTTTAAATTAATGAATAAATAAATTATATTATGTGACTTCCAATCCAATGAAAAATCTCGATTTTAGTCATTGACTGGTGTGTTATGATGGAATTTTTGTAAAAGAGTTGTTTATATGAGAATCATGGTGGATGGATTGACTTTGAGATGGGTCCTAAGCCTTTATTATAAATTTAATAATGACTAAATATTTATTAAGAGACATTATTGCATAAAAAGAAAAAGGTAGTAGAGGACAAGAGTTCCATGTGTACCATGACCCATGTAAGTTATTTATTATTGTAGATCATTTATAGGTTTTGCTGTAATGTACACAGAATTTACTATGTGCTCATGAACTGGATGAAATTAGAAATTATTGGTGTTGGCCTACTAATTATATCTCACGCCCTGTGGAGGACACTATTGGGTACCCATATAGTTTTCATGGATACAGGTAGGGATGAGGGAAATTGACCTTCCATGGATGCTTGAATACCGTTGTAGGATGGTGAACATGGGGAGGAGGACTATGCATTTTCTTTAGTTTCTACTAGAGAAAACCCTGAGTATTTTTTTATTTTATATTTATATAATGTTTTATATACTTTTCTCCCTTATTCGTATATATTTCCTTTTTGTATAACATTTTAGGATCATAATTTTTTTATATAACATTGGCTGATGTGATTAATTAGTTATTTATATGATGGATGATTATTCTGATTATGTTTAGAAACATTTTATTATTTCTAAATTTATTAATATTATTATACCACTATGACGCACTCTGATCAGGTGTGTATAATATCCCAAATTTTCTACCATGGTCCCACACTGCTAGTCGACAAGCTTGAGCATACAGGGAGTTATGCTTGTGGTCATGTGGACAACCAAGATTAGTTTTTTCTAAGTAAACCCAGTTTGGGATGTCACAAATTGGTATGAATGATATTTATTTCATTTATTATCATTAAATTACTACTTGAGAATGAAAAAGGAGAAATATAATGTGTGGGAATTTTTTCATGAGATTGTGACTGGGAATAGCTGACCCACATACAGTGAAAACCCCAATTATCAAGGATGGGAGATTTTTTTCTAGATTAATATTATTAAAATTTTATTAACATCATTATTGTGTGATATATTTGATCATGATGATACTTATGATTGTGCATTTCCACCCTTGGATCGAAAAGGAAAAAATTATTTCTACATGAATTATTATAGTCACTTTAGGATTTATAATTCATGCATATTCCCGGATAGTTTTTTATTACTGTGTTTATTTCATATAACATGTTTTTTTGACTTTATTTCTATGTCAATGAAATTTTGTTAACATTTCATGCATGGATTGAATAAATAACTATTTTTTTGAAAAAATGGACTCCACATTTCAATTTATTATTTATATGGGACTTTATAAATGGGAAAATGAGATCTATATAACCCATCCATTTAAAAAGATTCTCTATCTAAATGAGTACAAACTAAAGAGAAATTGAATTTTAAAATGAAATGGTCAGCGTGAAATGGGTATTCCAATTTCATATTAAATGGCTTTATCCTCTATAACATGAAATTGAGACTCTCTTTACTGGTTCCTTTTACTTATATCAAACAACATGACCCCAAACCTAACTCATTTGTGGAAAATAGGTATCATCTCTTGCAATTATTTTGATATGTTGGTCACTCTAACATATAATTAGGAGTAGGTAGAAGTGTGTGAATATTATATTGAAGGATTTTTTTATACTTTTCATACATATATGATTTTAGAAATTATAAAATCTTTTATTAAAGTATGTGTTTAGAATTTTTGAAGATATTCTACCACGATGTCCTTGAGTCATGCCCAAGGAGGATGGATTTAAACTCACTCTAGTGGAAGGGGGATCTGGGCCACTAGTAGAACCTTTAGTTGATCTTCATGGAGCACTGACAGTTATACCTGATATGGGTTTCAATTCCCAGTTTCAAGATGGATTCCAATTATATATGCAGTCTATTTATGGAGCCAGGTGTCCTAACCTAACTATGTTAGAGTTTGATAATGATATTCACTAGCACAATCTTCCCACGTTTTCATTGGATGGTGTTCCATAGACTATTGAGTCATATGTTGAGATGATGCTATCAATTTTTGATTCTCTTGAGACACCTCCTACGATGATAGTAAATATCTCTATGTATATGCTTCAAGATTCCAGAAAGAGAGGGTGGGATGTCATTACCCAGATAGAGCATCATCGAGATACGTCTTGGAGGGTTTTGTAGATGTGATTATATGATTACATATATCATGATACATTGAGGTCCAATATTTCCAAATAGTATATATACATTAAAAAATATTCTTTATCAATTTTTTAATAGTTTACCCACATAATAGAGATATAGAGATTCACACCGATTTGGTTAGGTGATGATTTATCTAATGTTAGGTAATTTGTGGATGGTCTATGGTATGAAATCTGATCAACTCTGAATATTGTATATCTTACTACTATATAAGAAATAATTAACCTAAATATTATCACTGAGAATAACCTAATAGATGATGGGGTTTCAAGACAGTGTTGTGCAGTAACTAAATTAAAAACATCATAAACCCGTAGCCATAAGTGTCATTCAGATCTTCCATGAAATGATATTAGTAGGCATAGTGTTTTGTTAGGAAGTTGGGTGAGGTTCCATCAATTCTAAAAGTCGAGACATAAAAAACCCTAGTATAAAAAGGACACAGTAAAGTGCCAACATTGTGGTAGGATGACCCATATTCAGTGATTTTGTAGAGATTTTAATCTTGTAGCTTGTAAGAGGGGTATACACTGACACCATGTTCAAGAATAGGGTCAAGAGATTCTTTCCTGATTAGAAGTTAGAGTGAGATTGGATGATCAAGACAATGTGGTGGTCATGGATGAGGTAATCAGACACTATAATTTTGGAACTAGCCGAGTGGTCCTTCTTAGTGTAGTCGGGCTATATCTATTGGTTGTAGATTATCCAAGATGTGTTACATGTTGCCAATACCAAAGGATCATTTTACAAGACCTTCTATTATGTGAGGTACTATTATAGTATCCCTTAAATTATTATTTTCTATTTTTAATACATGTTCCTCTCTTTATATGATATATATGCCTATTATGGAGAGCCTGGGGATCTATGTTTAGTTTTTCCATGTAATGATGAAACATGACACTCCATTAGGAATTTGATCTTTGAGTGTATGCCTGTTTTGGGAGATCCCCTCAAGATAAGTGGGAGTCACTTCATATGGGACCCCTTTTACCTTGATATGAGATTTTTTATATCATTATAAAGATAGATTGGTTGGTTCCCTATCATTTTTATGTTGACTGCTATAATTAATGGGTGACTTTCACATCACTAGATGGAAATAAATTTATTCAAAAGGGGTAATGGTATGTTCATGAAATTATAGATGGACCCAAGCATCATAGGTTTGGAGGGATGATGAAAAATATTGCTATCATTTATCTGGATGATCTAGGAACATGTCAGTATAATTTTCCTCCAATGGAAGAGAATTTTAGGAATTATTTATGAGAGAACATTTCAGTACTACCTACTGAGAGTTGGTTTTAGTTTTTTATTGACCTAGTGTAGGGAGATATAATAACATCTATTCCCCTGTAAAGTATGAATAGTATTTAGATGTAGGAGACCACGACAATGTAAAAGGATTTATAATCTAAGGATCTTATAACACTCAAATCATCACCATGGGGTTCACCAATCATTTTCTCTAAGAATAAGGCTGGTAGCATCAGTCTTTTAGTGGATTAACATCAGTTAAACTGAATTATGGTTAAGAACTAGCATAAATTGTCTCACATATATGACCTCTTGGACTAGTTTTGTAGAGAGTGTGTATTATCATAGATTGATCGGAGGTATGGATATCATCAGGTGATTGTTAGACCATAATATATAATATATACAATATTCTTTAGTAGATTTTTCTTTTATGAGTATTTCGTAATATTTTTTCATCTCATGTCTGCACCAACAATATTCATGGAACTAATGAATCAGAATTTCCACCCATATATGGATTCATTTTTTTGGGCTTTGTGAATGATATCTTAGTGTATTAGCACACTCAAAAGGACCATGAAAATCATCATGGTATTTTTCTAAATAAAATAACAGAGGATTAATTTATATAATAATATTATAGATTTCTATATTTGGATCAACATATTTTACTTCATGGGACACATTATCATACATACAAGAATATCAGTTGAACTAAATAAGGCAAGAGTTGTAGTTTATTGGGATCATACCAAGGATATATTTGATATATAGAGTTCTATGGAGCTAGCTAATTATTACCTACATATTATTTTATGATTTTCAACCCTAAAAGAACCTGTTATTGGCTTGACTATGATTGGTGTGAAGTTATTGTTGTCAAAAGCTTGTGAGATATCCTTTTTGGATATGAAAGTGAAACTGATTTCACTCCCAATTTGGATCCTGTATGTTCCTGGATATGGTTGTATAGTTTACTATGATTTATCAAGAACTAATGTAGGAACAATTATAATGTGGAATGATATAGTCGTAGATTATGATCCTCACCAATTGAGGCCTCATGAATGTTACTAGCCGACACATGATCTCAAAATTTGCCAATATTATTCACACCTTTCCTTGTTAGGTGAATTAATTAATGATAGATAATTTCGTGGTCTATATAGAACAAAAATATCAATAAGTAATTATTTACAAAGTTTCACATGAATCTCAGAAAATGATGGTGGGTCGAATACCTTCATTTATTTGACTATGATCTTTTCTATATACCTCAGAAGGGAACTGAAGTGTATGATGATTTTAGTGGTAAGACTCAAACATAGGTATATCATGCAGCTAGAAGTGACTGGTAGATTATGGACCTTTTTTATAGAAAAACATGGAGGTTTATGACTATCTTGGATATTCTGTAATTTCATTTTAATCAATGTCCTCTTCACTTTTGGGGAGAGTGATGATGAGGAAGCTATTGAAATTATGAGGGAGTAGTTTTATGGGAGAGAATTACAGGTATTGAACCTTCTCTTAGGTGGGTTTTTAATGAGAATGGTATCTTACACATACAGAGATTTTTCTAGGTTCCTACGAAAATCCAAGAGGATATGATGCAAGAGTTTGATGCCTTTATATCAGTTGTACATCCCTTTATTACCGAGATGTATCATGAATTAATTTTACAATACTAATGGAAAAATATGAAAAGGGTGATATATGTGTTTTAATAATTGTTCCACTTATCATTAGGTGAAACAAGAAAACTATTGACTAGTGAAATTTCTATTGACATCACCTTTTCTTAGTGGAAGTGGGATGACATCACCATAGATTTGAAAATAGGATTTCCTATATCACCTAGGGTGAAGTGAAACTATATGGGGGATCTTATACATAATGACAAAGGTCAACCATTTTTACTTATTCAGGAGACCTTTTCATTGGATAATAATAAAAGGATCTATATTCATGAGATCGTACACCTCCACAGAGTTCCATATTCAATCAAATTAGAAAGAGATATTCAATTCACATCATGGTTATAGAAGGTGTTGTGGAGGGAATTGTTTTCATAGGTATTTTTTATTATAACCAATCACACAGATACCAACAATTAGTATGAGCATACAATACAGGTTTTGGGTGAGACGGTATGATTATGCACCACGATTGTAGTGTTTTATGGGAGAAACAATTACCTCTCAAGGAGTTCTCTTACAATAACAGATTCCTAGTGACAATACATATTGGTCCTTATGAATCCATATATGTTAATCCATTTTACTAAAACTCATTCTAGTTGAAGGTAGGATAGGTAATACTACTAATTCCTCATGTTTTTCTGGTGAATTCAAAGTAGGTTCAACTTATTAGGATGAAGATGTATATTGCTATGTCTCGGATGAAGTCATCTGCCGACCTTCATCGTCATGCAATAAATTTCGAGGTTGGATTCAATTTTTCTTATGAGTATCACATATAATGTGTCATAGATAGATTTATAATTAGTGTATGAAATTACATAATTACATCAGGGACTTCATGATTTTTTAGAGAATTTCACTGGTAGCCTATCAGTTACAGTTACATCAGAGGCACTAGGCTACACATGAAATATTTCATGTGTCCCAGATTCACCTATATAATTCATATTCATATCATATTCTTCATCACAAGGAAGTTTAATTTTAGGGAGATACATCCATTAAGAAGCACCTTATCTTATTATAGATCGAGACATTAAGGTTCTTTGAGGCTGGTGGGTTCATTTTATACTGGTGATGTGGTAGTATGACCATGTACATGATGAGACATTGGTACAAGGTGATGATTTATGTGACTAGGTGGAAAAAATATTCACAGATGATACATTACCACCCTTGAAAGTACAAATCAGTTATGAGTTTCTTTATGTGGAGAATACTTTAAGAACATATATTTTTTATAAGATATGGAACTTTTTAATTTCTAATTAAAATCATAAATTTTATCCTAATAGATGATCTTAATGATGTCAATAGGGTTATGGGGTTTTATGGTTATTAGAAGAAGCTAAAAGACGTGGATTTTGGTGGGAATATATGGGCCACACAGTTAGAAGATATCGTGTATCCCATTCCACAGAGTTAGTTTAAACCATACAAGTTGGTCAAGTACTCTTTCTAGGGTAGCACAATTTGTCCTCTCTATGCCTCCTCGTACACATGACTGTATGATTTATAAAGACATATTTATAGAAGGGGTTTTGTATAGTCTACTCACAGTTAGTCAAACCATGTTCCTTTCCTAGGAGAGGGGTGTCTTGGAGAAGTTCATAGACTACAGTTGGAACACGGTTATAAAAAATGTGTGGTTGAACCATGAGAATCTATAAAAAAGGGTCATATGATGATTTTCCCTATATTATTTTAATGGGACCTAGACCTTTTAATTATTCTACCAAAAACTATAGTGACTCCTCCTACTTGAGAGCTCTATGGTCATCCACCCCATGAATTGAGGTATCTTTCTTATTGAGACTCTGATCGAGCCAAAATATATCTCATTGAATGAAAACTGGTAAGTTCGTTATTTGAATTTTACATTTCCTTTTCTATCTTTTGGAGGATATTTTTTTGTCAGAGCTAATATACCCAATTTTCAGAAATTTTTTCTATTTTATTGATTTTTTAAATTTTATCCTGGATTGGAGGCCAAAAATGGATAAGGATTCAACTACCATGATATGATAGTTGGTCTAATTATTTTCAGTCAATTAATTGGTGTTTTTATATTGTGATGTTTTTGTGTGCATGATATTTTTGAAATGATAGTTTTTAAAGGGATTGGTCCTTAAATTAAATGAAAAATCATCAAATATATAATCACTAGGAACCATTTTTTTGTTATTAAAGGTAAAATACATTTAATTGAACCATTTGTTGCATGTGTTTCTAATTTGGGTAAACCACCATGGGTGGAAAATGAAATTGATCCTCCTATAAAGGTTTGTAATTTTAACCTTTTATTTTGGGATGTTAAATGAGTGGATTGAAGTGTCAATAGAGTTTAATGGAAATGGGAAAATTAGTCTATATAAACATTCCATTTTTAATATTCATTCTCATTTTGGATTGAGAAGTTATTAGAAACTAAAATGAACAATTAAGATGAATTGAAGGTTCCTTGTAAGGCTCGGCCTTATAAGCATAGATTATGATTTATGACACCTTCAGAGGTGATTTAATTGATTATATGAATGTTATTTACAATGGAATTAAAAATGAACTAAAATGAGTTATGCATGGGTTCCATCATGGGATTCCATGAAAGCACTCATTCGGCTTATTTAATTAAAAATAAAATTATTATTTTCCATGAGTGACACTTGTGTTCAAATATGAATTCCATGGACAGACTCACTTGTGATATGTAATTATATACACCTGATTGATTATTGGATTCCCAATGTGGAATACAGAGGATCGACTCAGAGAGGAGATTATTATACAATGAAGGTTTTATGCTTGGACTCCCTATGTGGAATCAAAATTATGAAACTAGATGTAGTAAATTTTATATACTTATAGTGATATTTATGCCCCCTTTGTAGACCTCCACAGATAGACTCATAGGGATGTGATTTTGAACCATATCTTGAGTGAGGATAGAGTTCCTCTTTGTAATACCTCCAATGGCCTTTTAAGGTGATGGGTTTATGTTATTCCCAGAGTGATACTTGTGTTACAAATCTGGATCTCCATGGAATGGCATAGGGTTCTTTGAAATCAAGTAATAAATTAATTATATGACATTTTTTCCAATAAAAAACAATATTTTATTTTTTTAGAGACCTGCATTTTATGATGGTATTTTTACACATATCTTATTTAGATGTGATTCGAGGTGAAACCTTGATTATGATATGGGACTCATGTATTTATTATAAATTAAATCAGGAATGTATTTATATTCAATGAAATAATGGACTAGGATGAAGAAGATAACAATTCATGGGAAATCCATGGTAACCCTGACCTATGTGAGTCACAGTTCTTATTATGACACCTTTGGTGGTGGTCTACTGAGTGTAACCCACACCCTTTTTGGGATCTAATTCGGTACATGGAAGGGATTCATGGATGCCGGTAGGTAATAGGAAATGAAACCTTCAATGGATTATTGATTTCATTTCTAGGATGGAGTATGCAAGAGGGGAGAAAGATCCTATAATCTCGAGATTCTACTAGATAT
Source organism: Viscum album (assembly GCA_963277665.1). Classification (NCBI taxonomy): domain Eukaryota; kingdom Viridiplantae; phylum Streptophyta; class Magnoliopsida; order Santalales; family Viscaceae; genus Viscum; species Viscum album. The sequence continues at coordinate 120,498,880 of OY728138.1, read as the reverse complement.
AACCATAGTTATTTTGAAAATTTTAATTATATATCATTTTTTTATACTTTTCTACTTGATCCCCCTATATTTCATTTTTGTTAGAATTTCGTGATCATATTTTTTTTGTATATGACATTAAATGATGTGATAAAAAGGTTATTTATAAGTTGGATAATTGTTTTTTCACTGTGTAGTTTTCCATTTTTCTTCTGATTTGTATTGATGTGATGATACCACTATGCTACACTTTGATATTGAGTATATAGTCTCCCCACTATCCTCCACGAACCCTTGTTGTTAGTAGATGACCTATGGAATTTGAGGAGGCGCACTGAAGGTCCAATAGATATTTGAGATTAGTTAATTCTAATTGAACAAGGGTCACAATTTCACATGTATTAGGAAGTAGATATCCTATAAATTATTTTTACGGATTATATCGTTTTCCACAGTGAATATTTATTCATAAACTATTTTTTTTATTAAATATATGGAACTATAATTAACCACCTTATTAATTAATGTGATGGGATGTAAATAGATTATACCCCCAATTAACCAAATTTTACAGGAGCTCTTACAGAAAACATCATTTCTATGCTTACATATCTTTTTCAAGAAATGAATCATTTAGAGATTCTATGTAAGAAAATAAGGGGAAAACATTCCACTATGTCCATTATGAGTCCAAATAATCATTCTTTTAGTGGGTATAATAATGGAATTTTTTTGAATAAGTAGATCAGTGCCACTAAAAAGGTATTTTCCATTCTCCAATATTCAATGCACGGAAAAGTTATTTGAGCTGTCTATCATTTAGAAGGAAAAGAAGATCAATTGAGTAATCTTATCAAGAACACAGGGAAATGGAATGAAATTAAATCCATGGTTTGAGATGATTTTTATTGGTTATTTTTCCTTAAGTGGGTTTTCATTTTATTATTATAAAAATAGATAATCAATTCCCTGATGTAAAGAAGAATGATGATGAATTTTTTAGTTCATATGATGAAAATGTTACAAGACTTTTGTTGTATGATTCTAACATTAAAATTCATCATAAAAGTATGGATGATTGATTATTAAATTAAATAAAACCATTTCTTCAATGGATGTTATCCATAAGATACATTAATATCTATGAAGATATCATTCATTGTGCCATCAAGTTGGAAATAGAGATTAGAGTGAACCATTAATCTCATGATTTTAATAAGAATATAAAGATGGAAATCAACTAAATTTTTAAAAATCATAGGGGGAAAAATATGATATTTCATATATAATTCATGAATTGACAGAACCTTGGAGGAATGTTTCTCAAGGGAACTGATAAATATTTTAGAATTGGAAATAAAGGTAATGTGGTAATCAAATACTAATGTAACGGGAAAGAGAAGTCCTCTAATTCTAGAGAGAAAGTACTATGGAATGAATTACCCATAGTTTAATGTTTAAAATTAAAAGAGTATGAGAATTATTTTTAACCTATGAACAAATTTTAAGGTTAATAATGATTATTGATGATTGATACCTCATAACAATAGGGGAAATTGGAAATATCATTTAATAACTAAAATTGAGGAGGTGAAAAAAATATAGTTAAAGGTACCCTTATCATTCACTCTAGAACCTCCAATTTCTTATTGAATTATGTATCTACCCAATATTTTATAATTGATATATTTTATAAGGTTTTTATAATACCACCTCGATGATTAGGTGTTGATTTAGTAGTGAAAACCCCTAATAGTATGATGATATGATATCAAGGTTTTGAGTCATTTCCAATTAAAGTTCATGGGAATACGATTATTGAAAATCTTGTTATTCTCCCTCTAGATGAATTTTATTTTTTCTTAGTCATGGATGAAATTTCTTAATATAAATCCCATACCAATTTTTGAGGGAGTGAAGAAAATATTGATACTTCCAACCAACCATTGACATTATTTTATTGTGATGATAAATATAATCATTTAATAGAAACCATTTGAATTTTATGTGTATTTATTTGTATTTAAATGGAATTTTATCTTAGTTGGTTGGAGATAAACTCAATATCCTAGATATTACTATGTTATGGGTGTTTTTTATAATATTTTGGAAGTGTTTCATTGTCCTATCCTAAATAACAAAATTGGGTTTTAAATAGAAATCATTCATGGATTAACTCATATTTCAAAAACTCAACATAAAATATCACAAATTGGGTTGAAATAATAAAAGAATAAACTAAAATAGAATCTTGAGAAAATATTCATTTGTTCATGTATGTAATAATGGGGTGTACGTATTCTTCTGATTAAGACAAATAATGGATTTATTAGACTTGATATTGATTACTAATGATTTAATAAGATCACTATAAAGAAGAAGTATCTTATATTCCATATTGATGATTTTTTTGATCAAATATACTTATCTAAACACATTTCCAAGATTGATATTTATTTTAAATATCTTAAATAGAGGGTTAAGAAGGAGGATATACCTATGTAAGCATTCTATACAAGGCATGGACACTATGATTTTATATTGATGACATTTTTTATTAATAATTACCCAAATATTTTCCTTGAATCAATGAATTGATTCTTTGAAGACAACCTTGATCACCATGTGGTTTCCTTTATAGACCATATTATTATATGTTAAATGATAATTAATGATCATGAAGATTAATAGAGTATTGTAATTAAGTAACTAATTAAAGTGAAGATGTTTTCCAAATTTACCAAGTGTAATTTCTGGTAGAAAAAGTTTCATTTTTAGGTCATATAATCTCAAGAGAGGGTATATTTGTGGATCTGTAAAAGATATAAGTTGTTGAACATTATCCTAGGTAAACAATAATTAATGAGATCAAAAGTTTTCTTAGTTTGTAAGGGTATTATCAATGCATTTTGGATACTTTTTAGGGATATCTGTGCTAATAACTAAGATAAATTTTATGGGATCCATGTTTCGTTAGACATATGAATGTGAGGAAAGTTTCAAGTAACTAAAGAGATGGTTAGTCAGTATAACTGTTATGACATTACCATATAGTGAAAAAGGGTTAGTTATCTATATTGAAGCATCGAATAAGGAATTGGGATGCATCTTCATGCATAATTATATAATGGGAGCTTATATGTAACAATAATTGAAGGTTCATGTGAAAAATTATTGAACACATGATTTGAAGATTGTTGTGTTATTTTTTTACAATAAATACATAGATTAATTATCTCTATGTGGATAAGTGTGACATATATAATAATTAAATTGATTAATGTATACATTCACTCAAAAATATTTGAATATTTTCCAAATAAGATAGTAGGAGTTTATTAATGATTTTGACTACTCAATACATTACCACATTAAGAAAGATAATTAGATGATCGCTACTTTTATATGAAAGTATTATACTAGATTTTGTAGGATAAGGAAAAAAATATCAAATATTTATAGATTTTTGGACATGGATATAGAAATATTGAAGGAAGGGGAGATATCTTTTCATGATCAAATGAGTGTTCAACCATTTGTCCGTGCATGCATTAAAAATGTATAGAACAAAGATTTAGAACATAAAATGTCTGCTAAAAAGGTCCTTTTTTATGTATCAATTATGATGGATTAAAAAGGTTTATGAACCATGTATGGGTTCCATACATACAATATTTGAGGATAGAGTTGTTAGATGAGACACATAGTTTATCATTATCTATTCATCCTAGTATTTAAGAGATATTTATAGATCTAAATGAGTATTTATTGTGTGATATCATAACGAGAGATATTATAGAGTATATATATTGGTGATTTTTATGTCATCAAGATATGTCTAAGATAAAAAATTATAATAAGATTTTACAACCATTACCTATACCAGAATGGAAATTGGAAACCATAACCAGGGATTTTGTTATTAGAACCCCCAATACTTCTAAAGGACATAATGGAATTTTGGATATAGAGGAACATATTTCAAAGTAATAAAATTCATTTTTATCATAGAATATTTCTCTTTGGATTATATTAATATAAAATGGTTTAAATAAGTTGTATGATTTCATGAAAAAACATATTCTATTATATATGATCAAGATCCAAGGTTTACCTTGAAGTTATTGCGAAGTCTCTAATAAGATCTTGATACAATGACATGTTTTAGTACTATATATTTTTCTTACATAGATTGTCAATTTGAGAGAACCATTCAAGAACTTGAGGACATGATATGATCATATTATATGGATTTCAAAGGTAGTTGGGATCAACATGTTCTGTTTGTTGAGTTTTATTTTGATAATCTATTTTACTCTAGAAATTTGATAGATTGTAAGGAATAACACTATGGAATGAAAGATAGAATTATATAATTCTTGGATGAAGATAGATAAAAAAATCAATTATAGTAATATCTATTTGAGGAAATGTAAAATAAATTTATATCAATTTAGCAACACATTATGTCTTCTTAGAGTTGACTGAAAAGTTATGATGAGAAACATTGGAAAAATAAATAATTCAAAATTACTGATAATGAATTATCAGAAATGGATCTATGGAATAATTTTATGAGATTTTGATAGAAAGGAATAATTATACATAGGTATATTACCCCGGTCATGCTTTTTGATCGCGTAGGGATTGAATCTTATCGTTTGGCACTCCCAGCGAACCTATCTCAAGTTCATAATGCGTTTTATCTATATCTAATGAGGAAGTTCATACTAGATCCATAACATGTAATGTAAATAGAGTTTTTGAAACTAAGGAATGATATTTCTCATGAATAAGGACTGATATAAGTATTAGATCATAGAGAAAATGTTTTACAGTATAAGATAACTAACCTTTATTTGGGCGACTAAAATTTTTTAAGAAGCCATCAATGAACCAGATTATGTGAAGAAATAGATTTATCCTCATATTTTATATCAATGTAATATAATTTAGAGGGTGAAATTTAATTTTAAAATGGAATAATTTGACAACCCTATATTTTTTGATATAGTTCTTTATAAATAAATCTGATATCATTAATATTTTACTTTGCAGACAATATTTATTTTAAACAAAATGCGACATACTATTGAAATATTATTATTTAATATGATAGTTATAGACTAACCATGTGATTATTGGGTATTAATATCAATAGTCAATTTATTAAAAATTTATGGTTTTCAATTATATAAAATTAAATAATTTGTTTTCAATTGTTTATATATGAAAATGAAAGAATCATTTAAAAAAAGAGGTGTTTTCTTATAAAAAAATAGGTTTTATGTGAGAATTGTGTTTCAATATTATTAAATTAAATCAATAAATATTAGTGAATTATTATAATGAAATTTAAAGATTTTATATTAAATAAATTTTTTAACATTTATATAAATTTTTATCTTGTCACGTGAAAATAAAAATCCATTTTTTTTGCACAAGAATTAATTTTTCTAGAAACTGGTTTTGTCATATTTTTCATACTTATATTAAAATAAATTTCAACCAAATTGAGAAATTTATTCATTGAAAATGGATCCCATTCTTGGAATAAGGTGATACAAATTTGGTATATTTTTTTCTATTATTTTTATTCATTATTAATAGTAACATTGGTTTTTTTTACCTTAATAATAGTAAAGGGGGTAAAAATAGGTTAAAAAAATGTGATTATGGTTTAAAATTTCTCTAACTCATTTCTTGAACATACTATATTAGTAAATTTATGTTATTTTCCTATAATTATAAAAATATGTCCACTTAATTCTATTTGTATTTGATTATGATTCTTATATAAATTTATGAAAAGAATAAATACAAATTGTCGCACTATTGGATTTGATAACAACAATATATTTAATACTTGGATAAAAAGAGGACAAGTCAAGTACTAAATATTAATATGAAATATTAAATATTTTGTAATAATTTTTTTATTTCTATCATTTAGTAAACAAATATTTTTCTTAAATTCTGACGTGGTGTCGGTGAATTATTTTTTCGATTAATATAAAAAATTTAATAATTGATATAAAATTTACTCAAAGTAATATATTTTTGTTAGAATTATTATATTAAAAAAATTTAAAGGAAAATTTAATATGTTATAAATTTTCTAATGATTTATATTAAAATTCATTTTCTTCTGTGTTGCGATTAAAGTCAACTAAAATGAATATTGTAAAAATGAAATTATTGTTACTTTTGTTAAATAATTATTTATTAAATTATTTATAAATTATAAAAATAAAAATATAATAAAATTAATATAATAAATTTTCAATAATGTACTTTCTTTTACATTTATGTCCTAATTTTATCCTTATAAACAAAATTATAAACCTTTAATATTAAAAAAGCCATTACAACGGTTAAGCTTAATATTTGTTATGCAAGGGGTTACACAAAAAATATAGTTTCATATGACACTGAAACCAATATTAATTCAATTTTATGATGATATTAAATCATAATCTTTTTTTTATTTAAATATATTTCTATTTCAAAGAATTTTGATTTATATTGTCATAATTATATTTAAATCTATTTTGTAATTCCATGTTTGTCCTTTCCCTCTCTTATAAAAAGAAACTTGTTCTCTCTTTAATTTACAACAATATTAAAAATATTTCACCAATAGAACATTTAATATTATATTATAAATTCACATTCAGAAAATTAGTGGGGTTTCTGCTTAAAATACCATTATAAGATTCCTTAGTAAGGATATGATAGATCTCTTTCAAAGAAGAGGTAATCACCTTACCCGACCACTTTTAACTATTTTTATTTTTATACATACCATAAATATATGGTGTTAGTTATAATATAATATATTATGTATCATAATTAAACTTAATTATTATTATGATTATGAAACCACCATTATCCAATCTCTCTTACATCAAATAGGTAGTGAATGCATCGCTTCTGCGACCGTGTGGAATACCTCCTCCACATAGAGATAGAATTAATTTTCCATAACCATTTTTCATTGAAGGTTACTATTATGGATTTAATATTGAAATACAATATTTATGATTTATTAATGGTTTTTAATGATAATATCATTTCTGAAATCTTATATTCTATTTTCTTTAAAAATCGATAACATCGCTCAAGAGTGCAGTTGGACTACCATCTCTACAAAGTGTTACAATTCATTTTTCGATTCAAATTTACATAGATTGTAATAAGGATATATATGATGAATATATATGATACACATGATATTATAATTATTATTTTAATTCGAATTAATATTTTCCCATCTTTCTTACCGTCCAACTGCATGCGTATTCATGACATACCATTTCCAGGAACAATGTAATTCATTTTTCTATATTTATATTTCCTGAATGAATAAAAATATATATAATGAATATATATTATATTTATATCCTTATAAACATTATTGATTATATGTAACCATGATCAATATTAATGTACCAGAAGTAAAAAACTAAACTTCTCAAGAAATAAGAAATAATAACTGCCAAAAATGATGACTTTAACAAGTAGCTATTAATAAATTAGAGTTCAAATTTTGTAAAGGGATATTATATGATATTATATATATGTAAATGATTTTTATATAGAGGTATAATAAATTTGAATTTATTATATATAAGGTTTGATTCTTTCAAATAAGGTGGAACTTGAGTTAAGGGTTCTATGTTATAATCTCATTGTTTATAAAGATTGTTATGATTAAGTTTCAAATTATGTAATTTCATAATATAAATCTCAATAATATCATTAATTTTATTCTAATATAGTTATTTATATATAAAAAACATTTTCATTTCATTTTACTCTCATTAAGTACTCATGAGACAAAAAGAATGTTTTAAGGGAAATTAAAAATTATTTCAACTTTCAATTGAAAATCCCTTCAATTATCATGTTTTCTAAAAATATTTGGAAGAATGAATTTATTACACATTTTTTTAATTTTTTTTACCCATAATATTTTTAAATTTTTTCTTAAATGAATCTTCTCCGCATTTTCCGAAATAAATAAATTAAAATTTTTACATAAAATGTTAATGTAATCATTATTTTAACATACAAGGAATGAAAAGAATTTATTTCCATCATGATATTTCAAGGAATTGTGTATTCCATTATTATATTATGTGGTTCATATTAAAGAAAATTTTTTCCGTGATATTTAGAATTTTTTTGAATTTAAATAGGTTATATCAAAAATGAAAAGTATTTTTGAGAAGAAATATTCCTAAAATATTATAAATTATCATCATTTAAGATGAAATAATTCAATATTACATATGATTTACTAGGTATATGAACCAACATTTCCATTCACTTTCATTATTTGGAATGATTAGGATGATGATTTTTAAGGTTGATTCTATAAACCTATATTTTTCCAAAAGGTTAATTATGGTTTGATAAAACATTTTATGAAACATGTTTCATTTCAATAGGTTAGGATATGATGATTGTTTTAGAATATTAGATAATAAATATATATAATTTTGATTATGTGATAGATGATACATAAATTATATATCTCTCCAATTCATTGGGTTAATATTAATATCTCATGATATAATAGGGTCCTTAATGATGAGTGAACCCTCTTCAATCAGAGAATATGAACACTATGATAGTATTGGGATTGAAAATTTACTAATGATATGGTTGGTTGGGGAGTGAACCTGATGAACTATGATAGTATTGGTTGTGACATTGAAAAAAAAATCTCTATGCTCATTTGTAAGCCACATATTTATGTCGTATCCAAATGTTATTCTTCTCACAGATCACGTTCTTTGCTTCCATTATGATTTATATCTTAATAACTACCATGATTTATGCTATGAATCAAGATTATAATATTTGATATGAAGGGTCTTGTTTTTAAATGATAATATCATGGTCTTATACAATTATGGTCATGTTTTTTTAAGTGATCACTTCTATATCCCTTGTTTACCCTTAATACATAATTGAGTTCACCCTTTCTTATGTTTCCCTTGTTTATAATGAATATCATAAGGTTTGATATGTATAAAAGGGGAGATTATTATAAAAAAACATAGTTAGAGATGATGTATATCTCTTATGAAAAGCTATTTTGTGTATCCTTGTTTCTAAATACTCTAGACCTATGTGATTCATGTATAGATTGTAATGTTTTATATTAAATATTATTATATTAAGATTTGATATTTATGTATTAAATTTATGGGTTGCTATAGGGTGGGAGGGAATTTTGAATATGGGTTAATTATAGGGAATTTTTTTAAAAAATAGTTATAGGCTTTACTATACGAATTTCTTTTTAAAACAAACAGTATAAGTTTATGGATTCTACTCTAGACAAATGATTTGTGTAAACTGATGGTATAATGAACCATATACAAATTATTTTGAAAAATTCTCGTATTGTGTAATTTTTATAACCATGAAATATTGAATTGTTTCATAAGTTATATTTATGGAAAATAAATATTTAGTGCAAGTAATTTATAACTTATTTATTTTTTTTAAAAAACTGTAGGTTATTTATATTTTAACTAGATTTTTCTATATTTAAAAATGATATTATTTGTTTTCTTGTGTTTCAATAAATATAGTCGTAGAATGGATAGTTAATTTTGCTTTTAATGTTTTTTTTATATTTTGAACACATTTAAATATATACATCTTAAACAATATTTTTTATATTATAATATGAAATAAATATTTTAATTAATTTTTGATAAAATAAACAATATTACTACTCCTATTATTTTAATTTTTATCACCTCAACTGTTTAACTATAATTTTTTTAGTAATTTAAAAAATGATTCTTTTTTAATTATATATTTAAAATTAAATATGAATTTATAGTTAAAACATACAATTTGTTTTTTTATTTTTTGATTGTTACTTTTTGTAATAATGAATCTTAGTTGGATTACTATGTGATAAATATATTATGAATACGATCAACAAGACGATAAATTTTTATAACTTTTAAAGGAAAATGTTATAAAAAGAATAATTATTATTTTATATACATTATGTTCATAAATTCGATAAATCAAGGATATAAAAAAATCAAATATAATTTTATTTTTATATTTTCTAATAAATGTTACAACATTAAAAAATATCTTGGGGAAATAATGTATAATTAAAGAGCAATTATTGATATAATTTTTTAAATAGACGATTGTAATCTTAATGAATATATAATTTATGATATTTCATGAGAATAAATCAGAAAAAAATGATTGAGTGATTATATAGTGTTTTTAAAAAACCAATATTACATGGAGGCATTAAATTTAACGGTTTCTCTACTATGTTGACATTATTAAGTATCGATGATATGAATGGATGGAGTGAAAATTGTTTTACAATTATTCTTATCTTGATGAATGATATTTCCAGAAACCAACTATATATCTTATTGATATTATAATGTGAAAATTATATTATGTAAGATGGAATTGGTATACCAGAAGATACATGAATAACATAATTACTATATGTGGTATAATAAAAGAATCATAAGTCCTTTCAGTGTGTCCAAAATTCCCAACATTACTATATAAGTTTAAATACATATCACAAGTAAATTGACCTATTATTCCTTATACCATTACTCATTCGTTGAGAATTTGGTACCATACGATCATTCCCGATCTAAAACCCTAATTTACATATTAAAATGGTGTGAAAAATTTAACATGAAATGAAATGATTCAATGTGTAATGGAAAAATTAAACATCCAACTAATTCTCCCCAATACAAAAAATTGATAAAAATTTGTATAAATTGAAAAATGATGTTGGATATCTCAAACATGAAATGTAATTATAGGAAATGTATCATCATCAAATCCTAAATTGGAATTATAGTTCATTTTTTATATTATTGGAAATTTAAAAATCTTCCCTGGAAATTTGAATGAAACAGAAATACATGAAGTCATATTTAAGAATTATTTAGATTAAAACATATATGAACGTATATTAATGAATTCTTGGCATAATTCATTGATTATTTTCAATTCTTATGACAATATGGTACCAAAGAGATTGGTTTATATAAAAATTAATATTTTTAGTTACATTTCATGATTATATATCAATCAATGTTATCTTGAAAATTTAAAATTTATCAAGATACTATTTTAAGGGGTGGAAGTACGTATAATTTGTAATACAGGGGATTCATTTTATGAACTAAAATATGAGAAAAAATTTACATTATTCATTAAAGGTATCAATGTATGGGCCACACTTTTAAATGGAAAAAAATGATATCAATAGGTTTGAAGAATTTTATATTTCTCCAAATCCACTATAATCCAATTGGTATTTTGAGAGCATGAACAATGATGATGTCAAATTTAGAAATTCTTAAAGATCAAATAAATAAATAAATATATGTCAGAAATGATCAATCTTTTTTTGTTCAAACATATTATATATATCATTTATTCAAATATTAAATTTATTTGATACATTTTGATAAATTATCTAAGACAATTTGATTATAAAATATTTAAATATTAAAGGTCAGATAAAGGATTGTTTGAATATGAGGTAATGATTACCTTGAATGCAAAGATATTTTGAGTTATATATCACTATTAATGAAATAAGAAAACACATTTCTCTAAATTTCCATAATTTGTTCATGGTGGATAAAATAAAATTTTATCAGTGTTAATAAGGCTTTATAGTTCCTAAAAATTATTGTTCAGACGTAAAAAATATTATTTTATTTAATTTTTTTCTTAATAAACAATAAATCTTATGATTTTCATGTATTTATGTAATAATTTCTAGGAATTGAACTATGTGGAATACTATTTATATTTGTTTGATAGACTATAATATAGGTGTGTTATTTTCCATTTTTAATTATAATTCAGTAGTGGATCCAAATTCCAAAAATGTCATATATAATGAATTATTTGATATAATTTTTCAGCTAGAATTATTCGTTCTTCCAAATATATTTATATTATGTTACATTTAATAATATATAGGTGTGAGAAACAAAATTATATGGATTTGTTTAATTTTTAAGGATATATCTATTTTTTCTGGTATATGCATACATTGAAGGGGTATATTAATTATAGTAAACAATAAGAGGCATATATTATTTGAGAGAAATTGTATAATGAGGTGGTTGATTTATGTATGGGAAACTTGTATGAAGTAGAGCAGGTTGACTTGGTCACATATTTCCATAATGGATTTGGTAGTAATGAAACAGGGATCCATGGAATTAAACTAATGTTTTTGAGAAAAAGAAATAATATAGGAATATTCATACACCACGAATAACAATTATTTTTTAACTATATATAAAAACATATATTAATTCATTCAAACAATTTAATTTGAAGTAGTAAGATATGTGGGAAATGAATGACAATTTTTACCATTTTAGGAATGGTTTAATGAAAAATTACTATTGATTATGTGTCATAAAAAAATGACACTATAATCAATAACCAATGATTAAATGTGATAACATGGTCTAGGTTTGATATTAATTCTCAATCATTTTATAACAGATTAAATAACCATAAAATCAATATTTTAAATAGAAGAGTAACAGTTTTAACTAAAATATTTCATTTTAAAGTGAAAATACAAAACACCAAGAAATATAAACTTAATATTATGGGTTTATTTCATATGTTTTACCCCGATATTTAATGAAAATTTTCTATCTAAATAAATCTTATTTCTTTAATATCATGTGTTACACGCAACACAGAGATTAAATGAAATGTGAAACAATGTTAAAATATTAATTTTAAACGTGATAGTTGTCATCAATCTATTGTACAACCATGTCTGAATTTTAAAAACAAAATTATGAAATATTTATGAATAAAATTAATTCATTGGATATAAGTAAATTATAAATTAAAATAATAAACATTTCAAAAATAAAGGTGGTTTTTTTAAAACATATTTTATGCACATAATGTATTTTTATCATTATAAATTATATTAAAAACTATCTAAGAATTTTTTTATTAAATTAATATATTATATATTCCATGAAATGTTTGTTTATATAGTTGAATTTTTTTTCTAATCATGAGAAAATAAATAACTAATTTTTATGCTTAAAAATGTATTTTTCAAAAAGTTATTTTCCTCAAATTCTGCTTGATTATTTTAAAATTCATATCTATTAAATATTCCAATTGAATTTTATAAATTGGTTACATATTATTAATTAAGAGGTTAAAATTTATTGAACAATACCCATTTATTTTTGGTTAATATGAATAGTCACCATGGAAAAAATTATCACCCCGATAAAGGGTAAATTAGTTTAATCTACGAGAAAAATATGTGATAAGGCCATATGAATTATTCATAATTGTAATTGGCTGATTTTAATTAGAATTATATCACCTTTTTAAAAAATTTACTTTTTAATAGAAGAATATACATTAAAATGACTTATATTATATTTAAAACAAATTAATATTCAAAATGCCACTCTCTTACTTTTAAATATCTATTATATGTTCACATAGAGAAAAAAGTATGTTATGATTGAATCTAAATATATATTTTTAGAAAAAATAAATTATTTTCATGATTTAAAATTATTCATTATTTATAATAATTATACAGTTACATTATATTCTTATGCAACGCCGACACAATATTTCTTTAATAAATATGAAATAACTAATTTTTAAAAAAATATTAAATATTATATAATTTTAATGATTTATAGTGTTAAAAAAACATAATAGATGATTTTGAAATATTAGTTTTGTGTTATGGTGTTATATTTTAAATGAAACTTTTTCATTGCATATTTTTAGTCAAATCAAATGAACAGTGTCAAAATTTACAATAATGATAAGTATAAAAATATTATTTTATTAAATTAAATTAAAAATAAAAAATATTTAAATAGGATAAGGTTGATAATATATAGTCTTAGATTTCATCCACATTCCATTTATAATCCAATTATAGCACTATATATAAAATTATAATATTTTAATAATTAAAAATATGTTACCTCAATAATGGTTGAAATTGGTCAACTAAGGGGTTAAACAAAAATACAAGGTTTATGAAACAACATAAACCCATACAAATTTTATTTATTAATATTATTTAAACCCCATACAAACTTATTTTTCTAATTGATATCCATATTGAAGAATTTTTATAAAATATTATTTTATTATACTATAATATTTTTAGAAATCCCATGACTTCCTTTCCCCTCAATTACAAATGGGAACCCCACCTCTCTCTTATGAACACAACTCTTATCCTTTTCTATAATATATATCATATCAAAATACCTTATAAAATTATTTATAAACATTATATATGTTCTTGTATCCCAAAATACCAACCCTTCTATCTTTAAGAAGTAATCTGAAGGAGTTGTTTCAAAAAGAGGTAATCATGTTGACTAATAACTTTCTTTTGAATACTTCTTTTAATACATGATTTTTTATATTATTTAATAATAAATAAATTAAGTATCTTAAATATAGGTAAATTTTATTATTATTTTGGAATCACCATTTTTTAACTAGTTTTCCACTAAATTGGAATTGAAAGTGTTGATCGTGTGTATGTATAGAATACAATCTCCACATAGTGATAAAATTCATTTCCTTAGTAATATTCAATGGATGATCCATATTATGAGTTAAAGTATATATATGATATTAATTAATTAATTATTATTTTGTGAGGATATTATCACATCCGCCAATAACACCATGAGATTTGGGGAAATATATATTTTTTCAAATAAATTTAATCTTTTTGATATATAACATTTCATACAACACAGAATTTTTTTTTATATGATATAAATATGTTCATATTTCCTTATACAAAACACCATGATAATATTGAGTAATTAAATAATACCTAGATTAACTTTTGATACACAAAACATTCTGTTTTCATTATGTTATACACAATTCGGAGTTCCTTCTATATGTTGACATACATGCAAGGATTAGTTTTACATAAATACAAAAAACCATTAATGTTATATATAAAATTTATATATAACAAATTCAATAAATTTTACTTGACAACCATATATTATATTCTCTAGAAAAAATATTAAAATAAATCCTTTTATGTGAATAAAAAGATGTATTTTTTTAAAAGGTGATTTTCACACATTTTAAAAGAAAAATTATTTTATATCAAATTTTAATAATTTTTTATTTTTTTTGAAAATTATACTTCATTATTAAATCATTATATAAAACTATACTTTTGAGTGAATTTTTGGAATTTTTATAAGAAGTTTCTTTTTTGATGAATAGTAAAAAAAATAATGAATTTCAATTGGAAACTACATTTTCATCTAATTTATTTATATAGTTAAATATTGTTTTATGTTTGGTATAATGTATATTTATAAACATTATACATATATTAATAAAATTTTGGTTTTTGGAATCAATTTAAATATGAAATTTGATATAAAATGAATTTTAACATTTGAACATCTTCACTTTAAAACCACAGTGTTTCAACTCATCAGCTAGATTATTTTTTAAATTAATTTATACCACATCTATGATTATAATCTTAGAAAATATATTAAATATTTACAAATATTGTACTTTATAATACGAAATATGTTTAATATAGATTTTAACCCAAATTATTAGTGAAAGTAACAAAAATTAATTATAGTGATTAATGTATAATATGAATTTACTTAGTGGTTAAACATTATCTTATGGGGGAAAATACCCTAGAAACAAGTAAAAAATAAATTATATGGAAATATTTAGAACATATACCGTCTTTTATATAAAATTTGAATTTATGGGATGTACATTATTTAAGGGAGATAAATCAATAGTGTTTACTTTTTTAAATTTACATGAATTCACTCCTCCTACACTACAAAAGGACCCTCACCAACCTCACTTATTCACACCTCTAACGACGTTTTTATTTCCAAAAGAATTCCCCCAGAAGCTGAAAAATTCCATCCTATAATACTAGATGCCTTAATTTGGGAATAATGCTAATCTAGATATTCATTTGATGTGAACAAAAATGAATTTCCCAAAGAATATGTAACACTATTCGACAATCGCTTTTTCATTATTTTATTTCTCCCCCACTAATTCTTTCTCATTCCATGATAATATAATTTAATATTTATAATAAATATAATTATATCTTGTTATATATGTTTTCAACCTAGAATCACACAAAATTCCATCAAATATGTTATGAAATGTAATTAAATTTCTTAATTGATGTTATTATTTCATGGGAATCAAATTTAGAAGGTTTCTTAAGTAGTAAGGGACATTCTTGTCTCACTTTTATTTATTTGAGACTTATTTCTTATTCACAACTCATTTATTTTTTCTGGTGTGTGTAATAAACATTATTTTATTATATTATTTTTATACATAAATTTTTGGGTACCTACATATACATTTTATTAATAACCTTTCATGGGATTTATGGTTCAAAATTTTCCAATGATTTAAAGTAATTTTGCCTCAATTTTTTTCATTGAGACACATGACATGTCATGTACTTATATTCTTATGTTAGGTGTATATACTACCATTTTAAATTTTATATCATAAATATTCATATTTTAATAATATTGTATTAAAACAATTTCATCATTTATCAGGATTTTTATGATTATTCTTCAATAAATTAAAAATTGTGATCCATCAGTCAATAAATTTCATGAATTTCATGGTCATATAGTTATTCACTATATATTCATTTAATGATACCTTGTTTAACTATTTTATACATGTAATTGGTTTTAAAATGAATAGTATTTAAATTTTCCAATCAACTCACTTTTCTAAACATTTTATAGGGAAACAGGAATGTTCACCATGTATAGATTTACCCACCTTTAGGAATATCATTCCCGTGAAAATTCCTATTCATGTTTACTTGGATATTTTGAAATAATTGTTTTTTCTTAATATTTGAGATGTTTGTTATTTTCTAAAATTTTTCCATAAATAAAATATTTTTCAAAATGTTTTCATATTTTTTTAAAAAGAAAATTTGAAATCCATTTTCAAAGAATGTTGTTATTAAAATGATTTATGGTTTATTTTTTTCAATGTGGAAAATATATTTTCTGCAAGAAATTTTTTAAATGAAATTTAGATTCATTATTTATAAAAAAAAAGTATTTAAAAAACGTTTTATGAAATGGATTTTCGAAGAACCACTATTTTCCTTAAGAAATTTTTGATATGGTACATTAAAATCCCTCTTTATCTAATCTGTAATAATTTCAACTATTTTATGCATTACATGGGATATGATACAAGGATATTATTATTATTTATTTTAATGGTTTATGTTAAATGAAAATTTATTTATGTTATATGGTTCTCTTACATGGGTTATATGTTTTTTAAACACAATTCGTTTACCGGGTTATGAATTTATGAAATTATTATTAAACCCCTCAATTTTCCACATGTTATGATATGAAAACATATTTATGATACCCATTTCCTTTCATGGGTTATGATATGATGTTTTCAAAAACCAATATATTTTTATGTTTCATGATATGTTTAATGATTTATTATCTATATAGAACATGTATTTATGGTTTAATAATTTTTGGATGGGACCTATATATCCCTCTAATTCATTGGGTAAATATTTACATCTTATGATATAATGATGGGAAATGAGATGACAGGATTGTTTCACTATGTGTAGAATGGGAACCCTAATCTACCATGGGAAGAAGGAAAAACACAATCCAATATGGAAAATTTGTGTAACCTAGTCCACTTTATGTAAAGTATTATGTCTAAGAATGGTGGTGTTTCCCAGTAGGTGTAGTCCCCATTAGGTTCCCTGATAAATTTTTGAAATAATATTATACATATAGTGGATGTTTTTTTATGATTATGTGTATAAAACAAGTTAGTGTATTATGAAAAGTTTATACCATCATGACTCATGTTCTTTTATTTCCCTCTGATTCATTTATTTCGAACTACCAATATTTATTCCACGACTCAGGATTATAATCGTTGATATGCAGGGTGGGAACTTTAAATATCATGAAAATATCCACATATACTTATGTACATATTATTCTTATATATCTCCTTAATTTACCCTTAATGAGAAATGATATCACTATTTTTTATGTTTCCTTTCATAATGTTATGTTGAAGGGTATTATATATGAGCACGAAATTGGAAGATCTTTTCAGAAAACATTGAATATTTTTCAATATGATTAGAATATTATGTTCTATGTTTCTAAAGACACTAAACTATTATGGTCCTTGGTCATGTACATTTTTATAGTAAATATTTTTAATCTAAAATTATTTAATATCAATGTCTGTTGTTCTTACATTTGTTTTATATATTCTTAATATCAAAATATTGGGAAAACAATAATGATGCACAAGCGTATGTGTGGACAACCACCTCCATGATGCGTTGTGATTCGTTTTTCATCTTCATCTTACATGGATGGTATAAGGATGTATTGTATGAATATTAATTATTTATATTATAATATAATTTCAATATAATCATTAATTATTATATTTAATTCTATTTTGGACTAATCAAAAAATAAAGACAACATTTATGCGTTTGTACGAAATATCATCACCATGAACGATGTAATTCATTTCCCTCTAAATAATTTTTATACAGGAATATAACTATTTATATTTAATATATATTATATTAATATCTTGAATTGAATTCTAAAAATGGTGGAACAATAATCCAAGTACAAGGACAATAACACCTGAATAAAAAAATTCATTGAAAAACGAAGAAGATATCACCATGAACACTGATTTTGATAACAATTCATTAATAAAATGGTGATAAGATTGCAAAAATAAATCAATTATTTAATTATATTTATTAATATTATTCTATAATACATGTATAATAAATCTATAGGTATAATAGATGAGTTTTTAACACATAAATGGAATGAAGAGACTTCAGTTAAGGGATTTACGGTTCAATCTCATTTTAATCAGGATTGTTTATGTTGAATTCCAATTGTGAAAATTATATGATCTTTATCTAATTAATTCCATAAAATTTTATTCAACTCAAGTTACATTCTAATAGTATAATTTTACGTCTTTTTCCTCACTTTATATAGTCAATAATTTGAAATGATGTTTTTAAGGGAATACCGACTAAATTTATCTCTCTGTTCAATTTCATTCATCCATTTCTATGATTTCAAAAATATTTTCAGGATTTTTTTATTTTTAAAATTAATTTTTATCCATTATATTATTTAAGAAATTTTTTACAAGTAATATTCTTATTGTTTTCTGAAAGTGGAGACTTTTGAAATTTTATAAAAATTGTGAATTGAATGTTTTTATTTAACTTATATGGAAGTAAAGGAATCTTATTCCATCATTACAGATCAATTATTTGAATCTCCATTCCTAATTTTCTAGGGTTGTATTCAAAGAATATTTTTATATAGAATCTTTGGGAATACCTTTATATCTGAAAAAAGTGGGTTCAAAATAAAAATTATATTTTCCTCAGTTAATATTCCAGAGATTCATTTTAAAGAATCCCCATATATAATATAATCCATTTATATTAATTAGGTTTTATAAGGGATATGATTAAATGATAATATAATAATTATTTATAAATATGGTTAATTTTATGAATGATAATAAGTTTACGAATCCCAATTATTTTAATGTTTTATGCTATATTGAATTTAGGAAATGTTTAAGAAGATCATTTTCATTAAATGTGTTATGATATAATGACATTGTATATGTTTCATGACCTTATGAAACTTAAATGTATGGTTTTAAATATGTGATGGGTGGTACCGTTATTATATATCTCTCTAATGAATTGTGTAATGTTTTAGATCTCAATAGAAAATTATGTGAAACAAGGAAACATGTTAGATCCATTATGGGAAACTAGTCGATGTCCTTGGTCCATTATGGGAAACAATATGATGTTACTGAACCATTACGGGAAATAGGTTTTGAGGCATGACCTACTATAATTAGATATTATTGTTGGTTAATATTGAAATATACAATGGTTTATAATCTTATAATGATGCCTTAATTTTATAACGTGAACTAATTATTCCTGATTGATTTATATTTTTTTCACTATCTAATGATTCATGTATTTTGTAATGAAAAATATTTATTCCATGAATCGTGTTAATGATCTTTGATAGAATGTGTATAAACTTTGAATTTTATTTACTTGATTTCATACACTTATACATATATTATTCATTCATAAAATAATTTATTGAAATCTCCCATGATGACAAAAAATGAGATTCTAAGTTCACCTTTTTTTATGTTCACCATCCCCATACTATGAAAAATTGTTTTAAGTAGTGTATTTCTATGAATGATAATAAATAAAAATATATTTCTGGGATATGTTTAATATCTTTAATGAAATAAGAATATTTTGTTATTAATCACTAAAGAAAATAAAAATTTACTATCCCCAATTTCCTATTTGAGAAATATATTGAATGTTAATCTAAAAAAGATAATATTAATTTATTAAAATCCATATCGTCTATATAAAATATTATAGATTCTGATTATATAAAACTCGAAAAATGTGTATTCTATTGTAAATTGGTTGAGTGAAAAATAGTATTAAATATGTTGAATTTAGTCTTAAACATGTATATATGAATATTTTTGGATATATAGATATTCCATTTATCATATAAACACATGGAATATATTTTTTATTTTTTATTTGTCCTTAAAATTAAAAACGATCAATCATTTTCCAAAGAATGATAAAATATATTGTTTATGAAAATACTAATGATGATGATGTCATATGTGGTACCCCTATATCTAGGAAAATATTATTAGAGGAAATTGATCACTATAACATAGATATGATGCATATTATTTGAATAAATCAAGAATAAGGAAAATGAGAAAAAATTCCTCCATCAATATCCAAATAAAGTTAGTAGAAAATATGTTTTTTTTCAATTTTAAATTTTATAATTTTAAAAAATGTGATGGATAATGTTTTTATGAGAATTGGTATTTATGTGGATTATTTTAGTAAATATTCTAAGTAGTTTTTTTCCTTGATAAAATTTTATTAATATTATTAATTAATTTTTTTATATTTAAATCAGTTTTTAAAATACTTATGTTTAGTTTTTTTTATTCTAAACCATTTTTATCTGATAAATTTTTTGAAACTTTTATAATAATTTTGGATAACTATTTTAAAAAATATATTAAAGTGATTTTATAATATATTTAGTTTTATTATGTAAATGGTTCAATATTATTGCTATATTTTATATCAATTTTAATATTACATATGTTTAGTATTGTTTTACCAATAACATTTTGGTTCTAATCAATGTTTTTAGACGATCATATATTATCAATATATAATTTTTTTTATAAAATTTGAAATTTAATTTCATTTAATCCAACATTTAAAGTTATTATATAATTACATATGAAAAATTTCTGATTTAAATTCATTTACTATCATTTTATACAAACTATTTATTAATTTAATTTGAAGTAAAATATCTAATATTATAACTATGTTATCTCAATAATTAATTTTAGATATACTAAATTCTTATACTAAGGAGCCTCATCAATCTTATTCATAATAGGATCATTCTTTTACAATTCATTATATTACATTATGTGTTGTAACACTTAGTAATATTACCTCTATTATCATGATAAAAACCATAAGACATATATTGATTTGCATTACAACTATAATACCCCTAGTCTATATGAGAACCAATTTAATAGTTTTTTAGATTTAAAATCTTGAAAATTAAAGTATTTTACTTTCTAATTATATAATAGGAAACAGATGTCATGATATCATCCTTGAGATATCACAATGGTAAAATGATTAATTTTTATTTTATTTGTATTTAATACAATTAGACAATTAAGATATTGAATTTTAATTTTTATAATTCAAAGAGGACATTGGGTTAACATGATATAAAAATCATTAGTATGTGAATATTTAATTTATTCAAAAGTGATACAGGTATTTCATATCAACATTAGATTCATATTTCATTTTTCGGTAATAAAAAAATTATAATCAATTTTTACATTACATTTTATTAGATTAATATACGTAGAAGAATTTCATAGAAAGTATTTAATAGGAACCAATTCTTTTAGTGTCTTCCCAATATTTTAAAGTGATTTTTTTATTATATTTGTTTTTAAAAAATCAAAATACATGTTTGTTATTCTTAATTGACATGAAATTTGGATATCACCTCCCAAGATCCAAGAAAAGAATATATATCATCACACTTTATCTTAAAGAGGGTATTAATTTAATTAAAATAATATGAATATAGAATTTTTTGATAAATTTTTATCCTTTTCATCATTGTTTATATTGATTTTTCCTTCCCCATAACTCACAATGAAATACATGAAAGGTAATAAATGATAAAATAGAATAAATATATTGTCAAAGGGATTATGTCAATAGCTGTTAATATTTTAAGATGGAAATTATATTTTTCTCAATTTATTATTATTATTATAATTTAAAAATATTCATTATAGGAGGAAATCTATGGGTAGATCCCACATGAAACCTTCCTATCATATGGTTAAAATGAAATTTTTGAATCATTTTTTAGAAATGAATAAAACATGGGTCACATATGATTATATAAAGTAGATATATATATATTATAACTGTGTTCAATAACCATAATACATTCTTGAGTGGGTTTGTAATGTACGGTGAAATAGTGATTTTAAAATGAAACAATTGTGAGTTGGGTGTTTTAATGGAGGAAAAATTTAGACAATTATTGTAGTCGATGGTCGTGGAAATATATTGATTGTTTCAGCTTAATTATATCTCACAACTCCACATCCTCTGTAGTCAACTATCTAATATGAGTTATAAATTTTTGATACTTTCTATCATATTGTACAATATGGGAATAAATATTATATCACTGATCATATTAATAATCAGTATAAAAATTTAGATTAACTAAGTATTACAGTACAAGATATTACAGTTTCAACATATAGATTGATGTAGTTAGAGAAAGTGTCATAAAATTTCATATTTTACACTTACACACTTGTACATTAATTGATCAATGAGAATTAATTTTTTTTAAAATTTTAATGTATAAATTCCATAAAAATATTTTAATATTTTATTATAGATATATTAAAATATTATTAAAATATTTTAAAGAAAATGATTCAATAGTGTATGGAAAAAAATCATACACTTCTTCCCCATAAGATAGCGATTTTCTAGTTTTTATTGGATATAAATAAATTCCATATTTTTTATATATGTTTTTAATATTTTTTTAGATTCTAATTAATACTGATGTTTGTGGATGTGACTATCTATTAATAAATATGAAGAATGATATCACAGATTTGGTAGTTGTATATATGTTAGGAATCAATGTGATGAAAATCTTCTCCATAATAGTTTAATTTCATATTTCCATCAGTTTAACTGGATTTATTTAACATAAAACTTATACTTTTTTTATTAAACATATATTTCATGTAGTGCAGACTATAAAATTAGATGAATGAAATAGATATTTTCATTAGATTCCAGAAAAAAAAAAATTATTGTTGGATTCATCCTTATGTTTAGAGGTATGAAAAAATATTTCATTATAGTGTACTAATTCAAACATCAATAAATTATATAATAATTTTCTTTGGATTTTTCTTAAATCAGTACCCATTGTACATTGGGTATTTTCTATCCATAAGAAGACACCACTTTCTGATTTTACTCTACACATAATGAAATATATGAAATGTTTTAAAATTTATTAGAAAAATAAGTAATATTATTTTGATAATAATATATAATTATTCACATTTATTTTATTTTATAATCCTTATCAATTTCAAAATAGTCCAAGAATCTCTAAAATAGGTTATCTAAAAAATTCTATGAAAAATCAAATATGTTCATGCATTGGGAAAATATTTTATAAGCCATTTCATTTAATAACTTGATAGATTATTAATTTCCATATAAAACCAGTTATATAATTTCATTTTCATCCTCAAAAGAAAATGAATGAATATAGATATTATATAATGTGTTTTTTAAATAACTTATTATTTAAAAATTCATTCATTCAAAAATGTTAGTATTGAAGTTCCTTGGACGATTTTTATCCCTTAAGAGGGGGTACAAATTAGCTTTGACATATTTTTTATGATTTTTTCAAATTGAACTTATCCTTTATGTATTATTAATTTTTGTTTATCTCAAATATATAATAAAAAATTCACTCAAATTTGTAGAGATTAAAATAGCATTTAAAATAGATTTTTTCAGGGTTCAAATCAGTCATGGAATTCCTAATCCATACTATGATTGGATATTCCCCCCTACTATTAATTGTTCAATATAATTACAAGGTTTTAGAATGATTCTTTTATGTGATTAACATCACCCTATTCATTTTATAAGTCTCATTGGGCTTTACAATTATATAATAGTAACACGATGAGATGAAATAAAATGTGAAGGATCTATTCAATCCCTTCGTTACTTTTACAATAGTTGGTGTTTATAATTCTTCACGATCATTCAATATATTCTAGAATTTTCATCTCACATCATGCAAGATCTATTTTTGATTTTATTATCAATATTATTTTCAATATCGATTCACTAAATACTCTATCACTAATGAATATTCTGACCTACTGCAATCACTAGCTTTAATATTTTTTTTATAATCTAAAAAACTCTAGACTCTCATTATACTGCTATCGCTTCCATTATCAGACATAGACTAATGTAATTTATATAAATTTACAATATAATTTTTATAGTTTCACTGTATGGAATTCATTTACAAGAATAATACACCATGATCCTGCATGTTTTATTTTTATATAGGATTTAGGACACACACTTCGATCAATAAATATTCCAATCACAATTTACTGCATGTGGCTAGAATTTATCTAATAATATCCATATTTGTTATTTCCACATACATAAAAAAGTAAAATGACATCCACTCATGAAAAAATCCATAAATTTTAATCATTCAACAATTATTCACAAATGAATGTATTTATGAATTATACAAATACCTAAGAATGATTATCTTATATTATTCTATATAAACAAATTGTTTTATCATACTCTTCAGTCTATTCATAGCATAAAGTGGACATTCATTTTAGAATAGTTAATATTTAAGGATCAATAAAATTAATAAAATTTAATACTTTGATAGAATCACTATAATATGAAGTAAGATGGAATTTATGAGTGTCAGAATATAATAGTATCTCCACAAAAATATTCGAGAATTAATTTTTGGATATTATTCTTCGAAATATTCTGATTAGCCTCTACATGTAGTTTTTATATAATTGAATTTTATCTCATAAAATTAGATATATAGTGATAACTAATTTATATTTTTCCCGCAAAAATACTGAAACACATTTTAAATATGATAATTTATTCATTTAAGTGTGGATTGATCATCATTATATTATATTTCCCATATAATACATCATTTTTGAATTTTCCCCACATTTTAAGTAGTGTATTATCTTATAAAAACCAGTTATCTTATTATATAATTGTTTCACATCAATCATCATGTATCATGAGTATATTCATTATGTGAAATCTAAACGTTTTACACAAATACTATGACTTATAAAATTTCTAAGTCATTCGTGACTATCAATGTTAAAAGTTCCATGTCATAGGCTTCCATTAAAGTCTTAAGATGATTCACCATTTCATTCTATATTCCGATTATGTCTTATGAGATCATGTAATGTCATAAAAAATATCAAATTACATTAATGTAATGACTCTTACAAACTATCCTTTGATGACACTTAAAAATTTTTAGATCCATTTCAATATTTCAAGATAGATATAGGGAATTATTCTTATGGAGTAGGGGTTTCCACTTTTAATCACCCATTAATATTTTTTATGTCATAATTTACTCATGAAAACATCAGTTTAGTCTCACAAACTAACCCTTTATACATTTTAACTTATAAAATTGCTCTTCAAAATACAATAATATTCATTATGATGTCGGGGTTTTACTCTTCCAAGCTCATTCCTCAAC
This sequence comes from Viscum album, assembly GCA_963277665.1. Taxonomy (NCBI): domain Eukaryota; kingdom Viridiplantae; phylum Streptophyta; class Magnoliopsida; order Santalales; family Viscaceae; genus Viscum; species Viscum album. The sequence goes on along the minus strand of OY728138.1, from coordinate 120,472,706 downwards.
CAAATTTTAATTATCAGTTGTAGTGTTCAAGATTAATTTTTATATCAACAAAATGAAATTGAATGTCTTCAGGTCGCCTAGAAGCCTCATAGTAAAACCCATTCGGCATTTTAAATATCCCAACTATCTCCAATGAATATAAGATAAGTTAGTTATCAAATAAAACCACCTTTTACAATTGCATAGGTTGATTCAATATTCATTTTTGGATTTATTTAAAACTACAAAAAACACATTCATATCATCTGAAATCTATTTATGAACTCTCAAGTCTCATGTTAATCCTTCAATCATTGATTTTTTATTATAATTTTATTTCCCCACAATACTGAATAAGATATTTTTTAGAGAATTTCAACCCTTAGTGGCATGAAATTGTATCCATGTTTACTAGATAAATGCCTCATCAATTCGAATTATCACACCTTACCCTTATAAATATAACCATAAATCCATATAAAAAAAGAAAAAAATAATTTAAAATATATAATGAATAGACCTGGAAATCCCATTAAACATGGATTCGACCTTGACCTTGACAATACACTGAGGGTGTTATCAATATCTAAGGGATGATCTATGGTTCCAAGGAATCTAATAAAAATAAGATAAAATGATTTACCAAATCTATAGGAATCAAAATAGTGTAAGAAAAAAATAATTATAGCAAAAAATGAAATATTCCATAAATTAAATCCAATAGCAGTATTGATAATAACAAGTTAAGAAAATAAAACCAAGGTACACGTGTTAAAAAATGATATTGAACCAATAAATAAAGAAAAATATTATATGTTATTTATGGGAAAAACATCACTATCACACTACTATGTTCTGAATCTAATATGAAAAAGAATTGTGTTATCCCAATGTGGTACCATGACCTTTCTTGTATTCTAAAAACAGGGTTTATATATTCCTAAGAGAGTGTTCAAGGTTTGAGAAAAAAAGACCAGTAGGATCCCACCTGTGTGTTAATTACTATGTCTCTGAAAAATAATCCCAATATTTTTAATAAATAAAAATTATGTATTGATAAAATAATTTTTTCACATATATGAAAATCGTGGCGAAAATATTCTCATTTTCAAATTTTTAAAATAGAACCCATATAACATATATCAAAATAAATTATAAAATAAATAACTTATCATAACATGCATTATTTATCCATTCCAAATACAAATCCTTACAAACAAAAGTACAATAGAGATCACCACTAGGATAATATTGATCCATGTTGTCAAGGTATATTGTACCATAATAACCAAGTCATGACTTAGTAAACTAAAAAATATCCTTAAAAATATCTCATATGGAATAGAGGAACACCCCATGAGCGAACCCTCTTCTATTTTATAATGAACACCCCTAAAAGGGCCTATGGAATAGTAGAACACCCTAGCAGTGAAGCACATTTGGAAATAAGGACAAGGTCCAATACGAAATTCCCCAAATAAATTCAAGGATACAATTTTCTATGTATGAAAATATATTTAAATGAGAGTATAAAAATACATAAATTTATTTCAAATGAAAAAATTTTCATCATAAAATTTGTCCATTGAAATCTAGTTACATAATCCATTTCACAGTTCTTTGTAATCATAATTCTTTAAAAAACCTAGGGGTGATACTGTGTTTTTATCAAAAAACAATGTAGACACACATGTCATGAAGATCAAGGATCTTGCTAAACATCTTTCTGAAAATAGTTCGAATAGCTAAAGCATGTATGGCTATCAAAAACAAGTATAGGGATGAGACAACACACCTTAAATTTTGGTTCTCGTGATAGAAATTACAATTAACACACACTAGGATGAAATGGAACAAATGAAAAAGAAATATGACGACATAGAAATTGATTCTCGTATCACATAATTGATTTTAAAAAACACATGGTCGGTAGAAAAGCTAATAGATCATATACCTTCTATCACACTAAATCCACAACCAATTGAACATGAAGAACCCTCTAGTAAATAAATTTCATAATAAGAATAACCATAATATATCAAGGGAACAAGATCAAATAAAGTATAATGAATGTTAAATATCTTTTAAAATCCATTTATTTCAAAACAATAGTACTAGGATGAAAAATAAAGGCCTTATAGAAGAAAAAAATATTAAAAACTCTTTAAAACCCCCATAATAAATATTATTTATGATTAAATAAAAAGGATTTATTCCTTCCTAAAAAATATTAAGCTATATAATCCATTCTAATTTTGAAAACTACATTACACCATCATGTGGTGGAGGTCTAAAATAATGGTATTGTTATTGATTACACCTTCCCAAGAAGTTTTTCACACCCTTGTGCAGAAACCCAGACTATTTTTCTTTGTCCATGTCCTTCACCATGGTCATTGTGAGGCATTATGGCTTTGAAACACATGGAAACCACAAACTAGCCACAACCATGATAATAACCTGCACTGCGTGTGATGGATCTTCACATGGTTCCCATGCACCACCCAAGGGGAAAAACGATTTGTACCATATTTTTGTATATCACATTATGTACATAGAGAATAGAAAAAGCCTTTTAAAATCCATAATTATATACCATCACATCCAAAATCTCCCTGAACCTTGAATAAGACATTCCAATTCATAAAAATTGGACATCCCTCAATCTAGAATGTAAAAAACTCCAAACCTTATAATATTATTTCCCATGAAAATCACATATAAATTCATGGCCAATAAGAAGAAGAGTCCATTTCTCACTCATCAATGACTTCCACTCCGAATTATTGTAACAATATAATCCATGATGAGATAAAACTTTTTCCAATGGAATTAAATATACACATACAACATTCAAATGAGATCCAATAATCTTTATTAGTTTCCCAATAAAAGATACATGTGGATCAAACTAAACTTACTCCTAATTCATTATAAGGGGAGGATTAGGATGATACTTATTTAAATGAGATAAGCTGAAATCATTTTGATAACAAAAAACTAAGATATGTATTATAACCAATAAGCTACCTTCCTAATCCACCCCGTGATATAAAATGGTGCAACATATATCAAATCCAACTTCACATGATTCCCATGCCTATAATGACTTAATTGATGGGAACATTCAATAATTTTTTTTCACTAATAGAAAAATCCAAGGGATGATGTAAAAAATACAAATAATACTTCTATAAAATCAATGATGAAACCAATTATTAACATATATAAAAGATCCTTAATGAAATCACATATTTGATAGATAGTCCCATAATATAGGCCTCACTGAGCATTTACTATCAAATATCTTACCTACACTAGAAACCTTAAAAATCATAAAAAATGTCCATTATGATGGATGAATGGTTTCTATTATTATATAAAAACCCAACATGATCGAGGCATATATTCCACGATCCTTAGAAATACAACACACAACTATAAAGTATATACTCTATAATATTAATTGAACTATATATATATATCCAAAATTATATTGTTTAAAAGCTGTAATCAACGTGAACTGCATCCCCATCACCTCGTAGAGACACTTCCAAATTTGGGATGTAATCATGGGATACCTGTTACAAAAAATGACGTGTAAACCCCATATAAATACAAAATATCATTCATTTAGAAGATACCCATATTCTAAACCATGGTCTTGTCCTTAATAGAAATAAAATGAGAAAATTTTATTAACAAAAAAATAACCAATATATTTCATTTTTTCTATGGGGAGTCTATGGTAATCCAATTATGATGTTCATGAATAGATCATACCATTTATATACATGATGTGAACACTATAATTTTTACTGATTTTTTGGAAACCCACATAAAACACAAAGAAACATTATGGGGAAAAAAATAGTAGATTCCCAAAGCATAATTGACAGGAAATATAATGGCACAAAATGTAATAGAACCCATGTTTAGGAATAGGGAATCATTTTGATTTGGAGATGCCTGTGATGCCATGAGGCCCACAACCTTATTAATATCTCGTCATGTGTGAGTGACCTTTTTTTGGACACCCAAGATCTATTTTCACTTTAGAATGTGATATTCTATGTTCTAGGGGAAACTGCCACTACCTGTTAGTGCACTGTAGAGTATCAAGGAATCTGTCTCCACCACCTTCAGATTAGTGTGTCATTGATCACATAATTCTAAACCCATATCCATTTCCTTGGCCTCAGTTTAATGTATGTCACCTCTACCATAATAATATGAGAAATCAATAATGATGTACTCCATATGATCCCTTATTACACCTCAACCTCTCATATCCCCCCTAGGAGGGAGTCTTATGTGTTGAGTTTGAGACCACTACTTAGGGGAAACCAACATACCCAATGCCCATGTTCCATCTTCTCTCACCAATTTTATGTACCTAGGATTATGGGTCTTACTGATGGGTCTCCATTTCATTTTGTACACATATAGACCAATTCCAAAAAGGTGTTCTTTACTTTTGAAGCTAATGCTATTTCGAGTGCCACTAATTTCCTTATAGCATGCATCATTCTTGGATTTCTAAAGGGTCCAACATTCTATCTTGAGGATTATTGAATGTCCATTTCTCTTGGTACCTTGATCATCAGTGCCACTAAACCACAACAATTAAAAGTTATCCTGCATCCCTCAATGGGCATGACAACCTGAAAACTCATCATAATCCTACCATATCGAATGATCCCATTGCTCTCAAAAAAATATATGATCAATTGGTTCTTTTTTGGGAATTTTGAAACACGAATATCTAGAATCCATATTCATGCACATACGTTGGATATCCTCGTCAGTGGGTATAAAATTATTCCTCACTCATCACACCAGATAATAATGCTTAAGAGGAATCCCAAAGAACCACAACGTTTCCCCCCACGATTTTCCATAATGGGGTCCCCCATCACGCATGTAAAATCCTTGATTGAGAACACACTCGACAAGGAACCCATGAAGTTGAGTCTTTTATTGTCCTTGCTGGGAAAAATATCTTTGAAAGAAGTGAATTGGACTTCATCGAGGATATTATGAATAAATCCAAGGTGATCGCTTTCTTCTCTCAATGACATATCTGGGTTGGGGCACCCTAGAAACCATAGCCTCTCACCACCTGAATCCTAGAGCTAAAAGTTTAAATCACATCTTCCCATGAGACACCTTGCATGAGGACACATGGACTCCATGTGTGGCTAAATAAAGTTCCATATCCTTGATTCTTGAGACCTCTACACCACCACCAACAACCCATACACATCCTTAATGATCGTTCCCCATAATTTTTTTCCTTCCATATAATCCCATGAATGTTTGGTGTGCATCCATTACACGATCGACGAGACACTCCTCAGGTAGATGCCCCCTTCAGAAACTGGTCTAGAAAGACGCTTCAATGAGGCCCAGTGATTCTTGAATTCCCCTTGAACAGCAGATATAAAGGACACTATTATTATCTCTATGTTGGAAATCACGCTTTTAGGAACATTCATGGTGGACATTTCATGCATATGGATGAAAATGATTACATTATTTTCTATTGTTATGAACCCTCCAAAAGAGAGGGACCTATTTTTCTTATTGAGAATGCCACCAATAATCATTACCACTATCTTGTAAAAATGATGAACACAAAAGGGTGTTAGTAATCACCAATTCACCAAGATAATCCATGGGAGAAGTCCCTCTTTTCATGTTCATGCTGTCATCCAGAGCCTTGGTCCTCCTCTCTAAGGTTTTCATGGTAGTATAATAGTGGATTTTCTCCCTATTCACCACTTGGCCACTAAATTTTCAATAATACCCTAACAGCCTATTCATTATATATATTGACCTCCCTTTTCCATTTATAAAAAATATAGAGTCATCGGAAAAAATCAAGTGTGAAATACCCTTTGTCACATGCCTCTCACGATATGGAAGCATTTTACCTGTGTACAAGCCCCTCTTTATATGATGACATAGCAGATTTAGATAGAGAATGAAGAGAGTAGGTATAGGGGGTCTGTAACACCCCAAGCTTCCATGACATGCTTCTCTTTGAATAATACAGTAGCGTGTGTTTTATGCAACTTCGAGTTCTAACACACCACAACCAATCAAACTAGCCGTTATGAATAGAAATATCCACGTTTTGAAATTTTATAAATTTCTTTTTTCAAAATAGACTTCATTTTTGGATTTAGAATATCAAAATTAGCTTAGGGTGATTTTTTGGTACATTTCTAATAACTTTCATATTTTGATGAATAGTGAAAATTACTAAATTTTAATTAAATACAACTTTTTTAATAGAAATAATTAATAGTGATAAATTATGAATTTGAGTGGTTTTAAAGTATAATTAGAATTTTTTTTACCATTTAATTCAATGTTCATCATTGAACATAATTTCACATTTAAACCGGACATAAACAAATGTCAATATTTTGATAGTTATTATTTCTTAAAAACACATTTTTTGTATTGACAGCGGGAATTAATTTTAAATTAATTTCTCCCAATTCTATGTTTTGAATTTAAAAAAATGGATTCCATATTTATAATCAGGATGTCCAAATTTTTTATATAAGTATTATTTATTTTTAGACATTTTGATTAATTATTTCGGTAAATATTTTATTTACCATGGTTAAAGGGTAAATCCGATAAATAAGGGTAAAAAATAATATTATAATAATAATAAATTATCCTAAAACATGTCTTAAACCTATTGGTTGATACATGTCAGACCATGGGCGTCTTTGAGTTGATTTTGGGACCCCATTTATTCACTTGTAAGTGATAACGACACATTATATTAATTAAGTTAATGTAAATAGAAAAATGACATAAGCATATATTTTTTAGAAAAACAATTTTTAGATAGGGTTTTATATGTTATATTTCAGACTATAAATATTAATCAGAAATATATAAATATTTAATACATAATGGTATAATATATATAATTTTTAGACATTGAATAATTAAATATATTTATGACACAATATTGATGCAGTATTTTCATTATTAATGGAAGAATCATATAAATGGTATGATAAATGTTAAAATAAATATAATTTGAAAGCTTTGATGACATCCAAGAATTTTAGTGGTTAATATGACATCTTATAATTGCTTAAATGAAGTTGTTTTTATTTAAAAAAGTTTTTATGACTTAAAAAAATAAATTATTAAATATTTTCAAAATTGACATAAATGAGTTTTTAAAAAAAATATTATATTATTAATTGATATTATATTCTTAAAAATCTAAGGATCAGAAAATAAAAATTATATAATTATAGGAGTATTATTAATTGACTACATGGGGTGTTACTTGGAAGTATATAGTATTTTTATTATCCATATAACATAAAAATAAAAATTGACATGGTAAATGTCAAACTAATTAACTAAGAGTTAAAACTAAAAGACAAGGTTAATAATGTGACCCGATTCTGTCTAAAACCTATTGGCTCAGTTTTTTTCGACCTATCCCCACCTTAGACTTTGAATAATCCACTTTGGAGCTATTGGAAACCGAATATGAATATATTATAAAATAATGTTTCTAGCTTTTCCTAAGGTTCCCTCACCCCTTTTATAAAAGGTCACTCACCCTTCTCTCTAATTCACACATTTAAACCCCTTGGTCTCAGTCAAAACCTGCCCAAATATCCTACCAACTACCCTCAATTCAACATAGTGGCCTTATATTGATCATAAAGCAAACATAAGGATCCATTTTGATCAAATGAAAAGGAAGACCCCGAAGAAGAGGTAATGTTTTCACCACCCTCTTTCAGTTCCTTTCTTATTCAACTTATTCATTATTTGTTATATCCATTATAAAATAATAAATCCAGTATCTTCAATATACTTTGATGTTATTATAAATATGGTACAACCATATTAATTATTCTATCCATCCTTTTAATGACATGTCACAACACATGCATATAGACGGCTTACCGTCTTCACGTCGTGGTGTAATTGTTATTCAAAACATTATTATATGGATGGGTATGATAATAATGTGTAATTGATGTAAATAATAAATATAACATGATAATTATTCTTTATATATGATATATCATCCAATTATATATTATTTTATTATCAAAAGAATGATATTGTCGGTCGTGCGTATGTACGGACAACCATCTCCACGAACGCGATGAGATTAATTCCCCATTGTATCCATTCAAGAATTATTTTCATTTCATGGTTAAAAATAATGATTAAATACTTATTATCATTCTGAATAAGAATAAGATACAACCTATCCATATCAATCATGGCTTACGTAACGAAGAATATAAAGGAAAACGAATCTGTTAAACACCCGAAACGACGATAATACTAAAATATTATTAACAAAGAAATATTAAAAGATCATATATGATATCATATTTTTTTATATGATTCTTTTATAATTTAATAACAATTATTTTACTATTATACAGGAGGTTAACCTACCCTCAACCAAGGAAATGTAAAATTTAAGGGTTTATTTCACAATCTCTTCATTATCAAAGGTTATTTATACATAATTATCTACTAGGACTTCTTTATCATCCACATCCATGTTTCTTAAAAATTTATTTCAAAATATTCCTACTATTTTAAATAATATGGGTTAAAGTCATTTGTAACCTAGTTTTAATTTTTAAAAAAAGTTAATAATGTAATCTTTCCATCATTTTCCAAACAAGGTCCTTTTTAACCTTTTCGAAAGAATTAAGGTATTATGTCTTTTTTTTAACTTATACGGTGGGTGCGGCTATTTTTTGCTGTTATAAAATCGTCGAAGCTTCCTTTACAAGATTATACGAATATTTTTAAAGTAAATGTTTTATTTTATAATTATGTGAGTTTTAAATGATTTCAAAAAAGAGATATTTCTCTCAAAAAGTTTTGATTTCATCTATGTCAACATCCTTTGATGGATTTTATGTTTATTTGATGTTGATTTATTATGATAAAAAACTTCCATATTGTCTTGAACGTTTTGTGATATGTTTGACTGTGGATGTGTTATTTTTATACCATTCATGGTTTGTGGATAAAGTCTTTACATTTCGTAAGCTAGTTTTAATATGAATTTTAATGTTATGGTTAAACCTGTTCATATGAGGAATGCATTGGACTTAATAAGTGACGGGTGGAGCCCACTATAGATACATGAGTTATCGGTAGGTCTCATGAGAAAAAATAGTGTCTTGGCACAAGTCCTTGACAAAATCTTATTTGTAGTATTGGCACAAGGCCTTGACTATGTGGTTATGATAGTCTGGTATTATGCATTCCATCATTATGAAAGTGGTTATTGATATAGAATATGATTATTAGACTTTTAGAGTATCCATGTGAATAATTAAATAGCATTTTTCCATTTTATTTATTCCAAATTATGCATAAGTTCAAGTTTAAAAGGCTTTTGTTTTAGTTATACATTGCCTTAAACGTTTATGCTTATTTATGAAAGTTTTTGCTATAATGTTATCCTTACTAGGCATCTGAGATCACCCGTTTCTATGATTTATGTTTTCTAGGATGTGAAGAAAAATTTTATGAATGACTTGCAGGGATAGTATAAGGAGATATGAGTGTGGAGACAAGATGTTGTTGTAGTTTTCACTTTATGATGTAATGTAAAATTTATGAATGTATCTAGTGATTCCAGGGCAACTAAACTAATCGGTATTTTGAAACATGATCTTTTGTGATCATGCATATGTTAAGTAATAATGCACTGACTCTGGGTAACAGGGGTTGGGGCATTACAGTTGGTATCAGAGGAGGTTTAGTACAAACCTTGGAAGCTAGACTTAGATAAACTCTGATTAGAGCACATAGACCTAAGATGGACTTTGAGGATTAGTATAGAAGAATTTTCAAGAATTTTGGTATTGTAGAGATTTTGTTAGATTTCCGATAAATACATCCATGTCTAGATATGAGAAGGTATAGGCAGCTCTGGAACAGATGTACGTAGAGGTAAAACCCGAAAACACCGCATTGAGCTAGACTCGAACGAGAACTAGTTCACGACAACATGCCTTGCTGCACTCGTGGTTACAGAACTCCTAGGGGATATGATTAAAATAATTCTCATTTTCTTTACAAAACATTATGAAGGGTTTATGAGTATATACTTCCTCAAAGAAAACATTTTTATTATTATTGATTATATCCATAAACTGTTCAATTTATCTTAAGTGTTTTACATGTTTGGACTTATGTATTACGATTCATAAATTAATCTAGTGTATGACATTGTTTAGAAATTACACCCAGTGGAAGAGATGGAAACCGTATCAATGCACGCAATACATATAGGGATTTCCCTCCTGGTCAAGATAATTATAGTGGAGCTGGTGATGCAACTGGTACAGATCAGCTAATCACCATACCGGGACAACTCACTCAGGTTATGAATAATATCCTTACCCGTATGGAGCACCCTAATCCGCAGTGTGGAGGATCAATGTTAGATCACTTCATGAGGCCAAAACCACCGACATTCAATGGGAGTACATATGCCTTAGTAGTGGAGAAATGGATAAATTCCTTACAAAAAATATTCCTTTCCTTGGGGAGTAGTGAAAGGGAAAAAGTTATCATGGTAGTTTACCGCCTCATTAGAGATGCTGACCAACAGTCGTCATTGATTCAAAACACAATGGAAGATGATGAAGTATAAAATATGGAATGGAGGGAGTTCAAATATCTTTTCATAGAAAAATACTTTCCTCGTGATCCCTGAGTAGATATGGAAAGGAAATTTCTAAGTCTGAGGCAAAATGAGGATGAGAATGTCGCAAAGTATGAGGCTATCTTTACAAGGTTAGCTTGGTATGCTGTAGAATATATACGTAACCCAAGAAGTAAGATTGTTCATTTCTTTTATGGGTTAAAACCATTTATCTGTCGAGAATTAGTCTCATAAACCTTCTCGTTGTACAATGATATTGTCTCAGGTGCTATCAAGATAGTAATGGAATTCACTAAGTCTTATGAATTAAAAGAAAAGAAAGAGAAGAAGAGATCTTCTAATCACTCTGGGAATAGAAATAAAGGGAAGAAGGGAAAAGTTGAATATCTATCTTGCAGTAAATTTGGGAAGAAACACCATGGTACTTGCTTGAAGGGAATGAGAGTCTTTTACAAGTGTGGTGAAAAAGTTCACCAAGCTCGTGATTGCAAGGGGAATAAAGAAGCTACCAATTTTCAATGATATAGTTGCAGGGAGATGGGACATTATGAAAATTAATTTCCTAAGCGTTAGGGGAACTTACCTCAGAAAAGGCTAAGGGATCAAGGCCAAGATTATGCTATCACTACTACTGAGGTAGAAGCTCCGAAAGACATGGTGGTAGGTAATTTAATGGTTTCCTCAAGTTTAGAAAATGATTTATTTGGTTATGGATCATTGCATTGTTTCATATCTTCACAGTTTTCTAATAAAATTAGATATTTCCAATTTGATTTAACAAGGGAGTTGTCAGTTAAAACTCATAAGGGATGTATCATTGCAACAAAGATTTGTGAATCAGTCCCCATTAGAGAATATAAATATTATTTATCTGATGATCTCATAGACATACCCATGATTGAATTTGATATAATACTTGGAATGGATTGGCTTTTGGATCATGATGTGAAGATTTATTGTAATAAGAAGGATGGTACGATTTTTGATGATTATGATAAAGAACACATTATATTTAGAGTAGAAACGTAACCACCTAATTCATATCTAGATCCACCCACTATAGCTCAACTAAGTTCAATTATTGGGGAGGAAGAGAATGAAATGACTATGGGTGAGGAAAGGAATGTTTAAATAGAGGATGTACCTATTGTGAATGAATATTTAGATGTATTTATGGAGGATTTACCTGGACATCCTCTAGAACGAGAAATTGATTTTTCCGTTGATTTAATTCATGGATCAAGGACTATATCGAATACCCCTTATAGAATGGCCACTGTGGAATTAGTTGAACTAAATAAACTACTAGAGGAATTTAGTAATAAGGGATTTATTCTCCGTAGTGCTTCTCCATGGGGATCCCCTGTCCATTTTTTTAAAAAGAAAGATGGATCTATGAGGTTATGTATCTACTATAAAGAAATTAATGCTATAACAATAAAGAACAAGTATCCCCTAGCTCGCATTGATGATTTATTTTACCAAATGCCTAGAGCTCAATACTTTTCAAAGATTGACCTTCGATCTGGATACCATCAGTTGTGTGTGAAGAAGGAAGACATTCTGAAGACATTATTACGAACCAGGTACGGGCATTACGTGTTTACAGTAATTCCTTTTGGATTGAATAATACACCCTCTATATTCATGGATCAATTGAATAGAGTTTTCAAGGAATATCTCGATGATTTTCTGGTGGTATTTATTGATGACATCTTGGTATATTCCGAAATCTATGATGATCATTAAAATCACTTGTGCATTATCATAAAGACTCTGAGAAGACATGAATTATATGTGAATTTTATCAAGTGTGAATTCTGGATTCAGGAGATTTCATTTCTTGGCCATATTGTCTCCAAAGATGGAATCTATATTGATCCTTCTAAGATAAGAGAAATCCAAGAATGGCCAGCACCAATGAGTTTAACCAAGGTACACAGTTTTATTGGTTTAACAGGTTATTATTGACATTTGGTCCAGAATTTTGCCTGATTTGAAAACCCAATAACAAAGCTAACACGTAAAGGAGTTAAATTTGTTTGGACAAAAGAGTGTGAATAATGTTTCAAATAATTGAAGAAAAGATTGGTCAATGATCCTATATTGACTCTACCATCGGGGAATGATGGGTTTGTTATTTATAGTGATGCATCGAAGAAAGGACTTGGTTGTGTCCTTATGCAGAATGATAGGGTTATTGCCTATGCATCACGATAGATAAAAATTCATGAGAAGAACTATCCTACTCATGATCTTGAGTTAGCTACTATAATATTTTCTTTGAAGATATGGAGACATTATATCTATGGTGAGAAATTTGAGATTTATATAGATCATAAGAGTTTGAAGTATATTTTCTCACAGAAAGAACTCAACATGAGGAAACGTAGATGACTTGAACTACTCAAGGATTATTATTTCACGATACACTACCTCCCGAGGAAGGTAAATAAGGTGGAAGATGCTTTGAGCAGAAAGGATCATGGATTTTTGAACAAAATGAGAGTTGAGAGGGATCTTATTTGCATAGATCTAGTAAAGATGGATATGGGAATCACCATGAAAGTTGAAACATCGATACTTTTTCAATTGGTTTCCAAACCATATTTACTAAAAATGATTAATATTTCTTAGACCGCTGATGAATAATTTCAAAAGAATATTAAATATGTGAATGACGAGAGATTGAGTGTCTTTGTGTATGAAGATTTAATTTTGAAATTTGGGAGGAGCCTTTGTGTTCCCGATATACCTGATCTAAAAAGGGAATTTTTGGACGATTCTCAAAGTTCCAATTTCTCTATACACCATGGGAGATACAAAATGTATGGAGATTTGAAGGAACATTTTTGGTGGGACAACATGAAGAGGGAAATTGCTGATTTTTTGTCAAGATGTATGGTTTGTCAAGAAGAGAAAGCTAGAAGGCAACAGACTGGAGGAGTCATGCAACCTCTTCGCATATTGTAGTGGAAGTGGGATAATGATATGATGGACTTTTTCATGGGACTACCAAAGACTCCTAGAAAGAACGATGCAATATTGGTCATTATTGATCATTTTACCATGTCAGCACATTTTCTTGCTATAAGAGAAGATATACCTCTTGATCTTCTAGTAAGGATATATATTAATGATGTTGTGAGACTTCATGGAATACCCCTATTGATTGTTTCTAATCATGGTCCCATTTTTACTTCAAGATTATGGAAGATTCTTCAGAAGGCCTTGGATACTGAACTTCATTTGACCACTACTTACCACCCCCAAACAAATGGACAATCAGAATTGACTATTCAAACCTTAGAAGGCGTGTTGAGATCTTGTTCACTTGACTTTTAGGGTATGTGGGATCAATATTTACCCCTGGTGGAATTTTCCTATAACAATAGCTTTTATTCAGGTATTCGGATGGCACCATATGGAGCGTTATACGAAAAGAGATTTTGCACACCAACCTGTTTGGATGACGTTGGTGAACGAAAACTCGTAGGCCCAGAACTAGTGGAGGAAACAATAGAAAAGGTGAAGGTAATCCAAAACCACATCAAAGCATCTCAATGTAGGCAGAAGAGATATGCCGATAACTGAAGGAAGGATTTGGTATATTAGGTTGGACATCATGTTTTCATGAAGGTATCTCCTTGGAAGGGAGTTCTACGTTTCGGTAGGAAAGGTAAATTGAGTCTCAGGTACATCAGACCATTCGAAATTTTAGAACGAATTGGGGTTGAAGCTAACCAATTGGAAATGCCACCAAATATATCCAAAGTTCACGATGTGTTCCACGTATCACTATTGAGAAAATACATGCCTGACCCAACACATGCACTCACCTATGATGAAATTAAGAATGGAACTCGATATGTCATATTGCGAAGAGCCCGTCAGGATTCTTGATACCAGAGAACAAGTGTTGAGAAACTGGACGACTCGTCTGGTAAAAGTTCTATGGAGAAATAATAAGTTAGAAGAGGCAAAGTGGGAACCCGAGGAACATATGATGAAGAACCACCTGAGTCTTTTTATGAATTAATATTCTAGAAATTTCGAGAGTGAAATTATTTGAAGGAGGGGAGAGTGTAACACCCCAAGCTTCCACGGTACGCTTCTCTTTGAATAATACAGCAGTGTGTGTTGTATGCAACTTCGTGTTCTAACACACCACAACCAATCAAACTAGCCGTTATGAATAGTAATACCCACTGATTGAAATTTTATAAATTTTATCATTCAAAATGGACTTCATTTTTTGATTAGGAATGTTGAATTTAGCTCAGGGTGAATTTCTAGTACATTTCTGATAACTTTGATATTTTTATGAATAGTGAAAATTACAAAATTTTAATTAAAATCAAAAAATTTAATCGAAATAATTAATACTGATAAATTATGAATTTGAGTGATTTTGAAGTATATTTAGAATATAATTTCACCATTTAATACAATTTTGGTCATTAGACATAATTTTACATTTAAACCGGACATAAACAAGTGTCAATCTTTTGATAGTTATTATTTCTTAAAAACACGCTTTTGGTTTTGACAGCGGGAATTAATTTTAAATTAATTTCTTCCACTTCTGTGTTTTGAATTTAGAAAAATGGATTCCATATTTAAAATCATGAGGTCCATATTTTGTAAATAGGTATCTTTTATTTTCATAAATTTTGAATAATTATTTCTGTTAAAATTTTAATTACCATGGTTAAAGTGTAAATCCAGTAAATAAGGGTAAAAAATAATATTATAATAATAATAAATTACAATAAAACGTGTCCTAACCCTATTGGTTGATACATGACAGACCATAGTCATATTTCGGTAGATTTTAGGACCCCATTGATCCACTTGTAAGTGATAATGACACTTTATATTAATTAAGTTAAAGTAAATAAAAAATCACACAAGCATAATGTTTTTAGAAAAAAAAAATTTAAATAGGGTTATTGATGTTATATTTTTGACTATAAATATTCATTAGAAATATAAAACGATTTCCTACATAATGGTATTTTATTTATAATTTTTTGACCTTGAATAATTAAATATATTTATGACACAATAATGATGCCATATTTTCCTTATTAATGAAAGAATCAAATAATTGGTATGATAAATGTTAAAATAAATATAATTTGAAAGTTTTGATGAAATTCAAGAATTTTATTGGTTAATATGAAATCATATTATTTCTTAAATTATTTGTTTTAGAATTAAAAATGTTTTTATGAAATTAACAAAAATCAATTATTAAATATTGTTAAAATTGACATAAATGAGTTTTTAAAACAAATATTATATTATTAATTGATATGATATTCCTAGAAATATAATGTTAGGAAAAAAGAAATATATAATGATAGGATTATTATTAATGGACCACTTGGTGGTCTCTTGGAACTATATAGTATGTTTATTAACCATATAAAACAAAAATACAATGTGACATGGTAAATGTCAAACTAATTAACTAAGAGTTAAAAATAAACGATAAGGTTTATAAAGTGACCCAAACCTGTCTAAAACATATTGTATGAGTTTCATTTGACATATAACCACCTTAAAATTGAATAATCCAATTTGGAGCCATTTTAAATAGAATATGAATTTATTATAAAATAATTTTTCTTGTTTTTCCTAAGGTGCCCCTCACCCCTCTTATAAAAGGGAAACCCCCTTCTCTCTAATTCACACCTTCAAAGACTTTTGGCTCGGCCAAATTATAACCAAATATCCTCTAAACTTTCCTAAATTCAACCTAGAGGCCTTATTTTGATCATAAATACAACCTAAGGAGCCCTTTTGATCAAATCAAAAGGAAAAACCCGAAGAAGAGGTAATGTTTTCACCACCCACTTTCAAGTTTCTTTATTCTCCAACTTCTTCTTTTTTTTGTTATTTCCATTATAAAATAATACTCCAGTATCTTCTATATACTGTGATTTTATTATAAATATGGTACAACCATATTTAGTATTCTATCCATCCTTTTAATGACATGTCACCATACTTGTGTACGTATGACTTACCGCTTTCACGTCGGCGGGTAATTGTTATTCAAAACATTATTATGTGGATTGGTATGATAATGATTTGTAATTGTTGTAAATAATAAGTATAACATGATAATTATTCTGTATATATGATATACCATCCGATTATATATTATTTTAATATCAAAAGAATGATATTGTCGCTCTTCCGTACGTACATACTACCGTCTCCACGAACGCGATGAGATAAATTCCTCATTGTATCCATTAAAGAATAATTTTCATTTGATGGTTAAAAATAATATTTAAATAATTAATATAATTCAAGATATGAATAAGAAACAAACAATCCATATAAAACACAGCTTACGTAATAAATTATATAAAGGAAAATGAATCTTTTAAACACTCGAACGATGATAATACTAAAATATTATTAACAAATCAATATCAAAATATCATATAAGATATCATATTTATGTATATAAATCTTGTATAATTTAATAACAATGATATAACTATTATACAGGAGGTTAACCTACCCTCTACTAAGGAAAATTACAAGGTAAGGGTTTATTTCAAAATCTCTTCATTATCTGAGGTTGTTTTTACGTAATTATCTACTGGTACCTCTTTATATTCCACATCCATGTTACTTAAAAATGTATTTCAAAACATTATTAATATTTTACAGAATATGGGTTAAAGTCATTTATACCCTCTTTTTTCTTTTTATATGAAGTTTATAAAGGAATCATTCCATTGTTTTCAAATCAAAGTCCTTTTTAACATTTTCGACAGAATTAAGGTAAGAATGCATTTTTTTAACTTATATGGAGGGTGTGGCTATTTTCCGCCGTTATAAAATCATTGAATCTTCCATTACAATCTTATAAGAATATTTATAAGGTAAATGTTTTCTTTAATATTTATTTGACTTTTAAATTATTTAAAAAATAGATATTTCTCTCAAATAGTTTTGATTTCATCTTTGTCAACATCATTTGGTGGAATTTATGTTTATTTGAAGTTGATTTATTATGATAAAAAACATCCATATGGTGTTGAAGTTTTTGTGATAGTATTGAATGTGGGTGTGTTATTTTTATACCACTCATGGTTTATGGAGAATTAATTGACATTTCGTATGCTAGTTTTAATATGAATGTTTATGTTATGTTTAAACCTATTCATATGATGAATGAATTGGACTTAATAAGTGACGGGTGGAGCCTGCTATAGCTCCTTGATGCATAAGTAGCTCTGATGAGATAATATAGTGTCTTGGAACAAGGCCTTGACAAAATCTTATTTGTATTCTTGGCATAAGGCCTTGACTATGTGGTTATGGTAGTCTGGCATTATGCATTCCATCATTATGAAAGTGGTTATTGATATTTCATGTGATTATTAGACTAGTAGAATATCCATGTGAATAAGTAAATTTCATTATTATTTTCTACCATATTATGCTGAAGTTAATGTTTAAAAGTGTTTTGTTTTATTTATACATTGCCTTAAATGTTTATGCTTATTTATGAAAGATTACTCTATATTGTTATCCTTACTGGCCATCTCAGCTCACCCCATTCTATGTTTTATTTTTTCTAGGATGTGAAGAAGTATTTTATGAATGACCTGAAGGGATAGTATAAGGTGATATGAGTGTGGAGACAAGATGTTGTTGTAGTTTTCACTTTATGATTTAATGTAAACTTTCTGAATGTATCTAGTGATTCCAAGGCTACTAAAGTAATCGGTCTTTCGAGACTTGATCTTTTGTGATCATGTCAATGTTATGTAATAATACACCAAATATGGGTAACTGGGGTTGGGGCGTTACATGGCCATCTTTCTTTAGGCCTCAGAATGCATTGAAAAATAAAAAAAAATCTTACCCATAAAAGAAGTTGAGATATAAGATGAGCTGATATAGTGGAACTGAAGGTCGTGGGTCCAATTTGCGAACCCAATTCATTTTAACAACCATATAATGAAACCCCACTCCATCCTATCATAGGCCTTTCTCATGTCCAATTTCATAACCAAGGTGCTGTCTAAATACTTCTTGTTTATCCCATTAATCATTTCCTTAACCACTATAATCGCACCCTGTATTGATATCCCTTTTATGAAACTGTGCTGCTTTTCTTTCATCCATGTGCTTAGATGAAGTGTAATCATTTTATTGAGGATTCCAGCCAAGTCCTTTTATGCTATATTACACAATATTATGGTTATGTACTGCTTGATGGATTGATGATTACAGACATTCGACATTATAACCTTTTTGGATGCACTAGATATGTCTGGGATTTTTACTCAATATTAATAATTCTGCACCACTCCCTCTAAATACCCTTTGATAGTATCCCACGTAACCCTGTAGAAATTCTTATTTTACGATATAGCCCTAGTGAACTATCTGGATTGAGTGTCTAGACTGACTCACTCACTTCATCCTCCTCTGGTATCCTCATCAAGCACTCGTCCACCTCATCTATAACACTTCTTGTGATGTAATTAAATATTTCCAATTCCTCTAATGGATTGAATTATGTCATGTTAGAGTTGGGACCTTTCAGTAAGCATTTCTTGTAATCATTTTCCATTTTCCCAAATCCCCCGGATCATTGGAGAAGGAACCATCCTCCTTGAGAATGTTAGTCTGGTGGATCTGATGCCTCTCTTTAACATGCACATGGAAAAAACTGGTGTTCTAGTCTCCCTCAAGGAGCCATCTAACCCCAGATGCTTCTTAGAAAACCTCTCATGCATTATCAGAATGTCCGCAAGATGATCATTCATAGACTATAGATTATTGAATACGGTTTAATAACATTATTTTTCCATGATTTCCTCAATTAATTCCACCACCCTATAGATCTCGAGTAGATCCTGATCATGGAAAATCAAATTCTTCCTCCACCTATGTTACAAATGATCAAGCCTCTTGATCTAGTTGTGAAGTGATATCCATGGGTTCCTTGAGAGAGAATAGGTCCATGCTTCCGTGACCATGTCAATGAAGACATGATCTTCCAACAATGTACTAGAAAAGTGAGTGTAATACTCCCTCTATGTTCTGGAGTTTAGTTAATGCCACTGTGACGAGTGATTGAATAAACAACGCACTAGGTGATACAGTTTTGCATCTGGGAATAAAGTGATAGCATCCTCATTCATCAAGAACTGCTCGAGATGACACCATGTGCACCTACCTAAACATTTATTTTTTACACCATGTAAAGTGTTCTTCCTTGAAGACTGCCTCTAAAAGGACATTCCCTTCCATGAAAGACACAATGTCTTGGCTTGCACCCCTATAAAAGGCCCATCGCCCTTGTTTCTCCATAGGGTAAGATATGATGTTAAAATCGCCCCTAACAATCCTTTCTGTATTATGATAGATAAGGACTTCTACATAGCTCTATAATATCTCTATTTTATGTGTGTTTCATTTAGCGTAGATGAAGGACAAGGAAAAATATTGTGTACCTACCTAACTTTTCATGGAATGATGCATGTCTGACGCACTAATCGATTGTACAGAAACATGATAATCCCATAAAATCCACATTTGAGAGTTGAGAGGGTTCCTATGCATGTATCCTTATAATCTGAGCCTATAATAATACTCCTTGATTTTACTTGATCCCTATTTTTGTTCCATAATTTCCACCATTGAATCGTTGTTGTTAAATAGATAATTTCCAATGATGTATGCTTTTTCCTGCACCCCCAGCCCTCAGGCTATCTAGATTAAAATTTTAAACAATGATCTGTGGATGTGTGGATTGGGACCTAGTCTCCAATCCCTTTCTATGACATGGTGACTATGGGGAGCATGGTTCTCTTTATTTGGACTGAGAACAGGTTCACATACAACTATTCACATTCATGTTAATGCCTTTCTATGAAGAAACACCATTGGGCCAATCCCTTAGTTCGCCCGCTGAAGAAATGAGGTATATAGAGTCCACCAAAATTTCAATAGGATATGCAAGAGGTAAGGTATAAGTGGGGAAAAATGATATCGGTGCATGAAAAGATGAAGGGGATGTCACCCTTAGTAGATTGGATGACGACGGGATATCCTCTTTGGGCAAGGGAAAACGATCAACTACCGATTCATCAGACCCAAGATTCATCGAGGAAATATTTGTGATCCGGATAAAGGAAGTGACCCAAGGAAACCTGAAAAAATAACCAGATTAGACTGCAGAGGAACGTCCAATCCAGAGGTGGACCCACATCATTTATTTGAAAAAAAGATTTCCCGGCCATGTTTAGGTCACACAAAACCAGATCCCTACTAGAAGGAACGTTCCCATCTAGACTAGGATTAGTTAAAGAACCCTCTAAAGTCTGATATGGAGGAGAGGCTACCACACTTTTTCCTAGGTCATTGATATATAGGGAGCATGGTAAGGTAGGGCATTGAACTGATGGCCTTAGAGACACCGGAGGCTCCCGCCCCGAGCTTTGTGGAATACATGTACAGTGTGACCTAGGATGTGGTGGAATGAGAAGAACCTGGGATAAGTGGAATAGATCAATTCTTGACCATGTTCCTTAATTCATTCAATCAAGTGATTGACATGATCTTGGGTTGGCCGAGAGATGTCCATCTCGAAACATATCCACGCAACTAACGATGCATCCAAGAAGATCGTCTTGTCATCTGCACAAAGGTACGAAACCAGAGAATCCCCAATCATCATCATAAAATCAACATTCTTAAGGGGGAGGGGGAGCCTAGGAAGATAGATCTAGACCACCACAAGGGAACTTCCCCCCGTTGTAAGCATATATTGACTGTTGAGAATGTTAAAAGAAAAAGTGCCCCACCCAGTGAGGACTCCATATATATTCTCTAAAAATTCCTCCTTTGAAGCCAAGATGTTGAAGAAAGCCATCCGATCCAAGAACGACATTCTATTTTGAGATCATGGCACCATTTTTAACAGAGTCTTGAAAAACTGGTAGAGCACATTTTTTGGAACTAAAACTCAGGATCAGGGTTCACTGGAGATTCTTTATTGCCACCTCGAAAGATGCCACATGAATAGTAAGGATGAGGCATCTGTCAATGGGGTGATTAGACCATATTAAAACCATCATCTAAAACCCCCCATCTAAAACCATCGTCTAAATATCCTTTGAGCTTCACTTAAAAGGATTATTTCATTCCTCAAAAAACAGGTGGCCAAAGTGACTATTCATATTTACCAATCAAAGAGACCCCACAAATTGTTAGTGGTCAACCATGAACATTGTGTACCTAGTTACCCCTAACTAAGTGGCCTAACATGAAATAAAAATAGGACTTAAACCGAAAAACAAGGCTATTATAGAGTGTTCTTTCCCTCTACCATGACCATGGTTAGGCATTGCTGATGTGGAACACAGGGAGACCACAAAATGGTCATGCCTGAGACCACACCATATATTGGGTATGATAGCTCTACTTGTGTTGAACTCGAACTACTAATGGGTGAAAAAACACATACCAGACCATGGTAGAAACTATTTTTAAAAGGAGGAATATAAAAACACTTTTAATGGCCACTGGTACTATCTATCACATCCAAATGATTCTTTAACCATGAAGTAAAAATCCCAAATCTGAAAAATAAAACATACATCTAGCTTGGATGTCACACACTCAATATTTTATAAAACTTCTCCTCCCCATTTTATAAATTGTTTTTTTCACTATTTATCCTCATTTCATATAAACATTTTAATTGCGGTGGTGTGGGGAATTTTTTCCCTATATCTTTTCGTGAGAGGAGAGGGATGTACATGGGTTTTTATGCATAATTAAAAAATACAGTATCGTAGAAAGGATTTATTACACATACATATAACTTGAATATGGGTTAAAACATATTATAGGTTTATATATCCATTGGACACCATTTCAAATACAAAATGATATTTATATCATTTTTTAGATATAGAGTGATTCATAGTTTTCTTGAAAAATCTATTACAATATGATTACCAACATGTATTATTGGTGTCCAATCATTGTCAGCAATTTATAATCATGTTATACATTCTGTAGTAAAACATTTTTATAAGAATATATATTAATCATATTTTCTTCTTCCACAATGTTATGTGGCACTATATTTTTCAATTTTTACTAGATCACACACCCCTCAATATGAATGAAATTTTCACAGGATGTGAGTCTTCTATCAATTTAATCATTTTACCAATGTTCATATATGAAGACCCAAAATTATAAATATAAATCATTTCTATAAAATAATCCATTTTTCTATCGACTTACACTTATATTGATGTCCTTATATCTTTTTTCATGTCTGACTCTTTTAGATCACATTGAAATCTAGCACAATGATTCACTACATAAGAAATATCAGTCCTTGAACCTGTTAAATATTATAATATTATAATAACATTTTAAAAACTATTTGATAAAGCACGCGGCCATCTAAATTTTTTTCATACATTAGTTCCATCTAAAATGGGAATTGTAACTTATTTTGAATATTATATTCCAAAAATTTAAATTAATTATGTATCATATTTTTATTATTATAAAAATATTTATCTATATTTTTTTTGAGTATGTAATATTACAATGCATTCCTTTCATCTAACATAAACATTTAATAGTGAATTTTCATCTTTTCAACAACCAAATCATATAATTATTCTTTTTTCTCAATAAAGTATTTTATTATCAACATATATTATGAGAATCAATATATATATATATATTACATATATATTTCAACAACTTTTCCTTTTTCAAAACCAATAAATTTAAGATTACCATATAATATTTGATACTTGTATTTAATAGACTTTTTTAGACCATAAAAATCCATTTTTAGTTTATGAATCATTCTACTATAACTATAATAATGTAAACACTTTGGTTATTTCAATGAAAAATTCCTCTTTAGGGTCACCATTATGAAATTATGATTTCTTATAAAAATGATATAATTTATAATTCTTGTGTATACCTATATAAATATAAATTCAAATGGATTTTAACCTTACTAAAAGAACACAAGTTTCATAATAATAAATACATTCAATTTTAGAGTATCAATGAATTCCAGCCTAACTTTTCTTCTTATCAGAATTTCATTCTCATTTTTTTTTCAAAATTGAATCTTATTGATAATAAATTTATCCTTTTCATGGAATTAATACTATATTCTAGGCATAATTTTTTTTAATATGACCCCACTCATAATTCACATCTTTTATCATATTTTTATGTATAACTACTCTTTAAAAAATTTAAAAAGAAAGTTGCTTGAAAAGAGCTATTTTATTCTCCATGATTACTATTATTATTATCTTAACAGTATATTATCACATTATAATAATTTATTCAGATTAAATAAGTATCTTAAATCCATTAAAAAATTTACCTTTACCTCCAGACAACTTATTTTCATCACAGATTTTATTTTAATTGACGTCAATTAAAATTGGATCTTTTTTTACCTTCCTTTTTATCTTACATTTAAGAAATATTTATTTTGTCTATTTTTGAATTTTATAAATCTACATCAACCAAATGATATGATTTTTATTTATTTTGAATAAAAAATAACGTAAATATATATATATTTTTTCAAATATATTTTTCGACCACATTTACCCACAACTATTTGATAAGTACCCCATATATATCTCTTCATCTACTTTTTTTCAATCATCCTAGAAAAATGTTTATGATCATTAAAAATTAGTGGAAAAAAATTCCATAATGTATTTTACCATTGGATTCTTCTTGTACCAAATTTCATATATGGATAGGTGTGTTTTAGCTTTAAATGATATTTTTTTCTTTATTTTCATAGTAATAAACATTGCTTCTCTATATTAATATTTTTGGACATTGTTTTCTAATAGAATTGTCCCAACTATATAATCAATAAAACAAATAATTATTTAATAAATACAATTATACTTTGGTTTATATGCTGTTCTAAATTGATTATTTATTCCATATACAATCCATTGTCTGTTATAGATCCAAAATAGACCATTTTTCGGTTGGGTTGTGAAAATTCATTATCAAATCGTGATTATGATCAAACATGGGATGTTGGGAGGCATGTGTTAGGATTATTAATACTTTATTGGTAGGTTTATGTATGTTAAGTTCTAGATATTTTCATGACATGCCTCAAGTTACCATGGGTTGTTGGGATGTTTGTCAATTATGGTGGGTTTTGACCTTGTCCCATGTTTTTTCTTATACTCCGTCGGTTTAAACAGATTTTTTTTGTTGTCTGGTCATTTCTTTATATTTTTTTGTGTCATATATTGAATCTAAGGTTTATTTTGAGCCTTTTAAAGAATGGTTAAGTGGGAGATTCTCCTCAAGGTGACGCCCCTATAGTTTATAGTCTCTTAGTGTTCATCATACAAGCAGTTCATGTCACGGAAAAAAAATGTATAATGTGTTCAAAACCAAGATTATAATGCATAACATAGAGTTGTATGAGATATGGATTGAGAAAAATAGTTTCTTTTTGATAATCCCTAGTCCATTATATGTACTAAGAAATCCAAAAAGGTGTTGTAATTTCTAGATAAGATCAATTTGGTCATTGAAACTATATATACAATAGTGTTAGTTAAAGTGAAACACGTAATGTTGAAGATCAAGGGTCCTTGAATGAAATGGTGGGATTCAATGGTTTTAGAAAAATGGTAAGTGTTCTTAGAGGTGAAGGAATTAAATTTCCATTTTCTTTTCTTAGTTCTATCATGAATCTTTGATGAAAGTTATTTCATTGGTGTTCCTATCTATGTAGTAGAGAGAGAATTTAGTGTTAGAGTACAATAGCCATTTAGATGATATGGTCTGTTCTCCTCTATAGGAGGTTATGCTTGATAAGATGTAGGATCAGAAATAGCAAAAGGGATTACAGTATGAAATTTTATTGCCTACACTTGTCTAGTTTTTTTTGAAGAATAACCATGATGAGTTTTTTGGTTGTATTGATCACACATGGATCCTTATTTAATACATTTTGGATCCATTATGAGTTTGTCTTCTTGAGGTCTATTATCTCATGTGTTGTTGTGTGGCCAATTATTCTTGAGTTATGTATTGATGAATCTTATATAAATTCCCTATTTGTTTAGTAGATATGACCACAATTTTTTAGAATCATTTGAAGGTCCTCTACTCACTATGTATTGATTTTATTATATTTATATTTGGTGTATCTCATTGTAGGTACTGAGGGACAAAAATATAAGTTGTTGGTTCTATCTCTAGAACATATTCTATAAACCATTTTTGTTATTAATTTTTATTGGTTTTCAAAATGAAATTTCCTATTCCAATAAATAAATTATTTATGTGTATAAAAAGTGTTTCTGTGAGAAGGGTGAGTTTACATTTTTTGGTAAATGAATGGTGTTTTTAAAAGAATTATGTAATGATTATCAAACCTGTTTCTGAATCATTTTTTGATGAAAAATGGTGGTTATGGATTATTTGTGAAATTCAGTAATCAATTCATTATTTAATTTGATAATGCAGTATATTCAAGACTTTAGTACATTGATGAAGGGTTTTGTATTGGGAATCATCAATTGAAACATTAAGGGTTTTCACATTCATGGGTTATCATCCATTCATAGATTATAGAACTATTGGATTTATGAACTATATTTAACATTGAAGGGAGTTCACTTTTGGGGGTGTTCTTAATTCCCCAGTTTTAATATGTATATACTGACGAGACTTGAGAATACACTAGTTATTGATTCTAATTTCAATATGGGTGGCCAACATAACCTAATATTTATTTTTAATGGGGTGTTTAACATTATTATTTGTCTTTATACTATTTTGGATTTGATGTGATACATGATTTTATCAATGTAAATAGTTCTTATAAATTGTCATTTTAAATTGTTTTAGTATGTTTGTAAATGATAAGGGTAAAGGAAAATTTTAATTTCTTGTTTGGATTTTAAAAAAGTTAACTACTTATCTTTAAATATTTTATTTTAAATCGATCATATGTGATTTAGTTTACAAATAATTTTAATGGAATAGATGGTTGGGATTTTAAGGAGTCATTTCCCTTAGGGGTTTATAAACCCTGTTTTATCAGATGTAGGAAAGGGAAAGACACCACAGAGAGGGGGTGAGGTTGATGTCATCTGGGTACACGTACTTGGTTGTGAGACAATGGGATGTTACCCTCATATCACATTGAGTAGAATTTGTTTTCTTGTGATATAATTTTTTGGTTGTTTTATAAATATGTTCAATGGTCTTATTTTGGTACTATGGGTTGTATCAAAACCATCGATCTTTTTCATTTACAAAATATTTAATTTATGGTTATATATATATATATGAAATGTTTCATGTTTTATGTTGTAAAAACCATTTCCTTTGGTTTTTGTTGGATTCTTGGATTCTAGTCGCTAGACCAAGGGGAATGGGAATACCTTTCATCTCATTACATTGTTTGTGTTAGATCCTAAATATATCAGTTTTCCTGGTTGGGTTGTGAAAATTCATTATCAAAGAATGATTGTGGTCAAACATGGGAAGTTGGGAGACATGTTTTAGGATTATTAGGACATTATTGGTAGGTTGAAAATTGTTCAGGTATAGCTATTGTCATGACCAGGCTCTAGTAAGCACGGGATGTTGGGATGTTTTCCTCTAGTGGTGCGTTTTGACCTTGGCCTATGTTTTTTCTTATACTCCTTTGGTTTAAACTGATTTTTTATGTTTGATCATTATCATCTATTTTTTTGTTGGTAGTATAATTCATCTAAGATTTATTTTGAGGTCATTATAATAGGGTGATGTGGGATATTATCTTAAAGGGGATGCCCCAATAGTTCATAATATCTTAGTGTTCATCATATAAGCAGTTCATGTGATGGAACAAAATGTATAATGTGTTCAAATCCAAGATACAAAGGAATAACATAGAGTTTGATGCGATATGGATTGAGAAGAAGAGTTTCTTTTTGAAAATCCGTAGTATTTTATGTGTATTAAGAAATCAAAAAAGGTTTTTGAATTTCTAGATAAGATCAATTAGGTCTTCAAAATTATTTAGAATCTACTGTTCATTAAAGTGAAACTTGTAATGTTAAAGATTGATGGTCCGAGAAAGCTATGGTGGGATTCAATTGTTTAAAAAAATGATATGTGGTATTAGGGTGGAATGTATTAACTTACCTTTTTTTCTCAGTTCTATCAAGAATCTTTGATGAATGTGATGCCATTGTAGTTCTTCTCTATGTTGTAGAGAGAAAATTTATTGTCATAGTATAGTAGCCATTTAGAAGATATGTCATGTTATCCTATATAGGTGGTGATGATTGATAAGATGGAGGATCAGAAATATGAATAGGGCTTATATTATAAAATTTTATTATAGTAATACAACAAATATTTAATAAATAATATACTATTGGGCTATATATGTTGTTCTAAATTGATTCATGACTTCATATACCATACGAAAACCATTAAATTCATCACAAGTGTATCTCCTTGTATTCTTAAATCTCATTTTTTTGATATAGTTTCCAAAATCCCTCCCATCCCATCATTAAAAAATATTGAACACCTTAATAGGTGATAGATAATTCTTAATGAACATAATATTTTTCATTTTTGTGTAAATATCAATAAATGTTTATAAATATAAATTATCTATAGCCGATTTTTTTTCATGGGACCTGTAATGATATTTGGAATGAGCTATACTTTTCTATTTGAATGAATATATTTATTTTTATTTAATCATGGAGTGATATTTTATTTTTGATAAGTTTTGACAATCATAATTTCCACTTATTTTATAATAGGTGAAATCTCTCAAAACAACATACCTCTTATATTTTTTCTCTGGATTCTTTTCCTATGTTGAATATTCCTTCTATGCCATGAAATTAATTCATCTTTTTCAAAAAAATTAATAGGATTTGTTTGGATCAATTATTTGAAATATATTTTCTTATGTTCTTATTCATTAAGAGATGACTCTTCTATACTTTATTCTTCTTGTGATACATGAATTTTTTTAGACTATAACATCATTACCATAGTCATAGATTTTACTAACACTTAATATTTTATTCTTCAATCCTTCAACATAGAATACACCATTTGACGTTAGACATTCAGTTTATATTTTATATGAAGAAAATCAATTGATTTTTGAAGAAAAATCATTAACAAAAATAAGTTCTTGCATTTATGTTATTCAATGTTTCCTAAAGTCAAAGTGTCACCTATAATATTGGATGAAAACACACTATCATGAATCTATGACTTGGTTATTTTGTCTGATTTTAATGAAACTCTTTCTAATCTGGATTTTTCCCCCATTTGTTTAATTCCATTACATTTCTCACTATAGGTAATTTGTCTTGGTATTTTTTCCTTTTATTTCTTTTCACACTTAACATATATATCAGAATTTCTATATATATCACGGATTCAATCAAATATATTTTGGTGTTGGTGTATTTGGGATGTTTGTACACCCTGAATTCCTTCATTGAAAGAAAAATTTAATTTTATAAGAATATATTCCCTTAGGATCAGACCTTTTTATAGGTAATGACATATTGAATCAACCTGAGTAGGCCTTATTTCAAAAATTTAAAAGACACCAAAAATATACTTGAAATATATATATTCATTAATAATAAAAATTAACTCTTGAAAACTTCATTTGATATATTTTATTTTCTTGGAATAAATTGGATCCTAACTTCAATATGTTTTATAATAATATAGATTTGGGAGTACATTCATTCTTATATTGATATTGTAGAGTGTTTATCCCCATTTTTCATTGTCCAAATTACACCATATTACGAATTTGAAGATAAAATATTATTTGAAAATGAATTTTAGTAATATTCATTGGTTACAAATTTATCCTAAGTCATTGAGAATGTTTCCTACGATACCATAGTGGTTTCAATCGTATCTTTGAGAGAAATGTTAAAATAAACTATAAATTTAATTAGATCACATTAAAAATCTAGACTCATAGATTATGTTGGAGATAAATATTTCTCTTTTTGATAAAATATTTCTTTTAGATCCTTCTAAATTTGTTCACATTTAATATATTATTTTTCAATAATAAAGATTTCATCAACATAAGAAACTTTTTTCTTAACTTACACACCATTTTCCTCTGTCAACATGTTATTTTCTTTCATAAACTATTTATTTTATTTCTAGTTATTAGGATTCTCCTCAATACAAGATTGAAAATAATCATTCTGCTTGTATACCAGCTACAGTTGTTTATATTAATCTTCTCCACTACATATATTATCAAAATAGTCTTCAATATAAGCTTTGAAATTTCTAAATTTTGACCTAGACATATATTATGATAGAAAACTAGATGAGAGGTCAATTTATACTTACATTCTCATCAAATTTATCACTTTCTTCTAGATGAGTTATTCATTATAAACATTTTTTGGATATTTATATTGAACATCTACAACATTTATTAAATTTATTTCTAACATCATGCTACCCTAATTCATAAAAAGAATATTTATTTTTTTAAAATTTATAGAAAAATGAACATTTGCATTACATTTAAGACATCATTATATATATATTCCATTATTACATCTCTTAACCTCCTTACACATATATAGTATAAGATAAATGATTCATTAGTAGTTATTATACACTTTATCATAATCATATTCAATTCTACATTCATTAACATCTTATTTAGTTTTTACCATCCTCATGGAATCTAAAATAGATTTCATTTTTGATCGTATTATTATAGGCGTTTAATTTTATCATTTATTAAGTAAGGGGAATATTATGTAATTAATAAATGAAAATATTTTTTTTTTCTTAAATTGTTGAAATTGTATGTTAAAAGATATACAAAATATTCCATATAAACTTCTTATAAATATTAATATCTTTTATATTTTCACCAAACCCTTAGATATTACTATAAATTTCATTGACCTATATAAATTGGTCATTAATATTTTCTTCCGCAACATTTTTTATTTATTTTAATTTTACTATACGAATTTATAATTTGACCTCCTCGGCGTTCACATTAACTATATAGAATAATTATAATTTATCCATATTTTATTGACTATTTAAAGTCCCATGAGATTCATGTAAACTATTATAGACAAATAAATTATAGTTTATTTATATACTTTTTCATTGACCTCTATTTTTATATTATCAGTAAAGGACATTGGATCACCCTTTTCAATGTGTGATAACCCGATAGTAGTTACATATATAACTTTCAAAACAAGATATAGAAGATATAGAAAAAACCTATTCATCCAATTGTGTAGTTTTTCAATAAATATTTCTAATTACATTAATATTAATTGAGTTTATGGTTTCCATCATATAAATACAGTTGGATATTATAGGGGAATCATGTTGTGATAAAAGTTGAAGTGTCTATAATAGTATTTATCCAATGATAATGGTATGGTAGGAATCATTATATACATATTATGTTATGATTTCATTCACATTGAAATATACTTTTGTAACCTATTATGTTATGATTAACTAAAATATATAATAATAGCAGCATCTCAACATGAATAGTTTTTAATTACAAGGAATAATTTTTTACCAGGTTTGGAACATTCTCTCTAAATTCATGCTATTTATCATAATTGTTTAGTGTACCCAACAACAGACTTTTCAGCAAAATGAAAAGTTATTACAAGGCTCTTAAGATGTTTATAAAACTACACTATTCCTTTATATAGCCATACCTGACCTCAAAACTCCTCATTATTGATATAATTGTATGAAAAATAGAAACGTTCTCTTATATCTATCAATTTATTTATTAAGAGTTGGTCTAAATCATTCCCTATGAGATTTTATGTTATATAAAAAATGTTTGGTTAATTTATGAAAAATATAATGTCGAATTATTTATCAAAGTTATTTTTAATATTGATTAATTTAATATTTTATATCTAGTGATTTTTCTAATATACTCTATGATTTTGAATCATGATTTTTTTTAAAATCCAAAGAAAAATTGTCTCTCACTATAATAATCCCTCTTCATCATGAAAACATAGAATTATGGAGTAATTTTTTAAAATCAAGGGTTCATTTATATCATAATTTTTTGGAAACATCATTCCCTAGAATCTTTCAACATAATCCTATCGATTCTATGGTCTTATTATGTTTGAGGATGTGAACCATGATCATATAATTTTTTCAAAACAAATAACTAAAAGTATCCAATTTATTTCCATAAGTTCCTTTTGATAATTTCCATTATAGATATGAAAATTTCATTTATAATGTCCAAGACAAACATGTATAGTTAAAAGAGGGGACAATCCTATTGTAGGGGAGTGGATTTTTATAAGGGATGTATTTAAACCCATTATACTAAATAATGACTAGAATGATGGAAGAATGTAATAATATTGTGGGAAATGAAGGGTGATTTGTTAATTAAGTTTTAAATGAGTCAGAATATAACTAATTTATGAGATGGAGGAATGATTAATGATATTAAATAAGGGAATATACATAGATACCATACAAAAGTTATGGTGTTAAAGAAAAAAGTTTCAACCTATCATGAAAAACATATCAAAAAAAATTTATACTATCCCAATAATGAGTTATTGCTTTTACTAAATTAAGGATGATATCTATAAAATATGTCTTTTGTTGTAGTAGAGAGAAAATAATTTGATCATGGGTTATTCACAACATTCACTAATGTGAAAATAAAAATTTTCATCATTTCCATTTCCAACTACACTATATGTTGAGTATTTAAATGGAAAATAAATTAAAAATATCATTGAATGGGATTCTTAAACATCATTAATCCATAAAAAATAAGACTGAATCAAAGTTAAATGGTTATAAACAAGGAATTATAGATAATATAATAAGAATCAACAGTATAAAAATCATTAATAAGTTTAAATATTAATGATTACATCACATTATTATATATTGTGGATATTATATATAAGTAAAACACAAGAAAACATTTTCATATAAATACATAAATATATTTGATAGGTATATGGGATATTTTTTCCATCAATATTGAAATCTACTCCTCAAACTATCTTGACCATTCTTTAACCTTGTAGGATAGCCCTTTACACCCATATCCTGATCAATGCCTAACCAAAAGTAAGTTTTAAACTGATCATAGTTATACATATCCCTAAAAATTAGTCGTGTTCTATGGTTGATCTATTAGTGTATAGTGGAATGAATTTTCAAATGATCAGAACCTAGAATTTGGAATGCATTTGTTCATCAAATCCTACATTTAGCTCTTAGATAGTTTTAATAGGTATAATGTCTGGTCTACACATGGACATATGTAACTATCCACATTTTCTTCTTTTGACTTATTTGGGACTCCACTATAAAATTATGCTGCTCCCACAATGAAATTTATTGATCAAGATGCTCTATTTATTATTGTATAATATTCTATGATAAGATTGATTTTTTTAGCTGATTCTATGAGTTTAGCAAAGATATTACCTTCTATTTTTTTGTAAAAATTTAGTGCAGAAAAATTTGTTTAAAAACCATTAATGAATTATGTATATTTATAAATCATTTAGGAATAGTTATATAGGATGATAAATATTGGGTTACCCTTATGAGAGTGCGTTCCTTGCTTCTCTAACCTTTAACTATGATTTAAAATTCATGGGGTTGATCCTTCCAATGTTTTTAAATCCTCAATGTACCTTTATATACCTGCTTAATCAAGAAAATGAGACCTTTATATATCCTTTTTATCTAAGACACTTCCCTTATACCGCTTGTGTGAACCATGAGGTTTTTCTTATGCGATTCTGTTGATTCATATGAGAAACCATGTGGTACCCCTTCACAAATCCGACCTTACATTACATAGTTTTGATGAGGCACTGTGACCCATATATTGGTTAGTAGAAATTTCCCTTTTTTTAACATTTTAAAAAAACATTATTTACTGAATGAACACTATTCGAGTAATAAAATATTTACATTACACAAGAACTCTAAACAGAAATACACTTTTGAGATTATTCAATTGAAAATGAGAAATTAAAAATTGTAATTAGTGAATTTATATAATACAAAATTAGAAATAAAATAAATAAAAATAATTGTTATCAACGATAAAATCATGGATGGTTGAAAATATTAATTCTAAAACTCTAACATGGGTTCAATATTTTATGTTCAATGAATTTTTTATATGAATTTTTTATAAAATATTTATAATTTTATGTAATGAAATATTTATCTACAAAGACCAAAAAAATTATTTCCATTAAAATAATAAATGAATAACTATTTCCACTTATATTAACTTGTATTCAATTACATTCCATGGAAACACATTTGGAAATTAAAAACCAAGATGATTTCATAATTTTTTAGAAGGATGTATCAATGTAAAGATGCAACAAATTATCTTTCATGTAAGATATTAGTTATCCTATAGATACCAATTGATCAATTTCAATAAAAGTTAACATGTTAAGATTATTGAAGAGATTTAATTTCTATGAATATATTATTTTAAGAGGTGTTTTCCCTATGTATTTTTTCAAGAATATATTTATGATTCTTATCTCAATAGATATTATTGGACAAAATATGGTTTTAATTTTAAAATAGTGATTGACACATTTTTATAAGATTTAAGTAAACGTCA
Organism: Viscum album; assembly: GCA_963277665.1. Taxonomy (NCBI): domain Eukaryota; kingdom Viridiplantae; phylum Streptophyta; class Magnoliopsida; order Santalales; family Viscaceae; genus Viscum; species Viscum album. Next base: position 120,438,261 of record OY728138.1, on the reverse strand, counting down.
CTTTTAATTTTGATGTTCCTCCAATTTATTTATTTTCCACAACTTTTTACAATCTCAAATAATTAGAAAACAATTATTTGACTCAATAGTTGGATGATTGAGTTTAATAAATAAAAGGATGAATTGTTAAATATTCTACGTGTTTTATCATTAAAAATAAAAAGCCCACAAGGAATATGAGTTCATTCAATAACACGTTTAATAGCACAAAATAGGACATTAAAATCTACAAAGATATTAAAATGTAATTAATATTATAAATATTAATCTGAAAGTATAGTAAAAATTATTTTTATTAGATAAATTAAAACGAGGATTCTAGATCATATCCATGGAGAGATAAAATTGATTAATTACTAAAATCAGAAAAATTAATTATAATTAAAAATATTTATAACAAATAAAAATGAAATTTTTTTATAAAAAAATAATCAGTTCGGAAATATTTTTTTTGTAATTTTAGGTGTGTTTAATAATCAGTTTGCCAATGATTGAGTGATTTGTGTTCGACTTCAAAATAAAAACTCACAAAGGCAACACACAGAGAACTCGATGTGTTGTCTAGATTTGTATGTTATTTCTTTTTGATACAATGAAATAAATTTACATGGCCTTGATAGAGCATATGTGAGTTAAATTGACCAATATGAACCACTCAAACACCAGAGTTGAATGAGGGAGGAAAAAGGGATGAGAGGTGTGTGAAACATCATATGAATGGGTACCCCAAAGCATGATAATTTGTGTTTGAGTATAACATACCATTATATAACTTAATTAAATAAAAAGATAGTATGATGACAAAAAAACATATAAACTTGAATTAAAAAGAACATTCAAAATAATACGAGTATGAATCTCCAGATTACATCACATTCCTCCCTGGGTGATTACAAGGTGTTTAGAAACCGATGGGAGGGGAGGAAAAATAATATGTTGAAGTTGCACTTCCCATTGCCTCAAAAGCTTCTTGAAATGATATGGAGACATGTTTAGGACTCCAAAATGGTTGCACCTCTCCTTGTGGCAGAACTCCCAAATTGTGATCCCATGGTGCCATTTTATAAGAAAATAGGGAGGTGGTTTTGGGCACATAGATTTCATTAAACCACTTGTCTTGCACATTTCATCCATTAGAAAATCGAATATCACTATTGAAAAAAAAATATACAGTAGTATCCAAACTTAATGATTATCTCCACGGAATGTTTTACATCATTTTTACATGTGGATCGAGAGATATGGAAAGATTACATAACACCATTTTTGACTTCTCACAAATTCAGTATTCTAGACAGATCAAGTATGTTGCGCCCCTTGATGGATTAATTGGGCTTGAGATCCTTCATAAAAGTTGTAGACCATGAAATTTTGGACCAGAAACCAAAGTATGAGCCCATTAGGATGAACATGATTTTCTAAACAAGAACAACAGTGGAAAGGTCTTCATGGATCCATGAAATTTTTGCCCATTTTTCTTTCACATTATCATTGGCCCTCTAAATCATCGCCACATATAAAATAAATATCAAAACAAGTTACATTTTCCTTTTTAAAAGTGTTATAAATGAAATTATTTAATAAAACATGGAGTGAAATTTTTTATTATACTTATTATTGTCAGTACAAATCCAGTTTAATACATTGGTGATAGGGTGAAATGAAATTGTGAATCATGGTACGATCAGGTGGGGGATGTCATTCATTTTAAAAAGAAAATAAAATCATAATATTCTCCCACCATTCTTGGAACAAGAGGCTTTGAGTCATAGAGATGAAAATGGTAGGAGATGGAACTAATACGAGTATGAAATACAATGAAATCACTAGAACCATTTATAGGTTCAGGTCCCTCATTACCATGAAAATACAAATCCACATGGACCCTATGATACTAACAATTTTTTTGGACACATGTTGAAAACCTCTGACTATAGGAATACAAATTGTAATGGGATACATGATGGTGTCCCTTTTACCATGGTTTTATATGTAAGGACGACTCAATTGAATTTTTATATTATTCCCTTTTAGTAAAGGATCCAGAGGAAGGGGTCAATTTCCATTGGAGGCTTGGAAAATGAATCATTAATGGGATCACACTAGTTGTGGATCAGATGAAAGAGGTTCCTCACCCATGACCTGGGAGAAAATGAACGTAATTCATGGTAGGGGGATAAGCCTACATCATATATATGTTCCTTGAACAATGGATCTTCTGGGAAACAAATATTTGGCAAGGGATTTCTCTTAGGCACCACAGATCTTATCAGGTGTCTTTTGAAGGGTGTCTCACATGTCCCTTATTAAGGGATGGGCCCTCATGTAGGTGGTGCTCACTATGGGAGAACGTTTCCTCGTGTGGTTGTCTTATTTTTAAAAACCTGAAAAGAATTTGATTTACCTTATTCCTCCTTAATTATCTATTTTTTATAGTTTTGGATAGCTATAGGGAGAGGTATTAGACACCTGGGGGAAGGGGCTATATGACCAGAGTATTGAGGATTCCTCAGATTTTCTAGTCTTCTAAATGAGGAGCCCAGTGGCCATATTTTTATGAAAATAGGGGAAACTAATCGAATTAGGTACTTTGAAATGGTCTATTGTTCATTGGACCATAATATGTTATCTACGTAGAGGTTTCCTTCCCTTTGGTGCCACACATGGGGTGCTTCTTGATTTTTCTAATGCGTATGGGTATTATTGCACTAGTCAACTTGGAAAGTACATTTGATCCTCATAGAGGTCATTCGGAACATGAACATTCATAATGTATGCTTCACAATTTTATCACTCCATTTGAAAATATAAAGAGTAAAAAAACATCCCCTACCCTCAGAATTCGATCAGATCAAAAGAAGAGGGTTTAACCCTATGATATAATGGGGAAAAGACTATGTTGTGTGGTTCAGTGAACCATGTAGATCATCGGAGCATGGAAACATCCTCGGTTTGGTGCATAGGCCCATTAGAATGACCAGGAGTGAATATTACTAGTATAGACCGTTTGTGTCTATAAATAAAAGGATCACATTTTTCATTTATCTCGAATTCCATGTTTGTGATTTTAACTTTCTCCAAGAAGGAAGTTATCTTAGATCTATCGAGCTTATATGTTGGATGAGGTGTCCCGATGTATTTTCCAATTTACAACCCATTGTGTAAATGAGTTTCACATGGATCGATTCCAAATCTAATGACCATGGAACCTGATAGAAGTAGATGCATTTAAAATCTACCCAAAGGAGCTATGCACAACATCTACTTAAAGGGGATACACGATGGGAATTATCCAAGGGACTAAATTAGTTCTTTCATTTTCTAATACTATGGACTCCTTTAAGTCTAAAATTAACATCCATAGGTCAACGATTTAACATAAATTGGAAAATTGGTGCCCTTTTTTAGGGTTCCAATGGATGATTTGATGACTTCTTTTAAACAAGCTACTCCATGTTGTTTTTAGATGATCTTAGATGTTGGAATGAATTATAATGAAATAGTTGACTCTAATAATGTACCTATAATGTGATTACATACCCTTACACATGCATGGAATTATGATGGAGGCCTTTTTTTACTAACGGTAAGAGTTACTTCATGGTATCCTAGTTCATGAAGCATATCAATTTACCTTATTATAACATACTACCTCCAAGAGTGCTATTATTAAAATCAAGAATAGTTCCCATTGGTGATATTATGAATCATTGTTTCTTAAATCATGATTTGAATAAGCATATCCAGGATATGAGGCCTCAATTTTTTTTCTTCAACCTTTGAAAATTCCTTGATAGATCAAATGAATGGTCGGATGAACGAATGTGACTTTGTCTCTAGTTTGGGAGTGATGCCTGAGGGGATGTTGGCACATTGGATATGCCGAACCTATAAAAAATTCAAGAATTTCCTGGATGACCCTCATATTAATGAGGTCATTTAGGTATCGTACACCTTTGTCTGCAACAACCTCAATATCATCCCCAAGCTACTAAGTTAATGGAGTCTGTAAACTAATTTTTTTCACGTGGTGCGTAGTGTTGTTGGCATCCACCTATGATACATTTGGAAAATATATGTGTTCCCCATTCTTGGAGAGATTCATTATAATTCATCTGAATGAAAACATCATGGTATAATACTGAATGGATTCCACCATTGTCCCATGAGCTTTTTAATTTGGTGAAGAAATTGAAGCTCAATTATCCGATCCCCAGGGATGATATCCATCCGGGTTTGTGAATGAAGGATTTATTGTAACCGAATAAAGAAGGACCCACTTGTTGGTGTTCAACTATATGTACCGCCGTAATGAATTGGGGCACACCCGAATCATTCTAGCCTACAGTCGAGATGGGATAGTAAACTGGTTGGGTTATAAATTCAATCATAAAGATGATTTGATGACTCGCCAAGAAAACATACTTTTTATGTGTAAATGTGTTTATTTACAACTGGTCCATGAAACCAATGGTGGTGTGAGGTTAGATACTTTTAAAATAGGGCCAAATAAGTATCAGAGAGGTACATAAGGTTGGATTCACCTATATTAGCAAGAATTTATTAGTGTATTCTATATACGTACAATATGAAGGCCCTATTTAGAAATAAAGGCCCATTTCATGGGTTGTGGGGGTTGGTCGCTACACTCATTAGATCATTTAAGACGTTGAGACCAATTAAAATATATAACAGCGGATTACATACATTCGTCTAGGATGTCTTTGTAAACTTTCCCACGAACCTAATGAATGACATGGTGGTGGGGATGATGGATGTGTTTACATAATTCACATTCATTCCATATAGTAACAAACCTATAGGGTCATTTACCATCAATGAATCAGAAAATAACTATGAGATGAGGTCATCAAAGATAGAATTCGGAGACAACGTACTAGAGGCTCACATTGACATTGAAGTCATTTGTGAGGATTATGTCTCATATCAATTATCACAATTGTTTAAATTCCTTGAACAAGTTAAAATACTACCCCAAAAAATGTCAATATTATGAAACATCTAATTCTATCTTCTTAGCATTGGATGCTGATGAACATGGAGGTATCAAAAATTTCCATCACTCTACCTCCAATAGAGGCATCAATCGGGATGGAAGAAGGCTATGCCAAGGTGAGGTTATCTTCATATACATTGGGGGAATTGATTTAATTCATTTATTAGGATAAATTTATGGTGACTACTAGTCATGGTATTAATAGTAAAATTTCATGAGATGAATATGATTCTAATGATCTGGATCCATAATGTGATATCAGAAAAGGTCATATAGGTGGGTTGGGGTTGAGAAGACCGCACCTATGGTGCCAAGGTAGTCAAGACTTCTCCCTCAGGAGGATGTTGTTGATCCAACCCTTTATTCTTCTATGAGAGAAAGGAGGCCGGAAAGGGATTCCACATCAAAGGGTGTCAGGTCTTCCTGACTACCAACCACAATGATGGATAATTATGTGTGGCCATTGGAGATCTGTGTTTGGGGGAGTGTAAATCATGCTATAAGACATGCATGGATGTTTGTTAGGATTTACAGAGAGTACCAATATTGGGAGATATAAGAGCACCATAAAATCTACACCATTACCAGAATATAGCTGAGGTTATGAGGCATCTCCCAGAGCTCTATGTTTTGATATATGCATCCAATGAACAGACAACAACCACAAGCTGAGTGTCTAACATGTGTGGTTGAGGAGTGCGTGAGTGGGTTGATATTCATAAAATATTGGAATGTGAAATCTAATTCAATAATTCTGATTTATTTATATATCCTCCATTCACTCTTCTATTCTTTCATCTTCTATCATTATCCTAGAGGATAGTTTACTTTACAATTTATAACGGAATAATGAGAAGAAAGACACGTTGAAGAGTAAGAAATAACAAAGTCATCTGGGACATTGAGATATAGGAAAACATGCACCACCACTGGGATGTGGAATGATTCCCTTGGGTCCCCTAAATTATCCCTAGGTTATAGTAATATGATAGAGAAAATGATGGCATGAATTCGTAGACCATCACCTGATGTCTCTGTTGTTGAGAGGATCATGTTGGACCCTTCTTAAATTAAATAAAGGAATAGAAATATTGAATTAATAAAGGCATGATGCATACACCATTGTAAGTATCAACATCATCATTTTAAATAATAACTTTATTGAAATAAAATATTAAACATATCTTTATTTTTTAGAATCTACATTTCTTTCTTCCCTTAAGGGCTTCATGAAGATCCTTCAAGGATAGAGGAAGATACCATAGGGGAGGGAAAAAATCATGCATAAGAGTCCATAAATCTAATAGATGAGGTGTCATGAGATGAAACCACAACTTATCATATTAATCTGTTGAGGATAGGGTTCCATGAAAATTTCATACACACTTCTTTTGGTGTCATGGTCAGTTATTTTCTTTCATCTCCTTAGGATATTTTAGATCCATCTCTAGTACCAATGGAACATTCTACAGTAGTCAATTGGTGTCCCATAGTCACTCTATAAGCGGATTAGAGGGATCAATGGTGGTCTGATGAAGGTGGTGATGTTGAACCTAACAATGCAGGGCCTGACTATGATATTGTTTTTGAGTAGTAGGAAGAGGGGTTCGATGGTGGGGAAAATTTGGGTTCCGATCATCTTTCCTCAGATATCCCAACTGGTGTAGATACTGCGAGACCTGATGATACGTTAATGAACTATGGGTATAATTAATCCAAACCTTGCTATTACAGGTACTATCATGGAGTTCAAGTATTTTTTATGGAATTATATGGACATGAGTTTTATCATTCTTTCATTTTTTATAAGTATTTTTTTTCTTTGTTCACATCGTTTTTCACATAAAATAATAAGTATTAGAGCTTTTTATAGAATGAATGTTGTCAAGTCACATCATGAATAAGGTAATAAAGTAAAAAATAATCCTTTTACCATGAAATATGTGATTGGGAAACTATAATTTGGAAAATTTTAAGATCTAATGGTCAAAGATGAAATGAAAACATAGTGGGATGATCCCCATCAAGATGTTCCTACTCCGAGAGATGAAGTCAGGAGAGATGGAGAGGTATCAATTATAAATAAATTTCCAACAATTTTTGAGTTTCATCAAATGTTTTTGTAACAACAATAAATTTTATTTTTTAGACTATTCATTTTAATGAGAAGAGTCATGTTCTATTCAGTGTCGTGGAATTCAAAAACTGGGTTTGAGATGTGGGATTCCATGCCAGTTCCACCAACATGGGTAGGTGAATCTGAGGTTTCTTTAGAGGGGGAAAAATATGGTATCTCATTGACTATATTCGTCCTAGATTATATATATCCTTCGAAGAGTGGCTCTGATCTTGATCTGGAGACACATGAATCTTTTCCCTGTACTGGTCACCATTTCTGATGATATATTTGAAAGAAATTTCGGGAGATGCCACTTGATCACTTTCCATCATGACTTCTCTGACTTCTATTATAACTATTGATAATTGGATATGTAATATTTAATTACATTTAAATACATGGAATGGTGAAGGTGATCAAATATAATAGTGTAGTGGGGAAAAGGTTTCAGTAATCCGAGGCACAAAAAGTGGGCTAGAATGAGGAACTCAGAACACCTACAATCCCTGGTGTGGTCAGCCAGTATATGTAGATGGATAAGTATGATGATCAACATTATCAAAAGTCCCTAAAAATAATTTGTTATGAGGAAGAGTGAAATGATACAAGGGAAGAGTTGGTCCAACTACACTAATCCATGGTAGGGGATTTGGCATGAAGGAGAGATGTTGTTAGTGTTGAGAAAGAGAAGCATATTAAAGATGAGGTAGTAGATACTAGCAAAATAACTAAAGTTCATGTTTCTTTGAAATTTTCTATGGATATAAATCACCTTATCAAATTTTATATTGAGGAAAATTTGTAATATTTTTATAGATTCCCCAACATGTGGTAGTTCCCTTGTGTTTTAGAATAGAAATGAAAATGATTTTTTGTCCCAATCACATTTTTCTAAATATCTATTATAATTATTGGATTGTAACCTAACATTGAAGCTAATTTTCAGAACCAAACAAATTTTTGTTAGACGATCATAACTAAAATGAGAGTGATGGGAAAAAATATTGTTTTTCTTAATCCATGAGGCATAGCATGTGAGATTTAGAATTTTATTGGACATCCATTTTTGAGTTTCCATCCTATTTTTTTTCTTCTAATTTTGGATTTTCATTGATCAATTTATTCCTTACTCATATAGAGTGTTGGTATAGAGATCTAATACATGACCTTCATCTAGAGTTATTTTTTTGGTTTTTATTACAAGAGAGTATTGTTTCATTTTTTTCATCAATTTAATGTTATCCATGTCAGAATAATAAGGATTGTGTTCTAGGTAGAACAACCTTGAGAATAATTTTTTGAAAAATCAATTCGAATAGGGATAGGTGGACATGAGTGTTCCCAAAATATTTAGGTACTCCTAAGGGGAATCTTGTGGCACAATTTTTTGGTTCCTAAATCTAAAACATTACATTACAGAATAGAGGAGGTCTTTCATAACAGAAAAGTTATCATTGACAAACCCATTATGAGGGATTTTTTAATCTTGGATAACTAAAGATCATAATTAATTCTAACTTTGTGGTATCCCTAGGTTGATAAACCCATTTTTGGGTGAATTATGCAAAGCCAACTTGGAACTGTTAATTCATTGTCAGCTGAAAGAGTTCATAGGAATTATGACATTCTATTACTCTTGGAGGAAGGAAGTTTATGAAGATTTAGATTTATTGAGAACATTATTGGTGGTTTCCCCGTGTTAAGATGTCTAAGAAATAATATCATTTGAAATAGTAGTGTACATGGATAATAAACTACTATTAAATTTATTTTTATAGTGTGGAAGAGGTCACATTTCGTTAGATGACTGATGTCAGTAGGTAATGACTTTTTTTATCAATGGTTAAAGTATCATGCAACATAATGATTTGTTGTGAGGAAAATGATCATGTAGTTTAACATCATATTGTGAGGATGTTGTTGTGAATATGAACATCTTTTGACAAGGGTGTTATGCTATGATGTGTAAATTTATATGATAATGATAATATTCTATACAGTTTTAAGTGATCCAGAAATAAAATTATTCTATGAAATTTAAAGTCATACTACTAGGACATTATGGTATGTAGTGTATACTTAAATAACATGGAAATTATGATATATAGTTTAAATTCACACAACAAGTACATTAAACTATGCAGTTTAAAGTCATACCATAGGGACATTGCGACATCTATAATTTATGGTCTTAAACCATGACCAAAAGGCTGATGGATATCTCATTCAGGGTATTATATCCTAAAATGTGCTACCATATTCATGTGTGAATGGAATAATTTTTATGCTATAATAAAATCATCCTGAGATATGAAGAGTGGTATGTGGAAAGATCTTATGGTGTTATAGGAGGACTATACTGAGGAATAATTTACCACTAATTGAAAAACCAATTTTTTTGGATGTTTTATGAAAAGATCATTTGGTTATGTTACAACATAGTCAATAATAGAATAATTTGGAAGATAGGAAATGAAATTTATGAGAATATTATATAAATAAAAATTGGTTTTATTAAGGTATAGTTCGGAAAATATTTCTTAAAAAAATACGAAATCCTATTGCTAAATTTTTTGGATGTTTATAGAGATTCAAATTTTCATAGCCCCAAATTTTTATTGTGAATAGAATATACCAGAATATAGGAGGATCATTTAATGTTTAAATGTGGGGTTGAGAAGTGTCAAACATGTGGGTTTGAGGAGTGCGTGAGGGGGTGGATGTTCATCCCGTAGAGGAATGAAAAATCTAATTAAATCATCCAGATGAATTTATCTTACCACCCTTTACTATTTTTATTCTTCCATATTGCATCAGTAATCTTGAGGGAATTTTACATTTTAGTTTATAAGGTCATAATGAGAACAAATAATGGTTGTAGAGGGAGAATCAGCAGAGGCCTATGGGACACCGAGGTATTGGCCTATGTGCACCCCCATTGGGGTATTGAAGGAGGTACTTGGGTACCCAAAATAATGCTCAATTCATAGTAATATGATCGAGGAAACATTGACATGAAATCGTCGTTCTCCACAGGAAGACTCTGTTGTCGAGAGGATCGAGGTGGACCCTTATCCATCTCAAGATAGGAAGAAAAAGTGGGAATTAATTTTGTCCTTATGAATACGCCATAGTAAGTCTCAGCTTCATCATTTGATATTAAGATATTATTGACATAATCTTTTGACGATATATTTAGTTTTGTAGAATATGTATTGCTTTCTTCCCTCAAGGTTTTGATGCTGATACTTCAAGTATCAAGGAAGGTACCATAGGGGAGGTACAAATTCTTTCGTATAAGACCATAAATCAAATGGAAGAGGTGTCAAGATATGTGGCCGCATATTCTCCTTTTACTTTAGGGAAATTTAAGTTCCATGGTAATGTTAGACTCACTATTTTAGGCTTTATGTGTTATCTTTGTCTTTCCTCTCCTTAGGATATTTTAGATCCATCATAAATGCTATAGGAACATTCGATAGTAGTCAATGTTTATCCCATAGTCTCTCTAGAAGGGTAGAAGGGGATATATGGTTGTTTGATGAAGGTGGTGATGTTGAACCTGACAATGTGGGGCATGGCTATGTTGTTCTTATTGAGTAGATGGAAAAGGGGGTGACAGGGATGAAAATTTGGGTTCCGAGCGTCATGCCTCAGATATCCCTACTAGTGCAGATACTGTGAGACATGAAGTCATGTATCAGGGAATATGGGTATAATTAATCTAGTCGTTGATATTCCAGGTTCCATCAAGGAGTTCTAGGACTTCATTAGGGAATTGTAAGGGCCTGAATTTTTTTTCATTAATTAATTTTTTAAATAGATTTGATCTTCTTTCACTTAGTGTTTCACATAAAAGAATAACTATTAGAGAATTTTCTGTAAATAATGTGTTCATGTAACATCACAAATAGTAAATTCATTTCCACACGAATCTCATTACCAAGGTAAAAGTGATTTGGAATTCTATAGTGGGAAATTTTGAAGAGCCTCTGGTCTTAGATATTTGAAAAAACCTAGTGGGATGTTCCTCATCAGGATGTTTGATCAGTTGGAGATAATGTCAGGGGAGATGTAGGGGTATCAATTTTGACAACCTTTCCAACAATCGGAATGTTTAATCAACTAGTTTTGTAACTGCAATATCTTTTATTCCATTTTACCTCTTCATGTTAATGATAAGTGTCACCTTCAATTCAGTGCTATCAGATTCTCAATATGGGCGTGATATGGGGGATTCTATTACAGTTTCACCAAAATGTGTATGTGAATATGATCTCTCTTTATAGGGAGAGAAATAAGTCATCTCATTGAGTGCACTAGTCATGGATTATTTATATCCAATAGAATTTGGAGCTGACCTTGATCTGGATATGCATGAGGCATTTCTCCAAGTTAGTCACCTTGTCTAGCGAGATATCCGGTAGAAATTTAGGGAGACACCCCTTGATCACATGCAATCATGAAATCTCTAACATCCATTCTAACTGTACATTCTCAGAAATGGAATAATTAATTAATGATAAATACATGGTATGGTTAAGGTGATCATCAAGAAATGGGAAGAAGAGAAAAGGTGCAGTAGGACGAGTCACAACAAGTGGGCTAGTTTGAGGAACTCCGAGCTAATACAATCCATGGTGAGGTCATCCACTATATGTATGAGGATAAGTATCATGATAGACTTTATGAGAATTCTAAAAAAAAATATGTTATGAGGAAGAGTTAAATTATGCAAGGTAAGAGGTTGGGAAAATCCACAAATCCTTGGCAGGGGATTTGGAAGGAAGGAGAGATCATATCAGTGTTGAGTTAGAGAAGCTTACTAAAGTTGAGGTGGTAACTAGTAACAAATCTAATAAACATCATGATGTTGTGCTAGATTATCAGGGTACAATTAAACTTATCAAATTCAATATCGAGTCAAATTTGTATTATTTTTAGAAATTCCCTAACATGTGGTAGTTCCCTTGCATTTCAAAACAGAATTATAAAAGAGTTTTTTATTTCCAATATCCTTTGTCTTAATCCCTATTATCTTTATTAGATTGTACCATACAATTGAAGCTAATTTTAAAAAAATCATTGTATCAAATGATCGTAAACCCAATTATATTGATGGTGAAGGCACTCTACTTTTTTCTTAATCCATGAGGCCTATCAAGTGAGATTTGTATTTTTATTAGACTTACCTTTTTGAAATTTCAACCTATCAAATTTTGAATTTTTTTTCTTTTCATTGATCATTTTTTTCTCAACTCGTATGAAGTGTAGGTCTAGCTAGCTAATACATGACATTCTTCTAGAGTCACCTTTATGGTATTTCATCATGGAATGTGTTGTGTCAGTTTTTTCATCAATTTAATTTAATTCATGTATGAATAATAAGGATAGTGTTCTAGGTAGAACAACATTGAGAATAATGCTTTGAAAAAATAATTTAAATTTGTCTTGACGGGAAGGAGTGTTCTGAAATACTTTACGTACTCCCAAGGGTAATCTTGAGGCACCATTTTTTGGTTTTTGAATCTAAAACATTACATTTCATAATAGATGAGGTCTCTCCTAAGGGAGAAATTATGTACTAAAACCCCATTATTAGGACTGTTTTTTGCATGGATAACTTGGGCGCATACTTCATAGTGACGTAGTTGTATCCCACGGTTGATAGACCCATTTGGTGGGTGTATTATTCAAATACCACTTGGTACTATTAAATCATAGTCATATTTTGGAGTTATCAAGAATTATTTCATTCTAAAAATCATAGAGGAATAATGTTTAAGCAGATTTAGATTTATCAAGAACAGGTTAGGTGGATATTCCTATGTAAGATGTTTGCGAAATAAAATCATTTGTATAAGCACTGGCCATGGATGATAAAAAACTATTACTTAGATATGGATAGTGCAAAGTAGTTCACATTTTCATAGATGACTTACCTAAGGAATGAAGGTCCTTTTGTGAAAAAAGTAAAAGTAAAATGCAGTATAATGTTGTGTGGTGAGGAAAATGATCAGGTAGTTTGACATATTATTGTAAGGATTTTGTTATGAATATTAATATCATGTGACAAGGGTTTTATGAAATGTAGTTAAAATTTATAACACATTGATATTATGCTATATAGATTTATGGGATCCATAAAGGACATTATTCTATTAAGTTTAAAGATGTACAATAAGGACATTGTGGTACAACGTTTAATGTCATAAAACAATGACATTATGATGGGTAGTTTAAATTCATTCAAAAAGTACATTATGATATCTGGTTTAAATTCATACAATAAGGACGTTATGGATGATATAATTTATGATCATTAGCCATGAACAGAAGGTTTATGGTTCTTTCACTCTGGGTAATATTTCCAGAAATGTGCTACAATATTAAAGTGTGAAAGGAAACAATTGATTTTTATAACATTTGGATCCAAATATATGATGAGATTTATAGGTAAATGTATTATGTTGTTAGAGGAGATCTCAAATGAGTAATAATTTACACCCAATTGATAAAAAAATTGGGTTGTTTTATGCTAAAATTACTTGGGAAAGGTACAAAAGTTTCAATAATGGAATACATTGGTAGATAGGCAATGAAATATGTGAAACTTTTATACATATACAAATGGGTTTTGTTTTAGTATTGAAGAAAATATTTCCTCAGTAATTTCAACATTCTATTTAAAAAATTTGATGGATGTTTACAGATATTAAAGATTTACTGGGCACAAATTTGTCTTGTAAAATGAAACTACATAAACATGGTATGACCATTTAAAAATGAAATTATAGGGGAAATAGCGGGGGGGGGGGGGGCAGGGGGGGGGGTCCCTACCCCAATCTGATCCTAGAACAGGGAATAAAATTCCTATAGTTTTAGATCATGCGACTATGATCAAATTATTATGGAAACGATAGGTGACATGTGCCTTAGTAGAATAATATCCTTCTTGCATACATTGGACACGAGGGAGGAAATTATAACCATAGTCTGGAGTTTTTCTAGATCAAGAGGAAGGATATGGGAACATAATGTAAGGGATGACCATAGGATAAATTAAATAATGGGTTCCAACATAATCTCATAAAAACATACGAAGATTGAAGAATAATATCATAAGGGAGAAGCTACCACTATTTGAAAAACTCAATTTATGTGATTTTTTATCCATGAAAAACATTGGTTTATTATAGCATTGTAAAACACTGTCATCCTTAAGCTGAAAAATCCATTTTGGGGATATTTTATGTAATGAAAATATGGAGGAAGGACAAGTGAGAAATGTTTTGTGTGAGAAACAAGGGGTGGAAAAAGTATCTTCCATGACATAAAGAAAACCCAAGTAGAGGATGGGGTAAATTTGATTATGCAGTGGTAGGGCCATGATATATGATCTAGGAATCATTACATATCTCATTAGAATGATAATCAAGACATATGTAGTTTTTGAAGTGCCATGTAGATTAAATTCATTCTATCCATAAAGTATCCATGCAGTTTATTGTCATGTGGTAATGATGAATTTGAACCATCATAAATGAATATAAATTTTGTTCCTAGGCCTAAGGACTAATATTTGAATGCCACTAGATATCTCCTGGTAATTAGAATCAAGCCATACATAGTTATTGGGAGGTTCCCTATGTAGGTCTGACCCATATGTATGGAGTGATTTTTTTATTATGGTAGGACCCAAGAACATATATTAAGGTGTCACCATGTATCTTTTATAATTATAATAAATCCACACATAGTAATATAAAAATAATGTTCCCCGCATTACTCAGGCTTTTACACGGTGAATTTTTCTTTAATAAATTTTAGAATAATGAATGGGTGCAAGTTATGAGGTCCAGTTCTCATTACACATCTCATTGGAATGAGAATTTATACATATGTTTTGGAAAAGATCTCTATGATGACATGGATTATACATAAGGAAAATTGGATTTTTTTCCATTTTTGGTCGCGGATATACCATAGATTAGAGAACTGAGCATCACTACACATATCATTTGATTTAGAATCATGCTACACACAGTTCTGGAGGACAATTGTGAAATTTGTCATCCAGTGGAAATTGCATTGGTTACCTAATATGGAATAAATTTTTTGGATGGACCAGGGGATAAGACATATGGGTCAATATGTATCATGACAGTGAAAAAAAATCATGACACATGTAGTTCTTGATAAGATTACCAATAACAATATGACTCATACAAATGGAAAATGGGATATATATATATATATATATATATATAAAGGTTGGAACTGGGATTGGAGATCACAATGTCACTATATATCTCATTAGAATGAGAATGAATACCATCATAGTTCTATAAAAGATCATGCATTTTATTGTTATGCGATGAGGATGTCACCTATGATGTTTAAATATCTTGTGGTAAGGATGTGATAATTCTTGGACTTATACTTATAAAGGGGGCCCAAATTCTATTATGGAGTGAAAAAATGTGAGTGGTAATTATACACGGTAGCTTCCCATATATTCTTCCTCGTTTCTATCCAAGATGTCTTTTTTACCCACTAAGGGGTTAGAGGGGTGGGATTGGGACCTATACATGATTTGAATTTCCATTTTTAAGGAACTATGAGGAGTATCTCAAATCGTGGTACTTGGGGGTTTCATAATGTTGAATGATTGGGATGTTAACCATCCAGTTTAATGTCATTTGGGAGGACAATAGAGTGCTTATACTTTTAGTCATATAACTATGACTATATTTTTTAGAGTTTAACATCATGAATCAATGGTGATGATGCCACTCAATTTATCATCATACTACATGGACATTACTTCATGCATTTTATGGTCATGAAAAAATGACCAACTACAATTTTTAATGGATTACTGATGGGATATATATGGTTTTAGGCAGTCTAACAGCCTATAACCAGGATGATTGGCATATGATTAAATGAAACAAATATTTATAAAAATTTCATTGGTTATTTTCATGATGATTTCCCCATCCATTGGGATCATGAAATATGATCCGTTAAAGAGGAACTTGTGTAGGGTGTAAGGTCCCTCCCATTTTGGATCATGATTCAGAGGCCTCTTTCCTATTATCATAGGAGTCTTAAGGACCAGTACTAATTATCTTTAGAGGAATGAAGAGAGGTTAACCATTTTGTTAAAGGCTTGTGCTATCTTATTTTGATATACATTCAAGCAATGAGAGTAATTAAATATTTTTTCATCCAGTATCTCCTATTTGTCTTCTCGTTTCTCAGACTACTCATCTAGAGAAACATGGCCAAAAAATGAATATATGGAGAGATGGAAATTTAACTTCAATGGATAGAATGGCTTATATTTTGAATATCAATGAGTATAAGGTCACCCAGGTGTCAGTATAAGTTATATTCCAGTAAGCCCATAAGTAATTAAAGATCCATTCAGGAGAAGACATTTTTTCTTTTTCCACTATCTTCTAGAGTATGCTCGATCAGTTGTTTTTTATGGCCTCTAAAAATCCATTAGCCACTACATTATATTAGGATGAATTCTTAGTTTTTTTATTCTATTTCTGATATAGATTTCCCACATCTTCATAATAGAAGTTGGGTATGTTGTTTGTTAGTGTCATGTGATGGTAACCAAACCTTGTAATGATGTTGGATTTCACTAATCTGACAATTATTTTATCCAAGATATATTTTAGGTGTATTAACTCAAAAAATTTAAAGAAGAAATCAGTATTAGTCATGGTGCATTTGATCTTTTATGCATTAGTCAAAGGTTATAGTTCTATAAACTCCATTCCCTATTTGGAAAATGGCCACATGTATTTGGATGTATATAGATAATATGGGGGTTGATGGATGAATTTGGAATTCACTTAACATGAATGAAATTTCATAGTGAATTCTATACAGTCCTATGTCACTGAAGGCCAGAAGTATCCAAGACTATACATTTAATCAGAAATCCTACACACGTAATTGTGGGAACCACATTCCCTTGGATGTTATTCTTCCATAATATCCACAATCTATTCTTCGTTGAAATATATAAAAAGTATTCCATCAAATCATTATTTAATGATGAATTTCTATTGATTTGGGACATTATAAAGAGTGAGATTGACCACTCACCACCATATATTCACTTTCCAAGCTCTATCAAGTGGGATAATGAATTTTGGAGGTAGTCAATTATTGGAGTCATTAATCCCATGGTAGGAAAATAAGGATTAGGTGTAGGTAGGACTTCATTGATCTCCTCTACTCTATCTTGAAAAAAATGAGAGGCTATCTTGCGATGGGAAATGATGATATGTATTTCATCTATGTTTGGATATACTAAAGATATAGATGAAATTTAAAATGCATTTTCAAGGTATATCAATGATCGAGGGAGATGAGTCAACATTTTTTATGAGGTAAATTCTTCAATTAAACGCCTTATATTGTCAAATAGGGGGATTAACTCCTTCTTTTCTGGTGGAAAAATTTTAATTTAGCTACTTTATTACCAAATTTGAGTCACCATTCTCCTCCAGGAGGTATAGTGGTTTTAGGAGTGGTAGTTCCAAACCTTCAATGAGTGCCTAATATTATGCAACATTATTGGTACAACATTCCTATAATACATATCAATAAGTTTTGACCTCCATTATTGGGGGTATAAATAAATTCTCTTTCCCATCATTATTGAGTTTAGGGTCTCCCATTTTCTTACCGGTTGTTATCCTGGACACGCCATCAAAATGAAAATCCTAGGATCGGGGGACATCTTGTATATAGAAAATATCATCATTTGGGAATTCAGTATTTAATAACATCACTTCTACTAATTGGTGTTTTGCAAGAACCTCTAATAGGGCCTGGACTTTCACTACTTTCTCAGGCATGAATTGTATATCATACGACTGCATAATAACTGCCCATTTTTCCAAATTTCATATCAAAAAATTACAATTTATGATAAATTTCAGAATGTTATTTTGGAAGATCAGTTGGATATTGTGAGGATTCAAGTAGTTCTATAGCTTCTAAACCAAACATATAAATTCTAGACAACTCTTCTCAATATCTGAATGATGAGCCACCATATTGATCATGGTTCTACTAAGATAATAAAGGATATTTTCATTTCCAGTGTCATTCTATTTCATGAAAATGGTTACCTATAATCTATTCATGACCATCACAAATAAGATGAGTTGAATTACAACAATATGTGACGTTAATATTGGTAGGAAGAAGATATACTACATGAAGTTATCCAATACCTTCTAGAAATCACTGGTCCATTGATATGTCACCCCCATCTCCATAGTTGTGGAAGGAATAACAATTTCATCTATGGATGGATATGAAGCAACGGGTGTATGCCAAATGCCATTAAAGTCTTCTAAAATCTATATGGGTTTGAGGAGGTAAACATGACAAGATGGTTTTTGTTTTCTCATGGTCATACAATATTCTACAATGGCGTACAATTAATCGAAGAAATATCCCTAAGAATACCCCAAAGGGACAATTTTTGGGGGTTTTCATAGGCCATATTGCAGTACCTTATTAAAGGTAGTCTCTAGGTTAGCCATGTGATAAAAAATTCATCAATGCTTGAACACTGTTGGGAAAAATCCCTCAAGGTAACAACCCCGCATTTTTTGGATTCTTATGTTAGATGAAAATATAGGCTTCCTTGGGGAATTGTCTTATTCTAGATATGGTGTTGAAAATCCATGTTGACAAAGAACCATTATAAAGGAATGGGTGATCTGGAGGTGGTACAAAAGAACAGATACAAGGTTGCACCGTTTTTCCAGTGTTTGCCAAATTTTTGTGGTAAAATATTTTGAGCTTGGTGAGCATCACAAAATGTTGATATCAATGAATATCTCATCAAAATATTTAAAATGAATTAATTTCATGAAGATAGGCTTCATTTATTTGAGTTCATGAAGACATGAAAAATGTTGATTGTGATTCTTCACGATTACGATGATCTTCATGTACAGAAGCATTGAAGAACATTGCGGTGGTGAAAGAAATTGTAAGTGGAGCTACATGGTGATGGCGCAAAGGTTTCTATGGAACGCTCAGCATTTATTACAAGCTCCATGATTGGAACATTTCCATGGTTCTTTTCCATACAGAGTGAATTTTAGCAGAAATTTCGGAGCATCGCGATTTGAAAAGATGTGGCGCTGACTTTGTGAAAATGGTTCGAGTGTCGGTGAAATCACCTATAAATAGTCCTTGACCCCCTTGAGAGAAGTGGAGAGTTTTAGATGAAAATATTTTTCTCTCGAATCGAGAAGGTGGATCACGAAGGGGGTGTGCTTCATGAAAGGATGGAACTTCGTCGCGGCTAATATAGCTCTACGAAATTGGTGTACTCCTCATTAGCTTAGTGAGAATCATGAAAGAAGTCACTCTACGATTACTTGAGCTCCATAATTGCCTATGTTCTAAGAAGGTATGAGCTTCATGAAAAGGAAGATTCTTTACTAAGGATTGTTTGTGCTTTGGGAATTTGGGTGCTTTGCGAAGTAGGGTTCTTTGTGAAGGTACGTTCCAAAGGTTTTTGTCCAATGGTCAGGTGCAAGTTGGTATTCCTCATAGGATAAAATTTGGACTTAAAAAGATAATCTACACATAGTGGAGGATAGATTCATTAGTGGTAATGAAAAGACATATAGGTCTATAAACTGTGACTGTATCTTCTAAAGAAGATGTGATATCACTTTAGTTGGGAGAGTAGGGAGTTATCAAAATGTGAATGATTTTAAACTAGGAGGGACAATGAGTCCACTTCCAACTTGTAAACAACAGTGCGATTTTAGTGGAATTTGTAATCAGCACACTACCGGTGTATACTCCTTGGACATAGCCTAGTGAAGGTGAACCAAGTCAAAATTGTTGGGTCATGTGCATGATTTAAGTTTTATTCATACTCCGCTTTGGGAAGGAGAGAGAATAAGGTTTTTTCTAACAGCAAAACAAGATCAAAATGGGTAGTTGTTTAAATATATCATACCCTGATTGACCACCATCTCTGGGTGTCTAGCCTAGTGGACCTAACAAACACTATATCATCAATTTATCATTTAAAAACATCCCTATTAAGTGTTTGATAATGTGGTTCTTGGCACATTTTTATGTGGTAATATTGTTCTTCTAGACGAAGGGAATTAACTAATAATATAAAACTACATTGAGCGATTTGAAGGGTGAGAATTATTAATCATCAAGGGCCATAAAAATTAATTTTACCCTAAATATCTATCCATAATGGAGAGATATTAGTAACCTCCTATTTCATCAATTATTAGTTTTGTCATTGGAAATAGGAATTCATCTTTGGGAAAATTCCAATTGAGATGATTGTAGTCAATGCAAAATATTATATTATAATGATTATTTTTTTCAGGACTTTATTGGACATATATTTAAGATAGTTCAACTCTTGAAATAATTAATCCTTGATGATCTTATCCACATATACCTCAATTTTGGATGCATGAGTTTGGTGTGTGCTTTGGATGTATTGTTTTTATCCTAAATGATCTTTAGAAAAACCCAAGTGATGGGTGGACAAATGGGGGTAAAATCATGGAATCTATATGTAATTCCATGAAAAAACAACTCAATTATTTTTTAAGGAGGTATATACATCATTTTATTCATATGTGAAGGATTCACTGATCAAATTGGCTTGTTGATCGTTATCTGTAACCAGATTTATTTCTATTTGTTCATACACAATGGTGGAGACACTATCCTCAAATTCTAATGTGGAATCCCTGAAGTCCTCCCCTTCCTCACCTTCCACATTCTTCACTTATTTTTCCTCTTCCTTAGATTTATATTATGAAGAAAATTTTTTAGAGTTATGTGTGGATTTATCATTTATTCCTAAATAAGTTTGAGAAATCATTTCTATCTTAATAAGTGGAATGATGCCTTTATAGAGGTCTCAATGGTATAAGAGGGACTAACAATGAGAATATTATTGTCCTCTCATTTAAGAGATGATTTATTATATCCCAACTGTAAAAAATGATATTTTTAATATTGAATAATGGAATGAAGATTATTTCATCTAGCCTTCCACTACTTCTTGAAGTGTTTAAAACTTCTCTTATGATTGGTTTTTTTCATGTCTAAAATTATGAAAGTTACTGAATGTATGCTTCCAATTGGGCCAAGAAATTATATTTTTATGATGTGACGAATGCACTCTTAAATGATCTACATTAAAGGGTTATCATGGATAACCTCCATGGAATTTTGGGCATTTATTCAAGTGATATTATCAGCCATAAACTATTTACATTCATTATGGTAGAATCTGGTGTCAATGTAATGTGACTCATAAGATTTGAATGGGGATTTTTCACCCCAAATATTTTTAATTTTATGATTGATACAATATTTTTGAATTTCTAGTATGAAGATGGAATGGAATCATCTTGATGTATCCAATGTGTTCAAAGATGAAAATTGAGGGTTTTATCCTACTGACCAACCATGAATTTTGAGTTAAACACTAGATCTCCAAACTATATTCTCAGTGTGATATCACTAAGAATTTTTTTCCATTATTTTAAAAACTATATTGCATCAGTGTGGAGGGGGCCATGTGAGATTCATGTATACCCAATTGGTTAAGTGTTAGAACTGAAATGATGTTGACTCCTAAGCAATTGTTAATAATGTATTGCTATATTTATATGTCATTTATCCTTCCAGATATATACAACGGTCTGATGTGTCCCTATATGACTTCATTATCATCCTAGTCGATGCAAGATATGACGGTGTAGAAATCTATGTGATCATTCTTTATATGATGCACCTTAGTAGTATCCAACTCAACTTCAAATTCCCGAGGGACTGACAGTGCAATGATACGCTCTTATCGAAGATCTTTTGATAAAATCAACGCATCCAGAAATGACTGAATGACTTGTAATTAGGCTTGTTTCTCCAAAGCATCAAACTTTTGGAATATAGGTATACACTTCCTAGAATTGGGATTCCATTTTTCATGTTATTTTAGAGATGAGTTCCTTGATGTAAATGCACTATCCCTGGATATAAGAGTTGAGAGCGCTTCGGTCCTTGGTGGATTATGTAGACTAGGTCTACCTCCACGCATAGGATGATTAGGTGATGTCATGTCTTTTAATTGATCTTATAATTTTTTACAGGGAATACCCATTCATCCCTAGAAGAATTAACTTGTTCTTACTGAGCTTGTTAGATAGGTCTTCCATATCTTCCAGTTGCATAGACAGTTTGAGCTAGGATATGGTTGAAGTAGTGACCCCAAACATGACCGTGTCTTCATCTATAACATCAACTTTGGAGACCTTTTACCATACTTCCCAAATCAAATTTAGGTAATTTGGGTTCATAATCATGTGAATAGTTTACTAATTGATCTATTATGTGAATTATGTTAATGTAGCTTCAAATCAACTCCTCATCAGATGAATATTCTTTATGAAGAGACGAATCATTTTATACCAATTGGTGTGGAATTTACCATTTGTTTGAAACCATCAGCATGAATTCTACTAAGTAAAGTATAAATCTAGTCTTGGAATGATATCATATTCATGTATTTGTTTTTTATGAAACTGACCATGTACATTTTTGGAGGAATATATTTTAAAGGATTGAGTAGTTAATGAAGTTCGATGTGTTTTAGAGGAAGCGGTGGGATACAAATTCAGTTTTTGAAATATTCATGGATAATTTGATGAGGTATATTAATCAATTAGATGAACATCCAATCACCAACATTATTATCACTCTTTCTCTTAACATTATTACATTTATTTACCTCTCCATGATTAGTGGTAGAAGCATAAACAACCATAGATGGTGAATTTTTC
Organism: Viscum album; assembly: GCA_963277665.1. Taxonomy (NCBI): domain Eukaryota; kingdom Viridiplantae; phylum Streptophyta; class Magnoliopsida; order Santalales; family Viscaceae; genus Viscum; species Viscum album. Next base: position 120,415,232 of record OY728138.1, on the reverse strand, counting down.
ATCTTCAATTGACTCATGTCAACAATCATTTGTAGGATGAATTTTAAAAAAAACAATCCATTATGTGGTTCCCCATCATTTTATGAAAGGGTATATAATTTGGGAGATCTTATTCACATTCTATTTCGAGATTCATGGGCTTTGGAAACCTAACTATTTTTTTCATCAATGCATAAATTAAGTATCATGGAACTTGTTCATTTTGAAATGAATAGATCTTATTTTTCATCGGCTAAAACTATATCTACCACTTCTCTCTTTGATCATCCTAATGATTCGGGTGTTTTGGGGACACTCATTAGGTGGAGCCTCATGATATGCTATGGGATTCAGAGTAGGTGTTGGTATGAGGGCCTACTTATATTTAATAGTGGAGGCCTATTCTATTCTGTTTCTCCTTCTCCGTGACGATTGAATTACTAGTAATTTTCCATAGCCTCTACAACGAAGTCTTATAACTTTTTAGAAGTTATTGTTAGGTCATAAAACCCTCATGTATATTTCACAAGAATCAACGACGTGAAGAAATCTTCATGAATATTTTCGATACAGATTGGAAAAAATTATTCTTGAGGGAGCGGTAGGTTTAATGAAAATGGTAATCTTTTACATTGAGTAGTGAAATATTAAACCCTTATATTCTCCCATTATGTTACATTTGTGAGATTTAATACTGTTGTCTTCTAGAGTATTGAGCTGAACTTGAAGAGAAACATCTAATGGAGGTCTTCCAATCAAGTGATTGACTGAGACTACAAACTCTATAACTATACAAAGGTTGGCCCCTATAGGGATTTTGCGAAGTACCTGAGTTTTAATGCATCATATTGTTTATGAGTCCACATCTTGAGATCACTGTGAGAAACTATATGCATCCAGTGTCTCTCCAATTCATTGAATCCATTAAAAAATGGAAATTTTTTTTCCAAATTTTTGGTGGGGGAAGGGTTGGATATATCCATTTTCTATAAGGATTATTTTCTGGCTATATCAGTTTGATCCATTCATTCATATCGTCTAGCAAAACCATTATCAACTTAGTAGTGTTTATAATAATTTGAGGAATGTTTGGATGATCCAAAGCATGAATGGGCACATAATCTAGAGAATGGATATTTATGGTGTCTAGATCATTAATATGTGTGGAATCAAGAGTATGAACATGAGAAATGGTCAGTGTAGAGAATGATGATGTCACTGTTGGTATCTTCCATGGGTAACCTATAAAGGTTCCCTATATTAATGGGCCTGACCCTATTGAAGTTTCACACCCAATGGAGGGTATTCTTGATCTACTATTAAGTGATTCGAATATATAGGTGGTCGATATCCCACATTAAGCAGATGTTCAAGTTATACTTTAGTTTCATTGAAATAAACTATTTCATGTGGTGTGATAGCTTGAATCATTAGGTGAGGATATTCTTGGAGAACAAAACTAGTAGGAAGGATGCATTAGAGTAATTCTTCATTGAGCCTCCTCAATTATTTTATATCTTCCTCTTGCTATAAAAATAATTCCTCTAGTGAAAAGGGATTAACCTGTCAATGAGGAATTAGAGGTCTTTTTTGAACCTTAACTTTTTCCCTATTTGATACCTTTCAAGGGAGTAAGGATGAATTATCTATGTCAATTCCAAGATTCCGGGAGATTTTCTGCTTCTGGGTAAGCACACCACATTCAATTTTTTGGGTGTGGACCACATAATGAAGTGAAACATCTAATTTTTACCCCTTGGAATTCTACTTATGTTTCATAGAATATGTGAAGGTGGTGTTAATGATATTAATTTATTGAAAATGAATTTATGACATTATAGAGGATTCTTTACATGGAAATATTTTTCAACTCCCTCCATGGGACTTTATCCTCTCCTTTTCTAATTATCTGGGATTTTCTTCGAAAAATGTAATCCGAAGGGAATATCTAGAAATTTTATCCATGTGTGTTCCCAGTGAAAGAACTAGATCATAGAATTGGATGTACTAGGTTGAACTTTTGTGTGTCATTTTCTCTTACTGGGAGAAGACTTGTTCCCACTAAGGAGGGGATTGCTTAGGTGAAAAAGCCTTCATCCCTAAAAGATGGGGTTGTTCCTATTCAATTTTTTCAACCCTTTGAGACTAGTTGTCTGACCTTGAGGGATGGGTTAAAATATACTCCAACATCGTGGGATAGGTTTTCTCCCAAAATGTTGTAGTTTCTACTAGCACAAGTACCTTTCAAATTCTATAGAGTTATGATAAAATGTGGGATTAGTTCATGAATTAGTGCACACTAAAATAGCACATTTCCAAATGCGGTTTTTCTATTTCTATTATTTTCATTATCTTATGATGAATTCCCCCAAAATTATAGGCATTTCCGATACACTTATATTCTCGATAGAAGAGTTTTTTTTGTTGCCATCTCACTTATGGCCCAATGTTATTGAGAGTCGGTCGAGGCCTATTTTTTCATAGCAGGTCTTTGGTTATGAAATGATTTTATTTATTTAAGGTTGTCTAAGTCTATAAAATTAAAATCTAAAAACATCAATGGGGTTTCATGGTTTGGGATCATTATGAAATGAAACCCTTTATGTGGACCCCATCCTCTGATATGATCACAAAGTGTGGTATTGTCAATCAATTGTTACAATCACATTTACGTAATGACACATGGGCATTGGAGAGATCCTTGTTGTTCCATAATATTTGGTTTTTGTGAGGCATAGAGTGATACCAATTCAATTTTTCATTGTAAAACTCCCATTAAATTATTTTTACTTTGATTCTCATCATTATGTAATACTTTTTCATTCATGTAAAAAATATTATTCCACATGAAAATGAGGATTTCGTGCACACAATCGTCCAATAGTTACTCTAGAATACTATATTGAGTGGTGGAGAAAGGCCATAACATGACTGGTATGTAATCTTTAGCTATATCATTCATCAATTTTAGTATATCTTCTTCATCCTTCACTAGATGACACACCGCCTCATCTAATTATAGTGGACGTTTTTTGGCTGGTTTTTCATGATCGATATGATTGGTTTGGAAATCCTCTATTACACTGGAAGGTTTGTGACCTAAGGGTGGTTTCATGAATGACCATCAATATGGGATTTATTTTTGGTTGAGAAATTAATTTACCCACCAATGAAATGTAATCATAAATGGAGGACCTTGTTTTAGAATGTGAATTGTGAGAGGAGGTATTTATCATCACTACATTGCCAAGGGGAGGGCCTTTTTGAAGATATCAAATAGTAATATGATGATAACATTCATAGTGAATGAAATCACATGAATGAACACTATGGTAGATTATATCATGGGGAAGACACTCTTTCTCATGGTTTTTTATCCATACAGATTGTTTTTGTGGATCTCATCAGGATATGGGTTCTTCAGATCGATTGGGTTTTATACATAAAGTAAGCCTTCATGGGGAAGCATCCGTGGATGACCTTTTGAATTAATGATACTATTCTCATAATTTTGTAACATGTGGTTATGATCGAAAGCTACCACAAAAATTCTTCAGAGGGCTTCAAGATCTATAGTGTAGTAGAGAGGAATCATAGATTGAATCTTGATTTTCTAATCATGATTGAAGAGGATAATTCTTGGATTACTTATTATGAGTTACTTGTTCCACATTCTAGGAGAATAGGTTTTCATGGGTAAATGTTTTTACCTACATTGTAGTGGCCATTGAGATAGGCTAACTTCCTCAGGTTGGATTGGGTGTATGTTCCCGATCCAGTTTTCTATATAATATGGGAAACATTTCTACTGGACCTTCATGTATACTAGTAGAAGTGTGTATCTACTCCTGGGTGATATGATGATGAGAAAACCACTTGTGGGTAAATATTTGTATGTTTGTCCCTCAGTCACCACAATCATCACCATTATAATGTACTGAAAAGTCTGTATAATGTAGGAATGGAGTTTTGTCCACCCTTTCACAATTTTCAGGATGTTCATAGTGACTTCCACAACTACAAGAAGGATATATCCCCATTCTGTATCTAGAGTATGTGTATGTTCCTACTTCTATCATCCCATTCCTATCATTGGAATCTAATAGTTCTCATGTTTATGAGAAGTGAGTTGGTTTTTCCCCTTTCACGTCATTGGGACATTCCTACAACCTTCTATAGATGCTTCCATACGAAATTGGTCACTGTCTTGATGAATGTAGGATGGTTGGTGTAGTTTCTTATAGCTTACTACCAAATAGGGTTGTAGGAATTATCTGAGTGCTTCCATATGAGTCAACATGAATTTCGTGTGGATGAAGGTAGGTTTATGTTTCTACTCATGGTATGCTATGAATTTGAGTGGCATGGTTCTTTGGATTCCACTAAGAATGTATCATGGATGAATTAATTATGGTAGAGTGGTGTATGATTCTGATCATTTTTCCACTCAATATATTTTTCTGGGATTATGAATAGGGGCTGGAGCTATGACCCTGGTCCTTATTTTCCATTTTTTACCCCCAACAATCTATATTGCATGCCCAAGTCTGGATGACTTGGGTCGGTTGGTCATGAATGAAACATCCATCATGTTGATGGTTCACTACTGCGTGACATTGGAAGCAACAAATATTCATAGTATCCCTTGATTATGACCCCAATGTAATATAAATTAGTCCATATGAATCCTCTTGTTCCAATTTCCTAAGATACAACAGGGTCTCGTAGTTGCATTTCCAGGATAGACACCCAAAATGGATAATGACCTTTGTTGATTCCATCTATGTCATGACCACTTGTCATCATTGACCTGACCATCAATAGAGATTTGTGAACTGAAGGTACATTTGGGTGGCCTCCAGGTTCAAGATTATACCATTTTTATATTATTCCCGGACCAATGAGTTTTAATCCCATCAGGGAAGATTCTAGGTCAGCGATGACATCCTTCACATGGACAAAGACTCATGTGTATTGAAGCCATGTAATTCACTAGTGAAAGTTGTAAATATGTAATTTGAATTATAGGATCATATTAAATATATTATTATACATATAAAATGACATTCATGAAATCATAGTAAAATTAGCATCTCATTTGAACAATGATATTCATGATTGATTTCTATGTGTGGCTCTATTTCTTAATAACTCACATTGGTCTAGAGGATGAGAGGTTGGTCTCATCACACCCATGTAAGAGGAATTATTTCCTACTGTCAAACTCTATTATATATTTATGATATGTTCATAAATCTTTCATTAATTCCCAAGTATGACATGGATCACCCATGAGTTAATAAACTATTATTGTCATGTTTGGTGTTTAAAATCATTTGTATGTATCTGATGTTCTTCATCAATAGATATTTCTGTATGTATCTGAGTTTCTATTATGATGGTATCCTCTTATATGTTGAATATATATTATTATTTCATGATTATGATGATGTTAGTTTACTAGTCACTCAGTAGGGAACTCTAGAGTGTATCTTCATCTCGGTAGATGAGTGTTGTTTTGATGTTGGGATCAAACCCATAGATGGGATTCCTATATATCCTTATGAAAGGAATCTGAACCCACATTGTTCGGTATCTCTTAATGGGGAACATCATACATTTTATGGTTATTATATTAGGACCTAAATAAGGATTTTAACAACACACAACTATGACATCTAGGTGAATAGTGACTAGTCAATGTTTGGCATGGTTCTCATGTCAGAGCAGCCATGGGAACCATGATGTGATGTAAATTTAAATGTTTAATTAAACCCTATTAGGAATGTGTCCCAAATAGAATTGGGTTGATTTGTGGTGTTCAGTCTGAACGATAGAGAGGCTTCCTACTTATTTTAATTGGGCATGAATCATAGACTATATAGTTCTATTATGTAGAATGTCAACTATGGATGCTCTCACCAGGATTGTCTTGATGTGGAGTATTTTACATTGAGAGTATTTAGTTTGGGCTTATTTATAAATAGAATTCCATGTGGTTATTTGGGTAAATATTTGGGGGATTAATCATGAAGAATATTTCTATTAAAGAAATGGCTATAGGTGGGGGTCATGTGCATCGTTCATATAGAAGGATTTCAAGATCTCATAGTTGAATATTTTAGTTCTTACACATTAAGGATTCCATTGATAGGTTTTATTTTGTATTAATCTTTAGTAGGATTCCCATATAAGGTGGGTTGGGTCTTAAAACTGAAAAGGATGCCTTTGATTGTATGGGTATTACACAAGGAAGGATTCTCGAGGATTTTGATCCATGTGGATGTGATAATCACTTTTGACCTCAAAGACCATGTGATTCAGGCTCGGTGTATGAGACTAGTGGAAGAATATGATCCATCAATCACAAAATTTTCTTTTCCCTATGATAAGATACATTACCTTTAGAATGAACTCTTGTATGAGTACTCTGGAGAAAGGAAATAAGAATATTAAAAGGAAGATTCTCTACCAAAACATACATCTGAGTGTGAAGGTGATGTGGTCATGGATATCTTTTAAGAGCACAAGTCATGAAGAGTCATTCTTGGATGTGAGAAACAAGATGAAGTGGAAGATCAAATAAAACAAATACTTCTTGTTTTTTAATCGTGGATGTGTCCAGATCTACAACAATTTCGTCCAATTTCATTAATCCGAAATGGGTCTAGGTTATGGAAAATGAGGAAGGAATAAACCAGGGGAAGAGAGGTGATGACTCTATTTCATATCCCCTCTCTGACCTAGTAGCCATGTGGGAGTGGAGGATTAAGAGTGAAACCTCATATACGAATGGATAATTGATATATCCTATATAGATTCTTTAAAATCGTTTCCACACTAAGGGTTGAAAATGTCATTCCATGTCAAAAGAAACAAAAGCATGATCTTATCCCTCCTTTCCTAGAACTGAAGGCTCCATTTCATAGAAACAAAAATCATAAGACATGGTCATAACCCTAGTATCCAAGACTGGCAACTCTGAGGTTTCATTCCTAGGGTTGGGGTCAATATGACCAGGGGAATAAAAATCCACACCCTTCACGAGTATCCTATCCATATGGTTGGATATTCTTTTGAATCCTTTTGACTGTAGGAATACTAATCCAAATGGGAGACATACTGGTTTAACATTTCCCATGGTCTTCTATGTCCATAGGCTTTGTTTAAGGATTCAACATGGTCCATTTCAAATAAGGTATCCACAGGGGGAGCATTGATGCTATTGGAAGCTTGGAAAATGACTCAAAGGGGGGCGCACTTAGTTCGTGTCATAGAGGGAAGAGGTACCTTCCGCGGGGCTGGGGAGGAATTGGATGTGCTTCATGCTTTAGGGATAGACTTTCATGAGTTAGGTGTTCTATGAAGAATATAACTCTTGGGAAACAAAAACCTATCATTTAGTTTTTCATAGGAACCATGAGTCAACTTAGTTGTCCATATAAGATCCTCACACCGGTTCCTTGTTACAAAACAATGGCCACACACATGTAGAGATAATTTGGGGGAAATGTGTCCTTGTGAGGGTTTTATGTGTTTGAGATACTAAAGGGACTTTTATTTCTCTTATCACCCAATTAATTATCTATTCTTTCATGCTATGGAGAGCCACATGGAGAATTCTCGATGACCTGGGGAAAGGGGATCCTCAACCAGATCTTAGTGGATTCTTCTAATTTTCAAACTATCCAAATGAAGAGCCCAAGGGACCTATTTGTTGGAAAATAGAATACACTGGTCAAATATATTACCCCACATAGGTGCATAGTGTAGTTTACAAATGCAGGTTATTGGTGTAGGGGTGTCAAGTGCTTTGGATCCTTATAGGGGGTGATGCACAAGACATTTAATGAACAAGGGTTCCTATGTCCATCTCAACTTGGGAAAGAGAATTTGATCCGCCATTGAGTTATTTGGTGAATGAACATGCTTAAGATAAGATTCATAATATTTTCATCCAACTTGAAAAATGGAGTTTCAACAATGTGCATGTACTTCATAATTTTATTACCATAAAATCCTGGAGGAATGAATAGTATCTGGGTAGTGATTGGCCAGTTAAGGGAATCTTCTAATTTTATTCTGACCGGAGACACTATAATGGTTAATGATATTGGTATGATGTATCTGTAGTATGTTTATTGGATTCATGGGGTCTTCCATTCAAAGGTTCTTTATATGGATCCCATTTTTACATCCATGTTCTACAAGAGTCTCTAAATAGTGATGAAGACTGATTTCAAATTGACCACAAATTTATATCCCCATATAGATGGTCATACGTAGCATGATTTACATATTCTATTGGATATAATCCATCCCTACATATTATATTTTTTTGAATAATGAGATATCCATATAGGATTTGTGGAGTTTTATAATAAAAACAATTACAAATTTTATTTTAATAATGGATCTATTATAAGATTTTTATAGTTAGAGATGCATGTCACCTCATTATTATTCAGAGATAGGTGAGCCATCTGTTAGGGGATTGAGTTTCATTATGGTTATGTGAGTGAGGATTAAAGATATACATCGATGCTTTATTATAGCACATATTATTTATAAACCCTGTGTAGATCATCGATGTCATCCTATAGAGTTTTATTGGTGACTAAGATATCCTGAAATTTTCTCCTTGTTTGGGTCATTTTATTCATTGGAAGTAGGGGTAGATACATCCAAGATATGTTGGACCATATGATATTTCTATGAAACCTGGTTATGTTTCTTGTCAGTTGTAATTACTAGAGAAGTTTAATGGTATTCATTTCAATTTCCACATATATTTTCTTAATAAGTAGGACAAAAATCCTTCTAATCATAAGAGTGGGGGGGAGGTGGCTCAATAGGATCCATATGTTACTACTATAGAAAAACCAATGAAGATTGTTTTTTATTAGATTAATGTCTTACTTGTTATGTATATTAATTTTTTCAAATATTTATGGCGGTGCTAATGAAATACTCATTAGACATGAGAGAATGAATTGTCGTCACTGGAGGAGTGGACTCACCACTTTCCAGATCTTCCTTCTTCCTTGTGACTTTTTGAGGACAATAGGTCAAATGATGGGGATAATTGTAACACTAGAAATTTTAAGGTTTTCATAATTTAAATATTTAAAACATATTAAAGTTTTCAATTAAATGGTTTGTGTTTTTTAGGATTTTTTCGTGGAGGAGATGACTTAATCATAAAAAACAAGAAAAATGTGCCCACTCTAACATTGAATATATGTCCAAAACATAAATGGATTCTTGGAAGAAGGAATTATTTTGGGACCATTATGTAAAAAATATCAACAAAATGACATATTAAAGATGTCTTATACTAGGAATTTTAGAATTGAAGACATGGAGATGTGTTTTTACCGTATCAACCATTAAAAAAATTTAAATCAATAACCAATTATTTACATTATGAGTAATGATATTTCGTACAGATTAATTTTTTTAGATACCAACATTTTTTCTCTTTATCCTCCCTAATCCTTTCCCTTAATCCTAGGTATTCCATAGGTGATATTGGTTGATCCAAGTCACTTTGAAATCCTTTTCTTATCATTTGGATAGGATTATGATCAGTTGTATGGACTCTGTTATGTTTAAACAACCAATTATTGTATCTTATAATTCTAGTTGTTTTGGTATAAAATATAGTACATATTTATGATATCTATTTATCAATATATAGTTATTCTTCGATTACTTTCTGAACCTTATTTTGTTTGTCTTCAGGAGACTATGTCTCCCATCTGTTGTAGTGTGATGTGTGATTCTTGAGGCATGTGTGGATTTAAATTCTACACCAATTATCTTGATATTGGGAAATGATATAAGTTATTGGAATAACTTCTAAGGCCCTCTACTCAATTTCTATTGTATTCCATTAATTTTAGATGCGGTTATCCCACTATGGGTGGTGTGGGACACAAACATGATGTAGGTGGGTTTATCTGTAGTATATATGCTATGAAAAATTTGAGAACTTGATTTCTAAAAGGTTTTCAAAATGAATTGAAATGATCATTGAATTAAATTTTTATGTGTTTAAAAATATGGTTTTTTGAAAAGATGGTTTCCCCACATTTTGGTAAAAGAAATTTATTTTTCAAATCACTACGAAGAGAATGATGAAATGAGTTTTCAAAGCATGTTTTTTCATGAAAAAGGTATGTTTGGAATTGTTTGTAAAACGTGAAAATTGTTTTTTAAATTTATTTTATATTAAATTAAAGTGGATCTATATCAAAATATTAAATTATAATATATTTTGTTTCAATTAAATTCAATTTCTTTGACATTTTATGATACACGCAAACTAGAGTGTAAATGAAACATAATATAGTATATCAATATAACCTAGATATTAAATTTGTGGAGTTTATAATAATTAAAAAAATTAAAAAATATGTTTTCAATATCTCAATAAAGATAAATATATTGATAAATATGTACTCATTTTTTAGAAATGTCCTCATATGCTTTAAAAATACAATTTTTCCCAAAAACGTTTTTACAGTTTTTTCAGTATATAATATTATTAATTTCTACTGCTTTTGGAAATTTATTTGAATGGAATGTGGGAACATTTTATAAATCATTATGATAGAATTATATAAGTGGATATTTTTAGTAACTTAATAAAAATAATGATTTTTTAACTAATAGTGACAAATAATGATTTTGATTGAAAATGATTTTCGACTTGAAGAATTTACAACATTAATTTTTTAGATGCTTTTGAAATTTTAATTAGTTAATATTTATTATGAAAAATTCAATTTAGGTCATTTTAATTTATCTAATGTTTTATTTTTTATGGAATGATTTTATATTAAGGAAAAAAAATTTCTTCATGTATTGGGGGATTAATTTTAAATTAAATTATACAACTTCTTCAAAATTAATTTGATAAATTGAATTTTAAATTTGGAATCAGGTTATGTAATACTTTTTTAAAATTATGACTAATTTTATCGTCACATTAATTTTAAAAATATTATAAATATGTTACCACAGTTAAGGTCAAAACATGTTTACCAGGGGTTAAACATGGATTATATAGGATGCTTTCTAAGTAAATATTTTGAAATAATTTTCCCGGATTTATATAGACCACTTCAAATCCAAAATTCTCATCCCGTTCCATTATGAATCATTTATTATTATGAAATTATTATATTTTATTCAATTAAAAAATTGAAAGTGTGCCTTATCCCTCTCATATAAAAAAGCACATACCAATTCTATTATTTACAACACTTTGAGCCATCTAGATCTGTCAAAAACTAATAAATTAAATTATGAAAATACCTATACATAAATTATATGTTTCGGTATCCTTAAAATATCATTCCAATGGTCCTCAATAAGTGATCTAACAAAGGCCCATCAAAGAATTGGTAATCATTCTACCTGACATTCTTTAATTTATTTTTTCTTATATCTACTATAAATTTATTGTATTCATAATGATAAAAATTATAAATATCATGTATATAATTCAAGTTTTTTATGATTATGGAACTACCATTATCCACAAACCTTTCCATCAACAGAGATTAAAATTGTTGTTCGTGCATACGTGCAGACTATCTCCTCCTTATAGTTATACAATTCTTTTTCTATCACCATATTTCATGGATTGTTATTATAATGGAGTTAATGTCTATATATTATATTTATGATAATTTTGTGCTACTTTATTTATAAAATCATATATTTTTATAACTTTCAATTTTTTTTGAAAACTATGATGTCGCCGTTGTATAAATGTAGAATACCACATCAACGAAGAAATGCGATTTTTTTTCAATTATAATTTTCATGGATGGTAATAAGAATATATTTGATGGATATATTTCAAATTAATGATATAATAATTAATTTATAATGGGGAATAGTTATTTAACAATATTTCTTTCTATCTACCAAAATGTGAAAATGTGTTTATGTGTGTGTACAACCTACAATGTCCATGAGTGGTGTAAATCATTTTTATGTCTCTGAAATTTTTGAATTAATATACAAATATAATGAATATATATGTTATTAATTTGATGATAAAATTTATATATATTATGTAACCATGATCCAAGATTAAGGATTAGAACTACCAATCCAAAATTTTCATGAAAAACAAAACAATTAACATCCAGAAAAGATGATTTTAATAAATAATTATTAAAAAATGGGTGTAGAAATATTATAAGTGGATTTTATATAATATTATAATTATATAAATATTTTTTAAATAATTATAATAAATATATATTTTTTAGATATGATGATAGAGTACTTACAAATAATTTCGATCTTAGAGGTAATGGATTTTCATCTCACTTTTATTTCCCTAAGATAGATATAGTATTGAACACTAACATATTTTATAATGTTTCCACATTAAAAATGTTGTTATTTTATTATTATTATATTGAAAATTATGTGTATTTATATATCCTCATATTACTCTCTCTTTCATGGTGTTTTGATTCAAATGTCACATAGTGGTATGTGATTTGGGTTATAATTACATTATTTATCATGATTGTTTATGATTGAAATTCTTATATTGAAATTTTATGACATGTGTCTCAATAATCATCAAAATTTTCTTATAATAAGGTTATTTATAGATATTAAAATTTTTAATTTCATTTTAATCTCTATTAAAACTCATGGGGCTGAATGTATTTTTAAGGGAAAACTGACTTTATTTCTCTATTAGGTAAAAAATAAATTTTCTTCCATATCTATGTTTTCTAAAAATGATATCAAGAATGTTTTTTATTTTATCATATTATTTTTTAAATAAATTTTTTAAGATGATATAGTTTTATTAAAAATAATTTAAAAAGAATATTATTTGAATTTTATGAAGGAGTTACTTTGGATTTTTTATTGAATATGAGATGAAAATATTTATTCTAAATTAAATATAATTACAATAATTTCCCATAATAATAAACTATATATTATTTAATATTTGTATAAAATTTTTCAAAACTATTTTCAAATCGATTTTTTTCATTTGTTTTTGGTAAATTCATAGATTTTAATTAAATTATTTCAAAGTGAAAATGATATTTTCCTCATGAAATGATCTAGTGTCCTTTTAAAGTCATTTTTTCTTTTATGATAAAATATTTATTGTTAATTATGATTTTATAGGTATATTATCTTATTTTTCTATCCATATTCATTTTATTTATGACATATAATGGTAATGATGTAAGGATTAATATATGAAACACATTTTATTCCCAGAGGATAATTAATTTTTGATGAATACCATATGATATTTTATTCGTTTTCAGTAGTTATGAAATTATATAATGATGTAATGATTAATAAATATGTTTAATTTTTATATTATATTATATGGTGAAATTGTTACGTTCTTTTGGGATAAATATGGTTGATTTTCATTATGTGACCGGTGGGCACAGAAATATATTGCCCTCCAATGAATTGGATAATGAAGAATATAATTTCATACAAATGGGACTGCTGTAGAAAGTTAACCAAATTTCATAAGGGAATATATCCTATATGATTGACTTGGGAGTGAACTATGACTATGAATATGTTGGAATTGAGAGTGAACATAACATACTATCGTAGTATTTTGGGTGGACCTAGACTAAATAAAGGATTTTTTTTATAAGTGTATGCCATAAAACTTTTTATTATGCCATTGGTATGTTTTCATGGATCATTATCATTGATTACATATGTATAATATATTAGGAACTAAAATGATTTATTATAACACCACATTATTAAAAAAGAAACCTATGTTTGAGAGCGTATAAAATACAAAACACTCTGATTAAACACAATTTAAAATAGTATTATTATAACCTATATATTGAAATTAGAGTGTATGGATAAGAATAAAAAGTTTTGAAATATATATGATTTTAATAATCTATAAAAATGTATTGATTAATTATTCTGAAATAATCCATCAATTTTTTTAACTTGATGTTATCCCTAAAAAAATTGTTTTCTTCAAAAATGATACTTTTTTTGAGAAAGTAATATAATTAATTTTTTCATATTTTATATCATGTATTGTATAAAATTAAATTAATTTTTTAATCCATCATATCATAATTATCTTAATATGAATTTCTGGGATTATTCTAAAAATAATTTTTATAGTGAATAGTAAAAAGAACTAATTTTATTAAAAAAGTAATTTAATTTCAATATTGTTCAAAGTTATATATTTTATAATGGTTTAAATGTAAACTTAAATATGTTATATTATAAATTTACTATTTTGGTACATTTTAATCAATTGTATTTTTTTTTGAAAACATCTTTATACTTAAGAAGAGATTTTTTGAAAACTGTCTTTGTTGTGTTTTGTTCTCTTATCTAATATTTGTAAATTCAAATTCTAAAAAATTAATATTCAAAATTGATTTCATATTTATAGTTAATAAGTTTAAAATTTTAATATAGATCCCTTTTATTTCCATTCAATATGAATAAAAACCAAAGTAAATAATTATCGCCATTATGAGGAAAAATTTGGAAATTTATATTATCAATAATTTGATAAGGATTGAAATGACACTAAAACATGATATTATTTTATTTTATGAGTATATATCATCTATGAAAATAAAACTGTCAAATAGGAGACATTTATTTCCATTTTTCCATTTTTTTACATTTATAATATTTAATTGAGTAATAAAGACAGAAATTACACTTCACTTCTTTTAATAAATATAAAATTTTATAATAGGGATATATATAACTTATGATTAATTGTAAATAATTAATTACAAAATAAATGATATATTTTTTTCAGGGTAATTTGTTTATAGTTTTTATTGATGAAATAATTACTATAAATTCTTGCACAATGTTGACATTACCTTTAATTTCTTAATAGATAAATTAAATAAATTATTTGAAAATTTATAAAAATTATATATTTTGAAATAAATCGTCTTCTTATTTTTTCTTGAAAAATATAAATAATTATAGATGTTTTATAGTATAATATACAAATTCAATCATTTTATTCATGTATTTATTGCCAAATTAAATGTATAACATCAAAAATCTCATTGATTATATATTACATTAGATAATATTTTATACACGTTTTTAATATTAAATAAAATAATTTATTAATAACAATTATTAGGATATGGATTTAAAAATAAACCATGTTCCATTAATGGATATTTTTTAATTTTATAGTTACATTATTAACCCTATGTGAATGGGAATTTCATATTATGATAATGGTCAAAAGTTTTATAGAGGGGTTAAAATTAAAAGATAAGGTGGAAAATACCCAAAGCATGTCCAATTTTTTTTAAATGAGAGAATTTATAATTATAATCATATTTTATTTTAATTATATCAATTAATATCAATTTGGGCTTGAAAAATAATTAATATTAATTGTTCATGAAAATCCATGAATACTCCATTCCTCAATTATAATAGGAAACATATCATTTCTCTTTTTTATGAAACAATGAGACATATATATTGAAAAAATATGAATATAACTCTTATAAATAGCCTTATAAAAGTTATACAGGTTCTTTTCATTCCAAAATACTAACTCTGTATCAATTTTGAAGGGATCCAAAAGAATTCTACCTAGGAAGAGATGATTGTCTTTATCAAGCCTTTCATATTTATTTATACTTATATTTCACCTTAATTAACTATTCACATCATAAAATAATAACAACATATTTAAAAAAATATTTTTATTTTGTTATTATTATTTTACAAGTATTATCATTCTCCATTTTATCCGATAGAAATGGAAAAATCACATCTTTGTAGGTATAACTTACCATCCAATGATAGTGGTGAAATTAATTTTTCATCACCATTTCAGTTGGGAGGTTATAAATATGGAATTAATTTTTATATATTATATTTATGTCATAATTATTCTTCTATAATTATAATATCATATATAGCACCTTATATTCAGATCTGTTGAAAAACAACAAAGTCAAAATTGTATACGTGTGGACTACCACCTCTACAAAGAAAGGTGAACTGTTCATCATTTATGATTTTCCAGGATACTAATATGAACATATTTAATTACTATATGTGATATATGTTACATAATAATGATTCTTTAAATTTTAATTTATATTTTTTTACATCGATCAAAAAATGAAAATGACTTTCTATTGTTTGTTAAACGACTATCTTCATGACATCTATAATATATTTTTAATATATTTATATTAAATTTATACTTATAGATATCCGTATATTTAATATATATTAAACTTATATCACTAATAAACATTTTGATATGATTAAACCATTGTAAATACACAGGTAATGAGACTACAAAATCAAAATGTAATTGAAAATCAAATCAATTTACATAGGAAATAATTTGAAAAATAAAATATTACTAGTAAATGGGAGAAAAAATGTTCATAATAGATCATATATGATATTATGTATTTGAATATAGTTTCTCTATATAATTATAATTAATTAACTTTTTTTAAACATATTTAGAGAACCTACAGTGAAAGTTGATCATGATGTAAGATATTTTCATCTCAATTTATACTCCATCGTGTCATAATTGTTATTGTGCACATATTTATTTTTTGTATTTTATATTAAACCCCTTAAAAGTATACAACATGAATATATATTAACACATGATGATTATAGTTTAATTAATGTTAACTCTTTTATTGAGTTTCAATATTTTCTTAAAACTTCTCTTCTATTTGGAACATGAATCAAGTAAATAAATATGAAAAAGATAAACTAGTATTATTTCTATTTTGATTAGGTATATTTATCATATATTAATATATTTTCTCTAAAATAATTTCAAAAATATATGTTTTATCTTATAATGACTTATCAAGGGACATTTTTACCCATGTGTTACTTTTCACAAAACGGTTTAAATTAAATTATCCTGTCATGTTCCAAACTATGTAATTTTTATAGAAAAGTGTTAAATAAATTTTTTTAATATTATAAAACATGAATTTAAATTTCCTATATCATACAAACTTAATATTTGAATTTTTATTTATAATTTCAAAAAATATCATTTTAGTTTTTTTCCATTTACATTCTTGAAATTTTATTTTTTAAAAGTGATTTAGAATGTAAAAAATTTTAATTCTGTGAGGACTATTTAGTATGATATTTTATGCTATTTTATATCATGAATTAAAACCACCTTTTATTTCTTTTATTATCCCGTGAGAATATGTTGAAAATATTCCATCCTTGAATGATTCACATTATTTTGATCGGTGGACATTATGTACCTTAAATATATGTATTATTTATATCATGGATACGATTATTGACTAAATTGTATACCGTTTCATCATATGGTATTTTATTATAAAAGATATTTTATTGAAATTTGAATTATTAGTAATCCGTATTATTCAATGGATAGAAAAAAATTTTGGTATGGAATTGTATTTTTTAAATTTATGTTGATCGTTAACATTTGAGCAATGTATTGGACATGCAATGATGGGTGGGGACTAGAATTATAAATAACATAGATGAATCAATTATTATCACGAGAAAAATAAACTAACTCGAACTAAATTGGTTTTTTTACATTACTACCAATAGTTTAATATATCTTGGCACAAGGATTTGACTGTAGATTGATCATGATGTATGAGATCATGACATCTAATATTACTAATTTCAATGTTGGAAAATTGATCTATTACTGCTAATGATATTAATTCATTTATATTAACCATGGATGCTTTTTGAGCTCAAATTATTGTTTAGATGACATATTTTTTAGTGATTTACTTTTATATAATGATTATGCTTTATTTAATTATGATAACATCCACTACATGTAACCCTTATTTAGAATATAAGATCACCTTTTTTTCTTCTCCCCGTGATATGAAGAAGGATATTATTAATAACATTGAGGATGCCAAAATTCATTTTTTCATTGTATTTTATATTTATAATGAAATATTGAAATCATGTTTGTATTTTGTTTTTCAAGACTACTAAACTGTTTGGTCCTTTAGGATGTGATAACTTATGTCTAGTGATAATGTAATAAAGGGGACACCATCTATGGTTTGTTGGGTTTGGTTTTTCTACACTTGTTATTAGAGAAAATTTAGTAAACATTTTGGGAAATAGATTATAATTATACACTTCTAAAATTATATTTATATTAATCCTTTATAAGATTTTAGAACACTTACTATTAAAGGTATTTCATATATGGATCCATATTCGTGGTTATTATGATCTAACTCATTATGTGACAATATTTAATAATTGATCCTAATGGAAGAATGAGAATCAACACCTTTAGTCAATTTAGGGATTTCCCTACTCATTTAACCAATATTGTTTATGTTGGAACTGATTAGATCATGGATATATTTGTGTAGTTAACTAATGTTACAATGAATACAATTAAGAGTATAGAATAACTTGTTTTCCTAGAATGTGATTCTCAAATGTTGGATTGATTCTTGTTAAAAGACCCTATATTTTAATAGAGAAACTAATCTGTCAGTATGTAAGAAATGTAAAAAGTATATTGAAATGATATTACTAGTATTGGATGTGATAAAACAGAAAATGTTATTTAGGTAGTGAATTTGTTAAATGGATATACATATCAATGTTTATTATGGATAAAAAAACAATAAATATATTGAATAAATATAAAACATGGAATGTATAAAATTTAATGTGGTATTAATCAATAATAACATTATGCATGATAAGAAAGGTAATATAGTATATTGTTCCATTGGAAGGATAAATAATTCTCAAAGTCATATGTTTTCAAGGAAATAAAGAGAATAAGAGGTTGACTGAGCACTATGGAAAAATAAAGGATGTGAAAAAAAATTAGGGAAGGATGTAAATTACAACATGTGATAATTATAAAAATAACACTATGGTATATACATTGAGGGAATTCGATTTATTTTCAAATGTATTAATGAATCCCATTTGGAATGTGAATGAAAGTGTAATAAATAATCCTATTACGTTTAGTGTTTTAACTATAATGATATAGATCATTATTCAAACCAATGTATCAATACTCAAGGTAACATACAAATGATTATTCCAAGGGAGAATTATAAGATAATTCAATTACTAAAGACAATGTGGAATGATAAAAATTATTTTGTATTTGGATTTAAGAATTATGTAAATGTATTTTATTAAATATATTTAGATTACAAGAATAATGAAACATATAAAGAATGTGATTTATGATATTTCATTAAGGGTTTGAAGGAATATATTAAATGGTTCTGATAATTAAGAAAATGGATTTAGTGGTCAAGTTATATTTTTTTAGAATTAAATTTTGAACTGAATAAAACCCCCTAATATGTTTTGGATGTTTAGTTAATAATTTTTATTTGAGATAATGATAATATTAACACTCACAATGAAAATGGGATAGTATTTGTAAACATAAAAATTAATGGTGATTCATTGGAGCTTACAAAATTTTTTAATTAATGGAATATATATGATTATATAGTAATTGTTTATGGAATAATAGTAGTATTAATTTTTAGTTGTTGCTATATTTTCATCAAGGATGTATGATGATTATCTAAATAAGTATGTTTTATGAAAATAAGTGATTATGGTATTTACTTATTTGGTATTTGACATTATGGGAGACATTAGGTTGTATAAAGATAAATGTATGATTAACTATGTTTTTTTCAGATTTCAATTTGGTCAAACATATTTTAGAGGAGTCTTGAGGTTATCTATTTATTAAATGAATCAAGGTGAATATTAGAGGTGGTTTTAGAATGTAATATTGGGGAACATGTGAGATTTGTTTTTGTTTTTTTAAATAATTATAGTAAACTAATTACTCATCATTCATTCATGGATATTATGATCCATTAAAAATTAAATTTTCCCTTCATGTGTAAAAATATTTCAACCTCAATAATAATCGTTTGGAGAATGGATGAAATTGTGGTGGAAATTTATTAAAGGATGAAATTATACTTTTCTTCCAATAATATTTCATTATATTATAAACATAGATGGTAAAGTATTTCAATAACTCTTGGAAAATGATCATTGGAAATAAAATTTCTCATATCACGGTTATTTATAACGAATTGATGATCTTTTCACCCATAAAAGATTTATTTTTTTCCATTAAATTTCCATGTGAAATATTTCCCATCACTCTATTTTTTTAATTAAGAGTTGGTTTTTTATTCCTTGTCCAATTTTAAATTCCCACTAATGCTTTCCCATTCAAAAACATTGTTTTAAGATGATTAGAATATTTCCTTTTACATATTTTTAGAGGAATTTTGAATAACTCTTTTTGTATGTGAGTTTTTAAAAAATAATTATCATATTTCAAACCAAGAATAAGTAAAAATTTCATGGAGGAAATTTATTTAAGTGGGATGAATTTAAAACTATAATATTTTAAAATTACACTATGTTTGATAGATCATATGACATGAAATGTTGTGATTAAATGAAGAAAGGTATAGTATTATTATAACATAGCTATTAAAATTTGAATATTTGAATATTAATTACCAAATTATGAAATATATATGAAGTTAATACTAAATAATAATTTATTTATTAACTATTAGGAAGTAAATACTCAATTTTTTAGTAGAAAATGTTTTGTTAATACAAATTTAATTTCAACCAAAATGATATTTATTTCTTTTTTTGAAAGCAATTTAAATATTTTTAATTATTATAGATTTTTTTCTTGAAAAAACTAATTTTTTTTAAAATAATCATATGAAAACTACCTTAAAGTGAATTTTTGGGATTTATCAAAATTGATCAATTTTCAATTGAGTAGTGAAAATAGTATTTATTATTAATATATGTATTTTTTATTCAAGCATGTAAAATGATGAATTTTGTTTGAAACAGTTTAAAAGTAAATTTAGATAAATTTTCATAAAATTAATCTAATTAATTTCATTAGAATAATTATATTATCCTTGTATTCTGTAAAAAATCTGTAACGCCTCGACCCCCGTTACCCAGAGTCGGTGCATTATTGCGTAGCATTGGGAAGATCACAAAATATCAAGTCTCGAAATACAGATTAGTTTAGTAGACTTGGAAACACTAGATACATTCATAAGTCTTACATTACATAATAAAGTAAAACAAAACCACAACAACATATTCTCTTCATATCCCCACATACTATCCCTGCAGGTCATTCATAATATACTTCTTCACATTCTGGAAAAATTTAAACATTGAAATGGGTGAGCTCGGATGCTCAGTAAGGATAACAATACAGTGGAATCCTTCATAAATAAACATAAACATTTAAGGCAATGTATAACTAAAACAATACCCTTTTAAACATGAACTTCAGCATAAAATGGCAATATTAAAATGAAATAATGCCATTTACTTATTTACATGGATATTCTACTAGTCGAATAATCACATACAATATCAATAACAACCTTCATAATGATGGAATGCGTAATTCCATACTATCATAGCCACGTAGCCAAGGCCCCGTGCCAAGACTACAAATAAGATTTTGTCAAAGCCTTGTTCCAAGACACTATTTTGTCTCATGAGACCTACCGATGCATCAAGGAGTTATAGAGGGATCCACCCGTCAATTATAAAGTCCAATACATTCCTCATATGAATAGGTTTAAACATATCATAAACTATAAAATAATCGTATCACATAAAACATGCATAAAGGAAACATAACATTTCCATATTTCAATCACAGGATATCAATACAACAAATTGATATAATAAAACCATTTTCAATACCAAAATAAAAGAAAATTAAAACTTGGTATTTATTTTTCATTTAAAAAAAGTTATGGCTTGTAGAGGAAGCTGAAACCCAAATAATGGTCAAGGCAGCGGAGAAGTCGTTGTCGCCGCATACATAATACACATCATTCCTTGTGTCTTTTAGTAAAAATTATTTGAAGAAAAAGATTCCTTTTGAATAAAAGTAAAATTCAAAGGGGGTTATACACCGTATAAATGAAAGTTGTGAATAGAACAAAATATGCCTCAATGAAAGGGGATTGAGACGAAGTCTCTTACAAAGATCATTTTTTAAATAAAATAAATCTATTATGTGTATTCACTATAATTAAAGATAAATAATGTACAAATACAAGATAGGACATTATAATATCATGACATAATTTGAATGTAGGAGATTAACCCATAGAATAGAAATTGGGTTAAGAAGTTCCCTTACGTCGTGTCCGACTTGACTCGATCCTTCTTTAACCTCCTGAATAATAAACTAGAGTTAATTTATACTTTCTTAAGAACATTTTTGATGTTCATTATTCCTTTTATATCATTTATTACCATGTTATGAACATTATGTAATTATTTAAGTTAATCATGGTCGTTTTGTCGATCTTTGGTACTTGAGTCAAAAATAATCTTCTTATAATTACAAGTTTTTCAAGTGGTAAAATATCCATTATATACAGAATTATATTCATGATGTAGATATCATATATATCATATATATCCATTATATACATTCATTCATACTATTACGTAACATTTAGAGGTACGAAATGAAATGCACTCTTCATGGAGATGGTAAGCCGTTTGTACGCATGAACACTACTTTCATTTCTCTTTTATATTTAATGGAATCAAATAATAATGATATAAAGGTATATTATAATTCCATTATAATATCATATATAATATCATTTACTCCATCCCTTATACATCCCACATATGGCATTAATGATTCAAATCACTTTGAGGGGGCGGTAGTCCGCACATCCTAAAATGAAATTATCGCGTTTACCCATAATAGAAATCATAAAGGTATTCCATAAGTGAGAAATACAGAAGAATAAGGAAAACATAAACATAATATATATCATATATAAATATAGTGACATCTTAATGGCCACCTTGAGTGGTGTTAAAAGAAGATTGAACAATCATCGTTTTGTGAGGCAGAAATTCGCCAACCACAGAAACAATATGTTCTCTAACCATTAGATGAAAGTGTGTGTAAGTGTAAATCAAAACCTTCTCATAAAAACGTCCTACTATATTTAAGATACTGATGTTGTTACAAAATAAATTAATATAAAGAGTTTAAGGGGTTGGATAAGCAAAATAAAGGAAAATAACATAAGAGAAGACATTACCTTAAAATAGGGTAACTCTTTTTGATTTGATCCAAAGACTTCTTGGGAAGAATTTTGCCCAAAGTGAGGCTTCTAGGAGTAATAGAGGGATGTTCGGAGAGTATTTGGGCAGATTTCGGCAGAGCCAAATGGCTTGAAGGTTTGAATAAGGTGGTAGTGGTGGGGGCCTTTTATAAGAGGAGGGAAGGGGCACTCTTGTAAAGTAATGAAATCTTACATTATTATGAAGTGCTTTTCGAATTTTAGAGGTCCCACAATTATATATTTCTAGGATAAGGTGATAAGGGTTCGAAATATACCCATCAAATAAGTTTTTTACAATTTTATGTCTTAGATTTTACATTATCTTTTCATTTTATTTAAATCATTAAATTAATGATGTAATTGCTGCATCATCATGGTGTCATAAAAATTTTAATTTATTTAATGAGTAAAAATTATAAAAAAATATCACGATGTAGGAAATTGTCTTAGCTTTCCAATTAATATTTATAGTCTAAAAGTTAACTTATATAACCCCATGTAATAATTGTTTTAGTAAAACAACAAATGTTTGTGACAATTTTATTTTTACTTTAAATAAAAAGTTATTAATGTCATTTTCTTACCCAAGTGGCACTATGGGGTCCCCAAGTTGACCCATGGATTTTCTTGGTCATACATTACTCACCCAAAAAGGGTAGGAAAAGTGTAAAGGTAATTTCATATTATTATAACATTATATTTACCTTAAGTTACACTAATTACCTTTAATCGCGATTAATAGAACTTAAAAGTTACTATTCACCAAAAAATATTTTAATCCCATTGATCCACATTTTAATTTATAATGAAAATGATGTATGTAGGATTTTGGAAATTCAAATCACAAAGGTGGTAAAATTTCATTTAAACTAAAAATCAGTTTTTTAACTTCCACTTAGTGGTTTCACTATTCATCAAAAATCAATGTTTTTCAGAACAACACCAAAAATTAACCCTAAGCTATATTTGATATTCCTAATTCAAAAATGATTTATATTTTACAAAATTCAAAAAATATAAGTTGAATTAATAAATTTAATAATTAATTCCCGTTGTCACATCAAATAGCGTGTTTTCAAGAGAGAATATCAATCAAAAGATTGACAATTGTTTATGTCCAATTTCAAAGTGAAATTAATTCTAATGACTGCCATTGGATAAAATGGTAAAAATATATTATAATTACACTTTATTACCACTAAATTGTATAATTTATCACTATAAATTATTTTCATTAAAAAAGTTGTTTTTAAGTATTTTTCACTATTCATCAAAAATTGGATGTTCTCAGAAAAATACCAAAAATTCAACATAGTATAATTTCGATATTCCAAATCCAAAAATGAAGTCCATTTTGAAATATAAAATTTATATAATTTCAAAAAGTGGGTATTACTATTCATAACTGCTACTTTTATTGGTCGCGGTGTGTTAGAACTCGAGGTTGCGTAGAACACACGCTACTCTATTATTCAAAGAAGAGCGTACCATGGATGCTTGGGGTGTTACAAAATCTATTTTTTTACTTAAATGAATATTTTCTAAAAAATTATTTTTCATTGCATTTGATAATTTTATATTAAATTAAATTCATAAAATTTTAAAAATATAATAAAGAAAATGTTGGAATAATATTTGGGAGAAGTGAGTATTAATTTTTTAAATATGTCTCTTTTATTTTTTCTCATTATAAGTTTTCACCATTGTAAATAATTATCACCACGATGTGGGAAAATTAGTTGAATTTATGTTGAAAATACTAAGATATTAACCAAAAAATAACCCTAGGGATTGAATTAAATTTTATTTTATGAGTATATATCTTCTATAAATATACCAATAATAAATATATGATCTTTTTTTCCACTAGACCATTATTTTTAGATTTATTATATTTAATTGTCAGAAAAAGTCAAAAATCATACTTTTCTTCTTTAAATATATAAATTATATTAAGATAGGAATATTAAAAAGTGATTCTTGATTATAAATATTAAATTTAATTATATATGATTTATTTTTTATCATTTTAATATTTTTTGGCACCTAAATAATTACCCAAAATTCATCATCAATATCGATACAAAATTTATTTAATTAATAAGAAAATAAACATAAAGATTAAAAATATTGAATGTAATGTAATTTTTAATAAACATGGTGTTACATAATTTTTTATTCAAAGATAACATTTTTTTGAGGTATTAAATGATTATATTTTAATGACCTTATCATCATAATGTATTTAATGTTAAATTATAAGAATAGTTTCAAAAATGACATTAATGATATTTTATAGAATATATTATTTCAATAAATGTTTTAAAAGTAGAAAAAATATATTATTTGTCAAAATTAGTGTTATATGATTGTAGAAATATAGGTGGTATATTTATGGATCCTTTGACACATTATTGTAAAATTATTAACACTTAAATATGTAGTAATTTAATATTACTATAATTGTCAAACAGGTTAACGGGGGGATAAAACTAAAGGAATAGAGGGAAAACATACCATAAACATGTCAAGATTTATTTTGTGGATATTATTTTAATTATACACATTTTTTATTCTAAATATATCAATTTTGATCAATTTGGGAATTAAAAATAATTTATCTTAATACGTTTTGAAATTCCAAGAATGCCTCTCCCCTAAAGTATAAAAGAACACCCCTATAATCACAAAATTAACCCACATTTATTTATATATCTTGACCATAATATGACCATTACACTTCCTACCATATTTAAGAAATTTATAGAGACTATGGTTATTCATAAAGACAATATCTAGTCCCCTACAAAGAGATATAATGGAATCCTACCGAAGACTGGAAATCATATTTATCATGTATTTCGATTATACATATTCGTTTAATTCATATTAATGTGTTTTTTCAATCATAAAATGATAAATACTATATGATAAATATGATTATATGTTATTTGTATTATCTTATAACCATTTTTCATTGAATTTCCATCATAAAAAAGTAGAAACATCGTTTGTGCGTATATATGTATAATCGTCTTTACATAGTTGGGTAATACATTTGTCATCACTAATTCACATGGATGGTTATAAGGATATAACTTATTTTTATTAATGATATTTATTAAATAATTATTCTTTTTATAAATATGATAACATATATACCTTATTACCTTCCAACATGTTGAAAAACTAAAAAATCGCTCTTGCGTACATGGGGGCTACCACCTCCATGATGAAATGTGAACCGTTATTCATTTATGCTATTATTTGATGATAATAATGTTATATTTAATTAATATATATGATATATATGATATATAAATTATTCTATAATTTATTATTATTATATATCTTTCCTTCATTCCATCCCTCGAATATCAAAATTATCGTTCATGCGTATGTATGTTATACCATCTCCATAAATAAAGTAATTTCTTTTTTATCTATATATTTTGTTTATGATTCAATGTATCTATATTTCTCAATTATATTATACTAATATAATTAATAATAGTTAGGGTAATGTTAAAACTATTCAAGGATAAAATTGAGGAGTTACAAAATACAATCATACATGGAAAATAAAGTAGTTAACAACCTACTAATGATAATAATAAAATATTATTTAAAAATAGTGATAAAATATTATAAATAGAACATTTATGATATTATATATGTGAATAATGTTCATCAATTTAGTTAAAATAAATTTATATTTATTATAGATGATGTTACATCATGTACGTGGCATGCCAATCTTGAATGAAGGTATATTCATCTCAATTTAATTCTCAGTGAGAAATCATTTGTGTTATGAACATATTTACTTTATGTGGTTTATATAATTACCCTTTTACGTATTTTAATTGAATAACAATTTTTATAGGAGGATAATATTTCAGTTCAATTTTATTATTTTAACGAGTTTCTATATTTTCATTCATATTTTCCACTCTGTTGAAATTAATTCTAGAAAATAAATGTTAAAAAATTTATCATATTTCTCTTTTGAACGAATATATTTTCCTTCCATGTCAATATTCGATTTCAAATGTTTTCAACAAGGTTTTTGTCTTTCTAAAATTTTATATCAAATTATATTTTTAACAATGTATAACTTTAATAAAATGGTTTAAAAAAATTTCTTGTCGTTTTTCAAATGAGATACTTTTCTTTCCAAAGTGTAAAATTAATTTTTTTAACATTACACCCTAAATTTAATTACCTTGTATCATTGAAACTTAATTATATGAATGTTTCATAAAAATTTAAACATTTAATATCAATTAATGTTTTCTTAATAAAAATAAATTTTGGGTTTCTAATAGAAATTTTCTAAATAGTGTATTTTCCTAATGAATAATTTTAATTATTATTTTATGATATTAATATTTTATCAATTAAAAAACCATTTATTTTAGTTATTATCCTATAGGAATATTATGAAATGGTACCATCACATAAAATTGCACATTCTTTTTTTCATTTTACATTATATTTCACTCAAATATCCATATTCGTGGTATCATGTATATGTTTACTTCTTCAACATTTTAAAATTTCAACATACAATTTTTATATTAATATTTACTTGATTTACTAGGGAATTAATGATATCCTGTATTTTTTAAATGATATTTAAATATTTATATAATTTATATATTTTTTGAACTGATGGTTTTTGGAAGTGTGGAAAGGAGAGGATCGGGTGGCCATTTATAAGCAGGGGAGAGGAAACACTTGGAATTTTTGAAAAGAATAAATTCCACCCATGATTTTCTCTTTCCAAAAGGCAGAAATATTGACTAGTTTAAAACATTAAATGATATAAGGAACAAATATTACCATTATATAGTAATTAGACACGTTGAGGGTAATTTTAAACCCATATATGTTTTTTAACCTTTGATAAATCAATTTTTTACATAACTGTGGTAAATAATTTTTACTATTTCTCTATTAATTATGGTAAAAAAATATGTTAACCTTAAGGGAAATATTAATATTCTTATTCCGAATAATTAATATATATTAACAAATGTTAAAAAAATATAAGTGTATGAATTTAAATTTAAATCAATCATACAGACATGTCGAAAGGTATTCCATATAAAAATCATTCAAAAGTTTAAATAGAGTTTATAATTGAATTCAATATTAAATTTCTCAAAATACACTAAATTATTAAAATTTTCATATATTTGAGCTAAACTTACATTAAAAATAATTTAAAATATAATTTGAATTTTCAAATAACTACAAAAAATATTAGTTTTAAATGAATATAATTTTTTTAATTTTCATAAAAATAAATTCTAAAAAAATAATAAATACCCAAAAGTTAATTTTGATGGGGAGGTTGAAAATATTAAATTTAAAATTTAAAATAAATTTCATAATTTTTTAAAATTTATTTTTATATTATGTGCAGAAAGCACAAATAATCATCCTTTTTGAAAAATATAAATTTATATTAAATATTTCATTTCATTCGAATGGTTCTGATTTGATTTCTAATGGATATATAACCATTGAATTTATTTTATACATATGAAAAATAAAAATTTCATAATTTATTTAATACTATTCATACCCAAAAATTTAATAGTTATTTTTATAATTTCCTTTTTTAAATATTAATATTTTAATGGAGTGTTCTGTTTCATTTAAAACAGGTGTTTCTTTCATCATAAGCTATCAAAGAGATTAAATTTATTTTAATATAAATATAAAATAATTTCTTAAGGTATCACATTATCTTATTTTATTATTATTGTGTGTCTTATACATTAGAGGACATGATGATACTCTTTTAAAATTCTGAGGGTGTTACAAAATAACTGTATCAAATACTAATATAATTCAAAATACCTAAATAAATTAATTACTATTTGTATTTAAAATAATTAAATAACATGAAAAAACCATTATAGATATACATATGAATACGAGATGAAGAAGATTAAGTTATTCTCTGTCGAGCATATTCTATACAACCCAAACTATCTGGATCTTTTTATTTGTCTTTGAAGTATAGCTCACAACCTCCAAATCCTTGCCTGTACCTGACTTAAAGTTAGTTTTAAACGTTTCAAATTCAAAAATATCTTAAAGAATAATCCATGGTCTATGGATGATCAATCAGTGATGGATGTAATAAATCCACAGATGGACAGGTCCGAGTTATTTTAATGAAGAAACACATCGAATCCCAACATTAATACCATATATAGTTTCTTTAGGATTAATACCTTATCTCCATGTGGTTGTAGGAAACTATTTATTAGCTTATTTATTTTTCTCATGTGTAACTGCCATAACAAATATCACTACATCAATGAGGGTGTTAAAAAAACCTGCATGCACTCTTCATTCCTGCTTATGTTAGCTTTCAAGATGTTTGAGTTTTTAATCATCTTAATTGATTTAATTCTTGATTTTATCAATGTCCTTTTGGAAAATTTATAGAATCAAACTTTTTTTTAATTCCAAATCATTAATACTTTACATAGATTTTGAAATCCTTTCAGAACCGTTATATAGGATGCTGGACCTTATGATATACTTTTGAATGTTCTTGAGATGTAGATATGACTTTTAATAATGATTTAAAATGTGTGATGTTGACCCTTATATAGTTGTTGATGCCTCAAAGTTCCTTCATGTATCTTATAATGCATGATCGAGATACCATTACATATCCCTTGAAGCTTTGATACTGATATTTTGAAACTTATGTGAAACTAAATATTAAACTTATCTATCTCTAATGATGTGAAAGAGTAACTATGGAATATCAATTTTGAAATGTCTTCCACACATACATATAATGGTTGATAAATGTTGAGCCATACATATATCTATTGATAAAATCTTTTTTTGATGACCTTTATGCAGGTCCTTAGTGAACTGAATAACCTTTACACAAGAAATGAAATGTTTTCTTTATACATGTACTAGTATAAATAATAACCAAATTTTTTTTGATTAATAATTTGAAAATTATAAGTTAAGGAAATATTTAGTGAATTTAAAAATTAATTTATGAGAAAATAAATATAATTACAAAAATTTATATCAATAATATAAGTATAAAATTTTGATAATATTAAATCTAAAACATTGACATCACTTCAAAATATTAATTGAAATAATTTTTCATCGGATATTTTATATAAAATAAATGTAATTCATTGTAATGACGAATTGATAAATTAAACATCCCAAAACTATAATTTATATTAAAATATTCAACGAATTACTATATCCACCCAAATTCAATATTATTAAATAATTATCAATTAAAAAAAACCTTTGACATAATTTTTTTTTCTAATTTCATAAAATAAAATATTCAAACCCTTTCTAAAATTTGGTTTTATCTCCAATCATATTTATTTCCTCTTATCTTGGAATGTAAAATAAAAACGACCCATAAAAAACTCAAATTTTTTTTACAATTAAAATATAATTGACAACTAAATTAATTATTAAATTTTAAATATACCAAAAAAAATAAAAATATATTCTTCTTAAAAAATACATTTACTTGTTATATTACATAGTCAACTTACAATAATAAGTACAACCATAAAACACAACACTTAGTAACTAAGAAACTTGAACATTTAGTTACATTAAAATACAATTATAATAAACATAAGATTATGTTTAATTGGTTATATGAACATTAGAAGAATTCGTAATCATCAACATGACATTACATAATTAATTTCATGATATTATTAAATTAAATTTGATTGACCATCCCTGAATGTTTTTATATAAATAAATTTTGTTTCTCCAAATGGGTCGGATAAGGTATCTTATTTAGATTTATCACATAAAAAAATAGAAGTGACATTGTAAATGTGTTTTCATATTTTGTAATGAATGGATTAATACTTATCACCTTATGTTACCCCATGAATACATCATTCCAAAAAAATATTTTTTAATGATTTACAACGTACAATGATAAAATATATTACCAATAAATATCTTTAAAAGATCCAAAATCATAAAAAGACACTTATCTTATTAGTATAAATTTATTATGAAGTATATTATTCTTATTAAAATGACATCTCTTCTAAAATTGTAATGTGACATGCTTTCTCACAAATTTATACATGCCATGTATTATGTGTCCATTAAAGTGCCATATCTCTTAACTAAGAAATATAATATTATTTTTAAGTCTTTTAATATGATTCAATGTCTTCTAAACTATATAATTCTTTTTAAGAATATAATTCTTACAAATACACCCTTTATGAATCTTATGAATTAGAGAAAATTATCTATTTTTCCAAATAACCAAATTAAATATCTATTATGAAGTTATGATTTACTCTTTTAATGTTTCCATTAAATTTTATGATATCCATGCTTTACCATATGAATATAGTTTACTATTTTGAACTGGCCCCTCTCCCTTCCTAACGTCTAACTTACCCATTCAAAACTACTACTGAGTTTTCTTATATAAGTATTTTACTCTAAAAATATCTTTCAGTATCCAACTTTTAAGTCTCATTAATATAATTATATGTTACATCAAATATTAATAATATGAATTTAAATCTCTTTAGGTCACCAGAAATCATCTCAAAAGAATTCTACATCATATTGGAAACATCACAAGGACTAAAAGGTTTATAAAATATGTATTTCAACACATATATCCTCAACAAATAATTCTATATAAAAATTAATATCCCTAACTATATGTTTTTGTAAATCCAAAACAATTCGCAGAGATCCACTCATGTAAATTATTTTATGAATCCTCATTTCCGATAAAAAACATAAATTCCATTTCATTACTCTTTCTCTCTTTTTTTTGTATTGAATATTGGTCTAAATAACTAATTAAACAAGTAGTGTACACTTCCTTTTGGTTATAATTTTATCAATCATTGATAAATATTGGTTTCAATATTTCTCATACATTGGGAAAAAAATCCAATTATATGTGGAATAATGTTTACCATGCATATATAAGAAACAATAAAGGGATGAAAGCATATCTGTTTGAAATAAAATTGTAATGTTATTTGAAATTTTAATTCTTATTGAATATTATTTCATATCCAATTATTCATTGGCCAAATTCATTAATTAAATGATATCTAATGCCAATATGCTTGGATCCATATTTCTTCATAGGATTTCCTGATATATATATTATAATAAGATTTTCCCAAAGTATTGTTACTGTATTCTCAGTGTCAACCCTGAAATATTCTTTCTTTAAATACATTCATAATAATAATGTATACACATGTGTAATTATGACATATTATTCCATAGCTATTTTACGTGTCTCTAATTTATTTTTTCTTGTACAAGTAAAAACATGTCCCAAAATGAAAGAATATTACACCTATAATGGATTTATATTTGTGAAATCAGTTGCCCAAACTTTATCTATGAATCTATATAGGATCAAATCTATATCATGTCCACAAAATATCTCATAGTTCAGAATTCCATTCAAATAATTCAGAATTATTTTATCTATTAGCATGTTTGAAACCCATATATAATTCTAAATCCTTATAAATAGAGTCATTTCATATGTAATATTAGGACTTGAAGATGTTAAATATAATAATATTCCAATAATTATTCTAAAACACTTTGGACCAATATTTATATCAGCCTCATCATTACATAGTAACATTCTAAATTAAATTATATTTGTATCATATCATTACACTTCCATACCAATTTATTTAATAGTTCTATGTTATATATTTACTGGGATAAAAATATATATCCATTTCCCTATTCAATCTAGATTCGTATAAATTATTTAATTTCATGTAATATTGAAAATTTCAATTTATTTTTCATATTATAATTAAATTTATAATACATGTAAACATTATAACTAGATAATGTAATATCAACAAAATATACTATGGAAATCATTGAAATTATATATATCTCATTTAGATATAATTTACTATCAACTTTTCCTCTAGTGAAACAGATATGATTAATGTGAAAAAATAATTTTGAATACATGGATCTAGGAATGAATTATTAATCATTTAAATACTTTATTAGTCTACACACTATGTTTACATGAATATCAATAATGAAACCCTTAAAATATTTAAACAAACACTTTTTCTTTAATGCCAATAATCAAGAAGGTTAATTTTATACATATTTGATAGAGTTTATAATTCTTATATGTTACCACTATAAAATTAATTATTTTTTTTCCAAAATTAGTACTAGTGAATTTGTTTCTCTTAAATAAACACCTTATATTTGTGAGTATCTCTTTCATATGACCTTATATTTACATATGTTAACAACATATTTATCATTTAGTTTTTTAACACCCATAAGGATCCCATAATTTATTTATTACTATAATATGGTTTTAAAAACATATTTTAGTATTTATAATTTTTAACCCTCTTTCAAAATTCCAAAATTTATCCAGTATTCATGTTTATCATATTTGGATACTGTTTATTACCCAAATTTGGGGATAAGAGTCATTTGGTTCTCCATGCTCAGTCTTCTTCTCATTGGAATTATTGATTATCTTACAAATTTTCTTTTTTAAACATCAATATACAAATTGAATATTTTAATCCATTCACATTTTTCAAAAAAATTATCTAATTCATCAATAGATTTATTTTAGTAATCATTAATTGTAATTGGTTCACTTTCAACCTTATTTTATCTAAATTTTTTAAAATATTCATTTTTTTCTTCAAAAATTTCAATAGATAATTTAGAAACAAGATATGATCTACATTTATTTAGTTTTTTTGGAAATAAATATACTAAATCACATTTTTGAACATCTGTATCCCCTTCTATTTGATATGTAGCCTATAAATATTTTATAATCCAATGGTTTATCCAATATTCCAAGAAATATTTTTCTTATATTTTTAAAATAAATAGTACCATATATGTTATAATCTGTGAAATTTGGTTCTTATCATACCAAATTTCCTATGAGGTTAATTGTGTCTTAGGTGTCAACACATTTCTATTAGATATATATATAACAATATACACATCATATCACTACAATTATTTTTATATGTGTTTTAAAAATAGCATTACCTTACCCATCTCAACTATACCATGGTTAATGATTTCCATAATACCATTATTTCGGGATTTATATGGTGTGATAAATTGATTATTGATTCCATTTTCTGTTAGATAGATTTAAAATTCATCAAATTTAAATTTGTTTATTACTATCATATAATTCTTTTTCTATGTAGGGTGCTACATTCTTTTCAACGTTTTGTCGTAAAATTTTAGACATATAAGTTGTATCTGACTTGTTATTGATAAACATAACTTTGGTCAATCAATTATAATCAATTAAAAATGTGATGTGTTAAATATCATAATTAGTATAATTGTGTTTCATGGGGAAATATTATTCACATCAAATGAGATAAAATGTACTAGTGTGGATAATATCATCCTTTTTAGAAATTGAGTATGTCTTTAAGAAATTTTGACGAGTTCTACAAACATCATCTCTTTCTCTTTTCATAATTAGAAGATTTTCCACGAAAAAAAGATAAAATTTATTTCTTTCACATGTTTAGAAAATATTACCAAATATTTTATTATAGAACATACTTTCACCTTATCTACCCATGTAACAAGACTTGTATGAATAACCTATTTGAAAATGGTTTCTATTTATTCATTATTCTTTGGGAGATGGTACTTATATAATTTATGAATTTAATTAGTCAAGTGAAAATATATAATACAACCTCAATCACATTATTAAAATATTCAATAACACTTAATTGATTATTATTGAAAAATTACTCATAAAAACAAATTTTGGAAGTGGATTTTGGGATTCCCTTTTAGTTGATCCCACTGTACATATTTGTAATGAAATAAAATTGTCAAAATTTAATTTTCTACTTTATATTTCTCAATATTCTCAAAAATAGTACTTTAACCTTTCATATAGAATGAACACTAACTCACAATAATCCATGAATTGGTTTTTCTACTATATTTTATAAAATAATTTCCTAAATATGATTTCCTGCAGTGATTTTTTGGATTCCATTCCCTTTCCCACTATAGAGAATGAGCCCAAGAAAAATCATAATTATATTCCCTTAACAATTACCCTACTGATCACACTCATTAAATATTTCTTTATCAATCTCAAATTTTTTTTATGATAGCAGGATTTTGATGTTTTTATTACATCTATGATTTTATTTACATTATGGTTAAAATTTCATTGAGTATCTCCCTCTCGGTCCAATTATCTTTCCTGGTAATGTAATATTGATCAAAAATTAGTAGTAATTATGACTTTACAATCTAAAAAACTTGATATAATCTTGATAATTAAATATTGTAGATATATAAACAATCTAAAAAAATTGTTTTCTACACTTATATTCTTCTCCATAGATTGGATCTAAACTATCATTTACATAGAAGAATTTTGATTTATATGTTTTCCATTCCTCAATTGATAATTGTGAATATTCCTACCAATTATTCATATTCTATAAATAAAAATAGTTTATGTTTTAACCCAATATATTGTTTTAAA
Source organism: Viscum album (assembly GCA_963277665.1). Classification (NCBI taxonomy): domain Eukaryota; kingdom Viridiplantae; phylum Streptophyta; class Magnoliopsida; order Santalales; family Viscaceae; genus Viscum; species Viscum album. Next base: position 120,379,418 of record OY728138.1, on the reverse strand, counting down.
TAATTAAAATTATATTAATTAGTAATATATTTAACATGAGTCATTGAGATAGTTTTGTAAACTGATTTAGAGGTTTATTCATTAACTTTAATATAATTTTTAAATCATCTCTTAATTTAAATATATGAATTTGTACTTCAATAGACAAGGATTGTGTCTTATATTTATCTTCTTTTGGATTAATCCTAGCTTCAAGATCCTCCACCATTATTTTATATTTATGTTATTTTAATTTGAGCTTCATTATTTCATCTGAGCAAGCTATTTCATTCTTGACATACTCACTATTTTAATCAATAATTACATTTTATTATTTTATCCAGTAATTATATTCTTTATTTAACATGTTATTATTTTCAAATTTATTCTAATAAATTTTCAACATATGTTATATCTTATTTGGGTTTGATTTATCTCCTCCACTGATTGAAGTATCAACAGATTTTTTAAAATGAGTCATGAAATTAGTAAATTTCTCATAGGATTTAGCATATGAGTGAATAATATATAAGGGGTTATATTAATACACTATTCTCATTATATTTATGAAAACTATTACTGAGAATTACCTTTTCTCCCACTTATATTGGATTCTTTTTTTTCAAATTCTACCATATTTATTTTTTGGAGTATTTTCATCTTTTTCATTTGATAAATAATCCACACCAACATTATTTGGATAGTTTATATAAAATATTCTTATTCCATTACATTTTTTAACATTTGTGTAAATCAATATTTATTTATAATTTTTTCCTTCTTGAGATTCCTTCATATAATTCCAATAAATCATTTTTAGCATCTATCCTCTATGTCATCAGCATATTCACATGGATCTACATCAAAATCATCATTGATTTTAATATTTTGTTAGTACCCTCAAAATCATTTAATATATTGCTATTATTATCAAAGAAGAGGATTTTATAAATTCATAATAAATAAAAACATATTTAATTATTTGTGGTGAAAAACTAATTTACCAATAATAAAATAAATTTTAGTAAAAAACCATTGTGTGTGTCATATTGTGGGACTACCAGGGGAAAAAATATGAACTAAAGGTTCAAATGTTGTAGTAGTGAAATCAAGTTTCTATAGATGGGTTATTGTTTTTGGTGTGTTCATATCTTATTACATGGGTTCATTGTAAGACAGAAAAATGGAGCCTATTGGATTGGATGCTATTGAGTTGGATTTAGTACCAGTCTCAAAATTGGTGGTTAACCATGGATTACCATCCTCACATACCCATGAATATTTTTTCTTGTTTAATCCCCTATAATTATCTAATCAAAATATATCTCTTATATTTCCCTATAAATAAAAATTTAGGTGGGATAATGATATGAAATGCCCAATATAGCGGTTATAGTTACCTGTCCGAGTGATTAGATTCCTGCAATAACTCTTGAGTTACCCCTGTTATTATTATCAAATGTAGTGAATTAGTTTCAATGTGGAATGTGTGAACAATCCATGAAAAAGATAAGAAGAATTAAAATAAAAATTAAAATGTAAATCTTCTATCATTTAGGAATCCCAAAACAACAATAGGAATTAGAAGGGAAGAATTATAATTAAAAATCTAAATCCATCACAATGTTGGAGAGTTGACATATGATTGAGTACATGTGGAATTTTTTACCCTCATTGGATATTTGAAAGTAGAATGAAATTAATGAAATAATAAAAATGAAGTTTCTCTCCATAAAATAATCATGGATTCCCTTATTATAGAAATATGATGGGTGGTTCTTCATTTATTTCATGTCTTATCCACAATAATATCACATATTTCCCTCATATTCTCTAACCATGATGAACCCATGAATAATTTACTAAAATATATGCACTAATAATACTCCCCTTCGATGATACCATGTAATATGATTGAGGTTACATATCCCTTCGTGAAGTTTCTTTTTAAATCTTTTATCCTTTTGGGTATTCTCTCGGGAATAATTTCAATAAATATTCTAAAATAATTGGAGATAAAGAAATTTTCTACATGATATTTTTAGTGGAAGATGGTTTTATTAGTAGTGTACCACTTTTTTAATTTTATTATAGCCTTGTATGATAGAATGAGATTGTTCATATCCTATGACTGATGAAGGATTAAAGATTAGTGGGTCTTGATCTAATCAGGTGTTGTCAATACATGCAGATATATTGTTGGGATTCAGTGGAAGAATCATTTTCATGATATGGTAGAGATCAAATTCTTGAAGTCTTAAACAATATTAGTAATCTTATGTATTGAATATTTAGACTCATCGTTTAGTTGAAAGATTTAATTTCCATTATTCTTGGCTCAAACATGATTATATCATGGTTTGTGTTCTTTTTTATGGTTTGGTTATTAATTTTATTTGATGGAAAACACCATAAAATTTGCTTCTGCTAAGAGGTTTTATAAAAACTGGGTGTCGAAATAGAAATGAATTTAGTCCTTATTCAAGAAAATAGTTTGTAGCTTTATATCCCATTGAATATTCCTTTTAGAAATCAAACTAACGTGTTGTATAATCCCAATGCTCTAAGACCATAATGTTTCCCATGTATGAAATGAAATTTTGGGGAATTTAACTGAAAACATTAATGAATTCCCAAAAAATATTTGTAATCAGATAATTGGAGATTCTTGAGGCACAAATAAATGTTTCCTCTTACATAAGAATCAAACCCACAAGATATATATCTCTAATTCATATCATCTTTAAACAAAAATATCCATAATCATTTTATGACATCATCAACTTCTAAGCATGAAACATCCATGGATTACATTGGGGTTTCATCAATTATTATTACCAATGAAGTTTTACTCCATGTTACTAATTATTACTTCTCAGTGTAAAAATTCAGGTATCAAAACTTGTATTCAATCATTCTTGGATAAAGATCCTTGGGTGATCTGTTTTCACACCCAAAAAAAAGATTTTAAATAGTTTGTTTTGTAAAGGATCATAATTTGACAAATAAAGTTGTTATTCCCAAATATTATTTTTTATAATGTTTATTTTTTGTTAATATTAAATCATGCGTAAATTGGTTTTATGTTTTACATCACTATTCTATAATGATTCTTATATTTTACAAACACCAAGAATTGTATTCATGATTGTTTGGGGAATTCCTTTTAAATTTCAGCAATCCTTATGGACATGGAAGATAAAGTGAGGAAGAATGGTCATAAATAGTGTTATGATGTTAAAAAGATCCCGAAATTGATACTTGCTCATCAAAGATGTGACACGGTGAAAGGACTATATATTCTTTGAGATTTAATATCATCGAAGATTTCTTAGGATATAGAAGATGTCCTTTTTTCTCTCATGGATGTTATCCATGGACGAAGGAGACAATGTTGAATGGTTGTGCAGAAGAATGGGATTCAAAAAATATTTTTGAGAAATTTAAGAAGTACATTGAAGGATGATCATAGTAGCTTGACATGGAAGAAGGAAACATCCAGGAAAGCCTATTGTATTCTTGAAGAACCAAGATACGTAATAAATCAATCTACAATGATAAAATACCATTTAATGATATTTTCTTCTTATTGTGGTGGAATCTCATGGTGATTGGACACCCCAACATTCAATTTTCCAATTTTAACGTCAATCCACACATCAAGAAATTATTATTTTTAATGTTGGTTTTATCCATATAAAAATTAAAAAATATAAAATATAATAATATTTTTTTGATAGGCCTGCAAAACATTAAATTTATTCCTCATATTATCATTGGATTTTTTTTAATTAAAAAATTTATGAAACCATAAAAAAATCATTAAATCCATTTTAACAAATTAATTCCATAAATTTGAAAACTAAATTATTTCAGATTCCCTTTTTAGAAACACACATAAATTCAAAAATGATTCATCCCCATGTAAAATTAAAAATACTAAATTTATGAGTTTTTTGAATAAATATAAAAATCATATTTTAAATCCATCAAATAATTCATTTAATTTTTTTAATATTAATCCATTTATTGTAGATAAATAATTATAAATTAACATTAAGTCCATTTTTAATAATATCTAAACGACCAAAAAGATACAAGAATAGTATTTTACTCAGGGTTAAAAAATCTTTACGTGTTAAATTATATTAAAAAAAATTTAACTTAAAAAAACTATCTCTCATTACACCCACACACATATTTTATTTCACTCATTGGAAATAAAATGATTTTAATTTAAATGACTAATAGTCCATCATAAACCTATGCACACAATCCAAAGAATAATAAAATCATATATTCCTCATTTATTTAAATTATATTTCATTATTTGTGAACTAAAAAAACAATCTAAACTATGTTAACACACACGTTCTTTCTTCATGGTTATAAATTGAATGAATCCTCATAGAGTCAAGATATTAACAAGTGGAAACATAATATGTCTTTCTCTACAAATATTCTATTATAATGTTAATATTTTTACTTCCTTGATACTTTATAAATGAAATTAAAATATATTATCTTTACCTTTATCATTTATGTTAAAATTCCCAAAACCTATCAACCCCTTTTTCCAATTATAACATATTAAAATTTTCAAAGCCATATTTTTTCAAAGAACATATTTAATGAGTACAAAAAAATCTTTTACTAAACCATCCCATGACAAAAAATATCTAGCAGGACAGAATTTATCATCCATGTAATAGATGAAATTAATGGGAATCTAGATCTCTGGTCTCTATAACAATTATTTTATAGAAAACACACACTTATGTTCTTATATTGACTTATGAGTATTTCCATTTCACACTCCATCTACTTGTTCTAATCCAGTTCATTTGAGTTATCAGATCGCCTTTTACAGAGGCTCTATGAGCTTTTAAAACATCACTATGACTAGATTACAAATGTTTGATTTAATTATTATTTTTCCACGTGCAATAAATTTGGTTCTACTATGTTTTATTCCATTTTTTACTATATTACCAATAAAAAAATATACACCCAAGAAAATCATTGAAAATTACATTTAGCAATCATATATATCTCCCTATTTTAGAACCATTTAATTTCAACCCTTCTAGCATTATATTTTTATTTTTCAAGAAAACATTTAAATATTGTATCTAAAAAACATGAAATTATAAACATATTTAAAATCATAATTTAAATATATAATATAAAATAGGGGTTTTCTTTAGAACATCCATTTTAATACAAACAACATAAATATAGATTTATTAAAATGATAAATATATATTATTATTATTTATACATTATGTAACTTTTCTTCTCCCAGATACTTATCATACACTCTTTTTGAATTAATTACACCCAATATTATTCTCATTAAAATAGTTTTTAAAATGAATGGTGTCATTTATAATATAGAAGAATTATCCAACATAATAATGATTTACTCAATGGTATTATGGTGGAGTTTGGATTCCTCCAATTGTTATTTTTATAATTATTCATGGTATTAACCACTTGTCATGAATTTACCTTGATTGGATTCACTGAATCTTATTCTCATTAAAATAGTTTCATTTATTTTTCCTGGAGTTGATCTAATATTGATTTTAACATGATATTCTTCATGATTTCATCATGCACAAGAAAAAAAAATTTCGTGATAGTATTCGGTAAATTATAAAAATTGATCTCATTTTAATAACTATCATCAGAATAAAAAATATCTTCTAAATTGATTTCATTTTAAAAAACCCACTCATAAACATGTTTTTGTATTCTAATAATATCTCTGAACCAATTGTTGTCACCAAATAATTAAATCAATTTTTATGGAAACGTGGAAACTCAAATGGTTTAACGGAAAAATAGATTTCCCCTCATGGGGATATTTTATTGAATCATCAATTATAATTTTTAATTATTTTTGTATAATGTTTTTTTGAAAGAGATACATTTAAAATTATTATGGAATAATTTATAAATTTAATACATAAAATGATAAGGTTTTTAGTTTTAACTTTTCCTTCATAATTGTTTAGAATATAGAAATTTATGAGGAATGATAATCCTTTGATGCTAACCTAGAGATCAAATAGAAATATATTTGGATAGGTAGTGGTTGGGTCATCATGTTTTATAAATACTATGGTGGGTTTTATCTAACCTATATACAAAGAATTATCAATGTAGTATTGTGTTACACTAATTTCTTATACCAAATCACACAGTGCATTGGAGAAAGGTAGTTCTTTTATAGTATGTGTGATAATGAATGGTCAAGAGTATGATAATTTACTAGATATTTATAAGTTAAAAAGGGAAGAAACATTTCTAAACAAATTTATTTTTAAGGTGCTTTGTAATCACATCTTCTTGGTGAACATATATTTTAAAAAATTTTCATGTCGTGGGATTTTTTGGATGAATTTGAGAAAAGGAATTTTGATTTCTAATTTTTTGAATATCTCTAGGATAAAATTTTTCAATAAATGTTTTTTATATTTATTATGTGGCTTATAGTCAATGGTAAGGGATGCTAGGTATAATTTAAGTAATTTATCTTGGTTGTCCCCTGAAATATCATTACAGGTGGTGTTTCCACCAATGATTCATCTTCTTATTCTTTTGTCGGATAAAATGTTCAGGTTCACTAGTATATCCACTTTTGTAGTAGGCTTGATTTGGTGGTTTATTAATTTTATCTTCATTTATGTTCCAATATGTAGTGAAATTGAATTAAATTTTACATGGAGTTAATAATTCAGTTAAAATGTAATTTAACAGATCTTGAATTATATATACATTGACGACAGTATTAATCTGGATATTAAGATTCATATGTTTCTCTATTAGATATTACATTATGGTTTGTTTGAAATTCTATAGTTGATAGATTATAAAAGGTTGAGATTTATATCATTGAAAGTGTGGTGGGTGGAAATTTAGTTGAAAACCATCGTAGAAGGGTGTTATATGCTAATATTGGAGCCCATCTCCAAAACCCATATTTAAATAATCAATATATCCAAGAATGATCTATTTATCAACTAGTATAGACTCTAGAACACAATAAAAAAATTCTTTCACATGAAAGAATCTATGGGTGTAGAGTTTTTTTGTGTTACATTGATTATAGTCTTGATGGTTTGTAGAGGTTGTGTTTTTTGGAATTTTTTTAAAACTTACTATCTCAAAAGATAGGGTAGGTCCTTAGAATTATTTTTATGTGATTGATAGTGATAAATATATAACTCTTGTAATCCCCTAGTAACGAATATTGTATTTAATTGCTAATAATTTTTTGATACCCTCAAAATTAGCATGATAGCATCAACATGTGATTTATCGATTAAAACTCATTCAAGGGATGTATCTAGTATGTTCAAATAAATTTCCCTGACTAATTTTTAATGTATTACCAATAAGTGATTCTCAATATTAGGATTTAGTGGGAAAGATGTTATCAACTGCTTGAATACTTCACTGTACTGATAATGGGTTTACGAACATTTTTTCTTGATTGCATATATCTCATTCCTCTATAGAGAAATCATTTATATTGGGAAGTAATTATATATGAAGGATCTTTATGGTTTTTCAATAGTGGATATCGATCATGGTAATAATTTGTAGAGCCACTCATTAGTCGACCATTCATGGGAGAACGGGGACACATTCCAGCTGACCTATTTTTATATGAATCTACTATAGTAAAATTTATATTCAAATGTCACTAAATTATCATATTTTTTAAAGAGTCTCCTTCCAAATCCATGAATCATTGCTGAGAATTGGGAAATTCCATTTTTTTGAACTAATACATATTTATTTTTTTGTTATGGATGTTATTTATTTGGGATGAAAATTAGTGCTCATATTTCTCCTGGGGTTTTATTTATTTGATCAAGATTGCATTTTTTTCACAACCTATAGTAACTCTTTTTAATTTAGAAAATGAGTAATGATTTATAGGAAATAGAAATTTTAAAAAAATAACTTTCATATTATTCTATGTTTTCATTATTAAGAGTCTTAGAAAGATATTTCCTCCAACCAAAGGATCAAAACCAATGAGTTGAGAAGAACATGATCTAGTAATTTATGGAAATTAATTTATAGAAAATTCAGACTTGACAATTTCTTCCAACATAATGGTTCGATGCTGATGCTTGGTTTATCAGAGGTCCACCGAAAAATCTAAATTTTATACAATTATTAACGTTAAGTAGTTGTTGTCTTGGGTTATCTTTGGATAGAAATGAAATATGGGATTGTTTTATCATTTAATGGATTCAGTGTAAGAGTGAACACATTGATACATTTGATTGGCTGCAATTGAGCTATTTTTAGAAGTAATTTTGAAACATGTGGTCTGACCATAGATTACCCTCCTCACTTACACACAAGTCATTATTCAATTTCCCTCTCACTTCATTATATAATTAAAAAAAACTCATTTATTTTCCAATCCTAGTAATTTTGGAATGCATATAGAGTTAAAATAAACAATGTATTCCATGTACATACCATTCCTAGTCATTGGATATGAAAAATCACTATTGAGTCATCCCATTACTAGCTATAGTAAGAAATGAATGATTTAATAGAGGGATTTTTTTGTGGAACATTGATATATAAAGGAATAAATTAAATGATAATATAATTGGAAATCTCATATCATCTATGAATTTAAAAACATCCAAAAAAATAAGCAATGAATAATTACAATTAAAAATATTGAATTCATCAAAGTGTGGGATAGCTATCCTAGGATTGACCAATAATTGCATAGTGTACATTTAGTAGAGAAATATAGTGGAAATAAATGAAGAAAAGAAAGAAATTAAATAAATATGTATTGAATGTTTATGGAATTACATTGAAAAAAAATTAATGGTATTTATTAATGTGATTTATATATTATCCACATGACTAGAGTTAATTATTCTTCTGTTTTGTTAGGATTTTAAAACCATTAATAATTTTACATAATTTTAGTGCTGAGTTTCCTCTCCTTCCGTAAAGATATTTCTAATGTTTAAGGGTCCATATCTAGTCACGTACTGTATTTATAAATTCATTATCTTAATGTAAATTCTCCCATGATCAATATTCCAATTAATTCTCAATCAATTAGAGTGAAATCTATTTTCTGCATCATATAAGTACTGAATGATGTGTTCTATTGGGAAAACATACATCAAAATGCTACGTCTTTCATACATTAAAAGATCATGTGGTTCATATTGTAATTATATTCCTAAATTAAAGATTATTGGGGAAATAATTAGGTATGGTCTATACTTGGGCTTATTTTTATGATTCAACAGAAGTTGTTTGGGGCTGAGCTAGAAGAATTAAAATTAGGAAAATACTAAAATGGAATATTAATCATTTAAATAGTAATTATGAAACCTTTGAATTGATTAATGTTGGTGTTTTCATGATTCTTTTATTGTCCATGAAGAGATTCTAGTTGAAGTGGGAATTTTTTCTATGTTTAACTTTTAATAGGATTTGATGGAAATGACTAGGTGAGATGGTTCTGTTAGTAATTAGCACTCACATTAGCTCTTTATATTGAAATGATGTTAATATTGTATAGAGAATTTTCTTTCAAAAGTGGTTCCCCTTTGTCTTCTTGCACATGACCATCATAGTTTTTGAAACCTAATTCTCACGAGCCACACATTTTTCCAAATCATCAATCTACACAAGGGGGAATTTGGTCAGTCATTACGTTTTTATTAACCAAAATCATTACAATTAGAGTAATTGATAGTAGTTTGGCATGAATCAAATTTTCCACCTGTATAGTTAATTTACCCTCACACTTTACATCTTTTCTTCATCTCAAGCTTAAATAACTCATATAATCACTTAACTCCATATTAAATTTCCATGATTGAATATTCCATAGCTTTATCCATGATTAATTATTGTTTGATCCCACAAAATATTGAAGTATAAAATCACTAGATATTTCTTATATATGACTGAGTATAGTTTCCCACTTTAATTAATTCATTCTTAGATGAACTAGTTAAGGTTATCCATGTTTGAGCTCCTAAAAACATCAATAATCTTCTTTTATTTTAAACGTAATTACTACATGGGATGATGTATCATCCTCATAATTTTGATTTCAATAAAGTTCATTTTATCCACATATTCAATCAAAAATACCTCAGTTTAAGGATCAACATATTAGATGTATATTGATTCCTAGATTTGACAATGAAAAATATCATTCTTCATGGTTGTTTAGGGAATTTCATCATAAAATCAACTGTCCCCACAAGTGTGGAGGATCGTGGATAAATGAATTCACATGAAAGGATAGAATTTTAATGAAGGATCCCTACATAAAAGGTACTCATAGAATTTTTGATATTGAATAATGATCTCAGATGTGTGGGACTTCACTCTCAAAGAAGAAATCAGGGTATGTAAATGATAATCATTTTTTACCATTGGGTTTTTTTCATTGAAGGAGGAGAAATATGGGAATGGTGGTGTAGAATCTTGGGTGGAGAATAATATTGATTAGGAAAAAATGTGGGTCTCACATGAAAGATCCTGAATTATTGTATCATATTCCAGATTCATCTATAAAAGAAAATTGTATAATTGGGGAATATGTATAGGTAAGAAATAATTCTTCATGTAATATAGGGCATGGAATGAAATATTCTTTTCATGGTATGTCAAAATCAGGGATGGATGACATGAAATTAATCCTTTTAGAAATTAAGGGTTCAATATTCAAATCATAGAAATATTATTTTTTAAATGTATGATTTGTCTCAATTTATTTTTAATAATAAAAAAACAATTTAAAAAATTAAAATTATCTCGAAACAAATTAAATTAATTCCCCAACATCATGTGGGATTTCATTTATTTAAAACATATATATATAAATAAAATACATGATTAATTCCATTTTGAAATATTTTTGAATTGGTCCAAAAAAAATTATTACAAATTTAGTTTCTAAAAACACACTTAAATTCTGAATTGACGTGTCACTATTTTAAATTCACATTTTTAAATAAAGTTTTTTTTATTAATTGAATGATCATATTTAAAATGCATTAAAAATTGAAATTAAAAATTATTAAATTAATTCATGGATTCCAATTATAATAATAAAATATCAATATTGAACCCATTATTTAATACTATCCATATTTTTCAAAATTCCCAAATAACACTATTTTTATTTGGGGGTAAAATAATTAGGGGATTAAATTCAATTTAAATTTAGTTTATTTATTTCACAAAATTCATATCTCCTAAAATTTAAATACCTGGCCCTAGTATCCTAGAGTATGTTCCTTACTTTATTATATTGTTATAATTAATGGGAATCACATCCTGAAGGACTGATGAGTTTAGTAATTCTGGAATGAGATTACATACGTGAACATTATATTACAACTTGAAAGAAACAAACAACATACGAAATCCATTTATAACACCACAAATACTCCATGATTAACCCTAAAACACATTCATAATATTCATATTCATATACCGAGGATTAATAAAACATAAGTAAGGGGAGATATCAGATACACAATAGGGGTAATTAATACAAAAAAAATACAATATAATCAACGAGGAAGAAGACACATTCCATTAAAACATCTTCTAGAACATTATATGCCAAGTTTAAAACCTGGATAAATAATTATGTAAGCTAATTCACATGAGAGAGAACCATAAATATAGATATTATAATAGTAGAATATTCACATGGATAATCAATTACTAATACCATTTTGTGTGAATTAAAATGTTAGACATCTTAAACATATCATCAAGGACTCAACCATGAAATTTGAAAATGATGAAGGTCTTGACCTAAATAATATCTAAAAATGGGAATGGCCTCAGCCAAGTTCATACTTTTTTTGTCACATAAGACCTACTGATGCATCTAAAAGCTATAGCAGGACCCAAACATAACTTTCTAAGTCTAATTAATTTCCCATTTGAAGAAGTTAATAATAATAAATATATACATATGAAATGATACTAAATTTTTCCAATCTATAGGCACAATCACTAACCATTCTAATTAACTTGTTTTGTGGTATGAAGATAGCACATATATAGTCAAACTGACTAAAAACCATTTAATAAAATAATTTAGCTGATAATAATAATATAAAAATCCCAACAAAGTATAATATTAAATAGAGGAGTTGAAATAGATGAAAATATACTAATAAAATCATAGAGTAATTATTGAGATAAATGTCATTTTTTTACATTTCAAAGAAGAGTGATTTTGAAAATATCATTTTTATTTGTAATAATTGTTTTTATACAACTAGAAATTAAAAATTAATTTTTTTTTAAAAATATTAATGATTTTAGAAATATAATGGTATCTTAAAACAGATTATGGATGGTACATTAAAATTGGAAACAAATAAAGATGTTTCTCTTAACCAGGCATGCATATCAGAAATAATTGAGAAGGAGGAACCATTAAACAAGTATTATCTCATCAACGAAAGATGACATGATATATATATATGTGATTGGTAAATAGAAAAATAATTTATAAGAAGTATAAAAAAATAACTTTTAATTACATTGGTGTAGAGAGAGAGAAAGCATAATGCAAATGAAAATGGAGGTTCCAGACGAAAACCCTAAACTTATGTATGAATGTGTTCTACACATGAACATAATGACTTGGATAATAAAATTAAATAAATTAATTAGTTTAATAAGATTATTTTATACATCTAATTTATTAGATTTAATTTTATTAACTTTATTTACGTTCTTTTTTGATAAGTTATATGATATAAATTAATCAATCAAGAGCATTCATTCTCTTTCTTTTCATAATCAGTTCACTAATTTATATGTAATGGAGTTCAAGTAAAATGAATATAATTCTCTAGAATTTGAATTATATTATATTGATTAAAATTTATTTGTGGAAATGGTTATATATATTTTTGGGTTATATGTTATGATTATAAATCATTAGATAGAAATTTGGTGATAATCATTTAACTTATTACGATAATTAATGAACAAAACGAACTCATTTTGTTTTACCATTTGGTATTATATAAATTTGTTATATTTAGAATATAAAAAGGGTTATAATATAAAATTTAAAATCGGTTTCCACATTTAAAATGGTTTAGTGAGAAACCTTGAAGATGGTGAAGTAAAATTTAAACTGTTCATCATTGAAGGAGATTAAGCAACACCTCAGAGACTACGTTACCTTTTTTATAATAAAATGGAGAGTAGAAGGAGATTGATGGTGGATTATGCTATTATCATAATAACAATATAGTAAATGTATACTAATGGGTTTTCATGTATTTTTGGATGTAGTTATTTTAGGGGAGAATAATAAAAGAAAATAATATGAAAAGAAATTAAAAGGAAAACAATAAGGATTTTACGTCCTGGATTATCCTCATTGAAATACTCTAAGGGAAATGGTTTTTTTCTTTTAGTGAGAACATGAGATTTTGGACATGTGTGGGGGTTTGGGGATTGAAAAACGGAATGTGCATAAATTTTTAATGGCTCAAATATTAGAAGGCTTTATAAGAAGGGGTGTGATTTATAGTGGAGGAGAGGTGAGTTTTCTGAATATTTTACTAATTTTTTATTAAATATGGCTCGTGAAACTGAGGAGTTTGAGAATTATAATCTAATATATTAAAATAATGAATCATACTTCTAGATTATGTTCTTACCCCAACCATACATCACTTATGACTCAATAATTTATATATTTTTCATTAATCGTAAATTATCATATTTTAATATTTCCAATATTCAATTATTTTATAAAATTAAAAAAAAATAAATAATTTAAAAAATGTAGAATTTAAAAAATAATCCATTTTATGATACTAATTCTCTAATTATGATAAATTTAAATTTTAATTAAAATCATCATTTACTTAAAAAACATAGATTTTAAATTTATAATAGATTTTATAATGCTCTGAAAAATTTTCTAAGGTCTAAAAAAACTACCCTAAAATAACAAGACAAAAAAATATTTATTTAAGAATAGTTTTTTTGAAAATAATTTTTCTTTCATATATTTTTAGTAATTATAAAAATTATAATTAAATATTTATGAGTTAAAAATATACCAACACTTAATTTTTAATATTTAAAATAGTTACTTAATTATATTATGGTATAATTATATAATAAAATAATTTATCAGAAGGAAAAATTTAATTTATACAAACACTAGTGATGTTATTATTCATTTAGTTGATTTACTATTCAAAAGGGTTATAATACTATTCCTATGGTTAGGTTACAATTTCCTCAGTAATGGTTACATAGATTATTGGAATATAAACTATTTCATTCATTATGCAATTATAAGATTTGTATTATGTTTGATAAGTGAATTTATTTTATTTATACTATATAAAATTAAAAAATCGGGGGAATTTCATTTAGAATATCCTGGTTCGTTACATTCTCCCATCTAATAAAAATTTTATCATAAAAGTTTTAAGAACGATACCTCATGAAAATATTTATGTACTTATTCATTGTATCTTCCTCTGGTTCCAATGCCGCCTAATCAATTTTACGTTATTTCTAAAGTACCTTTACTAGTGGTGTCATATGTTTCCAAAAACCATGTTTTCTAGTGTTCATAATCTAGATAGGCACTTCATAGTAAAATATGTCAATTTCCAAATCTATGTCATTATAAGTGAGGATATGAATTGGGTGTAAAATGTACTTCTTTAATGAAGAGATGTAGTATACATGGTGAAATTTGAAAAGACTACAATGATTCTCAAAATTATAATCCATAGATCCAATTCTTTCTACAATATTAAATGGACCAATGTACACGGGTATTAGTTTCCCTTTCCTCAAAAATAATAAAAAACCTTTCCAATGAGATTCATTAAAGAAAATGTGATCTTCCACTAGAAATTATAAATATATCTTTTGATTATTAGCATAGATATTTTTCTAACATTGAGTTACACGGATATGGGTTAGAATAGCCTTTACCTTCACTATTCATTCCTTCACAAGCTATGGTACTACATGCTTCCTTCCTCTAACTTAATCCTAACATGTTGGCATACAACATATCTTTATATACAATGCTTCATATGGTGCATTTCTAAAACATGAATGGAAACTATTATTGTAGGAAAACTCATCAAAAGTAAAATAATTATTCCACATACCTTAAAGCCAGGAGAGAATGATATAAATTAGTCTTCTAATGTTTGATAGGTCCTTTGAGATTGTCCATCAGTTTTAGGGTGATAATAAATACTCAAATGAAGCTCAGTATCCAAATCAATCAGAATAATTTTCCAAAATTCTTATGTAAATCATGGATAATGATGAGACCCAACAGAAAGAGGTTCTCTAGGAATTATTACGTCATTATTAATATAGAGTCATGTTTGGCACTCTAGTTCCAAATCCTCCCATATAGTGATGAAATTTTTCTTATTTGGTAAGTCATTCAACAAACACCAATAATGAAACATTATTTCCTGGGGATTTTTTGGTTATCAAGTAAGAATATATATAGTAATTTCATCATATTTCAATATATGAATAATAATGTGTTTCATAAAACATACTGCATGTTTTCATTCAGACATCACCTATTTAAAATCTAAACATCTTGATACATAATCAAAAATTTCCACATTCATATTATCCCGTCAAAAAGGTTCCTTTAGATACTTATACATGTTAGTGATACTGGGTTTTATAGAGAAATATTATCTATGGGAATCACCCAATAAATCTATTTTTAGCTCGGGTAAAGAGGGAACCATAATCTCCTCCCAAATACCAGAATTCCATCCTCACAAACAATTTCTGGAAACACTCCATCCTTCAAAACTTAAATTTTATTTTGGAGATTATAATCATCACACTGACAATAAATAATTCATATCAAATAAAAATTATTGGGAAATCCGTTGAAAGGATAATGATGTCTCACCATCCTTGATAATTACCATATTGATCATCTCAAGATCTATGTACATAGGGTTCTTGTCATTCCTCATTTTGTTTTGAAATCCATGATCATACATTCTCAATTCATCATCTACCTTATTTCCAATTATTGGGTGACATTGTATTGAACAATCATAATCATTATGTGGCTCGAGCCTTCTCGTTTTCCTCATGTTGAGTTCTCTATAAGAGAATACATATTTTAAGATCTTCTGATCTGTATAGGTATCATACATTTCACCATAGAGATAGTGTCTCCATATTTTCAGAGAAAGGATTCCAGTTACTAACAGAATATCATGTGTTGTATTGTCTTGTTCATGTGTTTTTAACAACCTTGATGAATATGAAATAATACTATCATTCTACATAAGGACAAAAACCATGTCCTTTATTTGATTCATCACTATAAATCACAAATCCATCATTTCTTGATGATAGAGTCAAAATAGGATCATTCGGTAACCTACTCATCAATTCTTCAAAAAATCATTCAAATTAATTTGTCCAAAAAATACATAACCACTTTATGAGTTAGAATCGTTAACAAGTAAACTAATCTATAAAATTAATGAAAATATCACTACTAATAACATAGTAAACCAATGAAACATTGATCGTTGGTTATGATTTTTTTGTTTAGACCATTCCTAAATAACCTTTTTCATCACATGATCTACTGAGATTCCATCCCTATAGAGAATATTACCATGAAAATAAATAGATTTAAGTAAAAATTCAGACATGATATACCTTCCAGGTATTTAATTTCTTCAAAGGGACTTCAAGATAATCTGCAATTGAATGTCATGGTCTTTCTAGATTTTGGATTATATCAAAATATCGTCAGTAAATACCACAATAAATTTATCAAGATAATCCTTGAAAACTATATTAATTATATTAATGAAAATAGACGGTGCATTAGTTAGTGTAAATGTAATTACTATGAATTATTAATGTTCATACCTAGTTTGAATTATTCTATTTAGAATACCCTTCTTCTTTTCATGCGACTGATGATATCGAGATCAAAGGTCAAACTTTCAAAATTATTGAGCTCTGAAAAGTTTATCAAATAAATCATTTATGTGAGGGAGGGGGTACTAGTTATCTATTATAATAGAATTTATTTCTCTATAATCAATGAACAACATCAGGGATCCATATTTCTTATTTGAATAATGAATAGGGGAAACCCATGGAGAAAAACTATGGAAAAGAATTTCTTTATCTACTAATTCCCCTAGTTTTTCATCTGTTTTACGAATTAAATTGTGGCCATTTTATAAGGATTCATTCATATAGTTCGTGAACATGGAATTAAATCAATAGAGAACTAAAATTCTTTTTCTATAAGATATATAGGAAAATCATTAGGAAATATATCAATGTATTTTGGTACAATAGGCATTTCCTCAATTTGATGATTTATCTCTTCATCTATAGGTGATGTTTTCTCTTACTCCGAAATAATTACATTTAGTAGAGCTACTGGGGGTTGATATAGATGAAAATAACATGGTGATGTTTCAACACTAAAGAGAAGGGATTCAACACCTTCCTAAAAAACAAAATATTGTTCTTGAAATTGATTTTTGAATCATGTTTTGAAATCTAGTCTAAGACGTGGATTATGTCAAAGTCGAACACATATATGATGATAAAATAAATCGATGAAGATCATTTATATTCCATATTAGGAAATTTTTGACACATTTGTGTTGCAATGAGATATCTTCTAGGGATTTTGACTGACAAGTCCCCTGTTAGGCTGAATTAGAAGTATCAAATTTTTGACAAAAAATCTGATGATATAAATGAATAAGATTATGTACAATAAAATAAATATATATCTCAATTTTAAGAGATAATTAATGTACATGCAACCACATCATTATTAACTTCTACTTTTGTTTTTGTGATTGCATAAGATTTCCCATGCTCTCATACCCTTTTTGAGGAATGATTCTTTAACACTTCAGACAACCATTTGCATAGTGTCCCATTCCCAAAAATTATAGAATTGAAAATTGGTAGATTATTTCTTTCCAAATCAATATTGATCATGATGGAATTTCCCATCACACTTTTAAGGAAATCCTTTTCTTTCTAAGCAGGAAATATGGTTTGTTCATCCACCGGTATCAAACATTTGAAATTTCAATTTTTATTCTTTCCATTATCCATTATTTTCTCCTCCACCCTAATATTATTCTTTTCCCCCATATAGTCATAATACTTATAAAGTATATTTTTCTATCTTTATTGGAGATGATATAATATCTTCATATTATGATAAATTTTGTGAAATTATTTCCATTAGAATCGGTTTATACCATCAAATAATCAATCAATCATACTCCATGGAGTACGTAGATAGTCAATGACATTCATTGATAACCTTTTAATGTTGTCTTCATACTTGGAAATATTCTAATCCTCCTTTTGCCTCTAATTTAAGAATTTTATTTCCATACCTACTCGTTGTCCATGAGGAAAATAATTTTCAAGAAAAATTTCCTTAAAATTCCTCCATTCCATATATTTAATGTATTCCTACTCCTTTGTGTTTTGAATTAGCGAAAAACATTTATTCACATTCTTGAAAGATGCTAAATTTAAATGAAATTATTCCCCCATTAGTTACTTCCCAAAGTGAAAAATATCTTCTCTAAGGGACTTTTCCACTAACCAGCTACAAATGAGTTTATAGCCCATTAATGGATGAAGGTTTTTTTTCATATAATGTGGTCTAGCAATTCTGCTCCACATTGTAGATCAGGATGCTCCATATAGGTAAGGTCATTTTTCATAACCAGAGTCACCTATATAAGTATGGTTATAAGTTTCTAGACACCAATAATATTTCTAGTACTGACATCATTATCTTGCATAGGATGGAAATCCTTACAGGGGATACATGCATTGATACAATTTTCATTACTTTCACTAGGATCCATTTATAAAAAATGTCGCACAATATATTAGGTTATGAATTGTAATGTATAATCATAAAATATAATAACACTTAACATTAATTGAAGTTTTATGCATAAATCATGTCATTATCATAAAAATGGTTTTTGGGGCCCATATTTACTTGTAAATTTTTCATAACAGATTATAAACAAAATATGACTTATTCTAAGAATATTCCCTAATACTATCAAACTAGGTCCATAGTAAGGCTTGTTTTTATGTACCAGGTTACCCAAAGTAAGGCTCCAGATACATTATCATAGTTTTTATCCTTAGTAACATCCGTTCTAGATCCTCATCCACATGTATTATCTAGAAAGGGATGTATTCCTAGGAAGAGTCACAAAACATATACTTCCAAATTATTATCATGTTCCTCTATTCTTATCATGAATTTCTATATGAGGTCTATGTTCCATAATCTATGTTTTCTAAATCCACTTTACAAGGATTCTATGAATCATACTATAATACCGACTATTAAGACCCTAACCCAAGTAGCTCAGAGTAGGTTCCTTACATTATTACATTGGTATGATAACAAGGAATCAAGTCCTAAAGTACTGATCATAATTTTTGTTTTAGATTATAAATTACATATGGGAATAAAACTGTACATATTTAATGTAAATACGACATATATACCCCATTTTAAACACCCAAAAACACTATGATTATCCCAACAAGTCATTCATAATATTCATCTTTGTTTCCTGGGGAAAAACAAAATATCAGAAAGGGGTGATATCAAATGTGTTGTAAGGGTATGTAATACAGTGAAATAAAGTATTAAAAATAATGTATAAAACACCATCCCTTAGAATATAATCTTGAACATGATATGATAGGGATAAAATCTGAATAAGTAATTCCATATAAGAATTAACATGATAAAGTATATGAACCATGTATGCTATACTAGTTGAATATTCACATTGGAAATGAATTACTTATAAAATTTTATAGGAATGCATATTCCAAATGTCTGAAACATACCATCATGTCCTTGACCAAGATATTTGAAATTGATTAAAACATCATCCAAAACCATATCAAAAATGGGAATGAACATGGCTATGTCTCTATCTATTTTTCCTAATGAGACCTATGAATGCATCAAGGAGTTTTAGAAGACACAAACTATCACTTATTAGGTCCAATTATGCTCTCTTATAAATGGGTATAAAAAATATATATACATATGAAATGTAAATAACTTTCCCCAATCTGTAGACATAAACTCTAACCATTCCGAGTCACGTGGTGTGTGATATCAGTATTTAACATCCATAGTAAAATGGATTATAAAACATTAAATAAATTATGGAATATGAAGATCATAATATATCAATCTCACCCATTCATAAAATTCATTATAGGTGATGAAATGTGTAAAATACTATAATAAAATCATAGATGTTTTCTTGATACAAATGTTGTTTTTTACTTTGCAAATAATATTTCTTTTTGAAATATAATATGGATTTCCAATAATTTTTTATATAAAACAAGAAATGAAAAAATATAGTATTTTATGACAATAGTATTGATTTTATAAAAATAATGGTGTCTTAAAATATATTATGGACTATACTTGAAAACTGGAAAGAAATCAAGATGTTACATTTAATCGAGAATGCGTATTGAAAGGAATTGAGAATGAATACTTGTCAAAAAAAGTATTGTCCCATCAATGAAAGATGAGATAATATAGATATATGTGTTAGGAACATGTACATATAATTTATAATATGTATAAAAAATTATTTATTACATTGGTGTATTGAGAGAGAAAGAATAACCTTCATGAAAATAGAAATTCGAGAAGAAAAATCATACCTTTTGTCTGAATGTGTTCAGTACTTTATCATAATATTCGAGATAATAAATCGTAAAAAAATAATTTATTAATTTATTACCTTTTATATATTTATTTTATTTCATATAATTTAATTATGTTCTATTATTTTTCTTTTAATTAGTTTTAAGATACAATTTTATCATTTAAGAGCCCATATTTCCTTATTTTTCATGATCAGATCACTTATTTATAAGTAATAGAGTTTATGTAAAATGGGTATAATTCTCCAAAATTGGAATTATATTTTAATAATTAAATTTTAGATGATTAAATTTTTTATATATATAATTTTCTTAAATGGTATGTGGAAAAATCATTAGATAAGTCCTTTGATGATAATTGTTTGGATTATTATGTCAGTTACTGATCAGAACAAAACTTATTTTGATTTATCATTTGGTACAACGTAAATATGTTACATTAAAAAAGTAAAAAGGGTTTTAATATAAATATTACTATATTTTTCCATCATTAAAATGGTTTACTAAACATCTTTGAATACGATGAAGTTAAATGATAATTTTTCATCTTTGAAGGAGATGAAACAACACATCACAAACGATGTTTCTATTTATCTAATAAAAGGGAGGGGAGAAGGCGATAGATGATGGATTATTATATTTTTATAATAAAAATATACTAAATTCAATGTACCAGAAAGAATATAGGTTCTCACATTCAAGCTCAAACCAGTAAACTATTTGTACCAACCATTACATTATAATCATTTCATTCTTGTGAGTTTCTATTATAAACTTTATTGAGATAAGAAATCTAAAAAAATTCATGTGTTATTTTTAAATAATTTTAATTTAGAAAAGATCCCTAATGATTCAACTGTCCCTAATAAATGGTTCTCATGATATTTTGGAATATTAATTGCCATAGATCTAGGGAAAACCTATATAATCTATATAATGGAAACTATCAATTCAATCAATTGTAGAGGTTTTCTTACCTTCAATGACCATAATTATCATGTTTGAAAAATGGAATGATTCCCTATCTCATGGTATGGATGAAATTGATGAAGTAATAGTTTTATTTCCACCTATATGTGAATATTATTAATTATATAAAACTGTTAAAGTAAATGTTGAGGTTGATAAAAACATGAAATGATACTATAATTTGTTTTTGTGAATTTTTTATGTTGTTGGAAGGTCTCAAAATTTCATTAGAATAATGGGAAAAAATGGATGTATTTTCGAAATAAATAACAATGTAAAGGATAAAAATTTAAAAATCAACTGTATTAAATTTGAATATAACCAAATAGTAGGTAAATAAATTGTGTAAGGGTACTTTGAAAGAGTTAAAAGAATTGTTATCTACATCGGAGTTCTAGGTTATGTATTGGAAGATTCATCCATTATTATGAAACTCATGGGGAACTTTCTGGATAGGTTTAATCTAATATTTCTAACTTATAAGATAAATATGATTACTCTATTAATGATTTACATGACTTTACTATTCCATATGGTATGAAAAAAGAGACAATTTTTTTAAAAAAAATATCTTTCACAAAATAGATTTTAAGGTTATGAAAAATCTAAAAATTCCAAATGATGCTAATTTTGATCCTATAGATTTAGAAGACATGTATGATTATGAAAAAAATTTAAATTATCATGTCTCTTATATCCACAATTTTTCAGAGTGGTATATGAAAATATGGAGGAAAAATCACACATAAATGATTTCAATGTAGGTGAATTTTCAGACTATATTGAAAGTTAGTGAATTTAAATATCATTCTAAATAAAAACCCTAGAATAATAAGTGGAACAAAAATCCATGGAACATAATAAATCTACTAGATGTATGAAAATGTTTCTTTTTAACAAAATTAGTGTGTTGAGTATGAATCTATTTATATACGTTCTTTAGAATGTCAAATCTTAGAGAAGTACATAACATTCATATAAAACATTGATAAAAGGATAATTATTCATGTAGTAAAGAATAAAGAGGTGAAAAAACATACATATAATTTCATCTGAGAGTAGAAATTGTGGAATTTATTGAAAAAAAACAAAATAATCCTATAAGAAATAATAATTATTATGAAATAATTGGTAAAAGATATCATAGTAAGTCAGGACATCATATAATTATGATTTTTACATTGTGGAAAAAAAGAACCACAATGTAAATGTAGTACATAAAGTAAAGATGGTTATATATCATATTAATAAAATTTCTACTAAGTAAGATGAGGTTTGTGAAACTCAATATAAATGGATTGAGGTTGAATGTACTATAATAAATATTATTTTAAATTTTAATAAGTCTTTAGAGGAATATGATGAAACATATCAAGCTATAGAGAACCCCCACCCCAAGAATTATGTGACATCTTTACTAACTGAACATAAAATCTCATCAAATAAGTCTAACATTTCATGTGTAATGAAAAATTATGGGAATTCATTGGTTTAGAAAGTACATGAGATATTCATCACATGAAAATTGTTGAAAATGACCTCCATAATAATGTTTCTCCACACTAGGGGTAGATAAATTTAGTAATTTTTTACGAACCTCATCTAACATTTTATTGAGAATGATAATATTACACTATAGATCAATATTTTATGTGTTTTGTTACTGATTTAAAATTTATGGGTTCAATGATTATAGAGTTTGGTATGAATATTATTTATAGGTGAATACACATGAATAGAATTTGTGAAATGTTGGTATAAAAGATATAAAATTTACTATGTTTCAAGAATAACGAAGCAAACAATTCCAAGATTCATGAAAATGTCAAATAAAAAATATTTATAGACTCCTAATATATGATTTCAGAAGATGATACTAATTGATTCTCTATTATCCATTATGTATGGAATCATTTCATATAAATATTTCTTACACTAGGAAGGGAATGTGCCCTAAAAATAAGCATGATGAGGAAATAGCCTTTGTAGTTGAAAAAACTGTAAAATCTAAAAAAATTAACAATACATTGTTTCCTAAAAGCTTTTTCTACTGAGACATGAATTATGATATATTGATTTTTAATGGTATTAATGAATACAATATATGATAAGAAACTTTTGGAAATTATATTACCTTAAAAATCAGAGTAATTGGAACAATAGATATATAAAATTAGGATTTGAAATCAAAAGATGTCTTACATTTTGATGGGATAAAATAATAATAAAAATGCTTTAGAAAAATTATTGATGATGGAAATTAATTTATCTTTAATAAATATTCTTGTATCAAAAAATATGTAGATAATTGAAAAGATGTTACCATGGTTGAAAAAACTAGTGTAAATATTTTCCATATTAAAAACTATTATAACACTTGTTACTTAATTGTTGAAGATGAAAACAAGTTTTTAAATCTAGGACATGGTAGTATTAGGTATAAATATATCCACAACAATTTAAACTGGATGTGGTAATAATTTAACACCATTCAAGTGAAAATAAGGTTTTTTACAACATGTTTGAAAGGAAAGACAATTAGTGGAAGGAATAATAATTTTAAAATCCTATTAATAAGACCACTTTTTCTCATTTGCAGGGATTATTTTTGATTAGCGAGACATCAATAAACATAAATTTATTTATACATTATCAATTTTATTGATAAATTCACTTGGAATACAAAATTAATATACATGAAGCAGAAATCAGATCCTGGGGAAAAAGAATATATTTTTTAAATGTGAAGAAGAGTGATTGATAGAAATATTTATATTTATACTGAGAATTATAATAATAAAGGACTCTTCCAGTAATGCCTTTGAACATTATTTAAATAAATTTGGAATCAAATAGAAATATAGTTCACTGTTCACTACTCAATAAAATGGAGTGGTGCAAGGTAAAAATAAATATTTCATGGAAATGGGAAGAAATATACTATCTAAAAAGAAAATATCTATGTTTTTAAAGATATAATATCTTAGTACAATTAATTAAGTAATTTTTTGGGATGGAATAAAAAAATTTAATTAGAAATATGGTTGAAGAAAAAATATATATTGAAATATTTCAATTTTTTTGGAGTCCATGCTTTGTAAGGATAAAAAATTCAGATCATGGAATGTTTGATGAAAAAGTAAAGATGTAATTTTCATAGGATATTCATCTAATGAAATATGTTAAATATGTTGAAATAAATATTTAAAAAATTTGGTGTATTCTTAATATGTGAATGTTATTAAATATACAACTTCTATAAAAAATACTTTGAAAATGTTATATAAAATGTATTGAGTAATCCTAATAATAATAACAAAAGTGAAGATTAATGTGACTAAAAACATTTAAATGATGATTAATATGATTTTTTTGATGTGGATAGTGATATAGGAATAAAATATTCAAAACTTCGTACACTATAAAAATAGGATGAATTTGAAATAATAATTAAAAATAATATATATCTACTTGAGAAGAAATGAAATTTTAGGATAGGTGATCAAATATCACTCATCTCACAGATAGAACTAGAACCATTTTCAGATATAGTTGAAGATAATGATTGGTTGATTTTATCAGTAATTAATTATGTTATATTTAAAAAATGACACATGGTAACTTGTTCTATATTAATAATAAATAAATATTATTGTAAATAACTGGGTGTTAATATAAAATATGAATGCACATATGAAAATTTAAATAAAAGAACACGAATTGTTTGAAGAGGATGTAATGGGTGGAAGGCCTAGATTTTGAAAAAAATTCCCCCCATTATAGGATTTAAACCTCAACGATTGTTCTTTGTAACTTCTACACATCATTGTTAGCATGTTTATCAGATGTTTTCTAAGAGAGCAGTTCTAAAAATTTGATTGTTTCTTGATGAAGTTGATATTTTCTAATGGAAATTATTATAGTAACTTATATATAAAATATATGAACATTGTTACCCAATTTTTCATGAAATTTTTTTCACATGTGATAGATAGAAAAAAATTAAAGGCTTTACTAAATACATAATGAAAAAATTAAATGTAAATTCATAGAAAATTAACTATATTTCAATGAAGAAAATTTAAATTTAAGAAATAATATATATTTCTATCAAAATAAAAGTTTTTCAGGGAGTTGAAAAAAGTTATTCATGGATGATTTCAAAAAATATTTAAATCCAATCTCTGTTGGCATGAAGACGAGTAAAGATAAACCTACAAAAAATGTGAATAAGAAAGAATTTATGAATTCTATATGATTTTTTTTCTATCTTATATCATGAAGTCTTGAAATTATAATTTCTATAACCTTAAGATAAATATATCTAGGATATCTAAAGGAATCACATATACTGGGAGAACAAATTATGCTCATATATCAAAAAAACTATTTACGGGATGTTGTATAAAAGAATATGCTACATGAAATTCCTTGGATATAATGAGGATATTTCTGCTAAAGATTATAGTATATAAATTCAACATCAGGAATAAAATTTTTATTGTGTTAATTTTTTTTGGGGTTGGTATTGTAAGAAAATTTGTATTATTACATTGAGAATAATAGAAGTGGAATATATTTATGCTACCCAAGTATATGGACAAATGATATGGATGAAAGTTCACCTATATGATTTGAAGATTAATATTGGAAAATCATTTATGATTTTTTTGGGATAATACGTGTTTCAATAATTTTTAAAAAATTTATATAGAACATTAAAAATGAAATCACATTGACATGATATATCACATTATAAATGATAATGTTTCTGGTGGAGGTGGTATGCTTGAATATATTTCAATGAAGTATCAAATTTTTTTTTTCTAACCAAATATATTCCAAGGTAATGATTTGCGGAATTGAAACTATAAATACATATTCATCCACCACCTCATTATTATCATTGTTCTTAAGGAAGCTTCCCACACATTGATTTTTATTATGTTTATAGTGTAATAGGGAAAGTAACAACATTTTATGAAGTTTTATAACTCATTGATGTATGAATATAAAGATGTGGTTTTTGTAAAAACGAAGAGATAAATAAAAACTATAGAATATAAAATTGAGGGAGAGTTTATCTGATCATAGAACAAAATTTTTATATCACAAAAGGATGAAATTAATTTTATAGCATTAATAAATCTGGTAGTTTTGAATTAGGTCATTCTCTAATAGAAAGGATATGATTTGATAAATATCTAAAAAATAATAAAAATGATTTTTATAGAAAATAATTTGTGGAAAATGTTATTTGGTTTTTAATAATAACATAAAATATTATAGATAATATTATAGATCCATTGTTATATTTTCATATCAAAATTTTTTATTTGTTGAAAGATAATTTTAGAAATATTTTTTGTTAAATAGGTGTAGTGGTGTTGCTGAACGATTTTGAGAATTATTTTTAAATGAAGTCAATAGAGGAGGTTAAGGATGTTTCTTAAAAGTTGATAATGCAATTTCCAGACGTCAGATGTTGCTAACCTATTCAAAAATTTCCTAAAATTGTGAAGTTATTCAAGATGAGATATTTCATTCAATGTTGATGATTTTTTTACCTAAAATTTACCACCATAAATATATCACCTAATGAATAGTTGTATGCACAATTCCTAGACCGATCAAGACACATAGTGAGTGAATGGAGATGAAGTGGAATGATGTTCATGGGGAAATAGTTACAACATGATCACCAGAGATAGATCACTAGTCAAAGTTTAATAGACAAGCCATATCTCAAGTCATTAGATAAAGTGTTTATACAATGTCGTGTATTTCTACAGGGGATTCCTAGAGGTTAGTATTGAATTACGTATGGATGCATGGTGAATTATGAATTATGTGTAAAGGTAACTTATTTATAGTGGCTGGAGAATTAGATGATACATTTTTTATTCATCCATTCAATATTTATTTATAATGATAATATGTTTTATTTTTTTAAATAGTGTATAATGTAAAAAAGAAATAATTTTCGAGGATGTGGAGCATTGATGTTTTAAAAACATAAAAAATTGTATATATGAATGAGGTGTTTAGAATTTTCAATAGTTTTAATGCACATAAAATGCTCAATTACAATAAATAGAGCAGAACATAGTCTCTCACATGACGATTTTTAAGAATTTGAAATGAAAATGTTTTATGGTACATATTATATGATGTAAGAATCTACAAAGACTATTATGTTATAAAAAAATTGTTTTATTCCATTAGATGAAGAATTTTTTATTAGTGAAATCTTGAATAGATACATGGAATTAAATTAGATACATAAGGATCCATCAGAAAAAGATACTTTGGATGAAAGAAATTTGAAAAAGGAGCATTTGAAAATAAATCATGATGTAATAAGATGGTCAATTTTGATATTTTTGTGTAGAGTAGATTATATGAAAAATGGCTTGATAGAGACACCTAGATGAGTCTATGTATAGAAGTGATGTTCTTATTCACCGGATGGAGGAGTTCCTAATGAAGGAAATGAAAAAGTTTTCAAGGTTACATATATTTCGATTGGCATTACCTAATTTTCTATGCACATTATAGTGATGAGGCATATTTGTTCTGTTAATGTTATATTATTTATTAAAGATAAATAGAATTGAATATGTTATTTAACACTATAGTTAATGAAGTATGAATAAATCTATAATTCATATAGTTTTCATTATGGTTGAATATTTTTTTTCATACTCAAGAATTATTGAGAAGTTATGAGAAAATTTATTTTAAATAGTATTTATGATAATTGGGATTTCATTAAGTGGGAAAATAAAAAATATTTTCCACCATTTGTATTTTTAGAAAACATATAAAAATAGAAATTAAAGTATAATAATAAAAATATTTTTTAGTCAAGTGAAATAATTGAAAAATTGATGTCTTTTTGAGTATGATTCTCCAATAGATTTGGCTGATGAAGAGAGAAACCAGTTAAATCCTACATAGTTATTATATTTGAAAACAATTGAATGATTTTTTATTCTGAGTTATTTTATAGAGACTAACCATGATATGAAATAGGATATATAACCAGGAAGGATAATCAGATATAGTTTACAAGAAATTTGTGAGGCTCTTTGGTTTTTTTAACAATAGAGGGAACACCAACTTAAGGGCAGACAAAATTTCAATGAGGCTTTACAATGGGAGTTCACTGGTTTAAATAAATGTCAATTTCCTAGAGTAAATTTTTTAGATTAAATCAAATGATATGTTTTTATAATCATATAATGTTTTCATAATTTTGTTAGATCAATTTCATATGAAAACATTTTTATACTACTTGGTATCAATAAAATCATCCCAAAATTACATATAATGATTCTAATAATATTTTTCCCAAGATGTATTCACATTTTATAGTATTTAGTTTCCACAGGGTGGTTGGAGTCCCCATGGAAAGGATGTAGGTTCTCATATTGAGGACGAACCTTAAAAATATTTCATTTCATTCTATAATTTCTTAAGATTTCATTTATAGGTGTTTTGTTATAAAATGATGTAAAGGATAAAGAATCTAACAAGTTACATTTGTTAATTTTAATGAATTAAAAATTAAATGTTTATTACTAATTCAACCCCCTTATCATTAATTCCCTCGATCCTATGTAACATTAAATATAGAAACATTTCTATGAAAAATATTTTTTTTACCTTAAAAATATTTTATATTAATTTCTATTAAATTTATAATCAATGTACCATTGATTATTCATTTAGTTAACGAAAAAATACCAGTATATATTTGAATAGAAAAATTTGGTTCATCTACGATTAGTGTTTCATGTAATGAATTCTATCATATAGTTAAAAAATTTGCAATCTAAAATTTTGGTTTCTAACACACACACATATATATATATATATAATTAAATATTATGATATAATATATGTATATATACACGCAAAAAATATAAAAATATATAAAAAAACTAACAATAACAAATATATTTATATAAATATATATAAATATACATAATTTCATATAAATATTTATAAATATGTATATTTATATATAATTTTAAATAAATATACATAAATATATATTTATAATATATTTTTTACATAAATATATATAAAACATATATATAAATATAATATAAAAGAATATTATATATAAACACTAATAAATACACACACCCTATTATATATACATATATGCATATATATGCACATCCATATAATATATATATAAACATAAATATATATAAATACATAAATATATATATATAATAAATGAAAATTATATATCTTAACACATATAAATACACACACTCTAATATATATACATTTATGTATATATATGCTCACCCATATAATATATATATATATATATATATATATTTGCACACATAAAGATATATAAATTTATACAAATAATATTTATTTTAAATTCTAATTAAATATAAATTAATAAAAAAAATAAATCAAAAAATAAAATAAAAGTTGAATTATATATATAAACACATATGAATATACCTGTACATGTACAAATATACATATACATTCATAATATAAATAAAATTATATATAATTATTAATGAATGATGAGGATGGTGGGAATTTGGGAGCCTTTACACGACAATTTTCTCGTTGGACAGGGATTTCCTAAAGGAATGGCTCATCTGCATTTCATGGGTTTTTATAACTTGATTAAAGGAAATCTTGAATAAGTTCCTCATTCCCTTAGGAATTATCTGAGGCCACATGAAAGTTCTATTTCATCAGACATGGATCTTAGGTTTCATGAATTGAGTGTTACATGTGATGATTGTTCCTTGTATTCATTCAAGGATTCCACCACTGATCGGATTATCAAAAAGGGTTTCATGTTCATATTGATGCTAATATATTGGATTATTTATAAATATTGTAATTGGGGAAAAAATCTCCCATTTCCTAACTTTTCCTTACTAAGGGTGAGAAACCATGGTGGTTGGAGTAGTTACTGCATAGTAATTCTTTAATTTAAGGATTCTCAAATTGAATGTGTGTTTCTATTAGTGTAAAATTTTCTAATATATTTTTACATCAGATGAGACCAGTATTCATGTGTTTTAAATAAATTCTCTATTCATTATATATGGATTTTTCCACCTTCATGAATAGTCCCTTTATTTTTATTCATAAAATCCTGGAATAATTTAAAAGAGGTATATATTAGGATTCATAGAATCAACTGGATATCATGTAATCTGAGGAACCTATGAGATGTTACTTCTATAAATAAATTTATTATTCATTTGGATATAGAGATAGAGAAATTTGGATTTCTAAATTATTACATACGTCTTATAGTGGCTGATTTTGGAAACACCATTATTGATTAGATTATTTTCTCAACGCCTTTTAATGAAATTTTTTTGACTCTTGAGTATGATATATATCCAAAATATTGTATTGTTTTAATTACTATTGAGAATTCAGATGAATTATGTTGTAGGACATACACTTGTTAGAACTATTTTTTAAATGGTCATTTGGAAAATGCTTATTGTAAAAATGATAAAGGGAGCTATGTTAATATTTAGGATTCCAAACTATGTTTTGTACAATTTATAATACCATAAGGAAATACATATGTAGTTAATGTAACCATGGGAAAATATTCACTTTTTTGAATGTTTGGGATTGATGGATAAACACTATTGGGGTAGGGGTATTCCTCTTTGCTTCAAGTTTGGTTGGTTAATATGTATTTAGAGATGGAAGGGACTCTTTGAGATCATCATCCTAGGAAGCCAAACTATTCATGGAAGATCAAACTGGGAAAAATAAAATTGTATAAAAAACACCAATATCATAAATCCAACAAAATAAAAAATAAAAATCAACATTTTTTAGTTAAGAATAAAACACACATCAACCAAGGGTTTTTTTTATAAAACATGATATTGTTAAAAACATTTAATTTTATTTTATCTAAGCCACAAATTCAAAAATAATAACTCAATTTACCAAAAAGGATTATTTTAGATAATTACAAAAAATGAAGATTCATCATAAGACATATCAAATTGACCTAAGACATCCCATGGGTAGATTAGTCATAATGGTACCCATTGTTCATCTTTTTATTTAATGAACTAACATAAAAGGGGGTGGTTTTTGTTAATGGTAAAACCCCTTACCCTATGATGGGTCCTAAGTATGCCAATATATGGTATAAAAAATTAAAATAATGGTATTTCAAAAATTCTGGGTGACACCCGGAATATCTGCCATGGAGAAAAATAATGATATTTATAAATTAATATATACATAGGAAGAAATATATAATGAACCTAACCTAAATAGAGGATTCCTCTATTTTCCAATATCAAGGTTTGAATTGGAATAGTTTGAGGGAAATCAACAAAATAGACCAATGATGTAAAAATAATAAAAACGAGATTGGCCTTAAATAGTTAAGAGGTTATGATGAGAAACTAAGATAGGAAGAAGGAGGAATTTATAGCACGAAAGTGGAATCTAAAGAGACCAAAAAAGCATGAACAAGATATTGTATAAAAGAGATATCTAGATGCCTAGTAGATGACGGTGGATGAATCTATGGGATGAGGGTAGGAGCCTCATGTGTTTGGAAATATTATGGAGGAAAGAAACAATTTATAATTTTTCCTTATTATGGGAGAAATAATAAATTCTCCATAATAGATATGGGAAAACATTTTTTCCACACTGTGTCCCAACCACAAGGTAGGGAACTGCCCATAAACCCCCCTCACATTGGCTTGACACACTGTTAGGTAAACCATGCACATTCCATGTAAAATCCCAATTTCACAAACCAAAGAATGGAATATTTCAATGTGTCTCCACACATATAGTCAGATCAAAATATGTGAGACCTTCATATCTAATGAAATAGAAAAGAAATTTCCTCAAGTGGGATGCATAGTTTTAGACAAATCATGCACCCTGACCAATCATTCATGTTTTGAGTTTCGGAGCCCAAAGCTCCCAAAACTCAATAGAACACATGAAGAACCTATTGGGCCTTTAAGAAAGTCCAAAATTGAACTATTGACTGTTTCAACTCTTGAAATTACATTCCAATTCATGGTTCAAGGAACAAACCATCAAATAAACACCAAAATTAAAATTAATTTGGTTGTATTCCTTTTATCATAAGACGGATCAATACACTTTATCTCTCTCACTTACATTCTTATTGAACCTCCACCACATATAGAGTGTATGGATCTCTAATGTTTCAAATCATCCTTATTTCCAATCATTTAAAATAAAAAATCATAATTTTTAACATAATAATTTTATACAATTTGTTCATTCCTTAAGTATTATTCTCTATAATTATTATTTAATGAATTTTCCATTTCCAAAATTTTTATTAATAAATTATCTAAAATGATTTATTTTGAAATAGTGTATGAATTGTTTTTATATATAAACAATATTAAATATATATATATCACTCACTTACATCCAAAAAACATTCTACTTTAATATTTAATTTTTATTTTCAATATTTTTTTATGATGTGAACCACAATTATTCAAAACCCTAGAATGCTATCAATATGGTATAATATATTTCAGCTATACAACATATTGAATCAAATGATACCTATTTTTTCCCCACGAGATTTTTTTTTCAAAATGATAATTTATTTCTAGTTAATTTTGATATCGTAAATATCAATCAGCTGGTACCATATAAGTCAATACATGAAAAAATAACAAAGAGATCAATGATCATTTATATTTCATTCATCCATATGTATTACTTTTATTGATGGCCTGATAGGAATAGAGATTTAAATTGATTAATTTATTGACCAAAAAAATTTTATTTACCCAACATGATACTTTATATGAGTCATTTATACCACACAAATTCTTAACTACACTCTACCATATTCTGAAAAAAGTATTAAAATATAAAATAAAACATTATGCTTTATGATCCAAAGATTCTATTTTACAAAAATTATTTATTAATATAGGGCCTTGACGACATTTTATATATTTTTTGAGGCCCAATACCAATTTGAATCTACAATAACTCTAAATCTATTTGTTGTATTTTCCATTTTCAAATCACAGTCACATTTATTCATAACATATAACCCTACGGATCATATGTCCTGTATAAATTATCCTCACATCAAATAAAATATTAAAAAAATATAAGCACATGGGAAGAGCATTTCTTTCTACATACACTAAATTTATGGAAATATGGTAGTTCTTTGTGAAATAACCATTTGTATCAAAATTTCATTGATTCTATTCTAGTGGTTATTCATAAAGTACAAATTTTTTTCAAATTATTTTGATTCCCTATCAATAATTACTCATCTTCCCTCTCTTGGTATTTACATTCATTGTGAGTGGAATCACACTAGTAAATGATTCCTTCATTGATTCTATTTTCATCAATACTTTATAATGACTCCTCCATAATAAGAGGCCACTTAAAATTTTATTTAATTCGTTACTAGTGGTATTAGTTACATATCCATCAGTACATTGTATACATTTTTCTTATTCAATAGTCATTAAAATCACATTAGGATTATTTTCCATTATTGAATAATTATATAAATTTCCATTCAATATTCATATAGTAAGAATATATTCCTTATTTTACTCAAAATGTGTTCTTGTGATCTTTATGGGGGCTATTGTGTGTCTGTCGTCATTGTTTCTATGTGAACCCACAGTTGTGCCCTTTATTTTTTCATAATAAAAGGAAATTTAGTTTATTCAACATAGTAATTTTTTATATGATCAAAACATTATTTATGTTTATTAATGTAATTGGGGAATTATTGATTACATTTATATCTACTTTCCTACTAAATGATCTTATCGTATTACCCGAGTTAGAACTAATAATGTATATTCTGTTAATAACATACCCCATATATTCATTTCACTACTGAGATAATTATGTTGAATAATTTATTCATTTTTTGATCACTATGTATTCAATAAAAGCTCTGATGGGGTGCCCCAATATTCTATAATAATAGTATTTCATTTAATCATTCTTTGAGTGTTGTATTTTCCAAAGTTATATAGAATATACATATTAATTATTAATCACACATTTAGATTTTTTGAATGTCCAATTACCGAGGGTGTGTTGAAATGGATATCCAAATCTTATTTTACATTTTTAGATCCAAGTATTCACTCATGTACATTGTTAATCAAATCATTCAATGGAGTGTCCATTTTTCATCCTTTATATAGTTTCATTTCAATATTCTTTTCTTATATCATAGTTGTGTTTCTAGAGGGATAATTGTTTCTTTCATCTTTAAATCTATGAAAATTTTCATTTTTCAATCTATTTTACATGTAATTAATGTAGAAAAATTTTCTCCTTCATCATTTCATTCATATTATTTGTTTCAACATTTTCGGCCACCAATACTCTCTTTAATTTTTTTTCGATGAAAAATATTCTATGAATGAATAGTACCCTTGATGAATTATTTTTACTAGACCCACCATCTCGTAGAAGTATTAGGAATTTTCTCGATTATTTCATGAAAATTCGCTTGAATTATTACTAGGAATCAATACTATTCTATCCAATACATCCTCATCCTATCCAGTATCCAAGGGGGAATAAAAAATTATGCAATTTCATTTATGATATAAAATAATGTTAGATTCATATTTATCAATAATTTTAGATTTTACCACTATAAATATAGAGTTCATATTATCTAGGGTAATATTTTTATTTCATCTTTCTTTCTCATCATTTTAATTATGTATTCTTCCTTATGTTTTTGAAAAAGATAAATCTAACAACATTTCAACTTTACTTTATTGATAAATGATTTAAATTTTCCTCCACATTATTAATGTAGTAGCACAATGAGTGGTTTTAATTTATAATGCTATGGATACAGATTTAGTAATGATATTCTATAACCTTATATAAAAAATTACCTCAAGTTTATAATTCAAATATAAATAATAATGTATAAATTCCGTCACCTCCTTATCTCAAGCCTATATGAACAGAAAAATTTACATCATATGACCTCCAATGTTAGTTACTCTAATAAATAAATACTTTATCACCGAACCAATGTGTGAAAAAGTAGAAAATATATTTATATATTGAACATGATTGAAGAACTATTTGGATCTGATGCCACATGTAGGGATAATGTTCACCTAAAAAACATGGGGGCGGGGCGTATCAAGGTTCAAACAAATTAATTTTTTTCTAAAATTTTATTTCTTGTCTCTTATGATATTCAGATTCATTCTCATGTTAGTATGATCACATTAAATAATTTATTTTATCATACTTCTGATCACAACAAAGAATAAGAAAAAATTTAAAAATTTAAAAAATATAAATCTATTGTGGATTTTTATTATATCACTTTAATGATTAAGTACAAATATTATATCTTATCAGTGTGTCAATATTATATAGTGTTACAATACTCATTGTATTCAATAATAAATTTCCTAGAAATATAAATTATCGATCACAAGGTCACACTCAATCTGTCCAAATATATATATATATATTTAGTGAAGTAAACAATTTTTTTAATGTCTTGACAATCACTATAATATTTTTTATACATGAAAACATATTCTATGTTAACATGGGATGTTTAGCAAGTTTTATTCATCATCTCTATATAGATACGTTGAAAATTAATTCATAAATAAGCTCTAGATGTTCAATCCAAAAAGATATCAACTAATAGATATGAGGGTTTTGTCTTTATATTTGAAAATATCACTGTAAAAACACTTATTCTAAAGTGATGAAAATTTATAATTGGAAATAAATTTTTTCACAGTATTCTACTTATACCGATCTATAAAGAATGGGGGTATATTCTTCTACCTCCATCCCTCTATTCATTAATTTCAAAAAATATAGAAATGTAAATCCTATATTAATATTCTCACATTTCTCACAATATATATATATTGAATATTCATTAGTTTTTCTAAAATTACTATATGTATATTTATTAATCTTCAATGAAAACAAACCCTTGTTCTAGGAATGGAAATGAACCCTTACCACTTGGGAAACCTAATAATGATAACCCCCATGAAATATAAACATCAAATAGATTCTTAAATACCATGAATATTAATATATTTATGATTATATATATCACTGTTTATGTATAATCACCATATAATTGAAAATAGGTTCATAAAATGATATGTGTCTCAATGAAACAACATTTTGATGAAGAACGATTACCTTTGCTTTTTTCTGGAATTGTGTACATTGAAAAATCATGTGTCATAAATATAAATTTATTATAAATTCATTTATCAAGAATAATATTATATTTTATTTTGGATATAACCCCTTTATAATTTCCATTTATCTATTTATTAACTATTTCCATTAAAATCATGTGTCGAGTGAAAACCTGTCAGTTTTCTAGGAATGTTTTAGTTTCATGAATTAGGTAATATTTTTCATGGTTTCATTAGATAAACAATATAAATATTGTCATATATATCACATTTATTCATTATATTAACATTTATAACCAACCATATTAGATGGTGAGGTAAAATTAATTACATCACTTTGTGGAGATGGTCATTCTTACGTACACTTGAGTAATGCCCTCAATTTTTAATGGATGAAACAAAAGAAAGATAAATATTGATTTAATTACCAAGAATCATAATAATATCATAAATATTTAATATAATAATTAAATATATCATTATGATCAACTATTTAAATGAAATATTTAAAATGAATAACTTTTATTTATGGAGGTGGTATTCCATATGAATGTTGGAGAAAATTTTGTTTTTTCATTTAAACCGGAAGGTATAACTGAAGAAAATATTTTATGAGTAAAAAATATTCAGATCATTATAATAATCATATATATTAATTATATCCATATATATATTTATCCATGCGACACAGTGATGAAAAATGAATCACACTACCTCATGGTGGTAGTAGTCCACACTTTCACAAACCTAAAGATTTCATTTCTAATAATATATAAATGAAGAATATAAAAAGGTGCACTAAAATAATAATAATATTTAATAATTTTAATATAATATTTTTACTCTACTAGTTTGGTTTTCATATATTTTAAGGACATATAAGAAGGAATTAAATGTAACGCCCCGACCCGAGTTACCTAGAGTCGGTGCATTATTTTAATACATTTCCATGATTACAAGGAATCAAGTCCTGAAGGACCGATCAGTTTAGAAGTACTGGAAAATAGATTACATACATTAATGTTACATTACACTTCATAAAATACAAAAAAACATAAATATTCCTTCATGAATGACATTATTCCCTTTGCTTTACCCTGTATATCAATCACAATACAATTCATGGAATCCTGGGAAAAATAAAACATAGAAAGGGGTGAGCTCAAATGCTCAGTAAGGATAATAATACAACGGAAACCTTCATAAATAAGGATAAACATTTAAGGCAATGCATAACTAAAACTAAAGCCTTTTAAAATTTAAATTCAGCATAATATGGAAAAAATAAAATGAAGGAATGCCATATATTTGTTCACATGGATATTATACTAGTCTAATAATCAAATGCAATATCACTAACCACTTTCATAATGATGGAATGCATAATTCCAGACTATTATAACCACATACTAAAGGCATTGTTCCAAGACTACAAATAAGATTTTGTCATGTCCTTGTGCCAAGATTCTGGTTTTTCTCATGATACCTACATATGCATCGAGGAGCTATTGCGGGCTCCACCTATCACTTACTAAGTCCAATGTATTCCTCTCATGAAAAGGTTAAAACATAAACATTCCTATTATAACTAGCATATGAAATGTCATAACATTCTCCATAAGCCTTGAATGGTATAAAAATGACACATCCACAGTAAAACATATAACAAAACCTTCAATACAATATGGAATATTTGTATCATAATAAATCATCTTCAAAATAGTATAAAATCCATCAAAGGATTTTGACATAGTTAAATATGATTTGTAAAACTTTTGGAGAGAAATATCCATTTTTCTTGAAAACATTTAAAATTCACACAATTTCGAAAATAAGAGATTTAAGGAAATTTTTGAATCAAAGTTTCCTATACCACTTTGAAACTTTTGAATGGAATTAACATTTTAAAAACATTCATGTCTATATAAATAAATCCTAAAAACCCATTTTGAAGACATGGACATTAATGAGAATGATTTAGAAGAATAATTATTTAAAACATTTGAAATGATGTTTTAGTAAAAAAGTCACTTAAAATAATCCCTCTAAAAACTGTTTCATAAAACCTGGACATGGATTACAAATGTGTCCCAGTAGATACTTATGTAAAAACAACCTCAGATAATAAAGAGATTGTGAAATTAACCCTTACCAATTTGGTAACTTAAGAAACATAAATCCAAAGAAAGATGTATCATACAATTACTATGTAAATAAAAATAAATTAAAGTGTGTTACAAAAAGAATACAATTATGGGCAGTACATACAGCACACAAAAGGTAATAGTGGCAATGTGGCATGAATCTCACGGGAATAAGGAGTGAGATGAAAACCCCTTACCTGACACTTTCCTTTAGTCGATGGTATGTTTGACCTCATGTATGAAGACTATAGTATGTTATTAAATTTTACCAGAACCATATTAATATTTATAATATCATACATTATTCATTTATGACTTTATACTACCCATTTAGTGATAATTTCCATGTTATATTAATATTTCAGGTAATAATCACTTTCTTTATCGTAATTGTTTTAACTTGTTACTCTTGATTGTATTACATAGATAATGATACAAATAATTCCAGAATATAAAACATGATTTATATATCATAAATATTTAGAATATAAATATGTATAATAGACATATATATGAAATGGAAAACACCATTTATGCAGACGGTAGTCCGTACATACGCATAAACACTGTTTCCATTTTCATATAGTATTGAATGGAAGTAAGTGAATAAGATATATTTAAGTACATAATTACTTATATATATATATATATCCCCAGAAGAATTATTATTTCATATATTACATACTTATTGGTAATATAAATTTTTATAATCGTCGATGAATGGTGAAGTTAGAAATGAATCTCATCACGTCGTGGAGACGGTAATCCGTACGTACGCACGAGTGAAAATATCATTATTTTGATAATAAATAATATATAATTTGATGATATATCATATAAACTGAATCCTTATCATTTTATATTTATTATTTACATCAAATACACATTGTTATTATACTAATCCAAATAATAATGTATTGAATAACAATTACACCATGAAGTGGAGATGGTAAGCCGTACATACGCACATATAGTGACATGTCATGATGAATATAGTACTGAATATGGTTGTACCATATTTATAATAACATCACAGTATATAGAAGAGACTGGAGTTATTATTTTATAATATAAATAATAAAGAAAGAACAATTGGAAGAAGAAAGGAAATTGAATGAGGGTGGTGAAATCATTACCTCTTCTTCAGGTTCTTCCTTTTGAATTCATCAAAAGGGATCCTTTGGATGGCTTTCTGATCAAAATAATTCCTCTAGGATGAATTGCGGAATGTTGGGAGCATATTTGGTCAGAGTTTGGCGGGGAAAAAAAGGCTTTGGAGGTGTTAATTTGAGAGAAGGAAAAAGTGGCTTTTTATAAGAGGGGTCAGGGGCACCTTTGAAAAAACATAAAATAATATTTTATAATAAATTCATATTTGGTTTATAATGGTTCCAAAGTGACTTATTTTAAGTCTAGGGTGGGGAAGGGTCGAAATAATCTCAACCAATAGGTTTTAGACAAGTTTATGTTACCATTTTAACCTTATCATTTAGATTTAACTCTAAGTTAAACAATTTAACTTTTACCATGTCTTATTGTATTATTAAACTATATGGTTAATAAACATAATATATACCACCAAGAGTCCCCAATGTGGTCCATTAATTAGACACATATCATTATATCAGTTTTTTGGACGACCGTTGTATTTTTAGGAATAGAATATCAATTAATAATATAATATTTGTTTTAAAAACTCATTAATGTCAATTGTGACACTATTCAATAACTGATTTTTGTTAAACACTTAAAAACTTTATTAATTCAAAAAAATTAATTTAAGAAATCATAACATGTCTTATTAACCCAAAAAATTCGTGTATGGCCTCAAAAATTTCAAATTATATTTATTTTAACATTTATAATACAAATTATTTGATTCATTCATTAATACGGAAAATACTGCATCATTATTATGTCATAAATAAATTTTATTATTCAATGTCTAAGAATTATTAATAAAATACCATTATGTTTGAAATATTTATATCTTTTTAATGATTTTTTATATTAAAAAATATAACATATATAACCCTATGTAAAAATTGTTTTTCTAAAAGATATATGCTTATGTCATTTTTGTATTTACTTTAACTTAATTAATATAATGTTTCATTATCACTTACAAGTGGCTCTATGAGGTCCGAAAATAGACCCAAAGCTGCCCATGGTCGGACATGTATCATCCAATAGTGTTAGGAAACGTTTTAGGGGAATTTAATATTATTATAATATTATTTTGTTTCCCTTAGTTACCGGATTTACCCTTTAACCATGGTAAATAAAATATTTACGAAAGTAATTATTCAAAATGTCTAAAAATAAGAGTTACCTATTTACAAAATATGGAAATCCTGATTCAAAATATGGAATCCATTTTTCCAAATTCAAGACACAAAAGTGGCAGAAATTAATTTAAAATTCATTCCCGCTGTCAAAACAAAAAGCATGTTTTTACGAAATAATAACTATCAAAAGATTGCCACTTGTTTATTTCTGGTTTAACTGTGAAATTATGTACAACGACAAAAATTGTATTAAATGGTAAAAATATATTCTAAATATAATTTAAAACCACTAAAATTCATAATTTATCACTATTAATTATTTCGATTAAAAAAGATGTTTTTAATTAAAATTGAGTAGTTTTCACTATTCATCAAAAATTGAATGTTTTTAGAAAAATAAAAAAATTTAACCTTGGGATAATTTCGATATTCAGAATCCAAAAATGAAATCCATTTTGAAAGATAAATATTATAAAATTTTAAAAAGTGGGTATTACTATTCATAACAACTATTTTGATTGGTCACGATGTGTTAGAATCTCGAAGTTGCGTACAATGCAATATATTGCATTATTCAAAGGGAAACGTAACGTGGAATATTGGGGTGTTAAATTCTCCCCTCCTTCAATAAATTTTTTCCTCACAATTTGAAAATGTTATTCGAAAATAAATGGTTGAAAATAGAAAATACCTTTGTGGAAAACCCATATCAGAAATAGGGTAAATAAAAATATAACTTTAAATGAAAGAAAGAGAAGTAAAAAGGTCACACGAGATATCCCATACAAGGATTCTATGAAAACATGGATATAGAGGAGAAAAAAACCATCAAGGTCTGATGGAGAGTTTTAGAAAACATGATTAGGAGAATATTAAATACATGAAAATGACAAACTTGTGATTTGTTAAATGGTCTTTGATTCCCCAGTAAGAAATGTTAACCGACAACGTTTTTGTTTTATGTTACCTTTCATAAAGTTGAGGCATTTATTTAGGGGATTTACTAAGAATGTAAGGAAATATACTTACTTGTCATGTAGACTTTCATTCTTTAAAAAATATTTACCACAAACCCATCTTTCACTCCAAAAGTTATTAGATCTCAAAAATATTCTATTTATACAAACTAAATCAGGTTTGAAAAATAATTTTATAATTTATCTATCATAACATTAAAAAAACTACATTATACACTCCAAGGACATCACGTAATCTAGTGGTAGGAAATAAATCCCAATTTCACTGTGTTTGTGGGTTCGATTCTTATAGCTTTGTCCAACGTGACGGGATGTCACACGGTCTGCATGTTGTCCTTTTATAAAAATCCAATAATAACCTTTCAAACATAATCCATTCCAACCTTTAGACATATCCAAAATAATACCATCCAAACTCACAGTCCAAAATTTATAAGGAATTTAAACACAATGAAGATCCTTTATTCCATGTAATAACATGTGAACACCTTAATCATGTATTTTTTTAAAACTTGGTAACATCCTGAATTACCATAAAACCTTATTGATTTAATTCATGCTCCATTATTCTTTATAGAATACTGGATATACTCCTTCAATAAAAAAATGTTGTAAACTCCACCGATGAAAAATCATTAATCAGTTTCAAGGTAGTCAATAATATTGAATATAATTATTCAAATCAATCATCTCTTATACCAAAATCACTACCTCTTTATCTGAACCATATTAAGGCTTAACTTTCCTTCAACCATGTATTTTACCAAAAGTGTATCTCACTATTAAGTCAATTTTCTTAGAACCATATAATCTCAAGTCTTCAATAAATTAGTAATGTAGTATAGTCCATATTTATCTCCATAATTTATATAAACAGTATATTATTGATACAACCCTGAAATGAAATAATCCTATAATAACAAAATAAGAAAACTAGCCATTCATCTTCATCTGAGGTAGTATCATAACATGATTATTATCCAATAACATCATTTTCAGTATTCTCTTATGACTGGGACATTGATTCACATAGTGTCTCAACACCTTGTAGATGAATCATTTTACATTTGAAAACTTTTTCTTACACTTTCAATCACGTACTTGGTGTCCTTTTTCTCCACACTTATAAAAAACTCCCATTTCCTTCATGAATTTACCAAGGTGATTATTTCCACATTTATCACATATGGGAAAATCCCTCTTTCCCCTATTCCTTTTATCCCTCTTTATCTCTACCATCCTTTTCATCTCTTGCTTACCTTCAAATCCATAGGACTCAGAGAATTATTTACTTATCTTACTAACAAATGATATTATTTTTTTTTCATATGTTGAGAATACATGGGAGACTATTTCCCTTCTAAATGTTGTCTTAATACCATGAATGATATGACCCTTCTTACTCTTTGGATCATACGTATTGTTGGAGTTCTCATTCCTTCTACTGGTAGCCATTTCTAAACAATGGAATACACTAGGTCAGTTTATAAATCACAATTCATTATTGAAAACATATAAAATACCTAATGTAAATTGAACAGTTTATGGATATACTCCATAATCACAAAAATTTATTCTTTGAGGAGGTATGTACTCATAATACCTTAATATTTGTTTGTAAAGAAAATAAAAATCTTCCTAAACATATCCCCCGGGAGTGTCGTTACCAAGAGTGTAGCAAGGCCCGTTGTCGTGAACCAGTTCTCGACT
This sequence comes from Viscum album, assembly GCA_963277665.1. Lineage (NCBI taxonomy): Eukaryota > Viridiplantae > Streptophyta > Magnoliopsida > Santalales > Viscaceae > Viscum > Viscum album. Next base: position 120,335,271 of record OY728138.1, on the reverse strand, counting down.
GATTCTAGCTCAAAGCGGTGTGTTTGTGTTTTAACCCTAGGAACATCTGTTCCAGAGCTGCCTCTACCAGCTCGTATCCAGACATGGATGTATTTTCCTGGAAAACTCACAAAATCTATACATTACGAAAATTCTAGGAAGTACTTCAATACTAATTTTCAAAGTCTATATTAGGTTTATGTGATATAATCAGAGTTTATCTAAATCTAGATTCCAAGGTTATTGCTAAACATTCTATGATACCAACTATAATGCCCCAACCCCAGTTACCCAGAGTCGGTGCATTATTTTAATACATTGGCATGATTACAAGGAATCGAGTCGCAAAGGACCGATCAGTTTAGCAATCCTGGAAAATAGATTACATACATTAATGTTACATTACACTTCATAACATAAAAAACAACATAAATAGTCCTTCACGGTCGTCATTATTCACTTGGATTAACCCTACATATCAATCACAATAAACTTTATGGAATCCTGGGAAAAATAAAAACATAGAAAGGGGTGATCTCAGATGCTCAGTAAGGAAAACAATATAGTGGAAACCTTCATAAAGAAGAATAAACATTTAAGGAAATGTATAACTAAAACATAATCCTTTTAGACATGAACTTTAGCATAATATGGTTATAATAAAATGAAGTAATTCCATTTACTTGTTCACATGGATAATCTACTAGTTGAATATTCACATGCAATATCACTAACCACTTTCATAATGATGGAATGCATAATGTCAGTCTATCATAACCACACAGTCAAGGCCATGTTCCAAGACTACAAATAAGATTTTTTCAAGCCCTTGTGCCAAGACACTAGTTTGTCTCATGAGACCCAGCGATGCATCAAGGAGTTATAGAGGGCTCCACCCCTCACTTACTATGTCCAATGCATTCCTCATATGAAAAGGATATAACCTAAACATTCATATTAAAACTAGCATACGAAATGTCAATACATTCTCCATAAACCATGATTGGTATAAAAATAACACATCCACAGTGAAAAATATCACAATAACTTCAATAAAATATGGATGATTTTTATCCTAATAAATCATCTTAAATAAATATTAAAATCCAACACAGGATGTTGACATAGATGAAAATGATATGTAAAACTCTTTGAGAGAAATATCTGTTTTTCGTGAAAACATTTAAAAGTCACACAATTTAGAAAAGAATACATTTAAAGACATTTTTGAATTAAAGTTTCCCCTACCACTTTGAAACATTTTAACGGAATTAACATTTTAAAAACATTCATGTCCATATAAATAAATCCTTAAATACCATTTTGAGGACATGGACATTAAAGAGAATGATTTAGAAGAATAAATATTTATAAAATTTAAAATGATGTTTTAGTAAAAAATTAACTTAAAATAATCCCTTTGAAAACTCTTTCATAAAACATGGAAGTGGATAATTAATATTTCCCAGTAGATACTTACGTAAAAACAACCTCGGATAATAAAGAGGTTGTGAAATTAACCCCTACCAATTTGGTAACATATAAAACATGAACCCCATGAAAGAGGTACCATACAATGAATATGTAAATACATATAAACTAATGTTTATTACAAAATGAATACTATTATTGGAATTACATACACTACAAAAAAGGTAATAGTGACAATATGGCATGAATCTCAACAGAATAAGGAGTGAGATGAATTCCCCTTACATGGCACTTTCCTTTAGTCGAGGGAACGTTTAACCATCTGTATGAAGACTATAGTATGTTATTAAATTATAACAGAACCATATTAATATTTAAGATAGCATACATTATTCATTTATGACTTTATACTACCCATTTAATAATAATTTTCATGTTATATTAATATTTCGGGTAATAATCGCTTTCTTTAGCGTACATCTTTTAACCTGTTACTCTTGATTGAATCACTTAGATCATGATTTAAATACATCCAAAATATAAAACATGATTTATATATCATATTTTTTTAGAATATAAATATGTTTAATAGACATATATATGAAATGGAAAACACCGTTTATGGAGACGGTAGTCTGTACATATGCAAAAAAGCAGTTTCCATTTTCAGATAGTATTGAAAGAAAGTAACTGAAAAAGATATATGTAAGTACATAAATAATTATATATATAAATATATATATCTCAAGTAGCATTATTATGTCATATATTACATACTTATTAGTAATATATATTTTTATAATCATCGATGAATGGTGAACTGGGAAATGAATCTTATCGCGTCTTGGAGACGGTAATCTGTTGGTACGCACGAGCGAAGATATCATTTTTTTGATCTTAAAATAACATATAATTTGATGGTATATCATATATACAGAATCCTTATCATGTTATATTTATTATTTACATAAAATACACATAATTACTATACACATCCAAATAATAATGTATTGAATAACAATTACACCACGATGTGGAGATGGTAAGCCGTACGTACGCATGTATGGTGACATGTCTTTCAAAGGATGGATAGAATACTGAACATGGGTTTACCATATTTATAATAACATCACATTATATATATGATACAAGAGTTATTATTTTAGAATGGAATTAATAAATAAAGAAGAAGTGGAAGAAGAAAGGAACATGAAAGAGTGTGGTGAAGTCATTACCTCTTCTTCGGGTTCTTCCAATTGAATTGATCAAAAGGGTCCCTTAGGTTGGCTTTCTGATAAAACTAAGGCCTTTATGAAGAATTAATTGAATTTGGGAGGATATTTGGGCATATTTTTGCCAATCCAAAAGGCTTTGGAGGTGTGAACATGAGAGAAGGGGAAGTTCCCTTTTAGAAGAGGGGTGAGTGGCACCATTGAAAAAACATAAAATATTATTTTATAATAAATTCCTATTTGGTTTATAATGGCTCCAAAGTGAATTATTTAAAGGCTAGGGTGGGTAAGGGTCTAAATAATCTAAACAAATAGGTATTTGACACGTTTAGTTTACCATTGTATCCTTATCGTTTAGATTTTACTCTAAGTTAAATAATTTAACTTCTACCATGTCTTCTTGTATTCTTACACTATATGGTTAATAAACAAACTATATACTTCCAAGAGACCCCCAAGGTCTCCATTAATGATACACCTATAATTATATAAGTCCTCTGGACGATCCATATATTTTTAGGAATAGAATATCAATTAATAATATAATATTTGTTTTAAAAACTCATTTACGTCAATTTTGAAGCTATTCAATAATTGGTTTTTGTTAAAGTCTTTAAAAATTTATTAATTCGATCCAAATACATTTATTAAATCTTAAAATGTCATATTAACCAATTAAATTCATTTATGGAATCAAAACTTTAAATTTATATTTATTTTAACATTTATAATACCAATTATTAGATTCTTTGATTAATAATGAAAATATTGCATCATTATTGTGTCATGAATAAATTTAATTATTAAATGTCTAAAAATTATAAATAAAATACAATTATGTATGGAAACATTCCATATTTATAATGAATATTTATATTTTAAAATATAACATATATAACTTTATGTAAAAATTGTTTTTCTAAAACATATATGCTTATATCATTTTTGTATTTACTTTAACTTAATTAATATATAGTGTCATTTTCACTTACAATTGGCTCCATGGGGGTCCCAAAATCTACCCAATGATGTCCATGGTCGGACATGTATCAAAAAATAGGTTTATGACACGTTTTAGAGTAATTTAATATTATTATCATATTATTTTTTTACCCTTAGTTTCCAGATTTACCCTTTATCCATGGTAAAGAAAATATTTACTAAAGTAATTATTCAAAATGTCTAAAAATAAGAGTTTCCAATTTAAACAATTTGGAAATCCTGATTCGAAATATGGAATCGATTTTTTCAAATTCAAAACATAGAAGTGGCATAAATTAATTTAAAATTAATTACTGCTGTCAAAACCAAAAGCATGTTTTTAAGAAATAATAACTATCAAATGATTGACACTTGTTTATGTTCGGTTTAAATGTGAAATTATGTCCAATGACCAAAATTGTATTAAATGGTAAAAATATATTCTAAATATACTTTAAAACCACTCAAATTCATAATTTATCACTATTAATTATTTTTATTAAAAAAAAAATTTAAAAAAAATTTAGTAAATTTCACTATTCATAAGAAATTGAATGTTTTTAGAAAAATTCCATAATTTCATCCATGTATAATTTATATATTACAAATCGAAAAATGAAGGCCGGGATGGTATTTTTTCAATTATTTGTTAATATAAATTTTCCTTGTAATTTGTATAACTGAGAGAAATGTGATCCCTTTTACAAGTAAGGGGAGTGGTAAACTGGTAATTATTCATAACTTTTAAATATTATATGTGTCTAAATCATGGTCAAATTGCACTAAAAATTTAAAATTAAAATAATTGGAGATTTTATTCAAAATACCCCAATCCAATCTAAATATTTAGGTACATATTTTAAATAAGAAATCCATTATTTAGGATACAATTTGATAATGAAGATGAGATCAGTTAAAAAATAAGTGTGGAAAACAAAGTGAAAGTGTGTTTTTATAAAAAAGGTGTTATATATATATAATTGATATTAAACCAAATTAAAATAAAATATTTTTTCCTATGAAAATAATTATTTAAATCCCAAAAAAACAATTAGTTATAATCAATAGGGCCAGATTACCTCATGTATTCATCCCTATACACATGAGGCTTCCAATTAGCAGTCAAGTTATGAGTCCATGTGTTGGTATACTATACCCTTAGTATCTTCTCCAAAAAAAATAATAAATAATTAACAGTATAATTAATAATCATAATAATACTAATATACTGAAATACAAAATACATTTCATATAATAAATATATAAATGGTCTCCCAATGTTACAATCCAATAAAGATTGTATAATTGTAGCAGGTAAATGAAAAGAAAAAAATATGAAGTCCTCTGGTGTTTGTAACTGTCCATAGAGATCACCATGATCCTATAATAATCCATCATCTATGGGCCCTATTCCCTTACTCAGATCCATAAACATGAATTTTACATGTACATTGAAATACCCACTCATGGTGGGAGAAATAAAACGCATTATATCACCTCCAAATACGATTATAAAAAAATTTCTAAGGCATACCAAGTGCTAGCTATGATAAAAATAAATTCATAAAATGAATTACAATTATACAACATGTTTTGAGTGATTTTTCACTAACCATGTTTAAATATACCCCAACAATTAATACATTAAATCCATCATGTAGAATAATCATTGGATGGAAAATCTGATAATGAAAGATCAAGTAGGCTCATAACACATCTTTCAATAGTTTCTAGGCATAATGTTTAGTTAGGTACCCATACCATCTCTTCCTAAATCTAAAATGGTCCAGGACTATTAAACCTCACACCCCATATTTACCATATGTTAGGCCTCCATTATAACATTACCTAAGCATTCTTTTAAATGTAGGTTCCCTAAACCATTATTCCCTATAAACGTACAGAGGTCCTTCGCCTTCTTCATCACAACCATGATTATAGTCAAACATGGAAACAAGATACTCTAGGAATACTCATAGAATAAAATATAATATGGTGTCTCATGTGTGACACAATGTGTGACATCTGAAAATAATATATAATGTTAAACATGTTACCCCCATAATTATTATACCAATGAAAAATGTGTAATTGGGAGCCCCCAAATATAATGAACTTCCATACTCATGATTTCTGATGTTTCAACAAGGATTTTAACTAAATCAATAATTAAACCATGAAATATCATAATTCTACTCAATCTACTTACCAAGGAGTCATAAACATTATTTTATTAATTTTTACCAAAAAATTAAAATATTACATGATATAATATATTTTTTTCTCTTCGAGATTGCAGAATAAATGTGATTATTCGATAGTATCCATTTTCCTAATTCTTGATTATTTTTTAAAGAATAATTATAATTACACATGTGTTAATAACCCCTTTCTTCAATTTTTCATGAAAATTTTATACAGTTATACCTTAGTCAATCTTAAATAATTATTGGATTATTAATTTTTATGAGATCTCTATTCAATTTCTCAGAAAGAAAATGAAGGACTGGATTTACAATCACTCTTTAATGATAAGAAATGGAATATAATTTCCTTCCTAGATACACAAACACTATTTAAAACCCCACATAAATCATTTCAGAGGAAAATAGTTGGCTTTAATGTACCCAGAAACTACAACAGAGAATTGTTTGGTCAACAAAAACTTATCAACTTTTGCATAAAAGAATTTTTTACACTGCTTGAGATCAAAGAAATATAAAAAAATCAGTGAACGTTCATGTTTTTTAATTTTATAAAAAAATGTATATGTTCATTTAATTATTCCCCAAAAATTAATTTAATCATTAAATTTTTCTTTTACCTGATTTATGAACATATATAATATATGATCTAGTATAAAGGGAATTAAACCATTAGATGACACAAAGGACTTAGTTCCCATGATTTATTAAATGTATAATCATGAAAACAATTCAAGGGTATGAGATGGATAAATGGAAAGAAATAAACTGGGATATTAAATTATTTGTCTTTATAAGGGATCTAAGTGATTGTAATATAGTATACCTATATATAGATAATATGTATTATTTATGGCAATGGGGTTTCCACTATGAATCATTTAAAAAGGATATGCAACCCCAATTTATCTCACTCCACATTTACACATCCCTTTAAGAACCCTAGCATATAATTTGTATCTATGATCATACCCTTACACAATTCTTGAGGTACCCTTACACAACCATTGAATATAGAAGGTTACATTTTTGAATGCCATTCATTACCCCTGCACAGGGCATGTAAAAACATAGATACCCATACAAAAACCATATACATAGGGATTCACCCTTATAATACTGGTAGGAAATCCATAAACCCTTACACAGTGTATAGAATCATCATATTACACATATATTGTGCATATTTATTAACACATATGTTATTACCTAGGTTGAAAAACTCATGAACTAGGCGCAAAAATCAGACTCCCAATCCCATGTCACATTCAATATATTCCAACACATTCATAAGATTGGGAAATGTGGAAAAATCATTCATTGTATAATTTTCATGATCTAGATTATAATCTAGACTATATGAAACTCATAACATGCATAAAGATCCAACTAAATTTCATTGTAAGATAAAACATGTGAAAGGCTAGATTTATAACTTATAAGTTAAAAAATATGGAAGAAATAATTAATACCTCAATAATTTGGAGGAAGGTCTATAAAATACTACATTTTTCAAACCCACTCAGTTATCATAACATCTCCAACAATCAATGGTTATAATTTCATATTATTCAACAAATGATGATGGCCCAACCTAGGTGACACCAATAAGAAAACCTGGTTTTCATATATAAACTCGAATGGCCATATCCTATGGTGTATATATGACTACTTCGTTCTTTGAGAAGTCACCCAACTATTCATGATCAACAAAAACCTCTCTGAGGTCACTTTCTCCTCACCATGCCCAACAACTGCTACCGCACCCACCTCATGCCAACATATGGGTGTGTTTCCAAACCACCTATTAGGATCCTTAAAAGGTTAAATGTATATACATTCCTAGAAACAATTGTTGTAACTTGACTCCACTAAATATATATTCTCAATACATGATCCACTAATTTCTAAGAAACAATATCAAACAATATATTCCTATATATTTATCATCCACTCTAACTATCTGTCTAGATGAGGATGTTACAATATTCTCATTCTTACACTAGTCCCTAGGAACTTTTGAAATCCCTATAAAAACAATGTATAACATGAATCTCTTTTGGATTCATTTCTCAAGTGAAATTCATGTAATCATACTATCTCACATACTTTTACCATTTCCAGACCATCTAATGAGTATTTCACTCAAATCAATAATAAGTGGGAAATATTCATAAACTGATCAATAGTCACCTTGAATACATAAAATCTCATTGTGTTCCTAGGTAACCACATCAAAAATTCTATAATTAATTCGTCACTCTTCCACATGGGAACTAGAAGTTCCTAGAGAAAACTACCCGGTGGTTGGTGCTTATCCTTTACCCTATGCATTGTAATGCATAAACAACAACCAAGCAATGTATCCCATCATACTTAAAAATATAAAATTTTCTTAAAGTCATGGTACATCTTGGTCTCACCATGAAGTATCACCCATACCAAGTTTTTTAGATTAATTATCAACACAGAACTAGTAGATGTAGAGACTACCACTCTCCTAAGGAAAAGGATCACATCGACATCACCAAATGGAAAACTGAGTATCAGGACTTTTCCGTATAGTTTTCCCCACATTATAAACAACATTAGGTTACTTTCATAATCTAGTATACAATATAATATGTGAACACCGTGGTTTGAAATTCATAAAAGATGATTATTTGAATCATCTATCATCCAATCATCCAACAAGATCATTAATTTCCAAAACTACTCAAATGGTTATTCACTATACTCCTGATTTACTAGTGTATCATGGTTAAGAGAAGCTACAATTATGTTAACATTAACAACTAAATTGTAGATCCAAAATTAAAATTTATGTAAGTACTCAACCCAATGCATCTACAACAAATTTTGGTCATATAGTTTAAATATGTAATAATCGTGCTTTTGGTTATTGTTCACTATAAATATATTTCCAATGAGACCATGATACTAATACATTATTATATAAGACACAAATTTAATATCCTTTCCATGTGTAGGGTATTTCTATTCAAGGGGTATCAGATGATATAACCCATATGCTACTACCTACTCCATGTCCATCAATACTACAACTAAAATAATAATAGGTTCATCATAGTACACAGAGTATCCTATCCCAAGATATAGATGTATCTACACTGGTATTATATTCAACCTCTTCATCGGGTCAATAATTTCTTATCCAATTTTGCATAACCACTTTAAATATACTCCATTCTTTTTCATTATAATCATATGACTTTTTAATCTGGATATGTCCTAGAGAAAACATTAATTAAATTCTATAAATCCCAAAAATATCTAGATCTAGAAAAATGTTATTGAGACATGGACTAAAAATAAATTCCTCCACATTATTTGGGTACATGAATATACCAATTTCAGACCCCACAAACCCCAATAACATCAGGTCTAAAATCCAGAAGTTAAAATTTGATAGATTGGTGTAAATATGACGTTGTTGTAGTGTAATAAATACTATCCCAGGACGATTAAAATTCTTTTCTGGTGTTATTGAGTAGATGAGGAAATAATCAATGAAAATTATAATGAACCAGTAAAGTTAATTGTGGAAAATTTTAATTATGATAACAACAAACACATTCAGTTCATTTTTCAATCCAAAAATTACTAAGTAATTCTATAAACTTTACCTACTACAAAACTCATTCTTTGTGATTTACCTCTCTAAAGCATTTACTAGTCAGTGATAGATTGAAGATCCATCATGGTGAGCCCCCGACATCCCTACAACTAATTGATATTATAATCGATCCTAGGTAAAGGATATCTATTATTCACAATCACATAGTTCAAAATATGATAATCAAAACAATAAAATAAAAGAATACTATCTCCCATCATGAATAACATTGTATGTGCACCCCAGGTAAAATACACAGTCTATAAAAACCATTTGACTCCATTTTTTTAAGATACACCTTAAGGAAATTCAGCTAATCTTGTTCCATGTCATAACGAGGTATAAAAATGGGATATATATTTGGATAATTATCTATCTGTAAGTCAAATACACTATTAAGAGGATTTATTGTGAAGTATCTAGAATTATTTCTTAAAATTGATCAACAGCTTGAGGAAAAGTTGAGAGGGAAACAATTTATACCACCTAGGGAGAAAATCTTGTAATTAGGATCAAGATTGTCTCAAACTAACTTATCTTTATAATAAAACTACCTACCTCCAGTTCCCATTATATGATAACAAATAACCTCTCCACATTCATTGATGTAAGTGAAATTCATCTTTGATAGTGACAAACATCATATCCATATTTGTTTGGATAGTCCATGTAAATAATTTTATGAAATCTCATTGCCCCTAGTTTAATGATGTCCCATAGATGTCCATAATCAGAGAACACTATAGGAAACTCTTGAACCACTGAAGATGGTAAAACATTGTGCCCAATATTGTATCAAGTGAAAATAATTTAGAGGATAACATGAAATATATTTCAATTCCAATAAATACATGTGAATATTTATATTAATCAGAATAAGAAATATTTAAAAAGGAAGTAGAAATGGTTGTGGTAACAAAAACATTACTCGAATAGTATATTTTTTCTCAGAACCAACTACTAGAGTAGGATACACTACGTAAAATAAGCATACCTCGTCTCTAAAACCTATTCCCAGAGATTCATGACCAGTATAAGTCATTATCTGAGCCAACAGATGATAAAATTGGATAGATCCCTTGCTTCCTATCAGTTTTTGCTTCAACCTTATGAAATCCTATCCTCAAATATGTATAAAAAAACAACATAAGATGGCAAATATTGAGACATTGAGTTCACTTTTTATATTGTTAAAGATTTGTTCTACCTAAGAATTTGATTTTCCCACAATTGAAGCATTGTGGGTCACCTCTTGATGGATGAAATTAATCCATACATTTATCCACCAATATAGCACTATTCAATAACATTTTAGAGTATTCCTCATCCTTTCACTGAAAATTTTACTCATGGAAGTAGTTGGAAAACCAGACACCTATACATTGAAAAGGTAAAAGAAAAAAAATTATCGAACCACATATATGATCCCCATGATGGTCATGGTCTTCTGTTGAATATCTTGTTATGATGCTTATTCGAAGCACCAGAATCATTATCAGAATTTAGGAAAAAGATCTATCATAATCATGCTTGCATATTGTGCCACATTTCTATATAGAGGAGGTGGAAAAATAAAAATCTCCATAAAATGAATGGATTATGTGAACACTATCATGGAACCCAAATATAACTCCAACAACACATGTGATTTGTCCAAATTTAGAATTTTGGTAATGAAATCCATAAAGAACAATTCCTTGATGTACTCCCAAGTGAGTTCCTCACATTAACTAGCCTATCCCTTGACTCCCCACCAATGAGTAGTGGGTTCCAACAACATGAATTCTACTAGATTCACATTCATGAAAACTAGAGTCTTGAATAGGTCATAAATACCCTCAATGATATCTAAATTGTATTCATCACTATATATCCCAATAATGCCATGGATTTTTGGGGTACTCTAAATATTGAAGTCTCTGGGGTAGATGATTTTCATAGAAATGGATTGAATGATTCATGACTAGTGTGTGACTACTAGCTGGACTACTGGTGAATTTGTGGGAGTGTTCTCAAGTAGACCCTCTTGAAGAAACATTTATAGAATAAGAGAATTCAGATCACCAAAAACCATATCAGTTGGTAGTCCCATCAATATTTTATTAGGTGATATATTCTTTAATACAACATATATAATTATATCATATAGTGTAAAACCCTAACCAGTCTAACAAATCCCACAAATGTTTACCGAAAATTATACCCATAAATCATGGTATAACCAACCTGAACGAATCGTAGTCTCATCCAAACATGTTAGTCATTGTCATCATATATATACTAAAACATAATAACATTATCAGTTAATATAAATAATTCCAATAGAATTATTTCATAACATTAAGGATTAATAGTTATATGATACAAAAGATATTGAGTAGAAAAAATTATCAATGAATTTAATTAAAGTACATATATAAAAAACATAAATAGGTTTATATATATAATGTGAAACTATGTTTTTAGTAATGATGCATCAATGGACCCTAAATCTCATAAAAAAGAAATATAAATCCTTTAAATAGTAACTCAGAGTTCCACTACACATGTGTTGGATAATAATGTGGAATCTCCGTTACCTGAGTCCCAAAAAAATGCATCATTAATTACATATTCCATGATAATTGAAAAAGAAAATAATAAGAATCATACTATAATAACATTTTTTACACCCCATCCTGAACCATCAACTCTGTTCCATAGGGTTACATGACCTCATGCGTGCCTATCATTATGTAAGGGGTGAGGAATAGAAGGGAGGGTCTAACTCCATCCACATAAAAACTATTCCCTCAATATAATTTCATATTAAAAAATATAAATACTATAAACTATAGTAAAAAGTAAGTGTAATATGAATAAATGAATGTTATAATACATGTCATATAATAAATAGGCATATAGGGCCCCAATGTGGTAGGCCAATTCCTAGTATAGAGGTGTAGTAGATAGAAATAAAGAAAAACTATGGTTTCCATTAGACTGTGTCCAAGTAAACAATTATCTCCATGATTCCATTCCTAGTAATCCAAAAAATTTCCCTTTTCCATAATCATATCCCTAATCCTAAATTTTACAATTGCATCAAAATTCTAGTATAGGTTATGGGTAGTAAAACCCTGTTGGAAACCACCAATACATCATAAAAAATTCATGCTCTGGTATGATAGTTTTACATCCCGATAGTAATACCTGAAATAATGTGTAATAATAATAACACCTATATTGAGTTGTCAGGAATTATCCATTCTTCCATAGGCCAATTTCTTCACCTTATCATGATCCTTTACTATAGGAAAGTTATTAGATTTAAAAAATGAGAAATAAAAATCCACTAGGATTATAACATTTATCTAAGAATTCTCAATGCATTATTTTATATATTTCTTGTAGAGCATCCCATCCCATATTCACGTGGATTAGGTATCCAGACCACCATAGAACATATGTGCATTAGGTCAGGCCTCTATCATGTCAAGCCCCTAACAAACTACTTCCGTACAGACCTCTATACTACCATACCAATAGTCTATGATAAGGTCTATCTTCTTCAATGTCACTAGATGTGTTATCCCTCCCTCTAAGGAGTTAAAATCACACGATCATCCACATTATTCAAGTACCGATAACAATTTACAATGTAATGGTAACCCCCATCATAGGGATGAGTACCTAAATTAGGAATAACATATCATAATGTAAATATATTTGAAACACATTTCAACATTTTACCGTAATCAAACATGACAACATGATACTATAGGAAATCTTATAGAATAAAATATCAAAATATGACCCACATTCCATAAAAAAGCCCACATATGTTCAAAATCATGTATGATAGGCAATGTATGAAAAAAATTATAATTTTACCAAGGAAAAATGTGTGAATGAGATCTGAAAAAGATAATGAAATTCCTTACACAATATTATTGATGTTATTTCCAAATTTCATCAATGAATCTTCACTTGAATAAAGCACCCATGTTTATCACCCCAAACATCATTCAAATGATTCATAGAAGCAGTTCTCTTATTTTATTTACAAATATGAAATAAATAATCACATATGATAACTGATTATCTATCCTGTATAATCCATACTAAACATGATAACTCAAAATATCCTTCTCATTAAAACCGAATTTTTTTTATTGAATAATTAAAGTTCCACTTCTTATAATAATCACTCTCTAGAAAATTATTATTTACTTTGAGATAATAATTAATTTATCACCATTTTATTATTTCATGAATATGATCATTTAATAGTTATTTATACAATTTATATTGAAGTAAATGATGAACTTTAATTATTGTTTCTCAAAAATTTAGGGAGAAGAATATATATTTTTACCTAGGTATTCTTCCACTCTTCCAAACTCCCCAAACGACATAGGAGAAAAAAGATGTTGTCTTTGAAATTCATTAAAACATGAATGTAACTAAACTTATTCAAATAAGGTATCTCATCTCTTAGGAAATTAACTTTATTGGATGATCAATCTAAAATTAATATCAGGAAAAAATTTAGGATAAGGTTTGTGTATTTCTTAATAATAGAAACCATGTAACAAAGTATTCCGTTAAACCCCATAAATGAGATAAAAATTTATATTTTATTTAACCAGAATTTATAATTTAGAGAATTTTAATTCATTAATAAAGTGATTATAACATTTAAATGACTTAGGGGAATTAATTTATATTATTCTGGTTCTTTAAAATCATTAAAACGTTTTATAGGTGTGATTAAGAAAGTGTACAACATAAAATGTTGGTTTTTTAATTATTTCATCCAAAACATATGACACATAAGAATATTATAGTTTACCATTACCCAACTCATATTTGGTTTTAATGGTATAATGAAACTAATATGAATCCTTTTAAAAGGATTATTTTCCATTTCAAAGCTCAGCACACCATTACATAGAGCATTATGCACTCTTTCCTAGCCATTATAAATCAGAGCATACCCTTTTGTAGTGCCTAAGGTTACCTCACATAGAATTTGAAACAATAAAATTAACCTTACACATTCCATTTATTTTTGTTGGATATATGTGTTATTCAACACCCATTCAATTTTTGTGGCGTGTCTACTACCCAAGGATGTAATATATGATTCTTATAATTAAAATTAGTGTCATTTAAATATCTGTTTGATGACATTTCCTTCATGAGATTTGAATTCCAAAATATACCAAATTGGTAAAGTAATTTTTTCCCAATGTTACATCTTAGAGACACAGGCCATGTTACACACATCTATATTTCCATGAGGTATATATTCTTCATTTGAAATGTTATATAATGAATATCCTTCATTTCATGATATTTTAATGATCTTGTAATATAATTTTATTACATGGGGAGTGTGTTTCAATGTTACTATGTTGTAAGAGTTTATTTAAACTATCTCATCACCTTTTGATATTCTTTATGTTTATACTTACTTTAACGAAATATTAAGAACCATATCTCATGAAAATCCACTAATTTTATTCTCCAATGGTTATTCATAAAATATTCATGTATTGGTATCATTTTTACACAATTTGTTACATAGGATAGTTAATAATGTGTTTTTAAGAAAGCCTGACATTACCCTCTCATTAGATGAAAATCTGTGGTCCTTTAAAAAAATGATTTCTATAAAAGGTGTCCAAGAATACACTAATATTATCCTTAAATATTTAATATATATTTTTCTCTTTTAATATTTTTCCAATAATTTTAATGTATTATTCTTATCAACTTTTGAATAATGTATTTTTACTATTTTTTACCATGACAACGACATGTTATTTATACCTTTTACTACATGTATATATTTACCCACCGTCATTTTTATGAAGCTTCATATGAATTATTAAAGGGTTGATTTTATGATTTTTTGCAGGGTTTTTTCAAATAAAATTTTTTCATGAAATTTTGATTCTCTATTTATAATTTTTCTACGGATATGGGTTTGAAAAAAAATTCAAGATCTCTTTATATATTATCAATGAAAATGGTTTCCAAATGGATTTCAAAGTTATTATTATAATATTTCATGTTTATTTTCTTATAAATGATTTTGAAATGTTTTTTATATTTTAAAGTTCCTTTTTTCATATAAAAAAGATCCTTTTTTCAATAAATGTTTTTAAAATACCATTATTTTTTATTTTCCAACTATGATGATATCTAATGATGTTAGTCATGCCCTTCGAGGAAATGATTCCATGGTTCCATTCAAATTTTTTCGAAAAGGGTTTATGTTTGATGGAATGAGAATTTTAACACCTGTTTCTATTCCATTGGTTAAAATCTTTTGAAACCTTCTTCCATTCACATGTTATTCTATAATGAAATAATTATGTAACCTATATTTTTTTCACATGTTAATATATTATTAAATGTTTATGACACCCATTCCATTTCATGGGTTATGATATGATTTTTTAGGAATATCCCGCCAATAGATCAATAATTTTATTTTTGAGATGGTCCATACATATTTATCCCTATAATGAATTGGTGATATATTTATATCTCATGACGTAGATAGGGATTAAAGGAGAAATGAACTTTTTCAAGTATTACATGGTTGGAATAAAGAGTGAACTCAATTCAGTAATATAAGGCTGGAATGCAGAGTGAATTTGGGTTAGTAACATAGGGATGGAACATGGTGTGAACATTGTTTATTAAAGGACTTGTTTTACTAATATATCCTCAGTAGTGATGCTTTTAATTCTCTCAAAATAATTATATATGATTATGTGTCTTCCCAAATTATATGTATTATTCCAATTTTATGATTTCACTTCTTATATTCTCTATTTAATTAGGATTTTTATCTTATGAACTGCCAAAACATATTTAGTGATTCATGTATATGATCATTGATATGCAGGGTATGATCATATATATTTCTGATCATGTTCACATAAACCTATGCTCTTATTTAGGCTTATATTTCTCCATTGTTTACCCTTTCCGTGAATCAGATATCACCCATTTTTATGTTTCATTCCCATGGATATAAATATATATTTCATGTCTGATATGTATAATAGGGGTACTAGTCTTGGGGATCCTAGTGGGAGATTAAGTAGCTCGCTCATATACCAGTGTTAACATTTTCATATTTCCAAACGAACTAAAATAATACTGTATTAAGGTGTCCATTTTTATAATGTCTTAGGTATTATACAAAAGTGATATATTTTTAACTTATAAAAGGGAGGTTCACTATATTTAGTATGACTGCAAAGGATTAGTAAACTATTAAAATCTACGATGAGAAAACCTTAGTGTGAACCCTGAGGAAATGTCTAAGCATAAGTATAAGGATAATCAAAAGAATAGGAAAATGTTGTATAATATTGGTAAACGATAGAGTGAGTGGTTTCTTATAAATAAATACATATCCTAATATAAGAAGTGGATGTGTATTTGGAATAGATATACTAATATGTAAAAACTCCAACAAGATGTTTTGTGCTTGACTCGAAGTAATCTTGTACACGACAATGGGCCTTCCTGGACACCTGGTTTGACAATCTGAAGGGATATTCTTGGGAAACCCACAAAAAATTAACGAAACACAATGAAGGTTTTAAATATATATTGTAATGTACTGAATCTGGATGCCACTCAAAGGTGCCCATTACCTGGATGGTCACATGGCCTCATGTGAATCTCCCCAAACACCAGAGACTGCCGACTACCAGCGAGGGCCTTGGGGTGATAGTTGAGAGACTATTTTATCATTATTAGAGTGTATAACATTGTAAAATAATAGAAAATTAATATTAAAACCATTAATACCATAAAACAGAAGTAAAAAGTGGAAGACTGATGATATAAATAACAAGGTTTAAAATCCTACAAAAGATGATGCTGCATGTTATGGGTTCAAAGAAAATTTCAAAAATAGGTCAAACTATAGTAATACATTATCCATGTATCAAAATAAAAAAATAAGAAAAGAGAAACATAGAAGCGTCCCAATCCTCGGCTTGGCCCCATTCACTCTTACCCCTATGTAGAAAATCATTTACATAAAGAAAGGGGCTTGCCCTTATTGACACAGACAACTATATAATCTATTTGGGCCCAAAAACATAACCAAAATATGGTGTGAGACTAAATGCAATTACACATCCACCAAAGGCCTATTCCAATATATATTAGATAATATATAGAACAAGAGGTGTATGATAATGAATCTAATAAGCTAGAATGAAATGAAAAGTAAAAATTCCTCCATGCATTGGTTTCTATTTTCATTTATTATATATTCAGTGTGAATTCAGATTTATTAAATTATATAAGTCTTGAGATCCAATATAATCATGGAATCCCCTATATAAATGTATGGATAATAAATGTTTCATAATACCATAAAAAAAAGGGGAAGAAGGAATTCAAGAAATTTCTTTGGCTTGGTAACGTTTCATGAGACATTCCATTTCAATATTTAATTTATAAAATTATCCCCTCATTTACATCCCTCTATTTGAATTCAAGTATCACTATAGGTGAAATTCCACCAATATCCTACGAACCCATCCTTGAGAACCTCTCATGAACCAGACATCACTCTCGGTGTAGTATAAGTAAAATTAAACATGTGACTTATAAATTCTACCAATTGATCTCATCCATAGAATCACTCATTGGATACATGGTTCGCTCAACATTTAAATAAAGCCTCTATGAGCCCGACCAAAATATCTGTGGTCCTCTCACGACTTAACATAACAATACCATATTTACATCCATCCATGGAATTAAAATCTTAATCCCCGGTACACCAAAGTTATAAGATACAATATTCATCAAAGCTTTTCCACGGCCTTTTAACATTAGACCATGGTTCCCCCATCAATATTTAAGCCTTTAATGTTTATTATTTTAAAAAACATTTCATATATAAATACAAACTATTAAATTAAACTATTACATGGATTTAACATTAAATAATAATGAGGTAACATTTCATATAACAAGAATCACATGTAGATTAAACTATTCCATGGATATAACATTAAATAACTCACATGGGTAGTATTATAGTTAGAGATAAATATTCCAAACGTTCTTAAACAAGAAAAGCAAAAAAAAGTTAAAAGGGAAAACCAATAATTCCAAAACCTAATCAATTAAATTAAAATTGAAAATCCTTATAATTTATTAACCAACTCAAATCACATTTAATAACACAATAAGGGGAAAAGGGCATGCTTCATAGGACTCCTAGGAAAAATGGCCATAAAAGGTATTTCTAGAAAACTCACCCTTGGGGTGGCCCCTAATCAAGGTAATAAACGTAATATATTCCTTAAAACACTTAATAAATCAACTCAAAAAAAATTATAAACAAAAAGAGTTAATTTTATATCAAAAGGACACCAAAAAAATGGGCATGAAACAGTAGGACATATATAAACTTGTTGAAGAAAAGAAAATAGCATGAGACCACATACCTTGTACTCGTATGAATATCATCATCCATCATCAGCACAGAACATAGTATATCTTAAAAATGAGTAGAAATGACCAACCATAATAATTATTTTGAGATAATAAGAGACAAATAATGGGTCAAGTGTAATCAAGAACTCACCGATGGGGTTCCAACGTAGCCAACGATGTCCAAAATGGAGTTCTAATGATGAATCAAGAGACAAACCTAACTCATTTTGACTTGGCACTATAGTTAAATAGATACATGCTGTGTATATGCCTTTTTACCCCTTTTTCTATATACTTATTTTAAATTTCATGAATAGGTCCTAGATAGACCAGTACACGACGTATACTGGGATTACTTTTGGTGTAACCCACATTCATGTTGTGAAACAAGAATATAGCTAAACCTCAACCACTTTTACTCTTCTTCATTATGTACAAATTGAAAAGCAAATATATTCCCAACAAAGGATAAATGGGGTTCTTACATATTTTTTCTATGAATAACCCAGAATTAAATAAAGGTTTCAAATATTAAGGAATTTATCATAATTTACAAATCATTTATGTGGTTTTCCTTATTATATTTTTCCCCACTATGATAATTGGTATTTACCTAATTATCATTAGTTTTAGTCAATGATGAGAACTAGAAGCTATTATATTAATGAGTAATATATATTTAAAATATTCTGATGTGATGTCAAAAGAGATGATCACTGGATTTAATGATTGTGTGACAACGTCTAATCATTTTTCAATGAAAAAGATAAAAAAGGTGTACCGTAACCAATTGCTGGACATACCATGGTAGATAAGAAATGAGTTAATTTAGATTCTGGGGAATGGATACCATATAGTAAATATGATTTGGTTTTCTTTAGGTCAATAATGTTGAAATAATCATTTACATGAATGACATAGAGAATTGAGAAGGTGTTTTGACGTTGGAAAAGAAGGAAAAAAGTCGAATAACTACAAATGAAAAAGGAGGGTTTGGTTAAAAAAATGAATGAGAATATTGTCCTCCATAAGAAATTACCAAAAGAAAAATGATTTATGTGTTGAATGAATGTTATTTATGAAAATATATTTCCTCAAGAAAAAGATATAGATGATAATCAATAAGATAGTATGGGTAATAGTTATAATGATGATGATAATGAGACATCATAAGAAATGTGAAATGAAAAAGGTATTATGTCATCTAATGATGTAACATTATCGTGTGTTATAGATGGTGTTGGATAATTGATGTTTCAATTTATTTTTAATTTAGTGATTTTTTTATATGAATGGTGCAATAAACAAGGATTTCCCATTTTATGATTTTCACTAAGGATTTAAAATATTATATTGAATGTTTCCAATGGACTAGAAAAGTGATTTAATAAAAAGTTGATATTTTCACTAAGTGTATATAACCCTAGAATTGTTACTTATTTAATGATATTTTTTTGGACAATGATATGAAAGATATGAATATATAAATGGGATGGTATTGATTACCTTGTAACTATTTAAGGACTTGTTGAAAAGTATTTCATACTACCATGGATGGAGTTTATAACTTATTTGATTTTTGGAATATATCTAGAAATGTATAGAATAATGAAGAATACAATTTTTTTTTCAAAATTATTTATACTAATTTTTATAATTACCATGATGCAAGAAAATTTACCATTACGGTATTTAGATGTCCTCGAATGGGAAAACCAAGAGATACTTTTGGATATATGGGGGATCATTGTTAATCTGATTTCAAGAATTCATTTCGAACAACATGGATTTTCATATTTATGATTGGTTATAAGGCTAACCATTCCTGAAAATTTTATTTTAAATAATAGGGGAATTATTTTTTAAATGAGATTGTACTGAAAGCCCTGGTTAAAAGGCTCTTTAGTGATTAACCATATTTCAAGGATAGCGATAATATTTAATATGTAAAATATATTAGTGTGGTTTTAGAAAAGGACATATTATATATCATATGACATCCAATTGATTAAGAAAGGTCAGAGGGTCATGAACACATGACTAAAGGGTGACAAGGGTTACATGCCTACTACAGGCTTACGCGATGTCCTAGTTAATGTAAAATTATTTCTTATGAAATTTTTTTTTGAATGAAATTGTAGTGAATCTTTTTACATTTAGAGAATAAATTATTAACCATATTAATGTTAAAGATTATTTATAGATAAATAGTTATACTACATATTATTTTATGATCTTGAATATATAATAAATTTTTATTTTAGTTATTCGGGCATCAATGTTAATTTCTAGACTTCCATTTCATGAAGTAATGGATAAATTATAAATAGTTAAAAGCAATAACAGATAATGATTTTTTCTATAAAATATACCACGTATGTATATTTACATATATTCTTGGTCAATAAAATAATTTAGAAAATATAGGATAATGATTCAAAAAATGTTTTCATAATTATTTTTTATTTTTAATTAATTTCTTTATAAATCATCATAGATTATTGACATTGAGGCCTTCAAATTTTTCATAGATCATTCAATTTTTAATGATTGATAACCATAATATAGATCTATAAATATTTATTTGTTTCAAATATTTAAATTTATCACTCCCAACCTATGTTCTATTATGTGGAATCCTTGATATATGTTACTTTGGATCATTATTGAGGTTCAAACAATCCATTTCTATGGGAAATTTTTTAATTCATTTTTATGATGTGGATTTCTATCAATGAAATTATCAATTATTAAACCATTGATAAATGAGTTGAACATTGAGATATAAATTCATTTTAAGGGGGTAGAATGTAACCCCCAAAGAATTTGTGAAGTATTATTTTTCAATTTAATTTAACATTTTTGTTAATTTTCATTTCACAAAAAAATTTAAATAGTTTATTTCATATTGACGTTTTATGTTTCTTTGAATTATAGAAAAAACCAGGTTATTTATATACTAAAAAGAAAATAAATTTTTTATTTCTATAATTGGAAAACGGAGGTCAGTTTGTATAACATGCAACACTGACTCTCCTTGATGGCTTGCGTAACATGCAGGATTGAGTTATACTAATCAATAATATATTATGTTAAATATTATTATTTAATATAAAAATATATATCCTAGAAGTGAAATTATAATTTATTACTAGTATTATATAATTTATGAAAATATATGTTTTACACAAATATAAAATGAATCAAAGATGGACAATTATTTAGAAATGAATAAGAAAACTGATTGAATATAAAGGGAAATATTTTTATTTTTATGGTCCCAAAGCAGTTTTACCTTAATAAATTAAAAAAAATATAATTAGTGAGTGATATTATTTTTATATATGTTTTATACATTTAACCATGTATTTTTTCCAATTCATAAAATATTTTTTATAGACATAAGATAAGAATAAACCCAATTTTATTCATAAAACCCCATATTTTATAAAAGTAATTTTACATCCATTTAATGGTGAACATATTTTAATTCCAAATTTTGATTCTTTTATAGATAATATATGTCACAATAATCATTATTACTTCTTTAAAAACATAATAATTAGGATATTTTAAATTTTTGGTATTTTTTTGCGAAGTTTCATTTTTAATGAATAGTTTAAAATATAGAATTTTATTACAAAACTATGTTTTAATCTAATTAAATTATGTGTTATAATTAAATTTTAATTTGGATAAAAAATTTAATTAGTTAATAATTATATCTATTATTCCAATTATGTTCATTTTAAACAATTTCATATTGAAATTGGATATAAAATAATACCAATTGTTTGACCATTATTGTTTTTAAAACCCACATTGTCATCCCCTCAGCGGGATTAAATATAAATTAATTTCAACCATTATTGGGATTGTAATTTGGAAAAATTTCATAAATATTTGGAATAATTATAATTTATAGTTTATAATAAATTCAACTTATTTTTTGACAAAAATTTTACTGAAAGTAAAGAATATAAATTATATTCATTAAAGAAAATCTAAGCTTAACTAAGGACTGAACAATATATTTAAGACCTAAAAAGTCATAAAACCTTGTAAAAAATCCATTTTATGACCATATATAGACCATATAATATAATGGATCAAGATTTTACCATTATTGGATCCAATTTTTAAGGAGAAAATTTTGGTGGAATTTGGCTTTCCAAAATTTACAAGAGTGTCACTCATCCTCCACTATAAAATGGAATCATTTCCTCCCACTTCTCCAATACATTGAAAGTACATAGAATAAGAAAATATATGATCCAATATACTCAAAAATATACAAACATCCTCCTTGAATTTTTATTTATTCAAAAATTCATCCAAATAATACCTTTGATGCAATCCTAAAAGAGTTACTCGATTAAGTTGTTACACCCTCCCTCAATCTCTTTTCATTTATTTTTTTCTCCAACACCTAAATTTTTATTATTACATGTATAGAAGAAATTATCCTCAATATATGGAGATGTTATTATTAAAATTTATCAACCTAAAATTACACACACATGAATCTAATGGGAAATGAATACATTGTTTACTTGTTCAAGAAACTATTTCCTCACTAAAAGATGATCCTTTATTTTTTCCTTTAACACATATCATAGTGTAAATTAAGATGTAAAACCTATTTATATAAGTTATATATAATATTAATTATTTAATTAATATTCTTCAATCATTTTACCCCACATATCTTTATACTTTTCATTTGGTGTAAATATGATAACTTCATTTGATAAAGGGTGGATTATCAACTTCTCAAAGTGATGTGATTTGTTCACAGACTATATGGAATTTATTTCAGATGTGATTAGTAAACATGAATGATATATATGAAATAATAATTATACTACAATGAATATATATATATATATATGGATACATATTTATAAAAATATATCATTTACTTTCTTTCTTTCAATATATCTATAAAACGAAAGCAACGTTCAAGCGTATATAAGGACGACTGTCTCCATGAATAATATATTCCATTTTAATACTTCTATATCATATAGATCATAATAATAAATACATATTGAATATATATGATATTTATATAATGTTTTCAATTATGGAAATCATGATATAATTTTAAGGACTAATGATAAACCCAATAAAGTCTCATGTGACGAACAAAGTAAATATTAACCAAAGAGAAACCTTAACATATGATTCTTAACAAGAGGGTAATATAAGTTCACAATAAAACCAATTATAATGTTAAATATAACAACATCCTTCTATAACAGATTTATAATAAACATACATTTATTATAGAGAAAGCTTGTATGATTATGATGTGAGTCAAGTCACAAGGTAAGGTAATTTCATCTCAATTTTTATTTCGGTGAGACACATGCTTTATTCAAAACAAATTCCTTTGGTGTTGTGTGTATACTACCCATGTATGTATTATATTATTTTTTTACTTTAAATATTATTATTTTTATATCCATTTTATGATCATTATATCATGATATTTATGATTCAATAGTTACAACATCAGGAATGTAATTTATGGTCAAGTAGACTTCTTTGAGTAACATGTGGTACTATGAACCTATATTTCCTCCTGAGGTTTTTATAATACCCTTTAAATGTTATATAATTAATCTCATTCTTTTAATGGTATTTTAATCTTTAGTTAATTTAATTTTCTTACATGGGTAATATGGTTCAATGTTAACATGTTTTAAGTGTTTATTGAAACAATCTCATAAAATTTCGAGATTTTTAATGTTTATGCATCATTTGATGACACATAAGAATCCATATATAATTAATATAAAATATTTTTACTCTAGTATGACTACTCATAATATAATAATTTAATAGTAACAATTTTCTACACTTTAGAACATAATAAAGTTAAGAAAGTGTTTTTAAAAAATCACAACATCACCCTCAATTCTATTAGAAACCAGTGTTCCTTTAAAAGCATGTTTTCTAATAAGGATACCAAATAATATTATACTATTATACTCTGACCATTAATCAATTTTTTTTACATTTTTATCATTTATAAATTTAATTAAGGAAATATTATTATTTCTCACTGAATAATGATTTTTTCTAACATTTTACTATGGAAAATGAATATAGTTCTTACCTCGTAATTCATATATAGATATACCCACCATCATTTCTATGAATGATCATTTTATTATTTAAAAGGTTATTTAAGGAAATGATTTTAATTTTTATTGAATTAAATTGTTTTCAAAACGATTTCATGCTCCTTTTATAATTTTTCATGGAAAATTAATTTCAAAATGGAATAAAAAACTATTTATATATTTCTAAAAGAAATGTTTTACAAAAAAATTTCAATGAATTATTTATAAGAATTAAATATATTTTTTGGAAATTTTGTATGATCCCGGCTTTTTAGGAGTCATATTGGGTTTTTATTTATAGAACTTTTAGTTGTATTAGGGAACTTTTTCTCTTTAATTATGGTTTGATCTGTGTTTGGGTGAAGTTTTATTAAAATATATTGATACGAGGTTGTGAAATTTTTGAAAATTTATTGAAAAACTATCCACCTAAACTGAAGAAACCATGAGAATTGTGAAAACCTACGCAGTGATGTCCACATAGTTTGATCAATGTTTCCTTAAATGTGCGCCCCGGCCAGGTGAAATCGTGCCTGCAGAATAGTTCTCTACGAATATAAGTTTTAAAACCACCCAAACCATATAAACCCCTCAATTTCAACATAGGATGAGGCATGAAAAAATCAATGCAATCCCATATCATTCTGGTGGGATTAAAAGGGGATTTAAACCTATGTTTTAATATTAAGATCTAGGATTTTGGATCTAGATCTATATTTAAAAGATCTTGATACATTTGATCTTAAATTTTTCATTAGGGATTCTGATCAAGATATTCATTGATGTAGTTGTGCTACTCAGATGTTGGGGAATTCTATTGGGAAATAATATATCAACACACCAAGGTAGGTGGTCTAAATCAAACTGCCATAGTCAGGAATTTTTAATGTGTATGTGAGATTCATGATTTTATAGCATCCATTCATAATTGTTTTTCTAAATTAGGTCAATTAGGAATGTGAAATAGACATGTTGATGTTCTAGAGATATGATGATTAATTAATGATTTAATCATGGGACTAAGGGGATTCCCAAATAGATAATTGATTTGGGGGAATTATTTATGATTTTAGACATTGTATTTTGGGAAATTGAATATGTTGTGTTTGAGATAATTAATTGTTGAAATTATTTAAGAGTAATTATTTGGCTATGTTGAGATAATTTATGGTGAATGGATTATGTAACTTGATGTTTGATTAAGATAAATAATTTTCAGATTAATTATGACAAGATGAGATTTGATTTTGATATTTAATTAGGGATAATAAATTATGGAATGATATTTGCGTTTTTTGATTAATTAAATGATGAATTAATTAAAGAATTTTGAACTTATTAAATTTTTGTGATTACTAATGCATTTTGGTGAATTTAAATTGTTGTTGGAATAGTAAGGTAATGGTGTGGTTAATTTTTTATGAATTAATAAATTATGTAAATGATTTAGAACATGGGTTCTAGAAAAGGAGTTCTATAGAAATTGTGTTGATAGTGCATCAGACATGGAGTTCTACCCCAATAGTCATTACAAGAGCTTGTGAAGTGAGGTTGAAGAAATGGTGATCTATAACGATCGTGGAAGTGGGGTGGGAGACATGGAGATCTACACTGAATGATATTTTTGGTGTTAGACATGGCGTTCTACCGCAAACCAACGATAATGATGAATTTTTGAGTTTAATTAAAGACATGAATCAAACCCCAATCTAATTTGATTTTTTAAGAATAAGTGATATTGTGATAAATCATTAATTATGAATTTTATTTATTAAATCATGGATTTTATTGCACTATAATTTTACTAGTCTTGTTTTAAACACTACTGGTGTTGGTCAACCAAGTTATACTGACACCCTATTTCGGTCTCCTGATCGGCACCTGAGCAGGGTTTGATGTTGTAAGACAGGTTAAGGGATAGGCCCTGTGATATATTGCTGATTAAGGATGGAGAATGGGTGAGGGAACCATATGTTGTTCGGGTACCTCCTGGTAATTGTTGTGTCTTTACTTTCAATTAAATTGTAGACACATTACAATTGCATTGTCATAGAATAATGTCCCTTTATGTTGTGTATTTGATATCCTTTTTTGAATATAATGTGACATTGTTATTGTTCTGATTATATATATGCTTCCACACTTATTTATAGTTTTTTTATGATGGTGTTTTATTTTGATAATAAAGGTTATAGTCTCCACATGACAAATTAATTGTCCCCTAACTTCTAGTAGGCACCCACTAGTATATGGGGAGGTTCTCTTGTTGGAGTATGACCGGTTGGCTTGGGGTACTGTTTCATGGAACCTGGGTTGGGAAATTACTAAGTGGTCTCTAATGAGTTTTATTTATTTTTTATTATTCAATCCTATAGATTTGGAAAATCAAGACAATATACTAGGAAGTGTTAGGGCACAATTATGGGCTTCTGCGAGGGAATTTAAAACCCATGTATGGGGGAAAATCTAGGTACTCAGAGAGGTATTGTTGTGATTATTGTGTTTTGTTATAGTTGGATATTATTTCCCCTTGGAAGACACAATTGTGGTATGATGTGACATTTTCTTTTGATATTTTTTTTATTATTGATTTGTGGCTTGAAGAGGAATGATATTTGAGTTTTCTTGATTAATTCTAGGCACATAGGGTTATTTATACATGCTTTATTTTTCGGAGTCATAGGAAAATGGATTAAAGGAAATTTTTTGAACTTTATTTATTTTTCATGTAGTGATATTGAAATGAAAATGTGTGTACCATGACATGACTTATGTTGTCAAATGATGAAAAATAAGAATAAATGTGTGTCAATTGAGAAAATTGAATAATGAAATCGGTTTGATTAACTAAATGATGTATTTAATTAAATATGAGGCTTAATTAATGATAATGTGATTACCCTTGTAACTGAAGACCTTGGATTAAGATGGTTATGGGTAGTTATAGAGCCTCGATGTTCACCGTGTGGAGACAAAAGGGGAAGGACATGTTGAAACATGTTTTTATTCTTTTCCCTATTAATTGAATGTTATAAGGATGCTTTTTGAGACTTAATATGTGTGTTTTGGATTATTGAGATTATTCTTCCCTAAATTTTGTTGAGAGGGAGACCATGGGGTAAGGATCAGAACGAATTTCGAGACAGGGAAATCAGGGCACCATTACCACCACCGGGGGAGGAAGGGGAGAATTTCTAAGAGAAATTTATTTATTTCATGAAATTTATGGAGAGAGACCCATGGTGTGTTTTGAAAATAATGTCTCAGTATATAAGGGAGTTTTAAATGCAACTCCCTCTGACTATTACTAGAGAGGAAGGACTTGATAGAGTTAATGTTAATATCGAATCCCTAGAGATGATACATGACCATTTGGAGACTACAATTACCATTAGGGTCAAGATTACAGCTTATAAGATATGGGGATCAGTGAATTGCTTGTAAGAAAATTAGATATGATCATTAATGACGAATGATATATTATGGAAGGAAATTCTGTTGATGCTCTTGGAAAACATCTTTCTAGAGACACTGAGAAAACATTAGGCTTTAGATTTTATGCATCTAAACTAGGGAAGAATGTTCATAATAGATTATGATGAACGTTTCCTAGATTTATAGAATTTTACTCTAGAGTTGGATAAATATGAGGATTCGCATGGAAAAATATTTTAGGATGGACATAGGGGTGAAATTATGTCCCAAGTTAATATCTTTATGATAAAAAATTTCGTATAAGTGGTGAATCGGTCTCTCATATCTGGGGGAATGTGATGAAGGATTCTGGTATTGGATAGGTAACTATCACTGGATGATCAGGTAGTGTGCCATCTAAGAGAATAAAGCGCCATTATGAGATCCTTAGTCAGGTAAGTGGAATGAAAGGTGGATAGTCAAGTGGAATAGTTTCACTAGGCCTTGATCATGTGCTTTTCCACCACTATGGTAATCTGGGACACTATGGTAAACATTTTCCTCATCCACCAATGGTTTTTAGATCTTGTGGTTAGACAGGGAACCTATAGTGGTTCCACAGGATGTAGTGACAAGCTGGTGATGAGGGAGCAGCTGCTCAGATTCAGAATGTGGGTAGGGGGTCTTCTACACTATATAGGAATGGTAGTTGGATTTCTACTGGAAGAAGAGGTAGAGGTATTTGATGTGGTGCTTCATGGAAAGATAACATGTATCAATAGAGTGGAGTTACTCAGGGGAGTCATATAACACCATAGAGAATAAGGGTATGATAGTTACATACAGTGAAACAAACAATTGTCGAGAGGGAGTACCGGCCATTGATTGTGAGAAGTAAAATTCTAGAAGATTGTAATTTAGAAATTTCATTTTTTGATACTAGTTCATTTCATTATTTTATATCTGTAAATCATGTTAATGGTTTGAGCCTAGAGTTTGAGTCTATAGGAGGAGTAATGAATATTGATACACCATTAGGAATACAGTATAGAGAAATCTGTTTAGGTAAGGGATTTCCACTAGAGATTTGAGAGTATCATTTTATTTGGGACCTTTATATCCTGGATATGACGGGCTTATACCAGATTTTGGGTATTGATTGGTTAGTTTCAAATAGAGACCACATTGATTGTTATCACAATAGAGTTACCTTTTTATCTCATAATGGTGACCAATATGTCCATTATTAAGAGTGGAATATCTAGAATACATAAGGAGGACCAATTACACAGCAACTGGGAGAGCTCACATCCCAAGTTTATAGTATTTGTCTTGGTTAAGGGATTTGTAGGATATAGGTCCTTCCACCAGTAATAGAACCATTTCCAGATGACTATCCTAAATAATTCATTGGGTTTCCACTAGAGAGATATGGGGAGTGTACTATTGAAATCATTTTGGGGGCCGATCTTGTATATATTACATCATACTGAATTTCCTCGACTAAGCTTCATGAGTTCAAGACTCAGTTGGAGGAATTGGAGGATAAGTGGTTCTTCCATCCCAGTATGTCACTATGGGGATCATCTATGTTGTTTACAAAGAAGGGTGAAGAGCATTTGGGTGTGTTTGTAAATTATCAGAAGCTGAACAGAATAAACAGGAAGAACTGATATCTTATTCTATGTATCAATGAAATATATGACCAGATTAATGGGGCCTGAGTGTTCTAAATGATCAATTTGAGATTAGGGTATCATAAGATGCGAGTTTAGACTTCTAATTTACAGAGGAATTCATTTAATAGAAGTTATGGCCATTAAGAAGTTTATCATAATGTCTTTTTGTTTAAAAAAACTCTCTAGAATGGTTTATTTCCTTGATTAACATGATCTTTCATCTGTAACTGGATCAGTTTGATGTGTTGTTCAGGAAAAAAATCTTGGTGTACATTAAGTGTCCTAATGATTGTGGGCAACATCTTGACATCATCTGGAGTACATTGAGGGAGCATTGGTTATATACCAAGTTATCTAATTGTATATTATGGATTGACTAGGTAAACTTTTTGGGGAACCTAATCTCAGAATTAGGTGTGGTAGTGGTCCTTGAGAAAGTTCAGGTAGTTGATTCATGGTAGTACCTATGAATATTTTTGATATCTAATGATTTTTTTGGGTTAGTTGGATATTACAAGAGGTTCATCCATGACATTTCCCAATTGACAATGCCACTTTTGGGGTTGACCAAGAGGGGGATAAGGTTTGAATGGAAAAAATCATGTTATAATTATTTCCAAGAGTTGTATAAGAACTTGAAATCATCACTAATGTTGATCTTTCATGATTTAGGTGAGGACTATGTGGTGTGTTCTGGCAGTTCTGGGATCATACTCAAAGCTATGTTAATTCAAGGGGATCAATTCATTACATATGGGTGTCGTTATTTAATGCTTCATAAATGGAATTACCCTATTCATGTCCTCTAGTTGTCAGTATTAGTTTGTGCTCTTATGTCTTCGATACACAATATTTTGGGTGAAAGGTTTACAATTTTCACAGTCCATAAATGCTTAAAATAAAAACTTTCATAGAACGGCTTCATTCTTCGGCCACGAAGATGGGTAGAGTATATGTATTCATTGGATTTTGAACTAGAATATACAATTTAAATTGTTAATTGTGTGGATGATTCCTTGATTAAGAAAAATTCATACATATTAGGTACATGAGTTTTGTGAAGAGTGGAAGATGATAATTTTTCGGGTTGAATTGCATGTGGTCATTCAAGAGGGTTCGGAGAAGAAGACTTTGGTTTCTGTTGCAATTGATTCTACACTATTGAGTAGGATTAAGGAAAGGTAATATGACGGAACAAAGAGTGTTGGATTGAAAGAAATTCTTTAATATGGGGAGACACCTTCATAAAATATTGTATATTGGGATGATATCATCTATGTGAATAATTGTGTTGTTGTGCTGACGAGTATTTGAGAGGAGATCATGCCAGAATATCATGCCTCAAAGTGGGTGGTATATCTAAGCATGACCAAAATTTATATTTACCTATGATGAATGTTTTGGTGGCTAATCATGAAAATGTAAATTGAAGGGTTCACGATGAGGTGTTCCACCAATCAGTATGTGAAGGCAGAGCATCAATGACTGATAGGTGTATTGAATATATTTCCTATTTTGGAATTGATGTGAGATGATGTGACATGAATTTTGTGAGAGGTAATAGAAATATTATTATGAAGAATGATTCTATGTGGTTCATTGTTGATCAACTGATGCAGGTAGAACAATTCACTCCTACTAAGAAAACCCTCACTGTAGAACAGTTGGGAGAACTGTTTGTTTAATCTAAAGTTCATTTCTAGGGGATGCCACAGACTATAGGTTTAAATAAAGATTCATTTTTTATCATGATTTTGGAAGGTATTATATAAGGGACTTTTTACATAGGATTTTTCAAGTATGAAATTCCACCCCTCGATAGATGGGTAGTAAGAGTGTAACATATATGTGTTAGAGGATATAATGCAGGCATTTTTTCTTGACTTATGTGGTTCTTTCGTGAAAAAATTTATTTAGTGGTGTTCCTATGTAACAACTATTATTTATAAACTGTTGAGAAGGAAACATATGAGGCACTTTATGGAAAGCAATATAGATCAACCCTATACTGGATGTAGCCTGGTGAGTCAGAGTTGTTGGGATGTAGTATTGTGCAGGAGACATCAGAGCATGTGTAGCTGATTCGAAAACGTATGCTTGCAGAGTAGAGTATGATGAAATTGTAAGATGATATAAATATTTAACCCCTATATTTTACATAGGGCGATTGTGAATGCCTTAATGTGTCTCCTAGGTTGGGTGACCATAAGTTACAGAGGTAGTGAAATTTTGGGCATAGATTTGATGGATCGTTTGAGGTAGTTGAGAGAATTAGGCCGATGGTGTATATATTGGATCATCCATAGAAATAAGTTGATATACATGGCGTTTTACATGTTTCACAACTACCATTGTATAACCCCAACCTTCTCAAGTGATTTATATGGATGGGATGACCTTGAGATAGTTTTGTCATTTTAGGAGCATCCGATATGTGTGATAGATCATAGTGAAAATGTATTGTGGGGAATTAATGTGATGATAGTTTGTCTATTATAGAAACATGGACACGTGTAAGAAGAAACTTGGGAACATCATTAAGATATGAGGGTTCAATGTCCCAATCATTTCAGCTCATAATCATAGTGATGTTCAGAAGTGTCAATCAAGGATGAGTTGTTATAATGTGGGGAGATTATAAGATCCAAGCCTCTTCTAGATTAATCTTGTGCATGTTTTTCTGGTTCTTTTGGTGGTTTTGTAGTACCTTTTCTTCTAGAATTATGTTTTGAGATGCATTTAGGTGATTCTATAAGAAAAATCTCTTGATAGAGGACTATGCATAGACTATACATAATTTAACAAACCATGTGACCAAACCCAGGTAACTGTGCGAACCTGGAAACTGAGGTATGCACTGTTTGAACACAATGTCCTTAAATTTTCATTCCTACCAGGTCAAACCATGAGTGAAAAATATTTTTCTACAAAAAATTAGTTTTAAAACCACCCAAACCTTGGAAACCCATATATTTTGAACTAGGCTCGGGCTTAACAAATTCTATGCGATCATAGTTATTTATTTGGGATTATTAAGTTATCCAAACACCATTCATTGATATTAAAAGCCCAGATTGATGATCTGATCCCTTTTTGGTTAGTGTATTTCATCCGAATTATTCTCCCATTCTTTTATTTCTCTTTCTTGGATCTTTTCACGGATGACCACCACCGTTTCCAATGATCTAAACCTATGTTTTGAGATCTTGATCTAGGATTTTGGATCTACATATAGATTTAGAATATTTTGATTCCCCTGATCATAGTTTTGGGTTCATGTATTTAGATATAGATATTGATCTACATCAGTGTTCCGTTTGGATTTTGGGGATTTCCGTTTAACTATCATCCATAAACAAACCATGTTAGGTTGTCTAAATCAAACACCCATAGTTGTGCATTTGAAATGTGTTAGTGGGGTTAATGATTTTCATGAATCATGTAGCATTATTTTCCAGAATTGGGTCAATTATGAATGTGAAATTGACATGTTAATGCTTTGGAGATATATTTTATTAATTGATGATTTAATCATGATACTATGTGAATTCTAATATAGATAATTTATTTGGGAAATTTTTTTCTGATTTGAGATATTGTATTCAAGGTATTTAGTTTTTGGTGATTGGGATAATTAATTGAGGAATTTAATTGTGAGATAATTATTTAGCTATGTTGAGATAATTAACAATGAATTAATTATGTTCCTTGATATTTGATAAAGATAATTAATTATTAAATTATTTATGATATGTTAAGATTTTATTTGGATAATTTTTTGTGGATAATTTTTTATGGATTGAAATTTTATTTTTTTGACTAATTAAATTATGAATTAATTAATGGTTTTTGTACTTTTTTAATTGGCTGGTTAACTAATGGATTTTGATGTATTTAACTAATTATTTGATTCGTAAGGGAATGGAGTGGTTAATTATTTATGAATTAATAAATTATTTAAATGATTGATAATGTGGGATCAAGACAAGGATTTCTAGACCAATTGAGAAGTGGGGGGGGGGGGTAAACCACGAAGTTCTACACTAATAGTTGATAAACGTTCATTTGATGTGAGGTGGAAGACATGAAAATCTACACCGATTGAAGAATGTGGGGTGTGAGAAAAGGCGATCGACACCAAATGAGATTTTTGGTGTTAGGCATGGAGTTTTAGACCAAAAAATTTGATAATGAAGAATTTAGGAGTCGAACTAAAGAAATGAAAAATCTCATGTTTAATGTGATTATTAAAGAATAAGTGACCATATAATAATTGTATATATTATTTTTGTTTTTATTGCATCAAATAATTGCATGCAATATATTTTGAATGGAAGTTTTATAAACACCATTTGTTGTGGACAACTATGATGTACTTACACCCTATTAGGGTAGTTTGATCAGTAATCAAGCAGGCTTTGTTGTTTTAGGATTGGATAAGGGAAATACCTTGGGTTAGATTTATGATTAGGGATAGGGCATACGTAAGGCATCCAAACATGGTTTGGGATCCTCTTGGGAATCGTTGTGTCATTATTCTTAGTTTCATTGTAGACACATGACACTTGAACTGTTATTTAATTAATTCCCTTTCTATTGAGTATTTTATTTTCTATTTTGACTATCAGTTTACATTGGTATTGTTCTTATTATATATATGCTTCCATGCTTCATTATTGTTGTTTTCTTCCACTAGTGTTTTATTTTTATAAAATAGGGTACAGTCTCTCAATGACTTATTTATTATACCATCACTACTAGTAGACTCCCACTAACATATGAGGATGCATTGATGAGGCCATGTGACCGACCGGCTCGGGGCACTATTTTATGGCACATTAGTCTGGATGTTAATTTTTTTCACATGGTTTTTATGTTATAAAGAGTATTTTTTCAATTATAAAATGATATTTTCTTAAATAATGATTTCTAAATATTTTTCGAATATATTTCTCATCTAATATGACATGTATTGATGTAACTCTTTCCCTTCTAGGAAATTATCCAATGGTTCCATTCATCACTTGTTTCATGAATTTTTACGTCATTTTGAAATGATTCTTATGATCCACATTTCTCTTCCTTTGGATGTGTTATTTCAATACTAGATTACCTTCATAGGTTATTCTTTGAACAAATTATTATGAAACATGCCTTTTTTAAGAAGTTATGATATGATTAGATGTTTATTATACCCATTTAATTTCTTCTTTTATGATTGGATTGTTTATGAATTTATGTCACAAGTATGTTTGATTTTTGTATGTGATGGATAAGACCTATATATCCTCTATAGCATTGGGTAAATACTTGTAACACATGGGATTGACATGGTTGTAATGGGAAATTAACATGGTTTATAATGATAGGGTTGGAATGACGAGTGAACTCAGTTCATTAATATGGGGCTGCAACGAGGATTGAAATTAGTTCACTAATACAAGGATAGAAGTATGTGTAAACCTGGTTCAGTAAAGGAATTTTCCCACTAGTATTTCCTTGCTAGCGATGCCTTAAATAATATATAAATCATTATATATACAAAGGTGTTTGCAAAAATTCCATATATTATTTCTATGTTATGATTTCCTGGTTATTTTATTTATTTACTTATGATTCATGTCTTATGAACTAACATGAATTATGACATGATTAATGTATATGATCTTTGATATGTTTAGTAGGATCTTATAATTTCATGATCATGTTCTCATACCCTTATGATATTTTTTATGCATACATGTCACCTTTTTTTACCCAAATTAGGCATCTAAGCTCAACCCTTTTTAAGTTTCCTTCCCCGGGTTATGAGTATACATATCTTGTATGATATGTCTATGATGGATTCAAGTCATGGAGATACTATTGGGAAAAAAGTAGCTAAATAATGTACATGTTGTTACGTTTCTATATTTTAAAATTCACTATACTAATATGGTCTTTGGGAATCCATTTGTATTTTTTTTGTATTTTTTAAATGTGAAGTAAATTATAAGGTAAAAAAAATGATGGTCACTGTAACCATTATCTCTCCTTATCTCTCTAATAGTTAATGTATTTATATTTACACAATTCTTTTACAAAAATTCCAAGATTAATTTTTAAATTTTTAAATAATATATAGATCTATGAATTATTTATAAGCCATCCATTTTACTAATTTTATGGTAGTTAAAAAACAAATAATGTTCTGTGTATTAGTGAAATGTTAATTATGATGGGTCTTGTACTGGAAATTTGAGTTAGGACTATATAGTTGTGTCAGATGTATTAGTATATGCTTTGGATTAGGTAATAATACTTTTATAGGGATTAATGGAAAAAAATTGGGAATTGTTCGATAGGTGGCATTTATATGTATCTTGAAATATAAGGGTGGGTTTTGGAATTATTTATTGGTTATAGGATTTATATATGTATTTTGGGATGAATATGGGTATTTTATTTTAGTTGTATTTATTTTAATTCTTTAGAGAAGTCGTATACATAATATTCATTATATATAATAGTAACTCTATGTGATATGTTTAATAAAACTCTTCACAGGTAAATAAAATCCTTCGTTGAGTTGAGAAAAATTTTATAATATCAATACAAGAGAATATATATATATATATACATATATAATCAATATGATATGTAATAACCAATTTCTATTTTAACTGAGAAATATAAGATTGACCTCGAAGATATTTAATACTAATTTTCAAACTACCCTTCTTACTTAAGAACATATCTATAGAAAAGGCGATACACAAGGGTAACAATGGAATTAACCATTTTATATAAAAACAACTCTTTTATAAAGGTACTAAAGAGGAATAACTCCCTAGTATGTTATGACCGTCCACTATCAAAAATCATGTAATGTCTTAGAATACCCGATAATATGTATGGGTCATTTTACAAATACTCAAGGGTCTCTTGGAGGATCCATATAAGGGTATTATATATGAGGTTCAACTGATACCTAAATATTTGAGTGCTTTCATAAAATCAAACATTGCATAATATTCAAATATTTTCCCTAAAATTAAAATTTATTTATTTATTAAATTATAAATGGGGGAAATTTTACATTTCAACCAAAATAAAATAAATATTTCCTCATTTTATCTTTAATAATTAGATTCATCTCGAAAGTTAGATCATCATTTATTTTCATTGGGTTTTCAGGATGGTCTTATAGTGAGTAGTTTTGGGTTGGACTCGATATACCATGGTGTATAATTTTGGATTATGTTAATGTTTCACTATTTTTTATCAATTTTTATTGAGGTTAATATTTTTATATAATATCTATTTTCATTTGAATATAGAAATAACAAAAAGAGCTTATTAGGGGGTAGAGTCCTTCAAATTATCGGTTCGTTGTGCATAGTTATTTCTAATGTTATACGTTTTTTTCTAAGATGTATTGTAATTGGGGATTAATAGTGTCAAGTGAGAAATTGGAAATGGACCCATTTATGATTTTTTCTTTATATGAGGTACCATGGATGAAGTATAGTTCTAAATGTGGGTTTTGGACATGTATAGAATTTTTTAATGGTTATAGGGTTCAATATCCATCCAAAAAACTTTTTATAAATTATGTTTTATTTCAATATGATGATCGACATGGTTCAAAAGTGTCATTATAAGGAATTGAACCCTTTCCCTAGGTAGTGATATTAGTTCTCTATTTTATGTATATTGGGTCAGTGAAACCCCTTATCACGAGAGTTAGGCTGTATGGTTCATGTGTACATAATATGGGTCCCATAATTAGGATTTAATAACATTTTATTAGTAATATCCATTGTATTTGAGATACATAGGAGTGACACTATTGACTATTATTTTGGAAGATGGATACAATATGAATGGAGAAATGATTGTAGTGATGATTGATATTATTGTACATGAAAAAAATTATTGTCCTGTAAGTGATATGATTATGGCTATTATGCTGACATTTAATAAACGAATCATAATTCCATGGTTCCCATAATGTTGTTTGAGGACGTGTTGTTTGGGAAAAGGGGTGGAAATATGATGACTATTAAATATTTTTTTTTATTATGCCATGTGAGATAATGATTGGTTTGGAAATTATAATAATTTCTATTATAATAGATTATAGATGGGTTTTAACATTTGTAAATTATCCAAATATGGTAACTACACACATGGGGATGATTGAGGATCAGTGAAATAGGTTTGGTAGTTTTTTTGGTTTTTAATTAGGTTTTCCATACACTAGTACACATACAGATATAAGATATTGACGCTATTTGAACTACCCAGCTGACTACACACTAACACCAAGTATGTGATTTCTAGTATTA
The DNA here is from genome assembly GCA_963277665.1 of Viscum album. NCBI lineage: Eukaryota > Viridiplantae > Streptophyta > Magnoliopsida > Santalales > Viscaceae > Viscum > Viscum album. Next base: position 120,296,782 of record OY728138.1, on the reverse strand, counting down.
TCGGGTAATCAATATCTCACAGAATTGGAAACACTATAGGCAATTTATATAGATTATAGAAGAGATGGGTGTGAAGTTGGTGAATAAACTAAACATGATGGTTTGAAAATTGGATTGGTGGTTCCATGGTGGCATACTAGTATTATATTATAATTTTTTTCATATAATGTACATATGATAATAGAATAATAATGATCCGTAATTTATTTTTATTTTCAAATTGTATTTAAAAGCTCAATTTCTCTATTACACATATTATCAATATTGTTATTTACTATCATTTAATCTTTCCTCCACAGTGATGTGTGCTTTACTAGGAATATTATTTATGAAAAGTGATAATAAGGGGGGAAATTTTATGAATAAAATAAACTACAATTTTTCAATCCTACTAGAGTATTTAGTATACCAGTAGTTAAAAATGTGAAAAAAATGATAGACGAGAGTTAACAAGTACCAAAAAATATGAGAAATAAAAATAATTTATTGAAATGAAAAAGAAATAAAATTAGTTAAAACCCCATGAAGCATATTGGAAATATTATCATGCCAAAATAATATTAATACAATGGAAATAAACAATAAAATTTAGTTCTGGTTAAAAAATAAAATATTATACATGATTTTAAAAACTCGACGTTTTATGAAAAGTGAATGTATGAATTTTAAACATGATACATGTTATTAATCATATTGTCTATAGATTTCATCGATATAATCTTTTTGGAAGGTAAATCCAATTTAACTACCCTGAATATCCCTATACCATGATGATTAGAAAAATTTATACATTCTAATCCATAGAATCCCTTAAAAATGTATGATAAGAACAACAATGAATAAAATTATAATACATAGATACATTACAATGTGAACCAATTTTTTTTTGATATATGTGAAACTCTCAAAACTTAATACTAAAAATATTATAATCGTTCATTATAGTAAGACAATTCACACTTTAGAATGACTTATATTATTTTTTTACAGATTTTTGTAATTTTTATTATTAGGTTACATGAAGCGGTGGTTCTATTCATAAAACATTCAATAATTTTACGATCCTATATTCTTCTAGTGTGGTTGTAAATTCATCATAAGAACCACTATCACCTTCCATATTACTCAATAATTCAATATATATTCAAAACAAATAAATTTTGTACAAATATAGTTCTCAAACATTTGAAAAAATTAATTCTAGAATAATACTATATTTTATTAGATTTTAATCATAAACCCAAAAAAAATACCATCCAAATTTTGTGCATAAATCATACTCATGAAAATGTGTATATTTATTTTTTAATTAGAGGATAAAAATGAGACATTTTCATAGAAATATTATCTTACTTGAAACTAGATGACATGAATGGAAATGTATATGTTTGAATGAAATATAAATGAAAATAATTAATATTTTTAATCTATTTTAAATTCATATTCTATAATAAAATCAATGAAAAAAATTAGTAATCTACAAAAAAACAAAAAAAATGACCGTAAATGTAAAAAAAATATCCACCATATAGGAAATGATATGAAAATTTTTCATTTCCTAATACTCCCCAGCTATTTGGTTTAAAAAATCATATACGAAAATGGAGACGGAATATCTCTCCATTTTTTATTTTCTAATTATCCTCTATATTGTGAAGAAATAAACTAATTAATGAATGGAAACCGAAAATTTATAAGGAATGAATTTATATAATGTTTATGAAATCAATTAAAAACAAGTATGTTCCATTTTATGAAATATTGTATTTAGATATCGGAAATTAAACATTTTAATGTAATGCCTTTTAACAATAGACAAAAAATACATTAAACTAAAATATTATTCTAAAACACCTCTCCCTTAATACTCAAAAAGAACCAAAAAATTTGAAAAAAGAATAAATTCAAGGAAATGTTTTCAAAGTGAATTATTATAGAATAAAACATCCTATAAATTTTAATTATCCAGCAGTTTAACATTTCAATAATATTTTGGATATAAAATTCACTGATTTTAAATATATCATCTTCTTAGAAAATAAATTCTTATATTATTAATTAAAAAATAAAACCATTATATCATTTTAAAAATTAGTATTATTAAAAAAATTGATGAAAAGGATAAAGAACCTCAATACTTTTCCAAGACAATAGATTCTACTAACAAAAAATGATATTATACTTTATAATTTTATCCTGTAGAATTTTAAAATCAATATTTATTGTTATTCATTTTCATAAAATATGACATTAATTAATATATGGAAAAAATTTACTTTTCATACATATTAAATAAATACATATATACATATCAAAAATTGTGAGTCAATAAAAGTGTTATGTTTGAATAAATTTTGTAGTATTATGTTGAAAAAGAAAAATAAATTCCCTTAGATATATTTCCAATTAATATAAATTTCATCTAATTAACTGACTAAAAAAATTATTTAAAGCATTAGAAATAACTAAATCATCATAGGAATTACCTTTTCCCAATGTGTTTTTAATGTGTGGAGACTTTTCATCAAGAAGTGAAATGATGTTGAATATTAATTGATAATTCACAAATTTTTATATAATATTCATATATAATAAAAAACAAATTCTAACATATTATCAACATAAACTTCTATTCCAATATTTCTAATAAAAATATCTAATTTTTTTTGTGTTATCCATAATGAATTGTGTCTTAAATATAAGATAATTTTTATTTTGTAATGTACTGGGTTTCTATATATATAAACAACCTTACTATTATATTGCTTATTAGAGTTTCATATTTCATGAATCCTAAATACGTGTGTGAGTCCTTAATCCATGAAACTTTCAAAAAATAACATCACGATTCTACATATTTAAATTTAATAATAGAGTTTGAAAATGAGTTGTGCTTCTTTATAGACCATATAATTAAATCTTCCTTAAGAAAATTACATTGTCATCATGTACTCATAATATCTAACTAACTACATCTACAGTCAGAAACTATGTAAATTTTTATAAAAAATTTGGTCTAAAAGATTAAAATAAACAAGTTTTATATAAAATATTTAAATATATAAAAATATTATTTATTAATTTATAATGTCATTACTTATGATTTTCTTGGAATTGAACATAAAAAATACTAAAAACATATTTTTGAATCAATTAACAATTAAATATATAATATTACTGATCATACTTCTATAATATGTTTTAATAAATTGGTTTCCCATGTTAATTAATTTCAATTTTGGTTGAGGTACCTATTGGAGTACTTAAAAAAAAGAATTATTAATCCCTAAATGGTTGATTGGATCTCTAATATATTAGTTTAATATTTAAAATTTTCCTCCTAGTTATCATATATTAGGGAAAAAAAGGAAAATTATAGGCTCACCCATCATATTAATTTCTAACTCACCCATTATTAGATCTAAAAACATGTAAAAATGTATTTTTGAGTTTATCCAAACATTATGTCTTACAAATAGATTGAAGAAATGATGGTATAATTGAAAAAAAATATTTATAAAAATTGACGGATTATCATTTATTTTAATTAATTTATTCTATTTATTTTTCTGATAAATCAATTATTAAAGGATCTTGAATCCTATTTAGGTCGGTAATTGTTTTTTGGTGTGGTTAAATATATGATTTGTAAATTTGACATTGTCAAATCATATTGGTTGTTCAATATAAAATTCTTTATAAAAATATATATTAATAAGATCTAATTTCACATTGATGTGTAATAATGTACAAATTAAAATGCTTTGTGGAGGGATGTAGAATACGAATAAACTCTATTTTATATACTAATGAAAAAGTCACAAAATAACCCATGCATTCATCCACATAATAATCCTTAGTAATACGGCTTTCTATATTCATCAAAATTATTCATATTTTATAATAATTTTTTACAAAAAATACCCTAATAATTAATGATTATTTAGGTTATTTAATAAAACTACTATCTTTTACTTATTATAATTTTTAATTTATTCTTATATATCCATTTTTGGATAAGAATATCCAAAGGAATCCTCTGATATTTTACATATTAATTGAGATATAAATTCATGATGATCATATATATTTCATAAGGATCTTCATGTTTTTACTGGTTGAATAATATATCACATTTCATTATTATTGGGGTGATCCCTCAAGATCTAACGATTATTTGGTAAAATTGTAATATAATGCTCAACTATTTATTATATGTATTCTAACTAAATAGCATCCAACTATTGAAATTATTAAATACTATCATCCAAATGATTTACTATTGATGGATTTAATTGAAAATTTTGATACAAAAGGGAGGAAAATTTAAAACTATTATCTATTTGTTTAACATTAAATTTTTTTAATAATCCAAAGGATTAGTTTTCTAAAATATTACACGAAATAATTTCTTGAATATATGATTTCATTTCGTAAAAAACCAACAATACATACATGTTGAAGAATAATAATGACATACTCCTTTATCATGTTTATTATCACCTTTATGATTCTGGTCGTCATAATTCAAAATGAACACTCTATTTGTAATGATTCTAAAGTGTGAATTTTTTGGTTTTATTAAGGAACAAGACCATTAAAAAGTTTTTATATATATAATTGATGTATATTATAGTTTAAATTATATAAATAAATACAAAAAACTTCACCTCAAAAAACATTAGTAGTAGAATATTCACTCATTAATTTTTGGTTCATTTCCAAAAGAATTCTATATCATTATTCAACACCCTCAATTTATTGAGGCGATGAAAAGGAAACAACAATACCATTCTAACAACAAAAATATTCAGTATCAAAATTTGTAAGTTATTTACCTTGATCACACTCAATGGTAATATTATTTCATTTTTAATAGAAGAAATTAAAAATTTTATATTGGAAAATTATTTAGATTTTTTGTGGGAAATTACGTCTATTTAAATAAAGAGTAATAAACAAAAAGTACATACACAATGTCATTTCCCCCAATTCATCCAGTTTGTGTAGAGAGAAGGAAATTCTTTTTCATTAATTATAAATCATAATAGGTTGATAAGTGTCTTATAAGTTTATAATTTGACATATTTTTCTTACCAAATTAACAAGGATCACCAATTTTGGAAGAGTTAAACATAAGCTCTATAAAATCACTAATAAGAATATTCATTGAACATTTACTTAAATTATAAATATTATAATTTCATAAAGTCCAAATCTAATGCCAGGGAAAACAATAAAACACAATTAAATAAGGTATGATCCTATTTCAGAGTACATTTACATCTAATATGTAAACAATCTCAAGCCAACAAAAAGATATAATGATAGTACCCTGTAAAATTATAAGAGTATATTTTTATTCTTAAAAACGACAAGATAAACCCTATCACATAAATGAAATGTTATAACAAGGTTATTACTAAGTATTATAGCATAAAATATATTTTAAATGAAGTATTTTTTATGAAATCATGTATACCATATTCTAATTATATCAACATAGATTATAAAAAAAATTAATTCACCAAACTTCAAAAATTTATGTTGGAGAAGAATGATTTCCCTCATATCATGTGTCAAGAACATCGATTGTCCAAGTATCACCTAATAATACTTTTTTTGTCAAAATTTTCTCTGAAAACTATGAAAAATTTGTTATTGGTACCCAAATATTATTGGTTTTTGATATTTTACCAAATAAAAATTAAGGACACATATTTGTTCTATTATTGTACTTTGAAAAACTATAATATATTAATAAAGTATGTGTTTTTGAAAACCAGATTATTGAAAAATATATAATGGACCAAATTTTCTCTATTAACCACCTATTTATATGTTCATCTAGAAATATTCACATTAAAAATTTATTTCTAGTGAAAATGATATTTAATGAAAGAAAAACATATTTTATTATTTGTTCTTAAGGGCCTCAATTATTTATACATCCTTTAAAAATTCAATATATAATAATTTAATAATGAAATTATGTTTTTAAAAAAAAATTGTATAGATTAGTTTAATAACTAAATTTTGATACCCTTAATTGGAATTTGAAATAAATTTTGACTCTAATTTTGGTGAATGTTTTGAAATTCTATAAGTATGTTATGAAATTTGATTATTATTTTTTGAAACATCATCCTCAGGACACTCATAATTATTCATTAACTTTATGACCTCTTTTTCTATGGGAGATACCTATCTAACTATTTCATAATCATATATATAAATCATTTTCACCATCTGAAGAATTTAATATTTCATTTTCTAGTGAGTTAATTTTTTTTCATTACCCAATTATTTTTTGTAATTATAATATTAGTTATATACAATTTAGCATCCAATATTAAGTTAGTAAGAGATTATATATTTACCATGACCTTAGATAATCTCTCAATATTAATAATTCTACCATTGAATGAAACAATATTGGGATGGTCACTACTAATTATTTTGAATTTACTATTAAGATTCATAAATACACCCCATGTACTCTATGTTTGAATGATTTGATGATTTTATTTCCTATTCATTTAAAATATATAAATTCATTTATTTTTATTATATTTAATCTTGGACTATACCGCCATATTTAAATGTCTTATATATATACATGATAATTTTGGAATATTGTTTCTATTAATGTATTTCTCTTTTTTTTTAGAAAAAAATATCATATCTTCATAATTTTGATAATATTATTCATCAATTTTGAATTTGAAAATGGTTTCAAAATATATATTTAACATTTCTAATAACCTATGATCGTTTTGATTTCTTATTTTTATTATTATATACCTAATTAAAAGATGATAAAGAAAAAGTTCTATATTTAGATTAAAAATACTCACCATTCTTCATATATTCATTCCACACATATCCTTTTAATCTAATAACACATTTAATTTTATTTCAATTGAAAAAAATATATTATTTTAGTAAAATTTTATGATTCATTAATAGTAATATATTTAGACTCTCAATCCATTAAATGTATATTAAAAGTATTTTCAACCAAATTATTATCTAAAAGAACATTTTCACATATGTATTGTAAATTAATCAAAATTTTCATTAATTGATATAAAAAATGGTAAAAAACTCTACATGAAGAAAATTAGAAGCCATAGAGTCTCTATGGAACATATCCCACATCCCATTAAAAAGTTGGTTTTTACCAAAATAAAGAATCTAAAACATTATGTAAAATCCATTTTCATTTTCACTTGATGTTTTATACCTATTAATATATCATGTAAAATATTAAATTAGTGTATTTAGGAACATATTTCCATTTATATTGAGATTTAAATGATTCCATAAATTATTATACCTAATGATTGTGGGTACATCATTCATGGATAATATTGAATATTTCAAATATTTACAATGACTTTCTCTAATTATAGTGGGGGATGAAATAAAAAAGGTGCTAAAATTCATGGATAGTTTAAGGCTTACCATCATGGTGTTGGTAAACCTATGTATCTTTAACATTTTAATAAAGGTCATAAAAAATACACAGGTAGCATAGTGGAACCTCTAAGAGGAGTAAATACCCCTCAAAATAGTGGCCATAGGTGTTTTAGTTAGTGGAGCTATAGGTAATGAGATTAAGGGATATTATAATTCATAGTATACAAATTAGAGGAGAGTATCAATGATTCCATTAAAATGTAAGTCATTCATGAGGTGTATCTAGTGCAGGTAGAATTTTCATTTTGAGATAATCATGACAAAACATAGAAATAATATTAGGTATATAGATAAATGGGAATCTACGGTTGTTTTTTTATGATCTCACATAGTGAAATAAGAGACATGGACCATGTAAAACATAATAATATAAGGTAGGATCATAAGTTATACCCATATAAGATGATGGATTGTGTCTCTTGGTGATTATTATATATGGGAGGATTGTTGCTACATGTGTATTATAGGAATAGGGATAGTTATGATATATTCTTTAGGTTAGGAATTTTTTTGAGATTGGTTAATGTGGGTGTTCATATTATTGTATGTGCCAATATAAAGGAGAAATAAATTTATATTCGATATATTCCACGATCTAGGATGAGTGAATTGTGTTTGGTTGTTAATTAGTGTGTCCAGAAGGAAGTGTGTAGGAAACTAGGTCTCAATAATAGATGATGAATTTATTTATCAATATCGATAAGGGAGAATATAATATAAAACGTCTAGGTTGTAATGGTCTTGATATTCTATGCAGTAATTGATGTTATATTTTTAAATGAAATTGTGATTTGGGAAACATTCAAGGTTATAGTTTTTTTTGTATAGGATGATGATCAGTTTTATGAGTCACTAATAGATTTTGGGATTATGTTAGAATGAATCTTTACTCTAGCTGGTTTCTGAATATATTTAAATTTTAAGAGACTAATATTCATAGGAATATTTTGTAATCAGATGTCTCATTGAATTTTTGGATGAATTCTTTAAATTTTTTAGGAGTCATAATAGTTTTCTAGAAATATTGAAAATTCATATTTATATGATTCATCATAAGAATGGGTATCTATTTTCATGATTAAATGTAAATTCTTCATAAATAAAAATTATCATTGAAAATATGGGAAAACTGGAAATGTATTGATATAGGACAATTGATTCATAAAGGTAATTGAGATGATACATAATAATAATTTGAGTATTTTTCTAAGATGTATAAGAGTAACCCAACTGATTCATAAATCTAAATATATAATTACTAATATAATGTAAGATAGTTTCTCATACGAAGGTTATATATAAGGTTAACTCTTGAATTACCGTGAATATATTTGAATATATCATTGGTTAAGGGAATATAGAGTAGTAATTCCTTAATATGTAATGATCCTCATGTTTCTAATATATGGACATGTTGTGGAATACTCTTTTATTCATGTATTTTATTTTCCCTTTATGAAAGGGCCTCTGGTGTTGAGATACCAAAGGGGCTCATCAGTAAAGTTTATCTAATAAATAAGGATCCCAATGTATTCTAAAAATTATATATAATACATGTTCTCCATATTTTTCCAAAAATGATAATTATTTAATATATGAATGTATAGAAGAGAGATATTGGAAATTTTATCTAGGACATAACATATATGTTTTAATTATCTATACCATTATTTTATACATCCCAAAAGTGAGATATTTGTTGATTTTTTGGTTTATTCATTTTTGTAATTTCAGCAAGTATTCATGGGTAATCTTAGCTATCTATGAGGGTTTAATATTATTTTCCCTAACCATTTCTCTATTTTTATATATTGTACCCTAAATTAGGTATTGTGTTAGACTATATGATTTATATTTATTCAAAATAGAAATTCATAATTTTCCCAACAAATAGTGTCATTAAATATGTAGGTACATGTTTCCCCGTTATTTCATATGAAATAATTGTGTCTATGTAATGTGTGTTGATATAGTGTTGGTAGGGCAATGTGGGTGATCATGAATAGAACTACTTTCAATTATCTTTGTTTGTAATATATTCATAGGGGTGGGAATAAGTGTTAATTGAGGGTTATATCCAACTATAGCTTCGTTTTATATTTTTAGGGTTTCATGATCACTATAGTATGTGTTATGTGTTGTATTTAATGGGATGTGATATTTGGTTCACTAGTGAGATGTATATAGTATTTTTTGTGGTGAAAAAGGTGTTCCAACTTGTGTTCTTCGGTTCGGTGATTACCTCTAATTTGGGGGATGATGTCACTATGTTCATGTGTACACACAAAATGGTTGATGATGGAGTTTTAATAACATGTAATTGGTGTGATACTTTATGGATGAGTGGTATTGAGGTCATTTTTTTGATCATTTTAACGTTGTATAGATACATTGTATATGTCTAATATAAACTATGGTGTGATATATGATTTTTTTCTTATGATTCATAGCTATTTGAACAGTAGTGGCAGTGATCGTTTGTGGTGGAAATTGGATATAGAGTTGTATAATAAAATTTTCATAGGGTTGTTTGTGCATACCCTCGATCTGTCTTGTGTTTGAATATATATATAAATATAGAGATATGTATATATATAGGAAATTTTTCTTTTTATTTCATTTTGAAACCCACCAATTCAATGTATTCCATAAAACCTCTACATTGATATCCTATTATTAGTATGTGATTGTCTAATGGGAAGAAATTATAGTTGATGAAATAGTCAGTGGTGATTCCTGGTGATGATATTATTGCCGTCGAATCCTAATGATGACCTAATTAGTGGTGATGCCTGAGGATGTCACATTATGTTGAGATTCCTGATGCCAGAACTGTTGGAGATATTATTTTGGGGGGGTATTTATGGAAGGGTGAGGGAATAAGGTTTATTTAATTCTTTTTCATGATATAATAATAATATGGAATTATGATTATTTAATTTTTTATATTTAAGGGATAAGAGCACCAGTGATTCGACATTGGTGCATGGGTGTGGGAAACTTGTGTGGAAGTGTTTTTGGGGTTCCAATGATCTTTCCAGGGGATATTATTTTATTAATGTTTGTGGGATACTTTCTGATTAGTCCCTATTGAGTATGGGAATAGGATAGTTGACCATACATGAATTTATTAGTTCTACTACTTATTCACAAGGATTAGTATAATGTTATAAAATTTTTATGAGAGGCATTGAAAGGGAATTACCTAGTATAAATATTATTCTTAATGATATATATGTATTCATATTCATAAAAAATTATGTGTTCTTTGGTTACCAAGCTAGTGTGTACTATCTTGGAGTTGGTATTTTCTATTATTCGTACTTCCTTGGTTTCTTTTGGTAATATCTTAGGAGAAAATTTATACATTTATCAATAATTTTGGGATACTATTATTGAGAGATAGTAATTAATTTAATATGCAATGGATTTGATTTTTATATCACTTATTTTTTATTTCCATTAACTTTATATGTTAAGGTAAATGGTTCTTATTTTTAGTTTTATAAAAATGGTGATTTTCACTAAACCATGTAATACTGAAGTAAAACATTATTTGTAACTTAATTTTCATTTATAGACAATTATTGGTACTAGTGAAGGGGGAGTAGAGTTCTGATTGATTGGATTCAAATATGATGTGTGAGAGAGAGGGTAGATACCAGGGAATAATCTATAGTGAGGTCTACATGGGTTGGTATGGTAATGATATCTTCTGAACATAATACATGATGTTCATAAGGGAAACTGGAAAAAAATTATTTTTCCCCTTGAAATGATATAAGGTCTATTAGTTTATCAAATGTTCAAAGTGTAGGGATTTTTTATTCATGGGTGAGACTAAGGGGTGGTTTATACATCGTGGATTTTTTTCTTGTGTATGATTTTTTGTGTTTTTAGTAAGAGTTATATGAATCCAAATAAATGTTTTTTAAATCAATAATTTGCCATTGGGATCTTGGGATTCAATTTTCTGATCATTATGTCAGCTGATATCCATAAATGTGTGTTATAGGTCGATGGGGATCAATAAGATGATCAAAATGACAATAAAATTGTTAAAAAAAATTAGGATTATGAGTCGTGGAAGAAAATGATTCACCCAGTCCATTATCAGATTTTAGAAAAGTATGTTGGGATAATATCTGAATTTGAGATTAAATACTGGATGGAGGATGAAGATATTTTTTAACTATGTTTTTGATGAATTTTTTCATCTAATGTGGGTCAGTTATATAATAGGATATCCATGATAGTGGCGGATGTTGTATATTGGATATCATAATGAATTAGATGTGTCCTTGATTGAATTACAGAAGGGGTTACATTTTGATTTTCTATATTTAGAGATGATAATAGCGAAGCACCATGTGTTTCTATCCCTCTAATGAGGGATCCTAAATGTTTGAGTGCATGATATTATGAATATGGACATTTTACATTTCTCCATTGAAGATGTTTTTTTTAGGATTGAGTGAAAAACCATAAGGTGGCATTGGTCCTAACTATCAAATATATGGTTTCCCCCTTTACACTATGTACATACATGGAGGTACATAAGAAGGATGTGCAAATTAATCTAATGTATTGTTAGTGCGACTGGAGGAAATTTTCTATAGGGAGAGATTCAGAATGTGGATTGTGTGTTTTTTCAATATTTAGGTTATTTCCATCATGGAGTCAACACATTTTCCCTATCATTATATTTTTTCAATCCAATTGTTCTCACACATATACTATGTTCCCCATGATTATGTGTTTTTTTAGTGTTCATAACCATCAGTAGGGGAATTGATCATCCATCCAATAGAGTATGTTCTTCATGAGACACATACATCCATATCCACAACAATAGATGAATCCTTAAATATTGTTTTAGTATTAAAGGCCACTTGGATGGATTTATAACAAGAAAGTAATATTATGTTTCTCTAATTAGTGATGGAGATGTTAGGGGTTATCCCCATGAAGTCACATAACCTTAATGAACTAATGAAAATAATGTACATATATGTGTATTATGGTAGAAAAAATGAGGACTTATAAATTGGACTGGGAATTTTCATTCCATTGTTGTACCAATAATAAAGTGGATAAATATTATTCAATCTTTTATTAACTAATAATATTTTTTGGTTTATGTCATGTTTGATTTAGGGTAAATAAAATACTCTGGCTCACTTACCCTAACTCATGATATGTGGCTATGGGTGGAGTGGCTACATATTCCTCTGGTGTTGAGTACACCAGTTTGTGAGTAGTTAGGCTTGTTTGTCATGTGTCAAGGATTTCAATTGATGTTAGTGACACATAAATGACTAGGTGATTTATTGATGGTAAAGATGAAACTGTATGATGTCATCATTGAAATAGATTGCTTATATTTTATATATGAGATTATACATTTCATTTAGATGAGTAAATTAATTTTTATCATGGAGGACCATCATAAAACTTTATTTGGTGAGAAATATTATAAAATTATTTATGGGATTTTGGATCCATTATTATAAAAACTAACAGATTTAACCATGTACTCAATAGGGGACTAGGTAGAGTATTTCCAAATGTTCGTTGAGGAGTATCCACAAGTTTTCCTTGATGATGAGGTGTCCCTAACTCCTTCATGTCACATCATGTGTTGGATATAATCTAAATACAGTGACATTGTAACGCCCCGACCCCAGCTACCTAGAGTCGGTGCATTACTTCGTAACATTGGCATGATCACAAAAGATCAAGTCTCGAAAGTCCGATTAGTTTAGTATCCTTGGAAACACTAGATACATTCATAAATGTTACATTACATCATAAAGTGAAAAACTAAAAACAAAGTCTTCATAGTCCACACTCATATCCTATTCTGACTATCCCTGCAGGTCATACACAAAATACTTCTTCACATCCTGGAAAATATTAAAACATTGAAAGGGGTGAGCTCAGATTCTCAGTAAGGATAACAATATTGCGGAATCTTTCATAAATAATCATTAACATTTAAGGCAATGTATAACTAAAACATAAGCCTTTTTAAAATTGAACTTTAGCATAATATGGCAAAAATAAAATGAGATAATGCCATTTACTTACTCACATGTATATTCCACTAATCGAATAATCCCTTGAAACATCAATAACCATTTTCATAATGATGGAATGCATAATTCCAGACTATCATAACCACGTAGCCAAGGCCTCGTGCCAAGACCACAAATAAAATATTGTCAAGGCCTCGTGCCAAGACACTAGTTTGTCTCATGAGACCTGCCGATGAATTTTTTAGAAGATACTTAAGTTTAAAATAGCTCAAATATACTCCAGTGTTTTTATGAAAACATTAAGCAAGCTTCTGAAAACAAAATAACTAATTCTGAGACTGCTCGACTAATTACAGGCCATGATGGGTCCACGCCCAATCCCTTCCTGTCTACCACACTCGAGAGTCGGGTTTTCTGAAAACATTTTTAAGCTTGCGTTAAATACGTATACATTTGCACTGGATTTTCATATATTGGAGAGAAATATCACTTTTTTCAAATCATTTAAAAATCACATAATTATAAAAGAAAACCTTTTGAATAAACTTAAAAGTCAAAGGGGTTTATACACCTTATACAAGAAAGTTTTGTATAAAACGAAATATGCCTCAATGAAAGGAGATTGAAACGAAGTCCTTACAAAGATCATTTTTAAAATAAAATAGATCTATTATGTGTATTCACTATAAGTACACATAAATATAGTAAAATTAAAAGATAGGACAAAATAATATCACGACATAATTTGAAATTATGAGATTAACCCAAAGAATAGAAATTGGGTTAAGAAGTTCCCTTACCTTGCGTCTTGTCCTGACTCGACCATTCTTTAACCTCCTAAATAATAAACTAGAGTTAATTTATATTTACGTAAGAAACTTTTTCATGTTCATTATTCTATTTATATCACTTATTACCATGTTATGAACATTATTTAATTATTTAAGTTAATAATGGTCGTTTTGTCGATGTTTGGTACTTGAGTCAACAATAAACTTCTTATAATTACAAGTTGTTTATGTGGTAGAATATCCATTATCTCCAGAATTATATTCATGATTTAGATGTCATATATATAATATATATACAGTATATACATTCATTCATAATGTCACGTAACATTTAGAGGTAAGAAATGAAATGCACCGTTCATGGAGACGGTAAGCCGTACATACGCATGAACGCTACATTCATTTCTATTTCGTATTTAATGGAATGAAATCATAATGATATAAATTTATAATATAATTACAGTATAATATAGTTTATAATAACATTTAATCCATCCTTTATACATCCCACATATGGCATTAACGATTCAAATCACTTTGAGGGGGCGGTAGTCCGCACTTCCTAAAATGAAATTATCGTGTTTTACCCATAATGGAAATCATAAAGTATGCCATAAATGAGAAATACAGAAGCATAAGTAAAACATAAACATATTTCATATATAAATATAGTGACTTCTTAATGGCCACCTTTGAAGGTGTTATATGAGTGTTGAACAATCATCGTTTCGTGGGGCAGAAATTCGCCATCCACAGAAACCGTATGTTCTTTAACCATTAGATGTAGGTGTGTGTAAGTGTAGTTCGAATCCTTCTTATAACAACATACTAGTATATTGAGGATACTGGTGTTGTTACAAAATAAATTAATAAAAAGAGTTTAGGGGGTTGGAGAAGTAAAATAAAACAAAACAACATTAGAGAAGACATTACCTCAAAATCGGGTAACTCTTTTTGATTTGATCCAAAGGCTTCCTTGAGAAGAGTTATGCCCAATGTGAGGCTTCTAGGAGTAATGGAGGGAAGTTGTGAGAGTATTTGGGTAGAGTTTGGCCGAGAAAAATGGCTTGAAGGTGTGAATAAGGTGGGAGAGGTGGGAGCCTTTTATAAGTGGAGAGGAGGGGCACTCTTGGAAAGTAAAGAAAAGTCACTTTATTATAAAATGAGTTTCGGATTTTAGAGGTCCCAAACTTATATAATTCTAGGATAAGATGATAAGGGTTCGAAATATACTCATCCAATAGATTTTTGACAAGTGTATTCTTTGGATTTTACATTATCTTTCCATTTTATTTAAATCGTTAAATAATGAGGTCATCACTGCATCATCATGATGTCATAAATAATTTAATTTATTTAATGTCTAAAAATTATAAAAAAATACTATGATGTAGGAAATCCTTTTAGATTTCTAATGAATATTTATAATCAAAATTTAGACTTGTGTAACCCTACTAAAAAACTGTTTTAGTAAGACAACTCATGTTTGTGTCAATTTACTTTTAACATTAAATAAATATATATTAATGTCATTTTCCAACTAAAGTGGCTCCATGTGGTCCCCAAGTTGACCCATGGGTTGTCTTGGTCGGCCATGACTCATCCAATAGGAGTAGGACAAGTTTCATGCTCATCTCATATTATTAAAACATTATTTGTACCTTAAACTACACTAATTACCTCTAATCGCGATTAAGAACTTAAAAGTTACTATTCACCAAAAAATTATTTTAATCCCATTGAACCACATTTTACTTCTTAATGACAACCATGTATGTCGTATTTTTGAAAATCAAATCACAGAAGTGGTAATATTTCATTTAAACGAAAAATCAGTTATTTAACTACCACTTAGTGGTTTCACTATTCATCAAAAATTGAAGTTTTTCAGAACAATGCCAAAATTTCACCCTAAGCAATAATTGATATTCCGAATTCAAAAATGATTTCTATTTTACAAAATTCCAAACATTAAGTTTCATTAATTAATTTTATAATTAATTCCCGCTGTCACAACAAATAGCGTATTTTTAAGAAACAATTTATATCAAAAGATTGGCAATTGTTTATGTCCAATTTCAATGTTAGATTAATTCTAATGACCACCATTGGATAAAATTGTAAAAATATATTCTAATTATTCTTTAAAACCACTAAATAGTATAATTTATCACTATAAATTATTTTGATTAAAAAAGTTGTTCTTAAGTATTTTTCACTATTCATAATAAATTGGAAGTTTTCAGAAAATTAAGAAAAATTCCACTTTGGATAATTTTGATATTACGAATACAATGATGAAGTCCATTTTGAAATATAAAATTTCTATAATTTTAAAAAGTGGTTATTACTATTCACAAAGGCTACTTTGATTAGTCGCGGTGTTTTAGAACTCAAAGTTGCGTACAATGAAAGCTATTGCATTATTGAATGAGAAGCGTATCGTGGAAGCTCGAGGTGTTACATTCTCCCCTACTTCAATAAATTGTGTCCTCGCAATTTGAAATTTTTCTTTGAAAATAAAAGGTTGAAAAGATAAAATACCTTTGAGGAAAACCCACATCGGAAATAAGGTTAATAATTATATAACATTAAAAGAAAGCAAGATAAGTACAAAGGTCACCCGATATAGCCCATTCTAGGATTCTATGAGAATATGGATATAGAGGAGAAACAAACCATCAAGGTCTGATGGAGAGTTATAGAAAACATGATTAGGAGAAAGTTTAACCACAAGAAAATCACAAACTTGTGATTGGTTAAACGGTCATTGAATCCCCTGTTGGAAAAGTAACCGACAAAATTTTTGTTTTAAGTTACCTTTTATAATGTTGAGGAATTTATTTAGGAGATTTACTAAGAACGTAAGGGAATATACATACTTGTTATGTATACTTTCATTCGTTAATAAATTTTTACCACAAACCCAACTTTTACTCCAAATGGTAACAGAACTCAAAAATATTCTATTTATCCTAATTGTATAAGGTTCCAAATGTTAACACATACCATTTAGATTAGTAAAACTATTTTGTAATAACCAGGGACTTCCTGTAGGCTAGTGGTAGGAAATAAAGGCTTGTCGCACTATGGTTGTGGGTTCGATTCCTGCAGCTTTGTCCGACGCGACGGGTTATTCCCCACCCTGCAGGTTGTCCTTTTCCTAAAACTATAGTATCATAATATTCCAAAAATAATCTTCATAAATTTTTTAACCTTAAACATTACTTATCCAATGATCAACTTAATCCACTCCAACCTTTATAGTTATCCAAAATACCTCTGTCCAGACTTTCTCTAAAAGGTCTCTTAATTCCAAAATCAATTTATCAGATTCCACAAACAAAGTAATGTTTTTCTTATTGTCACATACTAAAAATATGATTACCTTACTCATATTAGAACCTTACTGAAATCAAAAAGTACCGAAGTACAATCTTTATATATATCACATTATTCTTATAACTAGAATATAATCCTTGACTCCAAAAGCACCAATACATTAATTATTCCGCTTCAACTGTAGTCACAGCATAAGATTGGCCTTGATCCATTGGCCTTTTCTGAGGTAAGTTTCCTTGACGCTTAGGACATTCATTTGCATAATGACCCATTTCTCTACAATTATAGCATTCAACTTTGATAGCCTCTTTCTTTCCCTTGCAATCACGAGCCTGGTGGCCTTTTTCACCACACTTGTAACAGACTCCCATTCCCTTCAAGCAAGTACCAGGATGTTTCTTCCCGCATTTACCACAAGATGGATATTCAACCTTTCCCTTCTTCCCTTTATTTCCATTCCCATATTGATCAGCAGGTCTCTTCTTCTCTTGCTTCGCTTTAAAGTCATAAGACTTAGAGAATTCATTTTCCGTCTTAATAGCGCACGAGACAATACCTTCGTATGAAGAGAAGGTTTGTGATACTAAATCTTGAAGGAGAAATGGTTTCAACCCATCAAAGAAACAATCAGTCTTACTTCTTGGGTTACGTATGTAATCTGCAGCATACCTTGCTAACCTTGTAAAGTTAGCCTCATACTTTGCGACATTCTCATCCTCCTTCTGCCTCAGACTTAGAAATTGCCTTTCCATATCCGCTCGATGGTCTCGAGGAAAGTATTTTTCTAAGAACAGCTCTTTGAACTCCCCCCATTCCATATTCGATACGTTATCATCTTCCTTTGTGTTTTGAATCAGCGACCACCACTGATCGGCATCTCCAGTGAGGCGGTAAACTGCCATGACAACCTTCTCCCTTTCACTACTCCCCAAGGCATGGAATATTTTCTCTAAGGAATTTATCCATTTCTCAGCTACTATAGGATTTGTACTCCCATTAAAGGTTGGTGGTTGTTGCCTCATGAAGCGGTCTAACATTGATCCTCCACGTTGCGGATCAGGGCGCTCCATACGATTAAGGTTATTATTCATAACCTGAGTGAGTTGTCCCAGTATGGTAATAAGTTGATCAGCATCAGTTGTATCTCCAGATCCACAATAATTATCTTGAGCAGGAGGGCAATCCCTACACGGAGTTCGTGCATTGATACGGTTTCCATTCCTTCCACTAGGCGCCATTTCTAAACAATGGCATAAACTAGATTAGTTTATGAATCAAAATACATAATTCCATACTTGTAAAACACTTTACATAAATTGAACTATTTGTGGATATAATCCATAATCATAAAAAGAAATTTTTTCTTTGAGGAAGTATATACTCATAACCCTTCATAGTGGTTTGTGAGAATTATCCTAAGAATATCCCCCGGGAGTGTCGTAAGCAAGAGTGCAGCAAGGCCCGTTGTCGTGCACCAGTTCCCGTTCGAGTCTAGCTCAAAGCGGTGTTTTCAGGTTTTACCCCTAGGTACATCTGTGCCAGAGCCTCCTCTACTTCCTCGTATCCAGACAGGGATGTATTTCTCGGAAAACTCATAACATCTCTATAATACCAAAATTCTAGGAAGTTCTTCTATACTAATCCTCAATGTATATCTTCGGGCTATGTGCTCTAATCAGAGTTTATCTAAATCTAGCTTCCAAGGTTAGTACTAAACTGCCTCTGATACCAACTGTAACGCCCCGACCCCAGCTACCCAGAGTCGGTGCATTACTTCGTAACATTGGCATGATCACAAAAGATCAAGTCTCGAAAGACTGATTAGTTTAGTAGCCTTGGAAACACTAGATACATTCATAAATGTTACATTACATCATAAAGTGAAAAACTAAAAACAAAGTCTTCATAGTCCACACTCATATCCTCTTCTGACTATCCCAGCAGGTCATTCACAAAATACTTCTTCACATCCTGGAAAATATTAAAACATTGAAAGGGGTGAGCTCAGATGCTCAGTAAGGATAACAATATTGCAGAAGCTTTCATAAATAATCATTAACATTTAAGGCAATGTATAACTAAAACAAAAGCCTTTTTAAACTTGAACTTTAGCATAATATGGAAAAAATAAAATGAGATAATGCCATTTACTTACTCACATGTATATTCTACTAATCGAATAATCCCATGAAACATCAATAACCATTTTCATAATGATGGAATGCATAATGCCAGACTATCATAACCACGTAGCCAAGGCCTCGTGCCAAGACCACAAATAAAATATTGTCAAGGCCTCGTGCCAAGACACTAGTTTGTCTCATGAGACCTGCCGATGCATTTTTTAGAAGATACTTAAGTTTAAAATTGCTCAAATATACTCCAGTGTTTTTATGAAAACATTAAGCAAGCTTCTGAAAACAAAATAACTAATTCTGAGACTGCTCGACTAATTACAGGCCATGATAGGTCCACACCCAATCCCTTCCTGTCTACCACACTCGAGAGTCGGGTTTTCTGAAAACATTTTTAAGCTTGCGTTAAATACGTATACATTTGCACTGGATTTTCATATATTGGAGAGAAATATCACTTTTTTGAAATCATTTAAAAATCACATAATTATAAAAGAAAACCTTTTGAATAAACGTAAAAGTCAAAGGGGTTTATACACCGTATAAAAGAAAGTTGTGTATAAAACGAAATATGCCTCAATGAAAGGAGATTGAGACGAAGTCCTTACAAAGATCATCTTTAAAATAAAATTGATCTATTATGTGTATTCACTATAATTAAACATAAATATAGTAAAATTAAAAGATAGGACAAAATAATATCACGACATAATTTGAAATTATGAGATTAACCCAAAGAATAGAAATTGGGTTAAGAAGTTCCCTTACCTTGCGTCTTGTCCTGACTCGACCATTCTTTAACCTCCTGAATAATAAACTAGAGTTAAATTATATTTACTTAAGAACCTTTTTCATGTTCATTATTCTATTTATATCACTTATTACCATGTTATGAACATTATTTAATTATTTAAGTTAATAATGGTCGTTTTGTCGATGTTTGGTACTTGAGTCAACAATAAACTTCTTATAATTACAAGTTGTTTATGTGGTAGAATATCCATTATCTCCAGAATTATATTCATGATTTAGATGTCATATATATCATATATATACAGTATATACATTCATTCATAATGTCACGTAACATTTAGAGGTAAGAAATGAAATGCACCGTTCATGGAGACGGTAAGCCGTACGTACGCATGAACGCTACATTCATTTCTATTTCGTATTTAATGGAATGAAATCATAATGATATAAATTTATAATATAATTACAGTATAATATAGTGTATAATACCATTTAATCCATCCTTTATACATCCCACATATGGCATTAACGATTCAAATCACTTTGAGGGGGCGGTAGTCCGCACTTCCTAAAATGAAATTATCGTGTTTTACCCATAATGGAAACCATAAAGTATTCCATAAATGAGAAATACAGAAGCATAATTAAAACATAAACATATTTTATATCATATATAAATATAGTGACATCTTAATGGCCACCTTTGAAGGTGTTATATGAGTGTTTAACAATCATCGTTTCGTGAGGCAGAAATTCGCCATCCACAGAAACCGTATGTTCTTTAACCATTAGATGTAGGTGTGTGTAAGTGTAGTTCGAATCATTCTTATAAAAAAATACTATTATATTGAGGATACTATTGTTGTTACAAAATAAATTAATAAAAAGAGTTTAGGTGGTTGGAGAAGAAAAATAAAACAAAACAACATTAGAGAAGACATTACCTCAAAATCGGGTAACTCTTTTTGATTTGAGCCAAAGGCTTCCTTGAGAAGAGTTCTGCCCAATGTGAGGCTTCTAGGAGTAAGGGAGGGAAGTTGGGAGAGTATTTGGGCAGAGGTTGGCCGAGCCAAATGGCTTGAAGGTGTGAATAAGGTGGGAGAGGTGGGGGCCTTTTATAAGTGGAGAGGAGGGGCACTCTTGGAAAGTAAAGAAAAGTCACTTTATTATAAAATGAGTTTCGGATTTTAGAGGTCCCAAACTTATATAATTCTAGTATAAGATGATAAGGGTTCTAAATCTACTCATCCAATATATTTTTGACAAGTGTACGCTTTGGATTTTACATTATCCTTCCATTTTATTTAAATCGTTAAATAATGAGGTCATCACTGCATCATCATGATGTCATAAATAATTTAATTTATTTAATGTCTAAAAATTATAAAAAAATACTATGATGTAGGAAATATTTTTATATTTCTAATGAATATTTATAATCAAAATTTGGACTTGTGTATCCCCACTAAAAAACTATTTTAGTAAGCCAACTCATGTTTGTGTCAATTTACTTTTAACATTAAATAAATATATATTAATGTCATTTTCCAACTAAAGTGTCTCCATGGGGTCCCCAAGTTGACCCATGGGTTGTCTTGGTCGGCCATGACTCATCCAATAGGATTAGGACATGTTTCATGCTCATCTCATATTATTAAAACATTATTTGTACCTTAAACTACACTAATTACCTCTAATCGCGATTAAGAACATAAAAGTTACTATTCACCAAAAAATTATTTTAATCCCATTGAACCACATTTTACTTCATAATGACAACCATGTATGTCGTATTTTTGAAAATCAAATCAATGAAGTGGTAATATTTCATTTAAACGAAAAATCAGTTATTTAACTACCACTTAGTGGTTTCACTATTCATCAAAAATTGAAGTTTTTCAGAACAATGCCAAAATTTCACCCTAAGCTATAATTGATATTCCGAATTCAAAAATGATTTCTATTTTACAAAATTCGAAACATATAAGTTGCATTAATTAATTTTATAATTAATTCCCGGTGTCACAACAAATAGCGTGTTTTTAAGAAACAATTTATATCAAAAGATTGGCAATTGTTTATGTCCAATTTCAATGTTAAATTAATTATAATGACCACCATTGGATAAAATTGTAAAAAAATATTCTAATTATTCTTTAAAACCACTAAATAGTATAATTTATCACTATAAATTATTTTGATTAAAACAGTTGTTTTTAAGTATTTTTCACTATTCATAAAAAATTGGAAGTTCTCAGAGAATTACGAAAAATTCCACTTTGGATAATTTCGATATTACGAATACAAAGATGAAGTCCATTTTGAAATATAAAATTTCTATAATTTTAAAAATTGGTTATTACTATTCATAACGGCTACTTTGATTAGTCGCGGTGTTTTAGAACTCGAAGTTGCGTACAATGCAAGCTATTGCATTATTGAATGAGAAGCGTATCGTGGAAGCTCGGGGTGTTACAGACATTCTAAATTAAATGGCTATGTATTGGATGAAACCTTATGTTATTTTTGGAATTGAGGATATAATTTGATGATTTTATGTATAATGGATCCATATGGCCCATAGTTTCTTAATGTGGAGATCTATTATTGGTTTTCAAAAATGAAGATGGTGGTATAAGGATATGAGTGGACTACCAATGAATGAACTAGGAAATGGTTAATAATAATTATCTCATTACATGTATGAAGGAAATATTTTATCATGTAATGGGGTCCCATTAGTTTTCAAAGAACTATTTGATATTCAGGAATCACTTTATGACTATTATATAGGATGAAATCTATAAGACCCTTTTTTGGGCCGATATAGGCACATTTTTTTATTATAAATATCATTATGTTTCATGAATGTAGCAACTATACTCATGGGACTCATGTAATAAATATTTGATGAGTTCATAGACTATCTTTTGGTCATGTTTATCAATGATAATCTCGTATACTCAATATCTGAATAATAGAGGGTGGAATAATTATGTGGCATTTTAAAATCTCTCCAACACCAACATCAATGTATGAATATTTCCATGTGCATGTTAATGATGATTTAATTGAACCACCATGTAAATTTGGTGCCTTAGTTAGATGAAATAATATCTCTATCACTTATTGAGGTAATATTTTCTTTTTATCACCAAAGAATATTATTGAGTTCAATAGAGTTCTTGGTATCATATTGCATTATCATAGGATAAATCCATATTCTCTAACATTTTTGATCCATTTATATCTCATACCTATAAGTAATAGGGATTTATATTGGTTTATTAGTGTTATAAAGCATTTAACTACATATGGAAAAAGATGATCGGGGAACCCAATCATTATAATTTATAAGAAATAGTGGTTTTCACTTTTATATTTCTTATTTAACTTAGGATTTTTATAGATGTTCTGATGTCGAAAATGGATGTGATCTCTTATAGGTCAAACTTGTTAAATCCAAAAGAGAATAAATAAGCTACCCAAGACAATGGGTATACAGTTGTGGTTTTTGCTATGAGACTACTGTGACATTATATCTTTGGGGAGTGCTTTTTGGTCTTTAAAGATATAATGATTTTGAGATATGTATTATCATTATAGGACTTGAATATGCATCAATGTATGTGGATAATTATTATCAATGATAAGGATTATAATATCTTTTTCATCATAATGAATGCCAATGGGATTATTGAACTGTTGAGCTAGAAGATGTTCGGAGATGTTTTTAAATCAAAGGACTAATGGAGAGGAATATGGGAGATAGTGGATGTGAACCATTTTGCAGAGACGTTTGGTAGAATAATATGTTTATATGAGATTATAGTCGAATTCAAATTTTTTTATGTGTAAGAGTCTCTATGGGGAGACTCTTTGTAACATCCGAGAGTCCAAAAAGCTATAGAAAATAGATATATTACATTATTAGTATTGAAGAAAATATTTCCTATCAAATCCAAAATATTGATAGATTTGGATAAATATAAAATAAATACATTTAATTTTTAAAAATATACAATAAATACACATTACAAGAACATTATTATCACATCTATCATATCCTTGAAAATTACAAACAGTTCTCCTCTTGGATTCCTATTGAAAGAAAAAAAATTAAATGTGAATCCATACTCTAATAATTAAAATGGGATTATATATCCATGATAATAAATTATAACATGGATAACAATAATAATTGATCTCAAACTAATGGAATAAATAATGCTGGACATAAAACAATTCTATAAATGCCTTTTTCCGAAATACTACACCAATATATGGAGAAGTATGAACTAAAACCCATGTTTTTTATCTAATAAGACCTATCAATTAATCTATATTATATATAATTTTAGGCCCAACCATTTACATTATTATGAATAGTGAATCCCCTATACTTTTATACAAGACATTTAATACTATTCCCAAATAACCAATTTTTGAAATAAAAACACGTCTATCCATAGAATTTGAAATATAGAAAGAAAATACATCAATATTAAATAAAATAATTTGGATATCTAGTAGATCATCCAATAGTAGAAATAGAATCTTTGGGGGTATGATCATAGTAACATGATGTACAATTATTAATGAAATATAGTTGTGATTTTACATTCAATGCATTGGGTTATCTGGGGAATATAGTTACAAGGATTAACATATGTTATTTGTAGAAGAACAATGGAATGGTATGAAAATTCATTCATTATGGTTCATAAAGAGTGTGTGAATACTCCAAATAATATCCTTCAGGAGTGTTTTACTAGATGTGTGGCATTATAAAAACATGACATGCATTAGACAGATGATTGATTCAATACTCATACATCCATTCTCAGAGATATTACCTTTTAGTGCGTCTATTATGTAGTCACTTAAATATGATAATATCTAGAAAAATATTCATTTTATAGGTAATGACAGACACAATTACATGACAAAAACATATAATGGCCTTTTCACCATGTAAAAGATTGATTTTAAAATGACATTGGTTACACAAAAAAATGAAAATATTATATGAGAGGAAAAAATATTGATGCTTAAATCCATTAAATTTAAGTATAAATTAGATAAATGTTATTTAATGGAAATTTATTCACCATAATAAATTAAAATGTTTTGAATATAACATGATTCCCTAATAATGAAAATCGAAATGGAAAACCCACTTATATCAAGGTTAGAAATTAAATCTAGAATTTTATAAATAGTGGGAAATAAATTGATCATAAAATATCTTGGAAAACAATATTTACTGATATATAATCTCCAATAACCCATATATACACCATATAAATGAAATTACATGAAATAATTCAGAACCCATCTCAAAGGGAGTACATTGAGATGCATAACCCTTACCTATTGCCCTATTTTCAAATAACATACATTAACAAACATTATAAATAAAATTTATATAAAAAAATTAACACATAAGATACTAAAATATATCTTCAATTAAACGTTCCATAACTAGACAATATCTGTTGGAATTATATTTTCTTCAACTATATTCACACATCATGTGTTCATAGTATGACCATTTTTAGTAGTTTCATTAAATTACTGTTGTTATTTATTGTTATCCAAAAATTAAAAATTCTTATAAAATATAAGGTATGATAATAAATAAATAATATTTAATTTATTATTCTATTATCAAATTCCATTAATGGTTTTTTTGTGAGAGATGAATTGGGGTCAGCTTATTTATGTAATTTTATAGATCAATGATGATGTTTTAATAATATTATAAATACATAATATAACCATTTCAGAAAAAATATAAAATTATTATTTTCATAATAAATATTTATAAAATTAGTATGTATATTCCTATAGTCATCCATAATGTAGTTTTATATTATTTTTCAAGTAGGTGGTTAAACTAATCAAATCAAGATCATAATACATTTAATGGACTACTATGATTATAGAAGTTTTTAATTATGGATATAATATATTTTCTTCAGAGAATAAGGATATTATTTATATTATTTTAGGGTTACTTTTAATACTAAATGAGACATTAAGATATAAAAAATGAACTATGCGAATAAAATATATGTTACTTCATGGAGGAATTAGTTCTCCCAACACATGATTACTATTTTTACTTTTCAAATAGTTAGAGGGAATTAAGGTATATGATGAAGAGAATATTTGAAATCATATTTTTGTTATATATGTATTATTTATTCAATAATACCATGATTGAATCCATCCATGATAGGTGATATGAAAATAAATAAGATATGGATTCGTTGTGGTAGAAGTTCAAGCTCATGCACTAACATTACTTTTGTCTCTATATAAATAGATGAATATGAAGAAATAATGGTTGATTAATTTTTTTTAACATAAAATCATTGAAACAATAATTAGTTATTAAATTTATATGGACATTAAATGTTATGAATATGATTATTATGATGAAAATTCTATGAGTAAGCTAATATTTATTCCATGAGCATGATTTTTCCCTAAGAAATATTCATGGTAATGGAAGCCTCAAGTAGAGTAATTCTGAATAGGGGCCAAAGGAACTGGGTGTGATTTTTTTGAGGATTTTGATTTATTTTGAATATTAAATTATTAGTTATATGTATGATATAAAATAGAGTATGCGAGCCCCTTTATGATTAAAGGAAAGAGCACTTTTATGAAAAATAATTTATTTTCAATGATATCATTACACTATTCAATTATAAATGAACTAATAAGTTCAAAATGAATATGCATGGTGTTTCATTGGGTCTATCAAGCCACAAAAAATAATTTCCATTCATATTTAAAATATATTTTTAGTTATTTACTATCATAATTTTAGATTTTATCATTTTCCTTTTAACTTTGGTTACACATTTTAAACATTGTAATTTATGATTTATTATAAATATAAGATAACTCGTATCATAAAATTTGGGTTTTATGAACCAAAATAAATAATATATTTAATCCTTATATATTTAAAAATGTGTTAAAAATAATTTCTAAATAAAATCACATAATATACAAATAAATTATTTTTTGTAAAAAATTCCTTTTTTTTACAAATAATAATTATTAATATTATCTAGTATTGATTACTAAATTAATGGGTATTGATATAATAATTTTATGGTTTATTAGTTATATAATAATCACTATATATAAATTATTAATTTATATTATTTGATAAAAATTATATATTTCAAACCAAAAAATTATTTGAGAAAAATAGTTTTACGATTATTACAGTAATTAACTATAATAATAATAATCCCATTTTTATTCTTCAAAAACTAGTCATTATTAATGAATTAATAATTAATAATTTAATATTTTAAATTCATTTAATAATATTTAATTTCAAAAATAAGATTTTAATTTTCAATTATAAATGTTTAATGTATTAAAAAATCACTGTGAAAAAGGTGACTAAATCTTGAAAATATCAAATAGAGGTTTATAAATAAAACATTATTTTTAATTTTCTAATGTTACTTATAGATAATATAATTTGTAAATACAATATATTTGATAGTTTTTCACATCATAACAATGTTATATACATCATAGTCTTAAAAAAAATTGTATTTTAAATATTGACTTAAAAATAATTGTTTATGTTAAAAATTAACAAATTTAATCATGACAAACTATCATTATCTGTTATTATAAAATAACTTTTTTTTCTAAAATAAAATACTATTAAATTTAATTTTAAATTATAATTATACTCATTATTAAATGATCTTTAGAGTGCTAATTTTGTGTGGATCAAGTATATGGAGTTTACCTCCCATCGTGCTGACTCACATTTCACATTGTCTACCAATTTTAAAAAAAATTACATTACATTATGTCATAATCTTATTTTTATAAAATGTAGACATTTCATTCCAAAATCTTATTTAATATCCTTGGTTTCTTCTTCTATCATCTGATATCTCCAATTGATTTTCACTAATCATGTTTTCTGATTTTGCATCACATACTCTTTGGTGTTAAGAATTTTTGTATTCACCTAATTGTAAGAAAATACATGATCCAACTCTATACCCTCATATTATAGATCATGAATTAGTTCTAGAATGTATTTCCTCTATAATTAATCATGGAAGAATTTATGTATATTTGAAATTTTTGGAAACATACCAATTAGTATTCTAAAAATCCAATTCATTCTAGTATTTGAAAAAAAAAATGTACCCATGTCCTAACATCCCATTTTTAAGAAATTCACAAAAAAAATCCATGGATAAACCATAATGAATACATGACCTTGAAAATTATATTGTAATAAATTCATTCAATTATTAACATATCTATTTAGTCATCTCTAAGATACATTATTATGATCCAAAAAATCCATACATTAAATGCAATGCCATCCCCATGCTCAGGGAGAAGTATATTTTTTTCACTTAATCTTCCAAAAATCGTTATATTATGAAATATATTCTTATATAATACTCCATATTGTTTCATATAGATGATTGAATAGAAGATATTATTGTATGACTAATCCACAAAAGTATTATACTAGTAACATATTCCTAGGAATTCAGGAGTTAAATATCTAAGCAGGAATTCAAATGTCTACAAAAACCTTTCAGATTTCCCATCCATTTGTGGATGATAGTTAGGGATAAAATACATCTCATTGTTGAGATCCCATAAAATTATCTTATATAATTTTGATTTTAATTGGGAATCATAATCATATACTATCGATATAGGTCACTAAAATATCCTTAGTATTTTATTTTGATAGAGGTAGTAAAAGTGACCACGAGGTAGATCCCCTCTTATTGATGTGAAATGAAACGACTAATTATGAGGGATAATGATGAGCCATATAGAATCATTCATTCATGTATTCAATGGTATCCCATGTATAAATTCCATTATAAAATGATGAATTTTCCATATAGGTATTAGATGTGGTTGAATGACTACCTTAGTATGTTGTCCTCTAGCTATTACATGTATGAACATAAAGCATCATGTAAACTGATCCAAAATTTCTCACTTCATACCATCACATCCGAATTTTTTCTTAAATATCTATACATCGTTGTTCTACTATATTTTTTATGTAAATTTCAGCTATGCGGTTAATCTAGAGACTCCGTCTTCATCATTGGAATGAATGGAAGATATAACCAAATTAAAAAAAATCAAAAACCCCAATCTCTATATGAATTATATTAATTTACATAAATTTAAATCATTGTTAATCAATTTTTAGTTATAATTATGTTACTATGACATAATTATCATTTATAATATGGATGGATTATCAATAAATTGGAAATGAAATAATAGCTCTCCATTCCAAAAACTTACCACATCTATATTTAATAAATTTCTATATATTTGATCCTCATTGATCCTCACCAGGTTCAAAAACTAAATGGTCTGTCATACACCATGAATCAACCCCTATATTTTCTATCCTACTGTTATTATGAAATCCTATTCATTGATTAGTTAGAGCTTCTTTATATTTCTAATGTTGAGCTGATATGAAGATACAATATACTTCTTACATTTTTTTATATGTATTATCATTTTCCATCGAAGTGGTATCTCTATATTTTGATATAAAAAATTATGGATTCCATAACATAGTTATGAGGTCGATAGTTATATCCATGGATTTTCAATTACCTTTTTCCATAGGAATCAGACTATCATTCTGTATAAGGACATAACTAAGACGTTTTTAAATGTAGTACTATATATTATATATCGTTTCGTTACAGAAGGAAAATTTAATACCAGTGAATTATTCATCCCCTAATAA
Source organism: Viscum album (assembly GCA_963277665.1). NCBI lineage: Eukaryota > Viridiplantae > Streptophyta > Magnoliopsida > Santalales > Viscaceae > Viscum > Viscum album. The sequence continues at coordinate 120,266,436 of OY728138.1, read as the reverse complement.
TAATAGTAAATATATTAAAATTTATAATGTATAATTGATAAAATAACTACATTTTATTTCAAGATAATATCCTTATAAAGTGGTAAAAAATAATGAATAATTGGTTGAAATAAAATTCAAACATTCATAAATTAAACTTTTGAATATAATTATCAACAAAAACTATTTAGAGAGTGTTTTGTATGATAGTACAAGATATGGTGTTACCTACTATAATAGGGAATCTTGTATTACACATAGTTGTGGGGGGTGATGTGTGATCGTGTTACACATATTGATGCCTCAATAGGCTGGTCAAGGTATGGGAATCATTGGATGGCGTTCTAGGGGATATTATCCATTTTATTATAAATATGAGAGTATTACCTCTCGAATTCCCTGGATAAAATATAGAAGTGAATTTGGATTTCTCCAAGATGTACGATTCATTGAGGAGTTATGTTTGGTTTCTCGGGATAAAGATATTGGTAGTGTAATTTATATCAGGATTCATTGTCATTTAGAATCTGATGGTAAGGAACCATGTTATATGGGAATATTTTATTAGATTTATGTAACGAAATTATTATTATAAGTCATCTCAATGGATTTTTTCACCAGTATACCATAAGCCCATGGAGGATGGGACAAAAGTTTGTTGATCATTCATAAATTTATGATGTATTCTCGCTTCATGAATATTAAGGAGTCATGTGAAATACTGGTCTTAGTGAGGTAGTATTTTAATGAGTTGTTATTTCATCATGGAGTACCAAGAACCATTATTTTTTATAGGGATGCTTATTTTACATTTTTATTTTCGATGGTCTTCATCATGATTTTGATCTACGCTATGCGTTTTCATATCATTAAACCCATAGATAGGTATGATGATATAGAGAAATATAATGGCCTTGTAAATTATCATATATGATTATATATTGGGTTTTATCATGTCTAGGGTGAAAAACTATTTGTATCACCTTATGTGTTTATATTTTATTACCTTTGAAATTATTATTGACGTATTCATTATCTTACTATACCTGAAACCCCAATTCTGTATTATCCCGGAAATGGCATTCAATTATAACATGTCCATTAAAATTAAATTTTAGTATGTAAAAAATAATTATGAAATATATTTATAAATATCATTAATAAGGAATATTTATAGTTTAATGAATAATAAATACTTACTAAATTTATAGTAAATCAATTTCTCACTTCAATGTTTTTTTAACATTATTTTTATCAAATTTTTTCACATAAAAATTATAATTAATTGTTACCATTTTGAGAAATTATATTTTTGGAAATTAATATAATATTTTAAATCATCATTTTAAAATTATCTAAGATTTATTTTTAAATATTTTTATAAATGTTATATTTTTCAATAAATAGTGAAAAATATTAGTTTTTGTAAAAAAACATTTTTTTTAAATTACAATTCACATTATGTTTTAAATTTTATCTTAATGTAATGTAATTATAATTTTATTAGAAAAAATATAATTAATTATAAAAGAATATTAAATATAATTTAATATTATATATGTTCAATTTTGGTATACAAAAATGTATTTCCTAAAATATATTTTAATGTGCACACTATGTTTTTATATTAGTAAATAGAATTGATCAATATTTATTAATAAAATTCATAAAATTATTAATTTATAAATTAAATAATTTATTTAAAAATTATTTTATATTTATATTATCGAACTTATTGTATATAAATTATGTTTTATTATTAAAAATTCATTATACTAAAATGTATTTTCATAGCGTGTTGCACTCTTATTAAAACTATTTTAATAGGGCGAGTGTTAAAAAATATACATGTATCTAATTACCACCTGTATTTATAAAATTATTATATATTAAATTAATTTAAATAGTATATCTTCCAAAAAATGACTATCGGTCCATTTAGAGCCTCTTTTTCATGAAATTGACCTTATTTCATTGAAATCTATTACGAAATTTCATGTGCGAACCTCTCCTCACTTATAATGTGGATCATATTTTCCTATTATATTCACACAATTTGATCTTTCTACCATGTAAAAATACTATTAAACCCAACTCGATAATCATTCACTTCATCATAGAGATTTTTTATTCTTTTATTGTCACGACCCGACCCAATGGGGCTCGAGCCGCGACTCTGCAAGCCCGCCTCCAATAGGCCAGGAGCTGGCGACTAGTGCCGAGTAGGTTATCACACACATGGTAGGCATTAGCCTAAGGTACCTGTACACATGCTCCCACATACAACTCCTTGCAACAATGCAGAGATATATAAAACTGAAAAGTAAAAATGCATGCATACACTATCCCACAACCAGACTACACTTGAAGTACAAATGGAAAAATAGGGCCCACCAAAAGAAAACTACAAAAGTGCATCCAACCTGCTCTGAAGAAGGGGAACACTGCCACAAACACCTGCCAGAATGCTTCCTCAGAACCACACTAGTAAACACCCTGGTCAGTCTCTCTCACCTAGCTCCGCCTGCCCCAGGTCCTCTTGGGACTCCGTCGAAAGTCCTGTGGTCTGCACAAGACACAAACATGTGCGGGAAAATCTCGTACAGGGTTGAGTATAAATATACTCAGTAGACACCCCATAACCCAAAAACAAACGAGAGAAAATGAAAGGAAATAGTCCGCTCATCCTAGCCAAAGGGAACCCGGATGAGAGAGAAACTCCATCTCGTTACCATCCTCGGCTAAACACAACTAGTCAGCTCAGCTCAGGTGTATGCCCATACATACACCTTGAACAATCCAGATATACTCAGCTCACGCACCATGACACCTGAGGTACCAACCTCAACACCGGCAACGGTTCACAACCAAGAGAGAACACTCCATGATCACTGTAATCCCAGATGACACGTGCCTGAGAGATACACTCCATCGGGTCCCAAACAAACATCTCATATTCTCACCCGAGAGACCACTCTCGTCAGAAAACATCACTGAAACAACATAACCACCAAACTCCTTGGATAGGGGATCGCCGCTAGGGTCCACTAGGGGATACAAAAACTCACTCCGGTATACATAGCTCACAGATAGGGGATCAGTCGTAGGGTCTGCTGGGGGGTACCACGACACGATCTGGCATACGTAGTTCTCACAGATAGGGGATCACACCCAGGATCCGCTGGGGGCTACAACAACTTGATCTGGCGCTTGATAGAAGCACATCACTCATATAAAGGATTATCGCCCATATAAAGGTGGTCACGACGATACCGGAACCCAATCTGGTATAACTCGTGATGAAGGGGATCGAACCGATGATGTCGCAACCCTACTGAAACCACTGGCTGAGTAGGGGATCAAATAACTAACGATACCACAACCCTACCGACACCAAGCGCTGAGTAGGGGATCATATAACCAATGATACTGAAACCCTACTATAAACTTAATGTTGAGTAGGGGATCATATACCTGTTGATACCGCAACCCTAGTATAAACCATATGCTGAGCAGGGGATCGTATACCCGACGATGCCACAACCCTACAGAGCACGACCCACTACGTAGGGGATCATATTCCCGATTATGCCAAAAACCCTACGGGGTTAACCTGCTAGATATGGTATCACCGCCCGTGAATAAGCGGTCATAGTGATACCAACAACCCAATCTAGGGAAAAGATGCTAGAGGATCCCGCTCCAGGCCCACCGGAGGGATGCCACAACTCTAACAGTTTAAACATCCCATCTAAAGGATCACAAACCTATAGAAAGGTTGTGATGCCACACAAACCCTCATGGGAATGAACCAAGGGAGTACCCTCAACCACTGCTGGTCCAAAACATCGCTAACCCGAGCGACCCGCAACAACGCCACACCGCGCATCTCCAAGGCCAAAACGCTGGCCACCGTCGCGATCTACACGGAAATACACCGAGGATAGGCTGTTTACTTGCCCGAAATGGAGCACCGGTGAAAAAGTCACTATTCACCATAGCTAGCTCGTGCCGGTCCCACACAACGATCCCGAAACCCATCGAGTGGATCATACCACAGTGATCACCTCGGAAAAACAAGCGGAATCGACTACTCGCTCGTCCGAAATGGACACCCGGTGAAAAAGGTACTATTCACCGAACCCAGCTCGGGTGGGGCTCACGCCTCTATTCTGAAACTCATCGAACGGATCACACCATTGTGATCCTCTGGGAAATACACACTGGATCGACTAATCATCCACCAAAATCGGACTCCTGGTGCAAAAGCTGTGTTTCTCCGCAAACGCCAAAACCCGGCCTCATGGGACGTGCACCCCGTTCTCTGTCCCAACACCCGGAAACCAACTCAAAAAGTTCGTCGTACCATCAGGGTCTCACCGCCACTGATGACACGTCAATCGGACGCTACGGGTAGAAGTTACAATGGCTCGAAGTCGTAAAATAATAGAATATTATTATTTTTTACGACGTTTCTAACTCCCGGTCCACGATCCCAAACCATAAAATTTTCAAAGTCAGTTCAAAAGGTCTGTCTCGACGCAAGGAGCGTGTTTCCGCAAACGACTCGCAAGTCGGAGTTACGGTTTGCGAGTTATTGGGGTTTAAATAACCCCCAGAAAATCCTGGTCGGACCACCGCCAGCCTCGCCGGAAACCTCCGCGTCGCCGCCGGATTCCGCCCCGCCGCCGCGGCCTCCGCCGGATTCCGCCGTGCCACCACCTCCACCGCAGGATTCTGCCGTGCCGCCGTCGTCACAGGATTCCTCCATGGCCGCCGCCCCTCGTCGCCAGAAAACCGGGTTTTCACCGGAAAACTTCCGGGAGCCACCAGGGGCACCCTGGTGCTCCAAATTCAGTTCCGAAAAAAATTTCAGAAACCTTGGGACCCGAACTACACAAAACATACAAAAATTTGAAGGAAAAAAACACAAAAATGGGATCCGGGATTTACAAAATGCCAAACGCCTACCTGTTGGCGGATCACCGACGCTTTGGATGCAGAACGGCGCCCGCGGCGCCCTCAAGCTGGATCTGCCGACGAACGTTGCTGAAAACGGTCACCCGGATCTCGAATCGGTCAAGAACGGAGGAGTTGGGGTGGGTTCGTCATACGTCCGCTGCGCGTGAGGGAGGAAGGTGGTAGGAATGAGGGTTCCCTTTGTTTTTTTTAAACAAAAATATCCCCCATCTCTAGCTCCCGACTCGCCTCGGCCTGATGCCCGGTGCGAACAAAGTTAAGGTCACCCCTCGAGTAAACGCGCTGTTCTTAATGCAATGGTGTACTCAGATTTGCGATTTGAGACTCCATTCAAAATTTATTCAAGCCGACGCTTGTAAATGGACTTTTCCACTTATTTATGAAAACACCCATGGTGGCGCTTTCCACTCCAGGCCCGCGCCTTCAAAGGTTACACCACGCCCAGGGTTAACAACACATTCTGGACGCAACCGTACCCTCAGATTCTCGTTATGAGCTACAGTTTAGGATATATCACACCCCCTCCACGTGCATAGCATAAAAATACTTAATAATTTAATAAAATTAATTCCGGGCACACCGAGCCTCGAAATCTCATGCCTTCTTTGCGCCTAGCTCTGGAATTATTAATAGAAATATTCCAAAGTTTGGTAGGGCCAAAAACCCGAGTTGCTACATCCTCCCTCCCCCCTCCCCTTAGAACATTTCGTCCCTGAAAAGCCCTCAGCTCAAAGAAAGTGTCTGGACTCTCAATTGGGTCTCCCACGCCAGCGAGTTCACCAACCAACACCCATGCCCGAACACATAATTCATAGGGACTCATCCACCACACATCGATACTATCAACTTTGGGCGGCACTGACTCTCCCGCACTGTTTTAATCGCATCACAAAAAACGCATCTCGGTGGGGGAAGGATCTCTCTTCCTAGCGCATTCAAAGCATGCCGAAAGACACCCACAAGGTGTTACGAACGCCCTGAAAAAAACTCAATCAAGCAACAGAAAGGAAAGGGTACCGCTAAACAACCTCTATCAAACTACTGCAGAAAGTATAAAAGAAAGAAGGCGTACCTCTATCCATCCGTGGAGCCTCTAGGTTAACAGCCTCCAGAGCATGCAGCTATCCTCGCCCTTGGCCACCAGCTCCTGGAGCTTGGCGTGGACCACCTAGTGGTGGGGGTGGTGGAAACTGATACCACCTACCACCGCCTCCTGCTGCACCCGCTCCGCCGCCACGTCCGCCTCCCTGAGGACCTCCTTGCTCGAGATGCTGCCCCTACTAAGGCGATCCATCGACCGGCTCCCTCTCAGCAGCACATCGGGTCTGATAATCCCTAGAATGATGTCCCCGAACATCGCAAGAATACCACCGCCTCTCCTGAGGCTAACCAAAGCTGGCCTGCGAGCCCTGAGCCTCAGATCCACCATCCTGGGGTCACCTCCTGAAACGTCGGCCATGTCCAGACCCCTGTGTCTATCTTCAGCTACCAGATGTCGAAGTCTCAGCCCTCACGTTCCCAGCACTAACAGGGGGAATCTGCTCAGCCAGAAAGCTCTCCACCACCAACGCTCGCTCCAACACCCCAGAATAGGTGGGCAGGCACAAGGAAACCACACCTGCTCGGATTTCCCTGCGTAAGCCCTGCTCGATGGTCCGAGTCCTAATGAACAGGTCTTGAACCATATCCAGGGAGTAGCGCGACAGGTCTGTATACCTCGCTGAGTACTCCGACACGGTCATGCCCTCCTGTCGAACCTCCAGAAGCTCCTAAATCCGCACTGACCTCAGCGTCACAGGAGAGAACTATTTCCTGAAGAGTCGCTCAAACTCTGCCTATGTGAGCGTCTCCTCGTCATGGGACTGCGTCACCAAACACCACCATAGCCTAGACGAACCATGTAGAAGGCTTGCCACTAGGACCACCATCTGATCTGGAGGTGTCCTCACTAGGCCGAAAACTCGGGTGACTGCCTCAAGCCAGTCATCAGGTGCCTGGGGGTCTGGATCACCCCCAAACCTCAGAGGTCGCTGCCTCTGGAACTCATGTAGTGCACTCAGCCTGCACGCAACCTTATTCTGCCCTACCGGCACAACCAACTGCTCTACAGGTGGCAGCTCAACTGGTAGACCACCTGGAGGTGCAACCTCAGAACCAACACCCTTCTCCATAGCCTCTGCATGGGGCGGATCATCACCACAATCCTACTGCGGAACCCTCACTGGCTGTCGTCGTGGAGGCATCCTGAAATACATTCAAGATGCACCACAGTCAAAGAGTATATTTGGAGAGCTGTCTCAAGAAGGATAAGGAGAACCCTAAAACCCAGTCCTACATGATGCATGTACCATTATGTCTCTGTGACTAGTGTACGAATGTCCAGAGTTGAAAGGCAAGTTATCAGGGTCCTGGTGTATGGATACGTCGGCCGCCGCACCAACACTGGAGTCCATGTCCTGAAAGCCAAACTCAAAACATCCTTACACTGCTGCTATGCAACCCAAACCAAAGTCACAACTAGACCAGTTACGCTCTGAGATCCCAAAGGTGGAACCTCCTATGATACCACTCTGTCACAACCCGACCCAACGGGGATCGAGCCGCGACTCCCCAAGCCCGCCTCCAATAGGCCAGGGGCTGGAGACTAGCGCCGAGTAGGCTATCACACACATGGGAGGCATTAACCTAAGGTACCAGTACACATGCTCCCACATACACCTCCATGAACAATGTAGAGATATATAAAATAGGAAAGTAAAAATGCATGCATACATTATCCCACAACCAGAGTACAACAGAAGTACAAAGGGAAAAACAGGGCCTACCAAATGAAAACTACAAAATCGCATCCAACCTGCTCTGAAGAAGGGGAACGCTGCCCTAAACACCCACCAGAAAGCTTCCTCGGCACCGCACCGGTAAACACCCCGGTTAGTCTCTCTAACACAGCTCCACCTGCTCCAGGTCCTCCTAGGACGCCGTCCAAAGGCCTGTGGTATTCACAAGACACAAACATGTGCGGGAAAATCCCGTTCATGGGTGAGTATAAACATACTTAGTAGGCACCCCATAAACCCAAAGAAATAGAGAGAAAATGAAAGGCAACAGTCCGCTAATCCCAGCCAGAGGGAACCCGGACAAGAGATAAACTCCATCTCGTGACCATCCTCGGCTAAACACAACTAGTCAGCTCAGATCACGTGTATGCGCATACATACACCTTGAACAATCCAGATATACTCAGCTCAGGCACCAAGCCACCAGAGGTACCGACCTCAACACCAGCAATAGTTCACAACCAGTAGAGAACACTCCACGATCACTGTCATCCCAGATGACACATGCCCTAGAGATACACTCCATCGGGTCTCAAACAAACATCTCAGACGCTCACCCGAGAGACCACGCTCGTCGGATAACATCACTGAGGAAACATCGCTGAAACAACATAACCACCAAACTCCTCGGATAGGGGACCGCCGCTAGGGTCCACTAGGCGATAAAAAAACCCACTCTGGTATATGTAGCTCACAAATAGGGGATCACTCCCAGGGTCCGCTGGGGGATACCACGACCCAATCTGGCATACGTAGTTTTCAAAGATAGGGGATCACCCCCAGGATCCGCTGGGGGATACCACAACCCGATCTGGCACTCGACAGAAGCAAATCACTTAGATAGAGGATCATCGCCCATATAAATTTGGTCACGACGATACCAGAACCCTATCTGGTATAACTCACGATGTAAGGGATCAAACCGACGATGCCTCAACCCTACTGAAACCACACGCTGAGTAGGGGATAGCATAACCAATGATACCGCAACCCTACTGACACCAAGAGCTGAGTAGGGGATCATATAACCACCGATTCCGCAACCCTACAATAAACCTCTTGCTGAGGAGGGGATCATATACCTGACAATACCGCAACCCTACTATAAACCTGATGCTGAGCAGGGGATCGTATACCCGACGATGCCGCAACTCTACTGAGCACGACCCACTATGTAGGGGATCATATTCCCTATGATTCCAGAAACCCTATGGGGTTAACCTGCTAGATAGGGGATCGCCTCCCGTGAATAAGTGGTCACACCGATATCAAGAACCTGATCTAGGGAAAAGATGCTAGAGGATCCCGCTCCGGGACCACCGAAGGGATGTAACAACTCTAACAGTTTAAACATCCAATGGAAAGGATCACAAACCTATACGAAGGTTGTGATGCCACATGAACCCTCGTGGGAATGAACCATGGGAGTACCCTCAACCACTGCTAGTCCAAAACGTTGCTAAACCGAGAGACCCACAAAAACGCCACACCGCGCATCTCCCATGCCAAAACCAAGGCCACCATCGCAATCTAAGAGGAAAAACACAGAGGATAGGCTTCTTACACTTCCGAAACAGAGAATTGGTGAAAAATGCACAATTATCCCTAGCTAGATCTTGTGGGGCCCACAAAACGATCCCAAAACCCATCGAGTCGATCATACCACGACGATCCCCTCGGAAAAACATGCAGAATCGAATACTCGCTCGTCCGAAACGGACACCTGGTGAAAAAGGTAATATTCACCAGAGTCAGCTTAGGTGGGGCTCACGCCTCGATTCCAAAACTCATCGAACAGATCGCACCATTGAGATACTATAGAAAAAACACACAGGATCAACTAATCATCCGCCAAAATCAGACTCCTGGTGCAAAAGCTGCGTTTCTCCACAAACTCCAAAACCCGACCTCATGGGGCCCGCACCCCGTTCTCAATCCCAACACCCAAAAACCAACTCAAAAAGTTTGACTTATAGTCAGGGTCTCAATTCCACTGAAGACATGTCATTCGGATGCTACGGGTAGAAGTTACAACGGCCCGAAGTCGTAAAATAATAGAATATTATTATTTTTTACGACGTTTCTAACTCCCGGGCCACGATCCCGAACCATAAAATTCTCAAAGTTAGTTCAAAACGTCCATCTCGATGCAAGGAGTGCGTCGCTGCAAACAGCTCACAAATCGGAGTTACGGTTTGCGAGTTACGGGGGTTTAAAGAACCCCAGGAAAATCATAGCCGGACAACCCCCAGCCTCGCCGGAAACCTCTGCGCCACCACCGGATTCCGCCGCACCGCCACCACCGCCGCTGGATTCCGCCGTGCCTCCATCGTGCCATTGCTGGATTCCGCCATGGCCACCGCCCCTCATCGCCAGAAAATTGGGTTTTCGCCTTAAATCTTCCGGGAGCCACCGGGAGCACCACGGTACTCCAAATTCGGATCCAAAAAAAGTTTCGGAACCCTCGGGACCCGAAATACACAGCCCTTACAAAAATTTGAATAAAAACAACACAAAATGGGATGAGGGATTTTCAAAACGTAAAATGCCAACCTGTTGGCGGATCGCCGACGCTTTGGATGCAGAACGACGCCTGCGACGCCCTAAAGCTGGATCTGCCGAAGAACAGCGCTGAAAACGGTCACCCGGAGCTCGAATCGGTGATGAACAGAGGAGTTGGGGTGGGTTCGTCATACGTACGCTACGCATGAGGGAGGAGGGAGGTAGGGATGAGGATTCCCATTGTTTTTTTTAGACAAAAAAAATCCCCCATCTCTGCCTCCCGACTCGCCTCCGCCCGATGGCCGATGCGAACAAAGTTAAGTTCACCCCTAGGGTAAACACGTTGTTCAGAATTCAACGACGGACTCGGATTTGCGATACGAGACTCCGTTCATAAGTTATTCGAGCTGACGCTCGTAAATGGAATTTTCCACTTATTTATGAAAACGCCCATGGTGGCGCTTTCCACCGCAGGCCCGCACTTGCAAAGGTTACACCTGGCCTAGGGTAAACGGCGCGTTCCGGATGCAACCGTGCCCTAATATTCCCATTGTGAGATACCGTTTAGGAGGTATCACACCCCAGCCACGTGCATAGTATAAAAATACTTAATAATTTAATAAAATTAATTCTGGGCACACCGGGCCTCGGAATCACACGTTGTCTTCGCGTCTAGATCTGGATTATTCATAGAAATATTCCAAAGTCTGACAGGGCCAAAAACCCGAGTTGCTACACTTATGACCAGTAATTCAGGGCTTAATGTTCACGCTAATGGAGTCCTCTCAATTAAGAGGTACATATCATAACCATAATCAATCAAAAATAATAATTATTTTTATTTCTATATAACTTTAATAACAAAAAAACATGATTAATTCAATATCATAAACATACATAAATGTTATTTTTGTTATATAAAAAAATTCATCCACCTCTTATCGATCTAATGGCAGATTTATGTATCACTTGTGTGTATATGTGGATAACCTTCTCTGTGAAGTGATATCATTAATTTTTGAAACCCATATATATAGTGTAGTTATTATATTAAATTTAAACATATGTATATATATATATATAATATTTAATATATAATAATTTTTATGGAAAGATAAATTAATATTTATATTTATTTCAATCCATCTTTCAGTTAATTGAAACATCATTCATGTATACGTATAGACTACCATATCCACATAGAGTCGTGACTCATTTTTCATCACTGTTAAATTTGAATATTTATTTATAGGTATAAAATTATTATATATGATATTTATATAATTATTTAAATTATTTATATTAAGAATCTAGGATCTAAGAGAAAGGAAAATAACTAATAAATCAAAACATTTATGAAAAACAAAGTAATGAACTCCTTAAATAGTAGTGGTAAAAAAATATTATTAATGATATATTGATAAGATTATATAATTTAACAATTTTTGTTGTTACAAGTATGATTAAATTACATGTTTTTATGTTTAATGAGGATTGAATTTATTATATAAGAGTCTGTAACACATATGAAGTAAGAAATACCTGAGGTATTGGTTTTATATTAAAATCTAATGTTTACTGGGTATTTTTGTGATTAATGTTTATAATTATGGGATCATATGATCAATATATATGAAATATTATTTATTTAAATCACTAATTACAATTTCTATAGATTCCATTTTTTCATTTTTATTTTCATATCCTTAAGTAATGATGAGACTGGAAGAATTTTTTTAATGAAAACTGACCTTGTAGCCCCGTTCGGTCTATAATCATTTTGTACATTGTCCTAATTTTCTTTCTAATGTTTTCAAGAATGATTCGAATATAATAAAACTATTATTTATGTTCATTTATGAATATATTAGACTTTAATTTATATTTTTTAAAATGAACCTTCTTCTTATATTCTAAATTTCGTGCTATTATCTTTTTATGAAAAATGGGAATGGAATTCTTATTTAAACATACAATGCATGAATGAATCTCCCATCCATCGGGACAAATTGTTTCATTAAATATTATAATGAACATTTCCTTTTTTATTTTCAATTATAATATTTTACTTAGTATTTTTTAAATTGTATCATTCAAAATAAGTGATTAAAAATAAAATGGGTATTTTCATCAAGAAAATACCTAGTGATTTGTGAATGTATTATTGTTTGTAATAATATAATCATAATGTTATTCTATTTTTTCGTGGTAAATGTTCCATTATTACCATCTTTAATATTTATTTGGATGGATTATTATTATGATGAGTTGTTTATGAAACCTATATCATTTCCACATGTTTTGATTTTGTGATCTTATGAATGTTTTATGATCTTATGAAAGACATGTATATGGTATTAATTATGTGAAAAATGTGTCCACAGTTATATATCCTTCCCATGAGTTAGGTAAAGATGGATATCTCAAGAAATAATAAGGACTAAGGTGGTTTGAGCCTATTCTAGTAAGAGGAAATGGTCAATAATAGACTCTTGGGAGTGAACCATGACTTTGTAAATGATGGAATGTGGAGTGAACCCAATCCCCAATGATGGTATAAATAGTGAGAATTTGTGATGAAATGATTTTATCTAATTATGTGTATGCAAAAAAAATATTACATTTTTCATACGATATGTTCCCAGCTATCATTATTTATTATTAACTATTCCACACTCTTATGTCTTATAAATTTCCAGGGATAATTGATAATGAATTTTTTCATGGTTATGATCTATTAATTTGTTAGAATTATTTTACAATTTTAATATCATGTTCTCAAAAACATTCCCTAATTTAATTCTCACTTGTGATCATTGATTAGTATACCTTGTGTTTACACTTAGTGAAAATCTGAGCCCATCATTTCTTATGTTCCACTTCCCCATGTTATAGAGAATGGTTTAATGTATGATATATTGAGGAAGGGTTCAGGTTGTTTTGAAATTAATGGATAAAAATTTATCCCAATATTGTAGATATTTTCTATGTATAATTTTTTCCAAATACTTAAGACATTTTTAGTTTGTGGAAGGATCATATCAATATGTAATGGAAATCTTCAATAATAGGAAATATTATTTATGTATTAAAAGTATGGCTCATGATACTTATCAATAGAGGAGTATTCCTATATAAAAATAACACTTCTATCAATGATGATCCTTTTTTTGTTTTTATAGGTTGCCTTCTTGATCCCCATTATTAAGGACAAATATTAGAGTGATAAATTTTTTTTATATCCAATGTAGTATAGATATTTATTGGAATATCTAGGTTGTTTGAGGTCGGAATAAAGTAACATAATATAGATAGATATCTTATGATGTTCAGAGGATTATACCTTTTGAGTAACTTATCTGGGATACTATATTATTTTCAGTTTCTCCATGTCTTGGGTAGTGAAAGTTTGTACAAGAGAGTAAATTATTTTCCATTTTGAAGTGTTGTGTTGATATTGAGATGTTATATAAATATTTTATATACATTAGATTCCAAAAAAAAATCCAAATTATCTTTCTATTGAAACATATCTTCTAGTTTCATCCTGAAAATCTCATGCGATTGTTTTGAGGGTGTTAGTTGTAAAATATGACGAAACACAAGAACATAATCCTATCATGATACCGGGTTATTGTGAAGGGATTCTGTATGGATGCGTTTTTCCTATGATTTTAGTTCTTAGAAGTCATTATGGGATTTATAAATGTATGTGTGATAATTATTAATATATGTGAAATGCTTATCTCATTATGTCTAATTAACTATGTCGTAATGTTATTTTTGTTTTAGTTACTATTTGATCTAGATTTATATAATGGATTTTTTATATTCTATTTTGTGATATTTTTTTGATGACTTATTTATTATTATAAGATAATATTCCCAGGGAGTGTGTATCTGGTTGATAATGGCACATGATTTGAGGGACCCATTCATTAGAGGTGGGGGTTCTGTTTTGGTTATATTGTGATTTCTAGGTGTTTGTCAAAGGTATCAAAATTTATCATTTAACCTTTCCATTTCAATTTTTTTTAATTTTCAAAGTACATTTCCATCACATTCTTATTATTTTCCAAGTATTTTTAGGAACATTGTTTGTGTTTTTAGGTGTTCTAGAGGTTATTAAAATGTTTTATTCATTCAGGGCCCATTTAAACAGTTGTGGTTAGCCAGGTGGTGGTCATTTTTATGTTTTATTATGTAATTTGTTAGGTGAATTCATTTTTAGTGGTTTTTTTCATGTGATATTCCTTTTATAATGATAGGGAATGAGCTATATGGAATGGGTGAGGGAATATTGATGTTGGATGACTTGGGAGTTTTTCATGATCCAAGTGTTTGTCACCAATCCATTATAGTGGGTGTGGGGATATTTTTTGAGCACATAGGGGTCATATGTAAAAAAATAGCCCTAAAATTCAATCCATTCCAATCATGGTCGTGTGCGATGTCAAGACATGTCTAATCAAGAATGGGAGGAGGATACAATGATTTGGAGCTCACTATGATGATTTCATTGGAATAGTGGGTCAAAAGGATGGTTTTTATCACAATAATATTATGAAAAGTTATGGTGGTGTTGTGGGTGTTCGAAATTCCATGCAACAAGACATAGTGAATGGCATGGAAGATGTCAAAATTATTATATGTTATTCGGGGTACATGTGAAAATTAGGAATCCAATTCAGTTCAAAATTGAATGATTCAGAACCAATTTTATCGAGCGGTTCTACATGCATGGTTGGTGTCAATGTAGTGTGTTAGAGGTTAATTAAACATACTCTATAAATAACATGAAATATAATCATTGATTCGAATTTCCTTCACTCTCTCTGTACCATTTTGTACCCCTATCACTTTAACCATAATTTAGTTGTTTTTTTGAGATTATATACCCCATAGATCATCATTATTGATCTCTCTTGAATTGGGGTACTATTTTCTTCTATTATCCTACTCTAAATTACAATATTTTAATATATAGGTTCATGTATAATCATTTATATATTACAAATATGAGTTCTAATTGTGTATTATTTATATTTTAATGATATATAGTGATTTCCTTTGAGTCTAATGGTATTGGATCCTCATTCAATTCTATATTGTGAATTGGTTCTTCATAGCATTGTATCAATATAGGGGAATCAAAAATCTAGATTGTTATTATAAAAAATATAGGATTATGATTCTAATGGTTCCTATTAATAATTAACCTATGAATGCAAATAACAATGAATATTAGTAAATTGCATGTAATGTAATCATGTTGACTTTTTCTACATTTTTGTTTTATTTAGTGTAATGTTGTGGTTGTTTTTTTATTTGGTAATGAAATGATTGAATAATTAATAAAACATTATATAGATAAATTTATTATAAGTATGTTTGAATTAATTGTGATTTTAAATTGAATATTTTTTACAAATAATCCTCATTAAATTGACGAAATATTTTATTTTCACTTATTAGTTCGAGCCTCATTTTCAAATTTGAATTGATCAATATTAAAATAATTACATGTTATTGTGTTTAAATAATTTAATGACATAAAAGAATTTAAATATAAGTAAATATGTTAATAAAATGGGTTTTTGGGAAATATATAGATGGAATAATGTATATTGTTTTAAATATATTATATGTTCTTCGAATGTTTGTTATTTTTTTCCTTGTGAGAGTATTTTTATAACATTTGGTGCACATGTGGATGGAAATATTATAGTTTTGGGGAAGTGGTTGGTTTTTTGAAATAAATTTGGTTTTGGGAACTCATATGAGATGACACATGGGACAAGGAATTCAATGTGTTTTATGAAAAATGTATGCCACTTTGTGTGGGGGAAGTTTTATTTAGGTAGTGATGAATATTCATGTGAGGCTAGTTTCAAGGTAGGAATTATATGTTGTTGTTATGGTTTCATCATTATGGACAAGTAATGTGTTATTTATTAGAGATGGAAGATGGTATGTAATAAAATGAAATGAAAATGTTCAACTAGGTTTTATGGGCTAAATAGAATATATTGTGATTGTATAATAATGTGGAAAATAACGAATAGACGAACAAAACCAGAATAGTGTGGATGTTTTTTTTGAATGGTATTTTATTATATATGGGTAATAAATTGGTAACTTAATATAAATTAAAAAACATGGATTGCGATGAATAAATGTTTTAAAGGGTAAAAATGGCATTATATGAGTTTTTTTTGTAGCTCACTCAGTTATAGAGGTAGTGATTGTTTATGATGCGTAGAGGTGATGAAATTTTTTGTTAATGGTATTATAGTGTGGTTTTTCTACACTCTATATTCATATTTTTTGTGTATATTTATGCATGTTTGTGTTTTTGTGCACATGTTTATGAAAGATGTATTTCATGTGATTTTTATATTCACCCCATCATGGTCATTTATTCCATACCATATCCATATATTTGTATTCATATTTTTTTAAAAATACAGGTTGGGGATAGTATTAAATGGTGGTATGCATGGTTTTAGGAGGGAATAATGTCGATTCCCTTCATGTTAAAGATAACCTACTACTATAAAACCACGATAATGTAATGATGAAACAGAATGGGTGAGAGTATAGGATGTTTGACATTTCTCCATGAGAGTGGAAATATAGTGGGGAAGCAGTTTCATGGTGCTCATTATTGTATCTTTAAGATATTACAATATTAAATTATTTGGAATACATAGTGAGTGAGTCTTGGTTAGGCTAGGAATATGATAGTCAATCTTATATGTTCTTATTGGTTATACTAATTATTCACTCGAGCATTAGTATTATAGTTGAACATTTTCACAAGTCATCCTAATGAGGATCTTATTGAGTATTCATTTTATCATCACCCACATATATATATATATATATATATTTGGGAATTAATGACTACTTTAGTTACCAAGACAGAACAAACAAGATTGAAGAGTTGTGTTGTAGTTTTTTTACTTGATATAAAATTTCTAGTACTTTTCAAGAGACTGTCTTTACTTCATTTAGTGTATTTTTGGATTATACTATTATGAGATTTTGGTTTATTTTATCTCATTTGGTTATTATTTGGGTATTCTATCTTATCCCTTTTTCTTAATTTCATGTATTGAGGGTGATACCTCACATTGTGGCTTTATTACCTACTATTATTATTATAAATATATGTATTATTGTATAAGGGATTATTGTTTTATTAATTCTCAAAATTTCTTGTCATATAGGGGTTACAATGGAGGAAGGGGTAGGCATTTTTGGATGGATGATTACATATGTCAAAAATATTCCTTGAAAGGGACTTTAAACATCCTAAATGACTGACTAGGGATATATAATTCCACTCTGAAACTATATGAGGAAGGTGGATCTCTCTAGGGGAAAATATTTCAAAAGTGGATTAGTATTTGAAGTGTGTTTTGGATACTATTTATTATGTCTTTAAAACACTAGTATACATTTGGATATTAGCTAGGGACATCGCCCATATCGACTAACTCTATCAATAGTCGCACATTGCACAAACCCTTTGGAATGTATGTATACATTATGTGTCATGGAATAGGTATGAGTATGTAATCTTTATCAGGGGCTTAGTAATTATTTTGGTGTACCAACTAGATTTAATAATTTTTAGATTTTCCAAGTGGTTTCTCAGTTCATAAGTTGTAGTTTATATTGAATTTTTGTTATATTTTGCATATGAGATCAGTCTACGAGTGATCCTAGTTGTCCTTTAAAAACAATAATGAATTATAGATGTCAATTTTATTATTTCACATATAATATTACATTATAAGGACAATTCATTAAATTTTATTCTATGAGGATTTGATGATGTTATTATTTATCTTCATAGGTTTTAGTCTACCCACAGTCACCCAAAAAATCCTCACTGAAAATATATTTTCTTAGGTGTTTGATGAGTAACACCTAAGTTGTTGTGTGTCAACAATTAGACTACTATTATGTCATTTAGGTATTTATTTTACACAATAAATATATAAAAGTATACCATTAGATAGTATAATTTTATTCAATTTCATATGGAGGCTAAAGTGAAAATTCCATTACATTTGACTCACATTTCCTAGAAGGTGACCTATGATATTAATCATACCTCACTAGGGGAAATGAATTTATTCAAATAACATAGTATATAATCCACTATATATGATTAAACAGATGTATTTATTGATATGTAAAAAATAATTTGGTAACAATTTTCACCCAAAAATCATAAACCACAAGTCATTATTGTATTAACAAAACTCATGTGATATTTGATATTTTCTCCACTAGAATTCCAATTATGAAGTTATAATTTTCTGGATGTATTTTACAACCAATTAATAATGTTGTATTTGATAGTGTGTGATTTTTTTTCATTCGAGATGATTTTTTTCAAAATGATCTATTGTTCTTGATGATTTTTTATTTCGGAAATTAGTTAAGAAGGGAAGCCAATAGAGGAATCCGGGGTTTTTTGTATTAAATAAAACCAATGGCATGGAATCCTAGGTCAAAATCTAACCAGGTTCTGTTATAATAACCAATTTTAAAGGTTTCTATTATAATGATAAGTTTATGATATTAATGGAATAGTTTAAATGTTTTGATTTGAACTATTTAACGTTGACTAATTGTTCATGTTGTGGATGTTGATTTAATTCCTTTTATTATGTTGCTGATTATTTGGGAAAGGATGTTCTATATTTATGATTTTTATATGAAACATTGGTATACCCTATGATTCATTTAGAGGTGATGGGTGAATAATTATGTCAATTTTTAAAGATAATTGATCTTTTTTCCATATTAATAGGAGCAAAAATAAATTTTTTGGGGGAATAGACAATCAATAAAAATATAAATAGCTAAATAAAACATAATTTAGTAATTTAACATGGTCAAACTCTAATTAATAGTCTAATGGACATACATTGATGTTATATTAGGCATAAAACCAATCAATAACATTTACCAGATTTTATGGATCACAATTTTTTGGCAGTGGTAACTAAATTATAGGAACACCACATTTACAATTTATATATGGAGAACACACCACCTCCCTTATAAAACATTTTTCTAACCCACTTTAGATTCTTCTATAGATGATTCTTTCCTCCATTTGTTGACTTGATGGTAACTCTATTATTTTCAAGAAAGTATCAATTTATTTTCAATAGTATATCCAAAATATAATCATCTCATAAACTCTAAGGTCTATAAATTTTTTTAAGATCTTCATCAGGAAATATATGTCTAAATATATCTTACCTGAACTATCCATATAGAATAAATTTCAATTCATAATCCCCTTATGGACTATAAAATCCAATTTATTAGACCCATAATAAACTTTATATACCCCCCATGTATCCTTTCAAGTTTCAGAACATTCCTAGCATACCACATAGTCACATTCTTAATGAATGAACATTACAAGCTTCCTTTGTGGACCGAATTTGAAGACTAAATTTGACAATTGATTCTTCAATTGAGAGCTATTATTTAACACAATAATCCTATTAACTACTCATAAACAATGAATAAATTTATTATATGGATATTTATATTAAAAGTCTTTCTTCAAACCAATTGTCCCATAAAATCTATTTTAAAACCAATTAAGAAAACCAAAGATGTCAGTAAATTAATCTATAACTTATGACTGAATAATCTACTAGTCGACCACATACCTGAGTTCATCATTTACCAATCCTCTTCATGGAATATAAAGCTATGAACTCCCATAGTTTTTCATTTAAATCAATGTTCATCATTCTAAATGAATACTCTTCTAATCGCATACTACCATATGAAATTTATACATGATATAGCGGTAGGATGAGATCATTCAAGGAACTCCATTTTTTTATAGAGATACGACTTCATAGATCTTGTTCTATATTATGATAGGATTTGTATTGAATATTAAATGATCCTTACTTCCTTAATAATATATCAAATATTATCATAACAAAATATGATTTTCAATGGAAAAATAATAATAAATTACTAGAAAAAACATCATTTAATAAACTTCATTAATAGTACACATAGAAAATATTTTTTTTGTAAACCATACAATTGAGTTATAATACTACTTTTATCAAAATATTTATTTATTTTATACAAAAAACTGTCCATATATCATTTTTTCGAACATTCACCTCCTTTTTTAGCAATCTAAAATGAAATTCAATAACACAAGACCATTAGAAAGCACTAAAATAACATATCCACCACTCAATGTATATGTGTTATAACATTTGTGTATAAAATGATAGTTCAAGAGAGTATAACATTCACTATTATAGTCTATAATTCCCCCTAAATTGTAACAATAAACTCTAAATCAATAATAAGGTTGTAACACTAATAACTATAGTAGGACAAAAATATATATAATAACATACATCTAACTCATTAAGAAGATTACATTACTAATTAACTTTATAAAATTTCACAATATTTTCTACCCCTTTGATAAAAAACCCAATTTAAAAAATTTATAAGATCTACTTCAATTATAATACACCTGATGGATTGAGTCTCCCCTATAATAATGTATTACCTAAGAAGTAGTCAGAAAGAATTAAAAGCAAGTGGAAATCTGTACTACAGAACCTCCTCATTCTGGGGTGGCAGATGATCATATAGGTTCATTTGACGTTTCTCAAAAAAATGTGTGGCCAACTATTTTTTTGTTGATATATTTTATTTGGTTGTTATCTATACTAGGACAATAAATCCTGGTTTTTTATTTTCATTAATAATGTGATACCATATTTTGATATGTTTTGTATATGGGTCCTCAACGAGATACATTTTTGTTTTCCATTGCAGTTTCATTATAACCTTATATCTCTATAGTTTTTTTCATAACTGCATCGATATATTTTAATTATTTCTTCATCCACATAATTTTTCTATTTTTCGAGGTCATAGTGAAGTTCATGGTTTTTTTATTCATCTATCCTAGACATTAACTGATGATAAATAATGAACAACTTCTTTTAGAATTTTGTTACACTACTTCTACTAAACAATATGTATCCGAAAATATAGATATTTTAGTATTTTTTCAAATATAAAATTATAATAATAAATTAGGGAATCTTGGATATACATCATGATTTATTTAATTATAGAATGTTTACATTATTTTGGGTTACTCCAGAAAAACAACAAAACATGATTCCAGAAATTATGCGACCTTGTTATAATAAAAAAATGTAAGCATTCAATAATTAAATGGTATAATGAGGGATCCATGTATATTCAATTATCTTTATTCCCCTTTTTTCTACTATAATTTGAGTAGACATTCATTTTGAATCTTGTATGATGATCTGATTTAATAAATGTATAGAATATTTTTCTAGAGAGATTAATGTGTGTCCCTTATTTAATATCACTAATATACCTATAATGTTTTTGAGTTAACCAATCACAAATATTTATAATAATAATTTCAGGTGGATTGAGAACTATTCCATTTATTTCTTTTTTCCTTCAACAATGATGATATCACGCACATAAACAATCAACACAAATTGACCTCCCTTGGTTGTGTTCTCGTATATATAAGAATATAAAACACACCATTTAAATTGATATTTATCAAATATGAATCTAGTGGTATATACCGTGATTAAGGTTCCTAAATTATAATATGTGGACCCTTACTAAATTTCTAAACCATTGTTACAGTAGTTCTAATTTAGAATCCAACATTCACTTAATTGTATACTTCTAATTTGAGAACAATATTTATGAATTTAATTTTTATATTCATCTTCTAAATATTTATTCTACTTGAATATACAATTAAAAAGACAGTCTAATTGAAAATATTAATTCTACTGATGAATATGTTTCTTAAACAAAAATGAAATCAATCCATGTATAGAATTTATAACCCGAGATCATCTTATTTTTTATTTAATTACCGTGATAATTAATTTTTAAGAGGATCCTCACTTTTTATATGGTTGTGATTTTTTAAACATTTAACAATATTTGAGGTCTAGTTTAATCAATATGATAAAATTCCTTGTTCATGGATTTAACACACTATTCCAATTTTCCAACATTAGGAAATTATGGCATTTCTACTTTTAAAAAGATAGTTGCATGATCAAAATTTATCATTGTAATATCGGTTTTTAGTGACGATCTATCATTAAATATATTATATGGATCAATATATTTAATCAGGTTTCTTCTCTAAGGTATAAATTTATCTTCTTCAAAAAATATTTTAACTTTTGACTCGATCTCCAAGTATTCATCGAAAACTAAATTATGTATTACTTCTAGTGAAACAGTAAGATTATTTTTGTCCACTTATTCATTATATATTTTCTTTATTTATCCCTATAACATTATTAACATGATTATACTCAATTATATTTTTATTACTACTCTATAAAATTTTTCTTAGTTTATTTTTGAAGCCTTCGAAGGCCTGACTATTGGTTGATTATTCTAGAAATACTTCTTTGTCTACAATATCACAATAATGGACCAGATTTAACTATTTTTTTTTATGTAACAGTTTCTAACCATTAAAACGTTTCTTTAATAATTTATTCCTTCTATACCTCATTTAAAATTGAGTCCTTTATTATCCATGGATTAGTAATGCCTACTTTTGAGTGTACACTACAACTTGTACCTCCCCATTCCTATAATGGGGAGAGTTTCCAAATTCATTGATTAATATTATTTCATTACTATTCACTACATGATATCATTATTCAATATCTAAATTTTTATGAGGAGAATTCATGGTTGAAACATTATTATTTATGTCACACTTTTTTAGATATTTTTCATACACAATATAGGAATAATCTCTTTCATTTTCAAAACCTAGTATATTAGCTGTGTGTTTGGTCTCATTTTGGACAATTCCCAAATGCCTATTAATGAATTCAATGATATCTTGACTTATTTGAATAATAATGGAACATTCCAATATATTATAAACATTGTGGACAAAAAAATATAACACATGATCGTTACTAATGGTAAGCATTTCTTTTTAGAGAAATAATAACTCAATACACATAGTTTAATTTGAAAATTTTATTTAAACCTAAATTTAAAAATTATATAAATTTAATAATATTAAAATATTATATTTTATAAATTCATCATATCAAAATTAGCTTAGGGTGACAAATTTTTATTTTTTAAAAACTTTTATTTTTCACTGAAATATGAAAAATACTATTTTCTATAAAATATGATATATTATATTTTAAAATACTCATAATATTTATATTATATCATAGAATAAAAATAATTATCTTGTATTTATAAATAATAAAATTAATTACAAATAAATTAACATTATTCTTGATCATGTTATAAAAATAAGATTATATTTGGGAAGGCATTGGTTCAAATAGTTGTTTTTCATTTCACATTTCTTAATTATTATTTTTAAATTAATTTATACCAATAATAGTGGTTGATTTTTTAAAATGGATTAAATAATTATTATCATGACTGTTACTATTATATAAAATTTTCAACATAATTTATGATCACAATGAAAACTAAAATACATAATAATTTGTAAGTACTGTAAAAAGGAAAATTGGGTTAACCTAGGTTAAGACATTATGATAAGTCCACCCTTTTTATCATATTTATTATTAGATAAATATATGTTTATACTTATACCTGTAGTCTCCCTATTTAAATATTCATGGGATACTTTTCTATTATAATGACATATAAAATTGTTTATGTAAAGAAAAAAATGAAAAATGTTACTCTATTGTTTTTCAATATCTCTTATATGTTCACATAAGGCCAAAAATTAGTTGTAAATCATTATTAAATTATATTTTTATAATAATAAAATTAATTTTATAGTGATAATTTTTTTATAATAATTGTGTTTATATAATTTCTTTTAATACTTACACCTTGAAGACACTGTTTTTATTAAATAAATATTAGAATAAATTAAATGATATTAAAAATAGTAAAAGTAATATAGTTTGTGTGAATTGTTTTATTTCTAAAATTTATTAGAAAACTAAAACACAATTAAGTTATGTGTCATGTTTATATTTTATTTCCATTTCTATCTAGATGTATTTAATATCAAAATAAATTAATAGTATTTAAAATTTCATTAAAGATATTTTAGAAAAAATAATACTAATTAAATTACATAAAACTATAAAAATCATTAAATAGGACAACTAGGATTATATATGGACCTAAATTTTATCCCCAAGAATTTTTAATGAAAATCGTACCTTATATATAATATTACAACCAATTGTTATTGAAAAACTTAATAATGTGGTTAATTATAAAATGGGTTTAACAATGTGTAAATATGAGAAAATTATTTTTAAAATGACAAAGACTCATGATAAAAACTCATTAGTTTTCTCTAATATGATTTAAAACTTGTCAAATCTTTATAAGAGACATTTTGGGTGTCACGACCCGCCCTCAGGGTCCGTGCCGTGACTACCCCAAGCCCGCCTTCCATAGGCCAGGGGTTGGCGACTAGCACCAAGGCGTAATTCCCGGTAAAAAGGGAAGGCATTGCCTTTGTAAAGTAAAAAAACACCACAGAGTAAGCAAGCGGAAAGTAAACACTAAGTAAAAACAGAATACAACTGAAAGTGCGGAAAAGTAAATGGGCCAGTATACAAACCCAAACTGAAAGTAAAGTACAACTCGAAAGGGAAAACAACAACTGTAAAGTAAAAGCTGATACACCGAGCTGTCCACTGGAAATCCCACCTGAAGGGTGGGTACAGATAGCTCCACTGCTCCTCGGGTCCCGCCGTCCGCTCCGAACACGTCCCGCCCAGTGGTCCACCTCCAGGTACCATCCTGCTCTGCAAGCCTCAGCCAAGATCAACGCTGTCTGTCGTCTGCAACCAACACAATGTAGTGCAGGCATAGCCTGTGCAGGGGTGAGTATAAGCTACTCAGTAGGGACCCTGAGACCCCCGAAGGTCTCCCAAAATCCAAAGGATAAACCACAAAAGGAAGATACAAACATGAAGTAACAACAGACACTACTTAGGTATATGCCCATACATATACCTAAGTTATCAATTCCAATACGCTCCAACCTCTGAGCCCATGTACAACTTAGTCCACACAGGAATGTAAACGTATTCCACACATGAAAGAAAACGAAATCCACACAGGATAACACAACACAATCCACACAGGATAGCAACAGGATTCAGCTCACACAGGTATACATCTTCGAAAGACGATAAAGATGATCTCTGATACATCTAAGTCGTCGGACCCACGAAGGATCGATAGGTAACTAACCCCCGAAAAGACCCACACAGGATCGGGCCACACAGGACCTGTAGCACTGGTTCACACAGGACCGTTGAGTGCTATAGTCGTCGTCGAATCCACCCAGGATCTCTGTACTGTCGTCGTCGCAGTCACAGTAGCAGTAGCAGTAGTAGTAGCAGTCACAGTAACAGTCGCAGCCAGCACTAGGGTTCCCGCACACAACAAGCTCGTTCAGGAGGGTCCGATCCATGAGCCGAGAGGCTGATACATCAACTGTCACAATGTCCAGAGTTGATGTATCCAAAAGTTCCGTATCGTCAACAGGAACTCAACGCAACAGACGGCGCGTCGATCGGACGCCCGGTCTGAGAGTTACTGGCTTTTTCGTCCCAGGGGCCCTGTTGGTTTTTAAGGAAAAACCAACCCGACCGTACTCCACCTGCGTCCAAACATCGTGCGGAGTATGCCAAAAGATCCGTCTCTCTAAGAGGAACACAACAAAGCTGACGGCACGTCAATCGGGCGTCCGTAGCTCAAGATATGAGTGTTTCCGCTCCGAAGGCCCGGTTGGTTTCGTGAACGAACCAACCCAGCCAAACTCAAAGTATTCCGAAACTTTGAGTGCGATATACCGAATCGACCGTCTCGATCCAAGGATCGCATTTCCACTGACGGTTCGTCAATCTGAGGTCCTTGGCTCAATATATGGACAAAAGACCGAAGTCGTTTCGGAAACGGGGGGTCCGGGTTCGGGCCGACCCGGCCCGACCCCCCCCAGGTCGACTCGACCCGGGTCCGACCTGGCCCGGCCGGCAGCCGGCGGCGCGGCCTGGCGCCGCTCGGTGCCACGTGTGGGGGGCAAGGCCCCCGCTTCTTCTTAGCTGGCGGAGCGGCTTTTATCCGTGCCTTTGGAGAAACCGGCCCCCCTCGTGGGGGCCTGCCTTGAGGGAAACAGGGGGGCCGCCTGCCCCCCTTTATGAAACTAGCCCCCCCTCATAATGGGGGGGGGGAAATTAACCTGGTCGGGCGAATTTAATTCCCCCGATCTTTCCCCTTCCGGGCGGCCCGACCTGGCCGGCCGGTTCTTCTTCAACGGACCGGCAAAGCCGGTCCCCTTCCCGCTTCCGACACCGGCGGCCCTGCGAGCCGCCGGTCCTCTCATCCCGCCGCAGCCTGGAACCGGCCGCGGTGTTCGTCGTCCAGCGCAGTGCGACGACACCGCACCCCTCCACCGTGGCCCCGCTCCGGCCGCGGCGCCTTCGGTTTTCTTCGACGCGGCGCGACGGCGTTGCGTTCATGATGATCCTTCCACGGCGCTGCGCGACGGCGTCGCGCAATATAACCGTGCGAATTTCCAGGTGGTGCGACGGCACCACACCATCTCGTTCATCCACATGAAAATCATAATCATGAACAATGGAGGGGGAATTCGGCCGTGTTTGTGCAGTCCGACCCACCTCTCGTTAGACGATAACACATAAATAATTATCCTCACGTTTTCATGCTAGAACCAAGAACGAGAATAAAT
Source organism: Viscum album (assembly GCA_963277665.1). NCBI lineage: Eukaryota > Viridiplantae > Streptophyta > Magnoliopsida > Santalales > Viscaceae > Viscum > Viscum album. Next base: position 120,239,292 of record OY728138.1, on the reverse strand, counting down.
AAATAATCAACAACAACCCCTACCTTGGTTTCAATATCGATGATCATCAACGACCCGCGGAAGACAACGTCGCGGAGGTCGGGCGTCGCGGTAATCGTTCGTCAAATCCATTGACGAAGAGGTACGTACGAAGAGGTACGTCGTTGTCGAATCTTCGTAAGCCGACGAAGGAAGTCCGAGGAGGAAGCGACGTTCCCTTTCGTTGACACGGAAGACGTCGTCGATCTTCGGAAACAACCGGCTACGAAGAAGAGAGGAGAGGTGTTCTTCGTCGGAGCTCAAAGGTTCTTCACGTTCTTCGTCAAGCTTGAAGAAAAAGAAGAAGAAGGCTTCAAAATCTCTCAAGAGGCTAGAGAATTCTAACCAAATAAAATAAGCTATGGGCTTATTTTATTTACTCAACCAAACCTTTTTAAATTCAAAGGTTTGAAAAAAAATAAACAACTCAACCCATTTAATAAGCTAAGTTGTCATGTTCATTTAAAAGGGGAGTTATAGGGGAGTTTTGAGAGAAGATGAGGAGTTGGGGTTTGTGTGGGCCCCACCACACTTAATCCTCCCAAGGGAGGTTAAATGGATGTGGGTCCAACCTTTAACTCCCTTTGGGAGAAGTTAACCAACAAAATAAAAACAAAAAGTGTTTCCACATTTTTATTTAACTTCTTATATGTTCTCCCAAAAACTAACTTTCGACCCGCAATAAACGCAACCTCGAAAAAGGTCCCCTTAAGCGAATATCGGCGTTGCGAGTTCATCGGTGCCCTAGGAATTTGATTTTGGACACCGGTTCAAAAGTTAGAAATTCCCGCTCATTCGTTCACTGAACGTACCCGAGCCAAACTTCGGAAATTGATTCCGGGAACTTCGGGCCTCGGAATCAGGTGCCGTCAGAAACCGCGTTCTTGTAAAATTCCAATGAAAATTAAGAAAAATTTCCCAAATTTCCATTGAATTTTACGGGTCTTTACATTACTCCCACCTCAGGGATTTACGTCCTCGTAAAGATACATCAAAAACAAAGGGAAACAAATCAGGGTACTGAGCACGCATCTGAGCCTCCCGCTCCCATGTGCTCACCTGGAGGTTCCCGTGCTGTCATCTGATGCGCACAAGAGGAATCGATCGCCCACGTAGGACCCGCTCCTTTGGATCCTCTATCTCCACCGGGACCTCCGTAAAAGTCACCCCATCGTCAACGTCAAGCTCCCCATGGTCAATGATGTGCGTCGGGTCGTGCACGTATCTCCTCAGCTGAGATACGTGGAAGACGTCGTGCACCCGGTGCAACTGAGGTGGTAGAGCCAGGCGATAAGCCACCTCTCCAATCCTGCTGAGGATCTGGAAGGGTCCGATGAAGCGCGGAGATAATTTGTCACCTCGTCCAAATCTCCGTATACCACGTCGAGGTGAGACCCGTAAGAAGACGTGGTCGCCATCCTCGAACTCTAGTGGCCTCCGCCTCCTATCAGCGTATGACTTCTGCCGGCTCTGAGCTGTCCTCATCCGCTCCTGGATGACCTGGACCTTCTCTGTCGTGGCCTGAACCATCTCCGGTCCCACAAGTGCTGACTCCCCAGGGTCTGCCCAGCACAAAGGAGATCTACAAGGTCGGCCGTACAATGCCTCGTACGGTGCCATCCCGATGGTGCAGTGGTAGCTGTTGTTGTAAGAAAACTCCACCAATGGTAGGTGGTCCTCCCAGCTACGACCAAAGTCGAGGACACATGCACAGAGCATGTCCTCGAGTGTAATGCCCCGACCCCAGTTACCCAGAGTCGGTGCATTATTACATAACATTGGCATGATCACAAGAAAGATCAAATCTCGAAAGACAGATTGGTTTAGTAGCCTTGGAAACACTAGATATATTCATAAGTTTTACATTACATCATAAAATGAAAAACTACTACAACAACATAATGTTTCCACAATCCACACTATTAACCCCTCATAAAATCCCTGCAGGTCATTCATAACTTACTTCTTCACATCCTGGGAAAAATAAAACATAGAAAAGGGGTGAGCTCAAATGCCCAGTAAGGATAACAATATAGCCGAAACTTTCATAAATAAGAATAAACATTTAAGGCAATGTATAACTAAAACAAAAGCCTTTTAAATATGAACTTTCAACATGGTATGGCATAAATAAAATGAAATAATGCCATTTACTTATTCACATGAATATTCTACTAATCGAATAATCACATGAAAAAATCAATAACCACTTTCATAATGTTGGAATGCATAATGCCAGACTATCATAACCACATAGCCAAGGCCTCGTGCCAAGACTACAAATAAGATTTTGTCAAGGCCTTATGCCAAGACACTAGTTTGTCTCATGAGACCTACCGATGAATCTAGGAGCTATAGCGGGCTCCACCCGTCACATATTAAGTCCAATGCATTCCCATATGAAAAGGTATAAACAAAACATAAACATTCGTATTAAAACTAGCATACGAAATGTCAATACTTTCAACATAAACTATGAATGGTATAAAAATAGAACATCCACAGTCAAACATATCACAAAACCTTCAATACAATATAGAAGTTTTGTATCATAATAGATCAAATTCAAATCAGCGTAAAATCCATCAAAGGATGTTGACATAGATGAAATCAAAATTCTTTTTAAAGAAATATCTCTTTTTATTTTGAAATCATTTAAGATCCATATAAAATGACACATTTTCTTTGAAAATATTCTTATAAGCTTGTAAGGGATGTTTTGAAGATTTTATAACGGTGGAAATTAGCCGCACCCGCCGTATAAGTTTAAAAAAAACGTTCTTACCTTAATTCTGTCGAAAAGGTTAAAAATGACCTTGTTTTGAAAACGACGGAAAGATTCCTTTATAAACCTCTTATAAAAAGTCAAACAAGGGTATAAATGACTTTAACCCATATTCTTGTAAATAATAAAAATGTTTTGAAATACATTTTGAAGAAACATGGATGTGGATGATAAAGAGATCCCAGTAGATTATTACAAATAAACAACCTCGGATAATGAAGAGATTGTAAATTAAACCCTTACCTTGAACTTTTCCTTGGTTGGGGTAGGTTAACCTCCTGTATAATGGTGAAATAATTTTTATTAAATTTTACAAGAATCATATATATTAATATGATATCATATATGATCTTTTAACATTGATTTGTTAATAATATCTTAGAATTATCGTCGTTTCAGGTGTTAACTTACATGTTTTCTTTTATATGTTTTGTTACATAAGACATGTTTGTAAAGGATAGGTTGTATATTATTCATATCCAGAATGATATCAAGTCCTTAAACATCATTTTTAAATCATCAAATGATAATTATACTTGAATGGATACGATGGAGAATGAATCTCATCGCGTTCGTGGAGACGGTAGTCCGTACGTAGGCACGAGCGACTATATCATTCTTTTGATATTAAAATAATATATAAATGGATGGTATATCATATATACAGAATCATTAACATGTTATATTTATTATTTAATGAGTTACACATCATTATTATACCCATCCAAATAATAATATATTGAATAACAATTACACCACGACGTGGAGACGGTAAGCCATACGTACGCACGTATGGTGACATGTTATTCAAAGGGTGGATAGAATACTGAATATGGTTGTACCATATTTATAATAACATCACAGTATATGTAAGATACTGGAGTTATTATTTTATAATGGTAAGAACAAAGAAAGAGGAAGTGGAAGAAGAAAGGAACTTGGAAAAGGGTGGTGAAATCATTACCTCTTCTTCGGGTTCTTCCTTTTGATTTGATCAAAAAGGATCCTTAGGTTGGCTTTCTTATCCAAATAAGGCCTCTAGGTTGTAGTGAGGGATGTTTGGAGAGTATTTGGGCAGAGTTTGGCCGAAACAAAAGTCTTTTAAGGTGTGAATAAATGAGAAGGAGGAGTGCCCTTTTATAAGAGGGGTGAGGGGAACCTTTGGAAAAGCTAGAAATATTAATTTATAATAAATTCATATTCGGTTTCTAATGGCTCCAAAGCTTATTATTCAAAGGTTAAGGTGGGGATAGGTCGAAAACCACTCAACCAATAGAATTTAGACAGGTTTGGGTACTTATATTAACCTTATCGTTAAGTATTAACTCTAAGTTAATTAGTTTCACTTTTACAATGTCTCTTTGTATTTTTATATAATATGGTTAATAAACTTACGATATACATCTGAGAGACCCCCAAGTGGTACATTAATGATGAACCTATCATGATATAAGTCTATTGGCCGAACCTTAGATTTTAGGAATTTAATATCAATTAATAATATAATATTTGTTTTAAGAACTCTTTTATGTCAATTTTGACACTATTGAATAGTTGATTTTTGTGAAACTCATAACAGATTGATTACTTCGAAAAAAGTCAATTAAATCAATACTAATATATCATATTATCCTAGAAAATTAGTTTAAATCATTAAAAGTTTCATATTATATTTATTTGGGTATTTATAATATCAATTATTTTAATTTTTCACTATTATAGTAATTACTTCATCATCATTGTGTCATAAATAAAATAAATTATTTAATGACTAAAAATTATAAATAAAATATCATTATGTGTGAAATCTTTTTAGCTTTCTAATTAATATTTATAATCTAAAATCCAACATATATAACCCTATGTAACAATTGTTTTGCTAAAAGATATATGCTTGTGTCATTTTTGTATTTATTTTAACTTAATTAAAATAAAGTGTCATTATCACTTACAAGTGGATCCATGGGGTCCCGAAATAGACCCAAAGATTCCCATGGACGACCATGTATCAACCAATAGGGTTAAGACACGTTTTAGGGTAATTTAGTATTATTATAATATTATTTTTTAACCCTTATTTACCGGATTTACCCTTAACCATGGTAAATAAAATATTTACCGCAGTAATTATTCAAAATGTCTAAAAATAAAAGTTACCTATTTACACAATTTGAACATCCTGATTCCAAATATGGAATCCATTTTCCTAAATTCAAAACACAGAAGTGTCAGAAATTAATTTAAAATTAATTCCCGCTGTCAAAACAAAAAGCGTGTTTTTAAGAGATAATAACTATCAAAAGATTGACACTTGTTTATGTTCGGTTTAATTGTAAAATTATGTCCAACGACCAACATTATATTAAATTGTAAAACTATATTCTAAATATACGTTAAATCCACTCAAATTCATAATTTATCACTATTAATTATTTTGATTTAAAAAGTTGTTTTTAATTAAAATTTAGTAATTTTTCACTATTCATCAAAATATGAAAGTTATCCGAAATGTACCAAAATTTCACCTTAGGATAAATTCGATATTCCGAATCCAAAAATGAAGTCCATTTTCAAATATAAAATATATATAATTTTAAAAAGTAGGTATTACTATTCATAACGGCTAGTTTGATTGGTTGTGGTGTGTGTTAAAACTCAAGGTTGCGTACAACACACGCTACTGTATTATTCAAAGAAAGTGTACCGTGGAAGCTTGAGATGTTTCATTTTAAATTTTTGATGTCCCCATTTAGTCAAAAAGTTTAAAATATTGTATTTAAAAAGGGTTCACTATTAAAAGTTGATAAAAGTGCAATACTGAAAATGAATTTGTTCTTGCATTATATCTAAGAAACTCATAATATGGATTCTAAAATTGTAAGGATTATATAAAGTTTAAAATTTAGATAATACTATTCATAACCTCTATTGAATGGATTTTTTTTGTAAGTCATGGTGTGATTGAACTCGGTGTTGTGTGTAGTGCAAGTTATTGAATTATTTTGAAGAAATAACACACTATGAAATCTTGGGGTGTTACATTCTCCCCTCCTTCCATAAATTGCGTCCTCGCAATTTGAAATTGTTCTTCGAAAATAAAAGGTTGAAAATAAAAAATATTTTTATGGGAAAACCCACATCGGAAATTTGGTTACTAAAATTTATTCTTAATATGAGGAAAAGAGAAATGAAAGGGTCACCACCAAATTATGATCTCGATTAGGAGAACATTGGTGGCAATTAGAGACATATAATTGGAGGAAAAACGTAAATATTTATAGGTAGTGATTGAGGTCATCAATCAAAAACAAGTATAAAATTTAGGTCCTTAAAATCATCAATCTATGATGATTTGAAATACCATCGGTTCAACAAAACATAGGGTATTGGGATAACACATTTTTGACGTTTCAAAATATCTTAGTTGAAATCCCACATCGAAAAATTAATTAATGAGGACTCTATTTTAAATAAAGAGTGGAAAGTATGAAGATTACCAAAAATAACACATACTAGGGTTCCATGTAAGAAAATATGGATATGGAAGAAAAATCTAGCCATCAATTATCTGATGGAGAGTGGTAGAGAACATAGCTATGAAAAGGCCAACAATCCCAAAGCCATAAATTAGTGATGATTTAAGGTACCATCTAGGACAACATTTTTGTTCTAAGTTCCTTTTATTAATGATGAGGAATTTATTTATGAGATTGGCTAAGATCATAAGGAGATATACTTAGTTAATAATTAGAGTTTTATCCATTAATAAATTTCTACCAAAACTCATCATTCACTCGTAAAAAAAATTCTATTTATACTATTCATAGAGGGTTCCAAAATAAACGAATTTATAATTCATCTACCAGATCTTTTAAAAAACTACTTTATTTAATCCAGGACATCTCGTGGGATAGTGGTAGGTGATACACCCTTGTCACCCTTCGGTTGTGGGTTCAAGTCTCGCAGCCTTGCCGGACGCGACGGGTTGCCACCCGACCTCCGGGTTGTCCTTTTATGGCAATCCAAAATAATCCAAACTAGAACTATCCAAAATACTTTTGTCCAAACTCACAGTCCAACATTTATAATGAAGGTAAACATAATGTAGAACCTTTTTACCCCGTAATAGCATATGAATACCTTCATCATGTATTACCATATTCCTTATTGATTACATTCATGCTCCCTTATTCCATATAGAATGATGGATATACTTCATTGATCCAAAAATGTTTTAAACCCCAACAATGATGGAATATACAAATCATTAATCAGTTCCAAGGTAGTCAAGAATATCCAATATAATTTATCCAAAACAATCACATATTATTCCAAAATCGCTACCTCAGTATCAGAACTATATTATGGTTTATCATTCTCTCAACCATATATTTTCCAAAAATCTATCCTGCTATTGAGTCACTTTTCTTTGTTCCACACAATCTCAAGTCCTTAATGAAATAGTACTACATCACAATCCTTATATACTCCATAATTATTATAACAAGTACATTGTTGATACAACACTCAATTGGCATAATCAACATAAAAACTCTAATCATTCCTCTTCATCTGTGGTAGTATCATAACTTGATTATTATCCAATAGCATCATTTGCGGCATAGTCTGATGACTGGAGAATATGTTCCCGTAGTGTCCAAACTCCTTGCAAATGAAGCATTGTACATTTAAAACCATTTTCTTACCCTTACAGTCACGTACTTTGTGCCCTTTTCCTCCACACTTATAACAAACTCCCATTCCTTTCAGGCAAGTTCTAGGGTGTTTCTTTCCACAGTTACCACATATGGGAAAATTCTTCTTTTCCCTCTTCCCTTTATCCATCTTTCTCTCTTCTATCCTTTTCTTCTCTTGATTCCCTTCAAAGCCATAGGACTCAGTAAACTATTTACTTATCTTATCAACACATGATATTATTTCTTCATATGATGATAATACATGGGAGACTATTTCTCTTATAAATTCTAGCTTAAGACCAGGAAATATATGATCCTTCCTTCTCTTTGGATCATGTGCATTTCTGGAGGTCTCATTTCTTCTACTGGGCGCCATTTCTAAACAATGGCATACACTAGATCAGTTTATGAATCAAAATACATAATCCCATAGTTATAAAACACTTAACATAAATTGAACTATTTATGGATATAATCCATAATCATAAAAATGTTTTCTTTGAGGAAGTATATACTCATAAACCCTTCATAATGATTTGTAAAGAAAATGAGAGTTATCCTAAGCATATCCCCCGGGAGTGTCGTAACCAAGAGTGCAGCAAGGCCCGTTGTCGTGCACCAGTTCCCGTTCGAGTCTAGCTCAAAGCGGTGTTTTCGGGTTTTACCCCTAGGTACATCTGTGCCAGAGCCGCCTCTACCTGCTCGTATCCAGACAGGGATGTATTGCTCGGAAAACTCACAAAATCTCTACAATACCAAAATTCTAGGAAGTTCTTCTATACTAATCCTCAAAGTTCATCTTAGGTCTACGTGCTCTAATCAGAGTTTATCTAAATATAGCTTCCAAGGTTTGTACTAAACTTCCTCTGATACCAACTGTAACGCCCCGACCCCAGTTACCCAGAGTCGGTGCATTACTTCGTAACATTGGCATGATCACAAGAAAGATCATATCTCGAAAGACCGATTGGTTTAGTAGCCTTGGAAACACTAGATATATTCATAAGTTTTACATTACATCATAAAATGAAAAACTACTACAACAACATAATGTTTCCACAATCCACACTATTAACCCCTCATAAAATCCCTGCAGGTCATTCATAACTTACTTCTTCACATCCTGGGAAAAATAAAACATAGAAAAGGGGTGAGCTCAAATGCCCAGTAAGGATAACAATATAGCGGAAACTTTCATAAATATGAATAAACATTTAAGGCAATGTATAACTAAAACAAAAGCCTTTTAAATATGAACTTTCAACATGGTATGGAATAAATAAAATGAAATAATGCCATTTACTTATTCACATGAATATTCTACTAATCGAATAATCACATGCAAAAATCAATAACCACTTTCATAATGTTGGAATGCATAATGCCAGACTATCATAACCACATAGCCAAGGCCTCGTGCCAAGACTACAAATAAGATTTTGTCAAGGCCTTGTGTCAAGACACTAGTTTGTCTCATGAGACCTACCGATGCATCGAGGAGCTATAGCGGGCTCCACCCGTCACATATTAAGTCCAATGCATTCCCATATGAAAAGGTTTAAACATAACATAAACATTCGTATTAAAACTAGCATACGAAATGTCAATACTTTCACCATAAACTATGAATGGTATAAAAATAGCACATCCACAGTCAAACATATCACAAAACCTTCAATACAATATAGAAGTTTTGTATCATAATAGATCAAATTCAAATAAGCGTAAAATCCATCAAAGGATGTTGACATAGATGAAATCAAAATTCTTTTTAAAGAAATATCTCTTTTTATTTTGAAATCATTTAAAATCCATATAAAATAACACATTTTCTTTGAAAATATTCTTATAATCTTGTAAGGGATGTTTTGAAGATTTTATAACGGTGGAAATTAGCCGCACCCACCGTATAAGTTTAAAAAAACATTCTTACCTTAATTCTGTCGAAAAGGTTAAAAATGACCTTGTTTTGAAAACGACGGAAAGATTCCTTTATAAACCTCTTATAAAAAGTCAAACAAGGGTATAAATGACTTTAACCCATATTCTTGTAAATAATAAAAATGTTTTGAAATACATTTTTAAGAAACATGGATGCTGATGATAAAGAGATCCCAGTAGATTATTACAAATAAACAACCTCGGATAATGAAGAGATTGTAAAGTAAACCCTTACCTTGTACTTTTCCTTGGTTGGGGTAGGTTAACCTCCTGTATAATGGTTAAATAATTGTTATTAAATTATACAAGAATCATATATATTAATATGATATCATATATGATCTTTTAACATTGATTTGTTAATAATATCTTAGAATTATCGTCGTTTCGGGTGTTAACTTACTTGTTTTCTTTTATATGTTTTGTTACGTAAGACATGTTTGTAAAGGATAGGTTGTATATTATTCATATCCACAATGATATCAAGTCCTTAAGCATCATTTTTAAATCATCAAATGATAATTATACTTGAATGTATACGATGGAGAATGAATCTCATCGCGTTCGTGGAGACGGTAGTCCGTACGTACGCACGAGCGACAATATCATTATTTTGATATTAAAATAATATATAAATGGATGGTATATCATATATACAGAATCATTAACATGTTATATTTATTATTTACATGAGTTACACATCATTATTATACCCATCCAAATAATAATATATTGAATAACAATTACACCACGACGTGGAGACGGTAAGCCGTGCGTACGCACGTATGGTGACATGTTATTCAAAGGGTGGATAGAATACTGAATATGGTTGTACCATATTTATAATAACATCACAGTATATGTAAGATACTGGAGTTATTATTTTAGAATGGTAAGAACAAAGAAAGAGGAAGTGGAAGAAGAAAGGAACTTGGAAAAGGGTGGTGAAATCATTACCTCTTCTTCGGGTTCTTCCTTTTGATTTGATCAAAAAGGATCCTTAGGTTGGATTTCTGATCACACTAAGGCCTCTAGGTTGTAGTGAGGGATGTTGGGAGAGTATTTGGGCAGATTTTGGCCGAAACAAAAGTCTTTGAAGGTGTGAAGAAATGAGAAGGAGGAGTGCCGTTTTATAAGAGGGGTGAGGGGCACCTTTGGAAAAGCTAGAAATATTAATTTATAATAAATTCATATTCGGTTTCTAATGGCTCCAAAGCTTATTATTCAAAGGTTAAGGTGGGAATAGGTCGAAAACCACTCAACCAATAGAATTTAGACAGGTTTGGGTACTTATAGTATCCTTATCTTTAAGTATTAACTCTAAGTTAATTAGTTTCACTTTTACAATGTCTCTTTGTATTTTTATATAATATGGTTAATGAACTTACTATATACATCCAAGCGACCCTCAAGTGGTAAATTAATGATGAACCTATCATGATATAATTCTCTTGGCCGAACCTTATATTTTTAGGAATTTAATATCAATTAATAATATAATATTTTTTTAAGAACTCTTTTATGTCAATTTTGACACTATTCAATAGTTGATTTTTGTGAAACTCATAACAGATTGATTACTTCGAAAAAAGTCAATTAAATCAATCCTAATATATCATATTATCCTAGAAAATTAGTTTGATTCATTAAATGTTTCATATTATATTTATTTGGGTATTTATAATATCAATTATTTTAATTTTTCACTATTATAGTAATTACTGCATCATCATTGTGTCATAAATAAAATATATTATTTAATGTATAAAAATTATAAATAAAATATCATTATGTAGGAAATATTTTTAGGTTTCTAATGAATATTTATAATCTAAAATCCAACATATATAACCCTATGTAACAATTGTTTTTCAAAAAGATATATGCTTGTGTCATTTTTGTATTTATTTTAACTTAATTAAAATAAAGTGTCATTATCACATACAAGTGGATCCATGGGGTCCCAAAATAGATCCAAAGATTCCCATGGTCGACCATGTATCAACCAATAGGGTTAAGACACGTTTTAGGGTAATTTAGTATTATTATAATATTATTTTTTAACCCCTATTTACGGGATTTACCCTTAACCATGGTAAATAAAATATTTACCGCAGTAATTATTCAAAATGTCTAAAAATAAAAGTTACCTATTTACACAATTTTAACATCCTGATTCCAAATATGGAATCCATTTTCCTAAATTCAAAACACAGAAGTGGCAGAAATTAATTTAAAATTAATTCCCGCTGTCAAAACAAAAAGCGTGTTTTTAAGAGATAATAACTATCAAAAGATTGACAGTTGTTTATGTTCGGTTTAATTGTAAAATTATGTCCAATGACCAACATTATATTAAATGGTAAAAATATATTCTAAATATACTTTAAAACCACTCAAATTCATAATTTATCACTATTAATTATTTTGATTAAAAAAGTTGTTTTTAATTAAAATTTAGTAATTTTTCACTATTCATCAAAATATGAAAGTTATCCGAAATGTACCAAAATTTCACCTTAGGCTAAATTCGATATTCCGAATCCAAAAATGAAGTCCATTTTCAAATATAAAATATATATAATTTTAAAAAGTAGGTATTACTATTCATAACGGCTAGTTTGATTGGTTGTGGTGTGTGTTAAAACTCAAGGTTGCGTACAACACACGCTACTGTATTATTCAAAGAAAGTGTACCGTGGAAGCTTGGGATGTTTCATTTTAAATTTTTGATGTCCCCATTTAGTCAAAAAGTTTAAAATATTGTATTTAAAATGGGTTCACTATTAAAAGTTGATAAAAGTGCAATACTGAAAATGAATTTGTTCTTGCATTATATCTAAGAAACTCATAATATGGATTCTAAAATTATAAGGATTATATAAAGTTTAAAATTTAGATAATACTATTCATAACCTCTTTTGAATGGATTTTTTTTGTAAGTCATGGTGTGATTGAACTCGGTGTTGTGTGTAGTGAAAGTTATTGAATTATTTTGAAGAAATAACACACTATGAAATCATGGGGTGTTACATCGAGAGTCTGAATGGTCCTCTCTGTCTGACCATCCGTCTGAGGGTGAAAGGCTGTGCTCAGACGTAGCTGCGTCCCGAACGCCTCCTGTAACCCCTTCCAAAGTCGGGAAGTAAAGCGAGCATCTCGATCGGAGACGATAGATGATGGCACACCGTGAAGCCGCACAATCTCCTGAACATAGAGATGTCCCAAGCTCTCCACTGAGCCCTGCTCTCTGATGGGTAAGAAGTGTGCCGACGTGGTGAGTCGGTCAACAATAACCCAGATGGAGTCGTGACCTCTGGAAGTGCATGGAATTCCAGTCACGAAGTCCATAGATATGTCGTCCCACTTCCACTCCGGGACCTCCAAGGGCTGTACCAAGCCTGCTGGTACCTGATGCTCTGCCTTCACCTGCTGGCAGGTGAGGCATCGAGAAACGAACTCTACTACTGCCTTCTTCATGCCCGGCCACCAGTGCTGTCGTCTGAGGTCCTGGTACATCTTCGCCACTCCAGGATGTACCGCCAAAGGAGAAGTGTGAAACACTCTCAGCACTTCCTCTTGCAAAGCGACTGGTACCATGGTACGTCCTCTGAAAAGGATGTCGTGCTCTGCTCCAAGGGAGAAACCATCAGGTGCCTTTCCCGTGGATATCTGTGCACGCCGTGTCTCACAGTCAGCATCCTCATGTTGTGCCCCTCTGACCCACTGCAGTAGTGGAGGGGTGACTGTGAGAGACTGAAGGAAGGCTGCTCCATATCTATCCACGAAGGATATCTACAAAGAGGCTAGCTGCTCCGTTACCTCCTCAAGTAGCTGAATGCCCGTCCTCCTGCTGAGGGCATCGGCTACCACGTTCACCTTCCCAGGAGTATAGAGTATATCATAGTCATAGTTCTGGAGGAACTCGAGCTATCATCGTTGTCTCAGGTTCAGGTCCTTCTGCAAGAAGATATACCTGAGACTCTGATGATCAGAAAAGACTGTAAAGCATTCGCCCATCAGGTAATGTCCCCATGTCTTCAGAGCGAAGACCACTGCTGCTAACTCCAGGTCATGGGTAGCGTAGTTCTGCTCATGCGGCCTCAACTGACGTGATCCATAGGCGATCAATGCCCACACCTGCATCAGAACACATCTGAGTCTGGTCCCTGATGCATCGCAGTAGATTACGTACCCTACTCCCTCCTCAGGCAACCTCAAGATAGGTGCACTAGTCAATCTCTGTCTTAGCTCCTGGAAGCTCTACTGACATCTGTCTGACCACACGAAGGGTTTCCCCTTCTTCGTCAAAGCTGTGAGTGGTTCCGCAACTCTAGATACGTCTGGCACGAATCTTCAATAGCATCCAGCTAGCCCCATGAAACTCCGAACCTCAGTCACGCTCCTGGGTGGCTCCCATGCTGACACAGCCTCGATTTTTGCAGGATCCACTACAACTCCCACCTCAGAGATAACGTGTCCCAAGAAGTCGACCTCCCGTATCCAGAACTGGCACTTCGAGATCTTACCATAAAGCTGGTGCTCTCGGAGTGTGTCTAGTACAACTCTCAAGTGATAGGCGTGCTCCTCCTCAGTCGTAGAGTAAATCAGAATGTCGTCGATGAAGACCACGACAAACCGATCAAGGTATGGCTGAAAGATCATGTTCATGAGAGCCATGAACAATGTTGGAGCATTGGTTATGCCGAAAGGCATAACCAAGAACTCATAGTGGCCATACAGACATCTGAAGGCCGTCTTCTTCACGTCCTCGTCTCTGACTCTGAGATGATGATAGCCTGACCTGGGGTCTATCTTCGAGAACCACCGTGCTCCCTTGAGCTGATCAAAGAGTTCATCTATCCTCGGTATCGGATACTTGTTCCTCACAGTCACCTGGTTTAGGCGACGATAGTCAACACAAAGTCGCAAGCTCCCGTCTGCCTTCTTGGCGAACAATATCGGGGAAGCCCAGGTTGAAACACTGGGTCGGATGAACTCCTTGCCCTGCAAGTCCTCCAACTGTACCCGTAGCTCTCGAAGCTCGGAGAGGGCCATCCGATATGATAGAGTGGATATTGGGGCTGTCCCGGGGTACAAGTCAATATAAAAGTCTACCTCTCTGTGAGGAGGTAGCCCTGGAACGTCGTCGGGAAAAACGTCCGCAAACTGATCCACCACTACAGGAAAACCAGAACTTCGTACGTCAACTGCTCCAAGGATGAGGCTAGCCAACTGATGAGTAATGGGACGTCCTCTCCTCCGCGGAAGTCCATCCTGTGCTGCAAAGGTTCCCTTCTCGCCGGTGAAGGTGAACCTACTCCCGTCGGTGCGTACATATCTCACCTTGCTCCTAAAACATTCAATCTGCGCATGGACCGTAGATAGCCAATCCATGGCCAAGATGACATCGTAAGGCCTCGACGCTGCTACAAGAAGATCCCAGCCGAAGCTCTCGCCTCCTAGAGTAAGCTCACACTGTCGGCACCAGTGCGTAATCGTCGAGTCTGCTCCCATAGGAGTCTCTTGCCGTAAGGATCGAGCCAACGGCTCTGTCGGAATCTCCGAGCTCCGAACAAGGGCAGAGTCTATGAAAGAGTGACTCGCTCCTGTGTCTATAAGTACTGTAGAAAAGGTGGAATAGACACAGATAGTTCCTCGAATCATCTCGGGTGCGCCGTGGTCGTAGGCCTCTGCTGCCTGGAGCTGTGCCTGTCTCTGCCCGCCTGCTCCCTGTGGTCGGGGTGGACCTCCTGGTGGTGGTGGTGGTGGTCGAGCCTCAATGCATCGCCCACCACCGGTTGCTCGTCCAGCTCATCTGCCTCGTCCGCCTCCTCCCTGCGGACCGCCATGGTCTACCCTCTGCCTCTGCCTCGGTGGTCCCTCAACTTTTTGCTGCTCCTCAGCACGGAGGGTCGGGCAGTCACGAGCCATGTGGCCCTGCCGGCCGCACGAGTAGCACTACCTGCCTCTCGAAAGACTGGCTCCTCGCTGTGTGCCCCGCACTGCTGAGCCAGTGTTCTGAGGTCGTCTGCCTGAAGAGCTGGTCTGCCTGAACACCTGATTCATCTGTCGACTGCCTGCTTCAGATGACTCTGCCATGTGACGCCCTGCGGTGGATCTCGGCGCTGGTGTAGACTCATCAAGGAAGCTCTTGATCAAAAGTGCCCGCTCCAGTACTCCTGTATGAGTTGGTATGCTGAGGGAGATCAGTGATGCCCAGATCTCGGGTCTCAAACCATGCTCGAAGGTCCGGGCCCGGAAGAATGGGTCCCGTACCATGTCGGTCGAGTAGCGCGAGAGATCGGTAAATCTCGCTGAGTACTGAGCGACCGTGATGTTGCCCTGTCGCAACTGAAGAAGCTCCTGGATACGCATCGCACGAATGGTGGCTGGGATGAACTCCGAGCGAAAGATGCTCTCAAAGTCCGTCCATAGATGAGATGCCTCATCGTTCACCTGGAGCATCAAGCTCCACCATCGTCCTGCTGCTGCATGTAGTAGGCTCGCAGCGAGGATCACCATGAGATCTGCTGGTGTCCTCACTAGCCTAAACACACGTACCACTGCCTCCAGCAAGTCCTCGGCTGCCTGGGGATCCGTCTCCCAGTGAAACCTGTGTGGTCAATGACACTGAAACTCATGCAGTGCACTGAGGCGACGTGCATCGTCAGCGGCTGGTGCTGGAAGTATCAGTGGCTCGACGGGTAGAGCTACCGTCGGTGCCACTACTGACAGAGGGCCCTGCACCGAAGCCTCGTCGCTCGGTGGGCTTTCATCACACTCGACTCTCGGAACCCTAGCTAGCTGCCGTCTTGGGGCCATCCTTAAAAGGAAACAGGTGCACCACGGTCAGAACAGTATACCTGGTGAGATGATATAAAGTAATCACAATGAAAACTTTGAAACACACACGCAATCAATGTTTTCGTGCATTAAGTCGGAAATCAGAAGTCAGGGTCCTGGTGTACAGATACGTCGGCCGCCGCACCAACACTGGACTCCCTGGACTGATAACCACACTCAATACGCTAAACATTATTGCTTCACATAGAAAAGATCAGAGTTCACGGTAGAACTGAACTCCTCTGATACCAATTTGTCACGACCCGCCCTCGGGGTCCATGCCTTGACTACCCCATGCCCTCCTTCCATAGGCTAGGGGCTGGCGACTAGCACCAAGGCGTAATTCCCGGTAAAAGGGGAAGGCATTGCCTTTGTAAAGTAAACAAACACCACGGAGTAAGCAAGCGGAAAGTAATCACTAAGTAAAAATAGAGTACAACTGAAAGTGTGGAAAAGTAAATGGTCCAGTATACAAACCCAAACTGAAAGTAAAGTACAACTCGAAAGGGAAAACAGAAAATGTAAAGTAAAAGCTGCTACACCGAGCTGTCCACTAGAAATCCCACCTGAAGGGTGGGTACAGATAGCTCCACTTCTCCTCGGGTCCCGCCGTCCGCTCCGAACACGTCCCACCCAGTGGTCCACCTCCAGGTACCGTCCTGCTCTGCAAGCCTCATCCAAGATCAACGTTGTCTGTCGTCTGCAACCAACAAAACGTATTGCGGGCATAGCCCGTGCAGGGGTGAGTATAAGCTACTCAGTAGGGACCCTGAGACCCCCGAAGGTCTCCCAAAATCCAAAGGATAAACCACAAAAGGATGATACAAACACGAAGTAACAACCGACACTGCTTAGGTATATGCCCATACATATACCTATGTCATCAATTCCAATACGCTCCAACCTCCGAGCCCAAGTACAACTCAGTCCACACAGGAAAGTAAATGTATTCCACACAGGAAAGCAAACTAAATTCACACAGGATAGCACAACACAATCCACACAGGATATCAACAAGATTCAGCTCACACAGGTATACTTCTTCGAAAGATGATAAAGATGATCTCTGATCCATCTAAGTCGTCGGACCCACGAAGGATCGATAGGTAACTAACCTCCGCAAAGACCCACACAGGATCGGGCCCACACATGATCGGGCCCACACAGGACCTGTAGGCGCTGGTTCACACAGGACCGCTGAGCGCAAAGACCCACACAGGATCGGGCCCACACAGGACCTGTAGCACTGATCCACGTAGGATCGTTGAGTGTTGTAGTCGTCGTCTAATCCACACAGGATCTCTGTATTGTCGTCGTCGCAGTCACAGTAGCAGTAGCAGTAGTAGTAGCAGTCATAGTAACAGTCGCAGCCAGCACTAGTGTTCCCGCACACAGCAAGCTCGTTCAGGAGGGTCCGCTCCACGAGCCGAGAGGCTGATACATCAACAGTCACAAATTCCATTGTTGATGTATCCAAAAGTTCCGTATCGTCAACAGGAACTCAACGCAACAGACGGCGCGTCGATCGGACGCCCGGTCTGAGAGTTACTGGCTTTTTCGTCCTAGGGGCCGGGTTCGTTTTTAAAGCAAAACCAACCCGACCGTACTCAACCTGCATCCAAACCTCGGGCGGAGTATGCCAAAAGATCCTTCTCACTAAGAGGAACACAACAAAGCTGATGACACGTCAATCAGACATCCGTAGCTCATGATATGAGCGTTTCCGCTCCGGAGGCCCGGTTGGTTTCGTGAACGAACCAACCCGGCCGAACTCAAAGTATTCCGAAACTTTGAGTGCGATATACTGAATCGACCGTCTCGATCCAAGGATCGCATTTACACTGACGGTTCACCAATCGGAGGTCAGTGGCTCAAGATATGGCCAAATGACCGAAGTCGTTTCGAAAACGGGGGGTCCGGGTCCTGGCCGACCCGGGTCCGACCCGGCCCGGCCGGCGGCGCGGTTGGGCACGGCGGCGCTGCCTAGTGCCGCTCGGTGCCACGTGCGGGGGGCAAGGCCCCCGCTTCATCTTAGCTGGCGGCGCGGCTTTTAGCCGCGCCTTTGGAGAAACCGCCCCCCTCGTGGGGGCCTGCCTTGAGGGAAACGGGGGGGCCGCCTTCCCCCCTTTATGAAACAAGTCCCCCCCTCATAATGGGGGGGGGGGAAATTAACCTGGCTGAGGGAATTTAATTCCCCCGGTCTTTCCCCTTCCAGCCGGCCCGACCTGCCCGGCCGGTTCTTCTTCAACGGACCGGCAAAGCCGGTCCCCTTCCGGCTTCCAACTCCGGTGGCCCGGCGAGCCACCGGTCCTCTCGTCCCGCCGCGGCCCAGAACTGGCCGCGGTGTTCATCGTCCGGGGTGGTGCGACGACAACACACCCCTCCGCCGCGGCCCCGCTCAGGTCGCGGCGCCTTCGGTTTTCTTCGACACGGCGCGACGGCGTTGCGTTCATGATGATACTTCCACGGCGCGGCGCGACGGCGTCGCGCAATATAACCGTGCGAATTTCCGCGTGGTGCGACGGCACCACGCCATCTTGTTCATCCACAAGAAAATCATAATCAAGAACAAAGGAGGGGGAATTCGGATTTGTTTGTGTGGTCCGACCTCCCTCTCGTTAGACGATAACACATAAATAATTATCCTCACATTTGTCATGCTAGAACCAAGAACGAGAATAAATAAATAATCAACAACAACCCCTACCTTGGTTTCAAGATCGATGATCGTCAACGACCCGTGGAAGACAATGTCGCGGAGGTCGGGCATCGCGGTAATCGTTCGTCAAATCCGTTGAAGAAGAGGTACGTACAAAGAGGTACGTCATTGGCGAATCTTCGTAAGCCGACGAAGGAAGTCCGAGGAGGAAGCGGCGTTCCCTTTCGTTGACACGGAAGACATCGTCGATCTTCGGAAACAACCGGCTACGATGAAGAGAGGGGCGGCGTTCTTCGTCGGAGCTCGAAGGTTCTTCGCGTTCTTTGTCAAGCTTGAAGAAAAAGAAGAAGAAGGCTTAAAAATCTCTCAAGAGGCTAGAGAATTCTAACCAAATAAAATAAGCTAAGGGATTATTTTATTTACTCAACCAAACCTTTTGAAATTCAAAGGTTTGAAAAAAAATAAACAACTCAACCCATTTAATAAGCTAAGTTGTCAAGTTCATTTAAAAGGGGAGTTATAGGGGAGTTTTGAGAGAAGATGAGGAGTTGGGGTTCGTGTGGTCCCCACCACACTTAATCCTCCCAAGGGAGGTTAAGTGGATGTGGGTCCCACCTTTAACTCCCTTTGGGAGAAGTTAACCAACAAAATAAAAATAAAAAGTGTTTCCACATTTTTATTTAACTTCTTATAATTTCTCCCAAAAACTAACTTTCGACCCACAATAAACGCAACCACGGAAAAGGTCCCCTTAAGCGAATATCGGCGTTGCGAGTTCATCGGTGCCCTCAGAATTTTATTCAGGGAACCAGTTCAAAAGATAGAAATTCCCGCTTGTTCGTTCACTGAACGTACCCGAGCCAAACTTCGGAAATTGATTCCGGGCACTCCGGGCCTCGGAATCAGGTGCCGTCAGAAACTGTGTTCTTGTAAAATTCTCAAAGAAAATGAAGAAAAAATTTCCCAAATTTCCCTTGAATTTTTCAGGTCTTTACATTGGGGCCATTGTTTCAACAAAATTACTTAATAATATATCAAATTAGTGAAAAATTACACGTGTCTCACTCCCCTCACCCAAAAATAATTCATAACGTATAGCCAATTCAGATTGATGAAAAAATGAAAAAAACTATCCAAAAAATATATATAGATGTTGTATTGTTTTTTTCATCCCAAAATACACACTATTGGCTCAATAAGAATAGTTTCAAAGGATATTTCTCTAATAGAATGTAATTGTTTTTACCACTTGTTCTAATTTATTTTTCTTTATCATATTAAAAATATATTGTAGAAATATTATAATAATAACTATGTTATTTTCAATATACTTGTATTTTATTTTTATTATTATGGTACAACAATTTTCAATCACTTTTCCCTCCCCCAAAAAGTGGAAAACATCACTCATTCCTACAACATATCATCTCCATAGAGTGGTGTAATTCATTTTTAATCAGAACATTATTTGGATTGTTATAAAGGGGTGAATAATGAATATATATGATATTTAGGAATTAGTTATCATTATGGAATTATGATACCATGTATACCTTCTTTCCATCAAATCTATTGACAAATGAGAACGTCGCTTGTGAGTACATGTTGACTACCATCTACATTAAGTCATGTGATTTGTTCTACATTTATATTATATAGGGATGGTAATTGGGATTTTTAGGTTATATAAATATTATATATGATTTATTAAATGTTAAATATTATAAATTATTTTTTACCTTTCTTTCATTCCATTCGTTGAAAAGTTAAAACATAAATTTTGCGTACGTACGAACTGCAGTCTCAATGAATTGTGTTATTTAATTTTCTATCCATACCTTTAAAGGATGATTAAATGTATTTATATAATGAATATATGTGATATTTACATCATTATTAAAATAAAAGTAATTATGGTATAATGATCTATATGTAATTAATGAAACAAACACATAGAACACCACCTGAAAAATGATACAGTTAATACAAAGTAACAAGGAATGTAACAATAAAATATTAATAAATATTTATTTAAATGTTATAATTGGATAACATGTGATATAATAAGTATTTAAATTTTTCTGTAATATTATTATAATAAACATCAATATATTATACAATAAGCTAAAGGGTCATATAATGAATTTTGGACATAAGTGAAGGGTTTATGATAAAATATCTTCATTATTTTAGGTTTTTATGATTACAGTTTCATTGGAAGAATTATATGATATTAATACCTTACAAAAATATATTTTCTTTTCCAATGGTTATTTAATAAAATTATAAGTTTTTTATATTTTTCTAGTCTATATACTCCAATACTGAATGAATGTTTTTATGGAAAGCTTTAATTTTTTTCTATTTAGTCGGGAGTATTTCCCCCTGTGTCAATATTTTCATTAAAATGCGTGTAGAAAAATATTTACTTGTCTACTTTTATTTTTTATTGTCATATTTAACCATGTATTTATATTATATAAATTATTCAAAATTTTTTATTTTCATTTTACAAATTATTTACACATTAGTATTTAACAAAATTTTTAATAGAATATTTTTTTTAAAATAAACACCATTAATTGAATTATTTCTATTATGATCACCAAGTGCATTGATGATTTCTTAAAAAATTTAATTATTTTTTCAATGAAATTGTTTTCCTTAATTTATTTGTATTTCTTATATTTTTTATATGTTATTTCAAAATTAAAAATGTATTTTCCTTATGAAATATTCTTGTTATTTATATTATGTATAATCATATATATCAAAATTATATTTTAAATATAATACATTATAAGGGATGCAATCCTTTGATAAAATTATCTATATCACATTGGATGGATTTTTATTATGTAATATTTATTATTTAGGAGAAAATATTAATGTTTTATATTCAATTGTTCATTTGAAATGTTAATGTTTATTATACTTCACCATTAACAGGTTATAACTTCATTAGACATATTATGTGATGGTAGGTGGATCAACATAGCCCCTAGACACATTAATAATTCTCATCAGAAAAACCAATTTGGTTAATCCTTATATTCCATTCTAATTTAAATATTTTTTCTTTGAACATGGTATAGAATGTAAGATTATTATTTCAAACATTATGAATAATGTCATTATGGAAATTTTTATTATTATCCATGTGATTACTTATGTTTTCATGTTATCAATTTCTTTATTCCCCTTTTATTATTTTAGTTATATGGAAAATTTTATTATTTATCATCCCGACCATATTATTAATGTTTTATTTTCTTTATAATAGCTTCTAGTATGTTCTTCCACTAATTGAGCATCTATGATCTCCCTTTATATGTTTTCATTTCCCCAAGATACCATGTAGAGATATATGAATGAATCAAGGGATTTAGTAGAAGAAATAACAAAATCCCTCACAAAAATTATTATATTATATTTCATTTTTTAAAATGAATATGTGATAATAAATTATTGGTCAAATGAAAAATTACTTCTTAATTATTTGATATTTCTGAATTTAAATAATTTTATTTTCTACAAATGTTGTTTAATATCCATTGAATTTAGGATATTGGAGTCCGGGTTATATAGTTGGTATCAAACAAAGATAAGTAGACACATTGAGAACTAAATTTAGGAATACATAGATCAGGGAACATAAACCAATGAAATACCCTGAAGATATGAGTAATTATAGGAAATTATCATAATTTTTTTAGCAAAGTATATCTTATACTACTTTCCTTGTGATACATCCTAATATGGATATTAAAAGATGACTAGGTTTTAGTAAAAAATTATAGGGTTCATAACCATAAAAATAATTGGTCAATTATATCATGGACAAAATACAACTGTATAACGAGTTTTACCTTACAATTCATATGGTTTGGAATCACTAAGGGATAGTATTTTGTTTTTCAAAATTTTCATTTAAACCCATTGTAAATTTTTTGAAAATATTTATACTATTTGAGAATATTGCCAATGAATATAGATAATGATATTATGATTTTTTATGTATAAATTTTCATGTTATGTCTAGTGTTTCTCCAATTTCATTAATATACATTATAATTCCTAATATTAGGAAAATATATATTATATTCCATGTTTTAAAAATAGTTCTCGGGGGAAGAAATTGAAATCATATTAATAGAAGGATTTACCTCATTGTCATGAAAATTAAATTTGAGATTGAATTATTGATTGATATAGAGTTTACAAATAATAAATATATTAAGGAAGTTGTCTCAGTTTAATAAAAATAACATTTATCATATTCATAATTGTACTAATCCAAAACATGGTGAAAAAAAATTTGACTACATCTTTTTTAGTGGCCTCAATCGTTCAATTGGACTAATTAAATATTTTTAGGAGATAAATATATTAATTTAGTAGATGAGATATTTATTTATTTGGGATGTAATAGAAGGGAGTGGTTTTCATGGAAATTTATCACCTCATATGGGATCTATATGAATTCTTGTACTCTATTCAAATCAAAAAAATGACGAGGATATAAAAAACATGGAGTTGAATGATTTAAAAATACATTCATGAGAAAAATATTTTCCTCCATAGAAATGAGATGATATAGAGAGAAAATTCATGGATATAAGACCAAATGGTGGTTAAACTATTTCTATGTATGGAGAAAAAATTACATGGTTAGTAAGTCATGTTATATACTACGTACATATTCCAAACGATAATATTGACCAATTTTCAGAGGGTAAAAATAAAATATTTTTAAGGGGACTACTCTCTAAATCCTTCTCATTAAATGAGGATAAAATGTTATGTGTATCAAGAGATAAAATGAATACTCCAAGTCATATGCATTTAAATTAAATGAAGATAAGAATATTGTGGTAGAGCACTATATAAGTGAAAATATAGAAAATGTGAAGAAGGGAATGATTGAATTTCAAACTTGTAATAAATTTGTGAAGAAACATCATGGAAGATGATATCAAGGAGTGGGTGTTTTCATCAATTATGGAGAGAATGTAAAAATGGATCATGATTATAATGGAAATAATTGAGATTCAAATGCTAAATTATTTAATTTTTAGTATATGGGGAACAATAAAAATGAATATATCATGCGTTATTTAAATTTTACTCAGAAAAATTAAAATATATAATGGATAAGCTTATAAAATCACTACATCTGAGGTTGATGTTCCTATAGATATAGTATCTTGTATGTTTATTTTATAATCAAATATATACATAACCTTATTTTATTCTATACCATTAGAGTCTTATATATCTTCTATTTTTTCCATTGAAAATATGATAGTTAGCACCATAAAAATTTACTTTTTCAACCAAATATCCTAGTGTAAATCTTACTAAAATATATATATTTTAGTCAATTCCAATTATGATAGAAAAACATACCCTATTTCTAAATATAATCATTATACCTATGTTATAAATATAAACAATCCTTTTTATGTAATGAGTTTCTTATTAAAATTAAAAAACATATTTCTTAATGATGGTGGATATAATTTATGATGAAGGTATAAACTTATTCAACATTCAAGGGGAGATTACATCATTTGAATCATACCAAAATCTATCTCTCCATGATCCCCTTAATTAAATACATGGAGAATAATATAATACACAACCTATAGAAGGGGATGATAAACCTTATATATAATATATTCTTATTGTGCTGGAATAGTTTAATGACTTCCCTATTGAACTACTAGTATGTAAAAATGAGCATGATCTTGATAAATCTACTAAACTGATATCTAATAGAAAATCTTTATCTAATAATCCATATAATATTGATATTTCAGAGTTATTAGATTTAATGATTCTACTATAAGAGTTGTCTAATAAGGGACTTTTATTCCCATGTGTTTGTCATTGTGGATATACTTTTCTACTTATGAAAAGGAATTATGGAAATATGATTTTATCCATTGATTAAAAGGAACTCAATTCCACCATTTTAAATAAAAAATATCTTCTACCTCATATTAAAGACATGTCTAATCAACTTCAAGGATCACATTATTTTTAAATGGTTAATCATCATTATGGGTATCATCAATTGTGTGTAAGTAAAGATGATATTCCAAAGAAATCATTTCGAAAGATGTATGAACATTAGAAGTATATAATAACTGATTTTTATTGAATAAATCACCATATATTTTTATTGACATGATGATATTTTTAATAAATGAATATGTTAATAATTTTTTTATTGATTACATATTTTTTACTATAATTTTTATAAATCAAATAAGAGTCATTTATATTTCATTCTTGAGAATCTTGGATAAGACTAGTTAGATAGAAAATTTACCAATTGTGAATTATGGATTCAATAAGTTATTTTTTGTGGTAATATTGTCTCTATGGGTGGATTATATGTTTATCCATAAAATATAATGGGAACCATATAATTTTTTTATACCGAATAACATAACTATGTTATGTAGTTTCATTGGATTAATAGGATACTCTAAGAATTTTTTTCAAACTTTTACCACATTAGAAAATTGTCTACCAATTATACACTTTAATGGGTCAAATTATTTTGAGTATAATAATGTATATAAAATTTTGTATAATTAAATAAAAGTTCAATCAATGATTCATTGTTGATACAACCAAATTAGAGGATGTATTCGTTATATATAGTGACACTTCAAAAAAATTAATTGGATGTGTGCTAAGGAGGATTGATAAATTAATCACTTATGCATCGAGGTGGTTAATGATACCTGGATGATATTTTCCAACCCATGATCTTTACTTTTAAATCATAATCTTTAATTTCCTGAAATGGATACATTATCTCTTTTTTCAACGATATTTTATAAACCAAAATAAAAATTATCCAAAATATATAATTTCACATAATGTTCTTAACATGATAAAAATATGATGTTTAGAGCTACACATGGATTATTATTTATCTATTTAATACTGACCTTGAATGGATAATATGGTGTTCAATGCATTTACTAGGAAAGTTCATGGAGTTCAGATTAAATTGATGATAAATATAGATCTTTTTTTGAAATATTTATTAATGATGGATATGGTAATTATTATGGATGAGAAACTTAACTCAATTTTTCAAATTATTTCTAATCCATATTAATTGAATAAGTTAAAAATTTCTCAAAATGATAAAGGACATTTTCAAAAGAGACGAAAATATATTAATGTGGGGATATTTGTAGGTTTTTTATGAATATGGTTTTACTAAATTTAAAAATTGGTTTTGTGTTACGTCTACACTTGAGAAAAATATTTAATTATTAAATAATTCTAATAGCTCAAATATTTCTACCAAACAAAGCACCACCATGATATATGTGTATTTGAAGGAATATTTTTGGTTGGATAATATAAAATGATAAATTTTTTTCAATATGTTAGTTTAATAAAAAGGTGATGTCTAAGATACAATATTCATGATCATTCATTAAACCTTCACCTATTCAAATATGGAAAAGGAATGATATTAAAATATAATTTTTCATTGGATTACCATAAAATCCTAGAGGAAATTATACCGTATGTGTTATTATAGAACATATTACCAAATATATAATCATTCTTTCTATAACCGATGATTTAACTCTTGATTGTATTCCACAACTCTATATTAATGATGATTTAAGAATTAATGGTGTACCGATTTCAATTGAGTATGTTCATCATCATTGATTTACTTCAAAAATTAGAAAATATCGTCATAAGTTCCATGATAATGATGATCATTTGAGAACGTCCAATCATCCTTAGACTGATGGGAAACCCAAAAGAAATATTCAATCATTTGGGGATGTGTTATAGTCATGATTAGTTGAATTAAATGTTATGTGTGATAAGTATTTAACTTCATAATATTTTTCTATAAAAATTTCATTCATTCATGTATTCAAATGGAACTAAATGAAGAATTTTATGATATGAGATATCGTGCACTAACATTTTGGGATGATGTTAGAGAATTAAATCTTTTATGTAAAGACCCAATGTATTATTAATAAAAGACCCTTTTTAAATGTATAAATTAAATATTATATAAATAAATTTTAGAAAACGAATACAATTATTTAGTAATTTTTAATAGTAATATTTTATATCCTATCAAAATGAAAATAATAGTATGTATCATAACCATTTATAATATAGCCATTTTATAGTGTTTTTTCTGATTACTAAATAGATAGGTTCTGATAATGAACAAAAGACACCACAAAAATAAGTGATTGCCTTGACTAAAAAGATATTACCCTATTGAGAGCATTTATGAATGCTTCCAAGGGAGAAGGGATTAATGGGGTTTTCCCTTGACTAAACCCAATATGGTATTCAAAACATAAGCATGAGTGAAACCATATATAGTAGAAGTTCAATATTATCATGATCATGAACCAGTACATGTTCACTAAACCACCCTATTATTGGGCCAATATCGTACACCATACCCTTTGTATGTACAACAATTTAATAAGGGGTTATGTAACTTGATTAAATAATATTACTTTTTTCATTTTATATTTTAGAAATTATATTATATTATTAGTCATAATTTATTATTAATTTACAAATGATTAATTAAGGTTTTTTATTATAATTATATTTTGATATTAAGAAACTAAAATTCTATTTTTTGGTAATATAGAGATCATGTAAGACACTTTTTTTATGAACTCATAAAATTTTGAACTATACATAATTTTAATATTTTTTTTCAAACAATCAATATTTAAAAATTAATGAACAAATAATTTAATGAATTCAAATGGAATTGTTATAATGGTCCTAAAATGTTGTCACCATAAAACCCATTATCTTTTAATAAATATATATTTAGGACTAAAAGCTATAAATTTTCATATTTAAGGAATTATTTAGATAAAATTTTATTTACTAAATCACCACATCAATATTTTACAACAAATAATGTTCAATGTTTTCTAAATGATTCTAAATTTTGGGTACTAATTAACTAAAGAATAAGTATAAGTTATATAATTTGACATAATAATCCCTATAAATTTATGTAATAAAGTTTATAAAGGGAATCAATGACCAAAATTCGGTTTCAATTTTATAATATTGCATTTTTAAGTTAATTTATTTTAATTTTAAAAACACATAATGAATCATCCAATATATATATATATATATTATTTTAAGGTTTCTAAATTAGATGTTTTTTAACATGAATAACATCCACATAGCTAAGGTTATTATTTGTGACCCTCTATGATAAAATGTTATTTTAATATAATTAGTTAATTGTTTATATGCTTGGGTAAGTGGGGTGTTTGGATGAAAAGTGTGAATTTTGGGGATATTTTCAAGATCATATGGTTGGTGCACTGTTAATATAACTATGATACCTAATTTTATAATATATGAGTGCCGTATTTTTATAAGTAACATGGTTGTTTCATGAAAATACTAACTATACAAGAGAATCCTGCATCATTTGTAGCTCTAGATAGTGGGGATCTTCATATTTAGTGCACAGTTTGGTTAAAATTATGAATAAACCATGAAATCCATCCACATTCGTGTATTATGGTCTACTTGCCGACTATTTAATTAGGGTTACTACCCATGTACCCCCTTATTATAACCCGATTAATTTTATTCTAATAACAACATTTTTTTTCATTTTCAAGCTTCTTAGAGTTTGATTTTTATGGGGTTTCTTGGAGATTATTCACGTAGTTCTATAGTTAACTTATTAATATTTATTATTATTTTTGTTTATCTCATTATCCCCTTATAGTCTAACCCAAGTTCTCATTATTTGTTGATTTTCATTCCTAGGGATTTTCTAAATTTGAAGGTATTCTTTTTAAGGATTATCAGACATTCATTGAGTTCAATTCTAGTAAATATCCATGACGGTTTCATAATTCCACCACATTATTTAGTGTTTCCAGTTCATTACCATTCATTTAAGAGTTCCCTAAATTTTTAATTGTTCAAATTTGTTTTATATTTAATGTAATGATGAATATGATATCATGTTTGGATAGTCAAAGGATTTACCTGACTGGGCTATTTATTTCCTTGGAAATAAATGGCTGACTTATGTTGTGCTATTGATTATTTATGAATTCTTAGGCAATTAATTGTTTTGTGAAAATTTGAAATTGGGATTTAAAAATGAAATTCATCTATCTTTTGGGAATCGGGCCAAATTAATTTTTAATGTGGGATGCCAATTAGTGATTTTTAAGTGGTTTCATTTTTAAAATGGTTATTTGGTTTTATAAATAAAATGTGTTTTACATTGATCTTTTTTTTGTTATAATTGTGAGTACATAATATTTCATTAGGAATTGTGATTAAATACTAAATCCTTTTTTTAAATGGATTTCAAAATTTATATGATATAAATGAAGGCATGGCTGGAACATGTGATGTGACGTTGTTTGTGGCCTTATTTACCCCCATTGGTTGTAGTTCATGTTTATTTTATCCAGTGATGAATGATCATTACATGATTCATGATGAGATCATGTGTTCATTCTTATATTATTGGTAGTGCATGATATTGGAATGATGTGACTGTTGGGTTATCCATAGGGTCCCATTATAGTCATGTGATGATATTTATTATTCATGGACTACAAATGATATTAATCCTTATGGAGACTGGGGTTTCGAAGTGGGAATTTGTGTTAAATCACAAGGATAGTTGTGGTTTTTTTAATTACCTCGAAAATTTATGTAATTTTCTTTGTTTATATAGTAATTTTATGAGTCTATGGAAATTGAAGGAGTATGATTTTGTGGCCCGATGTGGCTGGAATGTTTTTCAGAAATTTTTGAAAAGCATGTTCAATATGTGTATGAGTGGGTTTTTGTAACTATTGATCCAATTCTCGGAATTAAATTCTGAGGACACTGTTGAACTCGCAACATTGATATTCACTTAAATACACCTTCATCTCGACAGTAGTTAGTCGAGGGTCAAAGTAAGTTTTCATGTTAATCATTGAAATAAAAATAAAATAAAAAACAACTTTTATTTTATTTTTAAAACATCTATTTTTAAATTATGGAGTTGGGACCACCCAAGATTGAAATCCCCCACTTTAAATTCATGGTGGTGAGGAGCACCCAAACCCCACTTAATTGGGGGAAAAACTCTCAACTCTCAAATTATTAAATTGATCCCACTATAATTAATTAAATGTGTCAACATTAATTAATTTCTAGAATTATTTTTAATATGATGGATCTTCATTTTTTTCTTGGGTTGGAGGATTTCGTTGTCAAATGAGTTTGGGATAATTGTGGAGAAACATTATCTCTAACAATGAACTTTTCCACTCCAATGAAGAACAAAGAACTGACCCCAAACCCCGATCGGAGGCACCTCGCGAAAGCATCAAATGCCGATGTTCTTCAATGACATCATCTTCTTCATTGCGCCTCTTCCTTAGAAACGTTCAAGGTAGGGGTGTGTTTTTTATTAATCTTCATTATTTTTTTACATTGAATCTCTCTCCATGAGCCGCTTGCTACTGGTCTAAAGCGGAGATTGCGGGCCAAACGAACATGGCCCAACCACTCCACAACCATTGTGGGTTTTCATGCATTCTTCACGATGGTGGAGGATGACTATCGGTGTTGTTGACCGGCACCAGTGGGACTCGAGAGTGTCAGTGGTGCAACCGCACCGTCGTAGAAGGGTTGTGGCCCGTCGACCATAGTGGAGCTTGGGCGGTGGCCGGCACACGACCGGTCGTGTGAAGGGGGAAGTCGAGTGCGACCACGCCACCAAACGTACATGAGCCGCGACATGAGGCCACGACAGTGAGGGAGGGCGGCTAGATCAATATTGGAATCCATTGTTGGTGCAAAGTGAGACCGCTCCGCGGTGGTGGGCTGGCCATCCGGCCAGTTGGGGAGCAAAGCGGGAACCCGGGTCCCACGTGCCAGCTTCCGGACCACGTGGCACCAGCTGGTTGTCTACCCTACCCAAACGGCTTGGCCATTCAGGGAACTCAGGGGGAACCTCCCCCTTGGGTGGTGGCTAGGGTGGACCCCACTGTCCGTCCACCCAGCCGCGGACCAGCGGCGGGCCATCAGTGGGTCGCACCTTGGGCAGCCTAGGGGACCCAGTCACATTGGAAGGCTGGGCCGGACCTAGTGGGCCGGGTTAGAACCAAGGTCGGACCCAGGTTGTCCTAGGCAGGGTTAGACCGGGTCGGTCCGACCCGGTCAGACCGGACCCGGACCAGCACGGACCATTTTACACTCTTTTGGCCATAACATGAGCTACGAGTGCCTGTTTGATGAACCGTCTATGGCACAGGGAACCAAGGATCGAGGTAGAACTTTTGGTGTTCAACATTTTAGTTTTGGATAATGTTGGGGTATGGATGAGTTTGATCAAAAAAAATCCATCCGGACCCTCGAGACTAGAAGACCACTCACTTATAGATAGGGGCGTCCGATTCACGCAGTATCTATTGCATTGAGACCCCTATTTCATGGTGTTCTATTGGGATACTTCTTCATGGGACATCATTTCTATTGGAGTATTAACTTGTGGCTTGGGGAGAGGACCTCCCAGAATCAAGAGTACTCAGTGCTGGAACTATGTAGCGAGTTGTAACATGAGAATGGGATCCGATGAGGGTCTGTGTTTTGGGATCTTACATGGGTCTGTGTTTTAGTAATATTATTAGATCTGCTCTAGGAATCCACGTGGTACTACTCAAGGATCTTAAGTTCATCTACTATACTGGGATCCTATGTGTGTTTGATGATCTAGGATCTTACGTGGGTCTGATGATTTAGGATCATACGTGGGTCTGACTATTAGCATAGTATGTTGATTAAGTAGTTACATCTAATCATCTTCACTACAATACCAATGTTATACCTAGTTTGAGATGAGTCTTTACCTTTGTGGTAAACTTCTGTGTGGCATACCTTTCTGGTACTTACCTTCATGTTGATACCTATGTGGTATTCTTCTATGTGGTGATACCTATGGGGTACTTACCTTTATGGAGTTACCTTCATTGTACTTACCTTCATAGTGATACCTTTTTGGTATTATTCTGTGTGGCATTACCTTTGTGGTACTTACCATTGTGGTGTTACCTTCATGGTACTCATTCCTTCATGAAACAGTTGTACTTTGGCTAGGTATTTGGGCCTTGAGTTTCCTCATTAATGAGATGGGTACACTTGATAACATAGGTATATGTATGGTCATATAACTTAGTATGGTTGTCAGTTGTTTTAATGCATTTTGGTTTATCCATTGGGGATTTTGTGAGACCTTTGAGGGTCTTAGTGTACCTAATATGTATCGTTATACTCACCCCTACATGGTCTATGCCCGCATCTTGTTGTGTTTGGTGCAGAAAACAGATAATGCTAACTATGGACGTGGGTTCTAAGATTTGAGGTATCTCAGTGGTGGACCTTAGACGCGGAATACCTCATAAATGACTATTTGAGAGTTTTACCTACCCTTCAGGTAGGATCCTTGGTGGGTGTTCAAATGATCTATTCAGTTTACTTGTACTTTCCAGTTTTCTTGTACATTCTAGTTGGGCTTGTATTCTGGACCATTTTACATATTGTACACACTCAATTAACTATAAAGTCTACTTGTGTTCATATCTTTCTGTGTGCTTTGCTGAGTGAGTTTATAGGATATAAAGGCAATGCCTTCCCAGTTTTATGGAATACGCCTTTCAGTCCTAGTCGCCAGCCTATGTCCTATGGAAGGTGGGTTTGGGGTAGTCACGGGAGGGGGCCCAGGTGACGGGTCGTGAAAAAGTGGTATCTTGGGAGTCTATTCGACCCTAAAACATTTGACACTGGTCTTATTTAACTACAATAGTGTTATGGGTAGTGATTGTGGTTATCAGTTTAGGGAATCCAGTGTTTTTGCGGCAGCCGACGTATCCATACAACGTGACCCTAACTTATGATTTCTTACTCAGTTCCTGAAAACAATGATTGCGTGTGTGTTTTGAATAGTTTTCATTGTGATCTCTTTGAGTCAGCTCACTAGGTTTAATTTTTTGACTGTGGTGCGCCTATTTCATTTCCAGATGCCTCCACGCAGAAAGCCATATAGGGTTCCGTGTAGAGTACATGATGATAACCCACTGAGCGACGAGGCCTCGGTGAAGGTCCCTTTAACAGTAGGGGCACTTGGAGAGGAACCAATAGTACCATTACCAGTTAGTCCATAGATCCCACCAGCCCCACCGGCAGAGGGTGCACTCCACTTGAGCATGTTTCATGAGTTCCAGTTCCAGATTCCACCCAGGTTCCGGGGTGAGACGGACCCACAGGCAGCAGAGAAGTGGATGGATGTTGTGGTAAGAGTCTTCCGACTGGTTGGGACACCATCTGAACTCATGTTGATTCTTTCTTCCAATCTTCTACATGAAATAACAGGAAGATAATGGATCATGATGCTCCATGTTCACGATGAGGTTACACTTCTATAGGTAGACTTTGAGATCATGTTTCTGACAGAGTTGGTCCCAACGACCCTTCGCACTGTGCACATATATGAGCTTCTTCATCTACAGCTAGGCAGCATGACTGTGGCTCAGTACTCATTGAGGTTCACCGACCTCGCATGCTACTCGACTAATATTGTGAGGGACCTATTCTTCCAGGTCCGGGCCATCAAGCATGGACTCGGGTGGGAGATTAGGGCTTCAATGATTTATCCCTACATCCCGACGTAGTTGGGGGTGTTAGAGAGTGCCCTATTAGTGGAGAGTTTTCTTGATGATTAGTCAGCAGTACTGAAACCAACCATCATGCATCACATAGAGGAGTTTTCTGCAGCTGGAAACAAATATATTTTACAGAGGTCCAAGAGGACCAGACCTATAGGTGGACAACATCAGGATTCAAGGTCGGTTGTGTGGGGCACCAGAGACAGAGCCAGTCATGCGAGGAGTAGGCAGTGTTACACATGCATCGGGCAGGGTCACATGGCTTGAGACTGCCCAACCTGCCATACAGATGATCAGAATACATTCAAAGGAACTCAATGGCAGAGATAGATGATCAACCCAGGAGGTCCGTAGGGAGCCGAAAGACGTGGTAGAGAAGCTAGCCATGAAGCTGACGGTGGGAAATGATTTTATATGTAACTGCCATCACCAACATGGTTTCCACCCTGACCACAGGGAGCAGGTGGATATGGGCGAGCTCAGCTCTATGTTTCTGAGGCCTAAGACCACGGTGCTCCAGAGATGATATGAGGTACAATCTATGTCTACTCCACCTTAGCTACAGTACTTATAGACACAGGTTTCAGTCATTATTTTACTTCCACTACCCTCATTCTAATCACGAAGATTCATGTGGTGTCGTTTTCTAGATCCTTATAGCTTTATACTTCTACATGAGAGGATTCAATTATAAAACACTAGTTCCAGTAGTGTGATCATACTATAGGAGGCGAGAGCTTTGGCTGATATCTACTAGTAGCGGCGTCAAGGACTTACGATGTCATCTTGCGTATGGACTGGTTATTCATAGTCCATGCTCAGATTGACTATATTAGGCGCAAATTTTTGTGTGTCTCCACTGCTGGGACTAGGTTTACATTCATCGGTTAGAAATGATACTTTTCACCACAAGATGGATTTACCCAGAGGAGAGTGCAGCCGATCACTAATCAGTTGTCTAGCCTTATCCTCGGAGCGGTTTATGTGGAGAGTCTAAGCTATCATGTTGTGGTGGACCAGTACGTGGATGTCTTCCATGATGATGTTCTGGGTATACCTCCATGCAGATAGGTGGAATTTTTCATTGAATTGTACCCCTAGACGACACCTATATCTACACTTGCATATTGGATGGCTCCCAAAGAGCTTTGTGAGCTGCAGGTACAGCTAGAAGATTTATAGGGGAAGGGGTACATCTGACCTTGTGTTTCACCTTGGGCCTCCCTGATTTTGTTTTTCCAGGAAGGAAGATGGGTGCCTGAGACTTTGTGTTTAATGTCGGCACCTGAACCAGGTGACTGTGGAGTACATGTACCCACTCCCGAGGATTTACGACCTCTTTGATCAGCTGTAGGGAGCACGGTGGTTCTCGAAGATAGACCTCAGATCAGGATATCACCGTCTCAGAGTATGAGATTAGGATGTGTAGAAGATGACTTTCACATACCGGTACGACCGTCATGTTTTCTTGGTTACTCTATTCTCTATGACCAACGCTCCAATTGTGTTCATGGGACTCATGAATAAGATCTTTCTGGAATAACTTGATCTCTTTGTAGTATCCTTCATCGACGACATTATGATCTACTCGGCTACTCAGGTGATGCCTAAATATCATTGTCAGATAGTTTTGGACACACTCCGATAACATTGAATTTATCATAAGCTCTATAAGTGCCAGTTCTAGATCTGAGAGGTTCACTATCTAGGATATGTTATCCCGGATGCTGGAGTTGTGGTTGATCTAGAGAAGATTGAGGTTCTACTTTCTTGAGAACCAACTAGGAGTGTTATGGAAGAACGAAGATTCATGTGTTTTTCGGGATACTACCAGAGGTTTGTGCTAGATTTATATAGAGTTAAAGCACCTTTATCAGCATTGACAAAGTAGGAGAAACCATTACTGTGGTTAGAGAGATGTTAGAGGAGTTTTTAGGAGCTCAGGAAGAGAGTTACTAGTGCCCCCATATTGAGGATTCCAGAGGAGGGCGTTAGTTATATAGTCTACTACGATGCATCAAGGACCGGGCTCAAATGTTTCCAGATGTAGGAGTGAGCAGTGATTGCATATGGTTCATGATAGTTGAGACAACATGAGCAGAAATACACTACCCATGAATTGGTGTTAGCAGTAGTGGTCTTCTCCTTGAAGATGTGGCGACATTAATTGTTGGGAGAATATTTTACAGTCTACTATGATCACAAGAGTCTCACGTATATCATATCTCAGAAGGACCTGAACCTGAGACAACGACATTGGATTGAGTTCCTCTAGTATTATGACTTCGAGATAGCCTATACTTCTTGTAAGGGGGACGTTGTGGTAGCTGAACTCAGTAGGAGATCATGTATACAGCTTCTAGGTGAGGTGATGGAGTAGTGGGCCGCTTTGCAGAAAACCCTTGTAGAATGGGATAAAGAAACTTTTCTTTAGTCACTTACAATCACTCTTGCACTTCATCAGCGAGTCAAGTAGGCGTTGCATGGGGAAACTAAATGCGAGGCTCTATTTGCTTAGATAACCATAGGATAGGAACCTGATAGATTTTCTGAAGGTGGGGAGCATGTTATCCTCTTCAGAGGAAGTACTATGGTACCCTTGTAACTTCTGGAGGATGTGTTGTGGGAGTTCCACACGTCCCCTATAGCGGTACATCTAGGAGCGGTGAAGATGTACCAGGACCTCCGATGATAGCATTGGAGGATGTGAATAAAGAAAGCAGTAGTGGAGTTTGTCTCTCGGTGCCTCACTTGTCAGCAAGTGAAGGCAGAGCATCAGGTACCAGCATTCTTAGTTCTGCCTTTAGAGGTCCCAGAGTAGAAGTTGGATGAAATATCGCTGGACTTCATGACAGTAGTTCCACATACATCAAGGGGGGGTCATGATTCTATTTGGGTGATCATAGACTGACTCACTAAGTCAGCCCACTTCCTACCAATTAGAGTGTGGTGCTCAGTAGAGGGATTGGGACACCTCTATGTGTGGGAGATTGTGCGGATACATGGAGTACCCTTGAAGGTTTTTTCCAATTGTGATTCATGTTTTACTTTACGACTATTTAAGGGGTTACATGAGGGTTTCAGGACGCAGCGTTGTTTGACCACTTCCTTCTATCCTCAGACAGATGTACAGACTAAGTGGACCATTCAGACCCTCGAGGACATGCTGCATAATTGCGTCCTTGACTTCGTCCGTAGTAGGGAGGATCACTTTCCCTTGGTGGGGTTTTCATACAACAACATCTATCACACCACCATTGGGATGAACAATTTGAGGATCTGTACGGCCGACCTTGCTGTTCACTTTTATGCTAGACTGACATAGGACGGTCATAAATCATCGGACCAGAGATGGTACGGGCTACCATAGAGAAGGTGAATATCATCCAGGAGTGGATGAAGATTTCATAGATCAAGAAGAAGTATTATGACGATATGATATGGAGACCTCTGGTGTTAGAGGATGGAGACCACATCTTTATCTGGGCCCCACCTCGATGACGTTTGCAGAGATTTGGCCGAGGCAGCAAGTTATCTCTGAGGTTTATCAGACCCTTTTAGGTCATTAGAATGGTTGGAGAGGTGTCTTACTGCGTATCTCCTCCGTATCTGTTGCACCGAGTGCACGTCATCTTCCACGTATCCTAACTGGGGAGATATGTGCACGAACCTTTATAGATCATTGACTAGGGTGAGCTGGACATCGACGATGGGGCGACATTTACAAAGGATCAAGGGGAAATTCAGTATCAACATGAGAGAGTCCTTAGTGGGTGATCAATAACTTTGGTGCGATAACGTTGGAATCACAGGAACATCCATGAGAGCACATGGGAGTGGGAGGCTAAGATTCATTCTCTATACCCCCACATGTTTTCTTAGTTTTTGTGATGTGGGTTTCGGTGATTAAATTCCTTGAGGTGGGGAGAATGTAAAGACCTAGAAACTCCATGTAATTTTTTTAAATATACGGGAATTTTAAGAGCATGTGAAAATTGATTGTGCGTGATTCCGAGTCCCATTGTGCCTGGAATGACTTTGTAAACATTTTTTAAAAGTACGTTTAGTGTGTGTGTGAGCGTGTATTTTTAACTATTGAACTGGTGCTTGGAAATGAAATCTGATTACACAATTGAACTCACAGCGTTGATATTCTCTTAAATAGACTTTCAACTCAACCGCAGTAGGAAAGGGTGAATGATAGTTTTGTTGTTTTTTTAAAAAAAAATAAATAAAAAATTGTATTTTATTTTTATAACCTCTCATTTTATATTATTGAGGTGGGGAATAACCGATCTAGAAAACCCCCAATATAAATTCATGGTGGTGGGGACCACCCGAACCCCACTTTATTGGGGAAAATCTCTCAACTCTTCAATTAATAAATTGATCCAACTACAATTAATTAAATGTGTCAACTATAATTAATTGTTAGACTAATTTTTAATAAGTTGGGTCTTCAATTTTTTTGTTGGGTAGGAGGATTTCGTTAGAAAATGAGCTTGGGATAATTATGGAGAAACGTTCTCTCTAACGAAGAATCTTTCCTTTTCAACAATGAATGAGGAACCAACCCTAAGCCCAGATAGGAAGAACCTTGCGAAAACAATGAATGCCGATGATCTTTATTGACTTTGTCTTCTTCCTCATGCCTCTTCCTTTAGAACCATCAAGGTAGGGATGTGTTTTTGATTAATATTCATTATTTTCGTTTGCGTTGAATCCCTCCCCATGATCCCCTTTACACCGCTCTAACGAGGAGGGTGCAGGCCTAACTTTCCTGGATCGACCACTACGCATCCTTTGCGGGTTTTTAGGTGTTCTTCATGATGGTGGATGAAGAAAATCTTTGCCGGTGACTGGCCCCGGTGGGACTCGGGAGTGGCGGCCAACACTCCAGCCAGCCCGCTATCGGCAGTGAAGGTGAGGGAAGGCGGTCGACCCGCTATTGGCCGCTGGTGGTGGTATGCCGCACGACCGCACCGTGTAGATGGGATGACCTTCCAGCCAACCGAGGAGCCTAATGGGACCCCAGGTCCGGTTTTCCAGCTGTAAGCATGAGGTGGTGTTGGTCGGTCAGTTACCGAACCCGAACGGTTGGGCCGTTCGGGGAACCAATGGGGTGCGTCCCCCTTGGGTGGCGTCTGGGGCGCACCAACCTCAGGGCCACCGAACTGAGGAAAAGACGCAGAATAGCTGTGGAACAGAAGTGGGTCGCATAGCAGAAGATGTCATTTCGGGGGGCCAGGCCAAACCCGGGTCATCCCAGGCCAGGTCGGGCTGGGTCGGGCCGGGTCGGACGGGACCCCGACCAGCTTCGACCCTTTTCCACTCTTTCAGCCATAACATGGGCTATGAGTATCCATTTGACGAACTGTCTAAAGTGATGGGGACCTTGGATCGAGGATGTCGTTTTGGTATACCCCATTTGAGTTTTGGATAAATTTGGGGTATGTCCGGGTTGGATCAAACACGAATCCAACCGATCCCTTGAGACTAAAAGACAATAACTTATAGACTGGGCATTCGTTTGATGCACTATCTATTGCATTGAGTCCCCTATTAATTGGATGTATTTTGGAATACATCTTAGTGAGACTTCATGGAAGTTGGACTATCAACTTGTGTCTTGAGAAGTAGACCTTCCCTGAATCAAACGAGCTAAGTGTCGGAACCCTATAGCTGGCTATAACATGAGAATGTGATCCTATGTGGGTCTGTGTTTTCAGAACCAACGTGGTTCTATGTTCAAGAATCCATCTTGGATCTGCTCTTGGAATTCACATGGGACTACTCTAGGATACTATGTGGGTCTTCTGTACTAGGAACCTATGTGGGTCTGATGATCTAGGATCCTTTGTGGGTCTGATGATTTAGGATCCTACATGGGTCTGCCACTTAACAAATTAATTTGATTCAATAGTTTCATCTAATCATCATTACTACCATACCTATTTTATACTAGGTGTGAGATGATTCTTCAAATTTGTGTTAATCATCTGTGTGGCATACCTTCATCGTACTTACCTTCATGGTGATACTTTTGTGGTAT
Organism: Viscum album; assembly: GCA_963277665.1. Taxonomy (NCBI): domain Eukaryota; kingdom Viridiplantae; phylum Streptophyta; class Magnoliopsida; order Santalales; family Viscaceae; genus Viscum; species Viscum album. The sequence goes on along the minus strand of OY728138.1, from coordinate 120,199,547 downwards.
TCTTCAGTGTGTTGTTACCTATTTGTTACATACCTTTGTGGAGTTACCTTCGGGGTACTTACCTTCATGGTGATACCACTGTGGTATTCTTCTGTGTGGAGTAACCTTTGTGGTACTTACCTTTGTGGTGTTACCTTTGTGGTATTCTTTCCTTCATGGAACAACTGTATTTTGGTGAAGGATTTGGGCCTTGAGTTTCTTCATGAATGAGATGGGTATATTTGATTACTTAGGTATATGTATGGGAATATACCTCTCTAGGGATGTCAGTTGTTTTCATGATTTGTGGGTTATCCATTGTGGATTTTTAGATTCATTTGAGGGTCTCAGGGTCCATATTGATTATCGCTATACTCACCCCAGCACGAGCTACGCCCACATGTTGTTGTGTTTGGTGCAGATGAGAGACATCACTGACTGAGGATGAGGGTAGCAAGACTGGAGGTTGGTCGGAGGTGGACCTCAGACGAGGCGTACCATAGAGACGGTCATTCAAGAGATGTACCTACCCTCCAGTTGGGATCTTTGGAGGGTGTTCACCGGAGCTATTTAGTTTACTTTTACTTTCCAGTTTTCTTGTTCTCTCCAATTGGGCATGTATTATGTCCCCTTTTTCTTACTGTACACACTCTTTTTACTATATAGACTAGTCATGTTCGTATGTTGTTGTGTGATTAATTGAGTGTGTTTACATGATATTAAGGTAATGCCTTCATGGTTTTAGGGAATACGCCTTTCAGTGCTAGTCGCCAGCCCCTGGCCTCTAGAAGGTGGGCATGGGTAGTCACAGAATGGGCCTAGGGGGACGAGTTGTGACAGAATTTCACTAGATAGACCCATAAGTTGTATATATCACCTGAATTGGGGGGATTTCACTATGAATACTTCTTATATTGATTAGAGGATTAATGTGGGACTTTTATCCTTCTGGTTGTGAGGTCCTCTTTTTCTTTTTTTTTTCTTTTTCCATGTCAGTCTTATTCACATTGCCTTAGGATATGTATCTATGTTATGATTTTTTTATAAATATTTGTATCTGTGAGGTTTATTTAATGCTTATTCTTTGGGATGTTTGATCCTATTATGTTTTAGTAATTTTGTTAACTAGTTTTATTTCATGAAATTATGGGATTTAATTATAACTTACTATGGTTGGGATTCCATCATTTTTTCCATGAATTATTATTTTTATAATTATATTTGGAATGAAAAATATTTTAATGGAAAAATGGAGAAATGGTTTTCATAGTAGAATATTTTATTTTCATGATTTTCTAATATTTTAAACTATTCATATGTACTTTTTTAAAAAATTTTGTGTTTTAAAAATAAAATGAATCACAATTTTAATTGGATTTTTTTGGAAAAAATATTATTATGGCATGTTTTAAATATATTTTACTTTTCAAAATGTGTATGTTCCAAATTATTTTTTTCTTATAAATTGTCTAATGAAAATGAAAACCTATTTTTTCTACTACTCCAAAACTAGTGATATTAGTTTATCATATAAAAGGGATATATTGTACCCATGAAGGTGTCTCATTAGCATTAAATCACACCCTAAATACTAACATTGGTGGGTATGTAGTCTTCATGTCATGTCAAAAATCCTCCATATTTTGGATTTTATGTTGATAACGTTTCCACTTCCCCGGGATGTGGATTATTTATGGACGATGGATAAGAAAAGAGAGTCACATAGACTTGTTGACCATACCATTGGTTTTATTGAACCAATTGTCTAGAGATTTTAATCATATTATTTAGTCACAATATTATTTTGGCTTCTATTTTAATTTTTTATCAATAATTAGTGGTATATTTTTATGTGATGCCTCTTGGAGTTTATCTTTTAATTTTTAAAATGGTTCCCTTAATAGATGTTTTTTCTGTGAGGTTGAAACCATCCCCAATGGTTATTTATTAATGGCTTGATTATTTTTTCAACCCATTGGGATTGGGGACACCCCTTGGGTATCTGTCGGGTTAAATCAGAAATCCAATGGATTAATTTCATAGGTTGGTTCATTACGTAATATAATTAGAGTATTTAGGATTCTTAAAATGGGGCCTTGGATTTTGAGAAACGGTGTTTGTAATTTGGGGTGTGTTGGGAAATTCTAGAGAATACGATGTTGATTAGGGACCATATTGTTTGTGTACCAAAGGGTCTGGTAATTTGTTTAATAAATGAAATATCATGTTTTTTTGGGTGTAAGTGGTTTAGAATTTTAATGTTTTAATTTATTTTTTTAATATGTTCTGGTGATTATTTGATCATTATTGAGCATGTCATCTATTTTTGTAACCATTTTAAGTTTTAGAGGTGAAAAGGGTGAATGCTCCAAGGCCGCATAGTTAGAAAACATGGTTTGGTATTTCATGAGATGACTATGTGACATGGATCTACATCCATGACAATGCTATTTCGTGGTTGGAATAATTTTTTCAAACACGTGTAGTAAAACTACGACCAATTAAAATTCCCCTCTAGGGTTTTCTCTTCACAATCATCCAAAATTTACTCCAATGGTGTGAAACATTGGGTAAGTATCATATGTCGAAGTTTTAATTGGAATTTTTATTGAATATGTCATAGTTTAGTGTAATTGTAGTTGATATGGGTTATTTTGTACATTCTTATTCCATAGTCGAAATTATTTTGAAAATTATAAAATTGGATTTCACAATAGAAATGATGCTTTGTTTTAGAAACCCCATTTTAAGTTAGTTTTAAAAACATTTGTGTTTATTTAAACTAACCGAAATCATATATGGTTGGAAACAACATGGGTTGAAAAATATTAATTTTGTAAGGCATTTAATTATTAATGTGGGTGCTTAGAGTGTTTTTTTGTAAATTGTTTCCATTATATAGTTTATTTCAAATTAGGGGAATAGATTTTTTTATGTAATCTTTTATTAGATATAAATTTAGTGAAATGTTTTATGATTATTTTGAAATAGAAGTGTGATAAACATTATAGTAAATTACTTTTTAGACTAGTGTTTCTCAGTAATGGGTTGAAATTTTTATAGAAATGAGTGGTTGAAAAATTGTTGAGATCTAAAATTATATTTCCAAATTATTGTGAGACATATTTTATGATGATGTTATGAAATTTTGTTTTTTATTCCAATGGTTACGGGATTTTTTAGGAGAATGGGATGTTGAGATCAAGTCATTTTTTCTTTGTTAGGAACCCCCTAGAAAAAACATTTTAGAGGATATAGTGTTGTCCCCATTGGTACTATTATTATTATTATTTTCATTGGTTTTAGACCTCCTCAATTCTGGACTTCGTTCCTTGGGTGGTAGGTATTTTAAAATTCCCTAGTGCTTTGGTTTATCCCTCGTGTGTTGTTTTTTTAGGATTTCATATTTTGATCACGAATAATTTAATTATTATACATGATATGTTGTTTGAAATGTAATTTAATGTGGTAATTTAATTGAAAATAATTATTAAACTTAATAGTTGATTTAAATATATATATATATGGAATTTCAAATTGGTTTTGACATTGTTTGGGCAAGGGAATGAAATGGAAAGTGATATTTTAATCATCCTAATTATTTTCTTTAGTGACTCATGTGTGTGATATTTTAAAATGTTTTGACTAAATGGGTTTATGTTGTTAAATTTTAAAAGGTAAATTTATAATGGTGTATGGTTTTAAAGGGAAATGATTTTTTTTTATTTCTTTTGGTTTGTGAAAACACATTTGGATGTTTATTTACAAAATGAATTTCGAGAGATTTTTTTGAAAGGTTGGTTTAAAGTGGGAATTTAACAATTGAAAAGTTTCATTTTTGGTGATTTCCATAATAGAATTTGTGGTTTTTGTTTAAATTATATTTCATTTTGTATTGTGGAAATTATTTGTATTTTTTTGGAAGTGAAAGGTGTTCTGATTTGACTTTTTTTTTGAATTTAATTTCAAAGAGTCCAATATGAGTTGTTATTCATTCGGTGGTTTTTCATAAACTAACCTTTTGCAATGTTACATAATAGTGGGATAGGGACTAGAAAAGTGATTTTTATTTGGTTTATTAATTAATAAAATTAGGATTATTAAGATAAATTCTTGCATGCGTTTTGTATATTGAATCCTTTTGGTTTATGTGTTTATCATATAGTTTGTGTGATGACAAAGGTTTTGAGATTTAATTAATGCATTGTTCTTCATAAATATTATTTTGAAGCCTCCAATTTCTTGTTATTACATGTCCTATTTATGTAAATTTTCTTATTGATGTGGGAGTATGTGAATATTTTGATGGTGTGGGGGTAAGTATGATAGATTCTGCCTTTGGGCCATTGAGAGCGTGATGGTGCTAGTTTTTAGGGCCATTGGATGGTTCTCATTCATGATGTCTCAGGTTATCCCTATATTATAGTGTCTGTTTTCAATGGATCATGATGTATTTTGGTGGGGCATGCCATTAATGTTTTACCTTATGGATTTGAGTTTTAATATTGTTGATGGCTCAATCATATGGGTGTTGAGTTGTTTTCATAGGTTTTACTTTAATGATGTGAGAGTTTTTCTAGGAGTCCGTTGGTGATTTTTTGAGTTTTTTCATTAAGTGTAGGTTTCTATTTGAGGTGTTCTATTTTTACAAAACATTAAATATATTTAGAAATGGTGAGGATACCCATTCCCAATATCTATTTATTTTCAGGTGGTGTATCAGAGTGTTGTTGTATTTTTAAGATAATTTTAGAATCCTTGTAGATTTGGTTGGTCCTTTTATAGGAGACATTATTTATTAAGATATTTTTACAAGGGACATATATAGTGGTTCATTGTATAATTTTTATTTCATTTTCATGGATGTGTTGTGTCTTGTTCATTTTTTACATTAATCATACCTTGGGAATTCTTGGGGGGAAGAAATTAGTTTTTGGGGAGTTTTTGACACATTTGGTCTCACTATTATTTGTGGAAAATTTGTCTATGGTTTAACTGCTTGATTTGGCAGTATTTAAGGATGAAAATAGCGAATTTTGGGGGTGCTTTCAAGGTTTCATGATTTTTGAATTATAATAATAACTATAAAGGATCTGTGAAAAACCTATTGTAGTGATAATTTTCAAGGTATTATGTTTTTTACATTGTTAAACTAACCATTTATCCAATGTTTGGTTCTTTTTCTACACATGAAACTATGGGTTTGAATAGTTACCACATGTTTTGTTTTTTTATGTGCATAAACCTTAAACCCACCCATATAGAGGTATATTTTTTTCATTATAATTTTTCTTATTTGGGGTTTTATCACTTGTATTTCCCCATTCGAACCCTATTCCACAGAAGAGTCTCCTGGCCTTTTTGGGCTCCCCCAAACTCCTATAAGGTGTATTTTTAAGTTGTTTCTTTGATATTATTCACCCAGTTCATGAGGTTAGGGTACATTAATTATTATTATTTGTATTTATGTATTTAATTATATTATTTTATTACCCCGGTGACAATTATTTGTCAATTTCCAGGCTTATGGTTCTGAAAAATTATTTTTTTTATTCATACATTTTTTGATCCATTATTTATGTTCCATTCAAGAGGATTTCATCAAAGGTGGAATGATTACACAACTCAAGGTAGGTGTTTCTAGTTTAATTAATTTCATTTAAGTGTAAAATTTTTTCTTGACTCTTTAAATTTCTTTTAGATTTATACAAGAGACACTGGTGGTATTTAGTTTTGATTTACAAAGGGTTTACTTTCTTGATTGGTTCTTTTCATTTGGTTAAAATGGAAGAATTGTCACATGCTGTGGAATTTTTTTAAATTGGTGTTTAATGAATTATTTGTGTTTGGAAAATTACAAATAGGTTCTTTAGAAAGAAATGAACTTGTTTTTTGTAATTTGGTACAAATGGTGTTTTAATCCGTGTCTCCCATTTTTAGAAGGGGATTCATGTTCTAAAGACTTGTTTTATTTTTTAAATAAAAATTGGGTTTCCCATTATAATATTTGATGTGTTTATGAATGAATATAATTTATTTTGGAATATTTCTTAAATTATAAATTTTTTTAAAGGATAATTCAATTGTATATGATATAAATGAACCCTTGGTTTGGGTTTATGATGTGATAATGTTTTCCCTTATTTTTTTGGTTTCTGATTCATTGTAATTATGTAATATATGTGATGGATACTCATGATGTGAGTCATGATGTTATCATAAGTCAAGGTATATTATAAGAAAAGTCGAGGATGTGGGAAGGTTATTATTGTGGGGTTTCCCTAGGGGTCTGTTATTGTCATTCATTGATACCTATTGTCCATGTCTCGCATCTTCTATAATTATATGGGGATGTGTGACAGTTATCCGTCCATTAATTTTTTCAACGTTGTCATGAATTTTATTTCTCTTTTATTCCTCAGGGTGTGGTCTCTTCCAATGTATATATGTTATTATTTTATATATATATGGTAATGTGTTGTTTTTATTATTAGGAAAGACTGATTTAACATTTGAGCCTCAAATTTTTTAGTCAGGTTGTTGACTAGTTTTATTCCATCCATTTAATTTATTTATTTTTAATATGATATTTTTTTATTTCATCATTGGTTCCCTTTTTTCCTTATTTTTCATTATGTAGGTTGTGTAAAATACTTTTATGGAAAAAGGTAGAAATGGGTTTTAGAGTGAAATTATTGGTTTTCTTGGATTTGAAATTTATTAAAACATATGTGGGATTATTTTTCAAATGTTTTATATATAAATTATATATTGATATCAAATATAATTGGCACAGTTTTTTTAGTAAAACAAAATTTGGGAATGTTTTTGAAAATGTCGGGATTTGGGGGAATACATATTCTCTATCGTGTTTTAATTATTCATTATTTACCAAAAATGAAATCATATTTTTTATTCTATTGTTTCCAAAAAATTGTGATAGATTAATTTTTTAAAAGGAGTGAATTTATAGTATTTTGGTATCCTAGTAGATTGTGATCACACCCTACACACCCACATATGTGGATATGTATTCTTCACACATTTGGTAGGTTCCTACTAGTTTGGGATTTTAGGTCTGATCTGGTCCCATCTTCATTAGGATTTGGGTGTTTTATAAATGATTATTGTGATTAAAGAGTCTCACACATTAGGTGATCAAACCATACATTCAATTAATCTAGTTTGATGAATATTTTTATAGGAATCTTTGGTCAGTGCGTTTTAATCATCTATTGTTTTTTTCTATATCTAAATGGTATTTTATTTATATGATATTTATCTTCACTTTTAAAATATATTTTTTACTATTATGACATATCTGGATGATTTAATATTATTATTTGATTGTGAAACAAGCCCCAGTGATTAGGTATGATAACCATTGCATTATTCATCAACTCAGAGAGATTGGGGATTCTCCTCGGGTATATGGTGGGAATGATCGAGAATTTGATAGCTAGATGTCCCATGATATTTCATTAAATTATTTCAATGAGATTAATTATAAAAAAATATTTGGTTGAAATAATTGGAAAAAACCATGATAATTTTTTGTTTTTTATTATTTTATCATTTATTTTCCAAATCCAATATTTTGAAATAAATAAATAACACCCCACTATTATTTTATAAAAACAAACCTAAACTCCCACTATTCTTTTCCTAAAACCCTTTGATAATAATGATACGTTTCCTTTATCTCATTTCAGACCTCCCAATGTGTTCCCAATATCATAAGAAATTTCTCCAAAGATTCCAGAAGAATATTATCATGGTTAGGGATCCTCTCATTTTTCTATTTATTTAGGAATATTATCAGCATTATTCTTTTTGATTCCAAATTTTTAATGTAGGAATTTTTTATACGCATCCCTAATAATATCTATACAATTTCCATGTGTTAATAGACCCCATTTTCACTCTAATTTATCCTATATTTGAATCTATAAGTATGAATGTTGTGCAGTTAAAATCATCCAGTGATTTCTTGTTCCCCTCATTTCTATTTTGAATATTCAACCCCATTTCCACTCTTGGGTATTCCCGAAGTTTTTCCAACAAATAATTGAAGAATTACGTTCTTTTCATGTATTATAAATGTAGCACAATTATAAAAGTTAGTGATATGAATGGGATGTGTGGAGCTAAAATTATATATACCTCCAATTAAATGGGTAATGTTTTTATCTAAAGAGACACCTTATATGGTGAACATGATCATATAATAAGAACTCTATGATATGATAAATTATCATTTTTACCTTACTTAATTCCATGATGTCATGTTTTATGCTATTTCCAGATTCATATGTTACACTTATGTTATCATATTGTTCCATTCTTCAACATTAATGATTATTATTTTCACCCATTAGTGTCATAAAGTTATACCTCTTGACTCACGTGTAATGTATTACATTATATTATGATTTTATTATTCCCGTACTAGGCTTTAAAGATCCCCCCTTCTTATATATGTCCCTAGGATATCAAATGATGTATTATAATATTAATGTATTATAATGGAATTTTATTTGGTATTTAATTAATGTTGGTATACCATTTTTTATATAATAATTTTATGTACCTTATTTACTAATGAAAATGGGCCTCAATGTCTTTGTGATTGTAATAAGTGTATTTTGAGGTAATAAATTGTGAATTACAGTAAATTACAAAATGGGATGTTATAATTGGTATCAGAGTAATGTATTGAATTTTTTTGAATTAGGATTAAAAAACATTAGGTAAATTATTAGGAATGAAACAAAATAATGGAAAACATACCTAATTGTTTTTTAATTACCGAGTAATTCTTTTCCAAAAAAATACATCCCTTTCTGGATACACCTAGAGGATATGGATTTCACACAGTTATAATATAGTGTAATAACCGAAAAAAATTGTTGTATTGAGAGTTGAATTTATCATCAACTATTTCATAAAAAATATGGATAAATACACACCTAGTTTCATACTCTCATGGTCTATGCATTATTAAATTTACATGACCCTGACAAACCATTAATAATGGAACAAAAATGACCAAATGATTTTATGTTATGATATAAATCATGGATAACATAGATTGAAAACAAGAAATTCATTGGTTAGAAAATTTATATCATTTATGTGGAATACCTCTTATTATAAAAGGTTCCATTTTTTGTTTTTAATAGTTAAAAAATTCTTATATATAATTATCCCATTATTAAAGAAAATATATGGTAATAGAATGAACAGAGTCAACATTTAATGTAAGGGGTAATGTGATTATGGACCATCTTAGATTCCAAATCCATTGGGTGAAAGGGTTATAATAATTATGAAATCACATTCTAAAATAACTAATCTTTCAAAAATATACATGAATTTGGAGGTACTCCCAAAAAACTCATTGAAAGTGAAAGTAGAAATTCTTTTCATTATGTGAAATTACAATTTGAAATTCAGTGGATCCCCAAATCCCTTATTCTCATAACAATGGATTACCACCATTGATAATATATTCTCCATTCTCTAATGATATTATGTGGTAAAAGTTGAGCTAGCTATTTTAATATAAAGACAGAATCCTAATAATGGTGTATATTCATTAAAAATATGAATCCTATGGAGAAGATTAAGGAGATGGAGTACCCATAATTCTATAAATTTAGTTTTGGTAAATATATTCCTTATTCCATCCAAATTAAAATGGAGAGAAATTTACTTTTCCTTAATAAAATAGATTATTAATCCACCAGGTCTTATGAGGAAGAGTTAAAAACAATTATATAATAAAGTTATTGTATTTTTTGTGACCCTAAAAATAAATTCAACTACTTCTTCCATGTTATAAATCCAATTTATTAAAAATAATTGGTGATTCGAGTCCTTGACTATGATGATGAAATTTTCAAATGTTACATCAATGATAAAATAAATATTATGATATATCAAGGTTCATATGTGTTTGGAGATAGGAATTAGTGAAAGTGGAATAATTCGTAAACATTGATAGAGAAATATCATAAGGGAATGAAAGTCAAACATCCAAATTTTTAAAAATGTGCGATGAATCATTAAAAATTTTAATGATTGGGTTAAGAAAATTATTCGGTTGTGAGAAGGAAGAGAACCTAGATGATGAATTCGGAGGGTATAATACCGCCAATTTGAGGGAAGAAAGGAATTATATGAACAAACTTCATCTTTCTATCCATTATTTAAACTACATAGAACATTGAATCATTGTTAATAATTTCTTGAAGCCAAAGGATTTCAATAATAACAGATTCCAAAAACCTCCAAGGACTATAGATAATGGGACATATTTCTCCATCACAACTACTTAGGTGGGTCCCAATAATAATATGATGGAAGGTATTCTCGTTATTCCTTCTATACATACAAATATAGTATTTGGTTATGGTTTTATGAATTATTTAATATTATGTAAAATTATTATAACTATTCAAAAACCAAATCTACACATATAATTGAATATATCTTTGTAAAGTAAATTGTGGGTGTTGTTTCATCCCAAGTACATAACTTATCACCAATCCATATTTTAAGCTTTAACATCCTAATGAATATTACCAAAATAACTTTGGTTTAATTTGATACTATTTTTAGTATTGAATGCATTTCCATGTATAGATGAAATATAAATTACTAGGATAGGAAATCCCCCACTATTTCAAAAATCGACATATAATTCTCTACAGTTGCCAGAGGAGGAAAAATCACCTTTTGTATTATCATCTCGGGCATCAATATTATTATATTATGAGAATGTGTGTCATGAGAATATGATTTATAACATGGAAATGGTTATCCTTGATGTCTATTGTAAGGGAATATGTGGATGTTATTCATGGGTAACGTTATCATCTTCTACCATACCAAGGGTTTCAGTTCTCAATCAAACTAAATAACACGTATAGAAAATACCTAGGACTCCATATTGAATGGACACTATTGAACATGAGGAGTTAAAGGATAAACTAAAAGGGAATCTGGAAAAATGTTTTATACACCTATGTGATTCACAATGTGACACAATGATCCTTTTAATAATGAATGAGTATGTGTTAATGAACCTATGGATTGATTATAATTATCTCAAAAAGATAAGGATGGTGAATAAGTTTGATTTTCAAAAAATTTATGAATTATTGGTATTCTATTTCAACACCAATACTTATCCGAGGTAGAACATATGTTTGAATGGTATCAAGTAAAGGTAAATAAAGTTTATATGCTTAAGAATTGTTTTACTTCAAGGAACATGCACACAAATTTCATAGTGATTCCATTTTGAATCATTAATGATCCATCCATATTCATGGAATTAATTAATATAGAGTTTAAGGATTACCTTGAAAAAAGTGGAAGTATTTATTGACGATATTATTATATACTAAAAAATAAATGAGGAACATGAGAAGAATTTGAATATCATACTGAAGAAATTTTGAAATGAATTATTATGTATAAAGTATTGTAAAATAATTTTCTAGATGGATCAAGTATCATTATCGTGGAATGTTATCACTAGAAAATGGGAATATACTGATCATTCATAATTGGGTAAACTCAATAATTACCCTGAAAATTAACCCCAAAATATTTATATAGATTCCTTAGATTAGTTTGGTACTATGGTTGTTTTTTGGTAAATATTACCATATTTTTCACTCTCACTAACCAAGATAACACAGAAGGGAGTCAATTTGTATGGATTTATTAATATACTGATATATTAAAAGAGCTAACTTAGAGGCTAATCACTACACCTTTACTCGCATTAACCACATGTGGGGAAGTATTTTTAAACTATAATGATGTGCCTAAAATGGGATTAGGTTTTTTACTCGTGGAAAATTAAAAATAAATAACACATTCCTCCATTGAAATAATGATCCATGACTCAAACTACGAAAACATGATATGAAATTAGCAACAATGAACTTTACATTGAAGATTTAATAAAATTATCTCTATGGGGTGAATTGTGACATATATATGTATTATAAAGTACTCTAGTATATATTCAAAAAAGTATATGAATATGCATCAATAGAGGTTGTTATAGCTGATTAAATAATATGAATTTTCAATCCATCACTATATTGGGAAGACGAACAATGTGACATATTCTCTGTGAAAAAAGGGTCCTCTTACCCAATGAATGATGAGAATTTAGAGGGATCCAATCAACAAGGAGCTTTATAGGATGAACATGGGAATAATTAAAATATCTACATCCTACCATTCTCAAATAACATAGAATCCATCCATTTTTTAAGGATCATAGAGGCATAAAATGTTTATTAAGTGATACGAAAAAGGTATTTATTATTCCTTTGTTCAAATTTTATATATATAGGGTTAAAATATTTGGATCGTAGATATGATTTCCATCAAAATTATAATTGAAGTGAGAACTTCTAGATTATGCACATATATCATTATTCACAATTAATCTATTAATCACTATGATTTATAATGTTTTGATGCATAAATTATGGTGTGATATCCTGATGAAGGAGATTATATAATTTTTATCTTGATTATTATTATGCCTAGAAGTCAAGGCTAAATGAAAAAACACTAAGGGTATGATGAAACCATTTTTCCTACTAGTATGGAAATGGGAAAACAAGACATTAATGTTGTTTTTACCAGAAATGTGGTCCAACACCCACTAAGTGAAACAATGAGAGTCCTCATGGTGGCCTCAAGTGATGAAGGCCAAGGTAATCCCCTTGGATGAAAATCATAAATTTACAATGAAGAGATCTCATGATATCAAAGATTATGAGGGTGTCATCTGGACTCCCAATATGAGAAAGAGAATATACTGAGAATTTGTATTCTCGCCAAATGTGTGTCACCATCTATCCGCTATTGGTATCCAACGATATGTTTTAGAAAAGATAAGAAAAATACCATGGAGATTAAAGTCACCCTGAATAATTCTGACTAGATCCTCTGTGTCTGACTCAGCCTCCATCACCTAATGATAAAGCCTCAAACACAACATAAGACTAGAGTAAATCACTCTAACCTCCACACCCATGGATTATCTTAGACCATAATAGAAACTTAATCAAACACACACTAAACCCCTATAGTCCTTATGAATACATCCATCACTAATATGTCAACTCATTTAAGACCCGTCAACATTGACTTTCAAGCCATTGACCAGAGGAATCCACCTAATCCACTTCCCACATGTTAATTACTTCTTGTAGGATTTGTTAAGTATGTTCCAAATATAAGCATTGATGACACTATAGTAATCAATATGACATTTAAACGAAATAACTTGTCATGGGTTGTATTTGATCATCTAAAAAAGTCATCACTTTTAATTATATCATGGAATATTTCTATCCTAATAAAATAAACAATATATAAATAAGATATGTGGTAAGACTCCTTAGAGTTACACTCTACCCTATATCTTATCTTGATCAAAGGTTTGTCTCATGGTATGGGAGAATCCTTCAAAAAATGTTGGATATAGAATTACATTTCTGTACTGTTAATAACCCTTAGAAGAATGGCCTGACTGAGAGAACCAATTATACATTACATATATATTGAGATCTTGTTCAATTAATTTCCATAGATACTATGATAAAAACCATTACCATATAGAGTTCTCATATAAGAACGGTTTCCATTATAATATTCAAACAGAACCTTATGAGGCCCTATATATGAAAAGATGTTAAACATTGTTATTAGGGGATGAATTTAGAATGAGGATGTTGTTTGAACCATATCTTATTTAAGAGATGATGTACATGGTTAAAACCATTCAACATTATAAGATATATTCAAATAGTCAATAAAAAAATTATATAGAAAATCATCATTGATACATGGAGTTTGAGTTCAAAGATAAAGTGTTACTTTATATATAACCCTGGATAATACTCATGTTGTTTGAAATGAATTGAATTATTATTTCAATATACATCAATCCCTTTGACATATGTACTCCCATCAAAGTTGTGGCCTATTGACTAAATCTCTATCCTAAATTATCACAACTACAAGATGTGTACTATATATCTCTTTAGAACACATATTTACTACACCTCAGACATGTACAGAATCCAAATGTGGTACCATTAGATAATGATATTTTATAATATGAGAAGTTTGTAGTGATCTTGTATCATAGAGACAATGCAATATGAAATAAGGAAACTTTCCAATTCAATGTTTTTTTTGGAAAACCCCCATGTTTTGGAAAGGAATATGGTAACTATAGGAGGTGATGAATCAAAAATACCCTCATTATTTATTATATGAAAAAATGTTTTTATGATGAAGTTTATTCAAGGGTATGGATTAAATGATCTGATGTATTATTAATTAAATTCAATTTTGAAATGAATAAATATGTTATTATGTAATGATGTTATAGAAAACACAAGCACCAATTTTGTTTTTGAGGACTGTAATAAGTTATATATTGTTAGATTTTTAAGGATGTTATGTAGATTAACAATTGATAATATATCTATTATATATTGATTTTTAGGATAATTATATATTAAGTGTTATGGTATAATCAAACTAACACAAATGATATAATGGATGGCCCCGAGGAGTATGATCCTAAACTATAAATCCAATTTAGTACTTCTTCCTAAAGAGTTGACATTATTAGGAATTCCCTTTGACAAAGATCAAGATGATATTCATCAAAATATTTATGGGTGAAATGGTTTATGTCAGGTGTTCAATCATATAGAGATTATGGCCAAAACTATGTTTTCCAAACAACCAAGAGAAAGGTTCACCATCATACACCATTCCCTTAGGGCATACTCTAGTGTAATATGGGGTCACCAATACAAACCATAGTAATATGAAGGTGTATATGTTAATTTTAATAATATAATGATTATATTTATTCATTTTTATTATTACATTATATTTTAAAAATTAATAAGTTTGATAAAACATATATTTTTAAAGCATAAAACAAAAATTTTATTTTTGAGAAATATATAATTTTAAAAAAGGCAAAATTTTTGTGGTGTTCAAGAATTTATTAAAAAATTAAAATAAAAAAATATTAATAATTATTCATTATTTATATATAAATTATAATATAATTTTATGATGTCAAATGTATTTTTGATATTACCTCAGACACCATTTTCACCGTAAAACCCATATTTTTTAAGAAAATGATTATTTAGGATTTATCATTATAAATTTTAATATTTGTGGAATTATTTATATAAAATTAAAATTATTTTTAAAATTAGAGCATAAAAATAATCTAATGGTGAATGATTCTTAATTTTTTTAACACATCCAATTTATTGGGTAAAATTTATGTGTTGTATAAATATACGGTACTTTTTATGACAACAAAAAATCCAAAAAGTGTTATAATAAATTATATTAAGAGTACCAATGATGAAAATTATGTATACTCCTTAAAATAATTTATTTTTTTGTTTTTGATTTATTTTATAAACACTTGATGAATCATATACAACTAATATTATTTTTGATGGTTTTAAAATTATTATTTTTTTGAACATGACATACTTCCACATCACCATGGATATTATTTTAATGAGTTTGGTTTGAGGTATTTTAAAATATAATAAAATTATCTAATTTATAAATAATCATGGATAATAACAATTGTAATATTTTTATATTAATTATTTTAACATAAAGGGTTCAAAACCAACATATAGGTCAAAATGGCCAGTGGGCCTTCATTTTTTATTATTTTTGATAATCCACCTATCAAAGGGTGAGGTGGAACCCTTACAAGTCAGGAAGGCATAGAGACAATTACATGACTATTAAGTCATAGAGGAATCACCCAGACAAGACAACTTAGAACTACTCCTCCCCAACATATGCCATAATATCAACACCCCACATTTACTGGGTTGGCCAGCCAGCTGTCCTATGCAAAACTGCACAGGACTTGTATCGATGGCAAATCCAAACCCTCGTATTCTTCTAATTCTAGTTAGCTATTATCTAGTTAATGCACATACCCTAAATCCTCCTCTTAAGAATTTTCCCTAGATGTTTGACTGGTACATTTACATTTCATGTGGCCCGAAGGCCTTAGGGTGGCCCAATGGCCTTAAGGTGGCCCAAATGCCCTAACAATCAACTGGCCCAAAGGCCTTGGGTGGCACGAAATCCTTTCAGGACCCAAGGAACAAACTGGGGGCCCAATGGCCCAGATGGATGAATAGTTCTGGCTCCTACAGTACCAAACAGTACCTGGTGCAGTACCTACTACAGTAGTGCTACAGTAGCAAAAAAGTATGTCTCCACCTGGATTTCACCCAAAACCATATGTCCATGATTTTAGTCCTTTATTCCCTCTATATAGTCATCCAAAAGTTTTTAGGCTCATAATATGATCCTCTAATTCTTTTAGAAGAACCCACTACATATAAGACATATTCTCCATGACCTCTTTATTTAAGAACCATAGTTATATTTTGACTTTGGGTTTTCATTTTTTTATGTTGAACTATGATTTTACATGTAAATATTAACATAATTATGATTTTCATGTGATGAGATACCTTCTTGTAACTCTCATTAATCCCTTCCAACATTCTATATATGCACCTGTCATGCTGCTGATACTACCCTTTTATATTCCATGACCAATATTTATATAGTGGAGACCCATCCCGATTTCACTAATTTTTATTCAACTTGATTTATCTATCTTTAAATAATTTGGACTTCCATTTATGTGACCAAAATTCTTTTATCATGAGGATAATATTGATAGAAATATTCTTATGTTCTGTGATCTATGTTTAACATGAATTAACATACATAATATGAATGTGGTGGGTTGGAACAAAATTATATAGTCCTCTAATGCATTAGGTAATGTTATTATCTCATGAGATATCGTGCATGGTGTAAAATGTTTTATCCAGATCACACTATGTTATGTTTCCCTATTATTTATAATTTTCCTCTGTATATTATTTCATTTGTTATGTTGTTTCACAATCCTATGATACTTTAATGTTATTTTATTTTTCCACACTTTACAATACATTATTATGATTCTCACCTCTTTATGTGACCATGTTTTTTCAATTGACTCATATGTACTTCAATAACTTCTTTTTTATTTGATAATTAAGTTGTTAAACATTATAAATCACCCATTTATTATATATGTCTTGATTTATATTGGGAAGTATTATATTTTGTATTGACTTTGGTTCCTGGTATTTGAGTATATAAGTAATGTTTTTGTAAACATGATTCAAGTCATTCTAATGTTTAAAAAAGTTCAAAAAAAAAACTAAGACACAATATCTCTTGAGATGTTACTAACTATGTTCTTTGTTTGTAATCATGAATTACTCGATGTTAATATATTGGTCATCATATTGTAGGCCCAAAACATGTATAAGATATAATGATGTCGTTAAATACTATTCATACCAATTTTTTAGTTGCTCATTGTATGAAAAAGTGGCATGATTATAATAAGAGTAAATGTATGTGATTTCAAGAGGTAGATATCATTTTATTTAAAGTATCTCCCTAGAAGGGTGTTCTATGGTTTGATAATATAGTTAAACTATGCCCCATATAAATCAGAGCTTTGGTGAATCAAGAAAGATTTGGAGCTATGGCATACCATTTGGAAATGACACCTATCCTCTCTAAAGTATATGATGTGTTACAAATATTTTATTTTGGAAGTAAAAGAATCATACAATACATGTTATAACATATAATAAAATATATATTCAATCCAATTTATCTTACATTTAAGAACCTATACATATTCATGACACTAGAGAACACATGATGAGGAATAAAACAATTTGACTCGAGATGGTACCTTTTAATAATCATATGATAAAAGTGGTGATGTAAGAACCTAATGATTTTATGATAAAAATTAACCAAAATATATTCATGATGTTACATTTATAAAATTTGGATGATGAAATTTTTTCAATGATGAGGGAATCTAACACCATCACTTCGATTATAGTATGGTTTTTTCCAGATAAAAAATTAAACATCACACATATATTAAATTGAGAATGTATTTAAAACCCAAAGTTATTTTTTTAAAATTTAATATGATTATATTAACATAATATTTTAATATAAGCATATAAAATTAGATAAGGGTGATATTTTTGGGACTTTTTTGAAAAAAATTGTTTATTTAGTAAATAGAGAAAACACATTTTTATAATGTTTTCATTTATTATCATTGAAAAAACATAATTTTTTTAATTTAATACTAAATTAATATATGTATTATTTAATAATAATAAATATAATTAATTTTATTGGAATCAATATTATAATTTATCTTGGTAAAAACATACATTACAATAAATAACCCATTATTTTTAAAAATCTATTTTTGGATGCACATTGCTAGATTATAATAAAATGAATTTATAACACTCATATATAACGAATTTGTTAAAATGTATTACATAATTGGAATTAGAATAATTGATATTATATATTAACGTCAACTAAATCTCGGTCCTAATGAAATTTGAAAACTATAAAAATGTAAAACCATGGTAAAATTGATGATCTGGTTAACCTAATTTTAAACCATGTGATAAAGCATCAATTTTACTGCTAAATATTATTGACTGAAATTATTTATACCCTAAAAAACATATAATCTGAATATAAATCACTATGGATCATTTTTCCATGAAAATATCATATATGATATTTTTTAAAATGAAAAATACAAAATGTCGCCTTTATGATTTTTAATTTTACTTATTTTTAAACATTTTGATTTTTTTATGAATTAGTATTAATGATTATTTTAATAAAAGTGATAATTATTTCAGGATTATTATTTATTTATGATTTTTTATTTTGTTATTGCATCAAATTCTTATGTAATACAGACATAATAATTAGTCTATTAATAGAAAAATAAGTGACATGATTTTAAAATATACATTTTTATAAAATAATTCAAAAATATTATGTTCCACAAGTTTTATAGATACCTATTACTTAATAAGGAAGTTTTAATGGTCAAAATTTTAATTAAATTTTTACCTTGATTTCCATAATGCCAAATTAATTGAATAGTTTCAAAAATGAAATCACTAATATTTAAAGAAAAAATGAATTTTTAGATTATTAAACACATATAAATATATGAAATGAGGAAATTTTGGATTTTATTTTTTTAAAAGTTTTATCACCTCTCAATTTATGATCATAATGTTACCAAATATTTAAAATAATAATTTTTTAATATTGAATGACATGTAATTCTTAAAAAGGGAAACTGAATATTACTGAAGTGTTAATAAAAAATGATCAGGGTTAGAATGAAAAAAAATATTAAAAATAAATTCTTAGTTTAATTTAGTATTTAAAATTTTCAACTTAATGTATGTGTCATTTTTTATCCATTTTTCAATGAAAGAAACTAAATAATATTTTAAATCTTAAAAAATTTACTGGTATGCCACTTACCTAAATTATAAAAGACAACCTCCTCCTCTCACTTATTCACATACCATGATCAATTTATCTCTAAATAAATTAAATAAATATCTCAAAAATATCCTTATAAAAATTATATAGGTTCAGTTCTTCCCAAAAGTCCAAACATAGTTTCTTAAAAAAAGAGATGCAAAAGTGGCTTCTCTAAGAGAAGTTATTCATTTTAACAAGGCTTTGAAATTTATTTCTTCTTATAATTCATATTAATATTTTGTAACCACACTATAATGAGCACCATTGTATCATAAATATAAATATATTTTATTTTTATTATGGGAAAACTATTTTCTATCTTTTTTCCATCTCATGAAAATTGAATAACATCGAATGTGCGTACACATCACTTATCGTCACCATGTTGTGGTGTAATTAGGATTTCATCAACAATTTACACAGAAAATTATAATTATCAATTTAATTACTATGTATGATATTTATGAAATAATTATTCTTATATAATTATAATATCATATCATGTTTCCCATCTTTCAATCCATTGTGAAGTGGTAACGACACATGTGACTAAGTGTGGACTACAATCTCCAGGAAAAAATGTGATTTATTTTTCAATTTTTTTAAGTGGATGGTAATATGGATATAAATATATAATATATATATACATATATAATATGATAAAAAAAATATTCTTTGGGGTTTATTTATTTTTTTCTATCATTGTATCATATGAGGGATTGTGAAAATAGTATTCTAACGTATGTAATACCTATCATCTCCAAGATCATTAAGATTAATGCTTTGATACATACCATTAAAGAATGGTAATGTTTTTATAGAATGAATATATAAGATATATATACTTATATTTAATGATTAACATAATGTAGATAATTTAACCATTTCCAATTTTTATGGATTAAAACTCTCGAACCAAAAATGACATAAAAAATTATGTAGTTATACTCAAAAATAATGATTTAACAAAATAATAAATATAGATTTGGTATTTAAACAGTAAACATTTATTATATATGATATTATAATAATTTATATTGATTTGGTATAGATTTAAAAAAAAACTAAAATTAATTATATATGAGGCTAAATACACGTATAATGATATTCAGACCCAATGTAAGGGGATATTTCTGAATCTCATCTTTATTTGAGACTATTTAAGTTAATGTCCCAATTGGTGTAATTATATGATATTTATATTATAATACCAATATTATTTCTTCTCTATGTATTACTGCATTGAATTATAATTTTTCAAATCATTTCCTCTTTTCAGTACTCAATAGTCTAAAATAAAATTTTAAATGAAAATCGACTATGTTTTCTATTATGTTGGAATTATTTTCTTATATACATATTTTTCCATAAAATTTTACATTAATTTATTTACTACTATAATATTATAGTTTAAAGTAAAATTTTCTAATTTATGACTTTAAAAAAAATCTCAATGAAATTTTCTTTTTGTTTTCCAAGTGACACATCATTGAGTATTTACCAACAATGTGAAAGGAATTATAATTTAAACATATACGGCATGAAAGAAATGACCCACAATAATGACCACCAATTTATTTTATGATTATATTACATGTTTTCAATATTTTTTAAAGGAAAATAATTTTTATAATTTGTTTGAATTTTTTAGATTTTAAATAAGTGAATAAAAATTGAAAATAGTATTTTCCATAATATAAATTCCAATAATCATTTTAAGTTATTTTCATCTATACCAATATTATTTGGCGAATATTTTATATTACCACTAATTTAATATTTCATATCATTCACCATATAATCTTTTATAACTTATGATTATGACATATATATTTATCAGAAGAAAATATTTTCATTTAGTTATCTAATTTTAAATATGAATTTTTATTTTTATTATGTTTCACCCATTAAAAATAAAGAATTCATTAAGCATAGTATCGTATGGGTAGGGGAAGCTATATCCCCTTGAGGCATCAGCTGGCCTAATGAGGAAAAATTGTTTGGGTATTTTGTTAGTAGATTATCTTTTTAAATTTCATTCTTGGTATATATATTTGGTAGTAGGATTATGATGTTCAAATTTATGGACTATACCGTTATTATATTAATAATTTTTTTCTGTTTGATTATAAATAATCTTATGTTATCAATGGATCTTGTCCAATTTTTATGTTATTAGTTGTATGGTAAATTTTATTATTTTCTATCCTAGCCATATAATTCCAATTTTTTTAATGATACCATATGTTATACACCTTCCATTTCTAATAATCTAAACTCAAGAATTATTATTATTTTTTCTTTTTCTCGGTTACTAAAATTATATATATTTTAATGAATCTATGGATTTAATTGAATAAATAATTACAATCTCAAAAAAATATTATAATATATTTAATGTTTCTAGATTTAATGTGATTATCATTTGTGTACTTAATATCCCATGAGTAATAAATTCTTTTATGCATAAAGATGTGGTCACTTTTATTTTGTAAGTTTTTTTAAAAATAACCACTGGCACTAGTATAATAGAGATGAGGTGTTACAAAATGTATTTCACTAAATGTTTTAGAAAATATTATTATACTACATCTATTTATGTGGAAAAGATAAAGAATATTATATGAATTATTTTATTGTATGCTATGGATTCTATATCATTTTATCTTGAAAAATGAATCCTATCTCTTTTTAGGGACTGTATTCAGACTTTTAATATCAGTTATAGCTCTTAGATTGCATAATTATTTTTGGATTTTTTACAAATATGATCTAGCCTATATTTCCAAAAGAATAATTCAACAAACACTGTTAGGAGACATTTATTCTCATGAGAGGCCATATTGTACAAATATTAATTAGTTACCTGTAACACCAAATGATATTTAGTATGTTTCATCTTAAATAAATTCCTTTTTATCAATAGATTTAATTATATGCAACATCGAGTTCGAGTGCATCATGACCATTCAAACTAGCCATTGAAAAGGAGGTTAGGAATAGTATTAACTAGATTTTGAAATTTATAACTTTTTTTTAAATAGAAAATATTTTTAAATTTGGATTATCAAAATTTTCTTAGGTTGGAATGATTTTTCTTTTATAAAATGTTTATATTTTGTTAATGGATAAAAATAATGAATTATTAGTAACCAATTTTTTTCATTTAAATAATTATTTTACTTTTAATTGATTTTTATTTAACAAGAGATAAATAATAATTATATTAATCCATTATTGGTTGTTGTTATAATTTTTTATATTGAAATTATATAAAAAATTATTCCTCATATGAATTTCCCTTTTACATGCCTTGTAGCCACATCTATGGGATTAAAATTAATCACAATTTTTTCCTCCAAGGTGAATAAAATTAAAAAAAAGACATGCACAGTTGTTATTTGTAAGAAAAATATGGTCTAATATGGTTAAAATTTTTTTCTGAATAATAACTTTAGTAATTTATTTACCTCAGTTTAAAGGAAAATTAGATAAATAATTGTAAAAAGAAAAATATAATAATATAAAATATAGAAAAAAATTGTCCTAATTTTATTTAATGAGTTGGCTTCGACAAAAATAAACCTTAGGACAAAATTATAACCTTATTTTTCCAGTTGGGTAAAAATATGACATTTATTATGTTTTATTTAAATATATGTTAAAAATTCTATTCTCATAATTTTGATAACTAAATCACTTTTTAAAATATGTTCATAAATAAGATAAATTAAAATATAAATGTTAATGTAAATATAAATTTATTTTCAACATCTTGGTAGTTTATTTATAATTTTATAAAATATGTAAATAAAATAAATAGTTTTGCAAAGATGATGCAATAATTAATTAACTAATGGAAGAACCAAATAAATGATATTATTAATTTTAAAATAAATATAATTTTAAATGTTTAATGCAATCCATGATTTTATTGGATGACTATTATATTTTAGGGATGAGTAAATGTAATTTTTTCAACAAAATTATGTTGTTTTGTTTTTTATAAAGGGTAAATAATTAATAGTGTAAAAATTGACAGAAATTATATTTTAAAATAAATAATAATTCATTAACTCATATAAATTTTATAAATGTAAATATTTCAGAAAAATAAATATTATGACATCAAATATATCATAAATTATCTAATTGGGGGTTGTTTGGAATTTTATAGTAAATATATTAACCCTATAGTGTAAAAAAGAAATTATTTCACGGTAAGAGTTAATTTGATTTACTAAGGGTTAAAAAAAATATAAGGTTACCTTTTGACCTGAACATATCGAGAATTCCTTAGTATAATGAATTTTAGACCATAATCAGCTCAAAATTGAAATAAATCACATTTAGGTTATTTGTAATTGAAAATATATTTATAATAGATCAATTGTTTTGGTGTTTCATAAAATTACCTTTCCCCGTCATATAAAAGGGAATATCTTGTTCTATTTTATTCGCACCTATAATAGTTTTTAGATCAGCCATATCCTGACCATTTACCCTCCCAACCACCCTAAATACATAGTAGAAGCTATACTTTGGGACGAAGGACATCCTATGGAGTCCTTTTCAAAATATCAAAAGGAGACAATTCAAGACAAGGTAATTATTTTACCAACTCATTCAATGTTATTTTATTCATCTACTTGTTATTCCAATGTTTTTTCCATACTAAATTAATAACTAAAAAATTTAATATATGATTAGATTTTGTTATTATTATTGGAAAACCTTATTACCCATTTTTTCATCCAATGAAAACTATATCACCATGCGTGCATACGTACCACTTTTTGTCTCCACATCCCATTGTAAACATTTTTTCATTGATACATTATTTACATGGGTATATCAATGAATATAAAGATTTAAATAATGAATATGACATGATAATGATTATTTAAAATTAATATACCATCCAATTTCATACCATTTAACAAATAAGGGAATGATATCGCCTTTTGTGCATTTGTATAACTTACCATCTCCACGACGCGAAGAGATTTATTTTACATGTTAACCATTAATGAAATATTATAAACTATAAGTAATAAAAAGTCATGAAATTTATTTCATTATAATTCTTCTGAAACAATATATATATATATATATAAATGTGTGTGTCATTTACATGATTACATTCAATACAATTAGAAAATAGAAATAGCATCCATTACTATGTATAGACTGCCATCTCCATGAACGGTGTATTAAATTTTTTTTATCTATCTATTATATATTTTTATATACTGAATTTGAATAATTTATAAATTATTTTTTACATTATTGAATTAATTAATCCATGATCTATGTAATAATATCAATAACAAAAAGTCAAAACATGTATGATAAAAAAACGTTTTTAAAGAAGAAATGATATTTTCCTTGAGAAATAATTTCAAGTGTTGTATCAAAATTATTATCTATATAAGATAAAATTATTTAATAAGAATAAGTTTCAAGTATAATATCTCTATTATTCCTATGGATTGATTATTTTTATGATGGAATATTATTTATGAAATCCATCGGTTTTTCTTAGATTATGTTATAGTGAAATGATGTTTTAGAAAACCAGTTTTTCCTAAGGTTATAATGAATGATATATATTTTTGCGGCACACGTATGAATGATTTCATTATGATATGGGAGGAACTTATATATTTCCTAAAACACATTGGGTAAGGATTGATATTACATGTGATAGACAATGTTGGAATATGAAATGATCCTAGTTCAGTAAAATAGGGATCGAATGGGGAGTGAAATCAGATTAGTAATGGACTATGTCCACTGTGATTGTTCTGAAAATGGTCCTTGAATAATATGAAATGATTATTTATTCTTTGGGTTATGCCAACAAATTTCATGTCTTATGTTCTGAATTTGGAAATATGTTAATTAATTATTTATAAACATTTATGATTTATCCCAAGACATGATATCATGATCATTCATATAAAGGATAATATTTTAAAATGTTATGTTGTTATGTATTATGATTATTATATGATTGAAATCTCCATTTTTGGACTTAATGAACATCTAAGCTCATCGTTTTGTTCTGGTTCATTTCCTCAGGTCATGAATATGGGTATTACGTATGATATGTCAAAACTAGGCATAGTTATGAAGAAATAACTAGGTAACAATATAAATGTTTTTTGAATTAGTTGTTTGTGCTTAATATTTTATAAAGACACTAAAACTATACATTCTTGGTATTATTTTCTTATATATTGTAATGAATATTGTTTAATTTTGAAATAATATATATGTATGTCATGTACAGGCTGTTATAGTTGGTACTATAGTGAAGGTATAGTTAAACATTTGAAACAGGGATGAGAAAACCTTTGAAGGTACCCGAAGGATATGAAAAGGATTTGGTTACAATCCTTGTGTTTTATAAATGACCATGAATAAAATAGGATAAAACCTAAAGTGTCCTCAATATAAAATTTATTCTTGATTATGTAGTTTTCCCATTATGATTAGTGTTTCTCTAACTATGATTCTTGGTTTTAGTCAATGGATGGAACTCGAAGGAAATGTGTTAATCATCTATGTGGGGGGAAATGAAATAATTTTACTCCTAAGAGAACACAATTTACTTGTGATGGAATGAAAAAGCTTATATATTTTATCACAAAAACTTTTCAAGCTATTAATGGAGCATGACATTAAAATGAAAAAAGGAGGGACCATCATTCTATTGAATCCTTCATGTGGAATCATCCAACATCATTCAATGGGTCTTCTAATGCACTAGTGGATGAACAGTGGATCAATACCACTTACAAGATATTTTATGTTCACAAATGATTAGAACATGATTAAACCATCTTAGTAATATATTATTTTAAATGTGAAGCAAATCACCGGTGGGCCATTATCAATAATACCACAAAAATAGATAAAGTTTAATCCATGTAATGCGATGATTTCGAGAACTAGTTTTTAAATAATTAATTTCCTCATATTATTCAAAAAAGGTTGGATAAAGAGTTCATTGAGTATAAGAAAAAGGACGATGAATCCATTGGTAGCTAAGATGAATGGTTTACTACACATTCATGGTCCCCTTCAGGAATTGTAATTCAACCAGAGAGTAAAATTGATCAAATCCTTAGTGGATTAAGACCAAGTCTTTGAAGGGAATTGTCCATTACATACTTCAATATCTATAAGGAAATCATTCAATGTGCACTGAAGATTGAGATGGATATTGGAGTAACCGATCATCCCTGTGGGTCTGAAAAGAAGAGAAAAATTGGATTCGCGGGAAAATCTAAATACCACCCTCAAATGAAGATGAGTTTTTCTTTATTCACATAGTGTGGAAAGAAAAAAGGAGGAAATGTTCTTAATGGGACTGGAAAAATTTTTCTATGTGGGAGAGAATTTCATTATGTAGTTTAATGCTGAAGTGATTGGAAAATTTAGTACAGTCACGTGACTAGAGAAAAGGCTACATAGAATGAACCTCCCTCACATAAATGATACATGTACAAGGAAATGGCGCATTATGCTAACTAATTCTATAAAACAAGGGTAATAAATGATGATAGACATAATAAAACTTTTAAGTCCCACAAAAAATACAAGTCACATTAGATCACAATTGGAGATGTGGAATATAATAATGACATGGTGAAAGGTACACATACTATCTACTCTAAAGTAGAAAATGTTTTATTTAATTTTGGATCCACCCACTATATTATATCTAAAGTCTTATCTATGTGTATCTCCATATTAACTCAATAATTAGATGTTATGTTTGTTTTGGAATCTCCTAATAGTAAAAGGTTCAGTTAAAAAGTTTTAAACTCTTCTTCAGTTTATTTTTAAAAGAATCAGCTTCCTAAAAATCATGTGATACTTCCTATAGTCAAATTTTATGTGATTCTTGGAATTCATTTTCACTCACTATATATATGTCATATCTATTTCCATGTATGGTATGCCAAGTTTCATATTCTGTAGCAATATACGATCATCAATCACTGAATGGATGATTATGATCTTTCAGGGGAAATTTATTCCATCTTATAGGAAATTATTCCTAGAAATGGATTTAATTTATCTCAAATTTTTGGGGACAAAATCGCCATTAAAAATAAACCTATTGTACAAAAATATTTTGAAATATTTCAAAATTGTTTCCATGTCTTCCACCAAATCGTGAAGTTATTTTTTCATAAAACACAAATCTCGTGATATGCCTATTTCAGAGACACCTTATAGAATGGTACCAATTGAATTTCAAAAATTTATGTATCAACTCTAAGATAATATTAAAAATTTATTAATATGCCCATGTTTGTCTCAATAGGGTTCAAATGTTCTATTTCTTAAGGGGAAAGATGGTTCAATTAGACTCGATATTGATTATTGAAACCATTATAAGATCATTATTATGAAAAATATCCTCTTTCTATCATAAATGTATTATTTGACCAACTAAAAAGAGATAAATAATTTTCAAAGATTGATATTCATCCAGGATATAATAAATTATGGGTCAACAATGAGAACAAACCTAATATGGAACTCCATATAAGGTATGGACACTATGAATTTATAGTGATGCCTTTTGGTCTTACTAAATCCCCCATTATCATCATGGATATAATGAGAAGAATATTTAGATACTATCATGATGAGTTCATGGTATTCCTTGTAGATGATATTATTGTATATTAAAAGGGAAAGGAAGAACACGAATAAAAATAGAGAATTGTAATAAAGAACCTGAGAAAATATATGATTTAAGAAAAATATATGATGTTTTAATTTTGGCTTCACAAAGATTCATTCTTGTGTCACAAAATCCCACTAGAGGGGATATATATGTATCCATCCAAAATAAAAGTTATTCAATAATAGATTAGGATAAAAACAGTAACTAACATCCTAAGTTTTCCTGTATATTTGGGATATTATCAGAAATTTGTGAATGATTTTTCACAAAAACCTAATAAAATATCCTAGTTGACTCGAAAAGGATTAAAGTCTGTCTCAATAGACGCATGTGATGTGTTTTCAATGAGCTGAAAATATGGTTAGATAGTGCACCAGTCCTCACAAAACCTAGTAGTGGTGAAAGGCTTGTGATATATAATTTTTCATCTATGAATGGAATGGGTTGTTTTCTCATGAAAAATGATATGGTGATTGTGTATGCCCCATAAAATAGAAAATACAATAGAAAAATTGCCTAACACATTATATAGAGTTATCTATGGTAATTATAGAAATAATTATATAGAGTTATTATCATTAAGGAAAAAGGTGTGATATTTAAATTAATCATAAAATTTTAAATTATATTTAAAAAAAGGAGAGGAATATGTTATAAATGAAAATGGTTAGAGTTGATTATAAATTACGACTTGTCGACAAACTACCACTATTGTAAAGAGAACAAAGTGGAAGTTGCTAAAATAGAATGGACCATTCTATCCTATCCATGATGGGGATAACAAAAGATCCAATATTTATGGATTTTGGGATGATGAATTTTGAGATTTTAATGGAAGGATTGAAGTATTATGTTTTTATAATTAATGATCAAAAATATATACATTTAATGATTAAGGAGGTGTATAAGGATGATGTTGAGATTAAAAAGAAGGTGAGAAATGATTTGGAATTCATCCTTCATAGTGATGGAATAATAAGAATCTTGAGACAATTTTTCAATCCTCCGGTACCAGAAGTAATGAAGCAGTCATTCGATGAGGCTCATATTTATTCAATATCTATTTATCCTTGAAGAAACAATTTGAACTTGTACTAGAAATACAATTTATAGTGGGATGGACTGAAATGATAGGTTTCTAAATATGAATCTCAGTGCTTCGTTTGTCAACAAGTTAAGGATAAGAGACAGAATCCCATGGGGATGTTACAAACATTACACATACAAGAATGGAAATGGGAAAACATCACTATATACCTTTTCATCGGGCATCCCAAGATCTCTAGAAGATAAAATGTTATATGGGTTATAGTTGATCACCTTATGAATTTGGAACACTTCATTGCTATTATAGAGGATTTATATCTTGATTATCTCTCCATGATAATATATAATATAAGAGGTAAGATTACATGGAGTACCACGTTTTATTATATCTGATTGGGATTCAAGTTTTAGCTCGAAGATCTAGAAAATTCATCATAAAGATCTGTATAATATATAAGATATGTTTTATGATTACATGCTAGCCTATGGATTTCAATGGTGGTTGGGATGAACACCTACCATTGGTGGGATTTTAATAAAATAATAGATTTCACTCTAGTATTCAAATGGAACATTATAAAGTTTTCTATGGAATTAAGTGATGAACTCCATCATGCTGGGATGATCATGGGGAAAGAAAGCTACAAGGGCGCAATCTTGTTGATGAAATGGTAGAATAAGTCAGATCTATTCAACCACACAAAAGAGTAGCTCTGAGTTGACAAAATATTTATGATGCAAACTAAATAAAAGACATTGAGTATAAAGCGGGGTGATAAGGGATTTATTTTACTCTCTAAATGAAAGAGATTACTAATAATTTGAAGGAAGGGAAATATGATCACAAGTTATATATGTCCAATAGAAATTGTGGATCATGTGGGGATGGTAGCTTACCTATTAGAAATTATATATAATATCTCTCAAGTTCATGATATGTTCATTGTATCTCCCCTAAAAAAGTACATACCTAATCCTCTACATTAACTAGACACATAATTTGTACCACTGGATAGGGCCATTCTTATGATGAACAACCGATAGATTTCTGGATAATAGAGAAAAAGGTCTACTAAAGGGGACCACTCTCTTGGTTAATGTTTTATAGAGCAACCAACAATTTGAGAATGTTATGTGGGAACTTGAGGATATAATATGGAAGAGTTACCCTCCTATGTTTATATCAAAGTGATGAATTTGGTGGGTGAAATTTAGTTTATGAGGGATAGAATGTAACACCAAAATATTTAAAAGAATTTCTCTTCTTATATAAATTCATTTTCTTTTATTTTTTGCATTGCACACAACACCGAGTTTGTGTGCACTAAATTGTTATGAATAGTATTAACAGCATTATGAGATTTATAAATATAAATTTTCAAACAGAGTTTTATTTATAATTTGGAATATTGAAAATAGAATTGGTTGAATTTTTGGAAAATGTTTTATTTTTTGATGAATAGAGTAAAATACTACATTGTTTCTAACAGAATTTTTATTTATTTAAATAATTTTTTTACATTAAATTGATTTTAAAAATATAATATATAAATAATACATATATCAACCAAATATAAGTTATTGGAATTACTATTATATTGAAATTCATTTTAAAACAATTATTGATCTTTTGAACGTATCTTTTTCCACCCATCTAGCCATATCTCTGGGATTAACATTAAATGTACTTTTAATTAATTATGATTTAGATATATAAAAATAGACATATATATTTTTAATATGATATAAAAATGTTTTGTAATAGGTTTAAAATAGTTTTTAGTGAATAATTACTTTTTTATTTTATTACCATAATTAAATGGTAAACTAGGTAAATAAGTGTAAAATTAATAATATAATGTTATAAAATTACAGTAAAATTCATCCTAAATTAGATATATGAGTGTGATTAGTCCAAAATAAACCATATGTTAAAATTATATCCCTTTTATGCCACTTGAATAAGAATATGAAATTTATTATTTTTTATTTAAAGAGAATTTAAAATTTTCATACTCATAAATTTAATAAATAAATCATTTTTAATAAATAGTAATCTTTTAGATAAATTAATCTAAAAATAAAAAATTGACAAATAAAATTTTTATCTACATCATGGTAACTTTTTTACAATTTTTTAGTATATATAAATAGGTTAAATGGTGACACAATGACGATGAAGTAATTAACTTAGTAAAGGAAGAATTAAATAAATGATATTAATATTATTACAATAAGTATCATTTGAAATATTTCATTCCATAAAATAATTTTTTGAATGAATACTACTTCTTGGGGATGATATAATATAGTTTTTTCAATGAAATCACTTTTTAATGATTTTTTAAAAAATTTAAATAATAAATAATGTTAAAATTGACAAAAATGACATTTAGAACTAATTAATATTTTTTATACGATATAAAATTCATAAAAATATAAATTTCAGTCAAAATAACAAGGATAATGTCAAAGATATCATATATTGTGCATCTTAGGTTGGTTTTTAAATTTATAGTAAATATATTTACCCTATAGTGTAAAAGTACAAGTTATCATGGTAAGAGTTAAATTATTTAACTAAGGGTTAAATCCAAAAGATAAGGTCATTTTTCTGAAATATAGATATGTAAAATTCATTTTATAAGGGTATTTTGACCCAAAAACATCTAAAAATCTATATTACTCACATGGGAGTTATTTGAAATCAAAATCCAGTTTTGAAAAATTAATAGTTTTGGAGGTTGTTAAAGTTCCATATATATATTATAAAAGGGAATATCCCACTGATTATTATTCACACCTATAATTTCTTTTGGATATGTAAAACCATTCCCATTTATCCTCCCAACATCCCTCACTTCATCATAGAGTCCATACATTGGTTATAAAACCATCCCATGGAGTCCTTATGTGAAATTGGAATTGAGACACTCGAAGATAAGGTAAATGTTTTACTTACTCTTTTTATTTTATTTTCTAATTCTACATCATGTTCATTTGTTTTTTCAGTAATAATTTTATAACTCCACAATATAATATATTTATATTTTTTTTATTATAGGAAAACCATACTACTCAGTTTATGCATTCTATGAAAAACAATATCATAAAGCCTGTGTACGTACGGCTTACCGTCCCCACTCTATGGTTTGAACTTTTTTTCATCTATACGTCATTTCAATGGTTATAACATTGAATATAAAGGATCTAAATAAAAAATATTACATGATAATGATTCTATTTATTTAACATTCCATCAAATTACAAACCATTTAACCATTAATGTAACGATATCATCGTACATGCGTTCGAACGACTTACCATATCCACAATGTGATGGGATTTATTCTCCATGTTAACAATCCATGAATGATTAGAAAACAAATATAATAAATAAGCAGGAAATATATTAAAATATAATTCTACTTCTATAATATATACATATATAATTCATTTATTTCCTTCATTAAATACACTAAAAAATGGAAACCATGTCCATGCGTCCGTGCGTCCTACCATCTCCTTGAATGGTGAATTGCATTTAATTTATCTTTGTATTATATAAATTTATATAATAAAAATATATGATATGTAAATCAATTTTAGATTATAAATTTATGTAAATAATTTTTTTTGAATTATGATTACGAATATAAATTCAAAACATATACAATAAACAAATCAATTATTTCTTGAATCGATGGTTTACCATGAAAATGTTAAATGAATGGGTAATATAAAGTCCATAATGAATCATACATGGAATCATAAATATTATTATATTTTCATTACAAGTTAATAATATGTTTAAACCCACTAAAATGGAGTTTCAGACAAGTAAAAAATAAATCATATCTATGTTAATGTATAATTTCGGAATCTCATTATTTTTTGAGATTAATTATATCTAAGTATTTATTGGGTATATTTATTATCAATATATATGTTTCCAAAATGTAAACTACAAAAAATTAGTTCTATACTTCTAAAACTTATTGATTTAAATTTTAACCATTGTTTAATTTTTATAAAATGGAATTAAAGGATACTTTGGTTATTTTTTATATGAATTACTTTTGGACTTTTTCGACAAAAGTATGAGAAGAATGTTTATTATCTTATATGGAATGAACTAATTTTTTTCCTTTAATAAAATATTATTTCCATAATGGTTCCTTTCTAATGTTATAAATTTATTTTCAAATAAATTACTTTATTTTATAATTGCACAATTTTTTAAGAAAAAAAACATTTTTGAAGAAGAGATGATATTATCTTAAAGAGTTAATTTCCTGTGTTTTATGAAAAATATTTTACATCTAATATAACATTATTTAATTATGATATATTTCTCGTATTCTATCTATATTAATCTAATGGTTTTATTAAATTTTTGATGGAATGATATTTAGGAAATCAATTTTTTTCAAGGATTATGTTATAATGGATTGATATTTAAGAAACCTATTTTATTCATTAGGTTACGAGGACCAATTTATTTTTGTAGCACACATAATAATGATTTCATTATGAGATTTGTGGGACCTATATCTTCATCCAATGAACTGGGTAATGATTTATATATCATGATATAGATATTTCTAGAAAAATAAATGATCTTGGATATATAATATAGGGCTGGAATGAAGAGGGAAGTCAGTTCAGGAATAGACTATGTTTTCTATGATGTTCATGTAAATGATCATTGAATAATATGATATGATTTTCTACTATTATCTGTATGTCTGAAGATTTTATCTCTTATTTTAGGTCTTTTGAAATATTTTTATTGAATTTTTAGAAATTTTATTATTTATCCCATGACATGATATCTTGATCATTCATACGCAAGATAAAATTTTCAAATGTTATGTTCTTATGTATTATGTTTATGATATTATTAATATCTCCCTTTTTACCCCTATTGTGCGACCAAGATAAGCTTTTTCTTAGGTTTCTTTTCCCTAGGTCATGAAGAAGGGTATTAAGTATGATAATCTAGAAAAGGGCTCGAATTATGAATATATAAGTGAGAGAAAATGTAGATTTTTTATGAATCAGTTTTTTATATTTCCCAGTTTCTATGGAATCTAAACCCATATGGTCCTGTCATGGATTGGTTATAATTTCTAAAGAATACACTTCAATTTTGATGTAATATCTATTTATGTAAAGTATGGTCCATTATATTCTCCTTCCTCTGAAAAGTGATTTTAATGATTTTAATTTAATTTAAATCATTTATAAATTAAATGAAACCTGAATACTAGTGTAGTAATGTGGACTCACACGTAAATTATTTTATCATAACCTATCCTAATGGAGAACCACGATGTTATTTAAATCATCACCTACCTAATGTGAATTACCAATACTATTGATCTTAAATGCAATGTAATTAGAAAATGGAACGATACCACTACCTATAAATTCCACATTTATTAAGATATTTACATTTCTATTCATGTGAGATGAACCTAAATTGTAGAAAATCTATTTCAGGATGTTCATTGACACTATAAATAAAATTCTATAATAATTTTTTTCTAAAAATTATTATTTTCCTTTCATACATCACTTAGTTGAATATATTCATAACATGGATAGTAGAAATTATCATCATCATATATAGTATTATCATACTCATATTTTTATAAAAAAAGAGGGAATATTCTTTATAGGTATCTTTCTTAATTTTACTTTTTAAATTTGTCTCAATGATATGTAATATGTGTTTCCTCTATTAATTTTCCCATTGTAAAAAAACTATTCCAATAAAAAAGAATCTATAAATAATATAAATAGATTATTTTCACTTTCGGTTGAAGGCTATGATATCGATATTCTTTTATGACTTCCGAATGATTTTTCATTCAAATTTTATATTACATA
Source organism: Viscum album (assembly GCA_963277665.1). Lineage (NCBI taxonomy): Eukaryota > Viridiplantae > Streptophyta > Magnoliopsida > Santalales > Viscaceae > Viscum > Viscum album. The sequence continues at coordinate 120,164,389 of OY728138.1, read as the reverse complement.
TTTATAATATGACCTATCAGGGGAAAGTAATCCATGGAATTGAACCGTCATAGGAAGATAAATATTCTTTAATTTATTAATTTATATATCAATAACATTGTTACATGACCTTGATTATTGAAAATTATGTTATAATCATTTATTATTCTTGTCCTAATGATTTCAATTTCTCGTAGTAATATTTTTTCAATCACCTGATATCTTAGGTTAATACTTTATTTACCATCTTTTTGACAACTATTTTTAATGTTTATTATTCTCACTTCATTTTATGTATCAACATAAAAAATTATTTCACTTTTATATAGAAATATTTGTATCCAATCATTAAGAATGTAATTAAATTATTTAGAACCTCACTTGACCATTTCTATAAATTCATTATCCATGAAAAACTCAATGTGTATATTTTTCTATGAATCAATTCATTTTTTTCGATTCATTTTTCATTCTAGATTAAACCTATAAATATTATAGGGGATAAAACATCTTATATATCCCCTCTAATATTGAAATATGGTCACTGATCACCTTAATCATTTCATTAGTCTTAAACTAGAATATCAATATATCTTCTGAATTCACATATGTAGTTTGTTAATTATCAAAGTATTCTTACCAGTGTCTATATGATTCAAGATAATCTATATATTCTGTGAAATTTTTTATAAATATAATATTATTTATTCTTTTCATTAATTTAATATGATTTTCAAAGAGACCTATATCAATATAACCTTCTAGATAAACTATTCCACCAGGACCATCAAATTTTTCTGATTCATGTTCTTCATTATCTATAAAATATTTAAGGGATAGTCATTATCATCTTTCTATTATATTTATCCGACGTCTATAAAGTCTTCATTATCATTTAATTCATGATTATAAAAAACAATTAATGAAATTTAAATCTTAATAAAATCTAATTCTTTGAGTATATTCTAGAATGGAAGCTCCATCCTGGATTTTTATATCATATGGTTCACAATCATCATCATCAAGTATTCTTACAAATGATTCTATAATTCCTCAAATACTACTATACTGAAAAGTTATAATAGAATCCTACCCTCAAATATAACACAATATATATTTTTCTATCCATTAGATAGAAAATCATTATTCTTAAATAGGATCCAGACCACTGGTAGGGGTTGTGAAGCAATGGTTCCTTTTTGTTTTATAAGAATTTGTAGTATCGTATTATGTAAACCATTATAAACATTTAATAATTTTATTGTTATGATCCACTCAAATAAAAATTAAAAATAATACCTCTCATGTGAAAAAATATAAATCGAAGGTAGAAGACATTATTTACAAGTCATGGTATAATGAACTTTTCCTTTCCATGTTGTATAGTACCCGAACATGGATTCTTTCACTATATTCTTATATAAAAAGTTATATGAAGTAAATAATTCTAAAATACTAGAATAATATTTCCTTTTATAGGTTGTTGTAACCCCTACTATACATTCCATATCACGTTCCAAAATACATATTGTACACCCTATCAAACACCTAATCCTTTTTATCTACAGGTATATATACACAGTTACGAGCTTCACTTTCATTCTTCTATAATCTACATAATAAAGTCTTTCAAATAATCCATAAGTATAATGGATAAAAAAACCAATATATAATATTTAGGATCTTCAATAAATCTCCCAAGAACGTATTGTTCTTGAAACTTATTATAGATCATTAGAAAATTTTAATGTGATCAATATTTCAAGAATTCAATCTAAAAAACATCCAAAAAATAATTTAGGCTAAACAGCCTCTATTCAGAAACCTCTATCTAATGTTCATTTATTTATTGGCCTCTATCCAATTCATCTTGTGCACCTAAATTAATTGTGTATAAACTTAATAAAAAAAATCATTCATTTGTAGGAACTCTATCAGATGGGGATCCCTCCAATGGATTTAGTTCAAATGGAACTTACTTTAATGGAATTTCTCCATTGAATATGGTCATGATGAATCGTCTTATGTTTCAACCTAAGACAATTGTTTGGCCTAAATCTCAATACCTGTAAACAGTAGTAGTTTTTCAGATCATAACACACATAAAGAGTTTATGTTCTTCACAAATACGAATTTATAATTCTATACTTTCATAGGATTCATAGAATGCAAATAATAGAAAACTAATTCCACTTCCCATATAATGATATTCAAAAATTTTTAATTTTATTTTGAACTAATTATTCATCATTTACATCTTCAAATCTTCACCATACATCTACATGTTTTTTTAATCTTCACGAATTTTTTAAAAACATCATACTTCATCACGTTTAAATGCATTATTCCTATTTGATTATTTAGTATAATCCATCATTATAATGAAAACAAAGGAAAAATTAAAGGATATGAATCACATTGAACACTTGTAAAATCATAATTTCTTATCATATATATTCTCCATTCTAGATAAATATATTTGATAAAACATTTATAAAATTCTTTGAAAACATTTTCGGGTTTAATTTGTTATAAAAATAGTTTCTACTTCTAATCATAACGTTATACCCTTTTACTAAAACTATTTTATGAAACCTCATTTGTTTATTTCTTCATAATAAAATAAAAAATCCGACATAGATATCGATTTCATCATGTGTATGATGCATTGGTATATAATTATATCTGATGGATCAGTTACAAGTAATGTTCGATGATGATTTACCCAAATTTTGAAGCAAACACTGTGGTTCGATACCAAATTTTAATATAATTTATCCTGGTGAAAATTTATTACTACATTGTTGGAAATGATCTAGTTAATTAGTATCTGAATCCTTTTGGTAGGTTTTCATTTTCACCAATTCAATCATTCATAAATATTATACCTCTGATAAGACATTTCATTAGATAGACTAAGGGTACGAATAATATAAAATGAATCAGTGTAAGAATGCTATTAGATGGATCAATGGAATACACATTCTGATGAACTGGTATCTCTTGAGGGTTCCTCCTTTCATATTCTCTATATAAATGAGATTTTATGAAATTATCTCATTAAACGTTCTCAGACAATATCTATATATCTAATAGAAACCAAATAATATATGTTATCTTATGTATCTCATGAAAATAATTTCTTCTCCATATTTCAATCAAAAATCATGGACCAATAGTATATCAAATTTATTATGATGTTGATAAAAAATTAAACTTCATATGATTTTCAGATTTACGTTGGATGTTCTATGAAATCCCAACATCTTTTTCTCAATCCGAATGTCATTATCTGATGTCCTCATGTCGATGGGATGGGAATATTAGATCTTCCATATTTCTTGTATCTAATTCTAATGTAGATGGTCTGTATCTGATTCCAATACTGATGGTTTGGATCTAATTGAACACTTTTCACACATCCCTATTCAATATGTATTTCAAACATACATTCTTTCATCATCATAATTGAAATATTTATCTATTGAAAACATGTGCATCAAAAATAGATATTTTTCTCAAAAAAGCTTCCCCATTGTTTTTTTTCCAATACCTACTTCAATATATCACAATAATACCACTTGTTGTTTTCTTTTCTAAATTTCTTCTAATGATTTATATCTTCATCATGGATTGTAAACTCATACTCCTCCTCCATCAATTATACTCCTTATATTCATTTTGTAACTATTTCTTACCAATCCTCCTTATACATAAAATTTAATTCAATTGGGTCATCATGAAAGGCTTGTCCACTTACGAGAAAAATTGTTTCATTTCAAATTTTATGAACTTTTCATAAAAAAATGATGAAATTTATATTTTGGAGAATATAAGTATCACATGAGTTTTTTAACAAATATACTATATGTAATCAAATTTATGTCTACATGGGAGATACTAGAGTAGAAAAGAAGAGTCTATCATCATGTTTATAAATGTTTTTAATAACACCACTTTCATGTAATGCATTAACAATATTCTTTCAACATTATATTATGTGGAGAAATTGTTGACATAATTTTCTTATGATTTACATTAACCTCCACCCATAGAAAAAAATATATTAGAATGTAAAGGTGCATAAATAAAACATTCTAGAAATTCATATTGTGAAACCTCATGTAATTATTTTTCTAGAATATTTAGAGACTCACGTACTGGTATTCTTATTTCAACTCATTCAATTCCATGAATTTTCATATAAATTAAAAAATTTTGGGAATAAGGAGGAATATCCTAGAATCTCAAAAGAAATGTTTGGACGGATATTCTTCTGTATGTATTGAATTTTTCTTCCTCTTTTGGGATTTTTCATTGGATGTTTTTTATGCCTTCTATTTATCTATTACATATTTTTAATATGTTTCTTTTCATTTATAGAATATTATGATGAGGAATTCAACTACTTTTCATATTTAGTAAGATATTTATTACAATTGATTTTATTCCACTATTTAATTCATATATATTATATAGGGGGTTATTTCAATATCATTTAGTAACATTCCCTTGATGCTAAAATTTTTTTTATTTTTTTTTAATTTTCATACAAAATTTACTTGATATATTTTTATCTACATTAATGAAATCCTTAGTAACCTTTTTACACCCCTTTCCATAAACTTATATTTTTTTCTTTTTTAGGAATCTTTCCATGGAATCTTGTTCTTGTTTGATAACTGATAATTAAATTTTTTCTAACTCATCATGTTTTCTTTTCTCAGTTTAATTTAAATATAAAAATTTATTCATATTATATGTTTACTTTTTCACTTCCACATAATTTTTGGGATTATTTCAACTAAATTTCTCATAATATCTCTCTTTTATTCATACCTATATCTCGGTAGACACATGTTATGCCACCATAAATAATATTTGAGTCAGAAAACTCTACAACACCAATAATAAACTCTGAATATTTATTTTTTTGACTGATAGTAAACATTTTTAGAACAATTTTTTGGTCTTTTCTTAACAAATAATGGACCAATTTTTTAAAGGGGATTCTTTTGTGAAGAATTACTATATTTGTTAGTGAATGATATTTCCTCATAAACGCACATTTATAAACCAATCTTTTTAATTTTGTTAGAATTTTCATCTTTAACATCAATAACTATGGTGATATATTCCCTAATATGTTTTGTATTAGTGTCAGAATAATTATATCCATTTCTAACATGAGAAAAAAAGTTGAGTTGATGATATCATTAATCATTAGAAGAGGATTTTTTTTTAATTTCAACAGGATATATTTCTTCTTTTTTCATAATGAAATATTTTCATATGTTTCACCCCGATTTTTATGTGATTTTCCATCATATTTTTCATACTCATAATAATCATATTTTTTCTTTGGAAAATTATATAAAAAAGTACACTCCCTTCACAATTCCATCTCATGATATATTTTAAATTCCATTTTCCTTTTTTTCATATAATGGAGAGAAACAATTTTGATGAAATCCTCACCTTCATCCTATACTTATGAATAAATTAATTCTTCTTCATCTACAATTTTTCCCCTTTCCCTTTTAAAAAAGCATTGATGTAAATTTCACTATCATAAATTTTCATAAATAAGGGTATTTACTAATATTATATGCCCGAATAATATTATAATTTTCATTTATGTAAAAATATTTATGATCATATTTAGATGAAACATTTGAATTAAATCTATCTATAAGGTTTCAAATATATTTCTTAACAATTGTAGAATCTTTTATATTCTCACCTAAAAATTTGATGTTACTTACAATATAATATAATCCTAGAAATTATGCATCAAAACATTCATCATTAGCCCTTTTAATATATTCAAATATAAATCTCTAGGTTTTAACTCATCTTACATAACTTTTTTATTCCCTTCATAGATAATTCCAAAAATTACCAACATCTACATAGCTACTTAAAACTCTACAATCCTTTCATAATCATTATAATCTATATCCATAAAAAATAATTCTATTCATTTCCATTATCTTCTATACTACTATTATCTATACATTTCAGAGAAGATACATTGATGGGAGGAAAAATCACTATTTTATATCACCAAATTCAGGTCAACGAGAAATAAGGTAGGGTAACATCATATTCTACAAACTATGATAGTTATTACTATAAAAAATATAAACACCTTGATTGTTCACTAAATTGAAAATATATATTTCCATATATTTATATATTAGCGTAAATCCCTATTATAGATTTTTTTCTCAAATATTATCAATACCACTAGGGGTTGAATCATAATTTAATTTTTCTATAAAAATATTATATTTTACATCTATAGTAAAATCACTTAACCAATGAAAATTGTATAAATTATTATCCACTAAAATTTAACTTCTCAGATATAAAGTTTTTATTAAACAAATATAAACGTAAAGAACCACATGATATTTAGAATGGTTGGTAAAAAGGTGAACTTTTTTAAATATTGGATAGTTCCAAAAACATGGACTCTTTCACTATTTTTTCATTAGAATAAAAATAATCAAGTAGTGAATAATTTTTAAATCTGGGTAGAAACTTTATGGGTATAGTTGGTTATTCAACAAAACTAAAGTTTTCATATCACATTTCCTACAAATGATTATACACCCCATTAATAACATAATCCTTTTTACTAACTGGTAATTATCCACATTTATAAGATTCACTTTCCATATTCTTTTATACACATAAAAATTATTCCACTTCATCCATAAGTAAGCTCGATCAACTAATCTTGTGCAAAATCCTCATGATCATCAATGATTATATTATGAATATGTTGGTCTTTAAAAATACTCCAAATATTCAACAAAATTTATTATTCTCTGTATTTTCATAATTCTATCAATAAAACATCATATTAAAAAGTTATTGTAATCAGCCTATGTCAGTCAACCACAACTTCATGGTCTCTATCCGATTATTCTGTGTCTAATTCTTCTTCTTCCCCTATATTAATTGAGTATATTTTAATTCAAAAACATATAATTCTAATATCTCATGGAAATCCTTCTAATTGGGCTTGATTTTATAGAAGTGATTTTGATGGAACTAATTTTGATAGATTTCATTTGATGAACCAATTTATAATGGATCTTCCATTGCATCAACCTAAAGAAAAATTATCGATGAAATATTAATAACTGAAAAATGTATCAGGGGGTGAGTTCTTAGTGCACCTAAATAGTTAAAGTAATTCCCATGAATAATGTACTATGATGTAATTTATAATCATATTGTAATGAAAAAAGTTTTGAAAACACTTTCTCTTCCTAGTAAATGAAATAAAAAATTATAGAATTTTACAGTCCATTAAATCATTATAATTTAATTCTAAAACATCACTCAATTAATTTTCAGCTTCAATAATATTTTATATTCTTCTCAACACATCAAAAATCATCATGATTTAAAAAATTAATTATAATTCTTTAATCAGATCATTCATTACGATGAAAACATATGTAAAAGTGAATATTTCTAATTATGAAGACAACCTATATAAACTGAATTTCTTTTCATATATATGTTATCTACCAACTGAAAAAACCTTTGATAAGGCATGGATGAAATTGTTCCTAAGAAATGTGAATTTTATTTTTTCACTAACATGGTTTCCACTTATAAATAAACCATTATTACTTTTTTCCAAAACTATTCAAATAAATATTTTCCTTTATTTTACTCATACCAATGATCCAACATCTAATGAATTAATCTATGCAATAATGCATCGAATGTATCTATCTCCAATTTACTTTGATATATTGGTGTCATGTATAGTTTAGTAACCCAGGGAAAAGTTTGGATAAATAGTAATACTTTTATTATTGACTTAATTAGAAAACAATTTATCCAGATTAAAATGGTTAACTACTTTTTTTATCATCATCTAGTTGGTTTGTATCTAAATCATTCTTATGGATTATCATTGACAACAATTCAATCGTTCATAAATATTGTTCCTCTGATAAAACACATAATATGATACAAAATGGACACCAATAATATAAAATTAATTAGATAAAATTAACCTATCATAGATCGGTCCAATGTAGTGTATGATTAATCAATATCTCCAGTGGCTTCCTTCTTTCAGACTGATGAGTTTTTTATAGAAACAACTTCTTCCTTATTTGGTAATACATATTTTTCTAACCAAAACAAAATAAAATATACATTTTCTTCTATATACCAAACCAATCATTTCTTCTAAACCATTCTTTTAAATAGATTTAATTACAAGTATATCATATTACTTATAATGTTGAGAACTAATCGGACATCAAAACATCACTATATTTCTTATGGATGTTTTATGATTTCCTACTACATTTTCTCTGTCTGAATGTCAAGATCTATTGTCCACATTTTAATGAAATTGGTCCATTTACACATTACTATGGTCTTTATCTGATTATCAAGTGGATTTTTTGGATCCCATTTGCACGACAATGGTCTGTATCTAATTTTCAACATTACACAAACACTTATTCAATCAATATTTCTAACATACTTACTTATACATAATAAACCTATTTATCTATTGACAAAAAATTCAAACCAAACACAACTTGGTCCTAAAAATATGTAAATCACCTATGTACTTTTTCTATTATATCCTTTATAAATGTAATTATTCTCAGTGGAACTCATAACCATACCCTTACACTCATGACATAACTTCCAGTATTGATTAATAAAAAAAATTTATTCTAGAAATAAAATTTAAAAAACCCATGAAGAGAGAATGAATAAAATCCATCCCTTATATAGAGGATACATAATGATTTTTTATAGTTATACAACATCAAAATATCCTTTTATCATTATCAATATACCTTATCTCTTCCATGAATAGCAAATTTAGTGATTCAATTTATGAAGAAATTAGTATAATCATTTAAAAGAATTTTAAAATCGTCAACTCTATTATGGATGACCTATTTGTTAACCACCATCACTATATTATCTCCTTCATATATATTTTCCACTTTTCTCCCAAATCTTACTTCCATTAATAAAAATCATTAGGTTTAAATATTTTTTATCTTATAGAGATATAGCTAATGCATTTTCAGCCTTAGCATAAATATATAGAAATTTCATGATAACTTCATTCAAAGCCAAACCTATTATATCACTATCTTCTAAACCTTGTAAATTAATAGTATTAATTTCCATCGTGATAGATAAACTCTATGATATCATAATTTTCTTACATATGTCGTAGTTTCTTAAATATAATATAGTAACCTCACTAGAATTTACTAAATTTTCCATTATAAAAAGAATTTATGATATATTTGTCTCCAGAATTCAGCATATAATACAACTTGTTATACCATGAGTTGAGTTGAAAGGGGAGGGGTTGATAAGAGTGTTAAGTATATATTTTATGTTTAAGGGATGTTTTCACCGTATTTTTAATAAATCATTAATGCATCTATAATTAATAGAAATTCAACTGGCACACTAATAAATAAATTAAATAGAATGAATCTATTTTAAATTATCCACAGTAATTTCTAGTCCAAGTATAATTTCCTGATGATTTTCTACTCTTGAGATAATTGATTATGATTGAATATATTTTGAGGATTATAATTAGTTATCTTTAAACACTCTTTATGAGGTAAACCACCATTATAATCTTTTTAGGTGAAACACACAACATCCCTTAGTTCACTTCCATAGACACCTCCTGATGGATTACCCATGATGAGGTCCACCATCGTTTTTGGTCATAGTGGTTTCTTTTCCATTATAAAAAATTAGTTATTTAATTTTAATCCTGAAATATTAAATTTGATGATCCAATGTAGAAATTATCTTCAAAAAAATAAGATATATTTATGTAAGAATATCCTCAAGAATTTATATTACATGAAGTAGCCAAATAGAACATAAGAAAATATAGAATCCCCTTGCACACTCAATACTTCCCTCCATAGATCAAATAATATAATTCATAGTACACAACCAAATGTTTCATTCCTTCTTAATTTAAAAACCAAGTTGACCATATAAACCCTTACCTCACTTACCACATGAATGAACATTACGGGCTTCCTTCACTGACAAACTCTATGGACCGACATTTCATTATAAATCCAACTTTGAGATATTTTTTTGAACACCTAATTCTTTTTTTACTTATCAACCACTCTTAATGAATGTATTAGTGCTGTATTTATGGGAAAATACTTCAATCACTCTATCTGGCCACTAATGTAATATTTAAATCCCTTTTCAAATAACCTTAACGATACTCAAACGATTTCCATATTGTAACCACACAGTACACTTGTTAACAACATACATAAATTTTTGGATTATTGAGAACCATTGGAGAATAGACTTTGGCGAACTCTAATCAATGTTAATGTATTTCCTTCATGGTCGTTCCAAATATGAAACCATAAAATTTAGTACCACCATTTGAAACACATACATAACATCATAGTCGAATGATCTCATTTTACATTCACCCATTTTTGGGACACTTACATGCAAAGAAAGATTATATCATTGAATATAATATTTTTATTAATGGATACATGATGGTTCATCCATCGACTAGAAAATCTTATTTAGAAACACTTGAATATCTATTTTTTCAAGACCAAAAATATAACAACCACTTAAAAATATAACAATTTAGAAACATATTAAATAACACAAAACTTCCTCTATTTAACATAATAAGAGATCTTATGTCCTCAAACACCTTGGATTGAACCATAAATGTATTTAAAAAACCACAACATCAACGTAGAATAATTAAAAATATATCTTTTTCTCTCAGGAATATCATTAAGAATTATAAAATAAAGTGATGGGAAAAAATAGTCACTAGGATTCCAAATATATGTGGCCAGGCTTATAAGAAGAAATAATTGATTAAGATAAATGGTTAAAATTTTAATGCTTTGATTTTAGTAACATAAATAATCCTTGGTGATATGTTAAGATTTATACTAGGATATAAATCATTAAATTAATAATTTATTTTCAAATCATTAGTAAGGGTGCCTAGACATGTATATAATTTTTTTAATTTTTTTCATGGAAATAAATAAATGGGAACAAGTTCTTTTGGAGGGAGGATCACTGTGTAAATTATATCCATGTAATGAATAATTTTATGTGCATTTTATTAGTTCAACCAATTCAGTGATATCTATTTCATGACATGTTTTTATGTTATGTTGTTTTATTAAAAAGTGAATAATGGATTTTTTTTTTCAATGATGTGTTTTTTGAGATGGAATTTATAATGGTATGTATTTTATGACTACTTTACATTGTTAATTATTTTAAATTATTATGGTTCCAATGAATTTATGATATTTTTTAAATTATTTTAGACAGCTCTATGACTCATGTTTTGATATTAGTGCATACTTTGAGAACAAGATGAGAAAATATTATTCCTTATTTTCAATATTCTATATTTAAAGAGGAAAATATGAAAATTCAAGGCGAATATTTTACTCATATTTGAAGTAGAAGATTGTATTAATTTCACCATATTACTTATGTATAAGGAATGATCTTTAGCCAATGATACATGTGAATTTTTTATGGATATTTTTGTATAGATAATAATGTATCTACATATATCTATATGTAACATTGACTTTCTTATTATAGTGATAGAAAAATACAATGATATAATTGATATTTTGAGAGCATGATTCCAGAAATAAGGGATGAATCATATTTAATAATGAATTAGTAACATATGAATATCTATATAATGAAGGATGTTTTAGTTTGAATGATGAATCATGGCATGTTATGTTGAAATTATGTTAATTATCACTGCAAATATGTAAAAATGAAACATTTGGAAATAACAGAGAAACATTAAGAAATAATTGAATTAACAGAATGCTGATTTGATAATTTGTTGGATTTTATGTCATAAAATTTTTATATTATTAAATAATTGATCATGATATTGGATGTATGTTGAGATAATTCTAAGGGTAGAGACCTGGTAATAGATTTACATACCTACAACAAAAAAAATATTTAATTTATTGTATTCATGTATATTATCACATTATTGGTGTATACAATAAGGATTGTCCTTGTTCCAGTGTACCATTTAAATTTATGTGTTTGAGGTGAATGAATTATTAAATTAAATGAAGTATAAATTAGTGAGTGTTTGTTACGAAATATTTAATAAAATCAGTTAAATCAAATAATTAGTCAAATTAAAATCAGATCATTATAAGAATTAAGTGAAAATTTATTGTTGTCCTACCAATCACAATGTAATGATCCCATAGGTAAGTGAGAGTTTTAAGAATATGTCTTTTATAATGGATCTGTTTTCATACCATAATTTACCCCCTCTCAGGGTACCACTCACTGAAGTACCTTTTGGGTCTAGAAAACTCTTTTCAAATAGTTTTATGGTGTTTCACATAATGAATAATATATAATAGAATAATCACATTGCAAATACATAGATATCATCTACCATATGACATGAATTATATTTAGATCAAGTTACAAAAATACCAAAATACCTAGTTTGAAAACCCCTGTAGGCGAATAAAATTTATATGGTAATAGTACTCAACTGGTTATTAATGAAAAAGGGTAAATACACATATCATAATTCCTCTTTTTAGGAATTTTAATGGCAATAAAATCCGGTTAGAATATAATTAAAATTACCTTAATGGGTGGTTGAACCATCATCATCCAGAAGATCACCACCCCAATTTTTCTTCTACTTAGACCCATTGATTTTATTCCTAATATAAAGAGGTGAAAAAGACCGAACATGGATATAAAATATTTTCCTGACTATGTTGATAAAAATATTATGAAAAAATAGTATAATAAATACTAAACATGAATATTTAAATATTTATTTATATTTATTCTTGATGAATAAGTTTTTTTGAGGTTACTAATTTGTAAAATTACATTATTTTCAAAATGATGATCATACTTCATTAATAAAAAACCATTCATTAAAATGTTTTAGAACCCATGAGTTCTTCTTGGATTAAATTTGATTAAACAAAACTATTATAGAAGAGAATATGAAAATTCGTACAGGATTTACATCACCACTTCTTTCAATATTGGTCCATACACTACTCATATGAAACACATCCTATTTAAATTACTATGAAGAAAACGTCAATATTTTAAGAACACCAATTAATTTGAATTATAAATTCATATATTGAAGAATTTTTTTTCATTTTTTTGTTGTATACTAAAAAAAAAATTTTGATAGGGTAACCCCTTATCATAAAAAAACAAATTAAAGAAATTTACATATACTAGATCACCCATGATACAACACCTAAGGGTTTATTATCAATTAATTCTTAAAATATTATATCTTGTCCATATCCCTCTAATATTTTGGAGCTCAAATATCATTCTTTATGTTTCTAATACTTTAAATTAAAAAAAATATTTCTACAAGTAATAAATCAATGAAAAATATTTATGAGTTTTAGGTCATCCATCCTTGATTTATTTAGGGAATTTGACTTTTATTTGGATTTGACAAAAACTATTTGAAGAATTAGAAAATATTGTAATCCTTACAACCTAATATCCCCAAATTATCAAAACGGAAATCATATATACTTAAAATTGAGAAAATTAACATTTAACTATAGATGGAAGAACACTGATCATTAAATGATTGGTCACTAAAAATTTATTTATATAACCAAAAAATGAAAGATAATCTGAGATTTTGGAGATTTTATAAAGGGGTTAATCATTTATTATACACTACATCTTAATGGTTTCTGGCTCATTTTATAATCCTCAATAATTCCTTCAGAGCATGCGTGGAATATAATTATAAAATTTTAACATAGAATTAATTGGGTTGTGGTTACAGAACATATAGACTATAATTGATAAAATTTTCATATATATCTAATAATATGAATGTTTTTTTATAATCAAAGTCATTGGTGATATATTATTTAATATAAAATCCATAAATTTGAATATTATTTCCTTAGTTATAAGGATCCTTATGTATTGTAAATTATGACTCGACATATTATAATACTTGTAATATAACTCTATGACATGGCCATAAGATAATATTTTTCCAGGGAACCGACTATGATACAACTACATTATAGAGAATGATATGAAATTTTCACATACTATGAATGGACAAGGTGGTGATTTATGACATCACAATATCATATAAAACCATATGATCAATGGATTATAATATTTTACTTATATGTATTACAATATGTAATACAAATATTATACTCTATGTAAATGATAAGAACATTATATACATTATATTAGAAGTAGGGAATAACTATATCTACATTTTGTATTAACTAAATATGTAAAGAATTTTATCTGTTTTAACTTATATTGTATAACATTTAATAATTTGTAAACTCATTCCCAAAAAATAAATTTGGTAATGTATAAATATGTTTATAAATTTGACATCAAATTCAACCAAAATCATGTAATATGAAGAATACTATCCGTATGAAAATAATTTTAGATAAACATAAAATATTTTTTTATTAAATCGATATGTTTCTTTAAAGTTAACACACATTCAGTCAAACGTAATATTTTACCCCATAGGAATTTATAGATTCGAAAAAATATATAAAGTCTTAAATTCATGAATTTATGTAATGACTACCCTATTATAAAGAAAGATTACTTCAATAGCCATAATGGAATTTGTTTTGATCTCAAATAAGCCAACATATCTATCGACCAATATCAATGAACTGTAACACATAAAATGTTACATAAATATATAATCCCAATTTACATGATAATTTTATACGATGTGATATAGATTATTTAAGCATCATATATCTAACTCACATATTCTAATTTCATCAAGTATAGATGTCATTGGTAAATGGATAAACACATGTCACTTTTTAAAAAAAATTAGAACATCATATACCTATCATTAATCAAGATAATAACATCACATGTTGATGTGGCCTTATCTTTACATAGTTTTCTGCATCTTTTTATTAAATATTTAACAATTTAATTACTTAATTTTACACTTTTTCATAATTATTCATACTTTACTATTTTTATAATGAATTTTTTTAATTAATAAACTTTTATATCCAATTTTTTATTTTAGTATTTAAAACATTTTATTTACTCTTACTTTACTTGTCTAGAATAATTATTAATTAATTATTTTTTTAATTTTAATCTTCTCACATTATAATAATTTGTCACTTTTATTAAAAAATCATTTAATCATATTTTTTGTGTATTAATTTACATAGGTTTTAATTTAATATTACATGTTGTATATAAGATTGATTAATATAAAGATACATTATTAATTTATTGTTTTGCAAATTAATTTTATTTAAATATTTAGGATATAATTTTATTAATAAATGGGTTTTAATTGTATAGTTTTATATTTAATTGAATATTTTAGTTTTATTTATGCGGTTTTAAAAATTTATATCACTGACTTTTTAATTGGTGGAAATCAGTGCCACTATTCTTTTTCCTTCTGATATATACTGTCGGTGACACCCTTTTTCTCTTCTATTATTCATGTACCAATACTTCACTACCTATTTTGCACTATGGGTGAGACGTCTCATGGACCATTAATCAGTTTTGGTCTCACTCTCAATCGGCATCGATCCCACCCTCCACGACGAGGGAATATCAGTATCTCCTTTTATGTTGGTGCTTCATACACAAATCAGCTCACAACTATAAGTTATTATAATTCTTTGACACACTGATGGCTCCCCCCATCATTTTCTTTCTCACTATCAGTGACTCCCTGTTTTCATCATACCTATGCGATTATATTTTTTTATGCTGAAACCATCATTGATACACATCAGTGTCGGTTTCTCCGTTTCTCATTGGTCTTTAATTTAAATGTGTATTTGAAAAAAAATTTAGAAAAGGTATAGAGTTTGACCTATTTTTAAAAATGGTTTCGGATATGCTTGAACCTCGTTCATGCATCATCAGCGTGGAGAGATGTGTGAATAGTGTTCACGCACCCTTCGTAGACGTCACAAAAGATGGGTGAACCCAACTCACATATCTACACTTGAAAGGAATCCTAAATAGAGTTCACACATCCTTTTTAAACATTATGAAGGATGAGTGTACCCTATTCACAAATCCTACTAAAAGATTTAATTTCATAATTTTTTTTAATTTTTTAATTTTTTAATTTTTAATTTTTATTTATTTGTTCTGTTTTGTTTATATATATATATATATATAACAAAATATTTTAGCAGAATTTATCAGCTATTTAATATATAGTACTACCATCATTAAAACAATACGGTGTCTCACAGAAACTCTTACCCATGGCTCTTTTTTATAAAAGGGCTTGCCCTGGAAATCATTCTGCATTTCTGAGGTGGGATTTAGGTTATCCCTTTCCTGCACAATAGATTCTGCATTTCCTTTGTGATTATATTGTTTCATTCACCTGACATTGAAAGAATATAAAATATAAACTATTAAACCAATATAAATGAATCTCAAAACATGAATTAAACACTTAATTAATAGTCTAAATTAAAAATAATTTCATAAAAAACGTTTCTGAATAACAATTTATAAGCTTCGATAACTACCAACTTGAAACATAAAAAGGATTCATGTACGTGGCTTTGAAAGTATATAAAATAAAAACAATAAGATAAATATAAATGAAACATAAAATATCGATTAAAAATACAAGAAATAGTTGAAAATAAAAATATTTTAGTAAAAAATGTTGATGAAAAATAATTTATATGGTTTCAAAACCACCAACATAAAACATAGTAATGTATCAAGAACGTGGGTTTGAAATACTATAAAATACAAACTATGAGACCAATATAAATATATCATAAAACATGGATTAAATATATATGAAATAAATAATAATTAATTAGTTAATTAGTAATATAATTATTAATTAGTTAATAATTAATATAATTATTAATCATTAATCATTAATTATTAATTACTAATATACAATAATTAATTAGTTATTTGGTAAAATAATTATATAATAATTAATTAGTTAATTTGTAATATATGTATTAAATATAATTATTAATTATTAATTATATAATAATTAATTAGTTAATTGGTAATATAATTATTAATTACAAAATGAATAAATAATTAATTAGTAATACAATTAGTAATAATAATTATTCATTATAATTATTAATTAATAATTATTAATTATACAATAATTAATTAGTTAATCGGTAATATGATTATTAATTATATAATGATTATTTAGTTATGTAGTAATATCATTATTAATTATAATTATTAATATGATTTTTAATTATAAGTATTAATTATTAATTATATAATAATTAATTAGTTCATTAGTAATTTAATTATTAGTTCTAATTATTAATTATTAATATATAAAAATTAATTAGTTATTTAGTAATATAATTATATTATAATTAAATAGTTAATTAGTAATATATGTATTAATTATACAATGATTAATAAATAATATATCTATTAATTCTTAATTCTCAATTCTTAATTCTTAATTCTTAATTATTAATTATATACCAATTAATTAGTTAATTAATAATATTATTACTAATTATAATTAGAAATTATTAAATATATAATAATTAATTAGTTAATTAGTAATATAATTAAAAATTATAATTACCCATTATAATTTTTTTTATTTCTTAATTATATAATAATTAATTATTTTATTAGTAATTTAAATATTAATTATATAATAAATAATTACTTAGTTAACTAATGAGTAAATAATTAATAATTATATTAAAAATTAACTAATTAATTATTAACAATTTTTATATGTTTAATCAATATTTTCTGTTTCATTTATATAGGAATCATAGTTTTTATTTTTAGTCTTTTAATGCCACTTATTAGAAACATTTATACATTTTAAGTTGGTGGGTTTGAAAGATTATAAATTATTATATATCAATATTTTTTACGAAATTATTTATATTTTCAACTATTTCATATATATATTTAATCCATGTTTTATGATTCATTTATATTTGACTTATATTTTGTATTTTATAGCCTTTAAAAGTTAGGTACTTGAAATAGAATCCCCCATCAGAAATGTAGAATGTTCGGCGTCGGAAAGGGAGAACCTGAATCCCACATCGAAAATGCAGAATGATATTTTGGGAAAACCCTCTTATAAAAGAGAGCCCTCAGTGAGAGTTTCTGTCAAAAATTCAGACTGCTGTAATGAAAGTACTACTCTATATTAAATATCAGATAAATTTTTATGAAAATTTTTGTTATATATATATAATATATATATATATATACAAAATAAAACAAAAATACAAAATTAAAAACACAAAAGAAATTAAAGAAATAAAATCTTCTGTAGGATGCATGAACCCCGTTCACACATCCTTCACGATGTTTATAAAGGACGCGTGAATGGGGTTCAAGTGTCATTCACCATGCCTATGATGCGTGAACCCCTTCATGCATCTTCCTGGGATCGAGGATACGTGAATGGTGTTCACTCATATTGGCACCCATTTTGGAAAATATCGGTTACCCTACTGCTTTTTAATAAATAAAATAAATAAAAAAACCAATATATATAAAAAATGATGTTGAAGAGTGAGGGAGAGGATCTACAAACATCTCATATTAGTCTCAAATTAATATATCACACTAATAAACAAAAAGAGTTCTTTATTCTCTCATTAAACATATATTACCAATAAATAATTTCGGAATCATTCATATGACAACATATTTGTTCATATAATACATTAATGCCACAGATAAAATAGAAAACAATTAATATTAAAATATGTTATAAATAAGTAAATAATATTATTTATTAGGTAAATATTTATGAGCACTTATCTCATTTATTTTTAAAAAACCCCTTCATTCATTAAAAAGCACATAAAAAATCATCATTGATTTAATTTTTAAGGGTCATAACCAGATATTACATGAAATAAAATTTATATTTAATAAATATCATGGAAGATCTATTATAACAGCTTCCGGATGTTATGAACATTATATTAGGGATAAAGAAAAATTCCTTTTTAACAAAACTAGTTTAAATCTACAATGATTACTTACATCCGAGGTTTGAAATACACAAAAACTAACTAGTATATATACTTATAGAATGATTTTAAATAAGTATTATAAACATTTATAGTTATTAACAAGATTATTTAATATATAATAAATGTACATAATTTAATAATTTGGGAAGTTGGGTGTATATGTATAATGAATGAGGACTGAGGTAAGAGTATTTTACTTCAGATTCCTCTCTTTGAGACATCCAAATTTAATTTTATTTTTTTGTATATACTGCATATTTTAAATCTGAAATAGTTAATTTATTTTTAATAATGGAATTTCATGTTCAATAAAAAAACCACTATTTCTTGGGGAATTGATTGAAAAGTTTCTAGGTCGATAAGGTTTCTCTTAACCTTAATTTATATTATTTGAGACATACACTGCCAAAAAATAGGGGTTTATCACCCCTAAAAACCTTTATCATCCATAAAAAGCACTGATAATCATGTTGATATTAAAATGGGTTCCTTTAATTAGCACCTTTAAAAAATCGGTAATAATGGTCTCTTTCATCAGCGATTTTTTAAAAGCACTAATGAATGTTAAAAAAATTAAAAAAAAATTAAACAAATCTTCCACCCTTTCAATAGTTCTCATGCACCCCAAACTCGCATGCACGTACCTGCATTCCCCATCTCCACACCCCCACCGTTTAACAGCCCCCACACCCCCACTCATTAACAGTGATAGGACCCCCTTCACCCACACCCACCCCTATCTATGCTTGTTTCTGAACTCGAGACCTCTCCTCCTACACGCCTGCACCTTTACCACTCAGACATCCTGTTTATTTTTCCATTTAACGATTTATCAATATATTTAATCATATTTATTTGTATATTATATATTTATAGAAATATTAATATATATTTATTTAATCATAATATATATATATATAAACTCATATAACATATTTTTATATATGTTAATATATAGATACATATATCGTTATATTTATATATTTCTTCTTATATTAATATATATATATATATTAATATATATATATATATATGGTTATATTTATATATTTATATATTTTGACAAAATAATATTTAAATATTTAAATGTTTATTTCTATATTAATGTATACTTATATCTATTTAATTATATATATTTAGTTATATATTTTTTTCGTATATTTCTTTGTATATTAATAGATATTTATAAGCTCATTTTTAAATACATTTATAATTTTTTGTTTATAAATAAATAAATACATATATACATCACACACACACAAATATTATATGTCTATATATAAGTATAATTATAAAAATATATATTTATATATATTAATATATTCTATATATTAATATGTATATATATATATGTTTGAATATAAAGATAATATATATCAGTTTGTTAATATAGATACACACAATCACACCCACATTATATAGGTATATTAATACTCATATATTTGTATTTTAAATAAAATGGATATTAGTTTTTATTTAGATAAGAGTTATATATTGATAATTATATTTTATATATAAATATGTTTAATTATTTATTTATAAAATTATATTTTTATATGTGAATATATAAAAAATATGTATATATTGTTTTATATTTGATTATAAATAATAGTACATTGAGAAAAATAATAAAATTTCAGTTTAATAAAATAAATATTAATGTAATCCCTAGAAACAATTCATTCTCTACTTATAAAGGGAAAAATACCTTTATAAATGTGGTTGAAATTCCGTCAAATGTTAAAAAATTTAGGTATCCCAACTAAAAACATAGTTTTGGAATACATTAAGACTTTTTGGGGCTCGAAAAATGTGACAAAGGTTTTCCTGTGTCATTATAGGTGTAGCTCGTTTCAAAATTCAATTTGATATGTGGTAGAGCCCAAACGGATACCTGGATCAAAAGTTGTGTTTTTTTTAAATTCTAGTTATGTTTTCTAAATATTTTACTTTTTTTTTCATTTTTGGTGTCGTCAAATTTTTATTAAATGACTATTACTTGATAATAATTTTCAAAATATCAATTAATAATGTTTTTAAATTATTTTATAATTCATTTTTACTAAATAACATAGATGTTAAAAATAAATTTCGATTTATAAATTTGTAAAAAATATTTAGAAAATATATATTATATTTATATCAATATAAATACTAATATATAAATATATAAATATATAAATATTTTATTTTTAATGATTTTTTTAATATACCCTTTTTCAGCTATAGTAAAAAACGAATTTATAAGGACCCACTTTATCAGTGCTACTAAAAAATTGCTGATAAAGGGGTTTCATTTAACAGTGATAAAAAATCACTGATAAAAGGGAAACCTTTATCAGTGCTAAAAAACTGATAAAGGGTAACTTTTAACAATGTTTTTTTAGCGCGGTTAACAGTACCCTTTATCAGCGGGTTTTTAGCGCTGTTATAGGATGGCACTACGAGAACCTTGTTTTTTGGTAGTGATAATACATTTTGTGCACACTTATTTCATTCAATGGTGTATTCATTATCCATGAAAATATTTTATCATACATCTTATATTTCATAAGACATACTAGCCAAGTCATGTTCCCCTATTCAAGAGTCTATTTATTTGTAGTTTATCCTAGTATAAAGAATCTTTGGAAACTCTACATTAATTCATGGAATTATGATAATTCTATTAAAATTGTTTCATTTATGTACAGTACATTCTATCACTAGCAAGATACTCGAAGAACATATGAACAAAATGGTAGAATCAAACAAAATAGCTAGAAAAACAGTTGTCTAAATACATGGAAATTGGCTAGATGGTCTTAATAATGTTTTTTATTTGTTCATGAATTTGAATTTAAATACCTAGAAACAATTAAAAGTGGATAACACATTTTTTTTCTTTGGTCAACCTATGATTGAAATGATCCTATATATTTTCAACTCTATAATTCACTCGATCATGAATTTACAACATATTACATATCAATAAGATAAATTTGAAAGTCGAACCGGGTGTGCTACTCTCTCAAGAGCATGATTTACATTTTAGTGAAAACCTCATAATAAAGATAAATTGAATTTAATCACATTAAATATCATATTTCAATAACACATTATGTTTTGTAAAATACAAATTGTCAAAAAAGAAATAGGGAGAATCATCTAGTTAAAAAAATGTATGAAAAATGTATAATATATCATCCAACACAACATGAACGACCTGGTGTTTTTAGATGAAGTTTTTGATTTTATGTATCATTATAAAATATTTCTACATAGAATTTTTCTGGATGAAATAAATTAAGAAACAAAAGAAAATAGAGAAGATTCATATCTCTCCAACATCTCCAGCTCTTTTCCTATCAGCTCTAGATCATCCACTATGATCTTCTTGTACACATTGTTGATGTTTTTATACTTAATTATGGATTATTCCACTTTTATTAATATTCTATTCACATGCCAATCCATGCCACAATATCCATGTTATGGATCTGTGATGATCTCTTTAACACCCACATGACACATTCACAATTTATTTTTCTACTCACTGATGATAAAATCAAAACCATTTATAATAGAATGAAGAATCCATTCAAAATTTTGTGCCAGGTAGAAACCAGGATCCACATTCTATATTCTCTTCACATGTAATGATCAATGATTTTGATTGTTGAATGAGGACACTCAAATACAAAATTCCCAAGAACACCTACACAATTTGTATTTCCATGGTCAAACATTATAGGTGTGAGTAATTTATTAAATTGGAAGATAGATTTTCACATCAATATATTTGTGGACATATCTTCAGAATAGATCTGTTATCAGGCCCTTGAAAATCTTTGTTCGTGTTCCAAATCCATTTTCATTAGGCTCAAACATCACAATTGGAGTATTTTTTTATATTATTATTATTATATGTGTGTGTGTAACACATTTTTATAAATATTATTAAATATATACACACACATATATATTATATTTTTTACATAATAATAATAATTAATATATATTATTTCAATTATTATAATATTATTATTCATATTTCTATTTGTTTGACTTTCTTTCTCTTCGTAGATGTACTTATTCTCTAGGTGGGCTCAATTCATAATCGGTGACATAATAAAAGGACTCGACCTTAAACATTACATAATATTGAATTAATTGAATAATTCACATTGAGTATCTTTTTAGGTTTAATGCATTAGAGAATTAGGTCATAACATAATCATGAAAACTTGAATATTACATGTAGACACTTCTACTCAGTATACATTTTTTTCATAAAATAAAAACTGTTTGAAAAATGACTCAAGTCTAGTTCAATGTTTTAGAACGCATGCATTTTCCATGATTCGATCCTTTACCCTATTCAACATTATGTCCTCTGAATATCATTTCAAAAACATTGGATGATCATAAAAATCTCAGTAAGGGATACACAAAGAAAGAAAACTATTATTTTTTCAAAACAATAAGTAAACCATGATTACATTATCATAAGTAATAATTTTCACCTTTATGAAGTAGTAAATACTCTTCAACGAATAAAATAATCATTTCATACCCATTTCTGACCAAAATATTACCATAAAACCCATAGAAAGGACACATAACATATATAAGTAACTTTGGACAAAAATGTACATAATTTGAATAACCGTACAGTCGACTTCCACAAATATCACTAAATGGAATTGCCATAAGACTGACATCCCTACCCAATGCATTGGAGGTTATAACATAACCAATCATCCTAGATTATCACGACATCACCTGTCATTTGGTTTATCACGTAACCATCCGTCAAATGTCCATTTACCATTATTAAATCATAACACATAAAATATTTCAAATATAAACATTTCACTAATAACATTTAATTTCCAATCACAAGAAATAATTTCAAGATATTGAAATAATCAATCCATTTCAAAAACAATTTAAAATAGAAAAACATCCAAAAATAGAATATGGTATTTCTTTCCCTTTTAAAAACATTTAGTCTTACATAGGAATCCAACTAATGATTACTGTAGCGAAGATGACATTGTCACTGAAAACATTAAAAAGCATTCCTTTTCTCATTTAGTTAAACACTTCATTGAAAAAATTCCCTTTGAATGAACTGAAAAGTCAAAGGGGTTTATACACCATATAAAATATTGTTATGTATGAATCAAAATATGCCTCAATGAACCGAGATTGAGACGAAGTCCCTTACCTTGTGTCCGACTTGACATGTTAGTTATCTAACATCCTAAATAATAAACTGAAGTTTATTTATACTTTCTTCAGAACCTTTTTCATGTTTATTATTTCTTTTATATCACTTTTTACAATGTTATAAACATTACAAAATGATTTAATTTAATAATAGTTGTTTTGTTGATATTCGGTACTTGATTCAAAAATGAACTTATTATAATTACATGATGTCCATGGGGTCAAAATTAAATTATATCCATAATGATAGTAATGATTTAGATATCATATATATCATATATATCCAGTATATATATACATTTATAATAGTACCTAACATTTAGAGATACGAAATGAAATGCACCATTCATGGAGACAGTAAGTTGTACGTACGCATGAAAGCTACTTTGATTTCTATTTCGTACTTAAATGGAATTAAAACTTAATGATAAATAATTTTATTGTAATTATTTTATAACATAATATATAATTTTATGAAATCCATCCTTTATACATTCCACATATGGCATGAATGTGTCAAATCACATTGAGGGGGGCAGTAGTATGCACTTCCTCAAATGAAATTATCACGTTTACACATTATGGAAACCATTACGGTGTGACATAAATGAAAAATACTGAAGCATAAAGAAAACATAAACATAATATATGGAATCTATAAATATAGTGTCATAATAATGGACCCCATGAGATGTGGTTGAAGGTATTTGAACAAGCATCGTTTCGTGAGGTAGTAGTTCACCGTCTAGAGAAACAATATGATCGTATCTATTAAATGGAATGTGTGTAAGTGTAGTTCGAGTCCATATCATAAGAAAAACTTGTATATTGAGGATACTAGTGTTTTTTTTAAATAATTTATTAAAAAGAGTATAGTGGGTTGGAGAAATAAAATTAAAGCAATAAACATATGAGAATATGTTACCATTAAATCGGGTAACTTCCTTTGGTTTCAACCAAATAGATTTCATGAAGTGCCTTCTGCCTATGTTTAGGCTTCTAAGAGGAAGAGGGTGATCATAAGAGATTACTTGTGTAGATTTTGGGAATTCCAAAGAGCATGAGAGGTGTGAGTGATGGGTTAGAGTTGAGGTATTTTTATAAGGGAGGGGATGGGCACTTTAGGAATGTTTAAAAATATTATTTTATTATATAATGATTTTCAGATTAAAAAGGACCAAAACATACTAAAGTAAAATATAAGTTTACTCTTTATTGAAATAAAATCATCCAATATAAATTTTACAGGTTTTGGATATTTTTAAATGTTTATAATCTTATTTATTTATATCATTCATTAATAAGGTAAACACTGGATCATTATTGTGTCATAAATAATTTTATTTATTTGATGTCTGAGAATTATAAAAAAAATACCCTGATTTAAGAAATAGTTTTTCTTTCAAATTAATATTTATAGTCGAATGAATAACTTATATAACCCCATGTAAAAATTTATTTTCTAAAAGATACATGTTTATGTCATTTTTGCCTTTACTTTAAATTAATTAATATAATGTGTCATTATCACTCTAAAGTTGATCCATGGGATCCCATAATGAACAAACGGATACCCATGGTTGTAAATGTATAAAAAAATAGGATTATGAAACATGTTATTGTAATTAAAAATTATTATTATATTATCTTTACCTTAAATTACCCTATATACCTTTAACGGCGGTAAATAAAGGTCAAAAGTTACTATTCACCAAAAATTATATTCATCTTATTGAACCACATTTTACTTATTGATAACAACCATGTATGTCATTTATTTTAAATTTAATTCACAGAAGAATTATAATTACATTTAAATGAAAATTTTAGTTTTTAACTACTACTGAATATTTTCAGTATTCATCAAAAATTGATGTTTTTTGGAAAAATACAAAACATTCTACCAAAGTTATATTTTATATTCTTATTTAAAAACAATTACTATTTTCCAAATTCAAAACATATTAGTTTCATTAATTAATTTAAAATTAATTCCTAATGTTATAACAAAAAAGCGTGTTTTTTAGAAAGAACAACTATCCAAAGATTGACACTTGTTTATGTCCAATTTCAAAGTGAAATTACTTACAATCACCATAATTGGATTAAATGGTAAAAATTTAATCTAATTACACATTAATAAAAGTTTAAAATATAATCAATCGATATAAATAAATTAGATTAAAATGCGGTTTTTAATTAAAATACAATATTTTTCACTATTCATTAAAAATGAATTTTATCAGAAAAATGCACAAAATTTACCCAAAGTAAAATTAGATGATCCGATATTATAGAAGAATATTATTTTGTCAAATAAAATATATAAAATTGACCATAACAAGATTTAATGAGAGTTCCCCATCAAAAGGTGGTAAATCAACCTTTTAATGAATATTAGAGTATTTATGTCTAAAATTAGATTTATTCACATTTTAAGCCTATAATATTTATTGGATAAATATAAAAACAATTAACAAACATGTATAATCATATTGTAGTTAGTTCTTTTCATTCCTGCCATTACAATGTTTATGAGTTAACTACAATTTAAAATAATAGTATATTATTAATTTTTAGTATCACTCAGCATTGTGTGAAACATAAGAATTCATAGAAACCCATTGATGTGTGTCGTGTACGCCATTGAATTAATAATCCCATTTAAAATAAAATTAATATTTATTTCTAAAATATGAATAAATATGAAAATGTCGTATTATATATTATATAGGGATGTTACACCCTTCCCCCCTTTGGGAAATTGCGTCCTGGAAATTTTAAAATTGGGTTTGGAAACTTCATTAAAAGTACCACTTTGGAAAAAGAGTCAACAAAACTATCACATTAAAAGAAAGGATGGGATGTAGAAATGTCACCTGAGATAACCCGTACTAGGATTCCATGTAGGAAAAAATAGACATGGAAGAGAAAATAACTCTCATAGATTAATAGAGAGTTATAGATAACTTGATTATGAAAAGTTAACCAACATAATACAATAAATTTGTGGTTGGGAAAAAGTCTGATAATAAAAGAGGGCTTATAAATTTTATTTCTTCAAGATCCTTTTCATAGAGTTGAAGAAATTTATTAATATCTTGACTAAGATCTTATGTAAATATACTTACTTATCATCTAGAGTGTCATCCATTAATACAATTCTACCACAAACTCATATTTTCTCCAAAAGGTATGTATTCAAGATGATTTGGTCACACCTGAAGTGCTAGAATCAACTTATATACTATCACATAATCTAAAAAAGTTGAACTATATATCTCCCCTATCTTTATATATCAACCAATCCAAAATTGGTTAGTAAACTATTAGATAATCCCCAAAAGGATAATCCTTTATAAAAATAATATTACTCTTAATCTCCAAAATTTATCAAAAATTACCCATAGTTAAAGAATGACCATTCAATATTCAATGGTCATAAATTTGTTCCAAAATAATCCAAACTAATATTGAAACCCAAAATGTAGAAGGATTTAATCACATAGTTTTCCAAATTAAATCGTAACATTTATCTCTAAAAACATCGACTATTCCTAAAGTCTCATACTGAAATATAATTAACATAATCAAATATTCTCTATGATTGGTTAATCACTTCCATAAATAACCCAAATCACCATATGTCCACAATAAAAACATATATTATTCCAAAATAATATTTCTACCATTACTCCACAAATAAAATACAATAGTATTCTACTTCCATTTAGTATATAGTGTTCCCAAAAGTTTAAACATCTACCAAAATATCCTTTATCACATAATAACCAAATCATTTTCCTATACTGAGGATATCTATTTGATTAAACATAATATCCCAAATCAAAATATTCTTGTTAAATAATATCATTTAACCAAAAATAAATAGTCTTACTGACCAGGGTTTTCACATAGTCTAGTGTTAGGCGATAAAACCCAACCGCACTTTGGTTTGGGTATGATTCCCACAGATTTGTCTGGCACGGTAGGTGGTCACACAGTCTACGTGATGTCCTTTTTCCAAAACTATATAATTTTATAGCATTCCAAAAAATGAGATAAATACCTTTAAAATAACCATAACATATTTTAACCAAATAAATTATCTCATACCACGAATTTTCATCCCATAATGTAAAAACCTGTAATTTCCTAAAAAATAAAAGATCATATGAACCCCTATGCTTATCAATTATGTCAATAGAATAAAATATAACTATTTCATGAATAAAAGTTTCACATATCAAACTTCATGGTTACATATAGTATAAAAATTCTTCCAAAGTAATCCCATCATCAATAGATTCATAATAATTTTAAGCATTTCATCATCCTAAAATGTGCTATAACTCTTAAATACATTATATGTATAATTTTTAATCATTTAAAATTTTTCATGATACATTATCCATTATTTTCCAACATATTAAATAATACATCATTCCTACAAAAAAATCATTAATCATATCCTAAGATTAAATAATGTCAAAACATCAACTAAGAAATAATACATATCCTTCATTGTTCATTGTTAGTTTCCTCATATTTAATTGGAATTGGATTAGGAATTGGTAAAAATATATTTTTACGGTCCTTATGATCCCATTCCATAACCTTCTTGATAGGAAATCTATTTTAATAATGTCCTTGAGCACCACATTTAAAACATTCAATTTTCCTTCGATATGAACTTCTTTCCCTTTCATGGAGTCAACCAGATGCTTCCTTTTTCCATGGATGGTTATCACTTTATGGCCTTCAATACCACATCTATATAAAATTCCCATCCATTTAAATCATTTTCCTAGGTGTTTATTTCCACACCCTTGAAACATATGTTTTTGAATATAGATACCTTTATGATTATTACATGAACTCCCATAGGGATTTGTTTATTGCATATACGATGCCATATAAAAATCTCTAAGGTTCAGGTGGTCGATCATGAATCCAGAAATTTGGTTCATAATAACCATAAGAGTTATCATTACAACTCACATTTTATTTAGTTTCTTATTTACAAAACTGTCACAATTTTCTTCACATCAATTGTTTCTTTTTTGTCAGCTACATCTAGCAATTGATGAAAACCAAAAAGGACAATGTGAGTATATCAATAAATTCATAATATACTATCTTTATATGAGGCTAAAAAATAATACATAATTATTCATGTAATTTGAAACTCATTAAATTTATCTAAAAAACTACGACTCTTTGCAATCTGCAAACCATTATGGATCTGTCAGTTATGCTTAAAAACAACCTAACCTCTAAATTTTTATAAACCGACCTCTGATACCAACTATATAGTCCTACCCTTAATTAGTACATAATCTTTAATTAAGTGAATAATTCACATTGAGGATACTTTCATGTTTAAAGATTTAGATAAATAAGTAATAACCCAAACATAACAAATTGAATATTACATGTAGACAACTCTAGTCTGTACCCATTTTTTCATAAAATAAAAACTCATTGAAAATTAGATTCATGACTAGTTCCATGTTTTAAACAACATGACTTTTCCTTGATCCCATCTGTGACAATATTCAACTTTATGTCCTATGAAAAACATTTCAAAAACGTGGGATTAACATAAAAATATCAGCAATGGGTACACAAAGAAAGAAAACTTTTAGTATTTTAAAACAAAAAGTAAACCATTAATACCTTATGATAAGTAATAATTTTTACCTTTATGAAGTAGTAAACACTCTTCATGAAATAAAAGATTAAATTTATGCCCATTTTTATCAAAAAGATTATGAAAACACCCATAGAAAGCACACATAACATATATAGGCAATTGGGGACATAAACGTACTTAAATAGAATAACCATATGGTAGAATTCCACACATATCACTAAATTAAATATCCATACGACGAACATGCACACCCAATGAATTAGAGGTTATAACGTAACCACCTATCCCGGTTTATCATAACACCACCCATCATTAGGTTTATCACGTAACCACCCATCAAATGTCCAAGTACCATTATAAAATCATAACACATAAATAGTGAAAATATAAAAATTTCACTAATTAAATTTAATTTGAATCACAATAAATCATTTCAATATATTGAAAAAATAAATCCATTTCAAAAACAATTTTCAATACCAAAAAAAATAAAAAACACAATAACGTATTTCTTTTCCTTTTAATATCATTAAAACTTATAGAGGAAGCCAACTAACAATTATGGCGGAAGAGAGGTCATTATCACCAAAAACATAAAACAATATTCCTTTTCTCATTTAGTTAAACTCTTCATCATAAAATATTCCCCTTCAATGAAATTAAATGTCAATTTGGTTTATTCACCATATAAATGTACGTCATGTATAAATCAAAATATACCTTAATGAACGGAGATTGAGACAAAGTCTCTATCCTCGTGTCCATCTAGACTTGTTCATTATTTAATCTCATGAATAATAAACAAAAGTTAATTAAAATTACTTTAGAACCATTTTTATGTTTATTATTCATTTTATATCATATATTACAACATTATAAACATTAATAAAATATTTATTTCAATAACGATCATTTTGTCGATATTTGGTACTTGAGTAAAAAATGTACTTCTTATAAATGCATGTTGTCCAATTGGTCAAAACTATATTATATCTAGAATGATATTAATGATTTAGATATCATATATATCATGTATATGTAGTATATATATGAATTTATAAAAGTACATAACATTTGGATATAAGAAATCATATGTAATGTTCATGGAGACGGTAAACCATATGTACTCATGAATAGTAATTTAAATTATATTTCATATTTTAATGGAATGAAAACATAATTATAAATTAGTATATAATAATTACATTATAACATAATATATATTTTTTTAAACTATATCCATCATACGTTCCACATATGGAACGGACGAGTCATATCACTTTGATGGGGTGGTAGTCCGCACTTACTCAAATTAAATAATCACATTTATCAATCATGGAAACCATAGAGGTACGATAGAAACGAAAAATACTGAAGCATAAAGAAAAAATGAAAATAATATATATCATATATAAATACAGTGCCATCATAATGGCCACCATGAGAGGCGGTTGGAGATATTTGAACCATCATAATTTCGTGAGGCCGTAATTCGTCGTCCACAGAAACAGTATGTTCATATCCATTAGATCGAGGTGTGTATAAGTATAGCTTGAATAGTTATCATAAAAACAATATAGTATATTTATTATAATTATATTGTTATAAAATAATGGAATAAAAAGAGTTTAGGGGGTTGGATATGTAAAATAATTGAAAATAACATAAGAGAATACGTTACTTTTAAATTGGGTAACTCCATTTGGATTGAACCAAATGTATTACTTGAAGTGAATTATGCCTAGGGTAAGGATTTTAGGTGGAATTGAGGGATATTGAGAGCTTATTTAGGTACAGTTTGGATGATACAAGGGGGTTTAGAGGTTTGTGTAATGGGTTACAGGTGAGGGATTTTTATAAGGGGGAGGAGGGGCTCTTTATGAATGTTTGAAAATATTATTTTATAATATAAGGATTTTCGGTTTCTAAAAGTAAAAACATATTAAATAAAAAGATTAGATGAATATTGTTTGAAATAAAATCATCCAATAATAATTGTACAGGGTTTTTATATTGTTTTAGTTTTTATAATCTTATTTATTCAAATCATAAATTAATGAGGTAAACACTAGATCATTAGTTTGAGAAATAATTTTATTTATCTGATATCTGAAAATTATAAAAAAATAAAATAATGTAGGAAATATTTTTATCTTTTATATGATTATTTATAGTCTAATATATAACTTATATAACCCCTTGTGAAAATTTGTTTACTACATGATGTATTTTTATGTCATTTTTGTCGTTACTTTAAATTAATTAATATAAAGTGTCATTATCACTCATAAGTGGATCCATGGGGTCCTAGAATATACCCAAGGCTTCCAATGGTAAAAAATGTATCAACTAATAGGATGATTACACATGTTTAGTTAATTTAATATTATTATAATATACATTTTACCTTGAATTACTGTATTTAACTGTTGTCGCGGTAAATAAAAGTAAAAAGTTAAAATTAAAAAAAATGATTATCATCTTATTTAACCAAATTTTAAATAATGATAACATATATGTATGTTATATTTTCAAAACTCAATTCAAAAAAGCGTCAAAATTTCATTTAAATGAAAATGTCGGGTTTTTAACTACTACTCAGTGCTTTCACTATTCATAAAAATGGAAGTTTTCAGAAAAAATTCAAATATTCAACTTAATATATATTTGATATTATGAATTAAAAAATTATGTATATTTTACCAAATTCAAATCATAAAAGTTTTATTAAATAATTTAAAATTAATTCCCATTGTCAAAAAAAGTGAGTTTTTTAGAAATAATAACTATCAAAAGATTGATACTTGTTTTTGTCCAATTTAAAAGTCAAATTATATCCAATAAACAACAATGGGTTAAATATTAAAAGTATAATCTAACTAGAATTTAAAACCAATTAAAAATATAATCTAACCATATAAATAAATTACTTTAAAAGGCAGTATTGAATCCAAATACAGTATTTTTCACTATACATTATAAAATGAATTTTATTAGAAAAATACTCAAAAATTACCCAAAGTAATTTTTTATGTCCCGATTATAAAGAAGAATTTTATTGTGTCAAATATAACATATAAAAGTGACCAAAACTGTATTTAATGATGTTTATCCCTCAAAAGGTGGTAAATCTACATTTTAAAGAATATTAGAGTATTTAGGCTTAACATTAGATTTATTTACATTTTAAGCCTCTAACTTTTTTTGGATAAATTTAAAAACATTTAACAAACATGTATAATCTTATTGTAGTTAGTTATATTCATTCATGCCATTATAATCTCTAGGAATTAACGACCATTTAAAATACATATATATTATTATTTTTTAGTATGAATCATCATTGTGTGCAACACAAGACTTTGAACAAACCCATTGTTGTGTGTCTGGTACACAATTTACCATAGCATATTCTATAAAATAAAATTTATATTTAATTCAAAAATATTATTAAATATGAGAATGTCATATTTTTTATTTTCTTGGGATGTTACAAAAATATTGGTGGTCGACCTCATTTCATAAATTGCATAATAATTGTGGTGCACCCAGCTTGACAGTACAAGTCTTCATCACTAGTAGTGACTCCAATTTGGAAGATCAGTGGCCTTCAACGAGTGATCATGGTTTCTTAATGGTTGTATTTTTCATCCAGTGGTGAGGCTTCGAGGGGTTCTATAGTGTTTTTTGATCATGGATATCAGAATCTCAGTTCTAGTGTGGATCTAGTTTGGATAGTCAACCGTTGATAATCATTTGTGAGTATCTGCTTCATTCCAATCAGGATTTTACCTCACAAAGATAGCTAGATTTAATTTG
Source organism: Viscum album (assembly GCA_963277665.1). Lineage (NCBI taxonomy): Eukaryota > Viridiplantae > Streptophyta > Magnoliopsida > Santalales > Viscaceae > Viscum > Viscum album. Next base: position 120,130,576 of record OY728138.1, on the reverse strand, counting down.
TTTGACAACAGCATCATGGGTGGAAACAACAAATAAGGATGTCAGCTCTCCTCATATGAGTTCTGTTCAGGTTTGATGTTCATTCCGCACAATCATTTGGAGAAAATCCTATTTCCACAATAGTGTGATTTGATTTTCATCTCATTCATTATGATATGACTTGATAGTCTTGACTAGGGATTTAATCAATGATATCAGGCTAGACCTAGTGGTATGGAGGGGCCTATGGTTTGGGATTTCTTGGAAGATGTCGACAGTGGAAATGATATTTTGGTGTGGTTAGGTAGTGTGGTTGGGTGATGTGGTAGGTTGACATACTATATTTAGCCCAATTTGGCACTTCACTACATGCTTCTACTAAAAGGCTCAAAATATTTATGCCTATCGTGAATGCATTTTCATGGTAAGCTGCAGAAGTTAGGTGTGGGTAGTTTTGACATAACATGAAGAACCATAAAATGAGGCAACGGAAGCACCTAATTTTTATCAATGCTAAATAGAAAGCGCTGTTAAATGGGTCCCATTTTTCAATGTTTTTTTAGTAGCGTTGATATAGGGTGGAATTTATCATCATTTGTTTACCACCTCTAATAAATGATATATTTTATAAAAACTATATTTCTTTAAAAATATAATATTAATATAAAACTATAAAAATATATTCATATTGATATCAATATTATATATATATTTTAATCATGATTTAGATAAGTATAAATATATAGATATAAATTTATATTAATATATGAATAAATATATAGATATATAAATATATAAATATAAATATACATGTACATATATATATATATATATTAATATATAAATAAATATATATATTCATATAACTAAATATATATTTTACTATAAATATTCATATATATTAATATATAATATATTTCACAATATATATGCTTTATCAAAATAAATAACTAATACCCATTTTATTTAAAATAAAAATATATTAGTATTTATATAACTATATAATGTGTGTGTGGGGGGTATATTTATTTTTGTGTGTCAATAATAACAACTGGTATTTATTAATATAAAAATAAATATATGGACAAAAAATATAAAAATATATATATAAATAGATATATATAAATATATATTGATATACGAATAAATATATAGATATAATGATACATTTATATATATATAGATATATTAATATACGAATATATATATACATATATTAATATAACAAAATATATATTTTAATAAATGTATATATATATGTTAATATAAATATAAATATGTTAATATAAGTATACATATGTAAATATAAAAAATAGTTATCTATATATAAGCTTCATCTAAATAAAAAACTAATCTCCATTTTATTTAAAAAAACAAATATATGAGTATTTATATACCTATATAATGTGTGTGTGTGTCTGTTTATCTATGTCTGTATTAACAACAAATATATATTTATATACGAATAAATATATGGATAAAAAAATATAACTAAATATATATAAATAGATAGATAAAAAAATATATTGATATATGAATAAATATATAGATTTATAAATATAACTATACATGTATATATGTGTTTATATGTATATTATTACATGAATATATATATATATATCAAGATAACTAAATATATATATATTTTTATATAATTATATGTGATAATATAAATATAAAATATGTTTATATAAAATATATTTCAAATATATAAGAATTATCAACATAAATGACTAATATTCATTTCATTGAAAATTCAAATATATGAATATTTAAATACCTATATAATGTATGTGAATTTGAGTGTTTTTGTGTGTGTCTGTATTAAAAACTGATATATATTAATATAAAAATAAATATATGGATAAAAATATATAACTAAATATAACTAAATAGATAGATATAAATTTATATTAATGTTTGAATAAATATATTGATATATAATTATTTAAATATAATTATACATGTATATATATATGAATATATATATATTACTGTATGAATATATATATATATATTAATATAACAAAATATATAGTTTAATATAAATATATATATGTTAATATAAATATGTATATAAATATATGAATAAATATAACTATATATATATATAAATAAATAGATATATCCTTGAATATATAACAAAATAATATAGAGAAGTTGTAAAGGGTCCAAACACACAATGGAAGGTCTCATGTTCGAATCCAGTGGGAGGTAGGGGCGTGTGCGGTGGTGAAGGGTTCTGCTAGCGATGTTAGCAGGGGGTGCTAGCGTAGTTAAATGGTTGGGTGTGCTGGGGTGGTATGGGTGTATGGGGGTGCTTCGTTGCGTTGTTGAGGGGCGGTGGGTCAAGCATTGTCAAAACCCCTTTTATCTGTAGAATTTTAAATTTATTTTTTTAAAAAAATTTAATCATTTATCAGAGCTAAAATAGCATTAATAAAGACCACCTTTTCACAGCGCTAAAAAGAAGTAACGATAAAAGACCATTTTACCTGCAATGATAAAAGAGGTCTTTATATTGGCTTTTTTATCACTGATAAAAGAGAGCCACCTTTATCTTCATTGAGATTAACAACTATTTTTTACTGCTATAAATGACCTTTTTAATGCTTTTAAAGGCCATATCTGCAGTAGTGAGGGTTCGTTCACCCATAATCAATATAAAGATGTCTTCATACATTTACTAGGAATGATCAATATACTAACCATACAACCTCCTAGGTGTACACATATATTAACTTAAAAATTTATAAAACAAATATAATAAATTCAAATTCAATTAAAAAATACACCAAATACACATTTGTAAGGTAATTACATATAAACAAACAAATGAATAAATTTGATAATTCAGTGCATATATTAAATTTATATAAATTTTTAACAAAAGAAAATTATTTAATTACCAAATTAACAAAATATCAGTTAATAAACACAAAAAAAGTGTAAATCTGAAAACATGAAACTATTATTTTAAAATACGGTATGAAATAAAATTAATAAAATCAATAAATGAAATTAATATATGAAATATTATTATACTGAAAAATATAAAATTAAGAAATATATAATAGAATGAAAATTAATAAAGAAATAAAAACTATTATTCAAATATTTACCTAAGAATACAAAAAGATATTAATAAATATAGGGTATTTTAATTAAAAAATTAATATAATAACCACTAAAATTAATATATAAATATTAAATTTAGTGTTCTAATAAAATAAAAAAAAATTAGAAAAAATTATAATTTAATCATCAAAAAAATTATATCATCCCAACCATATCATACATATATATTACATCATTTATTTTAACATTCGTTACAATATACAAACACATGAATAAAGACCATGTTGGTTTTGGGTATTTGGCTACATGGAACACAAAAAACCGGTCCATATGTAGACTACACCATTTACCACTATGACCTTCACATCTATAACCTTTATTAGGCACATCATTCATAATACATTTCATCATAACAATTGGAATGGAAAAAAATTAATTCTGATAACATATTTTTAGTAAGGGTAAAAAATGGAGATATATAATCATAACATGACCATAAGGGAATGGTAACATTAAAATAACATATGAAAACCATTACATTCATATCAATGATCATAATATCGATTTATGAAATATAAGTTATAATTTTATAAGATATAAATCATATGAGAATTAAGGATCTTGAGCCATGAGAGAATAACATTCTATGAAGAAATTGTTTTGTGTCACACACATGTGTATAGAAAATCATTTAGATAGTAGCCAGGGATGACTTCAAAAGCTATCATTTGGGAATTTTTTCACTCCCCAAACCATCATAGTAGTAAATGTTAACTCCCAAGACAATCATAGTGGAAAATGTACCATACTAAACATGGTTCACCACCCATTCCATCCCAGTCTATCACATGAGATATAAATCGTTATGTAATCCATTTAAATGAGATATAGGTTTCACCATTCTCATAATCAAAAAATAAATTTACATGAGACACAATATCATTAAACATTCTTCATCTCATAACCCATGAAAGGAAATTGATTTCGTAGGATTTTCATCATATCAGAACCTATTGAAAATGGAATGGTTTCATAATCACTTTATCATTTCATCGTAGCATAAAATGTGGAAAACAAAACTAGATTCAATAGAAATTTATTATCATATAACCTAAGGAAGAGAAATAGTTTTAAAGAACATAAATTCATTAAAAACATTAATTATTTTGAGAAATAATAATAATGTAATCATTTCATTATATTCATATTATGTCATACATAACATCAACAGATGTTGTATTAGATGGAGAACACTTATTATAGATCATGTAGAACATTTCTTGAGGAAAATATAATGTCCACTATGAAAAAGACTTTTTAAAACATAAATCCAATTTGAAAAAATATTATTTGAAAATAACATTCAAAAAATTTATATTATTCTTAAAATTAGTATTTTTTAAAATTATAAGAATCTTATTTTATGTCGTACACAATAAAAAAAGATTCCATTCACAATTTATGTAAAACAATAATAAGCATTTTTTTTAAAATAACATGAAGAGTAGATTAAAAAAATTAAAAATTAAAATATATGTAAAAATAATTTTAAATTTCATATGATAATTATAAAATAAATTTCAAAAAATATTTGTAAGAATCGAATTTTGGAAAAAAAGAATTTTCCAAATTCCTAGAAAATAATGTCACATTTATAAAAAAATCCTCATTTTTTAAAATTACCACTGAATTAAAAAATGTTAAAATTTATTAAAAATATTAATAATAAATAGACTAAAATAAAATTTTAAATTTTCATGAGAGATTTATCATAATATTTTATCCTCAGAAACACAATCTTATACAATCCCAATGAATGATGGTATTGAAAAATAAATAATTACCACATTGGTTACATTGAATCCTATACCCCTTGAAGAAGTAAAATAACATGGATCTTAAAATATTATCAGCATAAATAATTAGATGATATTAACTATACAATGGATTATATATACACATCATGGACGAATATAGTTTTATAAAAAAATGTACATCTCAAAGAAGGTATAATTTGAAAACAAATACATTGCCACATTTTTAATGTTTATAATACTAGTCCCCAATAATTAATAAAATCAAATGAAACTTTAAATATCATGAAAATAGCATTATTAATGGTATATTATATCAACTAGATAGTATATACACCCCACAAAAGAAATTAGTGCTGAATTTTTATATGTCTCTCAGAAATAAAAGAGGGATTATAAAACCATAAAAATGAGTCATGAATTCCATCGTAGACATTAAGTCCTCGTTTTTGGTAAATATATGTTAATTACAAATATATTACATTCTTATTATTATATTTTTTACTTATTAACTATTATGACCCTTTTATTAACAAATCATTATTAATATCATGTTTTAGGTAACAACTATATTATTCTTCACGTATATTTTGATTGGTTTATTGGATCCTCTTACATAGATAACGATCCCCTAATTTACATAATATTAAAAATGATATTAATATAATATATATTCAGTACATTTGTATTTATATTATTCCTTAAAATTTATTGATTTAAAAGGAAATACATCATTGATGGTTACGATAGGTCATACGTATGAATGAAATTTGATTCTATTTATTATTAGAAATGATGGAATGAAAGGTAGATTATATATTATAATCATAAAATAATTTATAGGTCTTATAAATATCATATTTTTATTAAAACTATTATTATTACCTTCCATGTAAAGTATGAATGAATCACACCCCTCCGTGAGGAGGTTTTCCGGTGTAAAAATGAGTGACATTATTGTATTCCCAAAAAATGAATAAAATGATATTATGTTTGATATAATAAATAAATTAGTTTAATAATATAAAAAATATCCTATTAAATTAGTAAATAAAACATTATATCCGGTGGTTTTTGGTGGTAATGGAGAAACGAATGACTTCAGTTCAAGAGAGGGTAGTCTGACGTACACCCGAACAATGATTCTGTAACCCATTTGATAGATGTGAATATGGTTGTATGTCATTATCTTAACATAAAAACAACTACATATATATTATAAATTTTTTTTTATATAATAAAGGTAAAATAACAATTTAAGTACATGGAGGATGAAATAAATCAAAATCGCTCATTGATGAACATGGCCTCTTCTTAGGGTATCAATCTTAGGGTTTCACCAAAATAATTTCTTGCATGGATTTATGACAATAATTAGGATATTAGTATGAGATTAAGATATTATGGAAGATATTTTTTATGCATTTTCTGAACTACAAGTATTTGAGGATGTGGAGTTGAGGAGAGAAGGGGTTGGCTTTTCTATGTGAGGTGATTGAAGCACTTGTAACTTTTTGAAAGAATGAATTCCACCCATGATTTGATCTTATCACAAGGATCCAATAACGGACCATTATAGAATCTAAACGTTACAAGGTATATATATGTCCATAAAATGGGTGTTGTACTGGTTTTAGGTAAATTTTAACCCTCACCATTTTTGTTTACCCCCAAATAAACACATTTTTACATTAATTTTGGTAAATAATTTATATTATGTGTATATATAGTTCTGTTAATAAAAAAATTTACATTTATTAGATAATAAAAATATGGAATTAACTTTTATTAATTCTATACACATAAGTGTTGAAATTTGATTTAAAAATAATCTTATAGACATGATGAGAAATTATGATTTTAATGAGTAAATGGTAAAAATATTGAAATATTTTTACATAAACATTAATTATGATATTTACTCCAATGAATTACAATAGATTAATATTTATATTATTGATCTAATGGTACATTAAAACCAATTTAAATTATAATTTAATTATTTAAATAAATTCTAGGAAAAATAATTTTTCAAAAAAAATTCATTCCTTTTCAGTATTCATCAAAAAATAAATCTTTTCCGAAAAATATCAATAATTATACCGAATATAATGTTGAAATTGGGATTTTTGAAATGATCTTAATTTTAAGAATTTATTATCTAAGTTATTGAAACATTTATTTCATTAATGTTCACAAAATATAAATAAAAATATGTTATTGAGAAAATAGTATATTAGAATCATATAAATGCATTAATAAAAATTGCATACTATTTTTCAATATCATTCCTTTATATTAGATCATTATAATTAATATTTAAAAATTATTTATCACTATTCATATTAGTATGTATAATTTCATGTCATAATAGCCACATTTGTATAATAATGTTAACCGTATATCACGATTTTGTTAAAACTCACTGTCAAGTGTAACACATGATAACCCAATGTTGTGTGTAGTGAATAATTACTAGGTTATTAATGTTCTGCAAGACATAAAATACAAAAGACATATTAAAAAAATAGAAAAACTTTGGGGGATACACTGTACAACCTACAAATGAATTTCTAACTTGAAAAATATCAATCCGATACAAAAATGAGGATACTTTTGCTTCATTGTTTCCTCTTGTTTCTACGTAGCATGCTCAAAATTAGGGGTTTTCTAGAAAACATTAACTTGGTGAGTTGTCTTGTTTCTTATAACTTTCTCTATATGATCCAAAATATACAATTTTTCTTATTCCAATGAATAATATTTCTCTAGTGGTATGACCACTATGTTCAACCAATTTATAGGGTATGTTATTTACAACCTTAGTAGAGAATCATAATATAAATTATGTAGTTGAGAGAGGTTTGGTGGAGCTGATAGGACACCATCCCGAAACAATCAAGAATTTCAAAGGGACTGATATACCTATGGCTCATTTTCAATTTCATTATGAATCACATAACCTTATTCCTTGTATAAATTCATAAAATCATCATGTCAGCAACTTCTAATTCAAGACCACATAATGAATTATCAGCATAATATTTTTAACTAGGAACTGACATGATGTGATACTGAATGGAACTAACTGTATCTTCTATTTCATCAGATATCTCAAGACCCATAAACCTTCCTTCTCAAGTATCATTCTAACATAATGGTTATCTTTATATACTTCAACAGATGTATCCATAATAACCCATCTAATAAAAATATTTAATGATATTGTTTTCAGATAACTCAACTTAATCAAGGTGTTTATCCCTAAAACCTTTAAATATAAACAAACATGATCTCAAAATTTCTACTCATGTTTGAATTTTTCTCTTCGACTGGACATTAGTTTAAGGATGATATGAAGTGCAGAAACTCAACACTTTATTAATACTCTTTCTAAGAATTAATAAGAACATTTAGGTAACAATAATATACCAGTCAAACATAACAAAACGTGGAACCACATTCCACCCAATCACCTTTTTAACATATATACAGCAAATATGGTACAATTAGAAGTATTATCTAATTTTGATGAAGAGTGTTAAATTAATAAGGTGATCAACTAAAACCTATATAACATTCTTTCCTTTATATGTTTTGGGATTCCAACAATAAAAATACATGGTGACATTTTCTTATTTACATTCTGGTATGGGGAATGGATGTGACATACCCTTAGACGTTTGTCATCCAAACAACACTTTCTAACATACCTTGAACTCAGATAAAAACTCTATGATATATCTCTTCATGTCATACCAATATAAAAACTCATTCAAATATCTATACATCTTCATATATTTCATAATAATATAAATGGATGAAATATTAGATTCCATTAATCTCTCTTTCTTCAAATATGTTTTATAAGGAAATCATACGAGGTTCTTAAAAATTTTCATTCCATCATAGTCAATGTTAAACAAAGGAACATTCATAACCCTTTTTTTGAAACTTTGTATTTTTCTAATGTTCCTCTTTATTCATCACATGGATATATTCTCAAACATTTAACTAAGGATGATATAATTTAACCATAATTTAGGATTTCTAGATCCATCCTCTTAAAATATTGAAATATTTAATCTTTTATAATCCTCATCATGGATAATCTTTCATGATCATTTAGACTCAATGAATCGTTCAATTTGTTCTCATTGTTAGGGATGTAATTGATTGAGATATCAAAATCATTTATCATCTCTAACCATCTTATTTTATGCATACAGGAACCCTATTTTGTGAATATATACATTAATCTATTATGATCAACTTGTTATATTGAAATTTTATTTATAAAGATAATAAATCCATAAAATTTATTCATGAATCACAAAAACTAACTTTAAATCTAGATTTCGGTAATTCGTATCATGAATCCTCGATTATCATGATGAGTAAGAAATAACCATTTAATTATTCAAAAACGATCCCATACCCTTATTTTATGAATCAATATAGATTAAAAACCCTACTCCAATACAGGGTAATGTGTGAATAGGTTCACTGGATAATATTCACATAAGTTCCTTGAAATGATTATCTCATTCATCTATCCAGAAAAACATAGTTCCATTCCTATTTAACTTGATCATATGATTAAATTGTCTTGGCAGATTCTACAAAACCCATCAACAATATCCATCTAAACCAGGAAAACTATATATATTATTCATCGTGTTTTTCTTGGGCTAACATTGAATGGACTTCATCATTGATTGATCAAATGATATACCCTCTCTTAAGATTATATGACCCAAAAGTGAATCATTTTTCATCAATGATTCACATGTAGCAATTTTTATATATATATTTTCCTTCCATATTGTATTTAGTACTATTATAATGTTTTGTTCATACTCTAACTTTCTATTTTAATATATGATAATAATATATATAATGACTACCGCAAGTAGATCAAGGTAATATCAAAAGACTCTAATAATTAAATCCATGAATTAGAGGGGGAATTAGTAATACTACTTTGAATAACATTATATTTCTATTATGCATACCTTTTATAGAATATTATATTTGGTATATCCTATGTATTGTCCCTCTATTGATGATATCTATAATGTTTCTCAATCTTGGAAGAGTATTGAGGTATGTACAGTTGATCAAACATGTCATCAATATGGGAAAAGAATACATTTTCTTGATCTTGATCTTCTTTATCTCGCAATAATCAACTAAGAGTCTCATCAAACCAATTTTTATTTTATCAAAAAGAATCATTTCAATCCAAGGTGATACACTTGGAAGAATGAATCCTTGGTTGAGGGTTTCTTTGAGTTGCTACGTCAATTACATCAACTTAACTCAGTTAATTGAATAGAGAGTTTTTTAAATTGGTATTGCACAAGGTATGATTTCTATTGATAATTTATATTAATTTTTTGGTATAAGGTAAGGAAAATATTCTGAAAATTCCACACCAAAATCCCCTACAATAGAAATATTATCGATGTTGAGATTCTACCAAACCATTCGAGATTAACAAACACTCTGAATTAGTGTTAAAACCTATATAATGGATGTTATATCAATAGGATTTTGGAATATATATCCACATGGATAGATGATCATGGATTAGTAAGGATTAAAAAATCTGACTTACATCCCTTGTCAATTGAGGTGGTACTTATATTGTTAAATCTAGTCCATGCTTAGGATAACAATAAATTCGACTAGAAAAAGAATGAATAGATTTACCAGATTTATATTACCACCAATGCCAACTAGATTTTAATTATTTACATGAGATGTGATTATCATTCCATTAGGGGGAATCCCTAATAATTATTCATATAATCATTTGGGTGGCATCTTTATACCCTTATAAAATTCAACAGATAAGAAAGAAAGAATAAATATAGTGTTAAAGAAGATATTATCATTTTTAAATTTTATAGTAAGCATATGATTCACCGTTTCATTATCACACCCTTCATCAGAAATAGTAACAACATGATATTTACCCTATTTCTAATTTTTAAGAGGCTTATATCATTGATCACTATCATCAATACTCATATTTGGAATCTTGTTATCACAATTCCCAAACTCCATGATTCCAAAACATTGTAGTATGGGTGGTTAATTATATGAATCCTTCTATAAATATGATTCATTATTTAATTTATTCCAATCACATTGTTAATTAATTACATGATGAACTTATATTCCACACTAGAAACATATAATGTCCCACTGATGAAAAATTTCTCCATGCTTATCCCCACACATTGAACATAATAAAATTATCATATTTTGTTCCATGGTTTATATATTTTTCGTTGAAATACATTTTTTACTTCTCATCAAAACCATGATATTGATACGTGAATTAATCATCTATTTATATCTTGATATCACATTAGAAAATCACTTCATATCTACTGACGTATATTAAGGATAATGATATTCGGAGGACTTGTTTTAATACACTAAAAAATACCAATATTTTCTTTACATTGGATGATAAAACAGGAAGCCTACATCACAGTTCATGTAAAATTGTCTTATAGGTACCAAAATATTCATCATAATTTTTCTTCATCTCCAGGAAATTCAACTCCATTTTCATAAAAATAATACATAAAATGTATATGTTGAATTATATGTTTATTTAATCATCTAAATATAAGGATTCAATTTTATCTCATTCCGACATATTCTTGAAAACATTCCACCCTTAGTCTTCTTCACCTATCTAAAGGTAGACATCCAAAATGACTTTTTCGAGTTTTTAACATTGGTCAATAGATGATAAAATTTCAATGGTGGTGATCTATCATTTAGAAAAAAGTGGATTAGATGACCCATTGAAATAAGGTGCAAATTGAATAATAATGTAATCAAAAGAATGTTGTTCCTTCTTTTGTTTGTTTGGACTTCTATTAAGATTCATTTCTTGGGAATGTTGTCCGAGAATAGAAAAATGATTTTTCATTCCAAATACCAATTTTTTTTAATTCTTATTAACATAATCAATATATATTTTACTCAATGAATAGTAACAATGTTTATTTTGATTATAACCATCATCTAAAAAATAGTATACTGATCAATAATCATAGTAGGGAACTACAATATCCTAAAAAATAACATATTGAATTTATAAATCATTACAAATAATTTTATATAAATGGGATTATAGGTTTTTCTTAGGTTATTAATATTCATCATCTATTAACATCATGCCTGATTATTTGTAATTTTTTTTCAATTTCCAAAACCTAAGCCCTATGAATGTCAAAACTAGTGTGTTTCATGGTCTATTCTATTGTACTAAGTGACGAGCTAGTCTATATCAATGTTTCTGTTTAAGAGTTTTTACCCCAAGGTAAAATTATGGCCAAGAAAAATCCACTTATAGTATCCATAATGGTATGTAATTTCATTGAAACCACTCTCTCTATCCTTTGAAAATAATTATAGAATAGTATACTATAATTTAACTCATCCATTGACTTATGTAAAGAGATTTTCTTAGGGATATCACTATAGATTTCTCATCCATGATTTTATTTTTAATAAACATATCATATGATACCAGATATATAATCCTAGGATTATACTAAATTAATATTATATCACTTTTATTGATTATTCATTAAAATACACAAACAAATGATTGAGGACTATAATTGTCTATTGTATTTGGAAATATGGAAACACAAATAACTGGTCCATAGGTAATCCAAATCATCTTCCACTATGTTCTCTATAACTAGAATCCTTCTAAGACATATTATAAGTAATAATTTTCTTTATAAAATGATGAAATAAAATAATATAAATTTTGATCTTAGAAGCTCAGTAAGGGTTAATATGTGAGATATATAAGCATAATATGAACATAATGGTTTGGGAACATGAGAATTACATTTCAAAACATTAAAATGAATATCAATGTCAATAATATTGAGTCATTGAATAAATATTCCCAATTTATAACACATGAATCATAAGGATAACAAAGAACATGATCCACAGGTGAATAACATTGACATAAGACAAATATTTGTGGAATACACATAATGATGGAAAATATTTTACATAGTAGAAAGGATAACTACCAATGTTGTAATTTTTTAAATGGATAACTCCCCAAACCATAATAGTATTCAGTTATAACTCCAAAGCCCATCATAGAAGACAATGTTTCTTACTAAACTAGGTTTACTCCCTGTTCTATACCTATAATTATCATGACATATAAATCACTACTCAATGCATTGGTGGGAGATATAGGTATCAACCATATCAAAATGAAAACCACATTTATGTGTTACCCAAGATCAAAAAACATTCATCATATCATATCCCTTTAAATTTAATGGGTTTCATAAACATTTCATCATATAACAACATTTAGAAAAGTGATATGTTTCATAATCATTTTATCACATCATCATTACATATTTAGTGGAAAATATGTTTGGTTTTTAAGTTTTTTTATCATGATATAACCATTTGGAAAAAAAAACATGTTTCATAATGATCATACCATAATAATAATAAAATATTCATATAAATATTAAGAGTTATATTCATGGGTCATTTATCGAGTAAGTAATATGAATCATCAAATGATGTCATCACATATCTAAAATGATTTTGATTGATAATTTGAAGCCTTTCATGATGAAAATATCTTATTTTATTTTAATTTTTTAAAATCATAAATCATTTTGAATGTATTTTTGGTTGAAAATATCATTGAAAACATTTAATTAATGATTAAAACTAAATAATTATCATTATAATGTGAATCTTATTTCATATTGTACATGTTAAAACAATGATTCTGATCACATTTTCTTTAAATGAAAAATGTGAATTGTTTGGAATAATATGATGATTCCATAAAAAAATATAAAATAAATCATCAGTAATAATGTATTTTAAAAATTATAGTATGATATTTAATCATTTTTGAAAATATTTTTAGAAAACACGGCTCTGGAAGAAAACATATTTCTTACACAATACATAAATAAAGATGGAATTTATTAAAACTACTTTTCCAATTATATTAATTAATTTTTTTTTGAAAAATTAGTAAAATTACATGATAATAAATTTTATATCCATATAAGAAGAAATATAATGTGTTCTTTTGAGATAATGATAAAAATATTTTAGCATTGGAAATACAGTCATAAACCATCTTGAAAAATGATGAGATTGTAATAAAAAATCAATACATATTTGGTAACATTGAATCAAAATTCCAATAAATTAATAACATAAAATGTAACACACAATATAAATTTGATATATAAATTCACGAAATTATATATCAATGAATATGTATATACAAATATTGCATGAATATAGGTGCATAACATGACAAATGTTTGAAAGAAGAAGAATTGAGACAAAAATACATTACAGCATTGGTAATCATTTGATTAGTAATTTCCAATAAATCATGAAAACAAATGAATAATTAAATATCAGGAAATTAATGGGAATGATAATATAAAATGTCAAAGGGGTAGTATATACACCACACAAAATAAATGTGTTGTGAATTTTCTGATGTCTACCGAAAAAAAAGAGATACTAAAAATTAATTTCCATAATTATTGACATCATGAATACATGATCAAAACTATATTTTAATAAATACAATTTTACTAGAAATATATTATAGTAACATATATATATAATGCAATATATTATTTTTCTATTTCCTTTGCAACTGTTTGCTATCTACTCTATGTTAAATTCATAAATTTGGTAATAATATCTTTCTTCTTCATGTATATTGAGATTGTATTCTTATGCTATTAAAATTTTTATGGTTCTATAATAAAAAAAATTTATCCATGAAAAAAATATCATATATTTTTAGTATATATATATTTATATTATTATATAAAATTTAGTGATAGAAAATGAAATACATCCTTAATAAAGATGGTAGGTCGTACATACACATGAACGATGATAAAATATTATTATAAAATTAAATAAAATAATGGTAAATGATTAATTATCAAGAATGAATCAATTTTATGCCATATAAATAGAAAATTTTCATTAAAACCATCCTTATTACCTTTCATGGAATTCATGAATGATTCACTTTGCTTCTCTATGTTGTAGTCAACTGTATAGTCGAGCGATTTTATTATATTCCAAAAAAATAAAAACCCTGAAGGTATTTTTAATATAATTTTTTCTGAATTATAATAAAATCATAAATATTTCATATAAACATAAAAAATACATCATTATGTACAATAGTTAGAGGAGGTTATTGAAAGATGAATGAAATCAGTTCATAAGGTGGTAGCCCATCGGACACACGAAGGAATATTTTTAACCCATTTGATGGAAGTAAATATTATTTTATGTAGTATAAATAAATGAAAAAATATCTATATATATGTCTGATAATAATTTTAATATATATTTTTGGAATAATAATAATTGAATGATGTGATGGAAGAAATAATACAAAAACAATTGTTAATGAATGTTTCCACTTCTTCAGGTATCCTCCTTAGGTTTTAACCAAAATAATTCTTATGTTGGATTTAATTACAAAAAAAGAATCTAGGATAATTTTAGGGATGTTTTAATTTTTTTTGAAGGTATTGGATTATCAGAATGGGTTTGAAGATGTGAATATGAGAGGAAAATAGATGAGATTTATAAGTTAGTCGAGTAACACACTTGTAATGATTTGAATGAAAGAATTTCACCCTTGATTTTTCATATCAAAACATTATAATAATAGATAATTCCATATAAAAGAAGGTATTTGGTTTAAAAATTTCCATAAAATTGGTTTTGGACATTTTTGTGTTACTTTTAATTGTTATATTTTTAGTTTATCCCCTTGGTGAGAACATTTTTAACGTAACCATAGTAAATAGTTTTTTACTACATTTACTATTAATTAATGAAAAAGATAAATTAAAAATATTAGTTAATATAAATTATGATAATAAACATATGGATTCCATTTTTCAAAATTCACTTCATAGAAGTGGAATTTTTTTTAAATAATCATACTGACGTAATGAGAAGGAGGGTTTTTAAAGCGAATATGTTCACATGTTTGAATTGTTTTGATATTAATATTAAAAATTAAATTGTCTATAATGACCTAAATTCAGATAGTGAAAACATAATGGAACCATTGTTACTTCAAAACTAATATAAAATATAATTTATATTTATAAATATAATCAATGAAAATATATTATTCTATTAAAATTCAATATTTTTAACTATTCAACATAAAAGTATAGTTTTATGAAAAATCTCAATATATCAACCTATTATTTTTTTTAATTATGTTTACAAAATTGAATTCTACTTTATCAAATTAATTTTATAAAATTCTGAATAATTTATTTTAACACTGCTCAATAAAATTAAATAAATATAATTTTTTAAGAAAGTATTATTTTCGAAACATTTAAAGACACTACAATAAGTTAAGTACTTATTATAATATACTTTAATATAATATAATAATTATACATATATATATATATATAATATTTATTACTACTAATAAATCAAATTTTAATGTTTAGGCTATAACAGTCACATTTGAATAATAATTATATTATTAAACTATGGTTGTGTTAAAACTCAGTGTCATGTGTAATGCAAGCTAACCCAGTTTTTCATATAACACAATCATACCTGGCTGTTGTGCGTAAAAAAATATATTAATAAAAATTTATTTATTCGAAAAATTAGTTCAGAAGAACATAGGGTGTTAACTTATTCATAATAAAAACATAGTTAATTACACTAAAGGATGTGGGAAATCATAATGAAATAAGAGGCACATAAAATTCCCTAATATATAAATTATTTTATATCCAAAAACAATTTCTAGATTTTTTCCTTTGAAAAATAGAAAAAAAATTAATTTCAAAGTAATATAATAACAAACAATGTCCTAAAATTTATTTATAGGGGAACAAAATTTGAGGTGATTCAGGATATTCACAGAATGATCATATGGGGGTCCTATATTTTTTTAACGGACCTCCAATAAAATCCATAATGGAATAAAGTTATTCTAATACTATTGATATTCTGAAGTGGTAGAAACCTTCTGATTACATTTATTTATGAATTATTTAATTCTCTTCCTTTCTGAGGATGCATGTGACCCAACACAATTACATTAGTCATTATGAATTGGATCATTTCCTAATTTTAAATAATATTTTTTCCCTTGGGATATTTCAAAAATATTTTACATATCTTCATGTTAGTCTTTAAAATCACTTCCATAAAAATAAATATAACTCAAAAACTAAAAAATATTTATTTTAACCTTTTCCTTGAAAGTTTCCATCACACATATCTAAAATGTGGTTGCTGAACCACACAATATAAAGAGAATTATCAAGTAGAAATTATCCAAAAGGGAAAAGTGAAGGTGTAATTATATAGATCATTAAGAGAAAAATAAATATTCTAGAAACCTTAGTTATCATAAAGAAATATTAAATACTATTCTCTAACAAGCCTCACAAAAATTTGGTAAACAAATGGAATGGAGAAATTATCATTACTTATGGAAGAATTTTTTTGTTCTATAGTATATGAAGACCCTACATATTTAAATAGTAAAAATTTCAATTTTATCATAGTTTTCATTTTTAATCACAATCACTCCACTCTTCTTTTACACTACCTATATTTGACATACCCATGTTATAATAGAATATGAAAATATTCTATCTATATCAAGAAACCAGATCACATACTCTCAGACAACTTATTTCATGGCAAGATAAAACCTTTATTGAGTTTCAACGGAAGTTATATACCCAGGTTCCTATGGTAATTTTTTCATGTGGTTATGTAGAAATATGAAATAAATATTTGAAATTGACTATAAAATAATAATTATGTACTTATATAAGACAATCTACATGTTCTCTACTGACATACCTTCAATATTGGATGATATAATTATTGGAAGTATAGAGAACTCACGTAAAGAAAGAATACTACAAATTGGTTGGTTGTGTCTAGAGCTCTTCAATGTGTGGTTTTTGTCTTGATGTAATACACTAAGGCCATGGTGGATCAATTACCTCATGGTTACTCTTAAAAAAGTATGTGAAGAATTATTAATATTTATCACTATTTTTTAATGAAATGTGTTTATCACATCACAATTATTCTTTTTGGGTTTAAGGTGGGTTATAATACAATATCATTTAGGTGTATCAATAAATCCTTATTAGAATCATCAGAAAGAACATTCTATTTCCTAGAACTAATTCCCATTAAGGATTTAGTAGGGAAAAAAATTGTACCATTCATTTCGTCTAGTATCCTTTAAATAGGATCATCCTCCTCATGAAAATACATTCATCTCTGAAAATATTTTCTCTATAGTGGATTGGGTAATAGGTGAGTTCATGTTTTAAAGAAAATGAAACACTCTTTTTTTCATCTAGGAAAAAAATTATTTTTCCCTTAATACATTTATAAAACCTACCCATATGGTTAAAAGTATTTATCATGTATTATAGGTACATCCTACTCACAGTCCAAATCTAGTATTATAAAACTGTGAGGAAACAATATCCTACATACTTCCACTAGAAATTCGTCTACCTACCAACTGGTGAGTGGTGGATATATCAAAATGTTCAAGTAAAATAATTGGAGTTTGAGGACTCCTAATATTTTGTGTCGAAACAAATTTACTTTAAGTAATATAAGGTTGGATCTAAGATCAAATAAAAAATTATGTTTTACGCCTCTAACTCCAAAGTAAGATGGGATGACCAAACTCCCGGGGTCTTGATGTTTGGGTGGTATCCTATATTTCATCACAACACTACACCACTCATTGACATTATATGTATACAATTCATCTAGGTATGAATTATTTTATGAATTTTGAGTGATATTAGTTAATACAAACATTGAATTAATTCTTTAGGTAAGGTTTTTTTAATATTCTTGTTTTTTGATTTTCTTTTGAAATGTTAAAAATTTAGATTCATGGATTATGTTTTTATTTAATTGGGGAAAAATTATTCAATATTTCGTAAATATTTTGGTACCCCATAAACTTTCTACAAGTTTTTTCGGCCACCTCAATGTCATCTATAAACCTCAAGGTCTTCAGGCCACCTCAAGGCCTTCAGACTACATGTAATGCAGATGAAACCACACATACTTTAGGGAAAAAGGCTCTAGAAGGGGATTCAAGAGTAGGAAAATTTACTAGAGAAGAGAAAATTAAAATTAGAATAATGAGAGGGTATAAAATTTCTATTGGTACTAAACCTATGAGTCCCTACACAAGACAGATATCTGACCATCCTTGTGATGGTGGAGAGATGAAATTATAATATTTGATGGGGAGCGGCAGTTTCACGTTGTATGTTTTGGATGATTTTATATAAGGCATCAAGGTCCTGTAAAGTTTTTATAAGCCTAACGGATATGTAAGGGTTCCCACTCATCCTTTTAAAGGGTGATTATCAAAAAAAAATTGAAGGCCTTATGGTCATTCATTCTACTAGATAATACCCATTATATTTCATTTTAAGTTAGGTTATTTATATTTTGTTTGGGATTGAATCTTATTCCAAAGGGGTTGTTGAAATGTAGTGGAGTAATAGGTATGTGAACTCATTTATCCGTCCATAAAATAGTTGGGTTACTTATATACGCATGAATTTAAGTGTTTAAAAAAGGATATCCACAATATACATCCTTGAAAAATATCATGAAATGTTATAATTTTTTGGATTGTGGGAAAGAATATAAAAATTCAGAGAATACGAATTTAGGTTCCCAAACATTAAACAATAGTGTTATATCCCTTGAATAGTATATTGAGTATGTTAATTTAATTAACCATCATATTATACTACAATGTGTGGAGAAGAATTTGGTTCATTTATTAAAAGGGAACTTCTAATAGAGTATACGTGTTATGATATTTCTTCAAATGTGTTAAAACATTATTTATTATAATTGAAAATTAAATCACGAAAATATCTACCTTTTGATTGATATACAAAGGATTTGTGTTAAGGGGTGAGAATATTATTGAAAGATTATATTTGGAATTGTGTACTGTATTTGTGATCCAAAATTTTATAGAATTATTGAAATCTATCCCATGACTAATGGAATAGTCCTCCAACAAAAAGAACAAAACAAGTAATTTTGTGTCTCATTTTAGAAGTCATTATCATAGTAAAAAATTTCACAGTGAGATCATTTTAATCCTAAGTCCCGGAGAAAAATATTTCGACTTTTAAGATTTGTAACCACATCTAGGCATTTTTGTTATGGAAAAAACAATTACTCTTAGTTTGTGCTCTTCCTCACTCATGCCAACTAGTGGAAACTATTGAAAACTATAGTAGATTATCTTACTAAAGTCAATATTGTATTCGATGAGCATTCCATTGAAGGTTAAAAGATGAGAAAACATGGATGGTTTTATTCATTAATTCATAAATATTGGTTAATTCATAATGCTTGAATTTTACTAGGGATTGAAGCAAACAATAATTATATAAAACTATTCCACTCAATCAGGTCATTTCAAAGCGTATTCAGATGTCCATGATATATATTATTAAGGCTATGATAATATATATAGACTTATAATTCAATTTTTTTCCTTTTCTTTATAAAAATTAGTTAAATCTAAATTTCTAGTATCACATGCTATACTGGGTTAGGTTTATACCTAGTTTCCATGTACATAATGTCTCTAATAATGTTTTCCCTATAAATACCTACCTCAATACCACCTTCAAAAATCTTTAATGATATATGTCACCACAACATAGATTTTACAACATGAATTTACATTCCTCTCCATGGAAAAAAGTAAATCCCTACATATCTAAATGAAAAACACCTTCAAAAACAATTTAATTACTTAAAACACAATCCATATTTTGGATTCTCACCACATGGAACTATCAATGGTCATGATCACTAAATGAGAGAGCTCGAATATCCAATTCCAATGATCTCATATAAAATTTTTAAATCATGAATTATGAAAAAGATGATATAGGGATTCCTAAAAATGTAAAAAAATCATGAGTCAATATTTTATGATGCTTCGTAATGTTAAAATGGTTATGGGCACCCTGCAGAATGATGTCAGTACACCTGTATCCAATTATTTTGGGCTCAAATGTCATTATTTATTATTTTGATGTTATATAGTATTAATAGATATATATAAATTAATTTTATTATTAATAATATATTATATATATATTTATTATTAGTAATATATTATATATTTAATTTTTTTAATGGATTTATTTTATTTAATTTAATTTCATTTTTCTTTTTTTTATTTCACCTTTCATGGGAAATTGTTCATATGGTGGAATTAGTTATTTAATGGAAACGTAACTTGGTGGTCGACCTCATATCATCGATAATAGAACAATGGAGGTGGACCCATCTTAGAATCATTGTTATTTATTAAGGGAAGGGACTCTACATAGGAAGATTTGCATGATTCAACAAACAATCTAGGTTCCTCAGTTGTCATATTCCTCATACAGTTCTCCGACATGAAGAGTTCATTGTGGAAGTGAATTGTGGAGATCAGAATATCAATTCATAAATGGATCTAGATTGTATTAATAGTAGTGTATTATATATAGTTAACATATTATTCATTTCATCCATAGAGTTAATCGATGACAGTAGGATTGACTTGGTTGTCTAATGGGGTCTATACTTTGGTATTTCATGTCGGGGGTTAATGGCCGGCATGATAGGCTGGTTCAGTACTGTGGTGCATTAGGGTGGTGCGGTATGGTGGAAAACTTTTTTATGATTGTTTTTTTCCTCACAAAATACTACCAACGAATTCACTTCTGTCATTGTTTATATATCATTGTCTTAATGAGGTTAGTTGGAATGATCATCATACTGACCATGGAATCTCATGGAATCAAAACATTACTTCTCAAAAAAAAATTTAATTAGTACATATAAATAATTAAAAATAAATAAAAAAATTATTTTAATTATAATTAAAAAATAATATATAAATTTATGAGTTGAGAACATATAAAATTAAAAAAAAATTTAATTCATTGATATTAAATACTCATGCATAATATTAATTATTTCCAAACTGGAAAAATGAATAAATTAGAATACCTAAAATTATTATTTTAAAATAAAATTAGTAATGAAATTAATAAAATAAATGAATGAGTTCAGTAAATGAAATATTATGATATTGATGAATGGAAAATGAATAAAATGAATATTAGAGTTAAAAAAATTATGAAATTAAATTTATTATTTATGTAATTTTACATGAATGAAAAAATTTAATAAATAAATATGGTGGTTATTAATTAATAAAATTACTTAAATAACCAATTAATGTAATATTTAAACATTAAATTTAGTGTGTTATTACACCAGAAAATAATAATAATAAATTGTTATTTTTTATATGAAAAATTATATTGACAATAAATAACACAGTCGATTACAAATCATAATGTTCAAAAAAGGAAAGAAATAAGATCGACATCATCTGGTTCTTAACTATTTGTACCAGAGTATGTTGTAGATAACCATGAATATTATGAATTTTCTGAAGGATAATTTCATAGTTCATAGGTAAATGTTCCCAATAATATCAAAATTATAGAAAAAAATTTATGATAGTATATAATTTAATATAAGTGTCATTTTTTACATTTAAATTTTTGAATAGTTTAAGATAAAATTCATGAGAATATTATGAATAAAATAATGTTTAGGATAATTTTTTTTATTTTGTTTAAGCCTTGAATATATATTTTTCCTATCAATGCAGTCATGTCTGCATACTGGCATGAGGATGTGGCCATGGAATAGATAAATATAATATAACTCATTCGAAATTGTATTAGTTCATAAATGACTTAATCATCACTATGATGAAATATAAGTGTGAGTAATAATGCACACCTAGACAAACAATCCTTAGGGATACACTATGTTTGATCATATGATTGTTATGAACCACCATAATACATTGATTTCCAAGATACATTAATTTATTAGAGTTATAATTATAATAAATGAAAACATAAAAATGAAATATATTGAAATAAATGTAGAAATGGATGAAATTATGATGTTATTAACAAATAGATATTGTGATTTTTTTTTCAATCTCATATAATCATTTACTCTGATATTTAGAAAACCACCTTGGTTTTTTATTCTTTTTTTAACAAGATCAATGAAATGAATCTATTAGTGGTATGTATATAGAAAGCACAAGTTCATTAAACTAAATAAGATATAATATATAAATTATTGAAAATAATGGTATATAATTTTAATGATGGAAATGATTAGTTTCTATGTCATACCTATGGAAGTTGATTTGAACATGTAACTAAAATGACATCATAATAATAATAAATATTTTCTATTGTGTGTAGTATTTTTCAATGATATATTTTAATATTTAGTGATTTATATAAAATGAATTTTTATTCGATTGGTACTCATTGGTTTTACCCCTTTCTCTATGTGAAAACTATTGCAGGCTCGAGTACCACCAGTCTCAGACACTATGTGTATTATACGTACAATGATTCAATGACATTTCCTAAATGGGAAACATGTGGTGTGCCATAGAAATGGTTGGGGATCCAATGAGAGTCATGAGTAAACCATTAACATTTTTCCATTGGGGTATTAGTCAATTGGTAACCATTGGATGTACACCATGATCTCTATGGGAAATGGTGCAGGCTAGAGTCCCCCCAGACATAGGCACTGTTCATTTGTTTCACATGGTGAATCAAAGTCATTTCTTATATAGGAAATATACGGCACACTCTTGTCTTATTTGGGCCCCCCTGTTGAGAGTCGAGCGTAACCCATAAACTTGTTTTGGGAGGATGGAAAGAGAGATAACATATGATTTTCAATGTGGTGATGAATAATATTAATAATTTGGGATCTATTAATGATCTCTATTCTTGGAATTATCCGAAAAAGTCTCATAAGAATCTATCCTAAAATTTTATTCAGAAAATAAATGAAAAGAGTATGACATCACAAAGTGTTATCACAAATTCGGGAATGTAAAACACCCTGTATATCAGCATCAACTAGAGATGAAAAAAACAAGGGATTTAAAAGACCACATCATGCCCATATCTAAAACCGAAGTCTTTGACAATGCATCCACAACATTGTTTGCTTCCCTGTAGTCATGAGAATCCCCAACACAATTTTCCCCATATCATTGAAACAAGCAATCCAATGAGGGAAAATCTGTCATGCCACATGTCAGTACGATCCCTAAGAGCATCAACAACCCCATGGGAGACAAATTCAATCCATAACTGATCCCAATTATGATGGGCATATGGATAAAAATAATAAATTAGATCCCATAATTCAGCCTCATACATAGTTGCATATCCAATTTAATGATAAAAGTATCCTTTCATAAAGCCACTATAGGTTAAAAAAAACACCACCACAACTTGATAGAACCAGAGATCCAAAACCATCACTATCAACATTAACCTGACTCCATGGACTAATCAAGGGTATCCAAATAATGAATCTCAAAACCAATAGGTCATCTCATCCTGCCTTGCACAACCAGGAGTCTAAGAGTGAAAATATTAGATATAAAGTTATTCATCATTCCAGTTTGAACATTGGAAGCCGTAAAATGTCCCTATGAACTGTCATCCTCCCATCATGAACTGATGGTTTATCATTACCAAAAAGAGAATAATTTTGGGATATCCATGTGAAATAGAATGCTAATGATGCAACCACAAGCAGCAGATTGAGTTGTTGCTTGTTGCAGATGCTACTAGTATTGAGGTTAGAAATAATCACCTCAAATGTGCTACTCCTAACCACCTGAATTCCAAAAAGTTAATGGATATAATCCCATAAGATACATATGAAAGAACAGTTAACAAAAATGTGTTGGACACACTCATTCCATCCCACACACAAGTGACATGCAGAAGCCATAGAGATTCCCACCCCCTACAATTGATCATCGGTGGGAAATATTCTTTTTCTTTAAATATTATCTAGAGCATAATTTCTTTAGTAGTTTGTATGAAATGCGTCGTGAATGAGGAAATCTAGGATGATACATTAAAAACTCCATCATTATTACTCTTATAAAAATCCCTAGTACTGATAACACTACTCATATTCTTGAGCCAAACTAGAATGTCTCTATCCAAAAATAACTGTATCTGAATTTCACAAGAATCAAAGAAAGGTAAAGTCTTTTCATACCAATGACTATTGATTAGAATATAAGTAACTGAAAGATTCCTTCTATTGGATGTGATAACCCTGCTATCATTGATCGGCATAACAAGACAATGGGGTGTCCATCAATTAAGGTTATACTATTTTGAAATAATCCACTTTGGATCAAGACTAGAATATAGAAGAATTTCCTCATATCATGCCATGTGAATGAGTCAAAATAAATGGAGTATCCACTAATAATATTTTAATTAAAAATGTAGGACATAAACACTATAGATGGGTCATTTGGGGTAATGATATTCCCAGTGAACATAAAATGTAAGGCATCATTAAACATCCTGATATCCTTAATGCCAAAACTTCCACTATCCATGGATTTGATACAATCCTTTTATGTAATATTAATGAGTTTGATATCATAAACTGGCCCTGCCCAAAAGAAATTCATGATCATAACTTGAAGAATATTAACAAGACCATGAAGCCATTTGTAAATATAAAAGGTATACAAAAACATTGAAGTGATCACTAAACTGCCCAAGAATACCCATCCCGCTTGAGACATGGATCTACACTTCCCCTTAGTCAACTAATTTAGAATAAAGGTAAACCTATCCTCAATATGAGAAAATATAACCATCCCCAAAAATAATGTAATTCCATGATATATAATAGGAATATCTCCCCTTATAACACTAATCATTCTATAAATTCTATTTTTATTTGCCACTAAATTCCCCATACCAAATATAATGTATGACTTCTTCCAAATTATAGATTTCCTCGGGACCTCCCCAGAATGATAAAAAATAGCCCTGATGGAATTTAAAGTTTTCATGGAAGCCAGTAAATATAGAATAACATCATCAATATAGAATAAACATGAATGAGTGAACATACATCTTATTTCCATGATTTGTATAAATAAACCAATATTAACCATGTCTTCCATGCATCTACTTAGATGGTATTCATCTTGGTAAAAGAGAAGAATTGATAAGGGGCCACCTTTCTTTATTCCTCTAGAGTATTGGAAGAATCCTATCAATGACCCAATAATAAGGATGGAAGGAATCACAGAGCATTGTACTGTATTGATCATCCTAATGAAAACTGTGGAGAAACCAAAAAGCTCCTAAGAGGTAGGTAAAAGTTGGTGAAAAGTTCAAGAAAATTTTTATACATGGAAAATTATTATAAAATTACTCCAATTAATTACATTGAACATATATAGGTATTATGTATCTATTTTGACCTAAAATAAATTTAAATAAAATAAATAATTATTTAAACAAAAAGTCGGTTTTTAAATAGTAACCCAGAGTTTTCACTATTCATCAAAAATTGAAAGTTTTCAGAAAAATACCAAAAATTCACCATAGGATAATTTCGATATTCTAAATCCAAAAATGAAGTCCATTTGGAATGATAAAATTTTAAAAAAAATTTAAAAATTGGGTATTACTATTCATAACGGCTAGTTTATATAACATATTTTTGTTTAGTGAAACTCAGTATTTCTATAACACATGTTATCGTGGAAGGTCGCAATTGTGTGTAATGTAATCCATATCAGGGATGCTTGTAGTGAAAGATCCTTTTGGTGTAGCGTACAACACAAGACATCAATGAAATTAAAAAGAATATTTTTCATAAAATCTCAGGTTGTTACATTCTACCCCCCTTAAAATGAATTTTTCCCTAAAAATTCTTCGGGGTTATAACTTGTTTACTACTTGAAAGTTTCTTTAATAGAAACCCACATCATAAAAAGGAATACCAAAACATGAATTTAAAAACTAATGTATGAAACGTATTGATTACCCAAGTTAACTAATCACTAGGTTTCCACAGAGTAGAACATAGGTGAAAATATCGATATGGAGGGGAAATCCACATCTGATGAAGAGTGGTAGAGGACATGGCTATGAAAAAGCCAAC
This sequence comes from Viscum album, assembly GCA_963277665.1. Taxonomy (NCBI): domain Eukaryota; kingdom Viridiplantae; phylum Streptophyta; class Magnoliopsida; order Santalales; family Viscaceae; genus Viscum; species Viscum album. The sequence goes on along the minus strand of OY728138.1, from coordinate 120,103,478 downwards.
AATCTCAAAGCCATAAATTTGTGATGATCTAAGGTACCATCCGATTCATCAGATATGAGAGCACTAGGACAACATTTTTTTGTTTTCAAGATCATTTACCTAAAGTTGAAGAATTTTTTAATTAAAAGAAATACTTACATGATTTTGGTACAATATCACTATTTCTCATGCCTTGAACAATTTACACTTTATCTCTTAAAGAAATGAAGTTGAATTTATCTTCTAGGAAGTGTCAGCATATTATGTGATAGAATGATAGTTCATTCCATCTATTTCTATCGCAAAAAGTTTAGCACAATTTATTAAATATACAGAAGTCTATCTATGCTGAGATTAATCGTATGTGGTTACTAAAGTGGACTTATACTTCATCCATCATAGAGAATAATAAAATAAAACTAGTTTCTACTAACTAGGGAATTCCTATAGGATAGTGGTTGGTGATGAAGTCCTGTTGCACTTCGGTTGTGGGTTCGATTCCCACACCCTTGTCCGACGCGACGGGTTGTCTCAAATCCAACAGGTAGTCCATTTTCAAAAACTACATTATTATAGCATCCAATCAATAATATCGAAAAAAAGATCTATCCTTACACAATACTAGTTTATTTCCAACATATTCCATTCCAATATTTAGGCTTATCCAAAATACTTATGTCTAATATCATAGTATAAAGAAAACAATTTTTAGAAATGTCATCTACCGAGCATGTGAATACCATAATTTATCCCCCATATATCATATGATATATCTTTTTGGTCACATTAAAAAAATTTGAATACCTTAATCATGTATTCTATTGAAAAATTAATTCCCATTGAACCTTATTGAAAACATTAATGCTATCAAAAGGTAATTCTTTCCACATACCAAAATTTCAAAATTTTGATATACTCAAACCATGATATCACTTTGTACATATATCAGTCATGAGCTCATGATTACTATCATATATATTATTTTCTCCATATCCCTTCATTATGCACATTTCATCTACTTTCCAAAAATATTTGAATAACCTTTCATGGTTACTAGTACCATTCAACATATACTATCAAATACATAGGAAAAACAATAGTGTAAAAATCCCTAGATGTGTATTTATTACATATTACCACTACCTATACAACATAACTCTTGATAAACATAAATCATTCAACTACCTTCTTTATCCATTGACCAAGCTTCAACACTTCAATAATCTCTTATATCATTTTTAGTCTCTTCTTCATCATCAACATAAATAATACCTATACAACCATGGTGATTCTCTTTATGAGACTTTCCCTTAGGGAATTGGTTTGCGTAATGCCCATACATCCCAAATTGAAATCATTTTATCATTAATGATGTCATAGCAATACCATTATCCTTGTCCATGGTGTTAACTGAACCTTTTCATTTGCACTTACTGGCTTTGTGTCCTTATCTTCCACACCCAAAGCATCTTCCAGTTCCTTTGAAACAATCTCCATGATGCCTCTTCCCACATGATTAACATGAGGGAAATTGAACTATCTTTCCTCAATGATCATCATGAAACTCCATCTTTCTCTTATTATCTGAGTCAGGAATGTTACCAAAGTTGAGATTATTGATCATATTATGAGATTACTGATTAGGCATAATAATGATATGTGAACTTCCACATCCAATTTCATTTGGTTTATCATGAAGAATATCATTCCATTGTCCATCATATCCTCCATTATCGTAAAACTTCCTATTTCCAGCCATTTTCTAAAACCCAAAAAGAATAGTGTGAGAGGCAAAAATCATGCTAGGAAAACAACATAAGAAAGAGGGAGTACCTTAAATATCTAACATCTGAGGTTTAATTCTAATATGGTTTCCGAAATTCTAGGACTATAGCCAATACTTATAGTTAACCTTAGGGACATCCCTAGACATACCTTATAAATATCTCTAGGGATCTCAATAAAGTTTTTGCATCTGAGTTTCCAAATGTTAACTAAACCATTCCTCTGATACCAACTATAGAGACCCGAATCTTGACGTACATGGAAATTACATTACTTTTGCGGAATAAATAATACATAATAAAAACAACCACCAAAGGACCATAATAGTTTAGTTTAATTGGAAACTCCGAATGTAATCTTCTAATCGTGGTGAAAGATCATCAAAATCTCACATAAATGCCATCCCCTTTTTTTCATATCTAAAACCTTTCTTTATATCCTAGGGAAAAGAAAACACATAAAGGGTGAGATCAAATGCTCAGTAAGGGTAATCATGAAAAAAAAAACAAACTATATACATTTGATCTTCAAAACATGAACATAAAGTTTAAATATCAAAATATTGAGTTGTGAAATAAATCTTGGTAGTACGTAAGGCATAGATCATAAAGGAACATCAATCATGATAAAATAACATGGTAATAAAACATGTGATTGTGGCCACCATTAAGCACATAATATGATTTCCATTTTAGTCAAGGAATTACTTCCAAGACCATCTTAGTGGACAAAGTCCCTTTCTGAATCGAGTTCACTCCTCGTTCCAGTCCTGTATTACTGATCCAGATTAACTTACCATTCCGACCATGTCTATCTCATGAGATATAAATCCTTAGCCAAATAATTGGAGGGATATAAAGGTCCCACCCCTGATAATGATATAATTATTATGTGTGCCACAACATAAACATAAACATTCATCATAACCCAAAGAATAAAATCGGTTTCATAAACATCATCCCATCATAACATAATCTATATAAAACAAATGGTAATCATTTCATCATAGGAGAAGTGAAACCATGTAAATCATAGAGACATTATACTTGAAACATACACATATGAAATAATGCCATCTTAGATGGAGAATGGTTTTGATAAAACACTTGAGATGAATTCTTGAGGAAAATATCATTTCTTCTTCAAAATCAATTTATATTCACAAAATGTCATGCAATTTTAAAATATTTTTTTTGAAAATATTCATGAAATATTTTGGAGGAAGATTTATGAAAATAAGGATTTATAAAACTGAAAAAATCCTTTCATGTCGTATAAGTTAAAAAAACATTCTTCTCGTACTTTTTCCGGAAAAGTCAGAAAGTACCTTGTATGGTAAACAAAAGAAAGATTCCTTCCATACGATGTGGTAAAAGGATAAAAGGGTAAAAATGACTTTAAACATACATGGAAGAAAATTAAACATTTTATGTGAAAATTTTGAGAACATATGGACATGGATAATAATCATAACCCCGGTAAATACTTACGAAGAAACAATCTCAGATAAGAATGAGATTTGAATAATTATCCCTTACCTTACGTCTGATATGCTTCGTATGTATCTGAAACTCCTGTATAAGGAATTAAATAATGTTATTGACTTATTAAAGAATCATATTCATTTTTATGATATCATATATGGTTCACTTATGACTTTATATTACCCGTTCTTTTGTAAATTCCATGTTAAAGCAGCATTTTGGGTAAAATCATTTCATTTATCGTATGTGTTTCGACATGTTGTTCTTGATATTATTACTTATATACTGATTTACATAATTACAGAATTTGAAAAATGATTTATATATAATATATATTCTACATATAAATATATATATGATTGATCGATAAATGGAATGAAATACACCGTTCGTGGATACGGTAGGCCGTACGTATGCGTGGACGCTATTTTCGTTTCCTTATTGAATTGAATGGAATTAAGTAGATGACTTACATATATATATATACAAAAATCCAGTATCATTATTATGTCATATATTTAATTATTATTCATTATATATTATTTATAATCATTCATTAATGGTTAACATGGAGAATGAATCTCATCACGTCGTGGACACTATAGTCCGTACGTACGCACGAGCGATGATATCATTCCCATGATTTTGGAATTTTATTTAATTTTATTTATAATATTTAATAATAAATATCACTTTACAATAATCATATATAGTTATTTATTTACACCATTATTCCTTTCCACATAAGGTGGTGGTCGAAAACAAATTACACCACGACGTTGAGACGGTATTCCGTACGTATGCACGCGCGGTGATTTCATTTTCCGTAGGATGGATAAAAGGTTAAATAAGGTTGTTTCATATTTATATTAATATATCAGTATATATGTAATACTGATTTTTTTACTTTATAATGACACAAAAAAAGAAGAATAAGTAGAAGAAGAAATAAACCTGAAAGAATCGGAATAAGAGATTACCTCTTCTTCGACGCACCTCTTTTAAGCCATCTATTGAGGAAGTAGAGTTGGTCTTTTGAGAATACCAGAACCTCTAGAATGTTTCTAGGGATTTGGAGAAGAGAAATAGGTAGGTTTTGGGTGAGATTAAATTCTCAAAAGTGTGTGAAGAGAAGAGGTAAGGGGTTCCCTTTTTATAAGGAATGAGAGGGGCACCTTAGGAAAACTTACAATATTATTTTATAATAAAGTCATATTCGGTATTTTAATTTCTCCAAATTGATTTATTTCTAAGCTAAGGTCGAGATGGGTCGAAATCCTTTCAACAAATAGATTTTAGACTGGTTTTGGTCATTATATTATCCTTAGCTTTTAGTTTGAACTCTCAGTTATTTAGATTGACATTTACCATGTCACTTTGTATTTTTATATTAAATAGTTAATAAATATTCAATATACAACCAAGAAACCCCAAAGTGGTCCATTAATGATACACCTATCATGATATAAGTATCTTGGCCGAACCATAGGTTTTTAGGAATATAATAACAATTAATAATATAATATTTGTTTTAAAAACTATTTTATGCCAATTTTGACACTATTTGGTAATTGATTTTTGTAAAAATCATAAAATCATGATTAGTTCAAAAATAGTTAATTAAATCAATACTAACATGTCATATTAACCTATTAAATTATTTGAATACATAAAAATTCTCAAATTACATTTATTTGGTTATTTATAACATCAAGGATGTTAATATTTCTTTAATAAGATAATTACTGCATCCTCGGTGTGTCATAAATAAATTAAATTATTTAATGTCTAAAAATTATATATAAAATTAAATTATGTCGGAAATATTTTTATCTTTCTAATTAATATTTATAGTTGAATGTATCTTATGTATAACTATATATTATAAATTATTTAGTTATTATACTTTGATTTTAACTATTTCAACCCTTCTTTATATAAATTAATAATAAATGTAATAATCTAATCCAAGTGGACCTAAATGGTTATATTTTATTCCTAAGGTTCTTTTTGGTCGAATAAAACTTATTCAATAGAATTAGGACATGTGTTAGGGTAATAATAATATCATTTTTACCCTTAATTACCCTATTTACTTTTAACCGTGGTAAATAAAAGTAAAAAGTTACTATTCACCAAAAATTATTTTCATCTCACTGAACCTCATTTTAGTCCTTGATATTAACCGTGTCTCTCACATTTTTGAAATTCCACTCAGAGAAGCAGTAAAATTACGTTTTACGTAAGTTTTCAAAAAGCTCCTAGGACGTAGGTAAAAGACGGTGAAAAGTTCAACAAAATTTTTATATATCGAAAATTATTATAAAATGAATCCAATGAATTACATTGAAATTATATAGGTATTATGTGTCAATTTTGACCTAAAATAAATTTAAGTAAAATAAATAATTATTTAAATAAAAAGTCGGTTTTTAAATAGTAACCTAGTCTATTCACTATTCATCAAAATTTGAAAGTTCTCAGAAAAATACCAGAAATTCACCCTAGGCTAATTTCAATATTCTAAATCCAAAAATGAAGTCCATTTTTAATGATGAAATTTTTAAAATTTCAAAAAGTGAGTATTACTATTCATAACGGGTAGTTTATATAACATATCATTGTTTAGTGAAAATCTGTATTGTGTACAACACATGTAATCATGGAAGGTCATGATTGGGTGTAATGCAAGCCCAGTCATGGATGCATGTAGTGCAAGCTCCTTTTGGTGTAGCGTACAACACAAAAAATCAATGAAATTAAAAAGAATATTTTTCCTAAAATATCAGGGCGTTACATTCTACACCCCTTAAAATGAATTTTTCCCTCGAAATTCGTCGGTGTTATAAATGGTTTAATACTTGAAAGTTTCTTTAATAGAAACCCACATCATATAAATGAATACCAAAGCTTGACTTTAAAAACTAAAGTATGAAATGTAATAGTTACCCAAATTAACTAATCATTATGTTTCCACATAGTAGAACATAGGTGAAAAATGGATATGGAAGAGAAATCAACTTCTCATGAAGAGTGGTAGAGGGCGTGGCTATAAAAATGTCAACAATCACAAAGCCATAAATTTTTGATGATCTAAGGTACCATCCGATTCATCAGATATGAGAGCATTAGGACAACATTTTTTTGTTTTCAAGATCATTTCCCTAAAGTTGAAGAATTGTTGAATTAAAAGAAATACTCACTTGATTTTGGTACAATCTCACTGTTTCTTGTGCCTCAAACAATTTCCACTTCATATCATAAAGAAATGAATTTGAATTTTCCTTCTTTGAAGTGTTAGCAGATTATGCGATAGATTTATAGGTAATTCCATCTATTTCTATCGCAAAAAGTTTAGCATAATTTATTAAATATACATATGTCTATCTATGCTGAGATTAATCATATATGGTTTCTAAAATGGACTTATACTTCTTCCATCATATCGCTTAATAAAATAAAACTAGTTTCTACTAACTAGGGACTTCCTATAGGACATTGGTAGGCGATTAAGGCCTGTCGCAATTCGGTTGTGGGATTGATTTCCACAGCCTTGTCCGACGCGATGGGTTGTCGCCCATCCTGCAAGTTGTCCATTTTCTAAAACTACATTATTATAACATCCCATCAATAATATTGAAAAAAAATTCTAGCCTTAGACAATACTAATTTATGTCAATCATAATCCATTCCAATCTTTAGGCTTATCCAAAATACTTTTGTCCAATCCCATAGTATAAAGAAAACAATTACTAGAAAGTCATTTATCGAGCATGTGAATACCATCATTTATCCCCCATATATCATAGATATATCTTGTTGGTCACATTCCAAACATGTGAATACCTTAATCATATATTCTATTAAAAAATTAATACCCATTGAACCTTAGTGAAAAAATGAATGCTGTCAAAAGTTAACTCTTTCCACATGCCAAAATCCCAAAATTTTGATATACTCAAACCATGATATCACTTTGTCCACATATCATTCATGAGCTCATGATTAATATCATACGTATTATTTTCTCCTTATCCCTTCATTATGCGCATTTCATCTAAATTCCGAAAATATTCGAATAACCTTTCATGGTTACTGTTACCATTCAACATATTCTTTCAAATAATTAGGAAAAACAACAGTGTAACAATACGTAGATGTGTCTTTATTCCATAGAACCATTACCTATACAACATAACTCTTGATAAACACAAATCATTCCACTACCATCTTAAACCATTGACCAAGCTTCAACACTTCTTTCATATCATATATCATTTTTAGTCTCTTCATCATCATCGTCATAAATACTACCCATACGACCAAGCTGATTCTCCTCATGATACATTCCCTTAGGTCATTGGTTTGTGTAATTCCCATACATCCCACATTGAAAAAATTTAATCATTGTTGATGTCGTTGAAATACCATTATCCTTGTCCATGGTGTTAACTGAACATTTTCATTTGCACTTACTAGCTTTGTGTCCTTCTTTTCCACACCCAAAGCATCTTCAAGTTCGTTTGAAACAATCTCCATGATGCCTCTTCCTGCATGATTTACATGAGGGAAATTGAACTTTCATTCCTCTATGATCATCATGAAACTCCATCTTTCTCTTATTATCTGAGTCAGGAAAGTTACCAATGTTGATATTATTGATCATATTATGAGATTGATGATTAGGATAAATAATGATATTTGACTTCCAGATCCAATTTCATTTGGTTTCTCATGAAGAATATTATTCAATTTTCCATCATATCCTCCATTATCGTGAATCTTCCAATTTCCAGCCATTTTCTAAAACCCAAAAAGATTATTGTGAGAGGAAAAATCATGTAGGAAAACAACAAAATAAAGGGGGAGTACCTTCAATATCTGACATCTTAGGTTTATTTCTAATATGATTTCTGTAATTCTAGGACTATAACCTATACTTATACTTAACCATAGGGACATCCCTATACATACCATACAAATATCTCTAGGGATCTCACTAAAGTTTTCGCATCCTAGTTTCCAAATGTTAACTAAACCTTTAATCTGATACCAACTGTAGAGACCCTAATCTTGACGTACATGGAAATTAAATTACTTTTTCGGAATACTTAATACATAACAAAAACAAACACCAAAGGACCATAATAGTTTAGTGTCTTTGGAAACTCGGAATGTAATCTTCTAATCGTGGTGAAAGATCATCAAAATATCCCATAAAGATTTTCCCCTTTTTTTTCTTACCTAAAACCATTCATTATATCCTGGGGAAAAGATAACATATAAAGGGTGAGCTCAAATGCACAGTAAGGGTATGAATGGATAAAATAAAAAAAACTATATACATTTTATCTTCAAAACATGAACATAAAGTTTAAACATCAAAATCTTGAGTTGTGAAATAAATCTTGGTAGTACGTAAGGCATAGATCATAAAGGAACATCAATCCTGATAAAATAACATTGGAATAAAACATGTGAATTTGGAAACCATTAATCACATTATATGATTTCCATAGTAGCCAATGCATTGCTTCCAAGACCATATTAATGGACAAAGTCCATTTCTGAATCGAGTTCACTCCTCATTTCAGTCCTGTATTACTGAACTAGATTAACTTACCATTCTAGCCATGTCTTTCTCATGAGATATAAATCATTACCCAATGCATTAGAGGAGGATATATTTCCCAACCATCTCATAATGAAATCATTCTTACGTGTGATACAACATAAACATATATCATTCATCATAACCCAAAGAATAAAATGGGTTTCATAAACATCATCCCATCCTAGCATAATCCATATAAAACAAATGGATATAATTTCATCATAAGAGAAGTGAAACCATTTAAATCATAGATAAATTATACATGAAACATACACATATGAAAAAATGTCATCATAGATGGAGAGTGGTTTTGATAAAACACTTGAGATGAATTCTTGGGGAAAATATCATTTCTTCTTCAAAATCAATTTATTTTCACAAAAAATCATGCAATTTCAAAAGAAAAATATTTTGTTGAAAATAGTCATGAAATATTTTGGAGGAATCATCATGAAAACAAGGCTTTATTAAACCATAAATCCCCTTTCATTCCATATAATTTAAAAAAACATTCTTCTCGTACTTTTTCCGGAAAAGTCAAAAAGTACCTCATATGGTAAACAAAAGAAAGATTCATTCCATACGATGTGGTAAAAGTATAAAAGGGTAAAAATTACTTTAAACATACATGGAAGAAAATTAAACATTTTGTGAAAACATTTTGAGAACATATGGACATGGATAATAATTATATCCCTAGTAAATACTTACGAATAAACAATCTCGGATAATAATGAGATTGGAATAATTATCTCTTACATTAAGTTCGATATGCATAGTATGTATCCGAACCACCTTTATAATGATTTAAATAATTTTATTGAATTTTTATAGAATCATATTCATTGTTATGATATCATATATGGTTCACTTATGACTTTATATTACCTGTTCTTTTGTAAGTTCCATGTTAAGGCAACATTTTGGGTAAAATCGTTTCATTTATCGTACGTGTTTCGACTTGTTGTTCTTGATATTGTTACTTATATAGTGATTTACATAATTCCAGAATGTAAAAAATTATTTATATATTATATATATTCAGAATATACATATATATATATGATAGATCAATAAATGGAATGAAATACACCGTTCATGGAGACGGTAGGTCGTACGTACACATGAACGTTGTTTTCGTTTCCTTATTGAATTGAATGAAATTAAGTAGATGACATACATATATATATAAATAAATCCAGTATCATTATTATGTCATATATTTCATTATTATTCATTATATATTCTTTATAATAATTCATGAATGGTTAACATGGAGAATGAATCCCATCGCGTCGTAGAGACGATAGTCCGTACGTACGCACGAGCAATGATATCATTCCCATGATCATGGAATTTTATTGAAGTGTATGTATAATATTTCAAAATAAATATCACTTTACAATAATCATATATTTTTTTATTTACACCATAATACCCATCCAAGTAACGTGGTGGTCGAAAACAGATTACACCACGGAGTGGAGACGGTATTTCGTACGTACGCACGCGCGGTGATTTCATTTTCCATAGGATGGATAGAAAGTGAAATAAGGTTGATTAATATTTATAATAACATATCAGTATATAAGTAATACTTATGTTATTAATATATAATGAGACAACTAAAGAAGAAGAAGTAGAAGAAGAAAGAAACTTGAGAGAATCAAAAGAAGAGATTACCTCTTTTTCGACGCACCTCCTTTAAGCCTTATCTTAAGGATGTAGAGTTGGTCTTTTGAGATAACCAGAACCTCCGAAATGTTTCTAGGGATGTGGAGAAAGAAAAATTGGTAGGGGTTGGCCGAGGTTCAAGGCTCAAAAGTGTGTGAAGAGAAGAGGGAATGGGTTCCCTTTTTATAAGGAAGGAGAGGGGCACCTTAGGAAAGATTAAATTATTATTTAATTATAAATCCATATTCAGTTTTTAATATCTCAAAATTAATTTATTTAGAATCTAAGGTAGGGATGGGTCTAAATCCTCTCAACCAATAGATTTTAGACAGGTTTGGGTCATTATATTGACCTTATCTTTTAGTTTTAACTCTTAGTTAATTAGGTTGAAATTTACCATGTCACTTTGTATTTTTATATTATATAGTTATTAAACATACCATATACATCAAAGAGACCCCCAAGTGGTCCATTAACGATAAACCTATCATTATATAAGTATCTTGGCCGCTATTTATATTTTTAGGAATATAATAACATTTAATAATATAATATTTGATTAAAAGCTATTTTATGTCAATTTTGACATTATTTGGTAATTGATTTTTTTTTTAAAATCATAACATCATGATTAGTTCTAACATAGTTAATTAAATAAATACTAACATGTCATATTAACCTATAAAATTAGTGGAATTCATAAAAAGTCTCATATTACATTTATTTGGATATTTATAACATCAATGATGTTAATATTTCATTAATAAGATAATTACTGCATCATCATTATGTCATAAATAAATTAAATTCTTTAATGTCTAACAATTATAAATAAAATTCAATTATGTATGAAATATATTTATATTTCTAATGAATATTTATAGTCGAATGTATCTTACGCATAACCCTATATTAGAAATTATTTAGTTATTATACTTAGATTTTAACTATTTTATCCATTCTGTAAATAAATTAATAATAAATGTCCTAATCTAATCCAAGTGGACCTAAATGGTAATATTTTATTCCTATGGTTTTTTTTGGTCGAATTACACTTATCCAATAGAATTAGTTCATGTGTTAGGGTAATAATAATATCATTTTCCCCTTAATTACCCTATTTACTTTTCACCGTGGTAAATAAAAGAAAAAGTTACTATTCACCAAAAATTATTTTCATCTTATTGAACGACATTTTAGTCCTTCATATTAATAGTGTATCTCGGATTTTCGAAATTCCACTCACAGAAGTGGTAAAATTATGTTTTACGTAACTTTACAAAAATCTCCTAGGAGGTACGTAAAAGACGGTGAAAAGTTCATCAAAATTTTTATATATCAAAATTATTATAAAATGACTGCAATGAATTACATTGAACTTATATAGGTATTATGTATCAATTTTTACCTAAAATGAATTTAAATAAAATAAATAATTATTTAAATAAAAAGTCGGTTTTTAAATAGTAACCTAGTGTTTTCACTATTCATCAAAAATTGAATGTTTTCAGAAAAATACAAAAAATTCACCCTAGGATAATTTAGATATTATGAATCCAAAAAATGAAGTCCATTTTGAATGTTAAAATTTATAAAATTTCATAAAGTAGGTATTACATTTCATAACAACTAGTTTATATAACATATCGTTGTTTAGTGAAACTCGGTATTGCGTACGACACACGCTATCTTGGAATGTCGCAATTTCGTGTAATGCAAGCCAAGTCAGGGATGCGTGTAGTGAAAACTCCTTTTGGTGTAGCATACAACACATGACATCAATGAAATTATGAAGAATATTTTTCATAAAATCTCAGGGTGTTACACTAAAGTATCAAAATATTTTGAGATATCAATCTTTAAATAAATGTTTCCATATTTAGTCCTCCTCTTCATGAGTTCCACACTCTCTGATGCTATAAAAAGATAGTTCTGAATATTCCTACAAAGGAAAAATCCATACTGATTCACATCTATAATCTCTTCTTCCACTTTACCCAACATGGTAGAATTGATTTTGTAAAAGATTTTGGGGACGATGTTTACGAATGAAACACGTTAGAAATCCATGATGTCAACAATGTTCTCTTATTTAGTTATAAGATAAATAAAGTTAGAATTGAGACCATATAATATATGAGCATTATCAAAAAATTCATTGACATCATTAAACACCTCATTGTGAATAATCTCCCAATAAAACATAAATAATTTATTAGGGAATCCACAAGGACCTAGAATACTATCAATTTTAAGAGATAAAATAGCTACCTGAACCTCCTCTTTAGAGGGAACTAATGTGAGCTCACAGTTTTTCTGATCTCCAATAGCCTTAGGAATTACTTTAGTCATTTTGTGAGTGATGTTAGAACCATCATCAGAATAAGGATTTTGAAAATACTCACTCACGACACTAAATATTTCAGTCTCAGTTGTGAAATGGAAATCATTAATACTAATGGATTTAACTCCTTCCTTTAATATCTTTTCCTTATTAATTCTTTTAAATAGCTTGGTATATCATTCCCCATATTGTAGCCTCCTATCATTTAACTAATATCATCTCAATATTTCCTAGATAGTTAAGAAATCATCTCCTTTAGCTAAAGAATTCGGCTCAACCCTTGAAGGTGTATCCTTTTCTTTATTAAAAGTATAAAAGATTGAAAGACTATTTTTACCATAATTGATTTCATCATTAAGGTTGGAATATATTTTCGTGCTACATTATTTTAATTTCCCTTAAGTAGATTTCAATTTTCATGTCCAAACATGCATTAGACGTCCAAGATAATGAATATCCTAGGATTCTTGAAAACTTTCTATGTAACCAGGAATGGGAATCAAGTTGTTATTGAACTTCAAGGGTAGGGTTACGAACCTTATAATTTGTGTGCAAATATTAAAAATCAAGGGGTTGTGGGATGAGTGTATTCTAGGTAATGTAATACTAGAAACAACACCAAAATTAGATCCACCATTAACCTTCACAAATCACATTTATACTTTAATATCATGTCTACCATTAATAGAATACCTATTCCATGTAAAACTACCCCAATAAATAATAACTCAAACAAATTTACATTTATCAATACAGATAGAGAAATCATGATAGGACAATCTATGGACGTTCATTCCATTCTTCTATTCAGGTCATAGTGCAGTGTTAAAATCACCAACAATAATTTACATCTACCTCATAGTTTTAGACATTAAGAATAAATAATTCTCTAACACCTTTTTTTTGATATAGTAAACTGAGGAATAAATAAAATAAATAGGTAAAGTCGATCCTTGAAAATCAATTGACACCATAATTCATTGAGGTCCTTTAGCAGAAGAAAAAACCAAAACATTTTGATGTTTTAAGACCCATAAATGATACATGGAAATGCTTTGATAGTTCTGAGAAAACAAAGCTATATCCAAAAGATTCCTTGTTAAAATAGTAACACTTTTAAAAAAGCTTATTAGGCTCAGTAAGCCTGATAAAAGGAGGATTGTATGTCACAACAAGATTCTTATGGGCCATGACTATTGGAATGTTCCCCAAACCATGGCAGTTCCAGTAAAAATCTTCAATTATTAAGATGATTTCCTCTTATTTAAGGCCCTTAATGCTATTCCATCTCATCATTAGCCTGACATATACCTTAATTAAATTTCATTTTTCTCGCAAAATCATTATCTTGTTTTACATTTTCATTCTTTCCTTTTTCTATCTTTTCTCGAGAACATGCATCTCATGTATTCAAATCACTACTTATATGAGTAGAATGAACAAAAATATCCTGAATAATACTAGTGGAGGACATCTCCCACGATGAAGGAGATACTCAGTATGATTTTATTTTGAGTTAATCATCCCTTTCTTCCATAAATCACTCTCACTATTGAAGATTTTTTAGGCCATCCATCCTTCCCCATAAGAGATTTATCTGAATCCTTAAACAGTGTGGTAAGAAACTCCTTCCTAGAGGGGATAATATCCATGTTGGATTTAAACAACACCAGGAAATCCTTATGCTCCTTTTTACTAACTGTAACAACATCCTCCCTAACAAGTGAATCATGTAGATATGAAAGCACAATCTCTCTAATGATGTTCCCAATATCATAATACATTTATTGATCATCAATATCACGTTGAATTTTAAAAAGAAATTCATTGATATCCAAATAGATTTCCAGAGCTAATGAGAGGTCATCAAATGGTGTAACATGGACCTCAGACCCATCTGGGTTTGATGATCCAAGAGCAGAAAGATGTTCCTTCTCAGAAATGATATCAACCCATGATTTTGTCAGTTGAGGTACTATGAGGGGTATGTCAGGAGGAACAGTATACATTTCAGGTTTGGATACACCCCATTTTTCAAGAATAATATCCTTGTTCTTTTGATTTTTGGTCACTTACTTCCAATCCATAGCTTTTAGGGCTCCCTAAAATTCCATTGAATGGACCTATTATTTTCTACCACATGCCCGACAATTTTTAATAGGTCACAGAATGGTGAGAAACATCAAATTCAACCTTAAGATCAATTTTGTTATCATTCATAATTAATTTGATTTTACCAGGTTGATCAATCAAAAGAAATATATTAATGAAGTATGGGATAGACTTAATGGCCTGATAATGGTATATTAGAATCCCAAAAATCCTTAATGACCCCACATCTAGTTTGGGTACTCTTATCAGGGTGGTCAAAAAAATTAGAATAATATCTTAGTTCCATTTCATAAATTGTAGTGGTTATTGTTATGGATGTTAATCAACCACATGTCATTACTCTAACTTTCTATGAAAACACTATTGATGACATGCTAGAGTATGGACATGTCATTCCTTTTTGTATTGTCTTTTATATTTTAGGCTACTTTCTTACCAACTATACAATGATGAAATTGATGTGATTGATTTTAATAAGGAGAGTGGATAGATGGGTATTTAATAGGATCAAAAGAGATAGTGTGATTATTGAAATCCCCCCCCCCAAGTATTAGAAGGCCAATGGTTAAAAATAAGGTCCTTCTATCTTTTGGTTCATTTGAATAAATCTTTGTATGTCATTGTAGAGGAAGATGAGAATGGTAACAATCATACTATTCCACCTTGTTCAAACTAAAATGTGGGGTTTTTGGACACTATTGAGATGGGAATAGAATGTAGAGATGGTAATTCTCCAACACTAGAAATCTCAATGGTAATATGTGAGTTTTATTATATGTTATATAATGAAATGGAAGATAATGATATAGTGATGGAAATTTCCAATGAAATCATAGAGAAAGTATTAATTCCACATGTGGAATTTGTACCTACAGTCCTCATTAGGGGTGATATTACTTTTGATGACTTGCCTCTCTAATTAATGGGATTAATTTGGAATCCTCACAGAATCCTAGTGAATCTAAATGAATTTTGATTTCAACTATAGCGGATTTTAATTTTTTTCACCTCATTTGTAGTGAATTAAATGGTGGGACAACTCCCATATAGGAGAGAATCCAAATTGGAAAACAAAATTTGACATGCCCTCAGACAAATGATGATAGGGACTCACAAAGTGAGGAATCCAAAGTTAATGTGAATTTGGACACAAATATCATTAATCTTCTCCAAGGTACTAATTAATATTAATGAAATGATGGAATTCATCCATAATTATACAAGAAGAATCCAGAGGTATCTCATCCTAAATTCATATCACAATGAGGACCCTTTACTTTAATTGGTAAGGGTCAGACAATAATTAAACAACTAGGTACCTCAACCTCCATATTAATATGAATAAGTTGGTCCTTATAGGTTCATAGGAACCAAAAATGTATTCCTTTTCTAGAATTCCATGTCAGAAAAAACTAGGTTTTCATCTAATGGAATCACTTAATTCTTCGAAATATGTTATAAATCTCTAGTTTATAACACATTCCTCCATGGTTGAGCCTTCCTTGGTTGTCTCTAGTGATAATAATTTTACATGTTCTTTTAAATACATGGAAATCCATTACTTATGATTCAATTTTAATTCTCATTACAGGTGGAAGAACCCAGATCGTCATTTTTATGTATGCCTTCCTTTTTCTAGAGTTTTTGAGAAAAATGGAGTTTCTGTAAATTTTTTAGGTACAAGCCGTGTAATTTCTGATTACACGCCATGTACACTTTTCCCGTTTGTAGCCGTGTGTTGGCCATGTCCGGGCCACACACACGGTGTGTAGGGGTGATGTGGAGGCCGATTTAATTGGAGTACGGAAAAACCTAGTACAAGCCATGTAATCTAAATGTACACACGGTGTAATGTTTTTTCAATAAAAGGATTGGGGTCATGTGTAATCACCATAAACGTCTTCTTCTAGGTCTGGTTCAACCGAGAGACGATGTACGTCAACGAAACTTCTCTCGTTTCTTGAGCCTCCATCTGTTGGCCGATTCGACCACTGTCAATTGTGTTGGAACCGCAGTAGTGTGTTCTTCCTTCTTCCTGAGTTCCATTCCTTGATTATTCCCCTTTCTCATGTTATCATGGTTTGAGTGTTTTTGTAATTTTCTCAGATCTATGACGTTCAAAGGAGAACCAGTCATCGTGGTTCAAGTATATTGATCTCATAGGATCGAGGTAGGTGGTTTGTGCCTTACTGTTCAATGTCTTTGAGTTTTAAGCGCAAATTCCACCAATACCTATGAACAGGGTATTGCATGATTACCTTTTTACCCTTGTCATTTTCCTTCCTTGTTTGAATGCTTGTGTAGAAGTAATTTGTTCGTGTTAGAGGATAATTTGTTATTCTTGGATTTCATTCCATTCTTGTTATGTTATTGACCTTTGGGTCTTCGTTGCCTTCGCTATTACACCTGTTTCCATGCCTTGTGTCTATATGATGGAGTGTTTTTTTATAACATGCTAGTTGACCTTTAGACTGTTATCCAAGTAGAACTATAGGTGTACTTTGGTTAGCCAAGTAGCTCTATAGTTTTACTTTGGCCTTATATCATTATTAAGCACTGATTGGAACATGACTGAGAGAACCTGGTGCTATAGACTATAAGGGATAGACCCAGTGAGCTTCCTAGAGAGTCTTAGACATTATAGACTATTAGAGGGTATACCGAGAGAGCTTTCTCAAAGGGTTTTGGACATTAGACTACAGGGGATGGACCGAGTGAGATACCAGAGAGTCTTGGATTTTTATAGACTAAAGGAGGGTAGACCGAGTGAGCTTCTTAAGAGATTCTTACCTTGTTTGAATTCTCTTTAAGAACCTTCCCAGGCTAGAGGAGGAATTGACCGAGTGGGATTCCTCAGAGAGTATGTGGTATACCTAAGTCTATAGAAAGAATTGATTGATATATATTCATCAGAGAGTCTCTAGAACATGGGTCTAAGAGGGTTAGACCACGTGATCTTCCTCAGAGAGTTTCTGACAACCCTAGACTATAAGGGGAATTGACCGAGTGAGCTTCCCCATAGAGTCTTATAATTTCGTATGACCAAGCCAGAGGGGTTAGGCTGAGTGCACTACCTAGAGGGTTGTGGTAATTCTTGGTTAGGACTAGAGGGGATGGCTGTGGGTACTTCCTAGAGGGTTTCCTGTTTGTGTTTGCTAATTTGCTTCACTGGTGCTGTTGTTTGTGGGTTGATTGCTGTTGTGTATCATCCTGTTTACTGCCTGCTGCTTGCTATTGTTGTTTACTACTTATTGTACTTTTAACTGCCATATACTCACTGACTGTTAGGCACAGATCTTCAGGTTAATTCATACAGGGATTTAGTCTCACACCCTATTTTGGTCATGCTTTTGGGCCCAAACAGACTATGTTGTTATAGGTATAGACAAGGGCAAGCGCCCTTGAACTTCTGGTACTTGATTGCTTGGAGCAGGAGAGGAAGGGGCCAAGCTTTGGCTTCTGATGCTGAGGAGCAGTTTTTCTTTTCATTTGTACTTGTTTTGGTACGGTGGTGTTTACCCGCACTGTGACCTGTTTTGATGTTTTCCTAGATATGTATCTTGTATCATTTTATACATACATATGCGCTCCAGTCTGTCGATTCAGTCTTACCCTGTTTATTATTGATTGGTTATTTACTTCTTCCGTTGTTGCCTGTTATTCTTTTCCTCTATGTACTCTGCCAATGAAGGCATAGTTTCCCCACTATCACACCCAAGACCCTCGCTTCTAGTCGGCAGCCTCTGGCGTTTTGGAAAAGGCGCTTGAGGCTTTTTGACCAACCGAGTACAGGGCACCTCTGGGTGGCTTCCAGAACTGGGATGTTACTAAGTGGTATAAGAGGAGTTCTTTTCTCTTGATTTGATGTTTTGAGCCCTTATCCATGGATAGGATGGATTTGGTACTTGGTATTAAGTTGTGCTCGGGAGTAGCTAACCCATGTATAGAAAAATTCCATACTACCTCATTTATTGCAGTTTTCTTTTTTTGAGATTTTATGGTTGATATGATTTCTCTTAATGTTATTCACATGCTTTGTGTTGTTATTGTTTTGACTATTGTGGATCTATTTCTGTCGCATCCCAATGAGATGAGGGTATGCTATCTCATTCATCATATAGGCACTTGTAGAAATAACATGACATACATTCTTTCCATGCCATCTAGGGTGCATTAGCAATTTCATGCTATTGTGATAGACTTTGTGTAGATTATGCATGCTGTTGTGATAAATGCTTGATAGAATCTCTGCTGCTTTATTAAGGGATTGTTTGTATTTTACTTTGGTTAAATGTATGCCAAATTTTTATTCATGAGGTGTTATAGGACATCTTGAATCGGAAATTGTTGGATCATGATCCTGTTTTCTCTTGTCTATGACTGCAGGAGACGCAATTATTTGATTCACGGGGAGTATGGGCCCTCATGGATCAGAATTTGTCACCACTTTGCCTTGTTTTTTGTGTTTTCTAAGCTTCTGTGCAGTTTCTGAGAAACTACCCAAAAAAACCTAGAATACATGGTGTCTACTTTTTGACTTCATGCCATTTAGTTTTTAGACCGTGTCACTGACCATGTGAGCAGGGACACGTTGTTGTAGAAATTCCTTTAAGAAAACGATGTGTACGGTGAGTACATGCCATGTAGTTTTGAGCCGTGTACCCAGCCGTGTCACTAACAACACGAGACGGGGAAGCTCTAGTAGAACACTTCGTGATGGTGAGGAGCACACCGTGTAGTTTTTTTCTGGAACCCAGCCGTGTCATGAACAACACAGGTTGGTGTTACCTTCTTCGATACACATCGTGTGGGTAAATAACATGCCGTGTAATCTTTTCCTAGGTACCAGGTCATGTCACGAACAAAAAGGGTCGATGTTAACTTCTCTTATACATGCCATGTTTGTTCGGAACACACCGTGTAAGGGTCAGCCGTGTATACGGCTGTGTAACTAACAACACGGGCTACCGAGACCCTATCTATTACATGTCGTGTCCCTAGAGAACACACTATGTAGTATGGGGTTAGTTTGGACCTTGTGGGTTAGCTGTGTAGGGAGACTCGGTTAGGGGAATAGTGTTCAAGTACACGCCATGCAGTTTTTAGACACGTCGTGTAGTTTGGGGTGTTATAGGACCAGTAGTGGAACTAGTACATGCCCATGTTAATGTCTTTAATGGACACACCGTGTTGTTTTTATACACGTAGTGTAGTCATTCTTTGTAAAACATGAAGGTTTCTTCCCACTGTTCCCGTTTTGTACTCCTATGTTTTCAGTCCATGTTAATTCTGATCTAAGGTGTGCTTTTGATCTTTCAGAGTTATGAAACCAAGACGTCCTCCAGTTGTACGTGAGTTTCCAGACGGTGATCAGACACCAGATATGGACGATTAGATACCTCTTGTTGATCCTCCTGAAGATCCTCCTGTTGTTCCAGCCTTGGCACCAGCAGTTATACCCGTCACAGACACCGATGCGCAGTTCAGGGAGGATTTCCTGAGGATGATGCTGACTTTTCAGGGAGTGCCACTTCCTTCCCCATCGATGGCTGAGTTGACGAGGGTTTTTTAGTAGCAGCATCCTCCTAAAATCTCAGGGGATAGAGGACCACAGGCTGCAGTGTCGTGGTTCGAGTCCACCCTGACTATCTTCGAGCACCTAGATATACCTCTGGAGAAAAGGGTAAAGATGGCTACTTATATGCTCCAGGACACTGCCAAGAGGTGGTGGGAGGTGATCTCACAGTCAGGGCACCAGCAGGGTATGTCATGTAATGAGTTTCGATGTACTTTCTAGCACTAGTTATATCCAGAGTCCCTGAGGGCCGATTGAGCCTCAGAGTTTATGAGCATGCAGTAGGGTACTCTTTCTGTCATGGAGTACTCAACCCATTTTACTGAGCGGCAATGTTTCACACCGATCCCAACAAGTAATGATTGGTTCCTTGATAGGATGTTGGAGGATGGTATCAGGCAAGATATCTGTTCTTAGGTGAATATCTTCCAGTTTACTTCTATATCCTTCATCGTCAACCAGGCACTGATCACTGAGCACAATCTAAGGGATTCTGGAGCAGTGAGCCAGGGCGGTACGACATCCTGAGATGTTGTTCCTCCAACGGACAGTATGAAGTGTCGTAGAGATTCTTCTCGAGGAGATCATGGTTCACGGGATACGTATTCTAGTATCCTAGTTGTATGCTACCATTGCGGTAGGATTGGACATACTAGGCCTCAGTGCCAGAGAGATTCTATGGAGTGCCGATCTTGCGGCAAGATGGGACATCTTCAGTGTTTTTGTCAGATCATCTCACCTTCATCTGGTAGTAGGTGTTCCTCTATGACCCTAAATTATGGAGATGGTTCGCATGTTTCCCACCAGTCTGGGAACTGGAGTTCTCCCGGCCGTTCATGCCGAGGTGGAGGTCGGGACCATGGTGGTCAGTCACTCGGTAATCAGCGACAGTAGAGTGGATCAGCTCAGAGCAGTCAGCCAGGGGCGCAAGGTCGCGGTGCAGGCCATTCTTTTGCCATGGAGCATACCTATCAGGAGCCAGATCCCAGCCCTTCTACAGTTCTAGGTACGATCTTAGTAGCCTCAGTTTTATCTTTATCTCTTTTCGATACTGGTGCTTCCCATAGCTTTATCTCTATTGCTATTGTGGAGAGACTTGGGCTCTGTAACTTTTCGTCCTATGACTTGTTGACTCTTGACATGCCTTTGGGAACGAGGAAATCTAGTGTATGTCAGTGAAAAGAGTTCCCTCTTGAGGGTCCGTGGTGTCTTTTCTTACGGGACCTCTATGTCCTAGAGATGACGGGCTATGACATCATTCTCGGTATAGATTTTTTGGTTCCCTTCCAGGAAGTTGTCGATTGCTATCACCGCTGGGTGAGTTTCATATCACCAGAGGTCATATCTTTCCTTCATCGTGGTGAGTGGGATGTCCAGGTGGGTAGAGCTGGACTAGAGCATCATGGGATAGTGGAAGATACCACCCAATTTTCCAGTCTTTATTTTTATGATCACGGGACATCACATTTAGACATTTTTCCAATGGTGGATCGTTTCAGATATGTCTTTCCAAATGACATTTCGGGGTTTCCTCTAGAGTGCGAGGTAGACTTTTCTATTAAGCTCATGCTAGGAGAGGCACCATTGTCCAGTACTCCTTATAGGATGGATTCACTTGAGTTGTAGGAGCTCAAGACGCAGTTGAAGGAGTTGCAGGAAAAGGGCTTCAACTGACCCCGTACTTCTCTTTGGGGTTCGCCTATCTTTTTTTTCGAAGAAGGAAGACGACAACCTTCGACTCTATGGGGATTATCGGAAGCTGAACCAGTTGACGGTCAAGAATCGATATCCCTTTCCGAGGATCGATGACCTCTTTGATCATCTTCGAGGAGACCGAGTGTTCTCGATGATTTATTTGAGGTCTGGTTATCATCAGTTCTGCGTTAGTCCATCAGATATAACTCTGACAGCCATTAGGAGTATGTATGGTCTATACGAGTATACAGTCATGTCGTTCGGTCTGACGAACGCGTCAACAGTTTTAATGGCACTGATGAACCGAGTGTTCCATCCTTACTTGGACTCCTTCTTCGTGGTCTTCGTGGACGATATCTTGGTGTACTCTTTTACTCGACACGACCATGATACCCATCTAGAGATTGTTTTGAGTAAACTGAGAGAGAAACAGATTTATGTTAAACCCTCAATGTGCCACTTTTGGATGGATCAGACTCACTTCTTGGGTCACGTCATCTCAGAGTTCAGAGTATCTGTGGACCCAGAGAAAGTGAGAGCTGTAGTTTCTTGGGAGCAGCCGAAGAACGTCTTTGAGGTACAATGTTTCCTAGGGTTGGAGGAATACTATAGAGGCTTCATTAAAGACTTCTCAGGCCTAGCATCACCATTTACAGGTCTGACCAAGAAGGGGGAAAAGTTTTTATGGTCAGATTCTTGTGAGTCTGCCTTTTAGGAGCTGAAGAGGAGGTTGACATCATCACTGATACTAGTCTTTCCCAAGCCAGGAATGAGATACACTTTTTATTGTGATGCTTCAGGTATTGGTATAGGAGATGTGCTTATGTATGGAGATGGAGTCATTTCGTACAGGTCTTGGCAGTTGAGGCCACACAAGAGGAATTACCCTATGCACGATCTAGAGTTGGCAGCTGTTGTTCATGCCTTACGCTGTTGAAGACACTACCTTCGGGGAGAGCACTTTGTGGTTTTCGCTGACCACAAGAGTCTCAATTATATCTTCAATCAGTGTGATATAAATATGAGACAACATAGGTGGGTCGAGTATCTTCACCCCTTTGACTTCGAGCTCACCTATACACCGGGAAAGGGAAATGCAGTTGCAGATGTGTTGAGCAGAAGAACATAGATTCAGGCAGTTCAGGAGGCCAGCAGTGAGTGGTAGCTTATGGCTCAGTTCTATGAGATGCACATGGAGGTGCACAACAGACATTGAAATACCTTTTTTCTTCTCTAGCTATTACTTCTACACTTCTTGATTGGGTACTGATGAGGTGGCTATCAGATTCGGAGGCCTTAGTCCTGCAGGAGTGTGTGTTAGGAGGGGACCCTCTTCCTGGATGGATAGTGGGTGAGGATGAGATCATGCGTTTCCAGGGACGCTTATGGGTGCCTGCAGACATATGTGAGGAGCTGATGTGGGATTTTCATTCCTTAGTTTGGGAAGTTCACACTGGTGTCACCAAGATGTATCAGGATCATCATCGCCAGTACTGGTGGCCAGGTATGAAGAGAGATGTTGCTATTTTTTTCATGAGATGTTCTACTTGTCAACAGGTGAAAGTAGAGCATCAGTGACCAACATGGATTTATAGCAGTTACGCATTCTGTAGTCAAAGTGGAACGATGTCGCAACGGACATCGTGACCGGGTTTCCGAGGTCACCTCGGGGAAACGATGTTGTTTGGGTTGTCGTTGACAGACTCACAAAGGTCGGACACTTCATGTCGTTCAAGGAGACCTTCAATGTTGATGATCTGGGATGGTTGAACATCCGAGATATCGTGCGTCTACATGGAGTTCCACACTCCATTATTTCATTCATGGATGTGCGCTTTACTTCTCGGTTCTTGCAGGGACTTCAGAAGGCTTTGGGTACATAGGTACTTTTGAGTACATCATACCATCCCCAGACTGATGGCTAGTCCGAGGGAACAATCTAGGGGTTTGAGGATATGATTCGAGCTAGCATTCTAGACTTTGGTGGTTCTTGGGAGAAGCATATTCCTCTGGTGTAGTTCTCCTACAATAATAGTTTTCTTGCAACCATTCAGATGGAACCATACGAGGCTCTGTACGATAGGCCATGCCGATCACCCTTATGCTAGCTTGAGGCAGGAGAGGCAGCGTTGTTGGGACCTCATCTTGTTCAGGAGACCTCTGAGCAGTTAGAGTTGATTCAGAAGAGGATGGTTATAGCACAATCTCTACAGAAGGATTATGCTGATCAGTGGAGATGACCTTTGGAGTTCGAGGTTGGGGATCCAGTTTTCATGTGTGTCGCACTGAGGTTGGGACAGAAGAGGATTCAGAGACAGGGTAAGCTTTCACCGCAGTATGTCGGGCCGTTTGAGGTTTTGGAGAGAGTTAGGCTGGTTGTCTATCGGTTGCAGCTACCTCAGAGGTACCGGGACATGCATGACGTCTTCCACGTCTCTCATCTCCGACGTTACATTTCAGACCCATCTCATGTTTTTTAGCCCAAGGATGTTGAGCTCGAAGCGGATGCGTCGTTCGAGGAGCATCCTATCCAGATTGTCGATATCAGTACGAAGGTTCTCCGTGGGTGTTCTGTTCTTCTAGTACGGGTGCTATGGAGGCATGGATGAGTATGGGACGAGACCTAGGAGAGGGAGGCCGTTGTACGATTGTAGTGGCCTGAGCTTTTGTAGGTTTCTTCTTATACACCTCGCTATGGAAATTAGGGGACGAATTTCATTAAGGGGGAAGTTTTTAAGAACTCGAATCTTCGTTTTCATGTATACCTTCCCTTTTCTGGTGTTTTTGAGAAAAATTGAGTTTCTGGAAATTTTTTAAGTACACACTGTGTACATTCAGATTACATGTCGTGTACTCTTATCTCACTCGAAGCCGTGTACTGGCTGTGTCCGGGCCACACACACGATGTGTAGGGGTGATGTAGAGGCCGATTTAAGCAGAGTACGTAAAAACCTAGTATATGTCGTGTACTTTATTTTGTTTTATTAAACGGAAATGGGTCGCGCCTGATTTCTATAAATGTAATCTTCTAGGTCAGGTTCGACCGTCTTCGATTACATTGGAACTGCACTGGTGAGTTCTTCCTTCTTCTTTAGTTCCATTCCTTGATTCTTCATCTTCCTCAAGTTATCCTGGTTTGAGCGTTTTGGTCATTTTCTCAGATCTACAAGGTTCAAGGGATAATCAGTCATTGTGGATCAATTATATCAATCTCATAGGATTGAGGTAGGCAGTTTGTGCCTTACCGTTCAATGTCTTTGAGTTTTATGCGCAAATTTCAGCAATACCTATGAACGTGGTATTGCGTGATTACCTTTTTACCCCAGTTGTTTTCTTGCCTAGCTTGCATGCTGGTGTAGAGGTAATTTGTTCATGTTAGAGGATAATTTGTTGTTCATGGATGTCTTTCCTTGCTTATAATGTTATTTACATTTGGGTCATCATTTCCTTGGCTATTACACCTGTTTCCATGCCTTGTGTTTATAGAATGGAGTGTTTTTGTATAACTTGCTTGTTTCCCTGTAGAATATTAGCCAAGTAGCTGTATAGGTGTACTTTGGTTATCCATGTAGCTCTATATGTGTACATTAGCCTTATAGAATTATTATGCACTGATTGGAACGAGGCTGAGAGAAACTGGTGCTATAGACTATAAGGGATAGACCGAGTGAGCTTCCGAGATAGTCTTAGACATTATAAACTATAGGAGGGTAGACCGAGTGAGCTTCCTCAGAGAGTCTTGGACATTAGACTACATGGGATGGATCGAGTGATCTCCGAGAGAGTCCTGGATTTTTATAGACTACAGGAGGGTAGAACGAGTGCGCTTCCTCAGAGAGTCTTACCTTTTTTGAATTCTCTTTAAGAACCTTCCTAGTCTAGAGGAGGAATTGGCCGAATGAGCTTCCTCAAGGATTTTGTGGTATACCTGAGGCTATATGTGGAATTGACCAAGATAGATTCCACATAGAGTCTCTAGAACATGGGGCTAAGAGGGTTATACATCATGATCTTCCTCAGAGAGTTCCTGACTACCCTAGACTATAAGGGGAATTGACAGAGTCAGCTTCCCCAGAGAGTCTTAAAATTTTGTATGACCAAGCCAGAGGGGTTAGGCTGAGTGCACTACCTAGAGGGTTGTGGTACTTCTTGGTTAGGACCAAAGGGGATGGCTATGAGTACTTACCAGAGGTTTTACTGTTTGTATTAGCTGATTTGATTCACTGTTGCTATTTTTTGTGGGATGATTGTTGTTTTGTATCATCCTCTTTACTACCTACTGCTTTCTGTTGTTGTTTACTGCTTACTGTACTTTTACCTACCATATACACACTGACTGTTAGGAACCGATCTTCAGGTGAATTCCTACTAGGATTTAGTCTGACACCTTATTTGGGTCATGTTTTTGGGTTCAAACAGACTACGTTGTTGCTGGTATAGACAAGAGAATGTTCCCTTTGACTTCTAGTACATGACTTCTTGGAGCAGGAGAGCAAGGAACCAAGCTTTGGCATGTGATTCTGTGGAGAATTTTTTCTTTCTTTTGTACTTGTTTGGTACTGTGTTGTTTTCCATCATTGTTACTTTTTTGGATGTTTCCCTAGGTATGTATCTTGCATCATTTTATACATACATATGCGATCCAGTCTGTCGATTCAGTCTTCCACTGTTTATTATTGATTGGTTATTTACATCTTTGGTTTTTGAAAGTTATTCTTTTCCGTTGTGTACTCTGCCAATGCGGGAATATTTTCCCCACTACTACACCAAAGGCCCTCACTGCTAGTCAACAGCCTCTGGCGTTCAGGGAAATGCGCTTGAGGCCATGTGACCAACCAGGTACGGGGTGCCTCTGAGTGGCTTTCGGAACAGGGTTGTTACAATAAGTACCAGGATCATAGAATTATTTGGTAGAAAGATGAGTCTTTCAAAGTCAATATCTTGGCCAATGGGTTACTCTTGTTGACATTAATGAAATTACGAATCCAGACAAAGAAATCAGTGTTTTGACTAACTCCATCTCATTTATTAAAATAAGAAATTTCATTGAGCATAATATATTGATGTAATTAAATTAGGTTGGTTCCAATGACACCACATATTAGAATCATCTTCGTGGAATAGTGATAAGAAAACATGATAGGGATTTTTTAAATGAGATAGCCTAGTAAACATGGGACAATATATATTGTCCAACCTTATCAAAACTCAATTATAATAATTTTCAAATCCCGATCGATCTAGTGACAAACAAATCTCAGCCGCCTTTTCATTTCCGGTTCAACAAAACTTGGGTGACTCATATATAGTTTGGTAAACATATCTAGGATTTTTAGTGTTCTCTTGATTAAAATATTTTTTATTTTTCATGAATTCTGAAACTTAAATTTCTCAAAGGGAAAATGAAAAATTGAGAAAATTCCATTTTATCTATCTTGATAGTGAAATTTATACTCTTCATATCTCTCTTTATCATACTCAATAGGATACTAAATTTAATGATTTTTTTGAAGGAATTATTAAAGACATTGGGATGGAAGGAATTGTCAAAAATATTTTTAATCTGAATGATTCCATGTATGTAGATTCCTTAAAATCCTAGTATCTTAAATAGGGTGATAGAAATTAAAAGTTATTCAAATGTATTTTAAAATCTAGAAAGGTATCCTGGAACTTATTCATTCTTAAAAATTCATTTCAAATTATGGATAATATGTTGGAACTCTATGATTATGTAATCCTTTACTGTAGGGTTATTTTTAATGGATCACCCCCATATACGATCCAATGGATGGTATTATTCCATGAAATGATAATCACGAGAAAAACTCATTTATTATTTCTCCTCCATTATAATCAGAGATTAATGTTGTTTTTTTCTCAAACCAAAAGTTTCTCCTTGTTAGGAATATTTCAAATACTTATTTTTTTGATCCCATCAGGAGATCATTCAAGATAATGCATGTACGTTTTTTCTTTATATTTTATAGGTGTTAAAATTACTCGTTGGATGAATTCATATTTCCTTTAAATCATCAAAATATTATATATTGTCAAAGATATTAATCTCCTTATACCATTCTATGTGTTCAGTACCATTTATGAAATCATAAGTAAAATCTAAACCAATAGGTTTGTCTCTATATGATGTTCAAATTTATCTTCAAATATATTTGGATCCATTAATGGGTGGAAATTATGTAATTTCTCATTACATCCACAAAATGTGTCATCCTTCACCAAAATCCCATAAAAGGAGGTAAAATTTATCTAAAAAATTATATCAAAAGGATTTTGACATATTGGATTGGACATCAATTTGCAATGTTCTTTCTATGTTTGGTTTTGAATGTGTTTTTATTAATCAGGTTATGAAAATTTTTGGGTATGTTCAAGTCCCTATTCTGATTAGTGAATCTCTTGTATGATAAATTTATTTCTCTAGAAGTGTCATATATGGTAACCCCCTAACTAAATTCTATATGAATATGATATCATCCTTTTCACACAATGGAAGAAGTAAAATACCAAAAACATCAAGAAATACCTCTAACATTATGAATAAGCCTAATGTTAGGGGGTGAGTTTGAAATATTCTATCATCTTATTCGGCAAGGGTATTACTATTTTCATGAAAATTTATCCAATTAGAGAATTGTGAATTAGAGAGGGAGTCATAAAATTCAACTACCTTGTTGTCCCTATGATTTATGGAAGATTGAAAGCTTATTTTTTCATGGGTTTTATTATTCGTATCATAAGAAAGCATTAATTCTTGGATAGTAATTCCCTATACATGGTTGGTCAAGTTTTTAAGGAAATATTTAATAATTTCCAAATCATTATACACCAAAAGAATGTATTAATGACATGTTATTCTACAAAATAATATCAGTTTATCAATCATGAATTTTATTTTATGTCATAACATCTTGGAAATATGGTTTGTTACTGTCTCCTGTAATACTTGGAGAATTCCCTATAATATTAGTGTATTGTGAACTAAAATTGTTTTATGCTTCAATCAATAATTTCAATATCTTTTTATTTATAGTATCATTAATGGAAATTTGAAATCCATTGGATTTCATCATGCTAGATTTAAGGAAAAACTAAAATATGGGAATTATAATTTAATTAGTTCTTCTATATGGACTTTATTTGAATCTATTATCCATATAATTACTTCCCAATCAAGATGATTGGTCAAATAAGAATAATATATCATTATTTAAACCACTATTGTAAGGGAGTTCCACTTATCGAATCTCTCATGAATTATTTTAGTAATTTGTATTTGGAGATATCAATATTTGATTAATTAAATCATATATATTCTCTTCCAAATCACATTAAAACTAATATTTGAAGATATAGCTCCTTGAAGAGGGGTGATTTCAGGTCATGGGAACCTGAAGATAATAGAGATCTCACTTCTAATAGCTTATATCATCATGACATTTTTTCCAATGTAGATCTTCAGTGGATTTGAAGGTAGATAATTATTTCCTAAAACCTTCCATGTCCATTCACATGTGTAGGATGGATTAATGGAAACTAAAAATAGATTCATACTTATAGAACTATGGTATATTAATTTTCTATTATTGCACTCTCTTCCTCCCTCATAGAGATGATCTGGATCATTTGTTCCTGAGTTGTTTCATGTCCGTGTTAATGTGGAAATATCTACTAGAAATAATAGAAATTAGATTTCTTTAGACTACCTCTGTTTGGGAATTCCTCATAGGCTGCTTGAATATTTCTTTCCCTCCACATCTAGATAAACACCTCCAGGTTTCTACAGTAAAACTAATTTTCATCATATGGAATTCTTATTAAAAGTGGAATCACGACTATTTTAATATTATACACCATGATGATTTGGCTAAAATTATGGTGGATATCAGAGAATCATGTATATATAAAAAATAATAATATCGAAATTTAGTACATTATAGTTCTTAATTCGAAAAGAATTATATCAATGGAAACATTCATCCACCCTTTAGAACAATCTATGTCTTAGGGTAGTTTCCTTTTTTTGGGATGGATCAATGATATCATTGATGGGTCATAAAGAGGTAATATTAGTCCATCAGGTTAAGGTAATATCTCCAGGGATCATTATGGAGATGTATTATGATATCTATATGTCTCATGTGGGGTTTCTTCTTTACAAGAATCAGAAATGTTTGGTGCCTTAATTGCATCTCAACAATCCAAACAATAGGGTCAAAATAATCATTGATTGGAATGTGAACCCACAATCATTATAGAGCCACAACGGAAGGCTCTATGCGTATTTCTTGGAATTTGACAAATATATGGATCAATTAATTGAATTTAACTCATCCATTATTTATATATCCACGCATGACTACAAGGAGGATAACACTCTTGCTGGAAGACTTTCCAAATAAGGTTCTAGTGTAAATGAACTTATATAATCTAATCAGGTTCTGGATGATCTCATTCATCTTCATTAGAGGGTTCAACATAAAATTACCCATTTTATACTATTTAATGATTTTTTATATTTATCAATAAATTATGATTTCTCACATGGGAAGAGTAACATATTTATTACAGTATGAATTTGAAAAAAAATCATGACATTTAAGTATTATTATTTAGTATTTCTACTTTTATGTTATCTAAAAATTTATTAAATATAATAAATATCATGTAAACTTTATACTATAACTATGTTATATTTATGGAGATAACAATTAAAGGACGTAATAATTTGGTATGGATAACTCATATGATTAATATATGTTTGATATTTGTGTAATAAAGTGTTTATTTTTTTAGAAAAGTTACTTAGATAGTATTTGAGAAGATTAGTAATTTAATGAAAAATCAATTCCTAATATTATTTATTATTTTTATCTTATTTTTGGAAAATTATATATATTTACTAGTTTGTGATATTATAAATTAGTGATTATTACAATATAGGGTTAATGATTTAAATGATTTTTGGAAGAAAATTTAATGTCACAGTGATATATAGTCTTGGAGATTCAAATGGGTTTTTAAGAAGGAACAATAAAAATATTTTTTTATTAACATATATTCATAATTTGGTATTAGATTATATGAATGGACAATTATTTTATATTATTTATGGTATCCAATGTATTTCTTATGTGAGTAGGATAAATTTTTTATTGGATGTTTTATTTAAAATCATAAATATTTTATGAATATCATCACATAAATATTTTAGTATGTTGAAATTAAAATTGTGATGAAGAAATTTATATATGGTGGAGAATGTAAAACCTCAATATTTTAATATATTATTTATTTTGAATAAGTCGTTTTATTCAATATCTTGATCCACATGAAACACCAGACATATATAAAAACACAATATATTTTGAAGAAATTTAAATATTTATGTATGGTCTTTAAAATATTTGAATAAAATTAGCAGTGTTGAACTATAGTAACTTCTTTTTGAAATATATTTATAGTAAAATTAAATTCTAATTTTTATATAAATTAAATTCAATAAGTTTATGTAAAATAAAAAATAATAACATTTTTTATCGTGAAATTAATTTTTCTATAAATTTTTATAGCATATTATTTTTTAATAATTAAATTATTATTGATGAAAAATTAAGTTTAATATTAATAATTTTTTATATAAATAGACATGGAATAAGGATAATAACTCTTAAAATTTAAAGATTTCATTTAAAAAAATATGTTTTATATTTTATTATAATTTTTTTTTGAAAATTGGAATATAGAAATTTTATTATTTTAAAATAATAAATTGAAATTATTTTTTAATTAATCATATAAAAAATGTGTTGAAATTTATTATACATTTTTTCTAAAAATGTTAGTTTTTTCCAAAAATGTATTGTTTACACAAAACATCTAATATTTTTTATATTATTACAATAGTAGAATGATTAATAAGATTAAAAAATATTTTATGTGGTCAATTATAAATCAATATAATAATAATATGAATTTTAAAATATTCTCACAACTAATAAATTCTACACCAAACATTTTTAATGCTAATTTAAAGTGTTACATTAATACATTTTTTCTCTATTTTTTGAATTCTTTTTTCCTATATGACATTCGGTTTTGGGATTCCATTAAATCATTACGTATTTTTTATTTAAAATTGAGCTATTTTTTCAGAAGGTTTGAAAATTTTAAATCTATGGATTCCATATGGCATTAAATCTTAATAATAGAAAATATGCAAAATAATTTATGTTACACATTAATTGTTATAATAATTAAAGTAACATTTCAAACCCTATAATATTTAATTTGGTAGAAGGAATTATAAAATTTAAATAATATGGTTAATTTTTAATAAAATTATCAATTATAATTTTTTGAATAATATTATTATCTATGGATATAAATTACATACCCTTGAAAATGTAATATTATGTTTGTTGGTACTACATTGTGTAAAAGGTTGTATTTTTCAACAGTTGTCAAAGAAGATCAAAATGATGAAGATGATGATGAAGAAATCTATAGTTATTGAGAGTGGTAAGCCTGATGATTGTTGAAGTGATGTAATGTTCAAAAGTACATGTATCAAATGTGATACATTGTCTACAACAATGATGCCATCTCATAGATTGTTGAAGGGATTGGTGTTATAAAGTAATCATGAAACATATCACTATTCAATGAGACAATGAAACGGGATACTTAAAGAGACATGAATTTTTTCATGAGGGATAATGTGGATATTCTATGATTTATGAATGATCATACAAATATGAGAAGATGATTCCATTCATATTTAGTGATGATTGGAAAGACTGGTGTAGCGAGATGACATAGAAATTGCTGTAATTTCCCTGGATAATATGACAATGCTGAAACTGATCTCTCAATGATTATATATCACGGTTGAAGTAGTTTGGGATGAAATATTGTAACTATTGAAGAATCCAGATGACAGTGAAGAAGGATTAGTCTTCTTGATAAATTAGATATTTGAAGATGTTCTATTCCCAACATTTGATAAATTTTGGTTCAATAAAATCGGTAGTTTTAGGGTGGAAAACAAAGGTCATTCACATTGGAGTGAATGAGATGCGAAATGAAAACTAAAATCATCAAAATAAGGGAACCACATACCTCGGAACAAGGATTGCATACCATGTTTCAGTAATTGTTCACGGGCATGTAACTAGATAAAATAACGGTACGCATAACATTTCACAAGTCCAAAAATGGTTTGTGATGGAAGGATTTTTGGTATGAGGGAGAGATCATAGTTTTTGAAAGGTATACAATATACATAACACCATAATTAAGGTTTTCGAAGGTTTAAAAGTACACATATGGAGATCAATATGCAGTGAATATTGTCCCACATTGAAAATTTTGGTAAAAAAGATTAAAGAAATTTGTAGAGTTATTTGACTATATAAAGAGTGATGATCCTATAATTAACAAAGTGAAAATTCAATAAGAAAATATCATCATTTTGGAAGAACATGTATAGGTCTGAAAGTGGTATTTGGGAGAGATTCTACATAAGATAAAGTGGTACATGAATGATGTAATGGTTCACAAAATTTGAAGGAGCAGTCCATGGAAGATATTCTGTGTTGGAAAATGTTGTATGAAGGTGATGAAATAATTCGTATAATTTGAAGAAGATGTCCACAAAAGTATGAAACAGATTGCCAAGGCAGTACGAAGAGGTGGTACGTGGAGGTGGTACGTAGTGATGGTACACAGAGGCAGTATGTGGAGGTTGTACGCAGAGCAAGTGCGGTATGTTGAGCAGGTGCAATTTGTGGAGTAGGAATGATACCTGGAGTAGGAGCCATATATAGAGCAGGTGTGGTACGTAGAGAATGGGTGGTACCCAAAGCAGGCACATTATGCAGAGTAGGTTAAGTATGCGAAGACGGCGTTGTAAGTGAAGCAAGAGCGGTAAGCAGATCATAGACAATCTGTAGAATCAAGGACAGTTCGCAGAAGTAGAATCATTATAAAGGGAGTTTGTGATTATAATGAAAACAAGAAGAAGTTTTAGTGAATTTAGTTATTTCACTAAAAAATTAAATTGATTATAAAAGAGAATCAATTTTATACATTGCTACAAGAAGTGTCTTGTGATGAATAGAGACAATGACTTTCATACCAATCTGTTAAAGTGACCTTGAAGTCGATAAAATTATTGAAGACCTCTCCAAGGTTCTGAGCCCGGGGGAGTCTACAGAAGTGATCTGAGGGAACCAATGAGATACCCTAGTTCCTTTAGGCAGTGTACCTGAGTCATAGTGACTGTTCCCATACCTCTGTAATCAACATCTAGTGAAGATTTGTGGAATTTGGTACGACCGACAACCTGTCATCGTATGCTCCTTGAATGTAGCCCTTAGTAGTGAACCATGAAAAAGTGATTTGGAATCCTTCATCATGTGAATTTTTTAATTAGTCCATATATCCATCATGCAGGTTTAAACAATTTTATACAACATGGGAATAAGATCTAGTAAATAAGTGAAATAGTTGGCTAACAGATTAACCCCCCTCTCAGGGTGGTCTATGGTCCTTCAATAGTAGAGGATAAAAGTACAACAAAATTTTTAAAAATTCTATAATTTTTCTCCCAAATTATTTTTCGAGGTTTATTTCATCCCCCATTACATTTTCAACCTATTATATTTTTCAGAGCCATTGAAATTGGAATATTAAAAATGAATATTGAAAATGTTATGTGTGATTCCAACACAACACTTCTCCTGACTTATCAAAAGGAAACCCACACTCTACATGAAGACTAACCTATCAATAAGTTTAAATTTAAAATATTTCCACAATTATACTCATATATTCTTCTAATACATTAATAATATTCTAGGAATAAATATTTATAATAATTCAATCATTTACAAGTATACTTGCATGAAAGATATAGGAACCCGACACGAGTATTATCAACTATATAGATTGACATTATAATTAACATAATTAAAATTTATTTTGGATATAATAATATAATTCTATTTGTATTATTTCAATTCAATAATTTTGAACTATTAACGGTTCTTCCATAATTATTCATTTATAGCATCTATTAGGTAAACAAATTTTCATTAATTCGTACGTTCACACAACCAACACCATGAAGAACCAAATTCATTTTTCATTAATATTCATTAGTCATGTATAATAAAATATTTTATTGAGTATATGTTATTGTTTAGATATAATTATATTTTTTGTATGGTCAATTTTGGAAAACATTAATGTAACTATAAAAGATTCTTATCATCTAATCAATACATTAAAATGATTTAACTGACTAGAAAATGAAATCATTATTCTATGTAACAACCAAATAAGAAACATGTGTCCTTTCTACATCTTTCAAATTCAGATATATCACACAAATAATGAATAAATAAGATCATCATGCCTATTTCATTATTATATTCAAGCTAAACCATATCTTAATATTCCATTAATAAGGATTGGATAATGATTGTGTCATTTGAAAAACATATAGGAACAATATTACATATTTATTTCAAGTTTTAAAATGACAGAAATAATACTAGTTTAATAGGATATATATTATTATGTATATTTTTTTGTTCAATTAATGTTATATAATAGTTTAACTCATTAATTATCAAATTTAACATTATTCAATAAGAATAACTATAAAAATATCTTTTATAATTCCATAATCATGGTTAAAAAAATATAATATAATGAAATGATATATTTATAAAATTTAATGAAACATCTATTATAGTATCATTAATTATATTAGATTTATGTATCAAGCAACAATAATGAATATAGAAATATTTTATTAAACTATGTCAAAGAGGTAATTATTTATTACACATGGTGTTGATTATTAGTAATAAATAACTAATATATTCATCTATTGAATTATTACTAATTAGGATGTTAATTTTTTATATTTATAAATGATTATTTTTAGTATCTATGTAATGGTGTTAATTTTATTATTCAGGATTTTGGTGAATGTTCCTAATTAATCTGAACTTAAGTTAGGATTTAATATCAAATTTCAATCATTGAGACATGTTTGGTATTTTGTTTTTTATTTACATTATGTTTTATATATAATTCATATTTTTTATATTAAATTTTAAGTTATATTTTCATCAATGTATTCGAATTTCAATTAAAATATATATTCTTCTAAGGGTATTTATTTTAATGCTTCTGAATCCAAATGTGCTTTCTTGGACTCAAATATATTTTACTGAGACATAATAAATTTTTTCACCATGTTTTCATTATATTATTTATTAATGTTCTATGAATATAGTGTTATCATAATACTTGTATTAAGTGGGTCTTATCTAAAATTATTCCCTTCCTCATTCACGTTCAATGTAAAGGGTGTGCACTAAGGAATTTGGTGACCTCCTTGAGACACCAGATGAAAGAAATAAATCATATGTTCTTCAATTAAATTTGTGAAAAAAATTTAACATTGATATAAAAAACAACATAACTTTATAAAAAAAAGACCTTTATATTATTTAAATGAACAAAATACAACTGAAAAAAAAATATATCAAACCAAATAAGTGTTCAAGTGGATACCATAATACATAATTGAGGAGAACCAAATATAATAGTCACTAATATATATCCAAAGATACATCGTCCATCAAAAAAAATCCCTCTACATGATCTTAATACACATTAAAATATAATGGTATCATGAAGAATGTCCAATGTATTGAGATTCCTTACCTTTACATATGTCTCAATAGATATAATTTGAATTTTCACAATAGTACCATTGAAGGGGTTTCATCAATACTCATAATGATTTACCAATGACTTTAAAACACATGAAACTCATAAATACATGGTTGAAAAATTTATAAAAAACAATTCAATCATTAAAAATAGTTTATATGAAATTCATACAAATTTTTTATGAAGACTACGTTTAAAGTAGTTTTTATCATTTCTCACTTTTTGTTCATATTAATTTATATGTTCACACACACTACCAAACACATACAAAACATTGGGGTTACCATTAATGATGGATCTTCTTATGCACAATCCTTTTCATTTTAACAGTGGTACATCAAAGTCACTATCCATTCCATTCATCACACACCCAACAATCTATTCCAAGATAATTAAAAGTCACTCTAATGAAAAAATTTAATAATTTACAACATATAAATATATAATTTACATTGATCTAACAAAATAATAATTTTAAAATCATCAATTAAAATATTAAAAAATAGTTTTTTCATTAAACAATTTACATTCCAAAAATTACATGATAATAAATAAATTATATTTTAATCATTATTAATTCATTTATTTATAAAAAAATTAATGAAATAATTTAAATAAAATCAATCCTTATGGTTATAAACTATGATGAAATATGAGAAAATCCACCTAATTCACAATAATTAGAGAAAATGAATAATGACACAATGAAACATCAATATTAGACAACAACCCTTATTCCCATCAATAATCCAAAAAAAATCATAATAATACCATCCATAACACACATACTCACACACAGATATTAATATCAGGAAATATATATATATATATATATATTATCATGAGATAATGACAAACATTATATAAAAAAAGAATGACTAAGAACATATTTTTTAAAATAATATTAGGCCTCCCATTCACATTTATTCAACTAAGGATCACTCCCAGATTGAAAGGGATCATCTCTCATGCCTAGGGGAAAAACAATTTGTCGTATTAAATTTTTTGGATGAAATTTTTTTTGAGGGAGTTAATTCACATTATAATCACAATTTATATTGTTACAACATTAATCCTCACAGCTAATATACACAGTTATTGAAATATTACAATAACCATATAGTGCTATTGTCTTAAATCCACAACTCACATAGTTGGATCACATACATAGAAAAAAATGTGAACCAATAATGATGTTACCTTTATTTCAGGGCTAATAATTTATCTTTGAATTCACAAAAGTTTTCCAAACCATGCACTAACTATTCACCTACCTAGTGCCCACTCCCTTCCCTTTCATGGTATCTTGAAGTTGGTTCGTAGTTTCTATAATCTCTGAAAAAACCTCCAAACTCTAAAAAATACTCCAAAACAATTTAAATTAAATAATAAACTCAAGAAACATAACTCCAACATTATATAGACGCAAAAAACATGAATAATGGGTAATGAACCAGATACTAAGGGTACTACATTTTCCCCAAAATTGTCCATTCCACCCTCATAATCTAGAAAACCCATATTTCCGTATAATAGTTCAGGCCATTAATCCACCCATTCATTCTCATGAACCCACATTTTTTATGAATCCATCCTTGTTTCCATAAAATCCTTGATAGACTGAATAATTTCCTATGATATATATTCTCTATCATTTCCACTATTTTATAGACACATAAATCAATATTTAATCCATATATATGATTATGTTATCACATCTAATCACATGGTCAATATCAGGTTGGAAATTCATTAAATGAGATACATGAAACACATTATGCACTAAACTAATCCATGGGGGAAAATACAACTGATATATCACCTAACGAAAGCACTAATTTTTCATAAAATGACCTATTTATTGAGGTGTTAACATTCCCTTATTAACGAATATATGATACCCAAACCTCAACGATATTCTCAAGAATACATGGTCACTCACTCAAAATGAAAATGGTCCTAAAAAATGACCACCATAAAATTTCTAATGGATCTATGTTGTGCCCATTTTCTATCATAACATTTGAATCATTGTTTTTATCTAATACAATGTTTGGTCCTATTTTTAAATTCTCACCTGATTCCACACAAAAAGGTGGATAAAAATAAATAAATCCAAATAATGTATCTAAAATTCCATTTATATCAATCCGTGATACCTATTATCATATGAGAAATATACTAAAGTTAAATTCTCTTCCCTTGAGACACCAAATCCATGACATAAGAAATAAAAATTTAAAACAATGTTTGGATTGTCTATTCAAAAAATCCATCCATTTGAGGATGATAATCCATAATGATAGTCCACTATGGTCCATGGTTATTCTATAAGTATTTACAAAACTAAATATGCAAATAAAATATAAAATTATAATAAAATTGAGACAGGAATGCCATGAATCATTATAATATCCCAAATGTCGGTTTTTGAAAATCCAACCACCAAATTATTTTCACTAATCAGGATGAAGTGACTAGAAATTTTCAATCAATCCACGATCATCCAAATGAATTCATGTTTCCTAAATTTCATTGATAGACCTATAATAAAATCCATGGACATATACTCTCATTTACATATGAGAATTGGTAAATAATAGAATATTCTATTTAGTCTTTGGTGCTCCTCATTTACCCACTGACAGGTGAGGAATCTCAAGATATACACCTCTATAAATATTTACATTTCTACCCAACATAACTATGCATTCATGGATTAATACATATTCTAAATCCCATTGTGAATAGACCATCTACAAAAGTATTAATTATTAAGAAGATGTTCCTAGTAAGGTAAATATAGGGCACATTTATATCTAAACTGTAACATTGAACTCCCATAAATATGTCACAGCTCCATGGTCTCCCCTTCAATGTAAAATAAAATAAATGATACAAATATAGGACCATATATTTGAAAAACTATAACCAGGTAATCTATATCAAGAACACACCAAAATGGAATGAAAAAAAAATCACATTGGTTGAGAAATCTAGGTGCTAATTCCCTATGACAGATATTCATTTCAACTAGTCCTTTGACTCTTTTAAAAAAAGAGTATATAACTTCCTCCTCAATTCAACTTCTATAGAGTTACCATTATCTAGTGTATAATTGAATTCAAATTCAACCTTTTTCGAATACTACATTAATTTTTATGAATTAAACTATGATATCTATTTATAAAAATATGTTTCAAACTCTTATGAACTATAAAAATATTGAATTTATCACAAAATAGGTAATTATTCTATGTTTTCAAAGTGTGGAACAAAAAATCCAATTAAAAATTTTGTGTTTTTTATTTATTCTATAGTAACTATAACTTCTAATGTACATAATGAAAAAATGATATTCCTTTATGAAAAAATATCATATCCCAGATACGGATAAATCAAAATAAGCAACATATCCTTGTCTAGAAACTAGAAATGTATTGATATTAGTTGATATATGTCCAACCATATGGTCATGAATGGATTTCTGGAAGTCATAATTCCATTGGAAAGAAAGTTCATTCCATTTCAATGCTATCATTTGTGATTCAAAAAGAAAAAAATCAAATACAAAATATTTTTAGTGTACTACTAAGAAAAGGAAAATATGAATCTCATTAAAATTATTCAATGGATACTAAGAGATAATAGATAGTGTAATTTTTAGATCCACAAGATTAATTTTTTTCTGAAATAATATACACAAGGACACATACCACATGTATCCAAAAATCACAACTTGATAACATAAAGAATAAAGGATGTTTCTAAAAGATACCCACTACTCTATTGAAGTGTTTCTCATTAAACTATTTTTGTCTATAGTACATAAGTGTATCCTAAATGAACAGCACGACAAAAGAATCAAGATTATTCTAAATTATTTGATTCATAAATTACATAATGTTGGTTGGAACATTCCTAAGACCTAAAGGAATACAATAATATCTCCAATAAACATTTAATATTTAGAAATCAATCTTTATAATACCCCCTTTTTATCTTTCAATTTCTGATGCCCTAAATATATATATATATATTTATTTAAATCCAATGGGAACACCAAAATGATAAAACATAATATCAATGAATGGAAGATGATACATATTATTTATTATAACTTCGTCAGGATTATGGTAATGTATATAATTTTAATAGTTATATCTACCTTCTTCACAAAAATAATGCATGATACCACACATATGCGATTCCTCAAATAAACCCTTTATTTTTATTATAAGGCCCCAGCCTTAAACATTAATTAATCTTGATTTCTTACAAGATTACACATTAGGGATCTTTTCAGGTTTAGAGTTTTAGATAATTAGATAATAAAACATGCATTGCATTCCACATTTAAACAAAGTGGTTACATAAAGGATCGTATTAATTTTTCCATCAACGTAAACATATTTAAAATAAAACATGGATTCATTCATGACACTTCCTTGACACTATCAACATATCATGTACCCTTCCCTTGACTTGTGAAAAACATTTCAAAAAAATGGGATGAGCATAAAAACCTCAGTAAGGGATATAATTATATGTAAAGGAAACATGAGTACATGTATACACAAGAATCAATGAAATCATACTCTACTCATTAAACATAAGCACTTTAACATACCACATCAAATCATGAATAAATCATAGAAATCATAAGACATAAAGGTAACTTGAGGCATTCATAAAATTATTACACAGGGAGTAACCCTCTTGGTTACGTTTGGAATACCCATCACATTATATTCCATAAATCTCTTTCGAGAAACCTTAACGTTTAACTCCTTCACGTTACCCAATGCATTTGAGTGCTATATCGGGCTCACCCGCCCTTAGTTTATCACAGAACCAACCATCTTCAAAATAATGCCCAAGAACCATAACATAATCGTATCACATAAAACATACATAAAGGAAACATAACATTTCCACATTTCAATCACAAGATATCAATACAACACAGTGATATAATAAAAACATTATGAAAACCATTTTCAATACCAAAATAAAAGAAAAGTAAAAAATAGTATTTCTTTTTCATTTAAAAAAAAGTATGGCTTGTAGAGGAAGCCGAAACTCAAATAATGGTCACGGCGGCAGAGAAGTCATTGTCGTCGCATACGTATGACAAAAACATTCTATTTGTCCTTTAGTAAAATGCTTCGTATAAAAAAAGATTCCTTTTGGATAAACGTAAAAGTCAAAGGGGATTATATGTAACACCCAGAGATTTTATGAAAAATATTATATATAATTTCATTAATATCTTGTGTTGTACGCTACACCAAAAGGAGATTTCACAACACGCATCGTTGACTTTCCTTGCATTACATGTAATCACGAACTTCCTCGATAGATTGTGTATTATGCAATACCGAGTTTCAGTAAACAACGATATGCTATTAAAATATTATTATAACTAGCCATTATGAATAGTAATAACCACTTTTTGAAATTTTGTAAATTTTATTTTTCAAAATGGACTTCATTTTTGGATTCAGAATATCAAAATTAGCTTAGGGTGAAATTTTGGTACTTTTCGGATAACTTTCATTTTCTGATGAATAGTGAAAATTACAAAATATTAATTAAAAACAACATTTTTAATCGAAATAATTAATAGTGATAAATTATTAATTTGAGTGGTTTTAAATTATATTTAGAATATATTTTTACAATTTAATACAATTTTGGTCATTGGATGTAATTTCATATTTAAACCAGACATAAACAAGTGTCAATCTTTTGATAGTTATTATCTCTTAAGAACAGAGTATTTGTTTTGACGACGGGAATTAATTTTTAAATTAATTAATGAAACTGATATGTTTTGAATTTGGTAAAATAGACATCATTTTTCAGTTCATAATATCAAATATATCTTAGGCCTAATTTTTGGTATTTTTCTGGAAACTTTCATTTTTTGATGAATAGTAAAACCACTAAGTGGTAGTTAAAAAAAATGATTTTTTCATAAAAATTAATTTTACCGCTTCTGGGGGTGGAATTTAAAAAATCCAAGAGACACGGTTGATGTCAGTAAGTAAAATTTGATTCAATGAGATGAAAATAATTTATGGTGAATAGTATCGTTTTACTTTTTTTTACCACAGTTAAATATAAATAGGGTAATTACGGGTAGAAATTATATTATTATTACCCTAAAACATGTCCTAATTCTATTGGATAAGGTTAATTCGACCAAAAGCAACATTAGGAATAAAAGATGGCCATTTAGTCCCACTTGGATTAGATTAGGTTATTTATTATTAATTTATTTAAAGAAGGGTTAAAATATTTAAAATCAAAGTTTAATAAGTATATCATTTTTAATATAGGGTTATACATAAGATAAATTCGACTATAAATATTAATTAGAAATCTAAAACTATTTCCTACATAATGGTATTTTATTTGTAATTTTTAGGCATTAAATAATTTAATTTATTTATGACACAATGATGATGCAGTAATTATCTTTTTAATGAAATATTGACATAATTGATGTTATAAATACCAAAATAAATGTAATTTGAGAGATTTTATGAATTAAAATAATTTTATAGGTTAATATGACATGTTATTATTGATATAATTAACTCTTTTCGAACTAATAAGTCTGTTATGATTTTCACAAAAATCAATTACTAAATAGTGTCAAAATTGACATAAAATAGTTTTTAAAAAAAATATTATATTTATTAATTGTTATTTTATTCCTAAAAATATAAGGTTCGGCCAAATGACTTAGATAAGGTTATATATATTAATAATAAACAACTTGGGGTTCGTTTGGCTTCTTATAATAAGTTTATTAACCTTATAGTGTAAGAACACAAAGAGACACGGTAAAAGTAAAATTATCTAACTTAATGTGAAATCTAAATGATAAGGTTAAAATACGAACCTAAACTTGTCTAAATTCTATTGTATGAGAG
This sequence comes from Viscum album, assembly GCA_963277665.1. Lineage (NCBI taxonomy): Eukaryota > Viridiplantae > Streptophyta > Magnoliopsida > Santalales > Viscaceae > Viscum > Viscum album. The sequence goes on along the minus strand of OY728138.1, from coordinate 120,059,497 downwards.
ACTTTAGACCCCTCCCCACCTTAGCTTCGAAATAAATCAATTTGAATCTATTTAAAAACGAATTTGTCTTTAAATTAAAATAATATTTTTAGTTATTCCAAAGGTGCCCCTCTCTTCCCATATAAAAGGGAACCTCCTCCCTCTCTTCCTCACACCAATTTGAGGCTTCATGCTCGGCCAACCCCTTCCAAATTCTCTTCTCCACTTCCCTAGAAACAACCTAGAGGTTCTTGTATTCCTCAAAGACCAATTTTAGAGCCCTAAAAAGAGATCTCAAAGAGGCGCTTCAAAGAAGAGGTAATGTCCATTACCGATTTTTTCGACATTATTTCTTCTTCCACTTCTTCTTATTATGTTGTTTCATTATTAAATAATAACATGAGTATCCCTCATATACTGATATGTTATTATATGTACGAAACAACCCAATTTCACCATCTATCCATCCTACGGATAATGAAATCACCGCGCGTGCGTACGTACGGAATACCGTCTCCACGTCGTGGTGTAATCTATTTTCCATCACCACCTTACATGGATGGGTATAATGGTGTAAATAATAACTATATATGATTATTGTAAAGTGATATAGATTGTGAATTAGTATACATACACTCCAATACAATTCCATGATCATGAGAACGATATCATCGATCGTGCGTACGTACGGACTACTGTCTCCATGACGCGATGAGATTCATTCTCCACGTTAACCATTCATGAATGATTATATAGTATATATAATAAGTAATCATGAAATATATGACATAATAATGAAACTGGAATTATGTGTATATATATATGTATGTCATCTACTTAATTCCATTCAACTCAATAAGAAAATGAAAACACCGTTCATGCGTACGTACGGTCTACCGTCTCCATGAACGGTGTATTTCTTTCCATTTACTAATATATTATATATATATATATATTATGAAAATATATTATATATAAATCATGTTTTATATTCTGGAATTATGTAATCATGATCTAAGTAATCATATGAATAATTACAAGTCAAAACACGGACGACAAATGAAACGATTTTACCCAAAACGCTCTTTAACATGGAATTTACAAAATAACGGGTAATATAAAGCCATAAGTGAAACATATATGATATTATAACAATTATTATGATTCTTTAATAAGTAAATGACATTATTTAAATCATTATACAGGAGGTTCAGACACTTACGAAGCAAATCGGACCTAAGGTAAGGGAAATATCACAATCTCATTTTTATCCGAGATTGATTATACTTTGGTATTTACTGGGGTGTATTTTATTATCCACATCCATGTTTCCTCGATATGTAACATTATTTCCATACATCTACAATTTTTTGAATCCAATTTTACCCTTCGGTGAGTATTTAGTAAAATATATGAAAGGAATCTGTTGTCATTTTTCGTACGAGGTACTTTTTGACTTTTCTGACAAAAGTACGAGAAGAATGTTTTTTTAAAATATATGACATGAATGGATTTTTAAAACATTATTTCAAAGAATCCACCTTTACAAGTTTTCAAGTTTATTTTTAATCAACTTCTTTTAGTTTAGAATTGTATGACATGTTAAAAAAGGAAAAATGTTTTTGAAGTAGAAAAGATATTTTCCTCAAGAATGGAGTTCAAGTGTTTTATCAAAATTATTTTCCATCTAAGATAATAAAGGGTTATGTTTCTATCCATATTATTACATTTATTTGATTATGTTGTGATGGAATTATTTTTATGAATTACTTTATCTTATATGAATTGTTTTATGGTGTCCCGATGTTTAAGATTCCCATTTTTATTACATGGGTTATGCTTTGATGTATGGTTTAAGATTTTGTGGCACACATAAGAATGGTATCATTATGAGATGGGTGGGACCTATATCTCCCATGAATGCATTGGGTAATGATTTTATATCTCATGAGATAGACATGGCTCGAATGGAAGGTTACACCGGTTCAGTGAAACTGGACTGAAACGAGGAGTGAACTCGGTTCAGAAATGGACTTTGTCCACTAAGATAGTCTTGGAAATGAGCCTTGACTAATAATAAATGATTCTATATAATTATGTGTGTATTCCAAAAATCTTCATGTTTTTTGTTATGATTATTGTGATTACATTTCACTACCATGATTTATCCCATGTTATGAAATTATGATCTCTTTTGCAGGGTAAGATTTCCAAATTGTTATTTTCTTATGAATATGATGTGATGGATATTTCTTTTGTTTACACTTACCGAGCATTTGAGCTCACCCTTTTATATTTTCTTTTCCCTAGGATATAAATAAAGGTTTTAGGTTAGAAAAAAAAGTGAAGATCTTTATGGGAAATGTTGAATATCTTTCACCACGATTAGAAGATTATATTCCGAGTTTCCAAAGACACTAAACTATTACGGTCCTTGTGTTTGTGTTTTTGTAATGTACTAAGTATTCTACAAAATTAATGTAATGTCCATGTACGTCAAGCTTTGGGTCTCTACAGTTGGTTTCAGAGGAAAAGTTTAGTCAACCTTTGGAATCTAGGATGCCAAAAATATTAGTGAGATCCGAAGAGATATTTCTAAGGTATGTCTAGGGATTTCCCTAAGGACAAGTATACATATAGGATATAGTCCTAGAACTATGGAAACGATATTAGATTAAACCAAAGATGTTAGATATTGAAGTTACTCACCCTTTATTATAATTTTTTCCTCTCACACTATTCTTTTTGGGTTTTAGAAAATGGCTGGAAACAAGATGATTCACGATAATGGAGGATATGATGGACAATGAGATGATATTCTTCATGGCCAACCAAATGAAATGGGATTTGGAAGTCCAAACATCATTATTATGCCGAATCAGAAATCTCAAAATATGATCAATAAATTAAAATTTGGTAAGTTTCCTGACTCGGCTAATAAGAGAAAGATGGAGTTTCATGACGATCATAGAGGAAAGAAAGTTCAATTTCCCCTATATAAATCATGTGGGAAGAGGAATCAAGGAAATGTTTCAAAGGAACTGGAAGATGATTTGGGTGTGGAAAAGAAGGACACAAATCTAATAAGTGAAAAGGAAAAAATTCAGTTAACACCAGGGCTGAGGATAATGGTATTTCTACGACATCAACAATGGTTAAATGTTTTAAATATGGAATGTACGAGAATTATGCAAACCAATTCCCTAAGGGAAAGTCTCATGAAGAGAATCAGTATGGTCGTATTGGTAGTATTTATGTTGATGATGATGAAGAGACTACAAATGATATGTGAGATGAAAGAATTTTTGATGCTCGGTCAACAGTTTAAGAATTTAGAGGAATGATTACATGTTTATCATGTGTAATGTTGTATAAGTAATCTCATGGTACTATGTAATAAAGAGACATCTAAGGATTGTTACACTATTGTCTTTCCTTGAGTTTTGAAAGTGTATGATTAATGGTACCAGTATCAATGAAAGGTTATTTAGATATTTTTGGAATGTAGATGATATGCGCATAATGAAGGGATAAGGAGAAAATTAAATGTTTGATAGTATTCATGAGCTCGTGACTGATAGAAGGAGAAGGTTATATCATGGTTTGAGTATATAGAATTTTTGGATTTTGGTATGTGGAAAGAGTTAACTTTTGACATCCTTCATGCTTTCACTAAGGTTTAATGGGTATTCATTTTTCAAGACAATGAATGATTAAGGTATTCGCATGATTGGAATGTGACCAAGAAGATATATGGGGGATAAATGTTGGTATTCACATTCTTGGTTGATGACATTTCAATTAATCGTTTTCTTTACACTATGAGCTTGGACCGAAGTATTTTAGATAAGTGTAATGAGTGGAATGGATTATGTTGGACAAAATTACTATTGTTTAAGGATAGAACTTTTTTTTGATATTATTTATGGGATGTTATAGTAATGTAGTTTTAGAAAAAGGACAACCTGCAGGACGGGCGACAAGCCATCGCGTCGGACAAGGGTGTGGGGATCGAACCCACAACCGAAGTGCGACTAGCCTTTATTGCCTACCACTGGCCTACAGGAAGTCCCTGTTTAGTAGAAAATAGTTTTATTATATTAAGCAGTATGATATATGAAGTATAAATCCATTTTAGGAACCATATATGATTAATCTCACTATAGATGGACTTATGTATTTTTGATAAATTTTATAACCTTTTGTTTGAAACAAATGGAATGACCCATCATTCTACCACATGATCTACGAACACATCACGAATGACAAATTAAACTTCATTTCTTTAAGATATGAATTGGGAATTTTCCAAATAACGACCAACGGGGAGACTATACCAAAATCACGAAAGTATTTCTTCTAATTCCAATTTCATCAACTTTCGGGAAATGATCTTGAAAACCAAAAATGTCGCCCTAGTGCTCTTATATTTGATGAATTAGATGGTACCTTATATCATCACAAATCTATGTCTTTGTGATTGTTGGATTTTTCATAGACATGTTATCTACCACTCTCTATCAGAACATGATGGTTAGATTTCTTTTCCATATCCATATTTTCACATATGTTCTCCTATGTGGAAACCCAGTGATTAGTTAATTTGGGTAACCGTTAATTTTCGTACATTAGTTTTTAAATCCAAGTTTTGGTAGTCCTTTTTATGATGTGGGTTTCTATTAAAGAAACTTTCGAGTAGTAAACCATTTACAACCCCGACGAATTTCGAGGGCGAAATTCATTTTAAAGGGGGTATAATCTAACACCCCGAGATTTTATGAAAAATATTATTTTTAATTTCATTAATGTCTTGTGTTGTACAGTACACCAAAAGGATCTTTCACAACACGCATCATTGACTTTCCTCACATTACACGTAATCGCGACCTTCCTCAATAGCGTGTGTAGTACGCAACACCGAGTTTCACTAAACAACGATATGCTATTAAAATATTTTCAAAAACTTGCAGTTATGAATTGTAATAACCATTTTTTGAAATTTCGTATTTTTTATTTTTCAAAATGTACTTCCTTTTTGGATTCGGAATATCGAAATTAGCTTAGGGTGAAATTTTCGTACTTTTCGGATAACTTTCATTTTCTGATGAATAGTGAAAATTACTAAATTTTAATTTAAAACAACATTTTTAATAGAAATAATTAATAGTGATAAATTATTTATTTGAGTGGTTTTAAAGTATATTTAGAATATTTTTTACAATTTAATACAATGTTGGTCATTGGATGTAATTTCACATTTAAACCAGACATAAACACGTGTCAATCTTTTGATAGTTATTATCTCTTAAGAACACGCTATTTGTTTTGACAACGGGAATTAATTTTTAAATTAAGTAATGCAACTGATATGTTTTGAATTTGGTAAAATAGACATCATTTTTCAGTTCATAATATCAAATATAGCTTAGGCCTAATTTTTGGTATTTTTCTGGAAACTTTCATTTTTTGATAAATTGTAAAACCACTAAGTGGTAGTTAAAAAAATGAATTTTTCATAAAACTTAATTTTACCGCTTCTATGAGTGGAATTTTAAAAATCAGAGAGACATGGTTGATGTCAGTAAGTAAAATGTGATTCAATGAGATAAAATAATTTTTGTTGAATAGTAACTTTTTACTTTTCTTTTACCACAGTTAAAAGTAAATAGGGTAATTACGGGTAAAAATTTTATTATTATTACCCTAACACATGTCCTAATTCTATTGGATAAGTTTCATTCGACAAAAAACAACCTTAGGAATAAAATATGACCATTTAGGCCCACTTGGATTAGATTAGGACATTTATTATTAATTTATTTAAAGAAGGGTTAAAATAGTTAATATCAAAGTTTAATAAGTATATCATTTTTAATATAGGGTTATACATAATATAAATTGAACTATAAATATTCATTAGAAGTCTAAAAATATTTCTTACATAATGGTATTTTATTTGTAATTTTTAAAGATTAAATAATTTAATTTATTTTTGACACAAAGATGATGCAGTAATTATCTTATTAGTGAAATATTGACATAATTGATGTTATGAATACCAAAATAAATGTAATTTGAGACTTTTTAAGAATTACACTAATTTTATATGTCAAAATAACATGTTATTATTGCTATAATTAACTTGTTTCGAACTAATCAGTCTGTTATGATTTTCACAAAAATCAATTAATAAATAGTGTCAAAATTGACATAAAATAGTTTTCAAAACAAATACTATATTGTTAATTGTTATTTTATTCCTAAAAATATAAGGTTTGGCCAAATGACTTAGATAAGGTTTTATATATTAATAATAAACAACTTGTGGTTCATTTGGCTTCTTATAGTAAGTTTATTAACATTATAGTGTAAGAACACAAAAAGACACGGTAAAAGTAAAATTATCTAACTTAATGTTAAATCTAAATGATAAGGTTAAAATAGGAACCTAAACTTGCCTAAATTATATTGTATGAGAGTATTTAGACCCATACTTACCTTATCTTATAAATAAATCAATTTGGACCTATTTAAAACCGAATTTGTCTTTATAATAAAATAATATATTTAGTTATTCCAAAGGTACCCTTCTCTTCCCTTATAAAAGGGCACCTCCTACCTCTCTTCCTCACACAACATTGAGCCTTAAATCTCGGACAACCCCTGACAGATTCTCTACTCCACTTCCCTAGAAACATCCTAGTGGTTTTGGTCTTCCTCAAAGACCAATTTTAGTGCCATAAAAGGAGATCTCAAAGAGGCGCTTCAAAGAAGAGGTAATGTCTGTTACCGATTCATTCAACTTTATTTCTTCTTCCACTTCTTCTTATTAGGTTGTTTCGTTATGAAGTAATAACATTATTATCCCTAATATACTTATATGTTATTATAAGTATTAAACAACCCTATTCCACCATCTATCCATCCTACGGAAAAAGAAATCACCACGCGTGCGTACGTACGGAATAGTGTCTCCACACCGTGGTGTAATCTATTTTCCATCACCACCTTACTTGGATGGGTATAATGGTGTACATAATAACTATAAATGATTATTTTATACTGATATAGATTCTTAAATAGTATACATAAACTCCAATACAATTCCACAATCATGAGAACGATATCATCGCTCGTGCGTACGTACGGACTACCGTCTCCACGACGCGATGAGATTCATTCTCCACGTTGACCATTCATGAATGATTATAAAGTATATATAATAAGTAATCATGAAATATATGACATAATAATGATACTGGATTTATGTGTATATATATGTATTTCATCTACTTAATTCCATTCAACTCAATAAGGAAACAAAAACAGCGTTCATGTGTACGTACGGTCTACCGTCTCCATGAACGGTATATTTCTTTCCATATACTGATCTATTATATATATATATATATATTCTGAATATATATTATATATATATCATGTTTTATATTCTTCAATTAAGTAATCATGATCTAAATAATCATATGAATAATTACAAGTCAAAACACGGACGACAAATGAAACGATTTTACCCAAAACGCTCTTTAACATGGAATTTACAAAAGAACGGGTAATATAAAGCCATAAGTGAACCATATATGATATCATAACAATGATTATGATTCTGGAATAAGTCAATGACATTATATAAATCATTATACAGTAGGTTCAGACACTTACGAAGAAAATCGGACCTAAGGGAAGGGAAATATCACAATCTCATTTTTATCCGATATTGTTTATACTTTGGTATTTACTGGGGGTGTATTTTATCATCCACATCCATTTTTCCTCAATATTTAATATTATTTACATCCACCTAAAACTTTTTAAATCTAATTTTACCCTTCGGTGAGTTTTTAGTAAAAGATATGAAAGGAATCTTTTGTCATTTTTCGTACGAGGTACTTTATGACTTTTCAGACAAAAGTACGAGAAGAATGTTTTTAACTTATACGGAATGAATGGATTTTTAAAACATTATTTCCAAGAAGCCTCTATTACATGTTTTCAATTCTATTTTTAGTCAACTTCTTTTAGTTTAGAATTGTATGACATGTTATGAAAGGAAAAGTGTTTTTGAAGTAGAAAGATATTTTCCTCAAGAATGGAGTTCAAGTGTTTTATCAAAATTATTTTCCATCTAAGATAATAAAGGGTTATGCTTCTATCCCTATTATTACATTGATTTGATTATGTTGTGATGGAATTATTTTTATGAATTCCTTTATCTTATATGAATTGTTTTATGATGTCCTGATTTTTAAGATTCTCATTTTTATTACATGGGTTATGCTATGATGTCTAGTTTATGATTTTGTGGAACGCATAAGAATGGTATCATTATGAGATGGGTGGGACCTATATCTCCATATAATGCATTGGGTAAAGGCTTTATATCACATGAGATAGACATGGCTGGAACGGCAGGTTAAACCGGTTCAGTGAAATAGAACTAAAACGAGGAGTGAACTCGGTTCATAAATGGACTTTGTCCACTAAGATAGTCTTGGCAATGAGACTTGACTAATAAGAAATGGTACTCTATGATTATGTGTGTATTCCACAAAGATTCATGTTTTATTTTATGATTATTGTGATTACATTTCACTACCCTGATTTATCCTATGTTATGAAATTATGATCTATTTTATAGGGTATGATTTCAAAATTGTTATGTTATTATGAATATGATGTGATTGATATTTCTTTTATTACCCTTACTGAGAATTTGAGCTCACCCTTTTATGTTTTCTTTTCCCCAAGATATAAAGAAAGGTTTTAGGTAAGAAAAAAATGGAAGATCTTTATGGGAGATGTTGAAGATCTTTCACCACGATTAGAAGATTATATTCCGAATTTCCAAAGACACTAAACTATTACGGTCCCTGTGTGTGCGTTTTTGTAATGTACTAAGTATTCACCAAAATTAATGTAATGTCCATGTACGTCAAGCTTCGGGTCCCTACATTATACACCGTATAAAAGATGGTTTTGTATAAAACAAAATATGCCTCAATGAAAGGAGATTGAGACGATGTCCCATACCTCAGGTCCGAATTGACTCGATCGTTCTTTAACCTCCTTAATAATAAACTTGAGTTAATTTCTACTTTCTTAATAACCTTTTTAAATTTCATTATTCCTTTTATATCACTTCTTACCATGTCATTACCACTATGTAATTATTTAAGTTAATAACAGTAATTTTATCGATCATTGGTATTTGAGTCAAAAAAAACTCTTTATAATTTCATGTTGATCATATATCAATTATATACAGAGTTATACTCATGAATTAGATATCATATATATCATATATATCCAGTATATACATTCATTTGTAATATTAAATAACGTTTAGAGGTATGAAATGAAATGCACCGTTGATGGAGACGGTAAGCCGTACGTATGCATGAATGCTACTTTAATTTCTATTTAGTATTTTATGGAATGGAATCATAATAATATAATCGTATATTATAATTCCATTATGATATCATATATAATATCATTAATTACATCCTTTATACATCCCACATATGGCATTAACGATTCCAATCACTTTGAGGGGGCGGTAATCTGCACTTCCTAAAATGAAGATATCGCATTTACCCATAATGGAAACCATAAAGGTTTGCCATAAATGAAAAATACAGAAGATTAAGTAAAAAATAAACATATTATATATCATATCTAAATATATTGTCATCTTAATGGCCACCTTTGAAGGTGTTAAAATAATATTGAACAATCATCGTTTCGTGAGGCAGAAATTCGCCATCCACAGAAACAGTATGTTCTTTAACCATTAGATGTAGGTGTGTGTAAGTGTAGATTTAAAGCTTCTTATAACAGAATCCTAGTATATTTAATATACTGGAGTTGTTACAAAAGAAATTAATAAAATGAGTTTAGAGGGTTGGAGAAGCAAAATAAAACATAAGAACACAAGAGAAGACACTACCTTTAAAACGGGTAACTCTTTTTGATTTGAGATCAAAAGCTTCCTTGGGAAGACTTGTGCCCAATTTTAGGATTTAATGAGTAAGAGAGGTATTTGGAGTGAAAAAATGGGCAGGGGTTGGCCGAGCCAAAGGATTTGGAAGTGTGGGTAAGGTGGTAGAGGTGGGGGCCTTTTATAAGAGGAGAGGAGGGGCACTCTTGGAAAGGTATAAATGGTTACTTTATTTTCAAATGAGTTTCAGATTTTAAAGGTCCCACATTAATTTATTTCCAGAATAAGGTGATAGGGGTTAGAAATATAATCATCCAATAGGTTTTTGACAAGTGTAGGTCTTATATATTACATTATATTTTCACTTTATTTAAATCGTTAAATAATGAGGTAATCGCTGCATCATCATGGTGTCATATATAATTTAATATATTTAATGTATAAAAATTATTAAAAAAATATCTTTTTGTAGGAAATATTTTTGGCTTTCTAATGAATATTTATAGTCATACATATGACCTTGTATTACCCCATTTAAAAATTGTTTTATTAAAACAACTCATGTTTGTGTCATTTTTACTTTTACTTTAAATAAAAGGCATTAATGTCTTTATCTTACCCAAGTGGCTCCATGGGTTCCCAAAAATTGACCCATGGGTTTTCTTGGTCGGCCATGACACATCCAATATGGGTAGGACATGTGTCTAGGTATTATCATTTTATTATAATATCATTTTATCCTTAAATTGCACTAATTACCTCTAATCGCGATTAAAACTTAAAAGTTACTATTCACCAAAAAAATTATTTTAATCCCATTGAACCACATTTTACTTTTTAATGTAAACCATGTATGTTGGATTTTTTAAATTCAAAACACAGAGGTGGTAGAAATTCATCTAAACGAAAAATCAGTTTTTAAGTACCACTTAGTGGTTTCACTATTCATCAAAAATTGATGTTTTTTAGAAAAATACAAAAACATCACCCTAAGATATATTTGATATTCTGGATTAAAAATTGATTTCTATTTTACAAAATTCAAAACATATAAGTTAAATTAATTAATTTAATTATTAATTCCCGCTGTCAGAGCAAAAGGCGTGTTTTTATGAAACAATAAGTATCAAAAGATTGACACTAGTTTAAGTCCAATTTCAAAGTGAAATTAATTACAATGACCAAAATTGGATTAAATGGTAAAAAAATATTCTAATTGAACTTTAAAACCAATTAAAAAGGTAATCTAATCATATAAATAAATTAGATTAAAAAGAGGTTTTGAATTAAAATACCACATTTTTCACAATTCATTAAAAAAAGAACATTATTAGAAAAATACCAGAAATTTATCCAAAGTAAATTTAAATGTCCCAATCACAAAGAATAAGTTTATTTTGGAAAATATAGCTTATAAAATTGTAAAAATATAGATTTAAAAATGGTTTTCCATCAAAAGGTAGTAAAACAATCTTTTAAAAAAATTAGTGTATTCCATGCTTAAGATTGGATTTATTCTCATTTTAAGCCTCTAAAACACTATCTAATTAATTAATAGACATAGATAAAAATATCTATTATTCATTACTTACATGGGATGTTACATCCTTCCCCCTATTGAAAATTTCGTCCCCATAATTTATTTACTTATCGAATAAGTGGGGGGTATTTAGCCCTCATTGCATTTTCAGATTCCCATGTTGCCTCTTCAATCATGTGGTTTTTCCAAAAAACCTTTACCTGATGAATCGCCTTATTCCGTAATAGTTTCTCCCTGTGGTCAAAAATCTGGACCTATTTTTACTCATATGATAGGTTCTCTTCCAGCTGAACTACCTCTAGACTCAAAACATGAGATGGATCTGGCATGTACTTCCTTAACATTGAAACATGAAAAACATTGTGTACCTGAGATAAACTCGGAGTTAAATCCACTAAGTAAACAACTGATCCAACTTTCTCCAGAATTTCATATGGTCTAATGAACCTTGGACTCAGCTTTCCTTTCTTACCAAATCACATCACACTTTTCAACGGTCTGACTTTGAGAAAAACATGATCACCTACCTCGAAAGAGAGATCCTTCCTCCTGTTGTGTGCATAACTTTTCTGTTTACTCTGAGCTGTTATCATGTGTTTCTGAATCAACTGGACTTTTTATGCCATCTCTTCTACCAATTCTGGTCCAATCAACTTCCCTTCACCTACTTCATCCCAAAAAGCTGGAGTTCGACACCGCTTCCCATATAATGCCTCAAATGGTGCCATCTGTATACTGGAATGAAACACGTTATTATAAGAAAACTCAACCAATGAAAGATGTTGGTCCCAAATTCCCTGATAGTGCATCGAACAAGCACGTAGCATATCCTCCAATGTCTAAATTGTTCGTTCTGACTGCCCATCAGATTGAGGATGAAAAGTTGTACTAAAATTTAATTCAGTACCCAAGGACTTTTGAAGGCCCTTAAAAAAGTTAGAAGTAAACTTCAAGATGTCCTCGGTAATCCCACAACAAAGTCTATTGATACATTTTCCCATTTCCACTCTGGGACCTGTAAAGGATGAAGCATCCCTTTTGGTAACTGCTGCTCTTCTTTAATGCTTCTAAACCAGCTCTACCTTTTTCTGCAACCCACTGTCTTTCTTCTGCGCTTGCTTAATTCTTTCTGATAGGGATGATCTCACTAATACCTTAAACAAAACAGAAGAACTTCCTGCACCAAAAACTTATATGAAAAAGTTCATCAAATCAAAAACCAAAGGATCTCATTCCAAACGTAGCATGGTTAATGAAACATTAATTTTTCAACTCAAAGCATCAGCCACTTTATTTGCTTTTCCCGGACGGTAATGAATTGTACAATCATAATCCTTGATTAATTCCAGCCATATCCTCTGTCTCATGTTGAATTCTTTCTGAGTGAATATATAATTTAAAATTTTGTGATCAGTATATATTTCACACTTTACTCCATTCAAATGATGCCTCCAAATTTTTAGAGCAAAAACAACAACAACTAATTCCAAGTCATGTGTAGGGTAATTTACCTCATGAGTTTTCAACGGACGTGAAGCATATGAAATTACCTTATCCTTCTGTATAAGGACAGAACCATGTCTATTCAATGAAGCATCACTATAGATAACAAACTCACCATTCCTGGAAGGAAGTGTCAAAACTGGAGCATTTACCAATCTTCATTTCAACTCCTGAAAACAATCATCACATTATTTTTTCTAGATAAACTTAACACCCTTCCGAGTTAGCTTAGTCATTGGACTAGATAACCGTGAAAAATTTCGAACATACCTTTGGTAACAGCCTGCCAAACGAAGGAAGCTACGAATCTCTGTTACATTTTTGGGTCTTGACCATTCTTTAACAACCTTTGTTTTTGCAGGATCAACAGTTATCCCATCTTTAGAAACAATGTGACCAAGGAAAGAAATTTGTTGAAACCAAAACTCACACTTGATGAATTTCCCATAAAATTTCGTTTCTTTTAAGGTTTAAAAAATAACCCTTAAATGTATTTCATGCTCCTCTTTACTTTTAGAAAACACCAAAATATCATCAATGAAAACCACCACAAACTCATCCAAGAACTCATGGAAAATTATATTCATTAAGTCAATGAATAGATTAGGTTCATTGGTTAGCCCAAAGGAATTACTACAAATTCATAATGCCCATATCTTGTACGGAATGCGGTCATCAGAATATCTTCTTCCTTTACCTTCAGCTGATGGTACCCCGATCCCAGGTTAATCGTTTAAAAATACTGAGCTCCCTATAGAAGATCAAACAAATAATCGATATGAGGCAAATGATATTTGTTCCTAACAGTGATATTATTCAAGGATCTATAATCAATGAAAAGGCTCATAGAACCATCTTGATTTTTAACCAATAAAATAGGGGAACCCCATGGTGATGTGCTAGGTCTAATGAATACTTTCTCTAATAAATCTTGCAATTGCTCCTTCAACTCTAAAAGTTCAATTTCAGACATTCGATAAGGGGGTTTTGAAATTGTCTTATCATCAGGAACTAAGTCAACAGTAAATTCAACTTTCCGATCTGGTATTATTCCAAGCAACTCATCAGGAAAAACATCAGGAAACTCATTTACCACTGGCACATAATTAATCTGAACAGTTCCTTTGTTTTCAACGATGTGTGCAAGGTAACATTCATTTCCATCTTTTACAAGTTTCACGGCCTCTTGATAAGTTATCAATAGTAAGGGTTCATTCTTGTACACAAACTGAAAGTCTTTATGAAAAGATACTTCTTTAGCTCTACAGTCAATCTTATCATGGTAAATAGAGAGCCAATCCATACCTAGGATAACATCAAACTCTACTTGAGGTAAAACAATAAGGTTCACTATTAGGTTCTTTCCACGGATAAGGATATGAAGATTCTTATAAATGTTTTTTTCCTCAATATTTCCCCCATGTGTTTTTACCAAAAGTTCAGGAGTCATTTCTTGAGATGGTATTCCCATTTTAATAGAAAAGTTTTCAGAGGTGAAATAATGTGTTGACCCTGAATCAAACAACACCCTGGCATAATATGAAAAAAAAACAAAGTACCTGATACAACTTCATTTGATGGCCCGACATCTGCTAAAGTAGTTGCAATGGATTTCACCACCCCTTTATTCTTGTAGACTAACTACTTCCCATTACTCGAGCTCTTTGTCGGACACTCATTTTCATAGTGACCCATCTCATTGCACATAAAAAATTTCACTAACTGTAAATCTAATTTGGTCTTGCCATCACCTTGATCTTTTTTAGTGCAATCATTAGCCTTATGTCCCATATTAACGCATCGGTAGCACTTTACATAATTCAAAAGATATTCCCCAGCATGCCTTTTACCACATTTATCACAAATTGGAAACTTAGTTTTCTTACCGTCAGACCTTTTTGAAGAATTCTTTCCTTTCTCCTGCCACCTCGGTTTCTTCTTCTGCTGGTTGTTATAGAATACTTGATCATCGGAAAACTCCATTTCCACCTTCTCAGCACATCGAACAAGCTTTTCATAAATTTTGAACTCACGAGAAGATAAAGCCCTTCGATATTTTGGCTTTAATCCTGAGTAATTATGATTGATTTTACTATCATGGTCTCATATAAAATTTGGACCATACATTGCCAATCGAGTGAACCTCTCTTCATAGGCATCCACTGAGTCTTCCTCTTTCCTGAATTCTGAGAATTGTTTTCCATCCTAAGTCGAACATCCTTAGGAAAATACTTCTCAAGAAACATACCTTTGAATTAATCCCATTCGAGAGCATCAATCTCATCAGCGTCCCTGATATTTTTAACCATCGACCACCACTGATCTGCTTCACCCTCGAAATGGTAAATAGCAAGACTAACCTTTTGTTTTTCTGAACACCCCATGACATCGAAAATCTTCTCCAGTGCTTTAATCCACTCTTCAGCAAGCACAGGGTCAGATGATCCTCTAAATGATGGGGGATATTGCCTCATGAAATGTTCCACCACTGACCTGTTCCTCTACGGTTGATCTTGCTGATCTCGTGCATGGATACCACCACATTTATCACTTGAGTCAACTGCACCATTACTGCAACAAACTGTTTAGTTCCAATTCCGATCATCTCAGGATGCTGATTCGGAAGGTTATTTTCTTCTGTATGCCTTCCTAGCACTACTTCCATGTTTCCTCTGCAGAAAACCATTCTGAACAAACATGTCTTAGATGAAGAAACATGGTAATCTTAAAAAGCTATATCATTTCAATTTGACCATAAAAAATATTTTTGGATAATCATTTAATAGAATTGAAACTCCTAAAGTTATCTAAACCGACCTCTGATACCAACTATAAGGCCCCAGCCTTAAACCATACTTAATCTTGAGTTATTACAAGATTACACATTGAGGATCTCTTCAGGTTTAGAGTTTTAGAGAATTAGATCATAAAACATTCATTACATTCCACATTTAAAAAAAGTGGTTACATAAAGGATAGTATTTATTTTTCCATCAACATAAACATATTTAAAATAAAACATGGATTCTTTCTTGACACTATCATCATATCATGTACCCTTCCCTTGACCTATGAAAAACATTTCAAAAACTTGGGATGAGCATAAAAATCTCAGTAAGGGATATAAAAATATGGAAAGGAAACATGAGTGCATGTATACACAAGAATCAATGAAATCACTCTCTACTCATTAAACATAAGAACTTTTACATACCTCATAAAATCATGAATAAATCATAGAAATCATAAGACATAAAGGTAACTTGAGGCATTCATAACATTCTTACGTATGGAGTAACCCTCTTGGTTACGTTTGGAATACCCATCACAGTATATTCCAAAAATCTCATCGGAGAAACCTTAACGTTTAACTCTTTCGCGTTACCCAATGAATTGGAGAGCTATATCGGGCTCACCCACCCTTAGTTTATCATGGAACCACCCGTCTTCATAATAATTCCCAAGAACCATAACATAATCATATCACATAAAACATACATAAAGGAAACATAACATTTCCACATTTCAATCACAAGATATCAATACAACACATTGATATAATAAAAACATTATGAAAACCATTTTCAATACCAAAATAAAAGAAAATTAAAACAGGTATTTATTTTTCTTTTAAAAAAATGTATGGCTTGTAGAGGAAGCCGAAACTCAAATAATGGTCACGGGGGCAGAGAAGTCGTTGTCGCCGCATACGTATGACAAAAACATTCCCTTTTGTAGTTTAGTAAAACGCTTCGTATAAAAAAAGATTACTTTTGGATAAACATAAAATATAAATGGGTTTATACACCGTATAAAATAAGGTTGTGTATAAAAAAAATATGCCTCAATGAAAGGAGATTGGGATGAAGTCAAATACCTCGGGTCCGCCATGACTCGATCGTTCTTTAACCTCCTAAATAATAAAATTGAGTTAATTTCTACTTTCTTAAGAATATTTTCCAAGTTCATTATTCCTTTTATATCACTTATTACCATGTCATAAAAACTATGTAATTATTTGTGTTAATAACGGTCATTTTATCGATCATTAGTACTTGAGTAAAAAATAAACTCTTTATAATTAAATGTTGTACATGTATACATTATATACAGAGTTATAATCATGATGTAGATATCATATATATCATATATATCTAGTATAAACATGAATTTTTAATATTACACAACCTTTATAGGTAATAAATGAAATGAACCGTTCATGGAGATGGTAAGCCGTACGTACGCATTAACGCTACATTCATTTCTATTTCGTATTTTATGGAATGGAATACTAATGATATAAAGGTATATTATAATTACATTATTATATGATATATAATATCATTAATTAAATCCTTTATACGTCCCACATATGGCATTAATGAATCAAATCACTTTGAGGGGGCGGTAGTCCGCACTTCCTAAAATGAAGATATCGCGTTTACCCATAATGGAAACCATAAAGGTATACCATAAATGAAAAATACATAAGCTTAAGTAACACATAAACATATTATATATCATATATTAATATAGTGTCATATTAATGGCCACCTATGAAGGTGTTAAAAAAATATTGAACAATCATCGTTTCGTGAGGCAGAAATTCGCCATCCACGGAAACAGTATGTTCTTTAACCATTAGATGTAGGTTTGAGTAAGTGTAGCTCAAAAGCGTCTTATAACAACATCCTAGTATATTGAATATAATGGAGTTTTTACAAAAGAAATTAATAGAAATAGTTTAGATGGCTAGAGAAGCAAAATAAAACATAAGAACACAAGAGAAGACACTACCTTTAAAACGGGTAACTCTTTTTCATTTGAGCTCAAAAGCTTCCTTGGGAAGACTTCTTCCCAATTTGAGGATTCAAGGAGTAAGAGAAGGATGTGGAGAGACAAAATGGGCAGGGTTTGGCGGAGCCAAAGGCTTTGGAAGTGTGGGTAAGGTGGTATAGGTGGGGGCCTTTTATAAGAGGAGAGGAGGGGCACTCTTGGAAAGGTATAAAAGGTTACTTTATTTTCCAATGAGTTTCGGATTTTAATGGTCCCACATTGATTTATTTCGAGGATAAGGTGATAAGGGTTCGAAATATACTCATACAATAAGTTTTTGACAAGTTTAGGGCTTAGATTTTACATTATATTTTCATTTTATTTAAAACCATAAATAATGATGTAATCGTTGCATCATCATGGTGTCATATATAATTTAATTTATATAATGCCTAAAAATTATAAAAAAATATCATGATTTAGAAAATATTTTTATATTTCTAATGAATATTTATAATAAAAAATATATCTTTTATATCCACATTTAAAAATTGTTGTATTAAAACAACTCATGTTTGTGTCATTTTTACTTTTACTTTAAATAAAAGGAATTAATGTCTTTATCTAAGCCAGGTGGCTCCATGGGGTCCAAAAATCGACGCATGGGTTTTCTTTGTCGGAAATGACACATCCAATATGGGTAGGACATTTGTCTAGGTATTTTCATTTTATTATAATATCATTTTTTCCTTAAATTGAACTAATTACCTCTTATCGCGATTAAAACTTAAAAGTTACTATTTACCAAAAAAATTATTTTAATACCATTGAACCACATTTTACTTATTAATGACAAACTTGTATGTCGTATTTTTGAAATTCAAAACACAGTGGTGGTAAATTTTCATTTAAACAATAAATCAGTTTTTAAGTACCACTTAGTGGTTTCACTATTCATCAAAAAATGAAGTTTTTCAGAAAAATAACAAAAATTAGCCCTAAGATATATTTGATATTCCGAATTCAAAAATGATGTCTATTTTACAAAATTCAAAACATATAAGTTAAATTAATTAATTTAATAAATAATTCCCGCTGTCAGAGCAAATAGCGTGTTTTTATAGAACCATAAGTATCAAAAGATTGACACTAGTTTAAGTCCAATTTCAAAGTTAAATTAATTCCAACAACCACTATTGTATTGAATGGTAAAAATATATTGTAATTGAACTTTAAATCCAATTCAAAAGACAATCTAATCATATAAATAAATTATATTCATATGAGGTTTTGAATTAAAATACAACATTTTTCACTATTCATTAACAAAAGAACATTATCTGAAAAATATCAGAAATTTATCCAAAGTAAATTTCAATGTCCCAATCATAATGAATAAGTTTATTTTGACTAATATAGCTTATAAAATTGTCAAAAGATATATTTAAAAATGGTTTTCCATTAAAAGGCAGTAAAACAATCTTTTAAAAATATTAGTGTATTACATGGTTAAGATTGGATTTATTCTCATTTTAATCCAATAAAACACTATCTAATTCATTAATATACATAGATAAAAATATCTATTATTCATTACTTTCTTGGGATCTAACATTTATACTCCTCCAAATGATCATCCAATTTAATTAATTATGTTTGTTTCATACTATAAAATACAAGTGAAATATGAATTATCCCAAAAATAAGATAAATAATAAATTCAAATTCCCTTTTGGGTGGAAACCCTGTGATAATATTTTGGAAAAGGACATCAAAATAGTCCACAATAGTTTTAAAATCTATATTACCAAAATCAAATGTATATTCTAATGTGATCACTACCAACTAATAAGATATGTCCAAACCATCAGTTTGAAATTTCATTACCTACTTATATTTACATTAAAATATCCTCTAATGAGACGATCAATTCCATCCAGTTATTTGAAACAAATAATTTTAGAATAATAGTCAATTTGTGACATGAACAATATAAACAACTCAATACCTAAAATAATTACATATGAATCTGTATCAAGCACAGATAAATGCCAATGAAAAATAGCCCCTTCAATAGGAGTATGATATTTCAGAACAGAATGGATCAACTCCAAATTGAAACCCTTATGATAAACAATTTGAGAAGAAACAATCGAGTGGGATATTCCTATACAAAAATATTAATGTACAAATGTATAATTCAAAATAATTGTAACCATCATCATCAAAGGTACACATTGATCATCCTTATTAATTTTCACAGTTTAATACAAATATATAATCACAAATCATTTCTCATTGTTACAATATGGAGATTTCATATTGTGTGATCCCACAGTCTTCCAAAAATATCATCTACTCACTCAATTATATTAATGATATTTAAACTAATTCACATGTCCCATTAAAGTGTAATTTGACTGAGAAAAATAACTTTTATATCTAGAACACTACATTTTAGCAATGTGACAATATACCTAAATTTGTCCCATAATCTTGAAACTATGACATGCTATATATAGAGACCTGAAGCTTGAATTACATGGACATTACATTACATTTGCAGAATACGTAGTACATAATAAAAACACACACACAAGGACCGTAATAGTTTAATGTCTTTGGAAACTCAGAATATAGTCTTCTAATAGTGGTGAAAGATCTTCAACATCTCCCATAAATATTGTCATTTTTTACCTAAAACCTTTTTTATATCCTGGGGAAAAGAAAACATAAAAGGGTGAGCTCAAATTCTCTGTAAGGGTAAACAAAAGAAATATCAATCACATCATATTCATAAGAACATAACATTTTGAAAATCTTAACCTCCAAAAGAGATCATAATATCATAACATGGGATAAATCATTGTTGTGAAATGTAATCCCAATAATCATAACATAAAACATGAAACTTTGTGTCATACACACATAATCATAAGGAATCATTTCTTATTAGTCAAGACTCATTTCCAAGACTATCTTAGTGGACAATGTCCATTTCTGAACCGAGTTCACTCCTCGTTTCAGTCCTGTTTCACTGAACCGGTTTAAACTTCTATTCCAGCCATGTCTATCTCATGAGATATTAAATCTTTACCCAATTCATTTTAGGGAGATATATGTCCCACCCATCTCATAAGGATACAATTATTATGTGTTCCACAAAATCACAAACCATACATCATTGCATAACCCATGTAATAAAAATGGGATTCTTAAACATCATGAAATCATAAAAAAATTCATATAAGATAAATGAATTCATAAAAATAATTCCATCACAACATAATAAAATCAATTTAATAATAGGGATAGAAACATAACCCTTTATTATCTTAGATGGAAAATAATTTTGATAAAACACTTGAACTACATTGTTGAGAAAAATATCCTTTCTACTTCAAAATCATTTTCCCTTCTTAACATGTCATACATTTTTAAACTAAAATAATTTGATTAAAAATAATCTTGAAAACTTGTAAAGGAATATTCTTGGAAATAATGTTTTAAAAATCCATTCATGCCATATAAGTTAAAAAAACATTCTTCTCGTACTTTTGTCGGAAAAGTCAAAAAGTACCTCATACGAAAAACGACAAAAGATTCCTTTCATATCTTTTACCATAAACAAACCAAAAGGTAAAAATGGATTTAAACAATTGTATATGTATGGAAATAATATTACATATTGAGGAAACATGGATGTGGATGATAAAATACACCCCAGTAAATACCAAAGTATAAACAATATCGGATAAAAATGAGATTGTGATATTTCCCTTAGCTTAGGTCCGATTTGCTTCGTAAGTGTCCGAACCTATTGTATAATGATTTAAATAATGTCATTGACTTATTCCAGAATCATACTCATTGTTATGATATCATATATGGTTCACTTATGACTTTATATTACCTGTTTTTTGTAAATTCAATGTTAAAGAGAGTTTTGGTAAAATCGTTTCATTTGTCGTCCGTGTTTTGACTTGTAATTATTCATATGATTACTTAGATCATGATTACTTAATTCCAGAATATAAAACATGATATTTATATATATATAATATATTCATAATATACATATATATAATAGATCAGTAAATGGAAAGAAATACACCGTTCATGGAGACGGTAGACCGTACGTACGCATGAACGCTGTTTTCGTTTCCTTATTGAGTTGAAAGGAATTAATTAGATGACATACATATATATACACATAAATCCAGTATCATTATTATGTCATATATTTAATTATTACTTATTATATATACTTTATAATCATTCATGAATGGTTAACGTGGATAATGAATCTCATCGCGTCGTGGAGACGGTAGTCCGTACGTACGCACGAGCGATGATATCGTTCTCATGATCGTGGAATTTTATTGGAGTCTATGTATACTATTTAAGAATCAATATCACTTTACAATAATCATATATTGTTATTATGTAAACCATTATACCCATCCAAGTATGTTGGTGGTGGAAAATAGATTACACCACAGCGTGGAGACGGTATTCCGTACGTACGCACGCGCGGTGATTTCGTTTTCCGTAGGACGGATAGATGGTGAAATAGGGTTTTTTCATACTTATAATAACATATCAATATATTAGTGACACTGATTTTATTACTTCACAATGAAACAAACTAATAAGAATAAGTGGAAGAAGAAATAAATTTGAACGAATCGGTAACGGACATTACCTCATCTTTGAAGTGCGTCTTTGAGTCCTCCTCTTAGGGAACTAATATTGGTCTTTGAAAAATACCAGGACCTCTAGGATGTTTCTAGTGAAGTGGATAAGAGAATTTTTCAGGGTTTAGCCGAGCATGAAGGCTCAAAGTGGTGTGAGGAAGAGAGGGAGGGGTGCCTTTTTATAAGGGAGGAGAGGGGCACCTTTGTAATAACTAAAATTATTATTTTATTATAGAGTCATATTCGGTTTTTAATAGCTCCAAATTGAGTTATTTAGAAGCTAAGGTGGGGATGGGTAGAAATCCTCTCATCCAATAGAATCTAGACAAGTTTAGTCTACTATTTTAACCTTATCATTTAGTTTTAACTTTAAGATAAATAATTTTACTTTTACCGTGTCTTTTTGTGTTCATACACGATAAGGTTAATAAATATTCTATAACAAGAAAAAAAACCCCAAGTTGTTTATTATTAATATATATAAACTTATATAAGTCATTTGGCCGAACCTTATATTTTTAGGAATAATATAACAATTAATAATATAATAATTGTTTTAAAAACTATTTTATGTCAATTTTGACACTATTTAGTAATTGATTTTTGTGAAAATCATAACAGAATTATTAGTTTGAAAAAAGTTACTTAAATCCATACTAACATGTCATATTAACCTATAAAATTAGTGGAATTTATAAAAAGTCTCAAATTACATTTATTTTGGTATTTATAACATCAATTATGTCAATATTTTATTAATAAGATAATTACTGCATCATCGTTGTGTCATAAATAAATTAAATTATTTAATGTATAAAAATTACAAATAAAATAACATTATGTAGGAAATCTTTTTAGATTTCTAATTAATATTTATAGTCTAATTTATCATATGTATAACCCTATATTAAAAATGATTTACTTATTAAACATTGTTTTAACTATTTTAACCCTTCTTTAAATAAATTAATATTAAATGTCCTAATCTAATCCAAGTGGGCCTAAATCGTCATATTTTATTTCTAAGGTTGTTTTTGGTCGAATTACACTTATCCAATAGAATTAGGACATTTTTTAGGGTAATAATAATATAATATTTACCCTTAATTACCCTATTTACTTTTAACTGTGGTTAAAAAAAGTAAAAAGTTACTATTCACCAAAAATTATTTTCATCTCATTGAACCACATTTTAGTCCTTGATCTTAACCATGTCACTTGGATTTTCGAAATTCTACTCACAGAAGCGACAAAATTAAGTTTTAGGAAAAATTCAGTTATTTTAACTACCACTTAATGGTTTCACTATTCATCAAAAAAAGAAAGTATCCATAAAAATACCAAAAATTAGGCCTAAGATATATTTGATATTATGAATTCAAAAATGATGTTTATTTCACCAAATTAAAAACATATCAGTTACATTAACTAATTTAAAAATTAATTCCCGTCGTCTAAACAAATAGCGTGTTTTTAAAAGATAATAACTATCAAAATATTGACACTTGTTTATGTCTGGTTTAAATGTGAAATTACATCCAATGAACAACATTGTATTAAATTGTAAAAATATATTCTAAATATACTTTAAACCCACTCAAATTAATAATTTATCACTATTAATTATTTTGATTAAAAAGGTAGTTTTAAATTAAAATTTAGTAATTTTCACTATTCTTCGGAAAATGAATGTTATCCGAAAAGTACCAAAATTTCACCCTAAGCTAATATCGATATTCCGAATCTAAAAATGAAGTCCATTTTGAAAAATAAAATTTACAAAATTTCATAAAGTGGTTATTACTATTAATAACGGCTAGTTTTAATAATATTTTAATAGCATATTGTTGTTTAGTGAAACTCACTATTGCGTACTACACACGCTATCGAGGAAGGACGTGATTGCGTGTAATACAAGGCAAGTCAAAGATGTGTGTTGTGCAAGCTCCGTTTGGTGTAGCGTACAACACAAGAAATTAATGAAATTAAAAAGAATATATTTTTTTTCATAAAATCTCAGGGTGTTACATTATACCCCCATTAAAATGAATTTCGCCCTCGAAATTCGCTGGTGTTATAAATGATTTACTACTCGAATGTTTCTTTAATAGAAACCCACATCATAAAAAGGAATACCAAAACTTTTCTTTAAAAACTAAAGTATGAAACATAACGGTTACCCAAATTAACTAATCATTGGGTTTCCACGTAGGAGAACATGGGCGAAAATATGGATATGGAAGAGAAATCTAACTGTCATGTTCTGATGGAGAGTGGTAGAGAATATGGCTATGAAATATCCAACAATCACAAATCCATAGATTTCCGATGATCTAAGGTACCATATAATTCATCGGATATAAGATCACTAGGACAACATTTTTTGTTTTCAAGACCATTTCCCTAAAGTTGAAGAATTTGAATTAGAATAAATACTTACTTTATTATGGTACAATCTCACTATTGTTCGTGCCTTGAACAATTTAAACTTCATCTCTTAAAGAAATGATGTTGAATTTGTTATTTGTGAAGTGTTAGCAGATCATGTGATAGAATGACGGGTCATTCCATCTGTCTCAAACAAAAGGTTAGCAAATGTTATATACATAAGTCGATCTATAGTGAGATTAATCATATATGGTTCCTAAAATGGACGTATACTTCATATATCATAGTGCTTAATATAATAAAACTAGTATCTACTAAATAGGGACATCTTGTAGGCCAATGGTAGGCGATAAAGGCCAGTTGCACTTCGGTTGTGGGTTCGATTCCCACAGCCTTGTCCGACGTGATGGGATGTCACTCATCCTGCAGGTTGTCCTTTTTCTAAAACTACATTACTATAACATCCCATAAATAATATCGAAAAAAAGTTCTATCCTTAAACAATACTAACTTATGTCCAGCATAATCATTTAAAATCTTTAGGATTATCCAAAATACTGCTGTCCAATCTCATATTATAGTGAAAACGATTACCAAAGAGTTCATATAACAAGCATGTTAATACCATCATTGATCCCCATATATCATGAGACATGTCTTGTTGGTCACATTCCAATAATTCGAAGGACTTAATCATGTATTCTCTTGAAAAATGAATACCCATTGAATCTCAGTGAAAACATGAGTCCTGTAAAAAGTTAACTCTTTTCACATACCAAAACCTCAATCCATGATATAACTGTTTCATTATACCAGTCATGAGCTCATTAATACTATCAAACATTTCATTTTCTCCTTATTCTTTCATTATGCGCATATCATCTTTTTTCCAAAAATATCTCAATCACTTTCCATGGTTACCGGTACCAAAAAATTATTGAAAACCACAATAGACCAATACATAAATATTCTAATATTCCACGATACTATATACAACATTATTTTGTAATCCCATTATATAAACACTTAATAATTCCATCACATCATTTTCATATTCAACATCGCCAATAGTGATCGCATGTAACTTCCCTTTTTCCTTTTCCGTAATTGGTTGCTCATGTTGATCATCACTAACCCTTGGATTAGGGCATTTATTAGCATAATGCACCATTTCCTTGCACTTGAAGCATTGAAGTGTTGGTGGTGTGTTCTCTGCAATCTTTTCTTTATTCACATCATTAGAAACCCTTTTTCCATTACTTAGACACTCAGCTGCTCGATGACATTATTTTCCACACTTAAAGAATTTCCTATTCCCTTTAAGACAATCTCCACCACGATTCTTTCCACACTTTGAGCATAAAGAAACAATCATCTTCTTTTCACTGTTATTCTGAGATTTCTCCTTGAACTCCATCTTTCATTTCTTGTCAAAACTATGAGATGGATAAGTAACACCAACTTCCATTTCTACCTTGATAGCACAACGCACAATTTCTTCATAGCTACTGAAGTCTCTTATAGTTAATTCCATTCGATGATTTGGTTTTAAGCCACTGAAGAATCGATCAACTTTACTTTCAGGTTGGATGATAAAGCAAGATTCATACCATACAAGCCTTATAAAATTCTCTTCGTATACACCAACAGATTCATCATCCTTTTGCTTTAGTTCAAGAAACTCCTTCTCCATCTTTGTTCGAAGAATAAGAGGGATGTACTTATTGAAAAATAAGTTCTTGAACTCGTCCCATTCCATGGACTCAATTTCATCTATTGGCCTCGTATTCTTGATAAGATTCCACCATTGATCAACTTCACCTTCCAAATGATATACTGTTGAGATGACTTTATCATGTTCAGAACATTGAAGAACTGAAAATATCTTTTCAGTGGTACTGATCCATTGTTCAGCAACAAGTGGATCAGAAGACCCACTGAAAGAAGGTGGACGTTGCCTCATGAAGGGATCAATAGAATGTTGTCCCCTTTTCTGCTCATTTGGAAGTCCAGAATGATTCATATCATGTGTATGTATAGCAATACGATTTTTCACTCCATCTCCCATAACATTTGTTTGTTCAGGATGATAATCATTGCATTGTCCATTGCATTGATCAACACGGTTCCTTCGGGTTCCAACCATCATCTAAAACCCAAAAAGAATAGTGTGAGAGGCAAAAATCATTCTAGGGAAAAAAACATAATAAAGGGGGATTACCTTCAATATCTATCATCTTAGGTTTAATTCTAAGATAGTTACCGTAATTCTAGGACTATATCCTATACTTATAATTAACCATAGGGACATCCCTAGACATACCATAGAAATATATCTAGGGATATCACTAAAGTTCTCGCATCCTAGTTTCTAAAGATTGACTAAACCTTTCCTCTGATACCAACTGTAGAGACCCGAAGCATGACGTACATGGACATTACATTACTTTTGCGGAATATGTAGTACATAACATAAACACACACACAAGGACCGTAATAGTTTAGTGTCTTTGTAAACTCGGAATATAATCTTCTTATCATGGTGAATGATCTTCAACATCTCCCATAAAGATCTTCTTTTTTTTACCTAAAACCTTTCTTAATATACTGGGGAAAAGAAAATATAAAAGGGTGAGTTCAAATGCTTAGTATGGGTAAACAAAAGAAATATCAATCACATCATATTCATAAGAACATAACATTTTGAAAATCTTAACATGAAAAAGAGAACATAATATCATAACATGGGATAAATCATAGTTGTAAAATGCAATCCCAATAATCATAAATTAAAACATGAAAGTTTATGGCATACACACATAATCATAGAGAATCATTTCTTATTAGTCAAGACTCATTGCCAAGACTATCTTAGTGGAAAAAGACCATTTCTGAACCGAGTTCACTCCTCGTTTCAGTCATGTTTCACTGAACTAGTTTAACATGTCGTTCCAGCCATGTCTATCTCATGAGATATAAAATCTTTACCCAATGCATTGGAGGGAGATATAGGTCCCACCCATCTCATAATGATACCATTCTTATGTGTGCCACAAAATCACAAAACATACATCATAGCATAACCCATGTAATAAAAATGGGATTCTTAAACATCATGAAATCATAAAAAAATACATATAAGATAAACGAATTCATAAAAATAATGCCATCACAACATAATCATATCAATGTAATAATAGGGATAGAAACAGAACCCTTTATTATCTTAGATGGAAAATAATTTTGATAAAACACTTGAACTCCATTCTTGAGGAAAATATCCTTTCTACTTCAAAAACATTTTCATTTCAAAACATGTCATACAATTTAAAACTAAAATAATTTGATTAAAAATAATCTTGAAAACCTGTAAAGGAAGCTTCTTGGAAATAATGTTTTAAAAATCCATTCATGCCGTATTAGTTAAAAAACATTCTTCTTGTACTTTTGTCGGAAAAGTCAAAAAGTACCTCGTACGAAAAACGACTAAAGATTCCTTTCATATCTTTTACTATAAACACAAAAAAGGGTAAAAATGGATATAAAATATTTTAGGTGGATGGAAATAATATTACATATTGAGGAAACATGGATGTGGATGATAAAATACACCCCAGTAAATACCAAAGTATAAACAATCTCGGATGAAAATGAGATTGTGATATTTCCCTTACCTTAGGTCTGATTTCCTTTGTAAGTGTCCGATCCTCCTGTATAATGATTTTAATAATGTCATTGACTTATTCCAGAATCATAATCATTGTTATGATATCATATATGGTTCACATATGACTTTATATTACCCGTTCCTTTGTAAATTCCATGTTAAAGAGGGTTTTGGTAAAATTGTTTCATTTGTCATTCGTGTTTTGACTTGTAATTATTCATATGATAACTTAGAACATGATTAATTAATTCCAGAATATAAAAAATTATTTATATATAATATATATAATATATATTCATTATATACATATATATAATAGATCTGTAAATGGAAAGAAATACACCGTTCCTGGAGACGGGAGGCCGTACGTACGCATTAACGTTGTTTTCATTTCCTTATTGAGTTGAAAGGAATTAAGTAGATGACATACACATATATACACATAAATACAGTATCATTATAATGTCATATATTTCATTATTACTTATTATATATACTTTATAATCATTCATGAATGGTTAACGTGGAGAATGAATCTCATCGCGTCGTGGAGACGGTAGTCTGTACGTACGCCCGAGCGATGATATTGTTCTCATGATCGTGGAATTTTATTAGAGTGTATGTATACAATTTCAGAATCAATATCAATTTAAAATAATAATATATAGTTATTATGTACACCATTATACCCATCCATGTAAGGTGGTGGTGGAAAATAGATTACACCACGGCGTGGAGACGGTATTCCGTACGTACGCACGCGCGGTGATTTCGTTTTCCATAGGACGGATAGATGGTGAAATAGGGTTTTTTCATACTTATAATAACATATCAGTATATTAGTGATACTTATTTTATTACTTCATAATGAAACAACTTAAGAAGAATAAATTGAAGAAGAAATAAAGTTGAAAGAATCGGTAACCGACATTACCTCTTCTTTGAAGCGCCTCTTTGAGTCCTTCTCTTAGGGAACTAAAATTGGACTTTGAAGAAGACCAAGACCTCTAGGATTTTTCTAGGGAAGTGGAGAAGATACTTTTTCAGTGTTTGGCCGAGCTTGAAGGCTCAATGTGGTGTGAGGAAGAGAGGGAGGAGGTGCCCTTTTATAAGGGAGGAGAGGGGCATCTTTGGAATAACTAAAAATATTATATTATAATAAAGTCATATTCGGTTTTTAATAGCTCCAAATTGATTTATTTAGAATCTAAGATGGGTATGGGTCTAAATCCTCTCATCCAATATAATTTAGACAAGTTTATTTTACTATTTTAACCTTATCATTTAGTTTTAACTTTAAGTTAGATAATTTTACTTTTATTGTGTCTTTTTGTGTTCTTACACTATATGGTTAATAAACAAACTATAACAAGCCAAAAAAACCCCAAGTTGATTATTATTAATATATATAACCTTATATAAGTCATTTGGACGAACCTTAAATTTTTAGGAATAAAATAACAATTAATAATATAATATTTGTTTTAAAAACTATTTTATGTCAATTTTGACACTATTTAGTAATTGATTTTTGTGAAACTCATAACAGAATATTTAGTTCCCAAAAAGTTACATAAATCAATAATAAAATTTCATATTAACCGATAAAATTAGTGTAATTCATAAAAAGCCTAAAATTACATTTATTTTGGTATTTATAACATCAATTATGTCAATATTTCATTAATACGATAATTATTGCATCATCGTTGTGTCATAAATAAATTAAATTATTTAATGTATAAAAATTACAAATAAAATTCAATTATGTAGGAAATAGTTTTATATTTCTAATTAATATTTATAGTCGAATTTACCTTATTTATAACCCTATATTAAAAATGATTTACTTATTAAATGTTGATTTTAACAATTTTAACCCTTCTTTAAATAAATTAATATTAAATGTCCTAATCTAATCCAAGTGGGCCTGAATGGTCATATTTTATTCCTAATGTTGTTTTTGGTCGAATTACACTTATCCAATAGAATTAGGGCATGTTTTAGGGTAATAATAATATCATTTTTACCCTTAATTACCCTATTTACTTTTAACCGTGGTAAAAAAAAGTAAAAAGTTACTATTCACCAAAAATTATTTTCATCTAATTGAACCACATTTTAGTCCTTGATATTAACCGTGTCTCTCGGATTTTCGAAATTCTACTCACATAAGTGGTAAAATAATGTTTTATGAAAAATTCAGTTTTTTTAACTACCACATAATGGTTTCACTATTCATCAAAAAATGAAAGTTCCCAGAAAAATACCAAAAATTAGGCCTAAGCTATATTTGATATTATGAATTAAAAAATGATGTTTATTTCACCAAATTCAAAACATATCAGTTACATTAACTAATTTAAAAATTAATTTCCGTCGTCAAAACAAATAGCGTGTTTTTAAAAGATAATAACTATCAAAAGACTGACATTTTTTTATGTCTGGTTTAAATATGAAATTACATCCAATGAACAAAATTGTATTAAATTGTAAAAA
This sequence comes from Viscum album, assembly GCA_963277665.1. Classification (NCBI taxonomy): domain Eukaryota; kingdom Viridiplantae; phylum Streptophyta; class Magnoliopsida; order Santalales; family Viscaceae; genus Viscum; species Viscum album. The sequence goes on along the minus strand of OY728138.1, from coordinate 120,028,490 downwards.
TATTCTAAATATGCTTTAAAACCACTCAAATTAATAATTTATCACTATTAATTATTTTGATTAAACAGGTTTTTTTAATTAAAATTTAATAATTTTCACTATTCATCGGAAAATGATAGTTATCCGAAAAGTACCAAAATGTCACCCTATGCTAATTTCGATATTCCAAATCTAAAAATGAAGTCCATTTTGAAAAATAAAATTTACTAAATTTCAAAAAGAAGTTATTAATATTCATAATGGCTAGTTTTAATAATATTTTAATAGCATATCGTTGTTTAGTGAAACTCGGTATTGCGTACTACACACGCTATCGAGGAAGGTCGCGATTGCGTGTAATGCAAGGAAAGTAAAGGATGTGTGTTGTGCAAGCTCCTATTGGTGTATCGTACAAAACAAGAAATTAATGAAATTAAAAAGAATATATTTTTTTCATAAAATCTCGGGGTGTTACACTATAGGTTGTGTTAAACAATATACCATGATGTAGCCAAATTGACTACACTAAATGAATCCAATATTACTTTTGGATTGAGTTAGGATAAATAAGTATTCCATAGTTTTATTTTAAGTTGTATCACCACTATATAAGTATGGTTAAATCTTTTTATTATTTTATGCATTATAGTTCTCAAGAGTTCCCATAGGAATATACAAACTCCGCATACCTATATTTTCTGAAATATCCTTTTAATTCACCATCACAATACATACGATTTTTAATATTCCTTTATAAAAATTATGAAAATATTTTATAGAATTTATCACATCAAACCTTACTATGAAATATGTGCCTTCAAGGACACAGTTCCTATATAATTAATTGAACTGATGAATAAATTAAAAAATTTAACTCTATACTCTATCAAAGAGAGATTATCATCCTAAAAATAAAAGATATCTATTATCATTGAAATATGTAATGAGTTATGATATAATTTCTTATCATTAAATTCCTCAAATTCCTCCCAGTTATTTCCTTTTCCAATATAGACCGAATGGCTAAATCCCACCATTGGAATAGAATGACCTCTATCATATAGATCAAAAAACAATTCTTCATCGTTTTTAGTATCCCCTGAAAATAGAATATTTCATTCATCATATTAAACTACATATTTTTTTTCAATATTAGAATACAAATGAATGATTGTAGGAATCTGTTTTAAGAACTGAATCACCTAGTCCAATTTCCATGGTCCATATTTTATATTACCCTTATCTATGTACTAAAAAGTCTAAAAAATGATTTAGACTAGCTATTAGTTCACCTATAGCTCACGTGGGACCACATTCGCAATAGCCTCTTCAAGATGAATTCAACGATTCCTACCTTGATCCATTCATTTTAACAAAAAATATATTATGTTGTTAGTTTTTAGAAACCATAGTCCTGTAAATCTCATAATACCACTACAATATTTAAAATAAAATATATTTTCCCAATTAATTAATTTCCAACATATTGACCATTTTTTAAAGTACTATAACAATTCTTATCATAATCGACCATTTTTTCTATTTTAAAAAATAAACTATTTTTTCAATTTTTAAACTATTCAACTCTAAATGAAAAATGTTCTCATATTTGAAAGTATTACTATTAATGAATATAATTCAACTCTATTGGTATAGATCCATGATGATGATGTGAAAACTCACATATAAATTCTTTAAAACATTTATATAACTAAATAGAATTTTAACATAATTTCCAAAATATATATGTTAGATATGACTTTTTTATGATCTATATTTCACGTTACAAGAATCGTATCTCCATGATATAATCAAAAGATAGATACTGATGCCATTTCCAACTCTAGGATCAAATTAAAATCACAAGATTTGTCACAATATAAAAGATATACCGACCAAGTCTAATTCCATTTACAATATCCTACCTCTCATAATTTAAATGATAAGTGGTGGGTGGGATACCAGGCCACCAGTGACATCCACAAGAAACCAATGTTTGGAAATAAATTCTAAATTCTTGAAGAACATTTGCATAATGGTTTTCACATTGAATGATAAAAAACCCATAAGATATAAAAAGACCAAAAAACCCCATATATTATGCATGGGTACAAAATAAAACTCAAAACAAAACAAAACAAATAAAATAATTAATAGTGAACATGTGAACCAAAATATAGACACAAAGAGAATCCAATTTCCACAGAACTCAAAAAACCCAAAACCAACATCAATAAAAATCATCCAACCACAACAAGATTCAAATATACATTATTATAATAGTACCAGGTGGTATTACTAAATAATTTTGATATCTTACCTTTACCTATATATCAATAGAATACATTGGGAAAAAATAATTATGAAGATGGGGGTGAGTATGTAGTCATTTTTTTTTCTATAATAACATCTGAACTCACAATAATATGATCAAATTTATTTTTATATTTATATAGAACTCATTAATTAGTAAATAACAATTTATACCAAAACAAAAACATTATTTCAATGAAAATGATAAATTATTCACTTTTTAAGTATCTCATTTAATTTTTAATATTATTTTTTATTTCCAAATACACAAGCATGCACACGCACACACACACTCTATCTTACTGTTACTATTGATTGTGGAACATCACCACTTGTTTCCAGCTGTTTTTATAGAGGAATATAAAAAATTATATACATCCAATTCAACACCCGCCCAAAATTTTTTGAAAATATTATCCCACATAATTTCAATAAAAACATTTCATTAAATTACTAATATAAAAAATATTTCATTTGTATAAAAAAATTCTTTTAAAATTATAGACAATTGGATTTTCCAAGAACCAATCAACACTACACAATTTCAATGCCAATATAAAAATGATATTTTAATCATGAATCACAGAAGGAATTTAAAAACATTTTGATAAAATCATTTATTTAAAACAAATCCTTTATTTTCAAAATAATGTTGAGTTAATAGAGAAGAAAAATACTTCAATATGGTATAAAAAATGAATAATAATATAATAGAATTTCATGATTCGATCACAACCTAAATTCCATTTACCATATAAAATATGATTTCATTATTATCCCGGTCATAACGTATATATCTATCCATAACAGTCTAGATATATGTCAATGAGATAAAAAAACCACTATCAAATAATAGCGGGTAAGTTCATGGTATCGCCGATGAATCAAAGCCGCCAATGCTCATTGATCTACCTAAAAATAACTCCCAATTGAAGGGGGGTCTTATCTTAATCCTAAGGGGTAAAATGAATTTGTGGTAATATGGGTTTATGGGGAATTATATTGTCAAAGGGGTTAATTTGGATTAGTTCCACAATTTAATGATTTCCTACCATATGAGGAATTGTTAGGACACATTTTTTGGTAATCAATTTTCTAACCATGCACTGCTATTATCATAATACCACACAAAACACAGTTGTCTTGCATGATTAAATAAGCCAGTCAATAACCATGATTTTCCATACATTTCAAGATAAAAATATTATCTTGGGAATTTCACTCATTTTCCCTAACCATGAACCAAATTTTCACAAGACAAGTGCCCATTGTCATCCCATAAACATTTTTTAGACGGGGTTTACAATTTAGATTAACTATTCACAAAATGTGATCCTCTAAATAAGGACTCCAAAAGATTTAGAAACCCCTAAGAACCTTAGAGAATATAAAAAATAAAATATATATACTGGAAAATACACGATTAATGGGTTATATAAATGAATACCATGGTACTATATAATTCTAGATGAATCATGTTCCCCAAAAAATATGGATGTTGATTCATTTTCCCCAATAATTTTATTTTTTTGATACTCAACAATATTTCACTAATTATATTTCATTCTCCTTATTATATGCCAATATTTTTTGATACATTATGAAATATTATTGTATTATATTGAATCCTAACATTTTTATAGACATATACATTCCTTCCTCAGAAATCCATTGATAATTATTTATCCCTTCATGGTATATTATTTTTTTAAAACCATCCACTTTTTTGGATATATTTTGATCATGTTATTATAATATTGATATACCCATATGTTAATTGATCTATATTCTTTAAATATAAATTTCTATAAAAATATATTGGATGATATTTATCAAGAAATAATTTTGTTATATTAACGTACGGAACGTTTTTGGTGTTTTATGTTTTTTTTTCAAATAAGAATGATTTTGGGATGGTTGATTATGTTTGATAATCCACCTTTATTCAATAGATGGTTTATTTTAACCATATTATTTACATGGAGAATTATATAGAAATTATTTATGATTATTGACAAATAAAATAATATTATTTATAAATATTCAATATTATTCATTATACTGATAGACATGTTTTTAGAATACAAAGGTTCGATAGTGAATTATATGAATTCTTTTATTGACATAGATAATGAATGAATTTTAAATAATTAGTTGATGGGAATGTAATGAAATTTTATGGCCCCAAATTCATTGGCAGGTCAAATAAGAGAATTATGTTTTTTGTATTGGGTGCATGCATATCATATTTAGAAAGATGTCTTGACTTCTGTCTGATACATAAGTATATTCATTGGAATAAGGTGTTAACATCATGTTTTTGATGTCTCTCCTTATATATACCATTAGTATGATATATGTATTTTGTATAGCCATTATTTTATAAATATTTATTGATAAAATTGATTTATGTTTTAAAGGATTATGGATTCATTCATATTATTTATTTTTATCATATTATTTATTTCATTCATATGATTTTGATAGCTTCATTTTTATATTTAACATAATAAGTTTTTATGGTCCACCTTTTTTTGTTTCTATTTCATATGTAATTAAGAAATGTAGTACAAATAATTTTTTAAGGAATGAATGTGTGGAATAATTAAGGGGAGATGATAAATACTCAATAAAGAATATGTAGTTTCCTATATTCAAGTTAAAATATCTATTCTTTTAGAAAGATACAGATTTCCAATTTTAATTTTCCTTCTCAAAGACTAATGCTCTGAAAATAAACTTTCATGGGAATGTATTTATTTTAACATTTCGTCAATACATTTTAATTTTGATAGATATGTATTAGAATATATAGTTGGTATAGAATTATATATGTATATTATGTGTTTATGGAATCAAATTTGAGAGTTCATGTTTGAGGTTTCATAGTTTTTATGAGATCCATGTTTAGATAAATATGTTTATTTTTATGTTTTATAAGGATAATTTATCTGCATAGAAGTTACAATTTATCATAATTTCAATGTGATAGATTATACTTAGTGATAGTATATTACATATTATTAGGTTAATAATGCATAATTTATTTGGGTATTAATATAAGAGAACATTATTGAAATTAAAAAGTATAATAATAAGATTATAATGAAATTATATTTTTTTGGTAAATTATAAAGTATATAGTCTACCAAAAAATTGACCCATATCTAATTATTAATATGTGGCTGTGACTATGAAAATGATGTACCTATATTTTATCACCCCAAAAAGGATGGGCTGAGAAATCAATAAATCCCTATATTGTGTCATATTGAGTAAGACTAAGAATGCACACATTTATAGACACTCTCAGTGGATATTCATTGTTAATTGTTTCTCCTTATGAACCACTATCTAGGATTGATTTACTAGTTAAATAAATTAATTATTTTAGGAACCTCAATATAACCTAAATGAAAGCTAATTAGCTTTAATTGAATGTATCAAATAATTAAATTATGGTTTCATTAGATAACATATATATATATATATTTAGAATTTAAATTGACCAGATACAATTGTTTTACTAAAAATTGAATTATTATTAATTAGTTTGTCTAAATATGATCATGAATTTGATGTTGAAAATGTTATGTATTTAGAATCCACTACACCATATAACTAATTTATAGTGCATACTTAAATGGATGATATTCACTTCACATACCGATTATGTTCGAAAATTTTATCTTTATATACTAAAGTAATGTGGAGATATTTATTTCATAATTGTAATTTTTTTGATATTCTCATTTATATTATTTAGTGATTGATATATAGCAATCATATTTTAGAAAAATTTAATGTAAATTATATTTTTTGAGACTTCTATAGATTGTTTATGCGTAATTCTAGTGTAATAGTTTAGAAAAACATATTCAGTGTTTTTAGTTACAATGAAATGTTATTTTAAGGAAATGTTATATATTTGATCATATATATTTAAGAACACATTATAATAGTAAAAATTTCTCTTAGGATTAATATATGATGGATGATGAGGTAATATATAGTTGATTTAGTTTGGGAAAATTTATTCAAATAGTATTGGAATTATTATTGATTTTATGAAAAGGTATTACGTAATATATTTCATGATTTTTATCTAATATAGTTGAATATTATACATATATAATTTTTTTTGACATTATGAAGTTCTGATTAAAACATTATAGGGTTAACTATATAGTTAATTTGTAAAAGAATATATAATATTTTCATTATATAATTTCATTGATATTGATATGGTTTTGGGGAAGGCATGTTATGGAGAATATATAAATATGGTATATATATATTTATGTATATATTGTATTAATTGATTATGATGTTTAGATAAATATTGGTAATGTACTATATGATAATAAGATTGATATCATATAATAAGTTATATTGAAATGTTAAATAATTTAATAATAACATCACATATTTTTATTATTAAATACTAAATAAACATGAGAGGATAAAATTCATTTAATCAATGGTAAATTAACATCCCAAGATATTAATATATGGTTACTTAATAATAATTTATGTTTTTCGATAGATTTACCCACATGAAAAACTGAACATAAATGAAATAAAGATATTTTTAGATAATATATATGTATATATTTTAAGTGTGACTGTTCGAACCATTCCACATAATTAGTGGAGATAATAGTAATATATTTTTTATGAAATAAATCAATAATTTCAAATAAATGTTACCTTTAATATAAATTCATTTAAATCAAATAATAAAAAATTACTAATATTGTCATTTATTATATATATTAGAAATATTCTAAAAATTTAAATTTTACACCACATATAATTATATTTATGTTTCATGATGAAATATTATATTTTATATTGGAATTGGTTAAATAATATTTAATTTTAAACTGATATGAAAACATAATAATAATAATAATTTATATTTGAAAATATTATTTTCCAATAGAAATAATTCATCACAATACTTTATGATTTTATTCATATTTTGAATATAATTTTTTTTAATTTTAAATTAATTAAATAAATATGATTATTTTAATTATTAATTTTAAAGTTGATTTATTATTAGTTTTCATCTTTTTCATTAAAGGTCGTTTTTTATTAAGAAAATATTGTTTTTACAATATATTTAATATTTATAAATTATTAACACATAAAAAAAGATACGAGATTAAAATAACATTTAGGTGAACCAATATGAATATATTTAATTTCATTCTAAAATTTAAAATATTCATTAAACAAATAAAATTGATGATAATAATTTTTAGAACAATAATATAATTTCAATTTAATAAAAATTTCATCCATTCTAAGAATAAATTATTTTCAAGGTGAGATCAGGTGTTTGATATACTTCAATAACTCATAGTTGTTTTCTTTAAAATAATTAAATTTGTTTCATGGGGATAAATAATTTAAATATTAATAGCTACAGAAAAAATTTAAAAAAAAATTATAAATATATTATTCTTTTGAAAATTATATGCTATGATATCAAAATTAACTTTTAAAAAAATTATAAAATTAATTTGATATAATGGATTCCAATTTATTAAATATAGAGTTAAATTTATTTAAATTTATTTATAATAAAAATTTTCATTAAAAAATTACAATAAAATAAAATTTAATTAAAATTGTACAATTAAATTTGGGTAAAAGGATAAATAATAAACTTAAATCCACAAAAAAAATCACACGTGTTTCCCAAATGAGTGTTTGGGACATTTTCGACCCAAAATATCTACTCCATCCTATTTTTTTAAAATTTGGATCCATTGAAATTTTAATAATAACATCACATTTTTAGAAATGAGAAGTGTGTATCCCAATGTTCCAATCTTCTCACATATATAAAAGAAAACTATCTATCTGCATCACACCTCACAAATTGATAGAATATATCATTCAAACTATAAAAACATCATCCTTGTATATCCCTTGAAAAAATTTAAAAAATATTGTCTCCAATAGTATTGATAAGTCCAATATTCACAAGAAGAATTCTAAAGTTTTTTCAAGTATACTGTGTGACCATTATCAACTATTAAACATTTTATATTACCTATCATCATTCATTTTTATTCATTACATTCTCATATAATGATATTAGTAACATTTTTTACATAATTATTACTATAATATATTTACAGTAATTTTTATTCAAATATCCAATATATTAAGAAAAATTAAATAGTTGTCAATGTATACTAATGGACTACCACTACAATGGGAAACAAAAAACATTTTTAAACCCCGCACATAATTTATGGCATATAAAATGGAATACAGTGAATAATTTTATTAAGGAAACTGCTAATGTCTTGTTATGAAACATTTGAGATTTTATTAATGATATTATCAACGAATGATTTACATTAATTCAATATTTTAAAATAAGAAAACTAAGAGGAAAATGATCCCTTCTTTCAACACAATGACTATATATAAAATATTGTCTATTTTGTATTATAACCAATTTAGATATAATGTTATAAAAAACCATTTATAATATCATTATTCTTATTTTATAATGATATTACAACTATACCTTATCATAATTGTTCATTAATCATTATAGTCCCTTGTTGTTTAGGTGTAACCACATACATGATAAGTACCATACTTTTTTTCAGTGCATAATATGAGAAATTGTGTCATAGTTTCATATGATATAATTATTTAAATAATATTTCTATTGAATTTGGTTAGGTTATATCACCATTTAACTACTATGTTAAGAAAAAACCATTCCTTCATTTAGAATATGAGAAAACATGATCATAAACAATTTCATAATCAATGTTCATAACCAAAACCTAAAAAAATTTAAATTGTATCACTATAAAATAACACGAAAATTATATTCCATTATAATTAAATATCATTAAATTTATATATTTTTAACTAGAATGAATACCAAAATAATTTTTATGAAATTATTTTAAGGTGGAAATTATAACGTACACCGAAAGATGAAAATAGGAAAAAAATAACTAATATATATGATCTAAATGATTATAAATATGTAGTATAAATGGTTATATTTTATAATAATTTTAATACTTATGTATTTAATTTTATTAATTTAATTATTATAGTTTCTAGTGAAAGTGTAGAACAAATCATAACTGATGCATGTGTTTTATTCTAAAAATATCACTCTTTCAGGCTTAGATGATATTGTGAACCAAATTTAATTAATTTTTGAATATTATAATTTCATATAAATATATTAGAAATAATATCACAAAAAATATTTTATTAATTTTTTGAAATTTTCATTAGAAGGCCTCTCATTAATGGAAATTTGATTCAAATATTTATAAATTGGTTTCAGATTTTCCCCTAAATTGATATATATAGAGAATAAAATACATTTTTAGAACTATGATTTCTTTATCTGGTGTAATGAATATGGAATGAACCTGACCCAAGAACTCTGATCTGATGCCTACTTCATTACTTTGGCATATATATATGGGATTAAATCCAAAAGGATAGATAATTTTAGTAATTTTGGAGAACAAGATACATACATCTTACCGATTTTATATAGGAACATAACATTCAAAGAATATTAATGAAAAATATGTTTCATCCTTGTACCCAGTAAATAAATTATTTATCATATCATAGTGAAAGGAAGAAAATAAGTGTGGGTAAAAATTATTAGTAAGGGAAACATATAATGAAATCTACCATGAATAAAAAATCATAATTAACATGAATTGGTAAATAACTGGAAAACATTCCATTATATCAATAAAATAACTATTATAATTTGATATAGAATAATCAACATGGAATGATAAATAACTGAAATTAAATTACATTTAAGAAATAAACTGAGAATTTAATTAATCTATAGATAATAAAATTTAAAAATTCTCATGGACAATAATAATAACTGAATTCTCATTGATAGAAATGCTTAAATATTGGATTTTATGATCTCATGCTTCCTGATAACTAAACTATTAAAATAGATTAATGGTGTATGAACCCAAAATGTTTTTGTTGTGTCCGTGAATTTTTTACATTTATGATTTTTACTATATTTGAGTAAATTTTAGTGTTAATTTATGCGGATTTTTGGGGTAAAATATGAAACATTTGGAAGAAAGATGTGCAGTGCATTGTTGGCACATCATTTTCCAAACCATGAGCCCCTAACTTGCAAAATATGTGAACCCATATAGAGGGTATTTACAGGGATGCATCACAGTTTGTCAAACCTTGTGTCCTACTAGGATAATCAATTCACTCCCAAGATGAGGCGTATGGTTAAGGAACACAGTTTGGGGTAACCATCCACCCAATGAAAAAATCCGTGAATAAATGATTTTAATCCCAAAAAAATTAATTAAAAAATTATTAAACCCTTTTCTTATACCCTTTAATTCCTTATCATATACCATAATCATTATATATCATTATTGGAAGCTCTCAGACTGATTTTAGGCCCTTATGACATTTGTTCTTGGTAATTCGAAGCCCGACAAAATATTCTCACCTCTACCAGAATTGAATCAGGATCTTGTTCATCGATAAGTTTAGGGTTAATCTACTCTGTATTGGGGGTTTATATTATTGAGGGGTTATTATTAAATTGAGTTAGGTGGTCAACTATTCAAATACAATAGTCCACATTTCAATTATATAATTGTAATTGTAAAATTAATAGAGTTTTTTTTAAGAAATTGAATTTCATAGTCAAATTAATTAATTTTTAAAATAACTAATAATGGGATTATGGAAATTGGGGATAGTTAAATTTTGAGTTAATTATTAGAATATTGAGATTTTAGTATTTAGGGGCAATTAATTATTGAGTTAATTATTAAAATATTGAAATTGTGGGATTTGATGTTAATTAATTGTTGAATAAATTATTGGAATATTTAAATGTGTATTGAATTGATTATTTGTTGAATTAATTATGGGTTATAGATATTTTTAAAGATTATTAATTATTTTTTGAACTAATTAACATAATTTGGTGATTAATTAATTTTTTGATTAATTAATGAGATAGAAGTGACTAATCAATTTTTTAATTAATTAATGCAATGATGCTAATTGGAAATTATTAAAATAGATTAATTAATTAGTCAATTACATAATTGTGATGTAGTTATATTGTGATATTTCTGATATTGTGTATTATGAAATATAAATGTTAATAATAGAAATTATATAATTTAATAATAAATTGTAACAATGGAATTCAGTTGTGTATTATGATATAATAATGGTAAAAATGGAATTAAATTATGAAATGATGAATGAGAATAGTGGAATTTAGCCATGTATTATGATATATGAATGGTAACAACGAAATTCATTTAAGAAATGATGAATGGTAATGATATGATTATTACATGTATTATAAAATAATATTGGTAACAATGGCACTTTGATATATCTATTGAGGTTTCAGAGCCTTAGTGAACCCGTGTGTCTTTGTGGATAAATAAAGAGTAATTGAATAATATAATTTTTTTAACTTTTTTACTTTTATTTTATTCATTATACAAATGAATTCACAATAATTGATTGGATATTGTTTTGGACCCCGTTGGTAGTGGCCTATTGATTTGTAACCACACCCTACTCAGGCTTCCTAATTGGTCCCTAAATAGTTTGTATAATAGCAGTATAGGCTACAGAGAAAGGCCATTTGTTAGATGGCTAATTCCTGATGAATAATGGACGGGGGGAGAAGATGTAGTTCTAGACCAACTTTGATGTTATCCGTGTATTTATTTATTTTTTGTTTCTTATATTGACACTTGAAACATATTAGTATTCTATATCTACTTGTTCTTTTTTGATATTGTATTGATAGTTTTATTCATTATGTTATATTGGTATTGTTCATGTTATTGGTTGTATATATTGGCTATTATTAAATTATTTCTGATGTTGTTCTACTTTGATAAAGATGGTATAGTCTCCCAAGGATCTATATAGATCATCTCCACTAAGAAGAAACCTAGGGGGTATTGAGTGGTGCACTTGAGGCCTTCTGACTGTCCAGCTCAAGTCACAAATGAGTGGCACTCAGGTCAGGACTATACATCATGATATCATTAAAATATTGTAAAAACTAATATAATTTATCCAGAAGATTTGTATCCTTAGAAAAAGTGATTCATTGAGTAGAAATATACACCGGTGATCCACACATAAATTCATAACATAATAATTCATCTTATAGAATTGTATATACTATTCATGATTCAATATGGAATAACAATGAATATCCATATTTAATAAGGGATACATGTTTTTTAACATTTCACCTCTAAATAAAATTTCATTATATGTAAACACCATATATAACAATGGTATATAGTTTATGAAATAATCATTTAAATAATAAAAAATGCGGGTATTATTGAAAACATGATGTAAAATTAAAAACTATCCCATTAATTAGTTTTTTTCATGATAATGTAAATAATCACTATAGATAATGAGATCGAACAATAAATTCATTTCCTCTTTGGTATCTTTTAAATTGTAACCCATCGAGGAATACAATTTAAAAGAAATGTTAGTCATCAAGAAAAAGTAGTTATTTATTTTAAATACATCAATGGGTCCTTATATACACTGTATAATATTGAATGGGTTCATATTAAAAAATATGTCTTAATGAAATGGAAATTGAAATGAAATTCCTTATAAAGATCATAATGTTGATGTGATAATTATCTAATGAATAAATTATTTGTATGTAACTAAATCAAAAATATTTTTTTTTAAAATAAAATATAAGATATTAAAATTTCATTAAACACTAAATCTACTAATCTTTATAAAAAAAATAAGTAATATAACTGATTGAAATGAAATTGAGTAACGAATTTTTTTTACCGCATGGTAATTTTAAATTCATATTCATTTCGATGAAATTATAAAAATTGAAACATAAAAAAACATGATTAAGGAAATCTTCAGGGTATTATAATTAAAATGGGAATCATATACTACATATAAATGAAATATATTAGATAAACATACAATATTACTTAGTGAAGTGAAATTGAGACAATGTACCTTAAAATGATCATAATATTGAAGTTATAATTAATCATTAAACATATTATGTGTAAAAAAATTATTTCGATATAAAACAAGAGTAAATATAACATAATTTATTTAAAATTCATTAAATACAAAATCTATGAATTACTAAAACAATGAATAATTATTATAAACCAGTGTAAAGAAATTGAGTTATGGAATTCTTTACCACTTGCTAATTAAGAAAATTCCCCAGATATAAAATAATTTAAAATAAAAAATAAAATACCATTATGTGTTATGTATTAAATATATTACATGAAAAAGAGAATTTATATATTAAAAATATAAAATAAATTAGGTGCATAACATTACAATATACCTCAACGGAGAGAAATTGATCTATAGTCCATTAAAAAAATTAAAATATTGAATTAATAATTATTGGACAAATTGATTAGGTGTATTAAGTATCTATCCACATACAATAAGTGAAATAAAATAAAATATATTAAAATTTCATTTCAAACAAAAACCATTGATATCAAATACAATGAATAAGTAAAATATCCCAATGAAACGAAATCGATTATAAATTACTTTACCACTTTGTAATTTTCATGAAAAATACCTATATATAATATTATTTAAATTAATAAATAAAATACCATAAATTATGATTTATTCATGATATAACAATAATAATGGGATTATTATAAATCATATAAATGTAAATTAGTTCATATCATTAAAATATTCTTCAGTGAAGAGAAATTGAGATCAAGTCCTTTACCTCATGCTTAATTTTGGATAAAAATGACTAAAACTATTTTATAATGGTTTTAAGAATGTTATTAATTTATAAAAATTAATTAATAATATTTATATCATCATATAAGATCCTATTATAACATTATTACTCCTATTTGTTAATGATATTACATTTTTTTTAATTATTTCTAATTATTATTTCCTTATTTTATCAAGTATCTTTTGTAATGAATGTTCTGGTTCATTTGCATAGTATATAGAAAAATCATCTTTCAAATTATTATAATGATATAAATATAATTTTTAATAGGTAGATACATTATTAGATACATTATTAAAACTAGGAAAAAGAAAATGATTTACATCTCTTTATTGGAGATAGTAGGTTGTACATATGAATGAGTAATAATACCATTATCTTAACTAGTGAAATAGAAATGTAGGATATGATATATTAATTTTATATAATTTATATAATTTCATATATATATATAATTCATATTAATTAAATTTCTATTTATTTCTTTCCATGTAATGAGTATGTGAAAACAAATCACATCGCTTCGTAAGGAGAGAGTGCCCACTTCGGTGGAAGACCGTAACATATTTTAAATAGAGTGGAATGTAATATGGTATGTGATATATTATAATTAATAAAATATAATTATGTGAAAAATATTATATATATACATGAAATACAACATTATTTCTATCCATTATAGGTTTTGAGGGAAAACTCATTCTATCAGTTCACGATGTGATAGTCCTCCATACACAGGATTAACGGGTTTGAAACCCATTTGATGGAAGTGGATGGATATAGTTAAACACATTAACATAATGGAATAAAATTTTGTGAAATATAATTGTGTTATGATACTATCATTATTGAATAATATATTAAATTGGTGAAAGAATAAATAAATAATGTTCGTTTAAGAATGTTTCCTCTTCTACAAATGAACCCTTTCGAAATTCTCCAACAGTTGTATTTGGATGTATTTATGATAAAATCAAGGGATATTGTATGTTGTGATTGGATTAATGATCTCATCTGGTCTTATATTGGCTGATTCAAATTCATTTGGATGTTTTTATAGGGGAGGAGATTGATGGCCTTCAATAAGTGGGGGAGATGACCTACAAGTAATATCTTAAAAGAATCAATTACGACCCTAATTTTATCATTCCAAAATCCCCTCATGTGGCTTATTATGAATCCATTGTTATGATAAGTTCAAAATATGTCCATAAAATGGGTTTTGTTACTTTTTTATGTTATTTTAACACAAATATTTTTAATTTAACCCTCTAGAAATTCAGTTCGTACCTTCTCTACTGTAAATAATTTTTACATATTTTACAACTCATAATGGTCAAAAATTTAGTTTTCATTATAATATTATATAGAATATTCTTATTAATAATATGGAATAAATTTTTTCATGTTAAATTTAATAAAGTGAAATAATCCAACTTAAAATTATACCCACATGTGCTACGAAAAAATTGGGATTCAAAAAGAAAACATTCCCAATAATACAAATGGATTAAATATAAAAACTATACATGAAAATTATTCCAATAAGATAAATGATATTTATTATAATATATTTCAAATAATTTCACATTAATAATATATACAACATATTTTATCATTTAATTATTTTGAATGAAACAAAAATTTCCAAAAAATTCAGTATTGTTCACAATTCATTAAAAAATTAAACATTTATAAAACAATATATATATATATATATATATATATATATATATTATAGTATTATGATACTATGATATGAAAAATTAAGACCATTTTATTAAATAAATTTTATAATATTATTCAAATTAATTTACGATTTTTGTGCGCAATGTAACACCTCTAGGTTTTAAAAATAAATCGAATTGCATGAAACATTGAGTCTCTACATAATGAAAATTTATTTTAAGTATATATTTATAAACTAGACATTAAACATAGTATTTCCACTTTTATGATTTATATTTCAAAAAATGGATATCAACGGTTGTGATCAGTACGTTATTTGGAGTATAATAGAACCAACTTTTTTTGGTGAATATCAACACACCCTTAAGAATAGTACTATGAATAGTAATATGATCCTCATGAATAGTAAATCATATTATTAATTTATATTATTATGGTTACAAGATAATTATTTGTTGATTAATTTTTCATGTTGATATAAAATGAGTTGTAGTTTTAAAATTATAGTTTTTTGAATAAATAAGGATTTTATATTAAAATTAAATTAATAATTTTTAAAAAATTATTTATAAAAATGGAATTAATTTTTGAATTATATATGTTGAAAAATAGTTCGGGTATATTTTTGGGATTTTTATGAGATATTTGAAATTTCAATGAATAGTAAAAATACAGTTTTATGTTTTCATTGTGTTTGAAGACATAATATTGATGTAATAAATATGTAATTATTTTGGTAGACTCTTGAGGATTAAAATATTATATGAGACTTTCAAATTGGACAATATCATTGGCAAGTCCATGGTTTTTAAAATACCACAAATGAGGTGTAATTTGAAAATATTTAAAAACTCCTTCACTTTCACTTTAAATACAACCCATACCCTCTATTCCTCTCACACATATAAATCCTTGATAATTGACTAAATTCTTCCAAATACTCTTGATAGGCTCTTAAATATTGAATAAACCCATCGGTCTCACAAAAATGCCAAAAACAAATGCCTTAAGGAGGATCTCAAAGAGAAGGGATCAAGAGGGAATGATTCTCTTTTATTTTCTTGTGTTCTCCTATCAATTTTTTTTCATTTTCTTATACTATCTCCTCCTACCATTATTAAATATTCATAAAATCTATATTATTATATATATTATATATTATTATCATATTTATGAAAAAATTAATCATTATTCTTCCTCTCCACTTCCTCTTATTCGAAAAATAAAAACACCGTCCGTGATGTGTCGATTTACTGACATGATGGACGATGGTTCTTCGATTTCCTTTAATTCCATAAAATATTGTTGTAAAATCATTTAAATGGTTAGTTTTATTTAATGATTATTAAATTACCATTATTATGTTATGGAATTAACTTATATACGTAATCTTAAAGGTATATGATTAATCATGTTCGTTATTATCGAAGAACCGCCAAAATGATTTAAACGAGTATCACCAATGATTTATCTAACGATTCATCCTAATAACATATAATAAAAATGATTTATGGAATCATATAATGTTCTAGAAATATATTATTTCCATTTTTCCCTTCTATAGTTTCGCTTCAATTCCACAAGAAAATCCATTACGGGCCAACCATGGAAATCATGTGAAGCACACATCCAAAATAATGTAAATAAAACAATTATACTAATAAATGGGTCAAATGATGTCATAAAATGATTATATAAGGTGATATAAACATTAATATGTTTATTTAAAATATAAATAACTATTTTTAATCATTATCCATGTCGTTTAAACAAATTAGAATTCAGGAGAACCTGTAGTAAGGGAATTTTTAACCAATTTTCCATTCATTGGGTTAACCTTTTATTTCATTAATTATATGTTACTATGATCATTTGGGTAATGAATTTTATTGATATTATCTTTTATAATGTTTATTTATAAATTATACACATATTATTCCCATTATATCAATTCCCACTTCAATTATATGATATTTGAAAGAGATATCTCTTTAAAAATTATCTTTAAAAATTTTATTTTTCAAAATAAAAAAGTAACCTTTTAAAGAAATTATTCTTTTTTGTGACAATGTTATGGATCATGGGAGTTTTTTTTATGGGTGGGACCTATATCTCCATCCAATTCATTGGATATATGTCTGTTCGAGTTTGTCCATATGGTTACTCTAAGTGTAACTACGATGGTTACACCATAAGGTAGCCGTGAGGTTTACATTGTATGGTAGTCATGGGGGTTACATATCAAAAGGTAATCGTGAGGGTTACAATATAAGTAGTTAATTACCGTATATATAGTCATTTTTATATATGTTCTTTATTTTTTATTTAAATACCTTTGTTTCACATAGTATGATTATAAGGGTGAGAAGTATGTCTTTGTGAAAATGATTTCATTGTTTATAAGTTTTCATGATGTAATGGTTTCATTCCATATTTTTATATCCCTTATTGAGATTTATATACTCTTCCCGAGTTTTTAAATGTTTTTAACTCATTATAAGGATGTCTAATAGAAATAAAAAAGTCATGTTAAATGTTATGATATTTTTTCAGAGAAATCATTTTGTTTTTTTATGTTAAAATTTATTTGTTTTCGAAGAAATTGATATTGTTTTAATGGTACCCATATTGTATTCATGTGGGTTCATAAGTATGTGTTTTTTAATAAATTTATAAAACTCTAAAACAAAAATATATTTTTGATTGTAATGAAGTTAAATCTAGTTGAAATATCTAGATTATGTAATATTTAAGGTCGAGTCCCAATAGTTGGTTTCAAATCATGGTTTAGATAACATTAAGGGTTAAGATGATGTTAATAATATATGATAAATTATTTTTACCTTATAATTATGTTGAAATGGTATATCATTTAAAAATTACCATATTTCATCATCTAATATATTTCTGTCCATAATGGTTTTCAACAGAAGAAACATGGAAGCTGATATTAGAAAGGACCAAGAGGATTATATCTTTCCGAATCATCAACCATGAATGGTTGGAATGGGAACATATATGTTTTTGATAGAAATGGATAAGTTTATATAGGTAATAATTGGTCTTGGAATCTATGAATGATATTAAACATAGCTAAAACAATGAAACATGATGATAGTGGAATATTTTATGAGGAAACACCCTCTCGCTTTATGTAAATCTTTTGACCCAGCAGCAGATGAAGGTTGGATTAAAGACCCGGAAAAGATATTTTATGTTATGGGATGATTATATAATCAAAAGGTTAGTCTTTTTATTTATCATTTTGAAGGTGAAGATAATCAGTGGTGGTCAATAGTCTAAAATATCATGAATATAGAGGATAGTTATGTAAGAACCTAGATCTTCTTTTCAGGTATGTTTTTCCTTTTCTGGATGTTTTTGTGAAAAAGGGGAAAATCTGTAAATTTTCATAGTACACATCGTGTACTTTATAATTACACGCCTTGTACTTCGATGTCAGGTGAGGCCCGTGTGCTGGCCCTGTCCGGGCCACACACACGGCCATGTGGGGTGACGTGGAGGCCGCTGAAAGAGGAGTACAGAAAAACCAAAGTATATGTCGTGTACTCCTGAAGTACACGCCATGTAATTTTCATTTTATTTCATTAATCAGACCCAGGTCACATCTTAACCCAGTTTTCATGTTCTTTTCAACCTAATTCTGTACAGGGCGTCCGAGGAGGCTGAATCTTCTCCGAGCCACTGATCTGTCACCGATTCTCCGAATCGAACACCGTCAGTTGCAATAGAATCACAACAGTGAGGTCTTGGTTCTTATTTGTCCTCATTTCATTTTTCTTACTCTCTTTTGATTTATCTGAGGTTTAATTTGATAGATGTTTTTGTATATATACTCCGTTATAGGTTGATTCATAGTCCAAGGATCAAGTATATCAATCTATGAGGATCGAGGTAGGTGGTTTGATGCCCTATATTGTATGTCCTTGAGTTTTTGTGAAAAACTGTCGGATATCCATGTATCGGGTATCTCGGGTTAGTGTTTTGAACCTGTTTTATTTATAGGACTTAGATTTATTGTGTGCTTGAGGCTATTAGATGGATATTGTTTTCTTGTTAGCATCTTAAAGGATCACCCCAATGGTTATTCCTTCGTTTTGGTTGTTTATCGCCTTTTGTCTTAGGTTTCCTATGTGGAAAACCTTGTTGCATTGATTGCTTTCCTGGGATTGAATGATTGCATGTGGTGTCTTCTGTTTAAATTCTATTGTTTCATTGTAGATTTTACCAAAGTAGTTTCCAAACATACTTAGGGTTGCTACGAATCGTTTACGTATGATAAGTTTTACTCAGGGCTGCGAGAAACTGGTGTAGTTAGACCATAGGGGGAATTGATGTTGAGTTCTTCCTCAGAGGGACTATTTAATTGTTACCATTATTGGACCATAAGGGGGATAGACTTTGTGCTCTCTCAGAGGGTCTAATAATTATTGAATCGAGTCTAAAGGGGGAATTATATGTAAGTGCTTCCTTTGAAAGTCTGCAGTATCACTGCCAAACCATAGGGGGAATTGACGTTGACTTCTTCCTCAGAGTGTCTTTTCCTTTGTTCGATTTCTAGACCATAAGGGCCTGCCCACGTGAGCCATCCAAAGGGTCAGTGTAATAAATATTTTTGGCTGGTTGTGATGAGTCCACAATGCCAAAGAACCAGCTTGGGTTTGTACTGCTTGTATATTTGGTAGTATACTGAGATACCAGTTGTGTAACATTCTATGCCTTTAGTGTAACACCCCAGGTAAATAAAGAATATCTCATTTTCATATTTATCCATACTAGTGAATAAAATATTAATATTACTTTAAAGGGAATGCTATGCTCGATGGCGTACCCAATACGCAACATCAAGTTTCTTTGAAATCTTACATTGCACTCTAATAATAAAATAATATTGTTTTAAATGGTAGTTACCGCCTAGCCATTGTAATGGCGGGAATGAATGGAACTAACTACAAAATTATTATATATGTTTGTCAAATATTTTTACTTTTTTCCATTAAATGATAGAGGCTTAAAATGTAAATGAATCCAATTTTAAGCATAAATCTTCAAATATTCTTTAAAAGGTCGATTAACCGCCTTTTGATGGAGAACCTCTCTTAAATCCCCTTTTGACAATTTTATGTGTTATATTTGACAATATAAAATTCTTCTTTAGAATGGGGTCATCAAAATTTACTTTGTGTAAATTTTTGGTATTTTTTCGATAAAGTACATTTCTTAATGAATAGTGAATTTTTTTTACCATTTAACCCAATTCTGGTCATTGGAATTAATTTAACTTTGAAATTTTACTTAAACTAGTGTCAATCATTTGATACATATTGTTTCAGGAAAACACACTATTTGTTCTGACAATGGAAATTAATTATTAAATTAATTAATGTAACTTATATTTTTTGAATTTTGTAAAATAGACATCATTTTTGAATTCGGAATATCAAATATAGCGTAGGGTGAGGTTTTGATATTTTTCTGAAAAACTTCAATTTTTTATGAATAGTGAAACAACGAAGTGGTACTTAAAAAAACTGATTTTTCGTTTAAATGAAATTTTACCACCTATGTGTTTTTAATTTAAAAAATCCTACATACATGGTTGTCATTAAAAAGTAAAATTTGGTTCAATGGGATGAGAATATTTTTTGGTGAATAGTAACTTTTATGTTTTTAATCGCGATTACATGTAATTAGTGTAATTTAAGGTAAAAATAATGTTTTAATAATATAAAATGACCTTGACACATTTCCAAACCATATTGGATGTGTCATGGCCGACCATGAAAATCGATGGGTCAACTTGGGGACCCCATGGAGCCACTTTTCTAGGAAAATGACAATAATAACTTTTTATTTAAAGTTAAAAAAATGTCACAAACATGTGTTGCTTTACCCAAAAAAATTTAAATGGGGTTATACATGTAATAATTTTTACTATAAATATTCATTAGAAATCTAATAAGAGTTCCTACATCATGATATTTTTTTATAATTTTTTGACATTAAATAAATTTAATTATTTATGACACCGTGATGATGCAGTGATTACTCATTATTTAACGATTTAAATAAAATGAAAAGATAATGTAAAATATAAGACATACACTTTTCGAAAACCTATTGGATGTGTGGATTTAGAACTATTATCACCATATCCTCTAAATATATAATTTTTGGACCTTTAAAATCTAAAAATCATTTTATAATAATGTTACTTTTCAAGACATTCCATGAGTGCCCCTCCTCTCCTCTTATAAAAGGCCCCCACCTCTACCACCTTACCCACACCTCTAAAGCCTTTTTCTCGGCCAAACTCTGCCCATTTTGTCTCTCCACATCCCTCTCTTACTCCTAGAAGCATCACTTGGGGCAGAAGTCTTTCCAAGGAAGCCTTTGAGCTCAAATCAAAAAGAGTTACCTGATTTAAAGGTAAAGTCTTCCCTTGTGTTTTTTTGTTTTATTTTGCTTCCCTAACCCTATAAACTCTTTTTATTCCTTTATTTTGTAACACAAAAAGTATCTTCAATATACTAGGATTTTTTTATGTGATTTATTAGAGATAAACTTACACACACCTTCGTCTAATGGTCAAAGAACATACTGTTTTTGTGGATGACGAATGTCTTCCTCACGAAACGATGATTGTTCAATATTCTCTTAACACCTCTCATGGTGGACATTATGATTTCCCTATATTTTATATATGATATATATGGTATTTATGTTTTCTATATGATTTTTAATTTTATATTCAAAACATTTCTTTATGATTTTCATGTTGTGCAAATGTGATAATTTCATACGAGGAAGTGTGGACTACCGCCCCCTCAATTGATGTGACTCGTTCATGAAATACGTGGAATGTATAAAGAATGAAATTAATGAACATATGTGACCTATATAACATATATATTATACTGAAATTATAAAATATATATCTCTCAATTATATTTAATTCCATTAATTTGACAAAAAAATGGAAGTAGCGTTCATGTGTACGTACGGCCTACCATCTCTATGAACGGTGAATTTCATTTTCATTATCTCCAAATGTTATTTAAAAGTATAAAATGAATATATAATGGATATATATTATATTTAAATCATTAATACTATTCTGGAGATGATGTACTTATAACTACATGGAAAATTCTTTTCCAACAAGTTCAATTTTTACTCATGTACCGAACATCGACAAAACGTTTGATATGAACTCACATTATTAACAAATTACTATAACACTATAATATGTGATATGAAATAAATAATAATATTTAAAGGAGTTTCTTAAGAAATTATAAATTGAACAAAGTTTATTTTTCAGGGATATAAAGAAACAAACAAGGCAAGTCAGATTTGAGGTAAGGGATCATACCCCTGTCTTTCTTTTTAAGTACACTCTTTTATGTCATTCCTTTTAATCTCATATTTCTTATGATTGGGATGTTATTTAATATTAATATTACTGTACTTTTTATGTTCATATGATGAGATACCCTATTTGATCTCATCAATCCATTTTTGGATGTTTTGAGTGGCGCCGTTAGGCTGCCGAATTTTCGTAAGAGATCCAACCTCTCTCTTTCTTTTTATGTACTCTCCTTTATGTCAATTTTTTAAGCTGTTCATTGTTATGATGGGGGATGTTATTTTATATTCCTCTATCTGTAAATGTTTTTTAATATTATGAGAGACCCTATTTGATCTCATCAATCCATTTTTGGAAGTTTTAAGTGGCGTCGTTAGGCTGCCGAGTTTTTGTAAGGGATTTTCATGTCACTTTTATTCCCGTGACAATTATGCTATGATTGCCACCATTTCATTTGAGTGGTCAATGTACTGTCCATTACTATACTCTTTGTGTAGTATAATTTCAATTATGGGTATTTACATCTTCATTGTATGACCATTCTTCCATGGGGTGTACGTTTCGAAAGTTACCCAAGTCGGTAAGGGAACCTTTCACCCTCCTCTTTCTAAAAGACTTATTTTGTTATGTCTTTTAATTCACATAATATTATGTTGGGATATGTTCTTCTATATCCTTATTGATGTAAATTTTATGTCCATGTGATGAGATACCATTTTCTCTCTCATCAACTCGTTTTCTGAATTTTAAAGTGACACCGTAAGGCTGTCGGATTTCTGTATGGGAACTTCTTAACCCACTTGAAATTATTTGGGTTAAACATATAATTCTTTATTTTATTATGCCAAGATTATGTGTGGAATATATATGTTGTAATTTCCACAAACCTTTGTGTGGATATACTATTTCTACCGATAATCATCTCATTGATAAATTCTTACGTCATTTAGACGAACTTGTATGGTAAATCATTACTCAATCTCATTTCATTGAGTTAAATATCTATGTCATTGGTTTTGTTTTTCCAAGATTATGTGTGAATGACCTCATATTTTTTTACACTTAATATCCAATTAAATTTTTTGTATTCATATTTTTCACACATAATCATGTAATTGATTTATCCTTAATCTAAGGATACCGACTTTGTAAGGGACTTCGTCTCAATCTCCTTTAATTTAGGAATATTTTGTTTTATATACAACTTTATTTTATACGGTGTATAAATCCCTTTGAATTCTAATTTTATTCGAAAGGAATCTTTTCTATATGAATGGTTTTACTAAACGAAAAAAAGTATGTTTCTTTTTAACGTACACGGTGACAATGACCTTTCCGCCAACCTGAGTATTATTTGATCTTTGGCTTCCTCAACAAGCCGTTATGTTTTGTAAAAGTAAATAAATATCATATACTATTTTTGGTATTATAAATGGTTTTGATAATGTATTTATTATGTCAATATATTTAAGTGATATATTATTCTTGAAATGTGGAAATGTTTTATTTCCTTTATAATTGTTTTATGTGTTATGATTTTATAATGGTACTTATACATTTAACGGGTGGTTACGTGATAAACCATATGATGGGAGGTGCCGTGAATACCTGGACGAGTGGTTACATTATAACATCAAATGCATTGGGTATGGAAGTCGGCCGTATGGATATTCCATTAAGTGATATGTGTGGAATTAGGCCAGATGGTTATTCCACTTAAGTATGTTTATGTACCATGTTACCTTTATATGTAATGTGTTCTTTATATGGGTTTTATTGTAATATTTTGGTTACAAGAGGGTAAGTAATGATATTTTATTCAATGTAGAGTATTTTCTTCTTCATAAAGGTGAATAGAATTACATTGATAAAGTATACTTGGTTTACTGGTTGTTTTGAAAAACTAACACTTTTCCTTCATTGTGTATCCCTTACTGAGCTATTTATGCTCATCCCACGTTTTTGAGATGTTTTTCACAGGACTTAATGTGGAATAATGTTAAGGATGGGATCAATTAATAGTCATGCTATCTAAAACATGGAACTCGACATGTTTCTTTTTAAGAGTTTTTATTTTATGGAAACATATTAGAAGTGTCTACATTGTAATCTTTTGATATGTAATAGTTATCTCCTAATTCTCTAAAACTCTAAACCTTAAAAGATCCTCAATGTGAATTATTCATTTAATTCAATATTAAGTAAGGTTTATGGCTATGACCTTAATGTTGGTATCAGAGTTCGGTTTAGATAACTTTAGACGTTAGGGTATTCTCTAAGCATAAGTGACATTTCCATAATGGTTAGGATTTCAAAGAGTCCTAGTTTTAGATATAGTGAATTAGTAAGTATATCTTAATTTTTATCTTCCTCATTATTACATGATGGTTTTGTTGATATACTCACACTTACATTTCTGTTTTTAGAAAATGGATGGATCTAGTAGGCACCAAAGCTACAATGGGTTTGAAAGAAACTGTGGTGGTTCTCTGATTAAGAGACTAGATGAAATGGGGGATTCAATAAGGAATATCGTGGTTTTTCTAAACCAACTATCAAGGAGTCATGATCAACCACTTCAACCTTGGTGAGTTCTCTAATTCATCATGTATGAGATAACCAACTCGATGTGGAAGTTCAGGTAATAATTATAAAGGTAACCATTAAGGTTTATATGAACCTTACTTTTGTGGTAATTATGGGTTACTATATGTTATGATGGAATATTAACGACATGAGATAAATTTGAGGTTATATTATGTTCTGGTTATTTTTGATGATTTTATCATTTTTTGGGGAATATTATAAGAATTATGTAGTTTTGGAAATAGTAGAACACACAAACTGTGTGACAACCCGTCACGTCAGACAAAGCTGTGGGAATCGAACCAACAACCAAAGTGCGACTGGTATTTATCTCCTACCACTGGACTACGTGAAGTCCTTGGTTAGTTTGAATAATTATTTTTAGTTAGATGATTTTATGAATCACGGGTAAGTTGATTTTGGGTTATCTATGGAAATTATTAACCTATCATGGATGATATGTGATTAGGTTAATTACTTTTCAATATGAGAGTTTAAGAGAAACTGATGTTATTTGGAGATAAGTGTTAATTTGTACCCTGGAAGAATATGTGATTAAATCCTTCAAATATTTGGGTTTCAATCTTAGTTTGGTTTACATTGAAGAATTTTATGGACAAATTGTTTATCGAATAGTCTTCGTTGAACTTTGTGTTTTGTTGGACAAATTTTGGTGATTAAGAATAGATTCTCTTTTTATAAAGGGTTATCATTTTCAGGATTATCTGATCGTGTACTAACCTTTTTAGTTTTGGTTTTGGTTAAAGTCTAAAGGCATGGGAAGTATATAGTTCTCTTTTGTGGATTAAGTGATTCTCTAGAATATTATTATAGATCTCTTAATGTAAACTAGTCTTCCTAAATACTCATCATTTTGGGAAAGTATGAGTTTGAGTAAGAAATCTAGTAAAAGTTGAAATTAAACATGACAATCAAGTATGTTTCCTTAAGATCAAAAATAAATTCCTCAATGGAACGTAACTTAAAACAAAAATGTTGTCTATTAACTTTTCCTACTGGAGAATCGAATACTGTTTAACCCATCACAAGTTTGTGATTTTCATGTGGTTAACTTTCTGATAAACATGTTTTCTATCACTCTCCCTCAGAACATTACCCTTTTCTATTTCTTCCATATCCGTGTTTTCCTACATGAAATCCTTATATGAGATAACTCAGGTGACCTCTGTACTTCTCTTTCTTTATTTTAAAGTGATAGTTTTAGTGACTAATGTTCTGATCTGGGGCTTTCAATGAAATTTCCAACCCCAATTTTAAAATTGCCAGGATGCAATTCCCAAAAGGGGGAAGGATGTAACACCCCAGGTAAATAAAGAATATGACATTTTCATATTTATCCATACTTTTGAATAAAATATTAATATTACTTTAAAGGGAATGCTATGCTCTATGGCGTACCCAATACGCAACAATGAGTTTCTTTGAAATCATACGTTGCACTCTAATAATAAAATAATATTATTTTAAATGGTAGTTAAAGCCTAGCCGTTGTAATGGAGGGATGGAACGGAACTAACTGAAAAATTATTATATATGTTTGTCAAATATTTTATCTTTTATCCATTAAATGTTAGAGGCTTAAAATGAAAATGAATCCAATTTTAAGCCTAAATATTCTAATATTCTTTAAAAGGTCGATTAATCGCCTTTTGATGGCGAACCTCTTTTAAATCCACTTTTGACAATTTTATGTGTTATATTTGACAAAATAAAAGTCTTGTTTAGAATCGGGACATCAAAATTTACTTTGTGTAAATTTTTGGTATTTTTCCGAAAAAGTTCCATTTTTTAATTAATAGTGAAAAATGATGTATTTTAATTCAAAACCTCTTTTTATTCTAATTTATATATATTAATACAATATATTTTGAATTGGTTTTAAAGTTAAATTAGAATATATTTTTACCATTTAATCCAATTGTGGTCATCAGAATTAATTTCACTTTGAAATTGGACTTAAACTGGTGTCAATCTGTTGATACATATTTTTTCATAAAAACACGCTATTTGTTATGACAACAGGAATTAATTATTAAATTAATTAATGTAACTTATATGTTTTGAATTTTTTAAAATAGACATCATTTTTGAATTCTTAACACCAAATATAGATTAGGGTGAAGTATTGGTATTTTTCTGAAAAACATCAATTTTTGATGAATAGTGAACCCACTAAGTGGTACTTAAAAAAACTGATTTGTCGTTTAAATGAAATTTTACCACCTCATTGTTTTGAATTTCAAAAATCCGACATACTTGGTTGTCATTAAGAAGTAATATTTGGTTCAATGAGATAAAAATAATTTTTTGTGAATAGTAACTTTTATGTTTTTAATCGCGATTAGAGGTAATTAGTAAAATTTAAGGTAAAAATAATGTTTTAATAATATGAAATTCCCTTGACACATGTACTAAACTTATAGGATGTCTAATTTCCGACCAAGAAAATACATGGGTCAACTTGGGGACCCCGTGGAGCCGCTTTGGTAGGAAAATGACATTAATAACATTTTATTTAATGTTAAAATAAAAATGTCACAAACTTATGTTGTTTTAACAAAACAATTTTTAAATGGGGTTATACAAGTCATATATTTGACTATAAATATTCATTACAAATATAAAAATATTTCCTACATCATGAAATTTTTTTATAATTTTTAGACATTATATAAATTTATTTATTTATGACACCGTGATAATGCAGTGATTACCTTATTATTTTATGATTTAAATAAAATGAAAAGACAATGTAAAATATAAGACCTAAACTTGTCAATAAACTATTGGATATGTGTATTTTGAACTATTATCACCTTATACTCGAAATATCTAATTTTGGGACCTTTAAAATCCAAAAAGCATTTTATAATATTGTTACATTTCAAGACTTTCCATGAGTGCCCCTCCTATCCTCTTATAAAACGCCCCAACCTATACAACCTTATACACACCTCTCAAGCCGTTGTCTTGGCCAAACCCGGGACATTTTGTCTCTTCACATCCCTATATTACTCCTAGAAGCCTCACTTTTGTCAGAATTTTTTTTCATGGAAACATTTGAGTTTAAATTAAAGAGAGTTACCCGATTTAAAGGTAAAGTCTTCCCTTGTGTTCTTTTGTTTTATTATTCTTCTCCAACCATATAAACACTTTTTATTCATTTATTTTGTAACAAAAACATTATCTTAAATATACTACGATGTTGTTATGTTATGGATTCGAGCTAAACTTACACACACCATTGTCTAATGGTTAAAGAACATACTGTTTCTGTGGATGGTGAATTTCTGCCTCACGAAATGATGATTGTTCAATCTTCTCTAAAAACCTTTCATGGTGGCCATTATGATGTCACTATATTTTATATATGATATATATGGTATTTATGTTTTCTATATGCTTCTGAATTTTATAGTTAAGACATGCCTTTATGCTTTTCAAGTTGTGCAAATGCGATAATTTAATACGAGGAAGTGTGGACTACCGCCCCCTCAAGTGATGTGACTCATTCATGCAATACATGGAATGTATAAAGAATTAAATTAATGAAAACATGTGAACTATATAACAAGTATATTATACTGGAAGTATAATATATTTATCTCTCAATTATTTTTGATTCCATTAATATGAGAAAAAAAATGAAAGTAGCGTTCATGCGTACGTACGGCCTACCGTCTCCATGAACGGTGCATTTCATTTTTATTATCTAAAAATGTTATTTAATAGTATAAAATTTATATATACTGGATATATATGATATTTAAATCATTAATACTATTCTAGAGATGATGTACTTATAACTACATGGAAAATTCTTTTCCAACAAGTTCAATTTTTACTCATGTACCGAACATCGACAAAAACATTTGATATGAACTCAAATTATTAAAAAATTATTATAACACTACAATATGTGATATGAACTGAATAATAATATTTAAAGGAGGTTCTTAATCAATTATAAATTGACCAATGTATATGATTCAGGAATATAAAGAAACAAACAAGGCAAGTCGAACTTGAGATAAGGGATCCTACCCCTCTCTTTCTTTTTAAGTAAACTCTTTTATGACATTCATTTTAAGCTCATCTTTCTTATTATTGGGATGTTATTTTATATTAATCTTACTGTACTTTTTATGTTCATATTATGAGAGACCCCATTTGATCTTATCAATCCATTTTTTGATGTTCTGAGTGGCACCGTTAGGCTGCCGAATTTCCGTAAGAGATCCAACCTCTCTCTTTCTTTTTAAGTACTCTCCTTTATGTCACTTCATTTAAGCTCATCTTTGTTATGTTGGGGGATTTTATTTTATATTACATTTTCTCTAAATTTTATTTTAATATGATTAGAGACCCTAATTGATCTCATCAATCCATCTTTGGAAGTTTGAAGTGGCGTCGTTAGGCTGCTGAGTTTTCGTAAGGGATTTTTCATCTCACTTTTATTCCTGAGACATTTATGCTATGTTTGTCACCATTTCTTTTGAGTGGTGTATGTAATTCCCATTATTATACTCATTGTGTAGTATAATTTCAATTATGGGTATTTACATCTTCATTGTATGACCCTTCTTCCATGGGGTGTACGTTTCGAAAGTTACCCAAGTCGGTAAGGGAACCTCTCACCCTCCTCTTTCTAAAAGACTTATTTTGTTATTTCTTTTAATTCACATAATATTATGTTGGTATATTTTCTTATATATCCTTATTGATGTAAATTTTATGTCCATGTGATTAGATACCATTTCTTCTCTCATCAACTCGTTTTCTGAATTTTAAAGTGACGCCGTTAGGTTTTCGGATTTCTGCAAGGGAACTTCTTAACCCACTTTCAATTCTTTGGGTTAAACCAATACTTCATGATTTTATTATGACAAAATTATGTGTGGAATATATATGTTGTAATTTCAACAAACATTTGTTTGGATATACTATTTCTACACATAATCATCTCATTGATAAATTCTTACGTCATTTAGACGAACTTGTATGGGAAATCATTAATCAATCTCATTTCATTGAGTTAAATATCTATGTCATTGGTTTTGTTTTTCCAAGATTATGTGTGAACGGCGTCTGATTATTTTAAACTTAATACCCAGTTATATTTTGTGTATTCATATTTTTCACACATAATCTTGTAATTGTTTTATCTTTAATCTAAGGATACTGACTTTGTAAGGGACTTCATCTCAATCTCTTTTCATTGGGGAATATTTTGTTTTATACTCAACATTATTTTATACGGTGTGTAAACCCCTTTGACTTATAATTTTATTTGAAATGAATCTTTTCTATATGAAGTGTTTTACTAAACGAAAAAAAGTTTGTTTCTTTTTAACGTACGTGGTGACAATGACCTTTCCGCCACCACGAGTATTATTTGATCTTTGGCTTCCTAAAGAAGCCGTTATATTTTTTAAAAGTATATAAATACCATATACTGTTTTTGGTATTGAAAATTGTTTTGATAATATATTTTTTATGTCAATATATTTAAGTGATATATTGTGCTTGAAATGTGGAAATTTTTTCTTCCCTTTATCATTGTTTATTGTGTTATGTTTTTATAATGGTACATGGACATTTGACGGGTGGTTACGTGAAGAACCATATGATGGGTGGTGTCGTGAATACCAGGATGGTTGATTATGTTATAACCTCCAATGCATTGGGTTTGGAAGTCGGCCGTATGACTATTCAATTA
Source organism: Viscum album (assembly GCA_963277665.1). Lineage (NCBI taxonomy): Eukaryota > Viridiplantae > Streptophyta > Magnoliopsida > Santalales > Viscaceae > Viscum > Viscum album. The sequence continues at coordinate 119,996,945 of OY728138.1, read as the reverse complement.
TGTGATATGTGTGGAAGTTTATCGGATGGTTATTCCACTTAAGTATGTTTATGTCCCAAGTTACCTTTATATGTTATGTGTTCTTTATATGCGTTTTATGGTAATATTTTGGTTACAAAAGGGTATGTAATGATCTTTTATTCAATGAAGAGTATTTTCTTCTTCATAAAGGTGAAAAGTATTACATTGATAAAGTATTCTTAGTTTACTGGTTGTTTTGAAAATCTAACAGTTTTCCTTCATTGTGTATCCCTTACTGAGCTTTTTATGCTCTCCCCAAGTTTTCGAAAAAAATTTCACAGGACATAATGTGGAATAGGGTCAAGGATGGGATCAAGGAATTTTCATGATATCTAAAACATGGAACTAGACATGTTTCTTTTTAAGAGTTTTTATTTTATGGAAACTTAGTAGAAGTGTCTACTTTGTAATCTTTTGAGATGTAATAGTTATGTCCTAATTCTCTAAAACTCTAAACCTGAAAAAATTCTCAATGTGAATTATTCATTTAATTCAATATTAATTAAGGTTTAAGGCCGGGGCCTTATAGTTGGTATCAGAGGTCGGTTTAGATAACTTTAGAGGTTAGGGAATTCTCTAAGAATAAGTGAAATTACCATAATGGTTAGGATTTCAGAAAGAGTCCTAGTTTTAGATAATGTGAATGAGTAAGTATATCTTAGTTTTTATCTTCCACATTAGCACATTATTGTTTTGTTGATATAATCACACTGAAATTTCTATTTTTAGTAAATGGATGGATCTAGTAAGAATTATAGTGAAAATGGGTTTGAAGGAAACTGTGGTGGTTCTCTGATTAAGAGACTGGATGAAATGGGGGATTCAATGAGGAATCTCGTGGTTGTTCTAAACCAACTATCAAGGAGTCATGATCAACCACTTGAACCTTGGAGAGTTCTCTAATTCATCATGTACGAGATGACCAACTCGATGTGGATTTTCAGGTAATAATTATAAAGGTAACCATTAAGGTTTATATGATCCTTACTTTTGAGGTAATTATGGGTTACTATATGTTATGATGGATTATGAACGACAAGAGATAAACTTGAGGTTAAATTATGTTCTGGTTATTTTTGAAGATTTTATCATTTTTTGGGGAATGTGATAAGAATTATGTAGTTATGGAAAAAGGACAACACACAGATCATGTGACAACCCGTCACGTCAGACAAAGGTGTGGAAATCGAACCCACAACCAATGTGCGACTGGTAGTTATCGCCTACCACTAGACTACGTGAAGTCCCTGGCTAGTTTGACTAATTATTTTTAGTTAGATGATTTTATGAATTCAGAGTGAGTTCATTTTGGGTTATCTATAGAAATTATTAACCTATCATAGAGGTTATGTGATTAGGTTAATTATTTTTCAATATGATTTTTAATAGAAACTGATGTTATTTGGAGATAAGTGTTAATTTGTCCCTTGGAAGACTATGTGATTAAATACTTCCAATATTTGGGTTTCAATCATAGTTTGGTTTACTTTGAATAATTTTATAGACAAATTGTTTATCGAATGGTCTTCGTTAAACTTGTGGTTTTTTTGGACAAATTTTGGATATTAATAATAGATTATCTTTTTATAAAGGGTTATCCTTTTCTGGATTATCTGATCTTGTACTAACCTTTTTGGTTTTGGTTTTGGTTTTGGTTAAAGTCTAAAGACATGGGAAGTATATAGTTATCTTTTGTGGATTAGGTGATTCTCTAGAAGATGATTATATCTCTCTTAAGGAAAACAAGTCTTCCTAAATACTCATTATTTGGGGAAAGTATGAGTTTGTGTAAGAAATCTAGTGAAAGTTGAAAGTCAACATGACAAGTATATTTCCTTAGGATCAAAAATAAATTCCTCAATGAAAAGTATCTTAAAACAAAAATTTTGTCTATTATCTTTTCCTACTAGGGAATCGAATACCATTTAACCCACCACAAGTTTGTGATATTCTGGTGGTTAACATTCTCTTAAACATGTTTTCTATCACTCTCCCTCAGAACATGACCCTTTTCTTTTTCTTCCATATCCATGTTTTCCTATATGGAATCCTTCTATGGGTTAACTCGGGTGACCTCTGTAATTCTCTTTCTTTATTTTAAAGTGATAGTTTTAGTGACTCTTGTTCCGATTTGGGATTTTCAATGAAGTTTCCATGCCCAATTTTAAAATTTCCAGGGTGCAATTCCCAAAAGGGGGTAGGATGTAACACCCCAGGTAAATAAAGAATATGACATTTTCATATTTATCCATACTTGTGAATAAATTATTAATATTACTTTAATGGGAATGCTATGCTCGATGGCTACCCAATACGCAACAACGAGTTTTTTTGAAATCTTATGTTGCATTCTAATAATAAAATATTATTATTTTAAATGGTAATTAAAGCCTAGTCGTTGTAATGGTGGGAATGAATGGAACTAACTAAAAATTGATTATATATGATTTTCAAATATTTTTACTTTTATCCATTAAATGTTAGATGCTTAAAATGCAAATGAATCCAATTTTAAGCATAAATCTTATAGTATTCTTTAAAAGGCCGATTAACCGCCTTTTGATGGAAAACCACTTTTAAATACACATTTGACAATTTTATGTGTTATATTGGACAAAATAAAATTCTTTTTTAGAATCTGGACATCAAAATTTACTTTTTATAATTTTTTGATATTTTTCCGATAAAGTTCATTTTTTTAATGAATAGTGAAAAATGATGTATTTTAATTCAAACTCTCTTTTTAATCTAATTTATTTATATTATTAGATTATATTTTGAATTGGTTTTAATTTTCAATTAGAATATATTTTTACCATTAAATCCAATTTTGGTCATCGGAATTAATTTCACTTTGAAATTGGACTTAAACTGCTGTCAATCTTTTGGTACATATTGTTTCATAAAAACACGCTATTTATTCTGACAGTGGGAATTAATTATTAAATTAATTAATGTAACTTATATGTTTTGAAATTTTTAAAATAAACATTATTTTTGAATTCGGAATATCAAATATAGCTTAGGGTGAAGTTTTGATATTTTTCTGAAAACTTCAATTTTTGATGAATAGTGAAACCACAAAGTGGTACTTAAAAAACGGATTTTTCGTTTAAATGAAATTTTACCACCTCTGTGTTTTGAATTTAAAAAATCCGACATACATTATTTTCATTATGAATTAAAATGTGGTTCAATGGGATTAAAATAATTTTTGGTGAATAGTAACTTTTAATTTTTTTGTCGCGATTAGAGGTATTTAGTGAAATTTAAGGTAAAAATAATGTTTTAATAATATGAAATGACCATGAAACATGTCCTACCCTTATTGTATGTGTCATGGACTACCAATAAAATCCATGGGTCATCTTGGTGACCCCATGGAGCCACTTTGGTAGGAAAATAACATTAATAACTTTTTATTTAAAGTTAAAATAAAAATGTCACAAACATGTGTTGTTTTACCAAAACAATTTTTAAATGGGGTTATACAAGTCATATTTTTTACTATAAATATTCATTATAAAGATAAAAATATTTCCTACATAATCATATTTGTTTTAAAATTTTTAGACATTAAATAAGTTAAATTATTTATGACACCGTGATGATGCAATGATACCTTATTATTTAACGATTTAAATAAAATGAAAAGATAATGTAAACTATAAGACCTAAACTTTCCAAAAACCTATTGGATGTGTGTATTTAGAACTATTATCACCTTATACTTGAAATATATAATTTTGGGACCTTTAAAATCCTAAAATCATTTTATAATAATGTTACTCTTCAAGACTTTCCATGAGTGGCCCTCCTCTCCTCTTATAAAAGGCCCCCACCTCTACCACCTTACACACACCTCTAAAGCCTTTGGCTCGGCCAACCCCTGCCCATTTTGTCTCTCCAAATCCATCTCTTACTCCTGGAAGCCTCATGTTTGTCAGAATACTTTCCAAGGAATCCTTTGAGCTCAAATCAAAAAGAGTTACCCGATTTAAAGGTAAAGTCATCCCTTGTGTTCTTTTGTTTTATTTTGCTTCTCGAACCCTCTAAACTCTTTTTATTCCTTTATTTTCGAACAATACCATTATCTTATATATACTAGTATGTTGTTATGTTAAGTATTTGAGCTAAACTTACACACACCTTTTCATAATGGTTAAAGAACATACTGTTTCTGTGGATGGAGAATTTTTGCCTTACGAAACGATGATTGTTCAATCTTCTCTTAACACCTTTTATGGTGACCATTATGATGTCACTATGTTTTATATATGATATATATGCCATTTCTGTTTTCTATATGCTTGTGAATTTTATATTTAAATCATTCCTTTATGCTTTTCATGTTGTGCAAATGCGATAATTTCATACAAGGAAGTGTGGACTACCGCCCCCTCAAGTGATGTGACTCATTCATGAAATACATGGAATGTATAAAGAATGAAATTCATGAAAATATGTGACCTATATAACATATATATTATAATTTAATTATAATATATCATCTCTCAATTATTTTGTATTCCATTAATATGACAAAAAAAATGAAAGTGGCGTTCATGCGTACGTACGGCCTATCGTCTCCATGAACGGTGCATTTCATTTTTATTATCTCAAAATGTTATTTAATAGTATAAAATGAATATATAATGGATATATATGATATTTAAATAATTAATACTATTCTGGAGATGATGTACTTATAACTACATGGAAAATTCTTTTCCAACAAGTTCAATTTTTACTCATGTACCGAACATCGACAAAAACGTTTGATATGAACTCAAATTATTAACAAATTATTATAACACTATAATATGTGATATTAGCTGAATAATAATATTTATAGGAGGTAATTAAGCAATTATAAATTGACCAAAGTTTATTATTCAGGAATATAAAGAAATGAACAAGGAAAGTCGGACTTGAGGTAAGGGATCATACCCCTCTCTTTCTGTTTAAGTACAATCTTTTATATCATTACTTTTATGCTCATATTTCTTATGATTAGGATGTTATTTTATAATAATCTTACTGTAATTTTTATTTTCATATGATGGGAGACCCCGTTTGATCTTATCAATCCATTTTTGGAGGTTTTGAGTGTCGCCGTTAGGCTGCCGAATTTTCATATGAGATCCAACCTCTCTCAATCTTTTTAAGTACTCTCCTTTATGTCACATCTTTTAAGATCATCTTTGTTATGTTGGGGGATTTTAATTTATATTCCTATTGCTTTAAATTTTATTTTAATATGATGACAGACCCTATTTGATCTCATCAATCCATTTTTTGGAAGTTTTAAGTGGCGTCGTTACGCTGCGGAGTTTTCGTAAGGGATTTTCATCTCACTTTTATTCCCGTAAAAATTTATGCTATGTTTGCAACCAATTTCATTTAGTGGTGTATGTACAGCCCATTATTATACTCTTTTTATAGTACAATTTAAATTATGGGTATTTACATCTTTATTGTATGACCCTTCTTCCATGGGGTGTACGTTTCAAAAGTTACCCAAGCCGGTAAGGGAACCTCTCACCCTCCTCTTTCTAAAAGACTTCTTTTGTTATGTCTTTTAATTCACATATTATTATGTTGGGATATGTTCTTATATATCCTTATTGATGTAAATTTTATGTCCAAGTGATTAGATACCATTTCCTCTCTCATCAACTAGTTTTCTGAATTTCAAAGTGACGTTGTTAGGTTATCGGATTTCTGTAAGGGAACTTCTTAACCAACTTTCAATTATTTGGGTTAAACCTATACTTCATGATTTTATTATGTGTATATTATGTGTGGAATATCTATGTTGTAATTTCCACAAACCTTTGTCTGGATATACTATTTCTACACATAATCATCTCATTGATAAATTCTTACGTCATTTAGACGAACTTGTATGGAAAATCATTACTCAATCTCATTTCATTGAGTTAAATATCTATGTCATTGGTTTTGTTTTTCCAAGATTATGTGTGAATGACCTATAATTATTTTACACTTAATATCCACTTATATTTTTTTATTCATATTTTTCACACATAATCACGTAATTAATTTATCCTTAATCTAAGGATATCGAAATTGTAAGGGACTTCGTCTCAATCTCATTTCATTGGGGCATATTTTATTTTATACAAATCTTTATTTTATACAGTGTATACACCCCTTTGACTTATACTTTTATTTGAATGGAATCTTTTCTATACGAAGTGTTTTACTAAATGACAAAAAGTATGTTTCTTTTTAACGTACGCGGTGACAATGACCTTTCCACCACCGCGGGTATTATTTGATCTTTGGCTTCTCAACAAGCCGTTATATTTTTTAAAAGCAAATAAATACCATATACTCTTTTTGGTATTGAAAATGGTTTTGATAATGGATTTTTTATTTCAATAGATTTAAGTGATATATTGTTCTTAAAATGTAGAACTTTTTTCTTTCCTTTATAATTCTTTATTGTGTTATGATTTTATAATCATACTTGGACATTTGAAGGGCGGTTACATGACAAACCATATGAAGGGTGGTTCCATGAATACTAGGATGGGGGGTTACATTATAACCTCCAATGAATTGGGTGTGGAAGTCGGCCTTATGGCTATTCCATTAAGTAATATGTGTGGATGTTGACCGGATGGTTATTCCATTTAAGTATGATTATGTCCCAAGTTACCTTTATATGTTATGTTTTCTTTATATGGGTTTTATGGTAATATTTTGGTTACAAAAGTGTATGTAATGATATTTTATTCAATTAAGAGTATTTTATTCTTCATAAAGGCGAAACGTATTACTTTGATAAAGTATTCTTGGTTTACTGGTTGTTTTGAAAAACTAACAGTTTTCTTTCTTTGTGTAACCCTTACAGAGCTTTTTATACTCACCCCAAGTTTTTGAAATATTTTTCAAAGGACTTAATGTGGAATAGGGTCAAGTATGGGATCAAGTAATTGTCATGATATCTAAAACATGGAACAAGACATGTTTCTTTTTATGAGTTTTTATTTTATGGAAACTTAGTAGAAGTGTCTACTTTGTAATCTTTTGAGATGTAATAGTTATGTCCTAATTCTCTAAAACTCATAACCTGAAAAGATCCTCAATATGAATTATTCATTTAACTCAATATTATGTAAGGTTTCAGGTCGGGGCCTTATATTTGGACTATAGATCTATTTTCTAGATTCATTGGTTTATAACTAAATGATTGAAATAAAATTAATAAATAAATGTGAACGGATAATTGTAGGATTGTTTACCTTAGTGCACCCCAGTTTCTCTACTGCATTTATTTCCATTACTTTTTCTATATTTCTCACAAAAAGTAGGGCACAGATCTTTTGGTGGTTGCCTACGGAGATTATTCTCACACCTTATTTGGGTCCTGCTTTTCACACCAAATTGGTTATATGTTTGTAGGTGTGGATAGGAATTATGGCCCTTCTACCTCAGGTGCTTGATTGTTGGTTCGAGATGCAGAGCATGGGACTGAGCTTAGGCTTGCGATGCTGCTAGAGTTTACTGTTTCCTTTTTCTACATGGGTTTAATATGTATTTCAGAACATTGTTTTTTTACTACTTTCCATAGAAACATGTTCCATGATGCATCATTATTATATTATACATTGCTTCCACTATTTAGTTTCAGATGTCGTGTGTTGTTTACTGCATCAGCTATTGTTTATTATTTCCTTCCACTTCATACTTTACCAAATGAGGGCATTGTTTCCCCACTGACTCAGCAATGCCATTGCTACTAGTCGGCAGCTTATGGCATTTGGGGAAACATGCTTGAGGTCATGTGGCGAACCGGGTACGGGGAACCAGGTGAGTGGATCTGGATTCGAGTCGTTACAATGTGGTTTCAGAGGAGTTTTATTTCTTTTCTATTTCCTTACTGGTTGGTGACAATAGAAAGGGATAGTAAGGAATGGGTAATTGGTACTTAACTATGCTAAGGAGTAATTAACCCATGTACATGGAAAAGATATACTACCTCGTAATTTCACTTTTTAGTTTCTACAAGTGTTATAGTTGATTATATTTCACCGTTGGGTGATGCACCTATTTTGTGCAGTTACAGTTTATATGATTGTAGTTCTATTTTTTTGTAACCTGATGAGATGAGGGAATGTCATCTCATTCATCATATTGGAACTAGTTAGAAAATCACATGTCATGCATTTTACCATGACATCTAGGGTGTTTTAGAAACTGCATGCTGTTGTGATTGATGTCGTGACAGATTATGCATGATGTTGTGATTGTTTTTGTGATAGAGATACCTACTATGTTGATAGGGGTTTTTTATTTTACAGCTTATTTAGCATGGACGCCATGCTTTTTTCTTAGAGGTGTTATGGACCCTTGAGGATTGGAATTTGGTGGATCATGGGATTCTCATACTGTGTACTTGTTATATGAATTCTTATGATGTCAAGCATTGATTCGTGGGGAGTATGGGCCCCCACGGATCGGAATTTGGCACATAGATGCTAGTTTTTAGAGTTTTCAGTGGTTTTGTGGATTTTTGTATGCCTAATTCCCAGAAACCGAAATAAAATGGCGTGTGGCCTTATGAACACATGCCATGTGTTCTTCTGTTAGAGAAGAACTACTTTTCATGGTTATATGCATTGTACTTTGAAGTACACGTCGTGTACTCTTCTTCCATGTGATCTAGCCGTGTAGTTGATTACATGGGATGGAAAATCTCAAGAACATCACGCCGTGTACCACGTTGTCACACCGTGTAGTAATGGTCCGTATGACCCAACTGTGTAGTAGAATACATGGGTTGGAAAATCTTCGGGACAACATGCCGGGTATGTTGTTGACACACCGTGTAGTTGTGGCCCGTGTACCAGCCTGTGTGACTAACCACACAGATGGAGAAAATCTTTAAGGACACGCCGTGTAGTGGAAAAACACGCCGTGTAGTATTTGGCTGGGACAGCCCATGTGAAATAGTCATGTAGGAGTAACCGGGCACGAAGAAAAAGGACGGTACATGCCGTTTATATGTAAGAACACACCGTGTAGTTTTGGTTTACACATCCAGCTTGGTCGTTGTACATGACCAAGTAAAATCTGTATGAAACACACAGTGTATAGGGACTACACGCCGTGTAACCATGTTTTTCCAATTTTAAGAGTATTTCCTTTTCTATTCCATTTTCACTCTCTTAAGTAGAAATTGTGCTCGTTGTTATTAAGGTTGTGCTTTTGACATTGCAGAGTCATCCTGCCAAGACATCCTCCAATTGCACATTAGGGATCTGACGAGGATTGTATGCCGGAAATGTCACATGTAGTTATCTAGGATACTGGTGCAGACACACAGTTCTGTGAGGGATTCATGAGGATCATACAGACCTTTCAGGGAGCTCAGCAACCTACCCAGTCTATGGTAGATCTTACGCGAGTCTTTCAGCAGCATCATCCTCCCACATTCTCTGGGGATGGGGGACATCAGGCTACTAATCTGGGTTTGAAGCTACGGTTTCTATCTTTGATCATCTCAAGACACCCCTCAGATAGAAAGGTGAAGCTCACAACTTACATGCTGCGAGATTCCGCCAAGAGATGGAGGGACGTAGTTTCTCAGGCCTGGCTTCAGAAGATAGTTGCTTGGGATGAGTTTCAGCTTATGTTCTACGACTACTTATACCCAGTGACGCTGAGGGCCGATAGAGCCAGAGAGTTCATGAACATGAAGAAGGTTACACTATCAGTTATGATGTTTTCCTCTCATTTTACTGAGTAACAACGATTCACTCCCATTCTGGGTAATGAAGAGCTGTTTTTAGTGAGGAAGATTGAGGAGGGACTCAGACCAGATATCAGAACATATGTGAACGTCTTTCAGTTGACCTCTATTTCTTTGATAGTCAACCAGACACTGATCACGAATAGGAATCTGAGAGATACTAGAGTAGTGAGCCTGGGCGATTCAGCATCTAGAGTCGGTACTCTTTCTACTGAAAGCAGGAAGCGCAACCGAGATTCTACACGAGTTGACTCAAGGAAGCGAGATATTCCTTCAGGTGGCTAGTTTTTGTGATACCATTATGGGAAGGATGGGAATAAGAAGCCACAGTTCTCGAGGACCCAGTAGAGTGTCGATCTTGCAGTAAGATGGATCATCTTCAGCAGTTTTTCATGGTTCTTCTTCCAGTGGCTAGCGAAGGAGGATTAGTTTCGACTCTGCGTACAGGATCAGGTTTACCAGTTCCGCAGCAGACTGGGGGATAGAGTAATACATGCCATTCAGGCCGGGGTAGAGGTCGTGGACTCGGTGGTCAGGCTTAGGGAGGATCATCTCAGGGATCTTAGGCAACTACTTAGGGCCGCGGAACTAGCCAGACAATTTCAGTGGAGTAGATTCATCAAGAGAATGATCCTGGACATTCCATAGTGCGAGGTACGATCTTGTTAGCCTCAGTTTTACCATCTGCACTTTTCGATACAATATCTTTTCGTAGCTTTATTTATGTGCACACTATGGAGAGCCTTAGACTTACTATATTTACTTATGAGGATATGATGACACTAGACACTCCCATGGGACTTATAACTGATATTGTTCGTCAGTGCAAGGAGTTATCCCTTGAGGTTGGTGTGTGTCACTTCTTGTGGGATCTTTATGTCCTAGAGATGACAGGTTATGATTTCATTCTCGTAATGGACTGGCTAGTTCCTTTTAAGGCCTTTGTCGATTTCTATCGTTGTAGTGTGAGTTTCATGTCAACCGAGGGTAGACCTTTTCTTCACAAGGGCGAATGGGATGTCCAGGAAAGTAGAGCTAGACCAGAGCATCATGGGTTGGGCGGTGTTACCGTCCAGATTGCTAGTTTATATCTAGATGATCAGATGACTTCTAAGATGGATTACCCTCTAGTGGTTGATCATTTTCCTGATGTCTTTCCAGAATACATTTTAGGGATGTCTCCGGATCATGAGGCAGACTTCCTTATTGATCTTGTGCTAGGAGAAACACCTATATCCATAACTCCTTATAGGTTGGCTATGCCTGAGTTGCAAGAGATCAATAAGCAGTTAAAGGAGTGGCAAAGAAAATGGTTTTATCTGACCTAGTACTTCCCCTTGGGGTTTTCCTGTTTTGGTTGCGAAGATAGAGGATTGTACTTTTCAGCTTTGTGTGGATTATCGGAAGCTGAACCAATTAACGGTCAAGAACCAGTATCCCTTGTCGAGGATTGTGATCTTTTAGATCAGCATCGAGGATCCAGGGTGTTCTCGAAGATCAACTTGAGATCCAGATATATTCAGTTTCATGTCTGACCATTAGATATACCTCTTACAACTTTCTGGAGTAGGTACCATCAGTACGAGTATTTGGTTATGCCATTTGGTCTCACGAATGCACCAGTAGTCGTCATGACATTCATTAATAGAGTTTTTCATCCTTACTTGGATTCATTCGTGGTGGTTTTCATGGAGGATATCCTTGTGTACTCTCACACTCGAAACGATCATGATACCCATCTTGAGAACGTATTGATTACACTGATAGAGCATCATTAATCTGCTTAGCTCTCTAAGTGACACTTCTGGATGGATGAGATTCACTTCCCGGGTCATGTCATCTTAGATACATGAGTATTAGTAGACCCATCGAAGGTGAGAGCGGTAGTTACCTGGGTGCAACCAAAGAATGTCTTTGAGGTACGGGGTTTCTTAGGACTGGCTAGTTACTACTAGCTGTTTATATAGGACTTCTCACACTTGGAAGCTCCATTTAGAGGATTGACTAAGAATGGTGTGAATTACGTTTGGTCAGAAGCTTGTGATTCAGCCATTCCGGAGCTGAAGGGGGGATTTAATTCAGCACCGATTCTATTTTTACCAGAGTTGGGTAGGAGTTATAAAGCTTTCTGTGATGCATCTGGCATTGGGGATGGAGTAGAGCATATACAGGAGGATCTGGTTGTTGCATATGGATCTCGACAGTTGATGCCACATGAGAATAACTATCCTATGCATGATCTGTAGTTGGATGTTTTTTTCATGCTTTGCATTGTTGGAGACACTATCTTCTGGGAGAGAATTTTGTGGTATATACTGACCACAATATCCTCATGTATATCTTCATGAAACATGAATTAAATCTCAGATAGCGGAGGTGGGTTGAGTACCTACAGTCTTTCGAATTTGAGCTTACTCATATGCCTGGGAAAGGCAATGTTGTGGCAGACGCACTAAGTAGGAGAACTCAGTTACAAGAAGTTCGGGAGTCCAGTAGCGAGTGGCAGCTTATGGATCTGTTATTTTAGATTCATTTGGAGGTGAACGACAGACAGGGATAGATGGATCATTCATATATAGCTATTACCTCCACTCTTTTGGATCGAGTTCGAATGAGGCAGCTATGAGACCCAGAAGTCCTAGTACTACGGGAGGGTGTGTCAGATGGAGACCCTACTCTGGCGTGGAAAGTAAGAGATGATGAGGTGTTACATTTTAATGGTCACGTATGGGTTTGAACAGAAATATGTGAGGAGATGATGGGGGATTTTCATGCTTTAGCATGGGAAGTTCATCCTGGTGTCACAAAGATGTATCGATACATACGTCGCCAGTATTGGTCGCCAGGTATGAAGAATGATGTTCCTAGTTTTTTTATGTGGTGATCCACCTATCAGTAGGTGAAGGAAGAGCATCAGCGACCAACAGGGCTTCTATAACAGTTCCCTATTCATGAGTGGAAATTGAATGATGTTGTGATGGACTTCGTTGAAGGGTTAACAAGATAGCCTTTAGGGAATGATGTGGTTTGGGTGGAAGGGGAAAGGCTCACTAAGGATGCACATTTCTTACAGGCCAGGGAGACCTTCGGGGTGGATGATCTTGGGAGGTTGTACATCTGGGAGATTGTAAGATTTCATGGGGTTATGAGTTATATCATTTTTGATAGGGATGCCTTCATTACTTTGCATTTCTGGTAGGGGCTACAAAGGGATTTGGGTACATAGGTACTTCTGAGTACAGCTTACCATCCACAGACAGATGGCCAGTTAGAGCACACAATTGAGGTGATGGAGGACATGCTCTAGGCATGCGTCCTTGATTTTGGAGGTTCATGGGAGAAACATATACAACTAGTGGATTTTTTCTATAATAATAGTTTTCAAGAAACTATTCAGATGGCACCTTACGAGGCTTTGTACGGTAGGCTGTGCCGATCAACCTTGTGTTTCCTGGAGGCAGGAGAGGAAGCTAGGCTGGGACCTCGTCTTGTTCAGGAGACCGTAGAGTAGGAGGAGTTGATTTGGAATAGGATGGCTACTGTATAGTCTCGGTAGAAATCTTATGCTGATCATCAGAGTTGACCTTTAGAGTTTAAGGTCGGAGATCAGGTTTTCTTGCGTGTTACCCTGAGGTTGGGACATCAGAGGATTATGAGACAGGGAAAACTGTCACCAAGATACGTCAGGCCGTTTGATGTTCTGGAGATAGTCAAGCTGGTTGATTACAGGTTTCAGTTACCTCATAGGTACCAGGTTACGCACGATGTCTTCCATGTTTCTCAGCTTCACAGGTATTTCTCAGACCCATCTCATGTTTTTTAACCCGAAAGGGTTTAGTTGGAGCAGGATGAATCATTCGAGGATCATCCTATCAGGATTGTTGATCATAGTGCAAAGGTACTTTGTGTCTGGTCTGTCCCTCTGGTACGGGTGTTATGGTAACACATCCATGTACAAGATGAGACTTGGGAAAGGGAGGCCGACATTCGATAACAGTGGCCAAAGATGTTCGAGGTTTCTTCTTATATTCCTCGTTAAGAAATTCATGGTCATATTTCTTTAAGGGGGGTAGTTTCTAAAAACCTGGATCTTCGTTTCACGTATGTTTTTCTTTTTCTCGTCATTTTTGAGAAAAAGGTGAAAATCTGGAAATTTTCATAGTACACGTCATGTACTTTATAAGTACACGCCGTGTGCTTCGATGCCACAGTGTGCCATGTGATGGCCATGTCTGGGCCACACACACTGCCGTGTGGGGTGACGTGAAGGCCACATAAATTGGAGTATGAAAAAACCAAAGTACACGACTTGTACTCTAAAAGTACACGGCGTGCACTTTTCATTTTATTTCATTAATCGGACTAGGGTCGCGTCTTAACTTGGTTTTCATCTTCTTCTCCACCTAATTATTTACAGGGAATCCGAGGAGGCTGAATCTTCTCTATGCCATCGATCCATCAACGATTCTCGGAATAGAACACTGTTGGTTGTAATAGAATCGCAGTGGTGAGTTCTTGGTTCTTTTTTGGCCTCATTTCCTTTTGATTCCTCTCATGTGAGTTATCTGAGTTTAAACATTTTAGACATTTTTGCATATCTACTACATTCTAGGATGATTCACATGCCTAGGTTCATGTAAATCAATCTACGAGGATTGAGGTAGGTGTGTTGATGCCCCACGTTGTATTTCCTTGAGTTTTTGTGCAAAAGTGTTGGATATCATTGTATCAGGTATCTCGGGTTAGGGATTTGAACATGTTTTATTTATCTACCTTAGATTTCTTGTGCTCATGAGGCTATTAGATGAATAATGTTTTCTTTTTAGCATGTTCAAGGATCATCCCATGAGTGTTTTCCTTCGTTTTGGCTGTTTATCGATGTTTGGTTTAGGTTGCCTATGAGGCAATCCTTGCTGCATTGAATGGTTGCCTTGGTATGAATGATTGCATGTGTTGTCTGCTGTTTAAATGCTTCTGTTGCATTGTATCTATTAGAAAAGTAGTTTCCGGACAAACTAAGGTATTCTATGAATCGTTTACATACGATAAATTTTACTCAGGGCTGCGGGAACCTGGTGTAGTTAGACGATAGGGGGAATTGGCGTTGAGTTCTTTCACAAAGGGCATGTTTAATTGTTACCATTATGAGACCATAAGGGGGTATTGACTTTGTTCTCTCTCAGAGGGTCTGATAATTATCGAATCGAGACTAAAGGGGGAATTAAACATAAGTGCTTCCTCAGAGAGTCTGTATTATCACTATAAGATCATAGGGGGAATTGACGTAGAGTGCTTTCACAGAGTGTATTTTCCTTTGTTCGAATGCTTGACCATAATGGCCTGCCCACGTGAGCCACCCATAGGGTCATTGTAATAAATATTGTTGGTTGTTTTTGATGAGGCCACTAAGCCATAGAATAAGCATGGGTTTGTAATGCTTGTAGATAATTTAGTCTATTGAGATACATGTTCTGTTACTTGCTATGCCTTTTGACTATAGAGATATTTTCTAGATTCTATGGTTGATGAATAAATGATTGAATTAAAAGTTAATAAATAAATGTGAATAGAGAATTTTAGGGTTGTTTACCTTAGTGTACCTATGTTTCTCTACTGCATTTATTTCCATTACTTTTGATATATTTCTCACTGACAGTAGGGCACATATATTTTGGTGGTTAACTATTGGTATTAGTCTCGCACCCTATTTGGGTCCTTCTTTTCTGCCCAAACAGGATATATGGTTGCAGGTGTGGATATGGATTGTGGCCCTTCTACCTCGGGTGCTTGATTGCTAGTTAGAGCTGGAGAGCATGGGACCGAGCTTAGGCTTCCAATGCTACTGGAATTTACATTTAATATTTCTACATGGGTTTATGTTGTATTTCAGTACATTTTGTGGTTTAGTTATTTCCATAGAAACATGTTCCATGCTGCATCATTATTATATTATACATTACTTCTTCTGTTTAGTTTTAGATGTCATGTTCTGTTTACTGCTTCAGGTATTTTTTATTATTTCTTTCCACTTCATACTTTACCAAATGACGGCATAGTTTCCCCATTGACTCCTCAAGGCCCTCACTGCTAGTCGGCAGCCTCTGGCGTTTGGGGAAACACACTTGAGGTCATGTGGCCAACCGGGTTCGATGTTCCAGTTGAGTGGCTACGGATTCAGGTAATTAAAATTTAAGCACTATAGTGAGATTAATTTGAAAGTATTTTCCTTGAAAAATGTTTTCCTAAGGTGGTTTGAATTAGGATGGTGAAAAATTCCTTGAATTGAGGAAAAGGGAGGATGATTCAGTGGATGTGTATGGATAAAACTTCAAACGATTGGTGAGGTCATCACTAAATGTTATTCTAGATTTGAATAGGAAAATAAACTCTTTTTAGTAGGTTTGAATCCATGATATTGAAAGACATTGGCCTCTCAAGAAATCAGAAGTTATTAAGAAATTGTACTATCTTTTGAGAGGGTATAAATGTTGTTCTGTGATTCTCATGTGTACCTTGAAAACCAAGAGAAGAAGAGGCCTAGATGGAATGTTATTGGTAATAATGAATCAATGAATAATTATGGTAATAATGTATAGTTTCTAATTTTTGGAAGTTGATGTAAAAATAACCCTAGGGAATGCCTTACAAAAATTGAGAAGTGTTTTAGATGTGGTAAGTTTGGACATATGGTCTGAGATTGTAATTAAAATTCTCTTAAGAACAATTCTGATAAGAAAAATATGAAGTGTTTCAAATTTGTTGAGATGGGTCATTATAAAAATGCTTTCCCAAAGAAAGATTTGAGTGATGGAAGGAATCCATAATTTAATTTGAAACAAGTAGTAATAACTTCGATACTACATTAGTTGATATTAGGACATCCAATGAAGTGGTATCTGGTACTTTTTTTGTTTACTCAAATTTTTCTAAAGTCTTGTTTGATAAATTATCTTCACATTCCTTTGTTTCTAATAAATTTTATGGTAAATTGGAAATATCACCTAAATAAATTAGACCAAGACATATTGTTAAAACCCTAGGGGAAATGTTATAGCAAGAAATAATATTAAGTACATCCTATTGTCATCTATGGAATGAAATTTCCTTTAAACCTTTTAATTTATCCCTTAGTGAATATTTCTTTCATTTTAGGTATGGATTGGATATATTTTGTCATAATAAGATTGATTATGGATCTAAATAAGGTGTTTTTAATGATTTTTAGTATTTATACAAGATTAAACACATTCAAGTGATAAAATATTACAATGATAAGAAACTATTGAAATATGAAAATGAAATTTGTCTTGATCATATTATTGAAAATAAGGGAAATTTTCAGATTAATGATGTTCTGGTGGTAAATGAATACCTTGAAGTTTTTCTAGATGAGTTAGCCAGCATTATACCTGTCCGGGAAGTTAAATTCACAATTGAATTAGTTCTGGATTCAAATTCAATTTCAAAACCCCCATATAAAATGGCGTAAATGGAACTTCTTGAATTGAAAAATTAGTTGTAGAACTTTATTGACAATGTTTTCATTCATACTAGAACATCAATATGAAGATCACCAATCATGTTTATTAAAAAAAAGATGGTTCCATGAGACGTTTCGTTGATTATAAATATTTGAATAACATTACAGTTAAGAATAATTATCCTTTACCTCACATAAGTGAATTATTTGATCAGCTCCAAGGAGCTCAGTATTTTTCCAATATTGACATAAGATTCTGGGTATTATCTGGTGAAGGTGAAGGAGGATGACATTCTAAAAATATCTTTTCATACTAGATATGGTCATTATAATTTTTTTTGTTAGGTTGTTTGGTATAACTAATTCACTTGTTGTGTTCATGAATCTTATAAATAGAATATTTCATGATTTCTTGTATAAGTTTGTGGTAATGTTTATTGGGGACACTCTAGTATATTATAGAATTAAATACGATAATAAAAAACATTTATGGATTGTTTTGAAAACCTTATAATAAAATAAAATGAATAGAAAATTCAGAAATTGTGAATTTTTGGTGCAACAAATTTCATTTCCTTGGTCACATAGTTTTTAAAGATGGTTTAACTATTTATCATGCGAAAAAAAAAGTTTTTGAAGAATGGACAAGACCCACAAATATATATCAGATTTATATTTTTTGTGGTTTGGAAGACTATTACTAGAGGTTTGTTGAAAACAATGCACAGTTATCTAGTCCATTAAATATGTTAACTCGAAAAAAAGTTAAATTCATCTAAAAAATGAATGTGATGATTTTTTAAAGAATTGAAATGAAGAAGGGTGAATTCTCTAGTTCGGACCCTAACTTCTAAAAATGGAGAGTTATTTATCTATAGTGATGATTCATTAAATTGAATTGGTTTTGTTCTGATACAGAATGATCAATTAATTGCTTAAACATTAAGACAACTTAAACCACTTGAGGTAAAGTATCCCACATGTAATTTTGAATTAGCATATATGGTTTTTTCATTCAAAAATTGGTGGCATCATATATATAAATCCAAATGTGAAATATATACTAACCATAAATGACTAAAGTATATATTCACTCAGATGAGATAACATGAGGCAGATAAGATGGATTGAATTAATAAATGAATATGATTTCACAATAAATTACCATCTTATAAAAGAATAAAATGTAACAGATGCCATGAGTAAAAAAACCATGAATCATTAACTATGATACATTGGGAATAAGTCCCTCTGATTAAGGATTTTATATATTTTGTCTTTGAAGTTGTTGGTGCAGGAAATTGCACTGTTTTGTTTCAGGTTTTAGTGCATTCATCTTTGAAAGATAAAATTAAGAAAGCATATAAGGTAGACGAGTAGCTACCTAAATAGGTATAATTGGTTAAAATTGTCATGTTTCTAGATGGTAAAATTGAT
The DNA here is from genome assembly GCA_963277665.1 of Viscum album. Classification (NCBI taxonomy): domain Eukaryota; kingdom Viridiplantae; phylum Streptophyta; class Magnoliopsida; order Santalales; family Viscaceae; genus Viscum; species Viscum album. The sequence continues at coordinate 119,978,223 of OY728138.1, read as the reverse complement.
AATTATTGTGTTTACAGATTTAGAAAAATATTGTATGTGCCTTGAGTTTCTATGATGAAGAAATGTTATCCATGTAAAGATCATTGTTCTCTATTTTATGTTCATCCCGGAAGTACTAAGATATGAATATACCATCAAGAGTATTAATGGTGGAATGTAATGAAAAGAGATATTGCATATTTTACCATGAAATGTTTAACATTTTAAAAGATTAAATAAGAGGGGAAGTTACCAAAGGGGATCTTTAGCCTCTTCCAGTGCCATAGTAGAATTGTGAAAATATATCTATGGACTTCATTGCGGCACTACCAAATACCTCTCTTGTTAACAATGAAATCTTGGTTATTATTGATCTACTAACTAAATATGATCATTTCATTCCTATTCAAGATACTATGTATTTCGTTCCCATTTCTTAGCAGTACCTCAAAGAGATTTTCAAGTTACCTGGAGTACCTCTTTTCATTGTATATGATCGTTATCTTACGTTAACTTTTAATTTTTTGAAAGGCCGTAAAAAGTCAGTGGGAAGAGAATTAAATTTTAGTTCAGCATTTCACCCTTAGTCAGATAGGATGTTGGAACAGATGGTTCAGAATTTAGGGGATATTCTTCGAGCTTGTTCAATGGATTACCAGGGATGTTGGGATCAATATATTTCATTATTTGAGTGTTCTTATAATAACAGTTTTAATTATAGTATATAGATGACTCCTTTTGGGGCATTATTTGGGAAGCTGTATCAAACTATATTATTTTTGGTATGTAGTTAGGGAAATTAAGTTTATGAGACTAGAATTATTAGAGTAAGTGGATGATAAACTGACCATGATCTAGAAATAAATGATGACAGCTCATAGCTGGATGAAAATTTATGTAGATAATAGGTGGAAATATTTTTTTTAAGTAAGTGATCATGTTTTTAGTATAATATCACTATTGAAAAGTGTTATGAAATTTGGTAAGAAAGGAATTTTAATTCCACAGTTCATTGGACCTTATGAAATCCTATAGAAATATAGACAAGTCACATACTGAGTAGCATAGTCAAAGAGTTTATCACAGTAAAAAATTGTTTTTTATGTTTCGATGTTGAGAATGTATGTGCCATATTAATCTCATATTCGGATCCCAGAATTATTTCAATTGGAAGAGAATATTTCTTGTCAGAGAAACCTTTTTATATTCTTGATCGAATAGAAAAAGTATTGAAGAATAAGGTAATTTACTAGGTACAGATTTTATGGAGAAAATACAATGTTGAAGAAGCAATATGGTAATCTGAAAATTATATGAGGGAATGTTACCACCACTTGTTTAATATGTAAATAAAATTGTGAGGATGTAATTTTCAGAAGGTGGGGAGAAGGTAACACCAAAAGGATTTAAAAATATATTGAAATTAATGAAATAATGAGTGTATACATAATGAATATTTTTCTATTATATTGTTATAATCTATCCTTTAAACATAATTTTTCTGCTTCTATGATTTTATTTTTTAAGAACAGACATCTACGGTTGTGATCATGATGTTATTTGGAGTCTGATCGAACCAACTTGTTTTTTTGGTCTATAGTAACATACCATTGTTAATAGTAATATGAATATTAATATGAACCTTATGAATATTAAATATTATTATTAAATTATTTTCATGCGGTTATAAGATAATGAGATCTTCATTAATTTTTTCAATGTGATATAAAATGTGTAACAATTTTTAAATTGTTATATTTCGAATAAATTATGATTTTATTTAAAAATAAAATAACTCATATTTAGAAAATTGTTTTCAAAAATCAGAGTTCATTTTTTGATTCTATATGTCATAAAATGGTTAAGGATAATTTTTGGTATTTTTCTGATATATTTGAATTTTCGAGTAATAGTAAAAATATAGTTTTATGTATTTATTATGTTTGATGACATCATAATAATGTAATAATGATGTAATCATTCCGGATTAATCCTAAGGATTAAAAGATTATATGAGGTGTCTCAAATTTCCAATACCATAGGAAAAAACCTTTGAAAAGCCCATGGTTTTGATTACACCAATAACGAGGTCTCATTTGAATTTAATTATAAACTCCCTCACTTTCACTATATATAACACCCTCATCAACCTCGTCCTACCACACCTCTAAAGATTTTAAAATTTTCAAATTCTACCTGATCAGCTTACCACGTATCTTCAATCTATCTAAGACCTACTAACATCACCAAACGGACAAAACCAAAGGCCTTAAAAACGATTTCAATGAGAAGATATCCAGAGTTAATGATCCTCTTTCATTTTTTTGTATTTTCTTTTCAATTCATTTATTTTATTATAACATATTCTCATACCCTTATACAAGAGGAATTAAAGATATAGTATTTTATATATATTCTACATAGTTGTAATTATTATGGAAAAATTAAATATTGTTCTTCTTGTCCTCTTCCTCTTATTCAATAAATAAAAACATCATCTATGATGTGTTAATTAACCAACATCATGGGCGATGTGTCATAAATTTTATTTACATCCTTAAAATATTTTTTTAAAACCATTTTAATGGTTAAAAAAGTATTTCAATAGTATGATATAACCTCTATTATTTCAATGAATGAAGTTATATGCATTATATTAAATATATATAATGAAACAAGTTTGTGATTATTGTAGAACCTCCAAAATGATCTAAACAAATATCACTAATGTTTTATCTAAGGATTCATCCTAATACCATATAATAAAAATGATTTGTAGAATCATTTAATATTTTTGAGACATATTAAAACCATTTCATTCCACTTATATTGTTTCTCTTCCGTTGGTAAGGAAATATTTTACAAACTAACTGTGGAAATCATTTGAAGCACACACCCAAAACAATGGAAATAACAAAATAATATTTATAAATGTGTCGAATTATCTTTTAAAATGATTATATAAGGTGTTATAAACATTAACATGTTTCTATAAAATATTAATAACACTATTTTAACTTTTATATAGGCAGTTTAAATGTGTTTTAAGTACGAAGAACCTGAGGTAAAGTAATTATTAACCAAGTTTCCATTATTTGGGTTAACCCTAGATATCATTAATTATATGGTATTGAGATAATTTAGGTAATTAATTTAATTAATATTATCTTTTATTATGTGTATATACAATTTATAAACATATTTCTTTTATTCTATCAATTCTCACTTCAATTATACAGTATTTGTAATGGACATCTCATTAAATATTCTTTTTTTAAAAATTCAAAATATATTTTTTTATGAAAGTATTCATGTTTTATGATTATGTTATTGTTCATGGGATTTTTTTATGAAGATGTTTTTGACATATATATCCCTCCAATGCAATGGGTATGGGTATTTTGGAGGTCGGCCGAATGGTTACTCCAACTGAAACTATGATGGTTACACTATAAGGTATCCATGAGGGTAACATTATAATCTATCTGTGAGCATTATATTGTAAGGTATCCATGAGGGTTACAAATCATAAGGTGGGTATATGGGTTAAAATATAAGTTAGTAATTTAAAAGATAACTTTATTGTTTTAAATATATTCTCTAATGTTTTATGGAAATATCCTGTTGCCAAAAGTACTAATATAAGGGTGATAAGTTTGTCTTTGTGAAAAAAATTTCATATACCTATAACTTTTCATGGATTAATGGTTTCTTTCTTTCTTTTTGTATCGTTTACCGAGCTTTTTCTTCTCATCCCATGTTTTAAATGTTTTATAGGTTATAAGAATGTGTAAGAGAATGAAGGACTTCAAGATAAATGTTATGATGTTTTTCATAGAATTAATGTTGTTGTTTTGTGTTAAAAAAATTATTATTTGGAATAAATGCATATTGTTTTAATGGTACCCACTTTGCCTGCTCGTGGGTTGATAAGTATGAGTTTTTTCCTAAAAATATCAAACTCTAAATCGAAATGTTATTTATGATTGTAAATGATTTAAATCTCGTTGAAATAACTATATTATGTAATGTTTATGACAATTCCCTATATACAAGGCACGAATAAACAATCATTTTTAAAACATATATTTCTTGAAAAAAATATGTTTTCATTAAAATAATTATTAAATTTTTCATATAAATAAATATTCATTTAATTTATATTATACAGTTTTTTCCATAATATTTTTATATATTATTTCCTAAAAACCCCACTAACATTACAAATTGGTTATAATGGTCATGTTCGACACATATATTAATAGAGTATTACATTTTATTTAATACTAGTGTTGCATGCATCACAAGATATCTAATAAACTGAATCAATTTAAAATACTTTTTAAAAAATTCATTGGTTGTTCTATTATTCACTTTTATAAATATTTCATCCTTGAGATGTCATAGACATTTCATTCTAAAAAGATTAATGTATTTTGTGTTCATAACATTTTCTAGTTCCCACATTGCTTAATCCATTTTGTGATTTCTCTAATTTAAATTTACCAGGTGAGTGATCTGAATCCAAAATACCTTCTATGTAGTGTATGAAATATGGATTGTTTATTCAAACTAAGATATATCAAATTCCAATTCAAATTAATTAATTCTAATCCCATGTGTTTTTTGAGTCTTGTACTTATATATAAATATTATATGGAATACGTCATGAACTTTTGATAGGTATGGTGGAATTTTAAAGCGATAAGAAAAAACTCAAAATAAAAAAAATTAGAATGGTCTAATGTATATGGGTCATAGTTTACCATTCTTAACAATCCATTTAATACACTTCCATGGAGATAATATCATGAAAATATGGTCTCCCACTTGGAATTTTGTATCCTTCCTAGGATTATTACAAAACCATTTTTCCTATATTGGGATACATTAATATGAACATGAGTTGTATTTACATGTTTTGTTGACTCTTCATCTATATGGAGGCCTATATGTTTCCTTTAACCATATAAATCGCCAAAAGTTTTAGTAAAGCATGTATTTATATATAATTTTTCATATGTTACCATTTAAATAGATGAATGGTTATAATTTTTACAGGAATAATCTACACAAAATAAATATTAATCCTACGTGACCAGAAAGATGAGATATAATGACCTCAATAAGCCTTAAAATGTCTGATTAGTCTATTCATACTATACTTTATATTAAGGATGATAGGTGGTTCTCATATAAAGCTCAATATCAAGATCCTTCTTGACATTCATTTAGAATTTTGAAGTAATATGGGGATCATGATTACACATGATAAAAAATGGATTCTATAATGTCTTATAACATAATTTATATAGGTAATTGTGAGGTTATCAAGAGGTAAATCTTCATTAATAAGGGGAAAATGTGCATATTTGGTTAGGTGATTGATAATAACTCATCATTCATCATTCCATGTATGTGTATTTGGTTGTAATGGGGAAAGATCCATAGTAATTTCATCCCATTTACACATAGGAATATAAAGTTGTTAAATAAGTACTTTTGGATGTTGTCCTTCAGCCTTTACCTCTTAATAGGCCATGAATTATGATACATATTCCTTATTTCCCATATTTATGTTATACCACAAAAATGATCCCTCAAATCCATATATTTGTTTTATGCTACAATGGTCTGTAGAGATATTAAAACTATGATCATACCCTAAAAATTAATATTATAGATTAGGTATAGATAGAAAAAATATTCTATTTCCAAAACACTAATTAACCTGATCAGTAATGATGTCGTCTATTTTCCATCATTTGTAGCTTTAATTTTCTTTTGAATATTCTGATTTTCATATTGATAATTTTTAACCTTTCTAATAAAAATGGTTATAAAATGGTTTTAAAATTTGGTGATTTATCACATTAATCAATAACTATCATATCCATCATTACCAGATCCATGAAAATAGGATCACTATTAATCCAAATTAAGGATATAACACCTCGATGTTTCCTACACTATCCATATACTAACATATTTGATTTACCTGTGTGATATTATATTGAGAAATCATAATCATTGAATATTTAGAGCCATCTATGTTATATAATATTGATCTATATATATAAAATGATGTATTTTTGGATTTTTTGATCTATGTATACCTCACATAATTAACCATAGAGATTTTGAATCCAAATCATCTAATAAGTAATCACATATTATAATTCAAGATCCTAGGATGGATAGCTATGTTCATGATCCATAAATTTCTTTGATTTATATTCAGTAAAAATATCTTATTGAATTGTGACACAACCACGTCCCTTCTTCAATGAATCACTATATATAAAAACAAAATAATTTCCATATTGTACATTCAAACTTGGATAATTGGAAAGTATCCCATTTCATTCATAACATCATTCATGAAATTATTTTTCCATGATTAACATAACCCTTTTACATATAATCTTGGTTATTGGGGTATCTAATTAAAAAAATTAAGACCAAATCACTAATAGGATCATGAAAATCCAATGAAACTAGATAACTCATCTATTTTAATTGGTGTAAGCCATTTTCTGACTACCTTTGTCTTCACAATATCAAATGAGATTCCATCTTTTTTAATACATAAATCACAATTATAATATTTCCAAAAATAACTTTACTTCTAATAATACTATCAATGATTTATAATGGATTTTCATAGTCTAGGTAGATTTAATAATACAAAAGGAAATCATAAATGAGTAACTTAAGAAAATAATCAATATATTTTATAAATATAGTATTCATTTTATCCACAAAATAGAGGAAGTATTAGTTAATGGGCGACACTGGGCGTCAGTGGTTCTCTCAAAGCTAGTGTTGGTCACTGGGTATGCTGGAGGCCTCTTTCTATGGGTATCAAGATGAAAACTGATGGTTCCTCCTAGTAGGGAATCATGTGGGGAGGAGGGGTGGACCGAGACTCAAGGTTCTTTATCTTCCTGTTGTTTACAGCATAGTATGGGTCCGGCCATTCTCTCCAAGATAAGGCTTCGGCTATGCTCTCTTGTCTCATGCTGTGTTGCCAACATAATATTCTCATTAGTGAAGCAGAGACAGATTGTGATGTCCTGTTTAATGCTCTGTAGAGTACAGGTAATACCCCTGGTCTATATCAAATGCTATTAGAAAATCCAAAGGTCTCCTGATAAGAAATATCAAAGTCGCTCACACATGGTGCGAGGCTAACAAACTGGCTGATCATCTATCCTCCATTGTGTCCCTCAATTCAGTCTTTTTGGGCCTCAATGGCAGGAGCACTCTTAAGGCTAAGGGAGAGGAACGTGTGAGAGGGGATTCCCTTGTCTTACATTATTTCAAACCCCCATGATCTATTTTCCCTTATTCCCCGTTGGTTTAGAATTTCTGGATGTTTTACATGCCTTTTATAAATAAAAAATATTGAGATGAGATAATTCCCATACATAGTTTGGCATTTTCTACCAGAACATATTTCTGATTTATGCTGAATTTATATAACCAAGAATGAAGTTCAATATTTAAAAAATATTGATCTCTATGATGTTTAGTGAGTAAATTCACAATACAAAAGAGGTTATACTATTTTGAAATAATATAATTTAATTCGATATAGTTAACGAGATGACTTATAGATCCATATATCATCTTAATTAACGAACATTGGCTCTCCATGGTTAAACACATTAGTTAATAAATCTCTTATCACACAACTCCTCGGGGTAATTACTCAGTAAAAACATCAATTATTTCATGTAAAATAGGTAAATCATCAATTAGATTATATCCTTATATATCCATATATTTTTTTCACTTATTCCCTCTAAAACCCACTTCATAAAGCTATGGGGGAGGATCTAGACATCTATCAGACTATGATTTCTCTAATCTAATGATAGGTAATTCCTAATCCTCATCCTGAATCATAATTTCCTTCATCTTAAAAATTATTTTTTACATAAATATTTTAATTATAATCCATTTAAATAATTATTTGATATTAAAATAGGTATGATAATAAGGATATAAATTAATTCATGATTTTTTTTTCATAAGAGGGATTATCTGATACCTTCTTATTGCAGAAATACATACAATAAGAGTCTTTTCTAACAATACCCTTAATAGTCAATGGGAATTATATATTTTTCTTGGAGTAAATAGAAGTTATTAAAAAATTTTATGGTCTAGAATCATATAAATCATTAAATAAATTTCATGATATAATTAAATTATGATCTACCACATCATTGGGTACTTCCACCTATGCTATTGTGATCGAAATATCATAGCCTTCCCCCTTATCCCATTCTATAGTATATTCTCTTGATTCTTAGAAAATCTTATGAATAGTTACCCATGTACCTATAGTGTAATCACTGAATAATAGTGTTTTATTAATTCACTTTCAATTATTTATCAGGATTGGCCTAATATATTCACTTATATAAGACACTTAGGGATTTCAAACATTTCCCAAGATTTAATGTTCTATAATTCTCACATGATGGGAATTTATTCTTTCCATTATTCTTCTTTCATGGATTCCATTTTTTATAATTTTCATTTGACCTCTCATCTCATTAATTTAATTTGAACATTTCTGATATATAAAATTTGTTCTCCATATTTATAGAATATAAAACAATTTCAACACATGATAAAAAATTTTATAGACTAGTACCCTTCATATATATTTCTAACACCCTTAAAAAATTGTCATTCCTGCACTTTATGTTGAATTTTTATCCATGGAATACCAGGATTACACTGTAATGGTATCCACATTCATTGTAACACATTCTAATTCCATTTACATTAAGCTATGTGAAACTACATTAAAAAATGTTTTCCTAATGATGAATAAATTTTTAAATTAATTTATCTTTAAAATAATTCAAACATATGGGATCTATTTCCCCTTTATTCCTAGTCTGATTGTTAAATGACCACCCCTGATCAAAAAATAATTTGATAAAAAAATAAATGTGTATATTTATCCATTTCATCACATCCCAATGGAATTATAATATTCTCAAGTGTCTTTATCCATTTCTAAACTAATATTGAACTACTAGACACACCGAATGATAGAGGATTCGAACACATGAAGTGATACAACATAGAAGAATTAAGATATGGAATGGGATTATCCATACGAGAAAGGTTATTTTTTAAAACATGATTTTGATTCACTAATATATTAGGATTATCTCTCTTATATTACTATCTATATATGATTTCTCAGTACATACATATCTATATTGGAAAAAAGTATTAGTAGCCTTCTTCCTTACATGCACCATTTTTAAACAATAGAATAAACTATATTATTTTTATAAATTTATGAATTTTCAAATAGAATGTATCATTCTAAATATAGTGTATCACTTAAGATAAATTAAAAAATTATGAATTGTTATTATCACAATCATAATCGTTGATTATTTGGGGATATTATTATTTTCCAATCTATCATAATGCTTCATGATGAAAATATTAATTATCCATTAATAACTATTAAAATTGTTGAACTAGGTAAATAGTAAGCCACCTTTTCATGCACTATGTAATGATCATGTGAGTCCCAATGTTCAATTTTTAGAGTTTTTACACTAATTATATCTTTTGAAAAACAACTTCCACTTGTAGAATCACAATATAGATGTATTTCTAGGAAAAATAACATAACATATTCCATACCAGAACATTAGGTTATTCTTATATAATAATAATATAATTCTATCATAAGGTCATGTTCTACATTCTTTATTTTCATTAATATATATATAATTTTAATTCTAATTAACGTCCCCAGATTAAAATAATAAGGACCCAAAATCCAGTATTCCAGAGTCATTGCCTACATTATTATTTTATTCAAATATATAATGTTTTATATCTAGAATCACCAATCAATTATTTAGTTTTGGATAAATAGATACATACATGAAATCAATGTTAAATACGTAAATAAATTAAACTGAATTTTAATTTAAAACATTTGGATTCCATGAACTCATTCAAAAAATTCTTCATTATATCCTTATGAAGGGAAAAAATATGGGTCAAAACAAATTCTCAATAAGGGTTACACACAGCATCCTAAATCAATAAATAATAAAAAATATGGAAATGTAAATATTTGAACAAAAAATAAATTTAATTAATAACATTTCTATCATAATTTGATAAAGCATAATAAATATGAGAATTTAAATAAATGAAAACACATTCAATTTAATTAATAAATTTATAATGAAATAAATCCAAATATAAGATCACTGTGAAAATATCATGCATAACAAGAACAACAAAAACAACAACAAAAATAATGATAATTATTAAACAATTATTAATGAATTAAATTCTTAATTATTAGATATTAAGATCTAAGGAATCATGATATATATAATTTTAAGACCATTTATAAGATCGTTCAAAACTATGGGTATAAATCCATCATATTTGACAAACAATTTCTCTCATGAGAGTTATCAATGCATCAGAAGGATATCTATAACAAACACCAAACTGTAACAAAATTTTGAAAAAATTCTTCACCATTTAATAGTCAATATAATTAATTAATCAATATTTAGTGTCACCATATATTCATAATCTATAAAGGAAAAATATTTATCAATATTCCCCTAGAAATTAAAATAACATTGAATTGGAACACCCTATGTAAAATTTGTATATGGTTTAGGAAATAATCATATCCAAATTATAGGAATATGTATAATTATTTGTTGTGGTTGAGGTCAAACTATCCTAATGGAATTTTTGGTTTTATATTTATTTTTTAGATAATAACCTAATAAAATGGTTCAAGAGGGAACCCATACATATACCAGAGGCCATGTGGAAAAGGTCTCAATAAATTCCAATAAGGTCCACAAACCCAACTACACTTGAAATAAGAATCACTAACATTTTATTTATTGACGCTTCTAATATTTTAAACATACCTGGATTATCAACTAGAGTTTCCCTATGAAGTGCTGCATTGTGCCTGATACTGATGGTACATTTCATACCCTCTCATCATTCAAAATCTGATTAGATATGCACCAATTTCATGTATATAAAATGTAAATCCATATAAAAAAAATTTAAATGTGAAATTTTATTTTATAAAATCATTATAATCATAATATATGAATATCAAGGATATGGAATAAGTAATATAGCCCAATAAAAACAAACTATCTTATGAAATTATTTATAACTTGGTAACTTTCATGTAAAATCCGCACAGATCAAATAATTCAAATTAAAACATATAATACCATGATTTATGATTTTTTCATTATATTACATCGAAATTTTATTGTATATTAAAATTAAAAAAAAATTTCTTTATATTATAATATTCCTCAGTGATTGAAAATTTAGACGAATTCCATTATAATGATATAAAAATTGTGGTGAGAATTAATAAATTAGTGGATTATTTTTATCAAATTTAAAAACACATAAAATTAGTGGAAAAAATATTGATTAGATGTTACCAACAAAATCTATGGACATCAATGACAATAAATAAGTAATATTTTCCAATGAAACACAATTGAGTTATGAAATTCATTACCACATGGTAATTTTCATGTTAAATACCAATATAAGAAATAAGTGAAATTAAAACCTAAAATACAATGAAGAATGAATTATTCATTATATTACTATAAAAACCAGTAGTATATACACCATAACAAAGAAATTAGGTTCATATCATTATAGTAAGCCCCAATGAAGGGAAAATTAGTTGAATCCCTTAGATAAGAAATACTTTAGGATGAATGTTCTTTTAAGGAATATATACTGTTTTGAACATGTTATTTATATATAGAATAACCATAATCATATTTATAATAACATATATTATCCTTTTACATCATTTAATACCCATTTATTAATAATATTTTACTATTTTCATTGTTTCAGGTGTTAATCGCCTTGTTTTATCTTGTGTGTTTTCAATGAATGTTCAGGTTCATGTACATTGGATGTAAATACATCGCCAAAATAGATATAATATTGTCATATATATAATATTTACTTAGTAGATACATTTTTAGAAAAATTCTTAATAGTTTTTCATAGAAAAATAATCACATCGCTTATGGAAGATAACATGCCATACGTCTGCATGAGCAATGATATCATTATCTTAATAGGTGAAAGAGTTAGAGAAAATATGATATTTTATTTTTCAAAAAATTATATCATGTAATATATATCATATATATTAATTAAAATATCATTATCACCTGCCATATAAGGTGTACCTGAAAAATGAGTCATCTCACTTCATGAGGCGGTAGTCCACCATACACACGAGAGACATTATTGAATTTTAAAATAAATTGAATGTAATAAGGTAAATATGAATTTATAAATATAATGAAATAATTATATCCCAAAAATTTTATATATTTAGTCCAAAATATTATCCTATCACGAGAAATATTGATTAAAAACGTGTTCCAATGGTTTCCAATGAGGGTGTTCGTCATAAAAAAGATTGATGGGTTCATTACCCATTTCATGGATGTGGATATGGATATAGTTATTAAATAAACTTAATAACATCTCAGAATATGGATGATTATTTATTAATTATACTATCAAGATCTAATAATATTTTATGGAGGTGGAAGAAAAGATAAAATAGAAATGATCATTTATGTATATTAGATATTTTTTGAATGACCTCTTCATGATTGAATAAAAATACATCATAATATGGATTAAAAAAAGGGATACATGATGTTCACAGGTGATTAAGGAATTGATTTGGGTATGTATTGGAAAAAACTATACATTGAAGTGTGAAGATATGAGGATATGGGTGGACGTTTATATGTGAGGGAAATGACACACATGGATTTTTTTATAATAATATATTAGTCGTACATTTTTATCATTAAAGGAGAAAAAAATGTATAATTATATAACCTTAAAGGAGATAAGGTCTTAATATGTCCATAAATGGGGTTTTTTAGAATATAGAGGGAAATTTTAACCCTTTTCTTATGAGTTTTACCCCACGATAATGTTTTTTTCCATAACGACGGTAAATAATTTTTAATTATTTAACTATATATATGGGAAAAAATTAATTTAGAAATAATAGATAATATAAATTATGTTATTTCAAAATATGTAATCATTTATTAAAATTCATGTCAATGATGTTGAAGAATGCATTCTAAAATTATACATATTGACATGACGAAAAAACTATATTATGGAGAAACAAATTTCAAGAGTATAAAAGGTTTTATTTTCAAAATTAAATATTAAATTGACTAAACTAACTAAAATTTAATTTATAAATATATTTTTGAATTATTTTTACAATAATATAAATTTAAAATATGTATTCTCTTTGAAATTAATTTTGATGTAAATGACATATTAAATAAAAATCATTATTTACTACAATTCATCAAATGATGTAACAATTCATAAAATTCCAAAAAAATCCAACCTCACTGAATGTTTTTATTATTATTTAAAAAATTATGTTCTTTTTAAAAAATAAATTTTCGATAATTTGAAATAAATATTTTTAAATTATTTTCTCATTACGAGACTTAACCTCCGTTGAGAATTGTTTTTCAGAAAACATTTATTTTACTTTCAAATGATTCATTTTTTATTTGTAGTCACTATAAATAAAATTAATTCATACTCTACATTTAAAAAATATATTTTTGATAATTTATTTATTATAAATAATAACCTCCATCTTAACTGATATGTTATAATGGATATGATTAAATAATAATTTTATAGAGTATATCATTTCGTTTAAACTCACTGGTTCAGGAATCACAACATCTCAATGATAATGAATTCATTTAAATGGAAATAATCCATTAACACTTACGGTATTATAAACTATTCATGGTTATATATTATAAAAATCTCAGAATTTCATGATATTTACAATGGAAATCTAGTTCCCCTATTCATATAGTTACTAATCAAGGTGCTTTCCACACTATTACAAATTTTTATGAACACAAATTCTATTCAGTAAGCTATGATAATTAATATTATTTTATGTAATTAATGTTCAATATAAATTTTCCATTTATTATATAATAAGGTATTCCCAAATTATTTTTCAACTGATATATAATCCTTCAATATAAACTCTATGAAAAATATTTCCAACTTCCATGTATATTTTATTTTGAAAAAATACACTTTCAATCTATTGATAACATAAAATTCTGTTAATATTGTATTAACAAAGTTTAATAATAATTCTTATATATTTCGAGAGCATCATAATTTGCAAAATAATTATTTGATTTTTTTTAGAAGAAATAAATTTATGTTCATTAAGTTGGTGAATGGTATTGACATTATGTTTATTGTTATTCCAATATGGATGAGTATGGGAATTTTAACTATATTTCACTATCTAATTACATTTAAGGATGGTTTTTGTTATATGTTATTTAATTTTGGAAATGTATTGATATTCATGATTAATATGGAATAATAACACATGATTATGTATTTTTATTCTATATTTTTTATTTAAATATAAATACATTTTTTATATAGAAAAACTTACTTATCGAATGTTACAACATGTCTTGTGGACTCTTATGCCAATTGAATTATAATAAATATTGTAACGGGAGGGTCATGGAATTATATATTCCCATGATTCATTATCTAGTATCATAATAAAAATATGTTTTTATATTTTATTCATAATTAATAATGTATGGGTGATATATTTATTATGTTCTCAACTACACATACTTTTCCTGTTAATAATCCTTAATATCAATTTTTCAATGTCCAAAAATATTCATTCCCTCAGTACGATATCAGAATTATTTAAATCTATGCATTAATGTTTTTCCACGGATATATCAGGCACTAAATATTATTTGTTAATATAGTTATTCATATTATTTATTTCTTATATATTATGTACTCCATGATGATGTTTTGACAAAACATCTATTATAGTTCTCCTATGGTGCACTTGATCACACCCCTTTTATATATTTTTCATCAACTAGAAAATGAAGAAAAAAGAAAATGTGAAATTATTTTAAGGATAACACGTGTAGAATAATTATTGGGAAATATTCAAGACACCTTAGTGAAAATATATATTCATATACATTTTAAAATATATATAGTAATTGATAAATACATGTTATTTTCTAGTAATTCATAATAATTATTCTCTAAATAAATAAATTTTTCTTTCAAATTTAAGTAATGAAATAGTGAACTAGGTCCTATATATTTATATTTTTTTGAATATATAGTTTGTATCAAAAATTTTACTTAAGAAATGAATTTATGGAAATGGATCTTTTATTCTGGTTTTGGGATGCCACAAATATTCATTATTTATTTACTAAGATGCGATTAAACAATATATATAATCCTTAAGGTACTGCACCATACCATGAACACATAACCCTCAAGTATTCGTAACTCGATAGTATCCTTGAATATTTTTATAATGAACAGATCTACACTATTATTATTCTACACCTATTTATCTACTTTTTAGGAGTTTTTATTGAGATAAAATTGATTTATCCTAGAATAAAGGCTAATATATTGGGTCTTTCTTCTTTATAGGTTGGTTTTTTGAATATTTAATTATATATTACACTTTATATATGCTTTTAGTTAAAATAATATTTTAATACAAAATTTTAACCTACAATATATATAGAAACTCACACATATATTAGAACCTAATTTTTTCATATTCATTATGAAGGAATGAATATTTATTTAATTCAAAATACCATACATGAATAGTTAAAACAAACAATGATGAATCAACATCTAATGATGATGAAATATGGCTCAGATGGCCATAAGATTCATGAAATTTGATAGAAAGAATAAGTTTTTTAGGAAGGCCAAATTATAAAAGAAAAATATGATAATACGGAAAAATTGAAGAAGGATTAGAAGAAGCATGAAAAATCAGAATAAATAGTTTTCAATTAATTAAAAAGTAGACAGAATGTGAAAGCTAACTATCCAATGTTAATATAAAAAAAGAAGTATGAAAACAATGAAAAACATTATAATAAATCTATGAAGGCCACCTAGTGTGAATCCAAGGATAGCTACAGAGAATCAGCATCATCTAATAATGAGAAAGATGAATTAGAAAATAGGTGTTTTATGACAAAAACACATGATGTTGTCTTAGATTTTCCTATACAAAATTATTATTATTCTTAATATGAAAGTGAGTATGATAATATGATATGTAATGAACTATTTGAATATTTTAACATGATGAAATAATATTTTAAAGAACTAAAAAAAATCATTAAATAAAAAACATGCTCTCACTATAAATATTAAATATGAACATACTACTAAAAAGAAATTGAATTATCAATTGCTCAAAAAAACAATGAATTAAAAATGTATAATGAGAAATTTAAGGAGGATTTATAAAAGTTCATAATTGGATAAGATACCCTTACTCAAATTATTGGTAAACAGATAGCTCCTAAGTACACTTTTGGTATTGAAATTTTTCCTAGATACAAAAACTTATCTAAAACACATTTTGTAACCAAATATAGAAAACTTGTTCTTTTATATAGAACAATACTATTCTCCTAGTACCTGTTCATAAAAATCATTTACTACCTCTAGTTTTGTTTTGACAAAATAGAGTTTATTTATCAAACATGATTCATAATTCATATATGAAACCCATAATGAAAATGTGGGTACCTAAATCATTGATTACTAATGTCACTATACATAAACTAGTCTGGGTACCAACATCTGTTTTTTTTTGATTATTATGTAGGAAATCGGTTTGAAGATATCCTACAAGAGTTATTGGTACGTGGACAGTGAATGTTCAAGACACATGACATGAAATTATTCAGGGTTCAAGATCCTATTCAATATTAATTGTGGACATGTCACCTTCGGTGATAATGATAAATGAAAAATAATTGTCATAGTCTAGATTGGTAACTCTATGTCAATTTTTATTTCTAAATTACTTTTTCTTGATATATTGAAGTATAAATTTCATAGTATTTCACAATTATATAATAATATATTTCATGTTAAATTATAATATGATGATTTCATTAATTTTAACAATAAAATTAAATTAGTACTTTTTGATTTTATAAATGCACATGTATATTCTTTAAACATAGATTATTTAGCATCACAAAATGTTTCTTGTTTAAATGGGTTTTCGAAAGAGTCTGGGCTTGGGAAGACAATATTTGGCCACTGTGATGTACAATCTCCTAGAAAGATTAATAGAAAAGGAATAGTCAAATATCCACCTAAACATGAGTTTCCAAATGAAAAATTATGCAACCCTTATCTAAAGAGTAAACCACAAATGATATATTTGAAATCAAATAAAAAAAGTTTCAACTTCTCAACCATTCAGGTTGGTTCACATGGCTTTGTTTGGACCATATCGAGTTTCTAGTTTAAATGGTATGAACTATGACTATCTTCTTATAGATGACTATTAAAGATATACTTGGAATTATTTCATAGTTCACAAGAGTGAAGAATGTACTTACCTTAAAATGTATGCTAAAATAGTAAGAAATTTTAGTGGACATAGAATTAAATCCATAAAAAGTGACCACGTACATGAGTTTGATAATCAGTACTTTGAATCATTTTTCCTCACACAATGGTTATAGTCATAACTTCTCTGCTCCATAGACACCTCAAAAAATTGAGTTTTAGAAAGAATAAAATGAACTTTACAAGATATAGCACGAATAATGAGTAATGAATATGATCTACCTGTCTAATTTTGGGTTAAGGCTATGAATATAGCTTCATATATAATTAATAATGTTTTAATTTCACCTATCAAAAAAATAATCCATAAGAGTTGATAAAGTATAGAAAATCCAAATTTATTTATTTCAATGTTTTTGGTTGCAATGTCTATATCCTTAATACATAGAATAATCTTCACAAATTTGTATGAAAAAGTGATGAAGGATTATTCCTAGGTTACTCAACCTCTTGTAAAGACTATGAAGTCTTTAATTAATGAACATAGTGTGTAGAAGAATTTGTGCTTATCAAATTTGAGGAAAACGATCCAAATGAACCTAATATATCACTAAATGAACATGAATATGATTTTTCAAACATGAAAATAAATTCAAAATAATATATTCCTCTTGTCAAGATATCTTTTAAATCAAACAGTTCTAGAAAATCTTTTGAATTTAATATGATGAACTTGAACTTGTCGATGAACCTGAATTTACTAGCCCCTCCCTTTCAAGATATACTAGAACACTTGAAAATTATCATTTAGATTATGATGTTATAGACAGAGACAAAAGGTACATGAACTAGATATTCTCTTAGAAATTAAGATGAACATCAAGCATTCTTGTCACAACTTGAACCAAAAACATCAACGATGCAATTAAGGATGCATTTTGGGTGATGGATATTCTTGATGAACATAATCAATTAGAAAAAAATAATGTCTGGAAACTTGTGGATAGACTCATGGAAACAACGAAAATAGGAAATAAATGGGTGTTTAGGAATAAAGTAGATGAATCTTTTAGTATTGTTAGAAAAAAATCTAGATTAGTTGCAGAAGGTTATAGTCAAGAAGAAGGTATTTTATATGATGAAAAGTTTTCACCTATTGCTAGACTTGAGGTCATCTGAATCCTGCTTTCTTATGATACCCATCATAATATCAGACTATATTAAATGAATGTTATGTTTTATTTCCTAAAATGATAAACAGATGAGGTATTTTTTGTTGAAGAACCCATTGGTTTTACAAACCCTCATTTTCAAAATAATGTTATCAATTTAAATTTTATTAATATTGTTTAAAACAATTTGTAAGAGCTTTCTATTATAGATTAAGCAGTTTTCTCATTTCCATAGATTTACAAAATTAATTGTTGAACCTACTCTTTTTATAAAACGAATATATAAATATGTTTTAGTAGTTAAAATCTATGTTGATGATATTATTTTTGGATCTTCGAGAAATTATATTTGTATTGAGTTTTCAATGAAGCTGAAAAATGAATTTGAAATGAGATCAGTGGTTGAACTCAAATTCTTTCTTGGATGTCTTGTTTTTTAAAATAAATAAGGTATCATTCTAAATCAATGTAAATATAAAAAATATATTTTAAAAAGACATTTCTTTGATAATATTAAAAGTAGTGACACTCTAATGAGTACTAATTTTCAGTTGGATCTTGTTGAGAATGGTAAATTTGTTGATCAAACCACTTACATAGGAATGATTAGAAGCTTCGCATACATGACTACTAGTAGGCAAGATATAATATTTTTTATGTGTATGAGTTTCTGTTTTCAATCCAATACCAAATAATCTCACTGGAATGATTTTAAAAGAATATTCAAATACCAAAAACATACTATCAATTTTGGTATTTTTTACCCAAAAGGACAATCAGTCGATATAGTGAGTTATTTAGATGCTGATTTTTGTGGATGAAAATTAGATAGAAAAATCACCTCTAGGACATGTAACTTTTTGGGAAGGTCTTTGGATTCATGTTGTAGTATGAAAAAAAATTCGGTTGCATTATCTACTACAGAAGCTGAATACATAGCTACTGGTAGCTATTGTTATAAACCATTGTGGATGACACAAACTCTTCAAGACTATAGTTATCAATTTATTCATGTACCTATAAAATGTGTCAATTCATGTTCTACTAAAATTTCAAAGAACCTAGTTTATCACTCTAGCAAAAATCATATTGTTGTAAGACATCACTTTTTTAGAGATCATTATCAAAAGGGTGAAATCAATTTAGAATTAATTGGAACTGAATATCAGTTTACTGAAATATTCACTAAGGCATTGATCTCTGAAAGAACAAATTATATCGAAAATGAGTAAGGAATGATCAATTATGAAAGATCCTATGTTTTCCTATACGTTAATCATATTCATTGTGGTATTCATGATAACACATTTGTTTTAATGACACCATTGTCATGCTGACACTATTGTCATTCTGAAACTGTTTTCTTATTGACACTATTGTCATACTAACACCATTGTCCTGATGAAACCATTTTCAGGATGACATTGTTGTCATTCCAACGCTGTTTTCATGCCGACACCATTAGTATTTTACAGAGCCGATCATGCCGATACCGATGAATCATTGTGTTTCTAAAATTTATGTTTTTATCAAAATGACACTATTTAATTTTTTTAAGTTAACCTGGTTCAGGATTTTGTGATTTTGTAATAACAAAATCCCTTAATGAAAAAATTTTGAATTGATCCAATCTACTAATTTACTTCTACTCTCTCTCTTGGTCTCCTCTCTCATTATTCACCCAGACCTTTCACCATTAGATCTCTAGACTGAACTGATCAGAATGGCATGAGTGAAGTGAGCTCTGAGGGACGATGAGTCTTATGCATCCATGAAATAGAAAGGGGAACTGAGAAAACCTTTATGTTCGTTAAATAATAGTCTGGTAAACCATTTTTTAACCCCAGTGAAAGATGTTTCAGTGGAATAGCTCTTGGAAAGTAAGTCTCTGTAGTTGAGAGTTCTATAAGATCAAGGATATGTTGAATATTTCATAAATAATGACAGAGTCTTTTTTCTGAAGCTGGTATATGTATTATATACGAATATTATACTTTTTTTGGAGGTATGTGATGTTTCTTGGATGAAGTCGATTATGAAAGGGAATATAATCTATTTCCTTTCAAGGCATTGGGATGAGTGTCTTAAGGTTCCTCATAAAGGACGGTTTGATGATTAACAAGGAACATATCCTACTAAATGTGAATTATTTTACTATGAGACAACTGTGAAAGATATAAGTAGAAATGAGGAACACATGAGACCCATTTCTTCAGAATTGAATTGTTAATAAATAATTTAATTCATGTTTATTCTGAACCAGATTTTTCTTAGGAAAGGGTACTTTTCTTCACTCAACTATCAGGATGTATACTTTGTGTATTTTATAAATAAATGAGTTTAATGGAATCTGTGAATATATATGATGGTGCATATTGATGAGATGATAAAACCTGGTTATATGTAAAATTCTCTTTTCTATTCTAGAATGATTTCATCTATGCTAATGGGAAAATGTTGTGTTTGTGAAGTTGAGGATGTTGTATTTAGTGAAGGTAGTGGAATCTGCTTAAGCTATGACTTCTAAAAAATAATAAAAATTAATTGGAACCCATGGATGAAGGAATGGGTTGGTGATGAAGATAGATTATATAACAAGTTTAATCCTATAGATCATATAGTTATACCAAGGGATATATTAGATCCTGGACTCAGTCAAGATGAAGAAGTAACCTATTATTTAGATGTGGAAGAGGAGCCTTCTACTCCTGTCAGAGATTTGGGATAACCAGTTGATGATAGAAGTGACCTAGAAACTACTCGACCAATAAAAAAGAGTATCTATTAGACCTTAATGTTCACCTATGAACAAAATTCTCATTTAATATATTCCTAAATCTACTAGAAGTGAAGAAACAGATGTTGAGGGCAGTGTAAAGTATGTCCGTGAATCCACTGAATAAGAAGATGAAGAAGATGAAGAAGATGAAGAATATGGTAGTGGTGAATGTTTCTCAAATCAGAAAGGGAATAAGTAGATTAGTAGGTTGATGGTGATGTTTTTGATGGAAAAGATAAGGATGATGGTAATGGAGAAAGTGATTAAAGTTCAAGTGATGGTGAATCTTATCATCCTAATGATAGTCCAGATTCTAATATAGATTTTGTGATGATAGATGTTTCTAAAACATATACTAGTTTATCATTGGAGGGTGTTGTTCAAGATAAGAATGTTTCTGCAGATGAACAAATTGTTCAAGTTGTATATACTAGGAAAATAACTCTTCATAATGAAATGGAACCTAAGAACGAATACATGACTAAGGGGGAGAAATTTGGCATGAAAGTTGACACTATGGGGGAGCCTCAAAAACCAGTTCCTCTAGCTGAAGAAGATCATCAAACTAGATGAGTAAGGTATGATACTCTTACCCATCTAGATTCTGATATTCTTTCTGAATTGGTAGGGAATCCTGGATATGTAGCCTTCGGATTGGGTTATGATGATTTTTATGATGATATTTATTCACTTGATGCAAGGGAACCTGTGGTTGAGCCAACTACAAGTGACTATGTCACAGAGGCCGATTTTTATCAATTCGAGAAAGAGATTTGTTCATCTATATGTCACTCAGTGAAATATCAAATGAGATATGAGATCGATATATCTAAGTGAGATAATACCAAACTGACTAAAAATTTTCATTCAATCTGATCTATGGTTGATGGTGGAACAAAATCTTGTAGCTATAGCTCTTATCCTACATAAAATAGTTTGTCTTAACTGATGTTTCTTTATTTTCAATGATGGTGATTAATGAAATTCAGAAAAATATAATCACAATTGCAGAAAAATCATGACCAGAAAAACAATGTTTTGGAAGGACATGGAGAAATTGACACCTAGGAATAATGCATCAACCAATGGGTATATGAAAACAATGTAAACTATCAAGAATGGAATTGAGAATCTTTGTTCTCATTTTAATGATATCGAGTTTTCCAAGATAGTAAATGAATTTCAGGAACTTACCTTTTTAGCTCTTACTTTATCCTATTCTTTACCTACCGAGTGTTCCAAATCTGTATATATTGCTACTGTTAGTTCAGTTTTGAATGAGGATATACTAGATTTAAAATCAATTATGGCCAAAGATCAGGACACATAAGAAAAGGTGTATAATCATGTGAGTTATTATAGAAGGAGTGCTTCACAAACTCAGGAATTGATGACCAAAATGATTAATGAGTTTTTCTAGATACTCATTACAAAGCTTCAAATGAACAGTTTTTAAGTATTTTTCCACCAATGTTAATCTTCATCTAGTGAAAAAGGCCTTTAATGATCGAATTCAGAAGCAGATACAATTTCCTCCCTTGTAGGACAAGTTTATTACAGAACAAGATGATTTTGAAAAGGCTATGAATTATTGTGGACAGGTAATTAATGAATTCATCAAGCTATTAAAACCATGTCTCCATGTCCAAAGTGAAGCCGTTATGGTACCTCCTACTGCAACAGTTGGATCTACTATATATGTTCCTATTCGTAAATTTTTTTTCATTTTATTATGATTTATCTCAGATCAAACCCATCATTACAGAAATTGTTCCGCCTTGGATTCTTTTTTAACACAAACATTCCCTTGCTTCAACAGTTCCAGATGGAGTTCCTCTACCTCTTCTAAAAATCCTTTTAGACTTTCCTGATTCTACCCTGTAGTGTGTTGGCTTCTTTTTTTTGATAGGGAAGAATCAATGTACTTTTTTTGGTGTAATCTGTTTAAGAATGTTATTTCATTTTTTGTAATTTTATGTTTTTTATGTTCTTATCAGCGTACACTATTTACTAATCCAAAAAGGGGGATAATTTTTTAAGTATTGATAGAACGTGGTTAACAATTACTACGAGTTTAAACATTAATATGTGTTTATGAATTATTATCTTTGATAAATTATTTTAATCATCTATCTGATATACTATTATTATTCAATGGTAAATAATAATCCCATGATTTTTGATTATTTAAATGGGGGATATTGTTGGCCCATAGATGTTGTTGGCCACTATATCTAACTAAAATGGTTTTAATTATCAAAAATCATGTCTTATATTAACATATATATTACATTATGTTAAAAATTCTATTTTTTGTCACAACAATATCTAACTGATTAAATATGTGTTTATCAGTTTTAATAGTCTCTGACTATTCTGAAATGTAAGACATACAAAACTACTAAAATTAACTTAGTATGAGTCACTAACACCGAGAGATAGGTGACTCACCGAAAAGAATATGACTCACTGAGAGAAAAATAAAACATGAATATATTCTAAGCATGTGAAGCTAACACCATTGGAAAGACTCATCATTAGACATGATATTGAGAGATAGACGACTCACCATTGCATATGAGTCACCGACAAAGAAGACCTTCCGACAGTCCAAGTAACCCACCGTTGCATGATGATACCGATAAAAGGAATCATAGTCAGTTGAAATAAGTCACCAATATTTATAAAATATCACCAATAGTTCAATTGTCATACTGACAGAAGAAAGGAATCTCCATTGAAACATGACACTGATAGAAAGAGACACTTATAGAAAGAGGCACCAAAAAATGAGACACCAATAGAGGGAGACACCTATAGACGATTTACTGAGATAATGTTTAAATCTTCATTGATTAGTATTATTTCTAACAATAATATTTGTGTTATTTAATGACTCTGACATAATTATTTCCTACTCAATGACATGAAAAAAACATTATGACTTACAATGTATCTCCACATGAACATTCTATGGATAAAAAGATTAAAGTGGAAAATAAGAATGCGAAAAACTTGTTAGGGACTTGAATGAGTGCATGATGTGTGTGAGAGGGGAAGAACTGAAGAACATCAAATCCCAGGAAACTATAGTGAACCCAAGAACTCAAAAGGAAGAACATACAGGGATATCAAGAAATCAATATAAACCTGCTGCGATGTCCTTGAACATATTTTGATCAAGATGCTTAACTTCTCATACTCCTCTAAGCCAGAACATAGGGGTTACGTCACTATATTGGAGTCATCTTCTAGAAGATGACTTGAAAATAAAACACACTTCATAAAACGAGTCTAGAGATGAATTGAATAAGACACAGAGACATCTAAACCTTTTATCTACATCTTTTACTCTGATGTGTTAACTTATTTACACTTCGGAGTAATGTGTGTATTTATCTGTAACACACAAACTGACTCCTGTGCATAACTGGAGGATACATGATATCCTTAATCTTGTACTATTCTTATCCATTTGTATCCCACATAGAATATTTGAAGAGTTAATGTGTGAATTGTTTGTTTTTTCCAATGAAGAACTATGGTAGAGGTCAAGTGTGACCTGGACAACCCTATGTGCTATTGTGAACCCCTATCCAGGGTGTGGATCAATATTGTTTATTAATTTAAACTTCTTGGTGGAATGTGATCACAAAGTGGAGAGGACGAAGTCTCATCTTGGGATGGAAACACTTTTTTATATCTGCTATGTTTTTACCTTTTTGTTTTTACAATGTTTTATTCAAATATTTCATAGAACTAAATTGAACTATGATAGTAAGTTTAACAAGTGTTTAAAACTATTTTTAACCAGTAGGTTAGTTTAAAAAGTTGTATTAATCATTAGATTAGTAAGGCTGTGAACCAAGGATTATTTTGAGAAATTAATTGAACATTCAGAACCCTTGTAAATTCAATACAAACTAACATATATTATATGTTTAATTGTGGGAAATTTTCAATGCACCATTTTAAATAGAAATTATTATATATACTCAGTTCACCCACTCTTTAGTACTCTACTCTAATGAATAGTATTTTTATTACATTATATTCATATTCCTTTAATCACATAACAATTATACTAAAAATATTTTATTTATAATAATTTTAGAGAAATTAACCGTGAAAAGAAATAAATTGTCTAAAATATATATATCACACATTTTATTGGAAAAACACGAGGTACTAAATGAGTAAAACCAAAAATAGATCCCGAACTAGAATAATAAGATACTTATTCCTTAAAAACCCCATAATCGTAATTAGATTATCGTAATTCCCCTACTAACTAATGGATTTAACTACATAGAATCAAATTAACAGATTAATTCAATATAGAGGTGAAATAACACCTATATAAATAATAAACATTGATAAATATTGTGAAAATGAAACAGATGATGAAAATAATGACTTCTTTACCAAAAATGAATAATAATGATCTATATCAAGAAAAATGTGTGTTAAACACATGATAGGAAAATGAATGCCACCTCTATTTTATATAGAGATAAAATTGAAGACAATAATCATCATCGAAAATACAGAAACACATAAAAATGAATAATCTTTATAATATAGTTGTTTATTTTGAAAAATGTTCATCCAGTAGTCTTTAAAAAAGAACTCCGGCTTTTCTAGGGTTCAAGAGTGGAAATGAGAGATGATATAAAAATTAGGGATATCTAAACTAGATGAAAAAAATACCCATCCATGCATTGGAAGTACATTTAATATTATCAATCATATAGGATATATATATTCCAAAATTTATGTATCATCAAACTTCTATCATTAAAAATTAATAAATCATAAAATTGATGATTAATGAAATGGGTCCTATCTTGGAATGACTAAAAAATTCCTACATGAAATCCATTTAATTGTGATTCATCATGTAATGAATCAAAATTGACACTAGGAATGAAGAGTTCATACTGAGAATTACTCATAAACCAATATTTAATGTTTATAAAAAAAATACTCTATATGAATCAACTTATCATGAAATGAAAAACATAGAAACATGGGACATTAAAATAAATTATTATTGAACAATTCACATCCTTGAAAATTTAAAAATGTTATATAAATGATATTGTGTACAAACCATCCATCCATTAGGTATCTTTGAATGGCCTTACTACATATTTGTGGTGGCTATCATAAAAGAGGAAAAAAAGAAAATAATCATGATATAAAAACATTATATATAAAATTACAACCTCTAGGGATATACAATTCAAGGACAAATGCATCACAAGAATAAAAAAAGTATGATAAAATATTTCACCAAATAACACAATGTTTGAAATCAATTAGTACACAGATTAGAGAATGAATCAGAATAAAATAGGATAATGAGAAATAATATGTGACTCAATATAATATATAATATCCTCCAAGCCATAATTCCACAACATTAAATGATCTAATGGAATATCACACCCACACATCACCTTCACCTAATGGTTTTTTATTTATATTGGATATCCATTAATGGTCATATTATCCTAATCATCACACTCTCCCAAATTGATGGCATGCGAGTTATCATGACTATTATGATAATGTATTGAAAACTGAATGATTTCATGAATCATGATCATCTTCAAAGTTACATATTACAAATATTTCATTGATGTAACATGTGTGAATAACAATAATGGTCTAAAATAATATGATTATTAATTCACCCTTTACCTATCCATGGCTTCCCAAGACAATAAGATTTCATTAAGAACACACAATCTCCAATATCAAACACTAGAAGAATCTTGTAATTATTTTTATTGGTCTTATAAGAATATTATTCCTCTTTAATTCACATATGGATTACATGGATCATCAGTTTTAATCTTTTCACCCATTATTTTCTAAAATATGTTTATTCTATGACATTAGTCTATCCAAATATAAAACATACACAGAACAAAAAACGATTTTATATCATTCAAAATACATTAACTATTCAATAACATTTGTCAAACTGTACACCCAACATTTCCAAACCATATACAATGAATAATAAGAAATTAATAAAGATATTATATACCATAGGATAAAAAATCAGTGATAATTATTACCATTAGAAGGTAAATAATTAATTAGATTTAATATTTAAAGGGTTTTCATTAAATTAATGCTATTCTCACTATATTATGTACATTATTTTTAAAATATAAATATTCTAATTTTGTAATAAAATTTAAATAATGTGAAATTCAATTTTCAAATCTCATCTAAAATACATTCCTATGATAAATTTTCTAAATATTTCGAAAATAATAGTTTTTAGATGATTGTGTAAATAATTACATCACTAATATTCTCAATCATATAAGACACATATGTATTATAAATTTTTTAATATCAAAATATAAAATTATAGATTAAATTAATTAATTATTCGATATCATGTTCGGATTAAAATAACACAATCAACATTTTGAATTTTTTTGACATGTTTTATTGAAAACTATTTTTTGGATTGTTTTCTATAATTAATTATAACATTATGAAATGTAATTTCTTTGATTTTCAAGTTATTAAAAAATACTGATTGAATTAAAATAAAAATTATAAATATATTAAAATTAATATAATTTTTAATTATATCAAAATTGTAAATCATTTTTAAAAAAAATTGAGATATTTAGAAACAACATGGATTTAACCAATACATGTAGTAATGTTAAAGAATAACTTCTAGAAAAATTGAAAATTAATTTTAAAATTTTATTATAACATTATATATACTAATATTTGAATTATATAATATGGCCGATTTACTTTTTCTTTATAAGATAAATATTCTTAGGATTAATTCTAATTACTAATAAAATAGTGAAATAATGATTTTAAAATTATTTTTTTATATATAAAAAGGAATTTTCATATAAAATTTAAATTAAACACATTTAAATAAATAATATTTTATTACATATGAATAAATTAATATGTATATATTATGAATAATTTAGTTTTTTTTAAATAGGAAATAAAATTAAATATTGATAATGTCAATAATTTTTTTTTTCAACATAAAATTCATTCTAATCCTTTTATGATTTTAAATTGAATGTTAATATTATATTATTTATAAACACACTATGATTAAAGAGTTATTATTTATTTCCAAAAAGTAAAATTTAGTTATATGGGTTACGATATAATTTATATAAAATAAAAAAATACACAGTTAAAGACATGTTACATGGTATAAAAATAAAAGAGGGAAAGGTAAAAACATATTTTTAAAATCCCAATAACATCTAAAAATATGATAAGAAATTCTTTTTTGATCCTTTATAAACCTAAATATACACCACACCACAATATTTCTCTTATCTTGATCCATTGACCTTGTTATAATATCATGGAATTATTAAATGAAAATGTGTCTTTCCAAAATTTTCCATTACTCTCTTATATATATATTTTTAATTTTTATCCTTTAAAGTATACATCTAAAAATAGAATTAATACTTCAATATCATACCTTTTTCACTTAAAATAACAATATCTGTCAAAAAAACACCCTCATTCACTTATAGTTATCCAATCCCCTTTAATTTCAATGGAATATTCAAAGTAAAACTAAGCATCTATCTTATGCGTTACCTCTTACATATGTTTTTATTCATTATATTATTCCACAAAAAATATTATAACCATAACAAAATAAATAACTTTTAATCACATGTATACTGAGATGTTTTTATACTAATGAAAAATTCCCAATTTAATCATTTGTTTCCATATTGAAGACCAAATAAAGGTCAATTCGATTTGTTTGTAGACTACAACATCCAAAAAGTATAATATTTCATTTATATTAATTTATTAATCATATAAAACATTATATTAAATTTTGACACAAAATAATTAATACGCAATTAAAAGAATTTAATTATAGCTTTTAAATAATATTATTATTTGAAAACTAACACCTCTTTTTATATACTCTCAAATTAGGTAAAAGTATATTCATGTTTGTGTTGGTTTATCTTCCTACAAGAACGATGATATAAAAAACTATTATGGATGACTATGGAAACTTGATTTTTTTATAATATAATAATAAATTCATTATTGGTAAATAGTTTTGGAAATATTAAATTACTTATTTTTCTTATTATTAATGTATATTTTTCCCTAAAAACATTTGAAATAAGCCTACAACAATTGTATTTTCATACAAAAAACTATAAAAAACTATAATGATATTATATAATAATAAATAAATACAATATATTTATCAATTAATATTGAATGATATATTAATGAATGAAATTTTGTCAAAGGATGTTAAATGATATCGATATATTTAAAATTTATAAAAATAGGTAGAGTTATTAACATTCCCTGCCATAATATGCTCTGAATAATTAATGTATTCATGATAAGAAAATTATGAAGGAATATAAATGTGTAATATTTATTATTATCATTATAATAGAATATAATATTTTAATTAATTTTTTAAATTAGGTTAGAGTGTGATCAATAAAATAAAGTAACATGATATGAAATTTCATCTCAGACTCCCTTCATTACCATCTAATTTATTTGTATGCACCAAACATTATTAATGAGGTTTTTATAATAGTTAATTGATATGATATTACATTAAATATGTTTTAGTCATTTTATTTTATGTTTAATCCCTGATCCAACTTTTTTGGAGACTTGAGTGAATTTTCCTTGGTAATAAGGGTTTCTTTTCCAAAAATATGAATATTTCTGACATATTTATATTATACATGATGTATTATTTTTAATTGTGAGTATATAATATTATTTTAAATATATATCATAATGAATATATATTTTATTATATTAAATGTTTTATTTAGTGTTATACCTCTCATGGTGTTTATATGAAACATATAAAGAAGTCTGATTTTTATATATATGTTTTTTATCTATTTCCTCATTTTAATTCCAACCCATATTCCCCTCAATATTTAGTAGTAAATTATGTATTATTTTATATGATTTTCAAAAACCATAACTCTATTTAAATTATAAAATTTAACACTAATTTAATGATTTATATAGTTTTCATAGTTATTTAAAAATTTTTAGAAGTTCTTCATACATTAGAAATGAAATGAATTATTATACACTACCCATTTTTTTGAAATATTTTATATCTTTTTCTATTTTAAATTAATAAATATTATTTTCTAAAATATTTATCATCCAATTTTATGTTATATATTTTATTTAAATATTTATGTATTTCCATTATTTCATTAGTTATGATTCTTTTCCATTGTAAAATTTGTCAATGAATTTTGAAATACTTTTCATAAAAAAATTTATGACATATTGAAGATCCAATTATTATTGATATAGTTAAAATTTCCCATTTTGCAAAGAATTTTCAAATACCATTTTTTGATACCTATGTTTTTTTCAAGAATATTTTATTTAGAACCATTAATTTTATTATTTTTACTACCTTGTATTTCCCTTTAGAATGCCAAATTTTGAGTTAATTTTTACATTATTTAATTGAAAGGATATATTTTTAGATAACTTTTATTCTAGCTTATATTTACACCACATTGGTTTTCATTCATATTTTCATGTTTTTATCACCATCTATATGTTCTTATTATATTATTTATTTTGTAAAGATAGAGTTTTTAATTATTATTATTTTATTATTCATTTTATTTGATTATGTCTGGTGATTATGATTTTAGTTTTAAAAAATTTAATTTGTGACATAATTTTATTCCATTTTGATGTTTTAGGAAACATATTTTTCAATGGTTATTTTTCAAAAGTTGTCGATTATTATTTTGATGTTTCAGAATCCCATTATTTTTCCATGAGATTTTATTTATTCTTTTATGATTATTATTTTTCAATAACATAATAATTGATGATGATGGGTGATGTATTATGTATTCGTATGGTGCACTAGTTTAAGATTATGAATCAAACAAAATATAAAATGAGAGGATTTATCATAATACCAAGGGGTACATGAAACGATTTATCTCGAGCATATGAGTACAGGAGAGGTATTATACCAAGATAAAGGGTACATGAGAGGATTCATACCAATAAAAAGGGTACTAAAGAGGATATTTCACTAGAAAAAGTGTACAAATAAAGATTTTTCAAATGCTAAATGATACCCAAGAGGATTTATCCCAAATCAATTGGGTAATAAGAGGATTTATCTCCACCCAAGAATAAATATGTGGAATTTCCCAATCCCAAAAAGATATAAAGAAATAATTTTTTATAATTTTATAATTTTTTAAATTTCTAACATTCATATTTTTCTACAAGAGAAAACAAAATTTCAAGATACATTTCATTTCCATTAAATTCAAGTTTTTATTTAGTATTCCTCATTTGTAAAGAATTTAACACTATTACATTATTACAACATATATTATTATTATTGATATGGGTTTTGGGATATGTTTTACTATTTATAATATGTATATCATTATAATCGAATGTTTCGATAACATAATTTATGATTTTAATTTATTGACTTTTGACCTTTTACTATGACATTTATGTCTTCCTGACATTCTCTATCATGCATATAATATAATATTTCATGATATGTTTTTCCCTTACTGAGTGTATCCAATAATACTCTTTTATAAATTATTATTCACCTAGTAATAAGAAAGATATTATCATATGTGATAACATGAAAGAGTTTAGAGGATAACAATTTTATATAACTTATTGAATGTGTTTTAAAATAATTTATTTCTATATAGAGTTTACAAAGAAAAAATAATCTTAGTTATCTAGTAATGAGACTATTTTAGAGATGTATTTACAAACGCATGATATTATTATACTAATTATTTCAAGTTTATCATATGTCACTATTTTTAATATTATTGGAGGGTTTAATTTATTTTATAATTAGTTAAATTATTTATCGATGTTACTTTATTTATTTTGGTGATTAGTTTAGATAATCTTAGTGAAAAACCTAATCATTAATCTTTGTATAGTACGACATCTTGAAATATTTTTTTAATTTATGCATTATATTACACCCCTAAAATTATATCCATGTAGGCATACTACTTTTTGATTTGAATATCGCACAGATGCACTTAGTTGTAATCACCAAGAAATGGGTTGTCAGAAAATTGAATAGATCTGCTCCTTAATGAAAAATGATTTGAAACAAGAATAAAATACTAGTTTTATAATCAGTGATGATATTATTTGTATGATAATATGATTTATATAATATTTTATAATGGATTTATCTCTTACATACTTTGAGGAATTACTATGATAATTGTATGACCTCAAACCAAATAGAAGGCTTTGTAGAACCAAGAGAGTTATATAATTATCCATTTACAACATTTGGACAATAAATTATCATATGTTGAAAAGAATGTGTATTGTGATAATAAATAATTATTAATGTACATTAATATACATATACATTAATTATTTTTTATATTGTCATAATATTTTTTGAATTTATTTTGTGGCTGGATCAATATATATGAAATGATGTTGTGAAAGGGATTTCCCTATTAACTCATAAGAAGTATCTTTGGAATATGATTTTTTCAATAATTAAAAATGATAATTTGGTGGAAAACTCCTTGGATTATATATATTTATATTTTTAAATATACATTAGCTTATTCATTAATTAAATGATAATTTAAATTATAAGGATGAATCTTATTTTGTGGAGGGGAGAAATGTAAGGACCGTAGATTTTGGATCCATTTAAAACAGAAAATGATCTATGACATCGGTCTCATACTAAACCAAATTGAGACAAATTAAAACATATTTAGAAGACATTTTAATAAATTTATAATAAATAACAATGGGGTAAAAATTAAATGTTATTACCTTTTGTAGGTTAATAATTAATATAGTTTATTATTGAATTTTTTATTTTCTATAAAATAATCTATTTTTATATTCTATATTTTCTTTTCAAATTGATAATTTCCAAAAAATATAATTTCATTTTAATATTGTAATTTTTTTAATTTTAATAAAATACTTGAGGATGTGTTTTTTTCATTTTATAAATAATTAGATTAAAGAGATTTTGGAAAATGAATTTTTTTTCTAAAACCTTTACATTTATTTGAAATAATATTTTCTGGACCATTTTCATACCATATTTTATTTCATAAATTATATATATCTTTTAAAATATTATGCTTAATTATTTAACTGATGCTCAATATTGTTCAAATTTATTTAGATTTTAAATGGTGTTGATATTTTGTATTCTTTAGATTAATTATAAAATGAAGGAATAAATTTTTAAAATTATATTTTTTTAATTAATTACTTAATAATTTATAAAATATATTTTAAATTCATTTGAATAAATGGAATATATTATTCTATCCTAATAAAAATATATATTTAAAAAAAATTATTTTCAATTATAAGGTTTATTATGAGATAAATGCGCTAACATTTTGATTAATTTCTACAAACCTGGAATTCCAATTTGTTAAATTTTTATCATATTTATAATAATAATGTGCATGATAGTCAGTAATCCCAATTTAATTTTCATTTTATAAATTTTTTTAAAAAGTAAATGATAATTAATATAAAAATAGAGAAACACTTATTTTATTAATATAATGGAATTTAAATATAATAAATTAAATATTTTTTTATTTAAAAACAAATATAAAATAAAATGTAATCACATAAATAGATATATTAATATTAAATTGGTTTATAAAGAAAATACAATGGTAAAATTGCCTTTTTCAATTAAAATATTATTTCTATAAATTAATATTTTTAATTATAAACATATGTTAATATTATCTAGTTACTAATATGAATTATATATATCATCAATTTTTTTTAATTACTCAAAAAATATATGAATTTGATATAATTTAAATAAATCATATAACTACATATTTAAAAATGGATTTCCTTGTTTAAAATTGAATGTGTAGTATAAAAACATTGTTAAAAAAACTATATATAATGATTAAATAATATGATAAAATAGATTTCTAAACCATGATAAACCTCACCATATGACACAATTCATTATTTAAAAAATTTTGTGCCTCTAAAATGATAATAGTGCTATTGAATTATTAAAATACAAATTGTGTGTCCAAAAGATCCCTTTTTCCGACTTATAAATAGGGATAACATAAAAGATATAATATATATAGCTATCATTAGAATTTAAACTTTATAATATTCAATTTTAATATAAATAATACTATATCCAAGAAACCTATTCCATTTCACCTTTATTTTTAGTTAAGTCCCTTCAAATTCAAGGGAACTTCCGGGGAAAATCAAGTCACTAACATATGTACTCTATCTTTCATATGTTTTCATTCATAATATTATTGTGCCTAATATATTATAACCATAATTATATGATTATTATATTATTATAATTATTCCTATATGTATTTAATAAATTTTAATTCCATTAGTTTTTCATTTCCTTCAATAAAGAAACATAAAGGAACATCAATCATCTAGGTACCTTGGCTAAAACCTCCACAAAGAATAATTTAATCATTTTTCTCTATGTTCCACATTATTTTACAAAATATAAAATATTATGCATCTAAATAATAATAAACCAAAATAATATCATTTTTATTCTATAATAATGAAATTATTTTAAAAGAAACATCTCTTTATCCATAAAAACTAATCATGTTTAATGAAGTTCTTGTTTGGGTTTGCTTAATCACTGACATGGACTATGCTAAGAAACTCTATTATGGATTATCATGAGGAATGTTTTTATTAAAATATTATAGAAGGTATAAAATCAAATTTTTTATATTTTTATGTGAATATAATAGAATTTTTTTATCATCTTATTATAATATATATTGGTTCGCTAAAAATGACTGAAATAAGGCATTAGTAATTTCAATTCAACACAACACAACTAAAAAACTAATTGAATGAAATATGGGATATATAAATAAAAATAATATATTGTTCAATGTATCATAATTTATATTTTAATTAAGAACATGATTTTGAACTATGGTTAGTGACATTAAGGTAATTTAACTTGTGCAATGTTTTTATGAAAAATTACAACAAATTGTCATAATATAATATAACTAATTAATGTGATAATGATAAAATGTTTCACTATGTATTATAAAATTTTAATATTTATGATTTATTTTCTAAAAAAACATATTATTTATCTTATTTTTTAATGATATAGTGTGATAAACTATGACATGATATAAGGTACGATATTTCATCTAAACTTTTCTTCTTTGACACATTGTTAAAATTTATGATCCAATTAATATCTATGTTTTGTTTATAAATATTAATCAATATTAAATTTATTTATCTATCTTCATGTCATGGTCGTTTATGATATATTCCATTCTATAAATTTTATGAGTTTTTTTACTGTATTTTGACATAGGGCATATGGGTTTCTATGTCCCAAATTTGAATCCATCAAGACAGGTTTTTGATACACACCACAATTTATTTTTTATAGGTTTGAATACTTCCCTTATTTCATTTTATATCATGATGTAATTATGTTTCAATATAGTAAATTTTCTATTTAAAATTTTATCGTTCATGGTGTTTTAATTAAATTATTACATATATTCTATGGATTTGTTATGATATAATAATTCTTATTGGGTCATAGGCTTAGATATTATAATATAATTTTATATATTTCTATGATCAAAACCATTCAGATATTTTAGTTTGAATTACCATTTTTATCCATGGGGAAATAAATTTTCATTATCAATATATAAATATTTGATATATTTCATTCCATAATAAAAGTATACACCTATTATGAATAACTGAAATTCATACAAAAGAATATTGATCTCTATGTAAATAATTTCTAAGCCAACAATGTTATTATTTATTTTTGGAAATATAATAATTATTATTTTTTATTATTTTCAAAATTATTTATCCATTTAAAATTGTAAAATATAATTATATTATTTACAATTTTTGGAATAATTAATTTTATGTCAAAATGATTAAAATATTTTCCATCATTTCAAAATAATTTTTTTCCATTAATTCCAAATATTATTCTAAATGTTTTTTATGATCCAACCTATCATTATTAGCGATTATTTGTAAAAGTATATTACATTCCCTTTAATTTAAATTATTTTACTAAAATCATTTTTTACATTTTTATTGATAAATATTATAAATAAAATTAAATGTTTTAGAATTATTTTCATATTCTTTTCATGAAAATTTTATATACTTTTCACATCAAAAATATTAAATATTATTTTATAATTAAAATTATTCCATTGTATTTTTGGATCTCATTTTTGATAATATATGTATTTTTAAGATTCGATTTTTGGAACTATTTAAATTAATAATTTCAAAAAAATTATCTCTCCCTTTAGAAAATTTGTAATTTTTTATTAAATTGTTTTAAAGTTATTTTTCATAAAAATTACATTTCCACATATATTTACACTTTAGGGATTATATATTTTGATGGAATATTTTTATCATGCACTACATGAAAAAATGGTATTATTTAGATTAAAATATTTATTAATATAATATTAATTTTTTAGTTGATGTTATTTAATTATTTTGGTACATAATGTTTCTATTTTAAAACATTTAATAAATGATTTTATTTAATAAAAATTGTAATTTCATTAAATAGAATTTTATTTTCATTAATTTTTAAGAAGTTTTAATTATTTTCTTTTGGATTTTTATGAAACCCATTAGTTTACGATTTGTTCATTAAGACATGTTTACGATTGAATTTTTATGGCACAAATATGTATGCATTATGATAGGTGGGGTCCTATATAGGCAACCGATGCATTGGATAAAGTTTATGTCTCATGCCAAAGGGAACACGAGAGGTTTTACGCAAGGGCCCTAAGGGATATTGGATAATTTATCCAAATCCAAACGATATGTAGGATGATTTATCCTATGAAAAAGAAAATATAGGTGGATTTATCCCATGAGAAAAGGTACACGAGAAAATCTATCCCAATACAAAGAATATGTGGGATGACTTTTCTCATGAAATAGGGTATATAGATAGATTTTTATCATGTTAATGGTTACATGGGGGGACTTATGAAAATAAAAATGGGTACACGTGAGGTTTTAATCAATTAAAAAGGGTACACGATAATATTATCCAATGTCCAATTTTTTATACAGATTTTTTATTATATAATTTTTGTATGATTTTATTTGATCCACATACCCATGTGTTTTGTTAAATTAAGAAAAACATTTATGATCCATTTCATTTCCTTGAAAATATTTGTTTTCATGATTATTCATATTATTTAAATTATTTATAAGATTTATTTGAAGATTAAATTTTTATTATTACATATATATTTAATTAGATATGTCATATAGTTTACGATAATGATATCCTTATGATAACATAATGCCCTAACATGTTTAAAATGTACCATATAATTAATTTTTATCTTTTTTTCTAATATTTATGTCCATTTGTTATCTTTCTTGTTTTAATCTAATAGTATATGATATATGCCCCCTTATATAGTTATCATGATAACCCAATTATTATTATATCATTATAAATATTTTAAGGATGAATGTATGTGATAGTTATATAAAGGGTATATTGGTTCATGAATATTCATAAAAGATATCTACTATAGTAAATAAGTTAATTATGTATCTGTTATCAGTTTTACAAAATATACCAGACCTTGAGTGTTGTGACTATTTTTTAGTTGTCTTGATTATATAATGAAAATTTTGTAAGATTTATGAACTGTATTGATTCAGTAACTATTATAATAGCCAACCATACACTTATATTAATGGTACCATAACAATAATAGAGTGATAATAGTTTTCACAATCCATCCCGAATTCCCTGGTACCATGAAACTAAAGCCAAAACTGAAATATCCAAAAAGGGAATTCCCAATACCCAGGGGACAGTGAGTATCACCGAACATCATACAAAAACAAGCTAGAATTAATTTAAAAGAAAATAACTTAATATAAAAGATTAAAATTCAGTATTCTCAATACTACAAAAAGAGAATGTACCAGAAACCAAACAGGATTATCGAACCACAAAAAAATACATCATCAAAGTACACAACAAAAATAAAGAGGAAAAAAATCCCAAACCAAACATCAATCCAAGTCTAAGAGATCAATAGCATCCACCACCTCAATTTGGTGATTTCCCTTTGAAAAATAATTTCGTAAGAAAATATACAAACTCTTGAAAGAAATTATAGGGTGTGATCTATCAATCCAAGACAGGCCTCACCAAGAATTCGATAATAATATAAAAAAATAAATAATATATCCATGAATTTAACTTAAAATAAAACAAATTATAGAGATATAATTACATATTTAAAATATAAAGCCATATTCATTTAAAAATGATCAAAAAAATACAAACATGGATAAAATAAATGTTTTATATCAAAAAGTTTATATAAATAAACTATCATTAAGACACAGTTCTATAATCATTCAAATATATATAAATATATATATATCATAATAATCACATTAATCACCATGGAAATCTTCCCTTCGATATGATAGTTTCTAGTTGTTAGATCCCCACATGTCTGTTATAAGTGATCATGAATGTGTGTGTACACAGGTCCCTCATGCTCATGATGAATAAAACTTATCAACATCTAGTAAGGGGTAATATATAGAAAAAAAAAATTATTATAGTTTCAATGTCAATAAATTCCTATGGAGTTATAATCATAGTGTTCTTAATTAATATAAAAAAATAACTACCCGGTTTCCCTTATTCTCAATAAAATAATTTAATAATTAAAAATAATCTCATTTTAAATAAAAAACATTTACAATTAAATTTCCCCATTTTAAATTTGAATATTCTAATTAATATTTAGAAAAAAAATTCAAGCCATTCCTTTTAAATACATAACCAATCACATGTTTTTTATCAATTATATTTAAGTAATTTACATGAAAATTTATCAGAAATCTAAACAATTACATCAATTTAAAAATACACCCCAAATTCATATTCCATTGATGTTGAGGGAATTTCAAAAACTATAATGAATAAAAATTTATATTTCCATTTAAAATTGAATATAATTTACAAAAATAAATTTAATGAAATTTTAAACAATAATGAAAATCAACGTATTTATTATATGTAAAATATCAAATGGATCCACCTACATTTAATCAGAGGAACACAAATCAAAAATCGACACCCACTATGTAATTTTACAATGAAGAGTAACTAAAATAGACATCAAGAAACCAAAAATATAAATAATAAAAATTTTAAAGGTGGTTGTATCAATCCAATAAAAGATTATCTATCGAACACTAAGGTTGAAATAAAATGGTATCAAGAGAAACCATTGAAAAGAAATTCACATACCAAGAATAGATTGAATACGGTCAATCGTGACTAGATGTGTTATAAGAAGGGGTTTGGCGGGTCAATACAACTTTTTTGAGCCTTCTAATCCATGTAAATTGAATTAGGTTGAGTTATGTTCAATTATGGGATAAAATTGGGGTTCGGGAAATTTTTAATAAATTCTTATAATAAACAAGTCATGAATGCATGCAAGGTGGGAGGAAAATAGGGTTAGATAAACCATAAACAGTAAATGTGTGCCTCAATACGTGCTTGATTATCATCAACTAGGTGATTGATTTGTTTTTCTAACTGTGAACCAACTATAAAACCCCCACTCTTTAGGGTTTTATGGTTTGTAGTGGGCTGTGTAGGTTTTGGGAAAACCGTGCACTAACAATGTATATCCCAAAGAGCCTAAATAATTTTCCATAATCTTATTGAAGAATATTTTAATATGATCCAATAAAAATTGAAACAAACAAGGGTCAAGTAATATATGAAAAAAGTTAAAAAGATGTTAAAACCACTCCACCATAAGAACTTTTTGTCCCTAGAAATGCTGTTAAGAATATTCCATATTAAAGAGATGATGCCACTACACTCACATCAATGAATCCCTATAAAATTTCTTATAGGAATAATAAAAATGATGGCATAGAGAAAATAACAAAGGTACTATCTTCCCATGAAGTACTATTATCTCCAATTCAATATTCTCGATTGGATTCTCAGTCATCGATAAATTGGGCTCATAATCATGACCCTCACGAGAGAAAACATTATATCGGTTAGAATGATACTTATGAATCAGAGATAAATGGATGATATTATTTATCAATGTCAACTATGATTGATGTGATAAAAGGTAATACACCTTCCCCACACACTCAACAATAAAAAAGTTCCCCTAATATGTTGGGTATGATTTTATTTCCAGCAATCATTCGATGAACTAAATGAGGGAGAAAATTCAAGAAAACTTAGTCACCAATTTAAAACTCCAATGGTCTATGGTGAAAATCTACATAATATTTATACTGGAATCATGCAAAAAAATTCCATAATGAATCAACTGAATCATTACCTAATTATCTTTATCCATGCTTGGTGAAACAAAACAACATTCACAAAAAATTGTCCATAATAACAATGATTTTCAATGATAACCATACACTACCTCAAAATGAGATACTATAATCATATAAAGCTAACTACTATTGTAGAAAACTCAATCAGTCCCAAATGTTCATCCTTGGATCTACCAAAATTGAGGATGCTGGCCTAAAACATATCATCAAGAACATTTATAGAAATATTTATCCCATTATTTGGATGGTATGAACTAAAAAAATGAATTTGAGATCCCAGAACCTCGTTATTCCCTTTCCAAAAGAGATAACTAAAACTGTGATCATAATCAGAGACTATAGAATTTTTAACTCTGTACATGCAAATAATATCATTAACATAAATACCTTCCAACTCATAAATATTAGTTTTATCAAAAATGGGTATAAAGTGATTTTATTTGGTAACCATTTAAATGATGACCCATATCACATTATTCTTCCAAGGGGTACACAGAAAACAAACCACAAAGTTAATAGTGATATCATACAACTTCTATGTTCCTACTAGAAGTTGTTGAAGTAGAATCAAATGTCTTTTTTTGATATTACTCGGATGGTTGAAAGTAAAAAAATGAGTGAAAAAATAAAAAATGGCCATTCTCATACCTAAAACCCATATTTAACATCACATATTTCAAAATATTATTGTTGTTTGTGGGTTCACATACCAACAAGAATTGTGGAAATCCTCCATCACAACATTTATTACTGGTAGAGGTACAATGTAAACGTTTTGGAAATATAGAATTCCCTATATGATGAATGAAAAATCCCTAATGGTATCCCCACAAAAAATAGAGTTTATAATGATATATAATTCAAATTCAATATGTTGTTCCTGAAGAATCATCTCGAGAAGAGCAAAGGTCATCTATGCACTGGCCAATATAACCATGCAACCTATTTTCCAAACTTCTTAATGTAACAATGGAAGAATATCCACAAAGTTTCACTTTTAAAATTATCAATTCATGGAATGGGTCAAGTGTTACCATCTCAAATCAATAGAAACAACATTCACATTCCCCAGGATATATGTAATTTTGAAATCAAAAGATATAAGGTAATCCAATCAATGCCTTTGGTGAAGAGTTGATTTTTATGATAACATATATGTCTTGATACTATGATTGTAATACATTTAAATCCTTTATATAATGTTGAAATTCCTCCAAATCATAAATTAATTCTTCACAGATTCATTTTAAAGGTCATGGGTAGGGTAGTTTTTCTCATTTGGACTAAGATTCCAAGATCCATTGGTTTCCATGTAATCACCATGCATAAGAACACAATCCATACACGAAATTTATTCATCAAAGAAGACCATACAACCCGACCCAAAATCTAAAATAGTCAGAACCCTATAAGAATTCAATGTAATTGTCATATAAATATTTTTTCACTAATATATCACATCAAAATCATGATTCACTCCACTTCAAGTGAGGGCAGTCATCAGAGAATCTAATTTGAATAAATCCATTAGAAACTGGGGGTAATACCTCTTTAAGACCAAGATTCATTGAATCTAAAAATCATTATGTGATTTCTACCTTGTCATAATAGGTTTAACCTTAAAAAGATTAACTAAGATACAATGTTTTGAGACAATGTGTCCTAATATTATCAGATCTAGAATCACAAAATCACATTGGGATATCTTGTTAATGATTATAACCATGGTTTATAATAAGACATAGGTATTACAATCCAAAACACTAGTTAATAATGTTATGTTCTAATAATCCTCTGTCTCATTTAGCCTTAATTATACGACACACCCCATCAGATCATGTAAAGAAGACCCATTGAATATATCATTTCATTTTGGACCTATTAGAAATGATTCAATCAAAACCAAATAAGAAATAAAGAGATATCATGGTGATAATTAGAAAATATAGGGACATTTAAATCTATAATAATGAAAAACACAAGTATGAAAATAGACTCCCTTCCGTTTATTATTATAAAGGTGCATATTAATATTCATCAAATTGGGGAAAAATTTATACGATTATTTTTTATGTTCAAAACACAAGTTTATATAAATGAGTTAGATTCACTGGAATCCAATAAAGTTGTCACTAATGAATATAATTTAGTGATTTTACTAGTCAGAATTGATGGATGTGTATATGTTTTGTCTGGATACAATTTTATATCATGAATAAGGTTTTCTCCAAATTCCTATGGATGGAACACA
This sequence comes from Viscum album, assembly GCA_963277665.1. Lineage (NCBI taxonomy): Eukaryota > Viridiplantae > Streptophyta > Magnoliopsida > Santalales > Viscaceae > Viscum > Viscum album. The sequence continues at coordinate 119,934,998 of OY728138.1, read as the reverse complement.
TTAGTTCATGAAGGATTTGATTGAACTATAGTACATTTTTGTGGTGCTGAGATTGTTCCAATGTACGAGGAAGAAAATAAATAACATGATATCTAGAAGTGCCATTAACCTCCACATGAGTTGTATATCATTGGTACCTCTATGAAACCCCATTTCTAATTCCATGTATTTCTATAGTAGAAGAATTTCAAAGGGAGTAATCTAGGAAATGAAATATTTCAAAAATAATCCATCCATAAAATGCACTATGAGACTAATCACAGTTTATATTTAATTTTATATAATGCAAAAAAACTATCACTAGGATAAAATTTAACTATTTCCAACCCAGACAAACCATTCTAGTAAATATCAACCAAAATACCTGACTAGTATGTCAGAATTAGAATATATCATCAATAGAAATATGTAATAATGAATATCAAGTGAAAGACCCATCTCAAACATTCATGTATTCATATTATCATTCATTAAAATATAATGTGAAAATAGAATAATCTTGGAAAAGAATTTTGGATACCCTATAACAGTTTTCTTTTCATTCTCAAGATTGAAAAACTAAATAGCTTTATCCAACACTATAATTAATATAGAACTGAATAGTGAAAATAAAATTAATGTAATTCCACTCCAAACCCACATTCTTCTTCATCAAAACCATAGAATCCAACAAGATCCTTCTAATTTATTCCAGCACAATGTTATCACACTTAACCTTAATTGCATCTGATGTTTCTTGAAAATAAATCAGAAGATCTTAATTCTATAACCAATCACCTGCCACTTAAGGATAATTGGAGTCTTATAGTTAAGGTGATTTCTAAATAAGAAAATCATATGAATTATCTTGAGATTAATCCCTCTAAGATTACACATGTAGAGCCTAAACGATAATGGAAACTGGTGCCATTCCTAGATCATGGACAACCCACGCAATAATCTCAATATAATATGGTTCCATGGGAGGATTTTCTCAATGTGTTTCACCAGCATCTTCCTCATAGAGTATATTAACATTTAATATTATAGGAATGATTTTCCCCGACATGATAATACAACATTTAAAACATCATAAGTTTACTCATATCAGGAACACAAAGAAGAAAAATGAATAAATTAATATCATCAAATTATGTTTTGGATTTCAACCTACCCAAATAAAAAACAGGTAAAATACTATATATAGAACAAATTATTCCTTAATACTCTTTTCCCTAGCCAAACATGGTGAATTTAGGATTGGTATAATGATATATGTCCTGGAAACATCTTTTAAGTACCTCCAATGTCCCATCATGAAATTCTAAACTGCATATTTACATCAAGGAAAAATGCTAAACCAACAATTATGAGACCACTTTTTCAAAAATTATCCTAGATACCCAGGTACCATAATAACTGAGTTAAAAATGACATGGTCCAAAGGGTGTTACCAGTACCCACTTATTGATGACTAGAACCTGTCAATATATAAGAAAAAAGGGGATTGAATTCTCCACAAAAAAACAGAAGATAAATTATTATAGGTAAATATTCTCAACAATCCAAAAGTATAAAGTACTAGAAACATAACAATTATATTCAAACCCAAAATAGTACATCATTAAATTAATAAAAAAAATAACATTAAAATCAAACATCCAAATGTAAACATAACTATAATCCCAAGAGATCAATAACCTCCCCCACCTCCAAGGGGCAGTTTCACTATTATCAGACCTGGAAGTGGGAAATATATATATGATTGATGGAAATTTTAGGGTGTGATATATAAATCCAAATAGTGTATCAAACAGAATTTTATAATAATTTATCATATTATTAATAAAAAATGATTTCAATTATAAAATAGGGCATGTAGATATAATTAAATATTTCAAAAAATACTTCATTTAAAAATGATGGAAAAAATTTCAAACAATAATTAAATAATTTTTTTTATAAAAAAACATATGAAAGTAAACTATAATGAAGGAACAGTTCAATAGTCAATGGAATATATATCTTAACAATCATAATATGTAACATGGTCATATTCCATGCAATATGATAGTTTCTAGTTATAGGGTTCTCACACATCTCATATCAGTGATCATTAAAATATGTGTGCACATGTCCCTTTGGCTCAAGAGGAATTGGAATAATCAACATCCCATCAGTTATATGATTTTCCTAAAAAATATTTTTAGATTTATCGTCATCAATTTGATTCTTGGAAATTATAATCCTAGCATGTTTTTTATAAAAACCCCACTAACCACCCTGGGTCAAAAGTCGATAATTAATCATTAGAAATAATGAACATCCTGTCATTTCAAATATAACATGATTTAAAATTAAATTTCTCATATTAAATTTCAATATTCTAATTAATTTTCAAAACTAAATCATTGGGTTTTCCACAAATCATGTGTTTTAAAAAAATACAATAATAGGTTTTCATCAATGAAATTTAACCAATTTTTTATAATCAATTCTCAATATAATTCAACAATTCCATCAATTTCATAATACGCCCCAAATTCCAATTTCATTAGAATTGGGGTTTTTACACAAAATACATTCCAAAACAATTTCAAATGCTAATTCAAATAAAATTGAGTCCTCCAAAATAAATTGAAGTGAATTTAAAAAAAATGAAATTCAAGAAATTGATTTTATAAAAAGTATTAAATGGATCCATATACCTCTAATAAAACGATCATAAATCAATGATCGACACCCAATGTGGTATTTTCAAATGAATAAAAATTAAAACATAGATAAGGATACCAAACCATGAATCATGATCCATTTAATCAATGTTTATATCTATCCAATACATGATAATCTACAATTCATGAATGACAAAAGAATGATAGATTGAGATAAACATAGTATAAATGATTCACATACCTAAAAGTTATTGATTGTTATCTATCATGCTTTGATTCAATAATATATGGGTTTTGAGGGGGGGAAACTGCTTCTAAAGAAACTTACCCACCATGGAAATCAATTTAAGTAGAATAAGAATCGCACGACTAGAAAAACCATACACCCAAACTATGATACACTATAGTGGGGTGAAAAATTTCTCTATGTTTTAATCATGATTTTCCAAAACATGTTCCAACTGTGGAAACCCCATAGTCTAGGGTGTCACTATTTTCACTAGGTTGGTGCACATGCTGGGAGAACTATTTTAGAACCATTCACACCTTAAAAGCCGAATAAATTTTCCAAATTCTACATAAACCACCCCTAATTATGATCCAATAAAATGGGAATAATAAAGTTTCAATGAATACATGAAAACATGTAACATTATGTTACAACATTATTTGTATGAAAACTCTTCCAAGGGTATGTTCTGTACCCATGTACCTCAAAGATATAAAATACAGATGTGAAACATTCCCTCTTGAGTGAGGAATGTCTTCCCTATCTAATAATATATCTATAAACAAAATATTTGTTAATGTGAACCATAATTAAAAATCACATTATAGACCCCACCGAAATAATATGTAATATTTGGATCATAATAAGAGAATATTGCCTTCAGGACCATATAACGTGTCAATACCTCCTCGATATAATGGAGTAACAAAACCGCTACTAGTGTGAAATATTTCAGCACATTGATGTGACCAAAATTCACTAAGAATTCTATGAGAATTTATATAAAATTATTGAATTACCATGAGAATAGAAACATATTTACGATGCCCAAAAAATATTCATCCCACTTCTGTTGGGGTTCTTAAAATTGATGATGTAATTTAATGGGAGCATAACAGTCAACCGCTACCTTCTAATAAAAAATGATATAGATAATGTCTATAAATTTGAATAAATAATAACAAATCACAAAAAATATTTTTTCAATGTAAGACACATATTTTACACAAAAACATACTACACAAAAATTATAACTATGTAACTCATAGAGAACAACACCACACATCATCAAATGAGTAAAAGTAATCAATACAAAAAAACATTATTTTATCTACCCTTATAACAACACATACTATCATTTCTCAAAATAAATATTTCATTACATACCATTACTTATAAATCCCCCAGTTCGGACATCACTAAATGTTTTACAATGGTTTAATATACACATATCATGAAAAGATAACCTTAAACATCAATTACTGAAATATCTAGGTGAATAATCCCTATATATTCCATAATACCTCATATTTCTTTAGTATCACATACATCACAACCTATTTTTATTTTTCATGTAATCAATTGTAAAATTCTCCATAAAATGTGTAAAAAGTAAATAAATATGTCTTATAAAAACTCTATCCACAATCAATTCCTCAAATTCACATCACCTTGGGAGATGATGTAATTAAAACACATGTAATTCATAAATACCAAAAAATAATAATGATAATGTAGTTACGCCCTAACATCATATAAAAACTACCATAACAAGAAAAAAATCATGATATTAATAATTACATTCATGGATATAAAACAACTAAGATCTATTAGGGAAAATTTTCCATTATTTTATTATCAAACTCCCCAAGATATGAAATAAAACATCAAAAAAATCCATGAATGTAATTCCCACATTTTTAGATAGTAAATTGGATCAATATTCATATTATCCAGTAAATATATGAAATAAGACACAATTTGGCTTGTCAACATGTCTATAAGGACATTTAAAACTAATATGTTCTTCTAATTCCCAATCATAGAGAAGTCATTTATGGATATCCATTAATATTATGCTTGGGAAAGGAACCCTTATTAATCTATAGCATTCTTGTGGGATACTGAAAATCGACATTAATAATTATAAATGATTTTATGGATATACAATAATATGATAAATCATTTCCTGTAAAAATAAAAATAGGATCCATATAATTTGGTTTTTATTGCTTCGAACACACCTGATGTACTAGGGGAACACCCAACATGTTCTATAGATGCTTGGTGTTTTCCACTATGGATGCTAGAGAAAAAAATATTTTCATTGATAAATCCCACCTCAATCTAATAATAAAACTAATAGAACTTTACTTTCATAATATCAATCATCATTTCTATAGAATATATTACATTTAATACAATCATAAAATATTCATATGGACCAAAAATATATATATATATATAACAAGTATTTTTGATCTAATTATATATTACTTGCATTAAATGATATCAAGACTACATGTTAATCATTTATAAACATATATCCACATTCAATATTTTGAATAAATCTACAATCTATAGTGTATTCTAGCATATATTCACTGTTACATAATTCAAATGGAGAAAATCAATACACAATCATAATCTATCATCTGCCTTCTTTACATACCGAACTTGATCTCCTCAAGCTGATACACAATGTAAAGTGTTTCATTTCTATTAAGTATCATAAAACTAAATTTAGTAACCCCTAAAATATTTATAGTTCATTCAATATGAATACATAAATATCAAATAATTACTTATTCATATATTTTTTACACTATTTTTATCTCATTGAGGGGTAGTACCACAATCCCTTTAGGGAATAAATTAGTGTAAAATTCTACAGACATGGGAAATACCAAAATTTTAACATAAATGGAACAAAACATGAACTCATATATTAAATAAGTTATCAAATAAAACACTCAATTAACCCATCCTTGGCATACTCTCAATAATGAAAATAATATATTACCAATAACCATAAAAGAATATGAATAATTAATAGATGAAATCCATGATATTGAACAATTAATAATATAAATACATGCTGATTATTATGAAATATTTAAATAATAATAATAATTGGATGTATCCAAAATTTTGATTCTTAAAAACAAACATCCCACAGCCTCTGTATAGATCATATAAGATAGTTTGACCTCTGACATCTAGAGTAAAGATAAAGGGAAATTGATTTATCTCCATATAATATCCCTAAAAATTGACCCTGGTAGAAGAGGGAATGTAGTGTATGGATCCAAAATCAAACATGTCATAATCCCAATAGGAAAAATTTTAGATAATCCTTCATATGATGTTGGGATGACCAACACAAATAAATATAATGAATTCAACTAAGCGTATCATACTTTTTGGAATTTATTAACATGTCTGTATCCACCATCATTGAAAAAATTTGTTCACCTACCTAATTAATGCCTTCTATCATGGGGATGTCTTCTACCATCCATATCCAAACTCTACATTGTATATTCAAGAACTGTATACTACTACTTCTTTCTATGATACAACTCCTATAATGGTTATCTTGGAATGGTCTAAAAACCCTAATATGGTTATTTGGGATGATCACTAAGTTTTCTTATGAATTATATAGCTTATTAAAGAAATTAAAATAATGATAAAGATGATATAATGGGTCTGATAATTGATATATCTATAGAATTTTGATGAAGAAAGATTTAATCTACACACTAGTGGCTATGAATTATTCTTACCAGTAATCATAGAACCTCCAGTCATAGTTTGGATCCCTATTGTATTCTAGAAACTCGCATTTATTATGATAATGTCCAATCCAATGTAATTATAGTATCCTATTACAATTAAAGTACCTCATGATATTAAATCAATACAAAATAGGTGATCATCTATCAAATATCTAAGAAAAATCATCTTCTTAATCCATCACCCAATCATACACATCTCAAAAATTTAATAAAACATTACATATTTGCTTCTAACAGAGGGTACATAAAACATAAATAATGGATCACCTAATAAAATGGTAATGTTTCCCCAAACAACAAGCTTCCAAAGAAATCAATATGAGAAACTCACATAGAAATGATATTAAAACTTGACCCTCAAATAATATGTCTACATGAGATTGTCAAGGTACAAAATCCAAAACTAATGAGCTATCTTACAATAAAATGATAAAGAAATCATGTTATCCATTTAATGATAGGATGAACAGAAAAAAAAATATCCACACCCTACAACAAGTCCTTTGTATTACCATATAAAATCGAGGCCTCATACTTATTTGGATTGTTTTACATGTATACTCATAATCTCTTCCTCTCAGTGTCATATTCATCAACAACCACTCAATGAAAATTCATTGGAAAATCCTATTTATGTTAATATATATGATCATTATTGGGAAATGGACACAATTCCATATTATTAAACAAAAACCTTTTGTAACTACCAATATCATGGAAAAATTATATTAATATTATTAATTTATTTCATTAATTTATTTTAAACCACACCCCATTTTAATCCCATATTCCAAAATAGGAATAGAACATCATGTTATATGATATTAACAATGGACTGAACCCATTATGTAGAATCATATCACTACTCAATATTTTTATAAATTAAGTTACTATATTCCCATTATACGATTCCAAAATAATTTTGTGTCATGGATATTGTCCATTATTTACATCATAAACTATGTTTGGGTAATATAATTTACCTAATATTCCATGAATCCTCAACATATTGTAAATCTGATATAAATCCAATCTATTAACCATAACATTTAAAACCTTTATATCATGAAACACATACAATTGTACCCCACCTTGTATGACAATGAATAATGTGAGATAATTATACCCAAACCATTCTTCTAAGGGTAAATGGGTTTTAATTAAGAAATGTGTGTATATAATAAATCCAGATGTATAGATTTTTCATTGTATAAATTTATAGAGTACGATATATGAATGATATTTTTTTTTAACCAACACATTGAATAAAACAAGATAACCCCCAAATAAATGTAATTTAATATAAAAACCGAATAACTAAATGAAACAACCAAAAAATAAGTAATTTAAATTAAAAAAAAGTAATAGAAATTCAAAATAGTTACTCAATAAGATCCATAACTAGTGGTTTGGGTGTGATGCCCAACCATCTCTGGATAACCTAATAAATAGTATATATATAATGGGATAATAAAAACTAAAAATAGTAGGATCCAATGTGAAATGTATAATTTTAATTGTGAATGGATTATAATATATCATAGTGTATGCAAAAATTAATATAAATCATTACCTAGATCCTAAATACATATACACATATCCTCATTATGTATCTATCAGTGAGTAATTAATAGAAGTAAATTATTCCATAAAGAAGTAATTTATTAATAAAAATTTTAATCTACTTACTCTCCCCTATAGTTTGGACACCTCATTCAACATTTCTATACGTCCTTTTCTCATTCCATTTTTATTTTATTCTACCGATATGTGTGTCAGGACTCGACCCAACCAACCATTGTCTGGAACAATACCCAAAATATATTTTTTCTATTTATCCACATATAAGTATCATCATTAAAACATACCATATATAACCCAAAATAGGTATAGACACCCCATGTGTAAATAATATATTATTAAATCCATCATATCCCACACATATACACCTTTTTTAAGAGAGATCCAACTAAACATGATATATCAATACACTATAAAAAATTCAATTACAACCAAAAAATTAAATATATAATAAATCTATGATTCATCATATACCATGAATGTACATAACATATACCCCAATGTGTTTTATGACATGATATGGCAACTCATACCTATGTCTAAAAGGATAACAATGGAGATGGATATTCTTTCTATCCATTTCATCACCATCATGTATGTCCAAAGAAACACCTCACTAACATACTATTGTCAATTTCACTACATATGAGGGTGGTGTTGAGTATCTAATGAAAACAATTCAACACTACCATGAAAAAACCACAATAAGGGAAACTACCTAATGTTCCACCCTCATTTTTTCATCATCATAATGGACCCCTAGCTGTTACTTCTAAGTATAAGAAATTTGAAAAATCAAAAAATTATTAATGTTCCTTATTAATTAATTAACTAGACATTTTTTAATTCAAAATAAAATTTTCTAGAATTAAAATTTCAATATTCCCAAGTCATGTTCCACAAAACACTTAATTTTATTTCCTATACTCGTATGTGTATTTTCATTAATATACACCTCACAAATTTCACATATAACCCCATGCTTCATAGTTCATCAAATTTAAACATCCCATCTCTTTTATTATTATGAATTAAATTGTTTACCATTAATTCCATCATCATCACATACTCTTATTGGTTAATTTATTTATTCATTTATAATTCATAAATTTTCTATGCACTCAATGATTTTTCTTAATCAAATAAATCCATGAATAACACATACAATATATAGTATGACTATTATGATAAGTGGAAAAAAATAACAAGGATCATTTATCCACCATACATATATAAATTATTAATGAAGCTGAAATTATAATAGGGTAATCCTTACTCAAAACTTTTTTTGAACGACCCCAATGTCCCACACCAATGGGAATAACATAAATTGTCCAAGGATCAATGCACCTCATGATCCCATCAATTTTATTATACATCAATTATATCATAAACCAAACTTCCTTGGGACCCTAATAAATTGATCATCAATATAAAAAATCATACTTATGTGTCAAATAGTCATATCAAGACTTTATAAAAATTCATTGAGTTGATATACATATAGTGAAGTCCTTGTTCTGGAAGCCACCCAGAGGCGCCCCGTACCCGGTTGGTCATATGCACTCAAGCTCATTTATCCAAATGCCCAAGGTTGCTGACTAACAGCAAGGGCTTTGGCTGGGATAGTGGGAAACTATGCCCTCATTGATAGAGTTCACAGCAGAAGTAAAATATATAAATACTAGTGGATGCTGTAAACATACCAAATTATAGTAATCAAAGGAAGACTGATAATGGAACCACAATAGAACATATATAAAATGAGGCATGATACATATGTCTAGGAAAGAAACCATACAAGTCACAATGATGAATACAACAAATAACCAAAGTACAAAATAAAAACAAGTAAATAACTACTATGCATCGCAAGCCATAGCTTGGTCCGATGATCTCCCACTCCACATCAATCATGTTCCTGAAGTAGAAGGGTGCTTTCCCTTATCTATACCTGCAACAATATTATCTGTTTGGGCCCAAAAGCATGACCCAAACAGGGTGTGAGACTAATCCCAGAATGAAACCACCAATATATTTGTGCCTAACAGTTAGTGAATATATATGGTAGGATATATGTAAAAGGTTTGTAAACAAGGAAGTACTCAGCATTAAACATTTCCACAGTTTCAAAGCATTCAATTTCACATATCAAATAAGCATCTAATCAAAGAAGGTAACCCTGTCGAAAGTATACACAGCCTATACCCTCTGGTATGTTATTAGAATATAACGAAGAATCTCTAAGGAAGATCACATGGTCAATTCCCCTTATAGTAAAAAATGGTTAAAGAGTCTCTCAGAAAGATCACATGGTCAATTCCCTTATATTCAAAAGTGATTTAAGATTTTATGAGGAAGCTAACACGGTTAATTCTATCTATAGTCTACGACACCAGGTTCTCACAACCCTTTGTATGTCAAACGAGCATAAAAAATGAAATCTGGACCATGTAAACCTTAAAAACTACTTGTCTAAACAACCTACAACATATGAAGCATGTCGGAATAGAGACACTCCAACACATAGCAATAGGCATGGGAAATCACGTAAGGCGGCCAAATAGGCTAAGCAGGACCAAACGGTCGAAAATAGGACATGCATGGTGAATCACTTAGAATGCATAGAAATCAATCCTATTTACATCAAATTAACCTTTACTCAAGCATACCAGCATGGAATGAAATTAACATGGGTAAAACGGTAAACATGTAATACCATTTTCATGGGTATAGGAAAAAATTGCACATATTTCTTAAAGAATTTCAATAGAAAGGCACAAACCACATACCTCGACAATTTAGGATCGTTATACTCTGGCGTCGACCCATGGATCAACCTAGAACATTGTATATCTACAAAGACATCTAAAATTTTCAACCCACAATATCTCTCGATAGAGGTGAAATCATAAGATGGTGTTCATGAAGAAGGAATAACTCACCGATGCGATTCCAATTCAACTAACGAAGTTCATTTCAGGGAATGAACACACAATGAGGGGCTCTGCGAAGATAAGTTTCATATGGATGCTCTCAGTCAAAGAAGTCTGAGAAGAAGATGTTTCTTTTGATAAGATGCGACCCTGGTGCATTTAATGAAAAAAATTAAAATACATGTCATGTACTTTTTTAGTACACAACGTGTCTTTTCCCTTACCGAGCACCTCTTAAGGCGGCCTCCATGTCACCACACATGGCTGTGTGCAAGGACACTACACCACCAACACATAGCTACCTGTGTTAACCTCGTACATGACATGTACTAATAATGTACATGACGTGTATGTCAGATATTTCCATAAACTCTTCTTTTTCCTCAAAAACTCCAGAAAAAGTAAAACATTCCTGAAAAAATGATCTAGGATCCTACAAACTTTCCCCTATAAAGAAATTCATCCAAATATTTCCCTAGTAGGGTGGTGTAGAAGAAGAATTTTTGAACAACTTCGACCACTGAGATCGTACATCGGCCTCCTTCTATCATTTATCATCCTATACTCGCTCGTGCTACCATAGCACTCGTATGAGATGAATAGACCAGACACAAATAACCTTCGTGCTTCTATCAAAAATTTAGATAGGATTATCCTCCAATGATGAATCCACCTCAAACTCAACATCCTATGGATGAAAAGTATGAGACAAATCTGATAAGTAACATCGAAGATGAGAAACGTGGAAGACATCGTGCATAGCCTTATACTTGTGAGATAACTACAACTGATAGGCCGTCGGTCCAACTCTCTCTAACACCTCATATGGCCCGACATACCTCGGTGAAATATTAACCTATCTCCTAATACTTATCTGTCTCATCCTCGTTGTGACACACAAGAAAACCTCATCTCTGACCTCGAAATCCAGAGGTCTTCTCGGTTGACCAGTATAAGACTTCTATCGAGGCTGTGCAATACCCTTCCTCTTCTGAAAGAACTCTATCTTCTCTGTGGTCTCCTTGACAAGATGAATTCCCAGCATAGCTGCCTCTCCTACCTCCCGCCAACATAAGTATGATCGTCATGGCATATCGTACCATTCTTCATAAGGAGGTATTTTAATAGTTTCTTGAAAACTATTATAGCAAGAATACTCCACAAGAGGTATGTGATTCTCCAAAGAACCTCCAATATCCAGAATGCATTCCCGGAGCATTTCCTCAAGAACCTGAATCATACGCTTGGATTGGCCATCTTTCTGGGGATGGTAAGATGTACTCAAAAGTACATGTGTACCCTAAGCCTTATGAAGCCTCTACCTGACCCGGGAAGTAAAATGTACATCCCTGTCTGAAAAAATGGAGTGTGGAACTCCATGCAGATGTACAATCTCTCAGATGTACAACTGTCCTAGATCATCCACACTGATGGTATCCATGATCGGAAATAAGTGTGAAACATTTGTAATTATGTCAATGACAAGCCATACTTCATCATTCCCTCAGGGAGACCTCGACAACCCTATCATGAAATTCATCCTGACGTCGCTTCACATCCACTCGGGAGTGGGTAACTGCTGTAAAAGTCATGATGGTGGCTTATTCTCTTCCATCACATGATGACTGGTGGAAAACCTCATGACAAGAACAACAACATCCCTCTTCACGATTGGCCACCAATACTGATGGTGTAGGTCACGATACATATTGCTGACACCAGGACGAACTGCCCCAACTAAGGAATGAAATTCCTACATCAGCATCTCGTGTATGTCTGTTGTCACCCAAACGCCCTAAAAACGCATGATCTCATCCTAGATCATGATCCATCAAGGAATAGGGTTCTCTACTATCATGATTTCACATATGACAAGCCATTATAAATATAGTAGTTTCCACACTCGCACTCGATCATGAAGAGTAGAGGTAACTGCTATAGAAGAATGAACCACCTACCCCTGTATGTCACGCCCCTTGAAATGAATATCAGATAACATATCCATAAGCTTCCACTCAGCAATGGCCTCTTGAACTATCTGTATCTAAGTCCTCCAGCTAAATGCATCATCCACTGCATTACCATTCCCCGGTGTATAGGCATGCTCGAAGTCAAAGGACTGAAAGTACTCCACCCAGCTTCGCTGTCTCAAATTAAGATCACATTGGGTGAAGATGTACTTGATATTTTTGTGGTTGGTGAAAACCACAAAATTCTCAGCCAGAAGATAATTTCTCCAATAGCATAAATCATGAAAAATAACATCCAACTTGAGATCGTGCGTCATGTAATTCCTATCTTGTGGCCACAACTGTCGAGAATTGTATGCAACTACTCTTTATCCCTTCATAAGCACTGCTCTCAGCTTGATACTTGATGAATCACAGTACTCAGTATAACTCTTTCCACACTCTGGTAACACTAGTATCGGTGTTAAATTCAACCTACCTTTCAACTCTTGAAAGGCTGACTCACAAGAATATTACCAAAAGAACTTTTCACCCTTTTTAGTCAAACAAATCATTGGTGATACAAAGTGTAAAAAGACATGTATGAAACATCTATTGTATCTATACAGCCCTAGAAAACTCTACACCTCAAAAAAATTCTTTGGCTATTCCCATGAAACTATTGCTCTTACATTATTTGGGTCTACTAACACACCGGTCACTGAGATATCATGACCCATGAAGTGAATCTGATCCATCCAAATGTTCCAATTTGAACGTTTATCATTTAACTAATTCAGTCTCAATGTACTCAAAATGACTTCAAGATCTCTAGCATGGTCATGTCGAGTGTGAGAGTACACCAAGATATCAACCATGAAAAAAACCACAAAAGAATCCAAGTATGGATGGAACACTAATTTCATCAGTTCCATGAAAACTGTAGACGCGTTCTTGAGACCGAAAGACATAAGCACAAAACTTTATAGACTACACCTTCCCCAGAAGGCTGTAAGAGATATATCAGTTTGTCTATTGCACAACTGATGGTAACCGGACCACAATTCAATCTTTGTGAACACCCGGGCTCCTCGAAGATGTTCAAAGAGATGAGAAATACTAGGTAATGGATTTCGGTTCTTGACTATCAACTGGATCAACATTCAATATTCCACACAATGTATGAGGGTATCATCTGCCTTATTCACAGAGATGACAGAAGAACCCCAAGGAGAAGTACTAGGTCGATTGTAACCCTTATCCTGATACTCCTCCAAGTACTTCTTGAGCTTCAACAACTCTAGTGTAGACATCTTATAAGGAGGAATGGATACCAGTGCCACCCCAGTCACAAGCTCAAAAGAAAAGTCTACCTAACTCTCCAGAGGCAAACCTAAAAGGTCCACTAAAAAGGCATCTCTGAAACGATCCAACACTAAAGGAAATTATATCAATGAAGTAACCTAGTAATCTAGATATAGACTAGAAATCTGGGCTATAAATCCTCCCAACCCATGATTCTCAGGTCCCACTCTACTCGCCTGGACATCCCATTAGCCCATGTAGAGAAATTAAATGCCCACTGGTGATGTGAAACTCACCTTATTGTGATAGAAACAGATGATTTTCTGGAAGGGAACTAACTAGTAAACTTCGAGAATGACATCATAGAATGTCATCTCTAGGAGATAGAAATCCCATAAGAAGTGACACCCACCAACATCTAGAGGGAACTCCTTGCACTGACGTACACTAGCCGTTCTAGTACCCAATGGAGTGTTAGACATCATGATATTAGTAGAATATAAGATATAGAGCCCAAACCTCTCCACAATTGCGACCAATATAAATATATTGGAATCCACTGCATCGAAAAGGGAAGAATATAATACTGAAGCTACTAAGATCATACCTCGAACTATTGAGGGTCTGAGATCCTCCTCTTGTAGGGTCTACTCCACTGCAAAATTTTGGCCTACACCGTAGCCATGTGACCCTATTGGACCACTCTGAGATACTCCACCCTATTGTCATTGAATGAATGGAGACCGAATACCATAGCCCTGACCTCCACCTTGGCCCGAATGGCCACAAGAACCTTAGTTCCCCGACTGAGGAGTAACTGGCGGTGCTACTCCTAAAAACAGATTCATAGAAGAACCCCATATCACCAACTGCTCATTAGAAGATCTGATAGAATTGCTGAAGATGACCCATCTTGCTGCAAGATCAGCACTCCACTGGGTATCTTGGGCAATGTGGCCTCATATGCACACTCTCCCTACACTGGTATCACACCACCTAGCTACTACAAGATGCATACCGCCTACTCTGATCTTCTCGTGCAGTATCCATGTGGTGCTTCTTTCTATCGGTTGGCGAATCCCTAACCATGGATGTTGAATGGCCATGGCCCGCTGCTCTAGAATCCCTCAAATTGTGCTATGTGATCAGTACTTAGTTGAATATAGAGGAAGGGGTGTAAAGCACTCCAACTCTGTGAAGCGAGAAGAATACTCCACAACAGAAAGAGTACCCTACTCCAGACTCATGAACTCTCAGGATCGATCAGCTCTCAAGGTCTCTAGATAGAAGAAATCATTTAAGGTGTGCTAAAACTCATCCCAAGACATTTTCTGTAGGCCTTCTGAATGTGAGACCACATCCCACAACCTCTTGGAAGATTCTCAAAGCTTGTAGGTAGAGAGCATGACCCTCCCATCTGAAGGTGTCTTTAGACGCTCTTAGATCATCAACATGGCTTCTTTCCATGTCTCTGTAGATGGGGTCATCTATCCCCAGAGAAATTGGGAGGATGCAACTGCAGACAGACCCATGTCAATTCTGCCATCGACGATGCAGGAGGCGGCGCTCACTGGAAGCTCTGCATCATCCTCAAGAAATCCCTCCCTAAACTATGCATCGACACCTAGGTCAGGTATGACTACAAGTGCCAAGGCTTAATCAACTAGAAGATCTGCAGGTAATCCATGATCATCCATGACTGGTGTCTGATCACCAACCTGCTACTAGCATACAACTAGAGGATGTCTTGATGGCATGACTCTGCATGGTTAGGCGCACACCTTAGATAATGATAAATAGGGAATAAAACTGATATGTAAGATAAGAGAACGAGAGAAATAATTCTTTTGAGTTTTCTAGAACATTAATACATGATGTGAATAAATCATGCACGATGTGTTCCCTTATGTTTTTCACATGGCATATACTTCTACCAAAACTAGTCATGTAACACCCCCTACACACGACATGTTCTCCTAACACATGGTGTGTACTATAATTCTCTTTCCATGCCCGAGTATTTATACAATGTGAAGCTAGAAAGATATACTAAGACATGACTACCCGACATGTTCCAGATAGACACAGTGTGAACTTGACGAGCTTCATCAACTCGTGTTATTAGAGTCATGGTCAGATACACAGTTCACACAACACGGCGTGATCCTAATGGAAACGGCATGTAGTAAGAATATTTTTCTGACCCATTTTGTTCATTACATGGTCAATTACATGAGTTAAACTATACTCCGTTCTCCATAAGGACACGTTGTGTATTAGAAAGGACTCAATCAAATAATGTTGTTAGTGACACGGCCAGTTTACATGGTCTACAACAAGGAGTGTCCATCCAGTACACAACATGTCATACCAAAGATTCCAAACCCTATGTCCCCACCCCCACAGTTTGAGACACGGTTAGAGACTGAAAAGCATATATATATAGTTCACAATGTGTACTTTTGAAAAACAGTTTCTTCCCAAACAGAAGAAAACATGGAGTGTATTTAACATTACACACCGTGTTTTCTAGGTTTTTCCAGATAGTAATCCTTAGAAACTACTCTAGAACACAGAAAAACACTGAAATGGATGTTGAAAGTGCCAAAATCCGATCTAGGAGGGCCCATACACCAAGCGAATCAATGATTGTCATATTATACATGTTATAAAAATGAAAACATGGCAATGATCCACCAAATTTTAGTCCCCGAGGGCCGATAACTCCTCAAGAACCAACATTTGACGTTCATTCAACAAAACCTTACAAAAATCAACGCCCCAACAAAAATAGGTTTTATATCAAGGCATCTATCACAACAACATGAATATCTAGAACAAAATCTTTCACAATAACATGAAATCTCTAATTCATCCTAAATGGCCTGGCAAGAATGCATGACATGTGGTTTCTAGTAAGTCCTTATATGATGCATGAGATGGAATACCCTCATATCACCGGGTTGGGATAGAAATGGAACCTCAATAACAACAACGGTAACAACACAAAACATTTGAAACACCCAACGGAGAAATCAAATCAACTGGAAAATTTCAAAACTAGAAAAATTGAAATAAATGTGGTAGATTGACTTTTCTCTATTGACGGGTTAGCTACTCTCAGGTAAATCATATTACCAAGTACCTATTCCATCTTATCCCTGGATATAGGCTCCAAATAGTAAGTTAATAAGAGAAGATTTCCTCTGATACCACATTATAACATACCGGTTTAGGATTCCACCCATAGGAACCTCGTACCTGGTTGGTCACAGGGCCTCAAGAACATTTCCACAAGTGCCAAAGGCTGCTGACTAGCAGTGAGGGTCTTGGATGTGATAATGTGGAAACTATGTCCTCATTGGCAGAGTACATTGCAGAAGTAGTGTAAGCTAAAATTATTGTTTTTATAGTGCATTATTAATTTTTTTGTGTATAATTAAATACAAACACAATGGTTTTGTAACGCCCTGACCCTGGTTACCTAGAGTCGGTGTCTTATGACATAATATTGGCATGATAAAAAATGATTGAGTCTTGAAACACCGATTAGTTTAGTAGCTATTGAATCATTAGATACATTAATAAGGCTTACATTAAATCATAATGTGAAAAACTACAACAACATAGTCTCCATATTCCACAATCATATTACCTCAGACTATCCCTACGGTTCAGTCATAATATACCTCATCACATCCTAGGAAAAATAATACATAGGAATGGGTGAGCTCATATGCTCAGTAAGGATTACAATATATCGGAAACTTTCATAAATAAGCACAAACATTTACGGCAATATAAAACTAATTCAAAAGCCTTTTAAACATGAAAATCAGCATAAATGGAAAAAAAATGAAATAATTCCATTTACTTATTTAAATGGATATTTTATAGTAAAATAATCACATGCAATATCAATAACCACTTTCATAATGATGGAATTCATAATTCCATAGTTTCATAACCACATAGTCATGACCTTGTGCCAAGACTACAAATAATATTTTATGAAGGACTTGTTCCAAGATAGGAGTTTGTCTCATGAGACCTACCAATGCATCATGGAGCTATAGTGGTATCCGCCCATCACTTACTAAGTCCAATGCATTCCTCGTATGACCACATTTAAACATAACATAAACATTCGTATGAAAACTAGCATACGAAATGTCAATACTTTATCCATAAACCATGAATGGTATAAAAATTAAACATCAACTGTCAAACATATCACAATACCATCAATACAATATGGATGTTTTGTATCATAATAAATCAACTTCAAATAAGCATAAAATCCATCAATGTATGTTTACATAGACGAAATCAAAACTATTTGGCAGAAATATCTCTTTTTGAAACATTTAAAAGTCACATATTTATAAAAAACATAGTTTGAAATTAATCTTATAAGATTTTAAGTGAAGATTCAGTGAATTTATAATGGTGGAAAATAGCCTCACCCAACATATAAGTTAAAAAATACATTCTTACCTTAATTTGGTCGAAATGGTTAAAAAGAACCTTGTTTGAAAATGATGGAGAGATTCATTTATAAAAATCATACAAAAAGTCAAACAAGGGTATAAATTAGTTTAACCCATAGTCTAAAAATTAATAATAATTTTTTAAATACATTTTTAAGAAAAATTTATGTGGATGATAAAGAGGTACCAATGGATAATTACATATAAACAACCTCAGATAATGAGGAGATTGTGAAATAAACCCTTACCATGTACTTTTCCCTGCTCGAGGGTAGGTTAACCTCCTAAATAATGGTTAAATAATAGTTATTAAATTATATAAGAATCATAAACATTAATATTATATCATATATGATTTTTTAAAATTTCTTTGTTAATAGTATCTTAGTATTATCGTTGTTTTGGGTATTAACATATTTGGTTTCCTTTATATTCATTTTAATGTGAGTCATATTTGGTATGGATGGGATGTATATTATTCATATCCAGAATCATATCAAGTCTTTAACCATTATTTTTAATCATATAATAAAAATTAGTCTTGAATGGATATGATGGGTAATGAATCTCATCACGTTCGTGGAGACGACAATCTGTATGTACGCACGAGCGTTAATATCAATCTTTTGATATAAAAATAATATATAATTGGATAGTATATCATATATACAGAATCATTATTATTTAATATTTATTATTTACATCAATTACAAGTCATTATTATACCCATCCAAATAATAATGTAATGAATAACAATTACACCACGACGTAGAGACGGTAAGACGTACGTACACACGTATGGTGACATGTCATTGAAAAGATGGATAGAATAATGAATTTGGTTGTAAAATATTTATAATAACATCATAGTATATATAAGATACTTGATTTATTATTTTAGAATGAAAAAAACGAAGAAAAAGGAAGTGGAAGAAGAAAGGAACTCGAAAGAGGTGATGGAATATTTACCTCTTCTTCCGGTTCTTCCTTTTGATTTGATCTAAAGGGTTTCATAGGATGGATTTATGACTAAAGGAAGACCTCTAGGATGAAGGGATGATAGTTGAGAGGGTATTTGGGTGGATTTTGGGGGATTCAAATGGCTTTGATGTTATGAATTAGAGATAAGGGGGAGTTCCATTTTATAAGAGGGGTGAGGGGCGCCATAGGAAAAGCAAGAAATATTATTTTATAATAAAAACGTATTCTATTTCTAATGGATCAAAAGTCAATTATTAAAAGAATATGGTGGGTATGGGTCGACAAACACTCAAAAAATAGTTTTTAGAAAGGTTTTGGTCACTATATTAACCTTATCTTTCAGATTTAACTCTTTGTTAAATAGTTTGACATTTACCATGTCTCTTTGTATTTTTATATGATATGGGTAATGAATTTACTATAACTGGAAAATAGAACCCCAAGTGGTTCATTATTAATATATATAACCTTATCTAAGTCATTTTTTCAAACATTATATTTTTAGGAATAGAATATCAATTAATAATATAATATTTGTTTTAAAAACTATTTTTTGTCAATTTTGACACTATTTGGTAATTGATTTTTGTGAAAGTCATAAAAACATTATTAATTCACAAAAAAATAATCTAACCAACCATAATATGTAATATAAATATAGAAAAGTATTGGAATTTATAAAAAGTTTCAAATTACATTGATTTGGATATTTATAATATCTATTATTTTAATATTTCATTAATTAGGTAATTACTGCATCTTCATTGTGTCATAAATTAATTAAATTTTTTAATGTATAAAAAATATAAATAAAATTCCATTATGTAGGAAATAGATTAATATTTCTAATGAATATTTATAGTTTCATATATCTTATGTATAACCATATATTAAAAATGTTTTAGTTATTAAACTATGATTATAACTCTTTTAACTCTTCTTTGAATTAAATAATAACAAATGTCATATTCCTATCCAAGTGGACCAAATAGGTTCATATTTTATTCCTAAGGTTTTTTTAGTCTAATTATACTTATCCAATAGAATTAGGACATGTATTGGGGTAATAATAATATCATTTTTACCATTAATTACTCTATTTACTTTTAACCATGGTAAATAAAAGTAAACAAGTTACTATTCAACAACAATTATTTTTATTTTATTGAACCACATTTTACTCCTTGATATTAACCATGTATCTGGGATTTTTGAAATTCAAATCACAGAAGCGGTAAAATTTAGTTTTATCTAAATTTGAAAATACTCCTAGGAGGTAGGAAAAAGACGGTAAAAAGTTAAATAACATTTTTAAATATCTAAAATTCTTATATACTAAATCCAATTAATTGCATTGAACCTATATAAGTATTTTCTATCTATTTTGACCTAAAATAAATTTAAATAAAATAAATAATTATTTAAATAAAAATTTGGTTAAAAACTATAACCCAGTGTTTTTCACTATTAATAAAAAATTGAATGTTTTTAGAAAAATACAAAAAATTCACCGTAAGCTAATTTCAATATTTGAAAGGAAAAAATGAAGTCCATTTTGAATGATAAAATTTATAAAATTTCATAAAGTTGGTATTACCATTCATAACGGCTAGTTTGAGTGGTTGTGGTGTGTTAGAACTCGATGTTGTGTACAATAGACACTATTGTATTATTCAATGAGAAGTGTACCATGGAAGCATGGGGTGTTACATTGTCCTCCCTCCTTCAAATAATTTCATCCTTGAAATTTATAGAATATTTCTGCGTAAAAAGACTCAAGAGGTTTGTCATCATAATTTATTTGGGTTTCCATGTTGCCTCTTCTATCTTATGGGTTTTCCATAGAACTTTTACTAGAGGATTCGTCCGATTTCTCAACACTTATTCTCTTGTATCATGAATCTTGATAGGCTCTTCACAATATGACATATCAAGTTCCAGTTTTAATTCCTCATAGGTAATTACATGCTTTTGTTCAGGAATGTATTTTCTAAACAGTGGTACATGGAACACATCGTGAACATTAGAGATACATGGTCGCATTGCCAATCGATAAGCTACAACCCCAATTGTGTTTAGAATTTCAAAAGGTATGATG
Organism: Viscum album; assembly: GCA_963277665.1. Lineage (NCBI taxonomy): Eukaryota > Viridiplantae > Streptophyta > Magnoliopsida > Santalales > Viscaceae > Viscum > Viscum album. The sequence goes on along the minus strand of OY728138.1, from coordinate 119,913,194 downwards.
TACCTGGGACTCAATTTTACATTCTTAATGAAACATATAATATTCTTCCATAGAGATACCTTCATGAAAACATGATATCCTACAAAAAATGACAAATACTTATTTCAGTTATCGGCATAGCTCTTCTGCCTACTTTGAGCTGCTTTTATGTAGTTTTGGATTATCTTCACCTTTTTCATTATTTCTTCCACAAGTTCTGGTCCTATGAGATTTTTTTCACCAACATCATCCCAAAAGGTTGGTGTGCGACATCTATTTCCATATAATTCTTCATATGGTGCCATCTGAATACTTCAATGGAAGCTATTGTTGTAGGAAAATTATACCAGAGGTAAATATTGATCCCACATACCTTAAAAGTCAAGTGAGCATGATCTCAACATGTCTTCTAAGGTTTGAATTGTCTGTTTGGATTGTCCATCAGTTTGGAGGTGGTAGGCAGTGCTCAAACGAAGATCAGTATCCAGGGAATTCTGTATAATTTTCCAAAATCATGATGTAAAATGTTGATTACCATCAGAAACAATCGATGGGGGAACTCCATGAAGTATTACGACTTCCTTAATATATAGTTTTGCTAATCGTTGAAATGGAAATATTCTCTTATAGCATGAAAATGTGCTAACTTGGTAAGACGATCAACAATGATCTATATTGTATCATTCCTTCTAGGAGTCTTTTGTAGTCCCATGATAAAGTCCATCGTAATATTATCCCATTTCCACTTAGGTATGGGAAGAGGTTGGAAGACTCTTCCAGGGTGTTGCCTTCCAGCTTTCACTTGTTGATAAACCATACACCATGACACAAAATCAGCAATCTCCCTCTTCATGTTGTCCCACCAAAAATGTTCCTTCAAATCTCTATATGTTTTGGTGCTCCCATGGTGAATATATAAATTGGAACTATAAGAATAATCAAAAAAATTATATTTTGAGTTCAGGTATATCAGGAACACAATGCCTCTTCCAAAATTTCAAAATTCAATCTTCATACACAACGTCACTCAATCTCTCATCATTAACAACTCTAATATTCTTTTGAAACTCGTCATCACCAGTCTGAGAACTCTTTATCCTTTCTAGTAAATATTTTTTGGAAAAAATGTAAAAAATTCTTGATGTTTCACCTTCCATGGTTATTCCCATATCTATCATTACTAGATCCATGTATATAGGATCCTTTTTATCTTTCATTTGGTTCAAAACTCCATGATTCTTTTTTCTCAAAGCATCTGCCACCTTATTTGCCTTCCATGGGAGGTAGTTTATCATGCAATAATAATGCTTGAATAGTTCATGCCATCTCCTTTGCCTCGTGATGAGTTCTTTTTGTGAGAAAATATATTTCAAACTCTTCTGATCAATATAAATATCACATTTTTCACTATAGAGATAGTGTCTCCAAATCTTCAACGTAAGGATTACAGATGCTAACTCAAGATAATGAGTAGGATAGTTTTTCTCATGAATGTTTAGCTGTCGTGATGCATAGTCAATAACTCTATCATAATGCATAATTACACAACGAAGTCCCTTCTTTGAAGCATCACTATAAATAAGAACACACCATTCCCCAATGGTAGAGTTAAGATAAGAGCATTGACTAATATTCTTTTCATTTATTCAAAAAATTTTCAGAATCTTTTGTCCAAACAAATTTCACCCCTTTATGTGTGATATTGGTTAATGGGTTAGCCAACCAGGCAAAATTCTGGACAAAACGTCGATAATGACCTGCTAAACCAATAAAACTGCATACCTCGGTTATACTCATCAGTGATGGCCATTCTTATATTGATTTGGTCTTAGAAGGATCAGAAAAGATTCCATCCTTAGATATGATATGGACAATAAAATAAATAGTATGAAGCCAAAATTCAGACTTGCTAAACTTCCCATATAATTCTTTTCTTCTAAGAATCTTTAGGTTAATGCACAAGAGATTTTCATGATCTTTGTATCTTTTGTAGTTTAAGAAGATATCCACAATAAATACCACTACAAAATCATCGAGATATTCCTCGAAAACTATATTCATTAGATCAATGAAGACATAGGGTTCATTAGTCAATCCAAAAGACATTACTGTAAACTTATAAGGCTCGTACCTGGTTCGAAATGCTGTCTTATGAATGTATTCCCTATTCATGCACAACTGATGGTATCCAGATAGACGGTCAATTTTTGAAAAGTATTGAGCTCAATGCAGTTGGTCAAATAAAACATCAATGAGATGTTAGGGATACTTGTTCTTTATTGTCATATCATTTATCTCCCTATAAGAAATGCACACCATCATAGATCCATCTTTCATCTTAACAAAAAAGAAAGGGGATCCCCTCGGAGAAAAAATATAGAGAATAAAACCATTTATTAAACAATTTCTATAGTTTTTTCTTTAGTTCCACAAATTCCACAGTGGCCATTCTATACGGGGTCTTCGATATGGACGCGATTCAGGAATTAAATCATTGGAAAAATCAATTTATCATTCTGGAGGATCTCCAGGTAAATCATCTGGAAACACTTCAACATATTATTTCACAATAGGTGCATCCTCTATTTGAACATTCTTTTCCTCACCCATAGTTATTTCATTCTCTTCCTCCCCACTAATTGAATTTAGTTGAGCTATAGGGGGTGGATCTAGATAAGAATTAGGTGGTGACGATTCTTCTCTAAAGATATGGTGTTATTTATCATCGTCATCAAAAATAGTAACCTCCTTCTTCTTACAATAAATTTTTGCATCATGGTTTGAAAGCCAATCCATACCGAGGATTATATCAAATTAAACCATGGGCATGAAGATGAGATCCGATGATAAACAAAATTTATATGCCCAAATGGGGAGTGATTCAAAATGCTTTGTTTCAATGATACTTCGCTTAGGAGTTTTGACTGACAACTCCCTTGTCAAATCAAATTGGAAATAAATAATTTTCATAGAAAACATGGAAGATATGAATATATGCGATTATCCAAAATTAAATAAATCATTTTCTAACCATGACGAATCTATTAAATTACATGCCACCATGACATTCAGAGCGTCAACCTTAGTAGTAGTGATAACATATGATTGTCCTTGAGCCCTTTGGATTTTCTGAGGTAAGTTCCCCTGACTCATAAGTCATTCATACGCATAATTCCCCCTTTCTCTACAATTGTAGAATTCAACATCGACAACCTATTTCTCCCCCTTGCAATCATGAGCTTGATGGCCTTTTTCACCACACATGTTACCGAATCCCAATCCCTTAAGAAAAGTACCAGGCTGTTTCTTGCCACATTTACTGTAGGATGGATATTGATATTTTCCCTTCCTCCCCTTATTTCCATTTCTAAAGTGTTCAAAAGATCTCTTCTTCTCGTGATTTTCATTAAAGTCATAAGACATAAATAATTCCTTCTCTATCCTGATAGCACATGAGACAATATCTTCGTATGACGAGAAGGATTGTGAGACTAATGCTCGACGGAGAAATTGTTTTATCCCATCAAATAAATTATCAATATTACTTATTAGTTTTCATATATATTCTGAATCATTCCTTTCTAATCGTGTAATGTTTGCCTCATACTTTGAGAGATTCTCATCCTCCTTTTTCCTCCGACTCAGAAATTGCCTTTCCATATCTTCTCAATTGTCACAGGGAATGTATGTTTCTAAAAAAATTCTTTAAACTCCCTCCATTCCATATTAGATACTTCATCATCTTCATTTGTGTTTTTAATCAATGACCACCATTGATCATCATCTGAAGTGAGGCGGTAAACAGCCATGACAACTTTTTCCATTTCTCTACTCCCCAAGGCATGGAATATTTTCTCTAATGAATTTATCCATTGCTCAACTAATAATTGATTTTTACTCCCATTGAATGTTTGTGGTTGTTACCTCATGAAAAATCTAACATTGATCCTCTATGCGGTGGATTAGGGTGCTCTATATAGGTAAGGCTATTATTCATAGCCTGAGTGAGTAGTCCCAATATAGTGATAAGCTGATCAGCACCAATTGTATCACCAGCTCCACTATAAATATCATGAGCAGGAAGAAAATTCTTACATAGAGGGCGTGTATTGATACAGTTTCCATTCCTTCCACTGGGTTCCATTTCTAAACAATGGCATCAACTAGATTAGTTTATGAATCAAAATACATAATTCCAAACTCGAAAAACACTTAACATAAATTGAATAGTATATGGATATAATCCATAATCATAAAAAATTCTTTCTTTGAGAAATTATATATTCATAAACCCTTCATAATGGTTTGTAAATAAAATGATAATTATCCTAAGCATATCCCCGGGGAACGTCGCAACCAAGTGTGAGGCAAGTCCTGTTGTCGTGCACCAGTTCCTGTTTGAGTATAGTTCAAAGTGGTGTTTTTGGGTTTTTACCCCTAGGTACATATTTTCTAGATCCCTCTCTACCTGCTCGTATCCAAATAGGGATGTATTGTTTGGAAAACTAAAAAAATATCTACAATACCAAAATTCTAGGAAATTATTGTATACTAATCCTCATATTCTTTCTTAGGGTAATGTGCTCTAATCATATTTTATCTAAATCTAGATTCCTAGGTTTGTACTAAACTTCCTATGATACCAACTGTAACACCCCAACCGTAGTTACCTAGAGTTGGTGCATTATTACATAACATTTTCATGATCACCAAATATCATGTCTCAAAATACCAATTAGTTTAGTAGCCTTGAAAACACTAGATACATTAATAATCCTTACATTAAATCATAAAGTGAAAAACTAAAACAACATTGTTTCCATATTCCACACTCATATCCTCTCCGACTATACCTACAGGTCAGTCATAAAATATTTATTCACATCCTGGGAAAAATAAAACATAAAAATGGGTGAGCTCAGATGGTCAGTAAAGATAACAATATAGAAGAAACTTTCATAAATAAGCATAAACATTTAAGGAAATGTTTAACTAAAACAAAAGCCTTTTAAACATGAACTTCAGCAGAAAATATAAAAAATAAAATGAAATAATTCCATTTACATATTCACATGGATATTCTACTAGTCTAATAATCACATGAAATATCAATAACCACTTTCATAATGATGGAATACAGAACGCAAGATTTTCATAACCACATAGTGAAGGCCTTGTGCCAAGACTACAAATAAGATTTTGTCAAGGCCCTGTGCCAAGACACTAGTTTTTCTCATGAGACCTACCAATGCGTCGAAGATCTATAGAGGGCTCCACTCATCAGTTACTAAGTCCAATGCATTTCTCGTATGAACATGTTTAAACATAATATAATCATTCAAATTAAAACTAGCATACGAAAATTTAGTACTTTATCAACAAACCATGAATGGTATAAGAATAAAACATCCATGGCCAAACATATCATATAACCTTCAATACAATATTGATGTTTTCTATCATAATAAATCAACTTCAAATAAGCTTAAAATCCATCAACAGATGTTGAAATATATGAAATAAAAACTATTTGAGAGAAATATCTCTTTTTGAAAACATTTAAAAGTTATATAATTATAAAACATTTACTTTGAAAATATTCTTATAATATTTTAAGGGATGTTTTGACAATTTTATAATGGTAGACAATAACCGCATCTGCCGTATATGTTAAAAAATACAATTTTACATTAATTTGGTCGAAAAGGTTAAAAAGGACCATGTTTGCAAAACGAAAAAAAGACTCATTTAAAAACATATTATAAAATGTTAAAAAACGGGTATAAATGACTTTATCTGATAGTCAATAAAAAGGTATGATTGTTTTGAAATACATTTTTGTAACACCCCAAGCTTCCATGGTACGCTCCTCTTTGAATAATAGAGCAGCGTGTGTTGTACGCAACGTCGAGTTCTAACACACCGCGACCAATAAAAGTAGCAGTTATGAATAGTAAAAACCACCTTTTGAAATTATATATATTTTAAATTTCAAAATGGACTTCATTTTTGGATTCGTAATATTGAAATTAGCCTATGTTGATTTTTTTTTAATTTTCTGAGAACATCCAAATTTTTATGAATCGTGAAAAATTCTTAAAACAAATTTTTTAATCAAAATAATTTATAGTGATAAGTTATACTATTGAGTTGTTTTAAAGTATAATTACAATATATTTTCACCATTTTATCCAATGGTGTTCATTAGAATTAATTTCACATTGAAATTGGACATAAACAATTGCCAGTCTTTTGATATATATTGTTTCTTAAAAACACGCTATTTGTTGTGACAGCGGGAATTAATTATAAAGTTAATTAATGCAACATATATGATTGGAATTTTTTAAAATAGACATCATTTTTGAATTCGGAATATCAATTATATCTTAGGGTGAAATTTTGGCATTGTTCTGAAAAACTTCAATTGTTGTTGAATAGTGAAACCACTAAGTGGTAGTTAAATAACAAATTTTCCATTTAAATGAAATATTACCAGTTCTGTGATTTGATTTTCAAAAATCCTACATACATGGTTGTCATTAGGAAGTAAAATGTTGTTCAATGGGATTAAAATAATTTTAGGTGAATAGTAACTTTTAAGTTTAATTAATCGCGATTAAAGGTAATTAGTGAAATTTAAGTAAAAATGATATTATAAAAATATAACATGACCTTGCCACTTGTCTTAAACCTATTTTATGAGTCATGGCCGACGAAGACAATCCATGAGACAACATGGGGACCCCATGGAGCAACTTTGTTAGGAAAATGACCTTAAAAACTTTTTATTTAATGTTAAAATAAAACTGTCACAAACAAGAGTTTTTTTACTAAAACAATTTTTAAATGAGGATATAAAAGTTATATTTTTTACTATAAATATTCATTAGAAATATAAAAAGATTTTCTACATCATGATAATTTTTTTATAATTTTTAGACATTAAATAAATTAAATTATTTATGACACCATGATGATGCAGCGATTGCCTCATTAATTAATGATTTAAATAAAATGAAAAGATAATATAAACTCTAAGACTTAAACTTGTCAAAAACCTATTGGATGAGCATATTTAGAACCATTATCACCTTATCCTAGATTTATATATGTTTGGGACCTTTAGAATCAGAAAAAGAATTGTATAATAAAGTAACATTTCATTACTTTCCAAGAGTGACCCTCCTCTCCACTTATAAAAGGCCCCCACCACTACCACCTTACTCACACAATAAATGCCTTTTGGATCAGACAACCTCTGCCCAAATACTCTCCCAACTTCCCTCCCTTACTCCTAGAAGCCTCACTTTGGGCATAATGCTTCCCAATGAAGCCTTTGGCTCAAATCAAAAAGAGTTACCCGATTTTAAGATAATGTCTTCTCTAATGTTGTTTGGTATTATTTAGCTTCTCCAACCCCTTAAACTCTTTTTATTCATTTCTTTTGTAACAAAATCAATATCTAAAATATACTAGGATGTTGTTATGATAAGGATTTTGTTTAAACATACACACACCTTTGTCTAATGGTTAAAGAACATACTATTTCTGTGGATGGCGAATTTCTGCCTCACGAAACGATGATTGTTCTACACCCATACAACACCTTCAAAGGTGGCCATTAAGATTTAACTATATTTATATATATTATATAATATGTTTATGTTTTACTTAAGGTTCATTATTTCTTATTTATTGCATACCTTTATTGTTTCCATTATGGGTAAACACGATATTTTCATTTTAGGAAGTGCGGACTACCGCCCCCTCAAAGTGATTTGAATCGTCAATGCCCTAGGTGGGATGTATAAAGGATGGATTAAATGATATTATATATGATATTATAATGGAATTATAATATACCTTTATATCATTATGATTTCATTCCATTAAATATGAAATAGAAATGAAAGTAGCATTCATGCGTACGTACGACTTACCGTCTCCATGAATGGTGCATCTCATTTCTTACCTCTAAATGTTATGTAATATTATGAATGAATGTATATACTGGATATATATGATATATATGATATATAAAACATGAATATAATTATGGATATAATGGATATATCACCACATGAACAACTTATAATTATAATAAGTTTATTTTTTTGACTCAAGTACCAAAGATCGATAAAATGACCGTAATTAACTTAAATAATTACATAATGTTCATAACATGGTAATAAGTGATATAAAAGGAATAATGAACATGAAAAAGGTTCTTAAGAAAATAGAAATTAACTCTAGTTTATTATTTAGGAGGTTAAATAACGGTCGAGTCAAGTCGGACACGAGGTAAGGGAACTTCTTAACCCAATTTCTATTCTTTGGGTTAATCTCCTACTTTCAAATTATTTCATGATATTATTATATCCTCTCTTGTATTTGTAATTTAATTATGTTTACTTATAGTAAATACACATAATATATCTATTTTATTTAAAAAAAATGATCTTTGTAAGGTACATTGTCTCAATCTCCATTCATTGAGGCATATTTTGTTTTATACACAAATTTCTTTTATACGGTGTATAAACCCCTTTGACTTTTACGTTTATTCAGAAGGAATATTTTTTACGAAGAATTTTACTAAACGACAAAAAGGAATGTTTTTCTTGTCGTATGTATGCGGCGACAACGACTTCTCTGCCGCCGTAACCATTATTTGAGATTCAGCTTCCTCTACAAGCCATTACTTTTTTTAAATGTAAAATAAATACCGAGTTTTAATTTTCTTTTATTTTGGAATTGAAAATGGTATGGATATTGTTTTTATTATATCAATGTGTTGTATTAATATCTTGTGATTGAAACGTGGAAATGTTATGTTTCCTTTATGCATGTTTTATGTGATACGATTATGTTATGGTTTATGATATGTTTAAACCTATTCATATAAGAAATTCCTTGGACTTAATAAGTGACGGGTGGAGCCCGCTATAGCTCCTCGATGCATCGGCAGGTATCATAAGACAAACTAGTGTCTTGGCACGAGGCCTTGACAAAATCTTATTTGTGGTCTTGGCACGAGGCCTTGGCTATGTGGTTATGATAGTCTGACATTATGAATTCCATCATTATGAAAGTGGTTATTGATATTGCATGTGATTATTCGTCCAGTAGAATATCCATGTGAAGAAGTAAATGGAATTGTCTCATTTTACTTTTTCCATATTATGTTGAAGTTCAAGTTTAAAAAGGATTTTGTTTTATTTATACATTGCCTTAAATGTTTATTTTTATTGATGAATGCTTCCGCTATATTGTTATCCTTGCTGGGAATCTGAGCTCACCCCTTTCAATGTTTTAATTTTTCTAGGATGTGATGAAGTATTATAGGAATGACCTACAGGGATAGTCTGACGGGGATATGAGTGTGGAAAATGGAGACTATGTTATTTTAGTTTTTCACTTTGTGATGTAATGTAACATTTATGAATGTATCTAGTGTTTCCAAGGCTACTAAACTATTCGGTATTTCGAGACTTGATCTTTTGTGATCATGCCAATGTTAGGAAGTAATGCACCGACTCCGGGTAACTGGGGTCGGGGCGTTACAGTTGGTATCAGAGGCAGTTTAGTACTATCCTTGGAAGCTAGATTTAGATAAACTCTGATTAGAGCACATAGCCTGAAGATAGACATTAAGGATTAGTATAGAAGAAAATTCTAGAATTTTGGTATTATAGAGATTTTGTGAGTTTTTCGAGCAATACATCCCTGTCTGGATACGAGTAGGTAGATGTGGCTCTGGCACAGATGTACCTAGGGGTAAAACCTGAAAACACCGCTTTGAGCTAGACTCGAACGGGAACTGCTACACGACAACGGGCCTTGCTGTACTCTTAGTTACGACACTCCCAGGGGATATGCTTAGGATAATTCTGGTTTTCATTACAAACCACTATGAAGGGTTATGAGTATATACTTCCTCAATGAAATTGTTTTTATGATTATGGATTGTATCCATAAACCGTTCAATTTACATTAAGTATTTTACAAATTTGGAATTATTCATTGCAATTCATAAACTAACCTAGTTTATGCCATGGTATAGAAATGGTTCCTAGTGGAAGGAATGTGAACTCCAGTAATATGTATGATCCAAAGCGTAAGAAGGATCATATCGTTCACGGTATTAAGGCAACATTTAGAAGGGAAATAATCTCCCTTGTGATCTCAACATATGAAGAAATAGTATCATGTGTTAATAAGATAAGTAAAGAATTATCTGAGTCTTATGGATTTGAAGGGAAGGAAGGGATGAAATGGATGGAAGAGAGAATGAAGGAAAAGGGACGTGGGAAAAGAAGAATTTTCTAATATGTGATAACTGTGCAAAGAAAAACACCTTGGAACATTCCTGAAGGGAATGAGAGTTTGTTATAAGTGTGGAGAAAAAGGACACCAAGTGTGTGACTGCAAGGGTAAGAAAATGGTTTCAAATGTACAGTGCTTCATCTACAAGGAGTGGGGACACTACGCAAACCAATGTCCAAATCATCAGAGAGTTCCCCAAATGATGTTATTGGATAATAATCAAGTTATGATACTACCACAGATGATGAGGAATGATTAGAGTTCTTATGTTGTTATTAAATAATTTTGTCATTTGAGTGTTGTATCAATGATGTACTGGTTATAATAATTATGGAGTATATAAGGATTGTACTGCAGTACTATTTCATCAAGGACTTGAGATTGTGTGGAACCAAGAAAAGTGACTCCACAGCAGGTTAAATTTTTGGAAAATATTTGGTTGAGAGAAAGATAAACCATAATTTGGTTCTGATGCCGAGATAGTTATTTTGGAATAATACATGATTGATTTGGATAAATTATATTGGATATTCTTAACTTTCTTAAAACTGATTAATGATTTGTATTCATTTTTTGATAGAATAAGTATATCTAGTATTCTATAAGGAATAAGGGATCATGAATGTAAGGATTTATGGTAATTCAGTATGTTGCAGTGTTTTAAAGGAATACATGATGAAGGTGTTCACATGTTGTTACGCGGAAAAAAGGATCTTCATTATGTTTACCTTCCTTATAAAATTTGGACTGTGAGTTGGACAAAAGTATTTTGGATAACTATAACGGTTGGAATGGATTAAGTTGATATTTGGATTGTATTGTTTAAGGTTAAAACATTTCTAAAGATTATTTTTGGAATATTATAATACTATAGTTTTAGGAAAAGGACAACATGCAGGGTGGGGCATAACCCGTCGCGTAGGAAAAAGCCGCAGGAATCCAACCCACAACCATAGTGAGACTGGCCTTTATTACCTACCACTAGCCTATAGGAAGTCCCTGGTTATTACAAAATATTTTTACTAATCTAAATGGTATGTGTTAATATTTTGAACATTGTTCTATTAGGGTAAATATAATATTTTTGAGTTCTATTATCTTTTTGAGTGAAAGATGAGTTTGTGGTAGAAATTAGTTGAAGGTTGAAACTCTACTTGTCAAGCATAAATATATATATATATACCTATATCTTATTCTATGAGTAAATTAATTCTTAAAAATTAGTAAAAGGATATTAAAACAAAAAAAATGTGTTATCCTAATACTTTATGACTTGTTGAGCTGATGATATTTTAAATCAACATAGATTGAAGGATTTGAGGCCCTAAATTTGACACATGTTTGTGATTGATGACCTCAATCACTCCCTACAAATATTTATGTTTTTCCTCCAATTATATGTCTCTAATTTCCACCAATGTTCTCCTAATCGAGATCATTATTGGGTGCTGACTTTTTCATTTCCCTTTCCCTCTTATTAAGGCTAAATTTTATTAACCTTATTTCTGATGTGGGTTTTCCACAAAGGCATTTTCTATTTTCAACCTTTTATTTTCGAAGAAAAATTTCAAATTGTGAGGACTCAATTTGTTGAAGGAGGGGAGAATGTAACACCCCAAGCTTCCATGGTACACTCCTCTTTGAATAATAGAGCAGTGTGTGTTGTACGCAACCTCGAGTTCTAACACACCGCGACCAATAAAAGTATCAGTTATTAATTGTAATAACCACTTTTTGAAATTATATATATTTTACATTTCCAAATGGACTTCATTTTTGGTTTCATAATATCAAAATTAGCCTATGATGATTTTTTTGTAATTTTCTGAGAACATCCAAATTTTTATGAATAGTGCAAAATACTTAAAACAACTTTTTTAATAAAAATATTTTATAGTGATAAGTTATACTATTGAGTGGTTATAAAGTATAATTAGAATATATTTTCACCATATTATCCAATGGTGTTCATTATAATTAATTTCACTTTGAAATTGGACATAAACAATTATCAATCCTTTGATATATATTGTTTTTTAAAAACACGCTATTTGTTGTGACAACGGGAATTAATTATAAAATTAATTAATAAAACATATATTTATGTAATTTTTTAAAATAGAAATCATTTTTGAATTCGGAATATCAATTATAGCTTAGGGTGAAATTTTGGCATTGTTCTGAAAAATTTAAATTTTTGATGAATAGTGAAACCACTAAGTGGTAGTTAAATAACTGATTTTCCGTTTAAATGAAATATTACCAGTTTTGTGATATGATTTTCAAAAATCAGACATACATGGTTGTCATTAGGAAGTAAAATTTGGTTTAATGGGATTAAAATAATTTTTGGTGAATAGTAACTTTTAAGTTTAATTAATCACGATTAAAGGGAATTAGTGAAATTTAAGGTAAAAATGGTATTATAAAAATATGAAATGACCTTGAAACTTTTCCTAACCCTATTTTATGATTCATGGCCGACCAAGAAAATCCATGTGTCAACTTGGGGACCCCATGGAGACACTTTTTTGGAAAATGACATTAAAAACGTTTTATTTAATGTTAAAATAAAAATGTCACAAACAATAGTTGTTTTACTAAAATAATTTTTAAATGGGGTTATACAAGTCATATATTTGACTATAAATATTCATTAGAAATATAATAAGATTTCATACATCATGATTTTTTTAATAATTTTTAGAAATTAATTAAATTAAATTATTTATGACACCATGATGATGCAGCGATTGCCTCATTAATTAACGATTTAAATAAAATGAAACGATAATATAAAATCTAAGACATAAACTTGTAAAAAACCTATTGGATGAGTATATTTCGAACCCTTATCACCTTATCCAAGAAATATATAAGTTTGGGACCTTTAGAATCCGAAAAATAATTTTATAATAAAGTAACATTTCATTACTTTCCAAGAGTGCCCCTCCTCTCCACTTATAAAAGGCCTCCACCACTACCACCTTACTCACACAATCAAAACCTTTTGGCTCGGCCTACCTCTGCCCAAATACTCTCCCAACTTCCCTCCATTACTCCTAGAAGCCTCATTTTGGGCATAATGCTTCCCAAGGAAGCCTTTGGCTCAAATCAAAAAGAGTTACCCGATTTTAAGGTAATGTCTTCTCTAATGTTGTTTTGTTTTATTTAGCTTCTCCAACCCCTTAAACTCTTTTTATTACTTTATTTTGTAACAAAAAAAGTATCTAAAATATACTAGGATGTTGTTATGATATGTATTTGGTTTACACATACACACACCTTCGTCTAATGGTTAAAGAACATACTATTTCTGTGGATGGCGAATTTCTGCCTCACGAAACGATGATTGTTCAACACTCATACAACACCTTCAAAGGTGGACATTAAGATGTCACTATATTTATATATAATATATAATATGTTTATATTTTACTTAAGGTTCTGTATTTTTCATTTATGGCATACCTTTATTGTTTCCATTCTGGGTAAATGCGATATTTTCATTTTAGGAAGTGCGGACTACCGCCCCCTCAAAGTGATTTGAATCGTTAATGCCATATGTGGGATGTATAAAGGATGGATTAAATTATATTATATATGATATTATACTGGAATTATAATATACCTTTATATCATTATGATTTCATTCCATGAAATATGAAATAGAAATGAAATTAGCGTTCATTCGTACGTACGGCTTACGGTCTCCATGAATGATGCATTTCATTTCATACCTCTAAATGTTATGTAATATTATGAATGAATGTATATACTGGATATATATGATATATTTTATATCTAAAACATGAATATAATTCTGGATATAATGGATATATCACCACATGAACAACTTGTAATTATAAGAAGTTTATTTTTGACTCAAGTCCCAAAGATCGACAAAATGACCGTTATTAACTTAAATAATTACATAATGTTCATACATTGTTAATAAGTAATATAAAAGGAATAATGAACATGAAAAAGTTTCTTAAGAAAAATACATTAACTCTAGTTTATTATTCAAGAGGTTAAAGAACGGTCGAGTCAAGTCAGACACGAGGTAAGGGAACTTATTAACCCAATTTCTATTCTTTGGGTTAATCTCCTACTTTAAAATTTTTTCATGATATTATTATATCCTATCTTGTATTTGTAATTTCATTATGTTTACATATAGTGAATACACATAATATATCTATTTTATTTAAAAAAATGATCTTTGTAAGGTACTTTGTCTCAATCTCCATTCATTGAGGCATATTTTGTTTTATACACAAATTTCTTTTATACGGTGTATAAACCCCTTTTACTTTTACATTTATTCAAAATGGATACTTTTTATCTGAAGCATTTTACTAAACGAAAAAAAAGGAATGTTTTTCTTGTCGTACGTATGCAGCGACAACGACTTCTCTGCCGCCGTAACCATTATTTGAGTTCCGGCTTCCTCTACAAGCCATAACTTTTTTTAAATGAAAAATAAATACCGAGTTTTAATTTTCTTTTATTTTGGTATTGAAAATGGTTTTGATAAGGTTTTTATTATATCAATGTGTTGTATTGATATCTTGAGATTGAAACGTGGAAATTTTGTGTTTCCTTTATGCATGTTTTATGTGATACGATTATGTTATGGTTTATGATATGTTTAAACCTATTCATATGAGGAATGCATTGGACTTAATAAGTGACAGGTGGTGCCCGCTATAGCTCCTCGATACATCGGCATGTCTCATGAGACAAACTATTGTATTGGCATGAGGCCTTGAAAAAATCTTATTTGTGGTCTTGGCACGAGGCCTTGGGTACGTGGTTATGATAGTCTGGCATTATGCATTCCATCATTATGAAAGTGGATATTGATATTGCATGTGATTATTCGACCAGTAGAATATCCATGTGAAGAATTAAATGGAATTATCGCATTTTACTTTTTCCATATTATGTTGAAGTTCATGTTTAAAAAGGCTTTTGTTTTAGTTATACATTGCCTTAAATTTTTATTTGTATTGATGAAAGCTTCCGCTATATTGTTATCTTTACTGATAATCTGAGCTCACCCCTTTCAATGTTTTAATTTTTCCAGGATGTGATGAATTATTATAGGAATGACCTGCAGGGATAGTCTGAAGGGGATATGATTGTGGAAAATGGAGACTATGTTATTTTAGTTTTTCACTTTGTGATGTAATGTATCATTTATAAATGTATCTAGTGTTTCCAAGGATACTAAACTAATTGGTCTTTCGAGACTTGATCTTTTGTGATCATGCCAATGTTACGAAGTTGGTTAACCTCCTGTATAATTCTTAAATAATTTTTATTAAATTATACATGAATCATATACATTAATATGATATCATATATGATCTTTTAACCTTGCTTTGTTAATAATATCATACTATTATTGTTGTTTTAGGGGTTAATAGATTCATTTTCATTTATATTATTTGTTATAAGAGTCATATTTGTTATGGATGGGATGTTTCTTATTTATATACAGAATCATATCAAGTCTTTAAAAATTATTTTTAATCATCTAATGAAAAATAGTCTTGAATGGATACAATGAGGAATGAATCTCATCGCGTTCGTGGAGATGGTAATCAGTACGTATGCACAGGCGACAATATCATTCTTTTGATATTAAAATAATATATTATTGGATGTTATATAATATATAAAGTGTTATTATCATGATATATTTATTATTTAAATCAGTTAAACATCATTATTATACCCATCCAAATAATAATTTCTTGAATAACAATTACCCCATGACGTGGAGACGGTAAGCCATACGTTCGCACGTATGGTGACATGTGATTAATAGGGTGGATAGAATAATTAATTTGGTTGTACCATATCTAAAATAACATCACAATATATAGATGATACTGGATTTATTATTTTATAATGGAAACGACAATGAAAGAGTAAGTGGGAGAAGAAAGGAACTTGGAAGAGGTGATGGAATATTTACATGTTTTTCTGGTTCATCCATTTGATTTGAACAAAAGGGATAATTAGGATGGATTTATTACTAAAGTAAGGACTCTAGGATGGAGAGACGATAGTTGAAAGGGTGTTTGGGAAGATTTCGGTTGAGCCACGTGGCTTTGAAGCATTGAATTAGAGAGAAGGGGGCGTGCCCTTTTATAAGAAGGGTGAGGGGCATCTTAGGAAAAGCTTGAAATATTATTTTATAATAAAATATTTTTCGGTTTCTAATGGATCCAAAGTGGATTATTTAAAGGATATGCTGGGTATGGGTATAAAACCACTCAACCAATTGGTTTTAGATAGATTTTTGTCACTATATTAACCTTATCTTTTTAGATTTAACTCTTAGTTAAATAATTTGATATTTACCTTGTCTCTTTGTATTTTAATATTATATGGTTAATAAAATTACTATAACCTGCCAAGAGAACCCTGAGTATTTAATGATTAATATATATAACCTTATCTAATTCATTTGTCTGAACAATAGATTTTTAGAAATAGAATATAAA
Source organism: Viscum album (assembly GCA_963277665.1). Lineage (NCBI taxonomy): Eukaryota > Viridiplantae > Streptophyta > Magnoliopsida > Santalales > Viscaceae > Viscum > Viscum album. The sequence goes on along the minus strand of OY728138.1, from coordinate 119,896,365 downwards.
TTAATAAAATAATATTATTTTTAAAAACTCTTTTTTGTCAATTATGACACTATTTGGTAATTGTTTTTTTAAATTATAAAATCTTTATTAATTCAAAATAAATTCATATAACCGACCCTAATATGTCATATTAACCTATAAAAATAGTTGAATTCATAAAAAGTATCAAATTAAATTTATTTGGATATTTATAATATCAATTATTTTATTATTTCATTAATTAGGTAATCACTACATCATCATTGTTTAATAAATAAATTAAATTATATAATGTCTCAAAAATATAAATAAAATAACATTATGTATGAAATCATTTTATTATTATAATTAATATTAATAGTTGAATTTAACTTGTGTATAACGCTATATTAAAAATGTTTTAATTATTAAACATTGATTTTAACTCTTTTAATACTTCTTTGAATTAAATAATAATAAATGTCCTATTCCAATCCATGTAGACCAAATAGGATCATATTTTATTCCTAAGGTTGTTTTTGGTCGAATTATACCTATTCAATAGAATTAGTACATGTGTTAGTGTAATAATAATATCAATTTTACACTTAATTGCCCGATTTACTTTTAACCGTGGTAAATAAAAATAAACAGTTAGTATTCACCAAAAATTATTTCTATCTTATTGAACCACATTTTACAACATGATATTAACCATGTATATTGTATTTTCGAAATTCAACTCACAGAAGTGGTAAAATTTAGATTTATCTAAATTTGTAAATACTCCTAGGAGGTAAGTAAAAGATGGTAAACAATTCAATAAAATTTTTATATATATATAATTATCACAAACAGACTCCAATGAATTACATTGAACCTATATAGGTATTATGTATCTATTTTGACCTAAAATATATAGAAATAATATAAATAATTATTAAAATAAAAATTTAGTTTTAAACTATAACTTTCTGTTTTTCACTACTAATCAAAAATTGAATGTTTTCAGAAAAATAATAAAAATTCACCCTAAGCTAATTTCAATATTCCAAATCCAAAAATGAAGTCCATTTCGAATGATAAAATTTATAAAATTTCAAAAAGTGTGAATTACTATTCATAAAGGCTAGTTTGAGTGGTTGTGGTGTGTTAGAACTCGAAGTTGCGTACAACAGATGCTATTATATTATTCAAAGAGAAGAATACAGTGGAAGCTTGGGGAGTTTATGTTTTTATATAAAATAAACTATTTTTTGTGGTACGTGAAATGAAAAATATGAAAAAGATTAAATTAATTAAATAATAATAATTTATAAAATATCATAGTCTTTCATTTTAAATCTGTATCATTAATAATTCATATGTGTTGAAGAGATAATTATATCATTCGAAAAAAACTGTCATTCTATGTGTTCCTAAAATCCATCATAATCAAGATAAAAATAAAAAATCATAGGCATACATGTAATCTATAGTAGTAAAGTTTAAAAAAATTATCCTACTAATTAAAGTTACCCATAGTCATTAGCATCATCCTTGGTTCATTGTTGTAATATAATATTTTTTTCATTAGATATAAATACATGATACTTGGAATACATGGAATCAACACTTGTCATTAGTAAAAATCATGATCAGAGAACTGATAGGATATTTTATTCATTAAACCTAAATATACACATACATGTTATGCTATGAATATATATTCAATTTCAACAAATGATTAATAATATAAAAAATTGTAATCCAAAATAATAATCTACAAAAAGATGAGTCCCATGTTACAGCCTTCAAAATACACATATTCAAAACCACAAAATTCTAGGTCACATAATAATAATTTTGAGTTGGAATTAACATTGAATCCAATGTAATCAGTGATTATTTTTTATTCCATATTCATGGAAAAAATCTACCCATTATCATGTAATATAAAAATATTAGTTTCCATATTAAAAACACAAACAAAAATCATATTTGAAACTACATCATCCTGAAAACAATGATCTTTATGTTCTAATTAGACACCTAAATAATAAAATAAATCTTCCAATCCATCAACCCTAATCGGTGTTAATATGAGACTAGGGAACTAACCAAGTTACCTTATTAGACTTTATAGTTTGTAGATAGGTTATAAGATCATCTACCCCAATCTCATCAATATGGGCAAACTCACTGCTTATAGGGCATAAAATCACTCAATGAAATCAGGATCCCACCTTGAAACCACTGGAATAATAGAATAATTCCAACTAAAATTACACTTATGAGATATTATAAATAAAATCACACATCCTAAAATCATCTATAGTTGGTTAAACAGGTAATCTTATAACTAATTTACTAACTCTACACCCCAATTGATATATCACATTCTATTACTAGAGTAAAACCTTACCCACTATCTAATCAAGTAGGACATGTTTAAAACGGTATCCCTTATATCATCATGGGTTTCTTGGTCTTCCACTCACATAATATCATATTACTATTTATAGTGGTAACACTTTACATTTATTAATAGGTCTAAAATGAATTATCATTTCAATTCATTTATCATATACCTCTTTAAATCTTAATAAATTAATGCTACATTTTTTGGTCAACCCATCAACAAACAAAAATAAAGGCATCATGATGATATCAAAAATTCCATCGTAGCCCTTGAACCTTGCATCTATCCCTAAATATTTTTCATTTGTAACAATATTTTATTATCTTAAATCACTCATACCAGTGATTCTATATATATTATTCATATATATTTTTTTAATTTAACATATATGTCTGATTAATGAACCATAGAACTCATACATTTTTATTAAAAATTATATATTACACTCACCTAAATATTACAATGTGTTGTATATACACCTATAGTTTCCCAAGAACCTAACTATTTAGATTTTGTAATACTTAATTTATTATATCATATTATGATTTATTATTTCGTTTAATAGAAAATTTTAAAAATACATATGTATTTAATTTTTTAGAGAAAAATATTAATTGGACATAATAACTTGATGTGGAATTGAGATAAAAAATTACAACATAGGTATTTAATAATTAGTACATCATAAATCATTGAGGGAATATCTATAATAACTAATCATGATTTAATAACTAGTATATTTTTATTTTAATCATAAATATCTTATAAATAAAACTACCAATTTTCCTTCATTGAATAAAAATTACACAATTTGTGTTCATCACATCATGATTTCCTCTATCCACACCATTGTATAGTCACATAATAATATAGGATCTCCAAATTGAACCAATGAAAAAACTCAAAAAAATCAAGAAGGAAAAAAATAAAATAAAATGGGAAATAATAAGTGGTCAAAATGATGACGAATTTGGGAATATCACAAGGATCCAATATTAATAATGACCCTAAAATAACATGAATTGATTATATATAAAAATAGATTATATAATAATTAATTCCCCTATATACTTTTATTAGAGGTTTACGTAAATGGGTTGCGTGGTAAATACCTAAATGTGAAAAATTAAATTTACATTTTGAAATGGGAAAATAGAATATTTTAAGGTTTTTTGAGACCATTTGACAGACCATCCTCCAATATTAAACTATGAAATATATTAGGCCAAAATATTACACATAGTTTACCCCTGGATCATTTTAAACCATTCTACAATGATAAAAATTCTACTAAATTATAATTTAATAGTTTTTATAAACATTCTTATAACATTCCACAACCATCAATCCAAATATATATCATCATGATTTATATTCCTTGTTTCCCATAAATATGTGAAATTTATTAATCAACATCCCATGTCCATTATCTTTGTACAATGATTACTATAAAATATATATGGCTTTATATAAATAATGTACTATCTGTGCATTATAAAAATTCAGAAAGAAAAATGAATAAAAAAATTATATGAAAGGGTATTGACATGTTTATATATATAAATTAAATCCTATAATATTTATCATGACAAAAATATCCATACATTATCCAAAGGGTATTGATGCTCAAGAGAGGACCTAAGATAAGCCTTGATCTATATCCAATGTAATCTATTTGTGATGCTCCGACTCACAAAATTCCATGATTAAATATGATTCCAAAAAATAACCAACATAAGAATAAAAATAATCTCTTAATACCAACGAAACGTAAAGACTCGTGTCATTATATAAGTCGCTACACTTAATAATATCACATGGATCGACCAATATATTTTTATTATAATAATATTTCTTATTAACCTCAAAAGGGGAATCATTACACATGAACCTGATGTTGGATATTTGTAACTCCTTAGGAACATTTCCTAATCTGTAAAGGATATAAACTAACTTGAGGAAAAAAGTAGTTGGAGAATGATTTTCCCTATAATAAAACACATGTATTATTTTTTGAATTAAATAAAGTCAATTAAATTTAAAACCAAATTTAAAGAAAATTTGATTATATTAAAATAAAATTTATAATAAGATAATCCAAAATAGAGAAATACTTAAATAAAAAAATTATAATACAAAAACAAACTTATCTAATGTTGTTGGAAAACATTTTATATCATATGCATGAACATTAAACCCCAAATCAACCAAAAACTCAACTCCTATGATATATTCCCAAAGAACCCAATTGATTTTCCCATACCTATAAAATGGCATAATATATCAACACATACACATTCATATTTAAATATATTGTGAGGTGTGAGTAAAAAAATAACATGATGTACTCCACAAGACTAACATTCAATCCCTATAAAAAAATTCCAAAACATGAATCCAATTCCATTGTTAATTATATAGAAAGTATTTAAAAAATCCATTTAACATGCCAAAAAATTAATGAAAACAAAAATATGAAATCAATATTAAATTCACCAAAAAACAAAATATTTTAAAATTTTTCCCAAAAAATATATTCATGATTCCCCAAATATAGAATATTTGTAGAATAGAAAAACTATTCAATTTAATGAAAATTTAATACACCTAATAACATAATTTATTCAAAATATGTAATCAACCTTAATGATTCCCAAACAACATGAATTACCGCATTCATACAAAATATTTGATGTGATTTATCAAAAATATAATTTATTTGGACCCTATATCTATACATAATTATTCAACATTGTTGATCATTTCAAATCTATCACATTAAAAATTTATTTTATTCATAAAGAATAACACACCCAAATAAAATATTAATTATAGTTTTTAAATTCAACTAACATATAAAAAATAAGTTAAACAATTAATTACCAAAATTATGTTTAATAGAACCCATTTTTTTATAGAAACATTAAAAGAATCCCTAATAATGTTCTAACCCATAAAACAAATATTAATCATACTAATTCTAAAAAATTATTTGGAAAAGTTTCTATTCCTTAAAACTGCCTGACATCACATAAATGACAGGTAAAAAAAATTAATGTATAAATTGTGTTTTATAATATCAACTTAATTTTTATGATTATTTCATGAATATATGAATCATGAAGAGTAATGTACTTAATAATTATCTTATACTTTTAATACATTCTTTGGGGATAAGAAATATTGTCTATTTTTTTCATGATTTAAAATAATAAAATCATAATAATTTGAACCTTCATCACTTGGTAGATCTCTTGGAATGTTAATGAAATAATATGAGTAATAAAATTATATTCAATAGTATATATTACCATTCTATTAATTCATTGATCTAGAGAATATCTAATCAATAATTTATACAAATATTTCATTTTTTTGTAAAAAATAAAAATTCTTAACCACATGAACACATGATATAATTTGTAGTCAGGGAATTAATTCTATTAAGGTTTATGTGAGACTAATAAGAATTTCAATATTTATCCATGTTATCCAAACTGGACTATATTTCCATGATGCATGGGGTATAAGATCATTAACATACCATGATGGATTACCTAATCTAAAAAAAATACTTACTCATGATACCTGATAACCTGGAAAATTTATTTGATGGTTCACAATAACTTATCATTATTTGATTTCATTGCATATCCTTGATAATTAGTCTTATTGAGCATGAATCCAACTATATACCCCTCAACACTTCTACATGAAATATATTATTTCACTCAATAATGACAATAATTAAAAGTATGGATTACCAATAAATAATTATACATTATATAGAAAACTCATTACCTAATGGTGGGGTAAAATGGAACAAGTTGATGTTTTTTTGTTTTTTTTTCATTTAATTTAAATAACAAAATAAATGTAAAAAAATTCACACTACCTTAAACATCTATTTTCTAATATGAATTGAAAATATACACTTCATATTTCATCCCTCAGGCCACATCTTCTTATTTTTATAACCCCATTAAATACTATATAATTAAGGATTCCTAAAAATTTGGGTCCTCCATAAATACGTGATTACCTATTATGAAATGTAATCCCATGTTAGTTTTCAAAAAAAAATATTAACACAAATATATATATATATATATATCTTTTGTTTTTTAATTTTTTAAATTTTTTTGAAATAATTACGTAGTCAATATCTTAATATTAAAAGACTATATCTATAATATTATAGATGGTAATATGTAGTATTTTATGTCATTTTATATGTTTTCTCATTGATTATTTGATAGTTTTCTTGGATAAATGTTTGATCTGGCCATAAATTAAAATTTAAAAGGAACTATATATAACTCGTTGGTTGTGTAAGGATTATTAAAAATATGAAGGTTGTTCCATTATTGATATGTCTAGTTTTAGTAATTTTGTTTTAGAAAATGAAAAATAGAGTGTCTATCAATGAATTTCAACTGGAATTAATGAGTATTTTTTTCGTTGAAACATTTCAAGTATATTGTTATTATATATTATGTGTTGGTATTTGATAATATAATCATTAATGTTAGATTCTATGAGGATGTGAAACATTTTATGTTTTCTAATCTTGATTAATATATTTCATTTTCTTTATTTTTTCAGTAACGTGTACATTTATTTCTATACTGTGTATCTTATTATTATTCACCCATGAACATTTATAAGGCCTATATAATAAGGGATATTCCTTATTTCTTGGTGATAAATCACATGTTTTTAAATAAATATAATGAAAAATGAATTTACTTTAGTAAAATTGATAATGTATTAAAATTTAACTGAAATTATATATTACAAAGATATGGTGTCTATTTGTGATTGTGTGAATTATTTAGTTGGTGCTCATCTTGTTTTAATTTTCATATAATGTGTTGTGATATAGTTTTATATTGTTGAATAAAACATTAATAAATTTAAAAAAAAAAATTTAAAAAATTATTTTCTAAATGATATCATTTTAGACCAATATAATCAATTATTCTTTAGGGATGAATATAAATATTATTAACAAGTATATTATTATTTTGATAAGTTGTTATGTCACCATAAATTGATGAAGTGGTCTATAATATAGGAAAAATTATTATTTTATTATGATATTCTTGTTCCATTATCAATTTTTCTTAGGGGGGTTGTGGTATTTGTTTTTTAGAAATTCATTTTTATAAACCATGATGTAATGTACTGACCAAGAAGCCATTGAAATTCTTCCCTTCAACGGTTGGTAACATGGACCCAAACACCCTGCCCAATAGAGTCGATTCATCCTAGTAGGAGGGAGGCTCTAGGAAAGATATAACATGGATAATATAAACTAATAATTAGAGTTTCACATTGGTATGTTAGTTATAAGACAAAAACTAATTGATGAAGTAATATAAATAATCATAGAGCTAGATTAAGAGGATAATGAATAAAAAAAGAGAAAATGGTCCAAACCATGTATAAAAAATTCATAGATATATATATGATGTTATAATTAATACAACGGAAAGTATAGAAGGAACTATACTATAAATCAAGGATAAAAAATTGAATTAGAAAGGATCAAATCAATATATATGAGAATAAAATTCTCCAATTTAAAGGAAATATTTATGAGAATTGTGTTCTCCACCAAATTCTAGTTCCCTTAACTCCCAGGTACAACACACAACATAAGAAAATAACTGAAGGAAATTCTGACAGGATACCTTCTCTTTTACCCAAGTGTAATAGTGACTTGAGCAGTGTGTGAGAAATATTTTGTATGCCTTGGCTAATGGTTTCAATAGAATAACCCATTCCGTTAATGTAATATATGACTATGTGTAGGCATAAAAATTACATAGGTGAATAAATAAATTAATAAGTATTTTGGGATTAGGATCGTAAATGACACCCAGAAGACCATACCTACTAAGGCCTGAGATGGAATATCTATATACTAGGGGAAACCTGTACATATGATATTGTTTTGGGAAAATAATGTATCTATAAAATAAGTATCATGAGATGGACTAAAACCAAGCATTTGATTTGGCATACCTAATTCATCATTAGATAAAAACATTGCATTCCTAGTTTTTGTTATAAAATACATCATGATAATTCAATAGCAGGAACCCTGATCTTTTCCAAGGAGATATAAAAAGGAATATAATGTATCGATCTAGGGCACTTTATAATTTAGAATACCATAAGATTTCATTGATGGAAATCCATAAATTAAATCACATGTATCAATCATAGAAATTCATGACTATAATAACCTATAATCGTATCTCTCATAGAGCGGACCGAGTATCACTAATTTCATTTTGAAACTATCTAGTCATAGAGCCTATCCATGGTGTCTCCTCATGGGAATTAGTATCAATCATTAAGATGTAGATAATACACTTGGCGATCCCATTCTTAGTATACCGAGTACCGCTCACAAAATATCAAAAATCATATAACCCATTATAAAGTCCTTGGAATTCCCTAAAATGAAACCCAAGTATCCCTAATGGTATATATAATATCTAATATCCTTTGATTTCATCGAAGGAATTCCACCAAAATTAACCTAGCATTGGAAAGGTGTATCAAATTTTGTTTAATCATTTAAATTCAATTAAAAAATTATTTTCATGTCCTTAATTATGATTCATCATAATTCAGTTATAAATAATTAATGCATGCCATGTACAAATCCGCAAAGCACCTCACAGTAAGTATACCAATATAGGTTCCTGCATGTTTACCAATTCATTTAGAGAATAATATAGGCATTGTTGTAAGCATTATACATACAAATTCTCAATTTCATTTACATTACAAAGGTTTAATTATCCATTTTCTAAAGGTCACTTGAAAAGGTCTTACTAAAACATTTTACATTTAATTGAACCATTATAATTTTATAATAAAACACACCTCAACAAGGGGATTTATTTTAAACAATTGTCATATTAAGGAAAATAAGGATCATACACAAATTATTAGTTTATTACTTGAGGTCTATGAACATCAACAATTATAATTCAATATAAAAAGGATTCAAGAATTAGAGTGTTGTGATATATAAATTAATGCTCACATTTAAGAGATATCACACGGAAATATCGATGCACGATACAAAATATTACATTATAAATAGTGAAAACATATGGAAGATTACATTGAATGGATATAATAATCCAGGGGTTTTTTAATCATCCAATATCGAGGAATGATTTTTTTTATTTCATGAAAAATAAAATAAAAAGAATAATGCCCTTATAATAGTGCAAAATGGATCTCAAAACAATAATGCACAATTGTGGAATATAAAAAATTAAATATTAAAAGTTCAGATATAGACATTCAAATTGGTATTCATGTCACATAATAGTATTTGAATGTGACGCCAGATGAGATAGATATCCTTATTACAAAAGGGATATGAGGAGATCGAGTGAGAGGGGATGCTACGTGTGTAGTAGAAGAAAAGAATGAAAAGAATTTAATTAAATTGATTGATGGTAAAAGGTATGGTTTACCCTTTAAATGAGTCACATAGTGTGGCCAAATGGTTGGCCAGACCATGCACACCACCATGAAAAAAAAATCCAATTGTCAAAAATTTTACATCACCTGCATGTATGTGCAGCCATGTGCACACGTTTATACCCCACCATGAGACACCCTCAACCTCTCTAAATAGGTGTCATGACTTCTCATAGAGGGACACGTTGTTTCAAAAAAAAACATTCTACTCTTCCATCCTTATTTAGAATTGATTTTTATGGGTCTGACACTCCAAAAAACACTAACGAACATCGTAGGTACCTCTTTGGCCTTTAAAAAAGTCGGGAAACAACACATTCAAGTATTTCAAAACACAGATTTACATTTCAAAGAATAATTAAATGAATACCCACCCACTAAATGGAAAAATTAAAGATACTCTATAAATTTCATCTAGTCCAATAAACACGAGATGATACACATGTGACATTATGTACTAATAATATATTCTTGTAAGGTTTTCCCAATTGATTTTTTTAAATATTTTTATCTATATAAAAAGGATGGGTTTGTATTGGTTGAGCAGAGGTTTCTCTAAGATTGGATAATCTATCAACTTTTCCACTACCTAAGCTGGATGTGGAAATGGATTTGTCTTGTCTTCTCATGCTCAACCATCCCTCAAATTTTCTCCCTTCACTATTCTAGGGTTTATCCATGTCTTCCATGATATTGAGCTACCCCCAAAGGATCCCAGCTTATCTTTTGGAAACCTTTCACTTCCAATTTTCCTCATGACATTTTCATATGATTCTTCCCTACACAACCGTAAATTAGTTGCTCTATTTAGTCGTGAGAGGCCTTCATTGGATATTGTTGACAGATTGGTCAACACCCAGTGGGGTCTTCTCCAGCATGAAGTCATCTTTTGGCTCAAATCTCAGCAAATGATGGTTTTTTTCTTCTATTGAATATCATTATTTTGTGTGGTATAGAGGTTTGATATCTTTGAACAACCATAATTTCTTCCTCCCTTAATGGTATTTTGAGTTTCATTTGAAGCATGACCCATAGAAAAATGTGATTTGGGTTCATTTTCTAGGTTTCCACTATTCTTCTAAAATTTTTCCATATTGCTGACGCTAGGAAATATGGCAAGACAATTCATTGTTGTGGACTCTAGGAACCAAGCTGTTTGCCACAACATTAAGCCTAAACTATGTCTAGAGGTCAATATCTCTATACGCCAACTATATTTTTTCTGAATTGAAATTAAAGGTGAATACATGGTTATGTAGTAGGTTGTTTAATATTCATGGACTCATTAATGCTCCTCCAATATTCTTCAAGGATATTAAGCACATAGATTTACTCGTAGAGGTAATATTCTTCCCACATTGAATTCATAAAATGTTTATGCCTCAATTCACAAGGAGCATGTCAATGCGAAGGGGTTTATCCATTATTGAGAGATTCCTCCTTCTGTAGAAGCTCTTATTCCCATATAGTATATAGGGTGTAAAGTCTCTAAGACGGATCCCCAGGGAAATGGGGTGATTGGGAATCCTCCAAAATCATAGAAGGAGGCGATACATTCAATTGGAGATACTGGATTCCCCCTACCTAGACCTAAAGATATGCCTTAGTGTTCCTTAGAACCCAAGGTCTCAGAGGTTTTTGATAGATTAAGATTTTATTTAGGTATCATGATTGTTGTTTGAGTAGATGGGAAGGGGGATGGCCCTAGCTCCTCGGGCCCATCCTTATTTATAGAGATGGTGAAATTAGAAAGTAGTGAATCTCAAGTGCAGTGTACTGTGAATCAGAGATATGGACTGGGCTTAATGAGCAGGGAGTTTTCTGGAGAGGTCGGAGAAGCTTCTATGCCTCTTATTGTTGAAATATTTCATCTTCTTAATCGTAAATCTCAAAATCCGTTTGCAGCTATAGGGGAGGATGAGTGTCAGACATTTTGGGAAGGGGTTGAAGCGACTACCCCTAAAGAAACCCCCCTATACTGAAGGATTCTTAAGAGGATACATACTCTATTTCAGATTCCCTTGTTGATTCCAAGGAAATGGTTATTGTAAAGAAATATCTTCGATCCTCTTTAATGAAAGAGAAGAACAATATTTTATATTTGGATGGTTTCATTAAGAACTCTCAAAGGCCATGATGAATAAAATATTATTCTAATCTACCTATTACCCCTATTACAAGGTCCAAAACTAAATTTAGGCTACATCAAAAGGTTTCCAAAATCGTCTACAACAACAGTAGCAAGTGTAAAGGCTCGTACCAGCATGCATAGGTCAAGACCCCAAAGGATCTAGAATCACAAGTTGGTGAATATCCTATCATTGATCTGACAAATGTAGAAAATACTATTTCATAACCAATTATCCCAGATTGGTAATGAAATGATGGAGTGTGATGAATGGGATACCATATTCATCTATAATGAAGAATTTATAGAGAAGGAACTTGTGGATGAAGATACACAAGAGTATTTTGATAGATTGGTTGGGATTTGTATACAGTCAATCCTTAATGAGGAGTGGGGATATTTGTCCCAAAAAATCATATCATATTGGCACATGGATTCAATGGTAAGAATATTACTGTGGAATATCCTTACCAAACATGGGACAATATGGAATACAACATTGAAAACCTCCATAATGACGATCCGTATGGAAATGTCACCACTCATTAATGGATTCTCCATAATGGTAATATTTATAAATATCTTAAACTACAATTTTAATATAGGAATATTAATTATGTTGTGATTTTTTTGTCTTATTGTGTATTGATTTGTTTTCAACTCTTTATATAAAAGTGTTTTTTATTAATAAAGTGCAAATATTTGTCTATATGTGTGTGATAGATTGTTGAAATAGAAGATATACTTATAAATTATAACATATTTTCTATTCGGTTGAATAAGTGAGGATTTTTTATATTGAGTGAAATTTTATTCCAATCGGATTTTAATATATTTTTTAAAATTATACAAACCTTGAGGGAATATACAAATAAGGTGAAAAATAATATATATATATATATATATATATAATTATCTCTTATAATATAGAGGCATGTAAGGTTACAAATGAATATATAAAATTATAATTATATACAATTCTATAGTAATAGTTGAATACTATGTATGGATAGTTAGACATATACACGTTGGCATATTATTTTATAATATTATGTTTTATTCTCCAAAAAGAATTTAGTTTTGATATAATAAGACTTCATGAATAATTTGTTTCCATAGGTGGGGTGGTAAACCTTGGTCGATAAGTACCTATATTTTTTATTTCTATCATTTCATGAAGTAGGTATTGTTGATCTTTATTCTAGTTTGGTAATATTGAGAAAATAAAAGTTTAATAATAATACTCAATGTTTCTAAATGGATTTAAAATAATAATAATGTATCATTATTCTATACTAGTTTTTATATATTATTGTAAAATTATAAACCATATCATAATTCATTATTGTAAATAAGAAGTAAATTATTCAAGAGAAACAATTTGATGAATATTAATGTATCATTCATTATAACCTTATACCTTTATGAAAGTTCTGATAAAATTTAATTTAGTATTATAGGTGGATGTGGAGTAGATCTAGTGGGATTTGGATATAGAAAATATATGATTCTAGTGAAATTAAATAATTGTATAAAAGTTATTTTTTATTATGGATGATATATAAGATCATTTAATTAAGGAATATTATTCAAATAGTATAAATTTATAATATGTTTTATCTATTTTGATATCCTGACCCGATATCAAATTCTTACAAATTATAACAATTCCACCTTCCGTAGGTGCCTCCCTTGAACACGTGTTGATATAAATAAATAAAAAGGGTATGTGAAATCAATTAGAGAAAATTACCATTATATACTTCTCAACCTATAATTGGAAATGAAAAATGGAACATCCAACATTAAATATGTGAAAAAAAATCCCTTAAAACATTAAAAACACATTAAACATACATAGTGTAAAGAGAAATTAAAAAAGATGAAAAATAAAAAAAAATCCCAGTAAATCTCTAATGTCAATTGTGGTATGATTATAAAAACAATACTATGACTGAATCCAAGATACAAACCCCCAAAACCATGACCACCACAACAACTTTTTATATAAGGGATATAATTGACTTTTCAATTTCGTTGATCATGAGAATGAACTTTTTATTATGTAATGAATTATTGATGTAAGGGGTAATTATAAATCATAATCAATAATACCTAAACACTTACCATAAAATCCACTATGTAATCCGAAATTTATATCACAATATTAATTTATATATTATGAGAATACATGATGTAAAACATGAAATATATATAAATTGAATTTAGTTTGTGATAAACACCAATGAAATATTCAAATCCCCCACCCCTTCCATAATATTATCCCAAAAATGAACCTTTTGTAATCCCCAAACATTCAGGACTCCCATAATATAAAAATTATAAGAGAAAAAATCTACTCCAAAGGGAAATTATTTTACATTATGTTGTATATAAAAATTTCACCATTATTTGTAACTGAAAACCATTACTAAACTAATGGATCCCTATACATGCATGTTATGTGACACATATAATCCCATTGAAATAGTATATCTACAAAACTTAAACAAACTTTTCATTTTAAATTTTTTTTATATTTTGTTTTTCTAAAAGTTAGTTATTTTATAAAAGTGTGAATCATTAAACATAATATTTCTTCATGTTCATTAAATAAATAGATTCATATAGATGAAACATACCTCTAAAAGGCTTGTCCTTTTGAGAAAAATAAAAAGAGTATGCGAATGAATCTACTACACAAACTCACCCATGGATAGCTGTAGTTTATATCCCCTAGACAGAAGAGAACCAATCATCATTTTTTTATGGATACTATCATATAAATGTTTTAATTTTATGAATCAAAAATTATATCAAATTATTTCTTTTCTAGTTTATATCTCTCACATAGAGCTTTGTGGTGGTTTATATTGATATAATATTGACATGGATGAAACCATGGAATAGTGCTCACCATAATGGCTATGGTATCCACCTCGATTCCCCCCAATGAATTCCAAAAATGTCATAGATTAATCCAATGTTTAATTATAAACATGAAATCAAATGGAACATAGAATGGTGGATACCACCAACTAAAATTTTAATTTTAAACCCTAAGTCTTATCATGAAAAGACACAACCACAATAACCACTATGATAATTGTGTTCTCCTTCACATTTTCCATAGAAAAACCATCCATTAAAACACCCAAATAATAATAATACCAATGGGATTATGATGCCTTAAACATAAGGTTATTGTACCAGACTGATATACCCAATAGAATATACCATGATCACTATACTTTTTCTTCTCTATAGTGTGATGTATCTTCAAGTGCAATGAATTAATATCCAAATAGAATCCTTCTAACAAAATAAAATAAACTAAAAACCCCTACTAGTACCAGAATAATAATAATAATATATTTAAATAACTATGTTGTAGGGTGTCCCATTTTATAAACCATTTTGATTTGTATACTATGATAACTAGTGGATAGTGTTGTTTAGAGATTTGTTTAGGTCAGTGGAAAAGTATACCACTATCATGATCACAAAATTCATCAAATACTGAAAAAAACAATTATAATATGTAAACAAAAGGTATGTGTTGACCGTGAAATATATTCTCTTACATGTCCCTGTATATTTTTCATGGATTTAACCTAATTGGACATATGATTTGAAAACAACATGATCAATATAAATTTTGAAAAATGCATTTTAGTCATCCTTTTACCGGTATTATATAAGAAAAAATTACTCTCTAATTTAAATCATGTAGGTCACAGTACCAAAACAACAACCCCACTAATACGTCAAATCAAATCAAATCATTCTACAGACTATTGATCTATATTCCTTTTCATATGAAGTCTTAGATCCCCAACAATGAGAATGCGAAAAGGAGTATATTATTTAAAACACATAATGTTAATGTAAAAATGTAAAAACCAAGTTGAAATCTAATAGTAATAATTTTTTATTATTATATGTCTCAAATATGGCCCTATAAATAATATAAAAATAACTATAAACGTATAATAGCTATGATAGTGGAAGATAACCCATCCATTAACCTACAAAAATTGTCAACATATATCATGGTACCACCAAAAAAACTAATGATCACTATAATTACTTATAAAAATTATCATCCATATTATTATAAAATAAACATTCTCATTGAGTTATTAAACAACAACCTAAATTCTATCATTATTCTAAATAATTTAAGGAATTCCAATTCTATAGACTATTTGAATTCATAATCCATACTCAAAAGGTAATGGTTGTAGAATCAACATACCCAATTAGTTGTTATTGATGTACATTGAGTACAATATTGATATCATTGTCGAAAATTCAATTGAAACTATCCATACACTATGGGACCAAAAATTGAATCTCAAAATGTAGAAGAGAAATTGAACCTCCCCCACCACTCAATGTTAACCCACCATGGATTTTTATTGTAAATCAATGAATATAAATATTTTAAAAATATAATTTATTGTCCAAGGACACCAAATTAATAAAAGAGATTCATGAATCATAAAAGGACACCATTAAAATTATTTTTAAAAGAAGGAATTTTTTTTATATTCTACCTATAATTTATCATTTATTTAATGTTTCATTGATTATTAACCAATAGTCTAGTGGGTAAATTCATAAACATCCAAATTAATCCAAATCAATTGTTCCTTTTTTATGTTTTTATCGATTATTCTAGCCATTATAATATATGAAAAAAACAATATAATGAAATCATAAAACATTTTGGATTAAGGTCCATACTATATCTTTGAGTGATAAAATCACATTGTGTTAAAAATATTTCTCACACTCTTCAACGAAAAATTGACATTACCATCTACTCACCCAAAGACGTTTGAAACATACAATGAGGTAACGTGTACTAAATATACACCTTGATAAACACACATATCTATAAAATTTTACACATATCATTTACTAAAGGGTAATCCTAACCCTTTTTTCCAATTATAAAAACTAATCCCTCAATATATGTATCTTAGTTGGTAAAAGACACTGGATTGTTCTAACCTATCTCAAATACTTTTTGACTAATTATTTACTATAACAATTTGATCAATCTTCAACTCAATAATGTGGTGTTTAATTTAGTCACTAAGAAAACAAAAAATTATGTAAATTCGATTATATAAATATTTTTTTCACAAAACTATATAAAGATATTCCATTATAAGATTGATAACTCCACAAAATTAAAAGCCTTGTAAATTTTAGTTGATCACGTGGAAAAATATATACCCAATAATATACATTTATTTCTAATTACCTTAATACTAAATCCAAGATACTTCCTATCATCCTAGAACCCGAGTTTCCAATTAGAATATCATGTCTACAATTGAAAACAACCATCAATACCAACTTGAAAAACAATCAACAGCAACATAAAAGAAAAGATCATAATACATGAACATTAAGAATCAAAAACCAACATCCAATATTTTAATTTCTCTAATTAAATAACAAGAAATACATTTCCTATGAATATAAACATATTACATGATATTGAAACAATACTCTAAATTGTTTCCTCCAAAAAATTCACCATATAAAAACATTCACATAGATATATAATCAATGATTTAGTGCTTAAAAAATAAATAAAATTTTTTGACTAACCATTTATTACTAATAACTCCTTATAAAAACACTCATTAAATTCATTCTAAAATTAGAATTTGAGTAATATAGTTTTAAAATGAAATTTAATAAAATCTCATTAAAAGAAACTTGTATCAAATAAAATTTATAAATCATCACATGAAAAAGAAATTATCCAATTGGTAAAACGCCTTATCAATAAAAATTTTCCTTTTCAACTATATCAGATAATAAATACTAAAATAATTATGTAAATATAAATAGGAATCACATGAAAGATATAATTTTTTTTTCACATACATATAATTATTATTAATTTTAGAAAAAACTCACTATTAATAAATTGGTTTTTTTAGAAAAATTATAACATTTTAAAAAAAATCAACATAGTCTACATTTTTTCAACCCATAAGAAAAAATCATTGTATAAAAATTATTTCTATAATCAAATTTAATTAAATTATTGATCATATAAAATATTTTATTATAAATATTCTACTACCAATAAATCATGATCAAAAAATACCCAAATGATACCACCAAATTTATTATTCAATAGATTTTAAAATTATCTTATAAATAGTAATTTATCCATCTTAAGAGTTGTAATAAATATTAGACATTACAAAAGGTGGTAATTTTTAACATCCAAAAGTTTTACTTTATATGATACTCATTATTCAATACATTCTTACATAATAACATAAATAAAATTAGATAAAAATAACATTCAATTTGTTTGTCTATATTTAGGTTATATATTTAGAGGTTTTGGAGAAATTATTAAATTTTCAGTTGATTTTTTACAATATAGAGGTCTATGACTATATTGTGGAGGGTATAGTGGTGGATTTAATTAGGAATGGTATAAAAAATTGTACGAAATGAATATTAAGAAAATTTTCATACAATATTTACATTTAGAGAAACCATTTTGTAAAAAATGGACTATGGAATACAATAGTACATGGATTTTTTGGGTCATGGTGGTGCTAACATTATCTAGATGTAAATAAACGAGAGTTATTTTTTGATATCATTGTTTGGATTGGTGTTTAGAGAAGTTACATAGAGTCTAACCACTCATAATGGCTATTTTGTAGTGATTTATAGTAAATTTATATTTCATGTCAATGATCCTATTAGAAAGAGGATAATTAATAAAAAATTCTATTGTGGTTTGTTTGGTAGAGAGATGGAAAATTTATAATGGAAAATATAAAAATAAAAATGGGAATACACCTTTCCATATCTCATGTTTTGATTGTTTTTCTATGGGTAAAAATGAAGAGGAGAATATCTTAATTACATAGAGGGGGAGATGGTGTTGGTAAAAACAAATTTTACATGTACATGACATCAATAAACCTTTTCTGTGAATGAGGAATTTGAAGTATAATCAATGTTGGAAATTCATGGGGGAATATTTATTTATTTTTGAACTAATCAAATTCTAATCAAAATAACTTCTATTAAATAGTGATTAGTGATATTGTACATGTTTTTTCCATCATTTTTTGACATTTTCCATCTCATCTCTCATCCTTCCTTGAATATTAGAGATTTATGCCTAGATATGTACATAGGATTATTGGAGGAAGGAATCTGTAATTTTTCTTTGAATATCAACTATGAAGAAAATTATCAAGATAATGTCTTTTCACTCACTCAACATATTCTAATATATTTATATCATAATTGTCCATAGATTTAATTGATTGATTTAAACAGTGATTATTTTTCCATGAATTCAATGAAATTATTCTTCTGATATTTTTTTATGATAATCTATTTGATCACATAGTTAGATGAAATTATAATTTGTAAAATTATTCTTAATTGAATGGGTTGGTTTATATTTATGATCAAATATATGGGGCCTTGTTGGATATTACCCAGATTTCATGGAAATATTATGAATCATTGGATATCACCCCTATGATTTATTGGAATTGTATAGAGGGTTGATTCTCTGGTCATGGGTTCACATCAAATCTATGACTTCTTAATTTATGGTTAAACATGAATTGGAATGAGTTCAGGATTTATTTGGTTTATTTCATGTATATGAAATTATTACAATAATATATGTGGATTTTGGTGTTCATTAATTATAATATATGATCTGGATTATTTATATTATGCTGCATATTTGATGGCATTTATTATTTTGTGTAAATTTTACCATTTTTGAGTACCATGGATGGTATGTATTTGGGGACTTCCTATTTTCTCAATTTAATTACTTACTTTAATATGCATTTTGATGTATGTGTAGTCATTGTTTAATACATTATAGTTAATGTGGGATCATTCACACTTTTTATCAGTGTATTTTGATTCTATAATTCTGTGTAATATATAATGAATATATTTTTGTGGTCATATTCACATGGGGGCATGCCATGGTGAAATTTTCCATCCGTTTATGTCTTAAAAATTTTGGCATAATTTCTATAATTTTATTTAATTCTGTTACTATAAACATATTTTTATTTTATGAATAATAATTTTTTATTATTATTCACAAAACAATTTTTTTTATTTTATTATGTTACTATAGTGTATATTTTATCAATGGGTAAATTTTCCCACAATGATATTTAACACCATTAGTATTTATTAGTTGACTCTATTGTATTTTAGAAGCAACTGTGGTTAGAGTAATTCTATCCCTTAAGAATGAAAATTATTGATGTAAATATTTTATAAATTGAATTGATTTCCAATAGTCTTCCAATTGGGATGGTAATAATGGAGATAGGATTTGTTGAAATATAAAATATACGGATAAAATCTATTTAAAACCCTCTTAATAATGATCATAAATATTTAAGGGTATTTCATATATAAAAACTATTGTTAATAACCACTAAGTATGTCATAACTCCACCATCATGGATTTAGTCGATGAGATTTTGGTATCGTGGTTTACGAACACTAGTTCTCACTAGGCTTACGTCAATTAGAAGTCGTATTATTGGTTATTCATTTTTCAATGGTAACGTGATTAGATAGTTATTTTTTGGAAATACATTCCCCACCTTAAGGATCAAAACATAGAGTTTCTATCAATAATTTTCTAGATTCTGGTAAATAGTGTTTAGATTAGTAGTCTACATTGATTCATATTTTCACTGACCTATGAATATTGCAAATTATTGTTTCCTTATTTTATAGGATATGAGTTTCGGGATGAATAGATATATAATAAGTACGGAATGTTTTTTTAGATGAGTTGTTATATGATTATTGTATTAGATACACTAAGAACACGATAAAAATTTCCATAGAATTATATTAATTCATTATTACATGTTACATTATTATATTTTGAATCATTTATATAATGACTACAGGATTTCAACTCACTAAATATAAAATCATGAATTTTTTAATTTCTCATTAAATTGTTTCACTAACTTACATTCCATGAAATAAATTCCGTGATTTAAATGTATTTTGGGAGATTAATGTTATAAAACATAATATTTAATAAGTATAACTATTTATATTTTAGTTCGTTTTAAATATTCATAACAAATATCATGTAGTTATATCATTATAAAGTGATCAAAATTAATGAATACTATTTTCATATAATGAGTATTATATATATTAAATTTTAACAACGTCAAAGTTGGATAAAAATCTGTAATTATAGGAAATTAATTTTATTATTTGAATTTTTAGGACACAAATTTTTGTATAATGCTAAAAACATTTAAATGTAACTTATAGTTGAAACTATTTTAATAGTAATAATCCATTAATTTTTTGTAATTGAATATTATTTGATAATATTTCAACATAAAAATATAATTTAATGAAATAGGGCATTAGGGTATGTCTCACTTGAATATGATTTTACTATTGGTGGAAAATAATTTTAGATCATTATAGATTTTAGAAGATAAATAAATATGAGTTTTTATCACGCTGGTTGATTGATCTTTCGGAAATAGCAAGGGTGGTAGGATTTTCAATTACTTATAACATCCATGATGCTGTACTACCTTATTTGATCGAGCTAGTTGGTCCCATGTCCTTAAGCTTCCCTCCTCATTCACCATTGGAAAACAAATATTAGAGAGGTTGTAAGGAATACACTGAGGATACTATTCCCCATATAAAAGAGTATAAATAATGGAAAAAGAAAAAAGAAAATTAACATGTAATCCCAGCTAGATAAATATATGAAAAGAAAATATATATAATAATATAATAATGCAATGATAAGATTAATGATAATAAATGACGTGTTGGATGTCTTATAGATAAAATACTAAACATACATGATAAAATATTCTATTTACTAGTCCAAAACCCTATGTCGTTTCCTTCTCCAATCTATAAACCATATAGAAATAAATCAATAATATTGGAACACCTTTACCATATTTGTACATAAAACCATAAAAAATATATGGATACCAAATCCTAGCCTAACAGGGTCTGATTTCAATTATGGTTGCAAGCATCAGTGGTGTATAAAAAATATAGTCAGAGTAAATTGTGCACAAAATAAAATGATGGCAGTGGTATTAAATAATTAGTTATTATATCCTTTGAATTGAAATTATTAATCCTCTAGTTTTGAGTCAACATCTGGGGTCATACAAACATACTTCAACTCTATGAATGGTGTAATTCTAGGGGGGTTTTCACTCCTATTATTAGTATGTATCAACCAAACATTCGGAAAATTATTTTGCATCAGGATGAATTATTAGTATCGTGGGTCATTTAATAATAGTGTACTATTATTATATATAATGATGGGACCACATAAATAATCCAAGAGCACACAATTCTAATGGTTATGTATCTATCTCATAGGGAACATAGACCATTCTAGAAAAACTTATGAATTACCTGTGTGAAAATGGGTAAATGGTAAGTATCACTCTCACTAGGCTATTAGACTATTATAGACCCACTTTAATCTTCACACATGGAAATTTGATGAGGAGTAATATGATCAATCATGAGATTATGATTCTACCGGTTCAAGATGAACCACCATTATATAATATGAAAACACATTGAATCAAGACCTCAAGAAACATATTATATAAATCACATACAAAGAAAAAAGTAATAAATTTAACACAATTCACATGTCATTCCCTGTTTGTTAATTTGTCCGATTATCAAATATCATGGAATTGACTATCAACTAGTAGATTATCCAGAATCATAGAGAATATCTAATATCAGACAATAAATGGTTACCATTTATTACTACAAAACAGTTTAGACAAGATTCATATTTTTATTTCTAACCATTTAATATAAGATCTAGGTTAGGAACACCTATCTGGTGTCTATATGACTTGTCAAACATCAAAAAATATAACCATATCCTTGGGAAAAAGATCATATGAATTATCATCAAGGTTAATGTTTACCAATTTAGATAAATCACATTGAATGATATGGGAGGGTTATCACACTTATTATACATACACAAGAAATCAAAACAAAATAATGGGTTTTTTAGACCACTCACCTCATAAGTAGATTCTAAATTTTAAAAATATCAATATCTTCTTTAATGAAAATATCATCCTTCCTTGAAATTATAGTTGTAAAAAACAATGATCTAATGAATTTGGCTTCTAGTTTGTGGAGTATTCATAGACGATTATTCAAGAATTATTGGATAATCAGAGATTTATTTCTAGTAGACTTGGGTTCATTTCTATCACAAGGGGATTAAAATTCCTTTCTATGGATCTTAGTGGTGTATAAAGCTCATTTAGATAATTTGTGATGAAAAATAGTTTTGAGGGGGGGGGGTTAGTATTTATATACACTCTTAGAAAATGAAGACCATGATTCATTTCCCCAAGATCATGTTATAACCTTCTTTGTCAAACCATTTATGAAGATATTTTCAATGTCTATGTTGAAGATCAAATTAACTGTGAGGGGAAATGATAAAGCATAACACACCTCGTCGTAGATCCCAAAATCACAATATATTGGATATGTTTTATCCAAGATCTAGAAAAATAGGGCTACATGTTTTGATGAACTTAAAATATCCTCCAAACTCTATTGCCTCGCATCACTGGTATCCATGTTGTAGGGCTCAATGAGCCTATGATACATCTTGCCTATCGACTATGGTTATTCACAAAAATTTGGTATCTCCAAAACACTCCACACAGTCCTCAAAATTGGGTTCATCATTCTATGATATAGCTATTCCAGAAATGGATGTGTCTATGCACTCCAATCTAATGCAACACTACAACGTAGTTGGTACCTCCACACCACAACCACCATCTTTATAGAATATCCTAAATTATCATTACTAAAACTTTCGCCTTTTTTGTGATTTTTAGATGATGTTAGTTTACTTTATTCTTGAAACAACATGGATTATCCTATAACAATCCCACATTGTATAAGGATCAAAAAATAAGGATAAAACGAAATACATGAGGCTCCATTTTTTTTACCCAAACATAAAAATGGTATTACCTAGATAAATATTTGATTTTACAAAATCCCCCCCATATAACTGCTCATCCTTGAGCTACTCTATGAATCATTATGGGATATTGGAAAATATATCTAGACTTTATACCTATATATTAGAATCCTAATCCTAGGAATCCTCTTTCATATGTCCATAATTACTCTCCACTCACACTAGAGGTATTGTCTTACCCTATACATCATTAAAACAACTATCCATTATAAATATCATGTTCCTAAATAAGTATGAAACAAATTCATTCTCAACATCATCAATTTATATAATGTGATAATGGTTAGGATGATATATCTAAATCTAAGATATGTGAAATATGTGAAGCATGGGGTTGTAACTCTATTGAAGTTCTAATTAGAATTTTTTTCAGTGCTTTTGTTGGGGAACAAATCATCTATGAGGACATGCTGATTGTTTCCCCACATTCCTACTTTCCAAAGGTGGGAGGCATTCATCACGTGTTCCAAGATGTTTTCTCCTTGATCGAAATGGGATGATGAGATGTTGGTCTCTCCTTATGTGGATTCATCTTCATAATTCATCACACAGTCTGGGTCTCCATTAAAGATTAAGTCGTTGTTCATTAATCTATTACATGTGCCATATCATTGTGGATGTCCATTAATTACGATGCTTCTGTCTAGAAATTATATGGGGTCATGTCAAGATAGAAACCTTCAATCAGGAGAGTAGTCATGTTAGGGAATCGATGGAATGTCTGGATTCTAAAAGACAAGTACACATTGATTTCCCTTATCAAAGGGCTTCTCAAAGGTGCAGAAGTCATAGAAATACCAAATAAAATATGGGTAATTACATGAAAGAGGTATGTGTCCAAGGTTTTCCTCGACTTCCTATGTTTGACCTAGGTTATTATTTGTGTTTAATGACTATAGAAGGCATATCAAACCGATCAGAACACTGATGAGAGTAAATTAGATGGGTACATCCCTTATAGGGAGCACCTAAAATGTTTACCAGATGGATGGATCACACTGGCCATTTTTGAAGGACCCTGGATGGATTGTCTAAAAAGGGAAGTCTTCAAACCATGAAGACAAGTTTGGATTTCATAAATGGAGGATCAGAGAGGAGTATGGGTCCACATTAAGGGGATACCAATGTTTACCATTGATTAGGATTGAACATCATAGAGGATTCCTACGTACCCTATATAGATGAAAGTGATCAAAACTCATGTAGTTTGACCAAGTAGGGTATAACACCCTAGGTAAATAACGAAAATTACATTTTCAAATTTATCCATATTTTTTAATAAAATATTAATATAACTTTAAAGGGGACACTATGCTCGATGGAGTACCCAATACGCAACAACGAGTTTCTAGGGAATCTTACGTTGCACTATAATAATAAAATTATATTATTTTAAATTGTAGTTAACGTCTAGCCGTTTTAATGGCGGGAATGAAAAGAACTAACTACAAAATTATTATATATGTTTTTCAAATATTTTTACTTTTTACAATAAATGTTAGAGGATTAAAAACTCGAATGAATCCAATTTTATGCGTAAACATTCTAATAATCTTTAAAAGGTCGATTAACCACCATTTGATGGCGAACCTCTTTTAAATCTACTATTTGAAAATTTTATGTGTTATATTTGACAAAATAAAATTCTTCTTTAGAATCGGGACATCAAAATTTACTTTGTGTAAATTTTTGGTATTTTTCCGATAAAGTTCATTTTTAATGAATATTGAAAAATGTTGTATTTAAATTCAAAACCTATTTTTAATATATTTTATTTATATAATTTGATTATCTTTTTAATTGGTTTTAAAGTGAAATTAGAATATATTTTTACCATTTAATCTAATAGTGGTCATTGGAATTAATTTCATCTTGAAATTGGACATAAACTAGTGTCAATCTTTTGATACTTATTGTTTCATAAAAACACGCTATTTTCTCTAACAGCGGGAATTAATTATTAAATTAATTAATGTAACATATATGTTTTGAATTTTGTAAAATAGAAATCGTTTTTAAATTCGGCATATCAAATATAGCTTTGGGTGAATTTTTGGTATTTTTCTGGAAAACTACATTTTTTGATGAATAGTGAAACCACTAAGTGGTACTTAAAAAACTAATTTTTCGTTAAAATGAAATTTTACAACCTCTGTGTTTTGAATTTCAAAAATCCTACATACATGGTTTTCATTAATAAGTAAAATGTGGTTCAATGGGATTAAAATAATTTTTTTGGTGAATTGTATCTTTTATGTTTTAATCGCGATTAGAGGTAATTAGTGCAGTTTAAGGTAAATATAATGTTTTAATAATATGAAATGACCTAGACACATGTCCAACCTCATTTTATGAGTAATGGACAACCAATAAAATCCATTGGTGAACTTGGGGACTCCATGGAGCCTCTGTGGTTGGAAAATGACATTAATACATTTTTATTTAAAGTTAAAATTAAAATGTCACAAACATGTGTTTTTTTACTAAAACAATTTTTAGATGGGGTTATACAAGTCATATTATTGACTATAAATATTCATTAGAAATCTAAAAATATTTCCTAAATAATGAAATTTTTTTAAAATTTTTAGATACTATATAAATTAATTTATTTATGAAACTGTGATGATTCTGTGATGACCTCATAAATGAACGATTTAAATAAAATGGGAAGATAGGGTGAAATATAAGTCTTACACTTGTAAAAAACATATTGGATTAGTGTAATTAGAATAATTATCATCTTAGACTATAAATATATCCTTTTGGGACCTTTTATATACGGTAATAATTTTATAATGAAGTAATATTTTATAACTTTACCAGAGTGCCCCTCCTCTCCTCTTATAAAAGGCCCCCACCTCTACCACCTTACACACACCACTCAAGCCTTTGGCTCGGCCAAAACCTGTCCATTGCATCTCTCCACATCCCTCTCTTCGTCATTGAAGCCTCACTTTGGGCAGAATCCTTTCCAAGGAAGCCTTTGAGCTCAAATCAAAGAGAGTTACCCGATTTAAAGGTAATGTCTTCCCTTGTGTTCTTTTGTTTTATTTTTCTTCTCCAAACCCCTAAAATCTTTTTATTACTTTTTTTGTAACAAAAGCAGTATCTTAAATATACTAGTATGTTGTTATAATAATAATTTGAGCTACACTTTCACACACCTTCTTCTAATGGTTAAATAACATACTGTTTTTGTGGATGGAGAATTACTGCCTCACGAAATGATGATTGTTCAATATTATTTTAACACCTTCAAAGGTGGACATTATGATGTCACTATATTTATATATGTTCTATAATATGTTTATGTTTTCCTTAAGCTTCTTTATTTTTCATTTATGGCATACCTTTATGGTTTCCATTATTGTTAAACGCGATATCTTCATTTTAGGAAGTGCGGACTACCGCCCCCTCAAAGTAATTTGATTCGTTTATGCCATATTTTGGAAATATAAATGTTGGAATTAATGGTATTACATATGATATCCTACTGGAATTATAATATACCTTTATATAATTATTATTTAATTATATTTAATACAAATAAATAAATAAATGGAAGTAGATTTAATGCGTATGTACGGCTTACCGTCTCCATGAACGATACATTTCATTTCATATCTCCAAATGTTATGTACTATTATAAGTACATTTATATAATTTATATATATGTAATATATTTCATCTAAATGATGTATATAATTCTGTAATTATAATATATATATCTCTCATTTTGTTTTAATTCCATTAATATGACAAAAAATTAAACTAGCGTTCATGCGTAGGTACGACCTACCATCTCCATGAACAGTGATTTTAATTTTTTTATCTCCAAATGCTATGGAATATTATAAAATGAATATATAATGGATATATATGATATTTAAAACATCAATACTATTCTGGATATGATTCACATATAAATACATGGAAAATGCTTTTCCAACAATTTCGATTTTTACTCATGTAGCGATCATCGACAAAAACGTCTGATATGAACTCTCTTTATTAACCAATTATTATAACATTATAATATGTGATATTAACTGAATAATAATATTTATTTTAGGTCCTTATGAAATTATAAATTGACCAAATTTTATTATTCAGTAGATTAAATAACGATCGAGTCATGTCGGACATGAGGTAAGGGATCCTACCCCTCTCTTTCTTTTTAAGTACACTTTTTTATGTCATTCTTTTTAAGCTCATATTTCTTATGATTGGGTTGTACTTTTATATTACTCCTACTTTACTTTTTATGTTCATATGATGAGATAACCTATTTTCTCTCATCAATCCATTTTGGATGTTTTGAATGGCGCCGTTAGGCTGCCGATTTTTCGTAAGAGATCTAACCTCTCTGTTTCTTTTTAAGTAATCTCCTTTATGTCACTTCTTTTAAGCTCATCTTTGTTATTATGGGGGATGATATTTTATATTAATATTGATGTAAATTTTATTTTAATATGACTATAGACCCTATTTTATCTCATCAATCCATATTTGGATGTTTTATGTGGTGTTGTAAGGCTGCTGAGTTTTCGTAAGGGATTTTACATCTTACTTTTATTCCTGTGAGATTTATGCTACATTTTCCACAATTTCCTTTGAGTTTTGTATTTATTTCCCATTTTTATAATATTTGTGTAATATAATTTTATTTATGGGTGTTTACATATTTGTTGTATGACCCTTCTTCAATGGGGTGTACGTTTTGAATGTTACCCAAGTCGGTAAGGGAACCTTTCACCCTCCTCTTTTTAAAAGACTTCTTTTGTAATGTCTTTTAATTAAAATACTATTATGTTGGTATTTGTTCTTATATAAACTTTTTGATGTAAATTTCATTTCCAAGTTATGAGATACCCTTTTTATCTCTCATCGACTCATTTTCAGAATTTTGAAGTGACACAGTTAGGCTGTTGAATTTTTTTTCAAGGGAACTTCATAACCCAATTTTGATTCTTTGAGATAAACTTGTACTCCTTGAATATGTCATTAAATTAATATTTTTCAATAACCTATGATTGTTTTAGAATTAATATCCACTTATATTTGGTGAATTCTTTTGTCACACATAATTATGTAATTGATCTATCCTTAATCCAAGGATACCGTCTTTCTATGGGACTTCGTCTCAACCTCCTTTCATTGAGGTATTTTTTTTATACAAAGTCTTCTTTTATACGGTGTATAAACCCCTTTGTATTTTATGTTTATCCAAAGGGAATCTTTTTTATACGAAGCATTTTACTAAACGACAAAAGGGAATGTTTTTGTCGTACGTATGCAGCGACAACGACTTCTCCACCGCCAGGACCATTATTTGAGTTTTGGCTTCCTCTACAAGCAATACCTTTTTTTAAAAAGAAAAATAAATACCATGTTTTACTTTTCTTATATTTTAGTATTGAAAATGATTTTTGATAATTTTTTATATCAATGTGTTGTATTGATATCTTGTGATTGAAAAGTGGAAATGATATGTTTCCTTTATGCATGTTTTATGTGATACGATTATGTTATGGTTCTTGGGAATTATTATGAAGACGGGTGGTTTTGTGATAAACTAAGGGTGTGTGAGCCCGATATAGCTCTCCAATGAATTGTGTAACGCGAATGGGTTAAACGTTAAGGTTTCTCCGAAGAGATTTAGGGAATAAACTGTGATGGGTATTCCAAACATAACCAAGAGGGTTACTCCCTACGTAAGAATGTTATGAATGCCTCAAGTTATGTTTATGCCTTATGATTTCTATGATTTCTTCATGATTTGATGAGGTATGTTAAAATTATTATGTTGTATGAGTAAAGTATGATTTCATACATGGTCTAATGTTTTCTTTTCATACTTTTATATCCCTTACTGAGATTTTTATGCTCATCCCAAGTTCTTGAAATGTTTTTCACAGGTCAAGGGAATGGTCCATGATATAATGATAGTGTCAAGGAAGTTTCATGAACGAATCCATGTTTTATTTTAAATATGTTTCCGTTGATGAAAAAAAACGAATACTATCTTTTAGGTAACCACTTTGTTTAAATGTGGAATATAATTCATGATTTGTGATCTAATTCTCTAAAACTCTAAACCTGAAAAGATCATCAATGTGAATTATTCATTTAATTAAATATTAAGTAAGGTTTAAGGCTGAGTCCTTATAGTTGGTATCAGAGGTCGGTTTAGATAACTTTAGAGGTTAGGGTATTATCTAAGCATAAGTGACATTACCATAGTTGATAGGATTTCAGAAAGAGTCCTAGTTTTAGATAAAGTGAATGAGTAATTATATCTTAGTGTTTATCTTCCTCATTAGTACATGATGGTTTTGTTGACATACTCTCAGTGACCTTTCTGTTTTTAGTGAATGGATAGATCTATTAGGAACCAAATTGACAATAGGTTTGATGGAAACGGTGGTGGTTCTCTGATTAAAAGACTGGATGAAATGGGGGATTCAATGAGTAAAATCGTGGTTGTTCTAAACCAACTATGTAGGAGTCATGATCAACCACTTGTACCATGGTATGTCTTGTAATGCATCATGTACGAGATGACCAATTGATGTGGAAGTTCAGGTGGTAATTATAAAGGTAACCATTAGGGTTTATGTGATCCTTGCATTTGAGGTAATTATGGGTTATCATATATTATGATAGAAAATGAAAGGCATGAGATAAACATGATGTTAAAATATGTTATGATTATTTTTGAAGATTTTATCTCGTTTTGGGGAATTTTTTAAGAATTATATAGTTTTGGAAAAAGGACAACACACAAATTTTATTACAACCCATCGCGTCGGACAAAGCTGCGGGAATCGAACCCACAACCTATGTGCGATTGGTATTTATAGCCTACCACTGGACTACGTGAAGTCCCTGGTTAGTTTGACTAATTTGTTTTAGTTAGATGATTTTAGGAATCAAGAGTATGTTTACTTTGGGTTATCTATGGAAATTATTAACCTATCATTGAGTATATGTGATTAGGTTAATTTCTTTTCAATATGAGAATTTCAGAGCAACTGATGTTGTTTGGAGATAAAAGTTAATTTGTACCTTGGAAGACTATGTGATTAAATCCTTCAAATACTTGGGTTTCAATATTAGTTTGGTTTTCTTTGAAGAATTTTATGGACAATTGTTTATCGAATGGTCTTCGTTGAACTTTGGGTTTTTTTTGGAAAAATTTTGGAGATTAAGAATTGATTTTCTTTTTATAAAGGATTATACTTTTGTGGATTATCTGATCTCATACTGACAATTATGGTTTTGGATTTTGTCTAAATACATGGTAAATATATAGTTAACTTTTGAGGATTAGGTGATTCTCAAGAATTTGATTATAGTACTCTTAATGCGAACAAGTCTTCCTAAATACTCATCTTTTGGTGAAAATATGAGTTTGATTAAAGAATCTAGTAAAATTTGAAAGGCTACGTGACAAGTAAGTATGTTTCATTATGATTTAGTTAAGATAAAAAATAAATTCATCAATAAATAGTTACATAAAACAAAAATGTTTTCTGTTAACTATTCCTACTGGGGAATCGAATACCGTTTAACCCATCACAAGTTTGTGATTTTCTTATAGTTAACTTTCTCATAGACATTTTTACTATCACTCGCCCTCAGAACATGACCCTTTGTTTTTTCCTCCATATCCATGTTTTCCTACATGTAATCCTTGTATGGGTTAACTCGAGTGACCTTTGTACTTCAATTTCTTTATTTTAAAGTGATTGTTTTACTGACTCTTGTTCTGATGTGGGATTTTCAATGAAGTTTCCAAGCCCAATTTTAAAATTTCAAGGACGCAATTCCCAAACCAGGGGAAGGATGTAACACCCCAGGTAAATAAAGAATATTACATTTTCACATGTATCCATATTTGTGAATAAAATATTAATATAACTTTAAAGGGGACACTATGCTCTATGGCGTACCCAAAACGCAACAATGAGTTTCTTGGGAATCTTACGTTGCACTCTAATAATAAAATAATATTATTTTAAATTGTAGTTAATGTCTATCCATTGTAATGGAGGGAATGAACAGAACTAACTAAAAAATGATTATATATGTTTGTCAAATATTTTTACTTTTTGCAATAAATGTTAGAGGATTAAAAATGCGAATGAATCCAATTTTAAGCATAAACATTCTAATATTCTTTAAAAGGTCGATTAACCGCTTTTTGATGATGAACATCTTTTAAATCCACTTTTTGACAATTTTATGTGATATATTTGACAAAATAAAATTCTTCTTTAGAATCCAGACATCAAAATTTACTTTGTGTAAATTTTTGGTATTTTTCCGACAATGTTCATTTTTTAATGAATAGTGAAAAATGTTGTATTTTATTTCAAAACCTCTCTTTAATATAATTTTTTTATATTATTATATTATATTTTGAATTGTTTTTAAAGTGAAATTTGAATATATTTTTACCATTTAATCCAATAGTGGACGTTGGAATTAATTTCATCTTGAAATTGGACTTAAACTAGTGTCATTCTTTTGATACTTATTGTTTCATTAAAACACGCTATTTGCTCTGACAGCGGGAATTAAATATTAAATTAATTAATATAACTTATATGTATTTAATTTTGTAAAATACACATAATTTTTGAATTCAGCATATCAAATATAGCTTAGGGTGATTTTTTGGCATTTTTCTGGAAAACTTCTATTTTTGATGAATTGTGAAACCACTAAGTGGTACTTAAAAAACTGATTTTTTGTTTAAATAAAATTTTACCACCTCTGTGTTTTGAATTTCAAAAATCCGACATACATGGTTGCCATTATGAAGTAAAATGTGGTTCAATGGGATTAAAATAATTTTTTTTTGTGAGTAGTAACTTTTAAGTTTTAATCGTGATTAGAGGTAATTAGTGTAGTTTAAGGTAAAAATAATGTTTTAATAATATGAAATGACCTAGAAACATGTCCTTACCTTATTGGATGAGTCATGGACGACCCAGAAAATCCATGGGTCAACTTGGGAACCCCATGGAGCCACTTTGGTTGGAAAATGACATTAATACCTTTTTATTTAATGTTAAAATTAAAAAGTCAAAAACATGTGTTGTTTTACGATAACAATTTTTAGATGGGTAACACAAGTCATAGTTTTGACTATAAATATTCATTAGAAAGATAAAAGGATTTACTAAATCATGATATTTTTTTATAGTTTTAATATATTAAATAAATTAATTTATTTATGACACCGTGATGATGCAGTGATTACCTCGTAAATTAATGATTTAAGTAAAATGATAATATTGGGTGAAATATAAGTCTTAAACTTGTCAAAAACCTATTTTATGTGTGTATTTCGAATCCTTATCACCTTATCCTCTAAATATATCCTTTTAGGACCTTTTAAATCCAATTATCATTTTATAATAATGTAATATTTTATAACTTTGCAAGAGTGCCCCTCCTCTCCTCTTATAAAAGGCCCCCACCTCTACCACCTTACACACACCTCTCAAGCCTTTGGCTCGGCCAACCCATGCACATTTCATCTCTCCAAATACCTATATTCATCATTGAAGCCTCACATTGGGAAAAATCCTTTCCAAGGAAGCCTTTGAGCTCAAATCAAATAGAGTTACCTGATTTGAAGGTAATGTATTCCCTTGTGTTCTTTTGTTTTATTTTTCTTCTCCAAACCCCTAAACTATTTTAATTACTTTTTTTTGTAACAACAAAATTATCTTAAATATACTAGTATGTTGTCATAATAATTATTCTAGCTACACTTTCACACACCTCCATCTAATGGTTAAAGAACAGATTGTTTCTGTGGATGGCGAATTGCTGCCTCACGAAACGATGATTGTTCAATATTTTTTTAACACGTTCAAAGGCGGCCATTAAGATGTCACTATTTTTATATATGATATATAATATTTTTATGTTTTCCTTAAGCTTCTTTATTTTTCATTTATGTAATAACTTTATGGTTTCCATTTTGGGTAAACGCGATATCTTCATTTTAAGAAGTGCGGACTACCACCCCCTCAAAGTGATTTGATTCGTTAATGCCATATGTGGGACGTATAAAGGATTTAATTAATGGTATTACATATGATATCATACTGGAATTATAATATACCTTTATATCATTATTATTTAATTCCATTTAATAGAAAACAAAATATAAATGAAAGTAGCGTTTATGCGTATGTACGGCTTGCCGTCTCCATGAACGATACATTTCATTTCTTATCTCCAAATGTTATGTACTATTATAAGTACATATATATAATGGATATATATTTAATATATTACATCTAAATTATGGATATTATTCTGGAATTATAATATATATATATCTCATTTCGTTTTAATTCCATTAATATGACAAAAATTGAAAGTAGTGTTCATACGTACGTACGACCTACCGTCTCCATGAACGGTGATTTTAATTTTTTTATATTAAAATGAAATGTAATAATATAAAATGAATATATAATGTATATATATGATATTTAATAAATATATAATATTCTGGATATGATGTACCTATAACTACATGGAAAATTTATTTCCAACAATTTCGATTTTTACCCATGTACCGAATATCGACAAAAATGACTGATATGAACTCACTTTATTTACAAATTATTATAACATTATAATATGTGATATTAACTGAATAATAATCTTTAAATTAAGTCCTTACGAAATTATAAATTGACCAAATTTTATTATTCAGGAGATTAATGAACGATCGAGTCATGTCGGACACGAGGTAACAGATCCTACCCCTCTCTTTCTTTTTAAGTACACTCTTTTATGTCATTTCTTTTAAGCTCATATTTCTTATGATTGGGATGTTCTTTTATATTAATCCTACTATAAGTTTTATGTTCATATGAGGAGAGACCATATTTTCCCTCATCAATCCATTTTGGATGTTTTGAGAGGTGCTGTTAGGCTGCCGAATTTTCATTAGAGATCTAACCTCTCTCTTTCTTTTTAAGTACTCTCCTCTATGTCGCTTCTTTTATTCTCCTATTTGGTATGATGGGGGATGCTATTTTATATTCATATTGATGTAAATTTTATTTTAATATGATGATAGACCCTATTTTATCTCATCAATCCATTTTTGGAAGTTTTAAGTGGCGCCGTTAGGCTGCCAAGTTTTCGTAAGGGTTTTTTCATCTCACTTTTATTCTCTTGAGATTTATGCTACATTTTCCAATATTTACTTTGAGTTGTGTATGTACAGACCATTATTATACTATTTGTGTAATATAATTTCATTTATGGGTATTTACATATTCATTTTATGACCCTTTTTCAATGGGGTGTACATTTCGAAAGTTACCCAAGTCGGTAAGGGACCCTTTCACCCTCCTGTTTTTAAAAGACTTATTTTGTTATTTATTTTAATTCACATACTATTATGTTGGGATTTGTTATTATATATCCTTTCTGATTTAAATTTTATGTCCAAGTGATGAGATACCCTTTTTATCTCTTGTCGACTCATTTTATAAATTTTGAAATGACGTCGTTAGGCTGTTGAAGTTTTTTTGCAAGGGAACTTATTAACCCAATTTTGATTGTTTGGGATAAACTTGTACTCCTTGAATATGTCATTCTATGAATATGTGTGAATATTCTCTGATTGTTTTAGACTTTATATCCACTTATATTTGGTGTATTCGTTTGTCACATATAATTATGTAATTGATCTATCCTTAATCCAAGGATACCGTCTTTGTATGGGACTTCGTCTCAATCTCCTTTCATTGAGGCATATTTTTTTATACACAACCATATTTTATATGGTGTATAAACCCCATTGATTTTTACGTTTATCCAAAAGTAATCTTTTTTATACGAAGTGTTTTACTAAACGACAAAAAGGAATGTTTTTTTCGTACGTATGCGGCGACAACGACTTCTCCGCCACCAAGACCATTATTTGAGTTTCGGCTTCCTCTACAATCCATACCTTTTTTAAAGAAAAATAAATACGATGTTTTACTTTTCATTTTTTTTGTTTTGAAAATGGTTTTAATAATGTATTTATATCAATGTGTTGTATTGATATCTTGTGATTGAAAAGTGGAAATGTTATGTTTCCTTTATGCATGTTTTATGTGATACGATTATGTTATGTTTCTTGGGAATTATTATGAAGACGGGTGGTTCCGTGATAAAATAAGGGAGGATGAGCCCAATATAGCTCTCCAATTCATTGGGTAACGTGAAGGGGTTAAATGTTAAGGTTTCTCCGAAGATATTTAGGGAATATACTGTGATGGGTATTCCAAACGTAACCAAGAGGGTTAATCCCTACATAAGAATGTCATGAATGCCTCACGTTACCTTTATTCTTTATGATTTCTATGATTTCTTCATGATGTGATGAGGTATGTTAAAATGCTTATGTTTTATGAGTAAAGTATGATTTCATACATGGACTAATGATTTATTTTCATACTTTTATATCCCTTACTGAGCTTTTTATGCTCATCCCAAGATTTTGAAATGTTTTTCACAGGTCAAGGGAAAGGTGCATGATATGATGATAGTGTCAAGGAAGTGTCAAGAAAGAATCCATGTTTTATTTTAAATATGTTTCTGTTGATAGAAAAAAATGAATACTATCTTTTATGTAACCAATTTGTTTAAATGTGGAATGTAATTCATGATTTATGATCTAATTCTCTACAACTCTAAACCTGAAAATATCCTCAATGTGAATTATTCATTTAATTCAATATTTAGTAAGGTTTACGACTGGGGCATTATAGTTGGTATCAGAGGTCGGTTTATATAACTTTAGAGGTTAGGGTATTCTCTAGGCATAAGTGACATTACCATATTGCTTAGGATTTCAGAAAGACTCATAGTTTTATATAAAGTGAATGAGTAAGTATATCTTAGTGTTAATCTTCCTCATTAGTACATGATGGTTTTGTTAATATAATCTCACTGACATTTCTGTTTTTAGTGAATGGATGGATCTAGCAGGCACCAAAGTGACAATAGGTTTGAAGGAAACTATGGTGGTTCTCTGATTAAGAGACTATATGAAATGGGGGATTCAATGAGGAAACTCGTGGTTGTTCTAAACCAACTATCAAGGAGTCATGATCAACCACTTGTACCTTGGTATGTTCTGTAATGCATCTTGTACGAGATGAACAATCGATGTGGAAGTTCAGGTAGTAATTATAAAGGTATCCATTAGGGTTAATATGATCCTTACTTTTGAGGTAATTATGGGTTATTATATATTATGATGGAAAATGAAATGCATGAGATAAACATGATGTCAAAATATGTTATGATTATTTTTGAAGATTTTATCTTGTTTTGGAGAATTTTTTTAGAATTATATAGTTTTGGAAAAAGTACAACTTGCAGACCGTGTGACAACTTGTCGCGTAAGACAAAGCTGCGGGAATCGAACCCACAACCAAAGTGAGACTGGTATTTATCGCCTACAACTGGACTACGTGAAGTCCCTGGATATTTTGACTAATTCTTTTTAGTTAGGTGATTTTTGGAATCAAGAGTATGTTTACTTTGGGTTATCTATGGAAATTATTAACCTATCATCGAGGATATGTGGTTAGGTTAATTACTTTTCAATATGAGAATTTAAGAGCAATTGATGATATTTGGAGATAAAAGTTAATTTGTACCTTGGAAGACTATGTGATTAAATCATTCAAATATTTGGGTTTCAATCTCAGTTTGGTTTACTTTGAAGAATTTTATGGACAATTGTTTATCGATCGGTCTTCGTTGAACTTTGGGTTTTTTTTGGACAAATTTTAGAGAATAAGAATAGATTTACTTTTATTAAAGGATTATACTTTTGTGGATTATCTGATCTCATACTAACAATTTTGGTTTTGGATTTTTTCTAAAGACATGGGAAATATATAGTTCTCTTTTTTGGATTAGGTGATTCTCAAGAAGTTGATTATAGTACTCTTAAAGCGAACAAGTCTTCCTAAATACTCGTCTTCTGGAGAAAATATGATTTTGATTAAGGAATCTAGTAAAAGTTGAAATTCTACGTGACAAGTAAGTATGTTTCATTATGATTTAGTTAATCTCAAAAATAAATTCCTCAATGAAGAGTAACTGGGAAAAAATGTTTTCTGTTATGTTTTATTACTGGGGAATCGAATACCGTTTAACCCATCACAAGTTTGTAATTTTCTTATGGTTAACTTTCTCCTAGACATGTTTACTATCACTCTTCCTCAGAACATGACCCTTTGTTTTTTCCTCCATATCCATGATTTTGTACATGGAATACTAGTATGGGTTAACTCGGGAGCCCTTTGTACTTATCTTTCTTTATTTTAAAGTGATTGTTTTACTAACTCTTGTTCGGATGTGGGATTTTCAATGAAGTTTCCAAGCACAATTTTAAAATTGCGAGGACGGAATTCTCAAAAGGGGGGGAAGGATGTAACACCCCAGGTAAATAAAGAATATGACATTTTCAAATTTATCCATATTTGTGAATAAAATATTAATATAACTTTAAAGAGGACACTATGCTCAATGGCGTACCCAATACGCAACAACGAGTTTCTTGGGAATCTTACATTGCACTCTAATAATAAAATAATATTATTTTAAATTGTAGTTAACGCCTAGCCATTGTAATGACAGGAATGAGAAAAACTAACTAAATAATGTTTATATATGTTTGTCAAATTTTGTTACTTTTTACAATAAATGTTAGAGGATTAAAAATGCGGATGAATCCAATTTTAAGCGTAAACATTCTAATATTCTTTAAAAGGTTGATTAACCGCCTTTTGATGATGAACCTCTTTTAAATCAACTATTTGACAATTTTATGTGTTATTATTGACAAAATAAACTTCTTCTTTAGAATCGGGACATCAAATTTTACTTTGTGTACATTTTTGGTATTTTTCCAATAAAGTTCATTTTTAATGAATAGTGAAAATGTTGTTTTTTAATTCAAATCCTATTTTTAATATAATTTAATTATATGATTAGATTATCTTTTGAATTAAATTTAAAGTGAAATTAGAATATATTTTTACCATTTAATCCAATAGTGGTCGTTGGAATTAATTTCATCTTGTAATTGGACATAAACTATTGTCAATCTTTTGATACTTATTGTTTCATAAAAACACGCTATTTGCTCTGAAAACGGGAATTAATTATTAAATTAATTAATTTAACTTCTATGTTTTGAATTATTTAAAATAGAAATATTTTTAAAATTCGGAATATCAAATATAGCTTAGGGTGAATTTTTGTTATTTTTCCGAAAAACTTCAATTTTTGATGAATAGTGAAACCACTAAGTGGTACTTAAAAAACTGATTTTTCATTTAAATGAAATTTTACCACCTCTGTGTATTTAATTTCAAAAATCCGACATACATGGTTGTCATTAAGAAGTAAAATGTGGTTCAATGGGATTAAAATAATTTTTTTGGTGAATAGTATCTTTTATGTTTTAATCGCGATTAGAGGTAATTAGTGTAATTAAATGTAAAAATAATATTTTAATAATATGAAATGACCTAGAAACATTGTCCTACCCTCATTGGATGAGTCATGGCCGACCAAGACAATCCATCGGTCAACTTGGGGACCCCATGGAGCCACTTTGTTAGAAAATTACATTAATACCTTTTTATTTAAAGTTAAAATTAAAATGTCACAAACATGTGTTGATTTACTAAAACAATTTTTAGAAGGGGTTATACAAGTCATATTTTTTACTATAAATATTAATTAGAAATATAAAAATATTTCCTAAATCATGATATTTTTTTATAATTTTTAGATATCATATAAATTAATTTATTTATGACACCGTGATGATGCAGTAATTACCTAATAAATGAATGATTTAAATAAAATGAGAAGATAGGGTAAAATATAAGTCCTAAAATTGTCAAAAAACTATTGGATGGGTGGATTTCGAAACCTTATCACCTTATCCTTGAAATATATCCTTTTGGGACCTTTTAAATCCGAAAATCATTTTATAATAAAGTAATATTTTATAACTTTCCAAGAGTTCCCCTCCTCTTCTCTTATAAAAGGCCCCCACCTCTCAGGCCTTTGGCTCGGCCATCCCCTGACCATTTCATCTCTCCAAATCCCTCTATTCATCATTGAAGCCTCACTTTGGGCAGAATCCTTTCCAAGAAATCCTTTGAGCTCAAATCAAAGGGAGTTACCCGATTTAAAGGTAATGTCTTCCCTTGTGTTCTTTTGTTTTATTTTTTTTTCTCCAAACCCCTAAAATCTTTTCACTACTTTTTTTTGTAACAAAACCAGTATCATAAAAATACTAGGATGTTTTTATAATAATTATTCGAGCTACAATTTCACACACCTTCGTCTAATGGTTATAGAACATATTGTTTCTCTGGATGGAGAATTACTGCCTCACGAAACGATGATTATTCAATATTATTTTAACACCTTGAATGGTGGCCATTAAGAAATCACTATATTTATATATGATATATAATATGTTTACTTTTTTCCTTAAGCTTTTATATTTTTAATTTATGGCATACCTTTATGGTTTCCATTATGTGTAAACGCGATATCTTCATTTTAGGAAGTGCGGACTACCGCCCCCTCAAAGTGATTTGATTCGTTAATGCCATATGTGGGACGTATAAATGATGGAATTAATGGTATTACATATTATATACTACTGTAATTATAATATACATTTATATCATTATTATTTAATTCCATTCAATACAAACAAAATCAAAGTAGCGTTCATGCGTACGTATGGCTTACCGTCTCCATGAACGATACATTTCATTTCTTATCTCCATATGTTATGTACTATTATAAGTACATATATATAATGGATATATATGAATATATTACATCTAAATGATGGATATCATTCTGTAATTATAATATTTTTATCTCTCATTTTCTTTTAATTCCATTAATATGAAAAAAAATTAAAGTAGCGTTCATGCATACGTACGGCCTAACGTCTCCATGAACGGTGCTTTTAATTTTTTTATCTCAAAATGATATAGAATAGTATAAAATGATTATTTACTGGATATATATGATATTTAAAACATCAATACTATTATTTATATGATGTACCTATAACTACATGGAAAATTCTTTTCCAACAATTTCGATTTTTACTCA
Organism: Viscum album; assembly: GCA_963277665.1. NCBI lineage: Eukaryota > Viridiplantae > Streptophyta > Magnoliopsida > Santalales > Viscaceae > Viscum > Viscum album. Next base: position 119,855,043 of record OY728138.1, on the reverse strand, counting down.
TGTACCGAACATCAACAAAAATGTCTGATATGAACTCACTTTATTAACAAATTATTATAACATTATAATATGTGATATTAACTGAATAATAATATTTAATGTAGGTCCTTAAGAAATTAAAAATTGACTAAATTTTATTAATCAGGAGATTAAAGAACGATCGAGTCATGTCGGACATGAGGTAAGGGATCCTACCCCTCTCTTTCTTTTTAAGTACAATCATTTATGTCATTCCTTTTATGATCATCTTTCTTATTATTGGGATGTTATTTTATATTACTCATACGATAATATTTATGTTCATATGATGAGAGACCCTATTTTCTCTCATCAATCCATTTTGGAAGTTTTGAGTGGCGCCGTTAGGCTCCCGAATTTTCGTAGGAGATCTAACATCTCTCTTTCCTTTTAAGTACTGTCATTTATGTCACTTTTTTTAAGCTCCTCTTTGTTATGATTGGGGATGTTATTTTATATTCCTATTTATGTAAATTTTATTTTAATATGATGAGATACCCTATTTTATCTCATCAATCCATTTTTGGAAGTTTTAAGTGGCGACGTTAGGCTACCGAGTTTTCGTAAGGGATTTTTCATCTCACTTTTATTCCTGTGAGATTTATGCTAAATTTTCCACAATTTGAATTTAGTTGTGTATGTAATTCCCATTATTATACTCTTTGTGTAATATAATTTCATTTATGGGTATTTAAATATTCATTGGATGACCCTTCTTCAATGGGTTGTACATTTCGAAAGTTACCCAAGTCGGTAAGGGAACCTTTCACCCTCCTCTTTTTAAAAGGATTCTTTTGTTTTGTCTTTTAATTCACATACTATTATGTTGGGATTTATTCTTCTATATCCTTATTGATGTAAATTTTATGTCCAAGTGATGAGATATCCTTTTTATCTCTAATCGACTCATTTTCTGAATTTTGAAGTGACACCGTTAGGCTGTCGATTTTTTTTTGCAAGGGAACTTCTTAACCCAATTTTGATTCTTTTAGATAAACTTGTACTCTAGGAATATGTCGTTATATGAATATGTGTGAATACCCTATGATTGTTTTAGACTTAATATCCACTTATAATTGGTGTATTTGTTTGTCACACATAATTATGTAATTGATCTATCCTTAATCCAAGGATACCTTCTTTGTATGGGACTTCGTCTCAAAATCCGTTCATTGAGGCATATTTTTTTTATACACAACTTTCTTCTATACGGTGTATAAACCCCTTTGACTTTTAATTTTATCAAAAAGGTATCTTTTTTATACGAATCATTTTACTAAACGAAAAGATGGAATGTTTTTGTCATATGTATGTGGCGACAACAACTTCACTGCCGCCATGACCATTATTTGAGTTTCGGCTTCCTCTACAAGCCATTCATTTTTTAAAAGAAAAATAAATACCATGTTTTACTTTTATTTTATTTTGGTATTGAAAATGGTTTTCATAATGTTTTTATATCAATGTGTTCTATTGATATCTTGTGATTGAAAAGTTGAAATTTTATGTTTCCTTTATCCATGTTTTATGTGATACGATTATGTTGTGGTTCTTGGGAATTATTATGAAGATGATTGGTTCTGTGATAAACTAAGGGTGGGTGAGCCCGATATAGATATCCAATGCATTGGGTAACGCGAAGGGGTTAAATGTTAAGGTTTCTCTGAAGAGATTTAGGGATTATACTACGATGGGTATTCCAAACGTAACCAAGAGGGTTACTCCCTACGTAAGAATGTTATGAATGCCTCAAGTTACCTTTATGCCTTATGATTTCTATGATTTCATCATGATTTGATTATTTATGATAAAATTATTATGTTTTATGAGTAAAGTATGATTTCATACATGGACTAATGTTTTCTTTTCATACTTTTATATCCCTTACTGAGCTTTTTATGCTCATCCCATATTTTTGAAATGTTTTTCACAGGTCAAGGGAAAGGTGCATGATATGATGATAGTTTCAAGGAAGTGTCAAGAAAGAATCCATGTTTTATTTTAAATATGTTTCCGTTGATTGAAAAAAATGAATACTATATTTTATGTAACCACTTTGTTTGAATGTGGAATGTAATTCATGATTTATGATCTAATTCTCTAAAACTCTAAACCTGAAAAGATCCTCAATGTGAATTATTCATTTAATTCAATATTAATTAAGGTTTAAGGCTAGGGCCTTATATGGGGAATGGAATTATGTTGTAAAAAAGGGATAACAACCTGGGAGAATGTTGGTTCTTATGCATGGTTATTAGCCCATATGGATGACATGATTTCACCAGGATGTATCGGCCCAGGTAAAATTATGATAGACATGGATGAATTGTAGAAAGATAAAATGAATTAGGATGGAGCCAAAAACCAGTGTGAAGGTGAAGGTAATTGGCTTGAATCTAAAAGAGGATTTCTATGTATAATCTTGGTCGAGGATCAATGTCCACGTTCTTCTGGAATTGAGGCGATGAGTCACATGAGGAGGTGGCTGATGAGAATGGATGCATGGATGGGACCCAAAAGAAGTAAAACCACCATGTTAAGGAACGATCTTCCAGAGAAATGAAGGTTTGAGGGATAGACCATGATGGTATATATGAGATGGGATCCAACCTCAGGGAATCTTCCTACGAACATTTCTCTAACGATGGAGAGATCAAAGTCCACATAGTTTAGGAATGTGGAATAGAATCTAGTTGTACAAAAAGAACAAAAACCTGAAGTAATGAAAGGTTATTAAATGTGGTTAGTATCCCATCACAAGAGGTCCACTCTTAGTTGGAATAGTATGGGTTCATTGTGGGGATTATGCATGGTTAGCTTTCTGGGAATTGGTATGACACCACAAAAGGGGGTGGACTGAGGATGTGGGTCCCTCAAAGGGGAAACCAAAGTTTACCCTTGTTTAGGGTTGAACCTTTTAGAGGCTTCCTACGTACTTGGTATAGGAGTCAGGGATCAAAACCCATGTAGATCAAATACATATAGTTTAACATGATGAGGGATGGAAGGGTCACATAGTTAACGTCATGTGGGACAAGGGTGAATCGACATGAAGTGGTCAGGAATAATGCGTGATGGGCTTGAGCCTCATAGAGGCTTCCTATATAGCCTATTTAAAAAAAGAAATGACCAATGTCCACATTTTTTTGTGTAAAGGGGGATAGGTCTTACACAGTGAGGTTACCCTAGGAGGATTTCATGGATGATGCGTAATCTACTCCCATGTGAGTCATTCTCGGTGTGAGAAACAATAGGCCTCAATAGACTTGATGTTCACATCGCAAAAGTTGCATCCCAGAGGGATGATTAGTGGATTTTGTATGGCTAGAATTCCAATGTGAATACATGGTATTAATCTAAGAGTGATTCATTAGTAGGATATCAATATTTATGAGGAGTATATGTTTATAATACATGGATAAATCCTATCAAGTTGGTTCGAGGCTTATGCTGATATTGCTCGTTGTGCGCATGGCAACAAATCGTAGTGGGAGATGGGAGTGAAAGGGCACTGGTGACAATACCCTTTATGGTCCTCTATGAGATTTTCACTTATATAGTGATCACAGTTTAATGTCAAGTGTTGAGGACATGGGGTTTTGGAATTTTAACGTCTTGCATGTTGTATGATGAGGAATTTTTCCTGACACCTAAGACATAAATAACTAGAGCACATTAACCCTCGGTGAAGGGAAGGTGAAAATAATTACATCAGTTAACGGTGTTATGGAGTGATTTATTGGGGGTTCTACATTATAATGCCTATGTGAAAAATAAATAGTTATTAGCATGACTGTGAAAAGAAACACATGGCATGGAAACAACACATGAATCACTCCATGGGAAACCATAAAATTACTTCATACAGTCCTAGTGGGCCACATAGGATATGTGTGAATAAGAAAAGGGTATTTCACATAAGAGTGGATCATACATGGTTTATTAGGGTAAGAAAAACACATGGATCACATAAAAAGGGGTACCTACAAGATTGAGGGAATAAACACAAGATTAGAGGTCACATAAAATATTAGAGGTCAGCATAAAAAATCAGGAGTTAGAAGAGAAGGAGGAACTTCTAAAAGGAAAATATTGAAAACAAAAAGGATCATTTTCATGCAGTTTCCTTTGAGTAAATGAAAGTGGGAGAGGAGCATACCCTATTGGGCCCACCATAAGGAGGACTCTTTGAAGACCTTTTCAAGGATGTTACAGTACCTTGAGGCCATGTCTTTCATACGGTTGCGGAAGGGGTCATCATTCACACATGGGAGAGATGGTTCATATTTGGTAATGGTACCCTATAATGAGCAGATACATTTCTATTCATTCACCAAAACATCAGTAGGAGCATGATTGGTGGCCTTTACACAAGTGGAATTTATGTTTTCATTTGGCATGGAAGATCTTGCGTGTGTTAGATCCTCTTGTGCGCTAGACAAATATATTTAGCACGTCTGACCTGGCCATTTTTGGTTGGTTGATGTGGAAGATTTCATTTAGGTCGCATTGGACCTGCATGATCTTGTGCACCGCTATCAATATTGAAAAGCTTAAATATTGCGCACACATCCCTTAGGTCTCTCAGAATTGTCCACTGATCATAAATATACCTTTGGTTTGCTAAAAAATTTCCAATTCATTGACTTAATTAAAATTCAGTTCAAAAAACCCGCCCATATAATTTGTGCTGAAAGGGTACTTGAAGGCCGGAATTCATGGAAACACCAAACTATATAATGTATGAATATTGGTGCAAGGAATAATGCTCATTTGGTACCCAAACCACTTTTGCATGGGTGAAAGGGATAGTACACAACGATAAATATTAGGGGGGAGGCTTTGTAAATTGAATTTATCATTCAATAAATGACTTTTCTATCGTGTGAGAAAGATCCTTCTTTTTTTACGAAGGATCCTATATTCAGTCGGCATCATGAATGCAATGGAGGGGTCTTTCGTGCCACTACCAATTATTTCACACACCCATCCTAGATAAATATTTCATGGTTAACATTAATCTTACATGAAGCTGATGGTCTTATAGTCCAAGCACCATATTGTTTCATGCACGACCATTTGTGAATTTTAGTACCACACTAAAATGGGCATTGAACAAACCGATACTGGGAGGGAATTAGCTGCTGCTTCATAAGGGACCTAGATGATCAAAAATCATCCAATTAATCTTGTGATAAAGGTTTTATTTTATAATCAGATGCCTTTTGGCATGAGGAAGAAATCTCAAAATGATTAAATTCTGAGTGATTTTCTATCGATATGGAACTTCAGTATTATGGCAGACGTGCTGATGTCAGGCTTCGAGACGGACATTCCACGATCATGGGTAAAATGAAAGGATATACTTAAAGAGTAAAACATCACAATAAATGGTCACCCAACCAGGGAAACACAGAACATGGTTGTTTACATGTATATTCTGAAGACCACGACTATTAAGGGGAGCGATCCGACTCAAGACGTATCTCCACCTGACTATGTGAGCACCATCAAAAGCATCATTACTGATGATATCAAAGGTAGGTTGGAATGTGACATCAGGTCTGGGGGGAACATTACAAATGAATGGGCATGGGAATACTGGGTACAACAGAAATATGAGGAGTTCGAGGTGGTGAAACGGTCTCTCGGGATGTTTGAAGTTGTGTGGACATCACAGATCCATTTCTACCGTCAGTAAGACCTTCTGCTGCAGTTCTTTTGTCGGTGGTCCCTTGACACAAACACTTTCAGCCTCCACCATGGGGAAGTGGGAATAAGCCTTTGGGACATCTATAGTATTGGTGGATTATCATGGAAGGTTACTGGTACGATGAGTTACTTCCAACTGGGATCATTTGGTGTGATAAGATACACACCCCTATTCGAACATGGAATTGGTTGGAGCTAGCCACGGAGATGATAAAAATAAAATACATCATTATGGAAATATCCTATCTAGGATGGTTCAGTATGTTTCTGAAATAGGACATGGTAGTGAAGATTCCAAGTCAAGGGAAGTAATTCTCGAACACATCCCTGAGCGGTCATGTGGGATCATACATGATGGTCTTGTTGGAAGGTGAGTAATGATATTGGGGATTCATCATAAACAAAATAAAGGACCCTAATGTGTGATATGATGTGTTACATTCCATGTTTCAATGTTGGTAGCTACTACCTGTAAGGGACACGAGGATGAGGGTCCTTCTAAGGACATTAGTGATGGATGGAATCTTTGCAGTAAATAACACGGTTAATCTGGGAGTGCTCGTGTTGGATAGATTGTATGATATTTTGGGGAACATCTCAAGAGGAGATATGGCAAGAAGAATATTAGTACCATTCCAGATTCATCAAGGCTAGGTTTTAGCTCATTGTGGTGGGTATGAATTCCTGAATGCCATCCGACCTCCAGGTGATGGTCTGCAGCCGCCCCTCTTAAATAGTGTTTCAATTCTTCCCCTGATGATCAAGGAATAGGGGAGATAACCCAAGATCAGAAATCATGAAAACATCAACTATCATCCATTTTAGACCCCAACTGGACAGATGGTAGAAGAAGGGTGGGGCCCACTGGAGCAGAGGGAATAATTGTAAATCATCATGGGTAGTTTACTGGTAGCCCGAATCGATGGGAAAATATTTTTCAAACCCTATGGGCCGATGAGGTTTTCCAGGAAATTAATTTTCATGTATTGGATGCCTAAGAAAGTGTATAACGTTTTTTGGGAAGAGGGCAATCCTTGCATCCTTCGCCAACTATGTCTCATTTTCACAACTTATTTTTTTGGTGAAGTCATTATATTTACCCTACTAATGTATATTCCATCCAATCAAAAGAGAATGAAAACCAATGGATAACAGCTTATCCAAAAGCCATTCTATGGTGACATGTTTTACAGATCAAGGAAAAAGTGAAGATCCCAGATGATGATAGAGTGGATAAATTGCTGGTGGGGAAGGAAGACAAGAGGTGATTCAGGAAGCTATGCAAACAAATGTTTGAACCTCTGTGGTCAGAGAATCACAATGTGTGGTTGTGTCTCCACCTTCTAAAGAGAGATGGTCCCATATATGACCTCATGGAGAATATTGGGAACTTCCTCGAAAGTGGATGAGATACCTCATGCTGCTCACCTCCAATTCCATTTTATCATCCTTGTGGTCGGATTGGAGGATGATACGACATGTCTGGGATTCCTATGAAAGAAACTAGTCCATGATGGACTTGACATACCGAAACTGGGGTGTATCGAGGTGGTGGATAGGGTGAAATATCATCATCGGAACATATATTTCACATCTATGGACATTTATGTGTGCTAGTGGGGGTGGTATGAAGAACCCAATCGCTTATTGAATGTGATTCTCATCTAGGAGAACGACCATGAAACAATGCCATCTGAGGATAACAATGAGGATGAAGAAGGAGAAGAAGAAGAAAAATATGAAGAATATGAAGAGGGAGAAGATGAATCCATAAGGTAGGGACATATATGTGAGGGACCTTAGGGGATATCATCCCACAAGAGAATCCCATGTGAGAGGAGAAAAATAACAGTCCCTAACCGGGAATTGGCCAAAAAACCCGAGGTGAGTCTTAAATATTATCTATAATGGTATTATTTTCATAATTAGAATACACTAACTAGAAATTTCTATATTTAGGAACACATTGATGATGATTCCCATGAAGTTCCCACTGTAGGGTATGAAAATGTATCAATGTACGTGGAAGGGAATCCTGATTAATCTACCCCTGGAACTGAATAAGACGGAGGAACAACCATGGATGATGTGGTCAAAGGACCATCCATGATTGATGTGGTCAGTGTTAATCCAACATGAGGGGCTAAAATGGTGACCTTAATGTCTCAGGCTATTCCCGTTGTTCATAAGGATCCATCAATGATCATCAAATAAACTATAATTGAGGGATCTATTATGGTGGAAGATCCTACATTGAATTAGTCGTTAGATACCACTGTACTTATCTATTGTAAGTTTCTACCATTACTGGCTCACATATTTTATTGGGAAACTTGATTAACCAAGGTATTAATTCCCAATGTAGTGATCGCAATATTGGAGGCTCGACAAATAGTGGAGTCTGGAACATATGTGGGAGCTCTACCTGTGACTGTACTAGTCCACACAGAACCAATCACTCAAATTGGTCCAACCCTAGAACCCAGTGAGTATGAAGCTAAAATAATTAGTGATGATACTGCTAGGGTAGAGCTCCAGGCGGGCATGGGTGAGGATCCAGAATAAGAAAGAGTTCCCAAAAAGGACCTTGCCACTGAACTCCTAACTATATTTTGGTGAGTACAGTCCTAAAGATCACGTAGAGCTGGATGAATCTAATCATGATGCAGTTTAGTAGAGTCATATAATGTGACACAAGGCCTATAATTTCATCAAATACTTCCTCATTCAATCACATGATGAATTGCAGAGTCAGATGGGGTCACTTCACAGATGGCAATGCTTTCCCTGGGCCTAAGGGGTCGATGCTCACCGTATTCATATAATAATTTGTGATTATATAGATTAGAAGATACAAGTGAGTATTCGACAATCCAATTTTTCTTGGTTTCTAATGGAATCAAATAATTTCAAGAATATTCATAGGGTTGAGTAGGATGTATAATGCCTTGAATTGTAGGAAAAAAATAGGGGCATTTATCTGAAGCCAATTTGATCTCATTTAACTCTTGAAGGCCCATCCGGTGGACGCCCAGGAGAAATCAATGTAGAAAACCCATTAAATGATTGAAATCCAAGATGAGAAGAATTAAATGTAGGTCAGAGACAATGATCTCTGCTACACAGCTACCGAAGAATAAATAGAGGTCAGGGAGAAAGATACAATCCTGGAGGCCACATGTCATTCGGTGGCACTACGAGAGCAGCCCATTGAGGGGGTTGATCTATAAGGACTATGTTTTGGCCAAACATATCAAACATTATTTCTCCCTTATTTACATATCCTAAACTACATGCATGGACTTACTTCTTGATTATTATCACTTATTATATTTTTTCTGTATCTCGATCATAGTTGTGAAGTAACTAGTGATCGATCCCTATGCTCACATGGGACATAACCGGTGTGAAAAACAAGGGAAAACCAAATAATCCTCCACTTTTTATTAGATAGATAAAGTTATTCCACGAATATTTATGGTTATTCCATTTTTAAATAACTTCCCACAATATTCGGGTTCACATAGAGACTGACACCAGAGGATATGGTTCTGGGAACAACCATCATACCTTTCTGAACGTGATCTAATGTATGAATGGGGAAACTCCCAGAGAGTTAAATTCAATCAAAACAATGGAAAATGAGGAGTGTAAATCATGATACCCTGAATTGGGAACACAGTGTTGGTGGCATGATGATGGAGGATAACTACTAATTGAATTCAATACATAGCATATGTATCACATTATCCTAAAATGTGGAGAAACAAATGAGGGACAACTGTTGACCACATCTGAAAACACATGAAAAATCTTGAAATTTCATTTCATATCTTCTAGAATGCATGCTTGAAATGATAGGAGATCCAGAAGGTTGTGAATCCATGCCGTTTTGGAGTCCCTTCAGACATTAATGTTGACGAGGATCCAAATAAGGCCAGACAAATCGTGGGGTGGCGTAATGGGTTTCTCGATAGAATTACAACACTCTTGAAACTCTATCACCATGACAAAAGCATGTTCAGTGGGAGTATTTCTCTAAATTAAGATTAAGCCTACTTCTAAACGTGGTCTCCCCAATGGGTACTTTCAATTCATCACAGACGAAGATGATAGATACGTAGTTTAATGTTATACAGTGAGGAAGGTGCAAGGAATAGTTTAATGTCATATGACCAGGACATTGCACATAGTTTTAAGGTCATATTTCCTAGATCAATGATAATAGTTCAAATTCATGTTTCATTGACTATAGGATACTAGTTTAAGGTCATATATTTGGGATTGTTACATGAGAAAAGGTCTAGAAAGATTAATGAAACTAGGTTCGGGCCCAGAGGAAAAATGACTAGAAGTCGCTTTGTATCCCATAAGGATGGGAATGAAGAAATAAATAGTTTTAGATTTCTATGTTGTTTAACATAATGCGATTGGAAAATTAATGTCACTGTTTCAAGGTTGTAGAGTTAGGACCAATGGGTATGATTTCCGAATAAAAAATATGTGGATCAGAATTCTAACGAATCCTAATATGAATGCGGACAAAGTATTCTGCACAACATTAATGTCATGATGCCAAAACTAGGGGATCTAGGTCCCTTGTATAACATCAGAGAGTTTGGACCAAAAGGGAGTGTGACTATTCCATGTAGGCACAAACCTTACACAAATCCCTAATCTCACATGAGCGATGCGCGGTGTAGGTATTAGGGGCAGAGAAGATATTTACAATGCATGGAAGCACACAGTTGGGGATGAAGGTGAAGATTCAATGATGAACCCAAGACATTGGTTCATCCTCCCAGCGTGCAAAGGTGCAAAGGTGCATAATATTAAGGGTATTGATGTACTGTATGAACATGATGAAATTAAAAGGGATGTGAATCAAGAAACCAATAATAACATCTTAATGAGGTTGGCATGATGGTAGATGATAATCGTTAACCATTTATAATGCACAATATCCATATCATGAGATATGGGATGGAAACAAACAATTTAGTTTCGAGTTCTGACCATATTCACGATGCATGAACTATTTAAAATTTCATTCGAGCTCCTCCATGATGTTGGCCCAAAATGGTTTGCGATCTAAAAAGGCTGAGCATCCGTACTTCCCGGGAGTCCTTTAAGGTGTGGGATATTATGGAGACCCAAATAAATGGAATAAAGAAGTGTTTAGATTGAAAAAATTAATGTTAATGCATGATCCAACACTCTAGGTCCTAAACCACATTGCATCTGGGCACATTGATGAGGCACATCATAGGTTGAGGGGCCCTGTTAAGGGTGGACAACTTGGGAGGGCATGTGGAGGAAATGGGTAAAATGGGTTAGTGAACCTAGTGTTATACCTGAGGTGAAATGTATTGGTGTTCATACGTATCCAATGAGGTTATTAATCAATCCATATGTAGTTCTAGAAATACCATGCAGCTTACCGTCCTGCGGTAAGGATTCAATGGATAGAGGTTTTTCATGAGAAAAATGTGTATGGCCTAGAAGAATAACACAACTTAAATGAGGACCAATTAAGTACACATACCACACCACTCATCATCCATGGGGGAAACCAGAGGCCCAGGGGTCGGGTGAAAGATTAGAAGAACATGAGGCTGGACCCAAGGACAACCTGTCTGGGCAATCAAACATATTCTGCGAGGGAAGGAATAAAGCCAAATGTAGTACTTTAAATTCCATTCAGTTTAACATCATATGGTAAGGATGAAGATGAATGGAATATATGACAATGTGAATGAGTATGGAATGAAAAAAATAGCCCGACATGAATAAGGACATGGAAGAACCATACCACCCCACACACTTTCTAGAAGAGACTTGAGCCAGATGGACAAAATAAGAGAATTTTTTCCATGTTCCATGTAATTTAATGTCACATATGATGTAGGAGTACTTACATTTTAAGGTCATGTTGAAAAATACAATGAATGATCTTCAGTTTAATGTCATTAAAGAAGGGATAAAACTGTTTAATGTCATGTAGGATGTGAGAGATCTTAGGTTAAGGTTGTAGATCTTGGACAATAGGATAATACCAAAAGGGCCAAAAAGGTTGATGAACCTGGGTATAGACACAAAGATGATATGTAAGGGAATTAAAACATATCCTATGGAGGAAGGAATAAATCCACACATTGTTTTGAAAATTTCGTTTAGTTTAACATCATCTAGTAAGGATGCATATGGAAGAACGAGGTTCTAAAGAGAATATGAATAGCTAGATAATGCATACATTATGTGAATGAGTAAAAGAGAATCCCTCACCACACCATGCACAATCCAAAGGGGGGAAATCATGCCAGGGGTTTGGGATATGTAATATAAGAACATTAGTCTGGGACTAAGGACAACATTTCCATGTGTTACTACATATCCTGCGAGGGTAGGAATCAAGACAAACATATTTCATGAAAGGACATGTAGTTTAATGTCATGAGGCACAAATGTAGATGAATGGTGGATGTTCTGGAGGGAGAGTCACATGATGCATCTATTGTAAACCTGATGTGAATAGGGAATAATAGTGTGAACCTCATCACATAAATCCCTATAATAGAACTAAAACCCAAGGGGGAAACAAAGGATATGGAATGATTTGTTGGGGTGGACCCAAAGATTAATATTCTGGTTGTTACTACGATTCCTATGAGGGAAGAAATCAAGACACATATAGTTATGAGAATTCATTGAAGTTTAATGTGTTGTGTTAAGGATGTCGAAGATATTAGTTTAATGACATAGAGCTCAGACTGTAGATGTCGAGTTCAATGCCATGTGTGTGGGTATAGATCTAGGAAATTGTTGAATCACCGAACCTGATATTTGGGACACTATGGGGGTTGTTATAACAATATAGGATAATTTATGGCCTTTTTCTCAGCACAATATCTATATTGTGTGACCTAAAATGGGAACAAAAATTTGAGCATTGACAGCTGACCATATTCACAATGCAGGACTTTTATCAAACTGTGGTTAAATATCCCCTAGGATGGTGTCCTAGAATGGTAGGTGAGCCAAGGTGGCAAGAGACTGGTCCACTAGGGGGTCCTTTTAGATGTGAAATATGATGAAGACCTATATTATGGGGCACATGAAGGCTGGAGGTACCTGTGTAGTTTAACATCTTGTGGCCAGGATGAAAGATATCTTAGTTTAAGGTCGTAATGATCAGACCAGGAAGAAGGTTTACCGACAACAACTTATTGTCATTCATGATGAAAGGGATCAATGTTTAAGGCCATAGATGTTGGAACAATTGCGGTTTATTATCATGAAGGACAAAATGGAATATATTATAAGGTTGTAAATCTCATATCATTTTCATTTTAACATTATGAAAGAAAATATGGACCACTCATGTGAAGTACTGCTTAATGACTTTGGCATAGGTGGGAGGAGTGATACGCTCACCATCCATGGTGACCAAGGAGTGTGCACCATTAGGGTAAACATTAGGAATGATATAAGATCCCCCTCAGTTTGGATCTAACTTTGGTAGCATCTTTCCACATATTATGGGCATTTTCAGGTCCTGTACCGTGTCACCTTGAAGGAAAGAATGGAGACAATATTTTTTATTTAATGCTCTAGGTATCTTGTTCTGATGTCACTCTAAATTGTGCAAGGGACAAAGATTATTCTCATAAATTGATTCCCATTCAGTCATATGGGCTTCGTCTACCTCTTACGACGTCTTATGATAGTAGAAGGTTGTGTGGTGTGATGAGTGATAAAACTCAGTGGGTATGACTACATCTATTCCATACAGCAATGAATATGGAGTCACCAATGTGGAATTATGAGTAATTGACTGGTAAGTCCAAAGATCATTGGAGATATTGTCCGGCCAACTCGTTTTGTTCTGACCAAATATATTTTTTTAGATGCTATATGGGTTTTTTTAACACCTTAGTCTTCCAATTTTATTTCTCATGATATCAAGAGGTATTATTTGAATAGATATTGTACTTGGAGAATAATTCATTCAGATTGGCTACTCGGATGTTGGTGAAATTATTGTGGAGGATGGCGTGAGGGACTCCAAATTAGTGGGTGATATTGGAGCTCAAAAAATCAACGATAGAATGGGCCTTACCTTAATTGAGAAGAATTGTTGTATCCCAAATGGAAAAGTAATCTGTAGCAGTCATGATGAACATGCACTGGCGAGATGTCACTAGTGGATATGGTCCCATGACGTAGAGTCCCTAGACCACAAAGGGATAAGACTAAATGGTAGTATGGAGAGTATCTAGTGACTGATAAACAAAATTGGAATGGATCTGGCATTGTGGAACTGTTTAGCATCTTGATATTGTCATGGACCAAGGTGGGCCAAATGTATCCTAACCTTCAGATCTGATCATAGAGTTTCGGCCCTGCCTACCGAGCTCCACAGGAATCGACATGAACTTCCATCATAACATGGGGAATCTCTTCCCTATGAATATTAGGGAAAGGAAGAATAATTACATCAGTTAATGGTGTTATGGAGTGATTTATTGGGGGTTATACATTAGCATGCCTATGTGAAAAAGAAATTGTCGTTAGCATGCCTATGAATAGAAGCACATGGCCTGGAAACAACACATGAATCACTCCCTGGGAAACATTGAAATTACTTCATAACATCCTAGAGGGACACATAGGATATGTGTGAATAAGAAAAGGGTATTTCACATAATAGCGGATCACACATGTTTTCTCAGGGTAAGAAAAAAACATGGAGCACATAAAAGGGGTACCTAGAAGATTTAGGGCATACCCACTAGATTAGAGGTTGCATAAAAGATGATAGATCTACATAAAAAATCAAAAGTTAGGAGAGAAAGAGGAACTTATAAAAGGAAAATATTGCAAACAAAAAGGATCTTTTTCATTCAGTTTCCTTTGAGTAAATGGAAGTGGGAGAGGAGCAAACCCTAGTGGGCCCACCAAAAGGAGGACTCTTGTAGACCTGTCAAGGATGTTACAGTACCTTGAGGCCATAACATTCATACGGTTGCCGAAGGGGTCGTCATTCACACATGGGAGAGATGGTTCGTCTTCGGTAATGGTACCCTATAATAAGGGGATACATTTCTATTTATTCACCAAAACTTCAATTGCAGCATGAAAGGTGGCTTTTTCTCAAGTTGAATTTATGTTCCATTTGGCATAGAAGATATTGCGGGTGTTAGATCCTCTTGTACGCTATCCAAATATATTTAGCACGTCTGACTTGGACAATTTTTGGTTGGTTTATGTGGAAGAATCCATTTAGGTCGCATTGGACCCGCATGATTTTGTGAACCGCCTTCAATCTTGCAAAGCTTAAATATTGCTCACACCTCCCTTAGGTCTATTGGGATTTTCCACTAATCCAAAATATACCGTTTGTTTTCTAAAAAATTTACAATTAATTGACTTAATTAAAATTCAGTTCAAAAAACCCTCCCATAAAATTTGAGCCGAAAGGGTACTTGAAGGCCGAATATCAAGGAAACACCAAGCTGTATAATGCTTGAAGATTGGTGCAAGGAAGAATGCTCATTTGGAACCTAAACCACTCCTACACTGGTGAAAGGGATAGTACACACCTATAAATTTTAGGGGGGGGGGCTCTGTACATTGAATTTATCATGCAATAAATGACTTTTCTATCATGTGTGAAAGATCCTTCTTTTTGCACGAAGGATCCTATAATTAGTCAGAATCATGAATGCAATGGAGGGGTATTTTGTTTCACTACCAATTATTTCACACACCCATCCTAGTTAAATATTTCATGGATAATATTAATCTTACATGCAGTAGACAGTCTTGTAGGACAAAACCATATTGTTTCAGGCAAGACCATTTGTGAATTTTAGTACCTCACTAAAATGGGAATTGAACCGACTGATGCTGGGAGGAAATTAGCTGCTGCATCATAGAGGACCCAGATGATCACAAATCCTCTAATTCATCATGTGAGAAGCATTGTTTTTTATAATCAGATTCCATTTGGAACGATGATGAAATCTCAAAATGATTAAATTCTGAGTGATTTTCTATCGATATGGAACTTCAGTATTATGGAAGAGGTGTTGATGTCAGGCTTCGAGAAAAACATTCCAATATCATGGATAACATTCAAGGATAGACTTACATTGTAAAACATCACGAGAAATGGTCACCCTACCAGGGAAACATAGAACATGGTTGTTTACATGTAGATTCTGAAGACCAGGACTGTTATGGGGAGCGGTCCGACTCAAGAGGTATCTCCACCTTACATTGTGAGCACCTTAAAAAGCATAATTACTTATGATATCAAAGGTATTTTTGAATGGGACATCAGGTTTGGGGGAAACATTACAAATTAATGGGAATGGGAATACTTGTTACACCGAAAATGTGTGGAGTTCGGGGTGGTGCAACGGTCTCTCGGGATGTTTGAAGTTGTGTGGACATCACAGTTCAATTTCTACCATCAGTAAGACATTGTGTTGGAGTTCTTTTGTTGGTGGTCCCTTGACAAAAACACTTTCAACCTCCACCATCGGGAAGTGGGAATAATCCTTTGGGACATCTATATTATTGGGTGAATTCCCTTAGATGGGTACTGGTATGATGAGTTACATCCAACTGGGAACGTTTGGGGTGATAAGACGCGCACACCTATTCTAACATCTAATTGGTTGGATGTATCCAAGGAGAAGATAAAAATAAAATACATCATGAAGTAAATATACTATCTAAGATGGTTCAGTATGTTTCTGACATAGTACATGGTAGTGAAGATTCCATTTCAAGGGAAGCAATGCTCGAACACATCCCTGAGGTGTCAGGTGGGATCATACATGATGGTCCTGGAGGATGGTGAGTAATGATATTGGGGATTCATCATAAATGAAATAAAGGACCTAAATGTGTGATATTATGTGTTAAATTCCACGTTTCTAAGATGGTGGCTACTTCTTGTAAGAGACACGAGGATGGGGGTCCGTCTAAGGACATTAGTGATGGATGGACTCATTGAAGTAAAGAACATGGTTAATCTGGGAGTGCCCGTGTTGGACAGACTGCATGGTATTTTGGGGATCATCTCAAGAGGAGATATGCCAAGGAGAATTTGAGTACCATTCCAGATTCATCAAGGATAGGTTTTATCTCATTGCAGTGGGTATGACTTCCCGAATGCCATCTGACATCCAGGTGATGGTCTGCAGCCGCCCCTTCTAAATATTGTTGCAATTATTCACCTGATGATCAAGGAAGAAGGGATATAACTCAAGATCAGAAACCAAGAAAACATCAAATATCATCTATTTTAGACCCCAACTGGACAGATGGTAGATGATGTGCGGGGCCCATTGGACTAGAGAGAATACTTGTAAATCATCATGGGTAGTTTACTGGATTCCCAGATCGATGGGAAAATATTTTTCAAACCCTATGCACTGATGAGGTTTTCCAAGAAATTAATTGTCATGTATAGGATGCCTAATAATGTGTATAAAGTGGTTTGGGAAGAGATGAATCCTTGTATCGTTCTCCAACTATGCCTCATTTTCACAACTTATTATTTTGGTGAAGTCATTATATTTCCCCAACTAATGTATATTCCATCCAATCAATAGAGAATGACAACCACTGGATAAGAGCTTATCCAGAAGCCATTCTACGGTGACATGTTTAACATATCAAGGAAAATGTGTATATCCTATATGATGATATAGTGGATGAATTGATGATGGGGATGCAAGACTAGAGGTGATCCAGGAAGCTATGACAACCCATGTTTGAACCTCTGTGGTCAAAGCCTCACAAAGTGTGGTTGTGCCTCCACCTTCTGAAGAGAGATGGTCCCATAGTTGACCTCATGGAAAAGATTGGGAACTTCCTCGAATGTGGATGAGATACCTCATCATGATGACCTCCAATTCCATTTTATCATCCTTGTGGTTGGATTGGAGGATGATACGACATGTCTGGGATCCCGACGGAAGAAACTAGTCCATGATGGACTTGACTTACCGAAATCGAGGTGTATTCAGGTGGTGGATAGGGTGAAATGTCATCATCAGTACACATATTTCACATCTATGGACATTTATGTGTGCTAGTGGGGGTGGTATGAAGAACCAAATCTCTTATTGAATGTGATGCTCATCTAGGAGCACGACCCTGAAAAAATTTCATCTGA
Organism: Viscum album; assembly: GCA_963277665.1. Taxonomy (NCBI): domain Eukaryota; kingdom Viridiplantae; phylum Streptophyta; class Magnoliopsida; order Santalales; family Viscaceae; genus Viscum; species Viscum album. Next base: position 119,837,120 of record OY728138.1, on the reverse strand, counting down.
CGATAACGACGAGGATGAAGAAGGAGAAAACGAAGAAAAATATGAAGAAGATGAAGAGGGAGAAGATGAATCAATAAGGTAGGGACATATATGTGATGGAGCTTAGGGGAAATCATCCCATAAGTGAAGCCCGTGTGAGAGCGGAAAAATAACAGCCCCTGACTGAGAATGGGCCAAAAAACTCGAGGTGAGTCTCAATTCTTATCTATAATGGTATTTTTCTTTTAATAATTAGAATCTTCTAACTAAACATTTCCATATTTAGGAACACATTGATGATGATTTCCATGAAGTGCCCACTGTAGTGGATGAAAATTTATCAATGGACTTGGAAGGGAATCCTAATGAATCTGCACCTGGAACTGAACAAGACGGAGGAACAAACCTGGAAGAAGTGGTCAAAGGACCATCCATGATTGATGTGGTCAGTGATAATCCAATAGGAGGGGATAAAATGGTGACCTCAATCTCTCAGGCTATTCCTGTTGTTCAGAAGGATCCATCAATGATCATCAAATAAACAAGCATTGATAGATCTCCTATGGTGGAAGATACTACCTTGAATTAGTCATGGGATACCACTGTACTTATCTATTGTAAGTTTCTACCATTACTGGCTCACATCTTTTATTGGGAAACTTGACTAACCAAGGTATTAATTCCCAATGTAGTGATCGCAAGATTGGAGTCTCGACAAATAGTTGAGTCTGGAACATCTGTGGGAGCTCTACCAGTGACTGTACTAGTCCACAGAGAACCAATCATTCTAATTGGTCCCACCCTAGAACCCAGTGAGCATGAATATAAAATAATTAGTGACGATATTTCTAGGGTAGAGCTCCAGGCGGGTAGTGGTGAGGTTCCTGAAGAATAAAGAGTTCCCAAATAGGACCCTGCCACTGAACTCCTGACTATATTTTCCTGAGTACATTACTAAAGCTCATGTGGACCTGGATGAATATAATCATGATGCAGTTGAGTAGAGTCATATAATGTGACACAAGGCCTATAATTTCATCAAATACTTCCAAATTAAATCAAATGAAGAATGGCATAGTTAGATGGGGTCACTTCACAGATGGAAATGCTTTCTCTGGGATGAAGGGGTCGATTCTCACCGTATTCATATAATAATCTGTGATTATATGTATTAGAAAATACAAGTGAGTATTCGACAATCCAATATTTATTGGTGTCTAATGGAATCAAATAATTTCATGAATATTACTATGGTTAAGTAGGATTTCTAATGCCTTGAAGTGTAGGAAAAAAAAGAGTGGCATTTATCTGAAGCCAATTTGAGCTCATTTAACTCTTGAAGGCCCATCTGGTGGATGCCGAGAAGCAATCAATTTAGAAAACCCATCAAATGCTTGAACACCAAGATGAGCGCGAGTGAATGTAGGTCAGAGACAACGATCTCTTCTACACATCTACCAAATAAGAAATAGAGGTCAGTGAGAAAGATAAAATCCTAGAGACCACATGTCCGAAGGTGGCACTACAAGAGGAGCCCATTGAGGGGTTTGATCTATAAGGACTATGTTTTTTCCAAACATATGAAACATTATTTCTCCCTTATTTACATATCCTAAACTACGTGCATGGACTTACTACATGCTGATTGTCACTTATTATATTTTTTTTGTATCTCGATCATAATTTTTAAGTAACTAGCGATCGATCCCTACTCTCACATGGGTCATACTTGATGTGAAAAAAAGGGACAACCACATAATCCTCTACTTTGTATATTATAGTGGAAGTTATTCATCGAATATTCAGGGTTATTCCATTTTCTAATAACTTCCCACAATATTCGGGTTCATAGAGAGACTGATACTAGAGGATATGGTTCTTGGAACAACCATCATACCTTTCTGAATGTGCTCTAATGTACGAATAGGGAAACTCCTAGATATTTAAAGTCAATCAACCCAATAGAAAATGAGGAGTGTAAATCACCATACCCTGAATTGGGAACACAGTGCAGGTGGCATGATGATGGTGGATAACTACTAACCGAATTCAATACATAGCATCTATATCACATTATCCTAAAATGTGGACAAACAAATGAGGGACAACTATTGAACACATCTGAAAACACATGATCTATCAAAAAAATTCATTTGATATCTTCTAGAATGCATGCTTGAAATGATAGGAGAGCCAAAAGGATGAGAATCCATGCCATTTGGGAGTCCCTTCAGACACTAATATTGGTAAGGATCCAAATAAGGCCAGACAAAGCGTGGGGTGGCATAATGGATTGCTCGATGGAATTACAACACTCTTGAAACTCTGTAACCATGACACAAGCATGTTCAGTGGGAGTATTTATATAAATTATGATTAACCATACTTATAGACATGGCACCCCTAGTGGGGACCTAGAATGCCTCACAGAAGAAGCTAATAGATACTTAGATTAATGTTATACAGTGAAGATGGTGCAAGGAATAATTTAATATCATATGACCAGTACATTGCACATAGTTTTAAGGTCATATTGCCTAGTTCGATGATAATATTTCAAAGTCAGGTTTCATTGACTATAGGATCCTAGTTTAAGGTCATATAGTTTGGACCCTTACTGGGTGAAAAGGGCTAGAACGATTAACAAACCTAGGGCAGGGCCTAGAGACAAAACGTCTAGAAGTCGCTATGTATCCCATAAGGATGGGAATGAAGACAAACATAGTTTTTGAAATTATATGTATTTTAACATCATACGATAGGAAAATTAATGTCATTGTTTAAAGGTTGTATATTTTGGACCAATGGGGAAGATTTCCGAAGCGAAAATATGTGGATCAGCATTCTAAGGAATCCTAATATGAATGCGGACAAAGTATTCGACACAACGTTAATATTATGATTCCCAAACTAGGGGATCGAAGTCCCTTGTTTAACGTCATATAGTTTGGACCAAAAGGGAGTGTGACTATTCCATGTAGGCACAAACCTTACCCAAATACCTAATCTCACATGAGTGATTCTCGATGTAGGTATTAAGGGCAGAGGAGATCTTTACAATGCATGGAAGCACACGGTAGGGGATGAATGTGAAGAGTCAATGATGACCCCAAGACATTGGTTCTTCCTCCAAGAGTGAAAAGGTGAACATGTGAATTATATTAATGGTATTGATGTACTGTAAGAACATGATGAAATTGAAAGGGATGTGAATCAGGAAACCAATATTAACGTCTTAATGAGGTTGGCATACCGATAGATGATAATTTTTTACCATTTCTAAAGAACAATATCCATATCATGTGATATGGGATTGGAACAAACAATTAAGGTTCAAGTGCTGACCATATTCACGATGAATGAACTATTTAAAATTTCATTCAATATCCTCCAAGATGTTGGCCCAAAATGGTTTGCGAGCCAAAAAGTCTGAGCATCTGTACTGCCTGAGGGTCATTTAAGGTGTGGGATATTATGGAGACAAAAATAAATGGAAACCAGAAGTGTATAGATTGAACAAATTCATGTTAATGCAGGACCCAACTCTCTAGGTCCTAAACCACATCGCATCTGAGCACACTGATGAGGCACATCAGAGGTTGAGGGTCCTAGTTAAGGGTGGACAACTTGGGAAGGCGTGTGGAGGAAATGGGTAAAATGGGTTAGTGAACCTAGTGTTATACCTTAGGTGAATTTTATTGGTGTTACTACATATCCTATGAGGTTATTAATCAATCCATATGTAGTTCTAGAAATACCATGTAGTTTACCATCTTGTAGTAAGGATTCAAGGGATAGAGGTTTCTCATGAGAAAAATGTGTATGGCATGGAAGAATAACACAACTTTAATGAGGACCAATGAAGTCCACATACAACACCACTCACCGTCCTTGGGGGGAACCACAGGCCCAGGGTTCATGTGAAAGATTAGAAGAACATGAGGCTGGACCCATGGACAACCTGTCTGGGCGTTCCAACATATCCTACGAGGGCAGGAATAAAGACAAATGTAGTGCTTTAAACTTCATTTCGATTAACATCATGTGGTAAGGATAAAGATGAATGTAATATCTAGAAATATGAGTTAGTACGGAATGGAAACAATATCCCGACATGAATAAGGACGTGGAAGAACCATACCACCCCACACACTTCCTAGAGGAGACTTGAGCCAGGTAGACACAATAAGAAAATTTTTTCCATGTTCCATGTAGTTTAATGTCATATATGATGTAGGGGTACTTACATTTTAATGTTGTGTTGAAAAATACAATGAATGATCTTCATTTTAATTTCATTAAAGTAGGACAAACCTGTTTAATGTTATGTAGGATGGGTGAGATCTTAGTTTAAGGTCGTAGAACATGGACAATAGGATAAGGCCGAAAGGGCCAAAAATGTTGAGGAACCTGGGTATAGACCCAAAGATGAAATGTAAGGGAATTCCTACATATCCTGTGGGGGAAGGAATAAATCCACACATTTTTTTGAAAATATCGTGTTGTTTAACATCATACAGTAAGGATGCATATGGAAGAACATTGTTCTAAAGAGAATATGAATGGCTAGATAATGCATACTTGATGTGAACGAGTAAAAGAGAAGCCCACACCACACCATTCAAAATCTAAAGGGGGGACCTCAATCCAAGGGGTTGGGAGAAGGAATATGAAAACCTCAGTCTGGACCTAAGGACAACATTTACATGTGTTACTACATATCCTGTGAGGGCAGGAATCAAGAAAAACATAGTTCATCAAATGACATGTAGTTTAATTTCATAAAGCACAGATGTAGATGAATGGTGGTTATTCTGGAGGGAGAGTCACATGATGCATCTATTGTAAACCTGATTTGAATTGGGAATAAGAGTTTTCACCACATCACATAAAGCCCTCAAATAGAACTAAAACCCAATGGGGGAAACCAATGATACAGAATGATTTGTTGGGGTGGACCCAAAGATGAATTTTATGGGTGTTCCTACGTTTCCTATGAGGGATGAAATCAAGCCACATATAGTTATTAGAATTCATTGAAATTTAATGTGATGTGGTAAGGATGCTGAAGATATTAGTTTAATGACATGGAGCTTGAAATGTATATATCGAGTTCAATTCCATGTGTGTGGGTATAGGTGTAGAAAAAGGTGAATCACCAAACCTAATATTTGGGACATTGTGGGGGTTGTTATAATAATAGAGGATAATTTCTGACTTTGTTATCAGCACAATATCTATATTGTGTGACCTAAAATGGGAACAAAAAATTGAGTATTGATAGCTGACCATATTCACAACGTAGGACTTATATCAAATTGTTGTTAAATATCCTCTAGGACGATGGCCTAAAATGGTAGGTGATCCAAGGTGGCAAGAGACTGGTCCACTATGGTGTCCTTTAAGGTGTGAAATATGATGAAGACATATATTATGGGGCACATGAAGGCTGGAGGTACATGTGTAGTTTAACGTCTTGTGGGAAGGATGAAATATATCTTAGTTTAATGACGTATTGATCAGACCAAGAAGGAGGTTTACCGTCAACAGCTTATTTTCATTCATGATGAAAGGGATCATAGTTTAAGGCCATAGAAGTTGGAGAATTTGAATATTATTATCATGAAAGAAAAAATGGACTATATTATAAGGTTATAGATCTCAGATCATTTTCATTTAAACGTTATGAAATACAATAGGGACCACTCTTGTGAAGTACAGCTTGAAGAATTTGGCATTGGTGGGAGGAGTGATACTCTCACCATCCATGGTGACCAAGGAGTATGCACCATTAAGGTAAAAATTAGTAATGATATAAGATCCCTCTCAGTTGGGATCTAACTTTGGTATCTTCTTTCTAGGTATCATGGGCGTTATCAGGGCCAATACTGTGTCTCCTTGAAGGAAATAATGGAGACAATCTTTCTTATTGAATGATCTAGCTATCTTTTTCTGATGTCACTCTAAATTGTGCAAGGAACAAAGATTATTCTCATCAAGGGCTTCCCATTCAGTCATATGGGCATCGACTACCTCTTACGACGTCTTATGATAGTAGAAGGTTGTGCGGTGTGATAATTGATAAATCTCAGTGGGTAGGACTACCTCTATTCCATACACCAAGGAATATGGAGTCACCTATGTGGAATTATGAGTACTTGACTGGTAAGTCCAAAGATCATTGGGGATCTTGTCCGGCCAACTCTTTTTGTTCTTACCAAATTTATTTTGTAAGATTCTATAGGGTTTTTTTGAACACCTCAGTCTTTCCATTTTCTTTCTCATGATAGCAAGAGGTATTATTGGAATAGATATTTTACTTGGAGAACAATTTTTTCAGAATGGCTACTCGGATGTTGGTGAAATTTTCGGGAAGGATGGCGTGAGGGACTCCAAATTAGTGGGTGATATTGGATCTCACAACATCAATGATAGAATGGGAATTACCTTAATTGAGAAGAATTGTTGTAGCCCACATGGAAAATTAATCTGTAGCAGTCAAGATGAACATGCACTGGCGAGCGGTCACTAGTGGATATGGTCCCATGACATTGAGTCCCCAGACTATAAAGGGATAAGACTAAATGGTAGTATGGAGAGTATCTGGTGTACGATGAACAAAATTGGCATGGATATGGCATGCATGGAACTGTTTAACAACATGATATTATCATGGACCAGGGTGGGCCAAAAGTATCATAACCTTCGGATTTCATAAGAGAGTTTTTCCCATGCCTAACGAGCTCCACAGGAATCAACAAGAACTTCCATCATAACCTGGGGAATCTCTTCTCCATGAATGCAATAGAGGATTATCCCATAAAACCCACCTCTATAAGGGATCTACTCTAGACTGGAACTAATATAGAGGGTGAACTACAATGCACGCTGACAGATTCTCTCAAGTACTGCTCCGTTAGTCAGTAGATTACCATGATGTAGATACCCAAAAAATGGAGTTTTCTGACTAGGGATCTTCACTGCTACGACAGGGGGATCCAAGGGTCCTTATGTGGACTTAAAAGTGTAGATATGAGTCACTTGCTGGATTTCATCATCTTATGGAGTGATGGGAGCAATAAAACTTTGATTGACCTCTTGGACAATCAAATCCTTCTAGACATGATCTGTAGGATTTGTGGTAAGGCTATCTAAGAAATCAGGTCAACCGTTCAGTGATCTAGGGACATGAGTATCCTCTAGCTAGGAAGGGAAATGGGCTAGAGATTAGTGAGGGTGCTTTAGAATGGTAGCATTGCTGGATTCATGATGAAGTAGTCACCATTGTTCTACTTGATGACCTGTTCAGAGTCACATTTCACATGAAGGTGGGGAACATCAATATCAGGGACCAGATTGAGACCTGTGGAAAGGGACTGATACTTTAACACATTGTGGGTGACTTATTCTAACAATATGAATTATTAGAGAAGGTTAACATGTGTAGGTTTGATGAAGATGATACCCAGGCCTACTCTGTTGTGTTTGAGATCATTTAGTATCCTACCAGTAGGGCTCCGTGAGGCTCCTTCGAAGTGTATTTTCCTACATGGAATGGATTTATCCACTTTGAGGATTGCATCATATAAAAAATCAGGATCTAGAGACTACTCTGCAAGGGTCAGATGGGAAACAAGGAAGTATTCCAACTCATATCCGTTGATAGTTTTCTAGGGGAAAAAACTGATGTCAAACTATCGAAGAATCACTTCCAACCAAGATATACATATTTTTAACATAGGAATGTTCAGAATGTAGTTAAGCGAATCCAAAATGGACAGTAGCTGTATCTCATTGTGTTGTAAGTAATGTTGTAACTTATGGACCATGAAAAATAATTCAAGTCGACTCTTCCTAATAGATTAATATCTGGTCACTATATCGAGTAGTAGGTGTCTTGGATATTATAAAATATTTTCTATTCCCTCATTGCTCTTCTAGGAGAGAAGGGCACCGATGGATCATTCTAGTGTGGTCACGTAGAGGACCAGTAGCTTTCATGAAATAGGTGGAATCAGAACTGGAAGTTGTAATAAGTACTACGTGATCTCCTAAAAAGGCATGACACTATCCATCAAATTGGTAATCAATAACATTCTTCATGTGCAATGAAAATGGTTAACACATTCTAGATAGATTCATGACGAATCAATATATGTAGACTAAGTGGCCCTGAAAACATCAAAGATCTCGAATGTTACATGGATTTTGCATCTAGTTGATATCCTTGATCTTCTCCAAATTGATCTTAAGGCCTCTATATCATATGTTGATGTTGTGAAACATTCCCAAGCTAACCCCAAAGGCACACATCAAGGGGTTCATCTTTAGATGGTGGGAGTAGAGGAAGTCAAGCACTTTCTCAAGATCTATGAGATAGTCCTTCCATTGGAGGGATTTGACCAAAAAATCATATTCAAATAATTCAACCAATGTCTTGAGGATCGTCTTGAATATTTATTTAATTGAAAACTAATAGGTGGCATCCACATTATTCATACCAAAATACATCTCCTAATAACAAAAGATACCTTGCGGTGCTCTGTTGGTCCTCAGGGACCATTTATATTTTTTTAAATCCGAAATACCCATCAATGGAGATGATAAATTTGAATCCAGTGGTAGCATTGATAAAGACCTCTTTCATAGGAAAAGGATAGGCAACCTTTGGACAATGACCATTGATATCCTGAAAGTCGATGCAGACTCTGATCCGTCCATTCTTCTTTTCTGATGGGAATAATTATGTCTAACCATCATGGGTACTGTACATCCTTTTGAAAGATGTCATTAATGAGATTATCATGCTCGGCCTCGACCATGGCACTATGAGGAGGCTGCATCTTTTTGGGAGGTTGATTGAACATGTGATGGTTTATGGGAGACCACGTCAGTGGATGGAGACCTGATTATCTAGTCCTAGCATCTCATCATAGATCCATGAATATAAATCTCGATGTTTCTTAAAAAAATCCACATACTGTTTTTTCTCATCAATAGGCATAGCCGCACATATAAATGTTAGTCTTAGATCTATCTTGGTATGAATGTTCACATGTACCAACTCTTAAATGGTGGTGGAGAGACCTTCCTCAAACATGGGGGGGTTGTCTTCAAAATCCTCTTCATCGCCTATAGAGAGATGATCATTACAAGAGGGATATTATTCCATGATGGATTATTCTGACAGATTGTTAGTGCCAACCTGAGCAGTAGCGGAATCCTTATTGGGAGACTAATGTTCTACTGAAACCATGGAGACAAAATTTTTCGATCATATTCTATTAGGACATCGATGAAATGACCCATGCTTGAAAATATCAAAGTAGTAGTCGTTCTTTGGCTTGAGCCGATTCAACCCAGACCGACAAAACAAGAAAGTATGACATATTTATGTTTCCATGTGGTGAGCATCCCAATAACATATAGGGGCGAGGGGTTCTGGAATCACATGAACCTGATTCATGTAGGAATACTAAGTGATCTTCCCGCGTTCCTTACACATGGGAACACAATATTCACTTATTCTATAGATGAAGATGCAATGGCTGAACTTGATTCATGTAGGAATACTAAGTGATCATCCTATGTTTTTTACACATGGGAACACAATATTCACTTATTCTATAAATAATGAAGCAATGGTCCAACTCTATCATCATGGCCCGTATGTATCATCGAAGCTTCTACAATACACTTCCCTTTGAATAATACAATAGTTTTTGCTATACACAACATCGTGTTTTAGCACACCACGACTAATCAAACTAGCCGTTATCAATAGTAAAAACCACTTTTTTAAATTTTATAAATTTTATTTTACAGAATGGACTTCATTTTTGGATTCAGAATATAATAATTAGAAAAGGGTGATTTTTTGGTATTTTTCTAATTTTTTTTAATTTTTAATGAATAGTGAAAAACATTGCGATGTTTTTTAAAACAGAATTTTTATTTAAATAATATTTTATTTTATATAAATTTAGTATAATTAAAAATTGATATATAATACCTATATTAGTTAAGTTTAATTATTTGGAGTCATTTTATAATAAGATTATATGTATAAAATTTTATTAAACTTTTTAACGTCTTTTACCCACCTTTTAGGCATGTCAGCAAATTTGCATAAAAAATTATTTTACCACTTCTATGAGTTGAATTTCAAAAATATGAGAGGCCTAATTGATATCATTAATTAAAATGTTGTTCAATAGGATGAAAATAGTTTTTTGGGAATTGTAACTTATGGATTTTATTTACCACTATTAAAAGTAAATAAGATAATTAAAGGTAAAAATGATATTATAATTACCCTAACACGTGTCTTAATTCTGTTGGATAAGTTTATTTTGACCAAATTCAACCGTAGGAAAAATATAATATCCACTTTGATCCACTTAAATTAGATTATGACAGTTATTATTATTTTATTTAAAGAAGATTTAAAAGTATTAAATTCAAGTTTTCAGAATTAATTCATTTTTATTATAGTTTTATACATACGATAAATTCAACAGTAAATATTCTATAGAAATAAAAATATATTTCTTACATAAAATTATTTTATTTACATTTTTTAGAAATTATATAATTAAATTTATTTATTACATAATGATGATGCAGTAATTACCTTATTAATGAAAGATTAAAATAATTGATATTATAAATATCCAAATAAATTTAAATTGAGACATTTGAGGAATTAAAAAAAATTTATTGGTTAATATGTCATTTCATGGTTTATTAAATAAATTTATTTCCATGTGATAAAGTTTTTATGACTTTCACAAAATCCAAATACCAAATAGTATCAAAAAGGACATAAATGAGTTTTTAAAACAAATATTATACACTTAAATGATATAATTTTCCTAAAAATATTTGGTTCATCCCAAAGACATTGATAAGGTTAGGTATGTCAATAATGAACCACTTAGTGTTTTCCTAGATTTTTTTAGTATGTTTATTTTCCATTTATTATAATAATACATGAATACATGGTGAAAGATAAAACATTTATCTAATAGTTTAATCTAAAAGACCAGGTTAATATGATTACCAAAACCTATAGAAAAACTATTGGTTGAGAGGTTTTTGAACCATCCCCACCTTATCCATGATGATGATTTTTTTTATTCATTATAAAGCCAATATGATTGTATAATAAATTAATATTTCATGTTTTTTCTAATGTGAGCCTCCCCTCTATTATAAAAGGTTACTTACCATTCTCTCAAAATCACTCCTCCAAATCCATTAGGCTCAGCCAAAACCTACAAAAATATCCTCCCAACAACCCTCACTTTAAATTATAGGCCATAATTAGATCATAATGCCGACCTAAGGAGCCCTTTAGATCAAATAGAAGGAATCAACTTGAGAAGAATTAATAATTCCATCAACTCTTTGAACATTCTTTTTTTCATCTACTTCATCATTCATTGATGTTTCCATATCAAAATAATAACACCAGTACCTTCTATATAATGTGATTTTATTATAAATATGTTATAACCATATTCACTATTCTATCCATCATATGAATGACAAAGTCACCATACGTGCGTTCATACGGAATATCTTCTCCACGTCGTGGTGTAGTTTGTTATTCAGCACTTCATTATTTCAATGGGTATAATAATGATTATAATTGATGTAAATAATAAATATAAAATGTTATTTATTCTTTATATATGATATACCATCCAATTACATATGATATCACCATCAATATAATTTCATTGTGACTCGTGCATCCATACGGATTACCGTCTCCACGAACGTGATAAGATTTATTTCCCCATCATAACCATTCAATAATAATATTCATTTTATCTAATGTTTAAGAATATAATATAATTTTTGATATGAATCAAATTCATATTATCCATAACAAACATTACTTGTGTAACAAAAAATATAAAGGAAAACTAATCAGTTAACAACTGAAATTTACTGCCCCGACCCCAGTTACCCAGAGTCGGTGCATTATTTTAATACATTGGTATGATTATAAGGAATAAAGTCTTGAAGGACCGATCAGTTTAGTATTCATGGAAAATAGATTACATACATGAATGTTACATTAGATATTATAACATAAAAACAACACAAATAATCCTTTATGAATGACATTATTCCCTTGGCTTAACCCTATATATCAATCACAATACACTTCTTGGAATCCTAGGAAAAATAAAACATAGAAAGGGGTGAGATCAAACGCTCAGTAAGTGTAAGAAATACATCATAAACTTTCATAAATAAGCATACAAATTTAAGGAAATTTATAACTAAAAAAATAGCATTAAAAACTTGATCTTCAGCCTAATATGGCAAAACTAAAATTAAATAATGCCATTTACTTATTCACATGGATATTCCACTAGTCGAATAATCACATGAAATATCAATAACCACTTTCATAATGATGGAATTCATAATTCAATACTATCATAACCACATAGTCAAGTCCTTGTTCCACGACTACAAATAATGTTTTGTCAAAGATGTGTGCCAAGACACTAGTTTGTCTAATGAGACCTACCGTTGCATTGAGGAGCAATAGCGGTCTCCACCCGTCACTTACTAAGTCCAATGCATTCCTCATATGAAAAGGTTTAAACATAACATAAACATTAGTATTAAAACTAGGTTTCAAAATTTCAATACTTTATCCATAAACCATTAATGGTATAAAAATAAAAAATACACAGTAAAACATATCACAAAACCTTCAATACTATATGGATGTTTTTTATCATAATAAATAAACTTCAAAGAAGCTTAAAATCCATCAAAGGATGTTAACATAGAAGAAATCAAAACTATTTGAGAGAAATATCCTTTATTTTGAAATCATTGAAAATTCAAACATTTATAAAGGAAATAATTTAAAAGATATTTTTGAATCAAAGTGTTCCATACCACTTTGAAACATTTGAAAAGAAATATCATTTCAAAACATTCATGTCTATATAAATAAATTCTTAAAATCAGTTTGAAAACATGGACATTAAATAAAATGATTTAGAAAGAAAAATCTTTAAAAAATTTAAAATTATTATATTGATAGAGAGTACCTTTCAGAAATCCTTAAAATATTCATTTTGAAATCATTTTTATGAAAAAATGGACATGGAGGATAAAAATGTCCTAGTATATACTTTCACATAAACAATCACAGATAATAATGATATTGAGGAATTAACCCATACCAATTGGGTAACTTACGAATCATACACCCAATGAAAGAGGTATCACAAAATTAATATATAAATACAAAAAAATTAAAGTGTATTACATAAAGAATACAATTAGGGCAAACACATACTCCACACAAAAGATAATAGTGACAATATGGGATGAATCTCACGGGAATAAAGAGTGCGATGAAAAACCCATACCTTGCACTTTCCTTTAGTCAATGGTACGTTTAACCTTCTGTATGAAGATAGTAGTATGTTATTAAAGTATACCAGAATGATATTAATATTTATGATATCATACATGATTCATGTATTACTTTATACTACCCTTTAAATAATAACTTCCATGTTAAATTAACATTTCGGGTAATAATCTCTTTCTTTGTTGTATGTGTTTTAACTTGTCACTCTTGACTGTATCACTTAGATAAATATTTAATTACTTCCAGAATATAAAACATGATTTATATATCATATATATTTAGAATATAAATATGTATAATAGACATATATATGAAATGAAAAACGCCGTTTATGGAGACGGCAGTCCTTATGTATTCATAAACGATGTTTCCGTTTTCATCTTGTATTGAACAGAACTAAGTGAACAAGATATATATAAGTACATATATATATATATGAATATATCTCTAGTATCATTATTATTTCATATATTATATACATATTAGTAATAAATATATATTTTTTTAATCGTCGATGAATGGTGATCTTGGAAATGAATCCCATCGCATCATGGAGATGGTAATCCGTACGTATGCACGAGCGACAATATCATTTCCTGAAATTTGTGGAATTGGATGCTAAATAAATTTTAAAGAGACATTAGCATGTTATTTTCATTATTTATATACATATTAATCATCATTATACCCATCCAAATAACAAATTGTTGAGTAAAAAATTACACCACGGCGTGGTGACGGTAAGCCGTACGTACACACGCATGGTGACATTATCATTCATAATATGGATAGGATGACTAATATAGTTGATACATATTTATAACAACATGACAGTATATATAATATACTATTGTTATTATTTTATAATATAAAAAACAAAGAAAAAGTAAGTGGACAAATAAGAGAACTTGAAAGAGGGTGGTGAAGTCATTGCATCCTCTTCGAGTTCTTCCTTTTGATTTGATCAAAACAGATCCATTCATTGACTTTATAACCAATGTAAGGAATATAGGATGAATTTAGGATATTTGGGAGGATATTTGGGAAGGTTTTGTCTGAGCCAAATGTCTTAGAAGGTGTGAATTAGATTGAAGGTGGAGTGCCCTTTTATAAGAGGGGTGAGGGGAACCTTAGGAAAAACTAAAAATATTATTATATAATAAATTAATTTTCGGTTTATAATGTATTAAAAATGAATTATTTAAAGTATATGGTGGGTATGGGTCGAAAAACTCTCAAAACATATGTTTTAGACAGGTTTAGGTAACCACATTAACCTTAACTTTTAGATTAAACTCTTAGTTAAATAGTTTAACTTTAACCATGTCTTCTTGTATTATTACTCAATATGGTTTATAAAATTACTCTAAACATCCAAGAAAACCTCAAGTGGCTAATTAATGACATATATAATATTTTCTAACCTATTTGGCCGAACCTTACATTTTTAAAAATATTATATCAACCAATAATATAGTATTTGTTTTTAATATTAATTTATGTCAATTTTGACACTATTTGGTATTTGGTATTTGTAAAAGTCATAAAAACTTCATAACTTCGAACAAGATACATTGAATCATCCCTATCATGTCATATTGACCTATAAAATTCGTTTTATTCATAAAAACATTGAAATTAATTTTATTTTAAAATTTATCATATCATTTATTTGATTCTTTCATTGATATTGTAATTACTACATCATCATTGTGTCATAAATAAATTTATATATTTAGTGTCTAAATATTATAAATAAAATACCATTATTTAGGAAATATTTTTAAATTTTCAATGAATATTTATAATAGAATTTATCTTATTAATAACCCTATATTAACAATGTTTTAGTTATTAAACCTTGATTTTAACTCATTTAAATCTTCTTTGAATTAAATAATAATGAATGTCCTAATCCAATCCAAGTAGAACTAAATCATAATATTTTTTCCTAAGGTTTTTTTGGGTCGATATAAACTTGACTAATAGAATTAGGACATGTGTTAGGGCAACATTAATATCATTTTTACCCTTAATTACCCTATTTACTTTTAATCGTGGTAAAAAAAATAAAAAGTTACTATTCTCCAAAAAATTTATTTTTATCTTATTGATACACATTTTACTGCTTGATATTAACCATGTCTCTAGGATTTTTGAAATTCAAATCACAGAAGTTGTAAAATTATGTTTCATGTAAATTTAAAAATTCTCATAGGAGGTGGGTAAAAGTCGGTGAAAAGTGGAATAAAATTTTTATATATCTAAAATTATTATAAACTAACAACAACGAATTAAATTTTAAATATATAGGTATTATGTATCTATTTTGACCTAAAATAAATTTAAATAAAATAATAAATTATTTAAATAAAAATTTGCTTTTAAACAACAACTCCGTGTTTTTTTCATTATTCATAAATAATTGAACGTTTTCAGAAAAATACAAAAAATTCACCCTAGGATAATTTTGATATTCCGAATCCAAAAATGAAGTCTATATTATCAAATTAAAAATATATAAGTTTCATTTATTAATTTAAAAATAATTCCCGTTGTCAAAACCAAAAGGCACATTTTTAAGAAACAATATCTACTAAAAGATCGACACTTCTTTATGTCTAATCTCAATGTGAAATTACTTAAAATTACCAGAATTGGATTAAATGGTAAAAATATAATATAGTTATACTTAAAAACCATCAAAACTTAAAATTTAAGACTATAAATTATTTTGATTAAAAAAGTTTTTTTTCAGTTTAAATATAGTATTTTTCACTATTCACCCTAATATGAATGTTATCAGAAAACACCAAATATTTATTGAAACTAAATTCTTATTTCCTAATTCTAAAGAATAAGTTTATTTGTAAAATTTAATATATAAAAGTTTCAAATATTGGATTTAAATACTATTCACCATTATAAGGCGGTAAAAGTGTATCTTTTGACAAATACTTCTTTTATATGAAAAAAATGAATTAGTTATTACATTAGGTCTAAGAAACTCATAATATGGATTATAAAATTAATAGGATTATATATAGTTCAAAATATAGTTTATACTATTCATAACCACTTTTGAATGGCTAGTTTGGTATGTTGTGGTGCTCTTGAACTCGATGTTGCGTGTAGTGAAAGTTATTGAATTATTTTGAAGAAATAACATACTTTGAAATCTTGGGGTGTTACATTCTTCCCTCCATCAATAAATAGAATCCTCGCAATTTGAAATTGTTCTTCGAAAATAAAATGTTGAAATTAGAAAATACATTTGTGGGAAAACCCACATCGGAAATGGTGTTAATAAAATTTAGTCTTAATAAGTGGAAAAGGGGAATGAAAAAGTCACCACCAAATTATGATCTCGATTATGAGAAAATTAGTGGAAAATAGAGACACATAATTGGAGGGAAAAATTAAATATTTATAGGGTGTGATTGAGGTCATCAATCACAAACAATTTTAGAATTGAGGGACTCAACGCCACCAATCTCTGATGATTTAAAATACCATCAGTTAAACAAAATTTAAGGTATTAGGATAACAAATTTTTGGTTTTAAGATCCCATCCCGAAAGTTTAATAATTAATTTATCCATAAAATAACAGGAATATATATATATATATATATACACATGACAAGTAGAGTTTCACCCATCAACTAATTTTTACCACAAACTCATTTTTCACTCTAAAAGATAATAAAGCTTAACTAAATATTCTATTTATCCTATTCGTTTAGGGTAAAAAAAAGAATTTATAATTCATATACCAAACCCTTTAGAAAAACTACATTATTCAATCCAGAACATCACATGGGTCAGTGATAGGTGATACACCTTTTTCTCCCTTCAGTTGCGGGTTCAAGTCTCACGGCCTTTCCGGGCACGATGGGATGACACCGAACCTCCATGTTGTCCTTTTTATGGCAATCCAATAATCTGAACAATAGTATCCAATTGCAAACTTAATCCATTCTATCCTTTATAATTATCCAAAATACTTATATCCAAACTCCCAGTCCAAAATATTTAAGGAAGTTAATCCTAATGAGGATTTTTTTGCCAGGTAATAACATGTGAAGGCCTTCATCATGTATTATTTTACAACACCGCAACATCCTTAATTAAAAAAATCAACTATCTCTTATTCCAAAATCACTACCTCATTATTAGGACCATATTATGGATTACCTTTCCTTCAACCAATTATTTTCCAAAAACCTGTTTCTTACTATTAAGTCACTTTTCCTAGACCATATATTCTCAAATCCTCAATAAAATAGTACTGCAGTAAAATCTGTATTTATCTCCATAATTCATGTAAACTGTGTACTGTTGATAAAAAACTCAAATGAAATAATTCTATAATTACAACATAAGAACGATAGTCATTCTTCTTCATCTAATGTAGTATCATAACTTGATTATTATTCAGTAACATCATTTGTGGTATACTCTTATGAATGAGACATTGAATCACGTAGTGTCTCAAATCATTTAAGATGAAGAATTTTACAATGGAAAACTTTTTCATACCCTTGAAATCACATATTTGGTGTCCTTTTTCTCCACACTTATAACAAACTCCCATTACCTTCAAGAATTTACAAAGGTGATTAATTCCATATTTATCGCATATTGTAAAATCCTTCTTTACCCTCTTCCCTTTATCCATAATTCTCTCTTCCATCCTTTACTTCTCTTGCTTCCCTACAAATCCATAGGACTCAGATAATTATTTAAATATCTTATTAATGCAAGATACTATTTCTACACGTGTTGAGAATACATAGTAGACTATTTCCCTTCTAAATTTTGGCTTAATACTATGAAAGATATGACTATTCTTACTCATTGGATCATACGTATTGCTGGAGTTCACATTCCTTCTACTAGGCAACATTTCTATACAAGGGCATACACTGTGTTAGTTTATGAATTGCAATGAATAATTCCAAACATGTAAAATACCACACATAAATTGAACAGTTTATGGATATAATCCATAAAAATATTTTCTGTGAGTAGATATATACTCATAAATCCTTCATAATGATCTGTAAATAAAATGATAATTATCCAAAGCATATCCCCTGGGAGTGTCGTAACCAAGGGTGCAGCAAGACCCATTTTCGTGCAATAGTTCCCATTCGAGTCTAGCTCAAAGAGGTGTTTTTAGGTTTTACCCCTAGGTACATCTGTGCCAAAGCCGCCTCTACCTGCTCTTATCCAAACAGGGATGTATTTGTTTGGAAAACTCACAAAATCGATACATTACCAAAATTCAAGGAATTCATTATATACTAATCCTCAAAGTATATCTTAGGGAAATTTTCTATAATAAGAGTTTATCTAAATCTAGTTTCCAAGGTTATTGTTAAACTCCCGCTGACAAGAATTGTAACTATATGTCCCAAGCCTTAAACATTACTTAATCTTGGGTTATTTCAAGAATACACATTGAGGATCTTTTCAGGTTTAGAGTTTTAGAGAATTTGATCATAAATCATGCATTACATTCCACATTTAAACAAAGTGGTTACATAAAAGATAGTACTCATTTTTTTTGATTAATGGAATCATATCTAAAATAAAACATGGATTCTTTCTTGACACATCCTTGACACTATCATCACATCATGTACCTTTCCCTTGACATGTGAAAAACATTTCAAAAACCTGGGATGAGCATAAAAAGAACAGTAAGGGATATAAAAGTACGAAATGAAAACATTATTCCATTTATGAAATCATACTTTACTCATAGAACATATGCATTTAAACATACCTCATCAAATCATGAATAAATCATAGAAATCATATGACATAAAGGTAACTTGAGGTATTCATAACATTCTTACGTAGGTAGTAACTCTCATGGTTACATTTCGAATACCCATCATAGTATATTACCAAAATCTCTTTGGAGAAACCATAACGTTTAACCCCTTCGCGTTATCCAATGCATTGGAGAGCTATATCTAGCTCACCCACCCTTAGTTTATCCCGGAACCACCCGTCTTCATAAACAATGCCCAAGAACCATAACATAATCATAGCACATAACTTATGCATAAAGGAATGATAAAGTTCCCACATTGAAATAACAATATAACATTTTATGATATTGAAATAATGAATCCATTCTAAAAACCATTTACAAAACCATTTAAGACATTTTATAAAGAGATTTTTTAATCAAATTGTCCCACATCACTTTGATGATTTTAAAATTTTAAACCATTAATATCCATATAAATAAATACTTAAAACCATATTGAAAACATGGATATTAATGAGAAATATTTATAAGAATAAATCATTTAAACATTTAAAATGATATTTTAGTTAATGGTTTTTTAACAAAATGAGAGACACTTGAATACAATAATTGAGGAATAACATTTAATCAGAAATTTATAATATCATGAGAATAAAGGGATTCATGATATAATATGTCAAAGGACAGTATATACACCAATTAAGAGGTAATCGTGCATATCAAAAATGAAGTCTCAATGGAAATGTAAATTGAGATGAAATCCCCTATATAGAAGGTATCCTTAAATTAAGGATAAATCATTCTCATAATTATGTGTGAAAAATATAAATACACCCAATATAAGTGGCTATTTAGTGTAAAAAAACCAGTGTTCATTCACACATATTCATAGGATGACATATTCAATAACTACAAGTTGAACACAAAGAAATCGAAATTGGGTTAAGAAGTTCCTTTGGTAAAATTCGACAGCCTAACAGCGTCACCTTAAAATTCAGAAAATTAGTTGATGAGACAAAAGGGTATCTCATCAATTGTAAATACATTTTACATCAATAAGGATATAGAATAACATATTCTACCCTAATAAGATGTAAATTAAAATACATAATAAAATAAGTCTTTTAAAAAGAGGTGGGTGAAAGGTTCCCTTACCGATTTGGGTAACATTCGGAACATACACTCCATTAAAGAAGAAATATACAACATTGATGTAAATAATCATAAAAAACGTATATTACACAAATTTTAAAATAATGGGAAGTACATATACCACTCAAAGGAAATGGTGGAAAATTTAGCATAAATCTCACAGGAATAAAAGTGAGATGAAAAACCCCTTATGAAAATTTTGCAGCCTAACGACACCACTTAAAACATCCTACAAAATGGATTGCTGAAATCAAATAGGGTATCTCATAATATGAACATATAAAGTAATTTAACAGGAATATAAAATAACATCCCCCAATATAATAAATAGGAGCTTAAAAGAAACGACATAAAAGAGAGTACATAAAAAGAAAGAGATATGTAGGATCCCTTACCTCAAGTCCGACTTGTCTTGTAAGATTCTTTATATTCCTGAATAATAAACTTTTTTCAAATTATAATTTCGTTAGGAAATACATTAATGTTTATTATTCAATTAGTATTATATATTATCATGTTATAATAATCTGTTTATTATGTGAGTTCATATCAAATGTTTTGTCGATGTTCGGTACATGAGTCAAAAATGATCTTGTTTGCAAATGATTGTCCATGTAGTTATAAGTAAATCATCTCCAGATTATTATTAATGATTTAAATATCATATATATCCAGTACATATTCATTTTATACTATTCCATAACATTTTTAGATAAAAATAAATGAAATGCACCATTCATGGAGACGGTAGGTCGTACGTACGCATGAACGCTACTTTCATTTCTTTTTCAAATTAATGGAATTAAAAATAATTGAGAGATATATATATTATAATGCTAGTATAATATATATGTTTTATAGGTCACAAAATTTCATAATTTCATTCTTTATACATTCCATATATTTCTTGAATGAGTCACATCACTTGAGGGGGCGGTAGTCCGCATTTCCTCGTATGAAATTATCGCAATTGCACAACATGCAAAGCATAAATGTATGTTTTAAATATAAAATACAGAAGAATATGGGAAACATAAATACCATATATATCATATATAGAATACAGTTACATCATAATGGCCACCATGAAATGTGTTAAGAGAATATTGAACATTCATTGTTTCGTGAGGCAGTAATTCGCCATCCACAGAAACATTATGTTCTTTAACCATTAGACAGAGGTGTGTGTAAGTGTAGCTCGAATAATTCAAATAACAACATACTAGTATATTTAAGATACTGTTTTTGTTACAAAATAAAGGAATAAAAAGTGTTTAGGGGTTTGGAGAGTCAAAATAAAATAAAAGAACACAAGTGAAGACATTACCATTAAATCAGGTAACTCCTCTTGGTTTGAACCAAAAGGGTTTCTTGAAGATAATTCTTCCAAAGGTATGGCTTCAATGATGAAGAGAGGGATGTGGAGAGATGAAATGGGTAGGGGTTGGCCGAGCCAAAGGCTTGAGAGGTGTGGGTAAGGTGGTAGAGTTGGGGGCCTTTTATAAGAGAAGAGTAGGGGCACTGTTTTTAAAGTTATAAACTATTACTCTATTATAAATTGATTTTCGGATTTTAAAGGTCCCAAAAGGATATATTTCTAGGATAAGGTGATAAGGTTTAGTAATAGACCCATCCAATAGGTTTGTGACAAGTGTATGACTTATATTTCACCGTATCTTCTCATATTATTTAAATCGTTCATTTATGAGATAATCACTCCATCATCACGATGTCAAAAATAAATAAATTTATTTAATGTCTAAAAATTATAAAAAAATATCATGATTTAGGAAATATTTTTATCTTTATTATTAATATTTATAGTAAAAAATATGACTTTTATAAACCCATGTAAAACTTGTTTTAGTAAAACAATACATGTTTGAGACATTTTTATTTTAACTTTAAATAAAAAGTTATTAATGTCATTTTCCTACCAAAGTGGCTCCATGGGGTCCCCAAGATGACCCATGGATTGTCTTGGACGGCCATGAATCATCCAATAAGGGTAGGAAATGTGTCAAGGACATTTAATATTATTATAACATTATCTTTACCTTAAATTACACTAATTACCTTTAATCATGATTTATAAAACTTAAAAGTTACTATTCACCAAAAAAATTATTTTAATCTCATTAAACCATGTTTTACTTCCTAATGAAAACCATGTATTTATGATTTTTGAAAATTCAATCACAGAAGTGGTGATGTTTCATTTAAATGAAAAATCAGTTTCATTAACTACCACTTAATGGTTTCACTATTCATCAAAAATTGAAGTTTTTCAGAAAAATACCAAAAATTTACCCTAAGCTATATTTGATATTCCGAATTCAAAAATGATATATATTTTAGAAAATAAAAAATATATAAGTTTCATTAATTAATCTAATAATTCATTCCCGCTGTCAAAACAAATAGCGTGTTTTTAAGAAGGAATATCTATTAAAAGATTGACACTAGTTTAAGTCCAATTTCAAAGTGAAATTAATTCCAATGTCCACCATTGGATTAAATGGTAGAAATATATTTTAATTTGACTTCAAAACCATTTCAAAAGATGATATAATCATATAAATAAATTATATTAAAAAGAGGTTTTGAATTAAAATACAACATTTTCACTAAAACCGATCTTTATCAGAAAAAATAACAAAAATTTACAAAAAGTAAATTTTGATGTCCAGATTCTAAAGAAGGATTTCATTTTGTAAAATATAACATATAAAATCTTCAAAATTATATTTAAAAAGGGTTATCCATAAAAAGTTAGTTAATCGACCTTTTAAAGAATATTGGAAGATTTGTGCTTAAAATTGGCTTCATTCTCATTTTTAGCCTCTAAAATTTATTGGAAAAAATTAAAAATATTTGGCAAACATATATAATCATTTTTAGTTAGTTCTGTTCATTCCCACTATTAGAACGACTAGGCATTTACTACCATTTAAAATAATATTATTTGATTATTAGAGTACAACGTAAGATTTCAAAGAAACTCATTGTTGCGTATTGGGTACATCATCGAGCATAGCGTTCCCTTTAAATTAATATTAACATTTTACTCACAAATATGGATAAATATGAAAAATTAATATTCTTTATTTACCTGGGATGTTACATCCTTCCCCACTTTTGGTAATTGCGTCCTCTCAATTTTTAAAAGTTGGCTTGGAAAATTCATTGACAGCCCCACATCAGAAAATGAGTAAATTAAACTTTCACATTAAAAGAAAGAAAGGGAAGTACAAAGGTCACCCGGGTTAACCCATACTAGGATTCCATATAAGAAAACTTGGATATGGAACAAAAAACAAAGGGTCATGTTCTGAGGGAGAGTGATAGAAAACATGTTTAGGAGAAAGATAACAACCATAAAATCACAAACTGGTGATGGGTTAAACTGTGCTTGATTCCCCCGTAGGAAAAGTTAAAAGAAATCATTTTTGTTTTTAAGTTACTTTTCATTTAGTAATTTATTTATGATCCTAACTAAATCATAAGTAAACATACCTACTTGTCGTGTAGACTCTCATATCCTACTAGATTTCTTACACAAACTCATATTTTCTCCAAAAGATGAGTATTTATGATGACTTGTTCACATTAAGAGAGATATAATCAACTTATAGAGAATCACCTAATAGACAAAGGAGAACTATATATTTCCCATGTCTTTAGAACATAACCAAAACCAAAATGGTTAGAACAATATCAGATAATCCACAAATGTATAATCCTTTATAAAAAATAAAATCTATTCTTAATCACCACAATTTTCCAACAAAACCCAAAGTTCAACGAAGACCATTCAATAAACAATTTTTCCATAAGATTATTCAAAGTAAACCAAACTAATATTGAAACCCAAATATTTGAAGGATTTAATCACATAGTCTTCCAAGGTAGAAATTCACATTTATCTCCAAATAACATCAGTTGCTCTTAATGTCTCATATTGAAAAGTAATTAACCTAATCACATATCCTCTATAATAGGTTAATAATTTCTATAGATAATCCAAAATGAACTTACTCTTGATTTGTAAAATAATATAACTATAAAGAAGTAGTCAAAAAAACCAAGTACTTCACGTAGTCTAGTGGTAGGCGATAAATACCAGTCGTACTTTGGTTGTGGGTTCGATTCCCGCAGATTTGTCCGAAGTGACGGGTTGTCACAAGGTCTGCGTGTTGTCCCTTTTCCAAAACTATATAATTATTAAAACATTACCCAAAACAAGATAAACTCTTAAAAAATAATCATAACATATTTTAACCACAAATGTTATCTAATAACTTTCATTTTGCAACCCAAAATGTAATAACCAGTAATTACCTCAAATTCAAGGATCGTATAAAACCAAAAGGTTCTTTATGACTATATCCACAAAAGAAAGGATAATTATTCCTTGAATAAAATTTTCATATATAAAACATCTGGGTTACATATACTATAAAAAGTCTTCTAATGTAACCCCATCATCAAAAGAGACTTAATACATTCAAGAGTTTCACCATCCCAAAATCTACCATAACTCTTGAATCCATTATATGTTGACTTCTTACTCATTCAAAATTCATCATGATCCATTAACCATTCCTTTTCAACTTATTCTAAAATACTTATTTCCTACAAACAAAATCATGAATCATATCCTAATATTCCAATAATAGGAAAACATATGTTAAGATATAATCCATACCTTTCATTGGTCATTATCAGTTTCTTCATCCTCAATTGGAATGGCATTACGTATTGGTAAATGGATATTTGTAAGATCTTAGTGACCCCATTCTAGAAACATCTTCATAGGACAAGTGTTTGCATAATTACTATGCACACCACAGTTTAAACATTCAATTGATCCCTCGGAAAGAACATATTTCCCTTTCTGGGAGTCAACTAGATCATTCATTTTTCCATGACAGGTTCTTGCTTTATGACCTTCATTTCAACATCTATAGAATCTTCATGTCCCATTGAAACATTTTCCTATGCATTTATTTCCACATATTTTACACATAGGTTTTTGTACATACTTACCTTTATGAT
This sequence comes from Viscum album, assembly GCA_963277665.1. Lineage (NCBI taxonomy): Eukaryota > Viridiplantae > Streptophyta > Magnoliopsida > Santalales > Viscaceae > Viscum > Viscum album. The sequence continues at coordinate 119,811,731 of OY728138.1, read as the reverse complement.
TATTACCTGAACATCTGTAGGGATTTGTTTCTCGCATATACGATTCCTTATAAAAATCAATAAGGTTTAGGTGGTCAATCATGACTCCAGATTGTTGGTTGATTATAACCACAAAAGTTCTCTTTGTAGCTCCCATATCATTCATTTGTTCATTCATATAAACGTCAATGTTTTCTTTAAATCCACGGTTACTTTGTTGCCTGCTAGATCCAGCCATTTACTAAAACCAAAAGGGTCAGTGTGAGTATATCAGTAAAATCATCATATAATAATGATGAAAATAAACACCGAGATATGCTTCTGCAAGTTATCTCAAACTTATTCTAACATTAATAAAACAATGAATCCATCTATTATAATAACCATTGTGGTTATACACAACTTTTCACTTTTGCTTAAACAACACTCTATCCTCTAAAGTTATCTAAACCGACCTCTAATACCATCTATAAGGCCCCAGCCTTAAACATTACTTAATCATGAGTTATTTCAAGAATTAATGTTGATGATCTTTTCAAGATTATACTTTTAGTTAATTAGATCATAAATCATGCATTACGTTCCACATTTAAACAAAGTGGTTACATAAAAAATAGTACTCATTTTTCCCATTAATGAAATCATATCTAAAATAAAACATTGATTCTTTTGTGACACGTCCTTGACCCTATCATCACATCATGTACCTTTCCCTTGACCTATGAAAAATATTTCAAAAACCTAGGATGAGCATAAAAAGCTCAGTAAGGGATATAAAAGTACGAAATAAAATCATTATTTCATGTATGAAATCATAGTTTACTCATAGAACATATGTATTTAAACATACCTCGTAAAATCATGAATAAATGATATAAATCATAAGACATAAAGGTAACATGTGGCATTCATAACATTATTACGTAGGGAGTAACCCTCATTGTTACATTTGGAATACCCATCATAGTATATTCCCTAAATCTCATCGGAGAAACCATAACGTTTAACCCCTTCGCTTTACCCAATGCATTGGAGAGATATATCTGGCTCACCCACCCTTAGTTTATCACGAAACCACCCGTATTCATAAACAATGCCCAAGAACCATAACATAATCATAGCACATATCTTAAGCATAAAGGAAAGATAACATTCCCACATTGCAATAACAATATAACATTTTAAGTTATTGGAATAATTAATACATTCTAAAAACCATGTTCAAAACCATTTCAAAAATTTAATAAAGAGATTTTTGAATCAAATTGTCCCACAACACATTGAAGATTTTTACATTTTAAACTATTAATATACATATAAATAAATCCTTAAAACCATTTTGAAAACATGGATATTAATGAGAAATATTTATAAGAATAAATCATTTAAACATTTAAAACGATATTATAGTTAAAGGGTTTTTAACAAAATGAGAGACACTTGAATACAATAATTGAGGAATAACATTTAATTAGAACTTTATAATATCATGAGAATAAAGGGATTCATGATATAGTGTTTCAAAGGATAGTATATACACCAAATAAGAGGGAATTGGTGCATATAAAAAATGAAGTCTCAATGGAAATGTAAATTCAGATGAAATCCCCTATAAAGATGGTATCCATAAATTAAGGATAAATCAATCTCATAATTATGTGTGAAAAATATAAATACACCCAATATAAGGGGATATTAAGTGTAAAACAACCATTAGATATTCACACATATTCATAGTATGACATATTCAATAACTACAAGTTGAACCCAAGGAAATTGAAATTGGGTTAAGAAGTTCCTTTGGTAAAATTCGACAGCCTAACGACGTCACCTTAAATTTCAGAAAACGAGTTGATGAGAAAAAAAGGTATCTCATCACTTGGAAATAAATTTTACATCAATAAGGATATAGAATAACATATACCAACATAATAAGGTACAAAATAAAATACATAACAAAATAAGTCTTTTAAAAAGAGGAGGGTGAAAGGTTCCCTTACCGAATTGGGTAACATTCAAAATGTACACTCCATGAAAGAAGGACTATACAAAATTGATGTAAATACTCATAAAAAATATTATATTACACAAAGAGTATAATAATGGGAAGTACATATACCACTTTGATGTTCCTGGATCGGTTGTGATCACTAAGAGGGGAGGGGTGAATCAGTGGTAAGTTTTTCTTTTTAAGAATTGTTCCCATTGAATTTTCAATTCAACCTCTGCAGCTGGTTAAGGCCTAGATCTACTCTTTTAGTGGTGCAGTGATAATGAAAGCACAGAACAATGAGATTTACAAGGTTCTATACAAAGACCTACTCCTTGTCGTGTTGGTTACACCCCCCAACATGGATTCTTCATTATGCCAAAAGATATTTACACAGTAATTGGTTATACCCCCCAATTACAAGTTGGTTAAACCCCCCCCCAACTACACAACATCATCTTCATCATGGCTCCACTTCACTTCTTCAAAGGTGTTGTGGAAAACCTCAAGTAGCTTCATCAGTCTTTAAAAGATCTCATTGGTCTTGCTCACCAAAAAACCAATAACTTAGAATGATCAGTTCTTTTGCATTCACACACTTATGTGTGTACTCCTCTTCTTCTCAAGGTTGGTCTTCTTCACTTGTGAACACACAAGGCTAAGACTCGGGTATTACTCCTTGCACACACACGCCCAAGTGTGGTATATGCTTCACCCAAACTCAAACACTAAAATAGGTGCGCATGAGGTGCGGCCTCACTTCTTCAACAGCCGCGCAAGGTGTGCGGACGACCTCTGTCGCGCAGGGCGTGACACCCGTGGGCACACAATGTGTAACCAAGCGCGGGGCGCACAAGTACACTACATGAGCTCTTCTTCCTGTCGCTCAAGAGGTAGCATGCATGGGACTTCCTCGGGGCCTCGGGTGGCTCCGGGATTCTCAGTCGCGCAAGAGGCTGCACAGAGGTACTTCACGTAGCTCGGATGGCTTCGCGGGACTCTCGAGTTCTCAAAGGATCAGCAGCATTCCAGAGGTCTCGACCTCTCTCTATATATGCAGAGGTCCTCGGTTCATCCACGTGGGATAAATCTTGAACCACCGATATTTTTGATTCTTTGAAAATCTTTACACGCGATCCGAGAATCACGTTTCTTTCTCTCTGTTCAACGCAGACTTCTTCTCCTTCTCATTTCTTAACGTCCATGCAATTTCTAACGCATGCATGGCCTCTTCTCTTATATTTCATAAAAACCACGAACCACATGGCCTCGGCACGTCCTTTTTCCTCTGCTGAAATCGAAATGCTCCCCTCGTTTCATGTACACCCATTTTTAGGCATGGTCATGTTCAGTGTGGCTAGACGAACCGGATGGACGCCTTGGCTCTTTCAGAGGTGGCCGGGAACTCGAAATCCGGCCACGGGTAGCCTCTGGTTCATCGGCGGCTTCGCGGGAGGTGCCTCGGCTAAGCTCGAGGTAGACGATGTGGCAGCCGTCAGATCAGATCTTTGGACATCCGCGATCATAAGATCTCACGCGGGATCGATCGTGCGGTCGAGATCTGGCGCGCGATCGATCGAGCTGCCAGAATTCGCTCCCGGTGAAATTTGTGTGTCCCACATCCAATCGGCGGCCGGTTTCCACGCGGTTTATCAAACTCGCGCTCCCCCCTTCACCACAATTGAACTTCTCCCCTCTCGGTGTTGCCCCGCACCGAGTTCTCTCTGCGGGCGCGCTCTTGCGCCCACCTCTGCCACTCGGGCATGCCACTAGCGCCCACAATGCCCACACGGGCACGCGCTCTGGCGCCCCGGCTGCGCAGGCTTGACCCTCTGCGTGGCCCCGTCTTACACATGGTCGCGGCCTCTCAGGCTGGCCCCATGGGATCCCCCTTGGGCGTGGTGACCTCGAGTCCCACATGTGCCTTGGGGTAGAACCCTTAAGGCTGGCCCTTGGTGGCTAATTTTTTGTTTCTAGGAACACTAAGTACATTGTCTTTAAACAAAGTAACCAAGTGTAAATTCCTTTCGCCACTTAAGCCATTCTTCTACTTCATTTCCTCTTCTCTTCAAAATTTATTCATCACTTAGGAATGGAATTCACGAAGGGTCTTCATCTTCAACCGAGCTCCTTAATCCCATAATTTCTTCCATGTTCTTCGTTGATCTAATCGGTGATCAAATTGGTTCTTCTTATATTTCACATGAACAAAGTAAAAGTGCATGGACTTCATTAATCCCCATCATCCACTTAGGAGGTATGGATGGATCATCTTCATCTCCTCATGCATTGTCTTAACAATGCATGGTCTTCTATCATTTTTGTGACATTGTATCCTGTTGATACAAGTTCTTCGAACTTAAAGACCATTTCAACAACTGTCAGATGTAATGATACATCTACAAACATTAGTCTTCAAGCTCTACGTCATCAGTTGACACATAGTGACATGTTATTGACAACAAATGAAATCACTTGGGCATAACAATCTCCCCCTTTGTATTTGGTTTTCAATAATCTGAAGCACATTTTGAAGAATGTCACAATGTGTATGTGCCGATTATTTCTCCCCCTTATTGGCCAACAAATGAAAAGGGATGAATAGGAAGTCATTCTCAAAATGCATAACTTCTTGACTCAGAAACTAATGCTCCCCCTAAAGTTATGAACTCATCTCCTTCAATTCCCTGCATGTGAGTACAAAAACATATAAATTTAGGGAATAAGGAGGGACCTTTCTCTTCCTCAAGTGAGAGGAGAAGGCTGAACATGAAGTTTCAGCCTTAGCTCAACCAATCTTTCTGTAGGCATAGCTTTGGTGAAAATATCTACCACCTGATCTGGAGTAGAAATGTAGTCGAGATTGATGTCTCCACTGGCGACACTATATTTGATGAAATGATATTTTATATAAATATTCTTTGATCTGGAGTGTTGTATAGAATTCTTAGACAAGCCAATTGCACATTGATTATCACATAAGATCCTCAATGGTTTTTCAGATTTAATTCTGAAATCAACTAGCTTCACCTGCATCCAAATCATTTGTGTACATGCATGTGTAGCTGCCACATACTCTTCTTCGGCTGTGCTCAATGTTACGGAATTTTGTTTCTTGCTATACCAACTAACACATCCTTCTCCCAGAAAGAAGGCTCCACCTGATGTGGATCTTCTATCAGTGCAATCACCAGCCCAATCAGCATCAGTGAATCCCAACAACTTTATGTTAGTACTGTGTTTGTATAAGAGTCCATAGTTGAGAGTTCCTTTCACATATCTCAAGATTCATTTAGCTGCTGATAAGTGATATTCTTTTTGGTCACATTGAAATCTTGCACACAAAGTTACTGCATATGTTATATCAGGCCTTGAGGCCGTGAGATAAAGGAGACTGCCAATAATTCTCTTGATCTCTTTCTGATCAACATTGTTGCCTTCTTCATCCTTGCATAGTTTGGTTCCAACAGAAATGGGTGTTGAGACTTCCTTTTCATTCTCCATTCCGAACCTTTTCACTAAGTCCCTTGCATAATTTTCTTGTGAAAGAAATATAGAGTTTTTCCTTTGTTCCACCTGAAATCCTAGAAAATATGTCATTTGACCAAGCATGGACATTTCAAAGGTTCTCTTCATCTGCTCATCGAATTCTTCACATAGTCCTTCCTTGTCACCAGCAAAAATAATATCATCCACCTAGATAATGACTATGAGAGTACCAATGGCCATTTCTCTAACATAGAGATTACTGTCAACTGTTCCTTTGAAAAACTTCATGCTCTTAAGACAACCATCCAACTTGGAGTACCAGGCTCTGGGAGCCTGCTTTAACCCATACAATTCTTTCTTCAATCTGCATACTATGCTACCATCTTTGTCTAGCACAAATCCCTCTGGTTGTTCTATATACACTTCTTCTTCAAGATCTCCATTTAGGAATGCAGATTTCACATCCATCTGATAAACCTTGTACTGCTTGTGTGCTGCAAATGCTAAGAACATTCTGATAGTCTCCAGTCTTGCAACTAGTGAAAACGTTTCTTCAAAGTCGATTCCTTCCATTTGTGAATACCCTTTGCATACATGTCTGGCCTTATTTCTTGAAACTTCCCCTTTCTCATTGAGTTTGTTTATGAAAACCCACTTTGTCCCAATTACATTTTTATTTTTGGGCTTTAGCACAAGATCCCAAGTGGAGTTCTTTTCTATTTGATTGAGTTCCTCATGCATAGCTTGTATCCATTCCTTATGTTCAACTGCATCAGCCACTGCGTGAGGTTCCACTTGAGAAACCAATGCAGTGTGATCTTCCAATCTCAATCTTCTCCTAGTTTTTACTGAGGACTGTGGGTTACCAAGGACATTTTCTGTGTCGACATGTTTCTTCAATTTATTGCATCTCCTTCTTCCATCTTCATTACCATCCGCTTCATCACTGGTGTGTTCAGAGTTGATCTCACCAGCAGTTGGTGTTGGCTCAGTTAATTCTTCATTCTTTTGTTCCAAGTTTGTGTCATTCATTGAGTCATCATTATGAACAGTGTATGGTTTGGTGTTGTTTTCAATTATTCTGACATCACTGCAGTCAATCATTTTGTTCAACCTCTTAGTCCAGCATCTGTAGCCTTTTCCATTAGGTAGGTAGCCCATGAATATTCCTTCTTCTGCTTTTTCCTCAAACTTTCCCAGATTAATGTTTTTAATCTTGATGATGCATGGACTGCCGAAGACTCCGAAGTACTTAACAGTTGGTTTTCTGTTAAACCACATTTCATAGGATGACATTTGTGTTTCTGGTCTTAGGAGACATCTCTTTTGTATGTGTATATCTATGCATACTTCTTCTCTCCAGAAAAACATAGAGATATTGTGCTCAGCCAACATAGTCCTCCCCATTTCAACTATGCTTTGATTCTTCCTTTCAGCCACTCCATTTTTTTGTGGAGTATATGGTGTACTGTATTGATGCTTGATTCCATGCTTGACCAAATAGCTTTCAAAATTATCACAAGTGTATTCTTTTCCATTATCTGATCTCACTTTCTTGATACAGATTCCAAGTTCTATCTCAGCCTGCCTCCTGATGTTTTTGAACATCAAGATTGCTTCTAACTTGTGTTTCATGAACATGACGTTGGTCATCCGAGTGTAATCATCAATGAAGGTTATAAAATAGAGATCTCATCTTGTAGACTTTTGTCTCATCGGTCCACATATGTTTGTGTGATTGAGTTCAAGAGGCCCAGTAGACATGATATCTACTCCTTTGTGTTAACTATGGGTCAGTTTTCCCTTCTAACATGTGTCACAAATTTCATCTCTTTCTCTCTTTAATTTGGGTAGATCTCGTACAATATTGTACTTCAATATTTTAATCATACTTATTTGACCTAGATGACCAAGTATTCTGTGCCAAAGATTGTTTTCATCATTATAACTAAGATAACAAGAATTGATGGAGTCACCAATTTGAAATAGGTTTCCAGTGGTTCTTCTTCCTTGAGTGATGATTTTTCCATCCTTTGAGCTCTTGATGATGCATGAATCCTTCTGGAACAACACCTCATGTCCATCATCACATAATTGGCTTACACTCAGTAGGTTGTGCTTTAATCCTTCAACAAACAACACATCATTGGATTTTAGATTTGTTGTTTCAATCATAGCCTTTCCAACTCCCTTTATTTTCAGAGAACGATCATTTCCAAACACCACGGTTCCTCCCTCATGAGTTTCAATGTTGCTTAGAATTTTTGTAGCACTAGTCATGTGGGATGAGCATCCACTATCATGAATCCATGACTTGGTTTTACTGTTGTCTTTTAGAGCCACTTCAGCAAAGCATGTTATTTCATCATTGGTTTATTGAATGCCTTTCCCTTTCATGTCTTTGAATTTTTGTTGAGGAAGAGTTGTCATACATTTATCAGCTCTATGACCTTGTTGGTCACATCTTCCACAAGATTCACTCAGGCAGTCAAATGTGTTCTGAATTGGAGGTTTTGATGCTTTCTGCAAAACACTCTGGGTTTTAGGATGTCTCCCCCTTGACTCATGCCTCATGCTTGGAAGAGACATGTTATACCAGCATGCATAGGCCTTATGTCCAAACACACCACAACACCAGCAGTAGCCTCTGAACCTTGACCTTCTTTGTTGATAAGAGTCATGTTGTAATTTTCTATCCATGATTTGAGTAGTCCTTCCTAAGGATTTCCTTTCTTCCATTGAAGATGATTTTACACAGGTTTGTTCATGCCATGTTTGTGTCAATTTTATCTTTGAACCTGCATTGTTTGAAATAACATATCTATTTAGAGATTTACTTAGTGGTAAATTGTCTTGCCTCTGAGCACCAGCATGAGATGATTCTGCCTTGACCTCAACAGCCTTGTTGAAGTCTTATCTCATCATTGTCAAGCTATTCTGTGATTCAATCCACTTGGAATGTGTCACTGATTGCTCTTCTTCTTTGAGGTGAAGTTTATCCTCAAGATCTTTTTCTATCTTTTCCAGCTCAGCTACCTTCAGTTTGTGTCTCTTTATTTCGTCAATGTACATTGTCTCTTTCTTCATATATTCTTCCAACTCCTTAGTTATCCTTTTGGTTTCCTTTTGTAACAATATCTTCTCTTTCTTGTGTTCAGTGTTCTGTTCAAGCCAAGCCACTAGTTCATCTTTGAATATGTGTTCGAGCTCTGTTCGTTCACTTTCATCATCTTCACTGCTGAAAGTGTCAAACCCTTTCTCCACATGAGCCATAAAGTTTGTTTCTTATTCTGATTGACTGGATGAAGTGATGTCTGATTCTTCCTCTTTGCTTACATAGTTTCTTCTTTCACCAGGAACGATCCTTTTCTTTATTGCACCAGATCTGTTTCCTTCTCGTGGGTATCTACTTCATTTCTTCTTTTTTGACTTATCATCTTCAATATCTGGAGCACTAGATCTTTTCTTAGGGCAGTTAATAGCAAAGTGTCCGATGTTATTGCAATTGAAACATCTCGATGGTGATTTCCCTTTTCCCCTGAATTTAGTTTTTCCAAACCTTTTAGGAAAAATAGAAATAATCGTGTTGAGATCTTCATCCTTTTCTTCATTGTCAGAATCAATTGATTCTAGAACTTCTTCATCTTTTATCTTGAGTTGTCTCATGGACTCAAAAGCCATCTCATCCTTGATCTTCTTCTTGAATACTGGGATCTTCCTCATTTCATATGCAATGAGAATGTTGTGTAGTTCATCAAGAGAGAGATCATCTCTGTCTTCTAATGCTGAGACTTTGAGGTCAAACCTATAAGGAAAATTTCTCATTAGTTTTTTAACAATAGTGGAGTCCTCCAACTTTTCACCAAAGCCTCGAATGTTACTAACAATTTCATCAACTCTTGTGAAATAATCATCAATATTTTCTTCTTCTCCCATCTTGGAATCTTCAAACTTGCTTCTCCAAATTTGTAATTTGGATTCCTTGACTTTCATGTTGCCTTCATAACTACTTTCCAATTTGTCCCAAATTTCTTTATCATTCTGGAGTCCCATGACTTTTGTGTATACCTTTTCTAAGAGTGACATAAGAATGGCATTTTGAGATTTACCATCAAATTCCATATTTCTTTTCTCATCCAGTGTCATAGCAGCTTCATTAGCAAGAGGAGGGAATCCAAATAAGGCTACATCTCTAACATCAAGGCCATGAGATAGAAGGTAGGGAAACATCTGATTTTTCCAGCTGTGATAATTATTTCCATCAAATGTAGGGACACCCCTACTATTAACAGAATTTAGATTGTCCATTTTCTCAGAAGTAGATCCTAACAGAGGCAACCTCCCTCTGATACCACTTGAAGTTCCTGGATCGGTTGAGATCACTGAGAGGGGAGGGGTGAATCAGTGATAACTTTTTCTTTTTAAGAATTGTTCCCTTTGAATTATCAATTCAACCTCTGTAGCTGGTGAAGGCCTAGATCTACTCTTTTAGTGGTGCAGTGATAATGAAAGCACAGAACACAGAGATTTACAAGGTTCGGTATAAAGACCTACTCCTTGCCGTGTTGGTTACACCCCCCAACACGGATTCTTCACTATGCCAAAAGATGTTTACACAGTAATTGGTTATACCCCCCAATTACATGTTGGTTAAACCCCCCCAACTCCACAGCATCATATTCATCATGGATCCACTTCACTTCTTCAAAGGTGTTGTTCAAAACCTCAAGTAGCTTCAACAGTCTTCAAAGGATCTCGTTGGTCTTGCTCACCAAAAAACCAATCACTTATAATGATCAGTTCTTTTGCATTCACACACTTAAGTGTGTACTCCTCTTCTTCTCAAGGTTGGTCTTCTTCACTTGTGCACACACAAGGCTGAGCCTCGGTTCTTCCTCCTTGCACACACACGCCCAAGTTTGGTATATGCTTCACCCAAACTCAAACACCAAAAGAGGAGCGCAAGAGGTGCGGCCTCACTTCTTCAATAGCCGCGCAAGGTGTGTGGACGGCCTCTGTCACGCAAGGCGTGACACCCGTGGGCACGCAGGGGGTAACCGAGTGCGGGGTGCACAAGTACACTGCCCGAGCTCTTCTTCCTATCATGCAAGAGGTAGCGCGCATGGGACTTCCTCGGGGCCTCGGGTGGCTCCGGGATTCTCAGTCGCGCAAGAGGCTGCGCAGAGGTACTTCACGTAGCTCGGATGGCTTCGCGGGACTCTCGAGTTCTCAAAGGATCAGAAGCATTCCAGAGGCCTCGGTTCATCCGCGTGGGATAAATCTTGAACCACCGATATTTTTGGTTCTTTGAAAATCTTTAAATGCGATCCGAAAATCACGTTTCTTTCTCTCTGTTCAACGCGGATTTCTTCTCCTTCTCCTTTCTTAACGTCCATGCGATTTCGAACGCATGCATGGCCTCTTCTCTTCTATTTCATGAAATAAAAGAACCACTTGGCCTCGGCACGTCCTTTTTCCTCGGCCAAACTCAAAATACTCCCCTCGTTGCATGCACACCCATATTTAGGCATGATCATGTTCAGTGTGGCCAGACGAACCGGATGGACGCCTTGGCTCCTTCAGTGGTGGCCGGGAACTCGAAATCCGGCCACGGGTAGCATCTGGTTCATCGACGGCTTCGCTGGAGGTGCCTCGGCTGAGCTCGAGGAAGAAGATGTGGCAGCCATCGGTTCAGATCTTTGGACGGACGCAATCAGAAGATCTCGCGCGGGATCGATCATGCGGTCGAGATCTGGCGCGCGATCGATCAAGCAGCCAGGATTCCCTCCCGGTGAAATTTGTGCGTCTCACATCGAATCGGCGGCCGGTTTCCACGCGGTTTATCAAACTCGCGCTCCCCCCTTCACCGTAATTGAACTTATCCCCTCTCGGTGTCGCCCCGCACCGAGTTCTCTCTGCGGGCGTGCACTTGCGCCCACCATTTCCACTCGGGCGCGCCACTGGCGCCCACTATGCACACACGGGCACGCGCTCGGGCGCCCCGGCTGCGCAGGCTTGACCCTCGGCATGGCCCCAGCTTACACACGGCCGCGGCCTCTCGGGCTAGCCCCATGGGATCCCCCTTGGGCGTGGCGACCTCGAGTCCCACATGTTCCTTGGGGTTGAACCCTTAATGCTGGCCCTTGGTTGCTAATTTTTTGCTTCTAGGAACACTAAGTACTTTGTCTTTAAACAAAGTAACCAAGTGTAAATTCCTTTTGCCACATAAGCCATTCTTCTACTTCATTTCCTCTTCTCTTCAACATTTATTCATCACTTAGGAATGGAATTCACGAAGGGTCTTCATCTTCAACCGAGCTCCTTAATCACATAATTTCTGCCATGTGCTTCGTTGATCTAATCAGAGATCAAATTGGTTCTTCTTTTATTTCACATGCACTAAGTAATAGTGCATGGACTTCATTAATCCCCATCATCCACTTAGTAGGTATGGATGGATCATCTTCATCTCCTCATGCATTGTCTTAACAATTCATGGTCTTCTAACATTGTTGTGACATTGTATCGAGTTGATACAAGTTCTTTGAACTTAAAGACCAGTTCAACAATCGTCAGATGTAATGATGCATCTCCAACCATTAGTCTTCAAGCTCTACTTCATCAGTTGACACATAGAGACATGTTATTGACAACAAATACAATCACTTGGGCACAACACACTCAAAGGAAATGGTGGAAAATTTTGCATAAATCTCACAGGAATAAAAGTGAGATGAAAACCCCCTTACGAATAATCGGCAGCCTAACGAAACCACTTAAAACATCCAAAAAATGGATTGATGAAATAAAATAGGGTCTCTCATCATATGAAAATAGAAAGTTAAGTAATAGGAATATAAAATAACACCCCCCAATATAAAAAAGATCATCTTAAAAGAAACGACATAAAAGATAGTACTTAAAAATAAAGAGATAGGTAGGATCCCTTACCTAAAGTCCGACTTTTCTTGGTCGTTTATTTATATTCCTGAATAATAAACTTTTTTCAATTTAAAACTTTCTTAAGGAAATACATTAATTTCAATTATTAAATTAATATCATATATTATCATGTTATAATAATTTGTTAATTATGTGAGTTCATATCATACATTTTGTCGATGTTCGGTACATGAGTCAAAAATGAACTTGTTTGAAAATGATTGTCCATGTAGTTATAAGTAAATCATCTAAAAATTGTATTAATAATTTAAATATCATATATATCTAGTACATATTCATTTTATACTACTACATAACATTTGGAGATAAAAGAAATGAAATGCACCGTTCATGGAGATGATAGGTCATACGTACGCATGAACCATACTTTCATTTCATTGTCATATTAATGGAATTAAAAATAATTGAGAGATATATATATTATAATTACAGTATAATATATATGTTTTATAGGTCCCATAAGTTCATTAAATTCATTCTTTATACATTCCAGGTATTGCATGAACGAGTCACATCACATGAGGGGGCGGTAGTCCACACTTCCTCGTATGAAATTATCGCAATTTCACAACATGAAAAGCATAACAGTACGATTTAAATAATAAATACAGAAGAATATGGGAAACATAAATACCATATATATCATACATAAAATACAGTTACATCATAATGGCCACCATGAAAGGTGTTAAGAGAAGATATAACAATCATCGTTTCGTGAGGTAGTAATTCGCAATCCACAGAAACAGTATGTTCTTTAACGATTAGATGGAGGTGTGCATAAGTGTAGCTCGAATCCTTTTAATAAAAACATAATAGTATATTGAAAATACTTGTTTTATTACAAAATAATGGAACAAAAAGAGTTTATGGGATTGGAGAGGCAAAATAAAACAATAGAACACAAGTGAAGACATTACCTTTAAATCGGGTAACTCCTCTTAGTTTGAACCAAAAGGGTTTCTTGAAGAGAATTCTGCCAAATGTGAGGCTTAAATGATTAAGAGAGGGATTTGGATAGATGAAATGGGTAGGGGTTGTCCAAGCCAAATTCTTGAGAGGTTTGGTTAAGGTGGTAGAGGTGGGGGACTTTTATAAGAGAAGAGGAGGGGCACTCATAGAAAGTTATAAACTATTACTTTATTATAAAATGATTTTCGGATTTTAAAGGTCCCAAAAGAATACATTTCGATGCTAAGGTGATATGGTTTCCAAATCTACCCATTAAATAGGTTTGTGACAAGTTTAAGACTTATATTTCACCTTATCCTATCATTTTATTCAAATCGTTCATTAATGAGGTAATTACTGCATCATCACGGTGTCATAAATAAATAAATTTATTTAATCTCTAAAAATTATAAAATAAATATCATGATGTAGGAAATCTTTTTATCTTTATAATTAATGTTTATAGTAAAAAATATGACTTGTATAACCCCATGTAAAAATTGTTTTATTAAAAAATACATGTTTGTGACATTTTTATTTTAACATTAAATAAAAAGTTATTAATGTCATTTTCCTACCAAAGTGGCTCCATGGAGTCCCCAAGTTGACCCATGGATTTTCGTGGTCGGCCATGACTCATCCAATAAGGGTAGTACATGTGTCAAGGTCATTTCATATTATTATAACATTATCATTACCATAATTTACACTAATTACCTTTAATCGCGATTAATAAAACATAAAAGTTACTATTCACCGAAAAAACTATTTTAATCTCATTCAACAACATTTTACTTCCTAATGACAACCATATATGTCAGATTTTTGAAAATAAAATCACAGACGTAGTTAAGTTTCATTTAAACGAAAAATCAGTTTCTTTAACTACCACTTAGTGGTTTCACTATTCATCAAAAATTGATGTTTTTCAGAAAAATACCGAAACGTCACCCTAAGCTATATTTGATATTCCAAATTCAAAAATGATATCTATTTTAAAAAATTCAAAATATACAAGTTGAATTAATTAATTTAATAATTCATTCCCGCTGTCAAAACAAATAGCGTGTTTTTAAGAAAAAATATCTATTAAAAGATTGAAACTAGTTTATAACCAATTTAGAAGTGAAATTAATTCCAATGACCACAATTGGATTAAATGGTAAAAATATATTCTAATTTCACTTTAAAAACAGTTAAAATGATGATCTAATCATATAGAAAATTAGATTAAAAAGTGGTTTTGAATTAAAATACAACATTTTCACTAAAACTGATATTTATCAGAAAAATAAAAATAATAACACAACGTAAATTTTGATGTCCATATTATAAAGAAGGATTTTATTTTGATAAATATAGAATATAAAATCATCAAAATTTTATTTAAAAAGTTTTCTCCATCAAAAGGCGGTTAATCGACCTTTTAAAGAATATTTGAAGATTTATGCTTAAAATTGGATTCATTCGCATTTTAAGCCTCTAACATTTATTGGGAAAAAGTAAAATTATTTGACAAACATATATAATAATTTTGTAGTTAGTTCTGTTCATTCCCACTATTACAACAGCTAGGCATTAACTACCATTTAAAATAATATTATTTTATTATTAGAGTGCAACATAAGATTTCAAAGAAACTCATTGTTTCTTATTGGGTACGTCATCGAGCATAGAATTCTTTTTAAATTAATATTAACATTTTATTCACAAATATGGATAAATATAAAAAATTAATATTCTTTATTTAACTGGGATGTTACAGTAATTCCCCGACCCCAATTACCTAGAGTCGGTTCATTATTTTAATACATTGGTATGATTACAAGAAATCAAGTCTCGAATAACCAATCAGTTTAGCAGTCTTGGAAAATAGATTACATACATTAATGTTAAATTACACATTATAACCTAAAAAATCATAAATAATCGTTTATGAATGTGATTATTCCATTGGCTTAACCCTGTATATCAATCACAATACACTTCTTGGAATCCTGGGAAAAATGAAACATAGAAAGGGGTGAGCTCAAATGCTCCGTAAAGGTAAGAAATATAGCAGAAACTTTTATAAATAAGCATAAAAATTTATGGAAATGTATAACTAAAACAAAAGCCTTTTAAACTTGAACTTCAGAATAATATGGCAAAAATAAAATTAAATAATTCCATTTATTGATTCACATGGATATTCTAATAGTCCAATAATCACATGCAATATCAATAACCACTTTTATAATGATGGAATGCATAAATCCATACTATCATAACCACATAGTCAAGACCTTGTGCGAAGACTAAAAATAAGATTTTGTGAAAGCCTTGTGCCATGAAACTATTTTTTATCATGAGACCTACCGATGTATCGAGGAGCTATAGCGGGCTCCACCCATCACTTACTAAGTCCAATGCATTCCTCATATGAAATGGTTTAAACATAACAGAAACATTCGTATTAAAACTAGCATATAAAATTTCAATACTTTATCCATATAACATGAATGGTAAAAAAATAAAACATCCATAGTAAAACATATCACAAAACCTTCAATATTATATGGAAGTTTTGTATCATAATAAATAAACTTCAATGAAGCTTAAAATCCATCAACTGATGTTGACAAAGATGAAATAAAAACAATTTGAGAGAAATATCTCTTTTTTTGAAATCATTGAAAAGTGACACATTTATAAAGGAAGTAATTTAAAAGATATTTTTGAATCAAAGTGTCCCATACCACTTTGAAACTTTTGAAACGAAATATCATTTCAAAACATTCATGTCTATATAAATAAATCCTTAAAATCATTTTGAAAACATGGACATTAATTAAAATGATTTAGAAAGATAAATCATTAAAACATTTAAAATCCAGATCATGATAATGATTAAATTTCACAAAAAACTTAAAATATTCATTTTGAAATCATTTTTATGAAAAATGGACATGGATGATAAAAATATCCACGTAGATACATACACATAAACAATCTCAGATAATAATGAGATTGAGGAATTAACCCATACAAATTTGGTAACTTACGAAACATACACCCCATAAAAGAGGTATCATACAATGAATATGTAAATACACATAAATTAAATTGTATTACAAAATGAATACAATTATGGGTAGTACATACACCACACAAAAGGTAATAGTGGCAATATGGCATGAATCTCACGGGAATAAGGGGTGAGATAAAAACCATTACCTTGCACTTTCCTTTAGTCTAGGGTACATTTAACCTCTTGTATGAAGATAATAGTATGTTATTAAATTATACCATAAACATATTAATATTTATGATATCATACATGATTCAATTATTACATTATAGTACCCATTTAATAATAATTTCAATGATAAATTAACATTTCGAGTAATAATCACTTTCTTTATCGTTTGTGTTTTAACATGTTACTCTGGATTGGATCACTTAGATAAAGATTTATGTACATCAAGAATATAAAACATGATTTATATATGATTTATATTTAGAATATAAATATGTATAATAGACATATATATGAAATGAAAAACACCGTTTATCGAGACGGTAGTCCGTACGTACGCATAAACGCTATTTTCATATTCATATCATATTGAACGGAACTAATTTAATAAGATATATATATCTATATATCTATATGTATATATCTCCAGTATCATTATTCTTTCATATATTATATACTTATTAGTTATATATATATATATTTATATATATATTTATAATCATTGATTATTGGTGAACGTGGAAATGAATCTCCTCGCGTCGTGGAGACAGTAATCCGTACGTACGCACGAGTGACAATATAATTTCCTTAAAGTTGTGTAATTGGATGGTATATTTATTTTAAATAGAAATATTCATGTTATTTTTATTATTTATATACATATTACTCATCATTATATCGATTCATGTAACCTAGTGTTGAATAACAAATTTCACCACAGCGTCGAGACGGGTAGTCATACGTACGCACACATGGTGACATTATCATTCACAAGATGGATATGATAATGAATATAGTTTTTCCACATTTATAACAAAACCACAGTTTATATAAGATACTGGAGTTATTATTTTATAAAGGAAACAACAAAGAAAGTGTAAGTGGAAGAATAAGAGAACTTGAAAGAGGGTGGTGAAGTCATTACCTCTTCTTCGAGTTCTTCCTTTTGATTTGATCAAAAGGGCTCCATAGTATGGCTTTCTAACCAAATGAAGGCATCTAGGATGAATTTAGGATAGTTTTGAGGATATTTGGTTAGGGGTTGGCCGAGCCAAAATGCTTAGATGTTGTGAACTAGAGTGAAGGAGGAGTTCCCTTTTATAAGAGGGGTGAGGGGCCCCTTAGGAAAAACATAAAATATTATTTTATAATAAATTTATTTTCGGGTTAAAATGGCTCAAAAATGAATTTTATAAAAGCTAAGGTGTGGATGGGTAGAAAACCATTCAACCAATAGGTTTTAGACAGGTTTAGGTCACCATATTAACCTTATCTTTTAGATTTAACTCTTAGTTAAATAGTTTAACTTTTACCGTGTCTTCTTGTATTCTTACACTATATGTATAATAAAATTACTCTAAACATTCAAGAAAACCTCATGTGGCTAATTAATGACATATATAATATTATTTAAGCCCTTTTGCCGAACCTTACATTTTTAGGAATATTATATCAACCAAAAATCTAGTATTTGTTTTAGATATTAATTTATGTCAATTTTGACACTATTTGGTACTTTGTTTTTGTGAAAGTCATAACAACTTGATAACTTCAAACACGATACATTGAATCGTCCCTATTATTTCATATACACACAAAAAATTCGTGTATTTCATAAAAACATTGAAATTATATTTATTTTAATATTTATAATTCCATTTATTTGATTCTTTCATGAATAAGGTAATTACTGCATCATCATTGTGTCATAAATAAATTTTTTTATTTTATGTATAAAAATTATAAATAAAATATCATTATGTAGAAAATATTTATATATTTCTAATGAATATTTTTAATCTAATTTATCTTATGAATAACCCTATATTAAAAATGTTTTAGTTATTAAACAATGATTTTAACTCTTTTAACTCTTCTTTGAATTAAATAATAATAAATGTCCTAATCTAATCCAAGTGGACCTAAATGATAATATTTTATTCCTAAGGTTGTTTTTGGTAGATATACACTTTTCCAATAGAATTAGGACATGTGTTATGGTAATATTAATATCATTTTACCCTTAATTTCCATATTTATTTTTAACCCTGGTAAATAAAAGTAAAAAGTTACTATTCACAAAACATTGATTTTTATCTTATTGAACCAAATTTTACTCCTTGATGTTAACCATGTCTCTCGGATTTTTGAAATTCAACTCACAGAAGCGGTAAAATTATCTTTTATGTAAATTTGCATATTCTCCTAGGAGGTGGGTAAAAGACGAGAAAAAGTTCAATAAAATTTTTATATATCTAACATTATTATAAACTGACATCAATGAATTAAATTGAACTTATATATGTATTATTTATCTATTTTGACCAAATATAAATGTAAAAAAAATAAATAATTATTTAAATAAAACTTTGTTTTTTAAAAAATAACTCATTGTTTTTTCACTATTCCTAAAAAATTGAACGTTTTCAGAAAAATAACAAAAATTCACCCTAGGCTAATTTCGATATTCTGAATCAATAAATGATGTCTATTTTACCAAATTAAAAACATAGAAGTTTCATATATTAATTTAAAATTAATTTCTTTTGTCAAAACCAAAAGGCGTATTTTTAAGAAACAATATCTATCATAAGATTGGCACTTCTTTATGTCTAATCTCAATGTGCAATTACTTGAAATTACCAGAATTGGATTAAATGGTAAAAATATAATCTATTTATACTTCCAAACCATTAAAATATATAATTTAACACTATAAATTATTTTCATTAAAAAAGTTTTTTCAGTTAAAATATAGTATTTTTCACTATTAAACCGAATATGATAGTTATCAGAAAAACAAAAAATGTTTATTGAAACTAAATTATTATGTCTCAATTATAAAGAAGAATTTTATTTGTCAAATTGAATATATAAAAGTTTCAAATATTGGATTTAAAAAGGATTCACCATTAAAAGGCGGTAAAAGTGCATTTTTTTTTGAAAAATACTTCTTTTATCTGAAAATTGAATTAGTTCTTAAATTAAGTCTAAGAAACTCATAATATGAATTCTAAAATTATAAAGATTATATATAGTTTAAAATTTATTTATTACTATTCATAAAAACTTTTGAATTGCTAGTTTGGTAAGTTGTTGTGCAATTGAACTCGGTGTTGTGTGTAGTGCACGTTATTTAATTATTTTGAAGAAATAACATACTTTGAGATCTAGGGGTGTTAAATTAAATGATCATACAACTGAAATATCATTAACAAAAAAATAATAGAAGATCATATGTGATATCATATTTATGTATGCGGTTCATGAATAATTTAATAACAATTATTTAACTATTATACCAGAGGTCAACATACCCTTGACCAAGGAAAACTACAAGATATTGGTTAATTTTACAATATCATTATTAACTGAGCTTTTTATACGTATCCATTGGGTAATCCTTATCATCTACACTTGTGTTTCATAAAAATGTGTTCAAAAACATTTTTACTATTTCCTAGAATATTTGTTAAAGTTATTTATACCCAAGTTTTTTTATAATTTTTTTAAAGGAATCATTCCATCATTTTCAAACAAGATACTTTATGACCCTTTCGAAAAATTCTGATAAGAATATTTTATTAACGTATTTAGAGGGTGAGACTATATTCTATAATTATATCATCTTTGGAGCTTCCATTACAATAATATAATAATAAATTCAAAATATATGTTTTATTTTATAATTATATTACTTTTAATTGATTTCAAAATAGAAAGACATTTTTCTCTCAAACAATTTTGATTTCATCTATGTCAACATCCTTTGAAAGATTTTACACTTGTTTGAAGTTGATTTATTATGATAAGATCATATATTATATTTAAGGTTTTTTGATATGTTTGAATATGGTTGTGTTATTATTATACCATTCATGGTTTATGGGTAAAGTATTAACCTTTCATATTCTAGTTTTAATATGAATGTTTATGCTACGTTTCATCATTTTCATAGGAGGAATACACTGGACTGAGTAAGTGATGGGTGAAGCCCACTATTTCTTCTCGATGCATCGGTAGATCTCATTAGACAAACTACTGTCTTGGTAAAAGTCATTGACAAAAATCTGATTTGTATTCTTGGAACGAGGCCTTGACTATGTGGTTATGATGTCAAGCATTATGCATTCCATCACTATGAAATTAGCTATTCAAATTACATGTGATTATTCTACTAGTAGAATATCCATGCGAATAATTAAATGGAATTACTTGATTTACCTTTTCCATATTATACTGATGTTTCTGTATAAAAGTCTTCTGTGTTAGGCTTATCAATTTCCTCAAATATTTATGCTTATTTGTGAATGTTGGCGCTAAATTTTTATCCATACTGATCATCTGAGCTCACCCCCTATGTTTTATTTTTCCCATGATATGAAGAAGTATATTATGACTAACCTGTAGGTATATTCTAAGGTATATGAGTGTATTCTATGGAGAAACAATGTTGAGTTTTCATTTTATCATGTAATGTAAAACTTATGTATGAATATAGTACTTCCAAAACTACAAAACTAGTCGGTCATCTGGGACATGATTCCTTGTATCATTCCATTGTAACGTAATAATGAACCAACTTTGGGTAACTATGGTCGGGGCGTTACAGTTGGTATCATATTAATTTTAGTACAAACCATGGAAACTAGATTTAGAAAAACTCAAATTAGAGAACATTACCCAAAAATAGACATTAAGCATTAATATAGTATAACTTCCTAGAATTTTGAAAATGTATAGTTTTTTTAAATTTCAAAGCAATATATTCATTTCTGGAAACGAGCAGGTAGATCCGGCTCCAGCACTGATGTACGTAGGAGTGAATACTCCGACAATGTGTTTTGGGATTGACTTAGGGTATCTTGGTACATGACAACGGGCCTTGCTGCACTGTTGGTTATGACACTCCTAGGGGATATGCTTAGGATAGGTCACATTTTAATTAAAAACCATTAAGAATTTTTTATGAGTAAATACCTCCTCAAAGAATTTTTTTTTAAATTTTTATGGATTATATGCATAAACTGTTCAATTTATGTTAGGTATTTTACTAGTTTAGAATTATTTATTGTGATTCATAAACTAATCTAGTATATGCAATAATTTAGAAATGGTTATTATTGGAAGGAATGGAAACCCTAGCAACACATGTAATCCATGTATGTATTTCCCTCCTACTCAAGATAATTATAGTGGAGTGGATGAGGCAACTAATACTGAACAACTTATAACCATACTGAGAAAACTCACTCAGGTTATGAATAATAACCTTACCCGTATTGAGCACCCTGATCCACAACATGGAGGATCAATGTTAGAACACTTCTTGGGTAAACAACCACCAACATTAAATGGGAATAAAATCTATTTTATGTAGAACAATGGATAAGTTCCTCTATGAAAACATTTCAGGCTTTGGAGAATAGCGAAAGTGAAAAATATGACATGCTAGTTTATCCCCTCAAATGATATGCAGATAAATGGTGGTCATTAATTCAAAACACAATGTAGGATGAAGAACTATAAAATATGTAATCGAGGGAGTTTAATGATATTTTCATAGAAAAATACATTCCTCATGACCATTGAGCAGATATAGAAAGAAAATTTCTGAGTCTAAGGAAAAAAGAGGATGAAAATGTCACAATTTATTAGGCTAAAATTTCAAGGATAGCAATGTATTCTGCAGATTATATACGTAAACGAAGAAGATTGATTGGTCGATTATTTCATGGGTTAAAACCATTATCCATAAGTCACTAGTATCACAATCCTTCTGATCATACGAAGATGTTGTCTCATGTGTTATCAAGATAGAAAAGTAATTCTTTATGTCCTATGACTTTTAAGCAAATAAATAGAAGAATATATCTACTAAACTCTTTGGAAATGGAAATATGGGGAATAAGGGAAAAGTTAAATCTCCATCTTGTAGTAAATGTTGGAAGAAACAACCTGGTACATGCCTAAAGGGAATGAGAGTATGTTACATGTGTGGAGAAAAGGTCCACCATGCTCGTGACTGCAAATGAATGAAAGAGTCTGTCAATGTTGATTCCTTCAACTGTAGATAAACGAGGATTTATGTAAATGTATGCCCTAATCTCTTGGGAACCATACCTCAGAAAATGAAAAGGGATCAATGATAAACTTATGTGATCAATACTGCTAAGGTTGAAGCTCTGAATGACATGGTAGTTGGTAATTTAATGGTTTCTTCAAATTTATTGGAGTATTTATTTGATTCTAGATCATTTCATTGTAACATATCTTACGAGTTTTCAAAGAAAAATAGATATTTCCAATTTGATTTAACAATGGTGTTTCCAGTCAAAACTCTTAAGGGATGTGTCATTGCAATAATGTTTTGTGAACTAGTTCCCATTAGAGAAAATAAATGTTCTTTATATATTGATCTCATCATCATAACCCTGATTAAATATCATATAATCCTAAGTATGGATTGGATTTTTGACCATGATGTGAAAATTTATTATAATAAGAAGGAGGACACAATTTTTTATAATAATAAGTAGTATATTATTCTAGATAAGAAACATAACAATCCAATTCTCATCTAGATCCACCCACAGTAGCTCTACTAAATTCAATTATTGTATAGGAACATAGTGAAATAACAGTGGGTGAGTAAAGGAATATTAAAATAGAGAACATAACTATTGTGAAAGAATATGTTGATGTGTTTTTAGAGGATTAACATGCACATCCTCCAAATTGAGAAATTGAGTTTTCCATTGATTTAATTCCTTGTTCAAGGCCCATATCGAAGACCCCTTATAGAATGACCACTGTGGAATTAGAGGAACTAAATAAACAACTTGATTAATTGAGTAATAAATTATTTATTCACCCTAGGGTTTCTCTATAGGGATCCCATATTCTTTTTGTTAAGAAGAAATACAGATCTATGAGGTTGTGCATTGACTATAGAGAGATCAATGCTAAAACAATAAAGACCAAGTATCCCCTACCTCGCAATTCTGATTTATTCGATAAAAATCATAAATCTCAATGTTTTTAAAAGATTTAACTTTGATCTGGACATCATCAGTTGTGTGTGAAGAAGGAAAACATTCAGAAGACAACATTTTGTACGAGGTATGGGCATTACGAGTTTACAGTAATGCGTTTTGGACAAACTAATGCACCCTCTGTCTTCATGGATCCAATGAATAGTATTTTTAGGGAATTTCATGATGACATTGTATATTTATTTATTAATGAATCTTGGTATACACCAAAATCTATGAAGACCATTTAAATTAGTTGTACACTATTTTAAAGACTCTTCTATGTAATGAATTATATGGGAGGATTTGAAAGTGTGAATTCTTGCTTCAAGAGATTTCACTTATTAGCCATATTGTCTGTATGAAATGAATCTATGTTGATCCTTCCAAGACAAGAGAAATACAAGAATTCCTAGAACCAATGAGTATAAATAAGGTACATAGTTTTATTGGTATATTAGTTTGTTATTGGCATTTCATCTAGAATTGTTCCCGACTGTCTGACCCATTAACCATGCTCACACATAAAGGGGTTAACTGTTTTTGGAAAATATAATTTGAAGAATGTTTTAAAGAACTTAAGAAAAGGTTAGTCAATGATCCTATCATGGCTCTACCATCAGGGAATGATTTATTTTTTATTTATAGTGGTGATTCCATGAATGGACTTGGTTGTGTACTTATGCAGAATGATTGATTTATGGCATATGCATCACGAATGCTAAAAATTCATGTAAAAAACAATCATACTCATGATTTTGATTTAGAATATGTAATATTTGATTTAATGATATTAAGAAACTATCTCTATGGTAAAAATGTGAATTATATATCGATCACAAGACATTTTCTCAAAAAAGTAACTTAGCCCGAGGCAAAGAAAATTGTTTGAACTACTCCAGGATTATGATTGCACTATACCCTACCTCCCGTGGAAAGAAAATAAGGTGGTAGATGCTTTGAGTAGAAAGAAACATGGTGTTTTTAACAAGATCATAGTTTAAAGGGATCCTATGTTCATGGATATAGTGATGATGGATATGGGAATAATAATGGAAGGTGAAACATCAAGACTTTTTTAGATGGTTTCCAAACCATCTTTACAAGAAAAGGGTAAAAAATTCTCAGACTGATGATGATGTTTTTCAAAATAATATTAATGCTATGAATGATGGTAGAATGATCGACTTCTTATATGAAGATGGAATTTTGACATTTGGGAACAGAATTTGAGTTCCTAACATACCTGATCTAAAAAGGGAATTGATGTATGATTCTCATAGCTCCAATTTCACTACACACCATTGTAGAATAAAGATATATAATGATTTTATGGAACATCTTTGATGGGATAACATGATGAGGTAGATTACTGATTATCTATCAAGATTTATGGTTTTTCAACATGTGAAGGTTGGAAGACATCATCCTATAGTAGTCATGAAACCTCTTCCCATACCTGAGTGGAAATGGGATGATATTATGATGGACTTTCTCACGGGGCTACCAAAGACTCCTAGAAGAATGATTAAATATTGGTCATTGTTGATTTTTTTACCAAGGCAACACATTTTCCATCTATAATAGAATATTTACAAATTTAATGTTTAGTAAGAATATATATCAATGAAGTTGTAAGACATCATGGTGTACCCCTAACCATTGTTTCTGATTGTGATCCCCAATTTTCATCAAGATTATATAAAATTATTTAGAAGGCCCTAGATATTGAACTTCGTTTGAGCATTGCCGACCACCCTCAAACTAATGGAAAATCCAAAAGGACTATTCAAACCATTAAATACATGTTTAGATCATGCTAACTTGACTTTCAAGGTATGTGGGATTAATATTTACCAATTTTATAATTTTCCAACAATAATACCTTCCATTAAAGTATTCATATGGAACCATATCAATATTTATATGGATAAAGATGTCACACACCAACTTGTTGGGATGATGTTGGTGAAATAAAACTCGTAGTATCAAAAAAATGTTAAGGAAATGATGTGAAAGGTGATGATTATCCAAACCCACATAAAAGTAGCTCAATGTAGGAAAAAGAGCATTGCCGATAACTGAAGAAAGGATTTATAATTTCATGTAGGAGATCATGTTTTTTTGAAGGTATATCCATGGAAGGGTGTAATAAAATTAAGTATGAAGGGTAAATTATATCCTTGGTACATCAGACCTTTCGAAATTCTAGAACAAATTGGAGTTGTAGCTTATCATTGGTCAATGCCTCTAAGTCTCTCCATAGTTTGTGATGTGTTCCACTTATCACTGTTGAGAAAATACATGTCTGACCCAACACATGTACTCACCTATGAGGTAATAGAATTGAAACTTGATATGTATTATTGGTAAGATCATGCCAATATTCTTCATACCAAAGAACTAGTGTTGAGAAACGGGATGAATCGTCTGGTAAATGTTCTATGGAGAACCATAAGATGGAAGAGGCAACGTGGGAACCCGAGGAACTTATGATGAAGAACCACCCAAATCTTTTTATATAGTAATATTATAGAAATCTCAATGACGAAATTATTTGATTGAGGGAAGAATGTAACACCTCAATCTTCCATGATACGCTTCTCTTTTAATAATACAATAGATTGAACTATATGAAACTTTGAGTTCTAGAATACCAAGACCAATCAAACTAGCCGTTATGAATAGTAATACCCAAATTTTGAAATTATATAAATTTAAATTATCAAAATTGTCTTCCTTTTTTGATTCATAATATCCAAATTAGCATATAGTGAATTTTTTGGTATTTTTCTGAAAGCATTCAATTTTTGATGACTAGTGGAAAACACCAAATTATTGTTTAAAAATGACATTTTATTTAAATAATTATTTAATTTATTTAAAAAATTTTATGTCAAAATAGATACATAATACCAACTTTTAGTTCAATGTAATTGATTGAAGTCATTTTATAATAATATTATATCTATAATTTTTTATGAACTTTTTAATGTCTTTTACCCACCTTCTAGGAATGTTAGAAAATTTGCGTAAAACGTCATTTTACCAATTCTATTACTTTAATTTTAAAAATACGAGAGACATTGTTGACTTCAGTAAATAAAATGTGCTTCAATAGGATGAAAATAATTTTCGGTGAATAATATCTTTTGGATTTTACTTACCACAGTTAATAGTAAATAGGGTACTCAAATGTAAAAATGATATTATAATTACCATAAAACATGTCCTAATTGTATTGGATAAGTGTACGTAGAGCATAATAAACCTTCGGAATAAAATATGATCCTTTTTTATCCACATGGATTAGATTAAGACATTTATTATTATTTTATTTAAAGAAGAGTTAAAAGTGCTCAATTCAAATTTTCATAATTAAAACATATTTAATATAGGGTTATACATAAGATAAATTTGACTATAAATATTAATTAAAAATATAAATATATTACCTAGATAATATTATTTTATTTAAAAAAATTAGACATTAGATAATGTAATTTATTTATGAGACAATGGTTATTAAGTAATTACCATATTAATGAATGATTAAAATAACTGATGTTATAAATATCCAAATAAATTTAAATTGAGACATTTGATGCATTTATATTATTTTATATGTTAATATGACATGTTATGGTTGATTAAATAATTTTTTTTGAATTGATAAAGTTTTCATGACTTTCCAAAAAACTAAATATCAAATATTGTCAAAATGGACATCAATAATTTTTTTTAAATACTATATTTTTAAGTGATATAATATTTATAAAAATAAAAGGATAGTCAAATGGACTTATATATGGACATATTTTTCTATAATTAACAACTTGGGTTTTTCTTATGTTTTTATAGTAAGTTTATTAACCATTTATTGTTATAATACAAGAAGTCATGGTAAATGTTAAACTATTTAACTATGAGTTAAATCTAATAGACAAGGTTAATATGGGGACCAAAACCGATCTAGAACCTATTTTCTGAGTGGTTTTAGACCCATCGCCACATTATCCTATTAATAATTCTTTTTGGATCAATTATAAACCGAATATGATTGTATAATAAATTAATATTTTGCTATTTTCCAAAAAGTTACACTCACCTCTCTTATAAAAGAGTACTTCCTCATCCCTTAAAATAACACCTCCTACGCCATTTTGTTAAGCCAAACCCTAATAAAATTTCACCCCAACTATCATAACTTCCACTTATAGGCCTTAAATAGATCATAAATCTGAACTAAGGATCCCTTTTGATACAATCAAAAGGAATCACTTGAAGAAGAGGTAATAATTTCATAACCTCTTTGAAAGTTATTTTTTTCTCCCACTTCGTCTTTCTTTGATATATTCATTCCAAAATATTAACTCTAGCACCTTATACATACTTTGATATTATTATAAATATGGTACAACCATATTCATTATTTTATCCATCCTTTGAATGATAAAGTCACCATATGTGCGTACGTACGACCTACCATCTCCACATCGCTGTGTAGTCTATTATTCAACACATCATTATTTGGATGGGTGTAATAAGGAGTATAATTTATTTAAACATTAAAAATAACATGTTAACGATTCAGTATATATATAATATAATATCTAATTACATACGATTTAACCATCAATATAATGTTAATCTCGCTCGTGCGTACGTACGGATTATCGTCTCCACGAATGCGATAAGATTCATTTCCCCATCGTAACCATTCAAGATTAAATTTCATCTTATACAATGTTTGAGAACATAATATATTTTTGGATATAAATCAAATACATCTTATCCATAATAAATTTTTCTTACATAACTAAACATATAAAGGAATATGAATCAGTTGACACCCGAATCGATGATACTACTGAAATATCATTAAAAAGAAATATTAGAAGATCATATATGATATCATATTTATTTCTATGATTCTTGTATAATTTAATAACAATTATTTGACTATTATACTGAAGGTTAAGGCACCCTTGAACACGGAAAGGTACAAGGTAATGGTTAATTTTACAATCTTTTGATTATTCGAGGTTATTTTTACATGAGTATCTACTACAACCTATTTATCATCCACAACTGTGTTTCTTAAAAAAATTGAATTTTTTTACTATTTCCTATAATATGTGTTAAATTCATTTATACCATTATTTTACTTTTTATAAATTTATTTTAACGGAATATTTCTGTCGTTTTCCAAATAAGTGATATTATGACCTTTTCAAAAAATTAAGATAAGAATTTTTTTTAATGTATAGAGTTGGTGTGGTTATTTTCCTCCATTATTACATATTTGAAGCTTCCCTTACAATATTATAAGAATATTTTTAAAATTAATATTTTCTTTTATAAATAAATTACTTTTAAATGATATAAAAATACAAAAAGATATTTCTCTCAAATAGTTTGGATTTCATCCTTTGAAACATCCTTTGTTGGATTTTACACTTCTTTGAAGTGGATTTATTATGATACAATATTCAATATTTTATTGATGGTTTTGTGATATGTTTGATTGTAGATGTGTTATTTTTATACCTCTCATGGGTTTTGGTTAAAGTATAAACGTTTTTCATGCTATTTTTAATATTATTGATTATGTTATGTTTTAACCTTTTCATATGAGGAATCCATTGGACATAGTATGTGACGGGTGGAGCTATCTATAGCTCCCCAATTAATCGTTAGGTCTAATGAGACAAACTTTTGTATTGGAAAATGGCCTTGAAAAAATCTTATTTTTTGTCTTGTCATGAGGCTTTGACTATGTGGTTATGATGTCCCTCATTATGAATTCCATCATTATAAAATTATCTATTGATATTACGTGTGATTATTACACTAGTAGAATATCCATGTGAATAATTAAATGGAATTAATTGATTTTTTATTTAAATATTTTTCTAATGATTATGTTTAAAAGGCTTGTGTTTTAGTCTTATACGTTACCTTTAATGTTTATACTTATTTATGAAATTTTGCTGCTATATTGTTATCCTAACTGAGCATCAGTGCTCACCCATTTCTTATATATTATTTTTCCCAGGATGTGAAGTGGTATACTAAGAATGACCTAGAGGGATAGGATAAATTATATGAGTGTATTCTACGGAGACACAATGTTGCTTTTTAATTTCCTCATGTAATGTAAAACATATGTATGTATCTTGTAATTAAAAGAAAACTAAACTGATTGGTCTTTCAGAACGTGATTCTTGTATCATTACAATGTTATGTAATAATGCACCGACTCTAGGTAATTAGGGTTAGGGTGTTACACTATAATCAGTGGATAGAGAGAATAAAGAAATCATCCATATTTGTCCATGGGTCAATTGCAGTAGTTGAGTGCTCAACCTCATTGGCATAAACCTACCTATCCATGATCTTGTAAAAGTTTAAATCTCTATAGCAAGATTTATATGAATAAAAGGGAGATTCATCAACGTGGTTCATGCCCACTCGACCATTGAGGGAGTACTTATGGAATTGGTGATATTATTACGGGACTACCTCAGGCAAGTGGAGCCATGACCTACCATCAATGTGCTGTAATCAGTGTCGTATGAGACAAACATGAACTCAGTGTCGGCCACTAGGATACAGAACTAGGTCTTCAGGCTGATCATTCCAACAGGTGTCTACTCCTTCCTATCATAACCTTGAATCAATAGGTCAGAAGGACTTAGATATTTTTCAAACATTCCCATCTTGCATAGCATTCGGGTCAGGATGAGATTGATCCTAGGGCCTGTGACCACAGGACAACGATAGACTTTCATGCCATTAATCTGACTAGTGATGTATAGTGGGAAAATGTGCACCTATATGGGGGGAAAATCATATTTCCCAAATAATGAAATATTGGGTCTATATTTCTCAAGATTGAATTCTTTAGCTCAAGATTGAATTCTTTAACATGTAATAATGGATTTTCATTCCCATTAGAAACTATGTAGGGGTTTACTAGTTTGAAAGTATTAACCAAGGAATACCCCAGATCATCACATGAAGAGTCATCAATTTTTGGGAGGATTTTGAGGGTAATCCCAATCTCTCAGGTAATGAAGTCTCCATGAGAGTGAGATTACATTGTTACCAGTGGAGTGATTTGGTTTCCCTTACATCGTCGATACATTCAATAATGAGATGGTGAAGGCTGAGACATTAATGAAATGGTAGTAGCTGAATGTATCAGAGGGACTTTTAAAGGATAGAGTAAATTAAAAAATGCATGGATAATACCGTGGGCACAAAAGAATTCCCATGTGAGCTATCCAGCCATCATACTTTTGAGACCCATTTCAAGAAACTTTCTTCCATTATCCCTCACTATTAACTATTAGCTTTGCAGACACACATGCCATCTGTGATGGGGCCAAACCCAGCCTCTCTATGTTATTATCGACTTGGTCCTTAATCTAGTATTTGAACCCATAAAACTAATTGAGACAGTGTCCAAGGAATATGTGATAGGGTAAATGGGTCTATTCGTGAGATCTACAAATTTAGGTCTCATGCATTCTGGAAATCTAAGGACTCCCTTATCCAATGAACTCCATAAATATATTTGGACCTAAACTTTAGTGAATGTGTAGATCTGGTTTCCTCAAACCCAGAATGGCGCTTTGGGATCCTAGTCCTGACAAGGGGTTGGCAGAGCCTGATGAGGAGGCAGAACATGGTTGTCTTAAATAGTCGGCGACAATGCATTACATGAAGGTGCATCTTGATTCTTTTGTGGGAGTTTTTAAGATGGAGGTTGAGCATGAGCGGAAAGCCCTAAATGAGGATGTAGAGGTGGCTCTACAAGTAACCATTCCAGCTCTCAATGTGCCTCTATATATGCAACAACAGTGGTTCTGGACTTGAAGTCTCTTCATTCTAGAGCTGAGGGAGGAAATGAGTGTGCCTGATTGGCTTGTTTCAATGCTTTTTCTATATGCTGATATTTTTCAAGTAAATCCTGAAATCCACCTGGGATGCTTTGAATGATGACCTAAAGGACCATTTAGGAATTCACGTTCATTAAAAACATCGTTAGGAGTTATTCCCAAGTCAACTATATGACTTGTGAATATGTGAGGCCCTTCCACCTAGAGAAAAAAGACGGTAACTTCCGTATTAGACCTTTTCTTGAACATGAAGAGGTCAGTGATACTAGTTGTCTGGGCGGTGGAACTGACCTGTTAGATAAACTGAATGCGAAGATATTATAAACTAGCTACAGACCGAATTGGTAACTAGCTAGACCAGACTAACGTGGACCCTTCCAATATTTGTACAAATCAACGGAGCTTTGTGGGATCCTACTGCACTGGGGTGCGTGCATATCATAAACCCATGCATGATATGACATACCATCAGGAAGGATTACCACCTATCATGTTTCAAGAGCCTCAAGGAAAGTAATAAGAACATCCATCAGATTATCTTGTCGAGGATTAATATCTCGGTGAGGGTCCCTAAGAGACAATTAATTGGAATACTCTACAACATGGTAAAATGGATGAGAGGATTTTGGAGAGACTAGTGGGACAACTCTAGGGGATGCGGGAGGAACTTGCGAAGAAACTGGTAGATATTCAAGAGTATATTGTAGAACCTAAGAAGGATTCTAAGGAAGGTTGTCTCATACCTCAGGTGGGTTCGATGATGCATACCATTCTCTACTTCCATAAACTCTAACTTATACCCAATCTATATGGGTATGGTTGTCAATATCACTAGGAGGAACCTCACCGGGGGCTGTGTATGTCCCTACTACCCCAGAAAATTGTTATCATAATGTAATCTCCATTATACCATGTGTTCGGAAAAGAGTTCATCAACAATTTGTTTCTACTCAGTGAGATACTGACACAATACATCATTTTTGGGATAATATTCTATCTTATGCATTGATCTAGATGAGTCAGTGGGTTTTATGGTCCTGACGTGATCCTTACCCTTGATGGGTTCTCGACTAAGAAGCAATAAATCCTTGGGTTCTCCAAGGACATGTTTCAGACTTTGTTTGTGAATGTGGTCACCCGAAGGGACATTCTATTGTTGTGATCCCCGAGTGAGTTGTTCATCTTCTCCAAGAAATTTTCTGATTCCCCCTTCCATGTATATATTTGGAACAACCATATTTAACATGATGATGACCAAAGGAATATCCTTGATATCACTGGGTGAACTAGGTTGGCATAGGATATGTCTAAAATGCAGGGCATCGTACTGTCCCCAACCATGGATCTGGACATGTGGGGAAACCACATTAATAACTATATAGAGCACTATGAACCTCTGAATGCATTGTTGATGGAGTTTCCAATGATAACTAGGAAAATTAGGGTTCTGAGAAATAGGGAGTATATCCAAATAAAATAGGTGGCACTACTGGTCAAAGTCGTCGAAGTGTTCACACCTTTTGGGTAAGATAACCGTCGATGATGGAGATAGAAATGCTTCATCCCTAAGGTTTGGAGGAATCACATAACCTTTTCCTTATTGAGGGACTCTAGAATACTGAGGCTTGTAGTTGTAATAATCCCGACCATCTCGGGGAAAGGGTCCACTGCGAGAATGTACCAGAAACCTCTCAGCTCCAACTCGGCATCCAACCCTTGATTTTCCCATTCATCGACTGGGGGATGTTTAGGGAACGATAGTGGAACTGACATAGACTATTGCAGAGATAGATTGTCAGTTGATAGTATGTTGCGCAAGATGAAGACCAACTTCATGTGGGGATATGTTCTATATAATTCACCAGTTGTATCACCACATCCTTATAGGATGGGGGGTGTTGACCTATGCTTCTTGCACCAGAGGGGTGGTCGTCGGTTGTGGGTCACGGTGGATCTCATCATCAACCATTCTGCATAACAATTCTCCATGATCTATTTTCAAAGTCAAGAATGATCGTAGTGATGATAGGAAGGATTTCATAGAAAACCCAAAGAATGGAGGCAAATCATCCTCCTCTTGTATGTATCTACGGATGGATCAAGGAAAATTCTGCATATCGCTATCCAGGAGGACAAGGCAGACATGCCTAGTTTTCACCCCATACCTTGATTCTGAAGATTTGTTTAATGATTCCATCCACATGTTGCACTCGACATTAGATTACAAAAAGGGGACGATCTTAGTTTTGATCAGTGGTTTCTCATAGTACTTTCTCTAGTGGTGCCAACCATCCCTCCTACCCCAGGACGGTTTTTCCGGGTAGGGTAAATCACTAACACACGGAGGACCTCTTCTTTGATGATCCGGGGTGTTATAAGAATCTGAGATGATTTCAAATGTTACAGGGGGTGGAACTTCGTGGTTGGGATGCTAGAGCGGGGATGGCCTCCAATAGTTTTGGTGAATTTGAAAGGAGGACATTCCCATTGATATCATGAAATATGGGGAGAAACTATATAACTATGACCATGGTAATGAGGATGAAAATCATGTCGAGGGTCAACAAGACATGGAGAACCTACTTCAGGACAGATGATGGATGTATTTGGAGGACCTTCATACTGAACACCAAAGTGGTGAGAACCTCCTCTATGGATGGTGGTGGTATGGGGAGGGCCTCAGTATTGAATTTCCTCACCATGGGTAAGCCCATGACGACTTCTGCTCGCACCGGAAACTGGAAAAGTCAACCTAGCCTTACCAGGGGTGGTTGGGATCTCAATCCCAATTGGGTGTAGTGGTCGCCCTGCTCTGTAGTAATAGGAGTCTAGTAACAAACATCCGTGGTGGCTCGGGAGACTATAACCATAAAAGATAATGCCCCCTGGTGGGTATCCCTTTTAGCTTGACCCCAACATTGATGTTGGGTTAATTGGGCAAGGAATGGTTGGGCAGGGGTGTGAACCACCTATTCTTTGGTCTGTGGGACCTGCTGGTGGAGTTTCCATGGCCCAGTGGGAGCCCTGCTTGGTGGTACCCTAGCCGGAGTTATAGTAGGGAGGAAACAGGAACCCTTAAAACGTTGTCATAAGGGTGTGAGTCATGAGAGAATTCGAGTGAGAGGCTTCTGAAATGATTGATGGTCCGAGGGTTGAGTAGCGGCTCCCTACATGGCCGTTGGGGGTAGCGGCATATGTGGGGCACAAAAGCGTCTAAATATTTACAGGTCATATCCCTCCCCAAGATGATCCCCTACAATTTTTATTGTTTGACCAGAGTATTGATCACCCTCCTTTGAATAAATTCGATGGGTGATATGGGGCTTGGGTGCCTAAAAGATGTGTTGTTGGGAGTCATTGTAGAAGAGGTGAATCCATGTGGGATTTATGAAATTGTATTTCCCCTGCCCTCGCATCTATAGGAAGGTGGTGATCGGTTTCCAACAAATATAGCTTGTTTCCTACAAAGTTAGAAGATTCAACCATAAATAGAAATAATAGTAAAGTGATTCCCAGTGCCCTTGTGTCATTCAGTCTTCCATGGATTGATAGAAAGCACCACGCTAACAATGTTGCAAACTCGGATTCCCAACGATTAACTCCCCCAAATCCTGTTGAATTTCACTCCAAGACCATTATTTTCTTGGCGGGACCTGACATTAGATAACTGGATCTGGAGACACATTAACATGCTTATGTTTGAAACACTAAAAATACCTATATTGGGGATAATAATTACACATCAGGTTCAACATTTTTATTTCTGGTGCTTTCATTTGTGAATGTATCGTCTGGGATGACGTGTTGATTTTTTCCCTGCATTCCCACATTCCCAAGGAAGGTAGAATCCATCACTTCTTTGGAGATGTTTTCTCCATGATCAAAATGAGATGATGGGATATCAGTATCTAATTCAGAGGATTCTTCCTCATAATTTGTCACCACGTTTGGGTCCGCCATAAAGATTAAGTCATTTTTGTGATACTCTTCTTGGTGTAATATGTTTGTGGATGCTGGTTAATTACACTACTTTTATCAGGACATTCCAAGGGGTTATGTTAGGGTAGAAAACAATAGTCATGAGAGTAGTCATGTTGCAGTAATGCTGATGTTTCTGGAAGCTAAAACACCAGCACACCGAGATTTTTCCTTATTAGAGGGCTTCTCAAGGGCGCATAAGCCTGAGGAATCCCACGTAGAATGATGGGAATTATATATCGGTGTTATATCTCTACTGTTTTCCCCACCTTTCTATCGAACACCATAAGATTCCACGATTTTTTTTTCTCTTTGAATAATGAAATAGCTTGTGTTGTACGCAACTATGAGTTCTAGCACACCACGACCAATCAAACTAGCCATTATGAATAGTAATACCAAATTTTTGAAATTTTATAAAATTTTTTCCATATGGACTTATTTTTTGTATTCCGAATATCAAAATTATATTATGGAGAATTTTTGGTATTTTTCTGAAAACATTCATTTTTTATGAATAGTTAAAAACACTACCATATTGTTTAAATGAAACATATTATTTAAATAATTTTTTATTTTATTTAAATTTATTTTAGGTTAAAATATATTCATAATAACTATATATGTTCAATGTAATTCATTGGATACATTTTTTAAAAAAAGTAGTTGAATAAGATATTATAGAAATTTTTATACGTCTTTTACCCACCTTCTAGTCATGTTAACAAATTTGCATAAAATGTAACATTACCTCTTATGTGAATTGAATTTGAAAAATATGAGATACATGGTTGAAATCAATAGGTAGAATGTGGAACAATAGGATTAAAATTATTTTTGGTGAATAGTAACTTTTCAATTTTATTTACCACGGTTAAAAGTAAATAGGGTAATTAAAGATAAAAATGATCTTATAATTACCGTAACACATGTCCCAATTCTATTGGATAAGATTTTATCGACTAAAATCAACCTTATTAATAAAATATGATCCTCTTTGATCCATTGGATTAGATTAGGACATTTATTATAATTCTATTTAAGGAAGAGTTAAAAGTGTTAAATTCAAAATTTTATATCTATTTTTATTAATATAGGGTAATACGTCATATTAATTCGATTATAATTATGAATTAGAAATCTTGACATATTTCATACATAATATTATTTTACTTATAATTTTTATACCTTATATAATGAAATTTATTTATGACACAATTATGATGCAGTAATTACCTAATTAATGAATGATTAAAATAATTGATATTATAAATATCCGAATAAATGTAAATTGAGACTTTGGATGTATTAAACAAATTTTATTGGGTAATATGATATGTTATTTTTGATAAAATGATTTTTTTCAATGTCATAAAGTGGTTATGACTTTCACAAAAACAAAATACCAAATAGTGTCAAAATTGACATAATGTGTTTTTAAAACAAATAATAAATTATTAAATGATAGAATATTTATAAAAATATAAGGTTTAGCCAAACGACATAGATACGGTAAGATAGATCATTAATGAATCACTTGGGTTATCTTGGATTTCTATAGAATTTTTCTTAACCATATAATTTAATAATAGAAGAATACATGGTAAAAGATAAATTATTTAACTAAGCGTTAAATACAATAGATAAGCTTAATATGGTGACATAAACCTGTATAGAACCTATATTTTGATAGGTTTGAGACCCATACCCACCTTAACCAATAAATAAATCTTTTTTGAGCCATTATAAACTGAATATGATTGTATAATAAAATAATATTTCAGGATTTCCCATAAGTGACCCTCACATCCCTTAGAAAGGGGTACTTCCCCTTATCTTGAAATCACACCTCCATATCCATTTGGATCAGAAAAAACCTAATCAAATATCTTCTCAGCTACCCTCACATAAAACTAGAGGAATTAATTTTATCGAAAATCCATCTTAATGTGCAATTTTGATCAAATCAAAATGAATCACCCGAAAAGGAGGTAATAATTTCATCACGTCTTTCAATGTTATTTTGAACTTCCACTTCTGATTTTATCTTGTTTCCAAACAAAAATAACAACTCTAGTATCTTTTAAATTCTCTGATGTTATTATAAATATTTTACAACCATATTCATTATTTTATCCATCCTAGGATTGACAAATTTACCATACATGCGTACGTACAGATTACCATCTCCACGTCATGGTGTAGTTTTTTATTTAAAAAATCATCATTTGTATGGGTATAA
This sequence comes from Viscum album, assembly GCA_963277665.1. NCBI lineage: Eukaryota > Viridiplantae > Streptophyta > Magnoliopsida > Santalales > Viscaceae > Viscum > Viscum album. Next base: position 119,773,960 of record OY728138.1, on the reverse strand, counting down.
TAATGATAATAAATGATGTAAATAATAAATATAACATTTTAATGTTTCTTTATATATGATATTCCATCTAATTACATTTTATTTCATCATCAATAGAATGGTATTTTCACTCGTGTGTACTTATAGTCTACTGTCTCCATGAACGCGATGAGATTCATTCCCCATCGTAACCATTAAAGAATAATTTTATTTTTATGAATAAAAATAATGTTTAATAACAAAATATCATTCAGCATATGAATCAAATACAACATATCCATATCAAACATGACATACATAGAAAAAAATATAATGTAAAATGAAACAGTTATCACCTGAAACAATGATACCACTGAAATATTATTAACAAAACAATATTATAAGATCATATATTATATCATATATATGTATGTGGTTCATTTAAAATCTCATAACAGTTATTAAACTATAATACTTGAGGGTAACATACCCTCGAATAATGAAAAGTACAAGGTATGTGTTAATTTTATAATCTCTTAATTATTTAAGGTTGTTTATACGTAAGTATCTACTAGGACATCTTTATCATCACCATCAGTGTTTTATAAAAATTTAATTCAAAACATTTTTAATATTTCCTATAGTATGTTTTAATGTCTTTTATAAACTTGTTTTAATTTTAATATTATGTTTTGAAAGGAATGTTTCCATCATTTTCCAAACAAGGTACATTATGACCTTTTTGAAGAATTAAGGTAATAATTTTTTTTAGCTTATATGGTGGGTGTATCTATCTCCAACCATTATAACACCTTTGAAGAGTCCCTTAAAATATTATAAGAATATTTTTAAAATTACTGTTATCTTTTATAATTTTGTTTCTTTTAAATTACTTCGTAATATAAATAGATATTTCCCTCAAATAGATTCAATTTAATCTTTATCAACATCATTTGATGGATTTTACACTATTTTTTGTTGATTTATTATGATATAATATTCCATATTTTATTGAATGTTTTGTGATATGTTGGATTGTGGATTTTTAAATTTTCTGCCATTCAAGTTTTATGGTTAAAGTATTAATATTTCTTATGCTAGTATTAATAAGAATGTTTATGTTATGTTTAAAACTTTTCATTTGAGGAATGCATTGGACTTAGTAAGTGATGGGTGGAGACTGCTATTGCACATTGATGTATCAGTGGATCTCATGAGACTATCAATTTTCTTGGAACAAGGCCTAGAAAAGGTCTTATTTTTAGTCTCGGCCCGAGGCCTTTACTATGTGGTTATGATGTCCGACATTATGAATTCCATCATTATGAAATTGTCAATTGATATTAAATGTGATTATTTGACTATTTTAAAATCATTGTGAATAATTAAATGAAATTATTTGATTTATCATTTCCATATTTTGGTGAAGTTTATGTTTAAAAGGATTTTTTTAGTCTTTTACATTTCCTTAAAAATTTATGCTTATTTATGATAGTTTCTGCTATATTTTTATCTATAATTAGCATATGATCTCACCCATTTCATTGTTTTATTTTTCCAGGATGTGAATAGGCATATTACTATTAACCTACCGGAATAGGATAATGGATATGAGTGTGTTCAAAGGATACACAATGTTGTTTTTTAATCATTTCAGGATGAAATGTTAATTTTATATTTGTATCTAGTACTTCCAATGATAGTAAACTAATAGGTATTTATAGACTTGATATATTGTGATCATGAAAATTTTATTTAAAAATTCACCTACTCTGGGTAACTATGGTTGTGGCGTTATAGTTGGTGTTAGAGGAAGTTGAGTACAAACCCAGGAAACTAGATTTAGAAAAACTATTATTTGAGAACATTACCAAAAAGATAGACTTTGATATTTAGTATAGAAGAACATACTATAATATTTCTAATGTATATATTTACTGTATTTTCCATGAAATACTTCCCCATATGGATATGATTAGGTATAGGTTGCTCTTGAACAGATGTACCTAGGAGTAAAAACTAAGACAATGAGTTTCAGGCTCTACCCGGGGTATCATGGTACACAACAACGGGAAATACTACACTCTTGGTTATGATAATCCCATGGGATATGCTTAGGATAATTCAAATTTATTTTACAAGACATTATGAATGATTTATGAGTAAGGACATCCTCTAAGAAAATATTTTATGATTATGGATTATATGCTTATAATTTTTAATTTATGTTTGGTATTTTACTAGATTAGAATTATGTATTGAGATTCATAAACTAATCTTGTGCATGCCATTGTTTTAAAATGGTTCCTAGTGGAAGGAATGGAAACTGTATCAAGGCATGTAATCCATGTAGGGATTTCTCTCCAAATCCAGAAAATTATACTGGAGATAGTGTTGCAACTAGTTCTAAACAACTTATGACCAAACTGGGAAAACTCATTCTGGTTATAAATAATAACCATACCTGTATGGAGCACCCTAGTCGACAATGCTGTGGGAAAAGGTAGAATTCATAATAAGGCAACAACCACCAACATTAAATTGGAATACAATGCCATTTGTATAAGATCAATAGATAAGATTATTCGAGAAAATAGTTCATGCTTTACTGAGTAATGAAAAGGAAAAAGTTTTCATGACAGTTTATCGCCTCACGAGAGATGCAAATAAATGATGGTCAATAATTCAAAACACAAAGGTGGATGAAGAAGTATAAACTATGTATTAGAGGTAGTTTAATGAGATTTTCATAGAAAACTATTTTCCTCATGAACATTGAGCCGATATGGAAATACAATTTCTGTGTCTTAGGAAAAAAGAGGATGAGAATGTCGCAAAGTACGAGGCTAACATTACAAGGTTTACAAGCCATGAAAAAAATTATATACATAACCCAATGAGAATTATTTACTAATTATTTGAGTGGTTAAAATCAATTCGCTATCTAAAATTAGTCTCACAATCCTTCTCATCATACAATGATATTTTCTCATGTTATATCAAGATAGATAAGGAATTCACTATGTATTTCGACATTAAAGAAAATAAAGAGAAGAAGAGATCTTCTGAACTCTCTGGAAATGTAAATAAGTGAGAAAACAGGGAAGATGGATTTCTATCCTTCAGTAAATTGGGGATGAAACACTCTAGTACATTCCTGAAGGGAATGGGAGTCTGTTTCAAGTGTGGATAAAAAGGCCACCAATCTCGTGATTACAAGGGGAAGAAATAGGTAGTTAATGTTGAATGCTAAAATTGTAGAGAAATGGGTCATTGGGAAAATAAATGTCCTAAGAGACTAAGAAAAATATCTTAGAAAAGTCCTAGGGAGAATGTCCATGAATATGTGATCACTACTGCTGAATTTGAAGCTTCGAATGATGTGGTGGTGGGTAATTTAATGGTTTCCTATAATTTATCCAATGCTTTATTTGATTCTGGATCACAACAATGTTAAATATCATCCCATTTTTCTAAGAAAATTTGATATTTCCAATTTTATTAAACAAGGTATTTGTCAGTAAAAACTCTTATGGAAAGTTTCATTGCAACAATGTTTTTTGAATCATTTTCTGTTATGGAAAATAAATGTTCTTTATCTACTGATCTCATCATCATACCCATTATCAAATTTGATATAATCCTTGGAATGGATTGTGTTTCTGACCATGATGTGAAAATTTATTCTAAGAAAAAGGAAGATACAAATTTTTATAATTATAAGGAGTACATTATATATAGAGTAGAAACATCAACTTCAAATTCTTATCTATATCATCCCCTAGTAACTCTACTAAATTCTATTATTATTGAGTAATAGAGTGAAATAACTATGGGAAAGGGAATGAATGTTCAAATTGAGGACGTACCAATTGTGTATGAATATTTTGACGTGTTTCTAGAGGACATACCTAAACATCCTCCAACGCGAGAAATTGTGTTTTCCATTGATTTAATTCATGCTTCAAGGCCCATATCGAATACCCCTTATAGAATGGCCACTATGGAATTAGTGTAACTAAAGAAACGACTAGAGGAATTCAGTAATAAAGGGTTTATTCTCGCTAGTGTTTCCCCACGAGGATCCCATGTTCTTTTTGTTAAGAAGAATGATGGATCTATGAGGTTTTTCATTGACTATAGGGAGATCAATGCTATAAAAATAAAGAAAATGTATCTCCTACCTCACATTGATGATTTATACGATCAAATTCATAGAGATCAATATTTTTCGATGATTGAACTTTGATATGGATATCATTAGTTGTGTGTGAAGAAGGACGAAATTCTGAAGACATCATTTTGTATCACATATGGGCATTATGAGTTTATAGTAAGGCCTTTTGGACTGACTAATACAACCTATAACTTTATCGATCTATTGCATAGAGGTTTTAAGGAATATATCTTGATGACTTAGTAGTGGTTTTTATTGATGTTATCTTGGTTTACTCCAAAAGTTAAGAATATCATGAAAATCACTTCCGCACTATACAAATGACTCCGAATAGAAATGAATTATATGGGAAGTTCATCAAGTTTAAATTTCGGCTTCATGAGATTTAATTTCATGGGAATATTTTCATTATGGATGGAAATTTTATTGATTCTTCTAAGATAAGAGCAATACAAGAATAAATAACACCAACATGTATAACCAAGATATGTAGGTTAACTGGTTCAGCATGTTATTATTTTTTTTTCATCCATAATTTTTCCCGATTGGCTAAACCATTTACCAAGATCACAATTAATGGTGTTAAATTTGTTTGGAAAAAAGACTATGAAGAATGTTTTGAAGAACCAAAGAGATGAGTAGTCAGTGCTCTTATCTTCACTCTACCATCGGAAAAGGATGGGTTAATTTTTTATAGTGACTCATCAATGAAAGGAATTGGTTATGTAATTATGAAGAATGATAGGGTTATTTCCTATGCATCACAACAAATAAAAATTAATGTAAGAAACTATCCCACTCATGATTTTGAGTTAGCAGTTGTAATATTTTCTTTGATGATATGTATACACTATTTTTATGGTAAAAATGTGAGATATATACCGATCACAAGAGTATAAAGTATATTTTATCATCGAATGAACTCAACATGAGGCATAGATGATGGATATAATAAACATTCGGGATAAAATATGACCCCTTTTAATCCACGTGGATTAGATTGGGACATTTATTATTATTTTATTTAGAGAAGAGTTAACAGTGCTAAATTCAAATTTTCAGAATTAAAATTTTTTAATATAGGGTTGTACATAAGATAAATTCGACTAAAAATATTAATTATAAATATAAATTTATTACCTACATAATAGTTTTTTATTTACAAAAATTTCGACATTAGATAATGTAAATTATTTATGAGATAATGATGATTCAGTAATTACCTTATTAATGAATGATTAAAAAAACTGATGTTATAAATAACCAAATAAATTTAAATTAAGACTTTTGATGCATTGAAATAATTTTCTATTTTAATATGATATGTTAGGGTTGATTAAATAATTTTTTTGAAGAGATAAAGTTGTCCTGACTTTCCAAAAAACAAAATACCAAATATTGTCAAAATTTACATAAATATGTTTTAAAAAATTAATATATTATTATGTGATATAATATTTCTAAAAATATAAGGTTAGTCAAAAATAATTATATAAGGAAAGATTTTTTAATAATTAACAACTTGGATTTTTCTGGTGTTTTTATAGTAATTTTATTTACCATTTAATGTTATAATACAAAAATTCATGGTTAATGTTAAACTATTAAACTATGAGTTAAATCTAATAGATAAGGCTAATATGGTGACCTAAACCATTATAAAACCTATTTTTTAGAGGGTTTATACCCACCTCCACCTTATCATCTAAATAAATCTTTTTGGATCAATTATTAACCAAATATGTTTGTATAATAAATTAATATTTCACGGTTTTCAAAAAGCGACCTTCACCACTCTTATAAAAGGGTACTTCCTATTCTCTCAAAATCACACCTCCTATGCCATTTGAATCAGGCAAACCCTACTCAAATTTCGCCAAACAATCCTAACTTCCACCTAAAGTCCATACATATATCAGAAAGCCTATCTAAGGATCCATTTTGATACAATCAAAAGGAAGCACCCGAATAAGATGTAATAATTTCATAACCTATTTCAAAGGTCTTTTTTTCTTCCACATCCTCTTTAATTGATATATCATTCCAAAATAATAACTCCAATAACTTATACATACATTTATGTTATTATAAATATGGTACAACCATATTCATTATTCTATCAATCCTTTGAATGATAAATTCACCATACGTGCGTACGTACGACATACCATCTGCACATCGCGGTGTAGTTTTTTATTCAACACTTCATTATTTGGATGGGTGTAATAATGAGTATAATTTATTTTAAAATTAAATATAACATGTTAATTATTCTTTATATATGATATAGAATCTAATTACAAATGATTTCACCAACAATATAATGTTAATCTCGCTCGTGCATACGTACGGATAACTGTCTCCACGAATGCGATAAGATTCATTTCCCCATCGTAACCATTCAAGATTAATTTTAATATTATATAATGTTTTAGAACATAATATAATTTTTGATATGAATCAAATACATCTTATCAATAATAATTATGTCTAACATAACTACACATATAAAGGAAAATGAATCAGTTGACACCCAAAACGATGATACTACTAAAATATCATTAGCCATGAAATATTAAAAGATCATATATGATATCATATGTATGTTTGTGATTCTTTAATAATTTAATAACAATTAATTTTCTATTATACAGATGTTTAAGGTACCCTTGACCAAGGAAAAGTACATGGTGATGGTTAATTTTACAATCTCTTTATTATTCGAGGTTTTTTATACGTGAGTATCTACTACGACCTCTTTATCATCCACATCTATGTTTCTTAAAAAAGTATTTGAATTTTATTTACTATTTCCTATAATATGGGTAAAATTCATTTATACCCTTGTTTTACTTTTTATAATTTTTTTTGAAAGGAATCTTTCTAGTCGTTTTCCAAAGAAGGTACTTTATGAGATTTTCAAAAAATTAAGGTAGTAATTTTTTTAATGTATATTGTGGGTGCAGCTATTTGCCTCCATTATATCAAATTTTTAAGATTCGCTTACAATCTTATAAGAATATTTTCAAAATAAATATTTTCTATTATAAATATGTTACTTTTAAATTATTTCAAAATAGAAAGAGATATTTCTCTCAAATAGTTTTGATTTCATCCTTTTCAATATCCTTTGATGGATTTTACAGTTATTTGATGTTGATTTATTATGATAAAATATTCCATATCTTATTGATGGTTTAGTTATATGTTTGATTGTTGATGTGTTATTTTTATACCATTCAGGGTTTTTGGTTAAATTATTAAAATTTCTTATGCTATTTTTAATATGATTATTTATGTTATGTTTTAACCTTTTTATCAGAAGAATGCATTGGATATAGTATGTGATGAGTGGAGCTAGCTATAGCTCCATCATGCATCGGTAGGTCTCATGAGACAAACTATGTTATTAGAAAATGGCCCTGAAAAGAATCTTATTTTTAGTCTTTTCATGAGGCCTTGACTATGTGGTTATGATGTCCATAATTATGAGTTCCATCATTATAAAATTAGCTATTGATATTAAATTTGATTATTAGACTAGTAAAATATCATGTGAATAATTAAATGGAATTAATTGATTTATATTTCACATATTTTTCTGATTTTTAACATTAAAATTCTTGTGTTTTAGTCTTATACCTTACCTTAAATGACTATAATTATTTATGAAATTTGATTCTATATTTTTATCCTTACTGAGCATCAGTGCTCACCCATTTCTTATATTTTATCTTCCCAGGATGTGAAGAAGTATATTAAGACTGACCTACTGGGATAGGATAAGGGTTATGAGTGTATTCTACAGAGACACAATGTTTCTTTTTCATTTATTCATGTAATGTAAAACATATGTATGAATCTTGTAATTTAAAAGAAACTACACTGATTTGTCTTTCAGGATGTGATTCTTTTATCATTCCATTGTAATATAATAATTCACCGACTCTAGGTAATTAGGTTTGGGGCATTACACTCCAATCGGTGGATTGAAAGAATAATGGAATCATCCATATTTGTCCATGGGTGAGCTGGAGAAGTGTTGTGCTCATCCTCATTGGCATGAACCTACCTATCCATGCTCTAGAAATAGTTGAAATCTATGTATCGGGATTTATATGAATAAAATGGAGATGCATCACCAGGGATCATGCCCACTCGACCATTGGGGGAGGACTTAAGGAATTGGTGATTTGAGGAAGGGACTACCTCATGCAAGTGGAGCCATGGACTACCATCAATGTTCTATAATCAGTGTGGTATGAGACAAACTACATCTCAGTGATGTAAACTAGGACTCTGAATTGGGTCTTCAGGATGATCATTCCTACCGGTGTCTACTCCTTCCTATCAAAACCTTGTATCATCAGGTCACATGGGCGTAGATCAATTTCAGACATTCCTAGCTTATAGAGGATTCGTGTCGGGATGAGATTGATCCCAGGACCTATGTCCACAAGAAAACGATAGAAATCCATGCCATTATTCTGACTAGTGATGTACAATGGGAAAATGTCCACCTATATAGGGGGGAAATCATCTTTCCCAATGAATGAAATAATGGGTTTATATTCCGCAAGCTCGAATTCATCAGCTTGGAAAAATGGATTTACATTACAATTACAAACTATTTAGGGGTTTACTAGTTCGACAGTATTCACCAAGTAATACCACTGATCATTACATTAAGATTCCTCCATTGTTGGGAGAATTTTGGGTGTAATCCCAATCTCTAAGGGAATGAAGTCTCCAGTAGTGTGAGATAACTTTATTACCATTAGAGGGATTTGTTTTCCCTTACATCGTCGACACATTCAATCATGAGTCAATGAAGGCTGAGACATTGATGCAATGGTAGTAGTTGAATGTAGAATAGGGTCTTTTGAAGGATCGAGTCAATTTAAATATGCACAGATAATACCGTGGGCCCAGAAGAATGCCCATGCGAGCTATCCAGCCACCATACTTTGGAGACCCACAGCTAGAAACTTTCTTCCATTCCCCCTCACTGTCACCTTCAGGCTTTGCAGACACACATGCCATCTGTGGTGGGTCCAAACCCATCCTCTCTATGTTATTATAGACTTGTTCCTAAATACATTATTTGAACTCATAACACTTATTGAAATAATTTTCAAGGAATAAGTGGTAGGGGAAATGGGTCTATTACTGAGATCTACAAATTCGGGTCTCTTGCAATCTAGAAATTGAAGGATTTCCTTATCCTTGGATCTCCAGAAATATATAGGGACCTAAATTTCATTGAATGAGTAGGTATGGTTTTTCTTCAATCCATGAAAGGGTCTTTGGGAGCCTAGTCCTGACAAGGGGTTGGCAGAGCCTGATGTGTAGGTAGAACATGGTTTTCTTGCATAGTCGGAAATAATGCATTACATGATAGTGCCTTTTGATTCCATGGTAGGAGATTCAGAGATGGAGTCTGAGCTTGATCCTATATCCCTCAATGAGGATGTGTACGTGGCTCTACTAGTAACCATTCTATCTGTCTATGGGACTCTATCTGTGCGACAACAGTGGTTTTGGCCTTTGAGTCTCTTAATTATAGAGCCAAGTGAGGCAATGAGTGTGATTGAATGGCTTGTTTCAATGCTTTTTTCTAGATTATGATATTTGTCAGAGAAATCCGGAAAACCACCTGGGATGTTTTGAGTGATGTGATAAAGGACCATTATGGTATTCACATTTCTTACAAACATTGTTAGAAGCTATGCTCAAGTCAACTGTATGACATGTGAATATGTGAGGCCCTTCCAATAGGAAAAAAGATGGTGACTTTATTATTATACATTTTCTTGAACTTGAAGATGTCGGTGGTACTAGTCTTCTAGGTGGTGGAACTGAACTGGTAGATAAAATTCATGCGAAGATATTCTAAACTAGTCATGGACCCAATTGGTAACTAGCTATACCAGACTAATGTCGATCCTTCCAATATCTGTACAAAACAATGGAGCTTTGTGGACTTCTACTACACTGGGGTGCAGGCAAATCATCAACCCATGCTTGATAAAACATACCATCAGGAAGGATTACCACCTATGAAGTTTCAATATCCACGAGGAAAGTACTAATAACATCCATAAGAATATCTGTTCGAGGATTCCTATCACAATGAGGGTCCCTAAGAGACAATTAATTGGATTCCTCTACAACATATGAAAAATGATGGGAGGATTTTGGTGTGACTAATGGGACAACTCGAGGGGATGCGGGAGGAACCTATAAAGAAACTGGTAGAGATTGAAGAGCATCCTGTAGAACCTAAGCGAGATCCTGAGGAAGGATGTCTCATACCACAGGTGGGTTCGATGATTCATACCATTCTCAACTTCCATATACTCTGGCTTCTACCGAATCTAGATGGGCAGTGTTGTCAAGATCACTTGGAGGCAACTCATAGGGGGGGGGGGTTGTGCATGTCCCTAGTACCCCAGACAAGGGTTATCATAATGTAATCTCCACTATACCATGTGTTAGGAAAATATTTCATCAACAATTTATTTCTATTCAGTGAGATATTGACACAATGAATCCTTTTTTCGGATAATATTTTAACTTATGCATTGATCTAGATGAGTCAGTGGGTTTTATGGTCCTGACGTGATCCTTACCCTTGCTGGGGTCTCGACTAAGCGGCAACAACTCATTAGGTTATCCGAGGACATGTTTCCGACTTTTTTGGGTAATGTGGTCACCCGAAGGGTCTTTCGAGTGTTTTGATGCCCGAGTGAGTTGTTCATATTCTCCAAGCTCTGTGATGATTCCACCTTCCAGGTATATATTTGGATCAACCATATTTACCATGATTATGCCCAAAGGATTCTGCTCGATATCACCGAGTGAACTAGGTTGGCATAGGATAGGTCTAAATTGCAGGGCATCGTACTGTCCCCAACCATGGATCTGAACATGTGGGGAAGCCTATTTAATAACCCTATAGAGCACTGTAGTTCTCTAAATTAATTATTGTTGGATGATCCAATGATAACTTGGAAATGCAGTGTGTTGCGAAATAGGGAGTGTAGCCAAATAAATTAGGTGGCACTACTGGTCAAAGTCATCGAAGTGTTCACAACTTTTTGGGTAAGCTAACCGTCGATGATGGAGACCGAAATGCATCATCCCTAAGGTTTTGGAGGAATCACATAAGATTTCTTTATTTGAGGGATTCCAAAATATTAAGGCTTGTAGTTGTAATCATCCAGAACATCTCAGGGAAATGGTTCACTACGAGAATGTCCCACAGACTTCTCAGCTCTAACATGAGATCCAACCTTTGATTTAACTATTCATCGACTCGGGGAAGTTGAGGGAATGAATGTGGAACTGACGTAGACTATTGCAGATATAGACTTGTTAGTGGATAGTATGATGCATGAGATGAAAAACAAAATTCATGTGGGGATATCTTCTAGAGAATTCACCAGTTGTATCACCACATCCTTATAGGATGGGGTGTTGACCTCTGCTTCTTGCACCAGAGGGGCGGTCATCGGTAGTGGGTCAGGCTGCAGTTCATCATCAACCGTTCTGCATAACAATTCTCCATGATCTATTTTCGAGGTCAAGAATGGTCGTAGTGATGATAGGAATGATTTCATAGAAATAATATAGAAAGGATGAAAATTTTCCTCCTCTTGTATTTATCTGCGAAGGGATAAAGGTAACTTGTGAATATCGCTATCCAAGAGGACAAGCTGGAAATTTCTAGTTTTTACCCCATACCATGATCCTAAAGATTTGGGTAATGATTCCATCCAGAAGATGCACTCCACATTAGAGTATGAAAAGGGGACTATCTTGGTTTTGATTAGAGGTTTCTCAGAGTACTTCATATGGTGGTTCCAACCATCCCTCCTACCCCGGGATCGTTATTCCGGGTAGGGTAAATCACTGACACACAGAATACCTCTTCTTTGATGATCCGGGGTGTGAGAATCAACTAAGATGATTTCAAATGGAACAGGGTGAGGAAATTCATGGTTGGGAATGCTCAAGCAGGGAGGGCATCCAATAGTCTTGGTGACTATGCAAGGAGGACCTTTCCATTGATAACATGAAATATGGGGAGAAACTATATACCTATGAACATGGGAATGAAGATGAACATCATGTCGAGGGTCAACAGGCAAGGAACACCTACTTTATGATTGATGATTGGTGTATGTGGAGGACCTCCATACTGAACATCGATGTATGGAGAACCTCCACTCTAGTCGGTGGTGGTACAGGGAGGGCCTCAGTATTGAATTTCCTCACCATGGGTCAGCCCACAATGGATTATACTCCCACCAACAACTAGAAAATTCATCCCAGCCTTCACAGGGGTGGCTGGCATCTCAATCCCAATTGGGATTAGTGGATACCCTGCTCTATAGTAACATGGGTCTGGTAACACATATTCGTGGTGGTGCGAGCGACTATAGCCATAAAAGATGATGCCCCATGGTGGGTATCCTTTTTAGATTTCAACTGACATTGATGTTGGGTTAACTGGGCTAGGGATGTATGGGAAAGGGTGTGAAACACCTATTCTTCGGTCTGTGGGACAGCCTGGTGGAGTTTCCATGGACCAGTGGGATCCCTTCTTGGTGGTACCAAGGCTGGATTTATAGTTGGTAGGAAACAAGGAACCCTTACAACATCGCCATAGGGGTGTGAGTCATGAGATAATTCAATGGAGAGGCTTCTAAAATGATTGATGGTCCAAGGGGTGAGTAGTGACTCTCTACATGGCCATTGGGTATAGCGGCATCTGTGGGGCACAGAAGCATCAAAATCATAACGGGCCATATCCCTCACCAGGATAATCCCCTAAAATTTGTATCATTAGACAAGAGTGTTGATTACCTTCCTTTGAATAAATTTTAAGGGTGATATGGGGATTGGGTGCATAGTAGATGTGTTCTTGGGAGTCATTGTAGAAGAGGTGAAGCCATGCGGAATTTCCGAAATCATATTGCCCCTGCCCTCACATCTACATCTGGTGGTGATCGTTTTTCTACAACTATAGCTTGGGTCCTGCAATTTTAGAATAATCAACCATCAAAAAAAATAATAGTAAAGTGATTCCTAGTGTAGAGGCCCGAATCTTGACGTACATGGACATTACATTACGTTTTCTAAATACATAATACATAACAAAACAAACACACAAGGACCGTAATGGTTTAGTGTCTTTGGAATCTCGGAACGTAATATTATAATCATGGTGAAAGATCTTCAACATCTCCCACAACGATCTTCTAATTTTTGTTTCCTAACCTAAATCATTTCTTTTAATCCTAGGGGAAAAGAAAACAAAAAAAAGGTGAGCTCAAATGCTCAGTAAGGGTATGCATGGATTAAATAATTCATACCGTATACATTTGAATTTAAAAACATGAACATAATGTTTAAACATCAAAATCTTTAGCAATGACATAAAACATGGAAGTACATAAGGAAAAAATCATAATGGAACATAAATCATGATAAAATAGCATCGGAATAAAACATGTATTTGTGGAAAACCATTAATCACATGATATGATTTCCATAGTATCCAAGGCATTGCTTCCAAGACCATCTTAGTGGACAAAGTCCCTTCCTGAATCGAGTTCACTCATCATTCCAGTCCTGTAATACTAAACCGGATTAAATTACCATTCCAGCCATGTATATCTCATGAGATATAAATCTTTACCCAATGCATTAGAGGGAGATATAGGTCCCACCCATCTCATAATGAAATATTTCTTACTTGTTCCACAACATAAACATAAATCATTCATCATAACCCAAAGAATAACATGGGTTTCATAAACATCATCACATCATAACATAATCCAAAGAAAAAAATGGATATAATTTCATCATAATAAAATTGAAACCATTTAAATCATAGAGACATTATACTTGAAACATAAACATATAAAATAATGTCATCTTATATGGAAAATGGTTTTGATAAAACACTTGAAATGATTTCTTGAGGAAAATATCCTTTCTATTTCAAAATCATTTTATTTTCACAAAATGCCAAACGATTTTAAAAGAAAATGATTTTGTTAAAAATATTCATGAAATATTGTAGAGTAGTATTCATTAATAAAACGCGTTATTAAACCTTAAAAATCTGTTCATGCCGTATAAGTTAAAAAACATTTTTCTCGTACTTTTTCTCGAAAAGACAAAAAGTTCCTAATAAAAGAATGATTCCTTACATACCTTGTAGTAAAATTCAAAAATGAGTAAAAAGGACTTTATAAATACATGAAATAATTTTTAGGAAACATGGACATGGATGATAACAACAACCCCAGTAAATACTTACGAATAATCAATCTTAGATAAGACCGAGATTGGAATATTTATCCCTTACCTTAGGTCCGATATGCTTCGTACGTATCCGAAACTCTTGAATAATGATTTAAATAATTTCATTGACTTATTACACAATCATATTCATTGTTATGATATCATACAGGGTTCACTTATGACTTTATATTACCCATTCTTTCGTAAATCCCATGTTAAATTAACGTTTTGGGTAAAATCATCTTATTTATCGTACATGTTTGGATTTGTTGTTCTTGATGTTATTATTAATTATATGATGATTTACTTACTTCCATAATGTAATTAATGATTTACATATCATATATATTCATTATATATCCAGCATATACATGTATTTATAATAGTACATAACATATGGAGGTAAGAAATGAAATGCACCGTTCATGGAGACGGTATGCCGTACGTACGCATGAACACTACTTTTATTTCAATTTATTATTTTAATGGAATAGGTATATTATAATTACAGTATAATATCATATATAATATCATTAACTCCATCCTTTATACATCCCACATAATGCATCAATGAATCACATCACTTTGAGGGGGTGGTAGTCCCCACTTCCTCAAATGAGATCATCATATTTACCCACTATGGAAACCATAAAGGCTTGATATAATTGGGAAGTAAAGAGGCATAAGGAAACATAAACATAACATATATCATATATAAATACAGTTCCATCATAATTTCCAACATGAGAGGAGGTAGGAGAAAATCGAACAATCATTGTTTCGTGAGGCGTTAGTTTTCCATCCACAGAAACATTATGTTCTTCATCCATTAGATGGTGGTGTGTGTAAGTGTAGTTCTATTACATCTCATAAAAACATCCTAGTATATTTAGTAAATTGTTGTTGTTTCAAAAGAAGGGATTAAAGAGAGTTTAAGGGTTGGATAAGTAGAATAAAAGAAAACAACTTAAGAGAAACTGTTACCTTTAATTTGGGTAAATTTTTTTGGATTGAACCAAAAGGACTTCTTGGAGTGCCTTATGACTAATGTAAGGCTTCACAGGGGAGTAGTGGGATGTAGAGAGCTTAATTGGGCAGATTTTAGATGAGCCAAATGGCTTGAGAGGTGAGTGGAATTGCATATAAGTGGTCTTCTTTTATAATGGAGAGGAGGGGCTCTTTAGGAAAGTGTGAAAACATTATTTTATTCTAAACTTATATTCGGTTTCAAGAGTTACAAAACAAATTAATGTCCAATATAAGATGAATCATATTCTAAGTAAAATCATCCAATAGGAATTGGACAGGTTTTGGAAAATATTTTAATCATTATATTCTTATTTATTTAAATCATTTACTAATGAGATAAATATTGCATCATTATTGTGTCATAAATAATTTTACATATATGCTGTCTAAAAATTATAAAAAAATACAAAAAAATTAGGGAATATTTTTATCTTTCCAATGATCATTTATAGACGAAACGATATTTTATATATCCCCTTATAAAAATTAATTACTATAAGATTTCTTTAATGACAATTTTGTCTTTACATTAAATTAATTAATCCAATGTGTCGTTTTCTTTCATAAGTGGCCCCATGGAGTCTCAAAATATACCCAAGGAATCCCATGGTCGGTAATTACTCATAAAATAAGTTTTGGACAAGTGTTAAGGTAATTTTGAATTATTATAATATTCTTTTAACCTTAATTACCATATTTACTTTTAACCGTGGCAAATAAAAGTAAAAAGTTACTATTCACCAAAAATTATTTTTATCTAATTGGACCAAATTTTACTCCTTAATATTAACCGTGAGTCTCGTATTTTCAAAATTCAACTCATAGAAGCGGTAAAATTAAGTTTTATGAACAATTGCAAAAGCCCCTAAGAGGTGGGTAAAAGACGTTCAAAATTTCAATACAATTTTTATAAATATAAAATTATTATAAAAAGATTCCAATTAATTTCATTGAACTTATATAAGTATAATGTTTTTTTTGACATAAAATAAATTTAAATCAAATAAATGATTATAAAAAGTCGGGTTTAACTAAAAACTCAGTGTTTTAACTATTCATCAAAAATTGATGTTTTTCAGAAAAATACCAAGAATTCAGCCTAAGCTATATTTGATATTCGAAATTCAAAAATGATGTATATTTTTCAAAATTCAAAACATATAATCGTAATTAATCAATGTTAAAATTAATTCCCATTATCAAAACATATAGCGTGTTTTTATGAAACAATAACTATCAAAAGATTGATACTTGTTTAAGTCCAATTTCAAAGTGAAATTAATTACAATAACAAACATTGGATTAAATGGTAAAAAATATATTCTATTTACACTATAAAACCAATTACAAAGATAATCTAATAATATAAGTTAATGTGATGAATTTTTTTTTAATTAAAACATATCGTGTTTTTACTATTCATCAAAATATGAAAGTTATCAGAATAATATGATAAATTTATCCAAATTATATTTTTATATCTTGATTCCAATGGAGAATTTTATTTTTTCAAATTGAACTTATAACCATGTCAAAAACTAGATTTAATGTGGGTTCCTCATCAAAATGAGGAAAATCTACATTTTTTGAAAAATACTTCTTTTATCCGAAAACTGATTTTGTTTTCATACCTCATTCTAGAAAATGTTTAACAAGAATTATAATGATATAAAATTCAAAATTCATTTAATACTATTAATAACGAATAGTTTATAATATTATAATAATATATCATTTTTTTTGTGAAACCCGGTATTGCGTACTACACACGCTATCGAGGAAGGTTGCGATTGCGTGTAATGCAAGCCAAGTCAGGGTTGCGTGTTTTGCAAGACTCCTTTGTTGTTTCGTTATAAAAGAATACAACCATTTTTCATTTATCCATTGAATATATATATATATATACACTCAATATTGCGTAGAATGACTATTATCAAACAAACTTGAAGTTGTGTTTAACATAATCTAAAAATAGTGTTGCGTATACTGTAAGCTAATACGGTGTTGCGTATAGCAAAAGATAATATTGGTGTAGCTTAAAACATGTGACATCAAATAAATTAAATAGAATACTTATAATAATATCTTGGGGTTTTACATTCAACCCCCCTTAAAATGAATTTCTCCCTCGAAATTCGTCGGGGTTATAAATGGTTTACTACTTGAATGTTTCTTTCATAGAAACCCACATCGTAAAAAGGAATACCAAAAATGAACCTTAAAAAATAAATTATGTAACGTAACGGTTACCCAAATTAATTAATCACTGGGTTTCCACATATAAAAACATAGGTTAAAATATCGATATGGAAGAGAAATCTAACCATTAAATTCTGATAGAGAGGGGTAGAGAACATGGCTATGAAAAAGCCAACAATCACAAAGCCATAAATTTGTGATGATCTATGGTACCATCTGATTTATCGGATATGAGAGTAATAGGAAAACATTTTTGGATTTCAAGATAATATCCCTAATGTTGAAGAATTTGAATTAGAAGAATACTTACTTTATTTCGGTACAATCTCACCGTTGTTAGTGCCTTAAATAATTTATACTTCATCTCATAAAGAAATGAAGTTTAATTTGTCTTCCGTGAAGTGTTAACAGATCATGTGATAGAATGATAGGTCATTCCATCTATCTCAAACATAAGGTTATCAAAAGATATATATATAAGTCCATCTATGGTGAGATTAATCGTATATGGTTCCAAAAATGGACTTATACTTCATCTATCATATCGCTTAATATAATAAAACTAGTTTTTACTAACCAAGGAATTCTTGTAGGCCAGTGGTAGGCGATGAAGGCTCATCGGACTTCGGTTGAGGGTTTGATTCCTACAACCTTGTCCAACGCGAAGGGTTGTCGCCCGTCCTGCAGGTTTCCCTTTTACTAAAATTACGTCATTATGAAATTCCGTCAATAATATCGAAAAAAGTTCAAGACTTAAAAAATACGAACTTTTGTCCAATATAATCCATTCTAATCTTTAGGATTATACAAAATACATGTGTCCAATCTCATGGTATAACGAAAACAATTACTAGAAATGTTATCTACTGAACATGTGAATTCCATTATTTATCCCCGATATATTTTTTTGATCACATTCCAATTATGTGAATACCATAATCATGTATTCTGTTGAAAAATAAATACCCATTGAACCTTAGTGAAAACATGAATGCTGTCAAAAGTTTACTCTTTCCACATACTAAAATCCCAAAAATTCTATATACTCAAACCATGATATCACTTTGTCCTTATATAATTCATGAGCTCATTAATACTATCAAACATTTCATTATCTCTTTAGCACTTCTTTATGCGCATTTTAGGTGCTTTCCAAAAATATCTAAATAAACTTTAAAGGTTAACAGTACCATTCGTCATTAAATTTCAAAACATAAGGAAAGACAACAGTGTAACAATCCAGAGATGTCTCTTTATTCCATAGTACCATGAGATTACTTATACAACATTACTCTTGATAAACATGTAATTATTCCACTAACTTTTTAAACCATTGACCGAGCTTCAACAATTCGTTCATCTCACATATCATTTGTAGTGTCTTCATTATCATCCACATAAAAACTAACCATATGACCATGCAGAGTATCTTTATGATATTTTACCTAAGGGATTTTTTGGCATAATGCCCGTACATTCCACATTTAAAACACTTAACCATTGTTGATGTCTTAGAAATACCATTATCCTTTTCCATGGTGTTAACTGATCCTTTTCCATTATAATTACTAGCTTTTTGTCCTTCTATTCCACACCCAAAGCATCTTCCATTTCCATTGAAACATTTTTCTTGATGCCTCTTCCCACATGACTTACATGATGGAAATTGAACATTCTTTCCCCTATGATCATCATGAATCTCTATATTTCTATTATTAGCTGATCAGGAAACTTACCAAAGATGAGATTATTGATCATATTATGAGATTTCTGATTAGGCATAATAATGATGTTTCACCTTCCAAATCCCATTTCATTTTCTTGATCATAAAGAATATCATTCCATTGTCCATCATAGTTTCCATTATCGTGAATCTTCCTGTTTCCAGCCATTTTCTAAAACCCAAAAAGAATAGTGTGAGGAAAAAATCATGATAGGTAAAACAACATAATGAAGGGGGTGTAACTTCAATATTTAACATCTTAGGTTTAATTATTAGATCATTACCGTAATTCTAGGACTATAACCTATAATTATACTTAACCTCAGGGACATCCATAGATATACCTTAGAAATATCTATAGGGATCTCACTAAAGTTATTGCATCCTCGATTCCAAATGTTAACTAAACCTTTCCTCTGATACCAACTACAGAGGCCGAAATCTTGATGTACATGGACATTACATTACTTTTGCGGAGTAATTAATACATAATAAAAACAGACACACAAGGACCATAATAGTTTAGTGTCTTTGGAATCTCAGAACGTAATCTTCTAATCTTGGTGAAAGATCTTCAACATCTCCCATAACGATCTTCAACTTGTTGTTTCCTTACCTAAAACATTGATTTTAATCCTGGGGGAAAAGAAAACAAAAAAATGTTGAGATCCAATGCTCAGTAAGGGTATGAATGGATAAAATAAAACATACCCTATACATTTGAGCTTAAAAACATGAACATAATTCTTAAACATCAAAATATTGAGCAACGACCTAAAACATTGAAGTACGTAAGGAACAGATCGTAATGGAACATAAATCATGATAAAATAGCATGGGAACAAAACATGTATTTGTGGAAAACCATTAAGTACATGATATGATTTCCATTGTAGCCAAGGCATAGCTGCCAAGACCATCTTAGGGGACAAAGTCCCTTTCTGAATCGAGTTCAATACTCATTCCAGTCCTCTAATACTGAACTAGATTAACTTACCATTCCAGCCATGTCTATATCATGAGATATAAATCATTACCCAATGAATTGGAGGGAGATATAGGTCCCACCCATCTCATAATGAAATCATTCTTACTTGTTCCACAACATAAACATAAATCATACATCATAACCCAAAGAATAAAATGGGTTTCATAAACATCATCCCATCATAACATAATCCATAAAAAAATGGATATCTTTTCATAATAAGAAAATTGAAAACATTTAAATGAGAAGGAAATTATTATTGACACATACACATATGAAATAATTTCATCTTAGATGGAAAATGGTTTTGATAAAACACTTGAAATGAATTCTTGAGGAAAATATCCTTCATTTTTCAAAATAAGTTTCTTTTAAAAAAATCCATGTGATTTTAAAAGAAAAGGATTTATTTAAAAATATTCATGAAATCTTGTAGAGTAACATTCATTAATAAAAGGCGTTATGAAACCGTAAAAATATGTTCATGCCGTATAAGATAAAAAAACATTCTTCTCGTAATTTTTTCGGAAAATTCAAAAAGTACCTCATAAAAGAGAGATTCCTCACATACCTTTTAGTAAAAGTAAAAATGGGTAAGAAGGAATTTAAACATACATGAAATCATTTTCAGGAAACATGTACATGGATGATAAAAATAACCCTAGTAAATACTTACGAATAAACAATCTCAGATTAGAACGAGATTTGAATAGTTATCCCTTACCTTAGGTCTGATATGCTCTGTACATATCAGATCCTCTTGTATAATGATTTAAATAATGTCATTGACTTATTACAGAATCATATTCATTGTTATGATATCATATATGGTTCCATTATGACTTTATATTACCCGTTCTTTTGTAAATCCCATGTTAGAGAAACATTTTGGGTAAAATCTTCTTATTTATCATACGTGTTTGGAATTGTTGTTCTTGATGTTATTATTACTTATATCATGATTTAATTACTTCTAGAAAGTAAATCGTGATTTATATATCATATATATTAATTATATATCCATCATATACATGTATTTATAATAGTACATAACATATGGAGGTAAGAAATGAAATGCACCGTTCATTGAGACGGTAAGCCTTACGTACGCATGAACGCTAAATTCATTTCAATTTATTATTTTAATGGAATAGGTATATTATAATTACAGTATAATATCATATATAATATCATTAACTCCATCCTTTATACATCGCACTTAAGGCGTCAATGAATCAAATCACTTTGAGGGGGCGGTAGTCCGCACTTCCTAAAATGAGATCATCGAATTTACCCACTATAGAAACCATAAAGGATTGATATAATTGGTAAGTTAAGAAGCATAAGGAAATCATAAACATAATATATATCATATATAAAGATAGTTCCATTATAATGGCCACTATGAGAGGCGGTAGGAGAAAATAGAACAATCATCGTTTCGTGAGGCGTTAATTTTCCATCCATAGAAACATTATGTTCTTCATCTATTAGATAGTGGTGTGTGTAAGTGTAGTTATAATAATACTCATAAAAAATTCCTAGTATATTCAGGATACTGTTGTTGTTACAAAATAATGTATTAAAAAGAGTTTAGGGGTTGGAGAAGTAGAATAAAAGAAAAAAACATAAGAGAAATCGCTACCTTTAATTTGGGTAACCTTTTTTGGATTGAACCAGAAGGACTTCTTGGAGTGCCTTCTTCCTAATATAAGGCTTCAAGGGGGAGGATTTGGATGTAGAGAGCATAATTGGGCAGAGTTTTGATGAGCCAAATGGCTTGAGAGGTGTGTGGAATTTCATAGAAGTGGTCTCCTTTTATAATGGAGAGGAGGGGCTCTTTAGGAAAGGGTGAAAACATTATTTTTTTATAAACACAACATCTGTTTAAAGAAGTCCAAAACACATTAATGTCAAATAAAATATGACTAATATTCCAAAAAAAGTCATCCAATAAGAATTGGATTGGTTTTGGATAATATTTTAATCATTATAATCTTATTTATTTAAATCATTTATTAATGAGGTAAATATTGCATCATTATTGTGTCATAAATAACATAATTTATTTTATGTCTAAAAATTATAAAAAAATATCAATATGTATGAAATCGTTTTAGCTTTCCAAGGAATATTTATAGTCAAAAATATGAATTATATATCTCCTTATAAAAAAGAATTACTAAAA
This sequence comes from Viscum album, assembly GCA_963277665.1. Lineage (NCBI taxonomy): Eukaryota > Viridiplantae > Streptophyta > Magnoliopsida > Santalales > Viscaceae > Viscum > Viscum album. The sequence continues at coordinate 119,751,377 of OY728138.1, read as the reverse complement.
CATTTTTGTTAATGCCAATTTTGTCTTTATATTAAATTAATTAATCTAATGTGTCATTGTCTCTCATAAGTGGCTTGATGAGGTCCCAACATCGACCCACATATGTCCAGAGTCAGTAATTACTCATTCAATAAGGGTTGGACAAGTTTTAAGGTAATTTTGAATTAGTATAATATTCTTTTAACCTTGAATTACCCTATTTACTTTTAACCGTGGTAAATAAAAGTAATAAGTTACTATTCACCGAAAATTATTTTTATCTAATTGAACCACATTTTACTCCTTGATATTAACCGTGTCTCTCGGATTTTTGAAATTCAACTCACAGAAGCGGTAAACTTATGTTTTATGATTAATTGGAAGATCCCCTAGGAGGTGGGTAAAAGACGGTGAAAAGTTCAATACAGTTTTTTTAAATCTAAAATTATTATAAAAAGATTCCAATGAATTTCATAGAACTTATATAAGTATTATGTATCTATTTTGACTGAAAATAAATTTAAATCAAATAAATGATTATAGAAAGTCGGGTTTAACAAAAAAACTCAATGTTTTCACTATTCATAAAAAATTGATGTTTTCCAGAAAAATACAACAAAAAAAATCAGCCTAAGATGTATTTGATATTCCAAATTAAAAAATTATGTCTATTTTAAAAAATTCAAAACATATAAGTGGAATTAATTAATTTTAAAATTAATTCCCATTATCAAAACAAATAGCGTGTTTTTAAGAAACAATAACTATCAAAAGATTGATACTTGGTTATGTCCAGTTTCAAAGTGAAATTAATTCCAATGAACAACGTTGGTTTAAATGGTAAAAATATATTCCAATTAAACATTAAAACCAATTAAAAATATTATATAACCATATAAATTATTGCGATGAAAAAGGTTGTTTTTAATTTAAATATAGCGTGTTTTATTATTCATCAAAATATGAAAGTTATCACAATAATATGAAAATTTTATCCAAATTAAATTTTTATATTATGATTCCAAGGGAGAATTTTTTTTCTCAAATTTATCTTATAACCATGTCAAAAACTAGATTTAAAGTGGGTGCGCCATCAAAAGGCAGTAAAACTGCATTTTCAAAAAAATACTACTTTTATCCGAAAAAACTGAATTTGTTTTCATACCTCATTCTAGAAAATGTGTAAGATGAATTATAATGTTATAAAATTAAAAATTCAGTTAATACTATTCATAACGGCTAGTTTATAATATTATAATAATATATCATTGTTTAGTGAAACCAGGTATTGCGGACTACACACGCTATCGAGGAATGTCGCAATTGCGTGTAATGCAAGCCAAGTCAGGGTTGCGTGTTGTGAAAGACTCCTTTGTTGTTTCATTTTAACAGAATCCAAACATTTTTCAATTATACATTGAATATATATGTATATACACTCAATGTTGCGTAGAATAACTATTATCAAATGAACTTGAAATTGTGTGTAACACAATCTAGGAATAGTGTTGCGTATACTACAAGCTAATACAGTGTTGCGTATAGCACAAGATAATAATGGTGTAGAATAAAGCACATGAAATCAAATAAATTAAAAATAATACTTATCATAAAATCTCAGGGTGTTACACCTAGTCCCCTAGTGACATTCAGTCTTCCATGGCTGGATAGAAAGCACCACGCTGAAATCATTGCATACTGGGATGCCCAACGATTAACTCCCCCATATCCTGGTGAATTTCACTCTAGGACCACTATTTTCTTTGTGGGACCTGACACTGGATAACAAGATATGGAGACACCTTAATATGATGATGTCCTAAACACTACTAGTACCTATATTGAGTAGAATAATTTCAGATCGGGTTCAATATTTCTCTTTCCTATGCTTTCATTGGTGAATTTATTGTCTGGGAGGACGCATTGATTTTTTCCTTGCATTGCCACATTCCAAAGGCAGGTAGAATTCATCACTTCTTTGTTGATGTTTTCTCCTTGATAAAAACGTGATGATGGGATAGCAGTCTCTCATTCAGAGGATTCTTACTCATAATTTGTCACCTAGTTTGTGTCCACCTTAAAGATTAATTCATTTTTTATGAAACTCTTCTTGGTGCCATATCTTTGTGGATGCTAGTTAATTACACTAATTATATCAGGAAATTCCAATTGGTTAATTTTGGACCGAAAACAACAGCCAAGAGAGTAGTCCTTTTGCAGTAATGCTCGTGTGTCTGGAAGCAAAAACACTAGCACACCAGGATTTTTCCTTATTATAGGGCTTATCGAGGGCGCAAAAGCCAGAGGAATCCCTCGTAGAATGAGGGGATTTACATATTGGAGTTATATCATTATGGTTTTCCTCAACATTCTATGTAACACCTTGAATTTCCCCGATTTTCTTCTATTTAAATAATTTAATAGCTTGTGTTGTATGCAACTTTCAGTTTGAGCACACCACGACCAATAAAACTTGCATTTATGAATAATAATACCCACTTTTTTGAAATTTTATGATTTTGTTTCAAAATTGAATTCATTTTTTGGATTTAGAATATCAAAATTATCTTAGTGTGAATTTTTGGAATTTTTCGGAAAACATTCATTTTTTGATGAATAGTTTAAAACACTACGTTATTGTTTAATACAAAAATTTTATTTAAATAATTATTTATTTTATTTATATTTATTTGAGGTCAAAATATAAACATAAAACATATATAAGTTCAATGTAATTCATTCGGGACATTTAAAAAAAAATTAGTAGCATAAAAGTTTATTGAAAATTTTTACATCTTTTACCCACATTCTAGGCATGTTAACAAATTTTCATAAAATGTAATTTTACGACTTCGTTAAATTTAATTTACAAAATATGAGATACATGGTTGAAATTAATAAGTAGAATGTGGAATAATAGGATTAAAATAATTTTTGGTGAATAGTAACTTTTGAATTTTATTTACCACGATTAAAAGTAAATAGGGTAATTAAATGTAAAAATGATATTATAATTATCATAACACATGTACTAATTCTATTGGATAAGACTTTTTCAACCGAAATCAACATTAGGAATATAATATGATCCTCTTTGATCAACTTGGATTAGATTAGGACATTTATTATTATTTTATTTAATGAAGAGTTAAAAGTGTTAAATACAAATTTTTATTACAAATTTTTTTAATATAAGATTATAAATAAGGTAAATTCGATTATAAACATGAATTATAAATTTAGACATCTTTCCTACATAATAACCTTTTATTTATAATTTTTAGACCTTAAATAATGAAATTTATTTGTGACACAATGATGATGTAGTAATTGCCTTATTAATGAAAGACTAAAATAATTGATATTATAAATATCCAAATAAATGTAAATTGAGACTTTGGATGTATTAAACTAATTTTTTAGGTTAATATGAAATGTTATGTTTGATAAATTTTTTTTTTCAAATTGATAAAGTAGTTATGACTTTCACATAAACAAAATACCAAATATTGTCAAAATTGACATAAATGTGTCTTTAAAACAAATACTATATTAATAAATGATATAATATTTATAAAAATATAAGGTTTAGAAAAAGGTCATAGATATGGTACGATAGGTCAATAATGAACCACTTTGGGTTTTCTGGGCTTTCAATAGAATTTTTATTAACCCTTTTATTTAATAATAGAAGAATACATGGTAAAATATAATTTATTTAACTAAGCATTAAATACAAAAATTAAGGTTAATATGGTGATCTAAACCTATATAGAACCTATAGTTTTGAGTGTTTTGCGACCCATACCAACATTACCCTATAAATAAATCTTTTTTTGAGCCATTATAAACCGAATATGATTTTATAATAAAATAATATTTCACGCTTTTCCAAAAGTAACCCTTACATGCCTTATAAAGGGGTACTTCCCCTTATCTCGAAATCACACCTCCAAAGCCATTTGGATCTTCCAACACCTAATAAAATATCCTTGGAGCTACCCTCACATCAACATAGAGGACTTACTTTGATCAAAAATCCAACTGAATGATCCATTTTGATCAAATCAAAAGGAATCACCCGAATAAGTGGTAATAATTTCATCACGTCATTCAATGTTTTTTTCATCATCCTCTTCATCTTTTTTGTTTTTTCCAAAACAAAATAATACATCTAGTATATTTTACACACTATGATGTAATAATAAATATGGTACAACCATATTCATTATTTTATCCATCATATGATTGACAAAGATACCATACGTGCGTATGTATAGATTATAGTCCCCACGTCGTGGTGTAGTTTGTTACTTAACAATTCATTATTTGGATGGGTATAATAATGAGTATAACTGTTGTAAATAATAAATTTAATATGTTAATGTTTCTATATATATGATATTCCATCCAATTACATTTTATTTTACCATCCATATAATGGTATTGTCGCTTGTGCGTACGTACATATTACTGTCTCTACGAATGCGATGAGATTAATTCCCCATCGTAACCATTAAAGAATAATTTTTATTTTATGAATGAAAATAATGTTTAATAACTTAATATCATTCTGGATATGAATCAAATACATCCTATCCATAACAAACATTACATACATAGAAAAACATATCAAGTAAAATGAAATAGTTAACACCTGAAACAATGATACTACTTAAATATTATTTACAAAACAATATTATAAGATCATATATGATATCATATATATGAATGTGGTTCATTTAAAGTTTAATAACATTGATTTAACTATTATAAAAGTGTGTAACATACCCTTGACCAAATAAAAGTACAATGTAAGGTTTAATTTTAAAATCACTTAATTATCTAAGGTTGTTTATACGTAAGTATCTACTGGGACATATTTATCATCCTCATTTGTGTTTTATAAAAATGTAATTCAAAATATTTTTATTATTTCCTATAATATGGTTTAATTTCATTTATAACCTCATATTAATTTAAATAATATGTTTTGAGAGGAATGTTTCCATAATTTTCCAAAAAAGGTACTTTATGACCTTTTCGACAAATTAGTGTAAGAATTTTTTTTAACTTATATGGAAGATGCATCTATTTTAGACCATTATAAAACCTTCTAAGCATCCCTTAAAATCTTATAAGAATATTTTCAAAATTAATTTTTTCTTTTATAATTATGTTTCTTTTAAATTATTTCAAAATATAAAGAGATATTTCTATCAAATAGATTATATTTAATCATTATCAACATCCTTTAATGGATTTTACACATGATTGAAGCTTTTTTATTATGATAAAATCTTCCATATTGTACTGAAGTTTTTGTGATATGTTTCTTTGTGTATTTTTTATTTTTATACCATTAATGTTTTATGGTTAAAGTATTAACATTTACTATGCAAGTATTAATATGAATGTTTATGTTATGTTTCATCCTTTTTATATGAGGAATGCATTGGACATAGTTAGTGACGGGTGGAGCCCACTATTTCTCCTTGATGCATCAGTGGGTCACATGAGGCAAAAAAATGTCTTGGTACAAGGCCTAGACAATGTCATATTTGTAGTATTGGCCCGAGGCCTTGACTATGTGGTTATGATGTTCGACATTATGCATTCCATCATTATGAAATTTCCTATTGATATTAAATGTAATTATTCGACTATTTGAATACCCTTGTGAATAAGTAAAAGATTTTATTTGATTTATCTTTTCCATATTATGGTGAAGATTATCTTTAAAAAGATCTTTTTTATTCTTTTACAATTCCTTAAATATTTATTCTTATTTATGATAGTTTCTGCTATATTTTTATCCATACATAGCATCTGAGCTCTCCCATTTCTATGTTTTATTTTTACAGGATGCGAATAAGTATATTACTATTAACCTACTGGAATAGGCTATAGGATATGAGTGTGTTCAAAGGGGACACAATGTTGTTGTTTTTATCATTTCAAGATGTAATGTAAAATTTATGTATGTATCTAGTATTTCCAAGGCTAGTAAATTAATAATTCTTTAGAGAGTTTTTATTTTGTGATCATGAAAATATTATTTAAAAATTCACCTACTCTGGGTAACTATGGTTGTGGCATTATAGTTGGTATCAGAGGAAGTTGAGTACAAACCTCAGAAACTAGATTTAGAAAAACTCTGATTAGAGTACATTACCCAAAGATAGACTTTGATATTTAGTATAGATGAACTTTCTTGAATATTTATAATGTAGATATTTTTTGTATTTTCCATGAAATAAATCCCTATATGGATACAATCAGGTAGAGGTAGGTCTGGAACATATGTACCTTGGAGTAAAAACTCTATCAAGGAGTTTCAGGCTCTACCTGGGGTATCCTGGTACACAACAACGGGAATTACTACACTCTTGGTTATGAAACTCCCAAGGGATATGCTTAGGATAATTCAAATTTTCTTTACAAAACAATATGAAAAATTTATGAGCAAATACATCCTATAAGAAAACATTTTATGATTATGGATTATATGAATATACTTTTCAATTTATGTTTGGTATTTTAATAGATTAGAATTATGTGTTTAGATTCATAAACTAATCTAGTGAATGCCATTGTTTAGAAATGGTGCCTCGTGGAAGGAATGGAAACTGTATCAAGGCATGGAATCCATGTAGGTATTTTTCTCCTACTCTAGATAACTATTGTGGAGCTGGTGTGGTAATTAGTGCTGAACAACTTATTACAATACTGGGAAAACTAACTCTAGTTATGAATAATAACATTACTAGTATGGAGCACCCAGGTCCACAATACGGAGGGTCAAAGTTAGACCTCTTAATGCGGAAAAAACCACCAGAATTTAACAGAAATACAACTCCATTTGTATAAGATCATTGGATAATTTTACTTGAGAAATTGTTTCATGCTTTAGGGAGTAGTGAAAGAGAAAAATTAGTCATGACACTTTATTTCCTCATGAGAGATGCATATCAATGTTGGTCATTAATTCAAAACACAAAGGTGGATGAAGAAGTGTATAATATGGAGCAGATGGTGATTAAAGAGCTTTTCATAGAAAACTATTTTCCTCGTGACTATAGAGAAAATATGGAAAGACAATTTATGTGTGTGAGGAAAAAATAGGATGAGAATGTCGCAATGTATGAGGATACCTTTACAAGGTTAACAAGGCATGCTACAAAATATATACGTAAACCGATGATAAAGATTTACTGATTCATTGATGGGTTAAAACGAATTCTCTTTCGAAAATGAGTCTCTCAATCCTTCCCATAATACAATGATATTTTATCATGTGCTATCACGATAGATAAGGATGTCTCTAATTATATTGACTTTAATGAAGAGAAAGATAAGAAGAGATCTTTTAACACTGTAGAAATGGAAATAAATTGGAAAAGAGAGATGAGGAATTTCTATCCATCAGTAAATTTGTGATGAAACACTCTGGTACTTTCATGAAGGGAATGTGAGTTTATTACAAGTGTGGATAAAATGTCCACCAATCTTGTAATTGCAAGAGGAAGAAGGAGGTAGTCAATGTTGAATGCTAATATTATAGAGAAATGGGGAATTATGAAAATAAATGTCTTAAGAGCCTAAGAAACTTATCTTTGAAAAGTCCTATAGAGAAAGGCCATGACTATAGGATCACTACTACTGAAGTGGAAGATTAGAATAATGTGGTGGTAGGTAATTTAATGGTTTCCTCAAATTTTTCCAATGATTTATTTGATTCGAGATCATCGCAATGTTAAATATCATCCCCGTTTTCTATGAAAATTTGATATTTCCAATTTTATTTAACAAGGGATTTTCGGTCAAAAATCATAAGGAATTTTTCATTGCCACAATTTTTTGGCAATCATTTCCCATTAGGGAAAATAAATGTTCTTTATCTACTGATCCCATAATCATACCCATGATCAAATTTGATATAACCCTTAGTATGGATTGGGTTTCAGACCATGATGTGAAAAATTATTCTAAGAATATTGAAGATTCAATATTCGATGATGATAAAGAGTACCTTATTTTTAGAGTAAAAACATCACCATCTTATTCTTATCTATATCAACCCCCAGAATCTCTACTAAATTCCGTGATTGGAGAGGAAGAGAGTGAAATAACTACGGGCAAAGAAATGAATGTTCAAATTGAGGGCGTACCTATTGTGCAAGAATATGTTGACGTGATTCCAGAGGATTTACATGGACATCCTCCAAAGAGAGAAATTGAGTTTTCCATTGATTCAATTCATGGTTCAAGGCCCATATTGAATACCCCTTATATAATGACCATTTTGGAATTAGTGTAACTAAAGAAACAACTAGATGAATTTTGTAATAAAGGATTTATTCTCCCTTGTGTGTCTCCACGGGGATCCCATGTTCTTTTTTTAAGAAGAATGATGGATATATGAGGTTGTGCATTGAGTATAGGGATATCAATGCTATAAAAATAAATAAAAAGTATCTCAAACCATGCATTGGTGATTTATTCGATCAAATTATTGGAGCTCAAAATTTTTCTATTATTAAACATCGATTTGGATAACATTAGTTGGGTGGGAAGAAGGAAGACATTCTAAAGACAACATTTTGTATCGCGTATGGTCAATATGAGTTTACAGTAATGCCTTTTGGACTGACTAATACACCCTATGACTTCATCCATCTAATGCATAGAGTTTTCAAGGAATATACCTTGATGACTTTGTAGTGTTATTTACTGATGATATCTTGGTTTAATCCAAAATTTAAGAATATCATGAAAATCACATGCGCACTATTCTAATGACTCTTAATAGAAATGAATAATATGGGAAGTTTAGCATGTTTGAATTTTGGATTCATGAGATTTTTTTTCATGGCCATATTGTCATTACGGATGGAACTTTTATTGATCCTTCTAAGATAAGAGAAATACCAGAATGGCTAGAACAATCATGTATAACCGAGCCACGTAGTTTTACTGAATTAGCAGGTTCTTATCGGCGTTTCGTCCATAAATTTGCCTGATTGGCTAAACCATTATCCAAGATCACATGTAAAGGTGTTAAATTTGCTTGAAAAAAAGAGTGTGAATAATGTTTTGATGAACTAAAGAGATGATTAGTCAGTGATCTTATCTTGACACTACCATCGTGGAATGATGGGTTATTTTCTTATAGTGATGAATCAATGAAAGGAATTGGTTGTCTCGTTATGAAGAATGAAAGAGTTATTGCCTATGCATCACGACAGATAAAAATTAATGATCAAAACTATCCCACTCATGATTTTGAGTTAGCAGCTGTAATGTTTTCTTTGAATATATAGATACACTATCTCTATGGTAAAAAATGTGAGATATATACCGATCACAATTGTAAAATTTATATCTTCTCATAGAAAGAACTCATCATGAGTAAAAAATAATGGCTTGAACTACTCACGAATTATGATTGCACTATACAATACCACCTAGGGAAGGAAAATAAGGTGGCGGATGACGTGAGCAGAAAAGATCATGGATTTTTGAATAGGAAGATAGTGGAAAGGGATCCTATGTTCATGGATCTAGTAAATGTGGATAAGGGAATAATCATGGAAGTTGAAACTTAAATACATTTTAAAATGGTTTCCAAACCATCATTACTAGAAAAGAATAAATGTTCTCAAACTGATGTTGAGGAGTTTCAAATGAAAATTAATGTTGTGAATGTTGAGAGACTGATTGACAACATATATGAAGATAGAATTTTTGAAATTTTGGAAGAGACATACTGTTCCTAACATACCAGTTCAAAAAAGGGAATTGTTGGATGATTCTCATAGATCCAATTTATCTATATCCCCTGGTAGCACTACGAAATATAAAGATATCAATGAACATTTTTGGTGGGACAACATGAAGAGGGAGATAGCTGATTATGTGTTAAGAAGTATGGGTTGTCAACATGTTAAGACTGGATGACAACGTCATGGTGGAGTCATGAAACCTCTTCCCATACCTGATTGGAAATGGGATGATATTACGATGGGCATTCTCATGAGTATACCAAAGACTCCTATAAGGAATGATGATGTATGGTTCATTGTTGATCATATTACCTAGTCAACACATTTTCTTGATATAAGTGAAGATTTACCAATTGAATGAATAGAAAGACTCTATATTAATGAATTTTTAAGACTTCATGTAGTACCCCAATCAATTATTTCGTCTTTTGATCCCTATTTTACATCAAGATTATATGATAGTCTTCAAAAGGCCCTGGATACTAATCTTTGTTTGAGAACTACCTACCAGTATTAAACTGATGGAAAATCAGAATAGACTATTAAAAACATAGCAGACGTGTTGAGATCATTCTCACTTGACATTCAAGGTATATGTGATCAATATTTACCTCTGGTGGAAGTTTCATTTTACAATATCTTCCATTATAGTATTCAGATGGCACCATATAAAGTGTTATATTAAATGAGATGTCGCACACTAACTTGTTGGGATGATATTGGGGAATCAAAAATCGTAGGCCGAGAACTTGCTGAAGAAACAATGAAAAGGGTGATGATTATCCAAACCCACATCAATGTAGCTGAATGTAGGAAAAATTGTTATGCCGATAACCAAATGATAGATTTTTTATTTCAAGTAGGAGATCATTTTTTCATGAATGTATCTCCATGGAATGGTGTTATAAAATTTGGTAATAAGGGTTAATTAATTCCCACGTACATCGGACCTTTTGAAATTCCAAAACAAATTGGAATATTAGCTTACCATTTGAAAATGACTCATTTTATCTATAAAGTTCATGATGTGTTCCCTACTTCACTCCTGAGAAAATACATGCCTGAACCAATGCATGTACTCACCAATGAAGACATAAAACTGGAACTTGATCTGTATTATTGTGAAGAGCCTATCATGATTTTTGATACCAGAAAACAAGTACTGAGAAACCGAACGAATCGTCTGGTAAAAGTTCTATTGAGAAACCACAAGATGGAAGTGGCAATGTGGGAACCAGAAGAACATATGATGGTGAATCACCTAAATCTTTTTATGCATTAGTATTCTAGAGATTTCGAGGGGGAAATTATTTTAAAGAGGGATGAATGTAACACCCCATGCTTCCACAATGTAATTCTCATTGAATAATGCAATAGCATGGGTTGTACGCAAATACGCGTTCTAACACACCATGACCATTTAAACTAACCATTATTAATAGTAGTACGTATTTTTTGAAATTTAATAAATTTTATTTTTCAAATTGGACTTCATTGTTGGATTCGAAATATCAATATTAGTTTATGGTGAATTATTGGTATTTTTTTGGAAAACATTAAATTTTCATTGAATAGTGAAAAACACTGTGTTATTGTGTTAAACCAAATTTTTATTTAAATAATTATTTATTATATACAAATTTATTTTAGGTCAAAATAGATACATAATAACTATATAAGTTCAATTTAATTAATTAGAGTCATTTTATAATAAAATTAGATGTATAAAGTTTTTTTGACCTGTTTAACGTTTTTTACCCACCTTCTAGGCACTCTAGAAAATTTGCATAAAATGTAATTTTATTTCTTCTATGAATTGTATTTCAAGAATTTTGGAGACACAATTGACATCATTATGTTTAATTTGGGTCAATAGGATGAATATAATTTTTGGTGAATAGAAGCTTTTGTATTTAATTTACAACAATTAAAACTAAATGGGGTTAGTAAAGGTAAAAATGATATTATAACTACCTTAACACATGTACCAATTCTGTTGGATAAGTTTTTTACCAATATAAACATTAGGAATGAAATTTCATCTTATTTGATCCACCTGGATTAGATTAGGACATATATTATTATTTTATTTAAAGAAGAGTTAAAAGTGTTAAATTCAATCTTTTATAACTAAATCATTTCAAATATATAGTCATACATAAGACAAATTAAATTATAAATATTCATTATAATTATAAAAATAATTTCCTACATAATGGTATTTTATTTATTATTTTTTGACATAGAATAAATAAATTTATTTATGACACAATGATGATGTATTAATTACCTTATTAATGAAGGATTAATATAATTGATATTATAAATATCCAAATAAATGTAAACTTAGACGTTCGACGCATTCCACTAATTTTCTAGGTTAATATGACATGTTAGGTTTGATTAAATAATTTTTTTTCAAAGTGATAAAGTTGATATGTCTTTCACAAAAACAAAATAACAAATAGTGTAAAAACTGACATAAATATGTTATTAAAACAAATACTATATTATTAAATGATATAATATTCCAAAAAAATATGAGGTTCAGAAAAATGACTTAGATAAAGTTTGATATTTCAACAAGGAACCACAATCTATTCTCTTGTCATTTTATAGTATTTTAATTAACAATTTATTATAATAATACAAGAATACATGGTAAAAGTTAAACTATTTTACTAAGAGTTAAATCAATAAGATAACGTTAATATGTTGTCCTAAACCCATCTAAAACAAATTGGTTGAGAGTTTTTCGACCCATACCCATGTTATCCTCAAAATAAATTCTTTTGGAGACTTTATAAACTGAATATGATGGTATAATAAAATAATATATCAAGCTTTTCCTATACTGACTGTCACCTCTCATGTAAAATGGTACTCCCCCTTATCTGAAAATCACACCTCAAAAGCCATTTGTCTCAGCCAGACCCTACTCTAATATCCTCACAACTGCCCAAAAATCGACCTATAGTCCTTACTTCGATCATAAAACCGATCTACAGAGCCCTTTTGATCCAATCAAATGAAAACACCCGATGAAGTGGTGATAATTTTATCAAATCATTGAAAGTTCTTTTCTTATTTCACGTCCTCTTTTTTGTTGTTTACATAAAAAAATAATAACACCATTACCTTTGACAAACTATGATGTTATTATAAATATGTTACAACCATCTCCATTACTTTATTCATCCTATGAATGAAAAAGTCACCATACATGTGTATATACGGATTACCGTCTCCACGTCATGGTGTAGTTTGTTATTCAACACATTATTATTTGGGTAGGTATAATAATGAGTGTAATTTATGTAAATAATAAGAATAACATGGTAGTGAATATGTATATATGATATACCATTCAATTATAAATTATTTCAATCATAATAGAATGGTATTGTCGCTCATGTGTATGAACATATTACAATCAACATGAACGTGATTTGATTCATTTTCCATGATATGAATTCAAGAATAATTTTCATTTTATAAATAAAAATAATTTTTTAAAACTTAATATCATTCTAGATATAAATTAAATACATCTTATCTACTACAAATATTACTTAAGTAGAATATCATATAATAGAATTTTAATCAATTAATACTGAAAACAATGATACAACTGAAATATTATTTAGAAAACAAAATTAGAAGGTCATATATGATATCATATTTATGTATGTGGTTCTTTAATTATTTAATAACAATTATTATAAAATTATACAAGATGTTAACATAAACTCTCCTTGGAAAAGTACAACGTAAGAGTTAATTTAACAATCTCTTTATTATCTAAGGTTGTTTATACGATAGAATCTAATGGGGCCTCTTTATCATCTTCATCTATGTTTTTTAAAAATGTATTTCAAATTTTTGTTACTATTTAATGTTACATGGGTTAAATTATTTTATACCCTTTTTTTAATTTTTATAAAATGTTATGAAAGGAATGTTTCCATCATTTTCCAAATAAGGTACTTTATGACCTTTTCGAAGAATTAAGGTAAGAATGTGGTTCTAACTTATAATGAGAGTGATACTATTTTCCACTATTATAACACCTTCATAGAATCCCGTAAAAGATAATAAGAATATTTTTAAATTAAATTATTTCATTTATAATTATGTGACTTTTACATTATTTCAAAATAGAAAAAGATATTTCTCTAGAATAGTTTTGATTTCATCTATGTCAACATCCTTTGATGGATTTTACAATTTTTTTTAAGTTTATTTATTATGATACAATATTAAAAATTTTATTGAAGTTTTGGTGATATATTTAATTGTGGATGTGTTATTTTTATCCCATTCATGGTTTACACTTAAATTATTAACATTTCGTATGCTATTTTTATTATGAATGTTTATGTTATGTTCCAACCTTATCATATGTAGAATGCATTGGACTTAGTAAGTGATGGATGGATACCACTATAACTCCATTATGCATCAGTAGGTCACATGATACAAACTAGGGTCTTGGCACAAGGACATGACAAAATAATATCTATATTCTTCGTACGAGGCCTTAACTATGGGGTTATGATGTCCGAAATTATGCATTCCATCATTATGAAATTGGCTATTGATATTGCATGTGATTATTAGACTACTAAAATATCCATGTGAATATTTAAATGGAATTATTTGATTTATATTTAACATATTATAATTATTTTTATGTTTAGAATGATTTATTATTCATATACATTTCATTAATTGTTTGTGCTTATTTTTGATAGTTTCCCCTATATTTTTATCCTTACTGAGCATATGAGCATACCCCTTTGTATGTTTTATTTTCCTAGGATTTGAAGAATACTATTATGATTAACCTATAGAAATAGGCTATAGGAAAGGAGTTTGTTCAAAGGGTACATAATTTTGTCGTATTTTTTCATTTCATGATGTAATATAAAACATATGTATGTATATAATTATTATAAGCTTACTAATCTAATTGGTCTTTCGAGACATGATCTCTTGTGATCATGACAATGTTATGTAATAATGGATCATCTCTGGGTGACAAGGTCCGGAACGTTACATCCTAGTAATAATATGGTGTATGCCATAGGATTAACATCTAGAGGAGACATATCAGACTGATCATAACACTAATGAGAGTAGATCAGATGGATACATCCCTAAGAGGGAGCTCCTAGAATATTTACTAGATGTAAGGATCATAATGCACAATGTGGATAGACCCTAGATGGAATGTCCCCAAAAGGGAAGCTGTCACACTGTAATGTCTGATTTGGATGCCAAAAAGAGAGGATCAGTGAGGAGGATTGGTCCATGGAATGGGGACACCACAGTTTACCATTGGCTAGTAATGAACCTCTAAGAGTCTTCCTACATAGCCTATATATAAGAGAATGGTCAAAATAGATGTAGTTCAAACTAGTGGGTCTTAGAATCAGGGTGTACACAAATTACAACAAATCTAGATTATTTTGGGGATTATTCATGCTTAGTGGCCCATATTGATGGAATTATTTCGCCGATAAGTAGTGGAATAGGTAAAATTAGGATGAACATGAATGACTTGTTGAAGGATAGAATGATTTTTGATGGAACTGAAAACTGGTGCGAAGTCAACAATACTGGGATTCAACCTCAAAGATATTTCATATATATCCCCATGGCAGGAAATAAAGTCCAAGTAGTTCTAGAATTGGGGTGATGAGACATCTAAGGAGGAAACTCATGAGAATAGACACATGGATGGGACCTAGAGAAAGTAAATCACCTAGGTTAAGGAATGAAATTCCTAAGACATGAAGGCTCGATGGAGATACCATGATGGGACATGGGAGATGGGCTTAAACCTCAAAGAGGCTTCCTACATACCTTGATTAAGGGGGGAAAATATCAAAGTTCAAGTAGTTCAGTAATGTTTCACAAACTCAGGGTTTACACAAAGGAAATCAACCCGAAGACATGATGGAGTTTTTTGGGTAACTAAAATCCCATCACAAGTGGGAAAATATTGGTCGGAATAGTATTGGTCGATTTTGGGGCATACATATGGTTAGATTCCCATGAAATGGTCTAACACAACAAAGGGGTGGGGGGGAAGACCGAAGATGTGGGTCCCTCAAAGGGGACACCGATGATTACTAGTTTTTATGGTTGATCGTAATGGAGATCCCCTACATACCCTTTCTAGGAGACAGGGATCAAAACCTAACTAGTTCAAAATCATATAGTTTAACGTCATGTCAGATGAAAGGGGAATATAGATTAACTTCATATATGATGAGGGTGAACCAACAGGAAGTGGTTGAGAATGATGGGTGAAGGGATAGAACCTTAGAGAGGATTCCTACTCACCCAATCTGAAAAGGGAAAGGATCAAAGTCAACATATCATGGTGTAGAGGGGTATGGGGAATACATTATAAGGTTTTAATAAGAGGATTTCATGGTAAATGATTACTATAAGACCACATGAATCATGCTTGGTTTGAGAAATAAGAGGTATCAATAGACATTACAATCATGTCGCAGAAGGCGTATCCGTAAGGGATGGTGTGGGGATAACATATGGATAACTTCCCAAAAAGGATACAAGGGATTAATATGATATTTAATCCCATGTAGGATATACATATGTATGATGAGTATGTGGTATTCTTACAAGGAGCAACCTAACTAGTTGGGTCGGTGATTACATAGAGACTGCCCAAAGTAGGTGCGATGAAAAAGCTTTGAGGGAGAGGGGAGTGCGAAGGGACTAGTTCCCATCCCCTTCATGGTCCTCTTGGGCTAATCACTTATGAGATAAACACAGTTTTAACATTATGAGTGGATGAAACGTGTTCTTGGTTGTTTAACATCATATATCTCGAAGGATGGCAATGTTCTCCTCACCCTTAGGATTTATATAACTGGCGCAAATTAACCCTCAGGTAAGTGAATGCAACATCAATGACATCGGTTTATGGGGTAGTGGAGTAATCCATTGGGGGTCCATGTTATCATGGATATGAAAAGAAGAACAATATGTTAGTTTATATAAGTAAAGAAGAACAAGGTAGGGAAATACCACATGAAGCACTCCATGTGAAACTTTGAAATTACTTCAAACAAGCCTGGAGGGATGCATAGGATAAGTGTGTTTAAGATATGGGTACTGAATTTAATAGTGGTTTAGAAAGGGGGACTTAGGATAATGAAGCAACATGAGTCACCTAGGAAAAAGTTTATACAATATTGAGGGAATGTGAGAAAGGTGAGGGGTCGCACGCAAGATGTGGGGTCTGCAGGAAAAATCAGGGTTTAGGGGAGAAAGATGCACTACATAAAAGAAAATCCTTCTCAAAAGAAGAATATTTGGCACCCAATTTTCATTGAGTAAATGGAAGAGGGAAAAGATCTAACCCTAGTGGGACCACCTAAAAGAGGAACCATGGTAGACCATTCACTCAAGATCCAGTGACCTGAGCCCATGTCTTTATGTAGTTTCTATAGGATTCGTTATTCATGCATGGGAGAGAAGTTCATGTTCTATAATGGTACCCAGAATGAGGGTGTATGTTTAAATTTATAGACAAAAACATTATTAGCTATGATCAAGGTGACCTACATGCAAGTGGAATTTGACGACGCATTTTCTGTGGAAGATCATGTGCATGATTTATCTTCTAGGGATCCAACCGAATTTAACTATTGCTTTTGAATATGCCTTTTTCGTTAGGTTTATGTAGAAGAATCCATTTGAAATCGCATTGGGCATAAAAAATCTTCCATGACATTTTCAATCTTGCATAAAAACCTTAAATCTTGTGCACACTCCATTAGGTGTCTCAGGATTGCTTTTCGGTCCAAAATATTCCTTCGAGTTTCTAAATAAATGCAAATTCATGGCTTTAACCAATATATTTTCCAAAATTATTCCTCTAGAACGAATGTTTCTAGTCTCTTCAATGAACTAAAAAACCTAGGAGTAATATTACCTTTCATCCTAATATGATGTTTACCAACAATATTTTACACATGAATGAAAAATATATGGATGAAATAAAATCCCGATGTCCTATTTGGTGATCATTATATGATTTATACTAGTAATTTATGGTCACCACCCACTTATGGAGCAATAGAAATGACTCAAATTTCATCTACATGAGACTAGGTCCACCAACCCAGGACTCACCTGCCTCTACTCGAAAACGAGGTGAATGAAAAAACCTTCCGTTCAATGTTTCGAATGGATCAATTTTATTTGATGTCTATAATATTTCATTACAACATAAATACATGACTGTAATATAATAATCCCAAGAACCACTGATATCTAAAACATAGGCTCACAAAACAGCCTCCAGGATATGATTTTTATGATTAGATTGGATTTTAATATGAGGATGATAGGATATAGTAAAATGAAACTATGATCCCACTTCTTAATAAAACCCTTTCGTATCTATAGTATGAAAATGATAAATATATGAATATATAATATTTGAATGATTAATCTTTCAACCTATCACAACCATTTGGAGACTACCCAAATCATTCATTGTGGTGATTACTATCATATTAAAGAAGTGGGAAATCTTTGTTAGCCAATACATTTTTTTCCATATTGCATCCTTCTTGATGCATGTCCGGTGAAATATAGTATCAATTTCTATTGAGACATCATCCCAATTATATTCCCTAATGGGTATAGGCTGAAATAACCATTTATGCCTTTGATGCATAGCAATCAACTACTGACAGTGAAAAAATCACAACCCAAAACTCACTATCATGTTTTTCTTCCACTGTATAAATTACTTTCTATAGGGATCACTATACATCTACACCAAACCAAGATATACCACCCATTTTTAATATGAATATCTCCCATTAGATTTTATTTAATATCCCTAGGATCCCCTACATGACTATGGATAATAAGAACATCATCATTTAATAGACATCATCCCAATAGTGTCTCCCCAGTATATTATATATCCCTCAGATATCTGTACAAAAAATATATAGATAATTATCATTGATGAGGTTTAGAGCTATGGGTAATAAAAACTTAAAACACAAAGCTACTCAATCATAAGGCACCCAAAAATCTACATCCATTTATGTATGTAGTGGTATCATTCGCCACTCATTTCAAGACACTCAGACTACATCAATGTATGATTTAAGGCTCAAAAAAATAGTTAGTAGGTTTTAATTTCCGGATGTATAAGCCATATAAAGATTAAAATACTATATATGATCGACACAACTCCCCTTATATAAGGTCAGATCTCACTATGAAATGATATACTTGAGGCTATTATGTTCTATGTACAATAAAAACCTATCACCTAACATATATTTTCTCTTGCATACATGGGATCATTCCACCATAACTACCTCAAGATCATGATTATAGTAATTCCTCAAATGTTTTCTCAATTGTTTATATAATAAGAAACTATATAGTCATCATGCATCAAAACATCAATGACTATAACTCCATTTCTCTCATAGTACATTGTATATTATATTTATGGAATATGAAAATTGAGGATCGATATAGAGTTTATTCTTAATATTAACGCTTAAAAATAACTCCCACAATATTATGACAAAAATACATCATTCCCTTCATGTCCAGCCAAGACTTCGATGTTGTAAAATGGGAGAAGTCACGGATAATGAAAATCCAATTTCCATATAGACCCAAAATTTCCAAAACACATTCTTAGGTTCCTCATAATATACAACAGTTGCAACATTCTATGTGTGCAATGTATGCGGGGCCTCTAAGATAACATAACCCATGATGTTTTCATTATATCTCAAAAATTTCCACACAGATAGTTTTATTTAATGTTAAAACTTATTATGTGTATTGTGGAAGATTTCATGATACATGGGATGATCATTTATCAAAATTTAATATACTAGAATTTTATCATATAAAACTACCAATAATTGAAGATCTAATTGATGAAAAAATCTTTTAATTTGATACATGAATATTAGTTGTACATTTTTTGGGGTGAATGACCTATCCATGAACTAATAAAATATATACGTAGTACTAAATGTGGTAAATGAAATGTAATATGTTCTAAATATCAATTAATAATACCATGAACTCAAGTCTATATTATAGATGAAATTTCCACCTCTATACTGATCGTAGGGTTAATCTATTTGAGGAAGTGTATATTGTTTATTCACCATCATATGGTTCTATATTTGATCGTCTAAACATATGTGTAGTGTACAATCATAATTTTTTAGAAAAAATAAATATAGAAACCAATGATGATGTATTAAGTAGTATGATACCCATTGATTCTAGATTTTCTAATTGAACAATAAAACAATGAAGCTCTTATGGGAAAATTCTATACAGTTTGATAGAAACTAGATCATATAAAATAAAAAATCAATCCTAAACATGATCACATGATCATATCATAGGCTAGATAACTCTTTAGGAATGATATCATATTAATGGTTTACCCCTAGATGAAAAATATATTGTGACATTCTATCATTATCATGAAAAATTATTAATATATGATCTATAATTAAAAATAATATACACTAAATCGGTCCTACTTGACTAGAATAAATATCCCACTAAACATGGTTACAATAACTACTCCCTTTGGGAGATAGAAAGGATACACTCCTACAAAAACAGTTTATATGAGCTAGGTATCATCCTATTCAATCGATACCTAGAATCAAATTGAATCTTGTAACATACAACAAAAAATTTCCGTAATGGAAATGAGATTTACCAATTTATATAGATAATTATTTGAAGAATTCGATATGTTCTTACTATACAACTACCCGTGTATTAATGGTCCTAAAAAGTTTTATCAACAACAAAACCAACAATACTTGAAAATTGAGAAAATATAAATAAATTCGATGAACCTTTAAAAAAACATGTATTTTCCAATGAAACACTAATGGTTGATATGGTGATATGAAATAAATAATCAAACTAATTAGAATACACGTCATGTCATGAATCTGAATCACCCATCTATACAGGGCTTTACTCTGGCACTGCCACGCTCCTCCATCAATTATACTACTGCACCTCTATCGAGGAAACAAATCCAATACCTTATTCTGAAATACTTATTGAACTCCAACCACTATTTTTATATGGGGATAATGAGGTATTACCTAACTCTAGAACTATCCCTAATACCCTATCACTCTAATACAATAGAAGTGTGTTGAAAATACATTGATGATGAACCATACTACCATAAGATTGACATTCCCATGTGGGTGTTGGCCATTGAGGGGATTTTTTCCAATATATCCAAACTATTATCACTCAAACAATCATTGATTATAAGATAATTAACCAATCCACTAGCATATCATGACACTAATAAACTATAAATAACGATCGTATTATCACATAATATTTATAGGAGAATAGAAACACGATCTCCCACCAAAACAACCTAACAAAAACTTGAGGAATCTCTCATATTTCCTTTTGTTATGAGAGTCTAATTCATTACATTCTAGTGGATGATAAGGAAAAATAAGTTCACCTACGACCTTATTTCAGGTAGAATCATATCCCAGAAATAAAATTCCCTCGTATCATCCAAGGATGGAGAAAAATATGTAGGTTAATGAAGAATATGGAATAATCTATCACTAACAAAGCCTCATATGTCAATATCATGACGTCATGATCCCTAATATCCATTAATATTACCAAATATAATTATATTAGGTACCTCTCATTAAAATGAAAAGAGGATAACTCATCATACTGTTGGAATTTATCAATAATCTCCCAAAAATAGTTTGATGATCCACATAACATGTAAGAATCAATATGACCCTCTAAAAAATCATTGTCTTGTTGTCTCTAATGGTCATTTGGATTGAATCATTAGAAAAAATAGATTCTTGGGTTTCATTATCCCTAGGGAATGTATGTGGATTTTTAGAGAGAAAACTTTCATCATCTCATACATATTTGGAATGGAATATTGAGTCTAAATATCCATGGATCTCATAACCCTTAGGAATCTATTTTGGGGATGATCCTCTACCTGGTTATCTAGAGTTGGAGAATGTTCTAGGAATGCAATGTTAGAAGAGTAATATTTACCACTCCTCAGATATTCAATTTGATTATGATGATGAAGAATTTTATTTATAAAGATCAACATAATCTTTTGAAAAAATTATAAATAATGAGACCAAACCCAAATGTGTAAACGAAGTCATCAGACTACTGAACCACAATGTCTCTATAAATGGAATAAAAAATTAATTGGCATAAATTAATAATTTAACTCTTTCTATTTTTCCAAAATATATATGGACTTCATTAAATAGTTTATATAGGACGATATGATTCCTGTATTAGATTTATCTTTAGAATGACCATTGCATGTTAAGATATATCCATATGTTCCAATAACGATGAATACACACTCATCCCATTTCAAGATAGACCATGAGTAAAATATAAATAACAATAACAACACTAATCAATTGAATCTGGTAGGGTGGAATATTATCTAAACTATACCAACGGGGAAACATGACCTATTTTACCTCACCTAGGAACTTGGATCATCCTATAAAAATTACATAGTTACAACCATGAATAAACTAATTACATATTCCCAACATATCCTAGAATTATTTCTACCTTTCCAAAATGTTATGACAATAGAAAAGAAACATGACCCCTTAGATAAATTTTTGAAAACCCCCAAAAGGCACTCCCTCATGTGTCTCAGATGAATGGATACATGTCCACAAGTGTTCCTCCCCATATTAGATAGGCTGTCAAATACAAGCTAGTTTATAAAGAATATTGTGGGGTTAGAGTATCCCATGGTATATAATATAGTTAACTGTGTAAACAATAATGATAATCTATTATAAATCACAGCTGAATAGTGAAAAATATTTCAATCCATGTAATAATCAAATGATTTAATGAATATCTAAATGTAACTAATTAACATGATAATGTATACATAAAATAAATCAAAAGAACTCTTTATAAGACTACAATCCATAGTCCTAATACCTTTGTCAATCCCTTCTCCACATATGAACCCATCCAAAATGAAATCAATCAAGGCGTTTAACCTTTCCCTTATCCAAACATGAAACCATTAAATATTTCTAGGTACCAATGGGTGCCCCAAACATTGAGTTGTTACAGATCAATAAGAAAATAGAAACCATGCATTCAAAATTAATTATGGTTAAATATTGTGTGAAATTAATCAATTTTATGAAAATTAATTAATTAATTAATACGACAGATCTAGTGTCCCTCTTAACCCTATATGACTAGGTTGAAACAAATGGTTCGGAAAACCATATTTGGATTCATGTTGAATGTCTCCATATATTGATAGTTTCTATTATTAGTAGGTTACTTCAACCATATAGAACGATGATTCTCTAGTACTAGGACGACAATGTAGTTTCATGTATAAATTAACCATATCTCATTAGGTACATAGAATATGTTGGGTCAAATTACATATTCTGAAATAAAAAATTTCAAATGGGTAATTATCCATCTAATTACTCCGTTAGAGAATAATATAACCACAAATTTCTTCCAAGAGAACCTATCTCCATGGGGATAGAATCCATCTCACTAGTATCTTATACAATCATATAACTATATGTGTCTTCCCAGATCACACGTCTTAAAGTGGTAATGTGTAATACCACATGTTTTAACAGAATTTTTATGTAGAATAAATTAATTTTCATTAATTTCTAACATTTCACTATGTCAATCATTTCATTCACTTGAAATTTTCTTTGTCTTGCACTACAATAAATTCCGACATAGTGTGTGTTACACGAAACACTGATTTTATTACAGATCATAATTTTTTTATAATTATTTAAACAAGATAATTATAATCTACCCATTAAATTTTTTAATTTTAATAGTAATAAATAATTTTCATATATTATTTATAATGTTGATAACGAATAATGTAATTGTTGTTTAAGCATTTAAATTTTAAAAAATTTCATTTTCACATATAAATGATTGTTATGTACTTATACGAACAATAATAAAATTAATTTTAAAAATATTCGAAATATAATTTCATGAAATAATTATAAATTTTTTATTCTGAATTTAGAAATTATCTTAGGGTGAATTTTTTGTATTTTGTTTTGAGAAACATATGTTTTGAATGAATAGTGACAAATACTAAAATTTAGTTCAATACTAATTTTTCATCTAATTAATATATATATATATATATATTAGAAATACATATTAAGATTTTTTTAAATTCATATTAGGTAAATTATAAATCTAATAATCCAATGTATTTAATTGGAATATTTTCATATTTAATTTAGATATAGAAGGTTAATGAAATTTTGTACATCATCACATTAAAAACGCACTCTGTCACCACATCTGTGAGATTAGCATTGAACATAATTTTTCCACTTATGTGAATTTTTTTTTAAAAACAAACATGGTTCTAATAAGTATTATATTAATTTTCATATAATATAAATTTATTTCTTTACCAAAAATATTTGAGATATTTTTTAAAACAAATTACAATGATTAGGGTAAAATTAAGTTTAGCATGGAATTAAAATTTAATAATAAATAATGAAATGACCTACAAACTTGTCTAAAAACCATTTATGGATTTATTTCGGACATAAAACTTCCATTATTTGGTTTTTTGTGGGTTTTGAATAATTTTAATTGGTAAATATGGGGGAACATTAAACATGTTTTAAAAAATCCCATGGGTGTCCCATCACTTCCCTATAAAGGAAACCATCTCCCCCTTATAAACACCTATAAAACCACATATGTTCAGCCAATATCATACCTATTCACTTCCCAAAATAACTACCTTCCTACAAAAAACCACTATTTTGGAAGAAATCCATTATTGATTGCCCATTAATGAATTCCAAAAGCAGTTACCCATAGAAGAGGTAACCTCATTCCTCAAGGTCCTTTCTTTTATAAACATTCTATTAAACCTCAATTATTATTATTAAATTAAAATATAATAACTACAACACAAAAAATATATTTAAGTTTTTTTATTTAATGGGTTCGACATTCACTGGAACACACTTACATCTAATTGGGAACAATCATTATGTTTTATTGTATGGAGAACCTGTGCCTAACGAAATGATGTTGTTTATTTTACTTTTACCGCCTACATAAGGTTGGGAATTATGATGTAAATCAATTTTTAAATCATTTATATTATATTTTTGATGTTTTTATGACTATTAATTTATTATTTTATTCATTCTTACATGATTTATATTCTTTGTAAATATGATAACTTCGTCGGTAGAAGTGTGGACTACCGTCTCCTCAAAGAGATGTGATTCATTCACACGTTACATTGAATGTTTTATGTATGGGTTTAGTAAAATTATAATATATATATATATGAAATAATAATTTTTATTCAATTATATTATATAAATAAATAAATATATTTCATTTACTTTATATATTTAAATATTGCAAAAATATGGAAACAACATTCATGCTTACGTACAGACTACGTTCTTGATGAACGATGTATTACATTTCATATATCTATATTTTATAGTTTCTAATATATGTTTTTATAAAGAACATATATGATATATAAGTCATGTTTTCCATTAATAAAATAATTTTACCATGATTTATGTAAGAGGATCAAGAATGACATGAAAAATCATGTACAATATGAAAAATGGTTATTACCTGAAATGTTACATTTTACCTCAAATTGTTAATAAAAATTTAATAAAATGTCATCAAAATATTATATAGTATTATATATATGAATATGATTCTTTTAAAAATTTATACTTAAATTATACTTCATACAAAGGAGTCTTGTACTTGTACGATGAAATTCAATACACAATGTAATGGAATTTCATCCCACATTTTATTTCTGTGACATACTTGCATTATACACCACACAATTATTTTTTGTGGTATATATAATGAAAATTTATGTATTATATGAATATTATATCTATAATTATGGTTAATTAAATATTAATTTTATGATCTTTATCTTATGGGGTTTATGTTTCAAAAAGTAACCACATCGGTATTGTAATTTTGTCTAAACTTTCATTCGTTGAGACACATGTCATATTATGCACCTATATTTATATATCAGATGTATATAATACCATTAAAATGTTATATTATGAATCTTATTTTTTAATGGTATTTATAAGCTCCATATATTTTCAGTTTATTACACATTTAGTATGATTCAGAGTTACTAAGTGGTAAGAGTTTATTAAAATAATCTCATTGTTTTTCAAGATTGGTTATGATTGTGTAAAAATTGATGAAATAGTATCATCCATATCTCAATAAATACTATTAGTTCTCTTAAAATATTTTTATTCAGGTTATATCAATGTAATGAGTCCATTTTCAACTCATTTCTATATAATATGATCAAGAAAGTGTTTTTTCATAATGTTCGACACTACCTATTTATTTTATCGAATATATGTGTTCCTTCAATACCATGTTTTATAAGAGGATTACAAAATTATTAATATGTTATCCTATGGTCTTTAGAATAATATATTACTCATTTTTTACCTTTTAAAAAAAGAGGTTTTAAAATATAATTTTCTGGTCAATTTTCGGTTGAGGAGATTTTCTAAACTTTTTATAGTTGAAAACGAATGCTTGTAATCAATGGATTCACAATATATAATGACTATCATTCCGTTGAATATTATTTTACAATATTTAAAATTTATTTTTTTAGGAAATTTTTTCTGAAATATTCAATAAATTCATAAACATAACGTGGTTTCAGAGAAAAAATTTCACAAAATTGTTTCAAGAATCATTTATACATTTTTCAGGAAAACAACATTCAAAAAGATTTCAAGAATCAAAGTTATTTATATGATAATTACATTCAAAATGTTTTATGTTTTAAATTTTTTTTAAATAAATAATAGATAATTTATTTAATAAATTCTATTAAATTATATTTGAAAATTATTTTCCTTCTATTATTTCCTCTATAGATGTAATAGATGTCATTCTAGGGAATTATCCAAAGGATCCGTTTATATAATTTCTTGAATGTGTTATGTTTTGATGGAATTATTCTTATATAACACATTTCACTTCTATAGTTTAAATTATTTTAAACCCCACTTCTTTTCATTGGTTAATCTTTAATTAATGTGATTATTAAACCTATATATTTACCCTAGGTTATGATGTGATGAAATGCTAATGATACCCGTTTCATTTCAGGGGTCATGATTTGATGATTATAAAACCCATATATTTTTATGGTTCATGATATGATAAATGTTTTATTATATTGTTACTGATGTATTCATGACTTTATTATGAGATGGGTGGGACCTATATCTCCTGCTAATACTTTGGGCAATGATATGAGTTCAAATGGTATAATTGTTTTAGCCCAACCCTGAATGTAATAGGCGAAATGGGTTATATGCCAAGCCTAAATGAAAGAGGGAACACTGGTTGTATCCAATGCGTTAAATAATAATATTACATGGGTTTTAAATCAAGAATTAAAATAAGAAGGTACATATGTTGTATCAAATTTATGAAAATAAGTTGGTACATGGGTCTTATCCCCATACTAACATAATATAAATGTCTTGTTAGGTATCCTTGGCTTATGTTTGTCTATCCTTATGTGAATGCCGCAAATTCCATGTATTATCCATTAGTTATTCTATCATTTTTTTCACTTCATTCACTTTTGATTCATGACTTATGAACTACCATAATTTATTATATGATTCATCTGTTTGATCTTCGATATGCAGGGTATGATCTTTGAATGTTATAGCCATGTAATCATACCCTTATGTTCATGTTATGATAATGTATTTTTTTATTTACCCTTATAAAAAATTTGACATAACCGCTTTCTTATGTTTTATTTTCCTACCTTATAGAGCAAGGTTATTAAGTGAGATTACAATTGTTGAATATATTTGGGGGAATCATTCTTGAAACTTCATTGAGTAAGAATATTTCTATTCTAAGATTAAAAATGAACTAAACTAACATGGTATTTGGGAAACTATTTTCAATGTATTATTTATTATGAAAAATGATGTAATTTATATGTATAAAATTATAGGGTCACTATAGTTGGAAGCAAAGGGAAGGTTTAGGTATCCTTAATAAACTCAGATGAGATAAATTTAGTAACATCCCTAGGTATATTAAATAGTATATGTCTAGGGATTTCTCCGCGAATAAGTCTAATGATGAGTTTTAATTTTAGAAAATTTCCTTATTTTTTGTAAAGGATAGAGTGAGTATTTACTTATAAATACATCCCTGTCTAGATACCAGAGGTGGGCATGGTTCTAGCACAAATGTACTATGAGTAACAGTTCTAAACAACCATGTTCTGCCTATCTCATTGTATCCTAGTACTTGAAAATGGGCCTTACATAAAACCAATATTGCCACTCCAGGGGGATATTCATGAAAATTCACAAATTCTTCCTGAACCATCATGAAAGATTTAATAATATGCCAGATATTTATTACAAAGGATAAAACATGGTTGTCATATATTATGAAACATTTCATATTTAGAATTGAAATAAATGGCGTTTCATGATTATGTGGTTTCAAAATGAGAATTTTTTTGCTTACTCTATTATTTGATGTTTTATAAAATGGTTTGAACTTAAAGGAAAATCCATACTAGTGACTATAATAGAAAATGTAATGATTGATCTCTTGTGAATCTGAATTATATGAGATATAGAATGGAAAGACTCATTTCTATGATCACATAACTTTCTCAAGATATGAATCATTCATAGATTCCGATAATGAGAAAATAAGGGAAGAACGTATTGTTGAAGCCTTCATGAGGAAACAACATCACTATTTTAGTGATTCATTTTATCCAATTTTTACTGGACACTTTATTAGAACCAATAAAAATATATTATCCATTAACCAATTTTTAGAACATGAGACTGTCGTTCTTGGAGACTATTGGTTTGAAGGTGAAACAGAATAGTGTAGGACTCTAATGAAGAATACAAGGAAGAAAGATGATATTGAATAGTTGATTTTGTATTGTTCATGAAGTTATTATTAAATAATTTATCTTCTAATGTTCTTTATAAGAATATTGAAAAGGAGTTCAGTGTGTTAATGAAAAAGTATGATTAATTTTTTTGGTACCTATGAGGATAATTTCATAAGACATGTGAGGTACACATCAGAAATTAACATACAACCAGAAATCATGGATGATAGGTTTTTCAGTGGCTTAAACCCAATTCTCAAAAGGAAATTTACCACAAGAGACATTAGTAACTATGAAGATATTTTTTATTGTGCAATCAAACGTGATGTGGTGTTTGGTGTTACATATAAATCACATGGTTTGGAAATGAATAGGAATATTTATTTATAAGGTGAATTTAAAAACCAAGGAGATAAGGAGATGTGCATTCCTTTGTTATCTATGTGTAAAAAGAACATGGGAGTGAATTTTCTTAATGGGACTAGTAAATGTTTTATGTTTGGAATGTAGGGATATCAAGAATCTGAATGATTAATTGATAGAAAAAATATAAATTATGATGGTAATATTGATAAAACACCATAAAATGAAAATCCCACAATGTTTTGTTTCAATTTCATGGAGTTCAAGAATCTTTCTAAAATGTGGTAAAATCCAATGGTTAAAATTTTTGATCAGCACCAACAAACATTGATGAAAAAGGTAAAATTGAAACCAAATTCAATCACAATTTATTAGGTGAAAATCGATAATTATGGAACTCCTTAATGGGGATTTTATTGTGTAATTTTTCAAAAATATGATCAATTAACATCTTGTTGTTCATCTTTAAGGGAACTTGATATCAGCCTATGCATTGATTTTCTCTCTATACATGAATATTTGATTACTAAATTCACATAGATTTTCTAGACATATAAAGATGAAATAAATATCCCAAAAATAATAATATTATTAGATAAGATCATATTTAAGAAATAAATGATGAATTATCTTTTTGAATCATGTATGGTTTCAAAAAAAAATATTGATATTAGGATTATTACATCGTTTTTAAGAGGATACATGGTGAAGTCATTCACATGTTTGATATGTGATGACATATGCAAGATCAATGTTATGATATTATCATGACGTTCTTTATAAAAATTTTTATTGTCAACTTTCATAATTTTTATAAGGTTTTTCATTTATGTAATGTTTATGTTGAACTTCAGATAATGTTTGTGAGATTAAAGTATTTTCACACCACATGAGTATCTATTCATATTAGAAAACATGATCTATAAAATTTCTATTGATGGTAACTGATGATAGATTGGATGGTTGATCATAGATATCATGATATTATAGTGCTTTAAAAAAATAACCTCCCTTTTTTGGAGAAAGATATGGGGTGGTAATTGATCTTGGAACAACAAAGTGTAAGGTTGTCCTCGAATCCGGAAAGTAGAACTTCTCTGGAAAACTAATAATATTAAGAAAAGGGTTGTGAAATTAAATGTTTTACTATCATCACTATTTTGAAGTTACTTATGTCCTCTTTTATTATTCTTCACATTACGATTAATTGTTCGTTATATTTTTCTATATAACCCACTTTCTTTTGACCATTTTTCAGTCACTATGATTATTTATGATATTTTTTCCTATATTGTATTTACTTCTCACCTATGTTTCCCTATGTGGAGGCCTAGTAATGTGATACATTGGGTAACCATTATGTCTCAAACTTCCCCATTTTAAATAATTTCTTAGTATTATTTTATTATATTGGATTCTATGAATGGAAATTTCAAGTATTAATCCTTTATTAAGAAAAATGAATTTCATATGGGAAAATCATTTAAAAGGGGGTATAAGATAACAAACATAGTATTAATTGGTATTTTTTCTAAAATAAATTAATTTTAATTGATGTATATCATTGTAAAAAGTAAAACATTCCTTTCATAATACAGTTAATTGGCCTGTGCTATACTACACACCAAGTTGGCATGCGTTACATGCAACAATGAGTTTCTACAAGACAACATTTTTTTATTATAATTATTTAAACATTATATTTATAACCTAGATATAAAATTTAGTAATATTAATAGTAATGATTTGTTTTTAAATTTTTTTGATTAAGGTGATAATGAAAACAAATTATTTTGGTAATGTCTTTACATGTTTAAAAATACAATTTTCTCAAAAGAACATTTTTTCTATTTCCTTATATGAATGATAATAATTTTAAATATAGGCACTCATGGAAACATAATTTTATAATATAAGTATAATTTTTTAATTTATAATTCCAATATTATCTTAAGGTTAATTTTTGGTATTTTTCATAGAAATGTCATTTTTGTATGAATAGTGAAAATAAAGATTATTAATTAAATTAATCTAATTTTTTTATAAATTTGAACTATATTTTAATTTGTTTAGTGTCGCATTATTTCAATTAGACTTATATTACTCCAATATAGTTCATTTGAATGTTTTTATATCGAATTTAGATAAAAAAATCATAATGTTGTTTTGAACATTCTAACTATAAAAACTATATCTCTTGTTACGTCTGTGAGATTAGCAGTAAACATAATTTATCTGATTTTTTGAATTTAATTTCAGAAAAAGGCCATAAAATGTTTAAATAATAATTATTTTTATTGTCTAATATTATCAACATAATTTTTACAAACAATTATTAGTGAAAGTGATTAAGAAAAACTTTTGTGAATAAGGTAAAATTATGCTTAACAAGGGAATAAAACTTAAACATATGGGACGAAATGAAATAGTCACTAGTAAAAACCTAATTTTTTTCCCTTTATAGGCCATAAAACCCCATTATTTAGTTTTTATTTTCTTTGATGACTATGTTTAGGTAAACATGTGGGAACACCTAACTTGTTTTGAAAAATTTCAATTATGTCCCCTTACTTCCCAATAAAATGTCATCCCATATCCCACTTATTAACACATATACAAACACTTATTATCAAAAAATATATTCCCAATACACTTAGTAGAATCTATAACTTCCTCATAGAAGAATAATTTTTCACATAATGCAAATCAAGGAAGCCATTTTTTTAAAAACAATAAGAGTTACCCAAAGAAGATGTAACGTCCTTCTTCATGATCCTTTCTTAAATTTTCATTTTCCACCATCTCAATTCATCTAATTACAATAAAAAATAATATCTATAGTATCCAAAATGAACATAAATTTTTTATTTTAATGTTTTTAACTTTAATTACATACACTTCCTTCTAATGGGAAATAGACTTACCATTCTTTTGTGTAACGAACTACAGCCTCACAAAACGATGTTGTTCATTTTACCTTTACCACCTAATATAGTTGGGAATTATATTGAAAAAAATATTTTCATAATATTTATATATATATGATATTAATAATTTATTTATTATTATTTATTTATTATATAAATCCTACATTCATGCTTTTTCATTTCGTGTAATTATGATAACATTGTTTGTGGAAGTGTGGACCTTCGTCTCCTTGATATAATGTGATTTGTTAGCACATTACAAGGACTGTATTAAGGAATTATTTAGTAAAAGTGAATAATTTATTTTAAATAATAATACTATTTTAATGATATTATATACATATATACATTTGTGTTATTTTCTTACATTCTTTCAATATTCTATGAAAATTGAATCATTATTCATGCTCTATGAACAATGTTTCCATTATATATATATTTATATATTCATAGATTTCTATAAATGTTTATATAATTAATATATATTATATATAAATAAATTTTTAAACTCTGGAAATAATTAAATAATATTTTATGTAAGAGGATCAAGATTGAAAAGTCAAAACACCCACGATAAGCAATGTAGTTTTTACATAGAACATTAATTTAACATAGAATGGTCAATAAAAGTGTAATATAAGGTAATAATAAAAGTATATATGGTATTATATATATAAATATTTTTATTTGATAAATTTATTTTAATATTATACTTATTATACAAGTGTCTTGTACGTGTTTGATGAAAGTTAATACACATGGAAATGGAATGTCATCTCACTTATTATTTTTTGTAAGGCACGTACCTTATATATGACTCATTTAATTTTTTGAGATATATATTCGACACATTAATGTATTCAATTACATATATAGTTAAATTTATTTGTATTTAAATATCTTTTTTTATCATTCTCTCATAGGGTTAATGTTTCAAAAGTTACCAAATCAGAAATGTAATTTAATCTTAATTATGTTCATTGAGACACATTACTTGTTATGACCCTATATTTTTCTAGTTATTTTATATAAATATTCTTACTTGTTATATCATTAATTTTCTTATTTTCTTGATATTTTTATGATCCATGTAATTTTATATTCTTACATGTAACGTATGATTATGAGTTACCAAATTGTATGAGTTTATTCAAATAATATATTAGTTTGTTGACATTGTTTATGATGATGTTTTAATTGAAAATATCTTATTATCCATATCTCAAGAACTCTCATGAGTTTTATTACCATCTGTCTATTCATGTTATATAAATTTAAGGGTTTTATTTTTCCACTCTTCGCTATATAAGATGATCAAAAAATGCAATTTTTTATAAAATGAACTTTACCTCTCTCCTCAGTCCAAACATTTTGTTCCGTAAAAACCAGGTTTTATAAATGGATTCCAAAAATATTTTACTTTTATCTTATATCCTTTAAAATAAAATTTTAGACATGTAATACCTCTTAAAAAAGGCGTTCATAAAAAGGTATAATCTTATTATTATCTTTCCAAGGCAATTTTCTAAACAATTAATGGTGAATAAGAAATGTCTGGCATGAATTCTTTTACCCAACGTCATGACCATCATTCCATTGAAGCATTATTTACAAGATTACAAATTTTTTTTGGAAAATTATTTCTTAATATAAAAAAAAATTTAATTTTTTTTAAAATAAAATTATTTTCATTCTTCTTTTATATGTTTTCAATGAAATAGGTATTCAAAATTATTTCATGAAATATTTTTAATTAATCAAAAAAAATTACATGAAAATTTTTTATAAAAGATTTATTTTTTCAACATCACTTTTCAAAGAAGAAATTATATTTTTCACAAGAAATGTTATTAAATGTTATTTTAAAATTATTTTATATCTATGATTACATACGTGAATGTTACTCATTTTAGTCTTGGAAATTATCAAATGGTTCGATTTAAATTTTTTCTTGAATGGTTTATGTTTTAATGGAATGATTTTATTGAGATATGTTTCTCTTCCATGGGATATATTCTTATGATAGCCATTTATCTTCACAGGTTATGATTTAACGAAATAATTATTAAAAATATTTATTACACATAGGTTATGATGTGATAAAATGTTAATTTTACCCATTCCATTATATGTGTGATGATTTTATGTTTATAAAATTAATCAGTTTTTATGGGTCATTTTATGATGAATATTTTATTATCTTGCTGAAAATGTATGAATGATTTTTTTCAGATAAATGGGACATATATATGCGTAAAATGCATTGGGTAATAATAATTTGTATATGAGATTAAAGGTTACAAGGGTATTATACCAATCATAAAAGTAATACTGTAAAATCATTTTAGACCAATCTTTATAGTAATAGGGAACACATGTTGTTTCTGAATCCCAAAATAAAAAGTGTATAGGGGTTGTATCCCATGACCAAAAACAAGAAGGTATAGGGTTTATATCCCAATACTAAAATTAATCAGTTACACAGGCCTTATCCGTAGCCTAACATGTTATAATGTTCTTCATAGGTAGACATGACATAATATTTTCATTGATTTTATGTATTCCATATATTCTATATATTTTTCCTCAGTTATTATTTTATATCTTATTATCTTGATTCACTTGTAATTAATTTCTTATGAGCTCACAATAATTATGACATGAATCACGTTTATGATCATTGAAATTTAGAGTTTGATATTCGAATGTTATGATAATATTTTTATACCCTTACATTCATGTTATGTTTAATTATTTAATTTATTTACACATACTGATAATTCAAGATCACCCATTTATTATGTTTACAATACTCAAGTTATAAATATGGGGTTTTAAGTAGGATTACAAAGGGGAAATATATTTGGTGGTAAAAATTAATGACCTTTGACTGAGTTAGAATATTTTTGATCCATGCTTCCAAATGTGCCAATTTAACATGTTCATTGGGTATCAATTTTTGTAATGTACTAATTATTCTCTAAAAATTATTTTATGTGTATGTATGAATACAGACGGTCACTATATAATTATTTGGATATCAATTGATAGATTGTATTACTCCGTGATGAATCGGTGACACAATATCTCAATAGATAGTGGATCAATCATTTCTAAAACTTGTTATTAAAATCACAATAAACAAAACAATAGTAACATTTTTATGAAATCATATTTCATCAAAAAATGGTTTATTCACCACTTAATTATTTAAGTATTCATTTACTATCAATTAGTATATTATCATTCAAGATAAAGAATCAAGAATCTCAATTTTTTTATAGATAAATTGTTTTACAAAAAATCATGTTAAATCCAATTTCATATTATAATGTCATTTAGTTTATCACATGTTCATGGGAAAGGCAAACCTCTCGGTTGGGTACAATCCCTATGAAATTTGATATAGACCCCATGATATAAATAAGATGGTATTATATATGAAATCTCGTTGTGTAAAAATATTTCCATATAAGTTTTTTTTTAATTCAAGATGTATAGAAGAGATCTCTCATATTTCAAGTACTAGTGGAATCAAAATAGGAAAAAGGAAAAGATTTGGACCATTAATCTCAAAATAATAGTCGAAATGGAAGAAAACTCAATGTTTTCTTCATGTGATGAAATTTTAATTCAATCCAATTCAAGTATTAAAAACATTGTTCTACACAATATTTCATATAGTTTCTATAGGACTCTTATAGGATTCCAATGGAAGGCTTCGATAAAAAATGTTTTCTCCCTAGAAGATTGGGGGATTAATATGATCATTAGGGGATTAAAATTTATTCGAAAGGATGTAGGGGAAAAATGTTATTCTAGTATATATGTTTAGATCAAAGGAAGTTTTGGGGGATTCAAGAAATTTATAGATAATATAAGAAAAATAAGACCACGACACAATACCCATAGACCACAAATCACTATTCATAGTTGATATATGGCCAATGATCTTCATCGTCTGCTCTAGATATACAATTCATGTCAACAGAATAGAGAGTAGAATAACTAAACATTACATAGAACCTAGAAACTCAATATTTACTCTACAGAATATCAAATCTCTTAGCCATAGTGGGTATCAGTTTTTCAGAACCCACTAACATCCACCCCATGGAGCATTCACCACAACCATGGTATCCACTCCATAGTGATCAAATAGACTACACCACATCTGACATCTATTCCATATATATCCCCAAAATTATTTATCCCCAAAATCATCACATGATCACTTACCATCACATGTATCCCTTATTTTAATTTCCATTCCCTAAATTGAAGTAAATTTTCAATCCATCCTCAAGAGACCACATGCATCACCTGAAACCAAAATACCAAAAACATCATCCATATAGTGAAGCTTAGAGCTCCATCCATATATTCATACTTTGATGATATTTTAGATCAACTCAACATTCATTTATATTAAAAAACTAAGAAAATCACATAATAAAATCACCAGAAATATTGGTTGAATCCTAGGGTTAAATCAAAATCAAAAGGATCAAAGATGATTAGAAAAACATAAAGAGTTTTAATCCTATGAAAAATTTTGTCTTACAAAAAATTTCAATTCAACCCATCTTTTCGGAAGTGGTTGTTAGTTAATGATAAAATCATTTGATTATTGTTGATATTTGTAAAAATTTTAAAATTGAGAAATATTTATTGATAAAAAAAATTTTCCTGTAACACCCGAAACTTTTATGATAAATATTATTGTTTTTATAAATCATAAAAGTAACCTTTCACTACACACAAAACTATCTTTCCTTTCTTTACACGAAATCTCGACCTTCCTCGACAGCCTGCGTCGTACGCAATACCGAGTTTCACTAAACAATGATATGCTGTTAAAATATTATTAAAACTAGCCGTTATGAATAGTAATAACCACTTTTTGAAATTTTATAAATTTTATTTTTCAAAATGGACTTCATTTTTGGATTCGTAATATCGAAATTAGCCTAGGGTGAAATTTTGGTATTTTTCGGAAAACTTTCAATTTTTTATGAATAGTGAAACCACTAAGTGGTAGTTAAAGAAACTGAATTTTTCATAAAACATAATTTTACCTCTTCTGTGAGTGGAATTTAAAAAATCTAGAGACACAGTTGATGTCAGTAAGTAAAATGTGGTTCAATGAGATGAAAATAATTTTTGGTGAATAGTAACTTTTTACTTTTATTTACCATGTTTAAAAGTAAATAGGGTAATTAAGGGTAAAATTGATATTATTATTACCCTAACACATTTCCTAATTCTATTGGATAAGTGTAATTCGACCATAAAAAAACTTCGGAATAAAATATGACCATTTTGGCCCACATGGATTAGATTAGATCATTTATTATTTATTTATTTAAAGAAGGGTTAAAATAGTTAAAATCAAAGTTTAATAAGTAAATAATTTTTAATATAATTCTATACATAAGATAAATTACACTATAAACATTCATTAGAATTATAAAAATATTTCCTACATAATGGTATTTTATTTGTAATTTTTAGACATTAAATAATGTAATTTATTTATGACACAAAGATGATGCAGTAATTATTTTATTAATGAAATATTGACATAATTGATGTTATAAATACCAATCTAAATGTAATTTGAGACTTTTTATGAATTAAAATAGATTTATAGGTTATTATGACATGTTAGTATTGATTTAATTAACTGTTTTAGAACTAATCATTCTATTATCATTTTAAAAAAAATCAATTACTAAATAGAGTCAAAATTGACATAAAATAGTTTTTAAAACAAATATTATATTATTAATTGTTATTTTATTCCTAAAAATCTATGTATCAGCAAAATGACTTAGATAACGTTATATATATTAATAATAAACAACATGGGGTTCGTTTGGCTGATTATAGTAAGTTTATTAACATTATAGTATAAGAACACAAGAAGACACGATAAAAGTAAAATTATTTAACTTAATGTTAAATCTAAATGATAAGGTTAATATAGGAATCTAAACTTTTCTAAATTCTATTGGATGAGTGGATTTCGACCCATCCCAACCTTAGCTTCTAAATAAATCAATTTTGAGCTATTTAAAACCGAAATTGACTTTATAATAAAATAATATTTTTAGTTTTTCCAAAGGAGACCCTCTTCTCCCTTATAAAAGGGCACCTCCTCCCCCTCTTCCTCACACCACATTGAGCCTTGATGCTCGTCCAAACCCAGCCACTTTCTCCTCTCCACTTCCCTAGATACATCCTATAGGTCCTGGTCTTCTTCAAAGACCAATTTTAGTGCCCTAAAAGGAGGTCTCAAAGAAGCACTTCAAAGAAGAGGTAATGTCCGTTACCAATTCTTTCATCTTTATTTCTTCTTCCACTTATTCTTCTTTAGTTGTTTCATTATGAAGTAATAACATCAGTATCACTCATATAATGACATGTTATTATAAGTATGAAACAACCCTATTTCACCTTCTATCCATCTTACGGAAAATGAAATCACCACGCGTGCGTACATACGGAATACCGTCTCCACGCTGTGGTGTAATCAATTTTCCACCACCACCTTACTTGGATGGGTATAATGGTGTAAATAATGACTATATATGATTATTGTAAAGTAATATTGATTCTGAAATAGTATAAATATGCTCCAATACAATTCCATGATCATGGGAACGATATCATCGCTCGTGCGTACGTACGGAATACCGTCTCCACGATGTGATGTGACTCGTTCTACATGATCTTCATTGAAAAATGATTATATAAATGAATTGAATGAATTAATATGATATATATTACACTAATAACATTCTGGAAATGAGGTATCTATAACATAAATATAAGAATAAGAATTTATTCGACAAAACACGCATAAGAACAAAAAGTAATAAACACCCGAATAACAAGTTGTAATGAAATATTACTAATAAAAAGCTATGAATATGACCATATGTGATATCATAACAATGAGTATGATTCTGGAATAAGTCAATAACATTATTTTAATCATTATACATGAGGTTTGGACACGTACAAAGCATATCGTACCTAAGTTAAGGGAAATATCACAATCTCATTTTTATCCGAGATTGTTTATACTTCGGTATTTACTAGGGTGTATTTTATCATCCACATCCATGTTTTTGAAATATTCAATATTATTTCCATCCACCTAATATTTTTTAAATCCAATTTTACCCTTCGGTGAGTTTTTAGTAAAAGATATGAAAGGAATCTTTTGACGTTTTTCGTACGAGGTACTTTTTGACTTTTCTGACAAAAGTACGAGAAGAATGTATTTTTAACTTATAATAAATGAATGGATTTTTGAAGAAAAATTTCCAAGAATCTTACTTTACAAGTTTTCAATTTTATTTTTAATTAACTTTTTTTATTTTAAAATTTTATGACATGTTAAGAAAGGAAAATTGTTTTTGAAGTAGAAAGGATATTTTCCTCATGAATGAAGTTCAAGTGTTTTATCAAAATGATTTTCCATCTAAGATAATAAAGGGTTCTGTTTATATCCCTATTATTACATGGATTTGATTATGTTGTGATGGAAATATTTTTATGAATTCTTTTATCTTATATAAATTATTTTATGATGTCACGATGATTAAAGATTCCCATTTTTATTACATGGGTTATGCTATGATGTATGGTTTATGATTTTGTGGCACACATAAGAATGGTATCATTATGACATGGGTGGTACCTATATCTCGCTCCAATGCATTGGTTAAAGATTTTATATCTCATGAGATAGACATGGCTGGAACAACAGTTTAAACCGGTCCAGTGAAACAGGACTGAAACGAGGAGTGAACTCGGTTCAAAAATGGACATTGTCCACTAAGATAGTATTGTCAATGAGTCTTGACTAATAAGAAATGATTCTCTATGATTATGCGTGTTTGCCAAAAAGTTTTATGTTTTATGGTATGATTATTGGGATTACATTTCACTACTATGATTTATCCCATGTTATGAAATTATGATTTCTTTTGCAGGTTAAGATTTCCAAAAGTTATGTTCTTATGTATATGAAGTGATTGATATTTCTTTTGTTTACACTTACTGATTATTTGAGCTCACCCTTTTGTATGTTTTCTTTCCCCAGGTCAGGAAGAAGGTTATTATGTAAGATATGTCAAAAGTGTCTATAGATATTATGAAATAAATGGGAGACAGTGTAGACGCTTTATGAACCAGCTGGTTATGTTTCCCAGTTTCTAAAGACACTATACCTATACAGTACTTTCCTAGTTTTGTTATATGTTTTAATATGTGTGCTTCAATTCTGATGTAATAACAATGTATGTAAAGTATGGGTCTCTACAGTTGGTATCAAAGGAAATGTATAGTCAACCTTTGGAAACTAGGATGTGAAAGCCATAGTAAGAATCCTAAGGATAAGTCTAAGCATAGAACACAAACTTAGTGTTTTAGAAATGGCCATGAATAACCTAGGATAAGACCTTAAGTGTGATATTTTATTCTTGATTATGTGGTTTTCCTATTATAATTAGTGTTGCTCACACTATTCTTCTTGGTTTTAGTCAATTTATGGAACCCGAAGGAACCATGTTAATGCGGAATGCGAAGGGAAATGCAATGATTGTACCCCTGAGAAACCAAACATTATGGGATCCGGAATGAAAAAATCTTGTAGCCATGCTCACACAACTTAATCAAGCTATAAATCATGCAGTACTTCCAAACGTGCAATGGAAGGAGCAAAATTCTGTTGAATCCTTCATGAGACATCGTCCACCTTCATTCAGCTGGTATACAGATCCATTAGTTGCTGAACAATGGAGTAGTACTACTGAAAAGATATTTTCAGTTCTTCAATGTTTTGAACATGATAAATTCATCTTAACAGTGTATCGTTTGGAAGGTGATGTTGATCAATGGTGGAATCTTATTAAGAATATGAGGAAAAGGGATGAAATTGAGTCCATGGAATGCGACGAGTTCAAGAACTTATTTTTCAATAAGTACATCCCTCGTATTCTCTGAACAAAGATGGAGAAAGAGTTTCTTGAACTGAAGTAAAAGGATGATGAATCTGTTGGTACCTATGAAGAAAATTTTACATGACTTTTAAGGTACGCTTATGGTATTATTATCCAACCTGAGAGTAAGATCGATCGATTCTTTAGTGGCATAAAACCAAGTCTTCGAAGGGCGTTAGCCATAAGGGACTTCAACAGCTACGAGGAAATTGTTCGATGTGCTCTCAAAGTCGAGATGGAGATTGGAGTAACCCATCAGTCATATGGGTTTGATAAGAAGAGGAAAATGGAATTCAAAGGAAAATCTAATGATCACAATAAAAGAAGATGAGCATTCCCTTATGCTAAAAGTGTGGAAAGAAACATGGAGGGAGTTGTCTTAAATTGACAAGTAAATGTTTCAAATGTGGTAAGAAAGGTAATAGGGAATTTGAATGCCGCAATGATAGGAAGAAGATGTCTAATGATGCAAACAAGGGAAGGGATACACAGAATGAACCTACTACACTTCAATGTTTCAAGTGAAAGGAGATAGGGAATTGTGCCAATCAATTCCCAAATCCAAGGGTTGATGATGATGGTCAATGTCAACAAACTCTTAAGGATAATGAAAAAGGAAAGTCACATGCAATTTCTATCAGCGATGAGGAGTACGATAACGATGTGGGGAAAGGTACACTTACAATCTACTCTAAAGTAGAAAATGTTTTATTTGATTCTGGATCCACCCACTCTTTTATTTCTGAAGACTTTTCTAAGGATATCACCGTATTACATCAACAATTAGATGTGGAGTTAGCTGTGACAACACCTAATGGCACAACAGTCACATCAAAAGTTTATAATTCTTCTCCGATTGAATTTTGTGGGAAAGTGCTTCCTGCAAATCTTGTGATCCTTCCTATAGTGGAATTTGATGTTATTCTTGGCATGGATTGGCTTTCTTTATATGGAGCTCATATCAATTTCCAAAGAAGGGAAGTCACATTTCATATTCCAGATCAATCTATGATCATCTATCAATGCAAGGATGAACACAACCTTCCAGTAGAAATTTATTCCATCTTATGGGTCTTGATTCCACAAAATGAAAGTTATTTATCTCAAATGGTTGGTGAGAAAATCACGATTAAGAATATTCCCATTATACGGGATTTTGATGATGTCTTTCCGGAGGAATTACCGGGTCTTCCACAAAATCGTGAAGTTGAGTTTTCAATAGAACTCGTACTGGGTGCTTTGCCTATTTCATAGACACATTATAGAATGGCCCCAATTGAGTTGCAGGAATTGAAGAAGAAACTCCAAGAGAATCTGGATAAGGGGTTCATACGCCCTAGTGCGTCACCTTGCGGATCACCTGTTCTATTTTTCAAGAAGAAAGATGGATCAATGAGACTCTGCATTGATTATCGAGAACTTAACAAGATCACTATCAAGAACAAATATCCTCTCCCGCGCATTGATGGCATATTTGACCAACTACGCAGAGCTCAATACTTTTCCAAGATTGATCTTCGTTCAGGGTATCATCAATTAAGGTTAAAAAGGGAGGGTATACCAAATATGGATTCCCATACAAGGTATGGACACTATGAATTTATATTGATGCCATTTAGTCTTACTAATACCCCTGCTATCTTCATGGATCTGATGAATAGAGTCTTTAGAGACTATCTTGATTAGTTTGTGGTAGTCTTTATAGACGATATTCTTTTCTATTCAAAGATCAAGGAAGAACATGAAGATCACATGAGAAATATATTGAAGACCCTGAGAAAGGAGAAGCTTTATGCCAAATTTACCAAGTGTGAATTTTGGCTTCAAAAATTTTCATTTTTGGGTCACATAATCTCAAAAGAGGGGATATCTGTGGATCCAGCAAAAACAGAGGTTATCGAAAGATGGTGGAGACCAACAACAGCAACTGAGATCCAAAGTTTTCTTGGTTTGTCTGGATATTATTGACGTTTTGTGAAAGATTTTTCATGATTATCTAATCCACTCACCATGTTGACTCGGAAAGGAGTTATGTTTGTTTGGTTGGAGGAATGTGAAGAGAATTTCAAGGAGTTTAAAATAAGGTTATCTAGTGCAGCTGTGCTCACACTGCCTTGTAGTGGAGAAAGGTTTGTGATCTATAGTGACGCATCCAAGAAGGTATTGGGGTGTTTTCTTATGCAAAATGATATGATGATAGCTTATGCCTCACAACAATTGAAAATACATGAGAAAAATTACCCAACTCATGATTTGGAGTTAGCTGTGGTAATCTTTGCATTAATGATTTGCAAGCATTATCTTTATGGAGAAAGGTGTGACATTTATACTGATCATAAAAGTTTAAATTATATTTTCACACAAAAGGAGCTGAATATGTGCCAAAGAAGATGGTTGGAGATTATTAAGTATTACGACTGCTCAATCCATTACCACTCTGGGAAAACAAACAAGGTGGCAGATGCATTAAGTCGACAAGACCATGCCAGTTTATCTATGATG
Organism: Viscum album; assembly: GCA_963277665.1. Lineage (NCBI taxonomy): Eukaryota > Viridiplantae > Streptophyta > Magnoliopsida > Santalales > Viscaceae > Viscum > Viscum album. The sequence continues at coordinate 119,707,711 of OY728138.1, read as the reverse complement.
AGGATCACAAAAGATCCAATATTTATGGATTTACAAAGGATGGATCTTGGAATTATAATGAAAGGGGAAAATCGTATCTTTATCAAATGAATGTTCAACCATCTATACATTTTATGTTTAAAGAGGGACAGAAAAAAGATGTCAAGTTACAAAAGAAGGTGAGAAATGTTCCTTAATTAAACCTTGATTGTGATTGGGATAATAAAGTTTAGGAATCGGGTTTGTGTTCCTCCAATCCCCGAATTAAAGAAGGAGCTGCTGGATGAGGCTCATAGTTCTTCATTCTCCATTCATCCTAGAAGCATGAAGATGTATAGGGACCTTAAAGAGTACTTCTGGTGGGATGGCATGAAAAGAGATGTTGCTGAATATGTCTCTCGATGCTTGGTTTGTCAGCAAGTTAAAGCTGAGAGACAGAAGTATAAGGGGATGTTACAACCATTACCCATACCTGAATGGAAATGGGAAAACATCACTATGGACTTTGTCACCGGACTTCCTAAAATATCCAAAGGCAATATTGATATCTGGGTCATAGTTGATCATCTTACAAAGTCTGCACACTTCATCGCTATTAGAGAGGATTTCTCTCTGGATCAGCTTGCCAGGATATATGTGAATGATGTGATAAGATTTCATGGAGTACCACTTTCTATTATATCTGATCGGGATCCGAGGATTACCTCAATGTTCTAGCGAAGTCTTCAGCATACTCTGGATATAGAGTAGAGTTGCAGGACTGCTTATCATCCTCAGACAGATGGTCAGTCTGAGAGGACGATTCAAACTCTAGAAGATATGTTGAGAGCTTTCTCTATGGATTTCAAAGGTGGTTGGGATAAACACATACCTTTGGTGGAATTTTCATATAACAATTGCTTTCACTCCAGTATTCAGATGGCTCCTTATGAAGCTCTCTATGGAAAGAAATGCAGGACTCCAACTTTCTGGGATGAAGTTGGTGAAAGAAAGCTATTAGGACCCGATCTCTTTGATGAAATGACAGAAAAGGTCAGATCTATTCAACTACACATAAGAGTAGCTCAGAGTCGACAGAAAAGTTATTCCGACAACCGAAGAAAACACCTAGAGTTTGAAGTGGGTGATAAAATGTTCTTGCGAATATCTCCCTGCAAGAGGTTCATGAGATTTGGAAAGAAGGAGAAGTTGAGCCCTTGATATATCGGTCCTTTCGTAATACTGGATCATGTTGGGAAGGTAGATTCCCGATTGGCGCTTCCACCAAATCTCTCTCAAGTTCACGATGTGTTCCATATATCTCTCCTGAGAAAGTACATACCTGATCCTTCACATGTACTCAGCTCAGAAGTTGTACCGCTGGAGAAAGATCTTTCTTATGAAGAACAGCCGATAGGGATTCTGGATCGTAACGAAAAAGTCCTATGAAACAAGACCACTCAATTGGTGAAAGTTTTATGGAAGAACAACCAATTAGAAGAAGCAACATGGGAGCTTGAGGATATGATGAGGGAGATGTATCCTTATCTGTTTGTTACAAAGTGACGAATTTCGAGGGCGAAATTCATTTTAAGGGGGTAGAATGTAACACCCGAGACTTTTATTAGAAATATTTTTGTTTTTATAAATAATAAAAGGAATCTTTCACTACACACAATACTCTCTTGGTGTGCATTACACGCAATAATGACCTTCCTCGATAGCTTGCGTCGTACGCAATACTGAGTTTCACTAAACAATGATAAGCTATTAAAATATTATTAAAACTAGATGTTATGAATATTAATAACCACTTTTTGAAATTTTATAAATTTTAATTTTCAAAATGGACTTCATTTTTGGATTCGGAATATCGAAATTAGCCTAGGGTGAAATTTTGGTATTTTTCTGAAAACTTTCAATTTTTGATGAATAGTGAAACCACTAAGTGGTAGTTAAAAAAACTGAATTTTTCAAAAAACTTAATTTTACCTCTTCTGTGAGTGGAATTTCAAAAATTAGAGAGACACGGTTGATGTCCGTAAGAAAAATGTGGTTCAATGAGATGAAAATAATTTTTGGTGAATAGTAACTTTTTACTTTTATTTACCACAGTTAAAAGTAAATTGGGTAATTAAGGTTAAAAATTATATTATTATTACCCTAAAACATGTCCTAATTCAATTGGATATGTGTAATTCGACCAAAAAAAAACTTAGGAATAAAATATGACCATTTAGGCCAACTTGGATTAGATTAGGACATTTATTATTAATTTATTTAAAGAAGGGTTAAAGTAGCTAAAATCAATGTTTAATAAGTAAATAATTTTTTCTACAAAGTTATACATAAGATAAATTAGACTATAAATATTCATTAGAAATCTAAAAATATTTCCTACATAATGGTATTTTATTTGTAATTTTTAGACATTAAATAATTTAATTTATTTATGACACAAAGATGATGCAGTAATTATCTTATTAATGAAATATTGACATAATTGATGTTATAAATACCAAAAATAAATTAAATTTGAGACTTTTTTTGAATTAAACTAATTTTATAGGTTAATATGACATGTTAGTATTGGTTTAATTGACTTTTTTCTAACTAATCATGTTGTTATGATTTTCACAATAATCAATTACTAAATAGTGTCAAAATTGACATAAAATAGTTTTTTTTTAAATATTATATTATTAATTGTTATTTTATTCTTAAAAATCTATGGTTCGGCAAAATGACTTAGATAAGGTTATATATATTAATAATAAACAACTTGGGGTTAGTTTGGCTGCTTATAGTAAGTTTATTAACCTTATAGTATAGGAACTCAATAAGAAACAATAAAAGTAAAATTATTTAACTTAATGTTAAATCTAAATGATAAGGTTAAAATAGGTACCTAAACTTGTCTAAATTCTATTGGATGAGATTATTTCGACCCATACCCACCTTATCTTCTAAATAAATCAATTTGGAGCTATTTAAAACCGAACCTGACTTTATAATAAAATAATATTTGTAGTTTTTCCAAAGGAGCCCCTCTCCTCCCTTATAAAAGGGCACCCCCTCCCCCTCTTCCTCACACCACATTGAGCCTTCAAGCTTGGACAAACCCTGCCACTCTCTACTCTTCACTTCCCTAGAGACATCCTAGAGGTCCTGGTCTTCTTCAAAGACCAATGTTAGTGCTCTAAAAGGAGGTCTCAAAAAATCACTTCAAAGAAGAGGTAATCTCCGTTACCGAATCATTCATCTTTATTTCTTCTTCCACTTCTTCTTCTTCTTTATTTGTTTCATTATGAAGTAATAACATCAGTATCACTCATATAAGGATATGTTATTATAAGTATGAAACAACCCTATTTCACCATCTATCCATCCTACGGAAAATGAAATCACCACGCGTGCGTACGTACGGAATACAGTCTCCACACCGTGGTGTAATCTATTTTCCACCACCACCTTACTTGGATGGGTATAATGGTGTAAATAATGACTATATATAATTATTTTAAAGTGATATTGACTCTGAAATAGTATACATACACTATAATACAATTCTATGATCATGGGAATGATATCATCATTCGTGTGTGCGTACGGAATACTGTCTCCACGATGTGATGCGACTCGTTCTACATGATCTTCATTGAAAAACGATTATATAAATGAATTGAATTAATGAATATGATATATATTACACTAATAACATTCTTGAAATGATTTTTATATAACCTAAAGATAAGAATAATAATTTATTCGACAAAACACGCATAAGAACAAAAAGTAATAAACACCCGGATAACAAGTTGTAATGAAATATTACTAATAAAAAGCTAATTATATGACCATATGTGATATCATAACAAAAATTATGATTCTGGAATAAGTCAATAACATTATTTAAATCATTATAAAGGAGGTTTGGACATGTACAAAGCATATCAGACCTAAGGTAAGGGAAATATCACAATCTCATTTTTATCTGAGATTGTTTATACTTCAGTGTTTACTAGGGTGTATCTTATAATCCACATCCATTTTTCCACAATATTTAATATTATTTCCATCCACATAAAAAATTTTAAATCCAATTTTACCCTTCGGTGAGTTTTTAGTAAAAGATATGAAAAAAATATTTCGTCGTTTTTCGTACGAGGTACTTTTTGACTTTTCCCACAAAAGTACGAGAAGAATGCTTTTTTTAACTTATACGGCATGAATGGATTTTTAAAACAAAATTTCCATGATTCTTCCTTTACAAGTTTTCAAGTTTATTTTTAATCAACTTCTTTTAGTTTAAAATTGTATGACATGTTAAGAAAGGAAAAATGTTTTTGAAGTAGAAAGGATATTTTCCACAAGAATGGAGTTGAAGTGTTTTATCAAAATTGTTTTCTATCTATGATAATAAAGGGTTCTATTTCTATCCCTATTATTACATGGATTTCATTATATTGTGATGGAAATATTTTTATGAATACTTTTATCTTATATGAATTATTTTATGATGTCACGATGTTTAAAGATTCCCATTTTTATTACATGGGTTATGCTATGATGTATGGTTTATGATTTTGTGGCACACATAAGAATGGTATCATTATGAGATGGTTGGGACCTATATCTACCTCCAATGAATTGGGTAAAGATTTTATATCTCATGAGATAGGCATGGCTGGAATGGCAGGTTAAACCAGTTCAGTGAAACAGGACTGAAACGAGGAGTGAACTCGGTTCAGAAATGGACTTTTTCCACTAAGATAGTCTTGGAAATGAGTCTTGAATAATAAAAATTGATTCTCTATGATTATGTGTGTATTCCACAATGTTTCATGTTTTATTTTATGATTATTGGGATTACATTTCACTACTATGATTTATCCCATGTTATGAAATTATGATTTCTTTTGCAGGTTAAGATTTCCAAAAGTTATATTCTTATGTATATGATGTGATTGATATTTCTTTTGTTTACCCATACTGAGCATCTGATCTCACCCTTTTATATGTTTTCTTTCCCCAGGTCAGGAATAAGGTTATTAAGTAAGATGTGTCAAAAGGGACTATAGATATGATGAAATAAATGGGAGATAGTGTAGACGCATTATGAACCAGTTGTTTATGTTTCCCAGTTTCTAAAGACACTATACCTATACGGTCCTTTCCTAGTTTTGTTATATTTTGTAATAAGTGTGCTTCAATTATGATGTAATAACAATGTATGTAAAGTATAGGTCGTTGTAGTTCCCATTAAAAGTTTTAACATGAAATTATAATTGAAGAACCTAGGAAAGTATATTATGTGTCATGTGGATTTTTTCTTATTGTCAAAATATAATTTAACATTAATAATTTCATTTAATTTTTTTTTAATTTTTGTTTTTATTAAACTGGTTCTTTGATCATGAGTCGATAACATGTTTCATAAATTTTTTACTTGTAAGAATTAATGTGGTATATTGATCGGTTATTTTGTATTTGTGTATCAAGGATATATGAAGTGGTTTTTTAAAAACTCTTATCGAAAATGAAATTATTATATTGTTTAATAGGATTTATAATTAATGAAAAATTATTAGTATGACAATTTTAAAATATTTTTGATAAATTTAAAATGACTTTATAGAAATGAATTTCTTTTTTTTCTTTTTTACTACTACCAGATTTATTTAATATTTTTCTTCATACGATTTTAATTCTTATAATATATTTAAATTCACTCAACACTGTGTTTAAATAAACCTGATATTCTATTAATATTATTATTTAAACATGACCACTATTACATATCCAAAAAATTTATAGCTATTCATCGTAATAAAAAATATTCGAATTTATTTATCATGGATTTAGATAATTAAATTATATTAAAATTTAATCAATTCATTATTGGTAAACTATTTATATCAACTAAGAGTAAAGTTTTTCAATAAGAGTTTTTTATTTTTGTGAAAAAATAATAAAATAAATTTTATTCCACCTTTAAAATGCATATTTGAAAAAATGATTTTCAATTTTTGGAACCATAATTTAAAATTTATCTTAGGGTTTGTTTTTTTTATTTTTCTAAAAATATTAATTTTCGATGAATACTAAAAAATTTTTGTTTTAATAAAACATAGATTCCATTTTAAAAATTTTAAAATATAATTTTTATATGGTTATAAAATTATTATTAATGAATAATGCAATAAATATTTGAATTTATGTTATTAGAATCTATTTCCTAATTATTTTTGATATTAATAGTTACCATAATTATGAAATACTTTTCTATGTAAAACCGGTTTTTGATTGTGTATGTGGGATTAATTTTAAATTAAATAATTGTAGATCAATGTGTTAAATTTTGAAAAATAAATTCCATATTAATAATAAAAATAGTTAATATTACTCCATAATTTTACTTTAATATTTGGTCACTATGAATTTTTTAAAAAATTAAAAAATTAAATATTGGGCTTAAGGTTAAAACGATTACATTATTGGTTAACAAAAAAATATAAGAGTTACAGTGCCCTAAAGACATATTAAAATCCTATTTTATATAAATAGTTAGTAATTGTATCATATATGGTTTTTTATATATAAATTTTGGATCATTATTAATTTTTATAATATGGGTATACATTCATTATATAAATAATTCTGTGTATATCCTCTACCCCACTTATAAAAGGGACCCACTCTTCTCTCTTATTTACTCCCCAATGCCTATTGGTTAATCCATTACCTTAATAAATACACAACATTCATCCATACCCATATCCTAGAGACATTTACTTTATGGGAAACCTTTTAATAAAACTACCGTTGCAAATGTAATAAGTTTTTATAAAGAAGAATTATCATTATTTACAAAGCATTTTTATCTTATTTTATATTACATCTATTTAAAATATGATAAAAATGGAAAATACATAATCATAAGTATAAAACATATAATTATATGTCACTATGTTAATATAATAATATATATTCATATCATCTTCAATAAACTATATTAAAATTTTGTTATTTTCTATAGAAAATTACGTCCTCGTGAATGCATTGATTTTGTTTTCCATCACTACTTCTCATGGATTGAGATAATGATGTATTAAACTATTATATAAAATATTTAAGATATATTTATTATCCTATTATTATATTATCACATATATACTCTTATATATTTTGTAAATTGATAACATTGCTCATGCATACATGTGCACTACTGCCACAAAGATGTGATATGATATGTATCTCATTTCATATTGAAATTGATTATAATAAGGATATATTAAATTAATTTATATGATATATAAATTATTTTGTAATGGTTATTTTATATTTACCCTTCTGTCATTCCACCCACTGAGAAAATAGAAACAATGTCAATGTATATGTATGAACATCCATCTCCCTGAACAACCAAATTGATTTTCTATATTTATATTTAACAGAATACTATAAATTCGTACTAATGAAATATATTATATTTATATAATGAATAAAATTATACATATAATGGAACCATTTTCAATGTAAGATGATAAAAATTATCCTAATTATAAAATCATGAATAATGACACAGTTATTAGAAGAAAAGTCAATTTAACAATAAATTGTTAATAAGCGGGAAATAAAATAGTATAAGTAAATAATATATAGTATGCTATATGTAATGAAATTAAACTTATTAGATTAAATAATGTGGTTAATAAGATAAATTTCTACTATATTAAATAAATCACATCTCAATGAACTATACATTTTTATAGTATTGCTAAAAAGGATTTATATATGAAAATCCACATTACATTTCACGAAAATAATAAGACCAATGTTTTTTCATTTAAAAAACCTTATCCCCCTTATTATAACCATATATATCAATTATAAAACATAATTTTTTATCCATTAAAAATTAAATCATATAAATATGGTGAGAGGATATATTAATTAAGGGTATTCTTATAAAAAAAGTTCTCCTAAAAATTATTACAAATCAATGTGGAAATGTAAATAACTATAACACATGACATTAGAAAAAGTATCAAAATATGTTAGTAATAAATGAATATTACATTAGTACACATAAATATTCACCTAGGATTTAAACTTTATTATTAGTGTTATATCTAATTGAATAAGTTGATAGAAATCCATAGGTAATATAATCTTGAGGTAATTCATAATTCCAAACATCAAAAACATATTGTAGAGATGGTTTCCTGAATGTATAAACTATAGGTAAAAAATATAGTAATTCTTCCCACTATAGTTTTTCATGATACTTACTAATACATCTAGGGGCTATTAAAATTTTATCCCCACCCATCTACTTAAATTACAATGAATTTAAAATATCAATGGTGAATGGTAAAACTGATGTAAATATTCATATCGAGGAACTAAAATAATAAATGATAATACATACCGAAATCAATATACATATCATAATTCATGTAGAGTAATATAGTTAAATATATTTAAAGATTAAATACCAATTAAACACAATACTGGAATGTGGGTTTTTCCCCACACTTACATACCAACAGTTTCATAGAACCATTGGTAAAGGATGGTGAACGGAAGGTTTTACCAACAGTTATAGTGAACCGTTGGAAATGATGTCTTTAAGGTGATTTTTACCAACAGTTCTATGAGAACCGTTGGAAAAAATGTGGCTGGGGAGTTTTGTACCAATGGTTTATTAAACCGTTGTTATAGGTGTGGTTGGGGAGCCATATACCAACGGTTTTTAAAAACCGTTGTCATATGTTTCCCCCAAATTGCCAGTCGCGCGTCCTCTCCCCCATTCAGATACATGAACCCTAAACGGGAGCACCAGCAGCCGATTTAGGCGATTTTGGAGCTCTTTCTGCCGGACCAGTTTGGATCTTCGACCTCCTTCAGGTTCCTATTCTTCTTTATCTAATATTTTAGTTTTTAGATTTCTAGAATAATTACACTCATTGAAGACAGTATAATGAGACATAAGATTTTCACCACATGTGAGGATATGAATCCATGCAATGCATCAGTATCAAAATGAGAGGATTTACTAGTAGAGGCTACTTTGATGTTACCTCTCACTCTAGATCGTATGACACCCTTCTCCATATGGGTAGGTTTTACATAATTGATATTTCATGAACCATGGGCATGTAATAAAACCTCATTGTTTGGAATAGGAACACGCTGATTTCTCAGTGTAATTATGGCATCGATGACACAACCACAACCACCACATCAACAACATGATCAAACATCACTTATATATCTTCATTTATGATATTGAGCTATTAAAACAATTCCAAAACTTGTTTTCGAATATGACTATCACAAGTCACTGTTAGAGGGATGGTCCAGCAAAAACACTTCATGTTGGCTATCCTTCCACATGGTTGAGACTCTATTGGGTCGTGATCACATGAAATGTTCTTAATGCCCCCTCTTCCACACTGTTGTAGGAAAATTGAGAAACCAGTACTTCAATCATGAATTTTAGTCATCTCATAGGAATCCCCAAAAAATCCTACCACATGATGTCGGTATACTAGTTCAATAGTCTATAATTCTATCCTATTCTCCCATGACCTCCCTCAGCTTATAATATATAAATAGTGTCTTCTTCATAATTTCAGTATTATAGGTCAATATTAACACATCATCCATGGATCATACAACATTTCAATGACTTCCCTTAAAGTTTCTCTCTCACAACATCTCATCAAAAATGTACGTTGGTGAAAAATATCATAGTTCGTATCTCAAAATTATAGGACATTTCATTCACACTTTAAACCAGGTCATTAAACACAATCTTCTCCTAAAAATAGAGATGTAATGGAATATAATCATAAAAACAACTAGTGACACTTCTTTTTTCCCACTAAAACTATTAATCTAGGTCGATACTTAATTTAAACATTCAATATTCAAATTCAATTTGTTTTTATTTGATATTTCATTTTAACTTATACACTTTAAATCATATTTCACAATTAATTTTAAATGTTTTTATTAATATTTCACAAAAGTTATATTTAAATGGGACCCCACCCCCTGGAAACACCGTTCACCTCCTTGGACACCCCGCCCACCCCCCTGGACTCCCCCTACCCCATTGGACAGCCTGACCACCCCCGCAGACAGCCCGCCCACCAGGACACCCCGACCCCCCTAGACACCCCCGACCCCCTGGACACCTCCAACCCCCCGGACGGCCCCACCACCCCCTAGACACCCTGCACCGCCCCTGGACACCCCGCACCCCCGTTGGACACCCTGTACCGCCCCCGGAGAGCCCGCTCACCTCTTTGAAGAGTTCTCCAACCCCCGGACAGCCCACTCACCTCCTTGGACAGCCCACCCCCTGGACACCCTATACCCCCCCCGGACAGCCCCACCCACCCCCTAGACACCCCGCTCACCTCCTAGGATAGCCCGCCCACCCCCTGGACACCCCACACTCTCCTTGGACATCCCTCCCACCCCCCTGGACACCCCAAACCCCCCTTGGACACCCTGAACCCTCCCGGATAGCCCGCTCACCTCCTAGGACAGCCCGCCCCACCGGACAACCCGCTCACCTCCTTGGACAACCCACCCCCTTGACACCCCTCTCACCTCCTTGGACATCCCCACCCACCCCCTGGACACCCCGCTCACCTTCTTGGACAGCCCACCCACCCCCTGGACACCCCACCCACCCCTTGGACACCTCGTACCCCCCGGATAGCCCGCTCACCTCATTGGACAGCCTGCCCCCCCTGGACAGCCCGCTCACCTCCTTGGACAGCCCTCCCCCTGGACACCCTGCACCCCCCGGACTGCCCCCCCAACCCCTGGACACCCCGCTCACCTCCTTGGACAGCCCTCCCACCCCCTGGACTCCCCCTACCCCATTGGACAACCTGACCACCCCCGCGAACAGCCCGCCCACCTGGACACCCTGACCCCCCTAAACACCCCCCGACCCCCAGGACACCTCCAACGCCCCGGACGACCCCACCCCCCTAGACACCCCTCACCCCTTACAGGGAAATCCTTGAATATAGGCATTAGAAATTATATATCTTATTTTCTTATATACACTGTATTTTGTTGTATTTCTTAATACGATTCTCATATAGAGTAATGTCTCAGTTATGCTTTTATATAAAGTAAACAATTGTCATTTACATAAATATTTTTTTGATTATACTTGAATATTATTGAATTGGTTTGAAATGAATTATTGTAGTTTTTTTACAAAATGGACAGAAGTTGGATGTACAAAACTGATCGGATTTCAACCGATATTCAAAATAATTTGAACAGCTTTATAGATTTTGCATTTGACACGGCCTCAGATTTTGGTCGCATACACTGCCCATGTTTTAATTATGTTGGAAGTCCTTGGTTGAGTCGTGACGCAGTTAGCTATCATATAACCAAATATGGTTTCCAAACTAACTATTATGTGTGGTATCACAAGGGAGAGAAAATGGAATCTCAAAATGTTGATGATCCAAATGATAAGACTGAATTGGAGAGTTTGATATATGATCGATTTCCATTTATTCGATATCATTAGAAGGAAAGGATGTCTATCCAACAAGATTTCGATACAAGCACACATGATGCGTCCAATGAAAATGATGATGTTGATAGGGTAAAAAAATTGAATGATGTTGCGACGACTCCAGTATATCGGCAATGTGGTAAAATGAAAAAGTTGTAATTTTTAATCCGATTGTTTCATGGGAAAACTATTTATGGGATTTCAAATACTTCAATTGATTACATTCGTACCTTCTTGAAGGAATAACTTCTAGATGATGCAGATTTTCCCTCAAACCACTATATGGCATGGAAGTGAGTTGATGAACTTGGATTCTCAAAAAAAAATCATGTTTGCTCGAATGATTGCAGCTTATTTTGTGAAGAAACTGCTGAAAGAAATGATTGTATCAAATGTGGAACCTCCTGATGGAAGCCAAAAGATGATTGATCACCATCTCGTGTGCCACAAAAAGTAATGTGGCAGTTTCCATTGATACCCAGATTACATATCCTTTTCATGTCTGATGAAATATCCGAAAAAATGTGATGGCATGACACCGAGAGAAAAAAGAATAATGAAGAGTTGGTTCACACTACAGATGGATTTTCATGGCAGAGATTTGATGCTCGATATCCTGAATTTACAGCCGACGTGCGTAATGTGAGACTGGGTCACTCATGTGACGGTTTTAATCCATTTGGGCAGATTCTTACTTCGCACAGCACATGGCCGGTTTTCATACACATTTATAGCCTTCCCCCTTGGTTGTGTATGAAAAATCCTTACACTTTATTGAGTATATTGATATCTTGCCCTTCTGATCCCGACAATGATATAGTTGTATACATGCAACCTTTAATAAAAGAGTTGAAACTTCATTGGGATGTGGGTGTGCCCACATACGATGCATGTTCGAAAGACATATTTCAGATGCATTCTGCGCTTATGTGGACGATCAATTATTTTCCTGCTTATCCATGATGTCTGGATGGAGCACTAAAGGAAAATTGTCATGTCCTGTTTGTAAGAAGAATACTCGATCAAGAAGACTGAAATATAGTCGTAGTTTTAGTTTTATGGGACATCGAAGATTCTTGCCAATGAACCATCCATATAGAAACAATCGTCATAGATTTGAAAATACTATAGAGAATGATGCTCCACCTCAGCGTATGTCTGGAACTGATGTTCTTAATGAATTAAAAGATTTCAGTTATTCATTTGGGAAGTGTGTAATGAAATATAGAAAGAGGAAAAATGTTTCCAATGATACTTGTTACAATTGGAAGAAGAAAAGTATATTCTTTGAGTTGCTATACTGGTCAACCAACTTGTTATGTCATTGCTTAGACGTAATGCACATTGAAAAGAATATATGTGAAATGTTGCTTTCGATTCTTCTAAATGTCAAGGGGAAGACAAAAGATGATTTACGATCTCGGTGTGACTTGGTAGATTGAGGGATCAGACCAAAATTGCATCCTATCTGTATCAGTGAATATAAATTGCAAGTTCCATGTCCTTCTTATGTGATGACACCAGCTGAAAAAAATCAATTTCTTGAAGTGCTAGAGACTATTAATGTTCCTGATGGCTATTCAAGCAATATATCAAGACGGGTCAACAGAAAATAGTTGAATCCGAAATCTTTGAAGACTCATTATTATCACATCCTTTTGTGTGAGATGATTCCAATAGAAATCCGTCATCTCTTGTCCAATAATTTTAGAGTCTCAGTTATTCGGTTGTGCTATTTGTTTAGAGATATTTGTGCTAAGAGGCTATCCAAATCTTTCTTGAAAAAATTGTTCGCAGAGACAACATTAATTTTGTGCGAGTTAGAGAAAATATTTCCTCAATCATTTTTTACATGAATGTTGCATCTGACTGTCCATCTTCCGACAGAAATACTTCTTGGGGGACCCATTGCTTTCCGTTGGATGTATCAAACTGAAAGAAACATGTGCACATTGAAATCATATGTTCGGAACAGGAATTATCCCAAAGGTTCTATTGTGAATGGTTACTTGGCTCAAGAATGTATGTATTTCTGCGCAATGTATTTGTCTGATCTTACTACGAGAGTAAAAAGAACAATGAGAAATGAAGAAGAACAGTATGGGAAAATTGAACCCAGTTTTCCATCACTTCCTCAGACAAGAGGAATTCCGGGATCATATACATTGACGACATTAAGCCTTGAAGAGCGAGAGATGGCACATTGCATAGTGTTGTTCAATTGTGATTTGTTCGATGATTATATCAAGTAAGTAAATTGTACATTTATCTCTTATCTTATCTCTTGTAATTTTAAATATTTGATAAACTATTATCATTTTTATCTATAGAGAACATAAAGAATTGATATATAGAAAGAATCGTTCTTTATCTTTGAGAAGGAAAGAGACTTTTCATAGCAAAGGGTTTTCTTCTTGGTTGAAATTGAAGGTAAAAATATTTCTATAACAACTAAATAAAAATAATATTTAATTAAGTTTAGTATTTTTTTATATTTCAGGTATCGAGTTTGCCTGCTGACTCTGTTTATGAGGAAACAAGAGCTTTGGATTTTGGTCCTAATACCATTGTTCGTGCTTGTAAATCACTTGTGATCAATGGATACAAATTTATTATCACTGAATGAGCAAGAAACATGAGAACACAACATAATGGTGTTATGATAACTGCCACAACAGACTGTTATGCTAGTTCATCAGATACTAGACCTCGTTCTGAAAATGTTGCTTATTATAGAGTCGTGGAGAAAAAAATAATTTCGGATTATTACTCACATGGTTGAGTCACGATGATGAAATGTCAATGGTTTGATTCAATGACGAGGCAAGGAACCTTTATTGATGATTGTGGATTTCGAGTTATTGACATGACTCTCACTCTTTCCACTGATGAACCTTATGTATTGGCATCAATGGTAAAACATGTTTTTTATGTCAAAGATAATCGTCATCCTAAATTTGGTGTAATTATTGAAGTAAATCCCAGACATGTTTTTGATGATGGTGATGATGAAGATGACACAATCCCTACTGAAATTGGAAGCAATCCGTTTATTAAAAATGATGACGCCAATAACTCTATTTTCAGAGTTGATTGTGAACCTGAAGTTGTGGTGGGAAATATATAGAATCATACAGTCGTGTTATCACCTACATGTTTCACCTACATCATTCAGAGTGCGTTTCCTTGGGCTTACCTTCAAACCACCATAAATCTTTTTTTTACTTTATGTTTCTTATCAGAATGGTTTTTCTATATTTTTTTTGGGTTACACATTAGTTATCTGTTTTTAATTACTTCTATATTTTTTTTCATTGCAGGAAATGACACCCATTGAAGAGAGGTGACAGAAAAAGATGATAGATAATAATCATCGCATGATACATATGGGTTCTCCCCCACTCATCCCTGTTGTGAGTATTTTATTTAAAATATAAATATTTCAATAACTTATAATATCATGTGTTTACTTATGTGTTAAAATTTTTCTCAGGATCGACCCCCTAGACGAGAGATATCTGATAAGGATCCTGATATTGCTCCTAGTAGAGCGGCTGGTGGTAGAAGGAGGGGTGGTGTCAGAGATGGACGATCATCTAGTGGGCCCAGTACTGAGGCTGGTGGTACGAGAGATCATGGGGCGAGAGTTAGACGATCCACCACCACAGACGTATCTTCTTCACCCCATTTTGATCTTGGTGTGTCTCTAGGGACACACTGGATATTTAGACTCCCGATGTTTACACTACCAGTTTGCCAGACGTCTATGCCATCATCTTTTGATTCTGGTTCATTATCCCCGAGATATTATATTCCACCTTCTTTGACTCCAGATGCGACACAGTATGCGGCTGAGGAGTGTACACTGAGGGACACTCTACATGTAAAGGATATACCTTTAGCTTCTGCACATCCAGTGATGCCCATTGATCCGACTACCACAGGTATATTTATCTGACTCTATTAAATTTTTATACCAAAATTTATTCTATATTAACTTGTACTGATATTATTTTTCTTTAATAACAGATTCATCTATAGATAGGAGGCGGGGGAGGGGGCGTAATCACTTGCGTGTGGTATGGAATCGCCAGATACAGTTTATGGTTGAATATAATGCTAATGGACAAATGATTGAGAAATCTGGGCAGGAATGTCTGGGTTTTTTGGCGACGCTAGCAAAATACTCTGATATCATTCCGGTCAGCCCTATCTCTTGGAGGCAACTTCCACACGAAGTCAAAGATAACGCATGGTCACAAATAAGGGTAAAAAATCTATTGGATTTAATGTAGTATTTTTATGTATTTATATGAACTAATCTATTAGGTTTCAGCTTCGGTTTAACTTCCCTGATGGCGAAGGTGCACGACCAGCGCATTTAAAAGAGTTGGGAGAGCTTTGGAGAGCTTATAAGCATGACCTGTATGTTGGATGGTGTGAGAGGGTGGGTACAGATTTAGAGACATTACCTATCGTGGATGACTTCCCGATAGAGCAATATCTCCAAATGAATACCCATTGGGCGACTGCCAAATTTAAGGTATTAATCTCATTTGAGGTATTTAATTCAGAGTTTTCATATTTTTCCTTAAATTAATCTTATTTATTATTAAACATTATTTAGGAATATTATGTGAAAACCAAAAAAACATTGATTCAAAGCAATACCTCCACACTTTGGGCCGCACAACTATGTTAGATCATGAGAGACAACTGGTACGATATAGTTGTTTATAATTTTTTTTAGGACTTTCCCTTTTTTTTATTTACTACTTAAATTATGTGATTTATTGAATATTGAATATATGATTATACTTGCACTTTATATTGTTTCAATGTCATTACAAAAGCACAAATTTAATATTGAAGGACGTATCCCTCGAGCAAAATTGTTTTTCTCGAGTAGAAGAAAAAAATATGGAACTGCGGTAAATGAATCAACCCAAGAAAAGATTGTATGTTTTAATTTGATTATTTCAAAGTTTAATATCTATTTTGAAATTTATTAATCTATTAATATTTTTAACAAGCTTCTTTATAGGCTCTTAATTCCCAGGAGCCTGACAATTTTGGGCCACACGATCATTTATATCAGGTTTTGGGAGAGGAGCACTCTGGTCGAGTACGCTGCCGACCTAGTAAGAATATAGTCTCGACGAGGTATTGGTCCTCTCCAGTTATCGATTCTAGTACGACTGACTTGGAACATGTCAAAGAGCAAGCATGAAAATTTGATAAAAGGGTCACAGAGTTGGAAATACAATTTCAAACGAGGGACAAAGAATTTATGAAACTGAATAAAGCTTTATCTTCATCACATCAACCAGAGGCTAGCGCGGTTTTTCAGAAATTTATGTCGTCGATGGGTGCATTATCCAATGCACCAGGCGACAGCTCTGGTGGCGATCGAGATCATGACGTTCCTGGCGATGATGAGGATGCTGAAGAGGACGAGGGCGAGGGTGAGGATGAGTTTGAGGGTGAGGATGGGGCCGAGGGCGAGGATGCCGAGGGTGAGGATGGGGCTGAGGACGAGGATGAGGCCGCCGATGAGCAAGGGGATGATGTTGAGGATGATGACGAGGACAAAGATGGCGGCGGGGATGTGGCAGATGATGATAGTGGGGATGATGATGGTGATCAGGGGCAGATTGATCCATTTCATTTTTGAATTCTGTATAAATCTTTATTTTTGAACCTCGTTTTCCACTCCGGGGTCTTCCTCTGCTTCGTAGGGATGTTGTTATAATATCTCTTTTTTGCACTTGATTCTTATTGTATGATTAGTCTACTACTCGGACCTTTAGTATTCATTGGTACTGTGATTCCCTATATGATATCTGGTTTGATAAGTTAATATGGACATCATAATATTCAAAAACAATCACTCAAAATTAAGGGGTGTCCATGGGCCGGGTCTGGTCGGGTCATGGGTGTTATAGGGCCTAAGGACATATGGTCATCCATAAGTAAGAATTAGGGCCTAATGACATGACATGACAAATTATGTGTTTTAGATCCATGGGTAATATTGGGGGTTCATTTTAAAAATAATAAAATGAGGGTTTTTGAGGTGGAAAATGATTTATTAGTTGATGAATTACCTTGGTTAAAAAATAAAAATAAGTGTGTGTCTTTTTGATTTTGATAAATGGATTTTAATGATAATGAAATATTGGTTAATTTATTTGGTTAAAAAAATTATTTTTAACATTTTTATTCTCTATTTTATATATTTTCATTGATTAGGAATATAATTTACAAACATAAAATATCCAATTACTTATAATATTTATATGTACTAAATTGATTAATTTTGAGAAATTTTTATATTGTCATTTTTGATGTGTACGAGTCAACCCCGCATCAATCTGAGGTCCGGTGTGGCCGGTAACACTAAAAGTGTCTGTCTTTTGTTTAAAATAGTTGCGCTTTTAATTAAAATAAATGACATACGGAAAACCGAACACACACATTCTGATTCTGTTGAAACTTTAGGAAAACGATCCATGGGTCATTTGTGACGTGTACGAGTCAACCCCACCTCAATCTGAGGGCCGTTGTGGCCGACACCACTCAAAGTGTCTCATTTTTCTTTGAAATGGACAACAGTTTAAGTAAAAACAACAACTGACATACGGGAAACAGACCAAACACATTCAGATTCTGTTTATACATTAGGAAAAGTATCCATGGGTCATTTGTGTCTTGTACGAGTCAACCCCGCCTCAATCTGAGGCACAGTGGGGCCAGTACCACTGATACTGCCTCACTTTTATTTGAAATGGACATGATTTTAAGTGAAAACAACTACCGGCATACCAGAAACCGACCAAATGCATTCGGATTTTGTTGAAACTTTAGGAAAACTATCCATGGGTCATTTGTAACGTGTACAAGTCAACCCCGCCTCAATCTAAGGTCCAGTGTGGCCGTTACCTGTAAAAATGTATTCCTTTTGTCTAAAATGGATGCGCCTTTAATTAAAATAAACGACATACGGAAAACCGACCAAACGACTTCGGATTCGGTTGAAACTTTAGAAAAAAGATCCATGGGTCATTTCTGACATGTACGATTCAACCCTGCCTCAATCTGAGGGCCGGTGTGGATGACACCACTCAAAGTGTCTCACTTTTCTTTGAAATGGACAACCGTTTAAGTAAAAACAACAACTGACATACGGGAAACAGACCAAACACATTCTGATTATTTTGATACTTTTGGAAAAGTATCCATGGGAAATTTTTGTCGTGTGAGAGTCAACTCCACCTCAATCTGAGGCACGGTGTGGCCGGTACCACTAAAATTGTATCATTTTTTTTTGAAATGGACAAGATTTTAAGTGAAAACAACTACCTGCATACGAAAAACTGACCAAACGCATTCGGATTCTGTTGAAACTTCAGGAAAACGATCCATGGGTCATTTGGGACTTTTACGAGTCAACCCCGCCTCAATCTGAGGCACGGTGTGGCCGACACCACTCAAAGTGTCTCACTTTTCTTTGAAATGGACAACATTTTAAGTAAAAACAACAACTGACATATGGGAAATGGACCAAATGCATTCGGATTCTGTTGATACATTAGGGAAAGTATCCATGGGTCATTTTTGTCATGTACAAGTCAACCCCGCCTCAATCTGAGGCACGGTGTGGCCGGTACCACTCAAACTGTCTCACTTTTATTTGAAATGGACAGGATTTTAAGTGAAAACAACTACTGGCATACGGAAAACTGACCAAACACATTCGGATTCTGTTGAAACTTTAGTAAAACGATCCATGGGTCATTTTTGACGTGTACGAGTCAACCTCGCCTCAATCCGAGGTCCGGTGTGGCCGGTACCACTAAAAATTTCTTTCTTTTGTCTAAAATGGATGCGATTTTAATTAAAATAAACGAAATACGGAAAACCGACCAAACTCATTCGGATTGTGTTGAAACATTAGGAAAACGATCTATGGGTCATTTGTGACATGTACGAGTCATCCTCGCCTCAATCAGAGGGCCGGTGTGGCCGACACCACTCAAAGTGTCTAACTTTTCGTTGAAATGGACAACAGTTTAAGTAAAAACAACAACTGACATACAGGAAACGGACCAAACCCATTCGGATTCTGTTGATACATTAGGAAAAGTATCCATGGGTCATTTTTGTCATGTAAGAGTCAACTCCGCCTCAATCTGAGGTACGGTGTGGCAGGTACCACTCAAACTGTCTCACTTTTATTTGAAATCGATAGGATTTTAAGTGAAAACAAGTACCGGCATACAGAAAACCGACCAAACGCATTCAGATTCTGTTGAAACTTTAGGAAAACGATCCATGGATCATTTGTGACGTTTAAAATTCAACCCCGCCTCAATCCGAGGGCCGGTGTGGCCAGTACCACTAAAAGTGTCTTTATTTTGTTTAAAAAGAATGCGCTTTTAATTTAAATAAACGACATATGGAAAACCAACCAAACACATTCGGATTGTGTTGATACTTTATGAAAACGATCCATGGGTCATTTGTGATATGTACGAGTCAACCCTGCCTCAATCCGAGGTGCTGTGTGGCCGACACCACTCACAGTGTCTCACTTTTCGTTGAAATGGACAACAGTTTAAGTAAAAACAACAACTGACATACGGGAAACGGACCAAACGCATTCGGATTCTGTTGATACATTAGGAAAAGTATCCATGGGTCATTTGTGTCGTGTACGAGTCAACCCGCCTCAATCTGAGGCACGGTGTGGGCGGTACCTCTCAAACGGTCTCACTTTTATTTGAAATAGACATGATTTTAAGTGAAAACAACTACCGGCATACGGAAAACCGACCAAACGCACTCAGATTCTGTTGAAACATTAGGAAAACGATCCATGGGTCATTTGTGACATGCACGAGTCACAAATGAAAATGTATTTTTCATTGACATGAAAATGAAAATGCATTTTTCAGTGTAATCTTCTTGGTCCCAAAGCATGAACCAAACAGGTTGTGAGACATAATACCAGGAGGCATCCACCACAAGATTTGTGCCCAAATTTTATTGAATATACATGTATAAAAACAAAGTACAAAGGTAAACATAGTATAAATAAATCAATAACCATTAAATATTGAAGTAAAGAATAGCTAAAACATTCCTTGGAGACATCAATATCTTGCCTAAACGCATGTCACTGTCTTGACCTCAGGAAAAAAAACACATCCTCTCACTCAGACATCACTGTCTCTCCCTCAGACATATCACAATCTCACCCACATGTATCATATGTAATTAATCCATTAACAGGTAAAAATAAGTACCTCATTTAATTTAAATTATTACATCGTAGACTATTATCAACACACTTCATCTAATATAACTATTACATGGCATAATAATAATCAAATCACCTCATGTAATCTTACTATCACATGGCTTTTTAATAATCAATAATCCATCCTAGAAAAAAAAATTCATGGAAAGCAGTATGCATCTAAGGCATCATGGGCCAATAGCTCTAAAAATTAATCAAGGGAAACACAACCCTCTGGTTCCCAATATCAAAGAAATAACCTTTATAAACTAATAAACCAATATCATATGATAATCACAGTGTAATTCCAAGTCATTTATACCAAAAACACGGGTATATGATTTTTAGGAACATATAATTCTTGATAAAACAACATAGAGGCACAACCCACCTACCTCATAGTCGTGAGAACAATATTGTTGAATATCGGATCTTGATTCATCCTAGATCATTGAAAATCCACAAAAGATTCATAAATTATCAAATCTATATCTATAAAATGAGGTGAGGAATCAGGAGGATAGGATTAAGGTGGGGGGAGAACTCATTGGTGGGATCCCAATGCACCTTCCAAGGTTCTGATTGCACATTGATATGAGAATCAGTGGCTTAGAGTATAATTGTCACTCCTAGGCGAACTAGGATGAACCACAGTCAAAAGAATATAATTATGTAAATGAGACATGACCCGTCTCCATTATATTAAATAAAAAATAAAATACACGACATTTCCTTTAACAATACACACTGTGTATAAGCTTTTACTAGGCCTCACCTTAAGAGGCATGACGACGACACAACATGACTTGGTACATGGATGAGACACGACCTATACGTGGTCTGGAAAGGACATCAATGTTACATTTTCCTCAAAGCAACCCGAATACAAAATCCATGCATCGAAATGGGGAATAGGGTTCTTACAGTTTGATTATCACACCATAGATCTTCTTTCTATCTCAACCAAGCACCAAAATTATTGGTTTCTTCAATCTAGTGGTCTAATATCACATTACGATCTTAATTAAGCCTTATGTTTCATCGGCCCCATGTAACAGATCAATGATTGATTTGAAGCAATCCAAATTTTATTATTTCTCTCTTTTTGGTCATTATTTGGCTTGGAATCTCTATCTAATTATTTTTTATCATGTTTTATTCAGTCTCGCATTATAATATTCGCACATTCAGGTTTTATTCAGCTTCATAATGCATTTGATTATAGATTTTCTCCTTACACCTCAATTGAAGGTTAATATCTTTAATAATGTGTGAATTATTTGTTCCAAATTTTATTTCTCGTATCAATTAGTTGTTCACATTCAATATATCATTACATGTTAATATTACATTAAAATTATTTTATATAATATTTCATGCCAAGGAGTATTATTAAGGTGATAAGATATTGTATGTTGTGTGTTTCTACATGGTTATTTAGTTTAGTGAGTTGGGTTTTAAAATTAGTTTTCATTGATAATACAACATGTTCATTTTGGTTTTAAAATTAGTTTGCATTCATGTAATTGCATAACATGAGATGGTTTTGTAATGGGGTTTCATAAAAATGGATTTTTCATTTACATGTGCTGAAAAGTCCATTTTCAAGTCTGTATTAAGTCAGTATGCAGGTGTACAGTGGAGGGGATACTGAAGGGAGGGGGGCTGCTGTGTGCAGTTCTGGAAAAACTCTATACCAATGGCTATAAACCGTTGGTATAAGGGTGCTCGGATTTTGGAAAAATATTATACCAACGGTTTTAAACCGTTAGTATAGGTGTCTGGATTTTTTGAAATCCAATACCAATGATTTATAACCATTGCTATAGGTGTTGCTGGAAAACCAATACCAATGGTTCTAAACCGTTGGTATAGGTTTTCCTGAAAATCACATTACAAACTGTTCTAAACTATTGGTATTAGACTTCCTCAAATTCATTACCAACGGTTATAAACCGTTGGTATACAGTGGATTAAATTTATATAACCCATATACAAATGGTTTGGATCAAACCGTTGGTATAAGGCTTTCCTCACGGCTTACTAGCCAACGGTATGGAAAACCGTTGGTATAGGGTATACCAACGGTTTTCCAGCCTATACCAACAGTTTTTAACCGTTGGTATAACCTTCTTTTCCAGTAGTGAAAAGATCATATACGATATAGAGAAATATGAAATATGCTACTATTTCAATATATCAATGTGTATCAAAGATACTATAACTTTTTTAAATTATTCGATGAATAAAAATAAAATAAAAATTTCAATAATGAATTTCATTTGAAAATAATTTAAAATAATAATAGTTAATTTTTTTAAAAACAATTATTTTAAAATAACACATAGAACATATTAATGATTAATTAAAAAAATTAGATTTCATCATGGAGGGAAATATCTTTCTTGTCATATAATAATAAAACATTCCCCCATCAGTCATGAAAAAATGTTAAAAAGTTATTCATTCATAAATAAATAAGAAAATTCTATTAAAAATATTTTTTATAATCTGTAACAAGGGTAAAATTTTATTTAATTATATATTTTTTGTAATAAAAACATTGAATACATTTAAAAAAATGTTTATTATGATGACTTTTTTTCGACTGAATAGATAGATAATACCAGTTAATAGACATTTTGAAAAATTATTTTATTTTATAGGAGAATAAAATGTTATAATTAGTTCAAAAAAATCAGGAACTGCTATATTATAATAATAAATAGTTTTTAGATATAAATATTAAATAATATCTCTATGTGAGACTAAAACATAAAAAATATCGAATAATAATGACATTATGATTTAAACCCATACCAATTTGGTAAAAATTATATCATAAGAACTGTGATTTAAATAAAATCATAAAAAACTTAAAATATCATTATTTTTATTTGATTCATTATTTAAAATATCTAATGGAATATATATACACCCCAAAAAATAATTAGTGGTGAATATGAAATCTATCTCATAGATGTAAATGTGTGAAGAAAAACACTTACCTTATGTTTGGCTTCAATCATATGACTATGAAATTCCTTTATAAAAAATTTAGGTTTTTTATAAAAATATTACTAAATAATACCTATTTATATCAAACCATATAATATTTACTTATATGATTTTATAACCCGTTTTATAGAAATTCTGTTCTAAAATCAATTTTTTGGGGGGATAATTACATTATTTTTCATAAATGTTTTGGTTTGATATTATCAGAAATTATAATTTAATAATTATTATATTATATAAATAGTGTTAAAAATGTTATAAATATCATATATATTCATTAAAAATGTATTTATACTAATTTTTAAAAATTCATTTGGATTACATCGTTCATGAAAAATGTTGGCCGCTCGTATACATGAAGGTTGTATCAATTTTTGTAGAGAGATGTAATGAATGGAAATAAAATAATATATCACATTTTCCATGGTCATTATTGTGGATTATATTTAATATATATTAATAAAATTAAGTATCATTACCTTAAATTTAACGTGTTTGTGAAAACACAAGTCACATCGCTTCTTATAGAGGTAGCTTGTTGTACCCATGTGCGATGTTATCTTACAACCAACTGAATAAAAAGAATGAAGGTATATGTGATATAATATTTCAAATTAAATGATTATGATAATATATATATATATAGTCTATTTTTATATCCAATAATAATATTCAATGATGGGAATCGAATTCAATAGCCTTGGGAGGCGATAGTGTGTTGTACACCCAATTTGAAGGTTCTGTTTCCAATTTAGTTGAAGATGAGATGTATATAGATTATGAAGTAAATATTATTTAATATAATTAAATTAGAGCTAATTTATTAATATACTATAATGTTTTAATAATATTTTAATTTTGGGATGGAATGAAATAAAATTAAAATGTCTGCTAAAGAATTATACCTCATCCAAAGAGACCCACTATAGTATTATAACAAATGACATCTACGAAGGGTTTACTAATTAATATAAGGAAACTAGTATATGGGTGTGAATTTTGAAGAATATTTTGGTAGGACTTGTATAAGAAAAATTTTATTGGGAGTGAAATGTTGATTAGAGAGGGGTGGCCTTTTACAAGTTGGGAGAGGACAACAATGAATTTATAAAATGAAAAAGAGATACCTTTATTTTTCAATTTCTATAAGGATCCAAAATGGGTTATTATCAAACCAATGAAGATATATGGACAAAATATTTATATAAATTAATATTTAGACATTTTTTGTGTAATTTTTCTCCTCCACCTTTTGATTTTTACTCTATAGTAAGCCTATTTAAAAAATAATTATGGTAAATGATTTTTTAGTTTTACTAATCTATATTTCCAAAAATTAAATTAAAAAAAATATATAATATAAATTATTATAACTATAAATATGGAATAAATTTTCAATATTCATTTCTTATGAGTATTATAATTTAATTTAAAAATTAAAACCATAGACACTTTGATAAAATAGTTTTCCGAACAGAAAACATTCACATGGTTAAATATAATTTAAACCATAATTCAATATGAATTGATTAAAATGACCAAAATTTTACTATTTATTTTATAAATTAATATATTACAGTTTAAAATCATTAAATCAAAATGGATCATTTGAATTATTTAAATTAAAAAACTATTTTCAATAAAAATCAATATTTTTCACTATTTCAAAGAAAATTATTATTTTTTAGAATATTTTTAAACAAATTGGTATACATTTTGATTGAAATAATTATTTCAAAGGTGAAATTTAATCTTTCAAATCTTTTATTATAAAAGTGGTTAAATATAATTTTAAAATATGGGTGAAAATTTTGATGAAGACATCGTTTTGGAAAATATTATTTTTAGAATAGAAAATAATTTCTCTTTAATTTTTTTATATATTATATAACTATTGAATTTATTTTATACATGTGTAATCCATTTAATTTTCATAATTTAGTTATTCTTCTTTATACATGAAAAATTCATGGATCAGTTATAATAGTATATTTTATTATAGTTGTTATGGACTTGGGGTTGAGAGTACCACATGATATTGAAGAGATGGAATTTAATTGAAAATAAATATTTTGTAAAGTGTCATGGTGTTATATTCTATTTTAATATTTATTTGAAATTCATAAATTCTATCAGAAATTATTTTTCTCTTCTAAAATATCATGTTACAAATTATACAAACATTACATAAATTATTTCATCAAAATTTTATTTGGATCGAAGATATCAAGGGTTTGACATTTAAAAATACCTTTGTTTAAAATCCACATCATAAAAATGGTTAAAAAATTCTATTGATGGGAAATAAATAATTTATTAAGGCCATATAGAATTAATCATTTCTAGTATTCCATGTAGGAAAAAATATTTGCATGTTAATATATGGATATTGATTAAAAGTCTATGTTATTACCAAATGTGATAGAGATCATTGATTATAAGAGTGTGAATGATCAAAAATATTTAATTTATAGAATTCCATATATCTTTTATTAGTTAAATGATTATCATTTCATCATAAATTAATTCAATGAAAAAAACTTTTTGATTGATAATAATTTTCCTAGAGTTATCAAATTTCATTACAATCTAATCTATGAACATAAGAAAATATACACATGTAAAAATAATAAATACATAATTTAATATGTTTCCCATAAAATATTATTTTTCCACAAAAAATGAGAAATCATGTTACTTTTTTCATACTTTGATCTCTAAAATTATCTTTCATCATGTCATAAAAAATGAACATTTCTTCCTCTGATATTTTCAAAAACAAAAGTAGTTTACATGAGTTTAAAAAAACTAAAATTTCAAAATAATACATTAAAAAATAGTTAACAACCATACCTTTACAAAATATCATTGACCAAATACAAAGGTAAAATATTTTCAAGATATGTTAATATATTTAAAAAATAAATATAATATTTAATTACTAAATTAGAATAAATTATCTCTAAATATCAAATACTAAATATATAAATTTTTATATCACTATAAAATATCAATCAAAACAGACTTACTTCCAAAAATATAATATCAAGAAGTTTAATATATTACATATATCTAAACATGAATTAAAATCCAAAAAATTAAAAATAAACCATCAAATTACTAACCAATTTCATGATCACACATAATATCCCATAAAAATATGTTTTAAATTATAATTTCATCATTGAGAACAAATTATTTATTATAATTAATCAATATTGTGTTTTACAAAAAGATTAACATTACCCTAAATCACATTACCTTATACCATTTTATATTTATCATAAAATAAATTGAGAACAAAATTATATCATAATCCTTATACGTTACAAGTATATCACTAATAAAATACTTTTACAACATATCAATTGAATTAAAATAAATAGTAACTTTAATCAATCTATTGTGTATATATTATTTGCATAGTACTATAATTTATCTTTAGATTATTTTGAGGTATATTACCCTGATGTCTAATGTAATCAGTGAACCATATCCTTAATGTTTATAATGGAACATAGGAAACATATTTAATTCCCAATCAATCATGATTACGGTAGCATTTCTCTATAATAATATAAAAAAATCAATTCACATCCCTAAATCACTAGGGTGTTTGTTTCTAAAAAATTAAAATGTTATAAAATTCATCACTCCCTTCTTCCCTTTATCCATATTTTTCTTTGTTATCCTATTCATTTGATAGGTCTATTCAAATAAATTAAAATTGAAGAAAATTTTCTCTTTCTGGATAGAACATGATACTATTTATTTAGATGATGGGATTTTTTCCAAGAATTGTTTTGTTTGATGAATTGTATTTAAACAATAAATATAACGAGAAATCATTATGTTTGGATTACACACATTACCAATAACATGATTTGATAACCTTTTAATGTTTTATTCATAAATATAAACATTTTCATTTTCATTTTTTCCTAGACTTGGTAATTTTATATTTTTATCCATCAATTTCTTGTGATGAATATAATTTTACAATAAGATCACATCATAAAAGTCCATTCCATGTGTGTTTTCCTTCTTAATCCTTAGTGTATTGAATTAATGTCCACCATCGATCCACATCATCTGATAGATGATATAAAACTATGAAAAACTTTTAAATTTCATTACTAACTTGTTTAGGGAATATCAACTCGATTGATCACATTTATTGTTCCTTTATAATTGGATTATTAGTTCTATTGACTGGTGGTGGTTACTCACATATGAAGTATTCTAGCATTGTGGTCCCATTTTTTGTATATAAGGATTCTCCATTCAATCAAGGCCATTACTCGTAAATTGACTTATCATACCCAATACGGTCATAATTATATTAGTTCTAGATATATCTCAATATTAGCTTAATTATCATTCCCATAATGGAAATTAATAAATAGAGTGTGTGAATTGATATACATACAATTAAGTCCTCTTTAATCTATTTAAAAATATTGGAAAAAACTAAAATAGATAATAACATTATGAATAATAATTTATAACCCCATAACGTGTGATACACATAGAATAAATAAAAAATATTATCAATGCATAATCTCATAATAATAAACATGGTTTCCATGGGAAGGTTTTCAAATAATAAAACACTTGCACATACATTATAACATATCGTAATGTAAATGGTTGTTATGAAAAAAAATCCCTTAGAGTTTCAAAATATGTAAAAAATGGATTATTTTTATGTACTAGAAAATTCGATAGTCATGACCAACAAATGATTCTTAGAGTTATTACCCCTATGTACATTCTTTCGGGAACCATTTCAACTATTAGTTTATAAAAAGAGTTTCATTTCTTGGTAAACTAAATAATATATACTTTACGAACACATGTTTTTTTGTTTTCCAATTCATTAAATTATCCTCAAAGTTAGTCATATGGTTTTATTCCTTAATCCTGGTTTTCATATAAATAATTCCCAAATTTGATTCAGAATATCCTCTCATAAAAAAATTAAATATTCCAACTACAATAACCAAGATCTGATAGTTACATTATTTCATTGGTACTGGAAACATTTATTAACTTCTTAAGGGATTGAACAGTGTAGTAGTAATACTAAAATAAATACATTCATGAAAATGCACATAAAATATTAAAATCATAATAGACACCGTAAATTTCTTTAAAACCCATATTATTAACCATAACATCTCTTTAAATATCTATCATAAAACACTTACTGATATATGTGGTATAATTAAATATAATAATGGGATGATATGAAATTCCTAGCAGGGGTATGCGTATACCATATTATATCATGAATAAATAAGAATAATCAATAATGATTATTAAAAAACTACAACACACTCAATTTAAACAATATTTTGAGAATAATATGCACATAATAAATCATGACCTAATAAAGCCATAAAAACAATATCATGGTCTTAATACAAATGAAGTGATATTATAACTAATAGGGTAGTCACATACATATCATTAATGAATCAAAAAATGATGGAATTATTAATGATGGACATCATAAACAAACATTCAAGATCTTTCATAAGATGATTGAAAATTATAGGTAAAAAACCCATTTAATTTCGATAATATATTTTTATCATTAACATATCTTTTTACCAAGGTGATATGTAACATGTACATTTAAACACTGTAGTAGTTGAAAATAATTATCGAGTTGGGCTTTTAGGCCATCAATTTGTTCTCCAAGTCAATTATGGCCTTCATTCCTCCCAAGGCCTTCCGGACAGTAAGGCATTCCAGAAAACTCAAGGACATCAGGCCACCTTAAGACATTTTTTACACCTCAAGTATGTAGACCAACATCAAGGCCTTCAGGCCACCTTAAGGCCTTTGGTCCACATCAATTCCTATATGACACCTCATGGCCTTCAGACCAACTCAAGGCCTTCAGGCCATAAGAAATTGTGCTTAAATATACTAGGAAGACTCTATAAGGATAATACTACAGATGATGATTCAGAGAAGCTACATTCACTAGGGAAGAGAAATAGGATTTGAATAAAGCAAGGGTATGATAATTTCTACCGGGACCAACCTATGTATGCATGACAAGCCTAGAATAATATCCATGTGAAGGTGGAGGTTTGACATAATTATATAAACACTAGGGAGTATATGATCCTTGTACCTATTGTCTGGATGAATTCCTATATGAACTACAGGTCATGTAATGGATCAAAGCATATGATCAATGTAAGGGTTCCCATTAAACCCTTAAGAGGTGTATTATCATAAAATGAATAAAAATAGAAGGCCTTCAGGCCTTTCATAAAAAATGTTGACGCATAACTCAATAAAAAATCATAATCTTAAAAAATCCAATGTAATATGGTGAATGATAACAAAATAGTACACGAAAAGTGAAAATAATCAAAAAACATCTAGTGAAATTATTTATATTTTATGATTTCAACATATACCTAGTAGAACAAATGTTCAATAAATATTTTATTTCATTGATGAGTAGATATAAAAAAATTAATTAAAGAATCTGATGAAAATAATATTTAAATTCTGGAATATTTTTTGACTAAATGTTCAAAAAATATTATGAATGTCCCATTGATTTGAAAAAAACCATTTAAAGATATAATGAAATAAATAAAATATTTTTTGGTCATTATGATGTAAAATTATGTATATTCTATAAAATAATAAAACCATTCCCTTCACATTTTTTTGAAAAGGTTAAATTATCCCTCCTAATGAAAATGATAAGAGTATTCTATTAAAACCATTTCTGTAAAAATTAAGATAACTGTAAAAATTATTTAATAAATTATTTGGTTTAATAACGAATGTTTGAAAAGAGTTTTTATATAATATGGATTTTTATGAAAATGTACTATTTACTGAAAAGAGATACAAATTCAGATGTTATTAAATTTTTCTAACATAATTATATGTACCAAATAGAGGAAAACTTTTTTAATCATTAAAAAGGATCATTAATAATCATTGTAGAAGGTAATATATTGTGTTTAGGATTTTTATATTATTATTCCATCATGGGAGAACAAAATAAAAACAATCTTGAATAATGATGAGGTCGTGAAATAATCCTAATCACTTTAGTAATTTTTAATCACAAAACCCATGTTATAAATTACATAAAATGAATAATTAAGTACCAAAAATACAATTATATTCATTATTTAAATATACAAGTGTATGCATACACACCACTTTAAGGAATAAGTGTTTAATATAAAATATTTCTCACTAAAGTAAATGTGACACGAGAAACCCTTAACAGAAGTTATAATTACATATTATGTGTCTAAATTTACCTTATAATAAATATAGGTTTATTATAGAACTATTAATAAACTATAATAATATATCTCATACTGTAAATGATTTAATTTTAGTCTTTTATCATGAATTTATTAACAGTTATTTTCTAAAGTCATTGATTAATATGTTTATTGCTTCATTTTTCATGTATATTTCCATTCAATAATTTCATTCATTTTAAATATATCATGATTATATCATATATAGAATGTTATAAATGATATAAATATCATTTATATTTATTATATATGTATTTATAGTAATATTTTTTTAGAAAAAATATATCATTTAAGGATATAAAAGGTTGTACATACTCATGAAAAATGTTTCCATTTTTCTTGACATATGGAATCAAAGGAAGGTAATATATTAAATTTTATAGAGTTATTATGATTCCTTATATGTAACATATAATATAAAAAAATTGTTATTTCCTTCTATTTAAATAATTAGTGAAAAATTGTTTCACATCAATTTATAAGGATATACTCTTTATACACTTGGGGGACTTAATCATATATCCAAAGGAAAGGAATTTAAGAAAGTATTAGTGATATAATTATTGTAGACGTATAATAATTTTTCAAATGTTAAATAAATATTTTATATCCATTGTTATATATAATATTTGGAGTCTGTGATAGAAAATGAAATTCATCAGTTTGTGAGGTCGATTGTCCATCGTACACACTTTTGATGACTTCGTTTCCCATTTGATAGGGGGAGTTGGATAAAGGTTATGTAATTGAAATAATAACATCCCATTTTATTGTATATACTAGAATTTTTAAATTATAATATTTTAGGATTATTTCATGGATGTGTAGGATGAAATATAATCTAAACACTTTGTTAACGATTACACATATACCTTGGAGGGTCTCTTTATGTTAATACTTAATTCCGATATTGGTGGCGTTAATAATTAAAATGAAATACCTAGGATGTTGTTTTGGATTAATGAATTAGGTTTTGGTCAAAATATGTGGATATAATGGTGTTTTTGAGTGAAAATAGGGGAGGGGATGGTGAGGCCATTTGTTCGCGAGGGAGTAGAAATACATTTAGGTTTTGTTATAAAAAGAAATATCAACATTTTTTAAAAGGAAAAACGCCCCAAAATGGGTCATTATCAACACATCAATGATATTGGGTCTAAATATTTCATGAAAGTTAGAAATATAAATTTTTTGGTTCATCTATAACCCTAATCAATTTATTTTAACCCACGATAAACCCGTATTATCCTTAACAATGAAAAATATAATTTACAATTTTAAAATTTCTAATGAAAAAATCATGTTCAAAATATAATATAGTTTAAATTTTTATGATTCCAAATAAGGTGTCAATTTTTTTAAATTAAATACAAATAATTTTCCGAATTCAATATAATATATAACCTGAAGATATGATGAAAAATCGGGTTTCCAAAGAAAAAACATAAAATTCTTAATATGTTTTTATGTAAAAGATCTTAATGAAATTCACTAAAATAACCTACACTAGATTAAATATGTTATAATTGAAATAAATTTGTCTTCCAAAAAAACAATAATTCAAAATTTAAAATTTAAATTCTATTAATTAAATTGAAATTTTCATTAATAATATTATTTTTTACAATTATTTCTAAAAATAATCATTTTATAAAATTCTACAAAATTCAATCTAAGTTTATATTGATCTGAGAAGTTAAAAAAATTATTTTTATTTTTTAAAATAATTTTTTTAAAAATATTATAAATAATTTATAAAATATTAACTTATTTCATGATGAAACCAGCTTTTAGAAAAAAATATCTCTTTAGAAACCATTTCTTTTTCATTAAAATGATTTTTATTTCCTTTATAATTAATAGATATAAATTGAATTTACATGATATATGTATAAACAATGTAATTATCATAATTTAGTTACTTTTATTCATACCCACCAATTTAATTGCTATGTTATAATGATATAATATAATATAGTTATTTTAGTCTTGTGGTTTCATATTCGACAAGATAACAAAAAGATCGAATTTAATTAAAAATAAATCTATTATAATGACATTTCATGTTACATTATCATTTATGTTTTTTGTTAAATGACATATATGTTACCAATCATGATTTAAAAAAATTTAAATCTTGGGTTGTCACACTATATGATATTATATTTCTATAAATTATATTTATTGAACTCATATTAATTTTACAATTAGTTCAACTGTGTATGATAGAAGTCGAGAATTGAGGGACCATATTTTCACATCTCCTTAATTTTTTTATATACATTCCATATTCAGAACTAGTTTTTTTCTATGTTGTATGTTATTCATATTATAATATTTAATGATAAATAATATTATAATTATGTGGATATACATATCCATCTAGATTTTTTATATTCATGGGTTTACTTATTGAAACATTACCAATGTTGTAAATGTATTATGTAACAAAGTATATATATTTTAGGTATTTTTATGATTTTGTTTATAATGATGAAATCATATTATCTATATATCATTAAACTCATGAATTTTCTTA
The DNA here is from genome assembly GCA_963277665.1 of Viscum album. NCBI lineage: Eukaryota > Viridiplantae > Streptophyta > Magnoliopsida > Santalales > Viscaceae > Viscum > Viscum album. The sequence goes on along the minus strand of OY728138.1, from coordinate 119,674,013 downwards.
TAACCTTTTTAATTTTTTAGAATAAATATTTCCCATTCAATTTCTTCTAATTATGTAGTTAAGAGACTGTAATATTTTTTTTATAAAATAAATCTTATCTTGCTCTTGGGTTGAAAACCCTTTTTAATACATGTATGTGATTTATAAAAAATATATTAATGAAATAATTTATAATTCTGTAATTTATATTTTTTTACCCATTTATTTATGATTATCATATTTTTAAATTATATAATACTAATATTCGTGTCATTTTCCAAATAGGGATCATTTAAATTTTTACCATAAATGTGAAAGGCATCATTATTTTAATTAGTATGGTCTTGTCAATACCTCACACCATCATCAATGAAAAATTGTTGATACATTTCATTACTCATTTCCAAGTAAATTTTAAAATAATTTTTGTCATGAATATTTTAAATATTTATTGATTTTAAATATGAGATTTCAAAGTGGAAATGATTATATCCCCAATAAATGTTCCATGTGATCATTCAAAAGAATTTTATATATAAGATTAAATATTTTTCTATAACCAAATATTTATAAGGGATAATTTCTAATGGTGCCGTACATATTATTTCCATGGATGATTTATGATTATCTTGATGATTTTCCATGAGAACTGTTTGTTTCCCAAGTTTGTGCAATTTTGAAATTATTCTGAAAAAAATACATTTTCATGGGATATGAAATGGTGATTTTTTAAGACCAAATGGAATACAAATGTGTGGATTTTTTGACATATGTGAACAATATCTCCCCCCAAATAATTAGTAGAATATATATTGAAATGAATAGTTATTGAATAAACAGTGAACCCAATTCATTAAGGGATTATGTCAACTATGATATACATAAGAGTGAATATTTAGTACTATAGTGGATTGAAGAGTGAACCCATTGATGTAAGATAGATTTGGAAATGATCCATGACTATAGGAGAAACAGTTTTTTATTCTTATATATATTAACTATATATATATCTAATACCAATTTTATGATCTCATGGGTAATATTTTTTATTCTTTTTTGGTTCATATCATATGAACTACCATGATTTATTCCATGAATCCTGATTATTTTATCTGATATAAAGTGTATGGTTTTTAAAATCTTTTTTCATGATCTCACACCCTTATGTTCATGTTATGCTTCAATGATAATTAAAATTTCTCTTGGTTACCATTAATGATAATATAAACCCATCCTTTCTTATATTTCCATTTTGTATGTTGTGAATAAAGGTATTATGTATGATATTTATAATAGGGGTTGTAATTGTGAAGAACATGGTGGGATATGATTCAACACACTTTTGGACATTTTATATATGTTTACATATTTTCAAAGGATGTTTACATAAACGATTATGGAATGGATAATTATGTTATATAATTAAAATTTATATATTATGTTATAATGTATATGTATGGAATATTAGGGTAACTATACTTCATATCTGGGAAAGTTTACATTAACAATTAGAATAAAAAATGAGAATATTATAGTGATATCACATGCGAAATGTCTACAAATATTTCTAAGGATAACATAATGTATGGGAAAATGTTATAGAAATTTAGTGAATGATGGAGTGAATGGATTCTATGAAATAACATACCTATCCAGATACTACATGTTTTTGTTGATTTATTATAGTTGAACCTAGTTTTACTAACATTGAAAAAGAGAATATTTTTGTAGAATCGATCTACACCTTATGCATTAAAACGAGTCATCCTATATAATTAAGTTGACTCTCCCATGGGTTATTTATTTGAAAGTTAGAAACCGTTTAAGAATCGTCCTATATAATTTTAATATATAATGAAAATTATTATCCTATGATAAAATGAATTTTTTATAGTCTGAAAAAAATTTCCATTTTTATAAATCCTATATATTATATTTCATGATTATGTGAGACCATGATTTATCATTTTTCACGGTGTTTCATGATTTTCTGTTATTATTGTTTCTAACTCTCCTCTTTTTGGTTTTATTTTATAGATATATCATAAAAGAATAATGCAATTACTAAATGTGATGGAATATAAAATTATGTTTCTGAGGATCAAATAAATGTTCTTAAAGATGGAATGATAAATCCAATTGTTGTGCTCAGAAAGTGTTTTAATGTTATGGATAATGGAAAACATTAAAAAGAGAAGATGGGAAAAAATGATATGTTTAGACCATCAATAGGAAATATTCATCAATTTTTAGTGGTTCCACTAATATTATAGTTTCTAATAAATGGATAATTACATGAGAAAAGTCATTTTCCCTTCTCATGTATTTAGATTGCGAAAAATTAATTATGGATATCTATTGTATATAAGGTGGGGAGGATAAATATAGGGATCTCATGTATAATTCAAGTAAATAATATGTAATTATTACCATGTAATGGGATATGTATAAGATTTTTTTTCAATATATTTATACCTTATATTATTTATACAAAAGTGATTAAGTAATTCCTTTTGTTAAGGGAGATTGATGATGAATCCATTGGTACCTATAAAGAAAATCATACAATGAATGTGAGGTAAGTATTTTTTTTATCATGCAACCTGAAGGTATGGTTGATTTATTATTCAATGGCATGAAACCAAGAAAACAATGGTTATCATCCATTAAGTGAGTAAGTAGCTAGGAAGAAATCATTCGATATTCGATCATGTTGCAAATGTTAAATTTAATTACTTATCAATATCACGATTTCCAAAAAAAATAAAGATGTTATTAAGATGTAACTATAAAAAATGTATAGAATAAGACATGATTTCATCCCTGTTAGATGTTTTGAATTAATAATAGATAAAATTATCATAAGGGGTCTGATAAATGATTTATGTGTGCATAATATCGTTATTAGGTTGTTGATTTGCAGCATAATGGGAATAATTTTCTTAATGATATGAATAGAGAAACAATATACATAATTATCCTCCCATTCTCTAGTGTTTCAAATCCAATGAACATGGGAATTATGATAACACATGATCTCAATTATGAATTATAATGTTGTAGATCAATGTCTGTAATCTCTTATGATAATAGATATAGAGAAACATCATATGATAATTTTTTTTATGAGGGATGTAATAGCTATGATGTGAAAGGATGACATACAATCCACTATAATACTACTAATGGATAATTTTACTATAGGTCAACCCACTCGATATAATATTTTAATTTTTCTATGGGTAGAAAAATGAAAATACAATTATTATAAATATATTTATTAGTGAAAATAAGTAACACATCAATCATTTTATATCAACTATATAATTATTCATATGATTAGGTTTGTGAAAAGTTTCATATTTAAAACCTAAAAATTCTAACTCTAGATGTATTTTATATTATCATGCGCATGCCTTGGATTTACCTATATAAATAAAACATACGATTCTTGTGAATGGGAAGAAATATATGATATTATATAACATCATATAAACTTCATCAATGTGAGTATATATATTAAAATTCGACGAAGGATACATTAGTTTTATAGGTATTTATTGGTGTTTGTCTTAGATAGTTTTGGAGAAACTCATAATTGATGATATTCCACTTTTTGGGGTGTTTTCTAATAAATTTCATAAATATTTTCCTATTATTCCATTAATTTTGAAGTAGAGTTCTAAAAATTTCTCATACCTAGAGAAAGAGATATTTTAAAGATAACCAATAGATTAGCCTCGATTGAGTTAAAATAATTATATGAGAAAATCAATTGGAATCATAAAAACATATATATTTATCATAGTGTTTCGCCATCGACTACACCTTTTCATTATGATAAGAAGAAGAATTGATCGATGTGAATCTAAATTCATTATCTTTATCTAAACTAGATTTTGTTCAAGAACAATTATTAATTACCCCGTATTGATTATTTTTTAAATTTAAATCGAGAAAAATAAATCTGAATGAATGACCACTACTTTGGATATCATCAATTGTGGGATAATAAGGAGGATATACCGATGTTTAAATTTCATATAATCTATAGATATTTTGAATATATAGTTAATTAATTTTTTTATTGGAAATTGACTTATATATTCATGTATTTAATGAATATTGATTGTAGATAATTTATTGGGTAGATAGTGGTAGTCATTATAGATGATATTCTTATTGATTAAATGAGAAAAGAAATAATGGTGATCACATAAGAATTGTTCTAATGACCCTTATGAAGGATAATTTATATAAAAATTTATAATGTGTGATTTTTTATAGAATTTTTTATTACAAGGTCATGTATTCTCAATAGAGGATATATATGTTGATCCATTATAGAGAACATTTAATAAACATTGGCCGAGACCAACCACTATCACTATGATCTATCGTTTTATTGGTTTTACAAAAAAGAATAATTAGTTTGTAGAGGATTTTTAATGCCTATGAAATCATCTCATAATTTAAAATTTAATGTTAGTCGAGTTCATCTATATCGATGAATGTGGGTAAAATTTTAAGGAAATATGGAGAATGTTTGTCATCTCTTCTATGTATACATTAACCTACAGTGGAGAGTGGTTTGTAATAATTACATAACAATGAAATAATGTACTAGTATGTGTTAAAATTTATATTCAATTATTTATAAGTTATACATCTTGATAATTGATGTTTCATAAGAAATATTTACCAATTCATGATTTCGAGATTGCTATTGATTTTTATGAAGTAAATATTTAAGGGTATTTCCTATATTGAGAAGGTGTGATCTTTATATTGGTAAAAAAAGTTTAAAATATATATTCACACATATTAATTTAAAATTTACTACACAATATGGGTTTAAATTATTAATGATTATCAATTATCAATACATTACCACCTGGGGAAATTGAACTAGGTGATTTTTTCATTGAGTTGAATGGATCATAATAACTTATAAATGATAAGGTATGAAAATATTCAATATCTCTGTATATCCAATATATAGATCAATAAATCATTAAAAAGTGTTGAAATATTATATTTTTATAACGATTGTTCAACAATAAATTCATGTTATGAATCAAGAGCCAGAAAAGGTGGATGTACAGATAATGTAGATAACGAGAAGTTTTCCTATGTATATCAAGGAATCTAGTAGAATGATAACTCTCAAGTGATGGGTATGCATCCCATCCATTTGATATTTTATGGATATATTATACTAATATTGAATTTCTAAAGGATCAAACAACCATTTAGTGGTAGTGGGTTGAATCAATTTTTCCCTATTGATAAGATTCAATAATTTTTAAAACACAACCCCACAAAATATTATTATGTATTTCCTTATCAATTTTTTCTAAGTATGAATGCATGAAAAATTAGGAAATCATATAAATCACAAAATATTTATAATCTTTGACCTCAATTTGAGAACCTACATCCTTTCTATAGCTACTCTAGTGGGTATATGGAAATTTAATATTAGGAAAAAGTGAATACAACTTCTTGAATTTCCCATTAGACAAATTTTATATCATTATCAGAATGATTTTAGTCACTTCCATTAGTTTATAAAGATTTATTATAAAATAGTTGACCCAAAAAAAATGAATAAATACATTATTGGAACTACTCCTCAATTGATCAGTCTAAAACTATAGTTTTATTTGGATGGATTTGATTTTCTAATATGATGTGGTCAATATGATTCTCCTTACTCAATCTGTACTTCTAAAACATTACACATACACTTAATATGATGAAATAATTACAATTAACTCATTCATAATATATAAGACTCAAACCCTTCTCAAATTCTCAATATGATCTTCTTCAATACAATTTTCTCAATATAATTAACTCAGAATAATAATTCACATTAGAATTATTCCATCTAATAATTAAAAAATTTCATGTGTCTGATCCTCTTTTGATATCTCATTTAAGAATGAAATTTCACTCGAATTCTTATGTGCTCCACCTTTTTATCCTATGTTAATTTTATCTCTAACCAAAATGAACTGATTAGGTATTTATATGTGACGTAGAAAAATTAAGGAGTCTTGAAAACCTTTAATACTTCCTCATATTTAAAAAAATATAAAAATAATAAAATTTAAGAATTGACTTTGACTTCTTCAATCCTCCTCAAATTTCATAGTTATTTATGGAAAATATCATTTCATGTTTTAAATCTTCAACTCTTCATAAAAATTATTGAATTTTATTTTTTAGTATCATTTATAATCAACAAACTAAAATCTAGAAAACATTATTAGATCATTTTTATATATATTTTTCTCAGATCATTATGAATCTATTTCCATCTCTATTTATTATAAATCTATTTCCTTCTCATCTGATTATGAATATGTTCCCTTTATATAAAATTATGGATTTTTTCCTTCTATTTTCATTATAATTTTTTTCATTCTCAACTCAATACAAATTATTTTTCCATCTTATCTCTTTATGTATTTTGTTTCCTTCTCTTCTCAGTAAAAATTCGGTTTCCTTCTTATATCATTATGAATTTTGTTTATTTATTAACTCATTATAAATTCTCTTTCATCCTCATATCATTATGAATTATATTTCCTTATAAGATCATTAAAAATTATGTTTCCTTATCCACTCATTATGAATTCTATATCAATCTTAGCATATTACGATTTTATTGATCACTCTGTAACATTGAAATTCATAAAACATAATCAGCTTTAAATATTCAGTCATTATTCAAATTCCAAGCCCAGTATGTATGGAACTGATATAATCTTTCTATTCCAAAATTGATTCAAAATCATTTATAATGAGTATGCTTCATTGTTTATAATAACTTCATGATCATCCAAGAATTTTATTCCTTTGTTTTAGAAGGTACGATAAATTTCTAACTCCGGACTTCACAATATTCATCCAAAAATCATCCAGAACAATAAAAATTCTTCAAATAAAAAATTAAACCATATAAATAAAATCATTATGATGGATTTTGTCTAATTACAAAATAAAAAAACATAGTTTTATAAAAAAAATTTTTAAAAAAAATACATATACATTTTCCCTACATTTTATCACAAAGGTTATTCAATCTCCCCCATTTGAATTTTTAAAAACCTTTCATAACATCTTTAACAACTATTTGACTTTTTTCCAACTAAACTATTGTAGAAAACATAAAATTTTATTTAATATAACTGTGTATAGAATTTCTAAAAACATGTCTTAACACCAAACTATTGGAAAAAGAAATGTTTTTAAATAATTCCATCCCCCGGTGGAAAGAAAATTTTGCAGCAATGTAATGGTAACCTCCCCTCACTTTTATCTTTTCCTCTATCACTTTTCTTATTCTCTATGAAAAATTATGATAACCATTTATTCAAATTCATTTAATTAATTTAAGTAAAAACTTCTTACAAATAAACACGTTGTTACTTTCACCCCAACTTTTTCAAAAAATATATCTAATTTCCCTTTGGGTTCTTCCTTAAGTGGTTTCAAAAGACATAAGAAGATGATGAACATGAATTTGCAGCCTCAATTCCACAATTAATTTTTTCAGAATTTCATTTTTAAATATATCTACAATATGATACTTTTTTGAAATGAATTTTCTACAATCATCTCTAGTAACAACTTTTCATTTTATAATGTGAAACTTTATATCAATGTCTTTTGATCTTGAATATTGGACATGATTAATAGAAACAAAAATTTCACTCTGATTATCAAAAAGTATCTTGAATCTTTTATAAAATTTTCCTTCAAATAATACAGTGGAGCTTTCATTAAAAAAATTTCATACAAGAGTGGGTAGCTGCAACATATTTGGATTTAGAAGTGATCAAAGTTCTAAAATTTGTTACATACTATACCAACTTGAACAAAATTTACCCAAGAAAAATGTTCCTCCTATGACTGATTTAATATACATACAATCTCAATTCCAATTATCCTATTAGTTACAATTATACTTCATATCATAATTTTCTTATGATAACAACGCATGTGATGTTCATACTTTGACATATCATATATTTCTTTTTTTGCTTCTAACATATGTGATTATTTTGGATTACGATTATACATAGAAAAAATTTACAACATAAAATATATTAGGTCTTGAGGATATAATGTAAATAATACTTCATATCACATTTTGTAATATTATTGATTCACAATTTTTCTAGATCATCTTTATTCAACTTTGAGCTCACCTAAATAGAAGTTTAATCTTTATTGAATATTTTCATCCCAAACATCTTTATCAATTTCCTATTATAATTTTCATAAGATAGAAAAATGTACATTACTTTTGTTTAAACTTATATGCCACGAAAGAAATATAATTCTCAAAACATTGACATTTAAAAATTCTTATTCCTTTCCTCTGTATACTCTTTAAAAAAAATTCCTCCTCACTAGAAAAAATTATATCATCAAAATAATCAATTTCAATTAGAGTTCTTGTGTGAACATATTTCAAAAATAAGTTACTATCTACGTTTCAATTCGAAAATACCAAAATTCTCAAAAGATTTTAAGTATTATAATACAATGAATATGGTGATTTTTTTCATCCCATACAATGATTTCCTAAATATAAAAACTTTATTTTCAACCTCATCAAGTATAAAACTGTAGTGTTGTTCAATGAATACATCTTTATTATTCTCTCTATTTAAGAATGATGGAATTACATTCATTTGGTAAACTTTTTATTTTATATCTGAGGAAACAGAAAGAAACATTCTAATTATTTTTAATATTGAAACTAGGGAAAATGTTTCTCCAAAATCAATTCCTTCCACCATTGTGTAAACGTTATAAAAATGCTTGTCTTTGTTTCTTGAAACATCTCCATGTTCATTTATCTTGTTTCTATAAACCTACTTAGTTTTGAAAACATTTCTATTTGTTGGCTGTGAAACAGTTTCTAATGATTCATTATCTTATGTATGATAAAAATATTCATTAATAATATCCATACATTATTTTTTTAGAATAGATTTTAAAACTGATTATAGTTCAACTTTTTAGATAACTGAAGTATAATTTCTAATCTCAAAATTATTCTTTTATAAATTGGAGTCCTATGATTTTGAATATTGTTTTTGAGATTCAACTTGTTTTTGTAAGGTAAAAATTTTCAATGTATCATTTCTAGATAAACTTTCCTAATCATTAAATTATTTTGAATCATGGTAAAGATTTTTAGAAACCATTTATTATAGTTATAAATCTACAGCTTATCCTCCCCAATATTCTCAATTACATTTGTTAATGAAATTTTTATTTTCAATTACTTTCACATTATATAAACCCACCAAAATTTGTAAACATTTATTCGAGAATTTGTAACTTATTCCATTTAGCGAGTAACTCTTGAAAGATCTATCCACGCTTTCTCATAAAACATTCCCAATTTTGGATTCTTGATTTTAGGTAAACATGGTCTTCCCAAAACATTCAAGTACTTCATTGAAGGGTTTTTATCATAACACATTTCATAATATTTAATGTTCAATTCTGGTATCATCCAACATCTATTATGAACTTGATAACAATAGTAACTACATCATTCCCATAAAAAATAATGGTTTGTATTCTACTAACATAATTCATCAAATTTCCACCAAGATTGTATTATTTCCTTCTACTACTCCATCTTTTTAGACTAAATGAAGAACTATAATAATTTTTTATACCATGTTTTCCCATATATTCTATAAAATCATTGTTATTAAATTCTTTACCATTATGTGTTCTCAACTTTACTATATTAACCCCATTTAATTCTCACCTTATTTTCTAAAAAACCTAAGTGTTTCCATGTCGTTTGGATTATCCTTCATAATAATGATGTTTTTCACCTGAGTGAAACCTTATATAAAAGTGTTAATGTATTAATAATAATTTTTTTATTAATGTCTCATCATCCCAAATAAATTAGAATGAATATGTTCAATAGGTCCATCAAAATGAATCTCAACTCTAATATGACTTTTATTAGTCATTTCTATTTTTTTACAAGTAATACAAACATATTCATCTATTATTTCCAATGTTAGCATGTTTCTAATAGTATCAATCATATAATGTTTGTTCGTTATTTTTTTCTTAAGCTGGACATGTCTTTGTGGTGACAAATTATTTTCATATTTAGAACAAATGTTATAAGAGTTATTAAACTCGCTTATTTAGAAAAGATTACCATTAATTCTTCCTAATTTTTTTAAAACATTTCTATCTTTCAGACTTCTGATGATATATTTTTTTTTTCAAAGAAAAATTATTTTACATCATAAAAAAAAACTTAATTACACTATTTATGATATGTTTCATCCCATTAACAAATAAAACATCCTTATATTTGAACATTTATTCTTCATTATCTTCCATTTTGATTCTTTTGAATTTTAATAAGTAATCATTACCCAATGTAACAAAACTACATCATGATTTTAAACATTTTTTATGATTTTAAAATAGCTTGTCACGTGTAAGGAACAAACACAATCATGTATCCTTTTTTTATTTTTTTTACATACTTTCAAGGCACTATCAATGAAAAAAGATCATTCTAAAACATTAGTCCTTCCAGATTCATTTTTCATTACATTATAATAAACATCTTTCAGAATGTGTATCATACATTTTTCAGCATTATGACCATCCTTATAAAATTTTCCAAAAACTTTTTTAGAAATTAAATTGATTTAATGTTGTATTGTTTCAAACATATCTTGAATTCAATTTTTCAACATTCAATATTTTTGGATTGTTTCTCATTCTACATTCACTGTTTCTTACTCATTTATCAATAAATATTCTATGTAAAAATATTTTGTGCTAATAATTATATTTCATAAGGCCATATATTCCAATAAACCAACAATAACCATAAAATATAGATTTCTTATTGAAATATTATATTTATTTTCTGGAACAATGTTATGGTTTGTAGATTATTTCTGCTCAATCATACTCAAGACATGAACCATCATTCCATTAGAGTGGGTTTTAATTTTTTATATATTTGTTAGGTTTCCCACTTCATTTTCCACCCATGATTTTCAAATATATTTTCTAGAACCTTAAATGTTGGAAAAATTTAGATGAAACATTATTTTTTGGGGGTGAATATTTCACATTATTCTTATTTTGATCATTCTTAGCAAATTTAGAAGTGTCATATTTTAGTTCCTAAGATTTGTTGATGTTTTAATTTTTCTAACTAATTGAAATTTCAGAATAACGAAGTTTTTTATTGAAAATTGATAACATATTCTTCCTTAACATCATACTAACAACTAATATCATCAATCATATTTCACCATTCAGTAGTTATTAGTTTTTATCTTAAGATATCTAGAATGTATTCATCCTCCTAATTGATGACATATTTTCATCCCTCATCAAATTATTTTCAATATTTATTCATTAATCTAATATCATTATTTAGTGTTTTGTTTTTATCATGACAAGAAAAAATTTATGTTCTGAGTTGTTACTCTATTTATGACCCTCTTCATGTATCTTCACAATCTAATTGATATTGTGTTTTCACAACTTTTGTATTGAAGGTTCAAAATTATTTTTATCATTCATAATCCTGAGAATTTTTATTAGTTGAGTCTAATTTTAATATAATACTCAACATAATTTTTTTATTTCCATTAAACTTCTTCTTGTATTTTTTGGATGACTTTACTTATTTATCATTTTTGATCCTCTTCTTCCATCATGGATTTCCATTAGAATCATCATGATATTTACAAAATTTTATTCTTCGGTAAATTCATAGAAACGTTTCTAATTTCATAACACTCTAAATTTTCAGAAGAACTTTACCTTCATACATTACTGTTCCTATTCAGTTTTTCTTAGATGAAAGAGATGTGATTTTATCATTTATGTCATCATCTTATTTATCTTTACAGTCACTGTTATAAATATCTATAATGTTTTCAATTTTTATATTTTTCATACCTTCAAAACGCATTTCCTTACCATATTATTTTTAAACGTAGGACCTTTTATCCTTTATTAGAAAAATGAATGATATTCAATTTATCAAGAGATAAATCATCCTTATAAATTAATGGTGAAATTTTACAATCAAACCTGGATGGAATGTATCTCACAAGTTTCTTCACAATTATACAATCTTATCGGACATATCAGAATCCTCTAATATTTTAAAAAAATTATTTACCTTGGTGTAGTATTCATAAAATGTTCTTCATCTCTCATTCTAATGTCCCCATACTAACTATTCTAGATTTGTAACATTACTTCCTTTACTTTAGTATTCCCTTAAAAAATAATTTCAATCTAATACCACATAATTTTGGATGTATTGAGACTAATCACCATATGATAAAAATTATATATTAAGAACATAATGATATTATTTCTATACATTCCCTTAACTTATATATTTCTATTATAATCAAACGTCACAACAACATATTTCTCAATATGTTTAAAACCAATAGTTTTAGCATTAATAACTTTAGGTACAATAGATATGAGAGAAGACATTAAACTATTTTTTAATCCACAATAACTTTTTTCCACAAAAATTAGGAAACCTATACTATTTTAAAAATTGATATTATGTATGATTATAATTCAATAAGGGTACCTGCCTATGATACCAATTCAAGTTCCAAGTGCTTAAATAATAATTTAGATGAGGGGGTTGAATAAAATGTTCACTTTTTATAATTAAAAAAAAATTAAAACATAACCACTGTAATATATTAAGAATTAGTTCCATACCACCTTCTTTTAATGCACATGAATGAAAAAGTATGAATGAATGTAAATAACTCATGATTTACACGGTTTAATATCAGTGTGAGAAACTACATCCTGGTTATAGACACTACCATGGGTCTATTGAAATTCACTGTTATGAACATGTGAATAAAACATGTAACATCTCCCATTAGACCCATTCTATATCTTGATAGGAATTATTATAATGACTCCCATCATTTTACAATGTTTTCTTATAAAATTTGATCTAAAAAAATCTTAATGACTTTTTTGAAACTTCTCCACAATTGATCAGTCCAAATCCTTATTCTGAATTGGTTGGATCCAATTTTCTCAATTCAATGAGGTTAATATTATTCTCCTTACTGAATATAGACAACTCAAACATTACTCTGAAAACTCAATACAATATACTAAATATGATGAACTGATTTTTAATTTGAAAAACACCCAGTTTTCTCAAAATTAATATGATATTATTCAGTCCAATTGACTAAATACAATTATTCTAAATACAATTATTCTATCTACTAAAAAAATTAAGGCGTCTGATATCATTTCCAGATATCGGCACATAAATAAATTTCACTTCAATTATTCTGGGCTCGACCATTTCCACTTATATAAAAGCTAACTCAGAAAAATGATCTGACAAGGTAATCATTTGTGGCTAAGGTAAAAAATTGGGAAACATGATAACATTCCACGCATCCTAATATTTCAAAAACTCTAAAAAAACTCACATTTATAATTTACCTTAACTTCCTTAATCCTCATCAGATTTCTAGACGATTTATGGAAACTTTAATTTTATATTTGACCGGTTAAAATCTTCTTAAAATATCTCTAATTTTTTTTTGAGTCATCTTCACAATCCTCTCATTACAATAAACCATTCTTCCTCAGTTCATTATGACATGTTCCTATCTACACTCATTACTAATTTGTTTCATTCTAAACTCATCATGAATCTATTTCCTTATCTGAGTATTAAAAATATGTGTCCTTATTAACTCATTACTAATTATTTATCCTTATACGGCCATTATGATCTTTTTCTCTTCTCATCTCATTAAGAATTCTCATTCCTTCTTAGCTCATTATGAACTTTGTTTCCCTCTCACCTCATTACTAATTATATTTCCTTCCATGCACATTAATAATTATATTTCCTTATCATATCATTATTAATTAGACTTACTTATCAATAAATTAAGGGTTATATTTCATTATTATAACTATAAAAATTATTATTCCTTATCATCACATTAATAATTCCATTTTATTATTAGATCATTACAATTTAATTTTTCACACTGCAACTTTGAAATTCCTTAAACATCATATTCATTAATCATTTTGAAATATTTTACCTTTAGATTCTGATACATCTAAAATCGATAAAATCATAACAATTCAACCAATTCTTAAAAATAATTTATTATTAATTTGATTCATGATTTATAAGTACATCACGATCATATAAAAATATACATAATTAGATTTAGAAAGTATTAAAAAATTTAACTACTGGATTCAGAATCGTCTTTCAAATCACATTAAGAACAATAAATATTTATCAAAAATTAACATATTAATTTCTATAAAATCTCATTATGATTTCAATTTTTTGATTATTAAATAATAATAACATTTTTTTATAAAAATGTTAGTTTTCAACAAATTAAAAAACATTGTTTATATATTTTATCACTAAGGTTCAGTAAAGATGAAATTTCATTATTATCTAATAACCATGGAATTAAAAATATTTAAAGATATTCGGAATATTATATTTTTGGGAATACATGATGAGTTATATTGTAGAGTCTGTATCATGATGATTTGTATTTCATCATGTTATGAAAGAGTGACCATACTCTACGTGGATGCTACCACAATTACCTATAGTAGAATATAAATGGGAAAAATATCAATATGTATTTTAACATTTGATTCCATAAAAAAAATCTATTAAACATTGAATGAAGTTGATCATATTATAAATTAGTCACTCTTTATCTCTATTAGAGAATATTTCCCCCTATATATTATCTCTAGGATATAGCTTAATGAAGTTATAAGGATTTATTGAGTAACACTATATATTGTTTCTAAATGGGATTTGATATTTACCACAATGTTTTTGTGAACAATTCAATTGTGGTTTGATATAGAGTTATGTTTGAGCACTGATTATCATTCTTCGATAGAAAGGTTCCATAACAGTTGAATTCAAACTAATTAGTATATTATAAAATCATGCCCAATGAATTTCAATAGTGGTTTGGATGAAGACCTTTATCTACATGAGAATTCATATAATAATAGATTTCACTAAACCATTTATATAGATCATTAGAAATAAATAAATTTGAATAATTATATATCTCTAGAAACATTTGATAATGTTTGAGAATGATAGTTTTTGGGACCAGAGAATTCTGAACGAATGAAAAAAATATCATGTACATTAAATAACACATCTAGGAATATTAATTATAAAAAAAAGTTATGATGACAGTCATTAGCTTTATCTAGAGTTTCTTATTGGTATACTAGTTTTTAATAAAATTTATATTTGGAATACGATTCAATGATTCAAAAAGTGAATAAATATGTGATAAAAATGTATATTACCTATTAAGATTCATTCTCGATTGTGGAAAGTTTCATAGAATTGGAATATTCCACCAAACAAATATGTTGTACATGATATGTTATATATACCTCTTCTAAAGAAGAATAAATTTGAACCTTTATATATAGAGAATATGGTGTTCATAGTTGTGCATCATAATTTTTACAATGATGTCAATCCTCTATAAATTATGGATTATTGAGAGAGATTTCTATGAAACAATACCACTCACATAAGAAATGTTTTATGGTGAAACAACCATATTGACGAAGCTATAAGTGAGCATGGGGATATATTGAGGTAAACTTATAACAATACGTCTACATTAGAGGAATATAATTTTTTGGGTAAAAATTCATATTAATGGGGTTCAAGTGTGACACCATGAGATTTTTTGAAATAATATTTAAAAAAAAAATTTGATAGCTTGCATTACATGTAACATCATATTTTAACGAATGTTGATATTAAATAAATATTATTATTTGAATTAGAACCATATATACTAGCCATTAAATTTGGGTATATTAATAGAAAAAATTTCATTTTTAAACTATTTAATTTTTTTAGGAAAATAAAGCATATTGATAAAAAAGTACTTATGATATTTTTTAAACTAATTATATTATTTAATAAATAAATAATTCCAACACAATAATTTTTATTGATGTTTTTTAATAGATATTAAAATTGACATAATTTCAATTTATTAATTTTTATCATTTAGAAATGACTTCATTTTTTGAATCCACATGTCCAAATTTAGATAGGTGGTATTATTGATAGTTTTTTGAAAACATTTATTTTTTAAATAACTGTGAAAATTGATTATTTTTATTTAAAATTTAGATTTAATTTAATGTATTTTTGTGAAATATATTTTTTAAATATTTTTTTTAATGTTAAATAATTTCATTTATATCTTTATTAATACAATTTATACCAGTTTTATAAATTTCATATTAAATTTTTAATTTTAAATTTTGGATACTAATTAAAAAAGATTCTCCTAAATAGTTTTTTACTCACATTTATGGGATTAATTTTAAATTAATTTCATTAAATTATATGAATAAAGTTTAAAGAAATTTATTGAAAATTTTTAATAATAATAATTAATATGATATCATGACAAAAAATAAATTTTAGGTAACAATTAATAGACAGAATAATAAAAATTAATTACAATGGTTCCAACCAAAACATGTTTACATGTGGTTAAATGAAAAATATAAGTGTTAAAATGACACTGATTTATGAAAAATAATATTTAAATGCCTTATTTATACCTCATATCCTTTAAGTATATATTATTACCCATTTGGATCCTTTTGATATGATCAAAATTTATGTATTACATTTTATTTTCTAAAATTCCACGTGTGTCCTCTGTCTTAACGATAAAGGGGAACCCAATATCCTCTCTGATTCACACATAAAATGAATTTAATAAATAAAATAACTATATATATACCTTACATAATTATTCACACCCCCATTTTTGATTCCATAGTTTCAATAAGAAACCGCCTAACAAGGAATAATTTTCACACCGAAGGTGGTTGTCTTAATGACATGTATCATTTTTAACCTAGCGTTTGTATTTTATTTTTTCTTCAACAAAAGAAAATTATTCTTAAAAATCTATTATTAATCTATTCATAATATTATAGAAAAATATATTTCTTATATTAATGGAGTAAACTATATCTATGTCCTCTTCCACAAAATAGAAAACCAAACCATTGATCATATGTATAACAGACTACAACCTTAAGAAGTAATATAATTATCTTTCCATCACTCCCTCTCATGGAAGGATATAATGATTGATTTACATTTTCTATAATTAAGTATTAATATATTTATACTGATTAAACCATAATATCAAATATACTCTTTTAACTACAAATAAGTTGTAAAATTATTACATTTCTCACGTGTACGTGTGGATGACCACCTCCACAAACCAATGATATATGTTTTTATTTTAGGTTTTCATTGATGGTAATGAGTATATATTAAATTCAAATATATGGTATGTAGGACAATAAATGATTATTAAAATTTGCATTAAAATATATTTTAATTTTTTTCATTTCTTCAAAATATTGTGACAACGTTCATGTGTACGTACGACCTTCAATCTCTATGAACCATGTAATCTATTTTCAATCTATAAATTTAATGGATTATTATAAATTAATATATAATTAATATATATTATATAATATTACTGGTAATATTTTGTATTATATGGAACCATGATAATGTAAGATTAATTAAAATACTAGATAAACATATTATCAAAAAATGACAAAGTTATAACCCAAAAAATGATTTTACCAAGGAATTATTAATAAAAGGGTAATGAATGTTCCTAGGTAAATAAAATACTGAATATATAAATTTTTATTATAATTTAGTATATTTATAATAATTCTGCATATATTATACATGTTTTTCAAATATGTATGAATAATTGTGACATTTTAGTTAAGGGATTTTGTCCTAACATTTATTTTTTTAGGAAACATACTATACTCTAAATTATTTATATTGAGTGGTGTAACATATGGAAAATAATGGTTTTTAGGATTCTTATTATGAAAATTTTAGTGATTTATATATCCATATATTGTTCTTTCTTTCGTTTTTCTAACAACTCAAACATTTACAAAGCGGTGATAATTTTATTTTACAATCTCATAGTTTATCTAGATCACTTCTGATTATGTTTCGATGATAAAATATTATGTTATACATATGAAAAAACTATATTAATTTATTCATATATACTTAATTCTATATTATTATTTTTTCCCTTTAATTTTCCACTTTTTAGATACTCAAGTAACACAAATATATATATTTTTTGTAAATGACCTTATCTCACTAGTTCATCGAATACCATTTATATTCCATATCTATGTTTCCAAAAATTATTTTCAAAATTGATTTTTTGTTATCTAAAAGATTTTTAATTATATATTTACAAATGTATGAATTTATTCAAAAATGGTCAAATTTAATCTTGTTATCATTTTCTAAAAAAGCCTTTTTGTAATTTTTATAAAAAATGAGAATATAATTATCATTTTAATGTCGATAAAATTAATGGTACATTCTTAAATCATGTACATTCAATGAATTTAAACATAAATTACATGATTTCAATGTTATATTCAATGAAAATATATTTCTTAATAATTTTAAAATATAGAGATTTTAAAATAATTTTTCCAATGAAGAATTTTTATTTTCCTCATAAAATTCAAAATGTGATCTTTGAAAAAAAAACCTAAAAATTGACAACATTTTTTTCAAAATATTTATTATATATGTAATCCATGGTTACAATGCTTATTAATTACTTGCAAGATGTAAATTTATGATGAAAAACTTATATGATAACTGTTTCATTGTCACAGGAAATGCTATAATGAAATATTTAAGAAACCAGTTCATTTTTAAATAGTTATGATATGATGCATGTTATATAATCTTTAAGAACACAAATGTCTGATAGATATGGGAATTTGTTTTCTATAATAGCATTGGTAATGAAACATGACTACTATGACAGTTTTGGGAGTGAACCGATTATAGTATGATTGTTTTCAAAATGAAACGTGAATAATATTGAAATGATTTTATATTATTATGTCTCTTCCAAAGATCTATATATATTATACCAATGTTATACTATGATGGATTATGATCTATTATTAATTTATGATTGATGTCTTATGAACTAGAATGATTTATGACACGAATGAAGTCAATGTTCTATGACATGTAGGGTATTGAATTAAAATTTTATTCTCTTGTTCGTACACACTTTTTCTCAATTTATTACTCAATAATCCTTAGAAAATCACTTATTTATTATAAAAGTGATTTTATGATCACCTAATTATATATTTCATATCCCCGGGATATAAAGAATGGTATTTTTTTATGATATGTCTATGAAGGGATCCAGTTTAGAATAATTCCATAGGGTATGTTGTAACAAACTAATGAACTAGTTTTTCAGGCATTTATGTTTTGATAAATAGTATACATAAATTATTTGTGCATGGATTTTAAAAATTAAATTTACTAATAATAATTTATTATTTAATATTTTTAATGAAAAGTGTGGGTATTTATTTTTTATGAATATTATTTGGTATTCAGATTTGATTAAATTTTAAAAAAATTAATGCTAAATGTTCAATTGGGGAAACATTTCACTATAATTAGTTTATTATTTTTAAATATATTATTTTCTTGTTTTTAAAATACATTTTATTATAAAGGTTTCGATAATTTACTAAAATTTTCACATGAAATATATTAAAATGATTTATTTGAATGGTTATAGTATAAATATAATTTTTTACATCATTTAATAAAATTTATTTAATTAAATTTTTTTGTAAAAAGGGATGTTAATTATAAATGATGAAATTGTTTATAAACATTGAAAAATTATGGGTATTTTTAAAGGGAATGATGTAATGGGATGAAATAATGGGTGGAAACATAATGTGGGCATGATAGATTTAAAACTACTGTATAACTATGATAGGTAATGTAGTTGAAGAATATTTATTTGTTTAATTTTCATTTATTTGTTGGTTGTATTTATTAGTCTTTTTATTCTAATATTCAAGTTGAACATGTGGGATCATTGTTATTGATGTTTTTGTGTTTGTTGGTTTCCCTAGTTTTGGTTCCATGGTATAACATTTAAATGGTTTCCCAAATAAGAAAATTATTGGGAAAATTTTTCTCAAAGGACAAGCATCATGATTCCTCAATAGAGATATGATATTCTGTGATCCATATTGGTTTGAACTATCAATTATAATTTTCATTTTATAAAATTATTACATTTAGCTAAATTAGTAGTGTAATTATTGTAATATTATAATGGAAATGGTTTCTAGCATTCAATTACATATTAATTTCTAGGTTGTGTGTTTCAATATCTCACCTTCATATTTTCATATTTATCATTTAAAATTGTATTAGACATAAATGAATAATTAGGATAGTTTAATTATGGAGATTTGGTAACTATCAATGTTGAATTACATAATTATATAGGGCACTATAGTAGTGATTCTAGGATGAGTTTCCTTATGTGATGATTTTCTATGTGTGTGTATGTATATTTTCATGTCCCCAAAATTAGAAAAGTGGTATATGTTTCATACCATTATTTAATACTATCATTTCAAGACACCTATATGAATCCAAAAATTTATTGATAGTGGGTTATTTATATTTATATTTTTTTGTATTTTAATTAATTTTCTCACCAAGAATTAAAATATTAAGTTCATACACATTATAGTATATTGGTTAGTTTATATATCAACATGAATGTTTCTTGCTGATATGTAATATGAATGTTCGATCATGGATGATTCATGGGGTATAATAATTACGTTAATTTAGGTCATATTGACCATGGTAATTTCATGATTTTTCCAAGGATGACTATATTCCTATATTTACACATATAAAATATATCATTTCTTATTACTGAATTTTGATAGGCTTACCATTATGAGAAACCATATTTGTTAAGAGACATCTTTGGGTGGGGAGTTAATGAAAATTATCTCTTTACCTTTGGTATATATTTGATTATATACACTCTAATTTTATAGTTTGATGTGGATTTAGGAATATATATTTGGAAGGTACACTTGGTCTAAAACATTTTAAATTAAATAATGTTAGTATTTTGACTATAACTTATACACATGTATTAGAGGGAGTAAATTTTAATTAAACCAATATCCTTCATATGATCACAAAAAAGATTTAATGGATATTGAAGTTGAATGTATCCTCCCACAGTTGATTTTTGGCACAATTCGATAGTTAGTGAATTTGAATATCTTCTATTTTGGTATGTTCGGAAAGTGTTAACATCAAATCATGTAAGGATTTCCATATTCTCTTATAGTGACTCAATATTTCCATTATTGGCCATATGATAATGAATCATGTACTTATAATTGGTGTTTTCTGTTATCCTTAATATCAAAAATCACTATTTGGGTTAAGCTTTAGATAAGTATTTATCATCGGAAGTTTCACATGTGACATATATAAATAATTGTACATTATAATGAATCATGGATATTTATTAGAGCTATTAGATTTCTTATTTTGAATGTCAACATTTAAATTATATTTAGTAGTAGGAAATTATCGATCTATATAGGTATATCTATAGTTAGAGAGTTGTTATTAAGGTAGCATAATGTGAGTCATTTTTCAATTTATTCAGAAAATTGAAAATTTCATATGTATTATAAATAAAGAAACACAGTTATCATTGGTTTAAATTTTCATAATTTTTTTTTCTATTATTTCATAGACATAAATTTAGTTGAAACATTACTGAGACTATCTTGTAATGTGGTTTAAATCATATTTATATCAGTCAAGTTGTTCCATTATATATTCATCATGTATCATATGTTTGGGTGGAAATTATAAGAACATAAATTTGTGATTCCTATAATTGGTATTCTAGTTATAGTGACATCATTATGAAATTAATGAATTTGAGATAATGATAATGCAATTGAAAAAACACTAATGGTATTTTTTCAAGACACCAAATACCTTTATTTTAATTATTAGAAAATAGTGGGTGGAATGTGAAACCCCTAGTGTATACAATCTTGGATTCCCTTTAGCACAAACTAACTTTGTTTTACTTTATCTATTATCACATTACCAAAAAAAAATTTAATAAAAAAGAATTTAATCTTTATTTATTTATGTTTGAAGACATTTCTTGGTTTTATGAGTGTTTGGTGCATACTTTTTTTGATTCATGGTTAATAAATTTGGTTGTTTTTAATGTGGTTGTGGTTTTTTTGGGAATAGTGCCTCATTAATGGTAAAAAAACACAAATTTTGTTCTAGTATGTAATTTTTATGGTGTATTTCCCAATGTTAAATTGGTATAGTGATACCTCAAAGTTCATAGTATTTTGGTATGTGTTTTTCTATTTATATTTTGCCTATATAAAATATATGTATTTGATTATTTATTTTTAAGGAATGTTCTCTAGATGTTTTTTATGAAGCTTCCACAATATAGTGATGGATGTTTTGGGAGAATGTGTGGATGGGGATATATTGTGAATTCACCTTGGTCAAATGGGGATAATTAATATACTAAGTGAAAACCTTGGTAATTTGCATATAGTGAGTATAAATCTATGAAATCATATTTGTAAATGATGTGTTATTTAATTACACCATTATTCATTCTATTGGAGGAATATATGAAATTGAAATTAATCAATGTTTGTTATTGTTTAATTTTCATTATTTTTATATAAAACTAGGTAAAATTCCTTGGAAAACATTATTACATCCACTATAATTATGGATTATGAAAATGATGTTTCCTTATGTTCAATCATAGAATTTATACATTTGAGTAATAATATTTTTAAAACTCAATATTTTTTAATTGGAGATATCTATATAATTCTAAACGGGTGGATAATCCTAAAATTATTTGATTAACAATATTAATTACCCTCTATGAGATAAGTAGATTTTATGTGAATATTATATTTAATATTTCAATAAATGATCACTGTTTTCAAATTTAAATGCTTCTGCTAATTAATAATTAATTAGTGAATAAAAATTATATCATTTATTCTAGGATAAAATGGATTCATAAAATGTTTATTCACTTAATTTTGATGAATGATATATTTGTAAATGTGTTCTGTATTACCTAGGTTGATGTAAATTCATATTTCTTTTAACAACTCCATATTGGATTGAACTTGTATAGCAGATCAATATTAAGACATAAGGGATTATACCTCTACCATGTCATGGATCAAGATGGAGGAACATGTTTTCACCCACGATTGCGGGATCACTCTTATTGTTTTATGTTATCAGGTATGTATACATGGTTGTGAGTTCATTGAACATGTCAGGATTATTTAATGAAATTATAATTTTTAAAATGTAATAATGAAATTTTATTTTAGTATAATATGATATTGTTTATAGATTATTTTTTATTCTACTTCTGTATAGTTAAAACCAAGTCATCCGTCTTTATCTTGTTGAAGTGTAATGTGTTGAAATCCCGTGAGTTATTTCTTATTTATTTTATATACTAACCCCATTTGATATATATCTAGGTTCATATGTATTATTTTTATAGTGCACAATAAATTATTGAAGAACTCCCACATTTCAAATGCATCTTGTTCGTTAAATTTTAATTAATGATGGAGATGGGACAATAGTGGGGTAAAATAGTTTGACCATGAGATTGTGTTATATTGGTGCATGTCATCCCTTTTGAGTCCTAGTATTCATGAAATACATTCAGTATTTTATTATTATTCAGTAACTCAAATCTCATTATTATTATAAATATAATATTTTGGACTTTTTTTAATGTTTTACGTTCAGATCTTATTTTGGACTTTGAGTATGGGATAAATATTCGGTTAGTGGAATTTAAGTATAACATAGGTTAATGGTTTCGAGTGAGGTTGTAATATTCAATAAAAACCCATGATTAAATTCTACCTCGATTTCATATTTCATTGAATAATGAAATAAATAATAAATATAATAATTTAAATCATTAGTATTAAGAATAAACACAAAAACATAGTAAAACCATTCTTTTCAATTTCCCACATGGCTATTACATAGAATCATTATGTCTCATCCTATAGTGGAAAAACTGTTTTGGGAACTCAAATCATTTTACTATTTAAAATTTCATTATAAAAAACCTCCATTTGAATGCTATAATTCTAATTCCATGTTTCCTTTCAAATTCATAATAAACAAAACTCATCTTATAAACTAAATGTTATGTGATGAAAACATTCATTAACATTTTCAAAAGTCATATAATTACCTGAATAACCATGTAATAGGATGGATAATATAAATGGATAGTTATATCTCTTTATGTTATTCATTTCCTATGATTAAAAAATAGATTTACACAAAAACCCCCAAAAATTATAAATTATAGATCACCAATAGAAGAAGATATATCCAAACAATAATACAGTTCCATTTATATTATTCGTATTCAAATAAACATATATCTACCCACCAAACACCAAATTTCAAAAATAAGATCCAATGAAATATGAATTCATTGAGGAAATACATACCCTCGGTTACAACTCATCATTCTATATTAAATTATACATAAACTTCTAATAATACACATTGAAATAAAATTCTAATTTCAATTATAACATTAATAAATATATTACCATTAGAGGGTATAACAATACAATAAAATGTATCAAAAAAATAATCTAAAAACATATATAGTTCAAAATGTTGTACAACCATTTACCAAAAAAAACATGTATTAAACATAATAGAGTGAATCTAAATTCAATTCATCCCCCATAATGATTATTCAATAGATAATTACGAATCATTTCCATCAAATGTATCACGATAATATAATTCTTCATATGAACTAATATGTACACACAAGGTTTGAGTTTAAAACCCATTGGGTAATCCATTGAAACTTCTCACACATGTAAGTAAACCAAGTATATGTTATCTATCAATAATTATATATAAAATTTTTATTAATTTATTTCTAGTCTATAATATATTTTTAATTAAATCATAGTTTGATAAAAAAAATTAAATACCCCCAAAACCAACCCCATTGAATCCTTTTCAAGATCGTAGAATAGCCCCCAATATGAGGGCCTAACTAAATAGGCTAATGATTCACATAGAACCCAGTTCCCATGCTCAAGTCATCAATAAGAAGTTCATATCACACATGTCACTACATTATTAATAATAATTCATTTAAAATGAACTATTTACCCAAAAAATCTTGTTATCAGACACAAGATCATCACATAATTATAAAGTAAAATTTTGATACTTTTACAAATGAGACAAAAAAACTAAGTCATTATGAATGATTTTTTTTAAACAATAGTTGTTTACAAATAGTGAAAATTTTTAGACATTAATATATTTCCTTTTCGTTGTTGTTTTATTGTGGAGTACAAGCCAAATACCTATGACAGGTTCATTTAACAATGTTAATAAGGAATATAATTAATTTAAATGAGTTTTTATAAACCATAATAGAAAAATATAGTTCATGCACCATAGTGATGAATGAATTAATAACTATTTTATAATGATGTCATTATGTTCATAATTCATATTTATGATTCACTAAAAAATTACACACAATTTCTATTCCAGGCCTATGTCTCCACCCTATCATGTGATGGTGGTTTTGGTTGATTTGAAATTGAAAAACCAAAAATCATGACATGATTCTTACCATTATAGTTTTGTTTTTCTCCACTACCACTACACCATCAGACACCTACCTTGGTATGGTTATGATCACTTCATAATATTTTGTATCCATTTAATGGAAAATATCATAGTATATCCATTAAGTTTTTTAAAAAAAACCATCACGGGGCCAACCATGACTCAACATTCCAATCATACCAACTAATATGGGATTCTGTTACTTACCATTTAATGTAGGGAAACCACCCAATACCAAAACCACCAAAAACCCATCCCTATGGCGATGTTATGTCTTAAGAATATAGTCGTATACCCAATCCCATTTCTTCAAGACATGTAGGACCATGATGATTTCTTTGACTATTATTCTTGAATTTCTTGAGACTTTCATTTTCAAACATAATCCTACTCTAAAATAGACAGAAATTGGAAAATTATTTAATATGAATCCAAACACATGATAATATTTTAAAAAAATTCAAAACACGGGGATCTGCGTATATAATGTTTTCTTGGTTTGTTAAGTAATTATAACACTAATAATTACAAAATAATTATATTTTTTGTAATAATATGTTATGAAATTTTAGGCTTTTTATAATTTTTAATAATTTTTTTCAATTATAAATATGTTATTTTCTATGTTATTTATAAAATTAGACCTTCATTATTTGTTTTATTCCTCAAATATATGCTGAGTCATCCATAATTAAATGTGATTACATAAATTTTATGGAAAATATAGTTCAAAATCAAGGATATTAAAAGTGGATATTATTATTATTTTCCTTATTTTATTATTGTAATTATGTTTTCAACATGAAATTCATGTAATATTTGGTGAATAATTGAAAAAATAGTATTCATTTATTTATTGTGAATTGATATCATGAAAATACATGTTAATATTTTTAGGATTTTTATTGTTATATTTTTCGTTTAATAATTCTATATGTTCATGGAAATTAAATCTACTTTTTATAATTATTTTTTCCCTTATGCAGTAATGTGAAATTGAATGTTTGAAATATATATCACAATAGGATTATAGAGTTACATTATATTTTAATTTTTTATAGTGATTAGTAAATAGATTATGTAAAATATTTTATTAACAATTTAAATCAATTTTTTTTATTTTTTTTATTTACTTTGTATAATTTAATTTCAAATTAACATTTTTGTCACTGTTTTTTGTAATATCACAGAAATTGTAGATGTATGTTCCCATTTATATTTTTGTGCAATGAACATAATAATGATCGGGGAAATGTCTACCAGATGTATGAGGAGTCTTTAGGTCATCCTTAGGGACTAGAACATGAACAAAAGAGGGAAATGGTCATCCAATTCATGTTTCATAGTTGGAGAATAGATTGTTAAAATGTGTTCCTAAAACATGTTATCCCGGTGGAGGGCTCGGTGGTTATGATAACTAATAAAAAGGACAATCCAAACTCCATTGATTGTGACATTTGAATTATCCACGGTTAGTTAAACTGTGTGATATCCCTATATAACTGAGCGACATGCACCCCTCTTAGATAGAGGTAGGTGCACGGGTGTCAAAATGTTTAGAAAACTATGCATCAAACCTACGAGCCTTATTAAAATTATTATTTTAACATTTCCCCCAAAATATTTTCTGTGTTTCACCTAATTTTATTCTCCATTATTTATTAACCAACTATAGTGATGATCCTATGACCCCAAATATTACCAAGCGTGGATCACCGTAGATTATAGGCTATTTGGGGTGACATTGGATGTGGATTGAAGCTTCAATATAATTTAAAACTCCCCTTTCTTCTCTTTTCCATATTAGGGATTTTGGTTTTGTTATCTCTTCTCTGAATCCCAAAACCCCGTTTTTTATTGGGTTATAGGATGGGTCATCAAAGGGTTCTTGAATCTAGATATTAAACAATTCCTAAGAGATAATTGTAAAATTTTTTTGAGGGAGGTGGTCTAGAGATTATATCCAATTGTCTTATTGTCAATTTTTTTCATGTACGGTATTGATATTTATTCCATCTAGGTGTGTTTTTGATTCCTTTTGTTATAGATGGTAAATAGGTTGGATAATGATGAATTAAACACATCATGATCCCCAAGGTGTGCATTGAGAATTATTAGACTTGTTTGGGCCCACCCATGGGATGCACCAACATTCCATAACATTGAATATTTTAATTTTAATCATTGAGTTTCATTAGGTTGAAATAAATCCAATGATAAATATATTAAAGAGTTTGATAGAATTAAATAAAAGAAACTAGTGGTATTTATCTCTTGTTATTTGAAATTTCAGATGGGTCTTTTTGGGAAAATGTGAAAAAGGGTAAAATGGAATAAATTTAATGTGTCAAATGACTTATGAGTTTGTAATCTATTTATGCAAATCAGATAATACATGTAAACCATCTAATTAGGTGGAATGGGTTAAGGTATGGAATTTTTTTGAGCTTTCTAAATGGGTTGACGTATGAAAATGTAAATTGGTAAAATGGGTTATTCTATGTAAATTGTATATATGTGAATGAGGTACTGATTAATGAATATTTATTTGTCGAATGAAATGTGAATTTTAAATGTTATATTTATTGGTTGTGAATGGTTTTTGATATGTCATATGTTTTAAATTGATATATAAGACTATGTGCATGGCTTGGATGTTATGGGGTACTGTACATGAGGATCTATGCCCATATATCGGAATAGACAGATTCTCTTAACCCAACCAATATAATGAATAGGTTAGAGAAGGGGACCAAGGCTCTATGACCATAACAGATTTAATTGATGAGACTATCTGGAATGAGGCTCCAATTTATGTGTATTTTATTTGTTATGATATGTTTACCCTTACTGAGATAGAGAGATTGACGTATTCCCATATGCATAGTGATTTACAGGATCTGTCCATTGTGTAAATTATGAAAATGCCTAACCCCTGTATCATGCAGGGAAAATAAATTTAGTAATGAAGAAGGTATATATGATGGAAATGGAAATAATGATGGAAATGGTTAAATTGAATTTTCTTAAGTAATAGAACCTGAGTTATAATTTTTTTTCAACTGTAATTTTACATAAATTTCATGGTATATATATTTAGAGTAGATATTTTATAGAAACCATTGGTGGTGGCCTTATTATTTGTACTTACATGATGCCTGGGATGTCGTAGGGTACCTGACTAGATTTCATTTTTCCAAGGAAATAAAAGAGAAAGAATCATATTCTATAGAGTTGAGTTATGCTTCTGATGTGAATGGATGAGGATCCAGACACAAATTTTGGACCTTCGTGGGGATGTTTACGTTTGTCTTTATTTTGGGTTTTCTTCACTCTTGGCACTGTTAGTTTGACATGAATAATTTACTATTTGGTTATGGTTTGTAGCATGTTTGGTGAAATGGTTGGTAATGAATATTTTTGGTTAATAGTTTCTTTTTTTCATATGATATATTTTTTGGATTACTCTCGAAAATAGGGTACAGTCTCCCAACATGATCTGTTAGACCTTCGGTGGTAGTTAAAAACCTGTACTGTATGGGGATTCGTGCATGAAGTCATGTGGCAACCTGGCTCGGGGAACTTTTTGAGTGTCTCTTGAGCTAGGGATATTAAAATTTTATATCTGAGTGATTTTTTTATATGAAATAATATTTTGGGAATGGTAGATAGAAAATAAGGAAATATCATGGATTGGAAATGATCTCTTGCAAGGTAGTAGCTAATTTATGTTTGAGGGAAAACTCAAATACCCTTGGTAAGAATTTTGTTCTTGATATGTGTTATTAATGTTGAATGATATTTTACCATTGTGTAATATACATGTTATGTGATGTGACAATTTTATGATATTTGTCTCTTGGATAAAATGGCATGAGGTTTTGGATAAATGTATCACTATAAGCACATTGAAATATAATCAGAATGCATCATAGTAGAACACATGGGAAAGATGTTTATAACTTCAAGGGTAAAATTTATTTTACTATATTGAAAATTTTAATAGAATATAATTTAATAATAATTAACAAAATGGGTAAAATGGAAGGAATTTCAATGAATTGTAAAGTTATTTTGATTAATGAAGGGATGTAAATGAGTAAAAATGTTGGTTGAAACTAGTTGGGAAATGGGAATTCGGATTAAGAGTAATGATTTATGTTATGAAAGTGGAAATTGATATTAAAAGGTGTCTAATGAAATAAGTGTGACTATGTAAGTCAAAATATAACATATTTACCATGGTCCATGGTAGGGATGGATGGGGTTGAGATAGAAATGTGACAGTAACCTTCAAGATAGTCTATGAAATTGGGTAGCTTTATGAATAGTGGATAGAATTAATTCACATAATCTATGGAAGCTTTATGTTTCACACTCTAAAACATGTGTTATTAATTGTAAATTTTTTTTTGACTATTATGTCATTTTCTAATTTTCTTATAAGATGTTATCACCATGAATTATCCAACAGCAGTGAATCCAGCTAATATAGTAGTCCATGATAATCAGGGAGAGGATATGTTCTATGAGATCATTTCTCATTTTATTCTAACGATGGAAAGGGACATGGCGCATTTCATTCCATGTATAATGGATTTGAACAGAGAGTTTATGTTACAACACCCTAAAACATTTTACATAAAGGGTGGAATCGAGGATTCAGAGATATGGAAAGAGTCAATTAATATGATTTTAGGTCAATTGGGGACTCCTACACATAATAGATTCATGTTGGAAGAATATATTTTGTGGGGACCAGAAAATCACTTTTCAGATAGTTTAGTTTAGACATAGAAGGAGGACATAATGTTATGGAAAGACTTCCTTTGAATGTTTTTAGAACACATCTATCCAGAGACCTTAATAAAGATGGGGATGTATTTTTTATGAGTTTGACCCAGTGAACTATGTCACTGATGGACTATACATTCCATTTCACAAAATTTCAATGATTTGTTCCAGCATTGGTTGGGGTTAAGGATGCTACGACCTAATGCTTCCAAGATGGACTTATAAACGATATAATGTATCATCTGAATATATTTCATTTATATATTTTACTATATGTAATGTATTATGCCCATATTTGATAAGGGAACATAAAGGAGGCCTTAGGTAGTGGGTTTGTGGAACCATTTGGATGGAAAATTGGGGTTACTTATGGTCACAGGAAGTATCATTTCAGTAATCATTAGTATATAGGAAGAGTGTAGGGTAGTTAGATGAAGGGATATTCCATTCAAGGTGGTGACATGGTGTTTTTATGTCAGTGTTGTAGGACTGGATGCAAGCGTGTCCCTTTTACCCAACAACCTATTTAGATTTGAGCATGCGGTATAATGTGACATGTGTAGAGGTTCTAAAGGAAAACTCAATAGTTGGGCATAGATGTAGGATTGAGTCCAATTCCAAGTGCAAGAAGGAGGATTGTTACCATGTATCAGGAAGGTAGTTAGTGATATATAGGCCGTATAGGTCATGGGGGAAAACATGGTAATACTGGGCGATAGAGTCTATATCAACAGGGTAGTACAACACTGAGAACTCATACATGGGCCCAGGATATAGGGGAATGCCAACTTCTTGTAGTTCAACATACATATGGAGGTGTATAGGCTTGACCATTGTCTTCTAAAGAAATGATCCTTGTATATTCAATGCAATCTAGTGCCTTATTTAATATGGGAACATCCATTATTTAGTGTATTGATTGGTTTTAGTTATTGATGTTGATGATATCTTTGTGTGATCTAAGAAACATGAATATCATGCCATTCAACTTGTTATCATTTTGACTACTCTATGAAAGAATATGATATATGACAAGAAATCCAATTTCTATTTCTGTATCGATACAATATATTTCATGGATCACATCATCTATGATGAATGTGTGTATGTGGATCTAGGGAATGTGTAGGCATTTTATTATTGGGGGAAACCCAAAAATGTTTCCTATATCTGAATTTTTCTAGGTTTAGATAGATATTACTAAATATTCTTCGATCACTATTAGTATTTGGTAGTACCCCTTCAGGATTAACCATGAAGGGTATCATGTTTTAGTGGTATGAGGATTGTGATAATTTTTTCCTAGAGTTAAATAAGAGGTTGAATTATTTTCAAATTTGGATCTTACTTGACATTGGTAAAGAGTCTACCACGTTTTGTGATGCGTATAGTGTTGTTCATGGAGCAGTGTTGATATAGGATGACCATTTTATGGTTTATGGTTCATGAAAACTGATTCCTTATGAATGGAATTTCCCTATACATGATCATGAATTGTCCGCAGTGGTTTACACATTAAAGTGTAGGTTGAAATAAATATTGGGAGGGAGTTTTATGATGTATAATGATCATAAAATCCTTAATTATATTTTTTCGTATCATGATTTATTTATTTTTTAATGAATATTGTTTGAGTAAATTTCATCTTTTTAATTTGAGATGGTTTACATATTGATAAAGAGGAATGATGTTGTTGATGATTTGAGTCGGATGTCTCAAAATTATTTAGTTTACTAATCTAATTCCACGTTGAGGATGATGGTGTTGGTTTATAAGATGATTTTTTAGGTGTAAAATGGTGAATGGTAGATGAACCTTACTCCTTAGCAGTTGAATCAACAATTTTGATATGGGATAATAAGTGACACTAATAGGATCTGGAATTTTTTGATTTAAGGTATTGTCATAAATGTGGGGAGTAACCTTCTAGTTGGACCTCTAGTGATGATGGGATCATTCATGATCATGGCCATATTCTCGTGTCAACATTTTTGAGGGAAGAGTTGATGTGAGAGTTTTACTCATCATAGTGGGTAGTGCAACCATGTTTTTCTAAAATGTAACATGGTCTTCATGGGATGTATTGAAGTCCATGGATGAAGAAAAATTATGTTGGTTTCAATAAATGATTTCGTACATTTCAGTAGGTGAAGGTCGAGCATCCGTGACTGGGTGGATTTTTTCAGCCATTTCCCATTCTATAATTTTAATTGGATGATGTGATAATGGATTTCATGTTGGGTCTCCCAAGGAATCCTCAAAAGAATGATGTGATCTGGGTTTTTTGGGAGAGGTTAAAAATGGTGGATCATTTATTTCTTATTAAAGTGACATTCACTATAAACCAGATGGGTGAGTTATATGTCTGGGTGATAGTGTGGTTTCCCAGGGTAGCTTGAACTATTGTTTAGGATCATCATCTGTGATTTACATCACACTTCTGGTAGGGTTACATAATGTTCTTGGTACCCAAGTGTTTTTTAGTATGACCTTCCATGGGCGTAAAGATCGGATATCGAATCATACTATCCAGGTACTAGAGTATGTGTATGGGATTATGTCCTAGATTTTATTGGATCATTAGAATATAATATTCACACATTAGTTTTTCCTAAAAGATTAGTTACCATGAAATGATTCAGGTGGAACCAAATGAGTTACTATATGGTTGAATGTGTTGATCCCTGTTGTGCTGGATGGTGGATGGGGAATCAATGTTTTTGGGACGAAGTCTCATGAAGAAGATGTTATAACTAGTTTAGTCGATTCCAAAAAGAATGGATGAGGATCAGAGTAGGTAGAAGTTATGAGCGGATTGTAACTTTCAACCAGTTGAGTATATGGTGGATTATCATGTTTTCTACTAGGTGAATTCAAGGTTTTTTCATCATTAGATTCAGAGACATGTAATGTTTGTGCCCATGTATATGGGGTAGTTTGATATTGTGGAGAGGATATGATTAGTGGAATAGGTATTCACCCTTCCACAGTGGTATAGTTATATGCACAATATTTTTCATGTGTTACATATTTGGATGTATCACCCTAAACCGTCTCATGTGATTGATTTGATGTACGTTGAGTTTCTGACTACTTAATCTATTACAGAGGATCAGGTTTGTATTTTCAATTTTTGTGAGCATGCCTTGTGGGGAAGGACTATCCCATCGGTTTAACTAGACTGATCCTTTGGGAGTAAATAATTGAGAGAGAGAGAGATGGATATTAAGGCTTGTTTCCCTAATCATTTATAATTCATAATATTAATAATAATTGAAGGGAAAAACTTAGACGATCTATTATATGGTAGGGAGGTTGTAAATTCCAAGTATTTTTTAAGGTATATTATCATTTAAATTTCGTTTAGATACCTTAATAATTGTTACTGAAATGTTTAATTGGATTATGATGAGCCCCAAGGTAATTACAGCGCCCCAAGACATCAAATAAAAGTGAATATGTCCATATAGTTCATGTTTCACGGTTTCTACATAATTTGTAAAATAGTGCACTCAATGTATGGTTGCTAGGTGGAGGGGTGAACAGTTAAGAATATTGTGTAAAGGGGGAAGAAAAAACATGTAGATAGGAGAATAAGCAATCTATATGGTATTTTAGACCATGTGATATCCATTGGTAACCATGTGACATTAGACCCCTCTTGGAAAGTGGTCGGAGAATCGTTGGTGCACGATTTTGAAAACATTGTGCCTCATTAAAAGTGTGATTATTCTATTTTACCTCTCATGTTTTTTAGTCTTTCTCCCATGTTTCATATCCATTATTCCGCATATATCCCTAGTGATGAACCTAAACAAACAAATCATCCCAATGTTATATCTCATTTGATTTTTGGCCATTTAGAGTGTTGTTGTGGGAAGATCAAAACTCCTTTAATTTATTAACTATTCACTTGCTACTCTTTTCTGGATTAGGGATTGTGGTATCATTCTACCCCTTACAAATCCCTAAAAACATATTTTTCTATAATATATTATGTTATGGATTCAAATAGTTCTTCAATATTTATCCATGTCTAAGTATATGTGAGTATTCATCTATGGGTTCAAGTTAAGTGGTCTCTTATTATATCCCATAGTCTTGTTGTGGATTTGGTAATGTATGTTAGTGATATTACATCCCACTTTGTGTGCAGATAATTCCTTTAGTAATATTTTGAAAGGTGTTTGGTTAAATTATGAGTTAAAACCTTCAATATCCCTAGGTTTTGATTGATATTTATTATACCAGTATAGGGCCACACATGGGGATCACTGACATTCTCAAACATTGAAAATTTTAATTTTATGCATAGAGTTTCTTTTCATTAGAATATATCCCATGATACATATGTTCAAATTTTAGTTTGAATAATAATTATGAACTAATTGTAGTTATTTTTAGTCATTGGAAATGAAATAAGGGAATGATCATAAATTTTTTAAAAATGGTTAAATGGAATAATGTGAGTGTTTGAAATGACTTATGAGATTGTAACCGAATTTCATAAATGGAATAATTCACGTGACCCTATGTATTATGTGAAATGGGATAATGTATGGAAATTTTTGATTATGATAAACGAGTTATGGTATTGAAAGGGTAATGGGATAAATGTGATGTTCTAAGTAAATGGAAAATTATCCAATTGCGTAATTTCTGATGATGTTTTATATATTTAATTAAATTTCAATGGTAAATGTTATGTGTATTGGTTTTTAATATTCTATGATATGGTATATGTGTTAAAAGGATAAATAATCATGTACACATGTCTCGGTAGTTTTAGGGAATTTTACTTGAGGACCAATGCCCATAGGATGTGATATAATGGGGATCTAAAACTCACCTTTATAACAAATAGGTTAGAGAATGCGACAGAGGCTATAGAACCATAATGGTTTCATTTGATGAGGCTACCCAGACCAAGGCTCCACAGTATGTTTATTGTATTTGTTATGATATTCTTACCCCCAGTGAGAGTGGTAACATGACATATTACATTTTTAATAGTGATTTACTAGATTATTCCATCATATTAATGATGTAAATTCCTAACCCGTGGAACATTTTATTAAAATTAATTTAGTATGGAATACCGTAGTAGTGGTGAAAATTGAAATAATTATGGAAATGGTTATGATTAATTTCATTAACTAATGAATCCATACACTTTTTGTTTACCTTGTATTTATTTATCAATTTAATGAAATATCTTTCTGTTCTAGATATTTATTAGACATTGTTGGTGATGGCCTACTGAGTCAAACTCACACCATGCTCAGGGGTTCTGTTGGGTTCCCGTGTAGATTTCACGGTTGCGGGTTAGGACAAGGGAAAATGTATTATGCTGGGCACTTGAGTTGTGATTTTTATGTTCATGCATTAGGATCCAGACTTGGATTTAGTATCATTGTGATGATTGGGTAGTTTGTTTTTATTTATTTCATTACTTTTACCCTATTATAATGACAGAAAGTATATACTCTTCAATTGTGGTTTGTACCATATTTGGGGAAATGGACAATAATTTATGATTTTTATTGTTTATTTTTTCCCTTTTTTATATGATATATATCGTGGCTTACTCTAGTAAAGATTTTATTTTCTCCCCATGTGGTCTATAAGACCCTAGCTGCTAGTCAGAAACCACTAGAAAACACGGAGGTATTCTTCAGGTCATGTGCCGATCAGACTCAGGACATTGGTTTAGTAGATCATAGTTCAGGGATGATTTATTTTCCAAAATAGATTGCACATTGAAAACTAATTAACTAAATAATAGTTAATAATTTTTCATTTTGATAGCTAGAATCTAATTTTTAATACAGGGTTTTTTTATGAGTTTATTATTTTAGATCGAGATTATTTACTAGTTCGTTACTCATTAATGAAACAATTTTGTATTTATGGTATATTGTATCTCCCTCAAATATAAGACTTTATGAAATTTATTTTTTCATTAATATATTATGACTAAAATAGAGATAAATTTTCCATTATTATGTCCCATTTTGAGTTTATGATTTTTTATGTTTTGAATCCATTATTTGATTTTATGGTTTTGTGAATATATTCATAGGGTAAATACATAGGGTTAAATCAATAATGAGAATATTATTTTTTTTGTTGGGTTAGATTAATGATTATTAACTATATGTTAATTATTATCTATATGGAGTGGTCATATTTTAGTTTTTATAGCATGGTTGATTCGAAGATAGAATTATAGAATTATGAAATTCGAGTAATTCAAAGATAAATAATTAATTTTTGTCTAATTTTCTACTCATATATCATAATATCTAGACCAATAGGATTTATATTCATATGATTATGTAGAAAAGTTAATCAAATAAATTTATATTTCATATCTTGGTTATTTTTGGATTAATGTAATATTTATATCCATAATATTAATGTTTGATTATTTTAATTTTTTTATAAAGATGTGTGTTTTGAAAATGCAGAGAACATTTTCTAAATTTCTCATACACATATGTGACTAAAAAATATTATTTTTATTAATATTTTATTTAATTAATATAATAAATTTTTAACCATGGAGATATAATGTGGTGGGTATCAAACATATTAAATAAATTTCTACAATTCATTCAGGATAGTTTTTTTCATAATATATCAATTATTGTTTTTCGAATTTATGAAAAGTTTGATACATTTTCTATTCATAACACAATAAATCCATATAATTTAATGAATTAATGAAATTTTATTTTTTAAAATTGGAAATGTTGATCAATCACATGTTACTATAGGATTCCATAAACATACACAACCTATGAAACTCCTATGAACATAATGGGATTGATGGAATTTTTTTCTCCATCCTCCTGATATTTTGGAGTGTTTTTTATGATTTTTATCGGGTAAATGAATAATGATATTATTTAAAATTTCATTTTTCTACCAACCATTAGGGTCTATAAAACCAATTTTCTCAATGAAATGTCTGTGATTATGTTATCAAAATTTATAATGATGGTAAATGAATGATTATAATTCCATACAAAACCATTAATTCTCATTGTATATATTTTAGTATGGATTTTTAGAAACATATTCTGATAGTATCATGCATCTCAATGTAAGTGGAAAAATAATATGAATCATATGTAATCCACTAACCAAACATATTTCCCAATAATGGGTTATTTTTGTTATAAAGACAAGTTTTTTCATTGATCGTGGTTATGGGAAAATGAAAATTGAATTCCTTTATATTTCTTAATAAATTTATAACCGAAATATTTGTTAAGAGTAATGCTCATTATATATATTAGTAAATATTTCATATCGGTTCATGTATGTTTTACTAATGATTTCACTATCTTTTTCATGTTCTATAGAATAGAGAGTTTCAAATTGAATGTATAAGTTGACTGTTTTGAAAGTTTTCTATCATAATATTTGTAAATAAATAATTCATTAATGTTATTAATAATTGTTATTTTTATTCTACGTATTACTATAAATTCCATATATTTAGTTTTATATTGATATGATGTTTTTTTACCCTAGTTGGCTTAATCCTCTTAGTGAGTAATAAGTTGTATTAGAGAGAGTTTAGATTAGTTAATAATAAATGATTACTATTATATATGAATGTGTAATTTAATAGATTGAAATATGCTATATAGAATATTAAGTTTCTATCAAATATATAAAGTGCGTATTTATTTACTATCTTCCAAGGATATAAACTAATATGAGTTTTATCTTAGTTATTGGGGTTTCTATTCTTCATCATGTTCTAAGTATCAATGTTGATACATGATTATGACAATTCATTTCACATCGATTAGACAGTTTTTGTATAATATCAAATCATTTCAACTGGAGTGTTAGTAGAAACATTCCTTCTGGGTACAGATATTATAATATTATTCATTAAGATGTGTTTTTCTAAAAAAATATATATATGTCTGCATTAGATGGGTTATTAGAAATTTATAGGTTTGAGATTAATTTTTTTTATATGATGGGAAATTTTTATGTGACATAAATTTGTTATTTAAATGTAGTTATATGTCATGATTATGTAATGATTCTGAATGTGGTTTACTTTGGGGACTCTTTTAAGACCCACGCCTAGATACAACGATAAAATATTATAATGATTATGAATAATTTCGATAATTAAAGGGGTTAATTTTTTGAGTTTCTAATATAAATTACATGGAAAATAGATATTATATTAGGTTATTATATTATATATTAGATGATTTAATTCAATGATATTGGTTATACTATTATTAGTGAAAAAGTTAAAAGTGTATAAAATTTATGTAGATGAAATTAAATAACTTTTGGGGGCTCACTGTATACAATAAATATTATATATGTTTAGTTGTATCCTAGATGAACTAATGAGTTATTGGTAGTGTGGTATCACATATTTACTAAAGATAGTATTTTAATTTTCAATTTATATAATATTAGGAGCCAACATGAGTTTCACCTGACTATAAGACTCAAGAAGGTTCACAACATAGCCTTGAAGGTATTCTTGATCCCCATATGATAGAGAAAGTTCTTAAACATCTTGGAAATGTAGTTACAAATTTTTTCCTAAAAGATAATAAAAATAAGGTTTGCAACATAGGAAAATGACATGGACTACATGCACCTATGATATTCATGGATCAGTGTGTCCAATGAACCATAATTGTATAAAATACAAATTAGAAAATACATAAAGGAAATCATATCCTTGTAGAAAAATTTCCAATATGATAAATGAAAAATCATAATCCAATATCACAAAATAAAAAACTTGGGAATTCATTAATATGATATTTGTAATATGAAACTACATTATAAAATATAATAAAATAAAAATAAGCTTCCACCCATCTCTGTGTGACATTAGGTGTCACCCCTCTACCATATCACTAGAAAATATATGAATATTTATATCATGAAAATAAAACAGATTCAATTGGTTCTTTTACCTTTATTTAATTTTATAAAATAAGGTATTTATACACCTATGAGATTATGAAGGGTGTATTAAATGGTCTTAGTATGGACCCTCTATGTATTCCTTATTTAAACCATGTTATAATGATTAACAACATTGATTATATATTATTATTGTATATAAAACTGATCTTTTAATTATTATTATTAATAATAATAAACGAATTTATAAAATAATTTAAATTTGATGTTTCACAAAAATAATCTAAGGTGAATTCTTATGTTTTCCTCAAATGGGATAAAATGAAATGTTTCACTAAATTCTTTTACCCCATTTATTAGTGGAATGAGTAACACATCTCTATATATTTGATGAGATATATTTACAACTCAATCATATCTTATGGCAAGTGAAACTATTCCAACTATTGTCACTTGCATAGGTACCCTTAGTTCCCATAAGATTCATTAAATCTACATTATCCACCATTCATACCTTTTTGTCCACCACATCATAAGGAAATCGTATTTCTAGATAAAGTTATAGAATTCATTACAAAATACTAAGTAAAACAATTTCCCACAAGGGAAATATCAACTAATATTTTGAAAAAATAAAATAATATCCCAAATCAATAAAATATAATATAGAAATATAAATAATTGATAGTTAATATAAAATTGTAATAAATATGTAATAATAATCATTTAATGATGAAAAAAATTTCACATATGAAGGATAATTACAAAAAATAAAAAAGTATTACAATAGAGGACTGTGAAATTCATAAATACCCAAAACAAATCAATAAAAAATTATCTAGAATGAATATAAAAACATCATTGCATCACGAAGAAGTTAAATTCATGAATGATTCATTGAAGAAGAAAATGGAAATTAGTGGTGTGAAATACGTTTCATCCATGAAAATATAACATTGATACATGAATCCGTGACAAGAGGATTGGATTAGGGTTTTTCATGTGTACGATAGGAAATATTTCATGAGACGTGATAAAATTATATTTTCAGGTTAAATAATTGTAAGGTAACTGTATGAAATTCAAAATTTTGATATCGTAGGATGCTATAAGATTTATAAAAACATTGTACCATATTGTGGTTAAATTTTTTGGGCACACATCGGTCACATGAAAGGATTCATAATTTTTCCACATGGTTTGAAAAAACATATGCCAACCTTGTAGAATGCCTTTCCTAAAACATATTGTGGGGTTGTATGCTTTTTTATATTTTTTTAAAACATTCACCAACTGTGACACAACTATTGATTAAAAAAATCCCCCGATTAAAATGGAAATTATTTATATTCAACGGGTAATAAAAAAATTAACCTAAAAAATATTAAATACTTGATAATATTTTCATCTATATGAAAATTACACCCATCATCTCAGATTTATCACCATAAAATTCATCCTTAGAAATGATCTAAGATTAAAAGAAACCATTACTCACTCATTTGATCTTCCAAATCCAAATATCCATTAGAAAATCATAATCCAATATTTCTATTGAATGATATCCATATTCCTAGAATAAATGAACCAAATATATATATTTCTAAAGGATCATCTTATCATTGGAGTGAATAATTAAAATATATTTTCTTGTTATATAGATTTCTTCTTTCAACTCATACTTTTTATAATAATTCACATTAAAGTGTTCAAGAATATAAATAATCAATTTTTAAACATGGAAATTTTTTTGATTTCTATTAGCTAGGGTTGAAAATAAAATCATTATTCCATCTTCCCATGTCACTCAGTGGTCTCATAAATTCTGAAATATCTATAGGAAAGATTCTCATGTATCACCATCCATTGATGACCCAAATGGGGAACACCCTTAGAAACACCATGTCACATACTATTTACTCTAATGGGAGATAATGCGGGTCAACATATGAATTATAGAAACGCTATACAAAAACATTGTCTTTCTAAATAACTAGGATATTTCATGTCATTTACATAAAATGATTATATACCATCCGAAATGATTAACTACCTACATCTAGTACAAATGGGAAATGAATGGACGTCCATAAATATCCTCAAAAATGGATTTCTAGATATAATTCTAGTAGGTTTTTTAATATGAAAACATGAATATTTATTGATGAATACCCCCACACTATGAGGACTAAGATACATGCCTAATGTATGACATCCATAATATGGTTTTCTCACTCTATTTTTATTAATATCTGGGGTCCATATAATATAATCTTCTTCAAACTAGTTCACATAGTATCGTTAAATACCTTAAATAATATTGATATAAACCAATGTTCCATACCAATTATTATGTATAAGGGAACACTGTTTAGTATCAGAGCCTACATCACATTCAAGATCCCAATTTCCCCCACCATCATTCCTCATTGATCAATATGAATCAAGTGTAGTTTTTTAAACTTATCAATAAAATCCTATAAAATATGCATTCTTTAGGGTGTACAATGTGGTAAAATAATATTTTCCACGGATACGTCATCGAAAATGTTGGATAGAAAGAAAATTTTGGGTGAATTTCAGAAGGGAATAGGTGTTCAACCTTTATAAATGAAAAAATTTAGTATAGAGAAACCGAACATACTATATTAATCCTTAGTCCTGGGAAGATTAATTTCTTCCAAAATTAACTTTATATATTTATCTCCCTGTGATGGATGAACCATTTGGAAACATGGAATTCCTCGATAATTTCATTCTTTAATGTAGAAGGAAGGAAAATATTGCCTCTAAACAAAATAAATTCCCTCAGAAATAGAAACACTTATTGGGTGGTCTCCACTCTATAAAAGTCTATTTTATATAACTAACAATATATGTCATATTTATTCTCTTAGGATAACATATCACTCTTGTATGAATACATAATATTACTACTAGGTAAAAACTCCCTTTCCCCTCCCTCATCTAATTGAAAATTAGTAAGAAGGAACATGAGATTCCACTCCTCAAAGGATTCCATAATTAGTAGGGATAGAAAAATTATTATATAAGAATCTACAATTCTGTTACAGCTACCTGATAAACAATCCAGATAATAGTAAAACGAATTATTTCATTCTACCCATCATCACTACATGAGGATAATGGCCTTTGTAGATAAAAGTTCTTTCCTAATTTTTTATCATAACAATACTATGGACATTACCCGTAAAACATGTTTCAAAAAAAATTAAGTGCATGTATCATTATGATCATATATAGGATATCATTTTTTTATATCCTATAATGATATCAATTATTATTAGAGATGTATTACATCGCATGGAATCGAATGATTAGGATAAAATAGAAACCCACTCCCAAGGACTCAAAAGTTTGTAGAGAGCACTAAACGTTTTTTTAAAGAACCAATGAAGGAATGAGTTCAAATGATATAATAAATATTTAATCAAATCATGAAACATAGAGGGTATATGAAAATTTCCCAAATCTATGTGATAATTACCACTTAGAAATATATGTTAGACTAATATCATAATAATCAATGAATTTAATATGGTTAATGAAGGAATCCATGAGTTTCAATGATGTTCTTCGGAACATTCCATGATATACCAACCATAATTTGTTTAATCTAAACTTAATTACCTCATTTGAATGATATATTTCCTAATAATTTTGATTCCCATATAAATATTATATAGTGTTTTACTTTGTTCTAAAACTAATTATCTCAAATAATTTAAAATACAATAAACTAGTACACCCCATTTTCCTCTAAATTATTTGAATAAATATTGCTCTATTCCATATAAAATATTATAAAAGGATGATGTTGCTAATGGATTATATAGTAGATCAATTCCATGATGAACGATAGTTTATATTATATGAAGAATGTAATTAAATGGGAATCATAGTGTCCATAACATCATCAAAATGTTTTCATAATAATATCATCAACATGATTATTAAATTATCATTAACCTGTACATAGATTTATCATAGAAAACCATCATCCCAATTTTAATTGATCAAATAGGTAATAAAAAATAAATTAGATAAAAATATTTTTGATAATTACCTTTTTAAAATTTTTATAATCAACACATTGTCAGGGAGAAACATCATACTTCTAATCTAACATTAGGGTGTCTCCCATTGAGATACACTAATGATAATATATATTTTGACCTATAAATCATCCATATTAATTTTCTAATCCATTAATTTTTTCTTATCCATTTATTAATATGGAATTGGTATTTTTCATGTTCATATAACTTGGTTGGTAAAGAAAATGCATATACCTCATTAGGTAACACTAAAAATAATGTATAAATATATTAGGGAAATGTCATACTAGATAATATAACTTAATTCAATTCAACTAGAATGTTGTGTCCCATGAAAAACAATTTATGAAGAATAATTATATACTCGTTTATAGAAGAGTAAATCCCTCTTTTTTGCATCAAATATCCCATTCTTCATATAATAGATTAGCTTTAAAATCCAGGGACACAAAAGGATCCCTTCAATTATGATTGTCTATGTGATATACGACATTCATTAGAATCAATCCCCAAAATATGGCGAATGAGATCCAATTATTACAATGATGATGTCTAGGAAACATCCAACCTAGAGAGAGAGATAGAACATCAGAGACATTGGAGGCCATGGTCATAATTATTTTATCTGGAGTTGATATTTCCATTGTATATTACATTGGACATGATGTAGGTTTTATA
This sequence comes from Viscum album, assembly GCA_963277665.1. NCBI lineage: Eukaryota > Viridiplantae > Streptophyta > Magnoliopsida > Santalales > Viscaceae > Viscum > Viscum album. Next base: position 119,629,769 of record OY728138.1, on the reverse strand, counting down.
AAATTTATATTTATCTTAAAATGATATGAATAATTCAACCAATTATTGCATAAATCATCAATCTTATATGACGATGGATGAATTTTACAGCTTACTATGTTAGTCAATGCATCAAAATTTATGAAGTCCCAGTCTAGAGAATGAATCTATCTTCTCTTTAAATATTCTCAAATATAACCATTAGCATAATGTTGTTCTCTTTAATAAAACTACCCATGAGATGATTCAACAATAACTATATGACTTTTAGAGTGTGATCCATTATACCATGGAGATTTATATTTATTCTATACACTTATAGTGAATGAGGAGAATGAAAAATTCAATACCCTTAATCTCACTATGAAAAATTTTGATAGATTTCCAATTTTAACACAACGATTACAATAATTATATGACACTTGATATTATTTCTTAATATGTACTGTCCAACTACATATACGGAAAATGCATCACAAATTATCATGGTTTTTAAAAGTGGTTGGCTGGGAAGGGGATTTTATTTACCTATAATTACTTATTCTTGGTTCATCCACTAACTCATCATTCAGAAAAATTGAAATTCAATCACAATCAATATGGAAGAATCCCCAATTAGTACTTGCATTCCATCATGATCATATTCAACCATAGGTGCTCCAACTACCCCTAATGTATAATTTAGGATGTCTATGTGTTATAAAATATACTAGATATGTAGAAGATATCTCATTCAAATCCTTTGTGTTTTTACTATTTCCTTATAAAAACCCTTGTAAGTAATGTGGATGATCTCTACAATACACTTGGTATAATCCCAGAATGAATGGTCTACCTAATGAAAGCTCATGAATTCTATATAATTTAAAATATCATTTTTTCATGATAGTATTAATATGAAAATACTTTTTTGAAATGACTATAATATAAAATATCAGGAATTACAGTTTGAACATTTATATTTCACCATCTCCAATTTGGATCATCAAGAAGAAAAAAACACTCTATGATTTATTTTAATGGGAGTATCCATGAATTAAAATATTATCGCAGATTTTACCAATGAAACATTTACTTCCTTAGGTTCATTCCCACTATGGCTTTAATGAGGCATGTTTTAATGGAACACCTGATCCACAGCATGAATCGAGTTTATGTAAAAATATATACCATGAGAGGGACCGTGAACATCTCCATAGTACATGGACATAATGAATAATTATAATACCTATATAAAATTTAATCAATTGTAGGAAATTATTGTATAATTATATCAACTACTCCCTCCCATGGGTTAGTTGGGTGCTTTTCGTGATAAAAAAACTTACAAAAATATTATAAATACTTCATCATTAAAATAAACATTCCTATCATAAATCAATACATAATAATTAATTAAAATAATAACATAAATAATAGTTAAGTGCATATAAATATCATCATTTATTTAAAGTCATGAATCCAATGATTTTTTTGGACATGGATTTTTCCCTATAAGATTGTGAAATTAAATTCAAAATAAAATTATCATTCCTGACATCTCATAGTGACTTAACGTGGCACAATATGTGTGTTTTCTATACACCCCTACACATTAACCTCCTAGAGTCTTGATTATCCCATCACATGAATATAATTAAATCCCAAATAAAAAATATCTCATGAGGAGAAATTTCATTTGTAACATTTTTTCATCAATTAACTAGGGCTACCCCTTACATGGGAACTCAAAATGGTATGTAACATGTCCCAAAGGGTGTACATGGTTATTAAAGGATATGACATGTTCATGAGATTATTGGAAATTATATTTTTGGAACAATTTTTTAAATCTATATATATTGGTGTTCATATTATAAATCTAAGAATCCACTCCTTAAATTATTGAATACATATTTATAAAGATAAAATAAACCTAAAAATACATCATAAAAAATGGAAGAAACAAAATATAATACCCATTATAACTGAACATAAACAACATAGGGGACATTACAATAATAATTGGAATAAATAAAAAAATAGTGGGATTATTAGATTGAGATAAGTGTTATATTGAAAATGATTAAAAAATAAAATTACTAAATAAAAACTCCTAAAAACATATTTGTGAGATAAAAGGAATAATAACTCTTCTACTTCACCACTATATACCTGAATATGTCCAACATTATTATCTACTAAATTGATGTAGTTCCTTTCCATTTCTATCATCAGAAAAAAGGCATGCAAACACACAATTTTATTTAGAGGGCGAATCAATGTTTTATATATCAATACTATGTTATAAAAACTAAACAAGATAGTTTTGAAATATATATTAATTTAATCTTCAGCCTCTTATTTTAAATAAAAAAGAAATATAATGTTACCAAAGAAAATATTTGACGTAAGAAACAATATAACATAGAATAATCCAAAAACAATCAGGGGATCAAACCATATGGTTACCGAAATGTAAATCCTATAAATAAATCAACAACTAGGTTTACATCATTAATTAGTCAAAATTATAATTTGGCATATGGTAATGGGGAAAATTATTTTACATATATAACATAACATATCAAATTGTTAGACTTGTACCACAGAATTCATTGAATTTATTCAAAACCACATTATCCATTAATCAAAATGGGGCATTAACAATTTCATATGGAAATCCACATTCAAATTAAAACAACCAATATCAATTAAAAAATAAATGGATAAATTTATCCAAAGGAATTTATCAAAAAATATCAAAAAATATACAATACCACAATAAACATTAATAAAAAAATTTAAATGATGAAATATTAAATAATATGTATAATAATAGAATGAATATAGAACCACCTATCTATAACAAAAAACCTTCCTCTAATTTTTAAAATATATTTCAGGTAATAAAAATGATCTTACGTGGGTTATAAGAATCCATAAATACATAAAATGAATCCATAAAAATTAGTTTTAACATACCCTTGGATTTTAGGGAAATGATTATATGTGAAATATATGAAATAATTAACGTAGAATCAAAAAGATTGTAGATAATAATTTAATTAAGTGGATACCACCATGAAACTTGAAAATAAACAGCTGAATCTATTCTTATACAATAAGGGTATAGATTTTTCTATTTTTTGGAGTCTATAATATTATTGTGTTTTACTTTAGAGAGTTTTTATTAAAATTATACTAAGGGGAAATGAGAAAGATTCACTACATTTAATATATTTATAGGCTACACAACATTCCAATGCATTAGAAAACCATGCTGACCTCACATGTTTACATGAAAACCACACAGTTTTTCCATAAAGATAATAAAATATATTTTATCCATGAAGAATGATTCTATTAAAAACTACATTTATGATTGATGGTATCAATAAATTTTTTAATAATTTTGTTCTAATCTTCAAAAAACTCAATCTATTTTGGAATTTTAACAATTATGAGGGAAAGAATACCACATCATTAATGTTCTGATAATTTTTTATAAAATAATAATTAAAAAAGATGAAAATTTAATTGTTTTTTTATAATTTAGTAAAACATATCTATAAGTGTAATACATAAATGAATAAATAGTTCAACACATGTCATTATGGAAAACCATTATTCTATAGATGTCATCTAATTATGAATCTATATTAAAGAATGCTCTTTTGGGTGTATGGTTCGGATTGGTTGACATTATAGGAAATTTCTTAGGTTTTTGTTAGTGAGGAATATAAAAACTAAATATCTATTTTGTTCTATTGGGACATTCATTTGTATAAAAAGTGACCCATTCAGGTTGAATATTCACTAATTCAAACCACATAATTTATATCACTTGAAATAGCCTTTACCATTGGAAAAATGTTTTGACTATTATAGAGTGTTTAAAAGAAAAATTCTTTTATTATAACTAGAAATGATCTAATAAATTGGTTCTTTATTAATAATAAAAATGATATGAAAAAGAAACCATTTTATCAGTTCTATTATATGTATTGTTAAAAGATCCATTTTATCAGTGGTATTACTTTGTACTAATAAAGGCACCCATTGTTAGTGTTTCTAAAAGAATTTGAAAATGGGGAAAACTGTAATGTTCTATAACAAAACATTTCATCACTAGAAACATCACTATAAATTAGAAACATTAGGTACAAATACAAAATTTAAGTAAAACATTTTACGACATAATTTAAAGACAATAAACACTATAACATAGATTGAAGTAAGGCACCGATATAGAATATCTAACGACCCCTACTCAAGATAAATAATGTACCTATATAAGAAATCAATTGTTTGGTTAGTAATAATATAAATAAATAAATTAAATATAAATTTTTAATTTTAAACTAATCATTGAGTCATTCGTGTAAAAATGTTTATCATATTGATTTCTTGATGATTCTTGTACGTCACTTTATTTCTTGTTCATCTTGAAGCATTATATCTTTGAAAATTAACTAAATAAGTAGAAGAAAAAAATGATATGTAAATTTTATATGTAATAATACAGGGAATGATTCTAAAAAAATATTGAATTGTTTTTTTGGTTAGGATGATGTGATGCATGTTTTAAACTAAAATGTTATTATATATTGAAAAGAAACAGTTGTGGTCATAACAAAAACATTGTGTATTAGATTGAGGTGCATTTTATTCCTATACATCCCAAATGACATAAATATAATTTTACTAAGGTATCAATATAATCTGAATGTGTTATATCGGTTTTGAGTATATCACATTTTTTTACAAAAATGTCATTTTAAACTATAAAATTGAACTCTGAGTAATACCATCAACATTGAGTATCAGTTTGGTGTGAGACTGATTCGTAATGTTTAAAAAGTACCTTTGAGTCAATTTCCTAAATTATAAATAGAATCGATGTGCATTTTTTTGGTTTCTAAGGATTGAAATCTTTGTTCTAAAATTTCAATTTTAACTGATAATGGGAACATTGATACATACCTAGAACATCACGTATCAATTTTAATTTTGGATTATATTTACAAGGTAATAATTACTTATGTATATTCTTTCTAATGTACCAAAACAATTCGAATACATTTTCCCAGTTTTTATTTTTATAATTTTCATTTTTACTGAAATTAATGTCAATTTTAATTATGTTTATGCACTTGGAGTAATAGTAGTCACACCATGCATCGTATTTAGCTTCACATAATTCTTCCTAGTCCCAAATGAAATTTATATCATTTTCCTAGTGTTTTAAATTAATTTTAATGTGTTTAATTAGTTTTGACTACACCAATTTTGTTTTCACAAAAATGTAAATTTAAATGGAAAACAATCACTTTTTGTCTTACCGGTAACATCATGTGTTTGATTTATGTGAGACTAGTTATGACAAAAAAAATTATTTGTGAATCATTATCGTAATTTATCAATGAAATTATAGTGAATTCTCTTTGTTTTTAATGAGTGAAATTCGATGAACTAAAATGTCAATTCTAAATTCATAACATACACTTCGAGTCATTCTAAAAAATTTATGTTTCATATTGATGTTTGTTTTAATTTTATAGTTAACAAATTATTTTTGGATCATTTGTTTAATGAATCAAAACTATAATGAACCTTCCTAGATGGTACTATTCCATTAACCCCCAATCCCACCTCAAATATACCAGGGGCTTGAAACTAGCACAAGTAGGAATACACTAAAATTGGAGGCCTTAGCTTAAGTGTCTGTATACACACACACACATCTACAAGACATACAATGATGAAATATAAAAACCAAACAATGATGAATTTATAAATCTAAATCCTAGAACCATAGTATGACTGGATTTAAAGGAATGTAGACAAGGAAAAACACAAGTCCACCATAAGAGTATGAAAACATGTCCATCCTAAAAGTAAACACAGTGACTAATTTCGAGATTCCATAGGAAAAAACATCAGTCTATACAGTATCACTAAGTACTATATGCTCTTACATCATCTAGGATTCTATCAAAAGGTCGAACATTTAAACATCACAGAAAAGGTATTGAAAAATCCCATACAGGGGTGGGTATAACAATAACCAATTTGACAACCAAAAACCAAAAAGTATAAAACAATGAAATAATATTCTTCTTGTGAACATGTATATGTATACAATTTATATAATAAGATTTCTAGATATACTCAACAAGAAATGAAATTAATGGTATGTCACAACTGTAATACAATCGTCAGATTCAGGCATGATAATTCCATACATCACTCATTCAGGAGAACACAATCGATATGTGTTGTAGCACTGATGATGTCCTCCCAATAAGTAGTGCTCGTTACATCTTGTAGTAGGATGTACAAGCTGAATGTTTGTAGAGATATGAAACACATATGAGGATCACTCCCAATTCCTTGGGGTATACAAATTACATAAATTGGATTAACCTTATATGAGGAGGATCGATCCCCATGTATTATTGGTCATATTGATACTAAGAACTGAACCTAGTGCATGGATATGAATGGAAGATCTCTCTCTGGGCCTCAAGGAAAGATTCCAACCACTCCTTCTATGATGCCCTCTTGAATGGATCATTGTCCAATGAGGAGATTTTGATTCCGTCTTAATTTTTAAAGAATGGATATGGGGGAAAAATGATAAAAAATCGTGGTCAACATATAGAGGATAAGGGATCCAATATAAAATCAATTGATAAAAAAAGTGTAGGAAGGGAACATTTCATGTGCCTTTGACCCCAGGTCTAGCATTTTTGAAACTGATTATGTCAGTTTCTATATAAAAGTACATGGTATGTTTATTCTCTTGTAATTGTACTTGTGACCCTGTACATGGCTTAACCTGTTTAAATTTTTCTAAGCAATGGCCATGTTCAATTATTGGAAATACTTTAACCCATTTACTCTTTCTTGTGTCCGTGTACCCTAAGAGGTACACACCGATCTCACCTTGGGGGCCACATTTCTTGTGATACTTATCTCTCTCTTGAAACCATAGCCTCTACTAGGAGGGTCCCATATGGTGTGTGGCTTTACGGTAGACACCACATACAGATAAAATATCAACATTTACATATCTTTTTAATGAATTATCAACCACTCCTTTGTCAACTGTTCTAGCCACACCCATCACAAAAACCAAGGGAGATCATTGTATGGACCTCACGTCATTAAGCACCAGGATTCGAACCATCGATACATCAGATAACTAAATCGTACGTTGTTATTTTTTGGTTGTCAAAGAACATGAAATCAGGTATCCAAAACCATCTAATCTGTCGCTAATTCCATCATCACACCCATTCATGTTATATTAAGAACATATCAATAATTTCAAATTGATTCTCTATGAAATATTTGTTCAATTAATGATTTTGTGGAATTTGTCGAACAACATTATAAATGATGAACACCCTCAATGAAGGATGAAAAAGGGGACAAAATCACAATAAATAAATGAGGAACGGTCCTTTGAAAATATTCATGATATCCTCGATCCATTTCAATTTGAATAAAAATGAATAATAAAATACTTACAAGGAATATCTCCCATGAAATCATAGAACAAAGCTGTATCATCACATATAATGAATGATCCATAGATCAACGTATTGGTTGATTGATCTGCGATCATCATATAAATAAAAAATTGGAAAATTATCAAAATAAAAAAACCTTGTACATTGAGAAGGTTTGATCACAAATGATGAATGATCTTTCATATTTCTCATTAGAAATATCTCTTAATCCCATTACATAGTGATCATAAATCCACAATCCATTGGAAGTATTTCTGAGAGAGATCCTTCAATTATTCATATAATGGCTCCATGGATATCTTCACAACCATATAATTCTATTATAATAGTATAATTAAATACATTTCATTTGATACATCAATGAATATAAAATAAATTAATATTATTCATTATTTTATTCATTTTAGTCCCATAATGATGTTTCCACAAATTCCTCACACCGACAAAGGTTATGCCATTCCTTTGGTAAAACTAATGTTTCCTACTCAATATGTTCTCATATTTCTGATGTAGGCCCCCTTTTATATTTTATTTCACATTTTCATGAAAACTTCATGTCCATTCTTGTTAAAAATTTTAATATAATTCAAACATTTGTTTTGGGAACACATGTACTCGGAATCACATGCCATCACAGCTGATAGAATAAAAAATAATCCGTTAAATTTCAAAAAGAATAAATCTAAAATTATACCTATTAAATTCTCCCAAATCTATACCCTTACAACTTGATTATCTAAAATAAGGCATAAAAAGGATGTGGGTAATGAGCATGTATGTCAGTATCTTGACGCCATGTTATCATTTGGATATTCACATCCCACCACTAGATATACACAAAAGAATAAATTTCCCATGAGGTATGCTCTCATGGAAATCCTCAATATCTACTAGGTACTCAGAAATGGTATATCTATCCTCTAGGTCTATCTATCCCCAGTCAATAATGTGTGACATTCCATGCACGTACATCCTAATCTGCTACACATGGAAGACATCTTGATCCCAGTCAAACTTTGACGTAAAAGGTAAGTGGTACACAACCTCAACATCTATACACCGTATCAGATAAGGTCCAATGAATCATAAATATATATTTCCAACCCATCCATAAACTATTAATCTATATCAATTTGAAACCATTATGAAAAAATAGAACCCCTCCTCAAACTCTAAAGTCCTCTATCGTCTATCCGCGTACGAATTATAATCGATCTAGATATCCATAATTCACTCTCAGTTGATCTGAATCATTTTTTTAGTTCCTCAAACTGACTATAGGAACAAGATTACTGACTCTACGGGGTTATTCCAACAAAGTGGTGACCTATATGGTCATTCATTCACGTAATCTAATGGAATAATTCTGATGCTAGAATGATAGTTATTTTTATACACAAAATCCACCATTGGTAGGTTATCCTCCCAACTATTACCAATGTTTGACTTAGAATCTCACAACATCTTCTACATAACCATAATGTTCATCTCATTTTTCATTCTAGTTTGGGGGTGTAACACTAATTTCAAGCATAACTATGTCCCTAAATAATCCTTCAACTCCCTAAAAAAACAAGACATAAAATTTGAATCACGATCAAAAATTGTGTTTAAGGAAATCCTAGGTTTCAGACGATATCCTACAAATAGAAACATCATAAAATATATACTGAACACTTCACTCAAATATCTATTAAGTCAGACAACATGATGAGTTGGACTATGATCATAATGATGTAATTAATTCTCCTAGATGTATATGGAATTCCTGTCAATATGTCTACAGAAATCCCATCCTAGTTCGATTTTGGCCCTCAAGGGGTTAATCTAAAGCCACTAGAACATGGTGATTAGCGTTAAAATTTTCACTAGTATGTCATAGATAGAAAAATGTTGCAACTGCCTTCTTCATCAAAAAAAAACAGGAACTAATGTCAATGTTCCTCGTATATATTTTCCTCACCTATATATATGCCCAAAGGTAATGTATGAAACTCTTTCATGACCTCCCATTTTAATTTCACTGGTACCATTGTGTATCATCTAAAAAGATTGACATTTTACCCATATTTATAATATCAATCTGAAGAATGTCTATTGGATATCCACCTATCTTGGGACTCACATTGGGTATCCCTAAACCATGAATCCTTAACTCGTTATAAAAGTTTATTGTTAACAAACATAAGTTGGAGGTAATCTCATCTATCTCCATCCATAACGAATAACTACAGTAGGCTAAATGATTTGATACAATATTTTGAAAAAACTGAAAAATATCTTGGTGATACAATCTTCTACCACGTTCCCCCTCCATGAAGTATAGTAAATTTAGAGGTTATAATCCTAAGGGAAATTAATACATTGACTTTGAATCATGTTAATATCTTTTTGAGTGAAGATAATATTGAAACTATTGTGGTAAATTTAGATGAAATACTACTCCCCAATAAGGTAGTGTCACCACATTATTTGTTAGAAGACAACGACATCTCACTCAAGATCATGTGGTGTGTATTTATGCTCAAGTAGTCTCAACTAATATGAACTACAAGAAATAACTAGATACGTATGCATCCGGAAATTACCATGCCCAGTTCCTAATTCATTTTAGAGCACTACATACTTGTCACACTCCAATGAAAATCTTATAATGGGAGCACTCATCCATATCTACCATAAAATGTTGAAAAGCATGATGAAACCTCTATTCCAACACATAAGGATTCCCCTTTTAGGTCACCGATGTCATGGGTTTTTTTATCCAATAGAAAAAAGGTTTGAATATTTTCTAACATCCTCCCATCCCATTTAATCTCTACACCGCATTCACACTCTTGGGTGGCTCCCAAGCTAACACATCCTCAATATTGTATGGGTCCATTGCCACTCCATAAGATGTGATATCATTTCACAGAATGTGAAACTCAAATATCTAGTTCTAACACATCTAGATCTTCCTATAAATTTGGTGCTCTCAGACTACGTCCAGAACCATCTCGGAGTGTATTGTGTGCTCCTCCACTTATTCTAAGTACACTAGGATATCATAAACGAGGATGAATATGAAATAGTATAATTAGGGATGAAAGTATTAGTTCATGATTTGGAAGAAATGTTTTGGGTCCTTCATTATGCCAATGGGAATCAACATGTATTGATAGTTACCATTAAGACATTTTATTTCTGGGTTTGGTATAACATCATCATATACTTTCAACTATGGATAACCTAGACTCAGGTCAACATTTGAGAACCAAAATGCCCCAATTAATTGATCAAAGTGTTCATTGATCCTCGGTAGTGCATACATGTTCATCATGGTCACATGGTTCTCTCATCACTAATACAAATATAACCACATCCTCTTATTCTTTTTCTTGACAAACAATACTAGGGAAACCCAAGATGAAAACATGTGTTTAGAAAAGACCTTCCTTTGAATATCCTCCAACTGAACCCTCAACTCCCAATGTTTTATGCGAGTCTATTGATATTCTAGTGTAGATATCTTTGATTCCCTAGTGTGTAGATCAATACAGAAGCCTATCTCTCAGGTGAGAGGTGATCATAGAACAGCCTCAGGAAAGAAGTCCTTGTACTCCACCACCACGACAGGGAACTGAAAAATCAAATATCCACTAGACTAAGGGCCATTCTATCCAAATAATGTGTAATCAACTTCACCCACCAATTCATGATTCCATCATGCACTACCTTGGCTTCGTCATCCCCAATAAAAGAGAACTTAATCACATCGATGCAGACACACCACATTATTGGCCTAAAACATTTAATCCAATCATGAAATTTGTATACAAAGTCCATTCCTAGGATGAAATAGTATTCCCTCATCCCATATATGGAGAGATAATGAATTTAAACTCTCTCTTTTAGGAGTTAGGTCACTCTATTGGTGCATGTGTGTGATCATTGAGTCATCTCTATTAGAAGTATCGAAAAACTTGGGTCAAGCCAAGGGATTAAAAAAAAATCTATTAGTCTTGAAAAGATATGGATAAATAAAGGAATGACTATAAAATATAGATATCAATATCAAATATTAGGTAGAAAAGAAATAGGTAATGCCTCATATCATTCCTAGAGCTTCTGGGTTGTAGGCCTCAACTGCCTACAGCTAAGCCCTCCCCTGTCCTCGATCTTAACGAGCTAAGCATGGACCACCTGGGGGTGGTAGTGGCAAAAAAAAAAGTTTATACTACCTTCAACTACTATCGTAGATCTTACACAACATTAAATTCCATATGGACCTTCATACTCCTATCACTTTATCTTCCTCTATGGTACATCAATTGCCTCAATTTTATCCTTAGTGCAATGTCATAAAATATCGATTAGGATTTCACATGCCACCACATGAGTAGAATTGTATCTCCAGGGGATGACTGGACATAACTTTTCAGCCCTGAATAGAACACCCTATATCCTCATACCTTCTCCTAAAAATTATTTGATGATTATTTCCCTATGACTGATATCGTCTCCCCACTATCGAGGTCTCTGCTTCTGTGTGTCCACTACAGTTACGAACTTTCTGTGTCTACTAAACCAAGATACTATCAACCACCAATGCTCTATCTATCATCTAGCCAAGGTAGTTATTCATATAAATATATCACCAGTTCATATGTATATACACAGTCCTCTCTTGAAGGTTGATGCTCGAAAAAACTGAACCCAAACCCTATTAATATAGTAAATATAGTGGTTAAAAACCACTAAGGAATATTGAGGTATTGTCATGGTAGCGTGGTTAACATAATGACCCAGCCTTAAACATTACATAATATTGAATTAAATTAATAATTATCATTGAGGATATTTTCAGGTATATAGTTTTAGAGAATCAGGACATAACTATTACTACACAAAAGGTAACAATGTAGACACATATTCTTTGTTTCCATTTTGTTCATGAAATAAAAACTCTTGAAAAAAAGAATCATGTATAGTTATATGTTTTAGACAACATGAATTTTCTTTGATCCCATCCATGTCCCTATTCATCATTATGTCCTGTGAAAACATTTCAAAACATGGGATGAGAATAAAAATATCAATAAGGGTTATCAAAAAAGGAAGAAAACATTAGTTGATAAATACATTCAAAACATTAACTCTTTTACTTTCCCCATGAAATCATAAGATTTTTGAATAACACATAGAAATCATAAATCATAATTGTATCCTGTTGCATCCATAACAAACTTACATTGTAGCTATCACAAATATATAGAGAGTTGCTTTGGAATAACCATCACATCATATTCGCTAAATCTCTTAGGGGAAACATATACGTTTACCTCCGACACTTTACCCAATGCATTGGAGAGCTCTCTCGGGCACACAGACCATAGGTTTATCATGGAACCACCCGTATATGTAAACAATTCCCAAGAATGATAACATGATCATAACACATAACATAAGCATAAAGTAAAGATAACATTTCCACATTGCAATCACAATATAACATGTCAATATATTAACGTATCAAAAAAATATTTAAAACCATTTTCAAGACCAAAAATATGTTAAATAATATATGGTATTTATTTTCCTTTTATAAACATTATGACATGTTAATGTATCCAAAGATTAAATAATTCTCGCCATTATTGAAAGGTCGTTGCCACCACTTAAGTTAAAAAGAAACATTTTTTCGTTTAGTAAAATTCATCGTATAAAAATATTCCCATTCAATGGAAATTCAAGTGTTTTTATACGGCATATAAAAGAAAGTAATGTATTAGAAAAAAATATTCCTCAATGATAAGAGATTGAGACGAAGTCCCTTACCTCATATCAGACTTGACTCGATCGTTCTTTAATCTCTTGAATAATAACCTATATTAATTTCTACTTTATTAATAACCCTTTTCATGTTTATTATTCCTTTTGTATAACTTAATACCATGTTATAATCATTATGTATTTATTTATTTTAATAATGTTCGTTTTGTTGATATTTGGTACTTGAGTAAAAAATGTACACCTTATATTTACAAGTTGTACATGTGGTCAATAGTACATTATATCCAGAAGGATATTAATTATTTAGATATCATATATATTATATGTATCCTGTAAATATATATTTATAACATTACATGTCATTTGGAGGTAAGAAATGAAATGCACTGTTCATGGAGATGGTAAGCCGTACGTACACATGAACACTACATTAATTTATATTTCAAATTTTAATGGAATTAAAAAATAATGATGCATCGGTATATTATAATTCCAGTATAATATCATATATAATATCATTAACTCCATATTTTATACGTTCCACATATAGAATTAAAAATTCATATCACTTTGAGGGGGTTGTAGTCCGCACTTCCTCAAATGAAATTATCATGTTTAACCATAATGAAAAAAATAAAAGTATTATATAAAAGAAAAATACAGAAGCATAAAGAAAACATTAACTTAATATATATCATATATAAATATTGTTCCATCTTAATGTCCACCATGATAGGCGGTAGGAGATAATCGAAAAATCATTGTTTCAGGAGGTGTTAGTTTTCCGTCCACAGAAACAGTATGTTCATCACCCATTAAATGGAGGTTTTTGTAATTGTAGTTCAAATAATTCTCATAAAAACATCCTAGTACATTTAGGATACATTTATTGTTATAAAATAAAGAAATAAAAACAGTTTTGGGGTTGGAGATATAAACAAATAGAAACAAAGTTAAGAGAAACTGTTTCCAGTAATTTGGGTAACTCCCTTTGGTATGAACCAAAAGGGATTCTTGAAATGCCTTCTGCATATGGTAAGGCTTCTAGGAGTAGGATAGGGATGTAGGAAGTTTATTTGGGTATAGGTTGGATGAGAAACAATTCTAGAGAGGTGTGAGGAATTGGTTAGAAAGTAGGTATTTTTATAAGGGAGAGGAGGGGCACTTTAGGAAAGTGTGATAATATTATTTTATTATATAATGATATTCGATTAAGAAAGGTTAAAAACTACTTAAGGTAGAAGATAAGAAAACTAATGGTCAAAATAAATTCATCCAATAATAAATGGATAAGTTTTGGATGTTATTTTAATTTTTATAATCTTGTTTATTGAAATAATTTATTAATGAGGTAAACACTACATCATTATTGTGTCATAAATAATTTAATTTATTCCATGTATAAAAATAATAAAAAAATACCATGATGTAGGAAATCAATTTAACATTACAATTGAAATTTATAGTTGAAATGATAACTTATATAACGCCATGTAAAATTTAATTTAAAAATTGATATTTGTTTATGTTGTTTGGTGCCTTCACTTTAAGTTAATTAAAATAATGTGTCATTATCATTCATTAGTGGCTCTATGGGGTCCCAAAATCGACCCAAGGATTTCCATGGTCGGGAATTACTCATTAGATAAGTTTAGGACAAGTGTTAAGGTAATTTTGAATTATTATAATATTCTTTTTACCTAGAATTTTCCTATTTAACTTTAACTGGGTAAATAAAAGTCAAACGTTACTATTCACCAAAAATTATTTTAATTTTATTGAACCACATTTTCCTTACTAATAAAAACAATGTATGAAAGATTTTAGAAATTCTATTCACATAATAGGTAAAATTTAAATTAAATGAAAGAGTTTGTTTTTTAGATAATACAAAGTGGTTTCATTATTCATAAAAATTGATGTTTTCCAGAAAACTACCAAAACATCATCCTATGCTATATTTGATATTCCAAATTCAAAAATGATGTCTATTTTTTCAAAATTATAGATATAGAAGTTGCATCAATTTATTTAATATTAATTCCTATTATCAATACAAATTGTGTGTTTTTAAGAAACAATAAGTATCAAAATAATTATACTTGTTTATGTCGAATTTCAAATTGAAATTAATTACAATAAACAAAATTGGATTTAATGGTAAAAATAAAGTCTAATTACACTTTAAAACCAAATAAAATAATAATCTATCCATATAAAAAAATTATATTAAAACTATGTTTTGAATTAAAATACATTATTTTTCACTATTCATTTCAAAATGAACTTATCTGAGAAATTCCAAAAATTTACACAAAGTAATTTTTGATGCCCCCATTCTAAGAAAGATTTTATTTGGTCAAATAGAAATTATTAAAGTTAACAAAACAATATTTAAATATGTTTATAAATTAAAAGGTTTTAAATCGACCTTTTAATGTAAATTAAGCTTAAAATTAGATTCATTCACATTTTTAGCCTCAAACTTTTATTGGATAAATATAAATATATTTAACAAACATGTATAATCATATTGTAGATAGAGTTTTTAATTCCTGTTAATACAACGTTTATGAGTTAACTAAATTTTAAAATAATAATATTATATAATCAGTGTGCATGAAAGATTTCAAGGAAACATGTTGTTGCGTATCGGGTATGTTATCGAACATAATAACCCATTTAAAGTAAAATTAATATTTAATTCCCAAGTGTTAATAATTATGAAATATTCCTTATTTTTTATTTAACTGGGATTTTACATCATTCCCCAATTTTGGGAATTGCATCCTCACAATTTTACTTATCAAATAAATGGGTTCATTTATCCATCATAGCATTTTCAGATTCCCACATTGCCTATTAAACCATATGTTTTATCTAAAAAACCTTTACCTGGAGAATTACCTTATTCCTCAAAACATTATCTCTTCGGTCGGAATATGGAATGGTTGTTCCATAGTAGAGAGATTCTCTTCCAACTAAACTACCTATGGGATCAAAAAATGAGATGGATCTGGTATATAGTTTCTCATCATCGAAACATGAAAAACATTGTGTACCTGGGATAAAAATTGATGTAAAGCCACTTTGTAAACAACTGATCCAATTTTTTCCAAGATTTCATAAGGTCCAATGAACCTCAAACTCAACTTTCCCTTCATACCAAAATTCCTCACACTTTTCCTTGGATAACGTTTGAGAATGAAATGATCACTAAACTCAAAAGAAAGATCCTTCCTCTGGTTATCCGCCAAAATTTTTGACCTACTCAGAGCTGTTCTCATGTGATTCTGAATCAACTGAACTTTGTCTACCATCACTTCTACCAATTCTGGTCCCATCAGATACCTTTCACCTAATTCATCCCAAACAGCTACATTTTGTCAACACTTTCCATATAATTCCTTAAATGGAGCCAACAGTACAATAGAATCAAAACTGATATTGTATGAAAATTCAACCAAAGAAAGATGTTGGTCCCAATTTCCCAGGTAATCCAGTGAAAAAGCACGTCGCATATCCTCCGGGGTCTGAATTTTTCATTCTGATTGCCAATCTGATTGAGGTAGAAAAACTGTACTAAAATTTAATTCAGTACCCATCGACTTCTGAAGGCCTTTCCAAAAGTTATAAGTAAACATGAGATCACGATCAGATACAATAGAGAGGGGTAATCCAAGAAACTAGACTTTCTCTATTACATACAACTAATAATTTTGATCTATAGAAAATTATCTCTAATAGGAAAGTAATGAGAAAATTTTGTCAATCGATCAACAATAACCCAAATTGCATTATTACCTCGAGAATTCATTGGTAATCCCACAACGATTTCCATTTATATATTTTCCCATTTCCACTCTGGCATCGGTAAAGTTTGAATCATCTCTTTAGGTAACTAACGTTCTGCTTTAACCTGCTGACAAGTCAATAACTTCACAGTAAAATAAACAATATCTCTTTTTATTACATCCTACCAGTAATAATCTTGAAGATCTCTATACATCTCAGTACATCTAGGATGAACTAAAATCAAGGAACTATGAGCTTCACATAACAGCTCATTTTTCACCTATGAATCTCATGGTACACATATTCACTTTTTAAATCTCAAAACACAATCACTATCATTGTTATATTAAAGAAAACATAACCTTCTGAACTAACTCAACTTTTTTCTATAACTCACTGTCTTCCTTCTGCGTTTTCATAATTTTGTCTAATAGAGATGATCTCACTAACTATTGAGGAAAAACAAAATAATTTTCTTCACCATTAACTACTATGCCAAAGTTTACAAAATTAAAAACCAAAGGATCATGTTCCAAACGTAACATGGTTAATGAAGCATTTCTTTTTCGACTTAAACCATCAACCACTTTATTTTTTCATTGATGGTAATGGATCATGCAATCGTAATCCTTGATTTATTCCAGCCATCTCCTTTATCTCATGGTCAATTCATTCTGAATAAATATATACTTTAAACTTTTGTGGTTAGTATATATTTTACATTTTACTACATACAAATGGTGACTCCATAATTTTAATGAAAAAACAACATCAACTAATTCTAAACCATGTGTCAGGTAATTTAACTTGTGTGGTTTCAACTGACGTGATGCATAATCAATTACTAGAATAATCTGTATTATGACAACCAAGTCCTTTCAACAAAGCATCACTGTAGACAAGAAACTCACCATTTCTCGAAGGCATTTCCAGAATTGGAGGTTTCACCAATCGTCTTTTCAATTCCGGAAAAAAATCATCACATTATTTTGTCCAGATGAACTTAACACATTTTCAAGTTAACTTAGACATCATACTAGATAAACTTGAAAAATTTACAACTAACCTCTTGTAATAACATACCAAACCAAGAAAACTACGGATCATAGTTATATTTGCTGATCTTGGCCATTCTTCAACCACTTCTGTTTTAGTAGGATCAACCGTTATGCCATATTTTGAAACAATGTGACCATGGAATGAAATTTTTTGCAACCAAAACTCACACTTGGTGAATTTCCCAAATAGTTTCTTTTCTTTTTAGGATTTCTAGAAAACCCTTAAATGAGTTTCATGTTCCTCTTTACATTTGTAATAAACATGAATATCATCATTGAAAACAACCAAAAATTTATCAAAGAACTCATGGAAAATTCTGTTCATATGATCCATGAATACAGCTGGTGCTTTGGCTAAATTAAAAGGTATAATTACATCCATATCTAGTATGAAACACGGTATTCAGAATTTTTTCTTCATTATATTTCAACTGATGGTACTGAGATCTCATGTAAATCATCGAAAAATACTGAGCTCTCTGGAGCTGATCAAACAAATCATCGACATGAGGCAATGTATACTTTTTCTTAACAATGATTTTATTAAATTATCTATAATCAATGAAAAGTATCATTGAAACATATTTATTTTTAACAAACAAGAGAGTAGAACCACATGGTGATGTTCTAGGTAGAATGAAACCTTTTTCTAATAACTCATGCAATTGCTTCTTTAACTCTAAAAGTTCAATTTGATTTATTTGATAAGGGGTTTTTGAAATTGGTATAGCATCAGGAACTTAGTCAACAATACATTCAACTTACCAATAAGGTATAATAACAGGAAAATCATTAGAAAAAAACATCAAGGTACTCATTTACCACTGGCACATCATTAATCTGAAAAGTTCCTTCGTTTTAGAAAAATATCTGCAAGGTAATATTCATTTCAATATTTTACTAGTTTGTCATCTTCTTGATATATTATCAAATATAAGGGTTCATTCTTGTACACAAACAGAAAATCATTCAAAAAAAACCTCTTTATCATTGCATTAAATCATAGAATTATAAAAAGAAATCCAATATATTCCCAAAATAACATCAAACTCTACAAGAGGCAAAACAATAATGTTTATAGGTAGATTCTTTCTGCACTCAAGGGTAGGAAGGTTCTTATTTTTTCTTTTTGTTTCAAAATTTCCTCTAGGTGTTTTCACTATAAGTTTTGTATTTATATATTGAGATAGAATTCCCAATTTACTAGAAATCTTATCAGATATAAAAGAGTGTGTAACCCCTGAATAAAAAAACACATAGGATTGTTCAAAAAAAATAGTATACCTCATACTACTTCATTTTATGACCCAAAATCTGATGAAGTAGTTGCAATGGATTTCACGACACCATTATGCTTGTATTCAATCTGATTTATCTTAGTTGAGTTCTTTGTAGGGCACTCATTTTCATTATGACCCATTTAATTTCACTTAAAGCATATTACTGACTGTAAATCCTATTTTCTCTTACCATTACCTTGATCTTTTTTAGTACAATTACGAGGCTTATGTACCAATTTACCACATCGGTAGAGCATAACATTTTTCAAAAGACATTACCCATCATGTTTTTTAACACTATTATCACAAACTGTAAACTTGTGTTTCTTACCATCAGAATTTTTTGAATATTTATTACATTTTGTCAACCACTTCGAACTCTTATTTTTTTGTTTTTCAAAGAACACATGATCGTCTATAAACTCCATTTCCACCTTCTATGCACAACAAACAAGTTTTTCAAAATATTTTAACTCATGAGAAGCTAAATCCCTTCGATACTTTTTCTTTAAGCCTAAGTAAAAATGGTTTATTTTACTATCAATGTCTCATATGAAATTTGAAGCATACCTTGCCAGTCGAGAGAATTATTCTTCATAAGTTTCCACTGAGTCATCCTCCTGCCTTATCTCTAGGAATTGGTTTTCCATCCAATGAAGAACCACCTTAGGAAAGTATTTCTCAAGAAACATACCTTTGAATTCATCACAATCAAGAGAATTAATCTCCTCACTATCCCTGATATTCTTCACCATCAACCACAACCGATCAGATTCACCTTCAAAATGGTAAACAACAAGACTAACCTTTTGATGATCTGAACACCCCATGACACAAAAAAATTTCTCCAGTGCTTTAATCCACCATTCTGCTAGCATAGGTTCAGACAATCCTTGGAATGATTCGTTATGTTGCCTCATGAAATGCTCTACTACTGTCATGTTCATCTATGGTTGATCTGGATGATGTCATGCATGGATACCACCACAATTTATATCCTGAGTCAATTGTTTCATCACTGCAACAAACTATTCAGTTCTGATTCCGGCAATTTCATGTGGTTGATTTGGAAGGTTGTATTCCTCTCGATGTCATCCCAAAATAGCTTCCATGGTTCATCTGTGGAAACCCATTCTTAACAAAGAAATATCTTATGCAAAGCAACATGGTAATCTGAAAATGCTATATAATTTCAATATTAACATAAATTACTTTATGAATATTAATTTAACAATACCCAAACTTCTAAATTTATCTATACCGACCTCTAATACATAATTTAAGGAACCAACATTAAACATCACATAATATTGTATTAAATGAATAATTCATATTGGGTATCTTTTCAGGTTATTATTATTAGAGAATTAGGACAGAACTATTACATCTCAAAAAATTACAAAGTAGACACTTCTACTCAGTTTCCATTTTTTTCATATAATAAAAACACTAGAAAAAAAGATTAATGCCTAGTTCCATGTTTGAGATAGAAAGACATTCCCTTGATCACATCTTGGACCCTATTCATCTTTATGTCCTGTGAAAACATTTCTAAACTTGGGATGAGCATAAAAAACTCAGTTAGGGTTATAAAATAAATAAAGAAAACATTAGTTCATAAATACATACAAAAAATAAAATCTATTACTTACCTCATGAAATCATAATATTTATAAATAATAATTAGAAATCAAAAATCATAAAGGTAACTTGTGGAATCCATAACATACTTACATTGTAGTTATCACACCTATATAGGGAGTTACATTGGAATACCCATCAAAGAAAATTACCTAAATCTCTTAGGAGAAACATTCACGTTTACCCCCCATCATGTTACCCAAATCATTGGAGAGCTATTTCGGGCTCACCTGCCCTAGGTTTATCATAGAACCACCCATATACGTAAACAACATCCAAGAACCATAACATGATCATAACACATAACATAAGCATAAAAGAATGATAAAATTCTACATTGAAATAAGAAAATAAATTTCAATATATTAAGGTATAAAAACCATTATCATAACCATTTTCAATTCAAAAAATATATAAAATAGTATATGGTATTTTATTCCTTTTAAAAACCTTACGACTTGTTAAGTAAGCCAAAGATCAAATAATAGTCGCGGCGGAGGAAAGGTTATCGCCACCTCTTCTGTTAAAAAGAAACAATATTTTTATCATTTACTAAAATTCTTCGAAGAAAAATATTACCTTTGAATGAAAAGTCAATGGTGTCTATAGAGAATATAGAAGAAAGTCGTGTATTAGAAGAAAATATGCCTCAATGAAAAAAGATTGAGACGAAGTCCCTTACCTTGTGTCCGACTTGACTCAGTCATTAACTAATCACCTGAATAATAAACTAAAGTTATTTTTTACTTTCTTTAGAACCTTTTTCAAGTTTATTATTCCTTTTATATCACTTATTACCATGTTATAAACATTATCTAATCATTTAATTTAATAACGTTCGTTCTGTCGATATTTGTTACCTGAGTCAAAAATAAACAACTTATATTTACAAGTTTTCCATGTGGTCAATAGTCCATTATATCCAGAATGTTAATTATTATTTAGATATCATATATATCATATATATCCAGTATATGAATATAGATGTATAATATTACAAATCATTTGGAGGTAAGAAATGAAATGCACCGTTCATTGAGATGGTAAGCCGTACGTACACATGAACACTGTATTTATTTCTATTTATTATTTTAAGGGAATTTAAACATAATGATACATAGGTAAATTATAATTCTAGTATAATATAATATATAGTATCACTAACTAAATCCTTTATACATCCCACATATGGCATTAACGAGTCATATCACGTGGAGGGGGCGGTAGTCCGCTAATCCTCAAATTAAATTATATCGTTTACCCATAATGGAAACCATAAAAGTATGATATAAAGGAAAAATAATGAAGATTAATGAAAACAACAACATAATATATATCATATATAAATATAGTTCCATCTTAATGGCCACTATGATAGGTGGTAGGTGATAATCATACAATCGTCGTTTCGTGGGGCGTTAGTTTGACATCCACTGAAACAGTATGCTTTCACCCATTAGATGGGGGTGTGTGTAAGTTTAGTTCGAATACATCTCAAAAAACAACCTATTATATTTAGTATACTATTTTTGTAATAAAATAATTTAATAAAAATATTTTAGGGGTTGGTGATGTAAAATAATAGAAAAGAAGATAAGAGAAATCGTTACCTTTAATTTGGGTAACTCCATTTGGTATGAACCAAAAGGGTTCTTGAAGTGCCTTCTGCCTAAGGTAGGGCATCTAAGAGGAGAAGAGGGATGTAAGGATCTTAATTGGGTAGAGTATGTATGAGCCAAAATTCTTGAGAGGTGTGAAGAATTTGTTATAAGTGGGAACTTTTTATATGGGGGAAGAGGGACTCTTTAAGAAAGTGTGATAATATTATTTTATTATATAATGATATTCGGTTTAAAAAGGACCAAAACACATTAATGTCAAATATACGATGACTCATATGAGAAATAAATTCATCCAATAAGAATTGGACAGGTTTTGGATTTTAATTTTATATTTATAATATTTTTTATTTAAATCATATATTAATGAGGTAAAAACATCATCATTATTCTGTCATAAATAATTTAATTTATTAGTTATATAAAACTTATAAAAAAATACCATGATGTAGGAAATATTTTTATACTTCCAATTGTTATTTAGAATAAAAAAAATAACTTATATAACACCATGTAAAAATTAATTTACCAATATATATTTCTTTTTGTCAGTTTTGCCTTTTGTTTAAGTTAATTAAAATAAAGTGTCATTATCATTCATTAGTGGCTCCATGGGGTCCCAATATAGACCCAAGGTATTCCCTGGTAGTCCATTACTAATAAAATAAGGTTATGACAATTGTTAAGATAATTGTTAATTATTGTAATATTCTTTTTACCTTGAATTACCTAATTTACCAACAACCACGGTAAATAAAAGTCAAAACATTGTATTCACTCAACATTATTTTCATCTTATTGAACCAAATATTACATACTAATAACAACCATTAATGTAATATTTTAAAAATTCAATTTTTAAAGGTGGTAATCTATCATTTAAATGATAAATTAATTTTTTTAACTACTACTATGTGGTTTCACTATTCATAAAAAATTTATGTTTTTCAGAGATCTACCAAAAATTAAGCCTAAGCTATATTTGATTTTCTGAATTCAAAATTGATGTCTATTTTACCTAATTCTAAACATATATTTTTCATTAATTAATTTAAAATTAATATTCGTTATCAAAAAAATAGCTGGTTTTTAAGGAACAATAACTATCAACAGATTGATAATTGTTTGTGTCAAATTTCAAAGTGAAATTAATTCTAATAAAAAACATTGGATTAAATGGTAAAAATAGATTCTATTTAAATTTAAAACCGATTAGAAATATAATCTAAACATATAAATAAATAATATTAAAATGCATTTTTGGACTAAAATACAGCATTTTTCACTATTCATTAAAAAATGAACTTTATCGGGAAAATACCAAAAATTTTCACAAATTAAATTTTGATGTCCCCTATATAAAGAAGTATTTTATTTGGTTAAATAGAATGTATTAAAGTGACCAGAAATATATTTAACGATGTTTCACCATTAAAAGGAGTTAAATCAACCTTTTAATGTAAATTATGCTTAATGTTAGATTCATTCATATTTTAAGCCTCTAACTTTAATTGGATAAATATAAATACATTTAAAAAACATGTGTAATCATATTGTTGTTAGTTTGGTTCATTATCCCTAATACAATGTCTAGGAGTAAATAACCAATTAAAATAATAATATTATATTATTAGTGTGATAAGTAAGATGTCAAAAAAAGGTCCTGTTGCATATCAGATACGCTATTGAACATTGAAACACAATTAATGTAAAATTAATATTAAATTCACAAATATTAGTAAATATTAAATATGTCTTATTATTTATTTAACTGGGTTGTTACAATTAATCCATAGACTCCCCTTGATACGTATAGACATTAGCATAGCTATATATATTTCATCCATGAAAATTCACTCAAACATTGACCTTGTTAGAGTCACCTCTTCAGATGACTCAGTTACTAACCCCCACCATTGTCTTATAGACCCATAGATAAGGATCTCCCCAATGCAACCATTATATGTGATGGAATCACGTAAATATAGGAGACTCAAGCCACCGCCACAAGATATTCCTCATCCACTTTTGGTCTTTCTCACATCAGAACCAGAGGGGTCTATATCAGTGAATCTCATGTGGTCCACTCATCCTGAGAACCTCATCTGTTGTTACTACGTGTACCATATTATATTATACATGTGGTGGTATAGCTGGTGAACCACCTAGATATAAAACCTCTATAATTGGTACTTATATAAATGCCACAACCTAGAAGGGATTATCCTCATGATCTTGATGGGAAATCCAAATTCACATATGTCGTGAACACATCATTAAATAAACAAATTATTCGACATTTAATGAGTATATTTAGAGAGTTTTCTATAAAACGAGAAGTGAACCACAAACCATTTCTATATGATAAATATACCATTTTTTCCACAAAAATAGAGTTTTCATTTAACTATTTGAAAATAATGAGATCGAGGTCTTGGTATATAGATACCTCATCCATCACACCAATACTTGATTCCATGTCCTGAAATCCAAACTCAATACACCTAACAAAATTTCACCAAACCAATCTCATAGACTCTGATACTAATGTCGAACCATCTCCTTTGATGCCACATTATCACAAAATGTCCCTAAGAGGCCTATGATCCAAATCCACTTTCCAACCTCTAATATGTTTGGGGATAGAGACTATGACTGAGAAGGCATATCCGTAAAATGGGAGGCCTTATCCTAAGTACATGTACACACTCACGAAACACCATGTCTATATAATTATGAAATATAAAAATAAATGAACAACCATGCATGCACTTTTCTAAACCTCACAACCATTGTATGATAGGATGTATAGTAATGTAAATAGGGACCAATAGAAGTGAAACACAATAGTACGAAGGCATTTAAAACGTGAATTTATGGATAGGGACTACATTAACGAAATCATTGGAAGACACCTCCATATGTCTAGTGTTACTATACAGTTTCTAGTCCTGGTCAGTCGAGGAAATTATCAAATGGTTGAATTTCTTCACAAGACACTACTTATATAAGAAAATCCCATATATATATGATTATAACAATACTTGGAAGATCACCCCTAAACAAAAATGCATAAAACAAATGAAAAAATCCTATATCTACATATTTATATCGCTATAATTCATATAACAATAATATTTTGAAATATTCAATAAGATACACAAACTAATGATAAGATAAAAATGTACTAGGATTCCAGCTGAATGATTCCACAAAGCACTCATCCATAATAATACCCTTCAGCAGTCAGGCAACAATGATGACATCCATCTAAGAGGTATTCTCATCAAGTCTCATCATAGGAAGTGCACATTGATAGTCTTAAGTGATATGTTGCACATAGGAATATTAATCCCAATATTAGGGGGGTATACTAACAACAAATTTTAAATTAACACACTATGTGTAATATTAGTTATTACATAGTTTTAGTATTAAATATTAAAATAATTACACCAAGGGAATTTATATGAATAGAGGGTATAACTTCAGGCCTCATTGAGGGATTTGAAAAAATCAATCCAAGAGTTGAAGTGACCATTGTCCTATGATTAGGAGGTGATTCTATACTATCCCTGATATAATTGATATTGGGAACACTACCCCATGATAATTTTAGAAGGTATAGATAACATCAATTGAGTACATGACGTGTAGTAGGGATAAAATAGTGTCACTTTGACCCCAGGTCCCACCCATGTGAAACAGACCATGTTTGTGTCTGTGTAAAAGTACACAGCGTGATGATAATCATGTTATTATACCTATGTCCCAAAAATGGCTTAGCCCATATATATTTTTTCAAGGCCATTTCCATGTGAGACTACACTCGGTTATCTACCCCATGCAATCCTTCCATATTCCATGTACCCTCTGAGGAACAAGCAACGCTCACAAAGGGAACCACGATCAATGGGAAAAGGTCACACACCATGTGTTATTTATATCATTCTCGAAAACCAATCCTCCACTGGGTCAGACACAAACAACATGTGGCTCCACTTTATAGGTTCTATAGTGTGGAAAAATCTATATTTCTAGATCTAGTTCATCTATTTTCGACCACTCACCAGACAACTATTTCAACCTTTCCCTTCAGCGGATCCAAGGGATATCATAATATGAATTTCATCATCATTTAATCTTGGTATATGACATGTGGATCCATTAAAAAAATATATTCTTACATTGCAAATAATTTCCTTCTTAATAACATGAAACTTGTTATAAAAAATAGTTCGATCTACGGTTATATCTTTCTCTGCACCACAATAATGTTGTGTGAAGCCTAAATCTACAATATCGAATCTTGATGGCATGAAGTAGGTGTAAAATGATCATTTTATCAACATATGATGAACCGTTGGAAAAATGAAGAACACACATGATGAATCCAGAAAAAGGGGAGAAATTAACACCAAGAAACCTAAGGAATGTACAACAACCAATGTTCATGATGGCCTTAATCAGTCACCATTATAATGAAAACAAAGACTAAAATAATTACAAATAAATTATAAAATAAATCAATGAATAATTATACTTCATACTTCATAATGAATGATTCATGGATCAATCTATTGTTAAATTGGTATGTGTTTGTCATTGAAATAATAAATGGTAAGGAATCCAAATAAACAAACATCCTACCTCCATATGGACTGATCAATGATGAAGAACAGTCCCAAAACAATGTAATTTGTAGGATATTTTAATCACATCCAACACCGATCATGGATCCACAATTAATTGGTATTTATTCTGAAAAAGATCCTCTAAATATCTCTCTAATTACTTCAAGGTTATGTTCATAGCCCTGAAATTTTTATGTAATATTATACTCATTGACATGTCATTCATTTCATCAATGAAATAAATATAAAAATATTTATTTAATTATTTTACCCATTTATTGCCTACGAAGACCTTTCCACAAAATCGCCATGATAATAAAGGATATCTTGCGTGTATTTTAAAACCCATGTTCTTAACTCATTATAGCTATTTTATTTCTGGTCAAGGTACAATTAAGATGTTATTTCACCTTTTAGGAAAATAATAAGAAATATTTAATATATTTAACATATTATAAATGTTTTTTAGGCACAAAAATTCTTGAAATAACACACCATCATAGCTCTAAAAGACAAAAATAATTCATTCAATATCAAAAAATAACCCATATAAAATATCATTCATTATAAAAATAATCCAAATGTGTTTTCTTGATTTTGAGTATGTCAACTTTTTTACTATAATTAATGAAAATTTTAAATAAAAATATCTAAAATTACTATAAAAGTCATTCCATGAATCATATTGAGGACATGATGATTCATCAATATCCTAAATGATTAATAGATCGTTTTTGTAAAATAAAAAACAATCTGAAAATTATTATCTATTTTGATTATGTCATTTGAGTTTTTTATTAAAATTTAATTTTAAAATCAAATCATGAAATTTGAGTAATTCATATCACATCAGGTGTAATTTTTACAAAGGAATTATTTTTACACGTCAGAAGTGACTTAAAAATCATTTTACTATATTATTAGGACATTATAAGCAAATATCCATTATTTTTAGTGAGTGACATTTTCTAAATTAGAATGACATTTTTATACTAATAATAGACACTTGATTCATATCAGGAACATCATGTGCCATATTTAGGTATTTTAAATTCATACACTTTAAAAATGACATATGGATCATTTTAATAATTTATCAAAACAATCATAATGGGTTTTATCAAATTTGAGTAGGCCAATTGTCTTTTTTACTAAAATTAACATCTATTTAATAGAAAAAGATGAACATGGAGTTATAAAAGTCACACCACACATAAAATTATTGTTACAAAGATTCATAAATATAAAATGTAACATTTTTATTGTTTTTATAATGAATAACAATAATTTGAATTGTTTTCTTGGTTTTGAGTACGCCACTTGTGTTTTGTAAAGAAATGAGATTTTAAACTAAAATGATGCACATTGAGTCATAATGGTTACATAATCTGATGTAATAATGTGAGATAGATTCCTAAAATTAATAAATGACATATTAACTATTTTACTAAATTTTAAATTCAATCTAAGAATTTTTTCTTGGTTTTTAGTGACACTTATCATATTTTAATAATATCAATTTCAATAAAAATAAACAGTTGTAGTCATAATGGGAACATCGTGCCTCAGATTGAAATTAGAATGATTCATTCACATCACATAAAACTTTTTTTATTGCTTTCAAAATGTATAAAAAAATATTAATGTGATTTTTTGTTTTGTATTATGTGATGTGTGTTATGATCTAAAATGTAAATTAAAAACTAAAAACACAATGTTTGAGAAATAACAGTCACACTGTTCATTTGATTGAGGTGTGTATGATTGAGTATGTGATATATGTTATATTTAATCTAACTACACCAATCATGAAAAGAATAAAATGATCCGTTTTATCTAACCTAAAACACAATGCTTCTTGGATAGCCTCTTCCAAAAGTGACATGTTCAATCCTTTGGCTTGTAGTAGAATATTGATGGAAAAAATATATATATTCAATATATTTTTAGAAAAAATTAATAATTATATAAAAATTATAATGAAATTAACATATAAATAGTATATTAAATGGTGATAATGTTAAAAAAATAAGTATAAGTAATTCACATATTCAAGATGGTTATATACATTATTGTTCCATTTCTTTATTATTGTTAACTCCCTTATTCCTTGTAGTCCAGTCTCTCAAGGGTATTAGCATATTTGAAAAAACTCCAAATATTGAGAAAATATCCCACATTGTAGGGAAACTTTTATTATGTTAATAATACTATAAATAAAATAAATTAATATTATTATTAAAAAATAAATTAATAAAATGTAAATTTTAAACTAAAACCATAAAATTTTATTTTTAACAGCTAAACCATGTATATCATAAAGATATGGATAATGCCATTATGTCTTATATCTAATAGTGCATTAAATACTTTGAGTCATAGAAAAATATTTTAGTTTGATAACCCATATTGTTTAATGTATTAGAGAATAAAAATAATGTTTTATAATCTTGGATGAATCATCCTGGTTGAGTGAATGCTCATTCAACAGTATTGAATCATCCATTTTTTTATGTTATTTATTCCTGAAATACATTAACCATTACTCTAATCCTATTATAATTAATTTATTGAAATAAATTATATATTTTCATGAGTTTTTATAGGATATAATTAAATATATCATTCCCATTAAAAATTAGAGAATGTACGAACTTCATGATAAAAAATTTACTTTATTTGATGGAAAAAACATCAGTGTGACCCATTATGTACTTTTATAAGTCACTAAACCACATTATAAATTTTTTAACTTTTTATGAAAGTATTTATACATAGTATATGCATAAGTAGTATACAAATAATACTAATTTCTAGTAATTCCATTAACTATTCATGGAATATTCTATACATTATTATATCCTTATCAATATTCTTGGTGATGACAGAAACTGATAAAACATCATCATGATTTGTTCATAAAAATGGAAATATCCCAATTATCATGTTTTTGGATTGAGAATAACAATCTTATGAAATAAGATCATTTTACAAAATCAATGTACACATATAATGTGAATATTTTTTGTATAGAGTTCCGAAGACTTTTTAATATTATATAAAGAATATAATTTATGATCTAATAGAACAAATTATTCCACCACAAACAAATGATAACCCAATTTATTATTCTCTTATAAAAATTAATTAATTACTAGATGAAATTATTTATTTAGTTATTTTTAGGGGCTTTATATCAGGAAACATGCTACTTTTTCAATGTGGGTTACATTTGGATTTTCAGTTCGTCGCTATTTCATTTGAATTGGTATTTTTGTTTTCAGGGACTTCTTCATAAAGTGGTTTGATTCAATTTATCCCATGTTTACTTTTACAATATTTCTCTTAGATGTCCTTGAACAATAAATAAAGGTTTTCCTCCAATAGTTATCTCATACACCTCTTGGCTTCAGTGGATGACTACAAACATATTTATTCAAATAAATGAGATAGATTATATACAGTTTTGGTGATTATATTGATTTGGGATGAATCTCTTGGGAATATTGGATCCATTACAAAAAACCATTATTTGTATTGTAGAGAAGCAAAATGAATGAAACTTCATAATTATTTTCTTATTTTTCTATTTGTTCTTGGTTAGGGTTTGCTTCCACAAATCCATAATATTTTATACTACATGTAATTCAATAATATAATTTGTAATCTATGATAATAAATTTGAAAAAAATAAGTGTTGTTTTTTTTGTTTCTGAAATAATTCATCCACCTAAATTCAAATAAAAAATCAAATATACATGTGGTGAAAAAAATCACTAAGAAACCTAAAACACTTCACAATGAAATTTAACTGAATTTAAAATTTTATTTACAACTTATCAAAAAAAATTCTAAAACAAAACCCAATAATTATCCCTATTTTACGACATTTACCATCAATTTTATTGTTTGTAAGACCATGATTTGTGTCCTCCTCCTCCTCAGTCTCCACCACGACCACATCTTGCACCTTGGTCTCAGACTCTGACTCTACCTGTTACTCTGCTTATACCTCTACCTCCACCTACACCTTTGAATCTGCCTCAGAATCCACCATTTAATTATATGTCATTTTTTAAGTTCATCACTTTTGAACAGAATGATTTTATCAGTTATACTTATCCTATATAAAAAGTTAAAAATAATATATAATAATTATAACAATAATGCTTCACATCCCAAATATATTTCTAGTGACATATATCATATTATATAAAAAATATGATGTAATCAAAAAAAAATTTTATCAGCAAACATTCTGACCGCAACTTCACTTCCCACTCAACAAAAAACTTATTTCATTATTCTATTACATATTTAGGATATCAGAAATAATTTTAGTGTTAAGTAAGTATATATAACAAATTATTAATAAATAATTTTAATGAAATTTTAATTAACATAAAAAATTAACTATTTTAGGATGCAAGACTATTGATGGATTATGATCTCTTTGACAAATTTGAAAGCATAAAATCCACAATAGTTGCCATTATATTTTTTTGTAAACCCCATAAACAATTAAAAAAATTGTAAATTATTTATAAATAAAATTATTTACATTAATAATTATATATTTACATTAATTTGTTTCCATTACTATTAATAAACATTATTTTCAATTTCACACCCTGACGTCATAAAATGATATTGTATATTTTAATCCACATTCAAATCAAAATAAATTCTTGTTAAAAAATACTAAAACATATAATTAAATTTGTATGGATAAAAGTTTTATTCGAGGGTATTTAAAATTCACAATTTGCATCATATATGTTCGACTTTTAGATATCAATGCATTGTTTCAAAAAACTAAATATTTTCGTTATCCAGATTGACTACAATCATTATCCATTGTATCCTAAAAAACAAATAAGAAATGAATATATATATATATATTATGTGATTATATATTAGCGTTTTACTTCTTCATTAAAGACATATAATAATATATATATTCTGTTATTTGTTTCTATAATACTCAAGTATACATTCTCATTTATTTTCAATTAATTTATAATATGAAGTATGTTTTTTATAGATATGTTAAAAGGATTAATGAATCCAAATCATTATTTTCCCTATATTACCTCTATATTGTTGTAATATAAATTCCTATAGAAAATATGAGTAGTTATTAACATTTTTAAACATATTAGCACACTATTTTGATATATGTATTATAAAAATGTACCTTATGTATGTAATCACAAATGTGAATCCCAGTAATTCATTCTTGGGAATCTAGCTTATACCCCCAAGACCAACTATGTTTATAAAGGAAGTTCTATATATTTCATTTTTATCTTAAATTTGAAGAATATTTTCATCATTAAATGTGGTATTTACTTGATGTTGTAATAAAACTAAATTTTATTCATGATTGGTAGGGGATAAAATACTCTCATAAGTAACTTAGGATTTCATGGTTGATCCACAAGATTTTTTTGAGCTGAAAATATATTTCCACATTACATTATCCCATTGTAATATCATACCTAATATAAGAACTTTTTCATCAACCATAATAGGTTTTTTCATATAATATTTTATAAATCAATACCTCATGTATCCTTAAAATAATATATGGATATGGTACATAATTACCAACATCATTATTGATAGTTAAAACATCTAGCTCATCAAGACGAACTTTAAACTCTATAGGTAGATTAAGATCTACCTCAATATCTACTATAATGTTATCTTTTCTATGTTATTTATTATGTAAATTGTCTCTAGTGTATTATAAATTGTACCCCTCACAAAAAGGTGGTCATTTTGTGTTGATAGATAATAAAACATACAGTTGTACCCTTCAGATTTTTTGTATTATAATTTTTTAAAAAGATATTTTAATAAATATTTAGGATAAAGAGTGATGAAGAATTTGATTAGGTCGGGTAAGGTATGTAGCTGATGGGAATAAAAGCCTCAAATATAGTGGGTTCATTTGGTTCTTCATTTAAAGATCTTTGTTCCCCTCTGTTATCTTTAATAATTCTTTTTATATTGGTCTATCAAACTAGACCAGAAAATAATATCATTCAAATCATCTATTTGTTCTTGAAATCCATTCACCATCTTATATATATCTTCACATGGTTTTATCTTATCAAAACATGATTGAGGAGACCCTCCAAAACCCACTTATCTAAAATGACCATATTTTTATGGCTACATAAAATATGATAAAAATTGTTTTTCTTTTGTTACAATTACAACCAATTCGTGTAATGTCTCCGCCTTAAATGTTACATATTATTGTTATTTTATGATTATAAATCAAATTATTTTTCCAAATATATTTTAGGTGTAGAGTTCTAGAGAAATTGTAAAAAATCATTCATAGTAAACTATACAGTAAAAGTATAAACTTTTACAAAATTTCCCTTTTCTTGTTAAAAAAATTATTTAAAATAAAATTGATTTCTTAGGCTAAAATATCATCAGAATATCCCCATGAAATAATATATGAACCATCACTTCCTTAATCACCGTGAATGTTGATTCAAATCTAGGGATGAAATCAAAGTCACCATAATTATTTCAAAATATATTTATTTTAATATATTTATATCATTTATTTTATATTTCCTTTAATGAAAAAAATTATTGCATCATTATTATGTCATTATTTAAATTAATTGATTTATCACTAAAAATTATAAATAAATAAATTAATGTGGATAAGTATTTTTTATTTTCAATTAATATTTATATATTTTCATATCACACATATATACCCCTTATTAAAAATATTTCTATTTTTAAAAACTAAAGTAGGAAGAAAATGACTTTCCATTGAATATAATGTTAGAAATGTTATATTTTCATCCAAAAGGCCAAAAATGGTCTCATAAACTATAATTTAATCCATTGGGATAAAATATTCACTTTCAATAAAATTAATAAGAGTGATGGGGTATTTTTATAAAACATAAATATTATTTTTCCTCATAATTACCCGATTTACCCTTAACCATGGTAATAAAAATAACTTCAGTTGGTATTCATATGGTCAAAAAATAAAAGAGAATTATTTACTAAATTTGAACATTTTGATTCAAATATGTAAATAATTTTCCAAAATTACATACACATAAATTGTAGATGTTAACTAAAAATAAATCTCATTAACAGAATGATTAAAATAGTTTTTGAACAAAAACTTTCAAAAGTTCAAAATATTTTTATATCCAATTTCATTGTGAAATTTATTTCAACATCAAAAATTGGATTAACTGATAAAATTTTATCTATTTAAACTTTATAATGTTTATATATATAATTTAACACTATAAATAAATTTTCTGAAAAATATTTTTCCATTTAAAATACAATTTTTTGACTATTCATCATAACATTAATCTTATCGTAAAAATAAACAAATGTAAAAGAAATAAAATTTTGATATTAAAATTTAAAATAAGAAGTAAATTTTTTAAAATATAATTTAAAAAATTGTCACAAACTAGGTTTTGAACATATGCACCATCAACAGGCGACAAACCTACCTTTTTTTAATACTTATTTTATGTGTGGAATTTGATTTATTGTGTAATTTCTCGAAAACATAGAAGATGTTTTTTAGAAATTATAAATAATATATTATATATAAATAGAAATTTAATTAATATAATCCAAAAAGAATTATTTTTATAATTACCCAGCCTAAACATTACATAATCCTGAATTAAAACAACAATTCACATTGAAGATCTTTTCAGTTTTAGAGTTTTAGAGAATTAGGCCATAACTATTAGATATCAAATTGAAAATTATAGGTAGAAACTACTACATATTATCCATTATTATATAAAATAAAAACTCTTAAAAAGAATCATGTCTAGTTCCATGTTTTAGACATCATGACTTTTCCATGATCCCATACATGACCCTATTAATCATTAAGTCGGGTGGAAAACATTTCAAAAACATGGTATGAGAAAAAAACTCAGCATGGGTTATAAAATAAGGAAGAAATACATTAGCCCATAAATAATTACAAATCAATGAAACCATAATTTTCAAAAATAACATTCCTTACAAAATCAAAATATTTATTAATAACACAATGAAATCATAAATCGTAAAGGTAACCTATGGAATTAATGACATACTTACATTGCAGCTATCACAACTACTTATGGAGTCACATTTGGACTACCCATCACAGTGTATTCCATAATCTCTTAAGAGAAACATTACATTTACCTCTGTCACGTTACCCAATGCATTGGAAAGCTATCTCGTGCTCAAACGCCCTAGGTTATCAAGGAACTACCCATATTCGTAAACAATGCCCAATATCCATTAAAAAATTAAGAACACGTAAAACAATCATAAAGGAATATTACATTTCCACATTACAATCAAATTATTTCATTTCATGATATTGACATAATCAATGCTTTATCAAACCATTTAAAACATTTAATAAAGTGATTTTTTAATAAAAGTGTCCCATAGAAATTTGATTATTTTAAAGGAATTAACATTTTAAAACATTAATGTCCACAAGAATAAATCTTTAAAACCATTTTGAAAACAATTACATTGATGAGAATGATTTAGAATAATGAAGCCTTCATACAATATTTTATTTAAAGAGATATTAACCAAATGAGAGATGCTTGAAAAAAAATTGAGGAATAAAATTTAATATAATCTTTATAATATCATGGGAACAAAGGTATTCATGGTATAATATTCCAAAGGACTATATATACACCATATAAAAGTTAATACGTGCATAAACACAATGAAGTCTCAATGGAATTTAAATTGAATTTAAATCCCTTATAAAAACCATATTCTTAGTTATGGATAAGTCAATGACATAATAATGTGTGAAAAATATAAATACTCTCAAAATTATTTGATATTAAGTTTATATATCATATAATATTCACACACATTATTTTTAAGACAAAACCAATGACTTTTATGTTTAACTCAAAGAAGGGAAATTGAGTTAACATTACTCTAATCAGGTTCATAACGGCGACTTGATAATTTATCAATGGAGTGATTATGTGTATCAAAGGTATATCTAAAAAAATGGGGGAGGAAATTACAATATAAATAAATAAATATTTATTCCACACACAGTCATAGAATGACATAATTACAAATTACAAGATTAACCCAAGGAATGGAAATTGGGTTAAAAGGTTCCCTTACCAGTTTGGTAAATTACGAAACATACAACCCATGAATGATGGATCATAAAATGAAAATGTAAATAACCATAAATTTAATTATATTACACAATTAATACCATCATGGTCATTACATACACTATAAAAAAGGAGATATTGGAGAATATAGCATGAATCTCACGGGAATAAAAAGTGAGATGAAAATCCCTTACCATGTTGTAATCAATCGTGTCGTATTACCAAAAGGTAAAAACCACCAAATTAATCACAGAATAACATGAATATAAAGATAATAATGATAATATATATCAAATTTCAGTACAAAATACACCACATGATATAAATTAGTGTCTAATAATGGAAATCTCATGGAATTAAATGTGAGATAAGAAATCTTTTATCTCATGTCCGACATGACTTGTTTGTTCCTATTTATTACTGAATAAAAAAATAATGTTAATTTATACTTGATTATTAAACTTTTTCTAGTTTATTATTCCTTTGATATACCTTAATAACATGTTATAAACATTATGTAATCATTTATGTTAGTAACATTAGTTTTGTCGATATTTGGTACTTGAGTAAAAAATGGACTTCTTATAATTACAAGTTGTTCACATAGTAAATAGTTCATTATATACAGAATGATATTCAAGATTTAGATATCATATGTATCATATATATCATGTATATACATGTATTTATAATAGTACATATCATTTTGAGGTAAGAAATGAAATGCACCATTCATGGAAACTGTATGCCGTATGTACGCATGAACGCTACTTTTATTACTATTTATTATATAAATGTAATTAAAACATAATGATAGACAGTTATATTATAATTCTAGTATAATATCAACAATAATATCATTAACTCCATCCTTTATACATTATAAATATGGAATTAAAGAGTCATATAACTTTGATGGGGCGGTAGTCTGCACTTCATCAATTGAAATTACCGTGTTTACCCATAATGGAAACCGTTAAAATATTCTATAAAAGAAAAATAAAAAAGCATAAAGAAATCATAAACATGATATATATCATATATAAGTTTAGTTTCAAATTAATGTCCACTATGAGAGGCATTATGAGATAATCGAACAATTATCCTTTGATGAGGCGTTAGTTTTCTAATCACAAAAACAGTATGTTCTTCACCCATTAGATGGAGGTGTGTGTAAGTGTAGTTCTAATAAATCTCATAAAAAATACTAGTATATTTATTATACTGATTTTGTTATAAAATAATGAAATAAATAGAGTTTAGGGGTTGGATTAGTAAAATAAAAAAATGATGTTAAGCGAAACTGTTACCTTTAATTCGGTTAACTCCCTTTGGTTTAAACCTAAAAAACTTCTTCAAGTGAGTTATGCCTATGGTAAGGCTTCTAGGTAGAAGATAAGGAAATTGAAAGAAAATTTCGGTAGGGTTTAGATGAGCCAAGGGGCTTGAGGGATGTGAGAAATGAGTTATAAGTGAGGGATTTTTATAAGGGAAATGAGGGGCTCTTTAGGAAATTTTGAAAATATTATTTTATTATATAATGATATTCAGTTTCTAAACGTCCCAAACTAATTAAAGTCTAAGATAAGATTACTAATGGTCGATTTAAGATCATCGAATAAGAATTGGACATGTTTTTGATGTTATTTTTATATTTATAATCTTATTTATTTAAATAATTTTTTAATGAGGTAAACACTGCCTCATTTTTTATCAAGATTAATATTATTTATTTGATGTCTAAAAATTATACAACACAATACCATGATGCATAATGTCTTTTTATCTTTCCAATTAATATTTATAGTTGAAATTATAACTCATATAACCCAACGTAAAAATTAATTTACTAAAAGATATTTGTTTGCGTCATTTTTTTCATTACATTAACTTTATTAATCTGAAGTGGGATTATCACTCCCAAGGGGCTCCATGGGATCTCCTAATCGACCCAATTATTCCCATGGACATAAATTACTAACCGAATATGGTTAATAAATATGTTAATGTAATTTTGTATTATTATAATATTCTTTTTACCTTGATTTTCCCTATTTACTTTTAACAGCTGTAAATAAAAGTCAAAAGTTTCTATTCACCAAAAAATTTTTTTCATTTTATAAAACAACTATTTACTTACTAATCACAACCATGTTTGTTTTATTTTTAAAATTCAAACCACAGAAGTAGTAAAATTTAATTTAAATGAAAATTTCAGTTATTAACTACTACTTAGTGGTTTCACTTTTCATCAAAAATTGAAGTTTTTCAGAAACAACCAAAAATTCAGCCTAAACAATATTTAATATTCCTAATTAAAAAATGATTTCTGTTTTACCAAATTCAAAAAATAGATGTTTCATTAATTAATTTAAAATTATTTCGCATTATCAAAACAGATAACGTGTTTTTTAAAAACAAAAACCATCAAGAGATTAATACTTGTTTATGTCCAATTTCATAGTTCGATCTGCTATTGTATCTTTATCTACACTACCATAATGTTGTGTGAAGCCTAAATCTACAATATCGAATCATGATGACATAAAGCTGGTGTAAAATGATCATTTTCTCAACATATGATGAACCATGGGAAAAATGAGGAACACACATGATAAATGAAGAAAAAGGGGGGAAATGGACACCAATAAACCCAAGGAATGTTCAACAACCAATGTTTATTTTAGCCTTGATCTGTCACCATTATGATGAAAACAATGATTAAAATAATTAAAAATAAATTATAAAAGAAATCAATGAATAATTCCACTCAATAATGCATAATAAATTATTCATGGATCAATCTATTATTAAATTGGTATGAGTTTGTCATTGAAATAATAAATGGGAAGGAATCCAAATAAACAAACATCCTACCTCAAAATGGACAGATCAATGATGAATAACAAGCCTGCAACAATGTAATTTGTAGGATATTTTAATCACATCCAACACTGATCATGGATCCACAATTCCATGGGATTTCTTCTGAAAAGGATCCTCTAAATCTCTCTATAATTACTTCAAGTTTATGTTCATAGCCATGAAATTTTTACATAATATTATACTCAATGACATTCCATTCATTTCATCAATGAAATAAATATATAAATATTTATTTAATTATTTTACCCATTTATTGCCTACGAAGACCGTTCCACAAAATCCCCATGATAATAAATGTTATCTTTCCTGTATTTTAAAACTGATGTTCGTAACTCAATATCGCTATTGTATTTCTGGTCAAGGTACCATTAAGATGTTATTTTACCTTTTAGGAAAATAATTAGAAATATTTTATATGTTTAACATATTATAAATGTTTTCTATGCCCAAAAATCCGTGAAATCAAACACCATCATAGCTCTAGAAGTCAAAAATAATTCATGCAATATCAAAAAATAACCCATATAAAATATCATTCATTAAAAAAATAATCCAAACGTGTTTTCTCGATTTTGAGTATGTCAACTTTTTTACTATAATTAATGAAAATTTTAAATAAAAAGATCTAAAAGGATTAAAAAAATTCATTCCATAAATCATATTGATGATATGATGATTCATAAATATCTTAAATGACTAATGGATCATCTTTGTGAGATAAAAAACAATCTGAAAATTCTTATCTATTTTGATTTTTTTACTTGATTTTTTTAATAAAATTTCATTTTAAAATCAAATCAATAAATTTGAGTAATTCCTATCACATCAGGTGTAATTTTGATAAAGGAATTATTTCTACACATCAAAAGTTATTTAAAAATAATTTTACTAAATTATTAAGACATTATAAGAAAATAACCATTGTTTTTAGTGAGTGACATTTTCTGAATTAGAATGTCATTTTTATACTAATAATAGACATTTGATTCATTCAAGGAACATCATGTGCCATATTTAGGTGTTTTAAATTCACACACATTAAAAATTACCTATGGATCATTTTAAAAATTTATCAAAACAATCCTAATGGG
Organism: Viscum album; assembly: GCA_963277665.1. Lineage (NCBI taxonomy): Eukaryota > Viridiplantae > Streptophyta > Magnoliopsida > Santalales > Viscaceae > Viscum > Viscum album. Next base: position 119,589,306 of record OY728138.1, on the reverse strand, counting down.
TTTTATCAATTTTGAGTAAGCCAGTTGGCTTTTTTACTAAAATTAACATCAATTTAATATAAAAAGGCGAACATGGAGCTATTAAAGTCACACCACACATAAAATTGGTTTTACAATGATACGTAAATATAAAATTTTACATTTGTATTGCTTTTATAAAAAATAATAATAATTTGAATTTTTTTCTTGGCTTTGAGTACGCCACTTGGGTTTTGTATAGAAATGAGATTTTAAACTACAAAGATGCACATTGAGTCATAATGGTTACATAATCTGATGGAATAATGTGAGATTGATTCCTAAAATTCAAAAATGACATAATAACTATTTTACTAAATTATAAATTCAATATAATAATTTTTTGCATGGTTTTTAGTGACACTTATCTTATTATAATAATATTAATTTCAACAAAAATAAATAGTTGGAGTCATACTGGGAACACCGTGCCTCAGATTGAAATTAGAATGATTCATTCACATCACATAAATCTTTTTTATTGATTTCAAAAAGTATAAAAATCAATATTAATGTGATTTTTCGTTCTGGATTATGTGATGTGTGTTATGATATAAAATGTAAATTAAAAACTAAAAACACAATGTTTGAGAAATAAGGGTCACAGTATTCATTTGATTGGGGTGTGTACGATTGAGTATGTGATATATGTTATATTTATACTACCTACACCAATCATGAAAAGAATAAATTGTTCCATTTTTATGGAACCTAAAACCCCATGCTTCTCGAATAGCCTCTTCCAAAAGCAACAAGATCAATCTTTTTTCGTGTTGTAGAAGATTGAAGGAAAAAATATATATATTCAATATATTTTTAGAAAAAATTAACAATTATATAATAAATATAATGAAATCAACAATGATATAGTATATTAAATGTTGATAATGTTAATAAAATAATTAGAAGGAATTCACCTTTTAAAGATGGTTATATACATTATTGAACCATTTCCTTATTAATGTTAACTCACTTATGCATTATAGTATAGTCTCTCAAGGGAATTAGCATATTTGAAAAAACTCCCAATCTTGAGAAAATATCCCACATTATAGAAAAACAATTCTTATGTTAATAATACTATACAAAAAATTAATTAATATAATTATGAAAAAATAATTTAATAAAATGCAAATTTTAAACTAAAACCATACAATTTTAATTATAACCATACACGATGTATTTCATAGAGATATGGTTAATGCCATTATGTCTTATATCCAATGGTGCATTAAAGACTATGAGTCACAGAAAAATATTTTAGTTCGATATCCCAAATTGTTTAATGTATTAGAGAATAAAAATAATATTTTATCATTATGGATGGATCATCCTGGTTGAGTCAATGCTCATTCTACAGTAGCGAATCATCCATTTTTATGATGTTATTTATTCCTAAAAAACATTAACCATTACTCTAATCCTATTATCATTAATTTATTGAACTAAAGTATATATTTTCATATGGGGTTTATAGGATATAATTAAATATATCATTCCCATTTAAAATCAGAGACTGTACGAACTTCATGATAAAACTTTTACATTATTTGATGGAAAAAACATCAGTGTGACCCATTATGTACTTTTATAAGTCACTAAACTACATTATAATTTTTTTACTTATTATAAAAGTATTTATAATTAGTATAAACATAAGTATCATACAAATAATACTAATTTCTAGTAATTCCATTAACTATTCTTGGATTATGCTATATATTATTATATCCTTTTAAATATTCTTGGTGATGATACAAACTAATAAAACATCATCATTATTTGTTCATAAAAATGGAAATATCCCAATTATCATGTTTTTTATTTAGAATAATGATCTTATGAAATAAGATCATTTTACAAAATGAATGTATATATGCAATGTGAATATTTTTTGTATGGATTTCAGAAGAATTATTAATATTATATAAAACATATAATTTATGATCCAATAGAACAAATTATTCCACCACAAACAAATGATAAACCAATTTATTATTATCATATGAAAATTAATTAATTAGTAGATGAAATTATTTATTTATTTATTTTTAGTGGTTTTAAATCAAGAAATATTCTACTTTTCAATGTGGGTTACATTTGGATTTTCAGTTCGTCGATATTTCATTTGAATTGGTATTTTTCTTTTCAATGATTTCTTCATAATGTTGTTTGACTCAATTTATCCCATGTTTACTTTTACAATATTGCTCTTAGATGTCCTTGACCTATAATTAAAGGTTTTCCTCCAATAGTTATTTCATACACCTGTTGGCTTCAATGGATGAATACAAACATATTTATTCAAATAAATTAGATAGTATATATACAGGTTTGGTTATTATAATGATTTGGTATGACTCTCTTGGGAATATTGGATCCATTACAAAAAACCTTTATTTACAATGTAGAGAATCCACATGATTAAAACTTCATAAATTTTTTCTTATTTTTCTATTTGTTCATGGTTAGGGGTTTCTTCCACAAATCAATACTATTTAATACTACATGTAATTAAGTAATATAATTTGTAACCTATGATAATAATTTGGAAAAAAATAAGTATTGTTTTTTTGTTTCTGAAATAATTCATCCACATAAATTACAATAAAAAATCACATAAACATGTGGTGAAAAAAAATCATTAAGAAACCTAAAACAATTCACAATGAAATTTAACTGAATTGAAAAGTTTTTTTAATACTTATCAAAAAAAATTCTCAAACAATACCCTATAATTATCACTGTTTTACTACATTTAACATCAATTTTATTGATTCTAGGACCATTCTTTGTTTCCTCCTCCACCTAAGTCTCCACCACAACCACATCATGCACCTTGGTCTCAGACTCTGACTCTGCCTCTTCCTCTACTTATACCTCTACCTCCACCTCCACCTATGAATCTTCCTCAGCATCCACCATTTCTTTATATGTCATTTTTTCAGTTCATCACTTTTGAACAAAATGCTTTTATCAATTATACTTATCCAATATAAAAAGATAAAAATAATATATAATAATTATAACAATAATGTTTCACATCTAAAATATATTTCTAATGTCATATATTATATTAGATAAAAAATATGATGTAATCCACAAAATTTTTTATCGGCAAACATTCTGACCGCAAGTTCACTTCCCACTCAACAACAAGCATATTTAATTATTCTATTTCACATAAAGGATATCAAAAATAATGTTAGTGTAAAGAAAATATATAAAACAAATTATTATGAAATATATTTAATGAAATTTTAATTACCTTCAAAAATTAACTATTTTAGGATGCAAAACTATTGACGGATTTTGATCTCTTTGAAAAATTTGAAAACATAATATCCACAATAGTTTCCATTATATATTTTGTAAACATTATAAACAAATAAAAAAATTGTAAATTATTTTTAAAGACAATTTTTCAGTTTAATAAATATATATATATACCTTAATTTGATTCCCTTATTATTAATAAAAATTATTTTTACGTTCACACACTTACTTCATACAATGATATTGTCTATTTTAAGCCACATTCAAATTAATATAAATTATAGTTAAAAAATACTACAACATATAATTCAATTTTTATGGATAAAATTTTTATTCAAGTGTATTAAGAATTCACAATTAGCAACATATATGTTCAGTTTTTTAGATATCAATGAATTGGACAGAAAAAATAAATATTTTCATTATCAATATTGACTACAATCATTATCCATTGTATCCTAAAAAAGAAATAAGAAATGAAAAAATATATATATATATTGTGATTAGATATTAGCATTTTACTTCTTTATTAAAGAAATATAATAATGTATATCTTCTGTTATTTGTTTCTATAATACTCAAGTATAATTTCTCATTTATTTTCAATTAATTTATAATATAATGTATGTTTTTTATAGATATGATAAAAGGATTAATGAATCCAAATCATTATTTTCCCTTGATTACATCTATATAGTTGTAATATAAATTCCTATAGAAAATATGAGTAGTTATTAACATTAGTAAACATATTAGCACACTATTTTGATAGATGTATTATGAAAATGTACCTTATGTATGTAATCACAAATGAGGATCCCATGAATTCATGCTTGGGAATCTAACATATACCCTCAAGACCAACTATGTCTATAAAGGAAGTTCTATATATTTCATTTTTTTCTAGAATTTATTGAATATTTTCATCATAAAATGTGGTATTTACTTGATGTTGTAATAAAAATAAATTTTATTAATGAATGGTGGGGGATAAAAATACTCCCATAAGTTACTTATGATTTCATGGGCGATCCACAAGATATTTTTGATCTGAAAATATATTTCCCCATTACATTATCCCATTGTAATATCATATCTAATATAAAAACTTTTTCATCAACAGTAATAGGTTTTTTCATATAATATTTTTAAAATAAATATCACATGTATATTTAAAAGATTGCATGGATTTGGTATTTAATTACCAATATCATTATTGATAATTATAATATCCAGCTCATCAAGAGGAACTTTCAACTCTATAGTCAGATTAAGATCTACCTCAATCCGTACTCTAATGTTATCTTTTCTATGTTATTTATTGTGTATATTGTCTCTAGTGTATTATGAATTGTACCCCTCAAAACAAGGTGGTCATTTTGTGATGATAGATAATAAAACATTCAGTTGTACACGTCATATTTTTTGTATTATAATTTTTCAAAAGATAATTTAATAAATACTTAGGATAAAGAGTGATGCCGAATTTGATTATGTCCGGTAAGGTATGTAGTTGATGGGAATTAAAAGCCTCAAATATAGTGGGTTCATTTGGTTTATCATGAAAAGATCTTTGTTCCCCTACGGTTCTCTTTAATAATTCTTTATATATTGGTCTATCAAAAAAGACCAGAAAATAATATCATTCAAATCGTCTATTTGTTCTTCCAATCCATTCATCATCTTATATATATATTCACATGGTTTTATCTTATAAAAACATGATTGAAGAGACACTCCAAAACCCACTTGTCTAACATGACCATATTTTTATGGCTACTTGATATATACTAAAAATTGTTTTTCTTTTGTTATTATTACAGCCAATTCGTGTAATGTAGCCTCCTTAAATGTTACATATTATAGTTATTTTATGATTATGAATCAAATTATTTTTCCAAATATATTTTAGGTGTAGAATTTTAGAGAGTTTGGAAAAAATCATTCATAGTAAACTATACAGAAAAAGTAGAAACTTTGACAAAATTTCAATTTTCTTATTAAAAAAAATATTTAAAATAAAAATGATTACTTAGGATAAAATATCATCAAAATATCCCCTAGAAATCATATATTAACCATCACTTACTTAATCCTCTTGAAAGTTGTTTCAAATCTAGGGATGAAATCAAACACACCATAAGGTACATAAAAAATGGTAATCATTAGTATAATGAGAAACCATAAGATATTTAATTAAAAAATACATTTTTACTGAGTAAAGGAGATTATCAGGTGAAAAAGATCCTTGTATTACATTATGAGAATAAAATAAAATCAATGAAAACTCATAAGAATTAATATAAAAGATATGTGTATAACATGGGACAGAATCATATTAAAATGGAATTACCATGTGGGGAATATCCATACATGTAACTATTACAAAGGAAGTATCTAAACAGAAAACTTCTATAACCAATGAATTGGTGGTTATAATGTAAAACTACCCTTAGTTTATCACAAAACCACCTATCCTTGGTTTATCACACAACCAAACCTCCATTGTCCATGTATAATAATATAATTATAACACATAAAATATTTCTGTAACTATCATGTCACTCATAACATTTCATTTACACGCATACAAAAACAATTCAATTTATTTAATAACTAATCAATTTTTTAAATCCCATTTGAAACATCTAAAAATATATTTTTAAATCGATGTGTCCCATACCACATTGAAAATTTTAATAAAATTTATAAAATCAACATTTAAAAACCTTTATGACAATTTAATTACATTCGTAAAAACCATTTTTAAATCATAGACACAAAAGTGACTGATTTAGATGTATAAATCCTTAAAACATTAAAAAATGTTTTACTAACAGTTACCTGAACCGTGATTCAGAATCGTAACGTAAAATATTTATATTACTCAATAATAAGCACAGGTGAATTTTTTAAAAAATTTAGAATCCTTTTAAAGTATATTATTTGTTTTATATAAATGATTATCATGTTAAAAAAATTCTTAATTATTTATGTTCGTGTTTGACATTTTTTTGATATTCAGTAACTGAGTCCAAAATGAAATTGGTATAATGTCCAAAGTCAATCTATTCAAGAGTCCATAATCTCCAAAAAAATATTCAGGAAATAATAATCAATTTATATATATCAAATACATTTTTAAATCCATTAATTACATATGGATATAAAAAATGAACTACATTAAAATTGTGAAGATGGTAGGCCACACGTACGCATGAGTGACATTTCCATTTTTCAATGATCATTATAAAATAAGGTAATTAATATTTTATCTTTAAATAATGATAATAATATCATTAATATAATATTATTAATTTAAATACACATATATAAATCATCCATGTGACGTGCTGTTGAAAAACAAATCACATCACTTCGTGGATGTAACTGTTCACACGTCTACACGAACGACATTATCATTTTCTCGTGTATGGAATGATATGAATGTAAAGGATATATAATTATCTAATAATGATAATTATTTAATTAAATTCATATATAAACTTTATTATCATCAATATAACCATTCTTGGAAACTATTATGGAAAACGAATTATATCTTTTCATGAAGAGGTTGTTCATCGTACACATGAACGATAATTATTATACCATTTTATGGATTTTAAAATAGGTTTAGGTGATTAAATTAACAAAATAAAATATTAGTATAGTTATGATTAATGATATATTATTTAGTAATGTTTAAATATGATTTAATGGAAGTGTATGGAGAACAAAAATAGAAAAACATTACTAAAAATGATACATTATCTTAAGATGATCTCATTTGATTGACACCAAAAAAAACTCTAATAAGGGTGTTCTACCTAAACTAAATCTATTAATATATTGTGTGAGATTCTAGGAAGGTATTTAGGGTAGATAATGTATGAGATAAATAATTTTTTAGGTTTGATGATAAGACAATATTGGGTTTCCATTTAAAGGTGAAGGGAGGGACGCACTTTTAATTTTGAAACTATTAAAATAATATAAATTAATTTTCTATTATAAATAGATCTAGACTAATTAATTTCAAATATAGAATGATTATAAGTATAATTTTAATCAAAAAATAATTATTATACATGGTTTTCCTATTTTTTATTCATTCTATTTTTTTAACCCATATATATCCTTTTTAATTCTTACCATGATATAATGTTTTTTACAAATTGAGGATTAATATGAATAAAATAAAATAAAATAAACCAATTAATGAGTCCTAGGTGAAATATTAATAATTATCCCAATCAGTTAATCTAATTTATATCTTTTTTTTAATTTTATATCATTTAGTAAAATAATTCTTATTTTAAAATATCATTATGTCAAATTTAACTCAATTCATTACATGAAATTTTAAAAATATCATAAAAATATGATATTTTAGAAAAAACAATTTGAAATTATCACAATACATCCAAGTATTCTATAAAATTCGTGGATGAAATTAATTATTTCAAAATATATGTATTATAATATTTTTATGTCATTTATTTTATATTTCCTTTAATTAAAATAAATTATTGCATCATTATTAAGTCATCATTTAATGTAATTGATTTATCACTAAAAATTATAAATAAATTAAATAATGTGTAAACATATTTTATATTTTCAACTAATATTTATATATTTTCATATCACACATATATACACCTTATTAAAAATATTTCTATTTTAAAAAACTAAAGTAGGATGAAAATTACTTTCTTTTGAATATAATGTTATAAATGTTATATTTTCATCCAAAAGGCCACAAATGGTCTAATAAAAAATAATTTAATCCTTTCGGATAAAATATAATCTTTAAATAAAATTAATAAGAGTGATAGGGTAATTTTATAAAACAAATAATATTATTTTTCATCATAATTACCTCATTTACCCTTAACCATGGTAATAAAAAACTATAGTTGGTATTCATATAGTCCAAAAATAAAAGGGAATTATTTAATAAATTTGAGCATTTTGATTCTAATATGTAATTAATTTTCCAAAATTCCATACACATAAATTGTAGATGTTAATTAAAAATCAATCTCATTAACAGAATGATAAATTGAATTTTTGAACAAAAACGTTCATAAGTTCAAAATATTTTTATATCAAATTTCATTGTTAAATTTATTTCAACATCGAAAATTGGATTAACTGATAAAATATTATCTATTTAAACTTTTTAATGTTTAGATATATAATTTGACACTATAAATAAATTTTCTGAAAAATATTTTTCCATTTAAAAAACATTTTTTTGACTATTCATCAGAACATTAATCTTATCATAAAAATAAAAAACTGTCAAAAAATTAAATTATGATATTAAAATTTAAAACAAGAAGTTTATTTTTAAAAATATAATTTGACAAACTGTCATAAAATAGTTTTTGAACATATTCCCCATCAAAAGGCGACAATCCTACCTTTTTTAATAATTAAATTTTTTTTCTGGAATTTGATTTATCGTGTAATTTCTGGAAAACATAGAAGATGTTTTTTTAATTATAAATAATATATTATATATAAATAGAAATTTCATTAATATAATCCAAAAAGCATTATTATTATAATGACCCAGCCTTAAACATTACATAATTGTGAATTAAAAAAATAATTCACATTCAGGATCTTTTCATTTTTAGAGTTTAAGAAAATTAGGACATAAATATTAGATATCAAATTTAAAATTATAGGTATACACTACTACATAGTATCCATTTTTTCATAAAATAAAATCTCTTAAAAAGCATCATGTCTAGTTCCATGTTTTAGACATCATGAATTTTCTTTGATCACATCCTTGACCCTATTAATCATTAAGTCGGGTGGAAAACATTTAAAAAACATGGTATGAGGAAAAAAACTCACTATGTGTTATAAAATAAGGAAGTAATACATTATCCCATTATTAATAAAAAATCAATGAAACCATAATTTTCATCAAAAAATCAGTCATTAGAAAATCAAAATATTTTTTAATAACACAAAAAAAATCATAAATCATAAAGGTAACTTATGGAATTAATCACATACTTACATTGTTTCTATCAAAAATACTTATGGAGTCACATTTGGAATACCCATCAAAGTGTATTCCCTAATCTCTGAAGATAAAGATTACATTTACCTCTATCACGTTACCCAATGCATTGGAAAGCTATCTCGGGCTCACCCACCCTCAGTTTACATGTAACTACCAGTATTTGTAAACAATGCCCAATATCCATTAAATAATTCAGAACACATAAAACAAACCTAAAGGAATATAACATTTCCACATTGTAATCACTTTATTTAATTTCATGATATTGACATAATCAATGCCTTATCAAACCATTTTCCGAACCATTTAAAACATTTAATAAAGAGATTTTTGAATAAAATTGTCCCATACCAATTCGATTATTTTAAGGGAATTAACATTTTAAAACATTAATGTCCATATAAAGAATTCTTTAAAACCAATTTGAAAACAAGGACATTGATGAGAATTATTTAGAAGAATAAATCCTTAAAACAATATTTTAGTTAAGGAGATCTTAAACAAATGAGAGATGTTGAATAAAAATAATTGAGGAATAACATTTAATAAAATATTTATAATATCATTTGAACAAAGGTATTCATGGTATAATATGCCAAAGGACTGTATATACACCATATAAAAGTGAATTGGTGTATAACAACAATGAAGTCTCAATGGAATTTTAATTGACTTTAAATCCCTTATTAAAACTGTATTATTAGATTAAGGATAAATCAATGACATAATAATGTGTGAAAAATATAAATACCTTCAATATTATTTGATATTAACTGTAAATAAATCATAGAATATTCACATGCATTCTTTTTAATACAATACCAATGTCGTGTATGGTTAACTCAATGAATGTAAATTGAGTAAACATTCCTCTTATCAAGTTCATATCGGTGAATAGATAATTTACCAATGGAGTGATTATGTGTATCAATGGTATATCTACACAAATGGGAGTGGAAATTACAATATAAATAAATAAATATTTATTCAACACATAATCATATAATGACATAATTACGAATTAGAAGATTAACCCAAGGAATAGAAATTGGGTTAAAAGGTTCCCTTACCGGTTTGGTAACTTACGAAACATACAACCCATGAAATATGGATCATAAAATGAATATGTAAATACCCATAAATTGAATTATATTACACAATTAATACCAGAATGGGAATTACATTCACCACACAAAAGGAGATATTGAAAAATATAGCATGAATCTCATGGGAATAGAAAGTGAGATGAAAATTTGTTACCATGTTGTAACCAATTGTGTCATATTACTAAAATATAAAAACCACCAAATGAATCATAGAATAACATGAATATAAATATAATCATGATAACATATTTCAATTTTCAGTACAAAATAAACAACATGATATAAATTAGTGGCGAATAATGGAAATCTCATGGAATTAAAAGTGAGATAAGAAATCCCTTACCTCATGTCCGAATTGACTCATTTTTTCCTCGTTATTCCTGAATAATAAACTAAAGTTAATTTATACATGATTATTAAAAATTTTATATTTTATTATTCCTTTAATATAACTTAATACCATGTTATAAACATTATGTAATCATTTATGTAAATAACGTTAGTTTTGTCCATATTTGGTACTTGAGTAAAAAATGGACTTCTTATAATTACAAGTTGTCCTCATAGTCAATAGTCCATTATATCTAGAATAATATTGAAGATTTAGATATCATGTATATCATATATATCCAGTTTATACATGTATTTATAATAGTACTTAACATTTTGAGGTAAAAAATGAAATGCACCGTTTATGGAAACGGTAAGCCGTACGTACGCATGAACGCTACTTTCATTTATATTTATTAATTTAATGTTATTAACACATAATGATACACATTTATATTATAATTCTAGTATAATATCATATATAATATCATTAACTCCATCCTTTATACGTTCCACATATGGCATTAACGAGTCATATCACTTTGATGGGGCGGTAGTCTGCCCTTCCTCAATTGAAATTATCGTGTTTACCCATAATGGAAACTATATAGGTATTATATAAAAGAAAAATAAAGAAGCCTAAAGAAAACATAAACATAATTTATATCATATATAATTATAGTGTCATATTAATGGCCATCATGAGAGTCATTAGGAGATAATCGAACGATTGTCCTTTCGTGAGGCATTAGTTTTCCAATCAAAAAAAGAGTATGTTCTTCACCCATTAGATGAAGGTGTGTGCAAGTGTTTTTCTAATAAATCTCATAAAAAATCCTAGTATATTTATGATACTGAATTTTTTATAAAAGAAAAGAATATACAGAGTTTAGGGGTTGGATTAGTAAAATAAAAAAATGAGATTTAGATAAACTGTTACCTTTAATTTGATTATCTCCCTTTGGTTTAAACCAAAAATACTTATTAAAGTGAGTTCTGCCTATGGTAAGGCATATAGTTGGAATATAAGGGTCATGGAAGATAATTTGGTAAGGGTTTGGATGATCCATGGGGCTTGAGGGATGTGAGGAATTAGTTATAAGTGAGGGATTTTTATAAGGGAAAGGAGGGGCTCTTTAAGAATTTGTGAAAATATTATTTTATTATATAATGATATTCGGTTTCTAAAGGTCCCAAACTAATTAAAGTAGAATATAAGATTACTAATGGTCTATTTAAAATCATCCAATAAGAATTGGACATGTTTTTTATGTTATTTGAATATTTATAATCTTGTTTATTTAAATCATTTATTAATGAGGTAAATACTGCCTCATTTTTGTGTCATAAATAATATTATTTATATGATGTATAAAATTTATAAACAAAATAACATGATGTTTAATGTCTTTTTAGCTTTCCAATTAATATTTATAGTTGAAAAGATAACTCATATAACTCAACGAAAAATTAATTTACTAAAAGATATTTGTTTGCGTCATTTTTTTCTTTACATTATCTTTATTAATCTGATGTCGTATTATCACTCCCGAGGGGTTCCATGGGGTCTCAAAATCGACCCAAGTATTCCCATGGTCGTCCATTACTAATCCAATAATTTTAAGACAAAATTTATTTTAATTTTGTATTATTATAATATTATTTTTACATTGAATTACCTTATTTACCTTTAACAGTTGTAAATAAAAGTCAAAAGTTACTATTCACTAAAAAATTATTTTCATCTTATTGAACCACAGTGTACGTACTAATAACTACCATGTTGGTCAAATTTTTAAAATTCAAACCATAGTAGAGGTGAAATTTCATTTAAATGAAAATGTCAGTTATTAACTACTACTTAGTGGTTTCACTATTCATCAAAAGTTGACGTTTTTCAGAAAACAACCAAAAATTCAGCCTAAAAAATATTTAACATTCTGAATTAAAAAATGATTTCTATTTTACCAAATTCTAAAAATGTAAGTTGCATTAATTAATTTAAAATTATTTATCGTTATCAAAACAAATAACGTGTTTTTAGGAAACAAAAACCATCAAGAGATTAATACCTGATTATGTCCAATTTCATAGTGAAATTTATTTCAATGACCAAAGTTTGATTAAATAGTAAAAAAATAATATAATTATACTTTAAAACCAATTAAAAATATAATATAACCATATAAATAAATTCTATTAAAAGGCACTTTTGAATTAAATACAGTATTTATCACTATTCATAAAAAATGAATTTTATCAGAACAATACCAAAAATTTACACAAAGTAAATATTGATGTACATATTTGAATGAAGTTTTTTATTATTTAAAATGGAATATATAAATGTGACCAAAACTATATTTAATTAGGTTTTGCCATTAAAAGGCGGTAAATCATCCTTTTAAAGTAAATTATTTTTAAAATTGGATACATTCAAAATTTAAGCCTCTAACTTTAATTAGATAAATGTAAAAACATTTAACAAACATATATAATAATTTTTTTACTTAGTTCTGTTCATTCATTTCATTACAAGGGCTAGGTGTCAACTACCATTTAAAATAATAATATTATGTTATTATTTTGCAACGTAATATTTCAATGAAACCCATAGTTGCGTATTAGGTACGCCATCGAACATATGGTTCCCTTTAAAGTAGAATTAATGTTTACCTCAGAAATATTAATAAATATGAAAATTTTCTAGTTCATTAATTTCCTGGTATGTTAAAATTTGTTTATTTATTGATATAAAACAAACTTCTAAACATTTAAATTGTTTTTCATAAAAAGAATTCCCTTTTTTTTATTTCGGGTTATAAACTCATTTATAATTTATTAGTTAATGAAATATATATACAAGGGTAAAATATATTTTAATAAATTAGTTAACTTTATTCATATTAGAAAATCTAAAATCTAGGTTATAATAACAACTTTTAAATAATCCCATTTAGTTGTTTTGTTTATTCTCTATGATTCATATAATGTATGCTATTGAACATAGAATTTATTAAACTCTAGATGTCACCATATCTCCCCATTTAATAAATTGAAACTTCAAAATTTGAATGCGGGATAAAAAACAATTGGATTTACTTTTCAAAATACATTGGTTTAAATTTCACACTGGAAACAGATTAATGGAACTTCCACTATAGAATAAAAAATAGATGTACAAAGATCACTTGATAAAATGCATAATATAGTTCCTTGTATGAAAACATGAACATAGAATTGAATAAAAACTATCACACTCTAAAGGAGAGTGAAAGAGAACCTGGTCAATGTAATGTTAAAAATCACAAAACAATAAATATGTGATGGGTTAAAAATTTCATTTATTTCACAGTATGAAAAGTAAATGGATAATGTTTTTCCCAAGATTATTTTAATTGAGTTAATGAGTCAATTTTTTACATATACAAAAAACATGAGTAAATACACATAATTTTAAAATATAGTTTCATCTTTTAATCAATTTCCACCCCATAATCATCTTTTCACCAAATTATTAGTATTGTTGTTTTCTTTCTTTAAGAACTAGAATCAACTTTTAGAGCCTCAAATAATCCGTAAAATATTAACATTCTATTCATTCTGTCTTAAAATATTAACCAAATCAGAAATTTTCAGGATAATATAAAATAACTATACAAAAAGAGAATAAATATTTATGATAAAGAAAATTTTCATCTCAAAAATTCAACTGTAATACACAATGTTCACAATAGAAAAATAATAATTATTAAATTCCTCAAAATTATTATAAATATAATTAAAACACAAACATCATAATTAGTGGATCAGATAATCATCCAACATAATATAATTGTTTCTATAAATAATTAAAATCATAATAAGACCACTATAAAATAATATAATCTTTCAAAATATAATTCAAACTTTACATATCAAAATGTTTGCATTTTATTATATTTAACTTGATCTTATAGGTTTCCTGAAATATTGAATGTCTTCTAAAATAACATTAATCACTTAATCAACAAATAATTTTCTATTCTGATGTCTATCTATTCGATAAAATATATATTACCAAAATAAAATTATTCTTCATTTATCTAATAGTTTATCTAAAAAATCATAATAATCGAATCTTCACACGGGCATGTAGTTGGTGAAGCACTCTTAACACCCTTTTGGTGTGGGTTCAAAACATACAAATTTTATAGATGTTACAGGTTGTTAATCATACTACATGTTGTCATTTTACTAAAAATATATAATTATAATAATAATACCAAAAAAATTCTATATTTCGAAAAATTAAGTATAAAATTTTTTAACCTCAAATTATTATTTGATACATTTCATTTTTCAATAAAAAATCAATAACCCATAATCTCCTCAAAAATAAATGCCTCGAAAACTTCTATTAGTCTCCATTCAATTTCATAACATAATGTATCGAAAAGGATTCTAACACATTAAACTAATGTTATTCCTCAAACATTTTAAACTCATATTGATATCCTTCACTCATAAGAAAAAAATCATGATCTAAAATGTTTTCTAAACCCTCATATAATACCAATTGTAAGGACATGGTCTTAATCATTACATTTTCAGTTTATTTTAAAACATGAAGTCACTTTATTTTTCGAAAGATCTTTTGTGATTAAAGATTAAGTGAATTTGGAAAAAATATTAAATATTAAACTCATACATTACAAGTGGACACTTATAATCATTATCCAATTTTTGTTTAAAAAAATTAAATAAGACTTTTTTTCTTATTATAATATATATTCCAAATTTCCCATTGAATTCATCATTGAAATAACTAATTCATAAACCCGGTATAAAATATTTTAAAACTAGGGATGGGAAAAAAATTTCATTATGGACATAAATTAAAGTAAAAAATTATTGAAATGAAAAACCATAAAATATTTACATAAAAACATACCTTTCTAATATGAAAAGTGATCATTATTTCAATAAATCACTATATTTCCTTTTGAAAATCATATGAATTTCATGAAAACTCATAATAATTAATATAAAAAATATGTTGGTAACATGAGACATAATTATAATAACATGTAACAACTATTTGGAAATATTTGATACATGAAACTCTTATAAATAGAATATCCATAGGACCGACTTCCTTAACCTTTTCATTGAAGGTTATAACAAAATGGTCCAACCATAGTTTATCACAGAACCACCCATACCTTGTTTATCACGTAACCACTAATAAAATTTAAAAGTTTCATTATATAATGCTAACAAAAAAATATTTCAATAATCATCTTGTATCTACTGTAATTTTATCTAAAATCATTTGAAAATAATTAAATTTATTAAACAACAATTCAATTTTTAAAATCCATTTAAAACATTAAAAAATATATTTTTTAAACAAAACGTGACATAACACATTGAAAAATTTTAGAGAAGTTTGGAAATTATAATCTTAAAGCATTCAATTCCAAATAAATACATTAATAAAAAAATATTTTGAAAACATGACATGAAATATAGGTATTTAGAAGGCTAAATCATTAAAATATGAAAACAATTGTTTTGCACAATGACTCACTCACCTTGAGTTCAACTCATCACATGAAATAGTTATATTCCATCGTAATTAAAGTAAGTTAATTATTTTATCTTATTATTTCTAATTTTCAAGTCTATTATTCCTCTTACATCACTTACTATCATTTTATTATAATTAATTATTTATTTATGTTCATGTCAGATGGTTTTTCGATATACTATACTTGAGCCCAAAATAAAAATGGTATGATATCCGAATTTAAAATGGTAATACTTAAATTATACATTGAATATTATTCATGATATAATAATAAAATTTATATATCAATTTTTATTTTTCAATCCATGATTTGCACATGGATATGAAAAATTAACAAAATTACAATTATGGATATGGTTGGACTTATATATGCATGGGAAAAATTATTATTTTTCGATGACCACGATGAAAATAAGGTAAGTATTATATTATATTTCCATATTTATAATAATATATTTTATTCCATAAAAATCATTTAAATACATATATATATATATGTGTGTGTGTGTGTGTGTGTGATCCATGTGAGGTGGTGATGAAAAATTAATCACATTACATTGTAGAGGGGACATTTCAACCTTATACACGAATGACATTATCATTTTCTATCTATGAAAATATAAGAATAATTTTTATTTTATTTAATTTAATAAATATAAATTTTTCTAAACTATCACATATAAACATTATCTTCATCATTATAACCATTCGGGAGAGAAAGTGATGGAAAATGAATTATATTGGTTTTCAAGGTGGTAGTTTGTCGTATAAACGAATGATATATATTTTCAAATTATATGGAAGTGAAGACATATTTAAATGATGAAACTAAAATTGTAGAATATTCTTATATTGAATATACTCTATTTATTATTTCATTATGGCCGAATAAGATTTAATGCGAGTGTAAAAATAAATAAAATTAATGAAATTAATTCAAAATGATACAAATTCTTAATAAATATTCTTCCATTAACAACATAACACCTCTTAGGCGTCTATTTTGACTAAAATATGGCACCTAGAATATATTTAAGGTGTATATAATGTTATCTGGGTAGATTTGGGATGATGATTTAATTTTTATATGTGAATAAAAGCGAAGAATGGGTTCCCTTTTGTAGGAGATTGTTGGGGAACCAGTAATTCATCAAAATATTAAATTAAATTAGTATAATTTTTATTAAAAATCCTTAGGAAATTATTTATTTCAACATTACGATGATTATGGGTCTAAATAAACTAATCCAATGAATAATTAGGAATGTTTTAACAATTTTTAATCCAAATATTATTCTTTTAACCCTTATTTATCCAATTTAATTGATATCATGATATCATATTATTTAAAACTTTAGGGCTAACATAATTATAATTGAATTTCCAAAATACCAATTACTAATTCATTGATGAAATATTAAATCATTCCCCAATTATTGAGTCTAATTTTTTATTTTAATGAGTTTTATATCACTTAATACAAAATTATTTATATTAAAATATCATTTAAGTCATTTTAACTCAATTCATTATGTTATTTTTATTAAAATAATAATGTCATGATATATTAAAAAATGATCACTTAACTCATAAATAATTTTTCAAATTAGTCCATTGGATTTTTAGATGATATTAATTAAATCAAAATATATTTATTTTAATTTTTTAGCACCATTTATTTCATATTCCCTTTAATTAATCTACCATTGCATCATCATTTTGTCACCTTTTAATGCAATTATATTATTAAAAATTATAATAAAATTTCTATGATTTACATAAGTCTTATAGATTTTAAATGAATATTTATTATTGACAATATCACCTACATAATCCCATATTAAAATTATTCTTATTGTTAAAATAAGTATAAAAAAAGATACTTTCCTTCTAATATAATATTATAAAGGTAATATTCCAATCAAAAATGATGTAAATGGTCTCATAAAATATCATTTAATTCATAGGAATAATAAATAATCCTAAAATAAAAATATGGAATGTTTTAGATTAGTTTTAAATAATTATAATATTATTATTACCATTAATTACACAACTTACCTTTAACCGTGGAAATACAACCGCAACAAAAGTTACTATTCATATTTTACAAAAATAAAAGGGACTTAAATAATAAAATTTACACCATATTATTAAAAAAAATGGATTCCACTTTTTGTAATTACAGACACATAAATTACATAAACTAAATAAAAATTAATCCTATTGATAGAATGAGAAAACATGTTTTTAAAGTAAACATTTTCAAAGGAACAAAATGTTTTAATATCCAATTTCAATGAAAAATCAATTCAAAGGAACTAAATTGAATTAAAAAAATTATAAAATGATAATATTACATTAAAAATAAAAAAATATATAATTTGACACTATAAATAAATTTCATGAAAATGTTTCTTTCAATTAAAATTCCATATTTATTTCCACTATTAATCAAAATGTGAAACTTATTAGAAAAACACAAAAAATTAAAAACATGTAATTTTAGATACTCTAATTTAAAATAATTAGTTTGTCTTTTAAATATAATTGGTAAAACAGTAAAAAAACATGTTTTAAAACAAGTGTACCAAAAAATGGTGAAAACACTACCATTTTTAAAAAATTACTTCTTTTATGTGTAAAATTTGTTATGTCCTCAAATACGTTATGGAAAACACATAAGAAAAATGTTAAAAATTTGAATAAATATATGATATATATATATATATCATTAATTTAATCTTATAAGAATTATTTTTTCTATTATATGATATGTAACACACTTGTATAAATTTTAATAGTATTTTGGAAAAACATTTAATTTTATTTTAAATATGGTTTTAAATACTTATAATTAATTGGTCAAATAATAAAATATACATGTGTAAAACATATTTTCATAATTCTGTTTAACATGTTTATACCATTCATTCTAATGGATAGGATGAAAATATAAAATCTAAATAATAAATTATTTTTTTTATGCTTGATGTCGCATATCATGTACACTATTGAACATAGTATTTTTTTTATAATGGGGATGTTAAAATTATAGTATCAAACCTATATAAAAAATAAGTACATACATAGAAACATTTATGTTATATTTTTTTAGTGTAAAATATATTACTATTAGGTCACATACATACATGTTTCCTATAATGTCTTTCTTTTTTCATCAACCAGTTTTCCCTCCATACTTATGTGGGCCTATTTACATATCACGTAACATGGGATAGAGTGGATTATATTTTTGTTATTCAATATGAACATAAAAAATTAGCACTTGTTATTTCATATCACATAAAACATTTATTGTTTATTTAAAATATTTTCTAATTTCTTATCTAGTGATGTTTTCCTCGTCCATTTGTTGTGATATGTTTACATAAGTTTTGATTCAGATTAATTATTTTCATCATTATTTTTGTATTTCATAAATTAACATTTTAATCAATTTTTAAGAAATAAATAGTTTCTAATTATATATTATTAGTTTCAATTAACAAAAAATGATTTATCTTCGCATTGACTAATAAAATTATTCCATGTCTCTTACATTATAATGTGTTCATAACTGACATGTGGATGAGGATATACTTCCTACTCAACATCACTAAGATTTAAATCGCTACGAAGAGTCCAGTAGTCTCTATGGTTTTTCTTCCTGCCATTAAGAAAAATTTCGTGCATAAATATTCTACAATATATGTACACTGCAAAGAATTAGGAAAAGTAATTCAATGTTTCATTATGTAATTATTTAGTAAAATAAAAAATTTATATCATAAAATTCAACTTACACAACTCAAAAGGGTTTAATTCATTAATTACTAGGCATGATGCCGCTAATAAATATTAAATGACACATTCATCATTGTTATGAAACGAAAATAAATAATGTAAATTCATATTTTTTGATCAACATGTTAGCCACACATATTCAAACTAATATCAAATTTTATAATAGTTTTTATTTCCGTGATAATTTTATTCAATGATATGATGTTTTATTATTACTATTATTTTGCATCAACATTATATTGAACCCCAATTAATTCTATTGTTTCAGCATCAATAGTCCCTTATTCCTCATGATTGGAAACATCATCAAGGAATAATTCATTTTATTTTTATTAGACAAAAGTTTATTTTATTTTGAATGAAAACATTTTAAGAACAATCAGTGGATTTGATAACATTTTTATGCATGCTTGATTGAAAATATGATGAACCCTTTATCTCCACATTCATTCTCTTTTTCCAAATGATTAGTGTGAATCTATTTTCAAGGATTTTGATAATTGAATTTATGAAAATAATGACTCCACTATGGTAGGTGTTATGATATTAATTCATCCAAGTGTGAATGTTTTAGAAAACTATAATCCCCATTAGTTTTAACTCATGAATAGTTATTATAGAATTTATTTCTTTATATTAATTCCCCATATCTTCAAGATTTTTAACAAATGATGAATAATCAACTTTCAGTAGTATTCATCCCATACCATATAAAGGTGATCATTTTGGATGAATATAGCCCTGAGTAGTATAATGAACATAGAATATATGTGAAATGAGTCTAAAGAAACAAAATTAAATAATAACTTTTTTTGGAGATGAAGTTGATGAGGTAGAAATTTTTCTCCATACAATAATTTAAATTACCACATATCAATTTTAAATTTCAACTCTCGTCTCAAAATGAAAAATGGTCCATAACATTACCATGAAAACATCAACTCATCACCATGAAGATACACCATCCCTAATCTATTTCATTAGTCCTTTTCAGTAACATGTATGTCACCTATAAGATCACTATGTCTACTAAGTTTCATGTGTAGGTTGTGAGTAAAAACATAAACATGTAAATACTAATAGGGAATATAAAATATACAATATATCATATATTGGATTAAATTATTAAAGTATTAACACACTAAATACACATCTTCGTCAAGTAATTGTGTACTAACGAGGACTCCATTATTATTAAATGTTCCTACTTATGTTAATACTTGTGAATTATACTGGTTATACCATAAGTTTCTACCCTAAATTTTCCCTGACATTAAAATCATCTAACTACTAAGAGTAAAAAAATAATAATTTGATGAGATAAAATTATTTATCTCCCTTGGGAAATAACCACATAATCAGTACCATGTCATTTGAATTTATACCCCTATAATCAAACAATATCTGTTAGGGATAACCTTCAAATATAATAATTTCATTAAATTCATAAAATGGGTATAAAAATCCATTTTTCATTGGAAGTGAATTTTAAATATTTTGAAGTCTTAACCAATTTTGTTCCCTAAAGAAATACCATATAATAGGAGCAATAATAATTTAGTTAAACCTCACTTTTGGAAAACCATTAAGAAGAAAAAACAACAACAAAAATGTCACATTACTATAACCCTTTCCCTCAATGAATCATTACCATGTTTATAATAACTCATATTCTGACATACAATACAAATACCTCACATAATAACCGTAATATTCTATTATAAAATACTAAAAGGTCACTTTTCTTATGCATTGATCATCCTCTTAAATGATAACTCATTAGTTAATCTCACAGTTCGGCAACCATAATTTAACACCCACACACCTCAAATATGAATGAAAACTGTCGCGACCCCCTCTCAACAATTTCTATGCCTCCTGGCCCAGAAATGTGGGAAGGGAGAGAGTGACACATGAGTCTCACCTTCAGTAGGCCCCGGGTTGGCGACTAGCACCGAGGGTATAATAATCACACATATGAGATGAATTACAGTCTAAGAGAACACATGCAAAGGGGAGAGATAAAAAAGACACCAACCAACACCATCTCATTTTCCAATATGAAAAAAATCCCAAGTACACATATGTAATGTCTTTCAATGACTAATAAAACTAAAAATGGAATACTTCATGTACCAAAAGGAAGTAAAATCTCAGGGACCATGAAGCTCGAACAGCTCTCTTAACCCCAAACTATTAGTAACCAGCGTGATATCCATCCTTCCCCTTGTGAAATAAAAAATATTTGTATATATGTAGTGTGAGTATAACAGTATACTACGTAGGATCCTCCATAGAGCCTCTTGGAAAAAATTAATGATTTCATGCTAAATCACATTGAACCAAAAGTGAAACTAACTCTCTAACTAAACATGTATACTATTTTCCTAGCCTCACAATGAACACACTCACCACATATTGAATAAAATATAATATAATATTACAAATAATATCACCGGTACCCCACTACAAATTCCCCATTGGTTTTCCACTTTTCCACAACGTTGAATTTCCAAATCATCTCCCTAAAAAAGGATCGCCTGTGACACTTGAGTGTAACACCACAACATTAACCTCAGACAAAACCACCACTACGTCCATGAATCAAATGTAGCCAAGTGGTTTTTGGGAGCAACAATAGCTCGTGTAAAATGTATTATACATCAGGCATTAAACCTAATGTCGTTATAGCCCATACACCAAGTAAGGATAATCCCACCAGAAAAAATTATATAAGATACACATATTTTACTCCATATGAAAATATATATTGAATATATGTGTGTGAATAACCAATAAACATTAAATCCTTCTACACACATATATATAGGAAACTACCGACGTTGCTACCAGAAAAAGTAACTACCAAGAGAAGAGAGAATGGTCAAAGGGGTAGTCAACCATCTATCAACCCACCAGAATATTGGGGAAAAAATCCATAGGGATTATTATATTGAGGTGTTAGTTTCGATAAGTGACATTGTGGAGTAGCATATAGAAACACAGGAAGTACATATTATAATACTACCCTTAACCACACTTTGGGAAAAACCATGGCATATATATAACTGTAGCTAAAATCTCTCGGACTCCTAGCGGCCACTGCGAAGACTATATATCCAATAAGAATATAATCATTTAAATAGTGATATTAAGTAACTTATCCATTTTTATCTGTTTCAATTTACGTAAATAATTAATTATCCATTAATTAACCATCATTAATTCCATATTACATTTCATTCGCATCAGACCATGTTCTATTCCCTCAAGTAATAATTAAACTGAGTTCACAACTTCCCAAAAATATTACCTCATTATTTTATACCAGTAATCTCCAACCCCATGGGGTAAAATATTTTATTCAATCATTTATTAAGAACATTATTACATTCCCATTATTCCAAAAATTCCAGAAAAAAACTGAACAACCAAACATAAGGGGATAAGAATTGTGAGTAGATTGACTACTCGTCAAACCTTTTACATCTATAGCAGGAGCATTGTCAAATCCATCATCAAGAAGACAAATATAGAAATCAAATGACTTACCCCAAACTTCTTCACATCAATTGGAAGGGGGGAGGGGAATGCAAGAACAGTTTCATTAAGCATCAGCGAATGTAAAGAAGATAAATAGCCAACAATATTCAATAAGTATCCAACATTCATAACCGACCTGTTTCACCATCTCCGATGTCCTCCCCGACACCAACAAGAATAATCCAATGCATATTTACACTCTAGGTGTCAATTTATTCCCCAAACCCTAGGACTCCCTACCCTAAATACCTAAACAACTTCCCAATCTCACACCACAAAACAAGTAGCAAGAAAAAAATCGACATGAAACTGTGCTCTCGGCCCCTATCAAGGAATCTAGTATTCACACACAACGAGAAATCATGTCTCCAAGCATAAGTCTCTTGGCATTTATTAGAAAAATGAAATCTCAGAACCATACTAAATGTTTTCTTTTATAAGAAAACCAGTTATTTAATCCATCTTAAATTATCCATTTCATTTAAACTTACAAAACTGCTTCCATTCGATTGTCAACAGTTTACCACAACAACATCAAGATTCAAAAAACATTTCTCATTTTCATTATCCAATTAATTTACAATTAATCCCAGAATTATGTTATTTAATAATTCCCATCAATAACAACATTCTAAACATTGAAATCATAGATATCACACTATCATGCAAAAAAAGGAAACAACATATGATCACTACAAGTTTATTTATCTAGTTTAAATATTTATTATGTCAATCCCAATTTGATCTAGTGGGAAAAAACATGATAACTCTCTAGATGTAGGTAAAAGAATATATAATTTAAGAATTCCCTACCTTAGAGGTTTCATACATTATTTTCATGGGAACATCTAACCAAACATATCACAGTTACATCTCCTAGGATACTGCATCCAACCAAGTATGTTGAGACAACACCACACCAACTAAAACCCAAGAAAACTCCATTAGAAACATTGAGATCACAAGGAAAAACACGGAAAAGAGGAACAAAATGATAGGGAACTATAAGTACGGTGGTAGAACATACCTTATATCAAAGATGGATCGACACATCCAAGCTGTACCAAAACAGGGTTTGTGTATACATTAAAAAAAATCCATAGAAGACATGATCCATTGCTACAGTACTACACACAAGTCCTACAAGAACGAAGGAATGTTTTGAGAATCTTGAACATTGAATTAATGAGGAAGAAAAATGGAGTAATATATCTTAGCACCTTTAGAATATTTAACATAGTATAGGTTTATGATATGATGGATTTTTATGTTATGATTAGATCTATCAATGATCACACATTTTGATTGAGTAAAGGCTTCCAAAATATAATGAATAATTAAAATCAGAGTTATAGACTTTTAATAAGATTTAAGTCAATTAAACCAGGGCCTTGAATGAATTTTAATTCAAAGGAAAATTCAAACAGGAAAAACTGTAGGAAATATGAAAAAAATGGAAATTTAACAAAAGAAATTACAAAGTTCTAGAAATAATATTCATGAAACTATTTCAGGAACACTATTTTTGTGACACTCTTTTTGTGCCACCATTTCAAAAAATTTCCAAATGAAATGACATGGTTATAGTAACACTATTCATAGAACTAAAAAATTGTAAAATTTTGTCGATAAGTCATCTTGACTTTCCAAAAAACATCCAACGACAGATTTTTGAAAAGGAAAAGACCATAGAGGTCTGAGCCATTACATGAGATACATCTCAAAAAACTCTCATCCCCAAGAATACAAGACCAACCAAGATAAGAAATATTAAAAGCGGTCTGAGAAACCACTCTTCAAGATACCTCTCAAAGATATTTCTACCAAAGGAGAAAAACTGCTTCAAATAGGAACATGTGAAACCACATGACACCCACAACTAGATTTTGAACACACTTTTAGGGGGGATAAATCTTAAAAGAGAGAAAGACACTCATGAAATAACAAAAATACATATCATAACCAAGAAATTTTTAAATCCACGAACCATACATCATTACAAAGAACAAGTTAAAAATAAAATATCTCAGTGTACTGAGTGCATATCTACGACTCACTTTCACAAGTACTCCCCTCCACGCCAATATGCCACCACATGATACAAACCAAGGGAACAACACCCCGACACAACACCTTCTCCCTTCCATCCAGGATCTCTATAGGCTGATCCTTAAAGGTTCCATCATCATCAACAATGATCTCACCCCAATCGATGATGCGAGAGTTGTCGTGAAGATTACGATGGAGCTATGACTCATGAAAAACCTCATGTATCCAAATCATCTGTTGGATATGTGAAAACCAATACGCCATGACTCTAACATGAGACAACACCTCTAAAGGTCAAAAAAATCAATAAGAAACCTTAATCCAATGAATAATCCGTCACAACCTATGACATGGAGTCACCTTCAGAAAAATGTGATCCCAAATGTAAAAATCTAGATGTCTCCTCCTATGACCATCATAAGATTTATGATGAACCTATGATGCATTTATCTTCTTGAAAATTACATGAACTGTATCCATTTTAATATTTATTATCTCCAACACATGAATTGATGACACTTTGACCTCTGTCCAACACAATTGAGAATTTCAAGGTCGGACATAGAAGGCATCAAACGGAGCCATACCGGCTGTGTAGCGGAAACTATTTTTTAAGTGAAATCTACCAAGTACAGATTCCTCATACACGAACCTCCAAAACCCAGGACACAATAGCCCAACATATCTCTAGGAGTCTGAATTTTCTTCCTTGTCTGACAATATTCTTGTAGATTAAATGAATTTCTAAGGAACATATGAGAACCGAAAGCATACTGGAGACCTATCCAAACCCAAGAGGTAATATTGGGGTCTCGATCGAAAATTATCATCATTGGGAAACTTTTGAGTCTCCCCACCTCTTCCAGATACTCCCTTGAAAAAACCTACAATGAGCTCGACTCCATGATCACTATGATGTGGTATGATTTCATCAAGGTATCAACTACCACACATATAGCTTAATATCCTCCCTGAGCTTGAGGTAAACTTGTTACAATTTCCATTGATATTTAATCCCACTTACACTAAGGAACATCCAACGGCTATAAAAAACAATCAGTAAGATAGTACTCATCCTTCAACTTATGGAATACCAAACATTAAGACCCAAACACTTCAATCCCATGCTTTAACCCAGGCCATCTAAAACGAATCCTCGAGGCACGAGAACTTTTCATCATGCAAGGATATACATCAAATAGTTAACCATGGAACTCCCTCAAAATCATATCATGTGTCGGAAAAGGAAAAAAATATGTCCCAAAAACAACAATCATTTTTGTTCATCCTCAAACCAACCATCAGGGGATTCACCACAAACAACTCATTCCCTCTAGACCTCTACATCCGGATCCGCCAACAAGGAATCTTCTACCTGGTGCACTAGAGATGATTGTATCATCATCTAGAAAATAATACTTCTACCCCTGATGCATCACATATTTAGATGAAATGCTGAAGGCCCTTCCATCAGTCTCCTTGAATCACTAGATTAACGTAATGCATCCCAACGTGACTTCCTGCTCAATGAATTGGATACAACATTCCCATTACCCGGTGCATATGAAATTTCAAAGACTCGTTCTTATAGAAATATCTACCACTAATGCTTACAGAAGTTCAAGTCTTGCTGGGAGAAAACATACCTCATGCTCTATTGATTGGTGAAAAAAAGCACTTGGTGATGAGGTAATGTCTCCACAACTATAGAGAAAACATCACTACTACTAATTCAAGATTTTTTGATGAATATTCACGTTAATGGGGATGAAACTGCTGAGACCCATAACAAATGACTGATCTCAACTATATCAGAACATAGCCTAACCAAAGACATAAAGCATTGTAGAATAGGTCAAATTGAACTCCATTTATTAGCAGACAAAGAGCCAGTGCACTGACCGAATTCTCATTCAAATACTCAAAAGTTTATGAAACTGATCAATACAAACAAACACCTGGTCTTTCCTTATCAACATTGTCAATGGATTCCCATCCTTAGAGAAATTGTCCACGAACCTCATGTAATATCCTGCCAGACATAAGAAAATTTGCACGTCTACCACATTCTTAGGGGCTACCCAAGAAACAATTGATTCTATCTCGATGGATTCATAGATAATACTTAATGAGATGAACTATTACCTTATAAAGGGACTTCTTGATCCCAAAAATAAACCACCAACAACTTCCCAAACAACTGTTGTCGACAATGAACTCCCAATGTGGCACATAGATTCTCTTCATGCTCCTCATCAGAAACAGAGTACACAAGGATGTCATTGATGAAACCAACCACAAACTTATCCCTGAACTCATGGAACATAGATTTAATAAACCCCATGAACACAGTTGGAGAATTTATCAAACTGAATGACATAACAATTAAATGGTGATTCCATTGATGACAATAGAAAGAAACCTTGAGAATTTTGGCATCATTCACTCACATCTGATGATACCCGGACCACAAATATTTCTTCAAGAACCACGTCGCAACCTTCCATTGATTAAATAGATCATCTATTTGTGGAATAGTATAATGACTTTTCACCATCACTTTGTTCAAGATATGATAATCGATGCACAACTGCAAAAATATCTTAGCCTTATTCACAAATAAAATTGGTACACCCCTCGGTGACACACTCATCTGATTATAAAAACAATTAAAAAGACCATCTAGCTATATAAAAATCTCCCATAACATAGAAGGATCCATTCTACAAGGGGAAATAGAGTTAGGTGATTCCCCTTGCTGTTGACCGATCCTGAACTATATATCTTATTATGGGGGTAATGCTACAACATATTCTGGAAAGACATCAGTGTACTCTTAACCACCCTGGGAAGCACTGACTGCTGACTATCCAATGAACTCAACATCAATTTTCCCATCAATTATTACAAATAAGGAACATGCCTTTGACCCATTAAAGAGTCTCAAACACCAAGCAACACAGTTTTATATCCATCAGAATCGAAGAAGACAACCTACCTCTATAAGAAATCCACAATTTCGTGCACTAAATACAACCATTCCATACTGAGGATGAAATATTATGGTTGTATCTATAAACATAGGAAATCTCTGTATGAGCGGTGCAGAACCATCACTCTCTCACTGACTCTATATACTTCAAACAGGTCAGCTTGACCTATAACCTTCTTAGTCAATGCTAAGGGCACTAGAAGACTCTATAACTCTTTTAAAAAATAATGGACAAGGATAGGTTATATGATGTAGTGTGTGGACATTATGTTTAACAAGGAATACTCCCAGGTAGAAAAAATTAAATGGGTACCTTGAACATCGTCTGTCTTTCCTGGAACTGGAAACACTAAAGAATGATGCAAGCCATGACACGCTCTACAACCACTCCAACCCTGATGAAGATGACCCCCATGACCGCGATATATTCTCAAGGGATGGGGTGAATCTTGGAGATGTCCTTTTCTTGCCCCATATTCTATCTACATATCCAATGTTACTGTAACCTACTTCTGATTCATTGGATGGCACTACCTTAATGGAAGAACCTAGAGTGGAACACCTAGTGTACACATACAACGCTGAAATTTTTGGAACTCTCACTAAGTATGGACTTGGCCTCCAAAATAAAAACAAGCACATGATCCCTTGGTATAGGCATAAGAGCCACCACCCCCAGAAAAACGAGATAGATAGGGTTGGGACCTACCTCATTCTGAAAAAAACACTTTTTTCGTGAAAACTAGGAACCTCATACCAAATCTCTACATCATGAGGAATATTAACGAATACCCTATTGTGATGTGCCAGTTTATTCTAACGTTCTCTCGATGACTTCATTAATCACCAGAAGATGAAGATATGTCTCAAACATAAATGTAGTGACCTATCCTGTGATCTATGGATGCAAAGAATCTTCAAAACGTGGTTCCCTAGTCTCCCCATCATGAAAACAAGTTTGAAGAATATTGTAAAATGTTCCAGAAATGGATTCCAAACACTATCACACTGGAGATCCCCTATTAAAGGGTAATATACTTCTGGAGACTAGTCTTCTTTGTGATCGAAGAAAGAAACTCGACTCTAAACTTGTCTCAGAACTCCTACCATGAGATCGCCGACTCCTCATGATCTTAGAGAAACATTAACCACCACTACCTCGCTGCCCCATCCCACATTGTCATATTCAATGATACCTAGTGCTAATTCTGATCACGAATTGAGATAAAATCTATCTCAACACCCACCATCCAGTATTTTCTGAATGCATCTAAAATAGAGCCCTCATACTTCTATAGAATCTGGCACTGAAAATCATGGAGTTCCACCCTCCTTGTGTTGTCATTTTCAACCTCCACTCTAATGAGATCTATTGGCACAACCTACTGGACATATTCTACTTGAACCTAATGAGAATGTCTACATGGAGCCATACATGATTAACAAAAAACAGTTAGATCTCCAAAACCTAGAATATGGAAGACTCAACATTAATTAATTGTTTTCATTTATTCATTTTAGGTTATTTATTTCCAAGGTCTAACCATTTAATTATAGGCGCAAATAATAATGATGCATGATCCTTTCCTAGGTATCAATAGTCAAATAAATATCACCTCATTTAGTAGGCACATTAACCATAATGGTCAGTGCATTAGACCATAGGGGGCCCTAAATAATCATTTATCTGCTAGTATCCAGTGTTGACAACACATTATAAACATGAATGAAATTGTTTCCCTACCAACCCATGGTACCCCACCTATTACTAACTCCAAAATCCATTTTATCCCTCATCTATACACTGTATACCACTGTATCATGACCCCCTATCCACAATGTGTACCCCTCCTAGGTCGGAAATGTGAGAAGGGAGATATTGACAACCAAGACTTGCCTCCAATAGGCCCTGGGCTGGCGACTAACACTGAATGTATAATAATCATAAACATGGGATGCATTACACTCAAATAGAATACATCCTAAAGAGAGAGATAAGGCAGACACTTACAAAATCTAACTCATGCGGTAATATAAATAGAAACCCATGTACAAATTTGTAATGTCAAGCAAAGACTGCTCAACTGAAAATGGAAAACTCCAAGTACCAACAGGTTGTAAAACAACAATGACCACCAAGGTCGAACATCTACTACAACCCCAAGCTAGTAGTAACCATCCTAATATCCAACTTTTTCAATGTGAACTAAAAAAATTAGTATATACGTAGGGTGAGTATAACATTATACTGAGTAGGATCCTCCCCAAAGCCTCTCGAGCAAATGTAATGAAATCATGCTAAAAAGGTTTTCCCACAGAAACCTAGGAGTAGAACCAATACATGAAAATCATGATACAACACAACAAAGTCCACATAACCAAAGTAACCAGCTAGTTTCTGGGATCCACCATAGCTCACATAGCATCTATCGTATGTAAATCATTATACCTCAAGACTTTACAACCCATACATAGCGTAAGGATCCTCAATCCATCACAGCCTATAGATGTTTCACCTATATTAGTCCATACGAAACTATATCCTTCATATATGTTTGTGAATAACCATAATACATTACAACATTCTACTAACATATATGGGGAAAACTAACAGACATGCATACCAACACAAGTAACTACCAAGAGATATGAGAATGGCCAAAGGGGTTAGTTAGCCATCCATCCAACCAGTGGAATGTTATGGAAAACAATCCTATTCCTCATGATCCTTGGGGTGTTTGTTTACCTAACCAACGAGGTGGAGTATCATAAAGAAAAAAAACAATTACTAATTATAACAGACCTCATAACCCGAATATAGGAAAAACATAGTGGTATACTCAACTGCAGCTAACATCTCTCAGACTCCCGGCTACCACTACATAGACTAGATATAAAATAAGCATATATCCATTTCAATAGTGATATTAAGTCAATTATCACTTTTTATCAATTTCACTTTATTTAATTTATAATTTAGCAACTAATTATCCTTTATTAATTCCAGATTACATTTCATTAGCATCACACCAAGTTCCATGCCCTCTAAAAAAAACCAAACCAAGTCCATAACTTCTCAGAAATATTACCTCAACATTGAATCCCAACAAGCTCTAACCGCATTGTTTAACATCAATTATTCAATCAATTATTAGCAGCATTATGACTTTATGAAAATTTCAGGAATTCTAGAAAAAAAAACTAAGCTACCCAACACATGGGGATCAACATGGTGAGTTGATAGACTACCCATCAGTCTTTTTTCCACCTATATTAGATGCATAAAACTTTCTATCCCTGAGAAACTAAACATAGAAAGCATGTGACATACCCTATGTGTCTTCGCCTCTTTTGGAATGAGGGTATGAAAGGACACCTTCCTTATATAGTAGAAGATGTAAAAGAAGATAAACAACAAAAAATATACCACAAGAATCCAACCTTTATAACCAACCTGTTTCATCTTGTCTAATGTCCTCCCCGTCATACATATGCAAAAACAAATGAATCTCACCACTCTAGGCGTTAACTGCTACCCCAACCCCTTGGCCTAACTTCCCCTCATACCAAAATAACATCATAGGCTCATCTATCACTAACTAACACCACAACAAAAGCAGTATGAAAAAAATCAACAAGAAACTGGTTTCTTATCCCCAAGCAATACATGTAGACTTCACACACAATGGTCACTCATGGATCCATGAATAATGATATTGGACTTTACAAGAAAGAGGGTAACACATAACCATACGAGGAAATAACTTTTATCAAATAATATATTATTTAATACATATTAAATTAGCCTGTTAATTTAAACATGAAAAGCAACCTACATTCGATTATCAACAGTTTACTAGAGCAATACCGGGATTCAAAAAACATTCCCCTTTATATTTTAAAAATTAACTGAAAACTAATCATGGATTTCCCTTTTTTACAAATTTCTATCAAGAACAATATTCTACACCAAGAAATCATAGATATCACATTATCTAGTAAAAAAATAAGCAAAAACAAACCATTGATAACAATTTATTTATTAGGTTCAAATATTTATTATGTTAATTCAATTGTGATCCATCGGGTAAAAACATGATAACACTTATTTCGTGTAAAATAATAGAATGTCCAATAATCCCCTACCTCAGAGGTTTTATACATTCCATTTATGATAATGACCAATACAATAGATCTTAATCCCCTATACTAGAAAAATACTTCCACTAGAGGATACATAGAGACCCCCACACTATCCAAAACCCATTTAAACTCCATTAGAAACATAGATATCACATGCCAAAACATGGAAAGGGGGAACAAAAGGAGGGGGACCTAGAAAAACATTGGTAGGACATACCATATATTAAAGATGTATCGAAAATTCGTGGTTTCACCAAAACATGGGGTGCACATACAATTGTAAGAAACACAAGGGAAGGGACCATTCAAGTATACAACACTATGCATGACTCATATGTAAAGGAAGGAATGGTTCGGGAATCTTGCACCAGAGAAAATAATGAAGAACAAAGGAGAAATATAACTAGACCCCTATAAGAAATTTAAGGGAAATTCAGTTCAACGTATAATTAATTTTCCATTAACATCAGATCTATCAAAGATCAGAGATTTTGACTTAGTAAAATCTTCCCGGCTGTTAAGAAAAATTAAGATATGAGTTATGTTATTTGAATCAGACTTAAATCACATAAAAAAATTCATTTAATTAATTTAAAAAAAGGAAACATCAAATGAGAAAAACAATAGGAAATCTAGGAAATCATGAAATTTGATAATTGAAAAGACATAGTTATGGAAACACTATTCATGAAACCATTTTTATGCCACCATTTCTATTCCACTGTTTTAGTGTGACCATTTTTGTGCCACATTTTTAGGAATTTGGCCAAGAAAATGACACAGTTCTATAAACACTATTAATAGAAGTAAAAATTTTGCAAAGTGTTGGGGATAAGTCATCATGACTTCCCCAAATAGCTCCTACACTTGATTTTAGAAGAAGAATAGATCAGAGAGGTCTATCCCATTAAAAAAGTATTTTATATAATCAAATAATCCATCATACACTTTATAGGATATCTTATTAGGTTTCACGGGGTGCTACAAGATTTTATACCATGTATCTAATCACTTATAATATGATCAAAAGTCCCTCTTAGCACATCACTAACCTATGAAAAAATTTCATAAGGAAGTTCATACACTTTCCTACCCTTATGGGATAATTATATTATATATGATTGACTTAACTAGGTATCTCATACTCTAACATAAAATTTACTTTACATTAACATCCATGGTGAAATCCCATGACTTAAATCTATGTCCCACTCATATAACAATCCAAGGAACACAATGAAAAAATTTATAGCCACCAGTCACATAGCACACTCTCAAATTCCACTCTTACTCAAATATAAAAGAACATACTAGGTTCAAACCATGAATTTTATATTTTAAAATCCCTTATGATTTTCCAAACTAACCAAGTTGAGTATCATAAGATGAAGAAACCATCGAGTGAGACAATAATCATCCCACAGAGTATTGAATGACTATTTTATTCCAAATAACTATTACCTATTATACATCATGATCATAAACCCATATAAAAACTCACTATGGTCCCCATTCCCCTATAACATATTATTATATTTAACATTCCAAAATTAAACACACATAAATCTTGGGTTGATAATTTTAGTAACCACAAGCTTATTTTATGAAGTTATCCACATGGGAATTAATTTTTTAAATATATTAAATCTTTATACATAGACCCTGAATCACATGAGACCATAAATCATTAGGTAAATAGTAAAAATCATGGTTATAAAATGATTATGATTAATATCCCTTATTTATTTACATATGATGAATATAAGAAAACCCACCTGGGAGTTCGACAATGTCAGAACCACAACCACAATCATGGAAATGAACAAAGGTATGATATTAATAATATTATTATAAAATTATCAACAATATAAAATAATATACTTTCAATTTAAATAAAAATGTAATATATCCCATGATGATCTCACCAGGAAATGTAAAAATTCCTAAAGTTGAATAATTGAATGCTGATGTACGCACCTTCTAGTACTGCCTTTAATTTTAATAGTATTGAAAACCCTAACTGAGGGGTTTTCGAATATCCTCATATTATTAGATGAATTAATGAATTCACTACACATCCTTTAAATGATGGGTATTCATCCAATTTATAAAAATCATATTCTCAAATTCCTAACACTCTTTGTTCTGAAATGATGATTTGTGTTCCTAAAAACCTACTTGTAAAAGTATCTATAAGAAAATTTGATGTTTAGTAACTCCCAAAATAGCAGATCCACAATTCCACATACAGGTGAAATAACCACATTAATTCAGTGAAATCTATATGACAATAATGAAACTAAAAATCTTCAACTCACTCATGAAACATATAACAACTGAAGTCAAATTCACCTTATGGGGAACCCACAAAAGAAATAAATGAGTGATTTAGGAGGATAAAATTACATACATTAGATATAATATTTTATTCGTGTGATATAAAATCTATATATCATGTGAGAATGCTTGGAGTCATTCAAGATGTGGATTTTTTCTAGAAATGATTTTTTTGCGACTTGGATGTCAGCCTTTGATATGTTAAGGAATTGATTTGAGCCTTGATTCAAGTATAGAATCAAGGAGGAGGAGCACTAGATGTAGGTAGCTTTGATGTAAATCATTATATATCATTAATTAAATAGTCATGGGTAGGGTTCTTTAAATAGATCAACATAATTTTATCAGAACTTCTAAAAAAGAAATTATAATGTTACATTTTATTAATGCAAAATTAATATACTCTGATAAGATCTAGTATTATTAGTATGACAATTGATGCATAATGTACATATAAATTTCATCAATTTTAAAAAATACTTCATATATTACACAAACACACCCCCAAAGAACATATTAGTTTAATGCCTTTGGAAATTAGGAATCACAAAAAATTTGTTCATAACAAATATACTTATTCTCAATCATATTTATTAATAAATATAACACTTTTAGACATATTAAACAAAAAACCTTCTTCTGTATCATAGGAAAAACAATCAACAGAAAGGGAGAGCGTAGATGATCTATGAAAAAAATATCTTCAATAAAAAGTAATACATAATTTATTGAAAAATAAAAAACATAATACTCAGAATAATACCAAAATGTCCAATTTATTTTGGAATTATATATGTTACAGAAAAATTTAAATCAAGAAAAAAAATTCATCTTTTCTAAATCCTGCATTAACATTACTACACTTAAAAAAACACAGGATAACCTGGAGACATACACGTTAAAGTGGTGATATATAAATAATTGTATAGGAATAAAAATGAAATAATATTTAGGGAATTATATTTTTTTTAAAAAGGCATATAAATGGAGAATAAAAAAATTGAATAGTAATGAATGATATAGCTTGATAATATAACATGGGAAATGTAAAAATAGCTTGATACACTTCCTAATAAACATTAATTAATGATTACTTACAAGTGATCATGATATAAAATGTCCCATCAAGGAATCAGGTTCAATCCATGTCCCAACATGACATATCTCGAGACTAAATATTCCCCAACAGATCAGAGTGCTATATAATTCTGAGCTCACCCATCACATTCATTTTATTATCATTCTTATTTGTTCCACATAGATCCAAAAACATAAAATCATACATCATCAAAATTTATTCTATGTTGATGGAGTGTTTAATTAATACTTGTAATTCAAAATTCAAATAATTATAAGTGTATAATTGTGAATAACATTGATAGGAAATATGTTTGGTATTATGTAAACAATTGTTTTGGCATATAAAATCGTGGTGAAATTTTAGAAGCATAACAAAATCACATATAAAAATTTATTATATTGGTTGATGAGAGAAAGGGGTATATCATCACTTTGACATAAATTGGGCATTAATATGTACATTTAATTTTATATCCCTAAACTATAATTTAAAATAGAATGAATAAGGTAATAAATAAACATTAATAAAGAAGAGAATATAAGGATCCATTACTAAATATTTCCAGAGTTACTGGTGTACATAAAGGTTAATCCGGGAGATTAACATAAGGAAAAGGGGTATCTAAGAATTTATACATCCAACAGAATGTAAGGGTATATGTAAGAACAAATACCAACATTAACATATATAAACTAAGAGTGATAACATTAAAGAGGCGTTTGAATGAAAATATAAAAAGATCAATGCCTTACTTGGGTGTGTGACTCTTAATGATTGAGTGGAGGTTCCAGAAAGCTTGGGGAGCATTTGTATAAGTCTATAGAGGTTATGAATGTATATGTACTTGATTAAATTATTTTTAGTGATGATAAATGTTAACTTGCGATGGTTTATATTGGAAATAAGTGGGTAATAGATTAACATTATAATGATTAGTTTTTTTACTATGTATAACAAAAAAACCTAAACCACAAACCTTACAATGGGATTTCCAATTGTTTCTTATGAATGGTAGTGGATTGACTTATTTTATAATTACAATGATTAAACATACTAAAATACTTTCATTGGTTATGTAGAGAAGAGTCATAATCGTAACTAAATTATCTTAAAACCTTAAAATACATTATTGTAATTGGAAGATTCATATAGGATTTATAAAATTAATCAAATATAACTACAACCAAATTATTGTAAAGGGAAGACATATATTTTTCATAGAAGCAATATATAGTATTTATCAAATCTCTTTTTGGTTCATTATGATTTCAAAATACAAACACTATATTAATATGGAATTTAATTTTTACTAAGCAATTCGAATCTCTAAAAAAAATTGAAAAATTTACCATTGGACAATTTCAATGTGATGAAATATATAATAATATTAATTTAATAAAAATAATTTTCTATATATATTAATTTTAACTAAAAAAATAAAATTGACATTTATTTTGAAAACATGGGTATTTTGAAAATAGTTTTTTTCGAACTATTATTAAATGTATATGATATATTATATTAAATAAAAATAGTTAAATAATAACGTTTTATTATAACACTATTAATTTTAAAAATATAACTATTCATCAAATTAATCATGTTAATTAAAGTTGAATTAGAAATAAAATTTCTGTTTTACTATATAAAAATCAAAATCATTTATGTAATTATAAGATGTAAAAATAAAAGTTATTAAATTGAATATAAAAAATATATATTCATTTAATTATGGTATCAATATATATGAATTTAATACACCATAAAATTCCCTAATGGTAACGTGTAAGATGGCGAGACATTCATGGGGTGGTTTGATGATCATGGCTTGTGTTGTTATCTCGATGACCTTGAAAATATCCTATAAATGGTATCTATAATGATTATGTT
This sequence comes from Viscum album, assembly GCA_963277665.1. Classification (NCBI taxonomy): domain Eukaryota; kingdom Viridiplantae; phylum Streptophyta; class Magnoliopsida; order Santalales; family Viscaceae; genus Viscum; species Viscum album. Next base: position 119,551,110 of record OY728138.1, on the reverse strand, counting down.
GTTGGATCTCATTATGGACTTGGTCAAGATAAAATCGTAAATATTCTATCTCCATTGGAATATCTAATAAACGGGATTCATAGGATATAATCAAACTGGTTGATGCCATCACATCCTCTATCTATGTAAATAGGATTTTTTAAAACCCTATATTTATAAAAATCATATGATCAATGTTCAACGACTATATTACCGACAATAATATTTATTTTATGGTATTTTGAATATGACTAAATATAATAAAACCAAATATGGTCAAATGTTCCGTATTACCATATTATATAATAAGATATTTAATTACGTCCTATGGTAAATTTTATTTATAACTATCTTGGTCGTTAAAATCTTCCCCACATAAGAAGAAATTTCCATCAGAATTATCATTTCCACAATAAAAAAGATGAGGTTAACTTTTTTTAATCAACTTCTCTGTAATGAACCATGTTTTTTCATATAATATTTTTTATTATATGGAAATATTACGAGTCTAAAAAATTGATGGCACGTGATTCCAAGGCTAAGAGTGGTCAGAATGAATTTATGAACATTTTTTAAGTATGTTCAGTTAACATGTGAGTGAAAATTCGTAACTTTTTAACCATTGCTCAGAATTGAAATCCAAGGACACTGTTGAACTCGCAGTGATGATTTTCACTTAAGGGAGCCTTCACCTCGATCCCAGTTGGTCCAGGGAGGATGTTTGAAATTTGGGTTTTTGTGGGAGAACTGAAAAAATTAACTTTTTTTCTTGAATCCTCTGTTTTGAATTTAGGTGGTGGGGACCACTTGTGTAGGTTAGGAATTTAATTCCCTGCATTAAATGCCTAGTTACCTGTGGTATAACACTTTGAATCCTCACCCATTAATGAATTCAATAAATGTTTAATACATGAAGTCATTAAACATCATTAGGGGGATTGTCCCTTTGCCTCTCGTGGTTGGGAATTGTTGGAAAAATGGTTTTTTGGAGAACTATTGGTTGAAGAACATCCTCCAATGAAGAACAAATCTCTAGATCAAGAACAATGAACGTTAGAGCACGAATCAAAAGTGTATTATGGGAGCGACGAACACCGTCATCTCCTTCATCATATTGATATTCAACATCACACCATAACCAAAGAATGGTTGAGGTAGGGAATTGTTCATATTGTTCATCGTGGTGAATCGTTGTTCCCAATATATGAACATCTTGATATCCATCAAACATAGAGGGTGCTGACCAAATGAACCCGACCAGAAACCTCCACTTATAAGTTTTTTGACATGTTCTTTGCTAGTGAAACATCGGGTTGAGAAGAACATGACCTTGACGAGATAGATGAAAATGTGACATACGGGTACACACAACGGTTCCTTAATATTGAAGAACCGGAAATGGGAGGTGACTTGGTGACCCGCGGATGTCGGTCGGTGACCGCCGCCGGTAGGGTACAGGAGGCGACCAGCATGCCAGCTGGTCATGATGGTGGCGACGACCTAACAGTGCCGCCGAAGGAGGCCGCAACCCATTGGCCGTAGTGGAGGAGGGTGGTGGCCAGCACACCATCTGGACACGGGGAAGTTAGGGCGGTGCATGTCCGTGCCCCCAGAGATGGGGGCTGTGACTACTAAGATGTGGCAGTGCACCCGAAGGCCGGCCGACACCCGTCCAGCCGCAGTTGGAGTAGTGACGCTGTCATGCGACTGGAAGAGGCGTCGTCGCGCCACTGGAAGATGTTCCGGCTCGCACTCCAGCTGGCCATGACTTGTCAGAGTATTTCCTGCTCCAGCAGGTCCCACATTCCAAAAGGCGGCACCACATGGTTCCACCATATTGGCCAAAAACGAACGGTCCAATTAGATCGCTCGGGAATCCCTGGTGGTGCCTCCCCTAGGTGACAGCTAGGGCGGGTTGCGCCACAACGGACTAAACCCAACTACGGGCTGAGCCCTGTGGGCCGCTACAAGTTGGACACCCCAGGTGGGCATGGACCGGTTTGGGCCAGGTCCGTTTGACTGGGTCAAACAGGACCCGGGCCCATCTGGACCCAGATACACATTTTTTCTATATCATTATAACCAGGCATTCATTTGACCAAACATCTACAGCGTCAGATTCCTTGGATTTAGATGGACCTTTTGATATACTCCACTTGAGTTTTAGATATTGTTGGAGTACAGTTGGGTCAGAATGAACCCAAATCCAACATGTCCCTCGGTACAAAGGGGCTAATAACATACATGTCGTACGTCTGATTGATGTACCGTCTACTACGTTGGGACCCTTATGACAAGGTGGACCTTTGATATACGTCTTAATGGGACTTCGTGGAATTTGAAGTGAGACGTATGGCTTAAGGATCACAACCTCCCAGAATCATGTGTGCTTAGTGAGGGAACCCAGTGGCTCAATGTACCGGAAGAATCCTCTAATCGTGTGTGGGTCATATTTAGATCCTATCTGGGTGAGCATCTACTGATCCTTTGTGGGTCATCTACAGATCTTTTGTGGGTCATCATGGGATCCTGTGTGGGTCAACATCTTCAGTTCCTATGTGGGTCAACTTCAGATCATGTGTGGGTCATATTAAGATCCCGTGTGGGTCATCTTAAAATCCTCTGTGGGTTTCCTTCGATCATGTGTGGGTCAACATCAGAGCCTCTCGACGAAGTAAGATGATCTAGCAATATAGATAATCGTTTATTCATCCATACATAGGTTATACTTTGTGTGAGATGAGTCCTTACCTTTTTGTTACACATCTGTGTGTGATACCTTCATGGTATACTTTAGGGTGGCGTTACCATTCTGGTACTTTCCTTCATGGTCTTACCTACGTGGTATTCTTTCCTTTGTGGAACATTTGTGCTTTTGGATAAATAGTTGGGCCTTGTTTGTCCTCATGAATGAGTTGGGTATACTTGTTAACATAGATATATTTATGGGAATATACCTAAGTAGTGATGGCTAGTGTTTCTGTACAATGTTATTATGGTATTGCTTTGTGGTTTTTCCATTTTGGATTCTGAGAGACCTTCAGGGGTATCGGCATCCCTAATAAGTATGGTTATACTCAAACCTGCACGGGCTACGCCCGCACCTTGTAGTGTCTTGTGAAGACAACAAACATCATTGATCGATACTGAGGGTGCCAGGACTGGAGGCAGCATGGAGATGGACCATTAGACAAGACGGACAGCAAAGATGACCATTCGAGAGCTATACCTACCCTTAAGGTAGGATCCTTGGTAGGTGTTCACAAGATCTATTTTCAGTTTTTCATGTACTTTCTAGTTTGGCTTGTATATCAGACCCTTTACATGATGTACTCTCCCTTTTAAATATATAGTTTATTTTGTTCTTGTATCTTAATGTGTGTGTGGATTGTGTGAGTATGCTGGTTAAAAAGGCAATACGTTTCCGGTTTTAGGGATATGCCTTTCAGGTGCTAGTCGCCATCCCGTGGCCTATAGAAGGATGGATTTGGGTAGTCACACCACAGGCCCTAGGGGACCTGTAGAGACAATTTGGTATCAGAGGAGTCAGTTCAATCAGATAACATTGACTCTGATCCTTGGATTTAGCGATAGTGTTAAGTATAATGCATGTTGTTTTCAGTTTGGGGATTCCATTGTTGGTGCGGAAGCCAGTATATCCATACACTAGGACCCTGACTATTGATTTTTGACTCAATGCACGATAACACTAATTGCGTGTGTGTGTTTATTAAAGGTATTCTTTGTGTCATATTTGAGTCATATCACTTGGTATAACTAATTGACAATGGCACACTTATTTATTATCATGATGCCTCCACGCAGATAGCCGACCAGGGTTCCAGGAAGAGTATCTGATGATTTCCCACTGAGTGATGAGGCTTCAATGTAGGGACCACATTCGGCAGTTGTACCATCAGGTGGTGTAATGACCGCACCACTACCCACTGGGAAGCTGATGCCACCAGCCCCAGAAGTAGAGGGTGAACGCCGAATGAGCACGTTGCATGATTTCTAGTGCAATAGGCCACCACAGTTCTGGGCCGGGATGGATCCACAGGTGTCTGAAAAATGGCTGGAGGTCATGGTCAGAGTTTTCCGAGTAGTAGGGACACCAACTGATCTTATGGTCATCCTTGCAGCGAGTCTTCTTCAGGAATTAGTAGGGAGATGGTGGAACTCGATGCTCCAGGTTCACGACGTGGTGAATCTCATCTGGGCGGACTTAGAGAGCCTTTTAGGGAAAATATTGTCCCATCAACATTACACACAATGTGTATACAATATCTTTCCACTTGTAGTAGGGAAGCTTGTCCGTGGCATAAAATTCCTTGAGGTCCACCGACCTCTAGCGCTACTCCACTGACATGGTGCGAGACCCTTTCTTCAGGGTCCGGACCACCGAGCATGGGCTTAGAAGGGAGTTCATAGTTTCGATGGTATCTCTCTGCATCCCGATGAAGGCTAGTGTGTTAGAGAGAGAAATCTTAGAGGAGACCATCCTTGTTGAGTAGTAACTAGTAGCGAGATCCCACACCAGACGCCACGTAGTAGATTGTTTTGTAACTGGGAATAGACAGATGATGTAGAGGTCCAAGATGACCAGACCTATAGGTGGATGACTGCAGGATATAGGGTCGGTTGTGTGGGGAAATTGAGACAGAGCAAGAGATGAAAGGATAAGGCATTGTTACTCCTTCGGTGGGCAGGATCACATGGCTAGGGACTACAGGACCCGCTTTATAGAAGACTATTATACGGTCGAATGACCACCAGGGAAGAGGCGAATATTCTATAGAGGAGGTCTGTAGGCAGCTGGCTTACATGGAAGAGGAGTTGGTCATGCGGCAGGTAGTGGGTGGAAATTCATGGTTCTACCAACGCCACCTCCAGTTGGCCTACCCCGGCCATAGGGTTCATGTGGACCGAGAAGAGATTAGCTCTAGGCAGGTGAGACCTAAGACCATGATGCTCCGTACATGATTCGAGGTTTGAACTTTATCTACTACACCTTAGCTACCATACATATATACACAGTTGAATGTCAATTTTTTTGTTTCCACGGCCCTCGTTCGGAGCTCGGAGATTCTGATGGAGTCGTTAGCATCATCCTTATGGCTAGAGACTCCAATGGGAGAGGATTCAACGATTGCACACTAGTGCCGACAATGTGAGCTTACTCTTGGAGGTGAGAGCTTCGTTTGGGAACTTCTAGTAGCGACGTCGAGGCATTATGACATCATCGTGGGTATAGATTGGTTATCTATAGTCCATGATCAGATTGAATGCATTAGGTGAAAAGTGCGGTGTGTCTGTGAGGATGGGACAAGGTTTTACTTCTACGGTGAGAATGGATCCTCTGCCACACATGATGGACTTACCCAGAAGAGGGTGAATCTAATCACACATCAGTTGGATAGCCTCAACCTCAGAGTGGTTTATGTTGAGAGTCCAAAATATCCTTTAGTAGTGGGCCAGTACACTGATTTTCCTTGATGATGTTTTAGGTCTTCCTCCTCGGAGATATGTGGAATATTATATCAACTTGTACCCTAGGATGGCTCCGATATCTCCACAAAAATATATGATGGCTCTCGTGGAGCTTTGAGAGATGCATGTACCGCTGGAGGACTTGGAGATAAAGGGGATCATTAGTCTTAGTGTTTCTCCTTGGGTAGCCCTGATTTTTTTCTCCATGAAGGTTGATTGGTGTTCGAAACTCTGTGGGGACTATCGGCACCTAAACCAAGTGACCATGAAGAACAAGTACCCACTACTGATGATTGATAGTCTTTTTGATCAGCTGAAGGGAGCACGATGGTTTCCGATGATAGAACTCATATCATGCTATCACCAGCTCATGGTATGAGATGAGTATGTGAATAAGACGACCATCGGATGTAGTTATGGCCACTATGATTTCTTGGATATTCCATTTGGCGTGACCAATTCCCCAGAAGTGTTCATGGGACTCATGAAAAGAATCTTCCATCCATACCTAGATCGCTTTGTGGTAGTCTTTATCGACGAAATACTAGTATACTAAGCTATAGAAGAGTAGAATGTCTATCATCTGTAGATAGTTCTAGACACACTCCAAGAGCACCAGCTTTATGGTAATCTCTCGAAGTGCCAGTTCTAGATATGAGAGGTTCACTTCCTGGGACACGTTATCTCGTAGTCTGGAGTTTATATGCTTCCAATGAAGACTGAGGTTGTTCTTGCTTGGGAGCCACCCATGAGTGTGGTCGAGGTGCGGAGATTCCTGGGTCTGGCCGGTTACTATTTTACGTTTGTGCCTAACTTTTCCATAGTTGTGGCACCCTTATCAGCGTTGACGAAGAAGGGTAAACCCTCTGTGTGGTTGTAGAAATGCCAGCAGATTTTCCAAGATCTAAGGTAGATACTGATGACTACCCCCATATTGATGCTACTAGAGGAGGGTGTTGGATACGTATTCTACTGCGACGCATCAGAGACTGGGCTTGGAAGTGTCTTGATGCAGGAGCAAGTAGTGATAACTTATGGTTCTCGACAACTCAGAGAGCATGAGAAGAACTATGCTACCCATGACCTATAGTTAAATACATTAATCATTGTGTGGGTATTTTATATTGAAATGCATTTCATATATGTTTTTGAAATACATATAACACACGTTTGATATATTTTTAATTGAAAAACCAAACGACATTTAATTATATCCATTGCTCAATGCTATTAGTCAGTATTTTTAAAAAATATTAATTTTAAATTATAAACCATTTTAACTAAATTGGATACTTATTTAATATGTAAGATAAATATTTTTTATTATAAAAAATAATATTTTAGTAAATATTATATATATATATATATTAAAATATTTTATATTAAAAGTATTATAAAATAATTATGTATATGAATCATTAGAAACAAATATGACCATAATATTTTTTTAATTATTACTTTTTTATTCATTATTGGGGTTATATTCAATATATTTCATTTAATATTATTTATAAATAATATATATATATATAATATAATTTTTTAATTTATATTAATAATTCGTTTATTAATAAATTTTAGATATATTTTTAATTGTTTACATTTTTATTTTTTTCATTAATTGTTTCATTTTATAAATTCTGTTATTTTTTAATTAATAAAAGTTATTAATTTTATATAAATATAAACTATTTATTAATATTTATAATATATATACGTTTACTAAATTTATCCAATTTTTTATATTATCATTCAAATATAAAAATCTTGAAATTCTTTCTTAATTTACTCCTTTTAATTTCGTTATGTTTAATAATTTAATTTTATTCTGTTTACAAATCAATAAACTTAATATATAATATTTATAAATATTTATATTATATATATATATAAATTAAATTTATTCATTTTATTCAATAACTTTATAATTAAAAAACATTATTTTATTAAATTTGCTCATTATCTATTTTTTGTTTTATTTTGTTCATTTTTATTCAGGACCATTATTAGTGAAAAATATAATGCACTGATAAGGGGTTCCTTTTATTAATTCTTGAGAAACGTTTTGATAAATGGTGTCCTTTATCAGTATAAAAAAATCGCTGATAATGTGTTCCTTTTATCAGTGCATTTTTTAGCGATGATAAAGTTATCCCTTTATGATTGATGTTTTAGTGATGATAAAGACCATTGATATTAAAGGTATATTTTGTAGTAAATATTTTTGTGTAGTTATAATATACCCATGGTATTATTAGTGTCCCATAGGGGATGTTTATGATTATTATAGACTTTGGATGTGACGGTCTATCATTTGAAATTTGTTTCAAATTAAATCATTAGAAAAATCCTTCACCAACTCAAACATTTTATATGAATAAGTAATCCTTTCTGATCTGTTTACGTAGCTCCACACTATCAATATTTTATATTAGCTATTCTATAAATAAACTCATCTATGATCTATTCCTTATAGTGATTTTCAAGTTGATTTATTATCCTAATATAAACATATTTTGTATTTTTTCTTCCATATATTTTTTCAACAAACTATGTCACTATTTAAATTTAGTTTCTTCTTCTAAATCATGTTATAGTGGTATTGGTTGATTCAAAATTGAAATGTGGATATTTATAATAATTATTTAGAAATTTCATGAAACCAAACATTTTCCAATAGATAATATGAATATTCATGATGTTTGGGGTGGTGACACTCATATAAAAATTTCATGATTGTTAGATTGGACTAGTTAATATAAAAAATGATTATATTAGAAAGATAATTTTTTCTAATGTCCATTAAGTAATTAATGGAGTTGCTTATTCATTTTGATGGATTTTAATTATAATATTGTATGGACAAAGGAAATTCTTTATATAGTATTTTAACCAACTTGGTTTCCTTTTCCCTATAACTTGTCATCTATTTCCGTTGGATTTCTAGTTGTACAGCGATTTCATATTCCATATATAGAAATTAATTAACTATTTTTATAGTATAGGATATGATGATTTTTCAACTTTTATTGATCATTATTTCCTTGATAATATTTATATAGGAATATTATTTTAATTATTTAGTGGTTTTTTGTATTTTTTCATCCTCGATATTTAACATAGTGAGGGTATGATTTTTTTGGCATTACTAGAGAGTGACATACCATTTTTTTGTAGTTATGGGAAAGAGAGATGTTGTGTAATTTCTTCATTACCTTTAATAAATATTTTAATGGGATACCGATTAAAATAATACAATTTTATTGTTTTCTTGGTATGCTATGACCATCCGAGACTCGGTAGTTCCTTATATATAATTTTCATTCATTTGGTCTTGGGAATAGAAAAATTGGGTTCAAATTTTGTAAATATGAGTATATTTGTCCATAATAAATATTTATAAAAAAAATTATTACATAATCAAGTTCCAACATTTCTAGATGAATGTTGAGGTTATCATTTTTGATTCCCAATATATTCATATGTTTTTTCTATTCAGTTACACATGATTTATTTATTAATCTTGAAATATGTACATTTATAAAATCAATGAAACATAATTTATATCCTATACCTTTAAAATGTTATTAAAGATTTCAAATTTTATTAATTATTTCATCTGCATGATAATAATGTCACCTTTAATAGTTTTTATTGGACATCATGTCAATTCATGAAAATAAAAAATATTTTTCATATATATATAATAAATATTTAAGTATATATGATGAAAAATATTTTCATTTATAAATGATTTCATGCACCCTTGTTTTGATAAATTTGTGATATACAAAAATTATTCTAGGTTTTTATATTTATAAAAATTACTCATTAATCAGAAACAAAAACATCTATTTGTCCACCCTAGGAAGATTATTATAATATAGATGATAATAGATACATATGTATATATTATTATAGTTCTCGCTATTAGGAGTGTATCTTTTAAGGTGCACACAAATATAGATGTGTATGATTATATTTGATCATATGACATGAGATTCATTAAATGTTACGACTAAAAATATTTTGTATGTATGAGGTTGTGTATATAGGATGATGTTATATAGGATATAAAATATTTAATAGTACCATGATTTGAGGGGTTTTATATATTTATAGGATTAAATTAGCTAGAAGGTTCTTAGGGATGACTTGTATCCCATCTATTAATTCAATTAATGTATCAAATTTTGTAATTATGGTTTCACTATGATATGATGATATCGTAGAAAAAAATTATTTATGAATTATACTTATATTTTCATCTTAAATGAAAATTTTTACTACATTATTATTGTTATATGTTATTATACATGTCCAACAAAGGCACAATATGACATTTTCAATTATCAATGAGTTTTAGTTCAGAATGTTTTAGGCTAAGTATATTATTTTTTGTTTCTTACAGAGTTATATACTTATACCCATTTAATGAATCATATTTCACATGAAAATAATAAGTATCACACATATCATAGTTAATATAGGATTCATAGAATTATTATATCAACAAGTATCATGAAACAAAACTAAAGCTACAATAATGGAATTAATGTGATGACTTCTCATTATGCATTTTTTGTTATAGATTATTCAGTATCCCCAATAAATGAAATTATTACCATAACTCATTTTCAAGGATTGGTATTTTATGATTCATGTTAGTGGTCATTTGGAAACATGTATTCGTAAATTTAGATATTTTTATGTTATGGTTGATAGAAAATATATATCCCTTATATCACATTCAAATATTCCACATATAATTCCTTAATAATGAAAAAAGAACCATTATTAAAACAACATTCCTAAAATACCAAATCTTCTGTTTATTTTTGTATTATCTACATAAACATATTATTATACAATACATAATATATTTCATCCATAAAATACCTCATATAAAGTTCAATTAATGACATATCACAAAATTGAAAATTTTTATACAGCATATACACTATGAAAAATGTGAAAATAATTAAGAGGTTTTATGAAATTATATGAGTTATCAATTCATGAAAATTTGGTAATCGATTAAATTATCTTATAGTCATTATTGTAGAACTAAAAATAGATATAAAAACATAATAAGCTTCATGAAAATAAAATTTATAAAATAATTGAATTTTCAATATGAATGATTGAAATAAATAAATTATTAATTAAAAATATCTCTCAATTGTAATTCAAGAATAAAATTTTTCGACATCAAATACTGTGGCCATCATTTGATAGTCTATAGGGTTAATGAAACCCATCCCTAAACATATATTATTATGTTCACTCACCATATCTCATAATAATTATATTATATTGAAAATGAAATTAATTAAATAAATATTTACTCTAATTATATAAATTTAGGACTATACATCACAAAAATTAATTTTATAAATGTGTTTTTAATGAGCGAGGAATAAATCATTATTGATTCAAATTATTAATATAAAAATTGTCTCAATTTAAGAAGGTTTTTATAACTACTTTATTGTTGTAGAATGAATATCTTATGGGGAATGAATTTGAATGATATATTGAAGTTGTATAGAAATTGAAAATGTGTAATCAAAAGAAATACTAATTGGCTATGATCCAAATGTGTACATATATATTTGAAAAATCAATTTGTGGATGATAATTAATTATATAAAAAATACCAAAAAATTAAATTCTCCAACTTATATATATATATTAATTTATAAAAAATGCATTTAAATATAAATAATATAATATTTGTAATGTCATTTAATCCTAAAACTACATTTGGGATTGACATAAAAAAATGAATTATGTGATGGAATGTGTATACAGAAAATATATAATGACTATGAATGAAGGATTCCATTACAAACATCTTATATATACAACATGAAATGAAATAGAAATTTATCAATCATAGAATTTTTGTAAAGTAAATATATTACATTTTAAAGCTAATATAAGACAAAAAGGACAAGGATATTGAAGATAATTATAAAAAATTAGGTATTAAAAATAAATTACCATTTAAACCCAAAATAATTTAACATGATCGAGTTATAACAAAATAATATTTTTTGATTATAAAAAATTGTTTCATAAAAAATTATAATTATAACCTTAAATATAAACAAATTTTACTCATTTTTCCTAACTATTGGTTTCTACTATTTTAGATTTATTTTTTATTTTTGGTATATTTAACTACTACATGAATGTTTCATTATTATTGTAATCATAGTCATCCTATATTCATCTTCTCATAACTTCTCAAATACCAAAGTTACATAAATCATACAGATTCAATAAATTTTAATCCTCAATTTAATATTTAAATTTCTTATGGTTATAAGAGACTTATTGACGTGTATAATGTAATCCTAAGAATCTTTCCGAATAGAAACCATCTTCTTGTGTTGTTTGTAGTGATGTAAATAATAATTAATTAAACTAATTATTAATAAATATTGATGATTTGAATAAATATATGCTGGTCAAATTATAATTAATGATATATTTAATGTATAATAAAAAATTGAATATTATACTTTTTAATGATATTAATAAAAAATATGTTAAAATGATGAGAATAATGAGTAACTTTTGTCTATTAATTTAATATGTTGAATAAACAACATTTTTATTAATATAGGTAATATATTTAGAATATTTAGTTACAACTAATGGGAATTTGAATACCGTTATTTATGTTGAGGAAGGGATGAATTTAGAAAATGATACATTGAAACATTAATTATATAATGGTTGTTTTTTACATCGAATGATCATTATATTTAATAATGAATAAAATATTATTATTTTTCATTAAAAGATATGAAATAAAAACAAAAATAATAATTTAAAATAGCATGATAGTAAGTGGATAACCCCTAATATGAAAGAACATTCCATCTACTAAAATAATTATTCTTTATTATAGGAATACTAAAAATAAACATATTATTAACAAAGATATTAAATATATGAGAACATATACTTTTTATACTAAATTACTTAATAATTATTAAAAAATGTAATTTTTGAAGAGTTGTAAAATTTGTGATTCATGGTAGTATTACCTGTAGCATCTCTAGTATTTATAAAATCATAATTTTTCATATAAATTAATATATATGAATAATATATTATTTTACTTTGAAAGGATTCTTTTTTTGATAGCGTACTCGATACGCAACAATGGGTTTCTCTGAAATATTACATTGCACACAACAGTCAATTATACCAAAAAATAATATGAAAATAATATTATTACACTAAATAGCAGTTAACTCCTAGCCATTGTATTAGTAGGAATAAATCCAATTTTAAGCAGAAAATACTATAATATTTTTATAAGGCGGTATTACCGCCTTTTGATGGATAACCCTTGTTAAATATAGTTTTTGTCAATATTATATGTTCTATTATAAAAAATAAACTTCTTATTTATAATCATAACATCAAAATGTAGTTTTTTTGAAATTCTCATATTTTTCTTATTAAATTCATATTTTAATGAATAATGAAAAATACTACATTTTAATTGAAAAAAACATTTTCATCTTATTTATTTATATAGTTAGATAGTTTATATAATTAATTTTAAAGTGTAATTGGATTATTATTTTATCATTTAATCCAATTTTGGTCATTGGAAGTAATTTCCCAATGAAAATGGACATAATCAAATGCCAATCGTTTGATAGTTATTATTTCTTAAAATCGTGCATTATGGTTTTGACAAAGGGAATTAATTTCAAATTAATTTCATCCAATTATATGTTTTGAATTTAGGAAAATGGATTCTATATTTAGAATCAAAAGTTCTAAATTTTGTAAATAGGTACCTTTTATTTGTAGATAATATGAATAGTAACTTCAGTAATTATTTTATTTACCATGGTTAAAGGGTAAATATTTTAAATAAGAGTAAAAAATAATATTATAATAAGATTGTACTACCCTAAAATGTATCCTAATCCTATTGGATGAGATATTTATGATGATTGAAATTCTTGGGTTGATTTTGGGAACCCATGGAGCCACTTGGGTTTGATAATGACATATTATAAGAATTAATTTAATGTAAAGTTAAATATAACAGAAATGTGTATATTTTACCAAAAAAAATTAGTATAGGGTTATATAAAATATCTATTTGAATATTATTTTTAATTATAAATAAAAAAATATTTCATATATCATGGTATTTTATTTATAATTTTGAGATAATAAATTTATAATTTTATTTGTGACACAATGATGCTGCAATGATTGTTTCCTTAATAAAAGATTCAAATAAATGGTATTATAAATATTAAAACAAATATTATTTGACATCAATATTGTCATCCATGAATTATCTTGGTTAATATGATATGTTAGTATTGATTCAATGTTTTTTGTGGAATCAGGTTTTTATAAATTTGTATAGAATTCAAGTGTGATTAGTGTCTAAAATTAACATAATTCATTACATAAAATATAAAGTACGTTATCAAAGGATATTAATTTCCTAAATTTATATGATTCTGTCAAATGGATAATACAATATAAAATATGACATAAATGGATTTTTTGGTGTCTTTTGGCAAGATATGGTTATTACATTAACACACATTGTGTAAATAACATGATATCACTATAAGATTAAAAAGGGTAAAACCAGGTATAAACCAAAATGATGAGGATAAATAAAATTCAAAAAATTTCTAAAAATTATAGGATTATGGGTTTTCGAACCAATTTAATCATATATTATAATTAAATGAGTTTTTGACAATTTTTAATCCAAATTTATTTTAAAATAAAATAATATTTCAAGACCATCCTAATGTGCCCCTCCAACCGCTTATAAAGAGCCACTACCACTAAACACATACTCACTCCATTCACTCCCTATAGATCACCCAAATTCTGATAAAATAATCTAGAAACCTCTGTACATTCCTCTTAGATTCCATACCTTGGGAATAAGGCAAATCCAGAAATTATGTTAGCTCAAATCAAAAGATGTTACCCGATTTAGATGTAACGTAATATCTCAAGACCCGTTCCATTATTTCCCTTATCAAATCCATATGATCATTTTATTATTTAATTAAATAATATAAAAATAATCCAAAATATACTTGGGTTTTTATGTTACGTATTTTAACTACACTTACACACACCTCCATCTAATGGATACAAACATATTGTTTCTATGCACGATGAACTAATGCCTCACAAAACGATGGCTGTTCGATTTTCCCATACAAATATTCATGGAGACCATTATGATGGAAAAATATTTATATATGACATATATTATATTTATTATGTCTCTATTCTTCTATTGTTTTTATTTACAACATACCTTTATGCTTTCCATGATGTGTAAATATGATAATTTCATTTGAGGAAGTGTGGAAAACTGCCCGCACAAAGTGATATGACTCGTTCATGCTGTACATGGAATGTATAAAGGATGATTTTATTAATGATATGAGACATAAATGATATAAATATATAACTGGTATTATAATGTAATTTTATATCATTTGATTATTAATCTTCTAATATGACAAAGAAATGAATGTAGCGTACCTGTATACATACGAACTACCATCTCCATGAACGGTTAATTTAATTTCTTATCTCCAAGTATTATGGATATCATACGTACATAAATATTGCATATAAAACATATTTAAATCTTGAATAATATTCTATATTTGATGAAAATTATACCACATGGAATATTTACATCAAACAAGTTCATTTTCGACTCGAGTACCGAATGTTGAAAAACATGCGGATACAAACGTAAATAATTATGTAATTTTTATAACGCAATGATAAGAAATAAAAAACTAATAATAAACATGAAAATGGTTTTTAATTAATAATAAATTAACCAAACTTTTTTAATAAGGAATATGAAGAACGAATGAGACAAGTCAGACTCAAGTAAAGGAACATCGTCTCGATCTCCTTTCATGGAGGCATATTTTGATAATATACACCTAATTATTTTATATGGATTATAATCAAACCTTTGAATTTTTATTTCATTCATAGGTAATATTTTTTCTATGAACCATTTTACTAAAAAAAATGAATGTTTTTAACATATGGGGCAACAACGTCTCCTTTTCCACCATAATCGTTATTTGATATTTGGATTTTTCTATAACCAATAATATGAGGCCCCATCCTTAAACCTTATTTAATATTGAATTAAATGAATAATTCACACTGGGGATCTTTTCAGGTTTAGAGTTTTAGAGAATTAGGACATAGCTATTAGATCTCAAAATATAACAAAGTAGACACTTCTACTAAATTTCCATAGAATAAAAACTCTTAAAAAGAAACATGTCTAGTTCAATGTTTTATAAATCATAACTTTCCCTTGATCCCATCATTGACCCTATTCAACATTATGTCATGTGAAAAACATTTCAAAAAAACATGGGGTGAGCATAAAAATATCAGTAAGGGATACACAAAGAATGAAAATTGTTAGTTTATCAAAACAACAAGTAAACCATTTATACTTTATCAAAGTAATACTTTTCACCTTTATGATGTTGTAAAAACTCTTCACTGAATAAAATATCATTACATACCCTTTTGTAACCAAAATATTACCATAAACCCCATATAAATATCACATAAAATATAAAGGTAACTTGAGACATAAACATACTTAATGGGGAATAACCATACGGTCGACTTCCACACATATCACTTAATGTAATAGCCATATGGCCGACTTCCATACCCAATGCATTGGAGGTTATAACGTAACCACCCGTCCTGGTATTCACGGCACCACCCGTCATATGGTTTATGACGTAACCACCCGTAAAATGTCTAAGTACCATTATAAAATAATAAGACATTAAACAAATATAAAGGAAAGAAAAAATTTCCACACTTTGATCACAATATATCACTTAAATATATTGACATAAAAAATACATTATAAAAACCATTTTCAATACCAAAATACATAAAAGAGTATATGGTATTTATTTCTTTTTAAAAACATTACGGCTTGTTGAGGAAGCCAAAGACCAAATAATACTCACGGTGGTAGAAAAGATCTTTGTCACTGCGTACGATAAAAGAAACATTCCTTTTTTTCGTTTATTAAAACGCTTCGTAGAAAAATATTCCTTTTTTATAAAAGTAAAAGTCAAAGTGGTTTATACACCATATAAAAGAACGAAATATGCCTCAATGAAAGGAGATTGAGACGAAGTCCCTTAAAAAGATCATTTTTAAATAAAATAGATTTATTATGTGTATTAACTATAAGTACACATAATGAAAGTACAAATACAATATAAGAAATAATAATATCATTACATAATTTTAATGTAAGAGATTCACCCAAAAAACAAAAATTGGGTTAAGAAGTTCCCTTACCTCGGGTCCGACTTGACTCGATCGTTCTTTAAAGTCCTGAATAATAAACTTGAGTTAATTTATACATTCTTAAGAACCTTTTTCGGGTTCATTATTACTTTTATTTCACTTATTACCATTTTATATTCATTAATTAATCATTTAAGGTAATAATGTTTTCTTTGTAGATATTTTGTTCTTATGTCGAAAGTGGACTTCTTACAATTACATTTTGTTCGTGTGGTGAAAGGTTCAGTATATCCAGAATGATATTCATTATTTGGATATCATATATATCATATATATCCAGTATATATATGTATTTATAATATTACATAATCATTTAGAGTTAAGAAATGAAATGCACCGTTCATGGAGACAGTAGGTCGTACGTACGCATGAACGCTACTTTCATTTCTTTGTCATATTAGTGGAATTAAAACTAAATGATAGGTATGTATATTTTAATTCCAGAATTATATTCATCATTTATATGTAACATAAATCATATATAATAACTTTAAATCCATCCTTTATACGTCCCACATATGGCATTAACGAGTCAAATCACTTTGAGGGAGCTGTAGTCCGCACTTCCTAAAATGAAGATATCGCGTATACCAATAATGGAAGCCATAAAGGTATGCCATAAATAATAAATACAGAAGCTTATATAAAAACATAAACATATTGTATATCATATATAAACATAGTGACATCTTAATTTCCACCTTTGAAGGTGTTAGAAGAATATTGAACAAATCATCATTTCGTGAGGCATAAATTCGCCATCCACAGAAACAGTATGTTCATTAACCATTAGATGTAGGTGTGTGTAAGTGTAGCTATAATAATTCTTATAAAAACAAAGTATTATATTTAATATACTTTATTTTTTACAAATGAAATTAATAAAAAGAGTTTAGGGGGTTGGAGAAGCAAACTAAAACAAAAGAACACAAGAGAAAACACTACCTTTAAAACGGGTAACTCCTTTTGATTTGAGCTCAATGGATTCCTTGGGAAGAATTATGCCCAAAGTGAGGCTTCTAAGAGTTAGATAGGGATGTGGAGAGACAAAATGGTCAGGGTTTGGCCGAGCCAAAGGCTTTTGAAGTGTGGGTAATGTGGTATAGGTGGGGGCCTTTTATAAGAGGAGAGGAGGGGCACTCTTGGAAAGTTAAGAAAATATACTTTGCTATAAAATGATTTTCGGATAAAAACGGTCCCACGATTAAAAATTTCAAGGATAAAGTGATAAGGGTTCGTAATCAACCCATCAAATAGGTTTTTGACAAGTGTAGGTCTTATATTTTACATTTTATTTTCATTTTATTTAAATCGTTAAATAATGAGGTAATCGCTACATCATCATGATGTCATAAATAGTTTAATATATTTAATGTTTAAAAATTATAAAACAAATATCAAGATGTAGGAAATATTTTTAACCTTCTAATGAATATTTATAGTGAAAATTATGACTTATATAACCCCATTCAAAAATTCCTTTAGTAAAACATTTCATGTTTGTGACATTTTTATTTTAACTTTAAATAAAAATTTTTTAATGTCATTTTCCTAACAAAGTGGCTCCATTGGGTCCCCAAGTTTACCCAGGGATTTTCTTGGTCGGCCATGACACATCCAATAAGGGTAGGACATGTGTCTAGGTCATTTCATATTATTAAAACATTATTTTTACCTTAAACTACACTAATTACCTCTAATCGCGATTAATAAACTTTAAAGTTACTATTCACCAAAAAAATATTTTAATCCCATTAAACCATATTTTACTTTTTAATGACAACCATGTATGTTGGATTTTTGAAATTAAAAACACAGAGGTGGTAAAATTTCATTTAAACAAAAAATCAGTTTTTTTAAGTACCACTTAGTGGTTTCACTATTCACCAAAAATTGAAGTTTTTCAGAAAAATACCAAAACATCAACCTAAGCTATATTTGATATTCCAAATTCAAAAATGATGTATATTTTACAAAATTCAAATCATATATGTTACATTAATTAATTTAATAATTAATTCCCGTTGTCAGGACAAATTGCATGTTTTTATGAAACAATATATATCAAAAGATTGACCCTAGTTTAAGTCCAATTTCAAAGTGAAATTAATTACAAAAACCAATAATGGATTAAATGGTAAAAATATATTCTAATTGATCTTTAAAACCAATTCAAAATTTTATCTAATCATATAAATAAATTATATTAAAAAGAGGTTTTGAATTAAAATAAAACATTTTCACTATTCATTAAAAAATGAGCTTTATCGGAAAAATACCAAAAATTTACACAAAGTAAATTTTGATGTCCCGATTCTAAAGAAGAGTTTTATTTAGTCCAATAGAATGTATAAAAGTGACCAAAACTATATTTAATAATGGTTCTCCATAAAAAGGCTATAAGTGAACCTTTAGTGTAAATTTGGGTATATATGCATAAAATTGAATTGTTTTCTTATTTTAAGCCTTTATATTTTATTGGATAAATGTAAAAACATTAAAAAAACATATATAATCATATTTAAGTTATTTCTATCCATTCCCGCCAATACAACGGCTACATGTTAACTACCATTTAAAGTAATATTATTTTATTACTAGTGTGCAACATAAGATTTCAATGAAACTTTTTGTTACGTATCGGGTACGGTATTGAACATAGAAACCCCTTTAAAGTTAAATTAATATTTAATTCGTAAATATTAATAAATTTGAAAATGATTTATTCTTTATTTACCTGGGATGTTACATCCTTCCCCCCTTTTGGGAATTGCGTCCTCGCAATTTACTCAGTTATCAAAATAAGTGGGGGTATTTATCCCTCATAGCATTTTCAGATTCCCATGTTTCCTCTTCAATCATGAAGTTTTTCCACAAAACCTTTACCTGATGAATCACCTAATTCTGTAACACTTTGCTTCCTGTGGTGAAGAATCTGCACCGGTTGTTCCTCATAAGATAGGTTCTTTTTTCCAGGTGAACTACCTCTAGACTCAAAACATGAGATGGATCTGGAAATATACTTTCTCAAAATTGAAACATGAAAAACATTGTGTACCTGAGATAAACTTGAAGGTAATGCCACTCGGTATGAAACTGATCCAACTTTCTCCAGAATTTCATATGGTCCAATGAACCTTGGACTCAGCTTTCCTTTATTACCAAATCACATCACTCTTTTCCATGGTGAGACTTTGAGAAAAACATGATCACCTACCTCAAAAGAGAGATCCTTCCTCCTATTTTCCGCATAACTCTTCTTCCTGGTCCATGCTATTCTCATGTGTTTCTCAATCAACTGAACTTTTTCTTCCATCTCTTCTACCAATTCTGGTCCCATCAGCTTCCTTTCACCTACATCATCCTAAAAAGCTGATGTTTGACACCGCTTCCCATATAATTCCTAAAATGGTGCCATCTGTATACTGGAATGAAAAATGTTATTATAAGAAAAATCAACCAATGAAAGATGTTGGTCCCAACATCCCTGATAATTTATCGAACAAGAAAGTAGCATATCCTCCAATGTTTTAATTGTTCATTCTGACTGCCTATATGATTGATTATAAAAAGCTGTACTATAATTTAATTCAGCACCCAATGACTTCTGAAGGCCTTTCCAAAAGTTAGAAATGAACCTAGGATCACGGTCAGATACAATGGAGAGAGGAACTCCACGTAACCTAACTATCTCTTTAAGATACAAACGGGAACATTGATCTAGGGAAAAATTATCTTGTATGGCAAGGAAATGAGCAGATTTAGTCAAGCGATCAACAATAACCCAGATTGCATTATTACCTCGAGATGTCTTCGATAATCCCCCATCAAAGTCCATGGATATGTTTTCCCATTTCTACTCCAGCATTGCAAAAGGATGGATCATCCCTTTCGGTAACTGCCGCTCTTCTTTAACCTGCTAACATGTCAAACACTTTATAGTAAAATCAGCAATATCTCTTTTCATTCCATCCCACCAGTAATACTCCCGCAGATCTCTGTACTTCTTTGTACTTCCAGGAGGAACTGAAAACGGGGAACTATGAGCCTCACATAACAACTAATTCTTCAACTATGAATCACTAGGCACACATAATCTCTTCCCAAACCTCAAAACACAATCATTATCAATGTTCAATTCAGGAAAATTACCCTTCTGAACCAGCTCTACCTTTTTCTGCAACTCACTGTCTTCCCACTATGCTTGCTTAATTCTGTCTGATAGGTATGATCTCACTGATAACTGAAACAAAACAGAAGAAGATCCTGCACCAATAACTTCTATGCCAAAGTTCATCAAATCAATAAGCAAAGGATCTCGTTCCAAATGTTGCATGGTTAATGAAGCATTACATTTTCGACTGAAGGCATCATCCACTTTATTTACATTTCCTGGATGGTAATGAATTGTACAATCATAATACTTGATTAATTCTAGACATCTCCTCTATCTCATGTTCAATTATTTATGAGTGAATATATACATTAAACTTTTTTGATCGGTATATATTTCACACATTACTCCATTCAAATGATGCATCCAAATTTTTAGAGCGAAAACTACAGCAGCTAATTCCAAATCATGTGTAGGGTAATTTACCTCATGAGTTTTTGACTATCGTGAAGAATAAGAAAATACCTGATCATTCTGCATTAGGACACAACCAAGTCCTTTAAATGAAGCATCACTATAGATAACAAACTCACCATTACTGGAAGGTAGTTCCAAAACTGGAGCATTCACCAATCTTCTTTTCAATTCCTGAAAACAATCTTCACATTCATTTGTCCAGATAAACTTAACACCCTTCCGAGTTAGCTTAGTCATTGGATTAGATAACCGTGAAAATTTTCTAACAATCTTTCGGTAATAGCTGCCAAACCAAGGAAACTATGAATATCGGTTACATTTGTGGGTGTTGGCCATTCTACAACAGCTTTTTTTTACAGGATCAACAATTATGCCATTTTCTTAAACAATGTGACCAAGGAAAGAAATTTGTTGCAACCAAAACTCACACTTTCTGAATTTCCCATACAATTTATTTTATTATAAGGTTTTCAAGATAACCTTTAAATGAATTTCATGCTCCTATTTACTTTTAAAAAACACCTAAATATCATCAATAAAAACAACCAACATTTTTTACCTGAGTCAACTGATACATCACTACAACAAACTATTTAGTTCTGATTATGACCATCTCAGGATACTGCTTTGAAATGTCATTTCCCTTTGTATGCCTTCCCAGAAAAGTTTTTATGTTTCCTCAATGAAAACCCATTCTTACCAAAAAAAATATCTTAGGAAAAGTTACATGGTAATATTTAAATGCTATATCATTTCAATCATACCAGAAATTAATTTATAAATTTAACAATTTTTTAACTCCTAAAGTTGTCTAAACTGACCTCTGATACCAACTATAAGGCCCCGACCTTAAACCTTAATTAATATTGAATTAAATGAATAATTCACATTGAGGATCATTTCATGTTTAGAGTTGCAGAGAATTATGACATAACTATTACATCTCAAAATATTACAAAGTAGGCACTTCTACTATGTTTCCATATAATAAAAACTCTTAAAAAGAAACATGTGTAGTTCCACGTTTTATAAAGCATGACTTTCCCTTGATCCCATCCTTGACCGTATTCCACATTAAGTCTTGTGAAAAACATTTCAAAAAAACTTGCGGTGAGCATAAAAATCTCAGTAAGGGATACAAAAAAATGAAAACTGTTAGTTTATCAAAACAACAAGTAAACCATGTATACTTTATCAAAGTAATACTTTTCACCTTTATGAATTAGTAAAAACTCTTCACTGAATAAAAGGTCATTACTTACCCTTTTTAACAAAAATATTACCATAAAACCCATATAAAGATCATATAACATATAAAGGTAATTGGGACATAAACATACTTAAATGGAATAACCATATGGTCGACTTCCACACATATCACTTAATGGAATAACCATACGGCCGACTTCCATACCCAATGCATTAGAGATTATAACGTAACCACCTGTCCTGATATTCACGGAACAACCCTTCATATGTTTTATCACGTAACCACCCGTCAAATGTCCAAGTACCATTATAAAATCATAAGACATAAAAAAAATATAATGGAAAGAAAACATTTCCACACTTTGATCAAAATACATCACTTAAAAATATTGACATAAAAAATCCATTATAAAAACCATTTTCAATACCAAAATACATAAAAGAGTATATGGTATTTATTTCATTTTAAAAACATTACGGCTTGTTGAGGAAGCCAAAGACCAAATAATACTCGCGGCGGTGGAAAAGGTCATTGTCACCGCGTACGTTAAAAGAAACATTCCTTTTTTCTGTTTAGTAAAATGCTTCGTATAAAAAGATTCCTTTTGTATTAATGTAAAAGTCAACGGGGTTTATACACTGTATAAATGATCGAAATATACCTCAATGAAAGGAGATTGAGACGAAGTACCTTATAAAGATCATTTTTAAATAAAATAGATCTATTATGTGTATTCACAATAATTACACATAAATAAAGTACAAATACAAGATATGACATAATAATATCATGACATAATTTGAAATTAGGAGATTAACCCAATGAACGAAAATTGGGTTAAGAAGTTCCCTTACCTCAGGTCTGACTTGACTCAATCATTCTTTAAGGTCCTGAATAATAAACTTGAGTTAATTTCTACTTTCCTAAGAACATTTTTCAAGTAATTTATTACTTTTATATCACTTATTACCATTTTATAAAAATTATGTAATCATTTATGTTAATAATGTTTGTTTTGTCGATATTTGGTTCTTAAGTCAAAAGTGGACTTTTTACAATGTCATGTTGTTCATGTGGTAAAAGGTTCATTATATCCAGAATGATATTCATGATTTGGATATCATATATATCATATATATCCACAATATACATGTATTTATAATATTACATAATCATTTAGAGTTAAGAAACTAAATGCACCGTTCATGGAGACGGTAAGTCGTACGTACGCATGAACACTACTTTCATTTCTATGTAATATTAATGGAATTAAAACTAAATGACAGGTATGTATATTTTAATTCCAGAATTATATTAATCATTTATATGTAACATAAATCATATAAAATTACTTTAAATCCATCCTTTATACATCCCACATATCGCATTAACGAATCAAATAACTTTGAAGGGGCAGTACCCCGCACTTTCTAAAATGAAGATATCGCATATACCCATAATGGAAGCCATAAAGGTATGACATAAATGAAAAATACAGAAGCTTAAGGAAATCATAAACATATTATATATCATATATAAACATAGTGACATCTTAATGGCCACCATTGTAGGTGTTAGAAAAATATTGAACAATCATCGTTTCGTGAGGCAGAAATTCGCTATCCACAGAAACGTTATGTTCTTTAACCATTAGATGTAGGTGTGTGTATGTGTAGCTAGAATTATTCTTATAAAAACATCATAGTATATTTAAGATACTTTAGTTGTTACAAATTAATTGAATAAAAATATTTTAGGGGGTTGGAGAAGAAAAATAAAACAAAAGAACACAAGAGAAAACACTACCTTTAAAACGGGTAACTCTTTTTGGTTTGAGCTCAAAGGATTTCTTGGAAAGACATCTGCCCAATGTGAGGATTCTAAGAGTTATAGAGGGATATGGAGAGACAAAATGGGCAGGGGTTGGCTGACCAAAAGGCTTTGGAAGTGTGGGTAAGGTGGTAGAGGTGGGGGCCTTTTATAAGAGGAGAGGAGGGGCACTCTTGGAATGTTAAGAAAAGATACATTGCTATAAAATGATTTTCGGATAAGAAAGGTCCCAAAATTATAAATTTAGAGGATAAGGTGATAAGGGTTCTAAATCCACCCATCCAATAGGTTCTTGACAAATTTAGGTTTTATATTTTAAATTATATTTTCATTTTATTTAAATCGTTAAATAATGAGGTAATTGATGCATCATCATGATGTCATAAATAATTTAATTTATTTAATGTCTAAAAATTATAAAACAAATATCATGATGTAGGAAATTTTTTTAGCTTTCTAATTTATATTTATAGTCAAAATTATGACTTGTATAACCCCATTTAATAATTGCATTAGTAAAACATCTCATGTTTGTGACATTTTTATTTTAACTTTAAATTAAACGTTTTTAATGTCATTTTCCTACCAAAGTGGCTCCATGGGGTCCCCAAGTTGACTCATGGATTTTCTGGGTCGTCCATGACACATCCAATAAGGTTATGACATGTTTCTAGGTCATTTGATATTACTAAAACATTATTTTTACCTTCAACTACACTAATAACCTCTAATCGCGATTAATAAACTTAAAAACAACTATTCACCAAAAAATTATTTTAATCCCATTGAAACACATTTTTATTTCTTAATGACAACCATGTATGTCTGATTTTTTAAATTCAAAACATAGAGGTGGTAAAATTTCATTTAAACGGAAAATTAGTTTTTTAAGTACCACTTAGTGTTTTAACTATTCATCAAAAATTGAACTTTATCAGAAAAAATACCAAAACATCTACCTAAGCTATATTTGATATTCAAGAATTAAAAAATTATGTCTATTTTAAAAAATTCAAATAATATAAGTTACATTAATTAATGTAAATATTAATTCCCGTTGTCAAGACAAATAGCGTGTTTTTATGAAAGAATATATATCAAAATACTGACACTAGTTTAAGACCAATTATAAAACTGAAATTAATTCCAAAGACAACTATTGGATTAAATGGTAAAAATATATTCTAATTGATCTTTAAAACCAATTAAAAAGATAATATAATCTTATAAATAAATTAGATTAAAAAGATGTTTTAAATTAAAATACAACATTTTTCACTATTCATTAAAAAATGAACTTTATCGGAAAAATACCAAAAGTTTACACAAAGTAAATTTTGATATCCCAATTCTAAAGAAGAGTTTTATTTGGTCTAATAGAATGTATAAAATTGACCAAAACTATATTTAATGACGGTTCTCCATCAAAATGCGATAAGTGAACCTTTAGTGGAAATTAGGGTATATATGCCTAAAATTGAATTATTTTCTTATTTTAAGCCTGTATATTTTATTGGATAAATGTAAAAAAATTAACAAACATATATAATCATATTTTAGTTATTTATATTCATTATCTCCAATACAATGGCTTCGTGTTAACTACCATTTAAAATTATATTGTTTTATTACTAGCGTGCAACGTAATATTTCTATGAAACTCTTTGTTGCTTATCGGATACGCTATCGAACATAGGAACCCATTTAAATTAAAACTAATATTTAATTAGTAAATGTTATTAAATATGAAAATGATTTATTCATTATTTACCTAGGATGATACAATTAATTTTTTAAATGGAAAAAAATCCCTTATATTATTTATGGGTATTTTTTATTGATAATGGTTTTGAAATTGGATTTACTATTTCAATATCATGAAATGATGTCTTGTAATTGAAAATTATATTTTATGAGTGAAATGTTGACAATTGAAATATTTATGTGTTATAATTATATAATGATACTTGGTCATTTTAAGGGTGGTTCCGTGATAAACTAAAGATGGGTGGTTAAGTGAAAAACTAAATGATAGGTGGTTTTGTGATAAACCAAGGATATGTGGCTATGTTATAACCTCTAACACATTTGGTATGGATGTCGGCCTTATGTCTATTAAATTTAGTGATATATATGGATGTCGACCATATAGTTACTTCATTCAAGTATGTTTATGTCTTAATGTACCTTTATATATTATATGTTGTTTTATATGCGATTTATTGTAATATTTTGGATAAAAAAGGATATTAAATGAGCTTATATTTAGTTAAGTATATTTACTATTTCATAAAGGTGAAAAGTATTACTTTATTATAAATTATTAATGGTTTTCATGATATCCATAGACTAACAGATTTCTATCATTGTGTATCCCTTACTGAGATTTTTATGCTCACCCTATTTTTTCAAAAAAAATTCACAGGGATTAAAGAATAATAGAGTCTAGGATAGGATCAAGGAAATGTTATGTCATTAAATCATGAAACGATTCAATGTTTTTTTAAAGAGTTTATGTTTTATAATAAAAATATATAGTGATTAGATGTCTAATATTTTAATATTTAAGTTGTTATGTATAAGTTTTGACCTAATTATCTAAATATGTATTCCTGAAAAGATAATCTATTTGAATTAAATTTCAATTAATGATTTATCTCATGATTATGTAAAATTTATTGCTGGAGCCTTATAGTTGATAGCAAATTTCAGTATAGATAACATTAGTAGTTATAATGTGCATAATATAATATCCATGAAATATTTTTAATTTATGTTCAAATTTAAATGATATATCATTTAATGATTTACACATTTCTTCATATTAGATTTGTTTCTTAGGAAAGGTTTTCTATAGAGGAAATAGGGAAGCTGTACTGGGAAATAATGCGGAGGGAAATTACCATACAAATAAACATACTGGGATGGTTGGAATCAGAACTAAATAGTTTTTTGCAGTGATGGCTTTGTTGAATCAGGTGATAAATAGTTTTGTAATCCATTCATGAGATCAACAATACCAATCACAGAGGCATACATTGATCGTAGATCATTTCATGAGGAAAAATCCCCCATAATTCAAAGGTTCATCTAACCCTATGCAATATTATGGGTAGATTAATGCATTTAAAATGATTTTTGATGTAATTGGGTGTTTAGAAAATAAAAATGATAGAATTTATATTTATCACAATGTAGGTTAAGTCAATCAGTGTAACACCCCAAGCTTCTATGGTACGCTTCTCTTTGAATAATGTGATAGCGTGTGTTGTACGCAACACCGTGTTCTAACACACCATAACCAATCAAACAAGCCGTTATGAATAGTAATACCTACTTTTTGAAATTATATATATTTTATATTTCAAAATGGACTTCATTTTTGGGTTCATAATATCGAATTTATCCTAAGGTGAAATTTTGGTACTTTTCGGATAACTTTAATATTTCGATGAATAGTGAAAATTACTAAATTTTAATTAAAAACATCTTTTTTAATCAAAATAATTACTAGTGATAAATTTTGAATTTGAGTGGTTTTAAAGTGTATTTAGAATATATTTTTACCATTTAATATAGTTTTGGTCATTGGACATAATTTTACAATTAAACCGGACATAAACAAGTGTCAATCTTTTGATAGTTATTATCTCTTAAAAACACGCTTTTTGTTTTAGCAACGGGAATTAATTTTAAATTAATTTCTCCCACTTCTGTGTTTTGAATTTTGAAAAATGGATTCCATATTTGGAATCACGACGTTCAAATTGTGTAAATAGGTAACTTTTATTTTTAGACATTTTGAATAATTACGTCAGTAAATATTTTATTTACCATGGTTAAGGGTAAATCCGGTAAATAAGGGTTAAAAAAATATAATAATAGTACTAAATTACCCTAAAACGTGTCCTAGCCTTATTGGTTGATACATGTTCGACCATATGCATCTTTGGGTTGATTTTGGGACCCCATGGAGCCACTTGTAGGTGATAGGGACACTTAATTTTAATTAAGTTAAAATAAGTACAAAAATGACATAAGCATATATCTTCTAGAAATTTTTTTTACACAGGGTTATATAAATTGGATTTTAGACTATAAATATTAATTAGAAATCTAAAAAGATTTCATAGATAATGATATTTTATTTATAATTTTTAGACTTTATATAATTTAATTTATTTATGACACAATGATGATGCAGTAATTATCATAATAGTGAAGATTTAAAATAATTGATATTATAAATACCCAAATAAATATAATTTGAGACTTTTAATGAATTACAATAATTTTCTATGATAATATGACATATTAGGATTTATTTAAATAACTTTTTTCTAAATAATCATTCTTTTATGTGTTTCATAAAAATCAACTATTGACTAGTGTCAAAATAGACAAAAAAGAGTTTTTAGAACAAATATTATAATATTAATTGATATTAAATTCCTAAAAATATAAGGTTCGGCCAAGAGACTTATATAATGACATGTGTATCATTAATGGACCACTTTGGGGTCTCTTGGATGTATATAGTATGTTTATTAACTATTTAATATAAAAATACAAAGTGACATGGTAAATGTAAAACTAATTAACTAAGAGTTAATACTTAAATATAAAGTTAATATAGTAACCCAAACCTGTATAAATTATATTGGTTGAATGGTTTTCGACCTATCCCCACCTTAGCATTTAAATAATCAACTTTGGAGCCATTATAAATTGAATATGAATTTATTATAAATTAATGTTTCTAGCTTTTCCAAAAAGGTGTCCCTCACTCCTCTTATAAAAGGGCACACCTACTACTCATTTCTTCACACCTTCAAAGCCTTTTGGTTTGGCCAACTCTGCCCAAATACTCTCCCAACATCCCTCACTATAACCTATATTCCTTAGTTTGATCATAAAGTGAATTTAAGGAGCCCTTTTGATCAAATCAAAAGGAAGAACCCGAAGAAGAGGTAATGATTTCACCACCCATTTCCAAGTTCCTTTCTTCTTCCACTTCTTCTTCCTTTGTTATTACCATTATAAAATTATAACTCCAGTATCATATATATATAATGTGATGTTATTTTAAATATGGTACAACCATATTCAGTATTCTATCCACCCTTTGAGTAACATGTCACCATACGTGCGTAAATACATCTTACCGTCTCCACCTCATGGTGTAATTATTATTCATTATATTATTATCTGGATGGGTATAATAATGATGTGTAACTCATGTAAATAATAAATATAACATGTTAATGATTCTGTATATATGATATATCATCCATTTATATACTATTTTAATATCAAAAGAATGATATTGTTGCTCGTGCGTACGTACGGACTACCGTCTCCACGAACGCGATGAGATTCATTCTCCATCATATCCATTCAATTATAATTTTCATTTGATGATTAATAATAGTATCTAAAGGCTTGATATAATTCTGGATATGATTAAGATACAACCTATCCATTACAAACATGGCTTACGTAACAACACATATAAAAGAAAACGAGTAAGTTAACACCCGAAACAACGATAATACTAAGATATTATTAAAAAATCAATGTTAAAAGATCATATATGATATCATATTAATGTATATGATTCTTGTATAATTTACTAACAATTATTTCACCATTATACAAGAGGTTAACCTACCCAAACCAAGGAAAAGTACAAGGTAAGGGTTTATTTCACAATCTCTTCATTATCCAAGGTTGATTATACGTAATAATCTACTCGGATCTCTTTATCATCCACATCCATGTTTCTTAAAATTGTATTTAAAAACATTTTTAATATTTACAATAATATGGGTTAAAGTCATTTATACCCTTTTTTGACTTTTTATAAGTGGTTTATAAAGGAATATTTCTATCGTTTTCCAAACAAGGTGCTTTTTAACCTTTTTGACAGAATTAAGGTAGGAATGTTTTTTTAACTTTTACGGTGGTTGCGGTTATTTTCTGCCATTATGAAATCATCGAAGCTTCCCTTGAAATCTTATATGAATATTTTCAAAGAAAAATGTTTTATAAATATAAGACTCTTAAATGATTTCAAAATAGAAAGAGATATTTCTCTAAAAAGAGTTTTGATTTCATCTATGTCAACATCCATTGATGGATTTTACACTTATTTTTAGTTGATAAAAAACTTCTATATTGTATTGAAGGTTTTGTGATATGTTTGACTATGGATGTGATATTTTTATACTGTTCATAGTTTATGGTGAAAGTATTGACATTTCGTATGCTAGTTTTAATACGAATGTTTATGTTATGTTTAAACCTTTTCATATGGGAATGAATTGGACTTAATATGTGATGGGTGGAGCCCGCTATAGCTCCTCGATGCATCGGTAGGTCTCATGAGAAAAACTAGTGTCTTGGAACAAGGCCTTGGAAAAATCTTATTTTTAGTCTTGGCACGAGGCCTTGGCTAAGTGGTTATGATATTCTGTCATTATGCATTCCATCATTATGAAAGTGGTTATTGATATTGTATGTGATTATTCGATTAGTAGAATATCCATGTGAATAAGTAAATGGAATTATTTCATTTTATTTTTGCCATACTATTTTGAAGTTCATGTTTAAAAAGCTTTTTTTACTTATACATTGCCTTAAATGTTTATTCTTGTTTATGAATGTTTCCGCTATATTGTTATCCTTACTGGGAATTTGAGCTCACCCCTTTTCTATATTTTATTTTTCCCAAGGTATGAAGAAGTAAATTATGAATGACCTACATGGATAGTATGTGGGAATGTGAGTGTGGAATATGAAGAAAATATGTTGTTGTAGTTTTCATTTTTATGATGTAATGTAAGACTTATGAATATATCTAGTGTTTCCAAGGCTACTAAACCAATCGGTCTTTCGAGATTTGATCATTCTTGTGATCATGCCAATGTTATGTAATAATTCACCGACTCTATGTAACTAGGGTTGGGGCATTACAGTTGGTATCAGAGGATGTTTAGTACAATCTTTGGAAGCTAGATTTAGATAAACTCTGATTAGAGCACATAGATTTAAGATGGATTTTGAGGATTAGTATAGAAGAACTTCCTAGAATTTTGGTATTGTATAGATTTTGTGAGTTTTCCAAGAAATAAATCCCTGTCTGGATATGAGCAGGTAGAGGCGGCTCTGGCACATATGTACCTAGGGGTAAAACCTGAAAACACCGTTTTGAGCTAGACTCGAACGGGAACTGGTGCACGACAATGGGCCTTGCTGCACTCTTGGTTACGACACTCCCGAGGGATATGCTTAGGATAACTCTCATTTTCTTTACAAATCATTATGAAGGGTTTATGAGTATATAATTTCTCAAAGAAAACATTTTTATGATTATGGATTATATCCATAAATAGTTCAATTTTTGGTAAGTGTTTTATAAGTATGGGATTATGTATTTTGATTCATAAACTGATCTAGTTTATGCCATTATTTAGAAATGGCGCCTAGTGGAAGAAATGGAAACCTTATCAATACACGCACTCCATGTAGGTATTTCCCTCCTAATCAAGATAATTATAGTGGAGCTAGTGAGGCAACTGGTGCCGATCAGCTAATCACCATACTGGGACAACTCACTCAGGTTATGAATAATAACCTTAACCGTATAGAGTACCCTGATCCACATCGTTGAGGATCAATGCTAGATTGCTTCATGAGGAAACAACCACCAACGTTCAATTGGAGTACAAATCCCTTAGTAGCTGAGCAATGGATATTTTCCCTAGAGAAAATATTTCAGGATTTGGGGAGTAGTGAAAGGGAAAAAGTTATCATGGAAGTTTACCGCCTCACTGGAGATGCTGATCAATGGTGGTCATTGATTCAAAATACGAAGGAATATGATGAAGTATAAAATATGGAATGGAGGGAGTTAAAAGATCTGTTTTTAGAAAAATACCTTCCTCGCGACCACCGAGCAGATATGGAAAGGCAGTTTCTGAGTCTGAGACAAAAGGAGTATGAGAATGTCACAAAGAATGAGGCTAACTTTACAAGGATAGAAAGATAGGCTGGAGATTATATACGTAACCGAAGAAGTAATATTGATCATTTCATTGATGGGTTAAAACCATTTCTCCGTCGAGCATTAGTATCACAATCCTTCTCTTCGTACGAAGACATTGTCTCGTGTGCTATCAAGGCCGAAAATGAATTCTCTATGTCTTATGACTTTAAAGTAAAGCAAGAGAATAAGATATCTACTGATCAATATGGGAATGGAAATAAGCGGGAGAAGGGAAATATTTAATATCCATCCTGTGGTAAATGTGGGAAGAAACACACCGATACATGCTTGAAGGGAATGGGAGTCAGTTTCAAGTGTGGTGAAAAAGGCCTCCAAGCTCATGATTGCAAAGGGAAGAAGGAAGCTACCAATGTTCAGTGCTACAATTTCAGGGAGATGGGGCATTATGCAAATGAATATCCAAAGCATCAGGGGAACTTACCTCATAAAATTCCAAGGGATCAAGTCCATGCTTATGCTATCAATACTGCTGAGGTAGAAACTCCGAAAGACGAGGTGGCAGATAATTTAATGGTTTCCTCAAGTTTAGAAAATTCATTATTTGATTATGGATCATCGCATTGTTTCATATCATCCTAGTTTGCTATGAGAATAAGATATTTCCAATTTGATTTAATAAGGGTGTTGTCAGTTAAAACTCTCAAGGGAAGTATCATTGCAACAATGTTTTTTGAGCGAGTCCCCATTAGAGCACATAAATGTTCTTTATCTGCTGATCTCATCATCATACCTATGATTGAGTTTGATATAATCCTCGGTACGGACTGGCTTTTGGACAATGATGTGAAGATTTATTGTAAGAAGAAAGAGGTTACGATTCTTGATGATGATGATAAGGAACACCTTATCTTTAGTGCAGAATCATCACCACATAATTCTTATTTAGATCCACCCCCAGTAGCTCAACTAAATTCAATTATTGGGGAGGAAGAGAAGGAAATAACTGTGGGTGGGGAAAGGAATGTACAAATAGAGGATGTACCTATTGTGAAAGAATTTGTAGATGTATTTCCAGAAGATTTACATGGACATCCTCCAGAACGAGAAGTTGAGGTTTCCATTTATTTAATTCCTGGATCAAGGACTATATCAAAGACCCCTTATAGAATGGCCACTGTAGAATTAGTTGAACTAAAGAAACAACTAGAGGAATATAGTAATAAAGGATTTATCCGCCCCTAGTGTTTCTCCATGGGGAGCCCCTGTTCTTTTTGTTAAAAATAATGACGGATCTATGAGGTTATGTATCGACTACAGGGAGATCAATGCTATAAAAATAAAGAACAAGTATCCCCTACCATGCATTGATGATTTATTTGACCAACTGCATGGAGCTCAATACTATTCAAATATTGACCTTCGATTTGGGTACCATCAGTTGTGTGTGAAGAAGGAAGACATTTCGAAGACAACATTTCGAACCACGTACGGGCATTACGAGTTTACTGTAATGCCTTTTGGATTGACTAATGCACCCTATGTATTCATGGATCCGATGAATAGAGTTTTCAAGGAGTATCTCGATGAATTTTTGGTGGTATTTATTGATTATATATTGGTATACTCCAAAAGCTACGAAGATCATGAAAATCACTTGCGCATTATATTGAAGACTCTGAGAAGGCATAAATAATATGGGAAGTTTAGCATGTCTCAATTCTGGCTTCATGAGATTTCCTTTCTTGGCCATATTGTCTCTAAATATGGAATCTATGTTGATCCTTATACGACCAAGGCTATCCATGAATTTCCAGCACCTACGAGTATAACTGAGGTACACAGTTTTATTGGTTCGGCAGGTTATTATCGACGTTTCGTCCAGAATTTCACCCGATTGGATAACCCATTATCGAAGCTCCACGTAAAGGGGTTAAATTTGTATGGACAAAAGAGTGTGAAGAATGATTCGAAGAACTGAAGAGAAGATTATTCAATTCCCTTATATTGACTCTACCCTCGGGGAATGACGGTTTCGTTATTTATAGTGATGCATCGATGAAAGGACTTGGTTGTGTCTTTATGCAGAATGATAGTGTTATTGCCTATGCATCACGACAGTTGAAAATTCATGAGAAAAACTATCCTACACAAGATCTCTAGTTAGCAGCTGTGATATCTTCTTTGAAGATATGGAGGCACTACCTCTATGGTGAAAAATGTGAGATTTATACTGATCACAAGAGTTTGAAGTATATTTTCTCACAAAAACAACTCAACATGAGGCAAAGGATATGGCTTGAATTACTCAAGGATTATGATTGCACGATACACTACCACCCGGGGAAGGCAAACAAGGTAGCAGATGCATTGAGCAGAAAAGATCATGGAGTTTTGAACAATTTGAGAATTGAAAGGGATCCAATTTCCATGGATCTAGTGAAGATGGACATGGGAAAAACCAGGGAAGGTGAAACATCAATTCTTTTTCAAATGGTTTCCAAACCATCATTACTAGAAAGGATTAAGAGTTCTCAGTCCGATGATGAAGAATTTCAAAAGAAGATTAAAACTGTGAATGATGGGAGATTGAGAGACTTTGTGTATAAAGATAGAATTATGTAATTCAGGATGAGACTTTGTGTTCCTGATATACCTGAACTAAAAAGGGAATTGCTGGATGATGCTCATAGTTCCAATTTCTCTATACACCCTCGGAGCACCAAAATGTATAGAGATTAGAAGGAATATTTTTGGTGGGACTACATGAAGAGGGAGATTTCTGATTTTCTGTCAAGATGTATGGTTTGTAAACAAGTGAAAGCCGTAAGGAAATATCCTGGAGGAGTCATGCAACCTCTTCCCATACCGGAGTGGAAATGGGACAATATTACGATGGACTTTGTCATAGGGCTACCAAAGACTCCTAGAAGGAATGATGCAATATGGGTTATTGTTGATCGTCTTACCATGTCAGCTCATTTTCTTGCTATAAGAGAAGATCTACCACTGGAACGTCTAGAAAGACTATATATTAATGAAGTTGTGAGACTTAATGGAGTACCCCAATCGATTGTTTCTGATCGTGATCCCCGTTTTACTTCAAGATTCTGGAAGAGTCTTCAAAAATCCATGGATACTGAACTTCATTTGAGAACTGCCTACCACCCGCAGAGAGGCGGTCAATCAGAAAGGACTATTCAAACCTTAGATGACATGCTGATATCGTGTTCACTTGACTTTCAGGGTATGTGGGATCAATATTTACCTTTGGTAGAATTTTCCTATAACAATAGCTTCCATTTGAGTATTCAGATGGCACCATATGAAGCGTTATATGGAAAGAGATGTCTCACACCAACCTGTTGGGATGACGTTGGTGAAAGAAAACTTGTAGGTATAGACCTGGTGGAGGAAACGATGTAAAAGGTGAAGGTAATCCAAAATCACATCAAAGTAGCTCAAAGTAGGCAGAAGAGATTTGCCGATAATCGAATGAAGGATTTGTAATTTCAAGTCGGTGATCATGTTTTACTGAAGGTATCTCCATGGAAGGGAGTCATACGTTTTGGTAAGAAAGGTAAATTGAGTTCCAGGTACATCGGACCTTTTGAAATTCTAGAACGAATTGGGGTTGTAGCTTACCGATTGGCAATGTCACCAAGTATCTCCAAAGTTCACGAGGTGTTCCACGTATCTCTATTGAGGAAATACATGAATGTCCCAACGCATGTACTCACCTATGAAGAATTAGAACTGGAACCCGATCTGTCTTATTGTGAAGAACCCGTCAGGATTCTTGATACGAGAGAACAAGTACTGAGAAACCGGACGACACGTCTGGTAAAAGTTTTGTGGAGAAACCATAAGATGGAAGAGACAACGTGGGAACCTGAGGAACTTATGATGAAGAACCACCCAAGCCTTTTCATGTGATAAGTATTCTAGAAATTTCGAGGAAGAAATAATTTGAAGGAGGGGAAAATGTATCACCCCAAGCTTCTACAGTACGCTTCTCTTTGAATAATGTGATAGCGTGTGTTGTACGCAACACCGAGTGCTAACACACCATAACCAATCAAACTAGCCGTTATGAATAGTAATACCTAATTTTTGAAATTATATATATTTTATATTTCAAAATGGACTTCATTTTTTGATTTGGAATATCGAATTTAGCCTATGGTGAAATATTGGTACTTTTCGGATAACTTTAATATTTTGATGAATAGTGAAAATTACTATATTTTAATTAAAAACAACTTTTTTAATCAAAATAATTAATAGTGATAAATTATGAATTTGAGTGGTTTTAAAGTATATTTAGAATATATTTTTACCATTTAATATAATTTTGGTCATTGTACATAATTTTACAATTAAACCGGACATAAACAAGTCTCAATCTTTTGATAGTTATTATCTCTTAAAAACACACTTTTTTTAACAACGGGAATTAATTTTAAATTAATTTCTGCCACTTCAGTTTTTTGAATTTGGAAAAATGGATTCCGTATTTTGAATCAGTATGTTCAAATTGTGTAAATAGATAACTTTTATTTTTAAACATTTTAAATAATTACTTCGGTAATTATTTTATTTACCATGGTTAAGGGTAAATCCAGTAAATAAGGGTTGACAAATAATATTATAATAATACTAAATTACCCTAAAAAGTGTCCTAGCCTTATTTTTTGATACATGTTCAACAATAGGCATCTTTGGGTTGATTTTGGGACCCCAGGGAGCCAGTTGTAGGTGATAGGGACACTTAATTTTAATTAAGTTAAAATAAGAACAAAAATGACATAAGCATATATCTTTTATGAAAACAATGTTTACATAGGGTTATATATGTTGAATTTTAGACTATAAGTATTAATTAGAAAGCTACAACTATTTCATACAGAATGATATTTTATTTATAATATTTATACTTTATATAATTTAATTTATTTATGACACAATTATGATGCAGTAATTAACATAATAGTGAACATTTAAAATATAGATATTATAAATACCCAAATAAATATAATTTGAGACTTTTAATTAATTAAAATAATTTTCTAGGATAATATGACATATTAGGATTGATTTAATTAACTTTTTTTGAAGTAATCATTCTGTTATGAGTTTCACAAAAATCAACTATTGAATAGTGTCAAAATTGACATAAAAGAGTTTTTAAAACATGTATTATATTATTAATTGATATTAAATTCCTAAAAAATATAAGGTTCATCCAAGAGACTTATATCATTATATTTGTATCATTAATGTACCACTTGGGGGTTGCTTGGATGTATATAGTATGTTTATTAACTATATAATATTAAAATACAAAGTGACATGCTAAATGTCTAACTAATTAACTAAGAGTTAATACTTAAAGATAAGGTTAATATAGTAAACCAAAACTGTCTAAATTATATTGGTTGAATGGTTTTAGACCTATCCCCACATTAACATTTAAATATTAATATTTGGAGCCATTAGAAACCTAATATGAATTTATTGAAAATTAATATTTCTAGTTTTTCCAAAGGTTCCCCTCACCCCTCTTATAAAAGGGCACTCATCCTTCTCATTTCTTCACACCTTCAAAGCCTTTTGGATCTGCCAAACTCTGACCAAATACTCTTCCAACTTCCCTCAATACAACCTAGAGGCCTTTTTTTGATCAAAAAGCCAATTTAAGAATCCCTTTTGATCAAATCACAATGACGAACCCGAAGAAGAGGTAATGATTTCACCACCCTTTTCCAAGTTCCTTTCTTCTTCCACTTCTTCTTCCTTTGTTATTATCATTCTAAAATAATAAATCCAGTATCATATATATAATGTGATGTTATTATAAATATGGTACAACCATATTCAGTATTCTATCCATCCTTTTAATAACATGTCACCATACGTGCATACGTACGGCTTACCGTCTCCAAGTCGTGGTGTAATTATTATTCAATATATTACTATATGGATGGGTATAATAATGACGTGTAACTCATGTAAATAATAAATATAACATGTTAATGATTCTTTATATATGATATAACATCCATTTATATATTATTTTAATATCAAAAGAATGATATTGTCGCTCGTGTGTACGTACGGACTACCGTCTCCACAAACGCGATGAGATTTATTCTCCATCATATCCATTCAAGTATAATTCTCATTTGATGATTAATAATAGTATCTAAGAACTTGATATCATTCTGGATATGATTAAGATACAACCTATCCATTACAAACATGGCTTATGTAACAAAACATATAAAAGAAAAAGAGTAAGTTAACTCCCGAAACAACAATAATACTAAGATATTATTAAAAAATCAATGTTAAAAGATCATATATGATATCATATTAATTTATATGATTCTTGTATAATTTAATTACAATTATTTGACCATTATAAAGGAGGTTAACCTACCCCAACCAAGGAAAAGTACAAGGTAAGGGTTTATTTCACAGTCTTTTCATTATCCGAGGTTTTTTATACAAAATAATCTACTGGGATCTCTTTATCATCCACATCCATGTTTCTTAAAAATGTATTTCAAAACATTTTTAATATTTTTAATAATATTGGTTAAAGTAATTTATACCCTTTTTTGAGTTTTTATAATTGGTTTATAAAGGAATCTTTCCGTCGTTTTCCAAACAAGGTGCTTTTTAACCTTTTCGACAGAATTAAGGTAAGAATGTTTTTTTAACTTATACGGCGGGTGCGGTTATTTTCCGCCGTTATAAAATCGTCGAATCTTCCCTTACAAGCTTATTAGAATATTTTCAAATAAAATGTTTTATAAATATAAGACTCGTAAATCATTTCAAAATAGAAAGAGATATTTCTCTAAAAAGTGGTTTGATTTCATCTATGCCAACATCCTTTGATGGATTTTACGCTTATTTGAAGTTGATAAAAAACTTCTATATTACATTGAAGGTTTTTTGTTATGTGTGACTGTGGATGTTCTATTTTTATATCGTTTATAGTTTATGGTGAAAGTACTGACATTTCGTATGCTAGTTTTAATATGAATGTTTATGTTATTTTTAATCCTTTTCATATGGGAATGCATTGGACTTAATATGTGATGGGTGGAGCCCGCTATAGCTCCTCGATGCATCGGTAGGTCTCATGAGACAAACTAGTGTCTTGGCACAAGGCCTTGGAAAAATCTTATTTGTAGTCTTGGCACGAGGCCTTGGCTATGTGGTTATGATATTCTGGCATTATGCATTCCATCATTATAAAAGTGGTTTTTGATATTACATGTGATTATTCGATTAATAGAATATCAATGTGAATAAGTAAATGGAATTATTTTATTTTATTTTTTCCATACTATTTTGATGTTCAATTTTAAAAGGCTTTTGTTTTAGTTATACATTTCCTTAAATGTTTATTCATATTTATGAAAGTTTCTGCTATATTATTATCCTTACTGGGCATTTGAGCTCACCCCTTTTCAATGTTTTATTTTCCCTAGGGTATGAAGAAGTAAATTATGAATGACCTACAGGGATAGTATGTGGGTATATGAGTGTGGAATATGATGAAAATATGTTGTTGTTTTTATTTTTATGATGTAATGCAAGAATTATGAATATATCTAGTATTTCCAAGGCTACTAAACCAATCGGTCTTTCGAGATTTGATCTTTCTTGTGATCATGCCAATGTTATGTAATAATTCACTGACTCTAGCTAACTGGGGTTGGGGCGTTACAATCAGTGGTGGTCAATGATTAAACATATCAGAGGAATTGATGAATTTGACGCCATAGAAATAATTGAATTTAATAATATCTTCCTTAAATTTTTTTTAAAGTTAATCGAAAATGGATGGAAAAGAAATCTATGGAATTGAGATAAAATGAGGAAGATTCAATGGTTGATTATGAATAAAATTTCACCCTTTTTAATGGTACATCCTAATTTTTACCACAGTTTTTGATAGTAAGATAAATCATTTTTATTGATGATTAATGCCAAAATATTGAAATGCATTAGATTCTTATGAGTTACAAAGCTATGAGAAAATTGTCTGATGTGCCAAGATGATTGAAATGGGGTTTTTTAATTGGAATATATTTTCTGAGAACAATCAAAAGAATCGATCCAGTTAGCATATAATGGGAATGAATTCACCATAGAAGCCAATAGGTAAGGAAATAAAATTTTCAACTTGTGAGAATTGTGGTAAAAATAATCCTCTAGAATGTCTCTCAATGTCTGGGAAGTGCTTCGGATGTGGTAATACTGTTTTATTTCTTGTAACTATAAGGAAGATGATTATGAATGCAATTAAAACCCTGTGGTAAGATGTTTTAATTGCGATCATATAGAAAATTTTGCCAATGTGTGTCTAAAGTTGACTACCCATGGTGGAAACCAGCAAGATCGAAAGCAGTAGGGAATTGAAAAATCATTTTCAACTACAATGGATGATGTGATACCATCAAATAAAGTGGTTATAGGTATGTTAAATATTTCCTCAAAATTTTCTAATACTCTATTTGACCCCAGAACATCACATTCCTTCATTTATATGGGAATAAATAGTAAATTGGAAATAAAACATCATGAATGTGATATATAACTTTCCGTAAAAACTCTAGGTGGAATTATTTAAGAAAACAAGGTTTATAAGAACCTTACAATTAAAATTAGTATGATAATCTTTGATACAAATCTTATTGACCATTACATAGTGGAATTTGAAAACATTTTGGGTATGAACTGGAATTCAGTTTCTCATGCTAAAATAGATTACTTTTAAAAGAATTAGTTATTAAATAAATCCATACCTTTGATAACATACCGAGATGGTAAATGATTGATTAATGATGATAGTGACAGTTATTTTGCTCATGATCTTGAAAAGAAGGACACAATTTTGATTCAAGACATTCCAGTAGTGAATGAATTCATAGATGTTCTTCTTGGTGAATTTTATAGTTTTGTTCCAAATAGGGAGGTAGAATTTACTATGGATGTATTACCAGATGAAAAAGCTATTTCTAAACCACCTTATCGAATGGATCAACAAAAACTGATGGTATTAAAAAACCAGTTTCAAGAATTACTTGACAATGATTTCATTCGACCAAGAACATTACTATGGGGTGCTCCAGTTTTATTGGTGAAAAAGAAAGATTGTCATATGAGACCGTGTGTTGATTACAGAGCCTTGAATAACATCAATATTAAGAACACGTATCTATATCCTCATATCAATGATTTGTTTGATCAGCTCCAAAGTGGTCAGTATTTTTTGAATATGGATTTGAGGTCTATGTACCGTCAGCTTAAGGTGATAATGGATGATATTCAAAAGACAAATTTATGATCATGATATGGGAATTATGAGTTTTTAGTTATTAGCTTTGGGTTATCTAATGACTCTGTTGTATTTATATATCGCATGAGTGGAGTCTTTCATTAGTTTTTTGGATTAATTTCAGGTTGTGATTATAGTTGATATTTTGGTATATTATAAAAGTTTAGATGAAGATGATGTCACTTAAAGATTGTTTTCAAACCTGAAAAGAAAAATATTATATGGAATTTTTAGTAAGAGTGAATTTTGGTTGAAAAAAGTATCTTTCCATGCTCATATTGTTTTTAAAGACAATAAAATATTTGAACCTTCTAAAAAAGGAGTTGAAGAGTGTCCAACACCTACCAATATCATAGATATTTATGGTTTTTTGGGATTAGCAGGTTATTATCAGAGGATTGTTGATAATGTTTCTCAGTTATCTATCACATTATCTAAGATAACTTGTCAGGGAATAATTTTCCTATAGATAAAACAATTTGATGACTGTTTTAGGGAACTGAAAGTAATATTTGTAAATTTTCTTGTTTTGGCGTTGTCTTCCATGAATAATGAATTTTTTATCTATAGTGATTCATTATTGAATGTACTTGGTTGTTTCATAATTCACAATGTTCTGGTAGTCTCTCATTATTCACGAAACATGTAGCCTCATTAGTAAAATTACCCTAGACATGATTCAAGAATTATCTCATGTTTTTTTTCATTAAGAATATGGTTTCATCATCCATATAGGGTAAAGTGTGAAATATATACTGATCAAAAATATTGAATAATATATTCAATCCAAAATATTTGGTAACAAGATAGAGGAGTGTGTTGGAATAAATCATGGATTGTGATAGGATGATTCATTACAATCCAAGAAAGTCAAATAACTTGGATGACTCTTACAGTAAAATGAGTAATGCTACATTAA
The DNA here is from genome assembly GCA_963277665.1 of Viscum album. Classification (NCBI taxonomy): domain Eukaryota; kingdom Viridiplantae; phylum Streptophyta; class Magnoliopsida; order Santalales; family Viscaceae; genus Viscum; species Viscum album. Next base: position 119,508,319 of record OY728138.1, on the reverse strand, counting down.
CCATGATACTTTTGGAACGATATGTTTTGGTTTTTGATTTGATTTATTTTTTATTGCAATTTATTTGTGCAAAAAATGCATATGTTTTGGTTTATGTGGTAGTGAAATCATCTCTATCAAAACAATTTACGCAACCACATAAAAAAGATTGTTAGCTGTATAGAAATGTAGAATTTGTTGATAAGTGTATGTTACATCAATTTAACATTGAAAAATGTAGTTAATTTGGGCATAGAAAGAGATAACGTGTACCTTTTTAGTCATAGTTGAAGAAATATTTGTTATTCGAAGGTCATATTTCTCTATTTCAGGTCATCCTGCCAGTACTAAGATGTACACAGATATTTGGGAGTACTATAGGTGGGATGGAATGAAAATAGATATTTTTTAATTTATTTTAAAATGGTTGACTTGTTAGTAGGTTAAAGCAGAATGGAAGTTACCGAAAGGGTTACATCAGCCTTTTCCAGCACTATACTGGATGTGAAAAAATGTGTTCATGGACTTTGTAGTGGTATTACCAATGAATTCTCATGGAAACATTGTAATCTGGGTTATTATAGATTGATTGACTAAATATGCAGATTTTATTCAAATTTAAGATAACATGTCTCTAGATGAACATTATTTAATGCACATTAATGATATAATCAGGTTACACATTGTTCCACTTTGATGGTGATTTGACTTATTAATTTTTGAATGGCCTTCATAAGTCATTTGAAACTGAATTAAATTTATGTACATATTTTCATCTTTAATCAAATAGGCATTTAGAAATAACAATTATGAATTTGGAGGATATAATATGTTCTTTTTTAAATTCATTACCAGGTATGATGGGATAAACATCATTCATTGGTTTAGTTTTCTTATAATAATTTTTTTCATTTCAGTATACATATGGCAACGTTTCAGGAAATATATGGAAAGTGGTGTAAAATTCCAACTTTTTGGGGATGAAATAGGTGAACGGAAGTTGATGGGACCATAATTTATGGAAGAGATGGTAAAAAAAATTTCAGTTTATTCAGAAGAACATGAGGAAAACCAAGAGAATGAAAAAAAGTTATGCAGATAACTAAAGGAAGGTTCTTTCTTTCGAGGTAGGTGATCTTGTATTTATTAGATTTTATCCATTGAAATGTGTGATTCATTTTACTAAAAAGGGAAAGCTGAGTCTGATGTTTATTGGACCCTATAAAATCTGAGGGAAAGTTAGATCAGTTGCCTAAAGGTTTGATTTTCCTCCATGTTTATCCTTGGTACACAATGTTTTTCATGTTTCAATGTTTAGCAATTATATACCAAATCTATCCCATGTTTTGAGTACAGTGGTAGTTCTGTTGGAGGAGAATCATTCTAATGAGGAAAAACCTACATCGACTCATGACTATAGAGAGAATGTGTTGCAGAATAAAGTGATTTAGTAGGTAATGGTTTTGTGGTAAAACCCTATGGTAGAATATCCGACTTGGTAATATGAATATTTTATGATGGATAAGTACTCCAACTTATTGGATATGTAAATAAAATTGCAGAGGAAAAATTTCAAAAAGAGGGTAATGATGTAGCGTCCCAGGTATTTATAGAAGAATAATTTTTCACATCTATAATATTTAGGAATAAGACATTAATTTAGTGTTAATGGAACATGTTTTCCAACGGCGTACTTGACACATAATAATGAGTTTCTTTGAAATATTACATTGCACACAGTAGTGAATTATACCGAAAAAATAATATAACATTATTATTATTATATTAAATCGTAGTTAATGTCTAATAATTGTATTTTTTGAAATGAATATAACTAACTAATATATTATTACTCATGTTTTTAAATGTTTATACATTCATCTAATAAATTTTAGAGGCTTAAAATGAGAAGGATCCAATTTTAAACATAAAATAATCTTATATTTTTAAAAGGCTATTTTATCACAATTTGATGGTGAAGCATATTTAAAAATATTTTTTGTTACTTTTATATGTTTTATTTGAATAAATAAGCTTTTTATTTGTGCTTGGAACATCAATATTTACTTTCGTTGAAATTTTGGTATTTTCTGATGAAATTCATATTTTAATGAATAATTAAAAATCTTCATTTTAATTCAAAACTATATTTTCATATAATATTATTATATAGTTAGATATTTCATTTATTTAGTTTTAAAGTCTAATTTGATTATATTTTTATCATTTAATCCAATTTTTTTCATCAGAAGTAATATCCCATTGAAATTATACATAGACACATGTCCATATTTTGATAGTTATTACTTCTAAAAAAACGTCCTTTCTGGTTATGAAAATGGTAATTAATTTTAAATTTATTTTTTCCAATTCTATATTTTAAATTTTGAAACATATATTGCAAATTTGGATTCAGAAGTTCCAAATTATTTATATAGGTACCTTTTATTTTTAGACATTATGAATTGTAACTTCAGTAATTATTTAATTTACCATGGTTAAAGGCTAAATCTGGTAACATAGAGTAAAAACTAATGTTATAATAAAATTAAACTACCCTAAAACATGTCCAAAACCTATTTGATGGTATTTTTTGGAATATGGAAATTCCTGGGTCAATTTTGGGATCCCATGGAGCCACATGGTTGTGATAGTGACTTGTTATAAGAATTAATTTCATGTAAATTGATATATAACATAATCATGTATCTTTTACTAAAAAAATTTTAATATTGGTTTATATAACTCATATATTTGACTATAAATATAAATTATAAAGATAAAAATATTTCATATATCATAGTATTTTATTCTAATTTATATACCTTAAATAAATAATTTTATTAATGACTCTATGATGATGTACTGATTGCATCATTAATAATGGATTCCAATAAATGATATTATATATATTAAAATAAAATTTATTTGAAATAATTAATATCATTAACAAATTCTCTAGGTGAATATGAAATTCTAGTATTGTTACAAGGTTTTTTGTTTGAAGGAATGTAGTTTTTATGAATTTTTTAATAAATCAAGTATGAATAGTTTCCAGAATTGGCATAACTCATCACATAAAATATAAAATAGTTTATTAAATGATATTAATTTCGTCAAAATATAATATTTGGAAAAATGATTTAGATATGTAAAAATATATCATATATAACTTTTTGGGTCGTTTGAAATGATATAGTAATTACAATAACCCATAGTGTGTAAATAACATGATATCATAATAAGACTAAGTAGGGTCAAATAAGGGTTAAACCAAAAAGATAAGGATAAAAAAAATTCCAAATGTGTCAAAAAATTATTTGATGATCGGAATTCAATCCAAAAGAATCGTATTATTGATTTAAATGTGTTTTGGATCATTTTAATCTAACTTGAATTTATAATGAAATAATATGTCAAGTCATTCCTAATGTGCCTCTCCTCCCTTTTATTAAAGGAAACCACCAAAAACCACATAGTTACACCTCTAAAACCCTTTGGATCATCCAAATTATACTCAAATAATCATTAAATGTCCTTAATTACCTCATAGAATCATTACCTTCAGTAGATTACAATTCAATGAATCCTTTTAGCTCAAATCAAAGGAAGTTACCTGATTTTGATGGAACATACTCTTTCATGTTAAATTCCTTTATTTTATTTATCCACTCCATACGCACTTCATATTGGTTGATTAAATAACAACACCAGTACCCTAAATTTACTAGGATTTTTTTTTATTTAAAATACACTCACAGACTCCTCCATCAAATCGATAGGTACATACAGCTTCTATGTATGATGATCTACTACCTCGCGAAGCTATGATAGTTAAATTTTCTCATACCACCTATCATGGAAGAAATTATGATGACACTATAATTATATATGATGCATATTATATTTATTTGGTTTACATTCTTCTGTAATTTATATTTACAATATAATTTTACCATTTCCATGATGTGTAAATTCAATAATTTCATTCGAGGATGTGTGGACTACTAACCACTCAAAGTTATATGACTCATTCATGTTATACATGAAACATATAAAGGATTTTTTTATTAAACATATGAGACATAAATGATATAAATACAATATCATTATTATAATATAAATTTATATCATTTGATTGTTATTCTTCTAATATGACAAAGAAATAAATGTAGCGTTCATGCGTACGTACAACCTACTGTATCCATGAATGATGAATTTTATTTATTATATCAAAATATTATGGATATTATAAATACATATATATTGGTTATATATTATATTAAAATTATGAATAATAATTTAGAGATGATTGAATTTTTACCACACAGATAATTTACATCAAACATGTTCTTTTTCGACTCAAGTACCGAATATCGGCAAACTGGCCAATATAACTTAAATAATTTTATAATTTGTAAAACATGATGATAAGTAATATAAAATGAATAATAAGCTTTAAAATTCTCCAAAGAAAGTATAAATTACCCTATGTTTATTATTCAGGAATATACAAAATGAAGAAGTCAAGTCAGATTCAAAGTAAGGGACTTCTTCTCAATCTCCATTAATTGTGGAATATTTTGTTAATATATACATACATATTTTATATGGTGTATAATCAACCGATTTACAATTAATTTAATTTCTAGCATATATTTTTTAAATGAAGCATTTTACTAAATGGAAAAAAGTAATGTGTTTAAAATATGTGGTGAAAATGAATCATATGATGCTATAAACATTATTTGATATTTGGCTTCCTTGATAATACTTAATGTTTTTAAAAGGAAAAGAAATGCATCATTCCCTTTTTGGTGTTTTGGTATTGAGAATGGTTTTGAATGTGGATTTACAATTTCAATATCTTGAAATGATCTCTTTTGATTGTAAATGAGCTTTTTATGAGTGAAATGTTTATAATTTCAATCTCTTATGTGTTATGATTATATAATGATACTTAATCATTTAACGAGTGGTTATGAGATTTACGAAGGAAGGGTGGTTACATTATAACCTCTGATTTATTGGGTATAACAGTCAGCCATATTTCTATTCCATTTAGTGATATTTGTTGAAGTAAACTGTATAGTTATTCCATTCAAGTATGTTTATGTCCCATGTTGCCATAATATGTTATATGTTGTTTTCTATTGTATTTAAAGTAATATTTGGGTTATAAATTGGGTATGAAAGGACCTTATATTCATTGAAGTATATTTCCTACTTCATAAAGTTGAAAAGTATTACATTATGATAAAGTATTCATGGTTTTCATGTTATCAAAAGAAAAGAAGTCTTTCATATCTGTGTATCACTTAGTAAAACATTTATTCACATCCATGTTATTGAATTTTTTTCACAGGACATAAATAATAATAGCGTCATGGATGGGATCAAGGAAAGGTTATGCTATTAAAACATGAAACAATACCATGTTTTTTTACTGAGTTCATGTATTATGAAAAAATAGATAGTGAATAGAAGTGTCTAGTTATAATATTTATGTTTTAATGTATAATTTATGACCTGATTCTTTAAATCTCTAAAATTGAAAAGATAATCTATTTGAATTGAGGTGAAATTTTTGACTTATCTCAAGATTAGGTAAGGTTTAATGATGTGGCCTTATAGTTGGTATCAAAGATCAGTTTAAATAACCTTAGGAGTTTGAAAATGTTTAATAGAACATCCATAAAATATTTTTACTTTATGGTAAAATAAAAATGATATAGAATTTAAAGATTACCACACTTCTTTTTCTATGATATTTTTTTTATGAATTGTTTTCTGTAGTGGAAACCAGGAACCTATGTTGGGAAAGCATACATATAGAAATAACCTTCCAAATCAACATCATGAGATGGTTTGAATCAGAACTAAACAATTTGTTGTAGTAATGGCTTAGTTGACACAAGTGATAAATGGTGGTGTTTTCTATGCATGAGATCAACCAGAAAAACTGCAGAGGCATATGTTAATCGTATATAATTTTATGAGGCATTTCACCCCATCATTACGAGGATAATCCACCTTATGGAAGCTGAAGGGTGGATTAAAGCACTAGAAAATATTTTTTATGTAATGGGGTGTTCAGACACTCAAAATGTGAGTCTTCCTTTTTACTATTTTGAAGGTGAATCTGATCATGGGTGAGAAATGATTAATAATACCAGAGGAGTTAAATAGATTAACGCCATGGAATTAGATGAATTTATGAATCGCTTCCTTGTGAAATATTTTCCTATGGTTGTTTTACATAAGATGGAAAATCAATTATTTGAATTGAGACAAAAGGGGGAATATTTTGTGGATGAATATGTAGCAAATTTTACCTGCTTGTCAATGTATGACCCAAATTTTATCTGGGATATTGATTTTAAGATAAATCGGTTTTACTCAGGATTGAAGATGAAATATAGAAGGGTGTTAGATTCATGTAAGATAAAAATCTATGGTAATTTTTTTTGATGTGTTGAGAAGGTAGTAATAGATTTAACTAATGAGCATGTATTAAATGATAATAAATAAAATAAGAAACCCAGTAGGAATGATATGTGAAACAATTATTCAAGGAAGCCTATAGGTAAGAAAAGAAGTTCCAACTTGTGAGAAGTGTGGGAAAAATAATCCTAGGGAATGTCTCTCAATGTTCAAGAAGTGCTTACAATGTTGTAATACTAGTCATATTTCATGTAACTTTAAGGAAGATGATCAGGCAGGAAAAGAAAAACCAGTGGTAATATGTTTCAGTTACAATGAGATTGGATATTATATCAATGTGTGTCCAAAGATAATTACCTAGGGTGAAAACCAAGAAGATCGAAAGAAGAAGGGAATAGAAAAGTCACATGCAACTACTTTGGTTGATTTGGGACCATAATATGAAGTGGTGGTATGTATGTTACATATCTATTGAAAATATACCAATACATTATTTGACTCTAGATCATCACATTCCTTTATTTTTTAGAGCTTTTCATGTAAATTTGCAAATAGAACCTCATGAATGTGATATAGAATAATTGGTTAAAACATTGGGAGGAAGTTCTAACACAAACAATATTTATAATAACTTTTCTATTATCATTTGTTGGATAGTCTTTCAAACAAACTTGGTTAAAAATTCCACAATAAAATTTCATATCATTTTTAGTATAGATTGGATTTCAGTTTATCATGAAAAAATATATTTCCAAGAGAATAAAGCATTATTCAATGATTTACTACATTTATAACATTCCAAGAATCATAAAGATTGACTATAGATTGTATTGATTGTTATATATATTTAGTTGATAAAAAAGGAAGAACCAATTTTAATTGGTGACATTCAAGTGGTGAATGAATTCCTAGATGTTTTTACAGATGAATTTGTTAGTATTGTTCCCAATCATGAAGCTAAATTTACTATTGATTTAGTTCCTAATGTGAAGACTATTTCTAAACCCCCTTATTGGATGGATCAAGTAGAACAGGTGGAAATAAAAAATCAGTTGCAATAATGACTCCATTGTGGTTTCATTTTACCTAGAACTTCATCATTGGGTGCTCCAGTTTTATTTGTTAAAAAAAGAATGATGGTTCTATGAGACTACATATTGATTAAAATTTCGTGAATAATAATAATACAAAGAACCAGTATTTGTCTCTTCATGTTGATGATTTTTTTGACATGATCTATAGAGATCGGAATTTTTTAAAGATTGATTTGATTTTTGGGTACGATCAGAATAAGATGAAAGAGGATGATATTCTAAAGACAACATTTCTAATGAGATATGGGAATTTTGAGTTTTTAGTTATGCCCTTTGGGTTATCTAATGAACCTGTTGTATTTATGAATCTCATGAATGGAGTCTTTCATCTGTTTATGGGTCAGTTTGTGGTTGTGTTTATAGATGATATTTTTGTATATTTTAAAAGATGATAGGAACATGAAAGTCACTTAAGGATTTTTTTTATAACCATAAATGAAAATAAACTATATGGAATGTTTATTACGAGTGAATTTTGGTTGGAACAAATTTAATTACTTGGTTATATTATTTCTAAAGATAGCATCACTATTGACCCTTCTAAAATAAAAGTTATAGAAGAGTGTCCAAGACTTAGAAATATTACAGATATTCTTAGTATTCTAGAAATATTGGTTATTATCAAAGGTTTGTTGTAACACCCCATGCTTCCACAACATGTTTCCCATATAATAATGCATTACCTTGCATGGTACACATCATGGAGTTTTAACACACCATGACCAATGAAACTAGCAGTTATGAATATTAATACCAACTTTTTGAAATTTTATAAATTTTAATTTTCAAAAAGGAATTCATTTTTGGATTCAGAATATAAAAATAATCTTAGTGTGAATCTTTTTTAATTTTCTTGAAAACATTCAATTTTTTATGAACAGTGAAAACACAGCATTATTATTTAAAATCAAATTTTTTTAAATAATTAGTTATTTTATTTCATTTTAATTTATGTCAAAATAGATATATGTTACCTATATATGTTCAATGTAATTCATTTGAGTCATTTTTTAATAAGTTTAGATATATAAAATTTTATTGAACTTTTTTCTGTCTTTTACCCACCTTCTAAGAGCATTTTCAAATTTGCAGAAATCATAATTTTCCACTTCTGTGAGTTTAATTTCAAAAATCCTAGAGACATGGTAGAAATCAGTATGTGAAATTTTGGTCAATAAGATGAAAATAATTTTTGGATAATAGTATCTTTTGACTTTTATTTAACACGGTTAAAATTTAATAGGGGATTTAAGGGTAAAAATAATATTATAATTACCCTAAAACATGTTATCATTCTCTTGGATAAGTGTAATTAGACCTAAAACATCCTTAGGAATAATATATGACCCCCCATGGTCAAATTGGATTAGATTTTGACATTTATTATTATTTAATTTAAATAAGAGTTAACAGTGTAAAATTCAAGTTTTCATAACTAAAACATTTTTAATATAAGGTTATGGATAATATAAATTCTACAATATTTATTAATTTGAAATCTAAAAATATTTCCAACATAATTGTGTTTTATTTATAATTTGTAGACATTAAAATGTTAAATTTAATTATGACACAATGATGATGTAGTAATTACCTTATTAATGAAAAATTGAAATAATTGAAATTATAAATATCCAAATAAATGTAGTTTGAGACTTATGATCAATTACGCTAATTTTCAAGGATAATATTAAATTTTATGGTTTATTTAATGAATTTTTCTTGAAATAATCATGATGTTATGACATTTACAAAATCAAAATACAAAAGAGTGTTAAAATTGACATAAAAGAGTTTTTATAACAAATACCAAATTATTAAATAATATAATATTACAAAAAATATATGGTTCGACCAAAGGACTTAAATACTTATATATAGGTCATTAATGAACCACTTGTGGTTCTCTATGCTTATTATTGAATGTTTATCAACCATATTATATAAAAAAAAGGCTGCATGCTAAATGTCAAACTATTTAACTAAGAGTTAAATATATAAAAAAAGGTTAATATTGTGACCTAAACTCATACAAAACCTATTGGATTAGATTTTTTATACTCATACCCACCCTATCCTTGATATAAATCCTTTTTGAGCCATTAGAAACCGAAAATTATTTTTATTATAAAATAATATTTCATGCTTTTCATATAGTGACCCCCACCTCCCTTATAAAAGGGCACTTCCCCTTCCTTCACAAATCAAATCCACAAATCCATTGTTCTCATCCAAACCCTGCACAAATACCCTCCCAACTTCCCTAACATAAACCGAAGTGTCCTTACATTGAATAAATATCCAACCTAGGGAGCCATTTTGATTAAGACAAAAGGAAACACCAGAAGAAGAGATAATAATTTCACTACCCTCTTTCAAGTTCTTTTCATCTTACACTTCTTCTTTCTTTGTTGTTTCTATACCAATATAATAACACTAGTACCTCCTAAATATTTTTATGTTATTATAAATATTTTTCAACAATATTAGTTATTCTATCCATCATATGGATGACAAAGTCACCATACATGCGTTTGTATGCCTTACCATCTCCATGTCATGGTGTAGTTTGTTATTCAAACTCGTCATTATTTGGATGGGTATAATAATGAGTATAAATTATTTAAGTAATAAATATAAAATATTAATGATTCTATATATATGATATACCATCCAATTATATATTATTTCTCTATAATATAATGATATTTTCACTCGTGTGTACGTATGGATTTTTGTCTCCATGAATGTGATGCGATTTATTCCCCATCATAATCATTCAAGAATAATTTTTATTTTTTGGTTACAAAAAATCATTAATAACTTCATATAATTATATATATGAATTTAATATATCTTATTCATAACAAACATGGAATACATAACCAAGCATATAATGGAAAAAAAATTAGTTAACACCAAATTCGATGATACAACTAAAACATTATTAACAACGCAATATTGGATGGTCATGTTTGATGTCAAATATATATATATGTATTATTATTGTAAAATTTATTAAGAATGATTTAAATATTGTATATAAGGTTAACTTAGCCTTGACCGAGGAAAATTACAAGGTATATTTTAATTCTACAATCTCTTTACTTATCTGAGGTTGTTAATATGTATGTACATATTGGGACCTATTTATAATTAACATCCTTTTTATCTTAAAAATTCAATTAAAATCATTTTTACAAATTACATTGCTATGGGTTAAATTCATTTATACCATTATTTGACCATACATGTTTTTAATGAAATAATTTCATTGTTTTCCAAAAAAGGTACTTTATGACCCTTCTATCCAAATTATGGTAAGAATGAATTTTTTAAACATATAGGGTGGGTCGGATTTTTTACACCAATATAACATCGTCGAAGAATCCCATACAAGATTTTAAGAATATTTTCAGAATAAATGTTTTATTTTATAATTATGTGACTTTTGAATGGTTTCAAAATGAAAATTTGTATTTATTATATATAGTTTCCATTTCATCTATGTCAACATTCTTTAATGAATTTTAAACTTCTTTGAAATTTATTTGGTATGATACTAATATTTCATATTGTATTAAAGGTTTTGTGATATGTTTGACTATGTATGTGTTATTTCTATACCATTATTGGTTTATGGATAATGTATTTACATATAATATGCTAGTTTTAATATGAATGATTCTGTTATGTTTAAACCATTTCATATGAGGAATGTATTGGACTTGGTAAGTGACAGGTGGAGCCCGCTATAGCTCCTAAATGCATTGGTAGGTCCCATGAGACTCACTAGTGTCTTGGAAAAAGTAGTTGACATAATCTTATATGTAGTCATGGAACAAGGCCTTGACTATGTGGTTATGAAGTCTGGAATTATGCATTCCATCATTATAAAATTAGCTATTGATATTGCATTTGATAATTCAACTTGTAGAATATCCATGTGATTAATTAAATGGAATTATTTGACTATATTGGCCATATTATTAAGCTTTTTATGTATAAAAGGCTTATGTTTTAGTTTTATACATTTCCTTAAATATTTATGCTTTTATATGAAATCGTCTGCTATATTGTTATCCTTACTGATCATATGAGCTCACCGCTTTCTATGTTGTATTTTTTCCATGATCCAAAGAAGTATATTATGACTAACCTACAGAGATAGTCTATGGGATATAAATGTGGTCAAAGGAGAAAATTTTGTTGTTGTTTTTCATTTTATAACATAATGTAAAACTTATTAATATATCTAGTGCTTCCAAGGATAAATGAACAGGTTGGTATTTCCGGATTTGACCCCTTGTGATCATGCCACTGTTATGTAACAATGAACCGACACTGGGTAACTGGGGTCGGGGTTTTATAGTTTGTATCAGATAATTTTTCGTAAAAACCATGGAATCTATATTTAGATAATCTATTATTACAGCACAATACCCTAACATAGACTTTGAGGATTAGTATAGATGAACTTTCTAGAATATTGGTAATGTACAAATTGTGTGTATTTTCCAAGAAATACGTCCCTGTCAAGATATGATTCGGTAGAGGCTGCTCTGGAACAGATGTACCTAGGAGTGAAAACTATGTCATGGAGTTTAGGGCTTGACCCGTGGTGTCCAGGTACACGACATTAGGCCTTGCTTCACTCTTGGTTATGACACTCCAATGGGATATGCATAGGAAAATTTAAATTTTCATTACAATCCAATATGTGGGATTTATGAGTATATACATCATAAAGGAAAAAAATATTCATTATGGATTATATCCATAAACTGTTCATTTTATGTTAAGTGTTTTACATGTTTGTAATTATGTATTGTGATTAATAAACTAATGAAATTTATACCATTGTTTAGAGATGGAACCAAGTGGAAGGAATGGAAACCATATCAATTAAAGTAATCCATGCAGGGATTTCCCTCCTACTTAAGATAAAAATAGTGGAGCTGGTGATGTAATTGTTGTTGATCAACTTATCACCATACAGGGATAACTCACTCAGGTTATGAATAATAACAGTACCCGAATAGATGACCCTGATCCATAATGCAGAGGAACAATGTTAGACCACTTTATGTGGAAACTACCACCAACATTCAATGGGAGTACAAATCCATTAGTCATGATAAATAGCTAAGATCTATAGAAAAAAAATTCATGCTTTAGGGAGATGCGAAAGGGAAAACTTTTTCATGATAGTTAATTTCCTCATGTGAGATGTAGATCAATGGTGGTCATTAACCCAAAACACAAAGGAAGATGAAGACGCCTCTAACATGAAATTAAAGGAGTTTATAGAGGTTTTTATAGAAAAATACTTTCCTCGTGACCATCGTGCTGATATGGAAAGACAATTTCTGAGTCTGAGGAAAAAGGAGGATGAGAATGTCACAATGTATAAGGCTAACATTACAAGGAAAGAATGGTAGGAACAAAATTATATATGGATCCCAAGGAGTATGATTGGTTGATTATTTTATGGGCTAAAACCATTTCTCCATCAAGAATTTGTCTCACAATCCACCTCATCGTACGAAGATATTTTCTCAAGTGCTATCAAGATAGAAAATGAATTCTCCATGTGTTACAAATTTAAATCAAATCATGGGAAGAAGAGATATTTTGACCGCTCTAGAAATGAAAATAAGGAGAATAAGAGAAAATTTTAATATCCATCATGCGGTAAATGTGTGAGGAAACACCCTAGTACATTCATGAGGGGAATGAAAGTCTGTTACAAGTCTGGTGAAAAATGAAACCAAGCTTGTGATTGCAATGGGAAGAATGAGGTTGTCAATGTTGAATGATACAATTGTAGAAAAAAGAGGAATTATGCAAATGACTGTCTGAATTACCATGGGAACTTACATCAAAAAATTCCAAGGGAGAATGGCATAGCATAGGCTATCACTACTTTTGTGGTTGGAGCTCTAAAAGCCGTGGTGGTAGGTAATTTAATGGTTTCTTTATGATTAGCCAATTATTGATTTGATTCTGGATAATCACATTGTTTCATTTCTTCCTATGTTTCTGAGAAATTTATATATTTATCAATTTGATTTAACAAGGTAATTGTCAGTAAAAACTCCTAAGGGAAGAATCATTGCAAAAATGTTTTGAGAATCAGTTCCCATTATGACATATAAACGTTCATTATCAACTGGTCTCATCATCATAACCATGATTTAATTTGATATAATCTTTGCTAGTGAATGGATTTCAGACCACATTTTGAAAATTTATTGTAAGAAGAATGAGATTACAATTTTTCATAATGATAAGGAGTAACTAAATTTTACAGTGGAAACATCACCATCAAATTCTTAAATAGATTCACACCCAGTTTCTCTAGAAAATTCAATTATCAAGGAGGAATAAAATAAAATAACTATTGTTGAAAAAAGGAATGTTAAAATAGAGGACGTACCTATTGTCCATGATTATGTTGATGTGTTTTTAGAAGAATTACCTAGACATCCTCCAGAATGAGAAATTGAATATTCCATTGATATAATTCCTGGTTTGAGGCCCATATCAAAGACCCCTTATAGACGTTCCACTGTGGAATTAGTGGAACTTAATAAAAAACATGAGGAATTGATTAATAATAGATTTATTTTCCCTAGTGTTTTTATATTGGTATCCCCTATCCTTTTTGTTTAGAAGAAAGACAAATATAGGAGGTTGTGCATTGACTATATGGAGATCAATGTTATAACAATAAAGAACAATTATCCCCTTCCTCGCCTTGATGATTTATTCAAAAAAATTCATGGAGATCAATATTTTTCAAAGATTGACCTTAAATATTGATATCATTACCTGTTTGTGAGGAAGAACGACATTCCGAAAACAACCTTTCGGACTAAGTCCGAGCATTATGAGTTTACATTAATTCCTTTTGGATTGACCATTGCACCCTCTGTCTTCTAGGATCTATTGAATAGTGTTTTCATGGAATATCATGATGTATTTTTAGTAGTATTTATTGATGATATCTTGGTATACATAAAAATCTATGTTGAAAATGAAAATAACTTGCACACTATTCTAAAAACCTTGAGAAGAAATGAAATATATAGGAAGTTTAGAAAGTGTGAATTCTAGAATCAAGAGATTTCTTTTCATGGACATATTTTCTATAAGAATGTAATCTGTGTTGATCCATCAATGACCAATGAAATCCAATAATGTATAACACCAATGAATATAACTGAGGTATGTTATTTTATTGGATTATTATGTTATTATCAACGTTTCATCTAGAGTGTTTTCCAGTTGGATAACCCATTAACCAAGATCACACATAAAGGGGTTAATTTTTTTTGAACAAAATAGTGTGACGAATGTTTTGATGAATTGAAGAGAAGATTAGTCAATGATCCGATATTTACTCTACCATTGATGAATGATTGGTTTGTTATTTATAGTGATGCTTCAAAGAAAGGAAATGGTTGTGTCCTTATGCAGAATTATAGAGTTATTTCCTTAGCATCACGAAAGCAGAAAATTCATGAACAAAACTATCCAACTCATGATCCTGAGTTATCAGCTGCAATCATTGCTATGAAAATATGTAGACACTATATCTAAGGTGAAAAAATGTGACATTTATACTAATCACAAGAGTTTTAATTATATTTTCTCATAGAAGGAACTCAACATGAGGCAAAGATGATGGCTTGAACTTCTTAATGATTATGATTGCACTATACCATACAACTCAGGGAAGGAAAATAAGATGGAAAATGCTTTGGTAGAAAAAATCACGGATTTTTGTCCAATATCAGAGTTTAAAGGGATCCTATGTTCATGTATATATTAAATATGGATATGGTAATTATCATGGAAGGTGAAAAATCCATACTTTTATCAAATGGTCGCAAAAATATTTTTACTAGAAATGATAGAGGTATCAGACTAATGATGAGGAGTTTAAAAAGAAGTTTAAAACTTCGAATGATGGGAGATTGTGTGACTTCATATATGAAGATGGAATTTTGAAATTTTGGAAGAGTCTTTGTATTCCTAACATACCTGATATTATAATTGAATTGTTGGATGATGCTCAAAGATCAAATTTCTCTATACACCTGGGGAGCACCAAGATGTATAGAGATTTGAAGCCGCATTTTTGGTTGGACATCATGAAGAGAAAGATTTCTGATTATGTGTCAAGATGTATGGTTAGTCAACATATGAATGCTAGAAGAGAACATCCTAGAAGATGCATCTAACCTATTCCTATACCTGAGTGGAAATGGAATGGGATTATGATGGGCTTTGTCATGGGGCTACTAAACAATCCTAGAAGGAATGATTTAATATGTTTAATTGATTATCGTCATTCAAAGTCAACTCATGACATTCAAACCTCAGAAATAATGTTGAGATCTTTCTCATTTGACATTCCAGGTATGTGGGATAAATATTTACCATTGGTAGAATTTTCCTATAATAATAGATTCAATTCAGGTATTCATATGGCACTATATGAAGCGTTATATGGAAACAGATGTTGCACACCAACATATTGGGAAGATGTTGGTGAAAAAAAATTCTTAGGCAAAGAACCTGTTGTGGAAACAATAGAAAATGTGAAGATTATGCAAACCCACATCAATATAGCCCAAAGTAGGCCAAAAATCTTGGTTGATAACCAAAGGAATGATTTGGAATTTCAAGTAGGGGACCATATTTTAATGAAGTAATCTCCATGGAAGGGTGTTATAAATTTCTGTAAGAAGAGTAAATTGTGTCCCAGGTACATCAGACCTTTTGAAATTCTAAAACGAATTGGAGTTGTAGCTTATCATTTGGAAATACTTCCAAGTATCTCCAAAGTTAATGATGTGTTCCATATATCACTGTTGAGATAATAAATGAGTGACCCAAAGCATGTTCTAACCTGTGAAGAAAAAAAACTGGAACATGAATTTTCTTATTATGAAGAGGCAATCAGAATTTTTTATACCAGAGAACAAGTGTTGAGAAATCAGATGACTTGTCAGGTAAAATTTCTCTGGAGAATCTATAGGATGGAGGAGGAAATGTTGGAACCCAAGGAACTTATTATAAAGAATCACCCAAATCATTTTATGTAGTAATATTCAAAGAAATTAGAGGATGAAATTATTTTAAGTAGGGGAGAATGTGACACCCCATGCTTTCTTGGTATGTTTCCCATTGAATAATGATGTATCTTGTGTTGTATGCAACTTGGTGTTTTAACACACCACGTCCACTGAAAATAGACATTATGAATAGTAATACCCACTTTTTCAAATTTTATAAATTTTAATTTTCAAAATGGTCTTAATTTTTTGGATCCGGAATATCAAAATTTTCTTAGAGTGAATTTTTTGTTTTTTTATGAAAACATGCTATTTTTGATGAATACTGAAAACCACTGCATTATTATTTAAAAATGTATTTTTTCTTTAAATAAATATATATTTTATTTGAATTTATTTTTTTTCAAAAAGATACATATTACGTTTATTTGTTAAATGTAATTCATTGAAGTCATTTTTTAATAAGTTAAGATATATAAAATTTTGTTGATTTTTTTACTGTATTTTAACAACCTTCTAGGAGCATTTTCAAGTTTGTATGAAACAAAATTTAACCAATTCATTTAGTTGAATTTATAAATTCCATGACACAAGGTTGACATTAGTAAATAAAATTTGGTTCAACAAGATGAAAATAATTTTTTGTGAATAGTAATTTTTTAACTTTTATTTACCACGATTATAAGTAAATATGGTAATTAATGGTAAAATTGATATTATAATTACCCTAAAACATGTTATAATTCTACTAGATAAGTGTAATTCAACCAAAAAAACATTAGCAAAAAACTATGACCCCCGTTTGGTCCACATTTATTAGATTAGGACATTTATTATTATTTAATTTATTGAAGTGTTAAAAGTGTTAAATTCAAGTTTTCATAACTAAATTTTTTTTAATATAGTGTTATAAATAAGATAAATTTGACTATAAAAATTCATTAAAAACCGAAAAGTATTTCCTACATAATCATATTATATTTATAATTATTATACATTAAATAAATAAATTTAATTATTACATAATGAGGATGTAGTAATTAAATTATTAATGAAAAATTAAAATAATTAATATTTTAAATATCCACATAAAAGTTTTATGATATTTTTGATGAACGCCACTAATTTTATAAGTTAATATTACATGTTAGGGTTTGTTAAATGATTTTTTTTGAAGTAATCATGTTGTTATGAATTTTACAAAAACAAAAACAAAATTGTTTCAAAATTTACATAAAAGTGTTTTTAGAACAAATACTATATTATTAAATGATATAATATTCCTAAAAATCTATGGATCAGCCAAAATACTTACTGAGAATCTGATCTCACCCCTTTCTATGTATTATTTTTCCCTAGATGTGAAGAAGTATTTTATGACAGACCTGTAGGGATTGTTTGAGGGGATATGAGTATGGGATATGAAGACTATGTTGTTGTAGTTTTTCACATTACGATTTAATGTTTGACTTATGAATGTATCTAGTGTTTCCAGGGATACTAAACTAATCAGTCTTTCAAGACTTGATCTTTTGTGATCATGACAATGTTATGTAATAATGAACTAACTCTGGGTAATTGGGTTTGGGTCGTTATATTTGGTATCAGAGAAATCTTAGTACAATCCTTAGAATCTAGATATACATAAACTCTAATTAGAGCACATTACCCTAATATATAATTTGAGGATTAAAGTAGAAGAACTTCCTATAATTTTGGTATTATAGAGATTTTGTGATTTTTCCAACAAATACATCCATGTCTGTATACGAGCAGGTAGAGGCTGCTCTAACACAGATGTACCTAGGAGTAAAACCCAAAAACACCACTTTGATCTAGACTCGAAGGGGAACTGGTGCTCGACAATGGTCCTTGATGCACTCTTGGCTGAGACACTCCCGGGGGATATGCTTAAGATAATTCTCATTTTTATTACAAACCATTATGAAATGATTGATGAGTATATACTTCCTTAAATAAAACATTTTTTATGATTATTAATTATATCCATAAAATGTTCAATTTATGTTAAGTGTTTTTCATGTTTGGATTTATGTACATCGATTCATAAATTAATCTAGTTTATGAAATTGTTTAGAATATGGCTCTTAGTGGAAGGAATGGAAACTGTATCAATGCACACACAAAATGTATGGATTTTCCTCCTACTCAAGATAATTATAGTGGAGCTGTTGATACAAATGGTGTTGATCAGATTATCACTATATTTGGAAAACTCACTCAGGTTATGAATGATAACCTTACTCGTATTGAGCACCCTAATCCACAATGTGGAGGATCATTGTTATATCACTTAATGAGGCAACAACCGCCAAAATTCTGTGGGAGTACAAATCCATTAATTGCTGAGCAATGGATAAATTTCATAGTGAAAATATTCCTTGCTTAGGGGAGTAGAGAATGGAAAAAAGTTGTCATGGCAGTTTACCGCCTCACTGGAGATAATGATCAATGGTGGTCATTGATTCAAAACACAAATGAAGATGATGAAATATCAAATATGGAATGGAAGGCATTTAAGGATGATTTCATAGAAAAATACATTCCTCTTGACCATTGAGTAGATATGAAAAGGAAATTTCTTGGGTCTGAGGAAAAAGGAGGATAAGAATGTCGCAAATTATGAGGCTAACTTTACTTGGTTAGCAAGGCATGATGCAGATTATATATGTAACCCAAGAAGTAAGATTAATCGTTTCATTTATGGGATAAAACCATTTATCCGTCATGCATTAGTCTCAAAATCATTCTCATCATATGAAGATATTTCCTCATGTGCTATCTAGATAGAAAAATAATTCTATTCGTCTTACAACTTTAATGAAAAGCAAGAGAAGAAGAGATCTGTTGAACACTCTAGAAATGGAAATAAGGGGAAGAAGTGAAAAGTTGAATATCCATCCTGCAATAAATTTGGGTAGAAACACCCTAGTACTTTCCTGAAGTAAATGAGAGTCTATTACAAGTGTGGTGAAAAGGCCACCAAGCTCTTGATTACAAGGGGAAGAAAGTGGATTTCGATGTTGAATGATACAATTTTATAAAAAGGGGGAATTATGTGAATTATTTTCCTAAGATTCAGGGGAACTTCCCTCAGAAAAGGCCAAGGGATCAAGGACATGCTTATTTTTTCATTAGTGCTATGGTTGAAGCTCTGAAAGAAGTGGTGGAAGGTAATTTAATTTTTTCCTCAAGTTTATCAAATGCTTTATTTGATTATAGATCATCGCATTGTTTCATATCTTCCCAGTCTGCTATGAAAATTAGATATTTCCAATTTGATTTAACAAGGGAATTATCTGTCAAAACTCCTAAGGGATGTCTCGTTGCAATAATGTTTTCTGAATCATTCCCCATTAGGGCATATAAATGTTATTTATCTGCTGATCTCATCATCATACCCATTATTTAATTTGATATAATCCTTGTAATGTAATGGATTTCAGACCATGATGAAAAATTTTATTGTAAGAATAATGAGGTTACTATTTTTGATGACGATGATAATGAACAAATTATCATTAGAGAAGAATCTTCACCACCTAATTCTTATATAGATCCACCCCCAATAGGTCAACTAAATTAAATTATAGTTGAGGAAGATAATGAAATAACTTGGGGTGAGGAAAATAATGTTCTAATAGAGTATGTACCTATTGTGAATGAATAAGTTTATGTGTTTCTAGAAGATTTACCTGGACATCCACCATAATGAGAAATTGAGTTTCCATTGATTTAATTCCTTGATCAAGGCCCATATCAATGATCCCTTATAGAATAGCCACTATGGAATTAGTGGAACAAAAGAAACAACTAGATGAATTGAGTAATAAGAGATTTATTCTCCCTAGTGTTTCTCCATGGGGAGCCTTTGTCATTTTTGTTAAAAAGAAGGATGGATCTATGAGGTTGTGCATTGACTATAGGGAGATCAATGCTATAACAATAACGTTCTTGTATCCCCCACATCACATTGACGATTTATTTTACCAACTTCCTGGAGCTCAATACTTTATTACTATTGACGTTTGATCTGGATACCATCAGTTGTGCATGAAGAATGAATACATTCTGAAGAAAACATTTCGAACTAGGTATAGGAATTATGAGTTTACAATAATGCCTTTTGGAATGAATAATGAATCATCTATCTTTATGAATCTAATGAATAGAGTTTTCATGTAATATCTCAATGAATTTATAGTGGTATTTATTGAGGATATCTTGGTATACTCCAAAAGCTACGAAGATCATAAAAATCACTTGTGCAATATCAAGAAGACTCTTAAAAGACATGAATTATATGGGACGTTTAGAAAGTGTGAATTATGGCTTCAAGAGATTTCTTTTCTTGGCCATATCGTCTCTAAGGATGGAATCTATGTTGATCCTTCTAAGACAAAAGCATTCAAAGAATTCCCAGCACCGATGAGTATAACTAAGGTATGCATTTTTAGTGGTTTAGCAGGTTATTATCGACATTTTTTCTAGAAATTTTCATTGTTGGCTAACCCATTAACCAAGCTCACATGTAAAGGGGTGAAATTTGTTTGGACAGAAGAGTGTGAAGAATGTTTTGAAGAACTGAATAGATATTTAGTCAGTGCTTCTATCTTGATTCTACCATTGGGGAATGATGGGGTTGTTATTTATTGTGATGCTTCAAAGAAAGGACTTGGTTGTGTCTTCCAGAATAATGATAGAGTTATTGCATAGGAATCCCTAAAACTAAAAATTCATGAGAAAAACTATATAATAATAAATTTAATATGGTATAATCTCTATATTATATTGAAATTTTAAAGCAATTCTTTACTGATATCGTACAAAACATGTAACATTGAGCATAAAAGAACCACGCAATAATATAATTTTAAATATGACCATTATAGAATTGTTGTTGAGTTTCGGGGTATGATTATTTGAAAAATAATTAAAAAATATATATAATATTTTCATAATTAATAGAAACATATATAACAATTCTTAAGAATAAAATCTATCGTTTTTAATTAAATTTTTTTTAAATTTTTTTTTCTAAAACAATTTTTAGTTTTTTGGGAGATAATATTATAAATAAATTATTCAGTAATGATAAGTTTTATTTTATAAAAATTTTATAAGGTTTTAAATAAACATAAAAATATTATAATAGGCTTATATATTGGGAATTTTTTTTATTTTTTCAATAAATTGTAATAAATATTTTCTTAAAAAATGATTAATTATTTTCATCAAATAAACTATTTTAGATGTATTATATATATATATATATGAAAAATATAATTTAATAATAAATATATTTATTAGTTAAATTAAAATCATCAATACACTTGATTATGATATATGCTCATTTCTTGTTTAAAAATAAATTTTTCTAGAAATTATTTTTTAATTATGTGTTATATTCCGATCTCAACTAATTTATACAACATATAGAGATTAATGTTATGAATATATAGTCTATATTTGGAATCAGGTGTTAATATTTAACAATGACATCAATTTTATTTGTTCCATTGTAAATTGTATACGTAGTTTAATATTTTCAACTCAATAATATTAGATCATGTAATCAAGAATAAAATTTGATATGTCCTCAAAAACACCAAAAAATAAGCCTTCATTTTAAAATACATTTTTATTTGTTCTATATCATCCATGGTATTAATGGGTGGAAATATAGTAAAATTTTATTTTTATGATGACATTAATATTATTATAAATAAATAATAAAATCAAAATCTACCAATCTTTTTGTGATAATATTAATATTTTGTAATAAGGATTCAAGGATGTTACATTCATTTGTAAATGGATTTTAAAAATATTAATGACTAATTTTTATCATGATAATTTATTTTTAACCATTAATGTTTTAATAATTACAATTATTCCTACAAAATAATGAAATATTTCTCGTAGAAGAATTTAAAAAATTTATGTAAGTATTTTTTATAAACATTAAATTAAATACTTTTTTGTGCTTTATAGGTTCCAAGGAATTATTCCTATAATTGAAATATATTATTGATTTTTTAAATGTTTAGAATACATCACATTATCTATATTGATATTACTAAATTAAACATATCTGAATAGTCCAAAAAATGAATATATAAGTATATTATTTTATATATCATTTAAAATATTATTTTAAAAATAAAAAAACTATATATTAATCCATTTCAATAGGATATACCTGAGAATACAATCCTTGTTCTACCTAACTATTAATTTTCATTATATTTAATTTTTCATCTTCCCTAATAAGTAAAAAACTTTTATATCACATTAAGCATCAATAGGGTCTAGTGGATGGTAAAACTAGGGAAAAGTGTTAAAAAATCACCAAAACATGTCAAAATTTTATTGGATGATATAATTTCAACCGATAATCGCACTCAATATAATATAATTGAATTTGAAAAAAAATTAATAGAAATAATTTTACATTAATATAATTCATTATGTATTTCTATGATATCCACTGCCCTTACGTAATAATGTTACCATCCTCTCATTTATTCCTCATGTGTTTTGAGTAATATAGTTCATCGAATCCTATAAAATTACTATCCATAACTACAAACCAAACATAAAATAGTTCATAGTCTCATCAGAGGACCCAACAAAAAATATTATAGTCCATGAAAATGGGGTGGTTTTGGATGATGGAGTTAAATATCTTACAAAAACATTTAAACATCTGTATAGGAGTTCAAAATTATCTTCTTTTTATTGGTTCATTATTTGATGTTATAGATAATATTTTTTTAATATATATTCCCTTTAAAGGTCAGATAAATAATTCCTTACACTTACTGAAATTTAATTTTCATTCATTTAATTTTATCTAAATTGTTTTGATTCAGTCGATACCCATGAAGTAATGGGTTACATTTCTCAATTTAAATTCATTAGGGTATGCATCCACATAATTTACATTTTTTTACCAATATTATGTTCAAAATAAAAAATTTTCCTTCATTTTTTATTTCAAATTATTATTTTTTGATTTAAAATTCTAACACACTTCGATTTCTCTAATTAAATTCCCACATTAATGATACAATATTTCTAAGGATAATTTATTTTAATATTGTTTATTTGAGTCATGTATTTTATTTTTGCTCTAATTATTTTTAAAAAGAGTATATAATATCTTTTGAGATATTCTAATATTAAATAATTTTTTATCTGGCTATTTAATGATACTTTAATTTGTTATATTAAATTGGATATTGATTCAAATGATATAAAAGTTTTAGTTGTTTTGATGGACTTATGTTTATATTTCATTGAGACATAATTCAATTCGTGCATAAGGAATTATTTTAAATTATGTAATTACATCCCCAATATTATTATATTTTATTCCAAAATAAATCTTTTTTTAAATAGATTCTTGTTATGTTCAACCATTCAACGGTTTTTTGATCTATTATTTACTAAATTTTTTAGAGTTTATGTTCTCAATATTCTTTTTGGGATCATGTTGTGATTGATGGACCATTATTTATTTAGAATGTGTATCTAAAAAAAGAAGAAAAATAATACCATGAATCATGTTTTCACAAGATATTTTTCTTATTCTTCTATTCTAATACTTTTAAAGGTTTTTTTTTTTATTATTTTATTTAATTTTCATCAATTATATATTCAATGGGTTGTAAGACTTTTAACGAAACGCTTTTTCTATATTCTCATTATTCAATTACATATTTATATTCTATAAATATAAATTATTTAACAGTTTTTTATACGATGAAAAAACTTACTTTAAATATTATTAAATTGTATTTTTCTTATTGTTTTCCTCATAGCTAAATTTTATCCCACCTTAAAATATTTTCCAATGATGTCTATTACTAATGTTTATAAAATTAATATATTTTTATTCCATCAAGAAACCCCATTATATTAAAGAATCCATTTTCTATGTCAATGTTCTTTTTCATATAAAATCATATTCTCGGTATTTTATGAATTTTATTTTTTTAATTAGAACCACTAAAAATTATTAATTTACCATATTTAAAATTAAATTAATTACATTTTAATTTAAATGTATTATCTTAAATGTATGGATATTTTAATGATTGGTCAACACCACTAATAATAAAATCATATCATACCATCAATATTCATTATCTGAATATATTATGATGATTATTTTAATTATATTTTCAGGAATCTCATTGAGTATCCATGTGAATGATATGATATAATTCAAAAGAGTTTATTGTGAAAATATTGAAGTTGAAAAAAATAATACTTATTAACATATATTCATGTATGGTACATAGATTTTATTAACCATTATAACTAAGTAAGATAAAATATATATAATGGGGGAACCGAATACATATTATACAACAGATGAGTCCAACATGTTTTATATAACTATTGATCATGATGTTTCCCTCCAATTCATGGGGTAATGTTCCTTGTATTTAATGAAAATAAGAATATAATT
Organism: Viscum album; assembly: GCA_963277665.1. Taxonomy (NCBI): domain Eukaryota; kingdom Viridiplantae; phylum Streptophyta; class Magnoliopsida; order Santalales; family Viscaceae; genus Viscum; species Viscum album. The sequence continues at coordinate 119,483,216 of OY728138.1, read as the reverse complement.
AACCAAGTAGGTTTCTACATTGGATTTTACTAAGATCTATTTATTTTATTTATGAGTCATTATGGTTGATTGATGAAAATGTTCTAGGATTCCAAAATGTTATCAATAGACATTCTATACATTTTAATGGAACTATTGTTAATTATTGTCATCATATGGTTGTTGACTATTGATTATTATATATTCCATGTCTTATGTTAAATATTTTTCAATTTCCCATGATTTATGACCATTATATTGATATGTATAAATAATTTTATGTTATTATCATTCACTTTTATTATGAAACTATACAATAATTTTATTCATATTCTCACAATTTATATTAAATTTGTACTATAAATGTTTACAAATAATGAGAATTTGATCCAAAAAATTATTATTTTATTATTTTCTCTAGGTTATGAAGACTGATGTAAAAAAATTATGACTGAAATGGTTTCTTGTTTGTAATTTATTTTGAGATGTTGAAGACTTAATGTGTAATAATAATAAATATGTAGAGTGGATAAAAATTGTCACTTAAAGACCTATGTATTTTTATATATGAGGTTCCTCTAGTTCACTGTATGATTATAACTAAAATAAACATATTTTTATAAGTGATTCAATATTTTCCTTTTGATTTTTAATATTATTTATTGATTTTTTTATATGTTTATCATCATTATTTCACAAAATAGAATGAATCTATTTTATTAGAACCCAACCTGGGATTATATGTTCAGGAATTCTATAGTCGGTGTCATATTATTGTTATATTACACTGGAGACTAATATATTATCATGTGAGGTTATCTTAATAGTTATATATACAATCACAGGTATATAAATTTAATATTTCTCATATATTCAATGCAACTGAATTAGCATTCTTGGTTCTAAGTGATTGATGTTTTAGGTGATAAATGGTATTTTTAAAAATTCTTAATTATCATGATGTATGTGAATCCCTTGGGATTAATTTGATAGAATATTTCAAAAGAATGATATTACATTATTTGGATGTATGATAAAATACAGGAGATAACCTTGGAGGTTAAAACATTCTTTATTGTTGAGATAATTAATGTTAATTTAGATGTTGTTATATTTATTTAATAAATTATATATGTTGAACAATTTAAATTATTTTTTATTTTTTGTGAGTAATGTATTATTTATTTATATGATAGTGTTACCATTTATAGTATAATATTATAATGTAGTAATTGTTATGGTTTATTTAAATATTGGAAGAATAATGTTTAGTAATTTTATATATCTTGTGGCCAATCAAATTGACAATATAATGTTTACTTAACTAAATAATTATACTCATTATTTTGAGTAAAATATGATCTATAAATCCTAAATAATTATAACCCCCACCCTATTGAAGAAATTGTTCATATAGGTTTGAATAAAATCAAGTATGCATATTTCCTTAATTTGATAGTTAATATGTAATTTTAATTACCCAACTATATGAGATAGATATTTACATTTAATTTTTTTATTATTTAATACATTTATAAGTAATAAATTATCTTTTGAATACTTTATTGATTTATAGTTTGGTTCTTATTAACATTATCATAACCACACTCCATCTAGAGTTCGGGCATTTGGACATTTACTTTCTCATCCGTTTCCGAAATTTCACCTCCCAATAATGTTAACATATTTATAAAACCTAAATATGTGTTATTTCAAATGACATTCATCATTTTCTCTCCTAAATTTTAAAATGTGGTTATAATATAATCTTTAACAATATGTGATTTCATGAAAAATTAAATGTGAAACCTTTTTTTTTTGAACCTAAGGAGACAATTATGAAGACACTTTTTTAAAGCAGCTGAGAATGTCATAAAATGATAATTTTAAAAGAAAGAGTTATAAACAAAATAGGATAAACAGAAAATGACATAATTTTATTCTATATATAAACATTATATCCATGGTGATGAATTATTATGTATAAATATATGTAACTAAATTATAAAATATACCTAAAAATACCTATAATATATATATATATGGAGATTAATGTTTAGGAAAATGTACTAAATTTCAAGTATTTCGATTTTATTCATTAAGAATAAGGTTTAATCACATATGGGGTTTACATCCTTTAGTGAGCAAACACTATAATTAATTTATTCAAATTTTTATTATTTTTATTTTATAAAACAAAATTTATTTTTATAATAATCATTTAAAAATTTCCTTACTGTAAAACTTTTGGATTTCTTCTGAAAAGGTTTTTCTATAGTGAGAAGTTAAAAATTACGTATTTTATTACAAGAATCATTTAATTTCATAAAATACTATAATATTAATTAATCATTAAATATTAAAATATAATAAGTCACTTTTAATTATAATATTAAAATTTAACTATATAGTAATCCTCATTTTACCTTATATTCTGCTAAGTTAAAAATTTTCATTGAAAATATATTTTCTAAAAATTATTTTCCATTGTATTTCTTCCATTTTTCATAATTTATTTAAACAATTTTTAGATATTTTAATACATAAAATAGACTGAATATTCACAATCCAGAGGTTCAAATTTATAAAATATATCTATTTAGTTATTGGTAGTCACTAATAGTAACTATAATAAATACATTTCAAATAAGTAAGGGAAAATTTGGTATGTAAGGTCATGAATAATGTGATAAGGCCATAAAATAACAGGAAAAAAATGTATTTATTTGTTGTGATATTTTTGTTCTAGAATATCCATAAATTTTTAGAAAATGTGTAATAATATATACAATTTCCCCGGATAATGTAATTAATAATATTTAATGAAAATATTAAAAACAAAATGTCATTATCTTTATTATAATATCATTAAAATTTATTGATAAAGATAAAAATAGATCATGTAAATTAGATTAGGTTATCAGAATTATAAATGAATTTTTTTATAATGTTAATTTAATAATAATTTTTATCCATGAAAAAAATTACATAAATGATTGTTAATATTGATATAGTGCTCCAACAAAGCAGTATAGAAATCATTATTTTTTTTACCACTAAAAGTATTATTTTTTAACTATGTAATAGAATAGAAATAATTTCATTGATTAATGTATCATTTATGGATGTGTAAAAAGATTATATTTAATTTGAATATACTATTTATATTCATGAAGAAAAACTATATGAATAGTATTGAAAATGACTATAATTGTATATAATGTAACAAAAAAAATTTTTTAATGATTTAAAAATCATAAAAATAATGTATTTGGTCTGCTAAATGTTTTATGGTATATAATATTATCTATTCCCGCATATGGGTAAATATTACTGCAATTTTTTATTACCTTCATTACCCATAATGTGTAAAATAAATTAATTTCATTTTATTCATCTAATGTGTAAAAGAGGGCCTAAAACTAAGAGATATTGGTGAAAACGTTACCTAAATGGTCAACTGTAATTAATTATGAGTATTTTCAATAATTTTGATCATATAATCAAAATATATTGATTTATCTTCACTTATTAATGATTATTATTTCAATTTAATTTAATATTTTATTTATTTCCAAGATAGACATCAATACACTTATAAAAGGGCACATACTCTCAAATATTTCACACACATTTTTAGTACTTTTTTATAGCCAATAACAACCCAAGTATCTTCCCAACATCACTCTCATAGGTCAAAAGGTAATTATCTAACAAATATGAAAAACCATTAAGTATTATAATGTAAACTAATGGGATTTTTTGATGGGGAGGTTATGAATAACGTATATTGCATGTCAAGACTTGAAGTAAGGTATTTTTCTCAATTTAGATTCTCTCTAAAATGTTTTAAGGTTATACATGTTATATATGTGATTTTAAAAGTATTATTTTTAAATATTTTAAGGATTAATTTCAAGGAGAGGGGATGAGACAACATGAGATTCTGAGGCATTTTATTCCCAGATTAAATGTTGTTAATATTATAATATATTAGAGAACACAAACACATTTTTTCTAAAAATGTTGAATATCTTATAAATAGGATCCCATATTAGAAACCAGAGGGCATTGTTTGTTTAGAGAATCCACATTACCATATATACGACCTTACATCGGCCGACACATGTCAACTATGAAAAGGAAATTATGGAATTTTAAAAGAAATAATATAAATTGAAGATTTATTTTATATCTCCATTTAATTAGTGAAACGATGACTATTATTTTAGGAAATCCTTTAGAGAGGGACCCATGGTTAGGCTCATAACCCTGGTATTCCTTGGAGGCTTCAAATAGAATCCCTAGAAAATTATCTCGATGACGATGGTAGAGAAGTGGATCAAAGTTAATTCTTGATGGATCTCAACCGATACAATTGATTCTCAACAATGAATGATCATATTCTTAGGTAATATGTTTTATTTTGGGTTTCTTTCCACATTCTTAAATTCCATGACGAACGCGGGCCCACCAACAAATAAGTTTCCCCATGGTACGATCGTTCATTACAGGAAGGGTTACACATTGCGTGATTATTAGGGTTTCCTTATTTGATAATTTTTTTTATTTGCTGATCATTTTTATGAGAATGGATTGAGTACGATATAAAAAATATATGTGCTTTGTTTCTTAGATTTTCTCCATGTGTTTTCAATCCCCCGTTTACTACGAGTGTTATTCAATATTCATCATGTTTATGGATGAACACTAATTTCATGATCGTTTCCTATCACAACAATACAAAATTGAAGATCCATAATTGGGACTACCTAAAAGAGGTGAGTTGATTACAATTATGGACGAATCAGAGTGAATAAGAGGAAACCATTCATCAAGTGGTTTGATTCATAATTGATTTAAAAGGATTTATGAGCTGATTGAAGGCCTAAAACACAATGATTTGATGTTTGGGTGATGAAACAATGTTGGATATGGAGTTTCAAGAAAAACGAATCATATACATGTGACCTAGATCATCGACCGAGGTGCATAGAGGAATAACAAATATTATTGAAATAATATTAAGAACACAACATGGAACTTAGGGTTAAATGGTGTGTGGCCCCATGAGTTGTGGGTAATGTTTTAGGAGATAGTTATTATCACACGATGTGTGACCCCCGTCACATGACATGTAGGACATTTCCATAGAGTTGATGTGTATCTTAGAAGATACAAAGACACATGGAAGAGTATACATGTTTCTAACAGAGTGTGTACTCCCCCAAAAAAAATTTCATAGACTAAGTACCTGAACTACCCCATGTACATGTACATGGGTAGAGATACATGGGTGACAAGAAGTACTGGAAGATGACTAGAGTACACAGTGGAGCCTAGATGGATGGACAAAACATGTGACTCATTATACATATCGTGTACACTTGTTCCACATGAAACAGTTTGGAATGACATTGGTCGTTGTACACGAGCATTACCAAGGATCAAGGAACACAATGTGTGACCCTAATAAATTCCATATATCCCTTTCTACATGGATTCATTCTATTTTTATCAATATCATGGAGATTTTCTGTAAGGGATATTTCACTTATTGCTTCCCTAAAGGTATGTATGAGTCATTTACTACTCATAATACTATGACCCCTTTAGCAGGACTCCATTTATATATTTTCATGGAATCCCCCAAGTGGACCAGAGCGGGATCCTCTATTCATTATTCATTCCCTTGGAAGAATATTTTGTATTGATGTGGCCAACATCACTGGGAGTCGAGCCTCCACATAGAAATTTCATATAGTTAGAGATGAATGTATCACCCCATGTCCTTGGATGTGATCCTAATATATGGTATCAAATTCTATGTATATCTGTCAGCATATCTCTCTCATGACAGTTCTTGATAAATAGTACTTCTTAGGTGGACATCATCAGTGCTATCAGAATCAGAAGTGTGTTCTACTACATGAGTGATTTGTGGGATGTTTGGAGTGAATCACTAGTGTTGGTATACAGTGGTTGTGACATACATCATGAATTCATGTCTTATATTGAGTATATATGGATATCATTGTTATAATTTTTGTTGTTATAAACTATGTAATGATAATTGTATCTTTCTTTTGTGTATTTTTTGTGGTTTTGGGTGTCCTAATTGGTATTATTATACTCACATATATATGGGATTTCCCCACATGTGTATTCTCTTATGTAGATGAGCGACCTTTTTATATGTTTCTATGAAAATAATGACCAGACAGTTCCTTGTGAGATCAAATCAGGCGAGGATGTGTTTCTATGACTATAGAAAACAGTCTCAATAACTTTTTTTACAGGTTGGTCATGTGGTAAAAAAATATTTTTAGTGGGCTCTTATTGTGACCTAATTTAATTTATTTCACTTTACTTTCCTATCATATTCTATTTTAAAATTTAGTAGTATTCATGCATTAGTTCTTAGTTGTTTTTTTAAATTTCATCATTTTGTGGGCATGAATATCTGTTTATAATTATAGTTACGTATGTAATTCCCCCCATGTTAATTACATTCCTACTCAGTGATTGCCACAATACCTTAGCCAATTGGAGGTGGTCATGGTGAGACATGGCACTGAAGCCACTCAAACTTGTTGTGAAAAAGTAGTATCGGGGGTGTTCGGTTCTACATTAGGAGAGGGAGTGTTTGAGATTGGATTGGGGAAATAGTGTTCTGTGTTTCAGGGTTTTATTTTAGGAAATATATTCATGTGTTGGTAGGGTAGCTGATATATCCATACCCCAGGACTCTGATAACCTGATTTTCGACTCTGTACACGAGAACATTGGTTGCAGGGAAAATAAAGGTACATGCATCATATAGGAATGGGTTGTCATTCCATTTCCTTCTTGAGTCAGCTCTCATGATATAACAATTGACCGTGGTACATCTTGTTTTCTTACATGATTCCACCACGAGATGTATACCATTCAGGATTCATCAACTCGATCATGATAATTACAACCTCAGTGATGAGGCTTTGATACAAGGTACAGTTCCCAAGACGATACCACCATGTGGTGCACTATCCATACCAAAACATGTGTAGGAGCATGTGGTGCTCACAATACCTATAGATATGGAGTGCATGATGACAGTGCTTCATGATTTTCAACGAATGTGAACTATGAGGTTCTAGGGAAAGAATAAACCTCAGGTGGATGATTACTTTTTTGAGGTGGTGACCCATGTTTTCATTCTAGTCAGGACACCGACGCATCAGATTGTTATCCTTGAAGAGAGCCTTCTACACGGTTTGATAGGAAGATTGTGGATTTTATCTTTCTAGACTCATGATGAGGTGACTCTTTCATGGATAGAGTATGATAATCTCTTCAGAGATGAGTTATTACTATATATACAAGAAGATCTATGTATATAAAAGATTATACATCTTTAGCAGTGTAGCATGACAATGTCTAATTATTCATCATGGTTCACCAAACATTATAGGAACTCAAGGGATATGGTTAGAGATGATTACATTAGGGTCACACCATTATCCGAGGTCTATATAGATACATCTGATCCTGTGTTATTTCTCAAGAATTCCAACTTTTGCTAGCATGCTTGAGTGACATTTGGTGGTTGAGAGATTCTTGGCTACCAATATACAACAGGTAATAGTTATTAGTGGACGAGTAGGTGTAGAGACCTCTAAAATAGGTATATTATGTCAGTCTTTGGGATCTGGTCATGCAATATGTTTCCAGAGGTGGTCCTAAGACATAGGATTTTTAATTCATAGCTCACAAGGTGGGACTATTCATCCTAAGAAGATGACGTGGTATTCATGTAAAGTTAGTGGATATCTCTCTGGATATTTTCCAATCCACTGTCCTATTGATAGGGTTATAGAGTACGGATCACTGAGGTAGAGACAAAAGAAGGAGAAAGAATGTTCGTAGGGTGATGGGAGTGGAAAAGGAGATAGAAAAATAGTAGGATATGGTTGACATTTCGACTTGTTACAACCACCACCCCCATGAGGTCCACACTAGTGTTATTGAGCTCAAGGAAAGGAGTGGGAAAAAATCCTGTAGTCGAGGAATATAACCAAGGGGATCTAGGAATGATTCTAGGTAGGATCTGAATCTTTTATACTTTAGCTATATTACTGATAGATACAAGTGCTAATCAATCTATTCACTCCAAATACATTTTTTGAGACCTATAGATTTTAGTTTAATCATTTACTCGACCCATGTACATGGAGACGCATACTGGACAAGACTCAGTGATCACACATATATTCCATGAGTGTGACCTGACCATTGGATGTGAGTGTTTTTGTTTGTTCCTCCTTGTTGTGGTATTGATAACATGAAAAATCATTCTTGGTATTAATTGGTTATCTATAGACAATGCCAAAATTTAATGTTGAAGGTGAAGGCTGCAATTTGTCTACAATGATGGAATCAGCTTTTTCATTGTCGTTGAAAAGGAAACAATGGTATTACAGGAAGGACTCATTTATATAATGATGTATCTGATTACTCATATGTTGGCTAGCCTAACCTGTGTTTTATTAGAGGTTGTGATTTACTATTTTCTGGTAGTGTTGGTAGAGTATGAGGATTTATTCCCTAATGATGTTCTAGGATTACCTCCCAATTGTGAGATATACTTATTCATTGATTTACACCCCCGAATAACACTGATATCTAATCCAACCTATTGGATTGCTCCTATAGATATTCGTGATCATAGGGTGTTGTTGGAGGACATGAAGAAGAAGGGATTCGTGAGACCCATTTTTTCGCCCTGGGGAGCACTAATTATGGTTTCAAAAATGGAATAAAGGGGCTTGAGGTTGTCTGTGCACTACCAATGATTGATCCAAGTGACCGCGATGAACCAATTTCAACAACTGAGAATTGATGAGCTCTTCTATTATTTGAAAGGGGTGTCATGGTTCTTTAAAGCTTACCACGGATCAGGGTATAACCATCTACGAGTACGGTATGATGATATACCAATGACAAAATTCAGATGTCACGAATCTCACTATAAGTACTTGGTGATTCCATTTCAAATGATGAAATCCAGATTTGTGTTCATGGGACTCATGAATCGGGACTATCAGCCTTACTTATACTGGTTCTTGGTAGTATTTATCAATGATAACCTAGTGTACATGATTTCGAAGGATGATCATATAAGACATATATGAATGTTTATTCACATATTTTGATAGAAGCAAATTTTTTAGAAACTATCAATATTCATGTTTGGGATTTAGGTAGTCCATTTTATAAGACATGTTATTCCAGCGGATGAAGTGGCTATAGAACCAGCCAAGGATGAGGTTGTGTTAGCATGGGAGATACCTAGGGGCATGATGTAGGTGCATAAATTCCTTCGGCTAGTAGGACATTATTGGAGATTGATAAAAGATTTCTCCAGGATATTAGCACCTATGAGAGCTTTGACTAAAAATGGGAAGCATTTCTTGTAGACTGAGAAGTGTCATCATGTTTTTCAATAGTTGACATAATGTTTGTCGTGCACTCCAATCATAAAATTTTTAGAGGAAGGTATCGAGTATGTAGTATTATTTAATTCATTCATGACTGGTATTGGTTGTTTACTAATGCAGATGCAAGAGTTGATCAACTATAGATCACCCCAGTTGAGATCACATGAGAACTATGTGACCCATGATCATGAGTTAGCAGCAGTAGTCTTTGCATTGAATATTTGGAGACACTACCTGATGTGAGATAGGTTTTTAATATACTATTATAAAAATAACCACATCTATATATTATCTCATAAAAATATGAACATGAGACGGAGGCGATTTCTAGAGTATATCAAACCTTATGACATTGAGATTGTCTATACTCTGGGGAAGCAGAACATGGTGGCAGATGCTCTCAACCTAAGATATGATTCCCAGTTTTTGAATGAGGAATCATAACGTTTTCCCTTGTTAAATCTATCCTAAATGGATTAATATGAAGTATCTTAATTCCATTCAATGGTGGTTACCCCTCCACTCATACATATAGTTAGGGAGACACCACTTGGGGATATCAACTGCAAGACACTCTATGCTTTGATATCCACATGGGAAGCTCTTGATGGATATTCACAAGGTGGGGAGCACACCATCCTTTTTAGGAAACATATAATTGTACCAATGGTGTTTCATGATGAGGTTCTGAGGGAGTTTCATACATCCTAGTTGGTGGTACATCTGGGTCTGGAAAAGATGTACCAAAACCTCCGATATCAGTTTTTGTGCCCACGGATGATGTGAAGAGTGGAAGAGTTTGATTCTCGGTGCCTTACATGTTAGAATTTAAAGTATGGGCATCAGGTTCTAGTGAGATTTGATTAACTTGTTGTATTTTCCAAAAGTAAGTGGGATGGGTTATCAAAGGATATCATGACATGTCAAACACAAACATCTAAGGGTCATGTTTACATCTGGGTGATAGTTGAACAACTCTCTCTATTATCTCAATTTTTAAATATCAAAAAAGATATTTTATTAGAGAGATTGGGACGCCACTATGTTCATGAGATTCTTTGACTCCATTGATTTCCATCGGATATTTTTTCAAAGAGTTATGCTAATTTTACATCCTAGTTGTGGAAGTGATTACATGAGGTCCTAGGATCCTAGTTAAACATTAGCACAATGTTTCACCACCATATAAATGACCAGACTGAGAGGAAAATATAGGTTCTTTAGTTCATGACAAGGGCTTGGATGTTAGAGTTCATCAATAATTTGGAGGATCACCTAACACTACTGTAGTTCACATAAAACATCAACTTCCATTCCACCATTGGTATGAAACAATTCAAAGCTTTGTATGTGTGATACTCCTGTTTATCGCTTTGTTGGACTAACCTGGGAGAGTCAGCAGTCATGGGTCCAGAATTGGTTCCAGCTATTACAAGAAGGTTCAGATCATCCAGAAGCATATGAAGAATATCAATATACCTCATAAGTCTTATGATGATTGGTGGAGAAGGCTTTTTGAGTTAGAGGAAAGATACCATTTATTTATTCAGTTTTCACCTCGATCGAGATTTCATAGATTTGGATGGAGAATCAAGTTATCTAAGAGTTTTATCAGCCATTTATAGATATGATGTAGAGTTTTTGAGGTGTCATAATTCTTAGCTTTACCCTTTTAGTTGGACTGGGTAGATTATTTCTTCTTCACGTCACAGTTGAGGAGGTACGTGCATGACCCATCACACATCATCGATTGGTGTGAGCTGAACATTATGGATGGTACATCTTTTTAAGAGTGCCTAGTAGAGATCAAGGATCAATAAGAGATTATCCTTCATGGTCAAGTGATCTATTTAATGTGTTTTCTGTTGAATTAAGGTAATCACCAAGAGATCACTAGAGAGGGGGATGCTTAGATTTCTGTTATATGTCCTCATATTTTTTAGTGGACACTGTTTTTTGATTTTCGGGGATGTAAATCCCCATGGTGGGGATAATATAATGGAATGGATTTTCTATGGTTTATTTTTAAATATTATATGAATTAATATTGAGATCATGTGATGCTATGGTGATAAAAAAATCAGAGTGAACCAAAAGAAACCATTCTTCGAGTAGTTTTCCTTAGAATTGATTTAACCATATTTCTGAGTTGATTGAAGGATGCAAACACATTGATTAAATGTTAGGGTGCTAAAAACCTTGGATATGTATTTACAAGGGAAATGGGTCCCCACATCATGAACCATATCATTAGATGAGGAATCTGGTGGAATAATGTGGGTTTCTGGAGAAACCAAATGAACAAGACTTGTAACCTGTGGTTACATGGCGTGTTCCCCGATTGAGTGGTGGCTATGGTTTTGAGAGAATGTTAAATGTCACATGGTGTGTGACAGCTATTACATGGCATTTTGGAAATTCCTAGAGACTCAACATGTATATCAAGAGATACATAGACACAAGGTGGAGTACGTGGGTTCCCAACACAGTGTGTACTCCCCCAAACGACATGGCTAAAACAATGTAGATGTACTACCCCATGTAGGGGTACACAAGAAGAGATAAATGGGTTGAAACATTATACTGGAACTTATAAGAGTAGATAGATGGACCCCAGATATAAGAACATGACATGTGACTCCATTTACACATCGTGTATCCATCATCTACATGAAATAGTTTGGAAGGACATGGGCCTATGTATAGCAGAAGTACCTGAGTTCAAGGAACATGACATGTAACCCTACTACATGTTTTTTATCCATTTATAGATGGATTTATTATCTTTTACTCCTTTTAGTGGACAAATTTTTTATATTTTGTTTCATTTTTACTTCCATGTAGGTAGGTATAAATCATTGTTTACTCATAAGACTATGATACCTTCACCCGGATATCCTAGATACAATTGTTTGAATCTATTGAGATGCCAAGAGAAAGATCCTATATTCATTATTTGATCCCTTGGTACAGTCTTTAAAATAGACATGCCCAAATACACCAGGCGTCGATCCTCTACATAGCAGGTCAATATAGAAATGTGACAAACCAACCAGGGTCAACCCAGAACCAGTCATAGGATCCGTTCTATGACATGTCCCGAGGGGCGTTCATGATCCCTATAGGGTGACAACAAGTTTCGGGAATCAAAACCTAATCATTGGGAATTATTTTTCAAGAATAAATAATTAAATATCCAATAATAAACCGAATAATAAAATTAAAAACCTAAAAGCATAAAATAAATAAACAGAACAGCTCAACATACCCCCACGTGACCTTCCAGGACACCACCCAACCAAGTGCCGTTAATTATCTAATAACAAGAAATCAAGCCAAAGGAATTTGATCAAAGGGAACTATTAATTGAAATGATAAAAAATTGGCGTGAGTGCTAAGAATGCTCAGCAGGGACCCCAAAAGTCTACCACATAATCCATGAATTTTCCAATTCCAAAATAGACTAATAACACTAGTTTGAACTATAGTTCTAAAAATAAGGTTTTCATATATATAATGAATTTTGAAAACTATTAATTACAATTCCATTGCCCTAATAATTCAAAAATAAAGAAAAACAAATAAAGAGGGGTGCACACAAAATTTTCCAAATAGCTACTTCAAAATCCATTTTAAAATCCAACCATACATACAATGTTTTTTCAAGAAAATACCCAAACCATGTTAATGGGTATGATTCCACACACAACAAGGGATATTTTTCAAATAGTTCTCATATTAATGGATCATAAATAACCTAGGAACTCAGAAAAATTCCAAAATGTACTATACATGTGACTCATCCTGAAGGCATTCCTACTCTCAATTATATCATATCACCGAATCACTTGGTGTTTCTCTATCTCGACTAACCGAGAGGCCCAATACCCAAGAATAAAAAATTTCATACTAAGGGCCTCTTGCCCGTGCATAGTCTAAACTAGTGAAATAATCCTTCCAAGTAAACCCACTTGATATGCTATGTTTTTGTGACATGTTCATAGGGAGGTGTTCCACACATTCAAACCACAAGCCACACATATATAAAAAATCATGTGATAAAATCCGGCAATGCCCCAACAACATCAATATTAGTCTCATGCCTTAAAATAAATATTCTCAAATAGAGACTATACCGTGGACCCTTTTTTCACATGATCAGTCGAAGTATAAAGAGACCTATCCAAATTGGGGTTTTCCAACATACCGTTTCAAAGATGCTGAACGGGCCTTTAGTATTACCACATTCAACCATTTACCCAAATATTTAAAAATATTTTCAATATAGTAATAAAATTCATTTCCTACAATTATGGTCAAATGGACAAAAACATGCATATATTTGTTCACGAAAACATAAATTTACAAAAACACAGATTTACCAAAACATGTCAAACGGTCTCAGGTCCACTTTACCAAATAATACATTTACCAAAACATGCATTTACAAAAACTTGCAAAACAACCAAAAACTATGAACCTTTTTCAAAACTACGTAAAACACCAAAACATGTATCAATCCAAATTCTCAAACCATAATGCATATATTAAAAATAATTTTTTTTTCAAAACACATAATGCTACAAATTTTGTGACTTTTTTAATACTCTCATTAGAAACCACTCAAGGGGACCAAATTTATAAGAAAATTTAAAATCCATTTAGTAAAAACTAGAAACATTAGAGAAGATGTAAAACGACCCCTAAACGAGATATTACCAAGGACACACCCAAATACCTCACATTTTTCGAGCAAACAGTTTTTATTTCCAAACTCAGACAAAACCATATTCACTATGTCTTTCGAAAACATTAAAGTTATGATAATTTTATAAAACACACCAAGAAAATCAACAATTACAAAAACAAGGAAAAAAATATATAATAAATTTAATAAACAGACCATGTGATTGATAAAAAGTCTTATAACAAATCAAATAGTTGATTAAGAAAATAATAAATAGATCGACCAATTACACAAAATATAAAACACTATACACAATAATTTCTACAAAAACAATGAATATAAAATCACTATAGTAAATGGAAATTATTTTTCAAGATGAAAATCAAGTGAATGAATTGATTCAAACTCGCATGTATTAAATAGACTTATTCAAAAATGAAAATGTGGATTCGCCTACATCAATGTAGTGAAAATGTGATGTCGCCTTTATAGAAAGAGGAACAACCTCATGCGAACCAATCACACACCATAAACAACTAGAAAAGCATGTCAATTACATACCATGACACTAGGGTTTGGTTAAACAGAAGGAAAACCTTATATCAAAGGGGATAAGCATGAAGAGGGAGGAAAATTCATGATGGGGAGGTAGGAGGCTCTGCGATTCACACCAGTAGACCGCCCGACATTGTGGTTTTGGTCTCCAGAATGTATGGGTATAAAGGTTGGAGGAGAGGCTTGTGATGGGGGTTGAGGGTGGAGGTGGCCTGGCTACAAAAAGTGAGTCCGGAGGAGAGTGAGGACCTAGTGGTTGATACGAAGGGTGGAGTTGGCTAGATGCGCAAGGAGACGATGGTGAAGGTGGTTGGGAAGAGGCAGGTACGGGGGGCGCGGAGGGCCATAGTAAGGGGATGGCGGTAAAGTGGGAAATGAAGGCATGGAGGAAATACATGAGACTGGAGTGAGGAAGTGACGGTGACATGAGAATGCATCAGAGGTGGCTGGACATTGTACAGGCGAGGGCGATTTCCACTGGGAAAAGTTGGAAGGCTGGTGGGGGAAAAGGGCAACATAGGTGGGGTCAAGAGGGGAGGGGCCGCAAGGTGTAGGGGGTCGTGGGGTTGGCCACTCTTCCATGGGTAATCACAGGGGTGATGGGATGATTTGGTTAGTGCTAGGGTTAGGGTTATTTTCATTTTTTAATTTATATTATAATAAAAATAATCATAATAATAAAACTAATAATAATAATACAAAAAATAATAGTAATAAAAATAAATATTAATAACAATAAATATTTAAGAACAATAATAATTCTAATAATAATAATAATAGTAGTAATAAGACCACTAATAATAATAATAATAATAACAATACAAATAATATTAAAAATTAGGATCATAAGAAATTTCCTAACTCTTGTGCCGGTTGTGTGTTTACCACCAACTGTACGGTGGCCACGTGCCTGGGTCCAAAACCCAGTAAATATATTTAATGACAAAGTTTTTAATTCAGGGCCCAACACTAACCTTAACGCAAGAACTCAAATCCAAGAATTCTTAAAACAATTATTAATTTAAAAAGTCAGGTGTGACAATTCTTCCCGCAACATACACATTCTTCAACAGAATGTCGCCTAACCAAAACAATTGACAATATAAGGATCCATGCTTAATTGAAACCGAAAGAAACCATTAAATAAGAGAATGAGACAACACGATAGGGTTCTCCCCACTACAAGAACTCTACTAGTGAGAAAATTCTACACCCAAACATATCACTCTGGGAAGGGGGGAAATGCGGGAACTCCCAACCAATCCAAATAACTTCTATAGTACGAGCAAAACAACACCCCGGATCAAACTAGAACACTCGAACAAGACCAGAAACCCCATACAGTAGAGAAAAAAATAACCTCCGAGAAGAACTTAATCCCAGAAGTGAAACTGAGAAAAACAAGAAACATTGATTTGTCCACATGCACTTACATCTCCAAAAAAATATAGCCATACCGAGATTATCCCACACAAGGTCCAAACACACTTTTATTAAAAACAAGCCGAATTTGAATTTTCTTTTTAGACAAACAAAATTATTTGGATTATAATCAAACTTTTCCCATATAACTTCATGAAGAAACAATGAACGTGAAACATAATCAAAATTTTAACAGTATAAAAACAAGAAATAAATGACATTAAAAGTTCCACATCCAATACAGAACACAAAACCCGAATTGAGGGTTCACACCCCAAGTAACTCCTGTCTACGTGTGAGCTTCACCCCAATACATGTGGCTGGGGCTCTGATGGCTGAAGCATCTCCTACCTCACAGTGAGGCACTAGAATTTCTCTGGTCACATCTTCCCCTTTAAGCACCGCATCCTAATAACATATCTAAGTAACCCATACATCCTCAATGATGACACGTCTTCAGAGGTATATGACATGACAACTTCACGTGCCTGAACCGGCCACATTGGGGGCACACCACAGAATGATACGATGATCTGGAAGCAAGAACTACTACAGAGGACTCTTTAGTTACAATTCCATCTAGCACACTCTTCTTTCCATATGTGGAACCTTACCAAACAACTGGATATGATGGATTTCCAACCATCTGTGCAATAGAGAATAATTATTCTAAGAATGCCTCATCCACAAGCTTCTCAAAACAATGGTCACAAATTGGAGGACCTTCTCTGAGATCTCAGGATGAAAACCCTTGAAGATGAGTGAATTCTTTCTCAAATATTGCGATGATACCTCCGAAAAAAAGACATATGTTCTTTTAAATTTTCCACATATGATTTCACAATCCATTGGGCATGTTGAATACACATTATCTCTTACCTTTTCTTCATCTTCACCTTTTCAGATATAAAACATCGGATGAAGCCTGTTTTTAATACATCCCACTTCATCCCAACTAGTAGTGATGGTGTGGGGAACAACTCTCATTCATCGAGATCCTGACCTTTAAATAGACCCAAAATAGTACACAGTCTAACAGCTTCAGGAGTTCCCTATACCCTGAATATACATTCAACATCTTCAAGCCACTATGTTGCTTGTCACAGACAAAGATCACTATGAAAGACATGCAATGTCCATGAAGGACCAAAAACTAGGCATGAAATATCAGAAAATCTTGGGACCTTTCTCGACTGCACTTTCTTAACAAAATATAAAACACCAAGTCGAAACTGATATCAAATAAATGTTTAATTATGAGTAACATCTTTATCCAAAATGACAATCCGAAAAACCAAACAATCACAAACACAACCGAAAATTCCCTTTTCATTTTAGATTTCAAAACCTCTTTCTTTCAAGGCTACTTTCAGAATACCAAACCCAATTTTCAATCCAAATTCATTTTAGAAATTCATTTCCCTTTTTTATAAATTCACTTTATAAAAACAAGGTTATGCATTTAATTCTAGGTACACACCCACGTAATCCCAAGAACTATTTCACATGTCTTCATCTATATTCATCCATACGCACTGACACACACTTCCCATGCATTACATCACATTTCAAAATGTTCATAATGTGTATCTGAGGTTGCACCCAAACCATTTATCTTCAAATTACAAGAAAACACTAGATTTTTAATCTATGATATTTTAGTTTAGAAAAATTCACATATTTAAATCCAATTAAATGAAATCATTCTTGTTTCAAAAACCCTTTTTTATTTTCTAAGGCGCGATTACATGAACTAGAACCAAGAAGACGCTCATCATTCATTAAATTACTAGAGTGAAGGATTTGTAGTCATGCATAACCTAGGAACATGGTAGTGGTCTATTTCCCATGAATGCATCAAAAGATAAGAGGAAAATTACCCATGTACTCAGACACCACATGGTTTACTACTCCATGTGAAATAAAGATGTAACAACGGCATGCCTCCATTGTAATACCTCAATCTAAAACAAACTAGAACGAAACAAGGACTCAATTCCCATACTACCCCTGGAGACTCGAGGATTGGAATGGGTGACGGTTCAGGACGTCCTTCCCATACCCACCTCTCGAGTCCCAATAGTCTGAATCTTAATCAACCAGATTCCCCAAATAAAAATGGCCTCCTGTGAGACCATTTAGTCACGAACCAATCACGGTTGACCCTAAACCAGTCACCCTAGCTGGTCTTTGATATGTCCTAAGGGGTGTTCTCAATCCCCACAGGATAGAAACTAGTGTCAGGCATCAAAATGAAATAGTAGGGAATGATTTTTTCCAAAATGATAAATAAAAAACCAAGAATAAATAGAATAATAAAACTAATGCTTTGGAATCAGAAAATAAATAAATAGAACAACTCAACATATCTCAACATGTCCTTTCATGTCACCACCCTACCAATGGCCGAACTTCCTCAAATAATAAGAAATCCATCCAAGAAAACCAGAGATAATGGAACCTTCAAATAAAATTTTTAAAAAATAGGTGTGATCCCAAATAATGCTCTATAGGGATGCCAAAAGTGCACCACAGAATCCATGCATTTTCCAATTACAAGATAGACCAATAACAGTAGTTTCAACAATAATTATAAAAATATGGTTTTCATATTTACAATGAATTTTTAAAACTATCAATCATAATACCATTTCACTTATAATTCAAAAAAAATAAAAATAAATAAATAGGGGAACACAAAATCTTTTCCAAATAGCGACTTTGAAATCCTTTTTAAAACCCAACCACACATAGAACATTTTTCCAATAAAACACCAAAACAAAGTTCAAGGGTATGATTCCACCCACAGAAAGGGCAATGGTACAAATAGTGCTTGTATCAAAGGATCCCAGATAACATAGAAACTTGAAGGAAGAAGATAACGTACTATACATGTGACTCATCCTGAAGGCATGCCTACTATCAATGACATCATCACACCTAAATGCTCGGTGTTTCCCTACCTGGCTTACCGAGGGGTCCAATCAACAAGTAGAGTAATTTTCGTACTAAATTCCACCTACCAGTGTGTAGTATGAACAAGTGCGGTAATCATTCTCAGTAAACACCCATTTCCATGATAAGTTTTCGTGCTATATCCACGAGGATATGTGCCACCCATTGAAACAACTAGCCATATATACATAACTATCCACGAGGCCCAATCTGACAACACCCCAACCAACTCCAAATTATTCTCATGCCATAATATAAATATTATAAAAAATAGGCTTATACCAAAGGACCTCTTGTCTCATGATCAATCGATGATGTAATAGACTTATCCCAAGAAGGATTTTCTAACATACCGTTTCAGATATGCCAAACATGCATTTAGGTATACCTCATTCAACCATTTAAAAAACATTTTGAAATGTTTCTAAAACATTAATAAATGTAATTTCATAAAAAATGATTAGAAGAACCAAGACATGAAAATATTTTTTCACAAAGAAATTCATTTACCAAAACATGCCAAATGAGATCATGTCCACATTAAAAAAACATGCATTTTCCAAATCACAGATTTACCAAAAACATTGAAAAACTTCAAACATTTATAAACCATTTTCTAAAAAAATGTTAAACACCAAACCATGTTTCAAACAAAATGGTCAAACCATAAAGATCCCATTAAAAACCATGTTTTCCAAAACACTTATAGAAACACTTTATATGAACTCTTTTAAAAATCTCCTTAAAAACCACTCAAGGGGACCAAATTTATTTGAAAATTTAAAATACATTTAGGAAAAAAACAACATACCTTATAAAACATGTAAAATGTCAAATTAATTAGATATAACCATGAACACACCCAAATATGTCACATTTGTCAAGCGAGGGGTTTTCCATTCCAAAATCACACCAAACCATGTTCACAATGTCTTTCAAAAAATCTAATGTGATGGAAAATATATAAAACACACCAAAAAAAATCTCAAAAATTACATGAACAAGAAAAACAAATTAATAAATAGACCAAATGATTTATAAATAGTTTCATAACGAATCAAACTGTTTATTAAAGAAATTTATAAATAGATCCAACAAATTAAACAAATTGGAAAACACTATACACAATAATTTTAACAAAACCAACTAACATGAAAACACTATATCATATTGATAAAATATTTTTTTAAGATGATCATAAAGTAAAAGATTTAATTGAATCACACTAGAATTAAATGGACGTGTTTGGAATGGAGAATGCAGATTTACCTACCTTAATGGTGTGAAAACATAACATCTCTTCCGCGGAAAGAGGAAAAACCTCATCTTCACCAATCTCACACCTAAAACAACTTGAAAAGCACTCCAATTACCTACTGTGACACTAGGGTTTGGTTAAACTGAAATAAAACATTAATTCAAAAGGGAGATGCACCATGTGGGCGGAAATAATGGCTCGGGGAGGGGGAGAAGCTGTTTCTATTCGCACTAGAAGACCACTGGACAAGGGGTTTGGGTTGTCGGAAAGAACGGCTTGAAATGGAGGAGTGGTGGTCAGTGCTAGTGGTCGAGGTTTGAGGCGGCCTTGCTGGAGAAAAGGAAACCAGAGGCGGGAAAGAGTCTGGCCAGTGGTGCAGAGGGATGTGGTAGGATTCAGTTGGAGACGTGAGGAGATGAGGTTCAAGGTGGTTGAGTGGAAGATAGTGTTGGGTTTTGGGAGGGTAAGAGCGAAGTGAGGGGGGAAGAGCGGGCGAAGGTGGAAGGTCATATGCATGGGAGGCTATAGCTGGGAAGTGAGGGCGGCAGGAGAAGGAGATGGGGGTGGCTAGGAATGGTGCAGGAGTGGAAGATGGTTGTTGGAGCTATTCAGGAGGCCGGTGGGGGTGAAGGGAGATGAAGGTAGGGTCAAGAATGGAGGGGGTTCTAGGGGCTGGGGGTTGGTTGTAGCATCACATCGTATTGGGTAATATGGGGGGGGGGACAGGATGAGTCGGGAAGAGCTAGGATTATGGTAATTTTTTCATTTTATTATAATAACAATAATTATACCAATAAAACCAATAATAATAATAATAATAATAATATAATTATAATAAAAATAAAAATAATAATAAATTATTTATAATACAAATTATGAAAAAAATTATAATAATCATAATAAAACAATGAATTATATTAGTAGCCGTAATAACATAAATAATAATAATAATAATAATAAATATAATAATAATAATAATAAGAAATTTCCTGATTCTTAGGTCGGCTGCTTGACTACCGCCAACCACGCGGTGACTACACATGGGTCCATAACCTAATAGATATATTAACGGAGAAAAATTTTATTTTGGGACCTTGCCTATAACTCAACACGAGAACCCAAATACAAGAACTAAAAAAATAAAAATAAACTTAAAATGTTGTGTGCGACAAGATGTAGTTGTTGGTATCACCCCATGACCTTGGTTTTGATCCTCATCTATGGTATCATATTCTCTTTCGATCTATCATTTTATCTCACTAATAATGATTCTCGGGGAAAAATACTTCTTAGATAGAAGTAATATATTTTGCTGAACTCATCATTGTGTTCTACCACTTGAGTGCTTCAGGGAATCATATTATTGAATCCATGTTGTTGGTATGTAGTGGTTGTGTGTCACCTCTAGACTAGGTGTCTTGAATTGAGCATATCCATATATCATTGTTATATTTGATGTAGTCAAATAATATATAGATATGAATATTTCATTAATTTCAGTGTTTCTTTTAGGTTTGGGGGGTGTCCAACTGAGTATTGTTATAGTCACCCCTACAGGGGATTTTCCCCCACATGTCATGTCTTGGGAAAATAAGTGACCTTTTTGACAATGCCCTTGGTGGACCAGGACTAGACGATGCCTTGTCGGATAAGATTGGTATAGGTGTATTCCGAATGCTATAGAAAATAGTCCCAATACATTCTCATTACATATATGACTTGTTGTTACATAATTCATTTTAGTGGGATTTTATTCTTTCCCAGTTTACATTAATATACATTACATTAATGTCTTAATCTAGAAGGGATATATTGGTATTCATGGATTGGTTCTTAGTGGTATTTTATATTTCAGCATTTTTTATGATTGGGGGTATGCAATTTCATACTGATACATAGGATATTCCACCATTTATTGTGATATTCCTACTTAGTTCTAATCATCAATCCATGGCCTTTTGAAGTCTGGCTTGGGGTGTCATGGCATGGGCCCCACTATGAAGGGTCATGAAAATAAAATTAATTCAATTTATAAATTTTATATAATACATTTTACATTTTATACTCTTAACACATTATATATAATTATATTTAATGATTATTTTATCTTATTTTAACCATTGGGTTTTGATTCCTACAACACTGAAATGGTATGGGGGTTTTTATATCAATTTACAGTCATTGTGTTATACTCCTACAACATTGGATATGATATTCCAAGGATGTGTTTCAAATTATTTTTTTACTTTTATATATTTCCAATAGTTTTTTTCATAAATTTGTTACATATAATTACATCAATAATTAAAATTTTAATTTAGTTATACAATTTTTTAATTATTATTCATCTCAATAATTTTTCTTTTAGAAAAATCATTCTTTTCTTCCTCTTTAATTTATAATTGATATATACTATCAATTTAGATGTGATACCATGTAATTTTACCCTTGATATTTAGATTCCTTATGACGATCTTTATTAATTGTGACAGTGATTTAAATGTAATAAATGTTTCAGGGTATTCATAATCGCAGTTATCGATTAATTGATACATAATTCATGTTATGCACCATGATTTATTTTATATGGTGTACTTATATACTAATTTTTTTAATTTATAAATTTCATTCTAGAAAATTTTTTGTTTTACAAAATCAGGTTATTTTCCTCTATTTGGAGTCTTTTTATTTAATAATTATCTTAGTTTCATGGGTTACTAATTCAAGGATCCCTTTGTTGAATAATTTTTTACTGATGAAACTATATTACATTATATGGTGTATATGTATACTCTTGGAATATAGTATCTTGACTCATTCTTATAAATCATGGTACTTTATATAACTTTTTATTATCTTTCTAAAAATATTTTTTAATATTTCTTAAATGCTTCATTTATTTCATTCATTAAATGTTTTAATACTTTTAACCCAAATCTTATTTTGTTTTTGTTATAATATCTTAAAAATGTTTTTTTCTAATCCTAATAATTTCTTAACTCTGTTTTGATTTGAATTTTATCTTAATTTATATAGTTTTAAAATCTATATTTCTTAATTATATCATAGAAAAAAAATTTTTAGTCTTTTTAAAAATTATTTTCATGAATGATTATTTTTTATGTTTATTTCATGAAAATCATTTTCCACTGTCCATACCATTCCACTATTTTCAACTTCTTTTATATGTTTTCAAGGTTATTTTAAATTAAAATCATTTCTCAATATATTTTTTGAAATTTTATTTTTCAAAGGAACTGATTAAAAATGGTGTTTTCACTTATTTTCATAGAAAATATTTAAATATTCATTTAGTTGTATATTCATTTTTTCATGAACCTTTAATTATTCCATTAATTTTATAGGAATGTAAAATTATGATACAATTAAAATTATCTCTCTAGATGTAATATATTTATTAATTTAATGATATTTTTATGAAATTGACTTATATTACATAGAAAATTCATGTTATAATTAATGAAGGTTATTGACAAAAAACTGATGAAGAAATGAAAATTTTCTTATTTTATATATTAGTATGCTGCACATAAATTATTTATGATTATGGGTGTGACCATTATAACATTTATGATTTGTGATTCCAATATAGCTTTTCTGGAGGTAGATTCTGATATAACTTTTTCAAATGTTCATCCAAATGAAACAATTTAATTAATTGGTTAATGTTCAATATCCTTAAATATAATGATGGAGGGTGGTAAGTGGTGTGGTATCTCTTTTGAATTTAACTATGATTCAACTATATTAGAAATGATTGATCATGGGTGATGATAATATTGTTCCATAATATAGACACATTTTCATTATGATTTCTATATGTTTCCAACGGTTCCATTGTTCATTATTGAAATCACATGGCTTATAATTATTGATTCTTCTATGAAACATGTTTTATGTTAAATAATTAGTCCACATGTCATGATTTTTGATCAAATTTTTCATTCATATGAATTCATTTATTGAATTCACGTTTCTTTCTATTATTTCATCATACAATTATTCTCATATTATTCTCACAAATTACGTACAATTGTTAGTGCTAAAGTGTACACTTAATAATCATTTTACCTTGTCATTTTTATGTGTTCCCTATCTAATGGTCCAGAATATTGATTTCAAATTAGTTATGTATCGAAATGATTCTTATTTATTGAATATATGATACATGTTAAATATATATTATGAAATAAGAAAAAATTGTTATAGACGAAAAAAATTATCACTTCCAAACATTTATATTAATAGGAATGAGTTTATACCAATTATTGAATAAAATAAAATAAAAATTCACATTAGTCTTTTGGGGGGGAAATATTTCAATATTGAGGTAGTTTGATGTGGATGGAAAACATTGGGTCACTTTTATTGGTATCAAAGACATAAATATAAATATTATGTTTTATAAAATGTTTAATCACTTCAATTTTTATAATTACTATTACATTTTTTGCAATAATTTGAAAAAATAAATAAATAATCCTCTATAAACATATATTATAAATCATTATCCCAATGACTACATTTATAACTTGTTTTGAAGAATTGTTCAGGAATTTCCAATCTATTTTTAGTGAAGAGTTTCTTCCTCTGATATGTGGTTTGTATCTACATAATATGATATCTATTCATTTCATATCTTCACCTCTTAGTATGGGACATTAATATTCATCATGATGTAAAATATTGTATATTTATTCCCATTCACTGTGTAAAAATAGATCCCTATTGAAAAATTGGACAACAACCCTTTCTATTTTTCATTAATTTTTTATTATAAAAAATACTTATGATTATTTTTTTGGTAGAAAAAACCGTTCATTTAATTTATTCATTGAAATATTCTATTGCTGTGATTTTTTACAACAAAATTGATGCTTTGTATAGTTTCTAAAAAAATTTCGTCACTCACACATGTATATATTGAAATTGATTCCCAATTATATTAAATATTATAATGTTACCAAAAATTTTAATTTCTAGGATAATTTTAATATCTGTTTTTGATCATGTGGGTAATTAATTATTCGATGTTCTACATCGCTTACAAAAACATAAATGTTTCTTTTCAAATAATACAATATTAATAGAATATTTTATGGAATATCTTCTTTTTATAGAGTTATTGGGTGACTTTCTTATGTTTATTTTAGAGTATTCATTTTAACTTCTAGTCGAAAATAATACCATTGGGTTTTTATTTTCACAATATCAATACACATCACGAAAGTTTCTAATTCACCTTTTTACCTTCTCTATATACACATTCATCATTATTAAAAATTCAAAAAAAAAATTATTTTAACTCAATTTATTTATCCATGCTCACTAATTTGGTATCATTAACACATATAGTATCATTATATGTTTCATAAAAATAATTTAAAATCCCTCTGATAAGATTACACATGTCCCAATACAAAAAAAATAAATTATATGAAAAAGTATTTATTCCTATAAAATTTTTCTTTTCAATTAATTTGAAAATGTTCCATCAAAATTAAAATTATTGGTGTTTGAGTTATACTAATTCATATAGTAATAAATACATTTTCCAATATTATCCACCAATTATCAAATTTATATTAATGGATTTTAGTTTTTTGATAAACATCAACATATAAGTGTTAAATTTAATACGAATTATATTCAAGAAATTCATAGTATCATTTTATAGTAATTTAGTTAATATTTTACCCTCTTCATTTTTCTTAAATACTCATAATTATATTATAAAATTATTATAAATAGATTTAAGAGACATTAAACCGAAATTATTTAAAAAAAATTGTTCCACCTATCACATATTCACGATTTTCCTCACATATATAGAATATATTTCTAATTTTCACAAATTTAGTTAAATTCCTGGTATTGGTACAAAAACTAATCATATCTATATTTTTTATATATTAAAAATAGTAATATTCTTCAAATTACCACATCATAAATACAAAATAAATTAAAATTACAATGAAATATGATCTAGTACGAGTTACAGGTATTAGAACATATACCACATGTGATACCTTGATAAATATGGCACTCAAACATTGAAGGGGTTGAATGAAGGTAAATAAGTTTTACCCCATTATTTTATCATAAAATTACAGTTCATAATATAAAAAAGTATTAATATTAAACACCAAATATGTGAGTCATGATTTCATCAATCCATTCACACTTATTACATGACACAATGTGTAGCGATCAAGACACATAGTATTTTTTAATGATCAATTCATTTTGTGTATGTAATCCCTAATATTATTAGAAATGGAATATAGAATTGATTTCATCCCTAATATTTGACATTGATTACAAATAATGAGATGAAATTATTGGTAACTCAACACACTAATTGTAGGAATGTATCTTAATTAATAATCATGAATCTTAATCCATTTAACCAATAACAATACCATAATATTTTAAATTTTTTCCTGAATTTTACATTATAATTATTAGTTTTTATTTGATCAAATTAGATTCATATATTTTTCAGTATCCTCCTTCTAATAATTGAAACATGATCCTTAATGTTCACCTTGATTCAACTACATATAAATTTATGATCATCTTCCTCTACATCATGGAAATGAACACTAAACATATTATTTGTTAAACCATAATTATATTAGCATTATTATCAATATTATATAATATTTAATGAATAACAGGGATCACGATAATTATTTTTTTTATCTTAATTCTTAAAAAATTCTTGATTTGATAACTACATGCTTAATATTTTATCATATAAAATTGAAACCAATAAGATCATGAGAACATTATTATCAGTTGTCCGTCTCAATTTTTTTTTAATATTTTTTGAACCATTTTTATAATATTATAAAATATATTAAATTATCTTACTACCATATTTATAAATCATTAATGATA
The DNA here is from genome assembly GCA_963277665.1 of Viscum album. Lineage (NCBI taxonomy): Eukaryota > Viridiplantae > Streptophyta > Magnoliopsida > Santalales > Viscaceae > Viscum > Viscum album. The sequence goes on along the minus strand of OY728138.1, from coordinate 119,455,956 downwards.
TTAAATATTCTTTAAATATTACTTGATTATATTATTTCATCATTATTAGAAATATATATTCATTATAATAAATAAGAATTTATCCTTGATTGCCTCTTTATTCATTTTTTCTACTTATTAGTCAATAAAAATAAAAGTTATTGAAATTTATTTTCATCTCCATCAATATTCATTATAAAATCACTCTTATGATATTATAACCAATATTAATTGATATATATGAATATTATTTAATCAATTTGAATAAACTATTCTATGACATATAGAAAAATTGTCATTATATTTATAATGGTAAACAATATTGACTAGAGATAATCAATATTACAATGATTGTAATTAATTTAAAAATTAATATTCTGTACTATAACATTGTTTTTAAATGTCCATATCAATTAAAACCATTTAATTATATAGAAATATTAGTTTTAAGGAATATAGTCCCTCTAACTCTATAATAATATTTGATATTTTATCCTTAGTTGAGAATTGAATAATTTTAATTTTTTTTGTTAATTAAACTAATTTTACAGATAAAATATCAATAATTACTTTTATTCTAAAAACTAAGTGAAGATACAAAGAATCACAATAAGAAAAAATAAAGTTATTTTGATGGTTTATTAATGTTATATATACTATTAATTATTCTTTTCAACCACATGTTTCTACTAATATGTCATTATTTTATTTACATGTTATCTTATAATATTTATATGTATCCTAATAAATAATAACTTTAACCTTGTGAATTCTCTAGTTCACTCATTCACATGAAATAAAAATATTTAATCATTTCCATTTATCATAATGTGGATTAATAAATTATTCAAATATCATTACCCTATGATTGGCCATAAATAATACAAATAATATTAGTATAACTGTAATTTTATGTGAACCATACAATGATGCATTACAATGAAACATTATAATTCTATATATTATAGGCTATTATTCCACTAAAGATTTATTTATTTCATTATACTAATATTACTCTTCATAAAATATTATTTGATTAATTTTAGATAAACTCTTACATTCCATGTGGAAAATTATATATTCCCTTACATAAAGTGTACATGATTTATTTCATTAATTTTGTCTAAATTTTAATTTCTATAAATTCTATATATTGTTTTATAACGTAATAAGTTCTTTTTAGGGATTAACTATATGCACTATCTCTTATAAATATTCCTAATTAGATACTATAATTTATCAATCATTTTCACAAGTCATTAGAACATTTCACTATTATTATTTAAATCACATGTACTCTTTAACATATAGTTTAATAAATTTTTTATTCTATAATTTTTACATATCCAATAATATATTTCTCCAACCATCGTATAATAATGTTAATATTTGTGTGTATATTCAATCATGATTGATATCATAGGTGTATTTCCCCAATCATCAAGACACCATTTCACATTAAATTAGCATAATCCTTTATTATAAATCTTGTAAAGCTAGGTAGCGATATTTAAATTGTGATGTAAAATTTTTATAAATTAAGTAATAAGTACTCTTTAATAATTAATTACATGATTTATACACTAATAAATTTTCTTAATGATTCTCCCATAATTCTAATACATCATAACATTATACCGTTCTTTTTAATTATTTATATTACTATAATTTGAATATTATTTCTTATATACTAATATATGAATCAATTTTTGGTAACATATCGAATCATATTTATTTTCAATAATGATTTTATAATGTATATTCAAAATTCATGCAATCTAAAATTTAATATTTAAACGTCCCAATCCATGGAATACTTCCACAAAAATGGGTTACATAAATCTATAAATTATTTTTTATACTTATTAAAACCAATTTTTTTTAAATATTTCAATTAAATAATTTGAATTTTTATCAACAACATACAGAAATTAACATCCCAAATTCTCTTTCACTATATTCAAATTAATCAATATCACTTATGATAATAATGTAGGTTCAATTAGTTTATTATGTATATTAGTCTCACATATAGGGCACCATCACTATCTTATTTAGGAATCATATTATAGAGAATTCACCCTTATATTATTTAATATTAGTTGTATTATGGTTAATTACACTCTATTAATCATATAAATATATATCTTATTGTTGAATACATTGGTTCCAACTATTGTATCTATATTAATGTTGGTTTTCATCCCATTCATTGTTTTATTTTATGTAATTATGATTTGTGTTTGATATTTATGGTTTTTTATTTAAGTAATTATATATTTAGTGATCATTATTCAGCTTTATTTTTTTATTTTGGGATTTTTCATGTAACATTCAACATTATAAATCTATTAATTTAAATGGTAATCATTTTGGTTATAATTATATTCAACAAAATATTTTCCATTTTATTTTGTAAATGATATGAATTATGTAGTGATGGTATAAGAGATGACCTATGTAGGAAAACATTCTATTTATTTTCATTCCACTCTATATATTCATGAAGACTAGAGGAAATGTAATAGGAAATATGATATTTTCAGTTATTATAATTTTTACATTATTAAAATTTTTAGCTGAGAATTATCTTGGGTGGAGGTATCAATTGAGTTTATTATGTCAGTATAAATTGTCTATAAAAAATAACCATTACAGTTAATCAGGTCTATTTTAAATTATATATTAAATAAATTATCAAATATATCATTCCAAATCATTATCACTTTTATTTACACAATTAGGATGTATCCATTGATCGAATATCTAGCACCCTATGAATATTTATCATCTCTTATCATATAAAATATAAACAATTACACCTGTAATTTCCTATATTGTTTAATTTTTTTCATCATAATGTCATTGGTATTCAATTAGTATGATTATATATAATATATTGAAACCTAAATAAATGTATAATTTTTTTATCCTGGGGTAAGAGGATTTTGAAAAGATGTTATCATGTTTGATTTATTATCTGTACGACATCGTTATAGATCACGGTGAATTTTGCGTTAATTTTTTATACTTATTTTATTTCTATAATAATAATATTACCTAGAATAATCACTTTTTATTTGACAGGAATCATATGATAAATATATATAAGTTTATTTAATAATTTTTTAGTAACTGTATTTATAGAGGGGTATATAAGATTATCTTTATATAAAAAAAGAAAAATATTTTTTTATATTTGAGATTGAAATTATTCATGTTTATCATTAAATAATGGGATCAATTTATCCCTCATTGTCATTATTATATTTTAATAAAATCCAATTGGAGACAATATTCATGAATCCATGGTAAGGAATAATGGGGATTGAGGAGATTGGATGAATTTTTAATTATTTAAAATTGTTTAAATTAATTTTATTAGTGATAAAATCTACTTCTATGAATATGAGAGATAAATTCCCTTTTCATTGATTATGATGCATTTGATTTATTATTATAGGATGTGTATACCAGTTTGAGACAGAATAAGGTCATATGTGGACTCAAATGATTAAAAAAATGGGATTAGATAAACATATATCTTTTTTAAAATTATTGTGGTGTACTTTTAATTAAAATTATACTAATTTCATACTCTTTTTGATTATATATTACCATTAATTTTTGAAGATGTTAATTTAAGAGTATCAATATTTAAAATATATTACATATTTATCAATGTAGGGGTATATTAAATTTTGCAAACCATGATGTTAAATATCAATAATTGTATCATAAAATATGTCTGTTTTTACATCAATTGGAAATATATTTCTCTTTTTATTCTAGGATATTTCTATAAAATAACATTATTTTAATTATAATAATTAGTACACATGTTTTTTCAAATTGATCCCTTTTTTAATATTGATTAAAAATGACTAATGTTTTTTTGAATTGTATTGATTGGTTCTTTAAGAGAGTAGATATCCCTATATCCATTATATATATAACTTTTAAGGGTATTAGGATTGAATTATTATATATTGGTAGTCAATGTGGGGAAAAAATTCCTCATGTATTCATTTATATTTAAAAATATGTTATTATTAATTATATATAATTTTTTTTACCATATATTGATATGAAATAAATGAGGTAAGATTACATTAAAAATATTTTTTATATGTTCGGGATATATAAATAAATAAAAACACAATGGGGAATCATATGGGAAAATATTATGGTAATTTTATATGATAATCTACTATCCATATTTATATTTTTAGGTAGTTTTTTAGGTTATGAATATGTATTCTAACTAAATTAATTAATTTTTATTATGTAACAAATTGTTGTTTTTTTATCACTACATCTCATATTAATATTGCATCCATTTTTTGTTTTTAGTGATACATATTGAAATTAAAAAAATATAAGAAACATAATTGGATGGTAAATCACCAATATGATTTAATGTCATATATTATTCTATATGAATATTTATGATTTATTTAAATTTTATTATTTTTGGATATGGATTCACTTGAAGGTAATTGTTTTATATTTCATAATATATTTTAATGGTAACTATGTGATTAAAATGATGATTTCTCTATTAGAGAACAATGTATTTTATGTGGAATTATTAACATGTGTGTACCATAATATAGATATTTTTTATTTTGTTAAATAACAATATAATATATGTAATTATTCAACTCTAGATGCACCGGTAAGGGGAAATGCGACTTAGGTTTACCCACGTCGCTACCTCCTTCCTCGTCTAGATCAGTGTGACTCTCCTTCATTCTCAGCGAGATTGTGGCAGTGGAGTTCTGTTGCAGCGACGTTAGTGACTTTGTGGACTCGGTATCCTTCGTGATTTACACCGTAGATTACCACTCCTTGCCCAATTCCTCCTAAGATAGATAGGGTTTTCAAGGTAGCACTGTGTCGGCCGCGGCTGGGATCCCACTTCTACTGCTTTAGATTAGTTGTCGCATCCCTAGTGTGTGCAGTTGGAAGGTGAAATGTTGTTTTCAAGCGACTCGGATGGTGGTGACGAGATATGGTTTCTAGCGGTCTTCCTCCAGGAATAATGGTGATGTTTCTATGATTTTTGGTTATTTGGCTATAGTTTTTTTTATTTAGGAGGAGTTTCTGTTCCTAGTGCTTCGTTCGTGCATCGGCAATTAGGCTTCCATTTGGTATTATGTTGCATTCTTGTTTGATTGAGTTCTTTCTACTGGATGGGTGACTGGTTCTTTGGTATTGTGAGGGGCATATGGTTCTATTGCGTGTGCCAACAGTGGCTAGTTTGATGTCTGGGTTATGCATTTTTTGATGTATGGTTCATGTATATCGATTCTTATTGAGTTTTCGGCAGTTTAATCAATGTGAAGCTGTGGAAAGGGTGGTTTTGTTGGTTAAAGTTGAATCGGTGATAATTTCAGATCATGATGAACTCCGGAAATTTGGATGTGTGATCGTTGCAGCACTGGTGCGAAGTTTGAAATTTTTTTAGGTCACTTGTGGCTAATGGACTTGATTCATGAGACTGTGTATTCTTTTTACTTGCAAGGGAGTGGCCTGAATGAGGTTTAGAGCTAGGATCATTCTCCTTCTCATCGCTATTTGTTTTTGGAGGTTTGATAGCGTATAGCATTTTACATCGGTACCGGGCATGTGCATTCTTGCATGGGAAAATTAGTCGAGCAGCGATGAGAAGATGGATGAAAATCATATTGTTTCTCTACTACGGTGGGGATTTTCCTTTCTCTTGAATTGGAGTGTATTTGTTTTTGATGGTCCTGGCCCATGGAGTAATGGTTGTTCGTTAAGTCATTGATGTCATTCTGGTTTCCCATTTTTTCAACAATAGTTATTTTGAAATAAAAATTTTAATTTTCATTCAGTCATTTGTAATGATTAATTATTTCCAGTAAATATTTCATATGAAATTTTATTTTATTTTATTTGTGATTATTTCTCAATTTCATAGTCTTCCAAAGAATAAATTTTATAATATATATCTAATTTAAAATCACGTTAAAAGTTTAATACATAATATGATTCTGAATCCTCACATGAATATGAATAAAAATGATATTTTAGTGCATTAAAATTATTATTTTATTATTTCTATTTTTTATATGAGTCAATTAAAGGTTGATATTTTTTATCTAGAAAATATATGATGGTTCTAAGAGTGCCTTAATAACTAAAAACGTATGATCGTTAGAAGGGAAGCAATGATTAGATGATGGGGATATTAAATAGTTGGTGTTTGTTATAGTGTTTTCATATAATACCAATTTAGACCCTTGATTGTTCAATGTCCCGTACATTGAAATATTAATTTTATGAATCAATTTTTTGAAGCTGGATCAACCTATTTTTTTATTGATTCAGTTTTTTTAATGAATTTATTATATCACTGAAATAATGACTCATGTTTTGAGCATCCAATAAAACTTATTAGAATATCATATTTATGGGAAATAAAGAGTGGATCATGCTTCATACAAATCAATATCATATTGCTTTTCTGGGAATTTTATAATTTTGAAATGTATTTATTTTATTTTATTCCATTAATATACTTGATGGAATCCTTCAATGAAACCTATTATTATTGAGAAGTGTCATTTAAAATTATTTTTGGTTATGTAGAGATGTGTAATGGGTATTGATATCTGATCTCAGGTTGAGTATGGACCTTAGGAAAACGGGTTGTAATTTTTCCTTATCAATACACATAGTTATTAGTCGGGAAAATAATTTTTATAGAAAATTGTTGTTTTCATAAATTTTTTGATCAGTATTCTTATTTCTTTCATAAAATTTTCTCTAGCTTTCAACCAAAAATAGAAGTAATATTTTATATTTTCCTTTTACTAGGGATGAAACATATTTTACATCCATAATACATATTAGATCCAATAAAGGTAAAAAATTTGATGGTCAACCTAGAGGTGTTGGATAATAATTCATTCATTAGATTGAGTATATCACCATGAGCTTCTCATGTTTAATTTCAAAAAATTACGAAATGTAATGTTCAATTTGTGGTTGATTATATTAAACTAAATGAAGTTATAATAAAAAATTGATACATTTATCCTCAATTTGATGATCTGTTTTATGAATTGATAAGTGGGAAATTGTTCTCCAAAATTGATATGTTATTAGTGTATCATATCATTAAATTTCTCAATGATAATATTCTGAAAAAATAAAATTCTAATAAAATCATTATGAATATGAAGTAATTAACTATATTATTAATATTTAACCATCTATGATAATGTAAATAATGAATAATATGTTTTATATGTACCATTAAACCTATATTGAGGTATTTTTTAATAAATGTTTTGTACAGTTTTGATCTAATGGAGTCCATGATGTATATATGAAGAATTTATTTTCAACTTATAGGTATAATGAATTTATGAAAAACTCTCTATCTATGAAATTTTGATGAAATATTTTTTATATATTTAACATGTAATATTAGTGGTGGTGATATAATTAAATCCAATTTTGATAGAATATAAAATCTCTTGTATGTACCTAAATAATGAATTTCTAATACATATTATTCTTGGAATGGTATGTCACTATCAACAAATTGTTAATTATTTTTCAGACCTAATATGTCTTAGGATGACATTATCAATGAATGAAATTTTATTGAAATGGAGATATTATTATATTAAATAGACATAGGAAATCAAGGATCTACAAAATTTTATATTTATCATATTATTTCCCATCCATGGTGAGGAAAATGTTGTGAAATTTGATTCATATAGATACATATTGGGTTTTTTATCATGTAAGGTATCTTGTAGTAGATTATAGAGCATGATAGTTTTAAATATATTAAATTATTTTTATTTCCCATGATTTTGAGTTTGTATCATAAGACTGTTATTTGAAAAAAAAATTAATCATATTTTTGTAATATTATCCTTGAGCTCTCTGACCATAGAATGTTAAAGAACGTATATTCATAAAAATATTTAATCCTTAGTTAATATTAGTATGTAGAATCTATATGTGTAAGAATGTGGATTGTTTAATACACCAAGAAATCAAAATAAAATTTGTTTATGTATTATTCCATAAATAAATTAATTTATCATACCCTAAATTCATAAAATGTTGAAATTAATTAGCATATTTTCTTATATGAACAAGGACTATATTTAGAAGAACAATGTAGTGTGGTTTTTACAAATTATTCTTATTTGTAGGTTGGTTGTATCATTTTTAATCATGTATGAATGTATGATTGGATGATTATGTTATGAAATTACACACATTTAAAAAATAAACGAAGATTGTCAATGAATAATTATATTATTTTAGTTTAAAAAAATATCTATCTCTAAATGGGATAATATTTCCAATGAATTTTTCAATTTATCTCCAAGATTGATTATGATGAGTGATGTGATCTGGGTGAATGTGGTCCAATTAAAAAATAAAAACACTACATCTAGTCTTAGAATATATTATAGTGGATGAATTAGAAAATAGGTTCATCTAAGTAGCGGTGAAATTCATGGAATACCTATTTGTTTGGACCAATTTGGATGGAGAAGGAATTAAAATGAGTTTCCGATTACAGAGTGTAGTCTTCTATTGTCAAAGAAAATAAATCAAATCACATTGTAAAAAAATAGAAAATTACACAATTCATTGATGATATGTATTTCCAAAATATCATAATTTAGGAGAACTTGTGATGCAAGACATATGAAGAAAATGGGTATATATTATGATTCATGTCTTATACAATTTTTTTTCAAGGAATGATGCTACTAGATGATAGGGAGGTTTCATTACTTCCCATTGAAACTCTAACAATGCTAAAGTTGATCTATAAAAAGATATATATTAGGATAGTGGAATTTGTGACAAAATCTAAGGAATTGTTATGGAATTAATTCAAGATAATCATGACAAATGAATGGATTTTATGGAGGCGGCACAAAAGAAAATTTTATGGTGGAGTTGTTTCGTAGTGTTTTCCAAATTTTAGGGCCTGAAAATCAAGAGATGAACAAAAGCGTTTTCTGGAAAAAGATGTTGTGAGTATATTTTATGATGACATTGTATGTTGTGTGGAAGATGAGTTCTATGATCCGAACATAAAAATCTGGGAATGGAGAGGTTTGAATGATAGATTTGGTTTTGTGTGCAAGATTTGTGTTTGCGCCCATGATTGATGGAAGCGTGAAATCTTACATGCAAGGAATTATTCAAGGTACAGTCATTGAAAAATGGAAAAGGAATTAAGTGAGTGAAATATTTGAATAAGTGCATAAATTTGAGGTTTTTGAGAAAGAGACTACCATGCCCAATGCGATGTCAAATGGGGTTTTGCATGATGCGTCAAGATCTTGCGCAACGCATCGAGGTTTTGGCACATAGGGGTAAATGAGGTCTTTAAAGAATAGGTGACCACCTCACACTGGTTTTGCTCGACTATTGGGGAAATACTGAGATCTAATGTGTGGAAAAAATATTTTGAAAATTAGAGTGTAAGAAATAAATAGAGTTGCACGCAAGAGACAAAAGTTTCACGCAAGAGGTGAGTTACATGCATGATTGATGTTTTGCGCAAGCGGTGTTTCTTGACACAAGTTAAATCTTGTGCATGTGGCATAAAAGTTACGTACAATACACTAAAAAGGGTGTGTGAATGATTTGGGGTCTTCAAACATAATCGGTTTTTCGTAACATATTTCATACTATCATCTAGGTAAAAAGCGATGATTTGTAGTTCAAAGAATACACATGTTCAATTGTAAAGAAACAAAAAAATACTTAAATTCTTAAATTGTGATATGATGGTGAACACAGACATAAATTTTTTTCCATGTGCTACTCGATTGTAAGGGTACATCCAACTCGTTGTATTCCACATCACAATATTGTTTCTAGTGGGTTGTGTGGTACTGAATTATTTCAGTACTATAAAAAGTGTGTAGTTACTGTTTTTGGGTAGCGAACCTTGTAAATCTTGTTTTCATGTGGTTGTGTCACTAGTGCAGAAAACATTTTTTACGTCGGTTATTTTTCATTTTCTACGTCGGTTTCTAGCCGACGTTAATAGGTGCGACGTTATAAATAAGGTTTTTGACATCGGTTATTTAAAAACCGACGTAAAAAACATAAAATCGTGATGTTTATCACATCGGTTATTTTAGAACCGACGTGATAAAGAAAATGGGAAGGGTTTATCATGTCGGTTATTTAACTACCGACATGATAAAAGGCCTGAAAAATGGTTTATCACGTCGGTTATTAAACAACCAACGTGATAAACATGGGCCAGGGGGTTTATCACGTCGGTTCATATAGAACCGATGTGATAAACTGGGGTGAGCGTGGTTTATCACGTCGGTTCATATAAAACCGACGTGAAAAACCGGGAGAGGGGGGTTTATCACGTCGGTTATTCAATAACCGACGTGATAAACCGTTGTCCAGGCCGTTTATCACGTCGTTTATTCAATAACCGACGTGATAAACCATTCTCCAGGCCCTTTATCACGTCGGTTATTAAATAACCGATGTGATAAACCATTCTCCAGGCCTTTTATCACGTCGGTTATTAAATAACCGATGTGATAAACCATTCTGCAGGCCTTTTATAACGTCGGTTATTAAATAACCGATGTGATAAACTAATTTCCAGGCATTTTACCACGTCGGTTATTTAATAACCGACGCGATAAACCAGATTTTTTTTAAACAGAATGCAGTCATCTTCTCTCCACCAGAATCAACCAGAAAACAAATCAAGAAATCGTACCACAAAAACAGACGTACATCAAAATTAAGCATGTACATAGATAACATATAAAACTTACCCCCTAGACTGCCCCCACCCTCATTTATACCCCATGGACAACCCTCTCGTACCCCGTTGGAGCCCTCACCCTCATGTATACCCTCTGGACAGCCCTCCCCCCACCCCATTGGAGCTCTCAATCTCATGTATACCCCTTGGACAACCCTCCCCCATCCCATTGGGCCCCCACCACACTCTTGGACTGCCCCCTGACCCCCGGACACCCACAAACACCCCTCGAAAACCCCCACCCACCTGAACATCACCCCCTCACCCCCTCACCCCACTTGACAGCCCCCCACCAAACCCCTGGACAGCCCCAAACACCCCTAGACAATCCCCCCACCCCTGGACAACACTCCCACACCCCTGGACCGGCTTCCCACACCCCTGGACATCCCTGCCACCCCCCAGGACTGTCCCCCCACCCCACCAGACAGCCCTCCCAGACCACTGGACACCCCCCAACCCCATTGAACACAGTCCCACACCCTTGGAATCCCTCTCCCACAGACCCAAATACATACCAGAAAAACCATCAAAATTAGACCAAAACAAGAAGTAGAGAAAAATTAAACATTCAATTATATAACATTCAAAACATACACTGTCAACTTCAAAAAAACTAAATCCAACCTAAAAAACTACCAAATACACAATTAAAATGAAAATATTAAAAATTACATTTTACATTACAAACAACTAAAATTAAATCAAACCTGTAAAATAATTTGACCACTCCACTTGTACGTGTTTGATATCTTCAGCAGTATAGGGTTGAGGGTCATCAAAAAGCTACAAATGAAAAAAAATATAGTTAACGTGTATAATGAATAAATAAAATTGAAATATTATGGCAAAGTTTAAGAGGAAATCATACCAGGTACAAATTCACCACTGTCCCAGTTGTTATTATTTCATACATAAATCATAACATATAATATCCGCATTCAATGAGGCCTTGTTGTTCATCACAATTCTGTTTTGAATGAGTGTAAATTCAATATATTATTTTTATGTAATATATCAAAAAGTACAAATTATAAATGGAAATTTACCTTCGTATTTACATATTTGATCTTTGCATTTCTTTTCATTGTGTTTTTTCGAAATTAGACCCATGCACTGTTAGAAAATAATACGAATGGGGTAAATTTAAAATTCATTATAATATATAATACTATTGAGAAATTGAAACTTACTTTTCCAATATATTCTTAAAACATTCCCTCACATCACCATGAACAGAGCATATCCAAAAAAGAGCTTTCTCCCTTGGGAAAAAAATACCTAACATCCCAGGATCACTGATAAAAGGAAATTTAATGTTACTGGTTTTTTATGTTAAAAGATAATTAACTCTTTGAGAGAAATGTGTTTCATACCTCTCACAAAAAGGCATCATCCAACATTTTCTGATTATATTCTTTTCAAATCTTTCAGCAATATAAACCATTCTTTGTTCCTCAGTCAATGCACATGCTTCAGGGGAAATCAATTGCGGGTCTAAGAATCCATATACTTCTGTCAGCTCATTCCTCTCACAAATCTTATAAGTATACCTAATACAAAACATACATAAGTATACATTTTTAATAAATATAACGCAGGAAAAGGTGTTAAGACTTACATGGATAAAATTTTCACCACGTTGATGCCTAACTTATCTCCAATAACAAGCTCCATGATATCATTTTTTGTAATCCCCGCACTTATTTCACGTCCACAAACATGAGATTCCATTAGAAACTCATAAAAACCCAACAACAAATGTGAATATCTTGACAATCTGTCAAGACCACTGGAATCTGTATCTGATGTCATAACATGTTGTCTTTGTTGTTGTCTATACAGTATATCATTACCTTTGAAGTATTCCTATGAAAAAAATGAAATATATAGTAGTTTTCAAATGATAAAAAATCATTAATAAACAAATAAAATAAAAGATATAACATTCATACCTCTATGATAATGATTCGAAGAAGTCTGGATGGCCAAACTAAAAAATGGATGATACTCTGTCCAACTGTCGCCACCTCATCTGTAGGTATTGGTACCCTAGCTGATCTATCTATAATATCATGTACAGTGACCCTCTGATTCTCTACTACTAATTTTTGATGATGAACTGTGTCTCCTATACAATATACCAACCCGTATGCTACTATATGATGTTGATAATCATCAACATACAACTCGCAATATGTAGGAAGCTGTAGCGGAGGCGTAGGATAAAAATGGGGTCCGCAGGCTGTGGTGGGGGAGTGGGAGCTACTGGCGGAGGTGGAGGATAAATAATGGGGTTTTCATGGGGAGGTGGAGGAGTGGGAGCTACAGTATGAAATTGTCTTTTCATTTCTTCAAACATAGACTCCACCGACTCTCTAATCTTGTCCTCCATCGTCGCATTAATATTTTGAACTTCAGCCTCCATGTATTCTATATTTTTTATAAACCCCCTCAATGTTAGAAGTTGAAGAAAGTGGAAACACTTTTCTTACCGATACACCTGCCGGATATCCTCTTACACAACCAGGATGTTTGGGCCTTCCCAATGCTGCAAATAAAATATCTTCCCTCCCAGTAGCTCTAAATGTCCCCTCTGAACTCTGATCCTCAAGAGAGTCCTGTATTAATTAATTGAACATTTCTATAATGATTGAAACTTATATGAAGAAAAAAAGTTAACTTAAATAAATTAAATAGATATCTTACAATCCTCTCATCTACGATTCTCGATTTTTCTGAAAGATATTGCCCTTTTTCCCCTTATGAGCTCTCTTCCATTTTTCATGTCTAGATGGAGGGGATGGAGGGGCCACCTCCCCAGAGCTTGAAGACTCAGCTCTTAGTTGTTGAAATTTTTCTGCCATCATTTGTTCTTCCAATAATGCATACCCTCCCCGAGATAAACTATGAGGGTATACATTTTTAGATTAGATCTCCTGATGAGCTTTCCATGTTTGCTGTAATTTAAGAATAAGAAATCATTAACAAAAAATTAATAAAATTATTTATATAAGAAATTTTATAAAAGTTTACATTGCCCTTACCAGAAATGACTCTTTTTTCTACTTTCAAAAAATTGTCTCCATGTGTTTTCATCTATAAAAGGATATATACGACATGGATTTTCGTGACTCCTATAACCATAAATGAAATCAGATGAGAGGGTTGATTTGAAATTCCTCCATCTCCTGGCTTCCAACGATAAGCATTTCTTCTTGACTCCTCCAGTGTCAAGAATATCAAATGTCGTCTAATAAAGAAGATGTTAAACATATTATATATACTAGAAACATTAAAATAATGGACAAACAATGACAAAAGATCTTACCAAAATCGTCTCCCACAACTGAGAGATAATCTCTTTATCCACACCTCTCCAATCATCATACAGAATGCTTACTTTGGTCATAGCTTGAGTTGCAACAAAACTCTTAAAATTTTTGGCATTCGAACCTCTAAGAATATCATCATCATCAAACTCAACAACTGTCCTCTGATCCTGCATACGGGCAAGTGATAATTTTGGTAAATGTGTGCATCCACGTTTACCAAACTTTGAACTCTTTGTCATAATAGGAGAATGTGAATGTTCATCCCCAGAGGTATGACCAGCAATATGCTCCTCTCCAGAATCATGTTGTTGATCATCTGAATGATCTTTCATTATCCTTCAAATCAAAAAAACAAACATCAGTTCACAAATATAAAAATGCAAAATTTTTTTATACGACTGTAATCAGAAAATAGAAAAGTGTACTAAGTTATATAATAGTAAACATTGGTAATATGGTAAGCAGGTTAAACAATGGTAAATATGACAAAGATGATTAAGATGGTCAAGATGGTAAAAATGGTAAAAATGGTAAACCTAGTAAACCTTGTAAACAAGGTAAAGTAATTGTCAATGAACGAAAATATGCATTTTAAAATTCATGTAATTGTTATAAACATGATAAATCAAACTAAACAAACATAAAACAAACAAAAACATATACTTATTTTATTTTAAAACATGTTTTAATAAATAAAAAACGTACAATATCTAACATTTATGGAAAAAATAAATGTAAACAAGAAATAAACATATGTTACCTATAATTTTAGGAATGTACAAATGGATTTTTTTCCCAAATTCATTCGTCGTGATCGTTCCTTATGGCACAAACTATGTCTTCAACATGATCATCATTATGTTCTGTTAATATTTCCATGGAAGTAGGGATCTCACATAAATCAGCATATTCATCAAGTTCATCCTCACCAACATATTGTTCTTTCCCTTGTAAAACAACAGTCCATTGCATATTTGATTGATCTACTACATAGAAAATTTGTTTTTCATGTGTTTCCATTATAAAAGAATCGGCTATGTCTTCCAATCCATTCAGATTAACAATGGTCATTCCAAATTCATCGTGTATGACATTATTGTTACCATTAAACCATTTTACAGTTAAAAATGGGAACTTTAATTTTAAAGTAATCAACCTCTCATATGTCTTCAATCACTATATAATATGCACTTGATGCAGAAATTGGGTTTTTGTCCTTAGCACTCGAAAAATTCATTGCTTCTGCAAACATGAATACACCACTATTCGGAACTGCACTTCTGTTGTCCTGAGCTTTTGTATGAAATGTATAACCATTAATCTCATAACTGGACCATGTTGTCACATTTAAACATGGACAACACACTATCCATTCTAATGTCTCTGATACATCTGATCTACCAAGCAATGTCTTTTTAATCCATGACAAAAATGTTTTGTTGTGATCATTCAAAATCCACATTTCTTTCTTCTTTGGATGACATTGTTTCAACTCATCAATATGAAATGTGACATACGGTTGAGCATCAGCTATGTTTTTTAAGATGTATGATTCTAACTTCTTCATCTGTTTAGCTGAAAATGATTTGACTTCCAAGCCACGAATCCCCTTTCCCTCATTATTAACTCGTTCATTGCGAGATGGAGTCAAACCTATGTGTTGCGCCGCAACCAAGTAGCTCGTACAAAACTCTGCTACCTCCTCAGAAATATATTTTCCCATAATGGAGGCTTCAAGTAGATATAGATTTTTAACATAACCCTTTAATATTTTCATATACCATTCCTAAGGATACATCCAACGAAGATATACAGTTCCACAAAGCTTTATTTCTCGAACCAGATGAATCATTAAATGCACCATTATATCAAAAAAAGTTGGAGGAAAATACATTTCCAATTGACAAAGTATAAAAATTGCATCCTTTTCCAAAATGTTCAAAGCATTCACATATATCTCCTTGTTACAAATTGAATTGAATAAATAGCAAAACTTCATTATAGTCTTTCTGACAAAAATGGGAAATATTCCGTGCAATGCAACTGGTAGAATTTGTTGCATCATGACGTGAAAATCATGTGATTTCATACCTATCAACTTCAAGTCCTTCAATGAGAAAATATTTTTACATTAGAAGAATAAATTTGAGGCACTTTGGTATCATGAAGTCACTGAAAGAAGCTAATTTTCTCCCTCTTCGATAATGTATGACAAACTGGGGGAAGAAATGTCTGTCTTCCTTTAGGAGTGGGAGCTAACTCCAAACGTATTCCTATTGATAGTAAGTCTAATCTTGCATTCAACCAATCTTTAGGCTTTCCTTTAATATCTAAAAATGTTCCAATCAATGAATCAAAGATATTCTTCTCCACGTGCATGACATCAATATTATGTTTAACTTCATGATACCTTCAATATGGTAGCTAAAAAAAAATTTACCTTTTCTTCCAAATATGTCTATCATTACCAGATTTATGTGTCTTTCCCAATGTCACGTCAAGGTTTTTCACCCTCTCAAAATACAGATCATGGGATAAAGGTTTTGGAGCAGTATCAAATTCTTGTGATCCATTGAATGCCTTTTTTAGTCTTCTATAAGGGTGTTCCTAATGAAAAAACTTTCGATGACCCATGTACACTGTTTTCCTCCAATGATGCAATTGACAATATGACGTCTGTTGTTAGAAAATTGGACATGCTTTATTCCCTTTAACACTGTATCCAGACAAATTTCCATATGCTGGGAGGTAATATATAGTGAACAGAAGCCCTAAATGCAGTTGAAAATATTCCATTTTATAATAATCATACACCCTAATACCATCAGCCCATAACAGTTTAAATCATCAATCAACGGTGAAAAGTAAACATCAATATCATTACCGGGTTTCTTTGGACCAGATATAATTGTACTCAACATGAAATATTTGTGCTTTATACAAACTTCAGGAGAGAGGTTGTAAATTACCAATAAAACAGGCCATGAACTATGTGTGCAACTGAGTGTTCGGTATGGATTCATTCCATCCGTGCACAACCCTAGTCTGAGATTTCTAATTTCATTTCCAAATATAGAATACTGCGCATCAATTTTCATCCATTGTGGACAATCAGCTAGATGACGTATTTTTCCATCACATACCCGCTCTTCATCATGCCATCTTAACCTTTTTGCATCATGTGAATTAGAAAATAATCGTTTGAAACGATTATTATAGGAAGATACAAAAAATACCTTTGAAGGGAGCTTTGTAATCTCTACATCAGCCTGTGATTTTTCTTTCACCTGATACCGTGATGTCCCACAATTAGGACACTCTGACAGAAATTCATATTCCTTCCTATATATAATGCAGTCATTCGGATAGGCATGTATTTTCTTGTATCCCAATCCCATCGAGCATAATATTTTCATGGCTTTGTAATGTGAATCTGGAAGATCGTTATCATTTAGAAGAATGTCTTTCATCAATTGTAGCAGCTCTGTAAAACTTCTGTCACTCCATCCATGCTTCGCCTTCAGGTTAATCAATCTTAACACTGCCGACAAAACCGTAAAATTTGTATAACCAGGATATAATGGTATTTCAGCATCACCATATAGACGTGCAACTGTCGGTTCTATATCAATTTGATCTGCTACAATATCGCGAATCATTTCTTCAATTCTATCGGAGTTACCATCTTGCAAATCATCATCATCAGTGAAATTCCGTCCAGTTTCACCATGCCAAATCCAAGGGCTGTAACTCGGATTAAAACCATGACAAATCAGATGATCTTTTATCTCTCTAATTTTCAACTTCTTCATATTCAAACATTTCAGGCATGGACAAAAAAATGTCACTACTTGGAACATTTCGTTTTGGAAATTCCAAAAAGGAATCAACACCTTCCTCAAATTCATTGCTCATTCGATGTACCGTAATCCAACATCGACTCATTATTACCTATAACAAATATCGAAAAAATATATATTTTTAAGATAAGACAAATATATCTTTATATGAAAAAATCATAATTTGAATGTAAAAAAATTTAAAATATAAAACAAATCTATAGGTATTTAAAAAATTATGCTTGAATATTATTTTTAAAACAAAATATAGTTAGATATATCAGTTTTAAATTTCATTAAATCAAATAAAACCATGACGCCTACATAGTTTAATATTGATTGCGGTTTTGATTTTTTAATAAATTAGATAAACAACCTATTTTAAATGGCGTGCATACCTTGATATTGGTCTTCATCACCCTTCGGTGTGACTGGAAAAAAGTGGTCTACCAGCATGTTATTATTTTATCAGAAATTCATTCATTATTGTTTCTAATGATCGTTAATTGCATTGACAGGCTGAGAGGGCCGCCCAGTGCATCTAACACTGGTCTGCTCAGAATAACAATAGTCCCACTGATTCGGTTTAATCCTTTATTTCTGCTTTTTAATCCCATGTAACATATCTTGTGATGATTTGATTTTGTACTTGGACTTCATCTTTAACGGTTATCAATAAAAAAACTCGACTATAAACTCTGTTTCTTTTTGGTTTTCAAGATCCAAAAACGAAAACAAAACAACCATGGAAAAAAACTGAATTCCAATTACAGGAAACATGTTCAAAAATTCTAAACACCAAGAATTAACAAATATCAACAACAATAGTGAACAACCTGGATATTACAAGACTAAACAGTTATTCAAACGCAAACTGCTTATATTAATTCTCATAAAAACAGAAAAATAAAATCTGTAAAAAAACTAATTCAACCAAAACAGAACCAAAAAACATAAGATATAATTTCCAGATTAAGAAGCATTTATATCCAGAACCATAAGCATGTTCTAGCACATAAAGTAACCATAACAGTGAGAAATATTAAATAATGTCACCAACAATCAGCATCGATTTACATAAATGCAACATAGTATGTTATATCAACAAAATACAAATAACCATTTTCAACAACAAAAAATTCCACGAGATTCTCAACATGATTAAATAGAAAAGCATATCTTATGCAAATAAATTACATCAAGAATCAAAACAAAAATGAATGAAATAAATTCGTGGAAGGCTTACTTGAATGTTGAGAGTTGAGATGATATATATGAGAGGAGTGAAGAAGATAAAAAATGAATCCAAAATGAGTTTAACGTAGGTCGATCGACGTGCCGATTAGGGTTTACCGCACGAGAGAGACGAGCCGGCAGACTGTCAATCGAAAAATCGTAAATGACAGTCCACGGTCGTTAATTTATTTAAAAGATTTATAACGTCGATTATTATATAACCGAAGTTATAAACTATTTATTAAATTTATAACATCAGTTATTTTAAAACCGACGTAAAAAAGCTCCCACGGTTTGGTTTTTTACGTCGGTTATTTTATAACCGACGTAAAAAACGAGATATCTACAGGTTTTTTACGTCAGTTATATTATAAACGACGTAACCCCCCCCCCCCCCCCCGTTCTTTTTTTTACGTCGGTTATTTTATAACTGACGTAAAAAACGTGTAGATATCTCGTTTTTTACGTCAGTTATAAAATAACGGACATAAAAAACCAATTTGCGGGGGGTTTTTTACATCGGTTATTTGGAAACCGACGTAAAAAACCCCCGCGCATTGGTTTTTTATGTCGGTTATAAGATAACCGACGTAAAAACCGAACATGCGCGATTTTTAATGTCGGTTATTAAAATAACCGACGTTAAAAATCTACTCGCCGCATTTTTACGTCGGTTATATATAACCGATGTAAAAAATGGTGACGTAAAAAACGTTTTCTACACTAGTGTGTGTGTTAAGTAGATAAAAACATATTTAACAGGAGGTGAATGTTTTTTCAAAACTAATTAAACATAAAAAGTATAAGACATCACTTATTCAACCCATCCCCCTCTATGTGATACTTAAATCTTGATTGGGTACTTCAATTGGTATCAGAGGTAGGTTCCATTAATTTGATCTTTGTTGACGTTTTAAAGAGAAGTTGTGATAGAGAATATGAATTGAATGAATAATAATGGGATTCCTATATTTTATGGAATGGTTTATCATATCTGAAATTATAGAATGATTCTATATCTTATGTCTATTGGGTATAACGTTCTTGAAACTACTACAGATGGATTTCATCTTATTGATGAAAACGGTTCTTCATACACCTATTGATAAGAAGAATCTTGAGAATAATGGAAGTGATAAAAATGGATTACTCTCATTTCTTTCTAGGATTTAATTTTTGAAAGTTAAAGGTGTTCCTACAACTAATGGAATATGTAATAAGATGGAGAATATCCATGAAGGAAATACAAAAGTGAAGAAGGGAAAATTATAAATATGTAGGCTAAAGTATGAAGACATGAAAATGGTAGAGTCTAAATCTGTTAGTGACTTCTTTAAAAGGGTCAATGATATTGTCTATATAATGATAATTCTTGTTGAAAAGTTCGAAGATTCTTCAATTTTTGAAATGATCTTGAGAATTCTACCCGAAAAATATGATACTAGAGTTTCATCACTGGAAGACAGAGACCTTGAAATATTATCTCTGGATGATTTTCCAAGCAATCATATATCTTATGAAATGACAAGGGATAAGACTATGAAGAGAATAGAAAAATCTGGTAGAGAAATTTATATCAAGGATGCAAATTAAGAAAAGTAAATGAAAATTAATGTTAAATAAGAAGCTCGATAATCTGACTCTGAAAATGAGGTATGTCAAAAAATTTATGAAATTTTATCGTTTTTTTCTAAAATCTATAAAAGAGGCACCTGGATATATAAATGGAAACTCCCATTAAAATGTTTTGAATGTGGATCTATTAGACAATTTTCGGATAATTTCCCTCAAAAAAGGAAAGGTGAAGATGGTAATGATGAAGACAAGAGACCAAGAGGTTTATAGAAGAAACATGGTGGAAAAGATAAATATTCTTGTATGGGTAAGAATAAAAATTTCTACAAATGAAAAGGAATAAAATTGTTGACAAAATATGAAGAAGATGATGATAACAAGACTGAATCTGAAAAATCTTTTTCTATTAATGATACAGTGAGTATGTTTTTTGCAATAGTGAATAATGATGGTTATGAGAGTTGTAGTACTAAAGAAGATGAAACACAACTTGAACAATATCTAAAAGAAGAGATGAAGGAATGATAGGGAAATATCAGAAGGTTTGAGAAGAAAAATAGAAATTTTAAAAATGAATAATCTTCATCAAATGAACAAACATGTTTTCTTGAAAAGAAAGAAAAATATTAAAAAGAGATTTATGATCTAAAAAATTCTCTTGGAAGAGAAAAGAATCATAATGATCATCTAAAAGCAATGCTGAAGTAAAAATAAGTTGAGTTGGAAATTTTCCAACATAAACATTCTAAAACTGAATAAATGAAGAAAAGGATCAAAAATTCTATTACAGAAATCGGTGAATATTCTGCTATGAATGAGCCTAATAAGGATCAATAAAATTGTCCAAAAAATGTTGAAATGAAATATGGAACAAGTAATAATCAGAGAAATGTTGGAAATTCTATGAATGTGGTCAATGTAATAAATACTGAAAAATCCAAAGCATCTAAAAATAATGGGTCCAGAAAGATGTATACCACTTATTGTTCAAGTAAAAAAACAGAAATATGTGCTGAAGAAGAAAGATACAATTGAAAATATGACGGTTGATGGACAACAGAATTATTGTAAGAATATTGTTGAGAACCATGTTCACTACTCTAGTCAATATGGATGTTTCTGAGGAAAATATTCGTTCTATGGCTACTGATGGTATTGTGTTGGATTTGGACACATAGAATATATGTTTTGGTTCAACCAAAAATATTACAACTATACCACATGTTTTGAATGTCATTGATTGTCAGGGAGTCAATCCTTTCAAAATAGAAAATATTTAAAGAAATTTTGGAAGATATTTGAGAAGGATAGTGTGAAAGTGAGAATAGGTTCCAACCACTATAAAATATTTTTGAAATGTGTGATCGACCTGAACATCTTGCTAAGGTATTCCTTAGTGTGTGACTAGAGCAAAAAAAGTTACATTATAATCCTCATAATCTAGAGTGTTTAAAATCTAAAAGGGTTGGTTCTAATATGTCGGAAAAGAAATAGTGAATGGTTGTATAGCCAGAACACATTGACTTGGATAATAAATTGGGGGAAGCACAATAGAAAGTTGAAGAAAATGAAGAGAAAAAATCCCTCATTATCGTACCTACTTTGAATTCTACAAAAAGAGAACATCAATGGATTCTTGATAGTGGGTGTTCCTCTCATGTGATAGGAGACTTAAAACTGCTGAAGAATGTTAATGACATCAAAGAAGGAACAATGAAATTTTGAAATGATGAATCTCTAATGATCAAAGGTGTCAGATCAACCATCATAGGAAAAGAAAAGTTAAAATCCATGAAAACACTATATGTTTATATAAGGACCCAGCCTTAAACATTACTTAATCTTGAGTTATTTCAAGATTGCACGTTGAGTATCTTTTCAGGTTTATAGTTTTTTAGAATTAGATCATAAATCATGCATTACATTCAACTTTTAAACAATGTGGTTACATAAAAGATAGTATTAATTTTTCCCATCAACGGAAACATATTTAAAATAAAACATCGATTCATTCATGACACTTCCTTGACACTGTCATCACATCAGGTACCTTTTCCTTGACCTGTGAATGACATTTCAATAACATGGGATGAGCATAAAAAGCTCATTAGGGAATATAAAAATATGGAAAGGAAAAATTTGTACATGTATACATAATAATCAATGTAATCACCCTTTACTCATAAAACATAAGCATGTTAACATACCTCATGAAATCATATGATTTATGAATAACTCATAGAAATCATAAGTTATAAAGATAACTTGTGGCATTCATAACATTCTTACGTAGGGAGTAACCATAACAGTTAGGTTTAGAATACCCATCACAGTATGTTCCACAAATCTCTTCATAGAAACCATAACATTTAACCCCTTCACGTTACCCAATGCATTGGAGAGCTATATCTGGCTCACCCACCCTTAGTTTATCACGGAACCACCCATCTTCATAACAATGCCCAATAACCATAACATAATAATATCACATAAAACATGCATAAAAGAAACATAACATTTCCACATTTCAATCACAAGATATCAATACAACATATTGATATAATAAAAAAATTATGAAAACCATTTTCAATACCAAAATAAAAGAAAAGTAAAACATGGTATTTATTTTTTTCATTTTTAGAAAAGTTATGGCTTGTAGAGGATGGTGAATCTCAAAAAATGGTCAAGGTGGCGGAGAAGTCGTTGTTTCCGTATACGTATGACAAAAAAACATTCCTTTTGTCGTTTAGTAAGACACTTCATACAAAAAAATGATTCCTTTTGAATAGACATAAAAGTTAAAGGGGTTTATACATTGTATAAAATAATGTTGTGTATAAAAAAAAATATGCCTCAACGAAAGGAGACTGAGACAAAGTCCCTTACCTCGGGTCCGACTTGACTCGATCATTCTTTAACGCCCTGAATAATAAACTTGGGTTAATTTCTAATTTCTTAAGAACTTTTTTCAAGTGCACTATTTCTTTT
Organism: Viscum album; assembly: GCA_963277665.1. Lineage (NCBI taxonomy): Eukaryota > Viridiplantae > Streptophyta > Magnoliopsida > Santalales > Viscaceae > Viscum > Viscum album. The sequence goes on along the minus strand of OY728138.1, from coordinate 119,432,179 downwards.
ATATCACTTATTACCATGTTATGAACACTATGTTATTATTTAAGTTATTAATTGTCATTTTGTCGATCATTGGTACTTGAGTCAAAAATAAAATCATTATAATTACAAGCTGTTCTTATGGTAAAATATCAATTATATAAAGAATTATATTCATGATTTAGATATCATATATATAATATGTATCCAGTATATAAATTTGTTTATGATATTACATAACATTTAGAGATTAGAATTGAAATGCACCGTTCATGGAGAAGGTAAGCCGTACGTACGCATAAACGCTACTTTCATTTCTATTTTGTATTTTATGAAATGTGATCATAATTATATAAAGTTATATTATAAATCCATTATTATATCATATATAATATCAATAACTCCATCTTTATACGTCCCACATATGTCATTAATGAATCAAATCACTTTGAGGGGGCGGTAGTCCGTACTTCCTAAAATTAAGATATCCTGTTTACCCATAATGGAAACCATAAAGGTATGCCATAAATGTAAAAATACAGAAGCTTAAGGAAAACATAAACATATTATATATCATATAAAAATATAGTTACATATTAATGGCCACCTTTGAAGGTGTTAGAAGAATATTGAACATTAATCGTTTCGTGAGGCAGAAATTCGCCATCCACGGAAACAATATGCTCTTTAACCATTAGATGTAGGTGTGTGTAAGTGTATCTAGAATACTTCTTATAAAAAAACCTAGTATATTGAATATACTGGTTTTGTTACAAAAAAAGTTAATAAAAACTGTTTAGGGGGTTGGAGAAGCAAAATAAAACAAAATAACATTAGAGAAGACTTTACCTTTAAATCGGGTAACTCCTCTTGGTTTGAACCAAAGGGGTTTCTTGAAGAGATTTCATCCTAAGTTAAGGCTTCTATGATTAATATAGGGATGTGGAGAGATAAAATGAGTAGATGTTGGTAGATCCAATGGCTTGATAAGTGTGGGTAAGGAGGTAATGGTGGGGGCCTTTTACAAGAGGAGAGGAGGGGCACTCTTGGAATGTTATAAAATGTTACTTTATATTGAAATGTGTTTCAGATTTAAAAGGTCCCACATTGATATATTTCGAGGAAAAGGTGACAAGGGATTGAAATATACTCATCCAATAGGTTTTTGACAAGTGTAAGTCTTATATTTTACATTATCTTTTCATTTTTTAAATCGTTCATTAATGAAGTAATCGCTGCATCATCATGATGTCATAAATAATTTAATTTATTTAATCGCTAAAAATTAAAAAAAAATATTATGATGTAGGAATTATTTTTTTATTTCAAATTATTATGTATAGTCTAAGAGATCATTTATCTACACAAAATTAAAATTTATTTACGTAGGTGTTACATACATTGTTATATTTAACATTCTTTAAAAAAATTAAAAGATAAAAAGTCATTATCACACAAAAGTGATTCCATGGGGTCCCTAAGTTTGGCACAAGGAATACCATGGTCGGCCATGACACAACCAGTAGAATTAGGACACATGTTGGGGTCATTTGTTATTATTATGATATTATTTTATTATCCTTAACTTCCGGATTACTAATTAATCTCTATAATGAATGATAATTACCGTCGTTACTATTCATAATGTCCAGAAACAAAAGAGTATTAATTACTTAATTTAGAACATCTGATTAAAAATATGGTATCCATTTTTCCAAATTACAAACATATAAATTTCAATAATAAATTTTAAAATAATTCCCGTTGTCAAAACAAATAGCGGGTTTTTTTTTGAAACAATATCAATGAAATGTTTGGAACTTGTTTATGCTTAATTAAAAAGTGAAATTAATCCCAATGACCACCATTGGATTAAATGGTAAAAATATATTATATTTACACTTTATAAACATTTGAAAATATAATCTATACATATAATTAATGTAGATGAAAAAGAAATTCTGATGTAAAATGTAGTATTTTTCACTATTCATTAAAAAATTATCATAGTTAGAAAAATACAAAAAATTTATCCAAAGTAAATTTCAATGTCCCAATCATAAAGAATAATTTTCTTTTGACAAATAGAGCTTATAAAATTGTTAAAAGTTTTATTTAAAAATGGGTTTCCATCAAAAGGCAGTAAAGCAATCTTTTAAAAATATTAGTGTATTCCATGCTTAAGATTGGATTTATTCTCATTTTAAGTCTCTAAACCACTATCTAATTCATAAATATTCATAAATAAGAATATTTATTATTAATTACATAATTGGGATGTTACATCCTTCCCCCCTTTAGAAAATTTTGTCCCTGCAATTTATTTACTTATCGAATAAGTGAGGGTATTTATCCTTCATTGCATTTTCAGATTCCCATGTTGCCTCTTCACTCATGTGGTTTTTCAACAAAACATTTACCTGATGAATAACCTTATTATGTAACACTTTCTCCCTGTGGTCAAGAATCATGACCTGTTGTTCCTCATAAGATAGATTCTCTTCCAGCTGAACTACCTCTGGACTCAAAACATGATATGGATCTGGCCTGTACTTCCTTAACATTGAAACATTAAAAACATTTTGTACCAGAGATAAACATAGAGGTAAAGCCACTCGGTATGCAACTGATCCAACTCTTTCCAGAATTCCATAGGGTCCAATGAACCTTGGACTCAACTTTTCTTTCTTACAAAATCGCATAACACTTTTCCATGGTGAAACTTTGAGGAAGACATGATCACCTACCTCAAAAGTGTGATCATTCCCCCTATTATCTGCATAACTTTTCTGCTTTCTCTAAGCTGTTCTCATATGTTTCTATATTAGCTAAACTTTTTCTATCAATGCTTCTACCAATTCCAGTCCCATCAAATTCCATTCACCTAATTCATCCCAAAAAGCTGGAGTTCGACACAGCTTCCCATATAAGGCCTCAAATGGTGCCATCTATATACTAGAATGAAAACTGTTGTTATAAGAAAACTCAACCAAAAAAAGATATTGGTCCCATCTTCCCTGATAATCAATTGAAAAAGAACATATCATATCCTCCAAATTATGAATCATTCGTTCTGACTGCTCATCTGATTGAGGATGAAAAGCTGTACTAAAATTTAATTCAGTACCCAATTACATCTGAAGGCTTTTCCAAAATTTAGAAGTTAACCGGAGATCACGATCAGATACAATAGAGAGGGGAACCCCATGTAACCGGACTATCTCTTTAAGATACAAATGAGAAAGTTGATCTAGGGAAAAATTATCTCGTATAGCAAGGAAATGAGTAGATTTAGTCAAGCGATCAACAATAACCCAGATTGCATTATTACCTCGAGGTGTCTTTGGAAATCACAAAACAAAGTCCTGGGATATATTCTCCCATTACCACAATGGAACTGGTAAAGTCTGAAGCATCCTATTCAGTAACTACCACTCGGGATTAACCTATTGACAAGTCAAACACTTCACAGTAAAATCATCAATATCTCTTTTCATTCCGTCCCACCAGTAATACTCCCGAAGATCTCTATACATCTTAGTACTGTATTGATGAACTGAAAAACGGATAACTATGAGCTACACATAACAACTCTCTCTTCAACTGTGAATCACACGACACACAAAATATCTTCCCAAATCTCAAAACACAATCATTGTCAATGTTTAATTCATGCAACTTATCTTTCTGAAACAGCTCTACCTTTTTCTGCATCTCAATGTCATGCTTCCGTGCTTGCTTAATTCTATTTGATAGAGAAGATTTCACTGATACCTAAAACAAAACAGAATGAAATACTTCACCAACAACTTCTATGCCAAATTTCATCAAATACTTAACAAAAGTATCATGTTCCAAACACAACATTGTTAATGAAGAATTACTTTTTCGACTCAAAGCATCAGCCACTTTTTTTTTTCCTGGATTGTAATGAATTGTACAATCATAATCCATGATTAATTTTATCCATCTCCTCTGTCTCATGTTCAATTCTTTTTGAGTGAGTATATACTTTAAAATTTTGTGATCAGTATATATTTCACTCTTTACACCATACAAATGATGCCTCCAAATTTTTAAAGAAAAAACAACAGCAGCTAATTCCAAAACATATGTACGGTAATTTACCTCATGAGTTTTCAAGTGACGTGAACCATAAGCAATTAACTGATAATTCTACATTAGGACGCAACCAATTCCTTTCAATGAAGCATCATTATAGATAACAAACTCCCCATTCCTAGAAGGTAGTTCCAAAACTGGAGCATTCACCAATCTTCTTTTTCAGTTCCTGAAAACAATAACCACATTATTTTGTACAGATAAACATAACACCCTTCCGAGTTAGCTTCTTCAATGGACTAGACAAATTGGAAAAATTTATAACAACCCTTCGGTAATATCCTGCCAAACCAAGGAAGCTACGAATCTCAATTAAATTTGTGGGTCTTGGCCATTCTTCCCCAACCATTGTTTTTACAGGATCAACAGTTATCCCATATTTAGAAACAATCTGACCAAGGAAAGAAATTTTTGCAACCAAAACTCACAATTTTTGTATTTCTCATACAATTTTATTTCTTTTAAGGTTTTAAAAATAACACTGTAATGTCTTTCATCCTCCTCATTACTTTTAGAAAACACCAAAATATAATCAATGAAAACAACAACAAACATATCCAAGAACTCAGTGAAAATTCTATACATAAGGTCCATGAATATAATAGGTGTATTGGTTAGCCCAAAAGTCATAACTACAAATACATAATGGCCATATATTGTACAAAACGCAGTCTTCAGAATATTTTCTTCCTTTACTTTCAACTGATGGTACCACGATCTGATGTTAATCTTTGAAATAAAACTGAGCTCCCTGGAGCTGATCAAACAAATCATCGATATGAGGAAAATGATACGTGTTCTTAACAGTGATGTTATTCAAGGCTCTATAATCAATGTAAAGTCTCATTGAACAATATTTCTTTTTAACAAATAAAATAGGAGCACACCATGGTGATGTTATAGGTCGAATGAAACCTTTCTCAAATTAATATTCCAATTGCTCCTTCAACTCTAAAAGTTAAATTTGAGCCATTCGATAAGGGGGTTTTGAAACTGTCTTAGAATCAGGATATAAGTCAACAGTAAATTCAACTTCTCAATCTGGTATTATTCTAGGAAACTGATCAGGAAAAACATCAGGATTCTCATTTACAACTGGCACATCATTAATCTTAACAGTTCTTTTGTTTTCAACAATATGTGCAAGGTAACATTCATTTCCATCTTTTACACATTTCTCAGCCTTTTGATATGTTATCAACAGTAAGGGTTCATTCTTTTACAAAAACGGAAAATCTTTCTGAAACGAAACTTATTTAGCTCTACAGACAATCTTAGCATCGTAAAAAGATAGCCAATCCATACCCAGGATAACATCAAACTCTACTAGAGGTAAAAAAATAAGGTTTGCAAGTAGTTTCTTTCCACAGTTAAGGATAAGAAGATTCTTATAAATTATTTTTTCCTCAACATTTCTCCCAGGTGTTTTTACCACATGTTCAGGAGTCATTTCTTGAGATGGTATTCCCATTTTACTAGAAATGTTTTCAGAGATGAAGAATGTGTAGACCTCGAATCAAACAACACACTGGCATAATATGAAAAAACATGGTACATGATACCACTTCATTTTATGGCCCAACATCTACTGAACTAGTTGAAAAGGATTTCACCACCCCCTTCTTCTTGTAGTCAAACTGCTTCACATCACTCGAGCTCTTTGTCGGACACTCATTTGCATAGTGACCCATCTCATTGCACTTGAAACATTTCACAAACAATAAATAAAATTTTGTCTTACCATCACCTTGATCTTTTCCGGTGAAATCACGAGCCTGATGTCCCATATTACCACATCAGTAGAAATTTCAAGAATTCAAAATAAATTCCCCAGCATGCTTTTTACCACATTTATCACAAACTGGAAACTAAGTTTTCTTACCATCAAACCTCTTTGAATAATTCTTCCCTTTCTCCTGCAACCTCGTTCTATTATTTTGTTTGTTGTTATAGAACACTTGATCATCAGAAAACTCCATTTCCACCTTCTCATCACATCTAATAAGCTTTTCATAGCTCTTGAACTCATGGGAAGCTAATGCCCTATGATATTTTGGAATTAATCCTGAGTAAAAACGACTAATTTTACTACCACGGTCTCAGATAAAATTTGGAGCATACCTTGCCAATCGAGTGAACCTTTCTTCATAGGAAGCCATTGATTCTTCCTCTTGCATAAATTCCAAGAATTGTTTTTCCATCCTAAGTCAAACAGACTTAGGAAAATACTTCTCAGGAAACATACCTTTGAATTCATCCAAGTCGAGAGCATCAATCTCATCAGTGTTAGTGATATTTTTAACAATCGAGCACCACTGATCTACTTTACCCTCCAAATGGTAAATTTCAAGACTATCCTTTTGAATGTCTGAACACCCCATGACACTGAAAATCTTCTCCAGTGATATAATACACCCTTCAGCTAGCACACCATCAAATGATCCCTTGAATTATGGAGGGTGTAGCCTCATGAAATGTTCCACCACTGACATGTTCCTATGCAGTAGATCTGGCTGATCTCGTGCACGGATACCACCACCATTAATCCCTTGAGTAAACTGCACTGATACGACAACAAACTATTCAGTTCCAATTCCGACCATCTCAGGATGCTGATTCGGAAGGTCATTTCCTTCTATATGCCTTCCTAGCACTACTTCCATGTTTCCTCTATGGAAAACCATTCTGAACAAACATATATTAGATGAAGAAACATGGTAATATTCAAATGATATATCTTTTCAAATTTACCATAAAAATAATTTTGGATAATCATTTAATATAATTCTAACTCCTAAAGTTATCTAAACCGACCTCTGATACCAACTATAAGGCCCCAGCCTTAATCATTACATAATCATGAGTTATTTCAAGAATACATGTTAAGGATCATTTCAGGTTTAGTGTTTTAGAGAATTAGATCATAAATCATGCATTAAATTCCACATTTAAACAAAGTGGTTACATAAAAGATAGTATTCATTTTTCCCATCAACAGAAACATATTTAAAATAAACATGGAATCTTTCTTGGCACTTCCTTGACACTATCATCACATCATATACCATTACCTTGACCTGTGAAAAACATTTCAAAAACATGGGATGAGAATAAAACTCTCAGTAAGGAATATAAAAATATGGACAGGAAACATTATTACATGTATACATAAGAATCAATGTAATCACACTTTACTCATAAAACATAAGTATGTTAACATACTTCATGAAATCATAAGATTTATGAATAACTCATAGAAATCATAAGACATAAAGGTAACCTATGTCATTCATAACATTCTTACGTAGGGAGTAACCCTCAAAGTTACGTTTGGAATACACATCACCGTATATTCCATAAATCTCTTCAGAGAAACCTTAAAATTTAACTCCTTCACATTACCCAATGAATTGGGGAGCTATATCAGGCTCACCCGCTTTTAGTTTATCGCAGAACCACCCATCTTCATAACAATTCTCAAGAACCATAACATTATCATATCACATCAAACATGCATAAAGGAAACATAACATTTCCACGTTTCAATCAAAAGTAATCAATACAACACAATGATATAATAAAAACATTTTGAAAACCATTTTCAATACCAAAATAAATGAAATGTAAAACATGGAATTTATTTTTTTAATTTTAAAAAATGTTATGGCTTGTAGAGGAAGCTAAAACTCAAATAATGGTCAAGGCGGTGGAGAAGTCGTTGTCGCCGTATACGTACGACAATAAAACATTCTTTTTGTCATTTAGTAAGACACTTCATAAAAAAAGATTCCTTTTGAATAGACGTAATATTCAAGGAGTTTATACACCGTATAAATGAATGTTTTGTATAAAAAAAATATGCCTCAATGAAAGGAGACTGAGACGAAGTCCCTTACCTCGGGTCCGGCTTGACTCTTTCATTCTTTAACGTCCTGAATAATAAACTTGAGTTAATTTATACTTGTTTAAGAACCTTTTTCAAGTTCATTATTTTATTTATATCACTTATTACGATTTTATTAACACTATGTAATTATTTAAGTTAATAATGGTCATTTTGTCGATCATTGGTACTTGAGTCAAAAATAAACTCTTTATAATTACAGGTTTTTCATGTGGTAAAATATCCATTATATCTAGAATTATATTAATGATGTAGAAATCACATGTATCATATATATCCAGTATATACATGCATTTATAATATGACATAACATTTAGAGGTATGGAATGAAATGAACCGTTCATGGAGACGGTAATCCATACGAACGCATGAATGCTGCTTTCATGTCTATTTCATATTTTATGGAATGTAATCATAATGATATAAAGTTATATTATAATTCTAGTATAATATAATATAAAATATCATTAACTCCATCCATTATACTTCCCATATATGGCATTAATGAATCTACTAATTTTGAGGGGCGGTAGTCTGCACTTCCTAAAATGAAGATATATTGTTTACCCATAATGGAAACCATAAAGTTATGCCATAAATGTAAAAATACAGAAGCTTAAGGAAACCATAAACATATTATATATCATATAAAAATATAGTGACATCTTAATGGCCACATTTGAAGGTGTTAGAAGAATATTGAACAATAATCATTTCATGAGGCTGAAATTCGCCATCCACGGAAACAGTATGCTATTTAACCATTAGATGTTGGTGTGTGTAAGTGTAGCTCGAATAATTCTTATAAAAACAACCTAGTATATTTAATATACTGGTTTTGTTACAAAATAATTGAATAAAAAGAGTTTAGGGGGTTGTAGAAGCAAAATAAAACAAAATAACATTATAGAAAACTTTACCTTTAAATCGGCTAACTCCTCTTGGTTGGAACCAAAAGGGTTTCTTGAAGAGCTTTCTGCCTAAGGTAAGTCTTAAAGGATGAAGAGAGGGATGTGGAGAGATAAAATTTTCAGATCTTGGCCGAGCCAATGGCTTGAGATGTGTGGGTAAAGAGGTATAGGTGGGGGCCTTTTATAAGAGGAGAGGATGGGCACTCTTGGAATGTTATAAAATGTTACTTTATATTGAAATGTGTTTCAAATTTAAAAGGTCCCACATTGATATATTTCGAGGAAAAGGTGACAAGGGTTCTAAATATTCTCATCCAATAGGTTTTTCACAAGTGTATGTCTTATAATATACATTATCTTTTAATTTTTTTAAATCATTCAATAATGATGTAATCGCTGCATCATCATGATGTCATAAATAATTTAATTTATTTAATGTATAAAAATTATAAAATAAATACTATGATGTAGGAAATCTTATTATATTTCCAATTAATATTTATAGTCTAAGAGATCATTTATTTAGACAAAATTAAAATTGTTTTACTTAGGTGTTACAATATTTAACTTTCTTTAAAAAAATAAAAAGATAAAAAGTCATTATCACACAAATGTGATTCCATGGGGTCCCTAAGTTTGGAAAAAAGAATTACATGGTCGGACATGACACAAACAGTAGATTTAGGACACATGTTGGGGTCATTTTTTATTATTATGATATTATTTTATTATCCTTAACTACCCGATTACTAATTAATCACGATAATTATAGATAATTACCATTGTTACTATTCATAATGTCCAGAAAAAAAAGTGTATTAATTACATAATTTGTGACTTATGATTCCAAATATGGAACCTATTTTACCAAATTCCAAATATAGATATTTCAATAATTAATTTAAAAATAATTCCCGTTGTCAAAACAAATCGAGGGTTTTTTTGAAACAATATCTATGAAAAGTTTGGCACTTGTTTATGCACAATTAAAAAGTGGAATTAATCCCAATGACCACCATTGGATTAAATGGTAAAAATATATTCTATATACAATTTAAAACAATTTAAAAATATAATCTATAAATATAATTAATTTAGAAAAAAAAAGTTTTGATGTAAAATGCTGTATTTTTTACTATTCATTAAAAATGAACATTATCAGAAAAATACCAAAACATTAACCAAAGTAAATTTAATTGTCCCAATCATAAATAATAAGTTTATTTTGACAAATATATCTTATAAATGTATCAAAATATTGATTTAAAAAAGGTATTCCATTAAAAGGTAGTAAACAATCTTTTAAAAAATATTAGTGTATTCCATGCTTAAGATTGGATTTATTATCATTTTAATCCTCTAAAACACAATATGATTCATAAATAGACATAGATAAGAAGATCTATTATTCATTACTTACTTGGGATGTTACATCCTTCCCCCTTTAGAAAATTGTGTCCCTGTAATTTATTTACTTATGGAATAAGTGAGGGTATTTATCACTCATTGCATTTTAAAATTCCCATGTTGCCTCTCCACTCATGTGGTTTTTTCACAAAACCTTTAATTGATGAATCACCTTATTCCATAACACTTCCTCCCTTTGGTCAAGAATCTGGACCAGTTTTTCCTCATAAGATAGGGTCTCTTCCAGCTGAACTACCTCTGGACTCAAAACATGAGATGGATCTAGCATATACTTTCTCAACATCGAAACATGAAAAACATTGTGTACCTGATATAAACTCGGAGGTAAAGCCACTCGGTAAGGAACTAATCCAACATTCTCTAGATTTTGAAATGGTCCAATGAACCTTGGACTCAGCTTTCCTTTCTTACAAAATCGCATCACACTTTTCCATGGTGAGACTTTGAGAAAAACATGATCACCTACCTCAAAAGATAGACTTTCCTCCAGTTATCCGCATAACTCTTATGCCTTCTCTGAGCTATTCTCATGTGTTTCTGAAACAACTGAACTTTTTCTGCCATCTCTTCTACCAATTCTGGTCCCATCAGCTTCCTTTCACCCACTTCATCCCAAAATGCTGGAGTTCGACACCGCTTCCCATAAAATGCCTCAAATGGTTCCATCTGTATACTGGAATGAAAACTGTCATTATAAGAAAACTCAACCAAAGAAAGATGTTGGTCCCATCTTCCCTGATAATCCATCAAACAAGCTCGTAGCATATCCTCCAAGGTCTGAATTGTTCTTTATGACTGCCCATCTGATTGAGGATTAAAAGCTGTACTAAAATTTAATTCAGTACCCAATGACATCAGAAGGCCTTTCCAAAAGTTAAGAGTAAACCTGGGATCAGGATCAGACACAATGGAGAGAGGAACTCCATGTAAACTGACTATCTCTTTAATATACAAACGGGAAATTTGATCTAGTGAAAACGTATCTCATATAGCATGGAAATGAGCAGATTTAGTCAAGAAATCATCAATAACCCATATTGCATTATTACTTCGAGTTGTCCTCGGTAATCACACAACAAATTCCATGGATATGTTTTCCCATTTCCACTATGGCACTAGTAAAGGTTGAAGCATCCCTTTCGGTAACTGCCGCTCTGCTTTAACCTGCTGACAAGTCAAACACTTCATAGTAAAATCACCAATATACATTTTTTATTCCATCCCACCAGTAATACTCTCGCAGATCTCTGTACATCTTAGTACTGCCAGGATGAACTAAAAACGGGGAACTATGAGCCTCACATAACAAATAATTCTTCAAATGTGAATCACAAGGCACACATAATCTCTTCCCAAACCTCAAAACACAATCATTATCAATGATGAATTCAGGAAACTTACCCTTCTGAACCAGCTCTACCTTTTTCTGCAACTCACTGTCTTCCCTCTATGCATGCTTAATTCTGTCTGATAGGGATGATCTCACTGATACCTGAAACAAAACAGAAGAAATTCCTGCCCCAACAAATTCTATGCCAAAGTTCATCAAATCAAAAACCAAAGGATCTCGTTCCAAATGTAGCATGGTTAATGAAGCATTACTTTTTCCACTCAAAGAATCGGCCACTTTATTTTCTTTTCCCGGATGGTAGTGAATTGTACAATCATAATCCCTGATTAATTCCATCCATCTCCTCCATCTCATGTTCAATTCTTTCTGAGTGAATATATACTTTAAAATTTTGTGATTAGTATATATTTCACACTTTACTATATAAAAATGATGCCTCCAAATTTTTAAATCAAAAACAATAGCAGCTAATTCCAAATCATGTGTAGGGTAATTTACCTCATGAGTTTTAAACTGTCGTGAAGCATAAGCAATTACCTGATAATTCTGCATTAGGACGCAACCAAGTCCTTCCAATGAAGCATCACTGTATATAACAAACTCACCATTCCTGGAAGGAAGTGATAAAACTGGAGCATTCACCAATCTTATTTTCAACTCCTGAAAAGAATCATCACATTCTTTTGTCCAGATGAACATAACACCCTTACGAGTTAGCTTAGTCATTGGACTAGATAACTGTGAAAATTTTCAACAAACCTTCGGTAGTAACCTGCCAATCCAAGAAAACTATTGATCACAGTTAAATTTGTGGGTCTTGGCCATTCTTCAACAACTTTTGTTTTCGAAGGATCAACAGTTATGCCATCTTTTGAAAAAATGTGACTCAGGAAAGAAATTTGTTTTTACCAAAACTCACTCTTTCTAAATTTTCCATATAGTTTCTTTTCTTTTAAGGTTTGCAAGATGACCCTTAAATGTCTTTCATGTTCCTCTTTACTTTTAGAAAACACCAAAATATCATCAATGAAAACAACCACAAATTTATCCAAGAACTCATGGAAAATTATATTCATAAGGTCCATGAATATAGCAGGTGAATTGGTTAACCAAAAAGGCATAACTACAAATTCATAATGGACATGTCAAGTACAGAACACAGTCTTTGGAATGTCTGCTTCTTTTACTTTCAACTGATGGTACCCCGAACTCAAGTCAATCTTCGAAAAATACTGAGCTCCCTGGAGCTGATCAAACAAATCATCGATATGAGGCAAAGGATACTTGATCTTTACAATAATATTATTCAAGGCTCTATAATCAATGCAAAGTCTCATTGAGCCATCTTTCTTTTTAACAAACAAGACTGGAGCACCCCATGGTGATGTGCTAGGTCGAATGAAACCTTTATCTAATGACTCCTGCAATTGCTTCTTTAACTCTAAAAGTTCAACATGAGCCATTCGATAAGGGTGTTTTGAAATTGGCTTAGAATCAGGAACTAAGTCAACAGTATATTCAACTTCCCGATCATGAATAATACCAGGAAAATAAATAGGAAAAACATCAAGATACTAATTTACCATTGGCACATCATTAATCTGAACAGTTCTATTATTTTCAACAATATGTGCAAGGTAACATTCATTTCCATATTTTACTAGTTTCTCAACTTCCTGATATGTTATCAAAATCAAGGGTTAATTCTTGTACACAAACTGAAAATCATTGTGAAGAGAAACCATATTAGCTCTGCAATCAATCTTATCATGATAAAAAAAAGCCAATCCATTCACAAAATAACATCAAACTCTACTAGAGGAAAAACAATAAGGTTTACTGGTAGATTCTTTCCACACACAAGGATAGGAAGGTTCTTATAATTCCTTTTTGTCTCAACGTTCCCTCCTGTTGTTTTTACCATAAGTTCATGATTCATATCTTGAGATGGAATTTCCAATTTACTAGAAAACTTCGCAGAAATGAAAGAGTGTGTAGACCCTGAATCAACAACACATTGGCATAACTTGAACAAACAAACAGTGTACCTGATACCACTTCATTCGATGGCCCAACATCTGCTGAAGTTGTTGCAAAGGATTTCACCAACCCTTTCTGCTTGTAGTCTGGCTACTTTCCCCCAGTCGAGTTCTTCGTTAGACACTCATTTGAAAAATGACCCATTTCATTACACTTAAAACCTCTTACCGCTGGCTTTTCATTGCCTACTTGATCATCTTCCTTACAGTTACGAGCAATATGACCAGACTTACCACACCGAAAGCACTTACCAGACTTGGATAAACATTATCCAGGATGAATTTCACCACACTTCTCATAGGATGGATATTTGGTTTTCTTACCTCCTTGCTTATTTGATGAATTCTTCCCCATTTCCTGCCAACTGGACCTCTTATTCTGTTGTTTTTCATAGAACACCTGATCATCGACAAACTCCATTTCCACCTTCTCCGCACATCGAAAAAGTTTTTCATAACTTTTGAACTCACGAGAAGATAAAGCCCTTCGATACTTTGTCTTTAACCCTGAGTAAATACGGTTTATTTTACTATCAAGATCTCATGTGATGTTTGGAGCATAACTTTCCAATCGAGTGAACTTTGCTTCATAAGCAGCCACTGAATCATCCTCATGCCTCAATTAGAGGACTATTTTTCCATCCTAAGACGAACCACCTTAGGAAAATATTTCTCAGGAAACATACCTTTGAATTCATCCCAGTGATGATCCTCAATCTCATTACTATCCCTGATATTTTTCACCATCGACCACCACTGATCAGCTTCACCTTCAAAATAGTAAACAACAAGACTAACCTTTTGATGTTCTGAACACCCCATGACATCAAAAATCTTCTCCAGTGCTTTAATCCACCTTTCAGCTTGCATGGGGTCAGATGATCCTCTATATAATGGGTGATGTTGCCTCATGAAATGTTCTACCACTAACATGTTCCTCTACGGTTGATCTGGATGATCTCGTGCATGGATACCACCTCCATTTATCGCTTGAATCAACTGCCCCATTACTGCAACAAACTGTTAAGTTCCGATTCCAACCATCTCAGGATGCTGATTCGGAAGGTTATTTCCTTCTATATGTCATCCTAGCACTACTTCCATATTTCTTCTGCGGAAAACCATTCTGAAAAAACATGTCTCAGATGAAGCAACATGGCAATCTTCAAATGCTATATCATTTCAAAAAAAATATTTTTGGATAATCATTTAATAGTATTCTAAATCCTAAAGTTATATAAACTGACCTCTGATACCAACTATAATGCCCCGACCATAAACATCTCTTAATATTAAATTAAATGTATAATTCACATTGAGGATATTTTCAGGTTTAGAGTTTTAGAGAATTAGAACATAATTACTATATCTCAAAATATTACAAAGTAGACACTTATACTAGTTTCCATAGAATAAAAAAACACTTAAAAAGAAACATGTCTAGTTCCATGTTTTATATAGAATGACTTTCCCTTGATCCCATCCTTGGCCCTATTCCACATTAGGTCCTCTGAAAAACATTTCAAAAAAACTTGGGGTGAGCATAAAGAGCTCAGTAAAGGATACACAAAGAATAAAAAATGTTAGTTTATCAAAACAACAAGTAAACCATGTATACTTTATCAAAGTAATACCTTAACCATCATGAAGTAGTAAAAACTCTTCACTGAATAAAATATCATTACTTACCCTTTTTTAACCAAAGGATTTCCATAAAACCCATATAAAGAACACATAACATATAAAGGTAACTTGGGACATAAACATATTTAAGTGGAATAACCATACAGTCGACTTCCACACATATCACTTAATGGAATAGCCATACGGCCAACTTCCATACATACGTAATGGAATATCCATATGGATGACTTCCATACCTAATTAATTGGAGGTCATAACGTAACCACCCATCCTGGTATTCACGGCACCACCCGTCATATGGTTTATCACGTAACCACCTGTCAGATGTCCAAGTACCAATATAAAATCATAAAACATAAAACCAATATAAAGGAATGATAAAATTTCCACATTTCAATCACAATATATCATTTAAATATATTGACATAATAGAATGCTTTATCAAAACCATTTTCAATACCAAAATACATAAAATATTATATGGTATTTATTTTATTTTAAAAACATTACGGCATGTTGAGGAAGCCAAAGACCAAATAATACTCGTGGCGTCGGAAAAGGTCGTTGTCACCGCATATGTTAAAAGAAACATTCCTTTTGGTTGTTTAGTAAAACGCTTCATATAAAAAGATTCTTTTTGTATAAAAGTAAAATTCAATGGGATTTATACACCGTATAAAAGATAGTTGTGTATAAAACGAAATATTCCTGAATGAAAGGAGATTGAGACGAAGTCCCTTACCTCGGGTCCGACTTGACTCGGTCGTTCTTTAATATCCTGAATAATAAACTTGAGTTAATTTCTAATTTTTTAAGAACCTTTTTCAAGTTAATTATTCCTTTTATATCACATATTTCCATGTCATGAACACTATGTAATTGTTTAAGATAATAACGGGCGTTTTAACGATCACTGGTACTTGAGTCAAAAATAAACCCTTTATAATTAAAAGTTGTTCATGTATCCATTATATCCAGAATGGTATTCATGATGTAGATATAATATATGTCATATATATCCAGTACATTCATGCATTTATAATATTACATAATCATTTAAAGGTAAGAAATGAAATGCATCGTTCATTGAGATGGTAAGTCGTACGTACGCATGAACGCTAGTTTCATTTCTATTTCATATTTTTATAGAACAGAATCCTAATGATATAAAGGTATCTTATAATTCGAGTGTAATATCATATATTATATCATAACTCCATACTTTATAAGTCCCACATATGGTATTAACGAATCAAATCACTTTGAGGGGGCGATAGTCCGCACTTCCTTAAATGAAGATATCGCGTTTACCCATAATGGAAGCCATAAAGGTCTGCCCAAAATGAAAAATACAGAATCTTAAGGAAAACATAAACATATTATATATCATATATAAATATAGTGTCATCTTAATGGCCACCTTTTAAGGTGTTAAAATAATGTTGAACAATCATCGTTTCGGGAGATGGAAATTCGCCATCCACGGAAACAGTATGTTCATTAACCATTAGATGTAGGTGTGTGTAATTGTAGCTAGAATTCTTCTTATAAAAACATCCTAGTATATTGAAGATACTGGAGTTGTTACAAAAGAAAGGAATAAAAGGAGTTTACGGGGTTGGAGAAGCAAAATAAAACAAAAGGACTCAAGTGAAGACATTACCTTAAAATCGGGTAACTCCCTCTAGTTTGAGCTCAATGGCTTCCTTGGGAAGACTTCTTCCCAAAGTGAGGCTTAAAGGAGTAATAGAGGGATTTGGAGAGACAAAATGGGCAGGGGTTGGAGGAGACAAAGTCTTTTGATGTGTGGGTAAGGTGGTAGAGGTGGGGCCTTTTATGAGAGGAGAGGAGGGACACTCTTGGAAAGTAAAGAAATCTTACATTATTTTAAAATGAGTTTCGGATTCAAAAGGTCACACATTGATATAATTCTAGGATAAGGTGATACGGGTTATAAATATAACCATCCAATATGTTTTGGACATGTGTAGGTCATACATTTTACATTATCGTTTCATTTTATTTAAATCCTTTATTAATGAGGTAATCGCTGCATCATCATGATGTCATAACTGATTTAATATATTTCATGTCTAAAAATAAAAAAAATCATGATGTAGGAAATGTTTTTATCGTTCTAATGAATATTTATAGTAAAAAATATGACTTGTATAACCCCATGAAATTTTTTTTTTAGTAAAACATCTCATGTTTGTGTCATTTTTACTTTAACATTAAATAAAAAGTTATTTATGTCATTTCCCAACCAAAGTGGCTCCATGGGGTCCCCAAGTTGACCCATGGATTGTAGTGTTCATCCATGACACATCCAATGAGGGTAGGACATGTTTCAAGCTCATCTCAATTTATTAAAACATTATTTTTTCCTTAAACTACACTAATTACCTCTAATCGCTATTAAGAACTTAAAAGTTACTATTCACCAAAAAATTATTTTAATCTCATTGAACAACATTTTAATTCTTAATGACAACCATGTATGTCGGATTTTTGAAAATAAAATCACAGAAGTGACAAAGTTTCATTTAAATGAAAAATAAGTTTCTTTAACTACCACTTAGTGGTTTCAGTATTCATCAAAAATTGAAGTTTTTCAGAAAAATACCAAAACTTCACCCTAAGATATATTTGAAATTCTGAATTCAAAATTGATGTCTATTTTACAAAATTAAAATCATATAAGTCACATTAATTAATTTAATAATTAATTTCTGATGTCATTATAGATAGCGTGTTTTTATGAAACAATAAGTATCAAAAGATTGACACTAGTTTAAGTCCAATTTCAAAGTGAAATTGATTCCAATGACCACCATTGGATTAAATGGTAAAAATATATTATAATTTCACTTTCGAACCAACTCAAAAGATAATCTAAACATATAAATAAATTAGATTAAAAAGAGGTTTTGAATTAAAATACAACATTTTTTCACTATTCATTAAAAAAATGAACTTTATCGGAAAAATACCAAAAATTCCCACAAAGTAAATTTTGATGTCCCAATCATAAATAATAAGTTTATTTTGACAAACATAGCTTATAAAATTGTCAAAATATATATTTAATAATGGGTTTCCATCAAAAGTCAGTAAAACAATCTTTTAAAAATATTATTGTATTCCATGCTTAAGATTAGATTTATTTTCATTTTAAGCCTCTAATCACTATCTAATTCATTAATAGACATAGATAAAAATATCTATTATTCATTACTTTCTTGGGATGTTACAGTTACATAAAAGATAGTATCCATTTTTTCCATCAACGGAAACATATTTAAAATAAAACACGAGTTATTTCTTGACACTTCTTGACACTATCATCACATCATGTACCTTTCCCTTGACCTCTAAAAACATTTAAAAAACTTGGGATGAGCATAAAAAGCTCAGTAAGGAATATAAAAATATGGAAAGGAAACATTAGTACATGTATTCATAAGAATCAATGTAATCACACTTTACTAATTAGACATAATTATGTTAACATACCTCATGAACTATTAATATTTATGAATAACTATTAGAAATCATAAGACACAAAGGTAACTTGGGGCATTCATAACATTCTTACGTAGGGAGTAACCCTTACAGTTACGTTTGGAATACCCATCATAGTATATTCCAAAAATCTCTTCGGAGAAACCTTAACTTTTAACTCTTTCGCGTTACCCAGTTCATTGGAGAGCTATATCAGGCTCACCCACTTTTAGTTTATCACGGAACCACCCGTCTTCATAACAATTCCCAAGAACCATAACAAAACCATATCACATCAAACATGCATAAAGGAAACATAACATTTCCACATTTCAATCACAAGATATCAATACAACACATTGATATAATTAAAACATTATGAAAACCAATTTCAATACCAAAATAAATGAAATGTAAAACAAGGTATTTATTTTTTTTATTTTAAAAAAACGTTATGGCTTGTAGAGGAAGACGAAACTCAAATAATAGTCACAGCGGCGGAGAAGTCGTTGTCACCACATACGTACGATAAAAAAAATTCCTTTTGTCATTTAGTAAGATGCATAGTATAAAAAAAGATTCCTTTTGAATAGAGATAAAATTAAAGGGGTTTGTACACCCTATAAAAGAAAGTTGTGTATAAAACAAAATATGCCTCAATGAAAGGATATTGAGACGAAGTCCCTTACCTCGGGTCCGACTTGACTAGATCATTATTTAACGTCATGAATAATAAACTTGAGTTATTTTCAACTTGCATAAGAATATTTTTAAAGTTCATTATTTCTTTTATATCACTTATTACCATGTTATGAACACTATGTAATTATTTAAGTTAATAATGGTCATTTTGTCGATCATTGGTACTTGAGTCAAAAATAAAGACTTTATAATTACAAGTTGTTCATGTGGTAAAATATCCATTATATCCAGAATTATATTCATGATGTAGATATCATATGTATCATATATATCCAGTATATACATGAATTTATAATATTACATAACATTTAGCGGTAAGAAATGAAATGCACCGTTCATGGAGACGGTAAGTCATACGTACGCATGAACGTTACTTTCAATTCTATTTCGTATTTTATGGAATGGAATCATAATGATATAAAGGAATATTATAATTAAAGTATAAAATAACATATAATATCATTAACTTAATCTTTTATACGTCCCACATATGGCATTAATGAATCAAATCACTTTGAGGCAGCGGTAGTCCGCACTTCCTAAAATGAAGATATCGTGTTTACCCATAATGGAAACCATAAAGGTA
Source organism: Viscum album (assembly GCA_963277665.1). Classification (NCBI taxonomy): domain Eukaryota; kingdom Viridiplantae; phylum Streptophyta; class Magnoliopsida; order Santalales; family Viscaceae; genus Viscum; species Viscum album. Next base: position 119,412,012 of record OY728138.1, on the reverse strand, counting down.
TGCAATAAATGTAAAAATAAAGAAGCTTAAGGAAAAAATAAACATATTATATATCATATATAAATATATTGACATCTTAATGGCCACATTTTGAGGTGTTATAAGAATATTGAACAATCATCGTTTCGTGAGGCCGAAATTCTCCATCCACGGAAACTGTATTCTCTTTAACCCTTAAATATTGGTGTGTGTAAGTGTAGATAGAATAATTCTTATAACAACATCCTAGTATATTGAATATACTGGTTTTGTTACAAATGAAATGAATAAAAAGAGTTTAGGGGGTTGGGGAAGCAATATAAAACAAAAGAACATTAGAGAAAGCTTTACCTTTAAATCGGGTAACTCCTATTAGTTTGAACCAAAAGGGTATCTTAAAGAGCTTTCTGCCTAAGGTAAGGATTCTAGGATGAAGAGAGTAATTTGGAGAAATAAAATTAGTAGATATTGGCCGATCCAATGGCATGAGAAGTGTTGGTAAGGCGGTATAGATGGGGGCCCTTCATAAGAGGAGAGGAGGGGCACTCTTGGAATGTCATAAAATGTTACTTTATATTGAAATGTGTTTTGGATTTAAAAGGTCCCACATTTATATATTTAAAGGATAAGGTTATAATGGTTCTATATATACTCATCCAATTGGTTTTTGACATGTTTAAGTCTTATATTTTACATTATCTTGTCATTTTTTTAAATCGTTCATTAATGAGGTAATCTCTGCATCATCATGATGTCATAAATAATTTAATTTATTTAATGTATAAAAATTATCAAAAAAATAATATGATGTAGGAAATAATTTTATATTTCTAATTAATATTTATAGTCTAAGATATCATTTATGTAGACAAAATTAAAACTGTTTTACTTAGGTGTTACAAACATTGTTATATTTAACGTTCTTTAAAAAAATAAAAAGATAAAAAGTCATTATCACACAAAAGTGATTCCATGGGGTCCCTAAGTTTGTCACAAAGAATCCCATGGTTGGAAATGACACATCTAGTAGAATTAGGATACATGTTGGGGTCATTTTTTATTATTATGATATTATTTTATTATCCTTAACTACCCGATTACTAATTAATCACGATAATTAAAGATAATTACCGTCGTTACTATTCATAATGTCCAGAAACAAAAGTTTCTGTATTACATAATTTAGAACATATGATTCCAAATATGGAATCCATTTTACCAAATTTAAAACATATAAATTTCAATAATTAATTTAAAAATATTTCCCGTTGTCAAAACAAATTGCGGGTTTTTTTTAAGAAATATCTATGAAAAGATTGGAACTAGTTTATGCCCAATTCCAAAGTGAAATTAATCCCAATGACCAAAATTGGATTAAATGGAAAAAATATATTCTATTTAAACTTTAAAACCATTTAAAAATATTATCTATACATATAATTAATTTAGATGAAAAAGAAGTTTTGATGTAAAATGCAGTATTTTTCACTATTCATTAAAAAATGAACATTGTCAGAAAAATACCAAAAATTTATCCAAAGTAAATTTCAATGTCCCAATAATAAAGAATAATTTTATTTTGAAAAATAGAGCTTATAAATTTGTCTGATTTTTTATTTAAAAATGGTTTTCCGTCAAAAGGAAGTAAAACAATCTTTTAAATATATTAGTGTATTCAATGGTTAAGATTGGATTTATTCTCATTGTAAGCCTCTAAAACACTATCTAATTCATAAATAATCATAGATAAAAATATCTATTATTAATTATTTACTTGGGATGTTACATCCTTCCCCCCTTTAGAAAATTGCATCCCCACAATTTATTTACTTATCGAATAAGTGAAGGTATTTATCCCTCATTGTATTTTCAGATTCCCATGTTACATATTCACTCATGTGGTTTTTCCAAAAAACTTTACATGATGAATCAACTTATTCCATGACACTTGCTCCTTATGGTCAAGAATCTGGACAGGTTTTTCCTCATAAGATAGGTTCTCTTCCAGCTGAACTACCTATGGACTCAAAACATGAGATAGATATGGCCTGTACTTCCTTAACATCGAAACATGAAAAAAATTGTGTACCTGAGATAAACTCAGAGGTAAAGCCACTCGGTATACAAATGATCCAACTCTCTCCAGAATTTCATTGGGTCCAATGAACCTTGGACTCATCTTTTTTTTCTTACCAAATCGCATAACAATTTTCCATGGTGAAACTTTGAGGAAGACATGATCACCTACCACAAAAGGGAGATCCTTCCTCTTATTGTCCACATAACTTTCCTTCCTGCTCTGAGCTGTTCTCATGTGATTCAATATCAGCTGAACTTTTTCTGCCAACTCTTCTACCAATTCTGGTCCCATCAACTTCATTTCACCTACTTCATCCTAAAAAGATGGAGTTCGACACTGCTTCCTATATAAGGCCTCAAATGGTGCCATATGTATACTAGAATAAAAACTGTTATTATAAGAAAATTCAACCAATGAAATATGTTGGTCCCACCTTCTTTTATAATCCATCGAACAATCACATAGCATATCTTCCAAAGTCTAAATCGTTCGTTCTGACTGCCCATCTGATTGAGGATGATAAGCTGTACTAAAATTTAATTCAGTACCCAATGACTTCTGAAGGCCTTTCCAAAAGTAAGAATTGAACCTGGGATCACGATCAGATACAACGGAAAGGGGAACTCCATGTAACCTGACTATCTCTTTAAGATAAAAAAGAGAAATTTGATCTAGGAAAAAATTATTTCGTATAGCAAGGAAATGAGAAGATTTAGTCAAGCAATCAACAATAACCCGAATTGCATTATTACCTCGAGGTGTCTTTGGAAATCCCACAATGTAGTTCATGGATATATTCTCCCATTTCCACTATGGTACTTGTAAAGGCTGAAGCATCCCTTTCGGTAACTACCACTCTAATTTAACCTATTGACAAGTCAAACACTTCACAGTAAAATCAAAAATATCTCTTTTCATTCCGTCCCACTAGTAATACTCCCAAGGATCTTTATACATCTTACTACTTCCTATATGAACTGAATATGGATAAATATGAGATTCACATAACAACTCCCTCTTAATTTGGGAATCACACGACATGCACAATCTCTTCCCAAATCTGAAAACACAATCATTATCAATGTTGAATTACAGAAACATACCTTTCTGAACTAGCTCTACCTTTTTATGCATCTCACTGTCTTGCTTCGGTGCTTACTTAATTATGTCTGATACAAATGATTTCATTGATACCTGAAACAAAATAGAAGGACATCCTGCACCTACAACTTCTATGCCAAAGTTCATCAAATCCTTAACCAGAGGATCACATTCCGAATACAACATTGATAATGAATCATTATTTTTTAGACTCAAAGCATCAACCACTTTATTTTCTTTTCCCGAATGGTAATGAATTGTACAATCATAATCCTTGATTAATTCCAGCCATATCCTCTGTCTCATGTTAATTTCATTCTGAGTGAATATATACTTTAAACTTTTGTGATCAGTATATATTTCACACTTTACACCATACTAATGATGCCTCCAAATTTTCAAAGAAAAAACAACAGAAACTAATTCCAAATCATGTGTAGGGTAATTATCTCATGAGTTTTCAACTGACGTGAAGCATAAGAAATTACCTGGTCATTCTGCATTAGGACACAACCAAGTCCTTTCAATGAAGAATCACTGTAGAGAACAAACTCCCCATTCCTGGAATGTAGTTCCAAAACTGGAGCATTCACCAATATTATTTTCAGTTCCTGAAAACAATGATCACATTATTTTGTCCAGATAAACTTAAAAACCTTCCGAGTTAGCTTAGTCATTGGACTAGATAACCGGGAAAAATATCTAACAAACCTTCAGTAATATCCTGCCAAATCAAGAAAGCTATGAATCTCAGTTAAATTTGTGGGTCTTATCCATTCTTCTACAACCTTTGTTTTTTCATGATCAACAGTTATCCCATCTTCAGAAACAATGTGACCAAGGAAAAAAATTTGTTTCCCCCAAAACTCACACTTGCTGAATTTCCCATACAATATTTTTTTAAGGTTTGAAAAATAACCCTTAAATGTCTTTCATGCTCTTCTTTACTTTTTGAAAACACCAAAATATCATCAATTAAAACAACCACAGTCTTATCCAAGAACTCATGGAAAATTCTATTCATAAGGTCCATGAATACAGGAGGTGCATTGGTTAGCCCAAAAGGCATAACTATAAATTCACAATGTCCATATCATGTACGAACCACGGTCTTCGGGATATCTTGTTCCTTTACCTTCAACTAATGGTACCCCGATCTGAGGTCAATCTTTGAAAAAAACTGAGCTCCCTAGAGGTGATCAAAGAAATCATCGATTTGAGGCAAAGAATACTTGTTCTTAATAGTGATGTTATTCAAGGCTCTATAATCAATGCAAAGTCTCATTGAACCATCTTTCTTTTTAACAAATAAAATAGGAGAACCCCACGGTGATGTGCTAGGTCGAATGAAACCTTTCTCTAATAAATCATACAATTTTTCTTTCAACACTTAAAGTTCAATTTGTGGCATTCTATAAGGGGGTTTTGAAATTGGATTAGCATCATAAACTATGTCAACAAAAAATTCAACATCCGGATCCGGTATTATTCCAGGAAACTCATCAGGAAAAACATCAGGATACTCATTTACCACTAGCACAACATTAATCTGAACAGTTCCTTTATTTTCAAAAATATGTGCAAGGTAACATTCATTTCCATATTATACAAGTTTCTCAGGATCTTGATATGTTATCAATATTAAGGGTTCATTCATGTACACAAAATGAATGTCTTTCTGAAAATAATTTTCTTTAGCTCTACATACAATCTTTGCATGGTAAACAGAGAGCCAATCCATACCCAGGATAACATCAAACTCTACTAGAGGTAAAAAAATAAGGTTTTCAAGTAGGTTCTTTCCATGGATAATGATATGAAGAATCATATAAATTCTTTTTGCCTCAACATTTCCCCCATTTGTTTTTACCACAAGTTTAGGAGTCATTTCTTGAGATGGCATTCCCATTTTACTAGAAATGTTTTCAGAGATGAATGAATGTGTAGACCCCGAATCAAACAACACACTGACATAATCTAAAAAAACAATCAATGTACCTAATACTACTTCATTTGATGGCCCAACATCTATTGAAGTAGTTTCAAAGGATTTCACCACCCCTTTCTGCTTGTAGTCTAACTGCTTCCCATCACTCGAGCTCTTTTTTGGACACTCGTTTGCATAGTGACCCATCTCATTGCACATGAAACATTTTACTAACTGTAAATAAAATTTGGTTTTACCATCACCTTGATCTTTTTTAGTGCAATCACGAACCTTATGTCCCATATTACCACATCGGTAGCACTTTTCAGAATTCAAAAGACATTCCCCAACATGGTTTTTACCACATTTATCACAAACTGGAAACTTAGTTTTCATACCATCAGACCTTTTTGAAGATTTCATCCCTTTATCCTGCAACCTCAGTCTCTTCTACTGTTCATTGTTTTAGAACACATGATCATCGGAAAACACCATTTCCACCTTCTTAGAACATCAAACAAGCTTTTCATAACACTTGAACTCATGAGAAGAAAAGCCCTTTGATATTTTGGATTTAATAATAAGTAAAAACGATTGTTTTTACTATAAAGGTCTCAGATAAAATTTGGAGCATACCTTTCCAATCAAGTGAACCTTTATTCGTAGTCAGCCACTAATTCTTCTTCTTTCCTCAATTACAAGAATCGTTTTTCCATCCTATGTGGAACTACCTTAGGGAAATACTTCTCAAGAAACATACCTTTGAATTCATCCCAATAGAGAGCATCAATCTCATCTGTGTCCATGATATTTTTAACCATCGACCACCGCTGATCTGGTTCAACCTCCTAAGAGTAAATTACAAGACTAACCTTTTGATTGTATGAACACCCCATGACATTGAAAATCTTCTCTGGTGCTTCAATCCACCATTCTTCTAGCACATGGTCATATGATCCTCTGAATGATGGGGGATGTTTCCTCATTAAATATTCCACCGCTGACATGTTCTTATTCAGTTGATCTGGCTGATCTCGTGCATGGATACCACCACCATTAGTCACTTGAGTAATTTCACCATTACTGCAACAAATTGTTCAGTTCCAATTCCAACCATCTCAGGATGCTGATTCGGAAGGTCATTTCTTTCTATATGCCTTCCTAGCACTGCTTCCCTATTTCTTCTGCGAAAAACCATTCTGATCAAACATTTCTTAGATGAAGCAACATGGTAATCTTCAAATTCTATATCATTTCAATTTCACCAAAAAAAATATTTTTGGATAATGATTTAATATAATTCTAACTCCTATAGTTATCTAAACCGACCTCTGATACCAACTACTAGGCCCCAGCCTTAAACATTACATAATATTGAGTTATTTCAAGAATACACGTTGAGGATATTTTCAGGTTTAGAGTTTTAGAGAATTAGATCATAAATCATGCATTACATTCCACATTTAAACAAAGTGGTTACATAAAAGATAATATTCATTTTTCTCATCAACGATAACATATTTAAAATATAACATGGATTATTTCTTGACACTTCCTTGACACTATCAACATATCACATACCTTTCCCTTTACTTGTGAAAAACTTTTCAAAAACATGGGATGAGCATAAAAAAGCTCAGTAAGGAATATAAAAATACGGAAAGGAAGCATTAGTACATGTATAGATAAGAATCAAAGTAATCACACATTACTCATAAAACAAAAACATGTTAACATACCTCATGAAATCATAAGATTTATGAATAACTCATAGAAATCATAAGACATAAAGGTAACTTGAGGAATTCATAACATTCTTACGTAGGGAGTAACACTCACAGTTACGTTTGGAATACCCATCACCATATATTCCATAAATCTCTTCAGAAAACCTTAACGTTTAACTTCTTCACGTTACCCAATGCATTGTAGAGCTTTATAAGGCTCACCCACCCTTAGTTTATCGCGGAACCACCCGTATTCATAACAATTCTCAAGAACCATAACATAATCGTATCACATAAAACATGTATAAAGGAAACATAATATTTCCACATTTCAATCACAAGATATCAATAAAACACATTGATATAATAACAAAATTATCAAAACCATTTTCAATACCAAAATAAATGAAATGTAAAACATGGTATTTATTTTTTTCATTTTAAAAAAAAGTTATGACTTTTAGAGGAAGCTGAAACTCAAATAATGGTCATAGCGGTGGAGAAGTCATTATCGCCGCATACGTAGGACAAAAAAAACATTACTTTTGTCTTTTAGTAAGAAGCTTCATACAAAAAAATATTTTTTTTGAATAGACATAAAATTAAAAGTGGTTTATACACCGTATAAAAGAATTTTGTGTACAAAACAAAATGTTCCTCGATTAATGGAGATTGAGACGAAGTCCCTTACCTCAGGTCCGACTAGACTCGATCGTTCTTTAACATCTTGAATAATAAACATGAGTTAATTTCTACATGCATAAGAACCTTTTTCATTTTCATTATTTCTTTTATATCACTTATTACCATGTTATGAACACTAGGTAATTATTTAAGTTAATAATGGTTATTTTGTCGATCATTGGTACTTGAGTCAAAAATAAACTCTTTATAATTACAAGTTGTTCATATGGTAAAATATCCATTATATCCAGAATTATATTCATGATGTAGATATCATATGATTCATATATATCTAGTATATACATGAATTTATAATATTACATAACATTTAGAGGTAAGAAATGAAATGCATCGTTCATGGAGACGATAAGCCGTACGTACGCATTAACACTACTTCCATTCCTATTTTATATTTTATGGAATGGAATCATAATGATACAAATTTATATTATAACTCCAGTATAATATCATATATAATATCATTAACTCTATCCTTTATATATCCCACATATGGAATTAATGAATCAAATCACGTTGAGGGGGTGGTAGTCTGCACTTCCTAAAATGAAGATATCGCGTTTAACCATAATGGAAAACATAAAGGTATACCATAAATGTGAAAATACAAAAGAATAAAGAAATCATAAACATATTATATATCATATATAAATATAGCGACATCATAATTCCCACCTTAGAAGGTGTTAGAAGAATATTGAACAATCATTATTTCGTGAGGCAGAAATTCAACATCCACGGAAATAGTATGATCTTTAACCATTTGATTTAGGTGTGTGTAAGTGTAGCTCGAATACTTATTATAACAACATACTAGTATATTGAAGATACTGTTGTTGTTACAAAAGAAATGAATAGAATGAGTTTTGGGGGTTAGATAAGAAAAATAAAACTAAAAAACATTAGAGAAGACTTTACCTTTAAATCGGGTAACTCCTCTTTGTTTAAACCAAAAGGGTTTCATAAAGCGCTTTCTGCCTAAGGTAAGGCTTCTAGGATGAATAGAGGTATGTGGAGAGATATAATGAGAAGATCTTGGACGATACAATGGCTTGTGAAGTGTGGGTAAGGAGGTAGTAGTGGGGGCCTTTTATAAGAGGAGAGGAGGGGCACTCATGGAATGTTATAAAATGTTACTTTATATTGAAATGTGGTTCAGATTTAAAAGGTCCCACACTGATATGTTTCTAGGTTAAGGCGATAAAGGTTCAAAATATACTCATCCAATAGGTTTTTGACAAGTGTAAGTCTTATATTTTACATTATGTTTTCATATTTTTTTAAATCGTTCATTAATGAGGTAATTGCTGCATCATCATGATGTCATAAATAATTTAATTTATTTAATGTCTAAAAATTGTAAAAAAATGAAAAGATGTAAGAAATATTTTTAGATTTCCAATGAATATTTATAGTCTAAGATATCATTTATGTAGACAAAATTTAAATTATTTTCCTTAGGTTATTTAACTTTCGTTAAAAAAATAAACAGATAAAAAGTCATTATCACACAAAAGTGATTCCATGGGGTCCCTAAGTTTGGAAAAAGGCATCCCATGGTCAGACATGACACAACAAGAAGCATCAGAAAACATGTTGGGGTCATTTGTTATTATTATGATATTATTTTATTATCCTTAACAACCCGATTACTAATTAATCATGATAATTAAAGATAATTGCCGTCGTTACTATTCATAATGTCCAGAAACAAAAGAGTTTTAATTACCTAATTTGGACCTTCTGATTCTCAAATATGGAATCCATTTTACCATATTCCAAACATATAAATTGCAATAATTAATTTAAAAATAATTCCTGTTATCAAAATAAATAGCGGGGGTTTTTTTTAAACAATATCTATGAAAAGTTTGGCACTAGTTTATGCCCAATTCCAAAGTGAAATTAATCCAAATTATCACCATTGTATTAAATGGTAAAAATATATTCTATTTAAATTTTAAAACCATTTAAAAAGATAATCTATCCATATAATTAATTTATATGAAAATGCAGTTTTGATGTAAAATGCAGTATTTTTCACGATTCATTAAAAAATGATCATTGTCAAAAAATTTCCAAAAATTTATTCAAAGTAAATTTAAATGTCCCAATAATAATTAATAAGTTTATTTTGACAAATAGAGATTATGAAATTGTCAAAAGATTGATTTAAAAATGGTTTTCCATCAAAAGGCAGTAAAACAATCTTTTAAAAATATTAATGTATTCCATTCATAAGATTGGATTTATTCTCATTTTAAGCCTCTAAAACACTATATAATTCATAAATAGACATAGATAAGAATATATATTATTCATTAATTACTTGGTATGTTACATTAATGTGCTAAAACAAAACCTGATTAGTGTATCCCTACTCTGTGTTGAGGGATACAAAGTTTGTAGAGACCTGAAGCTTGTCGTACATGGACATTACATTACATTACTGGAATACTTAATACATAACAAAAACAGACACATAAAGACCGTAATTGTTTAGTGTCTTTGGAAATGTGGAACGTAATCTTCTAATCATGGTGAAATATGTTCAACATCTCCCATAAAGATCTTACATTTTTTTCTTACCTAAAACCTTTCTTTATATCCTGGGGAAAAGAAAACATAAAAAGTGTGAGCTCAAATGCTCAGTAAGGATAAGCATGGATAAAATAAAACATACCATATACATTTGAACCTAAAGACATGAAAATAATGTTTAAACATCAAAATCATGAGCAACGACTAAAAACGTGGAAGTACATAAGGCATAGATCATAATGGAACATAAAAAATGATAACATAGCATGGGAATAAAACATGTAATTGTGGAATCCATTAAGCACATTTAATGATTTCCATAGTATCCATGTCATTTCTGCCAAGACCATCTTAGTGGAAAAATTCCCTTTCTGAATCGACTTCACTCCTCGTTTCAGTCCTGAAACATTGAACCGGATTAACATACCGTTCCAGCCATGTCTATCTCATGAGATATAAATCATTACCCAATTCATTGGAGGGAGATATAGGTCCCAACCATATCATAATGAAATCATTCTTACTTGTGCCATAACATAAACATAAATCATTCATCATTACCCAAAGAATAAAATGGGTATCATAAACATCATCCCATCATAACATAATCCATATAATAAAATGGATATGATTTCATCATAAGAACAGTGAAACCATGTAAATCATAGAGACATTATACTTGAAACATACACATATGAAATAATGCCATCATAGATGGAAAATGATTTTGATAAAACACTTGAAATGAATTCTTGAGGAAAATATCCTTTATTCTTCAAAATAAATTTCTTTTCACAGAACATAATGCAATTTTAAAAGAAAAGGATTTTGTTGAAAATAGTCCTGAAATATTTTGGAGGAATCTTCATGAATATAAGGCTTTATAAAACAGTAAAAATCCTTCATGTTGTATAAGTTAAAAAACATTCTTCTCGTACTTTTCCCGGAAAAGTAAAAAAAGTACCTCGTAACATAAACAAAAGAAAGATTCCTTACATACCATGTAGTAAAATTCAAAAATGGGTAAAAATGTCTTTAAACATACATGGAAACACTTTTATAAAACATGGACATGGATGATAAAATAACCCCAATAAATACTTACGAATAAGCAATCTCGGATAAAAATGAGATTTGAAAAATTATCCCTTACCTTAGGTCTGATTTGAATCGTAAGTATCTAAAACTCCTATATAATGATTTAAATAATGTCATTGACTTATTCCAGAATAATACTCATTGTTATGATATCATATATGGTTCACTTATGACTTTATATTACCTGTTCTTTTGTAAATTCCATGTTAAAGAGCATTTTGGGTAAAATTGTTTCATTTGTCGTCCATGTTTTGACTTGTAATTATTCATATGATTACTTAGATCATGATTACTTAATTCCATGATAAAAAACATGATTTATATATAATATATATTCAGAATATACATATATATAATAGATCAGTAAATGGAAAGAAATACACTGTTCATGGAGACGGTAGGTCGTACGTACGCATGAACGCTATTTTCGTTTCCTTATTGAGTTGAATGGAATTAAGTAGATGACATACATATATATACACATAAATCCAGTATCATTATTATGTCATATATTTCATGATTACTTATTATATATACTTTATAATCATTCATTAATGGTTAATGTGGAGAATGAATCTCATCGCGTCCTGGAGACGGTATTCCGTACGTACGCACGCGCAGTAATTTCGTTTTCCGTAGGATGGATAAGAGGTGAAATAGGGTTGTATCATATTTATAATAACATATCAGTATATGAGTGATACTGATGTTATTACTTCATAATGAGACAACCTATGAAAAAGAAGTGGAAGAAAAAATAAAGTTGAAGGAATCGGTAATAGACATTACCTCTTCTTTGAAGCACCTCTTTGATATCTCATTTTAGGGCACTAAAATTGGTATTTTAGGAATACCAAAACCTCTAGGATGTTTCTAGGGAAGTGGAGAACAGAATTTGGAAGGGGTTGGCCGAGCTTGAAGGCTCAAAGTGGTGTGAGGAAGTGAGGGAGGAGGTGCCCTTTTATAATGGAGGAGAGGGGCTCTTTTGGAAAAACTAAAATAATTATTTTATTATAAAGCCAAATTCGGTTTTAAATAGCACCAAATTGATTTATTTCGTAGATAAGGTGGGGATGGGTCGCAATAATATAATCCAATAGAATTTAGACAAGTTTAGGTTCCTATTTTAACCTTATCATTTATATTTAACATTAAGTTAGATAATTTTACTTTTACCCTGCCTTTTTGTGTTCTTACACTATAAGGTTAATAAACTTACTATAAGAAGACAAAAGAACCCCAAGTTGTTTATTATTAATATATATAACCTTATCTAAGTCATGTGGCTGAACCTTAGATTTTTAAGAATAAAATAACAATTAATAATATAATATTTGTTTTAAAAACTATTTTATGTCAATTTTGACACTACTTAGTAATTGATTTTTTTGAAAATCATAACAGAGTGATTAGTTCGAAAAAAGTTAATTAAATCAATACTAACATGTCATATTAACCTATAAAATTATTATAATTCATAAAAAGTCTCAAATTACATTTATTTGGGTATTTATAACATCAATTACGTCAATATTTCATTAATAAGATAATTACTGCATCATCTTTGTGTCTTCAGTAAATTAAATTATTTAATGTCTAAAAATTACAAATAAAATACCATTATATAGGAAATCTTTTTATAATTATAATTAATATTTATAGTCGAATTTATCTTATGTATAACCCTATATTAAAAATTATTTTCTTATTAAACATTGATTTTAACTATTTTAACCCTTCTTTAAATAAATTAATAATAAATGTCCTAATATAATACATGTGGGCCTAAATGGTCGTATTTTATTGCTAAGGTTGTTTTTGATCGAATTACACTTATCCAATAGAATTGGGACATGTGTTAGTGTAATAATAATATCATTTTTACCCTTAATTACCCTATTTACTTTTAACCGTGGTAAAAAAAGTAAAAAGTTACTATTCACCAAATATTATTTTCATCGCATTGAACCACATTTTACTTACTGAAATCAACCGTGTCTCTCGGATTTTTGAAATTTCATTCACAGAAGTGGTAAAATTATGTTTTATAAAAAATTCCTTTTTTTAACTACCTCTTAGTTATTTCACTATTCATCAAAAAAGGAAAGATTCCAGAAAAATACCAAAAATTAGGCCTAACATATTTTTGATATTATGAACTAAAAAATGATGTCTATTTTACAAAATTAAAAACATATTAGCTGCATTAATTAATTTAAAAATTAAATCATGTCGTCAAAACAAATAGCGTGTTCTTAAAAGATAATAACTATCAAAAGATTGACACTTGTTTATGTCTGGTTTTAATGTGAAATTACATCCAATGACCAATATTGTATTAAATTGTAAAAACATATTCTAAATATACTTTAAAACCACTAAAATTAATAATTTATCAATATTAATTATTTCGATTAAAAAGGTTGTTTTTAATTAAAATTTAGTAATTTTCACTATTCATCAGAAAATGAAAGTTATCTGAAAAGTACCAAAATTTTACCTTAAGCTAATTTCGATATTACGAATCCAAAAATAAAGTAAATTTTGAAAAATGAAATTTTCAAAATTTCAAAAAGTGGTTATTACTATTCATAACAGCTAGTTTTAATAATATTTTAATAGTATATCGTTGTTTAGTGAAGCTCTGTATTGCGTACTACACACGCTATCGAGGAAGGTTGTGATTGCGTGTAATGCAAGGAAAGTAAAGGATGTGTGTTGTGCAAGATCCTTTTGGTGTAGCGTAAAACATAAGACATTAATGAAATTAAAGAGAATATTTTTCATAAAATCTCAGGGTGTTACATTCTACCCCCCTTAAAATGAATTTCACCTTCAAAATTCGTCGGGGTTATAAATGGTTTACTACTCAAAATTTTCATTAAAAGAAACCCACATCATAAAATGGAATACCAAACCCAATCTTTAAAAACAAAAGTGTGAAACGTAACGGTTTCCCAAATAAACTAATCACTGGGTTTCCACATAGGTGAAAATATGTATATGGAAGAGAAATCTAACCATCATCTTTTGATGGAGAGTGGTAGAGAACATGGCTATGGAAAATCCAGCAATCACAAAGCCATAAATTTGTGACGATATAAGGTACCATCAGATTCATCAGATATAAGAGCACTAGGAAAACATTTTTGGTTTTCAAGATAATTTCCCTAAAGTTGATGAATTTTGAATTAGAATAAATACTTTCGTGATTTTGGTATAGTCTCACCGTTGGGCGTTCATTGGACAATTTCCACTTCATCTCTTAAAGAAATAAAGTTGAATTTGTCATTCTTGATGTGTTAGCAGATCATGTGATAGAATGATGGGTCATTCCATCTGTCTAAAACAAAAGGTTAGAAAAGTTATCAAAAAATACATAAGTCCATCTATAGTGAGATTAATCATATATGGTTCCTAAAATTGACTTATACTTCTTATATTATATTGCTTAATATAATAAAACTAGTTTCTACTAAATAAGGACTTCCTATAGGCCAGTGGTAGGTGATAAAGGCCAGTCACACATCGGTTGTGGGTTCGATTCCCACAGCCTTGTCCGACGTGAAGGGATGTCGCCCATCCTGCAGGTTGTCCTTTTTCTAAAGCTATATTACTATAACATCCCATCAATAATATCGAATAATGTTCTATCCCAACTTATGTCCAACATAATCCACTACAATATTTAAGCTTATCTAAAATACTTTGGTCTAAGCTCATAGTATAAAGAAAATGATTACTTGAAATGTCACATAACAATAACGTGAATGCCATCATTTATCCCCCATATATCATAAGATATATCTTGTTGGTCAAATTACAATCATGTGAATAACATAATCATGTATTCGCTTGAAAAATGAATACCCATTTAACCTTAGTGAAAACATGAATGCTGTCAAAAGTTAACTCTTTCCACCAACCAAAATCCCAAAATTTCTATATAATCAATCGATAATATCACTTAGTCCTTATATCTGTGATGATATCATGAATACAATCAAACATCTCATTATCTTCGTATCCCTTCATTATGCTCATATCATCTATTTCCAAAAATAGTGGTACCATTAATCACACACTTTCAAAACTGAAGGAAAGAAAACACTGTAACAGTCCTTAGATGTCTCTTTATTCCATAGTACCATGAGATTACTTATAAAACATTACACTTGATAAACATGTAATCATTCCACTACCTTCTTAAACCGTTGACCGAGCTTCAACAATTCTTTCATCTCACATATCATTTGTAGTATCTTCATCATCATCAACATAAATATTACACATACGACCATACTGATTCTATTAATGAGACTTTACCTTATGGAATTGGTTTGCATAATGCCCGTACATTCCACATTTAAAACATTTAACCATTGTTGATATCATAGCAATACCATTATCCTCATCCATGGTGTTAACTGAACCTTTTCCTTTTCTCTTACTGTATTTTTTTCCTTCTTTTCCACACCCAACGAATCTTCCTGTTCCTTTGAAACATTATCATTGATGCCTCTTCCCACATGATTTACATAGGGGAAATTGAACTTTCTTTCCTCTATGATCATCATGAAACTCCATCTTTCTCTTATTAGCCGAGTCAGAAAATTTACCAAATATGAGTTTATTGATCATATTTTGAGATTGCAGATTCGGCATATTAATGTTGTTTAGACTTCCAAATCCAGTTTCATTTGGTTGCTCATGAAGAATATCAATCCACTGTCCGTTATATCCTCCATTATCGTGAATCTTCCTATTTCCAGCCATTTTCTAAAACCCAAAAAGAATAGTGTGAGAGGGAAAAATCATGCTAGGGAAAACAACATAGTAAAGGGGGAGTACCCTCAATATCTAACATCTTAGGATAAATTCTATGATCTTTATCGTAGTTCTAGGACTATATCCAATACGTATACTTATCCTTAGGGATATCCCGAGACATACCTTAGAAATATCTCAAGGGATCTCACTAACGTTTTCACATCCTAGTTTCCAAAGGGTGACTAAACCTTTCCTCTGATACCAACTGTAGAGACCCGAAGCTTGATGTACATGGACATTACATTACTTTAGCGGAATACTTAATACATAAAAAAAACAGAAACACAAGGACCGTAATAGTTTAGTGTCTTTGGAAACTTGGAATGTAATCTTTTAATAGTGGTGAAAGATCTTCAAAATCTCCCAAAAATATCTTCCCTTTTTTTCTTACCTAAAACCTTTCATTATATCCTGGGGAAAAGAAAACATAAAAACGGTGAGCTCAAATTCTCAGTAAGGTTATGCAGGGATAAAATAAAACAGACCATATACATTTGAACCTAAAAACATGAACATAATGTTTAAACATCAAAATATTGAGAAACGACTAAAAACATGGAAGTACATAAGGAATAGATCATAATGGAACATAAATAATGATAACATATCATGGGAATAAAACATGTAATTGTGGCATCCATTAATCACATGTAATCATTTCCATAGTAGCCAAGGCATTGCTACCAAGACCATCTTAGTGGACAAAGTCCCTTTCTGAATCGAGTTCACTCCTCGTTTCAGTCATGTAAAACTGAACCGGATAAACATACCATTCTAGCCATGTCTATGTCATGAGATATAAATCTTTACCCAATGCATTGGAGGGAGATATAGGTCCCACCCAACTCATAATGAAATCATTCTTACTTGTGCAACAACATAAACAGAAATCATTCATCACAACCCAAAAAATAAAAGGGGTATCAAAAACATCATCCCATCATAACATAATCCATATAAAAAAATGGATATCATTTCATAATAAGATTATTGAAACCATTTAAATCATAGAGACATTATACATTAAACATACACATATGATATAATGTCGTCTTAGATGGAAATCGATTTTGATAAAACACTTGACATGAATTCTTGAGGAAAATATCCTTTCTTCTTCAAAATCAATTTCTTTTCACAAAACATCATGCAATTTTAAAACAAAAGGATTTTTTTGAAAATAGTCATGAAATATTTTGGAGTAATCTACATGAAAATAAGGCTTTATAAAAGCGTAAAAATCCTTTTGTGCTGTATAAGTTAAAAAAACATTCTTCTCGTACTTTTTCCAGAAAAGTCAAAAAAGTATCTCGTAACGTAAACAAAATAATGATTCCTTACATACAATGTAGTAAAAGTAAAAAATGGGTAAAAATGACTTTAAACATACATGAAAACACATTTATGAAACATGGACATGGATGATAGAAATAACCCAAGTAAATACTTACGAAAAAGTAATCCTGGATAAAAATGAGATTTGCAAAATTATCCCTTACCTTAGGTCCGATTTGCTTCGTAACTGTCCGAAACTCCTGTATAATGATTTAAATAATGTAATTTACTTATTCCAGAATCATACTCATTGTTATGATATCATATATGGTTCACTTATGACTTTATATTACCTGTTCTTTTGTAAATTCCATGTTAAAGAGCGTTTTCGGTAAAATCGTTTCATTTGTCGTTCGTGTTTTGAATTGTAATTATTCATATGATTACTTAGATCATGATTACTTAATTCCAGAATATAAAACATGATTTCTATATAATATATATTCATAATATACATATATATAATAGATCAACAAATGGAAAGAAACACACCGTTCATGGAGACGGTAGGCCGTACGTACGCATGAACGCTGTTTTCGTTTCCTTATTGAGTTGAATGGAATTAAGTAGAAGACATAAATATACACACATAAGTCCAGTATCATTATTATGTCATATATTTCATTATTACTTATTATATATACTTTATAATCATTCATGAATGGTTAATGTGGAGAATGAATCTCATCGCGTCGTGGAGATGGTATTCCGTACGTACACATGCGTGGTGATTTCATTTTCCGTAGGATGGATAAGAAGTGAAATAGGGTTGTTTCATATTTATAATAACATATCAGTATATGTGTGATACAGATGTTATTACTTCATAATGAAACAACCTAAGAAGAAGAAGTGGAATAAGAAATAAAGATGAAAAAATCGGTAACGGACATTACCTCTTCTTTGAAGCGCCTCTTTGAGATATCCTTTTAGGGAACTAAAATTGGTCTTTGAGGAATACCGGAACCTCTAGGATGATTATAGAGAAGTTTATAAGAGAATTTTTCAGGGTTTGGCCGAGCTTGAAGGCTCAATGTGGTGTGAGAAAGAGAGGGAGGAGGTGCCCTTTTATAAGGGAGGAGAGGGGCTCTTTGGGAAAAACTAAAAATATTATTTTATTATAAAGAAAAATTCGGTTTTAAATAGCTCCAAATTGATTTATTTCTAAGATAAGGTGGGGCTGGGTCGAAATAAACTCATCCAATAGAATTTAGACAAGTTTAGGTTCCTATTTTAACCTTATCATTTATATATAACATTTAGTTAGATAATTTTACTATTACCATGTCTTTTTGTGTTCTTACACTATAAGGTTAATAAACTTACTATAAGAAGCCAAAAGAAACCCAAGTTGTTTATTATTAATATATATATCCTTATCTAAGTCATTTGGTCGAAATATATGTTTTTAGGAATAAAATAACAATTAATAATATAATATTTGTATTAAAAAATATTTTATGTCAAATTTGACACTATTTAGTAATTGATTTTTTTTGAAAATCATATCAGATTTATTAGTTCGAAAAAAGTTAATTAAATCAATAATAACATGTCATATTAACCAATAAAATTAGTGTAATTCATAAAAAGTCTCAAATTACATTTATTTGGGTATTTATATCA
Source organism: Viscum album (assembly GCA_963277665.1). Taxonomy (NCBI): domain Eukaryota; kingdom Viridiplantae; phylum Streptophyta; class Magnoliopsida; order Santalales; family Viscaceae; genus Viscum; species Viscum album. The sequence goes on along the minus strand of OY728138.1, from coordinate 119,393,066 downwards.
TCAATTACGTCAATATTTCATTAATAAGATAATTACTGCATCATCTTTGTGTATTAAATAAATTAAATTATTTAATGTCTAAAAATTACAAATAAAATACCATTATGTATGAAATCTTTTTATCTTTCTGATGAAGATTTATAGTCTAATTTATCTTATGTATAACCCTATATTAAAAATGATTTTCTTATTAAACTTTGATTTTAACTATTTTAAGCCTTTAAATAAATTAATAATAAATGTCCTAATCTAATCCAAGTGGGCCTAAATGGTCATATTTTATTCCTAAGGTTGTTTATGGTCGAATTACACTTATCCAATAGAATTAGGACAGGTTTTAGGGTAATAATAATATCATTTTTACCATTAATTACCCTATTTACTTTTAACCGTGGTAAAAAAATGTAAAACGTTACTATTCACCAAAAATTATATTCATCTCATTGAACCACATTTTACGTACTAACATCAACCGTGTTTCTAGGATTTTTTAAGTTCCATTCATAGAAGCGGTAAAATTAAGTTTTATGAAAAATTTATTTTTTTAACTACCACTTAGTGGTTTCACTATTCATCAAAAAATGAAAGCTTCCAGAAAAATACCAAAAATTAGGCCTAAGCTATATTTGATATTATGAACTCAAAAATGATGTCTATTTTACCAAATTCAAAACATATCAGTTGTATTAATTAATTTAAAAATTAATTCCCATCGTCAAAACAAATAGCGTGTTTTTAAGAGATAATAACTATCAGAAGATTGACACTTGTTTATATCTGGTTTAAATGTGAAATTACATCCAATGACCAACATTGTATTAAATTGTAAAAATATATTCTAAATATACTTTAAAACCACTCAAATTAATAATTTCTCACTATTAATTATTTCGATTAAAAGGTTTTTTTTAATTAAAATTTAGTAATTATCACTATTCATCAGAAAATTAAAGTTATCTGAAAAGTACCAAAATTTCACCCTATGCTAATTTCGATATTACGAATCCAAAAATGCAGTCCATTTTGAAAAATAAAATTTAAATAATTTCAAAAAGTGGTAATTACTATTCATAACGGCTGGTTTTAATAATATTTTAATAGCATATCATTGTTTAGTGAAACTCGGTATTGCGTACTACAGATGCTATCGAGGAAGTTCGTGATTGTGTGTAATGCAAGGAATGTCAAGGATGTGTGTTGTGCAATCTTCTTTTGGTTTAGCGTACAACACAAGACATTAATGAAATTAAAAAGAATATTTTTCATAAAATCTCGGGGTGTTACAAAGTTATCTTTAAAAAAGATGGACTTGTTTTGAAAAGTGAAAAAGGTTGAAATATTGTCAGAAGTGGCCAACATAAAAGAGGGAATTTGTTCTACGTTTCGGAAGTCCATTACTCTTGTTACTTGGGTGTGGTGGGTAAAAATCAGTTTTGGCATAAAAGTCTAGGACATATGTGTCAGAGAAGTATGTGCAAGTTATCAAAGAGAGAGAGTGTCCGAGATATGCCTGGCTTATCAAGAAGAAGATATTGATGTTGCAATATTTGTGAGAAAGAGAATATTAGTCACACTATTCATAAGAGAGTTGAAATTATCTCAAAAAGACCCTTGGAACTCATACACTCTGATATATGTGAAAAAATGAGCATGAAATCTACAATTGGATATTAGTACTTCATTACATTCATTGGTGAATTTACTCTCATTACCTGTGTTATGTACAAGATACATAAGTTAGATACTCTAATAGTGTTTACTAGTTTCAAGAGGAATGCAAAGAAGAAATGTGAGTATTGAGTGACGAATTTGAGAGCTAATAATGTTGTAGAGTATAATAATGATGATTTTGAATCATACCTCGATAAAAATGGAATTAAGCAATAGTTCATTTCACCATAAACACCTCAAAAAAATGAAGTTGTTGAAAGAAATAATCGGTGTCTGGTGGAAATTGGGATAACTATGTTACCTGAACTTAGTCTTTCTCATTATAATGGTAGGTAAGCAATGAGAACTACTGTGTATATTCAAAACCAATGTTCCTATTTGCCATACTCAAATATGACCCCATACAAAATGTTCTATTGAAAAACTCCTTGTCTGAAACACTAAAGAGTTTTTGGGAGTCTGTGCACTATAATGAAGGAAGGTGTAAGCCTTTGAATGCTTCAGTAAATAGGAGATGACAGAATTTTTCTGGGCTATGCTCTAGAAGGAGGGGGATATTGATGTATCCACAGGGACACATGGAGAATTATTGATTCTTTATATGAAAAAGTGTTTGAAAATGTTGTGAAAGAAAAGTAGTCATATGTTTATGTGGATGTTGAGCAGGATATAGAATATTTTGTTAACCATTTTGATAATGATGCAGACTGTGTTAATCCTACTCAAGAAGAGGAATCTGACTCAAATATCTCGAGTGATGAGGGTGAGGTTTGACCAACTTATCCTAGGTTATGGAAAAAAGTGGTGGATTATAACATTATTAGAGATCATCATCAGATGGTTCATAGAAGAAGAGCAACGAATGCTATAACACATACTTCCCTTTATTCACTACCACAAAACAGGGCAAGGGAAGTGCTGCCCTTTATCAGTGCTATACAGATAGTGCTGATAACGGGGTATACCTTTATCAGTGCTATATAAAAGCGCTGATAAAAGGGAACATTTATCAGCGTGTTTTTTAGTGCTGATAAATTAATGTTTTATCAGCGCTTTTATTTTAGCGATGATAAAACATACCTTTATCAGCACTTTTAAATAGAGCTGATAAAGGTTCTGTTGGTTTTTATTTAATAACCTTAACAGGCCATCCTCACTTGCACGTGGTCAAGCTCTTGCGGAAGCTGAACCAGGCCCCTTGTCGCGCGACCTCGTCCTCCTCATCCTCCTCCTTCCTCCTCCTTCCTCCTCCTTCCTCCTCCCCGCCCTCCTCATCCTCCTCCTTCTACACAGCCGGCGCCGCCTCCACCCCCGCTCTCGCTACCGCGACCGCCTCTGCCTCTGCCGCATCCACCGTTGTTGTCGCAACCTCCACCGCCTCTGTAGCCGCCGCCGCCTCCGCCTATGCCACCGTTGCTGCCTCCACCCTCGCTGCCACAACCGCCGCCGCCTTTTCTTCCTCCTCCTCATGCTCTCAAGGTGGGAGGTGAGTTCCATGGATAGTATTCCCTTGGTATATTATTTATATATTGTGTGTGTGAGGACCAAATAGTGAATATAGATGTGAGATATGAGTGAGACCATATCTTGAGCCTAATTCCAGTAAGGATTTCCATAATAGATAATGTGGTCTTAATGTGATTATGATTATGTCTAAGGATATGATACATAATTAGTGATGAGTGTTGAAATAAGAGATGTTATTGATATTTAGCAACACAAGTGGGTTGTTTGTGAATGATGTGGAATTGGATACCATGTAGGTTCCAAAGGGATATCTAGACTCTAAGATGAATTATATGGTGATTGGTTAGTTATGATGGTTCACATGTGTGAGAGGTCTACCAAGGTTATGTGTGATGACTTCTGTGGATAACCAACCCTTGTTTTAATTTTTTTTTATTTTCTGTTACCATGGGAGGTATGTTATACCCCTTTGAGTTGAATATTTATGTATGAGATACAAAGGAAATAGTTTTTAATCTTATAGTTATATCGATTCCCAAATATTATCCCAATGGAAATGATGATGCATCCATATTAATTTTCATCACATAGCATAATCTCATAGTTATATGATTAGACAAAGATTAACCCATAATACAAAACATATCACCTAGTATGTCGGTCACATATACGAATAAATAAATTAGAAAAAAACATGCTACAATGCATAAAGGTACCATTAAATACTTACATTGGTCAACTTGTTTTATAAATTGTTTATCTTCATCCATGCCTTGTACTTGCACCCATAAATTTGAAGGTGATTATTTGTACATGATAGTTAACCTTCTTAGAGAAGAGATTCTGGAAGAGTATAAGAGACATGAAGCAATGAATATCATTATAGTTTTGGAGCAAATGTGGTTGCTACAAGAAATGTGGCAATCGACTTGTGCAACGCGGCCTAAGATACAACTTACAGGTATTGTAACTTAGGGAACGTTTCATAAGCCGATTGCAACAATGAATAATAAGATCTTCATTGCTTCATGTATCTTATACTCTTCCAGAAACTCTTCTCTAAGTAGGTCAACTATCGTGAATGCATACTCACCATCAAATTCATGGGTGCAAGTACAAGGCACGGATGAAGATAAACAATTTCTAAAACAAGTTGACCAGTGTAAGTATTTAATGGTACCTTTAGGATTTGTAGCATGTTTTTTTCTAATTTATTTATTTGGATATGTGACAGACATACTAGGTGATATGTTTTGTATTATGGGGTTATCAAGAGCCTGTATGATTTCCTGTTTCCACATTTCATTTTAAATAGCATGTTATAATTATATATTTACTGTACCCTAATGGCTCAAATAGTCAGGAATATTGTAGATGTTTCTAGAATACTGTAGGATTCTTTTTCCCCAATGGTAGTACATTTTTAGGATGTTTTCACCAATGAGGTATAAAATTTACTTCTTAATAAAGTGATAAACTTTATAATCTAGTTAGTTTTGGGAGAAAATTCACTTTCTATCGCAATTTCTAAAATAACACCAAAATAGTATTTGTTGTTTTAATTACTATTTGATGATATAGAATATAATGGTTTCATATAGCATAGTACTTTACCATGGGGTTTTGTAGATCTCTAAAATAGATTGTTGATTGGTATTTATTATTTTGTTGGACTATTGAACATTGAACCTGATGAGAGTCATGAATATGTATCCTCATCAACGCATTGATAATAACATTGATCATCTATGAGGTTCTATGATATTTTCCAAGATAGATTTGACATTAGGATACCATTAGATGAGTTGGACATTGATGGACCTACCATGGACTGCTTTTAGGAGTAGTTATGGCCTGTATGATTTTTTAGCGATGATTTTTGGTTTAACTAATGCATTGGTTATATTAAGGGACTTGATGAATAGGATATTTCATCCTTTTCTAGATCATTTTTTAGTAGTTTTTTTCAATTAAATATTAGTGTACTCCCAACTGATAGTTGATCTTGAACAACATCTTATCATCACCTTGAGTACATTGAGATAGCAACATATTTTTTACTGTTTTCTCCTGTTACTCAATGGTTTCCTCTTGTTCGCATGTCATGTATTTTCTAAGGCATCATTCAGTATTTGTAAGACTAACTTGGAATAAATTTGATATATGTCAGATTAAATCAGGAATCTTATACATACACGATGTTCACCCTACTGGACACACCCTGTATATGGATTTCACATGTGTTTAAAGGAATTTCTACCATGATTTTTTTTATAAAACCCATACAATGCTATATGATTAATTAAAACATAATATTAGGCAAATTCCCGAGATCGAACCCATACAGACAATGAATATGAATAAAAAATGGATGAATTCCAATCGGTTGACAGAAGAGTATGAAGATGGCGTGAAAGAGTTTATCACATTTGCTGAGGATCATGCATGTGGCCCTTCTCAAATCCTTTGTTTCTGTTTACGCTGTTGTTATTCAAGAAAAATTCGTCTAGAGGAGTTGGAAGAACACGTGATCTATCACGGAATAGATCGAAGTTATACATGTTGGAATAAACACGGGAAAAAACCAATGTAGGTAGTGACTCAGAGAACACGACATTTTATAGATCATCTGATATGATTAGAAGCGTGAACGGTGAAGAGGATCGTATAGAGGGTGTTATTACAGATGTGAATGATGATAAAGATCGTATTGAGGAAATGACAAGGACAGTTGAAGATGAACTTCGTGATTTCCCAAAATTGTTTGAGAAGTTATAGAGTTGTGCAAAACCGCCATTGTATGCTGGTTGCACTAAATATACAGCATTGTCAGGCATATTGAAGCTGTATAATTTGAAAGCAGGCAATGAGTGGAGTGATGACAGTTTTACGGAACTACTTGCTCTCCTGAATGACATGCCCCCAAAAGATAATGAACTCCCAAGATGAACATATGATGCCAAGGGAATGCTATGATCGATCTGTATGATCTCTGAAAGAATACATGCTTTCCTGAATGACAGTATATTGATTCGCAAGGACCAAAAATCACATAAAGAATGCCCAATGTGTGGTTCTTCACGATACATGAATGATGATTCTAGTCCTACGAATGTTGTATGGTACATTCAAATCATTCCTAGGTTTAGACGCCGATATGGAAGTGATATGACTATAGGACAATTGACATGGCATGCAGATACAATAATTAAAGATGGGAAACTACGTCACCCTGCAGACTCTCCTCAGTGGAAGAGAATTGATCATGAGTATCCTGAATTTGGGATTGAGCCGAGAAACCTCAGTCTGGTGTTATCTACAGATGGGGTGAATCCTTTTGGTTTTCAAAGCAGCAGTTACAGTACATGGCCGGTTATGTTGGTAAATTATAATTTACAACCGTGGTTATGCATGAAACGAAAATACATCATGTTATCTATGCTTATATCAGGACCAAAAAAACCATGTAATGATATTGATGTTTATTTGGCACCATTGATCGAGGATTTGAGAATATTGTGGGATTCAGGTGTTACGATGTACGATTCTTACAAAAATGAACAGTTCACATTGAATGCCATGTTGTACAAGACGATAAATGACTTTCTTTCTTGTGGAAATTTTTCAGGATATATCATTAAAGGAACTCAAGGGTGTCCCGTTTGCGAACAAGGTACACAGTCAATTATGTTGAAACATTCATTGAAACCCGTGTTTCTAGGACATCAGAGTTTTCTACCCCAACGACATAGGTACCAATCTTGGACGACATCATTCGACGAATGATCAGAGGAACGTATAACACCGTCTCCAATAACAGGTGATCAATTGTTTGAGAAAGTGAAAGATTTGGACACTAAATTTGGTAAACCATTTTCGAAAAACCGTATGAAAACTGGTTGGAAAAAGAGATCAGTTTTTTTTGAATTACTATACTAGAATTTTCTATATCTCAGACATTTTCTTGATGTTATGAATGTTGAAAAAAATGTATGTTATAGTGTCATCGGAACATTGAAAAATGAACCCGGCAAAACAAAGGATGGAATTAAGGCTATATTGGACATGGTTGAGATGGGAATACGAGAAGAGTTGGCACCAGTGAAGGGGGAAAAACGAACATTTCTTCCTCAAACTGCTTACACTCTTTCCATGGAGGAGAGATATTAGTTTTTCAATTTCTTGATTGACATAAAGGTTCCAGAGGGGTATTCGTCAAATATCAGGAACATCGTGTCAATGGGAGATTTAAAATTAAAGGGTCTGAAATCACATGACTGCCATGTTATGATGCAAGATCTAATTCCTATAGCTTTACGTTGCATTTTGCCCAAGAATTTCTGCCATACATTAAAGAAGCTATGTTTCTTCTTCAAAGCTATATGCAGCCAAGTTATAGACTCGGTGAATTTTCCAACTATGGAAAGATAAATTTCCTTCATATTATGTGAATTGGAAATTGTCTTCCCACTGACATTTTTCGATATAATGGTTTATTTTATGGTTCATTTGGTGAGGGAGATTCAACTATGTGGTCATATACATTATAGATGGATGTATCCCATTGAACGGTACATGATGATTTTGAAAGGGTATGTCAAAAACCGATGTCGGCCAGAGGGTTGTATTGTGGAGTAATATATTATTGAGGAAACTATTGAATTTTGTACAGAATACCTTCCCAGTGTGGAAATCGTTGGCCAACCGAAATCTCGTCACACTGAGGGGCTAGAGGGTGAAGTAATTTCTGGAGGAGAGGTTTTCACAATCAATATTATAGATCGGGAGTAGGCCCACCTTTACGTTTTGCATAACAGTTTTGAGTTTGACCCATATTTTTAAACCCACAATGAAATTGTTAGGCGTTTGAATCCTTCTAGGGATGAAAAATGGATATCAGATACCCATAATCTATAGTTTATAGGATGGTTTCGAGACCATATTTTTACGTAGTTAGATGAAAATCCAGACTCAATTTCAGAACGACTTCGATGGCTGGCCGGAGGAGCAAGTGTGTACGTATTATTATACAATGCTTATGCAGTTAAAGGTTATACATTATATACTAATGAACATGATGAAGACAGTACCATGCCGAATAGTGGGGTTACACTTTTGGCTGAGGCGATTCATGATTCCGGTGCTAAGGAAAAAAATCTAATTTATGCGAATATGTCATAATTTGGCATCATCAAACGAATATGGGAGTTGGATTATACAAATTTCAAAGTGCTGATTTTTCAATGAATGTGGGTTGATAACATGACTTCTGTTAAAATAGATAAATTAGGATTCTTGAAAGTTAATTTTACTAAGGAAGGGGAGAAAGACGAACCATTTATAATGGCATCACAGGCAGTACAAGTATTTTATATTCCAGACCCCGCAAACTGAAATTGGTCAATTGTTCTGTTATTGACCAAGAACTGAAGGGTCAGATGAATGTTCAACGGATGTTGACCCTTTTATATGGACTTCACAATCATTTAGCAGCGGTCCAAATGTAGATTGTGTTTTGAATATCATAGGAGACCACAATGAAGGAATTTACATAGTCGATAGAGGATTCAAATCACTTCAACATTTAATGGAAAAAAAGAGAGTACAAAAATCAGGGTATTTGATTATTGTAACATACTGATTCTCACTGAAATTTACCCAAGAGATGAAGGTAGAACGGTCCTTGTGGTTTAGCTTGGGTTATCGTATCCTCAGAGACCTAAGAAGAAACCTATAGACACGTACATTCTATGGATTGTTTTTGGATATGAAGTGTCCAACTTGGGTTGATTTGATATGGGTTTAAAGGATAACTAACATATTTAAGCGAATTCAATTTAAAAGAATGAGTTGATCCTAGGTTATCTCTTGGGGTGGATTGGATGAATTACTATTTTAATGATTTCAATTTCTTATAATTGAAATGGATTCATTTAAGAAGATCAAACGAAATCATCACTTACTGTTTAAATTCCTACACACCCCAATACTAATCACCTATACACTTGATGGATTTTGAACACTCCAAGGTAGTGGTTCATATTAGCCCTTGAATGTGTGACCTTAAATTCAATAAGGATGAAGATGTTTTAAAATCATCAAATAAAAATCTCATTTAAAAAAAGTGATTTTCCATTAATAGAGTGATAAATAACATCCAATCCAGCCCCTTGCTACTACCTTGGATCAACCCATAAAAGAGTCAGCCCTCCATTGATGACATGTCTTCAACGGAAGTTGGAAGTAGACTTACAAAGGTGGAATTGAAGAAGTAATAACAACAACAACAAAAGATCACCCCTCCGTTGTATGATAAATATCACAAGGTTTGGTATGAAGAAGTTCACACCGTGAACCAACGGTATCAAAGTGATAAGGAGGCGAACAGAATAATAAGAGAAGAAGAGCTTTTATTAAGAAACTAAGGTGAATTAAAAAACATACATGAGAAAGAAATGTGATTACAAACACAAAGCGGCAGCATAACACTACAATGAAACCAAGCACCAAAGATTCTCCAATCCTCCAACACCACTGCCTTAAATAGTCATTTTTTAGCCCTTGGGTCGATCCTCCAACAATCCAAGTCTCCTCAATTAATTGTGGTAGGCCATAGGTGGGTGGAAAGTAAGGGAGAGTTGATTTTTCCACCCTTGACCCGAGGTGGCAGCCAGCTTTCCTTCACCAAAAAGAAGCATCTGAAAGACCTTCTAGCTGGTAGAATCAGAGTGGGCCATAGAAGAATAAAATTGATCTCCCGATTTATTCTAACCGCCTTTAAATTTGGGCCCATTTGGAGTTGCGGATTTAGAGATATGATAAGATTAATGGAATGTTTTTCTGGTCCGTAGAATCTGGCCCAGAATTGTATCTCTAACTTGGGCCGCCTTAATGACCACCACAGAGGCCGAATTAGCATTGGATAATGCAGAGTTATTTGTTCCTATGCATGTCTTCTAGCATCCCACAAAATGTGAGATTTATTGGGCCTGTATGTTGGGCCCCACAGTCTCATCAGTGGGATATTGTCCAATCTGCTTTCTCTAGAATTGCTTCCTTTCATAACAAAATATCCCCATCTTCTTCCATGAATTCTTCATTGATCCCTGAATGAAACATGTTCATATTTTAGGGTAGATCAATTTCCAGAAATTTAAAATTAAAATATGTATAATCAGATGAATCATTGGGTACTTCAAATGATGTTAAAAATGTACACATAATAGTGCAATTTAAGAAGGTATTACAATCAAAATGTGAAATGATGTTCAAAGTGTAAAATGCACTAAAATTGTGTTTATGAATAATAAGGAACATGAATATTATATATATTAACAATGAATAATAGCCTCATTTAGTGGCTAATCACACCCCCCAACTTGAGTTTTTCTAGTCCCGAGCAAAATATATCTCAACAATATGAAATTCGAATTCCCTTTTCCAAAAACATTTTAATACCCAATGATCACCAAAAAACCTTATACCTAACAATCATGAAACCCATTAAAATATTTTAATACATGATAGTTTCATAAGCAGATCCCAATCCTAAGCCCATTCCTTTGTTCAAATTCATTGCCATATTTCATCTAATATCAATTAAGTATGAGGTTGTGTTGTGCATCACAATAGACATGGGGGTTCATCTTTATTCAAGGGGGAAATTACGGAAGCGCTAGATGGAATCACATTTCAATATTAAGATGGGTATTCATTTTTTTTTGTATAATTTTTTTTGTTTTTATTTTTTCAATTTTTCCATGGTAATTGATGTTGCACTCAAATGAGTCAACCCTTGTAGCGAGACTTTGCCAATGACTCCCAGGCTCAAAGACCTTAGGGCACCATGTGAATCCCACATACTCGGGCATCATCTCGAGTTAACTCAGTCAAAAAAAATCAAATTACCAAAAATAGAGATAAAATTACTAACTCTAGGCCAGACAACTATGGAGTCATGATCCCCAAGTGCCGAAAGCCACGCATTAGGTCATTTCATTTCTCTACGTGGATTTTTTTTTGAATACTCATATTAAACTAAAATGATCAACAAACCTATGCTATTTATTTAGGGGACCCCATGAACTCAAACTAATACCCCACTATCCAAGGGACGTGCATTGTGATCTTTTGTTTTATTTGGATGAAAATATAAACGATGAAATATCACATTGGACAGCCACACATTCCTAAGTCTATGCTCATGAAATTATACAAGGATTAAAATCAGAATCAGGGCATGCTAAATTATTTGATATTCAGTTTCAATGTGTGTAATGTGTATTACCATGTTCAAATTTAAAGGAATTTTTCCTTCCATTTACACTTTTTTTTATATCATACATTTTTTTGACACAAAATCATTTTTTTATCTCTCCCCAACTTAAAAAAACTGTCCCCAATGTTTGAAGAAATGAAAATTTAGAAGGAGTAGAGGCAGATAATGGAAGTTCAAAAAGGAAATTAAAACTGAGGATCATGGAATGAAATCACCTAGTGGTTGATGTTGAAGTTTTTTCTGCTCCAAATCAGTCCTTTGATCTCTTGGGGGATGTAGGCACCTCCTTGATTGAACATGTATCATCCAAAATTGTAACTAAACAAAAATAAGAACAAACCAGACAAAACAAAAAACACAACGACTTATTTAATTTCAAGTATCATCATTTTTATGGTTTTTCCTGTTTTTCTATTTTTTAATAAAACTAATGATACATTGTCTTCTTTTAATTTTCTAGGTAAGGTATTACCCAGGGATCACACCACGTGACACGGATGAATACGATGCTCCCCTTTCATACCCATCCATACTCATAATAGAAGAACAAGTCAATAGTCTTTTTTTAAAATATAAAAATGATTAATTGATCCTATTTAAAATATAAATTTTATTAAAACAACAAAATGATAGGAACTTGAAAACCATGGGTTTCCTCCCATACAACGCTTTTTTTAACGTCGTTAGCCCGACATGGACCCTAAATCTATCAATTTTTTCCTTGTTCATAGGCTAGATCAGTTAACTCAACCTCTATTTCATGTTTATTGAATGATTCAATGAATGGTTTTAACCTTTGACCATTGACCTTGAAAATGTAACCACTTGTGGGATCTTGAAACTACACTGCCCCATGGGGGAATACATGATGCACTATGAAAGGTCCTGACCATCTAGACCTTAACTTTCCCAGATGTAAATGAAGTTTTGAACTATACAAGAGCACATGTTTTCCCGGTTCAAAATGTTTGACCTTGATATTCCTAAATTGGTAGGCTTGAACACTAGCTTTTTTTATACTTGAATTTTCATAAGCCTCCATCCTTAATTCCTCCAGTTCATTGAGATCTAATTTCCTTTTTGTTCCGGCCAATGAGAGGTCATAATCCATTTTCTTAATTGCCCAAAAGGCCTTATGTTCAATCTCCACTGGAAAATGGCATGCTTTACCATAAACCAACCTATATGGGGACATTCCTAAAATGGTTTTATATGCGGTTATATAGGCCCAAATAGCATCTAAGAGTTTCTCAGACCAATCTTTCCTAGATGGGTTGACAGTTTTTTCAAGAATTTGCTTAATCTCCCTATTCGCTAACTCAGCTTGACCATTCGTTTGAGGATGGTATGCAGTGGACACTTTATGAGAAATACCATACATAGACATGAGTGAATAGAATGGGCGGTTGCAGAAATGGGTTCCTCGATCACTGATTATAGCCCTAGGAATTCCAAATCTTGAAAATATGTTCTCTTTTAGAAATTGAATCACAACTTAATGATCATTGGACTTAGTGGGAATGGCCTAAAACCATTTTGAGACATAATCAAAAGCTAAGAGTATATAGAGGTATCCCCGAGAGTTTGGGAAGGGACCCATGAAGTCAATTCTCCAAAAGTCAAATATTTCAACCACTAATATGGGAGTGAGTGGTATTTAATTCCTTTTTGTGATGGACCCTACTTGTTGACACCTAGGACGGCTTTGACAAAATGTGTACGAGTCCCTTGAGAGGGTGGGCCAGAAAAGACCACATTGAAGAATCTTAGCAGATGTTTTCTTAGAGGAAAAGTGACCTCCACATGCCTCACTATGACAGAATTTATGGATGGACTCTTGTTCAGATTCTGGAACACACCTCCTAATGACTTGATCAGGGCAGAACTTACAGTGGTATGGATCATCAAACACATAGTGTCTAACATCAGAAAGGAATTTCCTTCGAGCTTGAGTCCCTAAGAATTTTGGAATGACTCCTGTCACTAAGAAATTTTCTATGTCAACGTACCAAGGGCAGTCATTCACAGAGTATAGGTGTTCATCAGGAAACGAATCAGACATAGAAAGGCGATATGAGTTGTCTTTGAAATCTATCCTATAGAGGTGATCAGCTAAACTTTTTCAACTCCCTTTTTATCCTTGATTGTGAGGTCAAATTCTAGTAAGAGAAGGACCCACCTAATCAGTCTAGCCTTAGCATCTTGTTTTTGGAAGAGGAATTTTAGTGCAGAATAGTCAGTGAACACAGTGATTGGGGATCCTAAGAGGTAGGACCTAAACTTCTCTAAGACAGACACAATAGCAAGTTAACTCTTTTTCAGTAGTGGTGTAGTTTATTTGGGCATAATTTAAGGATTTGATTGCATAATCAATGACATAAAGTGTTTTATCACAGCGTTGTCCTAACACAGCTCCAACAGAAAATTCACTGGCATCACACATAATTTCGAAAGGAAGGTTCCAATTTGGAGATTTCATAATGGGAGGAGAGGTGAGAGAGGATTTGAGGGTTGAGAATGAACCCTCATAGCTTTCGGTCCAAACAAATGGAGCATCCGTTACTAGCAGAGCACAAAGGGGATGGGAGATTGAACTAAAGTCCTTGATGAATCTTCTATAGAAACCATCATGTCCTAAGAAAGACCTCATTCCTTGACAGTTTAGGGTGATGGATGGTGATGAATGATGTCAACCTTTGCTTTATCAACATCAATCCCCCTAATCGAGACTAGATGGCCTAGAACAAGTCCCTCTTTAACCATGAAATGGCATTTTTCCCAGTTTAGGACCAGATTCTTTTCTTCACATCTTAACAAGACTCTATCCACATTCTGCAGACATCCCTCAAATATATCCCCAAACACAGAGAATTCATCCATGAATACCTCTAGAAAATCCCCTACCATGTCTGAGATGATTCCCATAATGCACTGTTGTAAGGTTCTAGGGGCATTGCATAACCCGAAGGGCATGCGTTTGAAGGAAAAGGTTCCGAATGGACATGTGAATGTAGTCTTCCCTTGATCCTCTAGGGAGACCTCAATTTGATTGTACCCTGAGTACCCATCTAAGAAACAGTAGAAGGCATGACCTGCCACTCTCTCAAGGACTTGGTCAATGAATGGTAAGGGGAAATTGTCCATCTTGGTGAATTAGTTTAACTTCCTATAGTCAATGCCGACACTATATCCACTACACACCCTTGTTGGAAGAATCTCTCCATCCTCATTGGTTATCACTGTGATTCTGGCCTTTTTTGGAACCACTTGGATTGGGCTCACCCACTCACTCTCAGCTATGGGATATATGATACCAGCTTTTAACAATTTCATATGTTCCTTCCTTACTACCTCCATGAGATTATGATTGAGTCGTCGTTGAGGTTGACGACATGGCTTTGAATCAGATTCCAGAACAATCCTATGAGACCCGATAAGTGGGCTAATCCCAGGAATATCAGAAAGGGTCCAATCAATGGCTTTCTTATGCTTCCTAAGGACATCTAGAATCATCCTCTCATGATTGGCTTCAAGAGAAGAAGAAATGACAATAGGATGTGTTTGATTGTCCCCTAGGAAAGCATACTTGAGTGTAGCGGGAAGTTCCTTTATTCAAGATCAGGTTGGTACAGAATTTTAGCAGAAGATTGGGACATTGGATCATGTTCAATTTATTTTTTTGGAGTTTCAGATATGAAGGATTCCTCACATGTAGAAGTTTCAGATACTAGATTGGATTGATCAGATTTAGGGAAGGAATTTAAAGGGGTCTCTATGAAAGTGGTTTCTTGAAAGGTTTCACTAATTGTTGGACCTAAGACTTCATCATAAGAGCAATTTGAAAATGATTCAATCCAAGGAGATAAACTTCCATTATATGATCAAGGAAATCAATATCATCCTGACTTAAACCTTCATCAAATATTCCATGATGTTCCATGGATTCATTATCAATGCATCCTATCATGTTTACTTCATGAATGTCCTCACATCCCCAATTTGTGAGCTTGCAGTATAGATGTTCAAGTCTAGACTCATGTTCTCAAAGGTGATGGTCATGTTCCCATTTCGGACTCGGATAACAGAGTTTATTGTTGCAAGGAATGGATGACCAAGGATGATTGGGGTTTGTTCCTTATTTCCTAAGTTTGGATGGTTGTCAAGGATAATGAAATCAGCAGGGTAGATGAAGTTTTCAACCTTTACCAGAACGTCCATTAAAATCCCCTTTGGAACCCTAATTCTACGATCAGCAAGATGAAGTGTGACAGATGTGGGTTGGAGCGCTTCTAGGCCTAACTGGCAGTACACAACATATGGGATGAGATTGGCACAAGAACCTAAGTCACACAAGGACTTGACAACTTTGCTCTCTCCTAGTTCAACATTGATGTAAGGGAAACCTGGGTCTTTCAACTTAGGAGGAATGGACCCTTGAATGGTGGTACTAACATTAGCAGCCAAAAGGACTTGGTTTTTATGTGAAAATTTTATTTTAAAAGTCCACAAGTCCTTAAGGTAATTTGAGTAGGAAGGTATGGTTTGGATTGCATCGAGAAGGGGTATGTTCAACTTCACTTGTGAAAATATTTCTCTCAATGTTTCACTCAGTTCAGGCTTGGGTTTCCCCCTCATGCGTTGAGGAAATGGTGCATGTTGTGGGGTTGTTTGTTGAAGAGTTGTTTCCTTGAAAATGATATCAGTTTCCTCAGTTTGATCTTGTGGTTGAATTGAATTTTCATCCAAGTTTGAATCTTCAGGTGGGTTCTGAATTAGTTGTTCAGGTTTCTCAATTGATTTCCCACTTCTTAAAAAAGACACAGCATTTAGTTGTTCAGGAGTTGTTTGAGCACAACATGACTCTCCCCTTGAATTTGAGGATGGCACCGCCTGAGTAGGCATGGGTGACTTTCCAGTTTTGATGGTTTGAATTTCTTGTTTTAGGGAAGAGACTTCTGAGTTCATCCTCTCCATTTGTTTGCACAGTTGTTCTAGTAGGATTTGTGGAACAGTTTTGGTGGGTGCTTGAGTAGGTTGGTTTATCCCAAGGGGATATTTTGGAGGTGGTATGGTTTGTTGAAAATGGACCGATGGCTATTGGTATTGGATAGGTTGGGATTGGTACTGGTTATGGATTTGATAGTCTTGATGGTGGTAAGGATTTTGTCCCTGTGGTTGGCTAGGATGTTGGTTATATTTCCAGCGGAAGCCTGGGTGGTCGTTATACCTTGGGTTGAAGTTGTTTTGGTATTGAGGCTTTTGAAAGTTCAATGCATTTACTTCCACTGGGGGTCCTCCTAAAAGAACATCCTTGATGGATGGAATGGTTGGGCAATTTTCTGTCTTATATTCAGGTTTGTCGCAAATTGTGCAAACAGGGTCAACAGTTTGGATTTCATGGACTTTCCTAAGGTCTATCTCTTCAACCTTCCTAGAGAGTGTTTCCAGTTTAGCCCTAAGGCCTTCCTCTTCTCTAGGTGTATGAATTCTAGTAGTTCTTTGTGGATTTTCAGAATAAGGTGAATTTCCCCATGTTTGGTTTTGTTTAGAAAGGCTTTCTAGATACTCGTAAGCATCATTTGGGACATTGTTTTTAAAGGTTCCATTACACATCATGTCAATAAATTGTTTATTCCTCGGACCCAACCCATTATAGAAAATTCTCACTTGTTCAGGAATAGAAAAACCATGGTGTGGAACCATGTTTAGAGTGTCTTTGAACCTCTACCATGATTAATAGAATTACTCTCCCTCTTTTTCAAAAAGGTTTTGTTTGCTCTTTTTAAGTGCAATTGTATTATGGTGGGGAAAGTTTTTTTTTTTGTAGAATTCTCTTTGTAGTTAATCCCAAGAAATTAGGGATGATGGTATCAAATTATTTAGCCAATTTTTAGCTCGATACTTTAACGAAAAAGCAAATATCTTCATCTTAGATGATTCTAGTTGATGTGGGGGACACATGGATTCTACAATGTCATTGAACTCATTAATGTGCAGGTATGGCATCTCGGACTCCATTCCATGGAATGTGGGAAGGTGGTTTAGGACATGGGGTTTAAAGATGTAGTTAGAATCTCCTAGGGAATTGTGTCTAATGCATGAGGGGGAATTGGTCCAGGAAGGTGTGAGGTAGTCATTCATGGTTTGATCAATTGCATTCCCCAAGTTTGGGGCTGCCTCATTTGGGTTTCCATTTTGGTTTCCACCCGGGTTTATGAGTTGGTTTGTTTGAATACCTTCCATTGAAATTGGATCAATTTTGTACTCTAGAGTATTAGGAAGATTATGATATAATGGAATGATTTCCCTTAGTGTACTTGACTCCCCAACCCCAGGACTATCCACCCTAACTAGACGGTTTGATTGATCGCGACTGTAGGCGGACATGTGCCAAAAGAAAAAAAAACGAAAAAGGGACAAGATAAGAGAATTTGGATGAGAAAAGAAGAAATGAGGGAGAATAGAATGGGTCTTTAGATTACTTACGTGGGTCCCCGGAAACGGCGCCAAAATTTTATTCTCGCTCAAATTTACCCAAGAGATGAAGGTAGAACGGTCCTTGTGGTTTAGCTTGGGTTATCGAATCCTCAGAGACCTAAGAAGAAACCTATAGACACGTACATTATATGGACTGTTTTTGGATATGAAGTGGCCAAATTGGGTTGATTTTATATGGGTTTAAAGGATAACTACCAGATTTAAATGAATTCAATTTTAAATAATGAGTTGATCCTATATTATCGCTCGGGGTGGATTGAATGAATTACTTTTTTAATGATTTCAATTTCTTATAATTGAGATGGATTCATTTAAGAAGATCAAAGGAAATCATCACTTACTATTTTAATGCATAAACACCCTAATACTAATCACCTATACACTTGAAGGATCAATGTTTTGAGCACTCAAAAGTAGAAGTTTGTATTAGCACTTGAATGTGTGACCTTAAATTCAAAAAGGATGAAGATGTTTTAAAATCATCAATTAAAAATCTCATTTAAAAGAAGTGATTTTCCATTAATAGAGTGATAAATATCATCCAATACAGCCCCTTTCTACTCCCTTGGATCAAAACATAAAAGAGTTAGCCCTCCATTGATGACATGTCTTCAACGGAAGCGGGAAGTAGATTTACAAAGGTGGAATTGAAGAAGTAAAAACAACAACAACAAAAGATCACCCCTCCGTTGTGTGATAAATATCACAAGGTTTGGTATGAAAAAGTTAACACCATTAACCAATGGTATCAAAGTGATAAGGATAAGAACATAATAATAAGAGAAGAAGAACTTTTATTAAGAAACTAAGGTGAATTAAAAAACATACATGAGAACGAAATGCGATTACAAACACAAAGAGACAGCATAACACTACAATGAATCCAAGCACCCAAGATTCATCAATACTCCAACAGAACTGCCTTAAATAGGAATTTTTGAGCCCTTGGGTAGAGCCTCCAACAGTCCAAGTCTCCTCAATTAATTGTGGTAGGCCATAGGTGGGTGGAATATAAGGGAGAGTTGATTTTTTCCACCCTTGACCCGAGGTGGCAGCCAACTTTCCTTCACCGAACAGACACGTCTGAAAGACCTTCTAGATGACCGAATCAGAGAGGGTCATAGAACTATAACATTGCGATACGGATGACTTCTAACCTCCTGTAAAATTTGGGCCCATTTGGAGTTTCAGATTCCGAGATATGTTAAAATTAGTGGATTGTTTTTCTGGGCCGCAGAATCTGGCCCATAATTGTATCTCTAACAAGATCCGCCTTAATGACCACCATAGAGGCCGAATTATCATTGGATAATGAAGAGTAATTTGTTCATATTCATGTATTATAGCATCCCACAATATTTGGGATTCATTTGGAATGTATGTGGGGCCCCACAGTCTCATCAATGGGCTAGTGTCCAATCTTCTTTCTTTAGAATTGATTCCTTTCCTCACAAAATATCCCCATCTTCTTCCATGAATTCTCCATTGATCCCTGAATGAACCATGTTCATATTGTAGTGTAGATGAATTTCCAAAAATATAAAATTAAAATATGTATAATCATATGAATCATTGGGTACTTCAAATGATGCTAAAAAATGTACCACATAATAGTGCAATTTAAGAAGGTATTACAATCATAATGTGAAATGATGTTCAAAGTGTAAAATGCACTAAAATGGTGTTTATGAATAATAAGGAACATGAATATTATATATATTAAGAATTAATATTAGCCTCATTTAGTGGATAATCACATACATTGTGTTACGTTATGTTATTATCTGTTCGCTGTTGTTTTTATGTAATCTAACTTAAATATTAAACCACTTCTGAAGGTAATAACTTATGCACCTACTGATCCGCCCAATCCCGAGGTACAAAAGGTCTCTCAACCAGCAGCCGGTGGTCCCATTGAAGAGTAACAACAGGTTTCTGAACCAAATGATGGTGGTCCCAGTGCAGAGCAACAATATGATTCTCAACCTGTTGTTGTTGGTCCCAGTGTTGAGGTACAACAGGTTTCTCAACCTGTTGATGTAGGTCCATCATAGTTTGACAGTGTTGGCCAAAATCCTTAAGGCAAAAGCAAAAGGCATCAAATTTTAGGTGGGATGGAATAAGTGAGGCCAACATGTTAACCCCAAAAAATCCATATTTAGAAGCTACATTGGAATCGTCACTCGGTAATGCGTTCCGATTGATGAACAGTCATGGAACCATGTTGTCACCGGGTTGAGGACACTAATGTGGGAAGAGATTACGGTAACATTATGATATCAATTTTTTAATTTATTAAAATAAAATAAAATACCAAAACATTGACTTACTCTTCATCATCCATTGCAGAGTGCATTTATAGTAGATGTCTCACACAAGGAATACGTATTAAGAGTTGCATGAAGGATTCATAGAGGATTCTGCACAATTTTAATGAAATATCATCTGAAAGATGCATAAGGAAAAATCAAGCCGCACCCACCTACTCTTTTCGCACACTTGATATCCTAAGGAGCGTGGGATACATTTAGCAACCGTCGTGGGGAGCATACTTTTCAGGTACATTTTGTGGGGTAATACGTTGTTTGACATTTTCTTGTATTCATCACTTTGATTGACAGTTTTTTATTTATGAAATAGTTACTAAGTGATGAAAATAAAAAATGCGCAATAGAACCAGTGTACCCTTATAGTAAAGCAAGGATGGGGTATGCTGAACTCGAGGAAAAATTGGTACGTCTTTTAAATCTACCCTACTACTAGTATGTGACATAAAACAACACCATAACCATGTTTCTCTATTTATATGCATATTGATGAATCGAAATCGAAATCCATATCCATCCCATGCCATGTGCTGTGGAAAGAGGCTCCTCTAAAAAAAGAGGGGACATTGATAGATGAAAACACACAAAAACAGTGGGAAACATGTGTAAGTATGACATAATATAAATTTTAGTTTCTTTAAATCGCGATTACAATACAATAACTACTTATTTTTCTATATTTTCTATCTGAAATAGTCACAAGAATGATCAACACCCACACCAGATGCAGACATACTTTCTGCAGCCTTGAAGCAGCCAGAAAAGTATGGCCGCGTTAGAGGTGTGGGTTTTGGGGTGACACCCCGAACATATTTTCAAAAAAAAAACAAGAGGAGGATGAAAATGAAAAAATGGAAAAGCTGCAAGAACAACTATCTATTTTTCAAGAAGAATTACAATACCAGAGAGAGATTGTAGAAAAATTGACGGGGGAGAGGCAAAGAGAAGAAACAAATCAACAACAACTCGTGCGTGATGATCTCTCCCCACCCCTAGCTTTGAGGCAAGCCATTCCCCTAAAAAACCATACTTAATTGGTGTAATCAATGTTTTAATAATTGTTTCTATGAAATGTGATTTACATAGACACCGATACCTTTCCTGTACTAATATTCCATAGGGTGAAAATGAATGTGATTTATATTTATCAACTCCCACCTATCACCTTGTAGCGAAGGCTACGGTGTTAAATATGAAAAAAGACATGCTACACAACAGACAGCTTCCAAAAGATCATCTTAGAGTGTCAATTAACGTAGATAATGAGCCGAGTGTCGAGATACCTATTCCAAATGATGATGATGACATTCATACGATTTAAAAAGATGTTGGAACATTCATCGCATGGCCGAAAGTTCTTGTAAAAAAACATGTCGACAAAAAGGTATTCATTTCTTATTTATTTTTCAAGATGGACCTTTAACATTTAATGAAAAAAGGTCTGAATCGATGACTGTTATTATAGAATGAAAAATAATGTGGGGTGAAACGAAATATCATCTCAAAAATATCTCAAGGATCAACCAACCGATTGAAACGGTCTACTAAGAGCACCTTTACACCGCCCGTTCTATATCCACAGTTAATATCATTGCAGGTACTTGTGGATACATTGTTGAAAGACGATAGTACTCACATTGTTTCTTTCGAAAAAAGATATGCATGGAGAAATGATATCAGATTTCATTAGTGCTGAAAATGTAAATGAAGTCCTCAAGTATGAATGGCTAGGCGTCTCAGTTGTAAATGTATACATGAGGTATGTTTTCATGATTTTATTTTACAAAAGCTGATATAATCTGATAATTTTTACTAAATACATTTTATATTTGTCACAGACGTATATATGAAAAACAATTGAAGGGATTTCCCCATGAACAAAAATTTGGAATCGTTATTCCTCACACCACATCTTCAACAGAAGAAATAGATTCTGTTAAAGAGGCTATAATAATTTCATCCCTGCTCAAATCATTTGGAAAAAAATTACAGATGACCGACTATTTTTAATACCAAAAATGTAGGGGTAAAACACTACAATTTAATCATATCAACAATATATTTATTTCTTTATTTATTTATTCCTTTTTTTATTTTTAGGGAGCATTGGATGCTGATTACAGTCAATTTGGTTACTCCAATGATTTATTTTCTGGATTCAATGCATGGATATCCAACAAACCGACCACGCATGATGGAATTTGTTAGTTTGTAATCCACTAGATCCATCGTTTTAAAACAAAACATCTAGTTATATAATTTATGTTATCTTTTAATGATGATTTTGTTATGATAGGGTGGTGCATCAATATCGTCTAATGCATGGAATGAATCCAAGGCATAAGGATGAGCACACCTACAAGATCTACAACTGGAAAAGTATCCGGGTATATATAATAACATTTCACTATCCAAACACATATCAAAACAAATTACTTACTGTTGTCGATGTTTCAGTAGTGTCTAAAAAAACAAACGGAAAGGACTGTGGTTATTATGTTTGTAAATCTATGAAAGAGATCATATTTCATCAACAAACTAGCATCCCTGATGAGGTATTTTTGAAAATAATTACGAGTTCATTTAAAATATTTATTAATCCTTTTTGTATTTATAATTTTTCAGTACTACTATGACTGTCACAAAAACTCATATTCATAAGATGATATACATGTGTTTAGAATCGAATGGGGAACATACCTGAGAGAAGATTGTACACAAATAAGATGAAGGTGAATTACTACCACTTATGTTATCTATATATGATAATTGATTATCCTCCAACCTTCATTGGTTAATTGAGAATGATCCAATGTATTGAAATCTTAATTTATTACTCAATGTTTTCTATCCCCGGATTCATATTATTGATCTTTGAACAAATCAATATTGAAGTAAGGCATGATGGTGTGCAGTGCGTATGGGGTGAACGACGAAACCAACGATGATCAACAAAATCCATTTTCTGTATCTCGTTTGTTTGAACTCGTATTTGAGCACATGTGTTGTTTTTTAACTTGCACAATTATTTCTAGGTAGATGCATGAGATAATCAGAATCATTGAGGGATTTTTTGGAACCAAAATATGTGTCCCAGGAAAATTCAAGTAAGGGAAAGGCTGGTTGAGATGAAATTCAAGCTCAAACGACCAATACATCTTCAAAAGAATCAACCCTGTGATGCACCATCATGTATAATATGGTCCTCTTGATGTTTTGAGGTGTTTATGGAAGGTATGCGGAGTCTGATAAGCCCCATGGCCACCGTAAATAATGTTTTATAGGCAGCTCCACATGTTTTTTGTGCCTCATACCTCTTTACAAGGATCACGCCATTTACATGGTCCATCTTAGCACATATGTCCCATTCATCCCATTGCTACTCTTGGAAGAACCTGAGAATCTGACAATGCATATGCCCCACAAGACCCATACTCATCCAACCAAGAGTATTCCTAGTGTGAAGGGAAGATAACCATGGGTAATCCCCACAACATACCTCTTTTAAATATATTGGTTTTTTTCCTTGTATTCTAAATAGGGTACGTAGGAAGCCTCCATGAGGTTAAATCCCAACCAATGGAAAACCATGGTGACCCTCTCACTGTGGTACACCTTTGCTTATTTTCCCTCTTTTATTTACCTTAGTGGCGTCCGAATAATTATTCAAAATGAGAATCCTTGCCTTTATGGGATGCACCACACATGGGTCAGACCTCATTGGGCGTTTTGATCCATCTATCAGGTAAACATTCCAGGTGCTCCCTCCTTGAGATGTACCTACCTGATCAACCTTTATAAGTGTTTGGATCCACCCAGGTCTTACATCTCTGTAAGACATTAAATCATGACCCTCTATCCCTGTGGGATGTTAAAATCATGGAATACCACAAGTTAAACATGGGTTTCCATTAATATATTCAATATCAATGTTTAATCAGTCCTTATTAAGGTATTGTGGAGGTGTGGTTTTATGTTTTCCAGCAGATTTAGGAAGATTCCACACTTTATGTAGGTGATTTCATTCTTTTACATTATATGCTGATTTCATTGTCCTGTATTTTCTTGCTAAGTGTACTATATAAAATGTTTGTGTGGTTAAAAATGTGTTATCAATGGAATTTTGGGTGTGTATAGATTGTAACTTTATTTTTAAAATGAATGTAGTTGTATTTCTTGTGGATTTTCATGCTTAAGTCCTTTAAATTTGTTTGAGGAAATGAGAAAGTTGTGTGATGGGTGTTTTCAAATGGATTTAATGTGTTTATGAATTTTAAAGAGGGTTTTCTTATGAGATGTAGAGATTCTATATATGTGTATTTACATTGAATGAAAGTACATGAGATTGTCTTGATATATATGGTGTGTATAATGTAAATTGAGCACAATTTCCATACAAGGTATTTTCAGTATGATATGCAGGGGACAGGGTGAGAGGGCAGGGGTGGTTTTCTGGAGGAGGGGGAAGGGGGAAAAGTGGTAGGGGAAGGGGTAGGGGCTGTGCTGGGTTCTTTTGAAATATGTAGGTGGTGGGCAGGGGGTTGTGCAGTGGGTAGGGGGGAAGTGCAGTGGGCAAGGGTGTGCTGTGGAAGGGGGAAGGGGGTGTTCAGGGGGCAGGGAGTGTGCAGGGGTAGGGGGTGTGCTTGGGGGTGGGCAGTGTGTAGGGGTTGTGAAGGGGAAGGGGGTAGGGGTTATTCTTTTTTATGGAAGGGGGGGACATATAGCCATGTTATACTAAACATTGGTCTATTTTATTATTATAGATTATTATCCCTAACCATGAACCAATTTCGTTAATTGATTATTTTATGTTTTGTGCCTCACTAGTATAATTCCATTTAGAAAACCCATTATTTATTTCATTATTTTATTACTAACATAATATTTGTTTTATTATGTAGGTGAAATCGTTTTCCTCAGTTCGAATGATTTGTTCGGAAACTGCCACCATGGACGACAATTTTTTAGAGCGGATGGATGAAAAAAGGATGGAACATCATTGTTTTTTAACTATTTGTTTTATAAATGTAATTTTAACCCAAATTAAACATTTTTGGAAATGTATATAGAAGTGTGTTGTTTTGTATTCATGATTTCAAGTAAATGTATGTATCATTTTTTGTTCTTCTGTGCTTTGTGTGTGGCTGTTGTGTGTGCTGTGTGCAGGTTTTTTTGGACAATGTGCAGGTGCTGTAATGTGTGCAGGTGTTGGGCAGGTTCTGTGCAGGTTCTGGTTTTGGATAAGATCTTTGGCCTTTATCAGCGCTTGTTAAGATCTGATAAATGGATAATATATCAGCACTATTTTGAGCATTGATAAAGGTAGTTTTTATTAGCGCACACAATATCGCTGATATATTATACATTTATCAGCACTGAAAATATCACTGATAAAGACTAACTTTATCATCGCTTGCTTAGCACTGATAAAGGGGCACTTTTAGCAGCTCTTTTTTTAGCGCTGATAAAAGTCCCCCTTTATCTTCACCGAGATTAACAGCTCTTTTTTAGCGCTGTTAAAGGCCATTTTTAGCGCTATTATAAGCCATATTTGTAGTAGTGATTCGAATGTTTATCCGAATGATGTAAATGAATCATTTCAGAATCCTGAATGGGTTTATTCTATGAATGAAGAGCTTGATCAGATAGAGAACAATGATACATGGGAATTGTAGCCAAGCCGGACGATAAGAACATTACTGGTACAAAGTGGGTTTTTTCGAAATAAGATGAATGAAGAAGGTAAAGTAATAAGAAATGAAAAAATATTGATTTTCAAAGGGTATTATCAAATTGAAGGCATTGATTTTGATGAAACCTTTTCTCTTTTGGAATGATTAGAAACTATCAGAATCTTTCTTGATATTACTGCACAACGAGGTTACAAATTATTTGAAATGGATGTGAAATCCGTGTTCTTGAATGGGGAACTAGATGAGGAAGTTTACATTGATCATCCTAGTGGATTTTTTATTGGAAAGGATGAATTTTATGTGTGATAGTGGAAGAAGGAATTGTATGGGATAAAACACGCTCAGAGGGCATGGTATTAAAAATAAGATACTTTCTTAACGAATATCAATTTAAATAAAGGTAGAGTTGGAAACAGTATTTACATCAATAACTGTCAATAATTCACTTGGATCCTTATTCTTTATATTGATGACATTATATTTTTTTCAGAATGATGAAGGATTATGTGAAATATTTGATGAGGAGAGGAATATGTTATTTGAGATTTCCATGATGGGGGAAATGAAATACTTTCTTGGGATAGAAATTTCACAGAAGAAGAATCACATTTTTATATCTCATGAAAAGTATGTTAAGGAACATCTGAACATGTTTGGCATGGATAATTCAAAACTAGTGTCCACAAAAATATTATTGGGAACCAAATTATCTAAAGATTGAGAAGGAATGAAAGTTGATCAGAAAGAATTTTGAAAGATGATTGGAAGTATGTTGTATTTTATAGCCTCATGACCTGACATCGTGTATACTATCACATTATGTGAAAGATTTCAGAGCACTCCTGAATAATAACATTTGATTTCTGGAGAAGGAATTCTCAAATATGTCAAAGGAACAACAAATTTTGGAATCAGGTATGATTGTATAAGAAATATTGATAAATTAGGGTATTCAAATGCTGATTGGACAAGAAATTTTGATGATTGAAGATCTACATCTACTTGATTTTTCTTTTTGGGGAAATGTTTTGTTAGTTGGCATACAATGAAAGAAAATTTAGTAACTCTTAGCACAAATTATGCTGAGAATGTTGATGCTACTCAAGCTACAACTCAACTAATGTGGATGAAGACTCAGTTGGATGATCTACATGTTGAAATAAATCTACCCTTGCTCTTAGGTTGTGATAATCAGAGTGAAATAAACATTACAAGGAATAAGGTACATCATTCTCATTCAAAAAACATTGAAATAATGTATAAAATCATCAAAGAGCAGGTGGAGAAGAAGGAATTGAGGCTGGAGTATGTTCCTACATCAGAACATGTAACTGACATATTCACAAAACCATTACCGAAGGGACCAATTTCTAAATTGATGTTGAATATTGGTGTCCAACCACCTTCTCATCAAGGATGAGGTACGTGTATCTGTCGCCACTCTCATCATTCCATTGTATAGTGTTGTAAACGGTGGTAAATTGTTTCATAAATCTTTCCTTATGAAAACATGAATAAATGAGAAGTTGTGGGTAAGCTGTGAGTCCAGCATGTATGTGTGTAAACTATTAAAACTCTTTATTGGAGTGGTTATAGGAAACAATGTTGTTATATTATAGGAATGTTGAATATTAAAATAATTCTAAAGCAGAAGCTTGAAAGATATTCTGAAGAAGGCTGAGGAGATATGATCATGAAATTTCATAGTCGCATCTTTTGGACAGCATGGTTTTGGTTGTCAATAATTATTGTTTCCTACAATGAGTTTCCTCACATAGGCTAATAATTATTGATAATTGAAACATTTCTTGGGGATATGATCTAATGTGATTTAATAATCATGGTTGACAACAAAATACAAAGGGGAAGATTTTTGGGATCAAGTTGGATGGAGAAGGAAGTAAGAAGATTTTGCTGTTACAGAGTGTTGTCTTTTGTTTTCAAGGGAGATAAATCAAATCACATTATAAAGAAAATGAAAAAAATCATATGACGATTTTATGATATGTATTTCAAAAATATAATATGTTAGGAGAACATTTAATTTTATAGTTATGTAGGAAATGGTGAGAAACAATGATGCCAGTCATATATAGTTTTGATTACAAAGAATGATGATGCTGGAAGACAGGGAAGTTTTAATACTTCCCATTGCAACTCTGACAATTGTAAAGCTGATATATTGAATGATATATATTACGATAGAGGAATTTGGGATGAAATATTAAGAATGTTCATGAAATTAAGTGATAATAATCATGACAAATGAATGGATGATCTGGTGGCGGCACAAAAGAAGATTTTAAGGAGGTGTTGTTTCCTAGTATTTTCCAAATTTTAGGGCCTGAAAATCGGGAGATGAAGAAATGTGTTTTTGGAAATTAATTTTGCATGCAAGTTTGAAGATGACTTGGTATGTTATCCGCATGTGGGGTACCATGATCTGAACATCAAAATCTAGAAATGGAGTGGCTTGCATGATATATTTGGTTTTGCAGGAATGATTGTTTTTTGCACACAAGATTGATGGGAGCTTGAAATCATTCATGCAAGGAATGATTCGAGGTCTGAACATTGAAAAATGGAAATTGAATCAAGTGAAAGAAAGATTCAAATAAGTGCGTGAAAGATGAGGTTGTCACAAAAGATACTTCTTCGCCTAATGTGACGTCAAATGGGGTTTCGTGCGACGCATCAGGATTAGCACCACGTGTCGGGGTGTATGCGCGCATGGGTCAATGAGGTATATAAATAACAGGTGACCCCTCACACTGGGTGTTCTCAACACATGGAGAAATCCCATCTCTAAGGTTTGGAAAAATATTAATAAAATGAGAATACACGAAATAAATAGAGTTGCGCGCTAGAAGGATAAGTTTCTCACATGAAGAGAGTTGTGCGCAGGATTGATGTTGCGTGCAAGAGTTGTTTTGAGAAAAAAGCCAAATCTTCCAGGCAAGACACCAAAAATGTTGCGTGAATGATTTTTGGTCTCCCCAAATATTCGATTTTTCATAAGATAGTTCTTAACAATTTCTGGGTAATAAAGTGAATATTTTTACTTCAAATTTGACACTTGTTCAATTATAAAGAAGCACTGAAATACTGTAATTCCCTAGTTGTGCTAAGAGGGTGCACACACACTTACAGATTGTTTTCCAAGTGCTACTCAAGTGTAAGGGTATATCATACTCATTGTATTCGACATTAAAGGATTGTTTTCTAGTGGATTGTGTGGTACTAGATTATTTACATACCATAGAAAGGACGTAGCTACTCTTTTTGAGTAGAGAACCTTGTATATCATATGTTCATGTGGTTGTGTGTGCTTACTAGAGAAAAAACTCTTTAACAAAAGGTCATGGTTTTTTCAAAAAAAAGGAAACCTAAAAATTATAAGACATCACTGATTCACTCCTCCCCCTCTCCGTGATACTATGAACCTGATTGAAAACTTCATTATTTCACATATCTCAAAAATGGATAGTGGTTTGAAAATATGGATAATGAATTCACTAAAACAACCCCTTGGAACAAAATATAACAAGGAAAACATATAATCCTTAAAAAATTTATTATTCTAAACATTAAATTATGAATATTGATTTAATAGTCGCTCTATTTATTATAGATTTTGGTGGTTAATGGGATTATAAATTTTCATTAGTAAAGTTATATCATAAAAAATATATAATGCCCCTGATTTGGAGGCTACTAAACTAGTACACTAAGCCGGGTAGATACATGTCCTCAAGAATTATTCCTCGTACTCTAGAGGATTCCACATGAGATAATTCTGATTCATCCATTTTGAGGTTATTTTAAGGAATGAAACTATTTGTGTGAACTTTTCTATAGTTTTCTGAATTTGGATATATGCTCATTGGGAAATAAGAGAAATCTGAATATCTGGTGATTCTCTATATTCAATCCCATATGGGGGTAAATTTGTTATATGTGAAAAATTATACATGGATATTTACTTACATGAATAATATTTCATTCAAGAATAAATTCTTACAAAGGTTAAAATAGTTATGTGAATATACTTTCATAAATCAGCTATGTCAATTTCAATATGTGAATTCACATACATCCATTATTGTATGTTGATTCACTCCAATAAAATGGTTACATGAATTTCCATAGAAATATCTATTATGTGTATTTTCAAACATGATTACGTGAAAATCCATAGGTTATTCTAAAACCTATAGGTTTTATCTAATTTATATAATTGTTGAAATAAAGGTAGTCAAACTTGAGAGTCCACTTAGACTCGTTCGATCTTAGCAAACTCGACTCCTAGACTTGACTCATACACATATAAGAGTCTACATCATACAGATCCAGCACCTACATTTGAAAATATTTTTTAGAAAGGAGGTTATCAAGGAATGTTTTAGTAGACAAACTAGATTCAATCATATTCAAGCAACATCGAAATCCATTAGATCAATTGAAAAAAAACAATTGGGCCTCATGCATCTCCAAATATGGAGCAATTATCTCCAATGGAAAACAAACCCCAAAAAATTTACACAGAAATTATATTTACATCAAATGGAAACAATCGCAAAAAACATAATATGAAAAATTACATCAAATCCATATTCCCTAAACAATTGAAGTCAACAATTACTAAATCACAAAATCAATCAAATCCAAATTAAATTATAGAAATTCACGATAGGATATCACACCAATTAAATATAAAATGAAAAAAATTCAAATTTGAATAGAACAATAAATCAAAAAAATTCAGGAATAGAACAATTCATTTTAAAATAATCAGTGATAAATAAAAATATCAAGTAATAGTTCACTTAAATAAAATTCTAATCCGGAAGAAATAATCATATAAAGATGGAAATTGAGACCTTACCCCAAATCCCAAAAAACATGTTCTGTTCAGTTAGACTCAATTATGGAAGAACTCACTTTGATATATTTTGGTATTAAAAAGGTTGAGGCGATGCAGCACAGGGGAAGAAATAATAAATCTCAGGTACCCTATCTCGCACCTTTGTTGGATGAGAGGTAGACGGGCGTCACTCCCCTGTGCGATACAATGTGATGACCATCAACCTAAGTTGTTTTCTCACTAGGCCATGTGAGTGGGAGTAAGTTTCCGAGGGAGACAGGTGGGGTCTGTTCCAGGTCTTTGGTGCTGCTTTCGACAAACAGATTATTAGCTTTACATCACTGTAGTTATCTGTCTGCTCCTTCTCATCATTTTCATTTGTGATGGATGAATTAGACTCACTAGTCAGGTCGAGCGATATTTTGTGCCATGCGAGACATTGTTGTAGGATCATGTGTGGGCAGCACAGAGCATAGGAGGAATAAATTTAAAATTGAACCATAGGAAGGGTTGTGACAATGTGCTACTTATGGAATCCTCATATTTTTAATTTAAAAAACACAAATTGTTGCATAACTCATTGGATGCCGCGAGTCTACACATATCAAAGAGTATATTGTGAGTCTGTGTTTATTCAGATGATTTTATTGAAAACATATTCCACTTGTGAGTTTAATCAATGAGGATGAGTGAAACTCCCAACTCATACCTTTGTATCAGTTAAGTCGCGATTTTAACTACCTTGGTAGACATGGCCCCATACATGCCCAGTTTTCCACTCCCACACTCCTATAAGGGTTCGAGTGTATTTTGGTGTTAATTAATCTTCCATTATACTCATTCTTCTATTGCCTTTTTCATCTCTATTATTCCAGACAACATCTCTCTGGGGTTTTCCCAGCTTTGCCTCGGTGGAGTATCAGCTCTCGCCTACTTAGTAGGGTTCCTCTTGAATCCCCACTCTTCAATTTATTCTTCTCTTTGATTCATCTACTCACATTCTTGGTTAGTCCGCTCTGATGAAGGAACATAAATTTTCCATGACTACCACACGTCAATCTGAGATTGAGTTCTGCTCCTCCTCAGCTCAGTTCGGGAGAGTCAAATTCTTGAGGTTTAGGCTTAGTGGCTCGGTGGCTGTGGAATCAAGATATCATCATCTCATTTATTTAGGCTTCTTTCCCCTGATATATCCTTCATATTTCGTGGGTTTGTATTTTTCATGCGTTTCATACCTCGTTCCGTTCAGTTTTCTTCCATGAGGTTTCATCACGCTTCTTCCCAATTTTGGTGTTCACATGTTTGTTGTTCCCAAGGTATCTAAAATTGAGAGTAAACTCATACACTTCTACGAGTTCATGGTTTCACTCATCTTCAACAATTAAACTTTCTGAATGAATTGGTTTTCAAAAAAATAGTCTGCAATAAAACAGACTCGCAATATACTCATGGATACATGTTGACTCCGTGCATCCAATGAGTTTAGAAGTAGTGTATATTTTTTAAATGAAAAATATAAGGATGATTTAAGCAACCCGACATTGCACACCTACCTAGATTTCAATATAAGTTTTCATCCTTATATACTCCGTTCTACCAACCCATGAACCTACGATAGTGTCTCGCATGACACAGACACTCGCATGACTTGACTAGTGAGTTTGACTCATCCAGCACCAATGACAACGATGTCGAAGACAAGGCAGATATGTGTGGCAGCATAACACCAATAATAAATTGTTCGGTAGCTGCACCGGAGACCCGGAATAGGCCCCTGTGTATCCCTCTGAAACTGACTCCCACATACTTTGATAGGCAATAAAATAACTCAAGATGACGGCCCTCACATTACATCGCACACGAGAGTGATGCTCGTCTATCTCGCATCACAGATAAGGGCGGGACAAGGTACCTAAGATTTCTTATTTCTTCCCCTGTGCTGCATCACCTCACCCTCCTTAAGGCCAGAAACTATCAAAGTGTGTTTTTCCATAATTGAAGTCTTTTATGAGAGAACAAGATGTTTGAGTTTTGGGGTAAGGTGTCAATTTTCATCATCATATGATTATTTTTGTGGGTTTACAATTTAATTAAAATGAACTATTTCTTGATTTTTTTATTTATAGCTAATTATTTTAATAGGAATTGTTCTATTCCGGAGTTGATATGAATTGTTCTTTTATTCAAATTTTAATTTTTTTCATTTTATATGTTATTGATGTATTGGCCTATCGTGAATTGCTGTCATTTTTTTGGATTTGATTCCTTTTGTGATTTATTAAATGTTGACTTCAGTTGTTTAGGAAATATGTATTTGATGGAATTTTTCATTTTTTTTATTTTCTGTTTGTTTTCTTTGGATGTAAATACCAATTTCTTGTAAATGATTTTTTGGGTTTTTTTGATTTTAGAGATTATTGCTCCAATATTGGTTATCCATGATGCCAAATTATTTTTTTATTCAATTTCATTAATGGATTTTGATATTGTTTGAGTATGATTGAATTCAGTTTGTATACTACAACTTGCCTTGATAACCTCCAAGATAAAAGTGAGTTTCAAATGTTGGAATTATATCGGGTTGATGTTGACTCTTACGTGTGTATGTGTCTAGTCTACGAGTCGAGTTTGCTGAGATTTAATGAGTTTATGTGGGCTCTCATGTTTGAATGCCTTGGTTGTTCCTCTATAATGGTTTTCGTTTTTTCTAGTTTTGAGGTTCTTGCTCACTGTCTGTTGCTTTGTTATATTTGGGGTTCTAGTTTCTGGCTATCTCGGTGGGCTTTGGTAGCGTAGTTGATGTCTGGGGAATGTGATCCTTGGAAATCCCACTTGTTTCACCCAGATCGTTTTTTTTTATGCAAGAGAGGGTTGGTTCATAGCATTTTTTGAGGGTTCCTGTGGGTGTTTCATTACAGATGTTTGTTAGTTTGGTGCTGAGGTGATTAGAACCTCATAGTGTGATACTTGTAGAGGTTATTGGACCATTATTTTTCTACGGTATCGGTGGATCAGTGTCTTCAACCTGATGACGACGTTGAGATTTGAGTCTTAGTGGCAAAGAGTTTCTCCCTGGTGGGTCTAGCTAGTAATTAATTTGATGGTTTTCTGGAGGGATGACAACGTGTTTGATCTGATGGATGTAGGACAGATGGTTGGCGTGTGATAAGGATGAAATGTGGATAGGTTATGTTAATGATGTGGATTGGTTTATGAAATTTGAATTTAGTATTGTTAATATTATTATTTCTAGTTCCTTTTTTTATGGGGGTTTTTGGTAATTCTGTTACTTCTTATCTTCAAAGTGGATCATTGGAAAATAATAAAAAATGTATTTCGGTGTCATGTGTAATCGTTGAAATTTCAATTTGATGTATGTTTATTTTATCTATTTCAAAGGTTTTCTTTGTAATGTAATTACCTATTAACTATACTGAAGTCACGGAAATAGGTTTTATATTGTTTTATAAAGATTTAATTGGTATTCGCATTAGATTATGAGTGCATGGATATTCTCCATGAATTTTTTTATCATGATAATTTTGATTTCAAATAAGAGTTAATATAAAGTGTCATCCTCAAATATTATTTAGGATTATTTCTATGATATTTTAATTAATATTTACTAGTATATAAAATATTATAATGGGTCCCACGTTGTTTTTCGGTTGATTTTTGGAATGATGATCTGAGATTAAATAATTATTATTTCTCCATATATAAAGGATTGACATGTTGAAGATCATCTGGGAATATAGTGTGGACAACTCTTTAACAGTTAATTGAATCTTTTACATGAATATTTCATTGAAAAATTAATAGATACAATAGAATTCATCTTTTGAAGCACGTGTACATAATAAATATATATTTAAAATAGATTGTTCGGATAACATGAAATATTAATGGGGTCTATTTTTTTGGGGATCAACTACTTCTCCATGTTGGACTAAAAAATATTTGATCCTTTACTGCTATAGAATTCATTAAAGCCATAACAATCATAATATATAAATTTTCATCAGGTTATATAGTTCTATTTCATCCTACTCCAATTATGTGTATATCATTGTAAAGGGTAACACTACACATTAAATAGTGGAATTTTGGGCTATTACTCCCACGAATAAGTCATGCACTTGGATTTTTCTTCTAGTGAGAATAGAAATAATTTTGGTTTATGCTTATAGGGGTTAAAAAGAAGATAAATATTGCCGTTGACCATCCAGGTGAATAAGGATTTGGTATATGGTTGGGACTCTATGTTAGAAAATTCCTTATAATGTTTAATTATATTAGTTAAAGTGGGTTACATATATCTCATTTTATGATAGGGATAACGAGGTGAGTATGATAATTTATATTCTAAATAGTATAGAAATAACTCATGTTCAGTTTATATTACTTTCCTCAATATTATAATTTTATCTATAATAGATCTCTTAAATACATTAAATCATATCAATAAGAAAATTCACCCCATTATAGCTATTATTCAATCTTAACTCCTGGCCAACAGAACATTTACATGGGTGTGGAGTAGAAAAATGAGGGGAATATATAATATAGTTATATGATTATATTAATTCTTTGATGAATTATTACTATTGGGAATTGATTATAGCATGAAACCATGAATTTATTTTATGAGGTAATGGGTTTCACTGAATATTTTGATTGCGTATACATAGAGAGTGATGTTCTGGTCCTAGATTTAATAGGTTTTTTATTTCAATTATAATGAAATTTTATTATTTATGTATATTATATTCGAATTATTCTCAAGGAAAATCCATAATTCATTCCATAAATGGAGTTTTATTCTACATATTTATTTTATTTTCCCCCTTCAATCCTCACTTTCTAATCACCCATTTATGTTAATCTTCATCCTTCATATTGGTTATTTTGGAAGTCTACATTGATCTGGTGGTAAACATCATTATATATTTAATCAATGATACTTGGGAATAAATGTTCTAAAAAATATTTTAAAGGGAATTGTAAATCATCATTTACGGATCATAGGATTTCTATTATCTCCCCTTTTCTAAGGAATATGAAATCATTGATTAATAAATTATTTCCTATGTTTTCTTGAAAAATTCTAGCATGTGATCATATTGGAAGAAATATATTTTAAATTAGATTAATAACTATGAATCATAAGTGATTCTCAAAAGGCATATATGTTTTTTCAAAAGGGTTATTAGTTTCCATGAATGGTTTTCTTTTTCATATACATGGAATATGTGTTGGTATTTATTCATATCTAAATGAGATAATTGCTTTTATTGTTTAGACATGGGGTTAGTGAAAGTATAATACATTATAAAAAGTTATTTGATGACTATAGTTGGGAAAGAAATCAATTTTACTCATGTGTTTAGAAATCTCAATGTTTTTATGTATCCATTAGAGTTGTGTCTAATGGAATGGATAAAAGGGTGGAATATTTTTTAAAGGCTTATGAAACATAAAATTGTTTATTTTAATTTATTCTCTTCACATGTTTTATGTAAATAAATTGCAATCATGATTTTGTATTAATTTTTAAATTGGTATTTATATGTATTTTCCTTCTGAGTTTTCTAACATACAACCAACAATTTGTTTTTTGGTGTATATACCTAGGTTTTTTCCTATATCATAGTTTATGGAATTA
This sequence comes from Viscum album, assembly GCA_963277665.1. Taxonomy (NCBI): domain Eukaryota; kingdom Viridiplantae; phylum Streptophyta; class Magnoliopsida; order Santalales; family Viscaceae; genus Viscum; species Viscum album. The sequence goes on along the minus strand of OY728138.1, from coordinate 119,356,603 downwards.
TCTATTCTTTATATTATGGAGAATTAGGATGATATGTTCATGATATGATGGTTCTCCTATTAAGGTGTTCATGTACAGTGGTTGGAGGGATTCCATGTCAATGTTGTTGCATCATGATTCCATACATTCTTTTTTTAGTTACTTGTTTTTATTATTACTATTACCATGTTATAGTTTGTATATATAAGGAATGATCCTTCAACACTACATATTCGAGTGAATATAGACTAGAATATACATTATTTGATTCACAAATATATTTTAGGATTAGAGTCTTATAGAAATACTTTATAATTCCTACATAAAAAACTACAGTAATACATAGTAGATACTACAAAAACATTATCTTTAATACAGAAAAATTAAAAATTATAAATGATTTTTTTCATGGATGTGTTATCAAAAATCATCTTGGCTTCTTATTTTCTCATACCCAATGTTAAAACCTATGAAAAAAATTTAAAACATGGTGTGGGCACTAGAATATCATTAAGATACATAAAAAATTATAAGTAATGAAACTAGAAGTCCATAAAAACTTATAACCACATAAAATATATAATTCTAACCCCTAAAAGTATTATATCGTTACTTTTTTGAAACATGAGGATTCGATAGAAAATAATTAGATTAAAAAAATTTGTTTACATGTTTACTCATTTTAATTCCATAATTACTTATGATTTATACCTTCATGGATAATATATGATTCTTAACCCACGTGTCTAAATTATAGTGTAACTCTTAGTTCTACTTTATAATGTAGCAATTTTAGTTACACATAGAATAATGATTACGCTCAAATTTTAACATAACTAATGAATCGTAGGGACATCATGAACTCACCATTCATTGGTTCATAGTTTAACTACCCTATATCATAAACAATTCCCAATAATAAAAACATAATAATAAACCATTAATAGTTTCATTATGAAAATATTTCCATAGGGAAATCGCTTACATTGAATGAATACCACACCCAAAAATAAGAAAAATATTTTCACTCAAAATAGACATGTAATCCTATAAATGACTATTGAAAACAATAGACTCATGTAAATGGAAATATAGTATCATTTCATATAAGATAAAAAAATATTCTTATTAAATATGGTCCAAAGTTAAATGAAATAGGATTTTAAAAGGAAAGTCCCTTACCTCAGGTTCATATTCCGTAAAAAGTGATGAAACTCATGTATAATCGTTTAAAGTTTGTTATTAATTTATTAAAGAACTATATTAAGATTTATAATACTTTATATGACCTTTTTATAACATATTTACACCCAATAAATAATAATACTTTTGTATTTCCATTGTTTATAGTGTGTTTGACTCATTGTTTAATGGAGTGTTCGTTATGGATATTCATTTCAACTAGGAATAATACTCCAGAAGTTGAATGAATTGTTATTAATAAACCCCTAGTTTTTATATGGTCCCATATATCATTTTTATTTATAAAAAAAGGGATATTAATTTGATAAAATGTTAATGATAAATGGTTAGTTTTTCTCCATTTTTCTGACCTTCATGAACTAGTTTCATTTTGTATAATTTTATACAGATACATTAATTCTAGTTTGTGAGAAAATATAATATATAAACTTATTTGGTCCATTTTAAAAATTTAAACATTTATTTAATATTCCAATGAAATCGTTAATGGGAAATGAAATCTCATTGTCTAAGAACGCATTGAATTGACACACCATGGATAATGATTTTTGTTTTCAGAATAAATGGAGAAAATAAGAGAATTGCTAATGGATATGTAAATATATTTTTTAAAAATATCAATTGATATTGTACTATTTATAAAGAAACATTTTTTAGGTGTGATTATAAGGTATAAGTGAGAAACAATTTAAAAGAGAAGAAGTAGAAAGTTTCCTTTTCAATATTTTATCACTGATACCCTCTTTAAGGAATTTGAATTAGTCTTTCTGTGAGACAAACAACATTATAATGTTGAAATGGGTGAGTATAAGTGTAAATTTCATTGGATATTTTATCAATAAGGATCAGCATTATCAAATTATGTGAACGAATGAGCACCCATTTATAGTTGAGGTGAGGGGTAATTTAGGAAGTAAATATATGTTTTAAATATAATAAGTATCACATATGGGGAAAGTATTAAAAAAGCCTATAATTATAATGGTATTATATTTTGGAATAAACATTATCATAGTTTTCTTTACTCAACATTTTTGATATTTTTTACAAATTTTATAATACATTTTATTCCTAAAATATATGTTTTCTCAAATTTAACACTATCCATAAAAACATAAAAACAAATTACAATTTGGATATTTTAAATTTTTATAACATATAAATGTTATAATTATGAATATAATTTATGTATCATATTAATTATCTAATATTATACTTATTTTAATATTTTTAATGTCATATATTTTATTTTTATATAAAATTAACAATTAGTATATCATTGTTCTACATTCATTTAATAAGTTTTTTTTTCATAAAAATAAAAATTAAAAAATAATGATTAAGATAAATAGTTTAACCTTCAAATACTATTTATGGTAAAAACTATCATATAGGAAACCATATATTAAAAATTTATACTAATTAAAAATTGTATTGTGAAAAACTAAAATTTATTTTAAGAAAATTAGAAGTTCCATAATGTGATCTAAGTGAATCACAAGGTCCCAAAATCCAAAAAAAAAATAATTTCTGACAATAACTCAGGAAAATATATTTATTCACGTTTTTTGGGTTATTTTTTTTATAATTTTAATTAAAATAATATAATATTTTTTTCATCTACTTGGTGTTGCACTAGATCAACACTTCATAAAAATTAAAATTATTTATTTGATATATAATATTAAAAAAAATTAACATCATAAAAATAAATAAATTAGGTTTAATATATTCTTTTAGATTAATTCAGTATGAATATTTTCTCATATCCTTGTTAAGAAAACTTTTTTAATGCGTTAATTTGACTTTTCATGCATTATGAAATTATTAAACATGTATTTGGAAAATATTGATGTTATATAACTCTAAAATTTGAAAAGATCAACCAAAAGAATTAAAAAAATATATTAATTAATAATAATTTGGTGAAAAAATTCTTATTAGCCATTTATTGTATACAAGGAACCAAATTTGACCCTATCAAGGTTGTACAATTACTATATCATCAAGAACAATTATTTTCATACTCATCACATAATAATTTATAATTTACATGTCATAAATTATTTTTTAACAATTTTTCTAATATAATATCATAATTTATTCTATTAATAAGTTTAATTATTTTTTTATAATTAATATTTCAGTTTGATGTAATAATAATTCTATATTTTTTTTAAAAAATTTACCATTACTCAATATGTTAATGTTTTTAGAAACTTTTAAAAATTCATACTATTATAATTTTGAGTTGATGAATTATATATTGATTTTTTTTCAAATTAAAATTCAATAAACTGAAAATAAATATTTTATATATAATCATATAATACATTAGTTTAGTAAAATTACTTATTTTAATAATTACTTAATATATTTAATACTAAAATTACTTCCAAAATTCTAGTAAATATGAAAAAAAATTATTATATTAGTACTTGGGTTGTTACGTTCTCCCCCTTCTTTAAATTCCATATTCTCAATTTTTTCACGTATAATAAAAATGGGGATTCCTTTCCCTCGTCAAATTTTGAGAATCCCTTGTTTCATATTCAACCACATTGTTTTCCAAAAATATATATATCCTGGTTAATTAACTAATTCGCAAATATATTCCCTCTACTGTAATGAATCTAAATAGCGTTTTCCTCATGTTAATGATTATATTCTAACTAATATTCCTTGGGGATCAAAACATGACATGAATCTACTATATAGTTTTTTATCATCGAATCATGAAATATTTTGTGTACATGGGATAAGTTTGGAGGAAAATGTACTTCGTATACAACTAGTCCAACATTATATATAATTTCATACTATCCAATAAACAATAGATTTTCATTACTTTTTTAACAAAATAGATAATACTATTACCTGGAGATATATTTAAAAAATCATGATGACATACCTAAAAATAAATTTCTTTCATACTGTTAGATTCATAACTTTTATGCATTCTTTTAGTTGTCCTCGTGTTTTTTTGTAGATCATAAATACTTCCTCATCCAATCCATCTACTAATTCTAGTCTTATCAACATTCTTTCCCTAAATTCATTAGTTGGGAGTCATATGGAACACTTAAAATCTTTCCAAATATCTACAAAAAATATTTATTAACATTAAATTAAGTAAGTACACATTTTTTACCAATTCTACTAGTTTTGTAACTCACGTTCTTTCATCTAAGCATGATAAGTTCTATCTGATAGAGATGATATCACTAACACAGGAAAAACACGTAAGAATAAAAAGCACCCACAACATAGATGAAAACATAAATGAAATCATTAATCAAAGGTTCATGTTCCACAAGTAACATGGATAATGAGGTATGATTTTTTTGCCATAGAGAATCCACATATTTGTAAGATTTTCATGGATGGAAATTGATTGTACAATCAAAATTCATTATCAGTTCTAGAAATCTTATATCCTTCATGTTAAATTACTTATAATTAAATATAAACATTTAAACCTTATAATTAGTATATATTTCACAAAAGGATCAATATAAATGATGCCTCTATATTTGGAAGCTAAGAGATCATAAGATAATTCCAAATGATGTATATGATAATTTAAATATACTGGTTTCGGTTTCCTTCAAGAATAATCAATTACATAATAATTCATCATTAGAATAAAAAGATGTCCCTTCAATGATGAATTTTATAGATGATAAAATAATTTTTTCACGCGGGAATGTACAAAAATGGAGCATTTACTAATATTATTTTAAATTAATGATACAACTAATTTAGAAGTCGCAACATATGATAAACTAATAAAAAATCACTTCAATATAAATTTTTGGTTATTGTATGGATTCTTCGCATTAATCAAATCCTTTTTTAAACGTATTTTTTTTCACAATTCCCAATCTCACCACATTTAGAATACATTACAGTTTTCTTTATCAGAATTATAAATAACATCAATTTCACTTCCATATAAGTCCATATTTCCAAAATTAACATATCATAATCACATCCAAAATTTGTTAAGGCATTTCTTATGGTTCCTTTAACCACACATTCCACAAACTTGAAGATGTATTTTTTTACATTTAGATGTCATTGATTTTTTCTCACCCATTTTTTATCTAGAATTTTTTTACATTTTTTTGTTAAAGTGCTCATGATCATCAAAAAACTCAATTTATAATACCCCATTTCATTGAAATAGAATATAATAACCTTTTAATTCATGGGAACCAAATTACCCTTGATATATTATCTTTAATCAATAGTCAAAATAATGGATTTTACTATTAAGATCCATGATAAGATTTGGATCATACCTAGATAAATGAGTGAATTTTTGTTCACCCACGGCCACTGAATCTTCCTCCTTTTATTTCATATCAAGGAATTGTATTTACATCACATGTTGAACCATCAATGGAAAATATTTTTTAAATAATATATTCACAATATCATCCTATTCCTTTGCATCAATATCTAATTTTTCAATGATATTATTGACCACTGACCAACACAAGTATTATTCACCTTCAAAATGATAAATATTAAAACTAACAGTTTTATTATCTAAACACTCAATGAAATCAATTATATATTCAATGGATTTAATTCACCCTTCATCCTCTACTTGTTCAAGAGATCCATCTAATGTCGGAGGGTGATATGTCAAAAAATGTTCCACTATTGTCAACTTTTTTATGGTAAAAATTATTATTCCCTTCAATTTTTTCCACTACCATTTATGACATACTTTAAGTGAGTTATTACTATAAAGATGACTCTATTATAATTACCTATATTCCAGGATTCATATTCATAAATATATTATTCTCTCAGTGTCTTCTTACATCACCTTCAATATTTTATCTCCAAAAAATAATTCTGAATAATCATAACATAGAGGATAAAAAATATGAATGTTATAATTCTATTTAATTTTAAATTAACTGAAATTTAAAAATCATAAATCATATTATATTATCATCATAATACACCTATAAATTTATCTAAACCGTTTTCTAATACCAACTATATAGATCCGAACTTAAACATTTCATACTGTGGTGAATATATACAAGAATTAACATTCACTGATTCCCAAAAATCATATAGGTTTATAGTTTTATATAATTTTTTCATAATTTGTACATGAAAAACCACAAGAATATAAATTAAATAATAAAAAATAGAATCCATTATACAGAAGTCATTAAAAATAAAACATGATTTCTATTTTTTCAAAAACATTATTTCATTAATGTCATCTTCTTATATTCTCTTACTCACCCATAAAGCCTTTGAAACAAATTTATGAAACAAGGGATGAAAAAGAAAATATTAGTATGGGACTTAAAAAAATAACTAGGGAAGAAACCATTTGTCAATTAATTCATATAAATAGGTGAAAGATATACTTATCACCGTTAAAAGTAATATATACGTACTCTGTGAAAACATGAGGTTTCCAAAAAACATTGGATGCATTAACTAACAATTTAAGTGACATGGGGATTAATTTTAATACAATATATACTAATGATTTTAACCAAAAATGGTTACCATATGATTTCTAAAACTTATAGTTACATTACAATGCAACCCTCACAACATCATTATGATGCATCAATCACACTTACACATGGAATAACATTATGGTAAACTTCATACATTCCTAGTTAATTATAAGGATATCACGGAGACACCCATATTTACCATTAATCATAACTTCCTATAATCATTAGAAATTCCCATGAACCTGTACATCATCACAAAACATGAATACTTTCATCATTAAAACATACCATGTTGGATACCACTTATGTTAAATGAATAAAGCATACATAAAAACCAAAACCTATTCAAATAAAATAAAAATGTATCATTTTAATGAAGACAAAAAAATAATTAGTCATTTAATTGTGAAAATACACCCATTTGGTATTAGTTGAAATACAATTATTTTATAATTTATTAAAAAGAAATGTTTAATATAATTTTAAAATTAATGTCCCTTACCTCATGTTCATCTTCCTTGAAATTTTTTCAACACCCTTTCATAATGGTTTAATGAGTTCTGATAAATTATTAAATAATTTTATTCGTATTTATGGTACCTTATATGATCTTTTTATAACATCTTTCCACACAATAATTAATAATTTTTGATATTTTCATTGTTTCTTCTATGTTCTCTTTATGGTTTCATAGTCAGTTCGTTATGGGTTTTATTTTCAGACATAAATATTAAACATTAAGTGGAAATAAATCGTATTAATACACCAATATATGTTTATATGACACCATATATCATTTTATTTCTACTATGAGGAGTATTCACATGATAAAATATTAATGATACATGTTTATTTTATTTGTATATTTTTATGACCTTCATGAACTACTTTTGGTTTTATTAATATTATCGATAGAAATTATTTATAGAATGTAATAAAGTATATAATATAAATATTTATTCCATTTTAAAAATTAAAATATAATTTTAAAATTCCATGAATGAGATAATGGGAAATGAATACTCATCATCTTTGAATGTAATGAATTGATATACAATGAAGGAAAATTTCATTTTTAAGAAGAAAAGGGTAAAAATAAATATTTCAGGTTGTATATAACATTATAAAAATAAAATTATAGTATATATATGATAATATATTTATCATGAATCATGGGATAGGGGGATAAGATAAGGTTGGAGTGATAATGAATTGAAAAATAAGGATGAGGAATTTATATCTTCATTACTATTTCCTTCAGAATCTCATAAAGGCACATTCGATTGGCCTTTTGTGGGTCCAGACAAACTAGAATGTGAAAAGGGATTGGTTGAAGTGTATTTTGATGATTTTATTCAACAATTAATGATCAAGGTAATAAAATTATTTAATATAATGACTCTCATTATATAATTTAAATAAGGGGTAATATAAGAATCACATTAAATGTTGAAATAAAATTTTCTATTACAGGTGAAATTTATTTAAAAGGCCAAAAAACACTTAATATTACATTTTCTACCAAATAATATCATATTTTTCTTTATTAATTTGTTTTAAATTTTTAATAATTTAATAAAATATTTTATTGATGAAATATATTTTTTGAAAAATTTACAACTATTCCTAAGAATTATTTTTAAAATACTTAATAAAAGATAAAAAACTAAATTAAATATATTATTATTTATTATAGATGTCATTTTAATCTAGTTATTTCATATATCATCTTAATTATCTCATATTATAGTTATTTTATTATTTTTAATTTCATTTATTTTATTTATCTATTAAATTAACAATTGTTGCATCATCGTTGTGAAAGCCTTGAAGATATATTTTTGAATCATATAAATAAAAAATATAAATTCATAAATAATATAAATATTTTATATTTCTATATCATATTTATGGGTGAAGATAAATTCTAGGATACCAAATATTGAAATGTTATACCAATTAAATACCGTAGTGTGAAAAAATAGTCATTCTTTTAAATAAAATATTATAAGTGGAATAATGTTCTCCAAGTGGATCCAATGGGTCCTAAACTTGATCCAAACAATATAATTGTAGGCACATACTCATTTGAATTGTTTTATTCAATTTTTTTGGTTATTTAATGCTTCTTATTAATTTAATAAAAATTATTTAATTGATTTTTTTTTGCATGTACATGAAGTGCATGTATGATACCATCCATATATGAAGATTTATAGGGATTCGTTTAAGGAAATATTTGGATTTTTTTGAGTCTATTTTTATTGGGATGATATTTGGGTATTTTTGGAAATTAATTTAGATAAATCATAGAAAAGGGGGTTTTTCCCGGTTGGTGCATGACTTGAGAAAACTGTGATCCCCATCATAGGAAGCCATACCACCCTGCTTAGTGGGGATTCACAGAGTTGGTGTATGTTTTTTCAACCCATGTTCCATAAAAATATAGACTCTACACCCAAAAAGCAACTACTGCATGGTTGGTACATGGATTTGGAAAACATTGTGCCCCTATGCTAGAAACTATGTGTGGGAATTAAAGTCTCCTAAAAATTCATTTAAAATTCTCCAAACCAATAGAACTCACCTATTTTGTTCCCCATTTGACCCTGGGGGTATTAGATGATTTTAGATCTCTCCAGAAAGATTCCATGGTCATCCGACCTTGGTTCATCATGATTCAATGGTCGGGTCTAAGATCTTTATCCCTTATATTTAGAGGATCATATATGGATACATTTATATTTATCCCACTTTTCATTATCATTCTCTAAAAGGGAATTTATCTACTATTTTTTAGATATATAAACTTTTGGTGAGATATAGATATAATATTCTATATATAGAACTATTTTGGAAAGATACTGATTTCGATTTTATTGATAAAGTGTTTTGAATTACATATCTAAATATACATCACTGGGCTGCTCAATTTTTGGGATTTCCTATAAGGAACCAACCTTAAACATAACATATTCTTGTGTTTTGGGAACTATATTTCACATTTTAGGATATGTTCAGTTTAGAATCTTAAAGAATTAGAAAAAACTATTACAAATTATACCGATACATTACATGTGGTCAAATATACACAGTATCAATTTTTGTACAAAAGGATTCCCATTTAATAAAACATTACTTTTTTCGACCCATATCTAATTTATTCATCGTGAAATATTATGTACCCTATAGGATCATAAAAAATGAGATTGTTTTTAAAACCTCTCATGGGAAAAAAATCTTAGTACGTGACATAATTAAATGAAACAATTTTTCCAATGAAACCACATAAATTTTTTCATAAATTAAAACATACATTTTTACCCAAAAAATAGATCATATATTCAAAAATATCATTATATTATCTTCTAAATTTCAGTTATTTTCATGTAAAATAATATGAAATCATATGATATATATGTAGGTAATTGGGAAATGATTAAACTAAAATTGAATACCTATATAATCAACATCCATATATGTCACACTTTGAAATGGAATTTCAATATAGATGACTTCTATACCTAATATATTGGAGGTTGTAATTTAATATAACATCCTTGATTTATCATGGAATCACCCATCCATGGAATATAATGTGACCACCCCTCCAATTTCTAAGTACCATTATAAAATCATTAAAATAAATTATAGCAATTTTCGGAATTTTTCGTATAAAACTCAATTAGTAATCATAAGGAATCATTTAATGATATTAAAAATGATATATACATTTACAAAACCACTCTGAATATGAATATACCAAAATAAGGGACTAAGGGATTTAGTTTTCTTTTAAAAACATTACATCATGTAGAGGAATCAATATATCAAATAATAGTTACGGTGGAAGAGATTTCGTTGTCATTGTATACCTTAAGAAAATCATTCATTTTATCATTTTTCAATAATGTCAAATGATATGTATAAAATGATTCCTTTTGAAAACCATTGAATCAAATTGCAATTCAGGGTGTTGATTATACACCATATAAAACAAGGTGGTGTATAACAACATAATATGCCTCAATGAATAGATATTGAGACGAAGTCTATTACCTAGAGTCCAAATCATCTCATATATTATTTATCATCCTCAATAATAAAAATAGGAAATTTTTACTTGAATGAGAACCTTTTTAATGTCTATAGTCACCTTTATATCACTGAGTTCTATATTATAACAAATAATCTTTTTAAACTCACAGTAGATGCTTTGTCGATAATCGATACTCGAGTCCAAAATGACCATGAAATTATGATTATAGTCAAGATGGAAATAATTCTTTCATCCCTATAATAATATTATTGACATAATAATTCAGTTAATACACCAATTATACTTATAAATCGAACCAATTTTTATGTTTTTGAAAAAGTAACTACGTTATATTCTTGGAGATGGTAATGTGTACGCTGGCATGAGTAATGTTTAAATTTTCCAATGACCATTATATAAATAAGGATACTATTATGTCATCATTCCAAAATGATAATAATAAAATATATATCATATTACTTATTTAAATATATATATATATATATATTATCTAGGTGATGTGGTCATTAAAAAATATCATTTCTTTGTGGAGGCGATAATAGACATGAACACACGAATGAGATTATCATTTTTATGTGCATGGAATGTGATAATTTAATTGATATATTAATTTCATATAATTATAAATATATAAATAATATCTCATATTTAAATTAATTCTATTATTATAACCATCCATGAGACACGTGCATAGAAAATGAATTATATCTATTCATTGAGGTGATAGTTCAGATGTACGCACGAAAAATTAATTCATTTACCATTTAATTAAATATAATATAGATTTATGTGATTATATAAACATAAAAACATCTTAGTATATTGAGGATAATAGAGTTATTATATCATATTTTTTCTAAAATATTTTTCTAATGCTGATGAAGAAATAAAATTAAAACTCTAAAATAAAAACAATTCTATTCCATTGTATGATCCCCTTTGATTAACACCTAAAAACCTTTTAACATGGTATTAAACATAAACTAAGGCCTCTAGAATGTGAGGAGTAATTCTAGTAAGGGTTTGTGAAGATCAAGGCTAAATTAGTTGATTTGATAAGTGTAAAGAAAACAGATGAATGCGTTCCCTTTTATATGAGAGGGGAGGGGCACTCAGGGAATTATAAAATGTATTAAATTAATATAAATCAATTTTATATTATAAAGATTTCCAGAAAAAATCATTCTGAAGATAGGATTATATTGGGTATAAATCTCTTAATACAATTAAAATAGACTTGTTTTTTTAATTTTTTAATCCTTATCTTTTGTGTTTTAACCCTTATTAATTCTTATAGTTAAATAATTTAAATTACACATTAACAGAAAATATAATTAATATAGAATTCTAGATAACCAAAAAATGAGTCATTAAGGAATATTATAGATATAACCCATTTAATTTTCCAATATTTATAATTTTTTGAATTTTATTTCATTTAATAAAATATTATTTATTTGAAAATCCCAAAAATGGAAATTTTCTTACTATTCAATAGTTAACATTTTTAAAAATTGCAAGAAAATGTTATTCTTTAAATAATATCTAATAACTCACCCCTATCATTTCAAATTCATCCATAAAATTTTTGGATGGTTTCAAACATTTCATATTATATTTATCTGAATATTATTAATATCATTTATTTGATTCTTCTTTTAATAAATATATTTATTACATCATTATTGTGTCATAATTTAATTCAATTATTTAATTTCTAAAATTTATTAATAAATTATCACGATGTATATATAAATTTTATTTTTAACATTTCTATTTATAGTTTAATTTAGCTTCTATATAACCCTATAATAAGAATTATTTACTTATTGAAATTATTATTCTGAAATTTTAATCGTAACTATCAAAAATATATAAAAAAGTAATATTTTATCCCATGTGGACTAAAAGGTTATAATTTTTTCCTACAGATTATTTTTGTTTAAAATCACTCATCAAATGAAAATAGGATAATTGTTAGAGAATGATTAAAATATTATAATTTTATGTTTACCATTAATTACATAATTTACCCCTAACTATAGAAAATAATATACTAATGTTACTAATAAAAAATTTGGAGGATCGTATTTTAAAATAAATTAAAGACTAATTACAACCATATATTTGTTTTCAAAATTAAATACACATATGTGGTTAGATTTTTTTTACCACCAAGCCAATTGATGTGGCGGGAAGGATAGAAAAAGAGACATTCTAAATATCAATACATTTTCAAAAATATTATTTTAAATACCTATATAAATTTAATAATGGTATTATTAATTTATTTTAATTATAATATCAGTTAAAATTATAATTATTATTTAAACAAAAAATCTGTTTTTATCAACAATACAATTTTTTTCATTGTTCATCAAAAAATAAATCATGTTGAAAAATACAAAAAATTCACTAGAAGATTATTTTGATATTAGAAATTCAAAATTGATGGATATTTTAGAATATATATTATATAATAGTATAAAAAATTAAATATATAATTGGTGCACCCTCAAAAGGAGGAAAACTGTATTTTTTAAAAATATAACTATTGTTCGTAAAATTAGATTTGTTATTGAATAATTTATAGAAAACAAATAACATGAATATAAAACATTAAATTAAATATAATATATATATATATATATATTAATTAATTAAATAATAATATTGAGTCTCCCACTCTGTGACGGTGGCGACCTCTGAGCCGGTTCCTCCCCATCTGGGGGAGGGACTTATGACGTCCCACAATGGAGCAGAACCCTTTGCACCCTTCTCTATTATGAATCTTCTCACACAGTTTCCCCAAAGTTCTTTGGGTTCAAAGATTCCATATCTGTAAGAGGGGTGCCCTAATATCCCAATTTTTGTCGCCAAGTTCAATGAGGCATCGACCCTCCTCAACATGACTTTGATTTCTCGCTTCTCACAAAGAAGGCCTTCGGTCACCTACTTTGATAGATTTGTATTTGGTTTTTGGGACTTGCCGGAGAGGGAAACAGTAGGTTTTATTGACTCCAAAAACATTATGATTCAATTTTCCTCTGAGGAAGAATTTATTATTGCCTAGTCTCTAACTCCCTAAAACATTAACAACTTCCGTTTCTATCTATTCAGATGGACCTACGACATTTATATGGATCAAAACATGCCTTCAGTAGAGATTTGGCAAAGCATATCTCATCTCCCTCTTCCGTTTCAAAATCCTTCGATTATCAGTATTATTGGAAACCTAGTGGGAGGATACCTTAGTTCTGACATCCGAACCAAAGACATATGTCATCCGGTTAATCCTCTCATTTTTGAGGAGGTTGATGCTTCAAAAGTTCCTACTGATTTTGATTGGTTAACCGCTGGTGATGAATTCTGATGTATACAGGACATTGTTTATGAATCATGTATTGAATTTTGTTCTTCCTGTAAGAAAATGGGTCACTCAATGAAGGTCTTTAGGATTGGTTTTAGGAAGTCAGATAAATCGAAGGGCGTGAGCATGGGTGTTAGTCGAAATCCAGAGAAGATCACGGTGAATGGATCTTCTGGTCCGAGGAATGTTGGTAAAAAGTCTGTATTTAACTCGAACAAAGTTGTGCTAGGTGGTTCAGGAATCCATTGGTTGCATATGTCTTTAGTCATTTGAGAAAGGATCTGGGTGACTCTCTTTCACTAGTGCAAATGGGGTTGGAGGTGGAGACAACTGATAGTGGCATGGACCCTACTCTTGAGGCCTCCCATGGGGGTAGTGGGAAAAATCCAGTTGGGGTACTGGTAAAGGTGGATGAGGTGGGTCATAAAACTCCATCAGGCCCTTCTTATGCTAAGGTGGTGTGCTTAAGTTAGGATAGCAGTGATAGTTTCCATGTAGTGACACGTAATCCCAATACCAGTTGTAAGGCCCTGGAGCAAGATGGAGGGGGTGAGACCTTATGCAGGACAAGTCAGGGGGAAGGCCCTGTGTTGGGTAATTGTTTTGAGCTTTTGTCCTATGATGATCTGGTCCAAGTCTCTACAGATTTGGTCCAAGTCTCCATGGATGAGCAAGAGGTGAATGTGTCCAGTGATGATTGTTATAACTCTTATTTAGGTGACACAAAGGATGGGACTCAGGGCAGAAGGAATCCAAGCCCACGGAAATGAAAAACCTGGAGGGATAATCATAATGTAAAGAAAGATTACTCATATTTACCTTTAACTATTTGGACCACATATGCGAAGAAGATGAAGGCCAAGCAGATGGAAAATGTCCTCGACCTATACATATCGGCATGCCAACATGGGAGGTCAGATGCTATGATTGTAGACCCTTTGGAACTGATTTTGAGCTCGGAAGTGGTTGGGGTTGAATCTGTTATTACAATTAATGGTACTGCTATAAAGGCTAAAAGAATGATGGAAAGAGTTATAAGGGTTCATGGAAATGAGGAGCAGTGCAGCTGGAATGATAAACATGATCTCATCCTAATACGAGGATTCAACGACGGGATAATCTGTATAGAGGAGTACATGCAGTCTTGGGGCAAACTGGCTTTTCAGATCGAAGATCTCCTAAAGAGGAAACCAGAAACTCAGGTGAACACTATCTCTTGTAAATTATGTAAGGATACCGAAACATGTAAGCTGCACTTTTATTTTAATGGCTTGGTAAATTCCTTTTGAGCTTGAACATATGGTTTTTCACTTTTTCCTTAATATTGATTGATATAAAATAAAAAAATATTGAGGTATTAGTTAATATAATCCAAAAAGGGTGATTTATTAATTTATTTTCATAAAAGAGACTTTTTCACATTTAAATGGTTTTTAGAAAAAACATTTATTTTTATTTTTATTTAATAGGTCACCAAAAATATACTTATATAAACATGTGTCAACCATTTTTTTAATTCAATTAATATTATTCATTAACTTTATTCCAATGATTATGTGATAACATCCATACTATGTTATAAAATCCCTTTTTTAATTAATTTTAATGTGTCATATCATGTATTCTATCGAACATAGTGTTTCATTGTATAAAAACATGATATGTTACATTCCATATAATAAATGGAGTCACTTTAGTTCGAACATGGGATCAAAAACTAGGGGTTTGACTTTTTGACATAGCCTTATTGAAATCCCACACCCGAAATAATGATTAACAAAAAATTCTATTTTAAAAGAAATAAAAGGAAGTACGATGGTCAAATGAGATAACCACATTAGTGTTCCATGTTGGGATTCCTCAACATGGAAGAGAAAAATAACTATCATAGACTAATAGAAAGTGATATGGAACCTGATCATGGAATGTTAAACATCAAAATACTCTAATTATGTGATGGGTCACAATTCCTTTGATAAAATTATGCATATAAATAATTTTATTCATGATCTATTATAGAGTTGAATAATTACTTTAATAATTAACCTATAAACCAATGTAAATATACTTTCTTGGAAAATAGTAAGTCATCCATTTATAAAATTCCATAAATACAAAATTTTTCTCCAAATTATAAGTATCCATAAGGAATTATTAACTTCTAAACCACTAGAATCAAATAATATAGAATCACATAATCCAAAAATTATTAATTATATATTTATACTATAAAAAAAATATACCCAAAAAATTTTTAGAATAAGGTAAGATAATCCCCAAAAAGAATAAACCTTCAAATGATGAAAAACTAAATTCAATACCCAAAATTAAGAAGTAATACCAAATGATCAAAAAAGACCATTCCACAAATAACAATCCATAAAATTCCTAAAAAAATTATAGACTATGATTGAAACCAAAAAATTGACTAGATAACATAATATTCCAATATAAATATTAACATTTGTCTCCAAATAACATCAATCACTCTTAATTACTTATAAAAAATAAAATAAATTTTTCTAATGAAAATAATATCGAAGATACAAGTCCATTATAAAATCATTAAATCTTCCAAAATTCCATTCGTCCATCACTCCTCAAATAAAATCACATAGTAATCTATTCATCGTAATCATAAATAGTACAAAAAAAATTTAACTTCTGTCATTAATCAATTAATCATCATATCAATTTCCAATTCAATTGTTATCTATTTGAAAAAAACATATATTAAAAATATAAACGTATTCTTAATCCATAAACTCCTATAACAAAAAATAAAAATTAATAGTATCCCATGACAATATGTTGGGATATGGTAGACGATGCACCCTTATCTCTCTTTTGTTGGGGTTTAGTTCATGTCGCCTTTCCGGATTGACCAGGTTGTCTCTCATCCTACTGTTTTCACTTTTTCTAAAAATATATAATTTCAAAAATGTTACATATACTTCAAAAAACAATAACATATTTTAACTTAAATGTTAAACATATACCTTTATTTTACATCCAAAAATGTAATAACCCCTAATTTTATCAAAACTAAAGGTCTCTAAAAATAAAATTAATCATCTTATAATTTCTAAACCAAATGTATAAAAGGAGTATCTAAGAAATTGAACATATGGTCAACCAGAAAATTATAAACACATTATGACATACCTAACTCATAAGATAAAATTATAATACCCAAATTTTCCTAAACCTTCCATTGATACCAATTGTAAGGACATGGACTTAAGGAAAACTCATTACAGTGTTTTTGAAGTTTAATTCACATTAGAGGATTTTTCAGTTTGTTGGTTTAGAGAATTAAGAAAATCTCTTATAAAACATACCCATATAGTAAGTGTAGACACTTATACACATTATAAATTTTTTTCAAACAAAGGAGACCCTTTAAAAAACCTGACTTCCTTTTACACATCTTCATTTAATTCAACATGAAATCTTCTGTGACTTTACCAATATTAATACTTCTCAACGAATTTTTGAAACATGCTATGAGAAAAAGCCTCAGAAAGAGACATAATGAAATAAAACCATTAGTTGAGTGAACACATATAAAAATTTCCTTAAATTAAAACATACATATTTACCCTTAAAAATAGATCATCATTTTAGAAATAAAATTATAATATCCTTTGAAAATCAATGATTTTACTGTAAAAAATAGGCAAACATATACAATATAAGGAGGTAACATGGTATATAATTATACTAAAATGGAATAATAACATGGTTTACTTCTATACATGTCACTCTTACAGATGGAATAACAATACGATAGACTTCCATCCATCAATCCAAATTTAAAATTTTAATAATCCATTTTGAGGAAAAATGGGAAACAAAATTCACATACAAGACCACTACGTGCTAAAAGAGCTCAACAAATTATTGAACATGAGTGTTACCCAATGAGTTGGAGGTTATAACATAGCAACCCGTCATTGATTTATCATGGTAAAATTCATCCTTAGTTTATCATGTATCCACCCATACCTAGTTTATCACGTAACCACCCATCAAATTTCCAATATTCATTTTATAACCATAACACATAAAATATATCAATTTTCAATATTCCACTCATAAAATGTCATTTTCAATCATTAGGAATCATTAAATGTTATCCAAAAATCAATACTTTTTTAAAACATTTTCAATCCCAAAATACCAATGAATTGGAATAATTGATTTATTTTATGTTTAAAAACGTTAAGCCTTGTAGAGGTATCTATATATCAATTAACGGTTATGCTGTTAGAGAAGTCATTGTCTCTATATACGTTAAAATATTTCTTTTTTCATTTATAAATAAATTAAAACCCTCTATATTGAATGATTCAATTTAAGAACATCTTAATAAAATTAATATTCAATAGGTTTATTATAAATTTTATAAAATAATGTTTTCAATATCATCAAAATATGCCTCAATGAAAGTATATAGAGACGAAGTCCCTTACCTCGATTCTAACTCCACTTGTACATTCTTTATCATCCTGAATAATGAACTTAATTTAATTTATACTTTCATTAGAACTTTATTCATGTTTATTAACAACATTACATCACTTAAGATAATGTTATAAAATTTATTTATTTATTTAAACTCACATCAGACATTTTACCGATATTCAAAACTCGAGTCCAAAATTAATTTTAAATCATTGGTACAGTTAAAATTTTAAAAATTCCATCATCTCCATTATAATATTAAAAACATAATAATCACTTTGATACATCATTTAAATATTAAAATAAAACAATTTATTTAATATTTTGTAAAATGAACTGTGTTATTATCATGGAAACAGTAAACCATACATACGCATGAGTAACATTTAAATTCTACAATGATCATTATGGAAAGAAGGATAGTATTATTTCATAATTATAGAATTATCCTAATACAATTAATATCTCATTAATCATTTAAATAAACTTAAATATATTATCCAATAGATGTTGTGATTAAAAACAAATAGCATTGCTTCATTGAGGTGATAGTTCACATGTACACATGAACAACATTATAATTTTTATGTGTATGGAATGTAAGAATATAATAGATATATAATTTTTTTTATAATGTCGAACAAGTTATCAATATAACATATGAATATTAGTCCCTTGATTATAACCAGTCTCAGTATAAAGTCATGGAAAACAAATTATATCATTTCATGGTGGTGATAGTTCCCACATACGCCCAAATAATTAATTATTTTCCCATTTAATGGATATAGATATATATTTATGTAATGATATTATCATAACATCATCTCAGTATGTTGAGTATACTAGAATTATTATCTCTTCATTGTTGGAGATGATTTTATGAATTTTGAGTAAGAAATAAAAAAGAAACACATAAATAAAAATGCTACTTTCTTTTAGATGATCACATTGGATTAATGACTTAACACCTATAAGGAATTTAATATTCCCAAATTAAGTACTCTAGAATGTAACAAGTTATTCTAGTAAGATTTTTTGTTGGAGCACGGATGAACCAAATGGTTTTTTAGTGTAAGTAAGATAGATTAGTTGGTGAACTTTTAGAGGAGAGGGGAGGGGAACTCTTGGAAATTTTAAAATTACTAAATTAATATAAATTAATTTTAGATTCTGAATGGATCCATAATAAATTATTTAAAATATATTATTATGTTGGGTATAAATAATTAAATATAATAAAAATTATACATGTTTTTATATTATTGTAATCCTAATCTTTTTTTAACCCTTATTAATTCTTTCAATTACATTATGAAATTTACACTTTAAGATTAAATATAATTTCTATGAAATTATAAACAATAGAATATTAGTCATTAATGAAATTTTTAAATGTTCTCGAATCATTTTTTCAAAGTGTATATTTTTTCGTTGAATTTTATATCATTTAATATTATTTTAATATCTCATAAATGTCAATTTTCACACTATTCAATAATTGATTTTTTAGAAATATAATATCAACATTATTCTTTAGACTAAATATACTTTACTCATCCATAACTTGTAAAATTCATCACTAAAATATTTGAATGGCATAAACCACTTCAAATTATAATTATTTTAATATTGTTAAAACCATTTATTTGATTATTCATTTAATAATTAAATTACTACCACTACATTACATAAGAATTAAAATAAATAATTTAATTTCTAAATTTAGTATATAAATCTTCATTATGTATATAAAAAAATATATTTCAAATAACTATTTATAGACTAATTTTTTTCCAATATAATTCTATATTATAAATGATTTACTTATTAAAGATATGACTATGATATTTATAACTTATCTTTATATAAAATATTATAAATGTCATATTCTTGCCCAACTATCTAAAAAATGTCATAATTTTGGCATAAGGTTTATTTCGGTCGAAAACCCCAATTTAATGAAAACCAAACAACTATTAGGGTAATTTTATAATATTATAATATAATTTTTACCATTAATTACATGGTTTACCATTATATGTGGTAAATAAAATATTAACGCTACTATTAAAATAATATTTTGATCCTATTATAATTTTTTTTCAAACCAATTAAAACCCATTGGTTCCATTTTTCAAAATTCAATTCACAGAAGTTTCTAAATAATGTTTAGCACCACTCCCATAGATGTGGCAAGTAGTTGGGTAAAAGAGACGTTTAAAATATAAATTTTTTTTATAAAGGTATTCCAATGACCTAAAATGGATTAATATTAGAATTTTGGATATATTGTGATGCTAAAAATAATTTTAATTTATAATACCTACTTAAATTGGAACCCATTTTTGAACAACAATTCTGTATTAAAACTATTCATAAAAATGAATATTTTCAAAAAAATACAAAAAAAATCACCCAAAGAAAAATTTGATATTGAAAATTAAAAAATTAAATTTATATTGAACAATATAAAATATAAAAATGTTAAATTAAATATTTAAAATAATTGTGCCATCAAAATGCGGGAATACTACATTTTTTGAAAAATACAACTTTCTGTTTGTAAAATTTGATTTCTTCTCATATCATGTCTAGAAAACCATCAAGATGAATGTTAAACATCAAGATGAATATTATATATATATATTTATATCATTAATATAATTCAACAATAGTGACTTAAAAAATAATTTCTAAAAAACACACTTGTTCTCATTTGAATATTTTCTTTTAAAAAACTCCATTAATTTATAATTAATTGCTCACCTTAAAAATTAATATATACAATTTTAAAAACCTTATTTTTATAATTTAGATAATCATATTCATTTCATAATTTCTAAAAGATAATTGATAACAACAATATTAAAAAATAATGTTATGTTTCTTACTTAAGTCAGATGTCGGATATCATATATGATATCGAACATCCTATTTCATAAAAAACTCATGATGCTACATTTTTATTGCGAAATTATTAGTAAAAAAAATATAGGTTGGTTTTCTACTATAAAATACCATATTTTTTATTTTTTTTCAATTTGAAAATGTATGATTTTTAGGGTTCGATTAGATATTGAGGTTTTGTTCTTAAATTAATCAATGCGGTCAGTTAATTAGTTGGGAAGTTGGGGATTTGATTAAACAATGGAATTATGAATTCTAGATAATTAAAAAATGAATAAATTATTGTAATATTGAATTGTGAGTCAAATTAATTAATTTTTTAATTTATTATTTGAATAATTAAATTTTTGAATTAAATGAATGTGATTAAATTATTATTGAATTAATTTATCGGAAGGATATTATTAATAAATGGTAGAATTAATTAATTTTATGTATGTGATTAATTAATTTTTAAACTAATTAATATAATAGATATTATAAATTAATGACATAAATAATTAATTTCATGAAATGGAATAATTAATTGTTGAATTAATTAATTAGAGTTAAATTAATAAGAAGATTAATCTTGATTAATCTTAGAAGAAATGATACAGTAAAGCAAGTGATATTTTGATTTATTTGAATGAATGATGTATCATTAGATTAAAATTAATGACTCTATAAATTACCATGTGTTATTGACTGATGAAAGAGTGTTTTACTAGGAGTGACGATCTAAATACCCACAATGTTGAAAAGTGCATACATGTTAATATTTTTATGCAACACGGACTATGGATCCACATACCCATGGGTTATGGGACATGGGCTTACATTCCTAATTTTCATGGGGTGTTAGACACTATTATCTAAACCCGTGAGATTAGCATATGATTATAGATCCATTTATCTAGAACAATGAATTAAACTAAAATGGATAATGAAAGATATAACATCCTATTACTGATCTATCATGTATGTCTTTAACCTTATCATGGTTTTACTATACTCATTTTCATTATGGGGCCAAAATGAATTTAAAGGATACCTAAAATGGTTATGTAATAGATTTTTTTGACTCCCTTCTTTAACCAGCTTTTTCTAATGGCTGCAAGAGGATTTCACCCCATGTTATTCGGTTACATGACGTGTAATTGTTACTGGATTGATGTCGTGAAAGGATTGATTCTATTAAATGATTCATGAGTGAAGAGATGTTTCAAATTGTGAATGTTTTAAATATCATAATTTAATATGAGGAGATGGGTTATCTAGCATATTTGGACGTTAAAGGTTACATAACATGTAAAGTCCCTCTTATAGTTTTTAAAATTGGAATGTGGTGTTTTGGTTTGGTTCATTCTCCAGACATATTTTTTTGACCCAGGTAAATTCTCATGTGATGTTGGGAGTCTCTTCTCATCGTAGAACGATTCGACCAGCGTTCAATATTCGTTGTGGCTAGGGTGAATCACTCTGGGTTAGTGATATTTCTGCTCCTTCATTCGTTGTTATTGAATTTATAATTTATGAGTATAGTACAATTAATGAATCTATAAATTACCACATGTAATTTATTAATGAAAGAGTGTTTGACTAGGAGTGATGACTTAAATACCCATAGCGTTAAAAAGTGAAAACATGTTAATATTATTATACGCCATGGACTGTGGCTCCACATACCCATGGTTTGTGTGACATGGACTGACATTCCAAATTCCCATCGGGTGTTAGACACAATTATCTAAACCCATGATATTAGCATATGATTATAGATCTATTTATCTAGAATAATGAATTAAAATTAAATTAATAATGAATGATATCTATCATGTACGTATTAAACCTCATCATTGTTTTACTATACTAATGTTCATTATGGGGACATTAAAGAATTTATAGGATACCTAAAATGGTTTTGTAACAGATTAGTTTGACTCCCCGCTTTAACCAGCTTTTAATAATGGCTACAGAAGGATTTCACACCATGTAACTAGGTTACATGATGTGTAATTTTCACTGGATTCAAGTTGTGAAAGTATTTATTCCATTAAAGGATTCATGTGTGAAGAGATGTTTCAAATTGTTAATTTTTTAAATATCATAATTTAATCTGAGGCGATGGGTTGTCTAGCGTATTGGGACAATGAAGGTTACACAACATGTAATGTCCCTCTTATATTTTTTAAAATTTTCATGTGGTGTTTTGGTTTGGATATTTCTCTAGGCACATTTTTTGACCTATGTAAATTTTCAGGCGATTTTGGGAGACTCTTATAATCATAGAACGATTTGACGGGCGTTCCATATTCGTTGTGGCTCGGGTGCATCTCTCTGGGTTTGTAATCTTTCATCCCCTTCATTCATTGTTTTTGAATGAACGATGTATGAGTATAGTACACTTAATGGCTCTATAAATTACCATGTGTAATTTATTGATGAAAGAGTGTTTTATTAGGAGTGACGATCTAAATACCTGTAATGTTAAAAAGTGCATACATGTGAATATTTTTATTCAACATGGACTGTGGCTCCACATACCCATGGGTTGTGGGACATGGACTGACATTGAAAATTTCCGTGGGGTGTTAGACACAATCATATAAACCCATGAGATTATCATTTTATTATAGATCCATTTATCTAGAATAATGACTTAAAAAGATATGGATAATGAAAGATCTAACATATCTTTACTGATCTATCATGTACATATTTATCATCATAATTGTTTTTACTATACTCATTTTCATTGAGGGGCCAGGAAAGAATTTAAAGGATACCTATAATGGTAATGTAATAGATTTTTTTGACTCCCTACATTAAACAGATTTTTCTAATGGATGTATATGGATTTCACACCATGTAACTATGTTACACGACGTATAATTGTTACTGGATTAAAGTCGTGAAAGGATCGATTCAATTAAAGGATTCATGATTTAAGAGATTTTTATAATTATGAATGTTTTAAATATCATAATTTAATCTGATGTGATGGGTTATCCAGCGTATTTTTACATTGAAGGTTACACCACATGTAATGTCCCTCTTATTGTTTTTTAAAATTGGCATGTGGTGTTTTGGTTTGGTTTTTTCTCTAGACACAATTGTTTTGACCCAAGTAAATTCTCCGGTAATTTAGGGAGACTCTTATCATCGTAGAAAGATTTGACTAGCATTTGATATTCGTTGTGGATGGGGTTCATCTCTCTGGGTTTGTGATATTTCTGATCCTTAATTTTCATTCATCATGGTAGTGCCCTTGGGATTCATTTTCAGATCCATTGGTATAAGTTTGTGTTTCTTCATAACTTCATCTAAATACAACATGTGATCTTGTTCTGGATTCTATTCCATTGTAGTTCGTGGTGTGGTGGGTGTTATTTTATGATGTATGTGGGTTTTCTTCCTTCCACCGACCCATGTTTTTATAAAATTGTTCTATATTGTAATGTGGATTTTAATATAGAGCCTTTGTAGATGTTTTTGGGTTTTTATTGATGGTGGATCCCAATGAAGGCTTCTGCGACCCATGATTCATGGAAGGGGACTCCATCTCTAGACTATGTGGGTGAACTCAGGGGTTCCTCTTGTCCTAGAGTGTATATTATTTGGTCTAGGTACATATATAATGCTGGGGACCACATTATATGGTGACACCTAGGTCATATATTGTAGATAAATGGCTTCAGGTACCATAGCGCACTTTTTATAGATTGTTGCTACGAGTAGTCTACTACCTGATGAAGTGGTCGAAGGTCGTCATGACCCTCAAAATAACATTTATAAACCTACCCTACTATAGCAGTGTAGGTTCGATCCACAGAGAATGAAGACAAGAAATCTAAGGTTTTTAAACTAAAAACCTCACTGTTGTCAGCAGTGATGTAGGAATTTTATCTAATTTTCATTTTTATTACTTTTCTATAATCAAGAGACTAAATTGATAAAAAAATACTGATTAACTAAAAACTACAGTAAAACTAACATGAAGACAAAATACTAAACAAGAAGCAAGGTCAAAGAAGCATACCAAAAGTAATACTCGAGAATTCCAAATCTACTGGTAAAAAGGCTATCTTCTCCGCTGGACTATTGAATCACACCATAAGAAAATTGTGAAAAGTCTCCCTCGCCAGGAAACTCAACACACAGAAAAACTAATTTTAAGAGCTCGCCACTCTAAAATCAGTCATCTGTTTGACAGTAAGAAAATGATAATAGTGGAAAATAAACTCTCCATAGATTTACACAGTTTAAGACATTAACGCTTCGAAAAATGCATCCAATAATCACCTCGCCAGTAGATCTTGAATTTATGAATTTTTAAAACATTGGAGGTGTGAAACAACTAAATAGAGAATCATTATTCAATCTCACCAATTGAATATGATTCTAAAAATTTAGTGTGGATGAAGAAGACTACAATATTAACTAATAGAATATTATTCTCGAGCTAAGAAATTAATTCCTTGATCACATTAATTTAAGAAATGAAAAACAATCAATTACATAGTACTGTGATATAAAGTACAAGAAGGGAAAAGAACTCCAATAGTGATGCTCTGTTCTCAGGATCCTTGTCCCTTGCTCATCTCCAATGCTGCTCCCAGGATTCTTTACTCTGAAAGAATATGCGGTGTGGAATCCGAATAAGCATCCGCCCTAAAATTCTGCGGCTACTCAGTTTTATATCTCTCGTCATCTGCTGTATTTCACCGCTTGTCTTCCACCGACATAAAGTTTCCTTCATGAGCACACCGCACACGTGTGTTTCTTTCATGACAGGTAGGTTTCACTAGAATTTCCCTTGTAACTAACTCCCGCTATGTTAGTTGAATATACCTAGACATGTTTTTGTCTTTTGAATGATCCTGCATATGTATAAACAAAATGAAACTATTCAAACTCAACAAAAGTTAATTATGATTTTATAGTTTTTTTAATTTAAAGTAAACCGTTATAATCCTTATTAAGAAGTCATCTAAAGATAATTAATGAATAATTTAAATGGTAAGAGTTATTTTATATTAATTATTTATAATGATTATATATATATATAGATATATTTTATTTATTTATTATTTACTCTTTAATTAAATGAAATTATTATGTTCTTAATTTATTATCATGCATATTTATTTTATTAATATAAGTATAAAAAATACTTATATAACATACGTTAATTTAATTCTTAAATTAAACTAAAAATAAAAACTTTATTTATTAAATTACAACTTAGTTTAATTAGTTATTTTAATATTTTGGTAAATTAATAAAAAGCTAATAATTTATTATAACCATTTTTATATTAAACTTCTTATTAGTTTACTATTTTTTTACATTAAATAATTTGTTACTTCTATTTTATAATTCATTTATACTATATTTAATATTTAATTATAATTAAAATTGTTTTACAATTAAATTTTAGTTATTTTTAATCTAAGTTATTAGTTTAGATTTTCATAAATTAGTTTTTAGTATTATTATTATAGTTTTTTTACTATTGTTTCCTCCCCCCAATCACACTGCAATTTGGGGGAGGGTTTAGATCTCTTCTCCAGGAAGCCGTCACCGCTCAATTCTCCTCAGCTTCCTTCAGACAGCGAATCCACACCAGGTCGGAAGGCCTCCTTCTTCTTCTTCTTCACCATCATGGCGGCTCGAGGTCATCTACTACTTCAGTCTCCAACGCATCGCGATCTCGCCTTGAACTCGGACAGCCCTTATCCAACCACAGTGATCACCTCCTCCTCCTTACCCATCGACTACAAGTGGTTCCCCCTTTCACCGAATCGTTTCTTCTCACAGCGGTAGGGCCCCAGCCTTGGCTCAGAATCATCCTCTACGGCGTCAGACTCCTACTCGGATACGACAGGAGTGGTTTCATTCAGATCCAATTTTTTGATAAAATTCATGGTCTTGTGATATTGAATTTATGTGTGTGGAGTTTTTGGTTTGAGTAGGATGGAGAATAAATGGAGAGAAAGAGTTCGGGGAGTCGGAACAGTGCCGATCTGTGAAGAGATATTTTCAGATTGATGTTCATAGATTGATTGAATCAGTCTATGAAACGTGATGTTGTGTTACTAGATAGATTTTTAGGAGACGGTATGAAGGCTGTGGCACCAGATTGTGAAGGTTACGGTGGATGGAAAACAGTGTGTGGTGAATGTCATGGTAGCACCGTGACTATACGATACAAGAGACGGTGGCAGTGAAACCATGAGCAAACAGTGAGATAGTTTTAAACCAGTGCGTGGAGAAAAAGGGGTGTCATGATGTCATAGTGACTCCGTGAGGATGAAGTGAGGATATATGGAGACAGTGAAGGCGGTCACGGTGAGTCTGTGAGATAGATATCATGGTGAGACCATAAGGAGACCAGTGCATGGAGACACCGTGAAAATGTAAAAAACGTGAACCTGCAAAATAAGCAGAGTAAATAAATTAAATTAAAACATAAATAGAATAAGAACAAATTAATTAATAAAATCTAAAACTGAATTAAAACAAACACAACATAATCTGAAAAATAAACTTTACTAAATTTATATAAACAATTAAACTTAAATTAAATTATTAATAACTTTAATTCACAGAACTTAAATTATTACTATATTAAAAAAACGACTTATTAAAAGTTAACATAAAATTTAAACATTTATAAGACATAGTTAAATAGTTACAAAATCAAATTAAATTAATTTAAGGTAGAATGATAATTATTATATTATTATACCAAAATGTTAATTAATTTAATAGTATTTAAAGAGACTTAATGATTGAAGTAGGTCTATAATCATTTATTTTAATTAATTACTTATTGAAATACAAATACTAATTAGGGTAAATTAAATTAATTCTTAGTACATTCATTGTCAGATTAAGACTACATATTTAATGTGAAAAAATCAAACAAATTAATTATTTAATGTTAAATTATCAACTATGAAGACAAAAACAACAATCTTAATAAATAGTTATTAGTCAATAAAATTAAAGTAAGAAATAAATTAATTATTTTAAGGCTTAAAATACACATTTAATTATAGAAATTGATTAATTAATAAATTAAGTGATATAATATCATAAGTGTCATTATTGATAAAAAAGTGATAAAATATGTAATTAAATTGATAAAAATTAATTAAAAAGAATGTGAAAAAACATGTGTTTTTAAGGCTACATCAAATTCCCCCACACTTAATCATTGTTTTTCCTCAAACAATCCCATGTTTTATTCTCATTGAGAAAAAGTAAATTATATTTATGATTTAGATCAAACTGTAACATGTTCAGAACTTAAAACAGAGGAGAAAAAAATATGTCATTAGGCTTTAAAAAAACAAAAATGCTCAAACGAACCCTGCCTCAATAAAATACTCACCGGAAGTCTTGAAAACTATGAATCATCAAACAATGATGATTTCATACCTTATATGTGGTACTTCTTAGTGATTAACTTATATCCTGACTTAAGTCCAAAATCCAAGAGTGACAATATGTAAAATTTATATGGAATTAAGAACATAACCAAAGGAACATTGTACTTTCACTCATCTCTTAGGTTTCAAAGAATAAATAATTTTTTTGAATCATACTTTTGATACAATCTAAATGATTTCCATATAAATCAATTGATCCCTTCATCATTTGGCATTCAAGATTCCCCTTAGCTTAATGAGCTCATTTTTGACCCTAGACACTTTATTTATTTTTCCCAAGCCATGTATATTGTGCCAAGCATTTAGAAATGCACTTATTCAAGGTGAATAGAGGGATTATAGTAAAACAAACAAACCCAACAACTAGGGTCTCAGAGACTCATCGTGGGATCCCAGATGCCCAGATTACCCCAGTTTCAAAAGATTTATATAAAATTCAATTACATTGGCTCATTAAAGAAATTAAAATTTATAATTAAAGAAAAATGAATCACCTATGTTCAATATAAAACGCCCAATTCCAATAGTTATGATCATAATTCCATTAACAGATCACCCATGTCACTCTCAGAAATAATTTCTAAACCATAATTTCCATTAGATCACTATGATAGACCACTTAGTAATCATCCATAATCATTAATTTCAGACTCAATGAATCTTTTAACTACCACCAAGGAACTTATCCTAAGGCAAGACCCAATTGAGAAAAGAGTAAAGAATGAAATTATGCATGAATTTTTAAAACATTTATCCATTTTTTTAACAAAAAGTATAAAATAGCAGTGGGAATTGATGGGATTTCAATTAAGCATAGTTTAGCACAGTCAAGAATTGACCCCCTCCCCCACACTTAAAACCAATCATTGTCCCCAATGTTGACTTCTAAATATGGAGAAAAACAATTAATCAATTAAGGTTCAAAATAGATTTTCAATTAAGTAGATATATAACATGTAAAGAGGGTCTTAATGAAGTTCAAAGAAATTATTTTCCACAACAAATAAATAATCAGTAGGTTCATATAAAAATACATGAATTATCATTTAAATCCAGTGAAACCGATTTTTAATTCAACTCAAGAAATATCATGTACATTGTGGGTGCACAATTAATTGGGTGTAAGTAATGTAATTGTTTTGTTCAAAAAAATGTTCAATATAACACAGAAATGAATTGTAACACCCCTTAGAAAAATCATTTTAATGAAAAACACACTAACCAACAAGCGTGTTCCCCCACCCCCACACATAATTTCATGCAGTGAATGGGTTTTAAATAATGAATTTTCAGTTCACACCAGTGAAGTACATGCTGATTTTTTATGTCTAAAAAGTGACATGCATCAGAATAACATTCCAATACGTGCAAGATTTTTAACATATGCAGAATTTTAAAAACTCAATAGAAAGATATGCAGCAGAATTTTATACATTCAAAATTTATCAAAATTTTCATTACACATGTAGCAGATTTTTTCTTAAAACTAGTAGAATTTTTTAGCAAGAAGAATTTTATTTAGAAAAAATAGAAGCATAATTTTTTAATGATAGCATAAAGGAGCAGAGTGAAGAAACATAATTCAACAGTAAGACACTTCCCTGATTTAATGTTTTTCCATCAATCCTTCATTATGGGAATTCCACTCATCCATGCAAACCAACAGCAGCATCCTAAAAACACCGAGCATGAGAACCAGGAATATATGACTAACAGAGACAGTGCATACATAAGGCCTCAAAGCTTCACATTATTCAGCAAAAAATAGTACAGAAATTTAAAAAAAGGAGCATGGTTTGACTCCCATGGAGCACTGAATTTAAAGTATTCCTTTAGGCATTATTACATTACAAAATTTTATTTTATAACAAGAGAAGAACCATGGGTTGCCTCCCATGCAGTGTTAGGATTAAAGTCCCCAACCAGACTCACCTAGTAACTAACCATAGTCACTAGGCGGATGTGGTTTCTTTAATATGAATCACCACATGTGTTTGGCCCAAATAGTTTTAACAAACTGATGAAAACTGTGGGCTCTAAAGCTAAACACAACCCAACTCTCATAGCCTGAAATAACCCTTATGTAGCACCCTTTAACAGTAGTGGGTATAGTGTTGTCCACTTCAATAATGAGTATAGAATTATCAAAAATTGAGTACACATGAAGGGACAACATAGTACGAGATGCTTCAAAGGGTTTGACATTATTTTCATGGCTATCGCTCTTAACTTCAACACTAAGAGGATCAAGTTCAAGGGTGCTTGTGGGTAAATACTGATTAGTTGGTCCAAAAGGGGATCCAATAGAGTGTTGAACAGATTTATGATCATTTGAATTTGAGTGTGATTCCCCATCTAGACCATTATTAGTATCATGATAAGTCTCACAACCCTTCACATGTGGGGATGTAAGTGACTGACATGGAAGAGATTTTATTTTATCACTAACAGGTTCAGCTATAACAATGTTATAAATATCTTCTAAAAGATCCTCAATGGGTAACTCACACTGGACATCTAATTCATCAAGCAAATCAGTTCTTCAACCATCAGCTAATGTGTGTTCAACCTCTGCATTAAGTTAATGTTCAAAATGCTCACTTTCTAAAACCAATAAATTTGAGTGTTACAGTTCAATTTCAGGAGAATAATTGTACAATTCAGTTTCAATAAATTCAGTTTCCAGAATGCTCAAGTTAAGACAATTCTCCTCATGTTGGTAAACACTGATTTCCATTTAATTGAACAAAGTTTCAGAAAAGTGGTTACAATAAGAATTGGGGAATGAAAACTCATTAATTATCCTTTCTTCAAATATCATTCCCTCTTCCTCATTATCCAATAACAGTTCATAAATTATTGGGTTTACAGGTTTAAAACATGGAAGAGAAGATTTCAATTTTGGTTCAAATATTTTAGATTATTTAACTTTCATTTTAATGTTCTCATCCAGATTATACCCAATATCCAGTTCAGCCTCAATGTTCAGAATTTCAGAAATTTTGGGTGAAGAGTTTTTATCATTCAAGTTATCATTTTCTAGTACATCTTCAACCCGAGTGAGTTCATTCTCAAAAATTATAAACCAATGATTTTTCTGAAAAGAAGGAATGATGTAAAGAATTGGTCTATCTTTTTCAATTTGTTTTAATTCAACTTCAAAATTTTCCAACTGAACAGCATTAATGTTCATTGTTATATTTTCAATGTTGTTTTCTTGAATTTTTGAGTCAGTTATTTCAAAATTTGGTTCAACAGTATCAGAATTTTTAGAAATAATGAGTTTTTGTCCAGTCTCACAGTGACTCTCTTATTCCACATGATTTTCAAATATTTTAAAGACATTTTCTTTTTCATTTTCTTCATATTATTTTTTTTCATTATCCCTTTGTTTAATTCCAAGAGCATGTTTTCTAATCATTTCATTCTTTGAACTCTCTCTTGAGAATATCTAAGTTGAATTTCATGGGTTTTAGTTAACCAATTTTTAATTTGTTCCACCATAGCATCATGTTTAGAATAAATTAAGTCAACTCTAGCTAGGGTGTCTCGACTAGATTCAATGTTTTCATTTTCTTCAATGTAATCAATCTGTTGTGGTTGGTTATAAACACACATCCAGGAAGTCTGCCCATAATAGCCGCAACATACACAAAATGGCTCAAGTTGGTGATTCCAGTCCTCATAATGGTATATTTTTAAACTAAAAACAGGTGAGTTTAAACACACAAAGCTTCACAATTGATGCATATTTTTAAAGTTCAACAAAAGCAGTTGGTTCCAGTTCACAGTTTTTATTAAATAGTATTTTATTGTTTTTTTAATTAATTTTGAACCCTAGACTCTCAGTGCGTGCCTTCCCCAGAAATGGCGCCAAATTTTGAAGTGGCCGGAGGTCGTCACGTCCCTCAAAATAACATTTATAAACCTACCCTAGTATAGCAGTGTCGGGTCGATCCACAGAGAAGGCAGATGAGAAATCTAAGGTTTTTAAACTAAAAACCTCACTGTTGTCAGCAGTGAGGTAGGAATTTTATCTACTTTTAATTTTTTTAACTTTTCTTTAAGCAAGAGAATAAATTGATAACAAAATACTGATGAATTAAGAACTACAGTAAAACTAACATGAAGAGAAAATATTAAACAAGTAGCAAGGTCGAAGGAGGAGACCAAAAGTAATACTCGAGAATTCTAAATCTACTGGTAAAAAGGCTATCATCTCCACTGCACTATTGAATCACACATCCAGAAAATGGTGAAAAGTCTCCCTCGCTAGGAAACTAAACACAAAAAAAAACTGATTTTAAGAGCTCGCCACTCCAAAATCAGTCAACATTTTGGTAGTAAGAAAATGATAACAGTGGAAAATATAGTCGTCGTAGATTTCCACAGTTTAAGACATTAACGCTTCGAAAAATGCATCCAAGAATCACCTCTCCAGTAAATCTTCAATTTATGAATTTTTAAAACATTTGAGGTGTGAAACAACTAAACAGAGAATCATTATTCAATATCGCCAATTGAATATGATTCTGAAAATGTAGTGTGCATGAAGAAGACTAAATGATTAACTAATAGAATTTAATTCTCTATCAATGCAATTAATTCCGTGATCATATTGATCTATGAAATGAAAACCAATCGATTACAGAGTACTGTGATATAAAGTAAAAGAACAGAAAATAACTCCCTTAGTGGTGATCTGTTCTCGGGCTCCTTGTCCCTTGCTCATCTCCAATTCTACTCCTAGGAGTCTTTTCTCGCATTGATGATGTGGTGTGGAATCTAAATGAGCATCCTCCCTAAAATTCTGTGGCTACTCTGTTTTATATCTCTCGTCATCTGCTGCATGTCACCGCTTGTCTTCCACCGTCATAAAGTTTCCTTCACGACCACACCGCACACGTGCGTTTCTTTCGTGACAGGCAGGTTTCACTAGAATTTCCATGTGTAACAAACTCCCTCTGAGTTATTTGAATGTACCTAGACATGTTTTTGTCCTTTGAATGAACCTGCATTTGTATAAACAAAATGAAACAATTCAAACTCAACCAAAGTTAATTAATATTTTATAGTTTTTTTATTTTATCTTTACCGTTATAATCCTTATTAAGAAGTCATCAAAAGATAATTAATGAATAATTTAAATGGTAATTGTTATTGCATATTAATTAATTATAATTATTATATATATATATATTGATTTATTATTTACTCTTTAATTAAATGAAATTATTATGTTCTTAATTTTTTATCATGGAAATTTATTTTATTAATATAATTTTTAACAATTCTTATATAACATACATTAATTTAATTATTAAATTATACTAAAATTAAACACTTTATTTATTAAATTAAAACTTAGTTTAATTAGTTATTTTAATATTTTGGTTAATTAATAAAAAGTTTTAAATTTATTATAACCATTTTTATAATTAAACTTCTTATTAGTTTAATGTTTTCTTAATGTTAAATAATTTATTACTTCTGTTTTATACGTCAATTATACTATATTGATTATTTAATTATAATTAAAATTGTTTAAAATTTAAATTTTAGTTATTTTAATCTAAGTTTTTAGTTTAGCTTTTCTGAAATTAGTTTTTAGTAATATTATTATAATTTTTTTTTCTATTGTTATCCTCCCGCCAATCACGCTGCATGTTGAGGGTGGGTTTCGATATCTTCTCCAGGAAGCCGTCACTACTCCCTTCTCCTTAGCTTCCTTCAGATAGCGACGTTAAACCAGCTCGGAAGGCCTCCTTCTTCTTCTTCACCACCAGGGCGGCTCGAGGTCCTATCACACTTCAGTCTCCAACACATCGTGGCCTCGTCTTGAACTCAGCCAGCCCTTCTCCAACCACAGTGATCGGCTCCACCTCATTACCCATCGACTACAAGAGGTTCCCCTTGCACCGAATCGTTTCTTCTCACAGCGGTGCGGCCCCAGCCTTGGCTCAGAATCATCCTCTGCGGTGTCGGACTCCTACTCGGATACCACAACAATGATTTCATTCAGATCCAATTTGGTGATAAAATTCATGCTCTTGTGATATTGAATTTATGTGTGTGGAGTTTGTGGTTTGAGTAGGATGGAGAATAAATGGAGAGAAAGAGTCTGTGGAGTCGGAACATTATAGATCTGTGAAGAGATATTTTCAGACTGATGTTCGTAGATTGATTAAATCAGTCTGTGATAAGTGATGTTGTGTTACAGGATAGATGTGAATGACATGGTATGAACGTTGTGGCACCGGATTGTGAAAGTTACACTGGATGGAAAATGGTGTGTGATGAAAGTCACGGTAGCACCGTGACTATACAACACAAGAGACGGTGGAAGTGAAACCATGAGAAAACAATGAGACAGTTTTAAACCAGTGCGTGGAGAAAAATGGGTGTCACGGTGTCACAGTGACTCCGTGAGGATGAAGGGAGGATACAGTGAGACAGTGAAGGCGGTCACGGTGAGTCCGTGATAGAGATATAACGGTGAGACAGTAAGGAGACCAGTCCATGGAGACATTGTGACAGTGTTAAAACCGTGAACCTGCAAAATAAGCAGAGTAAATAAATTAAATTAAAACTTAAATAGAATGAGAACAAAGTAAATAATAAAAACTAAAAATAACATAAAACAAACGCAACTTAATCTGAATAATAAACTTTAATAAATTTATATAAACAATTAAACATAAATTAAATTATTAATAACATTAATTCACATAACTTAAATTATTACTATATTAAAAAGAAACCGACTTATTAAAAGTTAACATAAAATTTAAACATTTATAAGACATAGTTAAATAGTTACAATATAAAATTAATTTAATTTAATGTAGAAAGATAATTATTATATTATTAAACCAAAATGTTAATTAATGTAATAGAATTTAAAGAGACTTAATGATTGAAGTAGGTCTATAATAATTTATTTTAATAAATTAATTATTAAAATACATCTACTAATTATGTTAAATTAAATTAATTCTTAGTACTTGCATTGTCAGATTAAAACTACATATTTAAAGTGAAAAAATCAAACTAATTAATTATTTAATATTAAATTATCAACTATGCAAACAAAAACAAAAATCATAATAAATAGTTATTAGTCTATAAAATTAAAGTAAGAAATAAATTAATTATTTTAAGGCATAAAATACACAATTAATTATAAAAATTGATTAATTAATAAATTTAGTGATATAATATCATAAGTGTCATTATTTATAAAAAAGTGATAAAATAAGTAATTAAATTGATAAAAATTAACTAAAAAGGGTGTGAAAAACATGTGTTTTTAAGGATATATCACCTTAAATATTTTATTATTTGGTAATATGATTCCAATAATGTTATAGTTCTTTTTTATTTAGTGGATTTGTATTGTTTTATACTTCATATAGAAGTCAATACTTGTAAAAGATGATATGGAAATATATGATTTCAAATTGATATACTAGATTTTGTTTTAAAACTGTGATAAAAGGGAAATGTTTACTATGTTTTCTACAAAACTACTTTACTACTTATCATTCCATGTTTTAAATAAAATGATAATATAATAATTTTTTTATAGAGGCTTACTATAGAAAACCTGGGTGGTAAACTATTGAGCCAGTTATCTCACAACCTACACACCACTTTGGGGG
The DNA here is from genome assembly GCA_963277665.1 of Viscum album. Classification (NCBI taxonomy): domain Eukaryota; kingdom Viridiplantae; phylum Streptophyta; class Magnoliopsida; order Santalales; family Viscaceae; genus Viscum; species Viscum album. Next base: position 119,320,013 of record OY728138.1, on the reverse strand, counting down.
TGCAGAGACCATTGTATAACTTCCAACGTAGGGAATGGAAAGTCATCGTAGTGAGGTGAGAATTCTTCATATCAGGTGAGTAAGATAGCTAGTGGTGAAATGATGGTAGTTCATAAATGAAATCACATGGAGTAGCTTTTTGGTTTTGGTCCTTTGCATTTGGTCTTGTCTCTTGAAGTTTGGTCTCCTTTTACAGTATTTTGATCATTATATTTTTGTTCAATTTTGGAAAATATATTTTGGCTTCTACAATTTCTTAATAATTCATGTATATAAATTCAATTTTTTTTTCAGGTTTGGAAAATCATTCCCTCTGGTTCTTCGTTCGAGGCCTAGGTGTTTTTCACTAGACCATGGGGATCGGGAACACCCGTCATGTATCTGGAAGATTGGGTCGGGATCCATTTTTAGGGTAACACAGGTAATTTCATTAAATTTTGGCATCAAAGAAGATTTATCCACCTATGTCTTTATATTGGGATGTATGTTAGATTGGAGATATGATTGTAGAGACTTGGGAGGTATGTTACGATAAGTCCCTGACCATCTCTTTTCATGATGAGACTCAAGATACCATGCGATGTTTTGATATATGTCTCTAGTGTTTGGTTGTGTTTTAAATATTGATTAATTCTTATGCGTTTTTTGGTTTAATATAAGATTTACACTATTGTCTGATCATTCCTTATAATTCGATGCACAATAATTTTCCTCCAATATGTTTTCCAGGAGATCCTCTAGATGTTGTAGCTGATGCTCCCCAAATAAATCCTCTAATGGATCATAATATTCATGATACTACCATATAGGTAGTTTTTTTGTTGATCAAGATGTTCCATGAGTTCCGAACACAGTTGTTTAGGTACAACCCTGATCGAGAGGTGAGATCTATTAGTCTAGGGAAATCATGGGCCAGAATCCACCTTTCATTAAAATAAATAATGAAACCAAATAGGAAGATGATAATTTGGAAAGGACAATTCAATTCTTTAACTTCATGGAGACCCCTAAGAATATCAATGTAATGTGTCTAGTGCTCTGTCTCGAGGGTTCTTGAAAGCGATGGTAGGATTATATGGTCCAAGAAGATATAATCATGGACATGGATTGGAAGGATTTCAAAGCCTTGTTCTTCAAGTACTTTGGTCCATAGTCATTGATGTTTGAAAATTTTTCTATGTTTTTATCTTTTCATCATGGAGAGAATTTAGTGTTAGTTTACCCCAATCAATTTGCTGAGCTTGTACGTTTTCTATGATCTTGGTGACGAATAACCAGATGAAAGAAGAAATGTTGCTACAAGGTTTGCGACCAGATATTAGATCACATGTATTTGTGTGGAAACATTCTACTGATGTGGAGATGGTAGAAAAAAATATGATTGAATATATGGATATGAAAAGAAAGTTTGATTTTCCAAATTCTTCCCTGCCACATAGTGCATCGTTCAGTGGCGTGCATGAGAAGAATAGTAAGTGGAAGGATAATCATAGAAGTGGTGGTGGTGGGTCTTATTAGGGAGCATACTTCACATCGTCAGCTAAACCTAGACGTATTCTTCTAATTTCTATCATTGTGGCATGTTCGGACACACCATATGATTTTTTCCTATGCCTGTGAATATGTGAAACTATAATGAAAATTTTGGTTATATACAATGATTCAATCGATACATGACTAAGAATTATAATTGATAGGGTTATTATACTATGAAGGATAATGTGATGTATTCAAAATCATCCAAGACTATTGGGCTCTAATCACATTTATTACAACTGAATCACTTGAATGCAATAGTGAGTGTCCAATGAAAACTGATGCAGGTCTATAAAATGTTTGAGATACTACCCTTATTTCCTCTTTAGTAGAATTTTTTTTTTGATACTATTTTGTCCCACTCATTTATATATTAAAGTTATGTTAATATGATTAAACATACAAAGGATATTATGTCCATTATAATGGATTTAGTTACACCACTTGGAATGTGGATATGGAAGCTGTTTTAGTGTCCTTGTTCATTAATTATTGCTGATGTAGAGTTGGTCTGGGAATTTCTAATTCTTTATCTGGATAAATTTGACATTATCATCCGTATGGATTGAATTACATTTCATTGATCTGAGTTTGATTGTTATCGTTGATGTGTTTCTCTTCTTGTTTCTGATGGGATCTCTTATTTTTTTAGTGGGAATGGGACCTGAGGTCTGGTCATATAAGACCTTACCACCAAGAGCTTAGAGTTCCTTTTTTTGGTTGCTGTGTTTGAGAACAATTTTGTTTCTACTATTTTTATCCTTCCCATTGTTGTGAGAGAATTTATATACATTTTCCAATAAGACATATCTGATATTATTCTATAGAGATAAGTAGATGTTTTTAATTAAATGGATCCAGGTACGGAAATGATATCGATAACTTCTTATCTTTTGGAACCAGCAATTCTATAAGAGATCAAAATTCAGTAGTATGACATGTTGGAAAAAGGATTCGTTCTCTCTAGTGTTTCTCCTTGAAAATCCCTTATTCTCCCTTTCATGAAGGAATACGGTTCACTATGGTTCTGTGGAGTATTAGAATATGAATAGTGTAAAATTTGATGACAAATATACTTTTTCCCGTGTGGATGAAACTTATAATTTTTTATGGGGGAAATGATATTCTCCAAGAATGATCTTAGGTCGAATTATCACTAGATTACACTTCGAGGGTCTAATTTACCAATTAAGACATTTAGGATAAGGTGTGTCAATTATGAATATCTGGTGATTCTTTTTGGTATGAAAAATTATCTTTTATTTGTTATTTATATAATTAATAGGATATTCTCTAATGATCTCGACAATTTTATGGTAGTGTTCTTGGATGATATTCTCGTTTATTCAAAATCCTGGTGTGAGAATGCGAAAAATTTATGTTTTGTTAAATAAATTTTTAGAAGTCACCATATGTATAGATATAATTCAAAATGTTGTTTTGAGATTCCTAAAATGATGTTCTTAGGGAACAAATCCATAGATCATGGTTTCTGAGTTGAACAAGAGAAGGTGAAGGTTGTTTCATCATGGTAGGAAACATATATTTTCATTTGAATTTTGATATTCCTTTTTCTTAAGGATAATACCTAAGGGTTGTTAAAGATTTATCTATGCTAGAATATCCTTCAAATTCTCTTAATAGAATGGTAGTTAAATTTACTCGGGCTGCAATGTGTTTGTCTTCTTTTGATAAATGAAATTACTTATGACAATGGATCCTATAAAAATATTACCTCAGTCCAGTAAGATAAATGTGGTATTTTGTGGTTCTTATTGTGCAATTTTGGGATGAGTTTTTATGCATGTTGACTACGTGGTATATTACCACTCTCTTCAGATCCAGCCTCATGATAAAAATTAGAAAAGTCACGATTTAGAGCATTCTGTATTTATGCATGTGCTTTAATGTTAGTGGAAATATCATTTTTGGGGAGTGGATAATTGTCTTCTATGATCTAAAGAGTTTGATTTATATATTTTCTCTGAAATACATAAATCTTTGAATGATATTTTGGATATAATACCTTCAGATGTTTGACATCGATATCACCTATACCCTAAGAAGGGAAATGTCATTCTAGATGCTTTAATAAGAAATATACCATTATATGATATTTTATAATCATAGGATTGGAAGCTTATGTGAATAGTTCTTAGATGATTATAGATTCCTAGGAAGATGTTTCAGGTATGGTTGTGACCGGTTTTCATTTTTCATCATCTCTCATGGAGACTATCTTTCAAAGTCAGCAGAAGGATGTTGTGTTTATAAATGTTCAAGAGTGCCTTTATGGTGAAGATATATTATGACTTGTGATGATGGATTTGGTGAATGGGCATGAAGCTTGAAATTAGAGATTATGTGTCTAGTTGTTACACCATACAATATATAAATGTATAGCACTTGATTCCCTATAGATTGCTTCAAACACATCTCTTTCTAGTCTAGAAATGGGATGAGGTATCCATAAATTTTATTCTTGACATACCATGGACTCCCAGAGGGTGGAATTCTAACCGAGTGGTTATTTATTGGATAAATAAGATTATTCTTTTCATTTGATAAAGGATACCACTAATGTTGATGAACTAGGTAAAATATATGTGCAGTAGATTGTGATGATACAAGGAATTAATTTTTTTTCATATTGGTATCCTAGGTTTACTTCGTGGTTCTAGAGGAGTCTTCAAGAGGCTATGGGAACTCAGGTGAAGTAGAGAACATCTTACCATCCACAGATACATGGTTAGATGGAGCGTGAGATTTAGATCATGGAAGATATGCTTCGTGCATGTGTCTAGGATTTTAGTGGATCATGGGATAGACATATGGGATTGGTTGAGTTTTTTTACATTAATACTTATCAGTCTTAGATATGAATGACTCTCTTATAGGCATTGTATGGTAGACGGTGTAGAAAATATCTTTTTTGGGAGAATGTGGGAGATGTTTCTTTGGTTTTGTGAAGGCTGGTTTATGAGATGTTTGAAACAAATAATGATATAAATTGATGTCTGGTTACTGGATAGAATTTATATATATTGTATGCTAATCAGTGATGTTTTCTTATAGATTTTTTCATTGCTGGATGGAATTTTTTGAATGTTTATCCTCATTTGGGTCACCATCGATTTGAAAAAAAATGGTAATATTGGATTCAAGAAAGGTGGGACAATTTTTGGTCATAGAGCAGCTCATGCATTTTGCTTACCGGTAACCATTTTCAGTTAAATTGACTGGTATTCATGATTTTTCCACATATCTCAGTGTATAATATATCTCTTTAATCCTTCTCACATTTGGAGATGCAATGAAAATGTTTTAGAGCCAAATATTTCTGTTTTGGAGAACATAATTGAGATAATTGTCTATCAGGTGAATGTATTTCATTATAAGTCTATCTCGTTGGTCAGTGCACTATAGAAACATATATTGTAAAATCGTTAGACTTGGGAATTCGAGTTGTTGATGATCGAGAAATGGTATCATATTTTTCATGGTATTACATATTCGACATGACTTCTTGGGGATGGAATTTCTTTATGGTGGAGAGTTTATAACATCTCGTTACAAATATATCTAGTATGCATTCAGCCATGTTGTGATTTTACATTAATTTTTTATTTTATTGGGATGAGATAGAATTTTTAAGGGTACCTATAATGGTGATGTGAGATATTTGTTTGCCTATCATACTTAGCAAGAAAATTTTACACACTACAATGATATTTCAGGCCATGTAACTAGGTGACATAATGCATAAGAGTTGCTCAATGAAAGTCATGAAATACATAAATCTATGTGATGTCAGATGACATGAAGATATTTTTCACATCGTGAATGTTATAAATAATAGATTTCAATATCTGATGATGTCTTATCCTACATTTGTGGGAGTTTGAAGGTTACACATTGTGTAACTCGATTTCATGATGTGTAACAACTGAAATTCAATTTTTTAAAAGAGGCGTGTGTATTTTTTTTGATCCATTCTCAAGTATGTCTTTCTCTCCACCCAAGGGAAATTCTATGTGATTTTTAGAGAATAATCTCATAGTACGATGACCTGATCGGCGTTTTATCCTCATTGCATTTCAAGTGAGTCTCTCCAGGAATGTGATCCTTCCAATTCTTCATTGTCCTTGATCATTGTATCTCCCTTCGGTTGAATTATCATGTACATTTGTCTATGCTGGTGTTTATTATTAAATTCATCTATACCTGTTGGGCGATCACATTTTGTGGGCTATTCGAGTTTTGGTTGTGGTGCCGTGAGCATTTGTTCTTTAGTAATGTAGGTTTCCTCTCTTATATTGACCACTAGTTTTATAAATTGGATCAATATTGTGATGAGAATTTCACTCTAAGGCTGTTGTAGATATTTTTGGGGTTTTTATTATTGTTAGATCCCATTCCGGTCATGTGATATTGGAGTTCTGAGGTAGGTGGATCTGTCTGTAGCCTATGTTGATGAACCTTGTAGATTATGCATTACAAACTGATTTACATAAGGAATTGGCTTGATTGATATGTGTGTGTTGAAAATAGTTTTTATAGAAAAAAATTTCTGTTTATTTTTGATAAATGCAATGAATAAGAGTATATTTAAAATAATTTAAATGGATTTATGAAATGGTTTTGAATTGATTTTTGAAATATTAAGACGTTTCTGAAAATTATAATGTGGATTACCTTTGGTACTAGGTTGATGGTTTATCTTGAGGTCGTCATCTATTGTAGAGGTTCACATTCAGCGGTGTTCCTCTTGTCCAAGAGTGTATAAAGATGGACTTAGTATGTATATGGTAATGGGGTTTCACTTTCTAGGTCGTATCTCTGGTCCTAGAGTGTAGATACTTAGCTTCTGGTACCACAATGCACTATTCATAGATTTTGGGTACGTGTAGTTTAATGCCTGACCTAATGCATTCCATGGTATTGTGATGCCTGTACAGCTACAATTATTTTGTATTTCTTGTCTTTGTAATATTTTGTCCTTTACATCCATGTTGATTATCATGAAAAAATATATAGAAAATGTTCATTGAAATTGATATACCAGATTATGTTTGAGAAATTTGATAAGAGGGAAATGTTTACCATGTTTCCAATAAATTGATTTTCTCTTTAACAAGACATGTTTTATTTAAATATATTATATAACAATTTTTAAAAATATACTTCTCATCGAACAACTAGTTGGATAATATTAATATTGTTATCTCACACCCATTGAACATCTTCAGTGGTGCATATAAATTTTTGTGTCTTCCAATGTAGTGAAAGGCATTCTGTCATAGTGCGGAGGAAATATTTTATTTTAACTGAGTTGGGTTGCTAGTGGTGAGATGGTGGGTGCTCATCCATTCTATCACATGGAGTAGCTATTTGGTTTTTCCATTTTATTTTGGGATATTCATTTAGTGTTTTCCTTACTTCTATAGTTATTTGATTCTACTATCATTCATTAAGATATGATATATATTTGTTGGAATTAGATTTTTTATTCTTGAATCATGTATATAAATGCCTTGTTATTTCATCAGGTTGGGTGACATTGTTCCCTTTAGATTGTCCTTTGATATCCCGGGGCATGTCGTCGACCCGTAGGGATCGGTAATGCCCATAGGGAATGGGTTGGATCGGGCCAGGTGCTTGTCATATGGGTAAACCTAGATGGTTCATTATAAAATCCCATTTATTAAATAACATGAAATTTAATAATGTATAATGGATCCGGCTCTAGAATTGTCCCAATTAGGTATCGTGGTTCAGTTGTTCATAAGATCCCAGGGATTTATGTAGTTAAATAATGACTAATTCTCAATGTTATAACTCATTAATTATGCATGGAAACTTATTATTTATAAAAGGTAATACACTTTTATCTAACATGATACTTTTTTAGACACTAATGGTGATTGACTAAAGAGTTGTACTAACACCCTATTTGGGAAGCCTAATTAGTACAAGTATAAAAATTTTATTTGAACATGATATGGGAAAAAGGTCTTAGTTTGATGGATGAGTTGGGATGGAGATTAGATTAGGGAACTATACATGGATTGAGACTCATATGGCAGTCAACAATGTATTTACATTGGAGTATTATTTTATAGACCTGGAACTTATATAAAATGGAATGATTTATAAATTAGTTGAATATTGTAATTCTTACACTGAGTATTATGAGTTTATGTTATTGTTTTTGGATATATATATGCTATTGATATTGAATATATATTTCCAAACTTGTGTTACTATGATGAAATTGGTTATAGTAACCACATGATTGTCTTATCTATACTTCACTAGTAGTCATAAGCGTCTGGTGTATGGGAAGGGGTGCTTGAGGTAATGTGGCAAACAATCTCGAGGCACCGGTGTGTCAGACTGGGTTTGAAACATTACAAAGTGTAATGAGAGGTCTAATATACTTTTCTTATTCATTTATCTTACTACTAGGGAATGATTTATAGGATACTTGGAAAATTTAGGATTTGGTATTGAGATCATACATGGGTGTTGAAAACCCATGTACAAGGGACTATGGGTCTCGAATGTTGAGGCTAAATGAATAAAACTAACACAAACATGAACTTCAGCTAGAAGCTATTGTTTATGATTTAAAGTGTTATTGGAAGTATCTTTTGGGGAAATTTTTTCACTTTTTACAATCCACAAGATCATAAGTTATATCATTTCACAATGGGTCTTTAATCTTCATGAGTGAATATGGATTCAGTATATGCAGTCATTTGACTTTGAACGAGAAGATATGATCATAATGTGAAATTATGTGGCTGAATATATGAATACAACAACTGTGGATCAAGAAGTATATGAGTCTAGTTCTGAATGTAAGTTGATAACTTTGGTTGCTAAAATGCATGTTGTGGTTTCAGAGAGTCCGGATAATATGACTATTGTTTATGTTTTAGTAGATTCAATAATATTGTGACTGGTTAGGGAAAAAAATATGGGGGTTCAAAGTGCTAGACCTTAATGGAATGCCTTAAAGGTGGGGATTTACCTTTAAACTAGTTGATATATGATGATGAGATCATCTACACAAGGAATTGAGTTGATGTGTCTATGATAATACAATATGATTTTAGGAGGGAATTACATGACTTGAAGTGGGAGATATATCTAGAAGTGGAAAAAATGTACCATGGCCTTTGATTATAGTTTTTGGGGCTGAGAAAGAAAACATATATAGTTGGTTTCATCACATGATTGCATAAACGACAGTAGGTGAAGGTAGAGAATCAATAACCTAGAGGTTTTCTACCACTATTACCTATTTTAGAATGTAGGTGGATGACATGAATATAACATTTTTGGTAAGTCTTCAGACGATTTTTAAGAGAATGATGCTATTTGGGTTATTATGGATCTACAAAAAAGTACCCTATTTTATGCCTATACGAGAGACATTATTAGTAGATCAGATGTGTGTTTTATATATTGTCTAGATTTTCCCTTTACATTTTGTTTGATGGACTATAGTTTCAGATATTGGACCATTATTTACTTCACACTTTTTATAGGGATTGCAGAAAGTGCTTGGTACATAGGTTTTATTGAGTAGATATTTCCACTTATAGACATATTGGTCGTCGGAGTTTATGATAGTGGTGCTTTTGGATAATTTATATGCATGTGTACTCGACATTAGTGAGTCATTGGAGTAGAAATTGGATTTAGTTTAGTTCACCTATAAAAATTGTTATCATAGAACTATTTAGATAGAACAATATGAGTCTTTTTATAGTATTCCTTACAGAGCATTGTTACTATGGATGGAGGTTTTTGATTTAGAGTTGTTGGGACTGAGTCTGGTCTAGGAGAAATCAGATTAGTTTCAACTTATTCAAAAATGTATGGCTTCAACTCAGAGTAGGAAAGTGTTACATGATTAAAGAAGGAGGTGATTACTTGAGTGTACAGATGGTGATTGGGTATTTGTTCAGGTGTCTCCAAGGTTTGGTCAATATAGGATATGGAGTTATGGAATATATCCACCTAGTAAAGTTGGACGATTTCATGTGGTGAAGAGAATCAGGTCAGTGGAATACTGATTTCTCTTCCACAGAAATATATTATGATGCATGATGTTTTACATGTATCACAACTAAAATGGTATTAACTCGACCCTTCTCATGTGATTGAGGTGTATGATGTTGAGCTTCAGATAGATATATCCTTTGAGGAACATCTGATAAAGGAATTGGATCGCTAAGGGAATGTGTTATTGGTAAATACCACACTGATAGTTAATGTATTATAGGAACATGGGCTTGTGTATGAGGAATCATGGTAAAGTGAATAAGATTTTAGGACATAGTGGACCAATTTCTCCGACTCAGAATAATATAGATCATTAAGAGTGAATCTTGAGGACATGAAGTTATAAGGTAGAGGGATTATAAGATCTAGACACTTTCTAGAGTCATATCGGGCTTGATTTTAGGTATTATTTTTCCTTGTTTTGAGTATTTTTTCTTTAGGTAGTAAATTAGGGCGTGTTTGGTGGATAATTATGAATCATGTGAGAAACATGGATTGTGTATGGCTGGCACATGATTTTAGAAAATAAACCACCCCAACCGATGAAACCAATACAACCTATATAGTTGGAGATCTCATGGTTGGAAAATGATTTATCAAACAATTAATCCTTAAAAGTGAAACCATGAACCCAAACAATTACTGGCCCATGGTTTGCACATGGTTTGGGAAAACCATGTGAACCTATTCCAGAAACCATGTATAGGAATTAAAGTCTCAATAAAATTTATTTTAAAATTCTCTATACCCCCATATCTCACATGTTTTGACCCCCATTTATCCGTAGAAGATATTCTACGATTTTGGAGATCTCCTGATGCATTCAAAGGACAACCGAACTCCTTTATTTGTGATTTGAATCCCTAAATGAAGAATATAAACCCTCCATGTAATTTGATCTTATCTTGATTCTTTCCCGTTCACCATCTTTTCTAGTCGCATTCTTTTGAAGGAAAGTTATCAACTGTTTTCATTATCTATATAATTTTTTTAATATCTAGATTTAGGATTCAATATCAATATCAAGTATAGAATTACCATGATTTCTGTAATCTTATTTTAGGGTTTTGAGATACTGATCTAAATCTACGTCATTGTGCAGCTCGGTTTTGGGGGTTTCCATTGGGAGATAATTCACCAACAAATATATGTATATGGTCAATTATCAAATATTATAATATTGATATTATTTACATATAAGTGATTGTATAATTCCTAGGGTTCAATTATCAATTGACATTTTGTGTATGAATTAATTAATGTGGTGAATTAATTAATTCAAAAGTATTGATTTCATTGAAAAGTGAAATTATGGAGTTCATAATTTGATTGATTAATTAGATATTGGAAAGTATAATTAAGAATAAAATTAAATAATTATTGAGTTAATTGTTGGAATGTAGATATTTTTCAATGAAATTAATGTGATTAATTAGTTGTTGAATTAATTAATGTGACAGATATGATAATTAATTTTATAATTAATTAATGTGAAGTAGCTGAATAATTAATTTTTTAATTAATTGGTATCATTGATATGATTAATTAATGGTTGAATAATGTAATTTCATGATATTGATTAATTAGTTGTTGAAAAATTTAATGAGAATTAAATTAATAAGATTATTTTTGTTGATTTATCTTTTATGATATAATATAGTGATGAATGTGGCATTTTGATGATTATGAATGAATTTTTTATTAGTACGTGACACCGAATTATGCTCCAAATACCCAAGTGTATTTTATTTTTAAAAGAGTGTGGTACATGGCATGAAACTCTAAATATACATATTGGGAGAAAGTGAATGCATGTGAATATATAAATTGAGAAGGGACTGAGGCTCCAAATACCCATGGGGTGTGGGACACAGACTGATGCTCCAAACACTCATGGGGTGTTGGAAACAATGTTCTACGCCCAAGAAATTGACATTGGATTCTAGCCCAAATTATCCATAATAATTAAATTAAGTGAAATGGATAACGAAATCCAATTTATTAAATGAATTTTGAATTGATAATGTGGAAAAGAACTAGCTCTAGAACGAGCCAAAGTGGGTATTTTGGTTCGGGTGTCCATGGAAACCTAAGGGCGTACGTGGTTAAAATAATTTAACATGTAATGTGATTACCATTTACTTATTCATTTTGATTATCTCTTTATAAAACTGAATACACTATTATTTGAAGTGATATTTTTTTAAACACCATTGGTAGTGCCCTATTTAGTTTTAAGCATATAAGGACCCGACCTTATAATAGTACATAATCTGGAATATATTAAATAAATAACATCCTTTCTTATTGAGGGTCATTTTATTTTTAGATCCTTAGATAATTTGGATGTAATACATTCATAACATTCCAAATTTATATAGAGTGTATACTATAAAAAAATTATTCAATTCTTCTAAAATATAATACATTTTAAAAAACATTATTTCATTCAGAAATATTCACAATATTTAACATGGTTTCCTTATTTTTCTTACAAATTGTTGTGACCTATGATAATCATTAAAAACATGGGATGATCACAAAATCATTGTAAGGTATATAAAGAGATTAAAAATAAAACATTACTCCATAGGCATATGAAATAATTTTAAAAAATAAAAACTTGTCACCCAAATATACTTTGTGAAACTATATATTCGCATGATATTTTAAAAAAATAAATAACATAAATAAAACCATAATTGGGTCTTGGGGAATTAATTAAATAATCTTGTAACCCTCTAAACTACCTTATAAGTTTTAACCCTCAAACCTACTTAAAATGCAACCCTCACGGCGTCCTTATTATGTATCAATCGCAGTTACACATGAAGTAACTATACAGTGGAATTTCAATATAAACACTCCCAATGAATTGAATGGATATATTGGTCCCACCCTTTATCATAAAAAATTCCCATGAACCATAACAGAATCACACAACATGAAAAATTTCATAAAAACATCGCTTTTGAATTTTTTAAAACAGAATTTCAAAAGAGGATTATTTAAATAAACCGATCGTACTCATATCATATAATTGAAGTGAGACTTAATATAGTGGATGGAATATGTATATACACTCTAAATACACATAATTCATCATAATATAAACAAATATCATCGCACAAAAAATTTCAATAGCACATAAATAATGAAGTAGAATGTTATCCCAAAGAATGAAAATCAGTCCAAGAATTCCCTTACCTCAGGTATTTCTTACTGAAAAACTATTTAATAATCATTTATAATGGTTCAAATAGCGTTATTAATATCTTAACAAAACATATTCCGGTTTATAATTCCTTATATGAACATTTCATAACATTAGTTCTCCTATTAATTATTAATATTTTGATCCTTCCATTGTTTTGGGTGTGTTCTTTACATGATTTTCATGGCCGGATTGTATTTGATTTTCTTGTTGTATGTAAATGAAATTCCAAAAGTGGAATTTAATTTTATTAATATTTTTCCAGAATATAAAATGATATCATAAATAATTTTTATCATATATTATTATGAATCATTAGATAAACCATTAATGATATTTGTTTCAATAATTTTTTATTGCTCCTCGACAATCATGAACTTATATCATTATAAAATTATTTTAATACATAAGAGTTCATTAAAAACATAAAATCAGTTACATCATACACTATACATTCTTTTTCAACCTTTAAATGGTTTTCCAAATAGTTTTGAAGGAATTAATGGAAATTTCAAACACATCGTCCACGATTTCGGTAAACGACACATCACAAATGGAGTCTTCATAAAAATGGGGGGTGATGAAGTATGTTAAAGAATTTTTTCCATAAACATGTTAACATCCAGAATATATTAGATTATGGATCTTTCATGCCTCTTTTATGAGGTGAATATAAGGTAGTATAAGAATATAAATGGAATTGAAATGAAAACCAAAAAATAAGAAATATTATTTTTACCTCTTGATCTCTACTTCTTGAAATCCTCCTTAATGCCTTTGGGGTTTTCCTTTTGGTGAGACCAACAGGTCATGGATGTGGGGAAATCCCTAGGGAGGTAATTTTTCAATGCATATACAATTATCAAGGATTGAGAGGTGTGAGAGGAATATGGGAATGAGTGTGGTGTTTATATTGGAGAAGATGAGGGATTTTATATTATATTAATCCTTATTTTAATAGTTATATTAATATTTTTTTCTAAAACTATAAAAAATATTAATTCATGTTATAGAAATAGTAAAGAGGGCATTTTACTTGGAAACAAGTGGGATTACATCAATAATAATGTAAAAAATAGTGTGTCTAACTGATAATTTTAATATTCTGTATTTTAACGTATTTCACTATTCATAAATTATTCATGAATTTCTGAAAATATAAAAAATTCACCGAAACCATTTTTAAACATGTAATATTAAAATATAAACTACATTTTTTGAAAAAAAAAAATTATAAAAAAAATTAATTTAATATTAAAATAAAATCATACTTTATTAAACAATTACCAATTTTAAATCTAATTCTCATTTTATATCACCATGAAAAATTAATCAAGATGTCATTATCATAAATCTTTATGAAGATAATATAATAATATAATTAATATTCAGTAGGGTCATACTGCTATTCATATTACTATCCATAAATTTATGTTACTATTCACCAAAAATCATGTTGGTTTTATCAGATTCCAAATAACTTACTGATCGCAACCGTAGATAATGATTTTTTGAAATTCAAATTTTAGAAGAGGGAAAATTATGTTTAATGGATAGTAATAACTATATAATTAAAATGATGTTTTAGGAAATTCAATTAATTTTTAAAACCTTGGGGATTGATAACTCACACCTAACTCAAGCTTCCTATCCATTACCCATATTTGCATTGTGTTATTTGAATAGGATATAGGGAAAATGGATACATTTGATAGAAAATTTGGGATGGATCTTGGATGAGGGAACCAGACATGGTTTTAGACCCTCTTGGGAGTCATAAATGTCTTTACGTTTGAGTTTCATTTTAGATACTTGACACATTCGTAGCGTGAAATATTTTTTAATTTAGTTGGATATTGTATTTCATTCCCTGATTCTTATGAGTTAAAGGTGTTGTCTTTGGTTACATACATTCTTATGGGGTTGTTTATTTTTTTTTTTGGTGTGTTACTCTGTTAAAAGAGGGTATAATCTCTCTATGATCGAATTATCATATCCTTGCTGCTAGTCTGCATCCTCTATCATAATGGGAGGCACACCTTATGTAATTTGGTGAACCCGCTTAGGGAACCGGTGAGTGGAACCCATGCTTGGACGTTACACTACGTCTCCATTTCATAAGAATTAATGTTAATTATTTACAATATGAAATGAATCAAATAAAATAATTTACAAAAAATAACATAATTAGGTTCAATAAAATCACATAGAGTAACTAGTTACATAAATTTACTCATATCCTTGTCAATAAAACCTCATTAATTTGTTAATTTGACTTATATTTCTTAGTGGAAGCACTCTATAGACATTTGGATAAGATTGATGTTATATAACTCTATAAAACAACAATTATCAAAACACAAAAATTTACATATAATTAATAAAAAAGTACTGAAAATAATTTTTAGCACTCTATTATTATCTATAAGTAACGAAATTTTACGTTGTCAATTATGCATAGGCACTGCATAACAGTGACAATGATTTTGATAATTATCATTAAAAAAATTTATTTGCATGTTCTGTATTATTTTTTCACAATATTTCAATAATAATATCATAATTTATTAATTCCATATTATTCATAAAAAATATTGCATAATTAATTAATCATGGTTTAATAAAGATAATTTATTTAAAAAAGTGTATTTTTTACTATTCACCAAAATTTAATATTTTCAAAAATGAATTAAATAATTCATGTAAATATAATTTAAACATAAATAATACAAAATTAGAATTATTTTGTTCATAAATTGTATAATTTCCAAATTATTCAATTAAATTAAACCATATAAGAAATTTTATGAATGATGTTATTTAATTTCATAACAACATAGCATAATGTGTTTAAATATTAATTCAAGACATCTAATAAGTATGGAAGAAATTATTCTATTAGTAAATATTTTTAATAATTATTTTATTTTTTTGGGTTATATTTATTATATTGAAAACATCCAATAGTTTTGGTATAGTTTTCTAATTTTTTTCTTGACAGATTGCGATTGTTTTAAGAGAAAATTATTCTTCAACGAATTACTAAAATATTGGCATATATTTCAATATTTCAGTATCTAGGGTGTGTGACATAAGCTTTGGGAAAGTCATCTCATTCAAATCCAGTGGTAATGGTTGTGATGTTATCATTAATTAATGATTCATTATATTTGTGAGAATCATGATTTCTAAATAATTGAAAATAAAGAAAACACCAACATAGTTTTTCATGGTATGATATTAGATGTAATTTTTATTCATCACAAATTCAGGTATATTTAATGAAAATATGATTTTTAGGTCATTTTTAAGAAAATATTTAATATAATAAATTCCCCTCGTTATAATAGGTAAATTTTTTTCTATTAATAAATAAATGCGAGTTTTGGTATATATTTCAATGTGTAAGAAATTATTATCATGTATAATAATAGTTATTGTTTAAAATTTATAAAATCCATTAGTTTTTAATTAAATGAAATATAAATATAGATTGAAAATTTTAGGATATAATTTTATCATTAAATATTTTGTTTAATTTATTATAGTTCAAATGTCATCTATAATTTTTATATGTATAAAAAGACTATTTGGAATTTATTTTTTATTTAAATAGGTGTTTCAAATATTAAAAATGTAAATTACATAATGTGATAACTCTTAGCTTGTAAATTATTTTATTCTTTACTGATAAATCCTAATATATTCTATAAATGTATAATGATGATGTTGTATCTATTTCATCATTGATAACATGGATAATTATCTATTCAAGTTAAATTTATATTCTATGTGGTGGTGTTTTAAAATATCAAACTAACACTGTTTTACAGCAATTTAATTCATTTTAATTTTCTCTCTCATGTTCATAAAACACAAATAATTGAAATGGATCCTAGGAATTAACAGAAATTTATATAACTAGATTATAGTTAATAAAGGTACATGTATCATATATTTATTATCTTTTATTATAAAGATGTTATTGGAACCATGTTTAATGAATTATAACGTATTATAGTTGTTTATTTTCTGTAAAAAAAGAAACTATAAGATGAATATTTTTTATATCATCATTGCTAGTATGAGGAGTCTTATAATAGGGGAAACATTATTTCAATTGTACATTGATTTGATACACCACTTGATGAGATTTATATTTCTCCATATTGCCTCATGTATAATTTCCTCAGAAATGGGAAAAAGAATTATGTGAGTTGTATCTTATAGTGATTAAATCGGTATTGGATTATATAATTTATTATATTAATATATATTTTATTTTTCCAATAATAATTTTAAATTATATATTATATATATATAATTAATATGTGATAATTAGTTGATAAATTATTTTAATAAATATTTTTAATATTGAAAAAATTTTCATTTTTATTCGAGTAGCATATTCTATCATTTTATGTTTTAAGGCTTTTAGGTTGATTCAATAAGGTTTCGTTATGATTTTTACAATCCACTATGTTTTCAAAACCAAAAACAAATTATTTTCTTGCAAATTATCTTTTCCCTAAGGATTATTTTTTTAGTGAAAATTTTCATTCTTAAAAGAAATTTCTATCCATACCATTGTTTTCATTGATTAATTTTATATTCTCTTTATAACATAGTTATTTTATTACTTAGTATAAAATTCATATTATTTTTTAAAACCTCAAAATAATATAAATCCTTGGATATAGAGTTTTCTGTTTTCAGAATCCAAATTCTCTATAATTAAGACTTCATATTCTTTAGAATTCTCACTCCGAATTCAGACATTGAATTCTTCATAATCCAGACTCCAAATTATTTAGAATTTGCACTCTGAGTTCTTCAAAATTGAGACTATGAATTATTTAGAATTTAATCTCTGAATTTCTCAGAATTCAGACTTTGAATTATTCAGAATTTTGACTTTGAATTCCTTTGAACTCAGCCTCCCAATTCATTAGAATTCATACTCCCAGTTCTTCAGAATATAGACTCCAAATTTGTCAAATTTCAGGCTCCTAATTATTTATAATTCTAAATCCTAATTCCTCAGAATTCAAACTCCAGAATCTATATAATACAGATTCTGAATTCTTTGTAAAATAGAACCCTAATATCCATGTCATAGAGACTCTGAATGTTTATTTGGTTAGACTCCGAATTATATTTTTCATTGGTCTTTGAAAAATAGATTTGGTTAACATCGTTTTTTCCTTACATGTGTTTTTATTATGAAATGTTGTCATGAAATCTGTGTCTAACTAACCATTTGTTGATTGAAACATGTACAATTTCATATGAAATTTATAGAAAAATATGACCATTAGAGTATTGCAGATAAATAGTATCTCATTTGAACAAGTTCATTAACCGTTCCATCAATCTAGATATTAAATGTGTGGACGTGATTTCTAAAGATAGATACTCTCATGATTTGAACTTTCAGAACACTTTTTTCAACTTTCTTCCTGCGACACCAATTATTTCTGTGTACAATCGAGGGCTTCCGAGTATAAGAAGATAGAGTTTCCGACTACATTAATGATCTAGATCTTCTAGGTATATGAATAATGAGGGGCCGACTACCTTAAAGTTTGATGGAATGTAGGGAAAACAAGACAGATTCCAATATTCTAATCTATGGCTTACCCTGCTGAGGGATATACATACTTTCATGAAAGTATATATCCAGTGACCTTTATCCAAGGTTGTTGGATTCCCTTATCATTGGGTTATAAGAAATTATATTTGTTACTCACATTGTTTCAAGTTTTTTTTCCACTTCATTTTGATAAAGTAATAAAGTATAGATTTCTTATACTTTTTTTGTACTTTAGTATACACTGATAAATTAGATTCTATACAATTTAAGGTAGAATCATTCCTAAGTATACTTTTCTTATTTTCATTCTCATTAACATATTTTGAGAACATAATATGGTTTTTTCTGAGAGAACAATTTTAGGGTTTTTGAATTTACGTAGTTTATCTTTGTTAAAAATTCTTTTTATTATGGTTTAAATTGAATGTTTTTAAACATACAATCCACCCCTCTTGTAATTTAGCATCTTCATTTACTATTTCAATCCTACAATTGATATTCTAGGATGTCTCAGAAATAATTATATTCACATATATGTCTTCTTGCTCAAGTTTTTCTTTTTCTAAATTCTTCTTTCTTAACATTCCTTCTTTTATGTCCTATTTAGAGATTTTTATCTTTCTTAAAATAGATTTCAATTAATAAGTTTTTTGTGGAAAATTATTTTCTTATAGAATGGTAGGAATGAATATTGGTTCCATAGACAATATAAATCCTACCAGAACACCTATTTTGATGGTAATGATTATGATTAATAGAGAGATATAATGAAGACCTTTTTCATTAACACTGGAGTAGATAATTTTGTCTTGCTTACTGAAAATTAAAAAATTAATGGAAAATAATTAAACACCTTTATAAATTAATAAAAATAAACATATCATCTAAATTAAAAGGTACACAATACTTTGTTATGTTCCATGACCAAGAATATATCTAGTCAATTCTTTTCTTGTAAATCATCCAATATATTCTCGAAGAAACTTGATTTTGCTCATTTTGGGACATCAAAAGTGATAGATACTAGAGGAGATATGTTGAGAGTAGAATATCATGGATTCTTATTTCCTTATAGAGAACATATTTTCAAAGTACAAAAATGTTATATGGATATCATAAATAGTCTTAAATCAATGGGAGAGAAAGGTCTTGATGATGAAGCTCTTGTGGACATGATAATTGATATCATACGAAATGAGTGGGAATCAAAAAAGGGAAACTATTGATGAGAACATGAAAGATTAAAATATTACACTAGATGAAAGTATTGTAACTCTTATTCAATATTAAACAATAATGAAAAGAAATAGTGATATGAATAAAAAGAATAATGGTAATTGATGTGTAGGTTTTACAACAACTAAATCCAAGACTCGGAAAAAGGTTACAAGATCTAAGTCAATGATAGTCATTGTTATATATGAGTGTAGTGAAAGTAAAAATTCTGAAAATGAGTTACGTAATCTTTCCCAAATGATGAAAAAGATAGTGGGAAAGAAAGTCATTCAGTAGGGATATAAGAATAAAGAATGAAAAGACAAGAAATACTCAAATGTCACTTGCTATGAATACAAAAGAGTTGGACACATCAAGCTAGATTGTCCCATGCTTAAAAGAAAACATATTAAAGAAAGACATTACCAGAGAAACATGAAGATGTATTAAAAGACTAGGGCTATGAATTTTTTTGAAAGCTAATGACACCTAGAGTGCCAGTGGTGTTGAATATTCAAATGAATCTTCAGAGTATGAAACCTCTCGCCAGATGAATCTTGGTGTACTAACTGAACCACCGATTGAAAATAATTACCTAATGGACGAGGAACACAATGTTGAATCTATTAGTAATGTATTTTTTAATTCAAATTATACTAATGATAAATATTATAATCCTTATGATGAAGAATCTTGTTTTAATGAAGATAACTCTTTACCTACTTATGAATAAGTTTCTTGGATTCCCAATCATCTTGAAAATGAAAATTAAAAAGTAAATAAAAACATTAGAAAGAAAATTATAGAATTTATTTCTTAACCAAAGAAGTATTATATCTTTCTAACGATATAGATAAGAAAACATTTGATGTTGATTTTTTTTCTAAAAACCTTAATGAATTTAATTCTGAAAAGGAGAAAATTTCTAATGTTATGGAAAACGTATTCTTTATGAAAAATATTTTAGATGCTCACTATAGTTCTATAACTAATAACCCTGAGGATAAAGAAATTGGCTATTAAAATAATGTCTGAATATTTCCCTAAGGAAATTTCTGTCATTCTTTACCTCTGTTAAGGAAACTTTTTACAAGATGTATTCTCAAATTCAAATTCAATGAAATAATTCTACATTTTTTTACTCATTTGAAACCAATTTTTAGTAATAACTATTTTGTTCCCCAAAGTTCTAATTTTTTCTAGTTTTTAGTGTAGTGGAAATTTGGAGAAAAATTGTTCTTTATACAAAATACAACCTCTATATTTTCATAAAGATTTTTTTCTAAGAAAATGTGGATTCCTAAAATTTTACTTTTGGAAATTTATGGATCCATGAATGTTTTCATTTCGAAAGTCTAAGTCTTTTATTTTTAGGAAAATAATGAAAGTACAAAAAAGAATACATGGTACATGGATAGTGGATGTTCCCAAAATAAGACTGGTAAAAAAATATCTTTGAAAATATTATCAAGATGAGAGGTGGAAAAGTAACATTCAGAGATAATGATTATGGAGAAATTATTGGTAAATGTAACACTGTTCTTATTTAAAAAACTATAATTTCAATTTTTTATTTATTAATGGTCTTAAGAACAACCTCTTTCACATAAGTCAGTTCTGTTATTTAGGTACCTTGTGAATTTTAGGAAGGATAAATAACTTGTACATAATTCAAAAGAAGAGTTTATTTTTTCTAACCATAAGAAAGAGAATGTAAACACAATAAACATAGAATAAATTAAGAGCCATGATTTACCTTGTATTAGTGCAATGGAAGATCAATCATGGTAATGAAATTGAATATTAGGACATTGTAACCATAATATCATATGAAATATCTCTATGAAATGAATTAATAAACATCTACCAAAGCATAGATTTGATTCTTCAAAAGTTTGTGGTCCTTGTTAATATATAATGAAACATAAATACTATATTAATTAAATTGGTGAAGTATCAAATTCTGATGAATTACAGTTAGTGTATATGAATATTTTTGGTCCAATAAAAAACTAGAAGTATTGGTGAAAAATATTATGTATTCGTCTTAGTTGATGATTCCACAAGATTTACATGGGTATATTATCTAGCAAAGAAATATTAAGTATTTTCAAATTTTAAAAAATTTAGATATAACGTTAAAAATTAGAAAAACCTCTCATTGATAACTATTTATATAGATCATGAAATAGAATTTAAAAAATCATATTTTGAATATTTTTATAGTAAGAAATAAATTACCCATAACTTCTCAGCTCCAAGAACTCCTCAAAAGGATGGTTTTGTTGAAAAGGGAAATCAAATTCTCCAAAAGATAACTAGAACCATGTTGAGTGAATATTATTTTTCATAACACTTTTGGGATGAAACTATTCTTACTACATTATATACTATAAATCAAGTTTTAATCAGACCATTTTTTAATAAAACACATTATGAATTATCAAATGGTAAAAAACCTAAACATTATTAGTTAAAATTATTTGGTTTCAATGTATTCATCTTAAATACTAAATTGAATTTAAATAAATTTTCACCAAATCCCGAGGAATGGATTTTACTAGGCTACTCCACCACTTCTAAGGCAATATGGTTTTCAATAAAAAAACATGCACTATTGAAGAAATAGTGCATCATAATTTTGCTGAAACCGATCCTTTTGTTTTTAAACTATCACAACCTACAGCTTCAAATGCGTTTTCAAAAATAGATGATAGTTCATTGATAGATGAATCTTCTAATAAGAAAAATCATCACGAAAATATTTCTAAAGAATTTAACTTAGAATATTTCCTACCATATGTTGATGAAAATGTTTTACAAAACTCATATCAGTTGTTTCTTAAGAATCATCATAGTGATAGTATCATTGGTGATGTAAATAAACATGTAAGAACTAGAGGATCCATATGAAATGAAGTATAAAATCAATCATTTCATTCCCAATTAGAACCGAAAGGCATTAATGAATCTTTAGGTTATGATTATTAGATTAAATCCATGTAATATAAGTTAAATGAATTCCAAAGAAACGATGTCTAGAACTTAGTTGAAATACCTAAGGGAACATCATAAAATCAAGTAAAGTGGTTCTTCAGATATATGTTTTATGAAAATGGAATCATTGTAAGAAATATATCTAGATTTGTTACTAAAGGATATTATCAACAAGAAGGAATAGACTATGAAGAAACCTATTCTCTAGTAGCTATACTTGAATCAATTCGCATTCAACTTGCCTTTACAGCATTTTTAAATTAAAAAATTTTAAAATGGATGTAAAGTGTGATTTACTAAATAGATATGTTCTAGAATAAGTTTATGTTGAACAAACTACTGTTTTTTTAGACACAAAACATCCGTAACATGTTTTCAAACTTACTGAAGCTTTATATTGACTTCAAAAATCCCCTAGTGATTGGTATGATAGTATTGCATGATTTTTGTTACAATACAATTATGTTAAGGGAACGTAAAATTCAACTATTTTTATAAATAAATATAAGAAAAATATTATTATTATTCAAATTTATGTTGTTGAAATTATATTTGGTTCAAATCAGCAATCTTTAACCGATTTTGTATAAAATTTCAGTAGTAATGACTTTGAAATTGGAATGATGGGTGAGTTTACATTTTCAGGTGCTTCTGTTGGTGGGTGTAGAATGGATAGAAAAATCACATTCATAAATTAGCATTTCATAGGAGATTCACTAGTTTCTTGGTCATGCCAGAAGAGTCACTCAATAGCACATTCCACTACTGAAGCAGAATATTTAGCAGCTGGAATTTGTTGTTCCCATGTATTGTGGATGCCACACACACTCACATACTATGGTCTAAGATTTTTACCCAAACAAATATATTGTGTCATAATATTAGTGCCATATCCCTAAGAAAAAATCCTCCACATCACTCCTGTGAAAATCACATTGATATTAGGAATCACTTTCTTAGGGATCACACAGTAAATGGAGATATCATTCTTCAATTTATCGAAAATCATGAACAACTTGATGATATTTTCATAAAATAATTACCCTATGATCGATTTGAATACAGTAAACATAAATTAAGTATGATAACTGTAAGGTATTATTCCATATTAACTTTTATTAATCCTATATTTTTACATCAAGTAAATCCTATTCATAAGGGGAGTACATTTTCTTGTAATCATTTTTTTTCAGAAATCCAATTTTTTTCCTTCCATAATAAAATTTTCCCAACCAAATTTTTTTCATTCCATAACAAAAGATAAGAATATAAAATTTAACTTTTTTTATAAAATACATCTTCAATTTTTTTCCCTTAATAAAATTTCTCGAATAAGAAATTACTCAAGAAAAATATTTTTCTTTACTGACTACATCCTAGAAATCCATAATGTATGTTTCCATAAATAGTTTTTTCTAATTGAATTATTTACTAATTGTTATTTTTATCTTGTATTTGAGAATTTTAATTTTTAGATTCACTTTCAGTAAATCCTTAATTTTTCCTTAAAAATCAC
The DNA here is from genome assembly GCA_963277665.1 of Viscum album. Lineage (NCBI taxonomy): Eukaryota > Viridiplantae > Streptophyta > Magnoliopsida > Santalales > Viscaceae > Viscum > Viscum album. The sequence goes on along the minus strand of OY728138.1, from coordinate 119,295,866 downwards.
AAAGTATTGAATACAACCAATTACTTATTCATTATTAATCTAAACCATTAGATATAATTGTGTTTGTTTTAATAGTTTTATTAACTTGGGAATATGAAACATTGCTTCAACACCTATATAAAGGCCCCCTATTTCTCATCCATCGTCGTTTTTTCAAGCATTTGTGTGACGAAGCTCTGTCTATATTCAAAAGGGTATTTCCACATTTCTAGTTTTTATTAACTAAGGATGTATTAGGAAGAATATCCTTAGAAGAAAATGTATTCAGTTAAGAAAATTTAAGAATAAGAAATCTACAGAGAAAAGGTTAGTAGATCTAAAGTTCATTGTGAATTATAATTATCTAATTATGAAATATATCAAGTTGAATGGATGCACAAGTCTCTTCATAGATAAACTAAAATAAAATTATCCGATTTATCTGGTTGGTTGGAGTGTATTTTGAGTATATATATTTATTAACTGAAGAAGCTAGAGATAAATTCTCATTCAAAAGTATTGGAAAAATTTATTCCCTTTCTTTTAACATGACAACTAATGATATTGGAATACCTTATAAAGGAGAATCCATTTTTACACCCAAAAACTACAAGATGAATAATAAATAATAGAAAAGAAGAAGTAATTAGAGTGACTCATACTCAAAAGATTGAAAAAAATAAAGATAAAACTTCTATGAAAAAATTCAAGATGCTATAATTATTTGTTAAGGGTTTCTTATTTCTGAGAAAAGGAGATAAGGACAACATGAATAAGAGTGATATTTTCATTCTGGATTTCCTAGTGAATATTAGAAAGATAAATCTAGTATATTATATATTGATAACAATCACATATATAAAAAAAGGACCCCCAAATCAAAAATAAATATGTATTTTGAAATCCTATTCAATATCATTGGGTTATTCCTAGAATTGTTTACGATCCCTTGCATCTCAATTCTATGATCCTTCAAAAAAAAATTGTTGAGTGATGGAACTATTAAAAGGATGAATGTCATTTTCAATAGAAATTCTGAATTTTTTTATGATTTATCAAAAATTGATATTGAAGCATTAGCTAAGAAAGTGGAATTAGTAAAGACATCAAAGAAAGTACCCATGAAGAGAAATCAAAAGGAACCAAAAGTCATAGAAAAATCCTATAGTTCAAGAAACTCAATCAGCATCCCTAGTTTCTAACAAGCAAAAAACTTAGCCTAATGAAGTGGATATCATTTGGTGGAAAGGGAAAAATAATATGAAGGAAGAAGATCATTGCTTTGGCTTGGATCATGCTGAGGCCAATGATTTGAAGAATAAGGATTCTTAAGAGTATGAAAAATATGATAATATGAAGAAGAAGAAAAAGATGAACTGTGAGGAAAAAATTGTTCATGCTCTTCTCAAAGATATTGAGAAACCGTCCAAGAATATTCAGGTTCTATAATCTTTTCTAGAAGAATCAATTCAAATAACTCTATGAAAAAAGTTGTTTAATCAAGAACTTAGTGAAGAAGAAGAAGATATTGTTTAGGAAGAAGAAGTGGAGGACAAATAAGAGGAAGACGAATTTGACACTAATGATGTGATAAATCATGTTGAAGAATATCATGAAATGGAAGTACCTTCCAATAATTTGTCGGTCTAGACATCCCTGGCAGAATCTAAAAACCATTATTCCCTATGAAAATAATATTGGGGTCAAGAATATGTTTATAAAATATCTGATGATGAAAGAAAAAATCCTCATTTTTTCAGGAAGATGATCTTATGGAAGATTCAGAGGAGTAAATGGTATATAAAGATAGAATTATTCATGTATCAGATAGTGATCATGAATCCCAAAAATATGCAGAGACCATTTCTTGAGCTCATAAAGGAAAAAGGGTGATAGTTTCCACACCTATGAAAGCAGTAGTAGCTAAGAAATATTTTGGCTGTTTATCAAAAATAAAGGTTGTTGAGATATATAAAAAAAATCCCCAATGAGGGGATCATATTCAAAATCATACTCCATGGGTTAGGACTTGGTGGTTCAGTCCCTGAGGATATTATTTGATACCATTCCTTTGCTTCTGAATATTGACTCTAGGTGTTGTAGAATTCATCACTCATTCGATCAGAAATTATATTATATTATCATGATTATGGATAAATTCAACATTCTTGAGGACGAATTTAAACCATACACTTTGGTAATGATTCTCACAAGAGCTCATGTAAGTAAATAACTAAGTGTTCCCATAGGAAGATTTAATATATGATAATTCGTGATGACATTCAAGATTATGTGAATGATGCCTTTGATAGAGAAGATAAGAGGATGATAGAGATTATGAAGTCATTTTCCGAAAATTCAAACCTAAAATAAGATCCCTGGAAGCAAGAAGTTAAGTATCTGAATGGGAAGATCAATTCAGTTTCTTTAAAATTAAAAAGGGAAAGAGATATCAGAATCTTGTTTGTAGAGAAGTTCAGCCAGTTAGAAGACATTTTGACATCAAATGAAGAAATCCTAAATTCTTAGATTAAAAAATCGATGTACTGGAAATGAAAAACGAGGATCAAGAACAGCTTCTCAAGTTCCTTGAAGAAGATCATAAGGAGATTAATAGGCTAAAGACCATTGTGAAGAAGCTCATATCGAAGAAGAAAAGAAGGTTGAAAATTTTTCATAACAAGTTCGATATTTTGTTGTACCTTCCTTGAATCAATATTTCATATCGTAATGAATATTATTGTTGTTCTCCATATGGTTGTTGTATATAGTTCTAATCATTCTAGTACCATATTTTTTTCCAATATATCTATTTATTTTTTAAAATCACAAAGGGGTAGAAAGGAATGACTAAAAATAATACTAATTAATGTAGAGAATGCCATATGTAAGGGGGAGTTTATCTAAGGAGGAGCTTAATCAATGAAAAATTAATTATAGAAGAAAAATAAAAATCTATTTAAAGAATTAAAGAATATGATCCTAAGGTATTTCAAAACCGATGGTGGGGTAAGTCTTCTTCACCATGATTTATATGTAAAGGAGAGGTAAGTTTTTCTTTTATGTTCATAAAGAAAAATTCTTAATCCTTATATTATTTTTTTCAAGGATGTTTGTGCATTCCCAGAAGGGGTAGAATTTTTAGTCAACAATGATTCCAAATGAATTTTCTATTCCTCTATATTTTTTAAATCAAAAACACTTTATTTTAAGGAAAATTATTTTCCCTAAGGATTATTTTCGTAAGGATAATTTCCCTTCTCTAAGGAAATTTTTATCCTTGCCTTTGATTTCATTGATTAATTTTATATTCTCTCTAAATCAAACTCGTTTTATTAGTAAATCAAAAATCTGGATTCCTATGTATAACCTCAGAATATTATAATTCTTTGGATGTAGAGTGTTCTATTTTCAAACTCCGAATTCATTGAAATTCTGACTCCAAATTATTCATAATTCACATTCCTAATTTATCAGAATTCAGATTCCGAATTCCCCAAAATTCAGACTCTGAATTCTTCAGTATTCTAACTCAAAACTATTCAGTATTTCAACTCTAAATTTCTCTAAATTCGTTATAATTCAGACACCAAATTACTCAGAATTCAGACTCAGAATTCCTTAGAATTCGGACTCCAATTTTGTAGAATTCAATCTCAGAATTCTTTAGAATTCAGATTTTGAATTCCTCATAACTCAGACTTTGAATTCCTCATAATTCAGATTTTGAATTCTTTATAATGAAGACTCTGAATTATACAGAATTCATACTCTGAATTCATCATAATTTAGACCTCGAATTATTTAGAATTCGGACTCCAAATTCCTCGAAATTCATACTCTGAAATATATAGAATTAAGATTCCAAATTCATTGTAAAATAGAATCTGGGTATCCATGTCTTAGAGGCTCTAAATGATTATTTGGATAGACAATGAATTCTATTTTTCCATAAGTCTGAAAAATATATTTGGTTAAGTAATTAAATTTAACCTTAAACATGATTTTATTTAAAAACTATGTCGTTCAACAAATTTATATCTAAGCATTTTTTGAGTGACATGTGTATAGGTCCCTAAATATTCATCGAAAAATATAAACATTGGAGGCGGGAGATGACTGTTGGAGTTTTTTCTATAAATAGAAACTCATTTGAATGAGCTCTTTAATAGTTCTATCAATCTAGGGATTAAAAGATATAAAGTGATTTCTAGAGAGAGAGACTCTCCTACTTTGTGTATTCTGAACACCTAGATTAGCTTTCATAGTACAACTTTGATTGTTGTTGTGTACAATCGAGGGATTTTGGGGATAGGAATACAGAGGTGTCAGATACCAAAATGTTCTAGATCTTCTATGGATAATAAGACATTGGGTCCAACTATAATAAATTTCAAGGGCTTTCTGGGATACCAAAATTTATTCTAATATTCCTATTGATAGTTATCCATGGTTTGGGTAAGATATAATTTCATTAAATTATAAATCAAGGGAAATTTATCCAAGGTTGTTGGATACCCTTCTATTTGGGATAGAAGTTTTTATACTTTTTACATTCATTGTTCCATGTTTTATTTCAGCAACATTATGATAATGGATGAAAACATAACGTTATTTTCATGACCCCTCACCACAATGCGTACCCCTCCTAGGTCAGCAATGTGAAAAGGGAGGTAATGACCCCCCGAGTCTTGCCTCCAATATGCCTCGGGTGGGTGACTAGCACCGAGGGTATAGTAAACACACAAATTGGAGGCATTACCCTCTAAGAGAACACATGTAGAAGAGAGACTTAAGATAGAAACCAACCAAGTACAACTCAAAACTAAAATATAAAATAAACCCAAGTGCACATATGTAATGCCATGAAAAAGTACTACAACTGAAAGAAGAAAAATTACATGTACCCAAAGGAAAGTAAAAACAGCTGCAACCACAATCCCGGACAGCTCCTGTAACCACAAGCTAGTAGAAACCATCTTGATCTCTAACCTTCTCTAAGTGACCTGAAAAACAATTTATATATACATATGGTGAGTATAACAATATACTTATTTGGATCCTCCCCAAATCATGTCGTGCAAATGTAAATAGATCATGCTAAATCATAGTAAACAATAAGTGAAACAAACTCATCACCTAAACAAGTATACTATGTTCCCAACCACATCATGGATACTCTCACCAAGTAACGCATACAAGAATATATCTTATAATAAATAATATCAAGGGTACCCCGCTACTACTTAACCATTGGTTTGCCGTTTTCTCCAACGTCGCATGTCCTGAGCATCTCTCTCCAAAAAGGCATGCCCGCAGACACCTGGGAGAAGTACCACAATGTGCACCTCGTGCAATATAAAGGATTTCCCATAGACACATGTGCGAATAACTACACCATCCTCACAACCTAAAGTAACTAGGTAGTTTTCGGGAGCCACCACAGCTCACATAATGTGTATCATACATCGGGTATTATACCTAAAGCCATTACAGCCCATACACTAAGTAAGGATCCTCAAGCCATCACAACATATAAAAGATACACCTATAGTATGCCCTAAGATACTATATCATGAATTTATGTGTGCGAATAACCACAATCCATTATAGCCCTCTACACACATATATAGGGAAAACTAACCGATGTGCCTACCATCCCAAGTGTCTACCAAGAGAAAAGAGTGTGGCCAAATGGTGTAGTCAGCCATTCACCCTCTCATCGGAATGATTGGGAAAAACCCCCCAGGGCTCAAAATCTCCAGGGTGTCAGTTTCCATTACTGATATGGTGGAGTAGCTTTTAGAAACACAAAAAGTACAGAATATAGTATATCTCACAACCACACTATGTGCATAACCATGTCTTAGAAACCACTACAGCTAACGTCTCTCAGACTCCAGGCGGCTACTTCTATGACTAGTTATCCTATAAGCAGACAACCATATAAATAACTTTATTGGATTACTCCATTCCCTTTTTATCAGTTCATCTTAACCGTAATTATGTCTTTAAACATTAATTAACCATGAACAATTCCACATTAAATTTCATTTGCATCACACCCAATGTCCACGGTCCCTTTAAAAAAATGACAACCTCATTATTATGTTCCAGAAACTCCAACCCCATGAGTTGACACCATTTATTAAATTATTCATTATTGAATTCCTTTCCAATATTCCCAAGCATTCTAGAAAAGTAATCTATGCTACAAAACACAAGGGGGATCAACACGGTGAGTAGATGTACTACTTGTCGAGTATTTACTGCATATATCATGAGCATCGACCCATCCTCCTTTGAGAAGCTAAACACGGAAAGCACGTGGAATACCCCATGTGTCATCGGCTTTTTCAGAAGAAGGTTAAGCAAGACCAGCTTTTTGATAAGTGGGGAAAGGTGAAGCAGACAATTAACCAATAAGAATCAGCAATCATCTAACAATCACATCCATCCCACACTAGAATATCTAGTGTCATCCCCAACACCCACATGCATAAACAGATGCAACTCTCCACTCTAGGCGTTATCTACTGCCACAACCAAAAGGTCTCCAAGCCCCCACATATCACAACACCCATCCAGGGTCACGTCACAACACAAGCAGTAGGAAAAAAATATCACATAAATTGGGCTATTGGCCCTTTAATAATCAAGAGGGTAACTCAAAACCCATCAAGGAATTATCAAAAAATTAATTCTTTAACACATCATGAATTAACAGATTTTATTCGTAGGTTCCAAATTTGGGAAACCTGATCAGTAAGCTATCGAAAATTATCAAACATGCTTACTTCACCAATTTAATTAACATCAAATTACTACAAGAACCATATTATTTTACATGGATCTTTATCATTAGCCAAAAAATATCAATTAATCCCATTTTAATTTCTTTATCGATCTTCATCAAGAACAAGCATAGATATCACAATAACTATCAAAACAAGAGGCAACAACATAAGACCAATAACAATTTATTTATTTGGCTCAATATTTATTTTGTCAATTACATTGTCATCTAGTGAGAGAGAACATGCTAACAATATTGTTGCATGTAAAATAAAGAGAAGCAATGAATCTCTTATATCAAATTTTTTTGATGAAAACCACAACTGTCGAAGAACGCTCAGGATACCTGGGTTGATTCTCAAAAAACCCACCTAAGATCTATTCCCCTATAATGATAAAGCCCAAATCTCATAATATTTTTCAATGACACCCTGAGATCTACCCATAACAGATATAGGTCATAGAAACCAAGAGAAGTGGAGAGGTAGATCAAAGTGGATCTAAAAAACCAATCAAGAACGAGGAAGAATGATCACATACCTTGAGAATCTGGAATTGATTTCCTATGAGAAGCCTTCGGATCGCCTCCGGAATGTAGGGAGAAACCTCCTTGACCATATCAGAAGAAAAATCCTATGTTACGGCCGCCTAGGAGCTTTAAAAACCCCCTTTAGAGGTTAAACGAGTTAGGTCCACAATTTAAGGATCTAATTTAAGTGTCTGCATGGTTAGTCCACACGGTTTGACAACCATGCACTAACCGTGCATTAGCTACTACCTCTACCACCCCTATTTCATGGATTGGCCACACAGTTAGACAAACTGTGTGCCTCTCGTGATGAAGCCACTACCTCCAAGACCAACTACGCACGATTTGGCCACCTGGTTTAGAAAAACCATGCGCCACCCGTGCGAAAGCTATTGCCATTTAGTTCTCCTTAAGAGTCCACCCAAACGCACCCCCCAAGTCACTAATCCAAACCTAAGTTTGATATAAACATAAAAAGTACCTAATAATGTAACTTGACATTACATTTCACAATTGTCTACCATTGGAACGATTCATCGAAAAGGAAGAATTTTGCAAAGCGTTGGTGATAAGTTACCTTGACCTCATGGAACGCCTCTGACATAGCATTTTCACAAAGTAGTGGACCAGAGAGGTCCATGCCATTACATCAGATACCTCTCAAAACATTCTCATCCTCAATAATTCAAAACCCACATAAATAGAAAACAAAACAGGGTCTTAACAACCACCCACCAATATACCTCTCAAAAGAGAGAAAGGCACAAAAAAAACAAAGGGGCCCATAACATAAACATGGAATTTCATAACCACATAAGTTACATCAATACATTAAAATATTTAAACATTAAACAAATCTAGGTACTAAGAACATATCTGTGTGTCACGTTCCCAGGTACTTTCCTCCAAGCCACTGTGTCGTCACAAGACATGAACTAAAGGAATAGAACTCCCGCGCAAAAACCTTCTCCTTCCGGTCATGGATTTCCATAGTTCTCTCCTTGGAGTTTGCATCATAATCAAAATTCATCTCCCCCATATCGATGTTGAGAGAGTCATCATGAAGATAATGACAGAGCTGTGAAACATGTAAAACATCATGTATTTGACTCATCTGTGGGGAGAAGTGCTACTCGATACACCACATCTACAACACGAGCTCACACCTCGAAAAGCCCAACAAACCTGGGAGAAAGCTTACTCCCATGTCCAAACATTCGCAGCCCACGATGGGGAGTAACCTTCAAAAATACATGATCCCCAACATTAAAATATAAGTGTCTCCTTCCTTGATCAGAATATGAATTCTGATGACCTTGCGTTGTCTTCATCCTCTCATGAATCACCCGTACTACCTCTGTTGAATTCTACACTAGTTCCAGTCTGAGAATTTCTGACTCTCCGACCCCAGTCTGGCGCTACAACGAACGAAAAGGTCGTCGATACAAGGATTCAAACGACATCATACCCATGGTGGTGTGAAAACTATTATTGTAAGCTAACTCCACCAAGGGTATGTTACTCATCCATGAACCTCCAAAATCCTGAATCCAAGATCATAACATGTCTTCATGATTATGGATGGTTCGCTCTAAATGACCATCCGTATGAGGATGAAAAGCAGTGTCAAGACATAGTTGAGAACTGAAATCAGGTTTGTGACCTCTCCACACTCTCGAGGTAAAACGAGGATCTCAATTCGAAATGATCATCCTTGGGACTCCATGAAGTCTCACCACCTCCCCTAGATACTTCCTCAACAAAACATCCACTAAGATTGACTCCTTAATTGCTATAAAGTGGTCCAATTTTTTTAAAGTGTCAACTACCACCCAAATAGCATCGTGTTCTCTGAGATCTCGATGTAGACCAGCAAAAAAGTCCATTTAGATGTCCTCTCACTTCCACTGATGAATCTCTAATGTCTGGAGAAGACCACCTGGAACATAGTGTTTGGCCTTCACCATCTAGAAGACTAAACATCGAGACACAAACTTTGATACCACACGCTTCAGCCCAGGCCACCCAAACCGACTCTGCAAGGCTCGGTACATCTATGTCACACCAGGATGTACCGCTAAAGGTGAACTATGGAACACTCTAAGGACCGAATCGTTCATCATCAAAGGAAAAAAAATCCTTCCATGATACAACACTCGGTGTTGTTCATCTTCAATCAAACCATCAGGGGCCTCACCATAAACAACTCGGTGTCTCCATACATCCAACTCAATATCCCACAACTAGGACTCATCCACCTTATGCACCATGGCTGACTATATCATCTCTTGAAAAAGACACCGTCTATGCAAAACTTCTTCCATATTAAGAAAAATGATGATAGTTCATCCATTACTCTACAGGATCACTATATTAACGCATAACACCACCACGTGACTTTCGGCTAAGTGCATCAGCTACAACATTCCCTTCTCCAGGTGTATATGATATTTCAAAGTCGTATTTCTGTAAGAACTCCTCCACCAACACTGTCACAAGTTCAAGTCACACTGGGAGAAAACATACCTCAAAATAATATGATCGGTGAAAACCACAAAGTGCTCACCAATGAGGTAATGTATCCACCGAATTAGAGAAAACACCACAGATGCCTACTCAAGATCATGGGTGGCATAGTTGCATTCTTGGGGAAATTATTGCCGAGACCCATAAGAAACAACTGACCTCTGATGCTTGAGAACACAACCTAACCCCAGATGTGAAGCATCACAGAAAACATCAAACCGAACTCCGTTAGTGGGAAGACAAAGGACTGGAGCACTTACTAAGCTATCTTTTAGATACTCCAACGCTAACTAGAACAGATTATTCCATATTAATTCCTGATCCTTCCAGGTAAAACCTGTTAGAGGAGTTGCAACTCGTGATAGATTGGCTAAGAACCACCTGTAATATCTTGTGAGTCCAAGGAAACTTCGCATATCTGACACTGTCATGGGGGCTTCACAAGATAAAACTACTTCTATCTTTGATGGATCCACAGCTAATCCCTATTGGGACACAACATTCCCCAATAAAATAACTTCTAGAGCCCAAAACTCACAATTAGATAACTTCCCAAACAGTTGATGTTGAAAAAGGACTCCCAAAATGTCGTGTAGATGCTCTTCATGATCCTCCTCAGACGTAGAGTACACAACGATGTAATCAATGAGAATCACCCCGAACATGACTAATAATTCACGGAACACATAATTCATCAATCCCATGAATACAGTGGGATCATTCGTCCTGAAAAACGACATTACCAAATACTCATAATGCCCATGACGACAACAGAAAGCAGTTCTCGGGATATCCTCATCATTCACACGCATCGGATGATATCCTGACAGCAAGTCGATCTTTGAGAACCAACATGCACCCTTCAGTTGATCAAATAAATCATAAATCCACGGAAGAGGATAGATATTATTTATTGTCACTTTTCTAAGCGATGATAATCGACACACAACCACAAACTGTCATCGGCCTTCTTCACCAACAAAACTGGTGCACCCCACAGTGACACACTCGGACGAACAAAACCGCACTTTAACAGACCATCAAGTTGTATATGTAGCTCTTGTAACTCCGACGGGGCCATCCTATATGGAGAAATAGAGAAAGGAGACACTCATTGTTGTAGCTCGATCCCGAACTCGATCTCCCGTCGAGGGGGTAATGCTAAAACCTCTTCTGGAAAGACATCAAGGTACTCCCCTACAACCCTAGGAAATGCCAAATGCTGATCCTCTGAAGAACTCACCATCATTTCAGCCATCATGAATGATAAGGATGGAACGCGCCTATGACCCATACAAAGATCTTGCTCACCAAAAAACATCACATGCTCGTCATCCGCACCAATGAATATGACTTCATCCTGAATCATTCCACATTAGCCTGCACCGAATACAACCAATCCATGCTGAAGAGGACATCATATGGTTGTATTCGAAAACATAGGGAATATACCTAAGAGCAGTGTTTCCCCAACACTAGCTCATAGTCTCTACATACATCAAAGAAGTCAATTAGACCTCCAACTGAAATAGTCAACACCAAGGGAACTGGAAGCCTCTCTACCTCACATCCCAAAGCATTGACAAGGGAAGGTGATATAAAAGAGTGTGTTTCTCTTGAATCAAAAAGGCATACTCCAAGGTAGAAAAAAGAAAAGTGTACCTTGAATGATGTCTTGCTCGCATGGAGCTGGAAACTCTATAGCATGAAGCTGACCACGACCTCCTCCACGACCCCTCTGGACCTAATGAATACCACCACCACAGCCGCACTCTACTCTCTAAGGATGGGGAGCATCATGGGGTTGTCCTCTACCTGCCCCATCTACCCTCTACTGATTTAAAACTAGTGGATTCAGTTGCAGCTGCCTCAGCTGGAACTGTCTCATTGGAGGAACCTGGAGTGTAGTGCACGTTGCACGATGACCTCTCCGAATGGTTAGGCACTCCCGTTGCTGATGACCAAGAACACCACATGAAAAACAAGTGCATGAACCCTTGGCATTGGCCTGAGAGTTGCTGCCTCTGGAGAAACGAGATGTAAAGGGTTGGGACCTACCCCCGACTTAATGGAAACTCTTCTACCCTGAAAGACGGGAACTCCGGACCACATCTCTACTTCGTGAGGAATCATGTTGATACCCCTCTCGTGATAATCCGGTCTGGATCAAATTATTCTCATCAACCTCTTCCCTTTCCAGTACCTCCAGATATGTTTTCAGCATAAATGGTGTGACATGGACATGGATCTCTACACGCAAAGCCTCCAAAAATGGCCTCGCCCAAGCCTCCTCATCATGCAATAGGTCTGAAGCATATTGTAAAAGGATCCTGAAATGTATTCCAAAATCTCGAACACTAGAGCTCCACTGTCAAAGGGTAAGAAACACCTGGAGACTGGACGCCTTCACATTTGAAGAAAGAAACTCATCTCTAAACCTGTCTCGAAACTCATACCATGAGATCGCTGACTCCTCACGATCCCCATGGAACAAGAACCACCACTGAATTAATGATCCACACAGCATCGTCACAACAAAGGACACCCAGTGATCCTTCTGAGAATGGATCGAATAGAATCCTACCTCAACCTCCTCCAAACCAGTCTTCCATGACTGCATCTGAAACAGAGCCCTCGATCTTCTGCAGACTCTGGCGCTGAAACTCTCGGAGTGTCTTCCTCCAAGTGTCGTCGTCGACATCCTCTACCCTGCGGTGATCTGCTGGAACAGCCTGCTGAACATTTTCTATGAAAACCTAATGAGGATGTTGACTTCGAGCAATACCGGTTAAATAACAAACCATTAGATCTCCAAAACCAAGAATATGGAAGACTCAACATTAGTTAGTTAATTATTTTCTTTTATTCATTTTAGGTTTACCTATCCCAAGGTCTACCCATTCAAACACAGGCACAAAGAAGAATGATGTGTGATCCTTTCCTAGGTCTCTGCCCTGCAACTAGTATCACCTTGTTTACTAACAATTGTAAACATAAATTTTCTTACATCAGATCATAGGAGGCCCTAAAATCCTATGTCTCTACTGGTCTCCAGTGTTTACCTCACTTGATATACATGAATGACACTGTTTCCCTACCACCCATGAAACCTCACCTGTGGCTAACTCCAAACTCCATACTATCCCTCATCTAGACCTCTGATACCGCTCTGTCACGACCCCCTCCCCGCAATGTGTACCCCTCCTGGGTCAGCAATCTGATAAGAGAGATAATGACCCCCAAGACATTCCTCTAGTAGGCCTCGGGATTGCGACTAGCACCGAGGGTATAATAAACAAAAAAATGGAAGACATTACCCTCTAAAAGAACACATACAAAAGAGAGAGATAAGATAGACACCAACCAACTCCAACTCAGAAATAAAATAAAAATGAAACCAAAGTGCACATATGTAATTTCATGCAAAACTACTACACTTGAAAGGGAAAAACTGCAATTACCCAAAAGAACGTAAAAACAGTAGAAACCACTAGCCCGAACAACTCCTGCTCAAAGTGACCTAAAAAATAATTTATATATAAATATGGTTAGAATAACAGTATACTCAGTAGGTTCCTCCCCAAAGACTCTTGTTCAAAAGTAAAGAGAGCATGCTAAAGCATAGTGAACAACAAGTGAAATTAACTCATCACCTAAACATATATACTATGTTCCCAACCTCACCATGGCTACTTTGACCATGTAATACATACAAGAATATGTCATATAATAATGAATATTAAGGGTAAACCGCTACTACTTCCGCACTGGTTTTCCGCTTTTCCCCAACATCGTACGTTCTGAGCATCTCTCTCTAAAAAGGCTTGCATGAAGACACCTGGGTGAAGCACAACAATGCGCACCTCGTGCAACACAAAGGCTTACCCACAGGCACCTGGGAGAAGCACTACACCATCCTAACCACCAAATGAACCCAGGTAGATTCCGGGATCTACCACAGCACGAAAAACGTGTATCATACATCGGGTATTATACCTCAAGCCATTACAACCCATACCTCGAGTAAGGATCCTCATGCCATCACAACCTATACACGTTACACCTATAGTAGTACTAAGGATACTATATCTAGAATATATGTGTGTGAATAACTAGAATCCATTACATCCGTCTACACACATATATGGGGAAAGCTAATCGATGTTCCTACCAGCACAAGTATCTACAAATAGAAGAGAGTGGGGCCAAAGGGGGTAGTTAGCCATTCACCCTCTCATCAGAATGTTGTGGAAAACCCCCCTAGGGCTCTAAATCCTCGAGGTATCAGTTTTCCTTACTAACAAGATGGAGTAGAGTATAGAAACACAAAACGTACAGAATATAATATATCTCCCAATCACACTATGGGCACAACCTAGTCATAGACACAACTGCATCTAATGTCTCTTAGACTCCAGGCTGATACTTATATGACTAGGTATCCAATAAGCACACAACCATTTAAAGAACTTTATGGGATTACTCCATTCCCTTTTTATTAGTTCCACTTTACTTTAATTAAGACTTTAAACATTAATTAACTATTAACAATTCAAAATTAATTTTCATTAGCATCACACCCAAAGTCCAATGTCCATTTAAAAAAATTACAACCTCATTATTATGTTTTAGAAACTCCAACCCCGTGAGTTGACACAATTTATTCAATTATTTATTAAAAATCACTTTCCCATATTCCTAGGCTTTCTAGAATATAATTCTATGGTACTAAACACAAGGGGGATCAACACGGTGAGTAGATGTACTACCCATTGAGTCTTTGCCACATATAGCCATAGTGTAGACCCATCCTCCCTTAAGAAGCTAATCACGAAAATCACGAGGCATACCACATGCATCTTCACCTCTTTCAGTAGAAGGGTAAGCTAGACCGGCTGACTTGAGAAGTGGGGAAAGGTAAAGTAGACAATCAACCAAGAAGAATCAGCAAGCATCTAACCATCACATCCATCACATTCCATCATACCTAGTGTCCTCCCTGAAACCCACATGCATAAAATGATGCAACTCGCCACTATCGGTTTCATATGCTGCCACAACTAAAAGGGCTCCATGACCCCACATATCATAATACCCATCCAGGGTCACGTCACAACACAAGCAGTAAGAAAAACAAGCATCACATAAATTGGGCTATTGGGCCTTTAACAATCAAGAGGGTAACTCAGAAACCATCAAGGAATTATCAAACAATCAATTCTTTAATCAATATTGAATTAATAGATTTAATTCACAGGTTCCATATTTGGGAAACCTGATCAGTATGCTATCACAAATGAACAAACCGTCTTTCTTTTCCAATTTGATTATCATCAAAATATAGCAATAAGTAGATTCGTTTATATGACTCTTTTTATTTAGGCAAACAAATATCGATTAATCTCATTTTACGCTCTTTACCGATCTTCATAAGGAACGAGCATATATATCACACTATCAATCAATACAAGAGGCAACAACATACGATCGATAATAATTTATTTATCTGGTTCAATATTTATTATGTCAATTCAATTGTCATCAAGTGGCATAGAACTTGCTAACAATACAGTTGCACATAATAGAAAGAGAAGCAATGAATCCCATACCTCAAAGGATTTTGATGAAAACCATGTTGGTCAAAGAACGCTCAAGAAACCCGGGTTGATTCTCCCAAAACCCGCCTTAGTTCTCTTCCCCTAGC
This sequence comes from Viscum album, assembly GCA_963277665.1. NCBI lineage: Eukaryota > Viridiplantae > Streptophyta > Magnoliopsida > Santalales > Viscaceae > Viscum > Viscum album. Next base: position 119,280,333 of record OY728138.1, on the reverse strand, counting down.
AAGATCAAGACCAAAGCTCCTCATATTTGACATCGAAACACTTTTATCTACCCATAATGGACATAAGACTAAGAAACCGTGAGAATAAGAGAAGTAGATCCAAGTGGATCTAAGAAAGCGATCATGAACAAAGAAGAATGATCACATAGCTCCAGAATATTGCTTTGATTTTCCAAGAAAAGCCTTCAGATTGCCTCCAGAACAAAGGGTAAAACCTCCTTGACCTCAGGAGTAGAAAAATCGCATGTTAAGGCCACCTAGGTGCTTAAACGAATTCTTTTAGAGGCAAAAAAGTTTAGATCAACAATTTAAGGATATAATTTAAGTGCTTGCATGGTTAGTCCACACGGTTTAACAAACCATACGCTAACCGTGCATTAGCTACTGCCTCGACCTCCCCTCTCACACGATTTGGCCGCACGGTTAGACAAACGGTGCACCTCCCTTGTGGAAGCCACTGCCTCCAAGACACACTACGCACGGTTTGGCCGCACAGTTTAGACAAACCGTGCCCCACCCATAAAAAATCTATTACCCTTTAGTTCTCCCTAAAGGTCCACCCAAACGCACCCCCAAGTCAGCACTCAAAACCAAAGGTAGTTAGAAACATAAAAAGTACCTAAAAACGTAACGTGATGTTATAGTTCACAATTTTCTACCATTGGAATGGTTCATCGAAAAAGAAATTTTTGGAAAAGCATTGGGGATAAGTTACCTTGACCTCTTGGAACACCTCTAACACCGCATTTTCACAATTTAGTGGAACAGAGAGGTCCGAGACATTACATTTATTGTACATTATCAAAAATTTGTATAGTCTGATAAATAACATTCTATATGATTTAAGGTAGAATATATCCTTAGTAATATTTTATGATGTATCTTTTATAAAACCATATTTCTTGAACTTGAGCAAGTTTTTTCTCATAGAACTATTTTAGGGTTTGTGAATTTACTTTGTTTAACATTGTTAAACATAGTTTCTCAAAATATAAAAAATGAAAAATTTTTAACTTACAATTCACCCCTCTTGAAATTGAAGATTTACATTTACTATCTTGATCCTAAATTTAATTCCCCTATAGTTGATATGGGACTTATATTAAATCAAATATGTTAAAATAATAGTATAATAATGAAAAAATAGTATTCTCACTAGAAATAAAATTTTAAAGGCAAATGATATTAATTATTTAGTATTGTTTGAGGCCAAATTTTTCAAAAATATCTGAATAGAAATAAACAAATTTAAAATTTTATTTTTTTAATACATAAATTAGTTAAATCATTCTAAAATAATATATATAAATAATGTTTGTATGATTATTGAATGAGTATTCATACAATGGTTCCAAAAATGGTTTCTTTGATTGTGTTATTATTTTGATAATTGATGTCTATTTATATTATAATGTTGTTTTTGTTTTTATTTACATGTTTATAAAGATAAAGGAATTTATTTACAAGTTTTAACTAATATCTAATTGCACAATTCAGTGTAGAAATTATTTTTTCTTTCTTCTATGATATTTACATTTTTTAGTACATTATTAATATTTTATGTAATATGATGCTATTGATTTAAAATGTTATTTATTGTAACATTAAATATATTTGCATATGTAGGGAGATTTTATTACATATGTTGTGACTATAACAACATGTTACCTTAATAAGCCATAAATTTAAAATTATTAAAAATCATTTCACATTCAGACATTCTAATGATAAAATTTTGTAAGAGTATTAGAGAATTTTTATAATAGACATATAAAAATATAGGCACTAATTTAAAGTATATAATATTTATCAAATACTTTTATATGTTTGAACAACCATTTCATCCATAAATTGTTTACATTTTTTAAAACTATCCATAATTATTGGATGATTCTCCCTTATATAGTGTCTCTATATCATGATATATTTTTATCAATATTTTAGTAAGTGTCATGAGAAAATATAATTATTAGTAAAATATATAAAAATAATGAAAATTATAATGTTTAGTAAAAAACAAAAAATCCTTTTTAATTATATTATTATTTAAAAATAATTCATTGATCACTTGTATAAATCATATAAAATGTGAAAATCAACCATTTTATTTATAAAATAATTGAAACCCATCAATTAGATTTATAAAACAATTATGGTGTTATGCTTTTCATGAGATGTCATGAAAATATATCATTGAAAAAACCATATGCCTAAAAAAATTAATAAATTTAAGTTACCTCATGAAATAAGATGATTATCATAGAAACCATTGAAATAAAAAAAGGTTTCTTTTATCATCAAAATCATGACCAATGTTTACATTTAATTTATCCACGTCAAAATAACTAATGCAAAAATAAGTATTTATGAGTCACAAACCTAGTTATCCCCCTCATGTTTCCTTTTGAATTCAAAAATCATTACCAAATACATTCATGATATATATCTGGATCACACATCAAGATGAGAAATATTTGGCTCAACCATCATCATCGACAGTTCCTAATGTACAATATCATGAGAAAAACTCATATGATTGAAATTTTCAACAAAAGACACTTGGAAAACTCATTTTAATTGATAATTAATAACACATTTAGTTCTCCCATTAAAATAATAATATATATTATTTTCCATTGATATAATTTTTTATTTGCAATTCCAAAAATGAAATGAATCCTATATTATATGAATAACAATATAATCCGGTATATTTTTCTTCAAAACTAATAATATCAATTGCCTAATGAATTAGAAATCATGAGTAATATAATCAATAGATATTTTCCACATTTCAAAAAGTTCAAATATAATCTATAAAGAAAACATTGAATTTTTAAAACCTATTTATGGCATTTTAAAGATAGTTTAAAATTAACATTCATAATAATTATATTAATAATATTATTATTATAGGTACATTTAAAATAACATGAATAATGATGGCAAAGATATGGAAAAAATAATTTAATGTAGTTTCAATGAAAAATATCAAACCACAAGTCTCATTTAACATCATATTTTCTATATGTACTAACTAGTAAAATAATATTATTTATTTAATTTAAAAATACTTTTTAAATTTATTTACATTATAATTATGCTTCTTATATCATTTATTATCATCTGTTAATTTGTTACTAAATTAGATAACTTTATGACATCTATTTTGAATTCAATTAGTTTTTAATTGGGAAAACGGTATAAATATCATTACAGAGTTCAAGGTATCATTTTATAACATATTTTTTAATTTAATTATCATATTTATATGTTAAGTTATGTTTAAAAATATCCATGGATGTTTTTATAAAAGATTTAACAAATTTTTTCATTAATTCATTAGTCTACAGATTCATATGAGTGACATTTTAATTATTTTAGATATTGAATGTGAATAAAGTAGATAATTTTTAACCATTATAGAATAATTATTATTTTCTTGGTAACATATTAATTAAATACATACATGTTATATATAATCAAGATATGGTGGATATTATAATCAACCCACGTCACTTCATGACTTTCGTAGTCTTCATGGGAACATGGGTGATTAGACAATAAAAACACATATTTTGATTACATTTTAAGGGTATTAAATCTTCATTTTTGATCTTATGCTCCTGAGTTAGTGTATTTTAATTTTGAACATCAATTCTCATCATTTGTGCACTTCACGCCTAATATGCACCAATTTAGGCCCAATGTGTCATCTGATTTAAAAAAATGTAATTATACATATTTTAATTTTATAATTTTTGAAATGGATATAAACATAAATATGAACATTTTTCATTCAGGGATCAATGGAGGATTAATAAAGGATGATGAGAATTTTTGGAAAAAAAGGAAACAATTCTGGAGAAAGAAGATTGGATATCATCCCACTGATCGGACTGTGGGTACCAAAATACATGCCCAATGAAGCCCAAAGTTTATAGGAGACTAGAAGAAATATTGGGGAACAAATAATTCTTATGGATATAGTGCTAATTCGCCCTCAATGGTGGTTATTAAGGTGGCCCGACGTGAATATTTAATTTTGGGACATATTCTGAGGCCCAGAAACACAGTCCACTATTTCAATCATATCTCCAAATCCAAAAGGTATTTTGTGCTGACATTTTACAGGATGTTAGGGGACATACGGGGCTTCATTTACCTCTTCTCTGGCCCACTAAAATTAGGCCTTATTGAAGGTCCTTTAGGAACGTCTTTCCGGTGGATGCAAGCTGGCTGCAACTTCGGGGAAAGAAGTGGAAAAGTATCTCATCATTAATGTTCCACCCACCTTTCCCCAACATAATTAATTAAAGGAACATAGGATGTTGGGGGCTCGACCAAGGATTCATTTTTTCCTCTTTAAGGAAGTAGTGGTGGTGGATTCATGGATCTTGGAGCTTTGTTTTTATTGTAATGTTATTATGCCAAATTGACCTTGTAGCGTTTTTCTTTCTCATGTAAGTTGTTTCAATCACCATAGTTTTCAATAAAACATCTTCTTCTTATCTTATTCTGTTATACCTATTTTCACCATGACATTGTTGCCTCATGGTGTGAATTTAGTCACACCAATCCTTGTGATTTTGTTCACACAACGGTGGAGTGATCATGTTTTTGTTGTTGTTTTGTTTACTTCTTCAATTCCTCCCCAATGAGTCTACTATCCGCTTCTTTTGAGATCATAGATTAAATGGAGGGATAAACCATTATGGGTTGGTCCTAGGGAGTTTCATGGGGAATATTTGAAGTTTTTTTATGATATAAAATTCTTTAATCATTTCATTAATTTAAGATTTCCATTGGATGATTATTTTCTTCTTCGTCTTCACCAACTTTGACAATGACACATTTTGAGTGCTATTACGATCCAATTATTTGGAGTGATCATTAAATTGATCCTCTATGTGAATTGGTGATTAGCCTTGAAATTTTGTAGGGATTAAATTGGTGAATGATGTTGAGTAATTATATCATTTTGTGGATACGTCTTGAGTTAGTGAAACGAACGTTATAAGAAAATAAATACATCCAATCTAACCCTAGTAACAACTTAGGATCAACTCATCTCCATTAATTTTTTTAGACTAAGTAATTGAATGTTTTAATTTATTTTCTTTAAATTAAATCATTACTTATTGAAATCAATTCAATCTGAATAGTTGGCCACTTCATATCCAAATCCTTCCAAGATCAGAGTGTCTTTAGGTTCCTTCTTCGGTCCCTGTGGATTCGACCCCTACCAGTACTACAAATACCGAATACATGTAGGGTACATTTGGGAACAAGCAAATTTTGGCGCCATTTCCGGGGACCCTAGTAAGTTATATTAGACACTATCATCCTTTTCTCACCCCAAGTTCTTTATTCTCACCCCATCTCTCTTATCATTTCCCCTTTCTATTTGTGTGTGTCCTGAGAATCTAGAATCCAACTTTCTATCTTCTCCAATGAAGTATCTTCCAAATTATCATTTCACAAACTCATGCTGGAATCAAATGGAATGTCAATATTGGGAAGCCCCTAAATTCGAAAATTTATTTGATCAACCCTTGAATTATTACCACACACCCGATGAAATGTACAATCAATGGGATGATGATTGTTTAAAGGATCATTTTCCAGCCCTCTCGAGGAAGATTGAAGAGATAATACTCAATGAAGTTAACGATTTACAATCTTCTATCCAGACTAATCATCAAAAACTCCTTGATAAATTGTGTAATCAAATGGTGATGACGAGTTCCGAGGTATCATCGTTGAGATTAGAACTACAATGCATTAATACATGTGAGGAACTCATCCACACACCAACTGTACTTTCCAAAACCTTATGTGATGTGTCTAGTTTCCCACAACCCTCTCATGAATTTATTGAAGAACCGACCTTCAGATTTGGGGTAGGGGAAGTGAATCAAGAAATTTTTGAAGGGTCTTTAAATCAGGAGGAAATTGATTTCATGTATTCACAAGAGGGGAATTTGACATCATGGATTGAGTCTCCTAAGTGTAACTTTATTGATGATTTTTCAAAAAAACCAATCACTGAACCACCGAGAGAAGTAAAAAACCTTGAGTCCATGCCCATTACTAACATTATTCTTTCCAATTTTTTGGTTGAATATTCTTTCCAAATGAAACAATTTTGTTAGGAAATTTGGAAAATGAAAATCCGTTGGATTCAAATTCTCAACCACTGTCTAAATGTCCTATCCAAACCGAGCTCAAAATAATTGTCCTTCCTTGCCCACTCGAGTACCCTATAATTTGTGTTAAGAAATAGCTTGGGGGTTTCATTCATCATCTCATGAAACCCAAAAAGTGGGGTTGATATTTGATTTTTTAGGAAAGACTACAGAAGAAAAAAGATCAACCATTTTTATACTCCTTGGGTTTTCCCATTCACTTTAGAAAATAGGATTGTTCATGAATGAAATTCAAAACCTTCTTACCAACCACAATGGAGACTCATTCTTAATCACGTTTAAGTGGAGAAATATGAGGTCATTAAAATTTTGAAAGTTGGAATTGGATTAGTTGGGGGGTTCAAGTCGAGCTAGCGACGTTAAACAAAAGCGCTGCAAGAGAGGCAACCCGTGGTGTTCATGTTTCTAATCCTTGTGAATCATTTTTTTCTTTCTTCTTCATTTTATTATTAAAAAAATATATATAGATTGTTGACCTGTTCTTCTTTTATGAGTAAGGATGGGTGTGAAAGGGGAGCACCGTATTCATCTGTGTCACGCGGTGTGATCCCTGAGTAATACCTTACCCAGAAAAAATAAAGAAGATAATGTATCATCAGTTTATTTTATTTTATTTTATATTTTTTTAGGTATTTAAAAAAAAATATTGTTGACATGTTCTTCTTTTATGAGTAAGGATGGGTACGAACGGGGAGCACCGTATTCATCTTTGTCACGCAGTGTGATCCCTGAGTAATACCTTACCCAGAAAATATAAAGACAACAATGTATCATCAGTTTATTTTATTTGTCCAATTCTTTTGGTAAAAAAAATACAAAATATATATATATATATTAAAAAAATCTAAAGGCATGTCATAGTTCATTTGGAAAATATGGTCACAACAGTCCAAGAAATTGGGAGACAAACTAGAACTGAAGGGAGACATGGGAATGCATTTTCAACATCAACCACCAGGTGACTTCATTCCATAATTTTCATTTTCAATGTTTTCATTGAACTTCTATCCTTCCCCTTCTATGTTTCAATTCTTTAAACACTGGGGACAGTGTTATTCCAAGTTGGGGGGGAGATGAAAATGTGTGGAAGGAAAAATTTCATTAACCTTGAACATGATAACACAGATTCCCAACTCTGAAATTGGATATCAAATAATTTTTCATGCCATGATTCTGATTTTAATGCAAGTTTATGTTCATGTGCCTAGATATTGGAAAGTGCGATTGTCCGATGTGATTTTTCACTATTATATTTTCATCCATTTAATAAAAAAACACAATGCACGTCCTCTAGATTGTGGGGTCTTATTTTGAGTTCTTGGGGACCCATAATAAATAGCATAGGATTGACGATCATTTTAATTTTATCATGAATATTCAAAAAAAATCAATTGTGCGTAGAGAAATGAATTGACCTAATGTGTCGCTTTCGGCACTTGGGGATCATGAATCTATAGTTTTCTGGGCCAGATTTGGGCATTTTATCTCTATTTGTGGTAATTTGAATTTGTTTTTGATTGAGTTAACTCAAGATGATGCCCGAGTATGTGAGCTTCACTTGGTGCCCTAAAGTCTTTGAGCCTGGGAGTCATCGGCAAAGTCTTGCTACATGGGTTGACTCGATTGAGTTCAATTTCAATTACCATGGAAAAATTGAAAAATATAACCAATAAAAAGAAAATAAAAAATGAGTACTCAGCTTATTATTAAAATTTGATTGCTCCTAGCGCTTCCATCTTTTCTCCCCCAATTGGAAATGAACCCCCATGTCTTTTGTGACGCACAACACTTCATCATTCTTAATTGAATTTGGATGAAATATGGAAATGAATTTGAACAAAGGAATGGGCTTGGGCTTGAGATATTCTTATGGACATATATTGTTATAAATTATTTTGATTGGTTTCATAATTGTTTGGTATGTGATCGTTGGGTGAGAAATGTGTAATAAAATGTTTTTGGAAAATGTCATTTGAATTTCATTTTTTTGAGATATATTTTGATCGGGACTAGAAAAACTCACGTTGGGGGGGTGTGATTAGTCAATAAAAACACATATTTTGATAAACTTTTAAGGGTATTAAATGTTCATTTTTGATCTTATGGGCCTGAGTTAGTGTATTTTAATTTTGAACATCAATTCTCATCATTTGTGCACTTCATGCCTAATATGCACCAATTTAGGCCCAATGTTTCATCTGATTTAAAAAAAATTAATTTTACATATTTTAATTTGATATTTTTGGAAATGGATATAAACATAAGTATGATCATATTTCATTCAGGGATCAGGGGAGGATTTATAAAGGATGATGAGGATTTTTGGCAAAAAAGGGAAACAATTCTGGAGAAGGCAGATTGGATATCATCCCACTGATCGGACTATGGGGACATCAATACAAGCCCAATGATACCCAAAATTTATAGGAGACTAGAATACATATAGGGAAACAAATAATTAGTCTTTATCTAGTGCTAATTCGTCCTCAATGGTGGAGATTAAGGCGGCCCAAGTTGAATATTTAATTTTGGGCCAAATTCTGCGGCCCAGAAAAACATCCCACTATTTCAATCATATCACCAGAACCACAAAGTATTTTGGGCTAAAATGTTATAGGCAGTTAGGTAATATCCGGGGATTCATTTAAGTATTCTAGGGCCCACTAAAATTCAGCCTTCAAGAATGTACTTCAGGCGCTTCTTTCCGGTTGATGGAAGCTTGTTGCAACTTCGGGGCAAGAAGTGGAAAAGTCTCTCATCATTAATGTTCCACCCACCTTTCCCCAACATAATTAATTAAAGGCACATGGGATGTTGGGGTCTCGGCCAAGGATTCATTTTTTCCTATTTATGGCAGTAGTGGTGGTGTATTTAGGGATCTTGGATCTTTGTTTTCACTGTAAAGTTATTATGCAAAATTGTCCTTGTAGCATTTTTCCTTCTCATGTAAGTTGTTTCAATCACCTTAGTTTTCAATAAAACTTCTTCTTCTTCTCTTATTCTGTTATTATTATTTTAAACTTGATATAATTGCCTCAAGGTGTGAATTTATTCACACCAATCCTTGTGATTTTTTTCACACAACGGTGGAGTGATCGTGTTTTTGTTGTTGTTGTTTTTTTTACTTCTCCAATTCCTCCCCAATGAGTCTACTTTCCGCTTCCTTTGAGATCATAGAATAAATGGAGGGCTAAACCATTATGGGTTTGTCCTAGGGAGTTGCATGGGGAATATTGGATGTTATTTTATGATATAAAATTCTGTAATCATTTCATTAATTTAATATTTCCATTGGATGATTATTTTATTCTTCGTCTTCACCAACTTTGACAATGACACATTTTGAGTGCTATTAATATCCAATTCCTTGGAGTGATCATTAAATTGATCCTCTATGTTCATTGGTGGTTATCCTTGAAATTGGGTAGGGATTAAATTGGTGAATTATTTTGAGGAATTATATAATTATGTGGATACATCTTGAATTAGTGAAACGAACGTTATAAGAAAATAAATACATCCAATCTAACACTACTAACAACTTAGGATCAACTCATCTCCATTAATTGTTTTAGACTAAGTAATTGAATGTTTTAATTTATTTTCTTTAAATTAAATCAGTAGTTATTGAAATCAATTCAATCTGAATAGTTGGCCACTTCATAGACAAATCCTTCCAAGATCAGAGTGTCTTTAGGTTCCTTCTTCGTTCCCTGTGGATTCGAACCCTACCTGTACTACAACGACCGCATACCTGTAGGGTAAATTTGGGCGAAACCAATCGGTGGCGCTATCATTACATTACTGATTGGATAATAATATGATAAATATTATTAATATATTTATTTAATCATAATATGGTCTTTAATATCATATTTATTCATTAATTCCATCATTAAAACAAACATTTTCTGGAAGTGATAAAATATGAATAAAAAAATGGTGTAAGTGGAAGTCATAACATAAAAAAGAGTGATGTTTTCATTTCCCATAGGATGAAAAATATATTGAACATATTTATTCCATCAACATAATAACATAAAATTTTAAATAACATATTAATTTAATAACTTTTTTGAATAGATTTAATGGGTGACAGAGATAAAATAATCATGAAATAGTCTAGTTATGGATTATACATCTTCATAGAATAACCCATTTGGATTACAAATTAATCCATATAAGATGGATATTTGGAGTAGTTATGTACCAATAGAATGGAATGATTAGATAAGGGTGAGGGAATTTTAGTATACCATTATTGATATATTTTCTCACTCTATATGACTGCAGTAATGGAGATGGTATTTTATACAAGAGGGGACTATCCCACTAGTAAGTATTATATGTTTTAATGTAAAATAATGATTTTTTGATGGGATATGTCACATCCCATTATTATTATATCAGGTATTACCTTAACCTCATCATAGTTTTACACACCTTTGCGATTGGGAGGACACCTGTAATGGTGAAGTTAGAGATTCGTTGGAATTTCACAAATAACCATTCATTTTAATAGTTTATAGAGTAGTTACACACTGTGAAAATATGTTACATTCCATTTAATGGTTTAGGGATTTATTTTGTAAAAGATGACTTCAATCTATGAAGTGTTACATGTCGTGATCATGATATACAAGACATTAGTTGTTAAAACGTATGTTTTTTTATCTCAGGTAATGGGTTTTTTGTGGTGTATGTTGATAGTTGGGGCCACACATCATTTCACTATGTTAGACACCAATTAATGACCACCGTGCTATTTTACAAATAGCGTTCTACTGTTTTGTTTCAGTTCCTTCATCGATTATTCATGGATCTCGACCCAATGAAGTTCTAAGAAATTTTTTAGAGACTCAACACCTTTATGATCGATCTGTTTGACACATGATATCTATTGGGGTGGTGGAAAGTCTTTATGGTTGAGTAACCATTCAATGAAATCAATGAATTTGATCACAATATCAACATTGGGTGCGGCCATTTGATCTATTGAAATGGGGTTGGTGATTATTCTTGGTTTCCTCCTAGATCTGTTGTGTGATCTCATTCTGGTGACCATTTATTTCATTGGTTATAGTGTGTTGGTTGTTCGTATATGATGTATGTTGGTTTCCTTTCACCCACCAACACCTTGTCTTATAAATTGAATCAATCTTGATGTGGATTTGTTTCTAGGGCCTCTATTTATATTTTTGGTTTTCGATGATTTTAGTTTCCATTGTGGGGGTGTGTGGCCCTTGTTTTTTGGTAGGTGGTTCTGTATCTATCCTACGATAATGGAACTTGTTTTTTTATTTACAATATAATTCATAATAAAATATTGTAAATATTTTTTTGGGTGTGTTGAGAAGATTTTTCAATGAAAAATGGGGTTTCCATGGTTATAGATAAAGTTAATTGAAAATGGGTATTTTATATGAATTGAAATGAAATTTGAAATGGTTCTAAAAGCATTGAAATAAATTGTGAAACATAGATATTGGGTTACCTTGGGTACTTAGGTGGAATGTTTTTCTTGGGGCCATCAGCCATTGTTTTTTTATCATGGATGTTAGTACTTCGGCATTAATAGGGTTCCTAGGCCCATTATTTTAGGATATCGATATTTACTTTTTGGTGGGATTAATCATGGGTTATTCCAATGCTTCGTAGGACCATGGTTATTTTATTATAATATGTGCACCTGATTGATTATGGTATGAGTATTATAATACCTAGATATAGAGTATTTTTTATTGTTGTGATACATGTCATTATGTAATTTAATTCGTGGATTTATGATTTAGCCTTGATATGCATGTTTATACTTGTTGAAAATTACATGTAAAATTTTCTTTTAAATGTATATACCTTCTATACATTTAGAGCTATGAAAATGGTAAATGTTTAGCAATTTTTCTATAAAATTAATTTATTACATTTCATGCAATGATTTTATTTAAAATGAGAATATAAATATTTTTAAATAGAGAATGGTTATGGAACCCTTGGGTGGGATCCTGCGAACCATGTTATCTTGCACCCTACACACCTCTTCAGTGGTGTGTAGAACTTTTTCTCATTTAGTGTAGTGAAAGGAAGTTCACAATTCTAAGGTGGAATTGTTCGGGTGAGTTGGTTCGATAGATATGAGTGAGATTGTGAGGGTTCATCCCATTCATTGTTTGGAGTAGCTGTTTAGTTTTTAGTCTTCTTCAGTTGGACATGTGTTAGAGTTTTTAGCTACATTTTCAGTAATCAATTTCAGCTACTTTCTTACAGTTATAGAATATATATCATGTTTTCATTCTATTGTTTCTTCTTGTTTTTTGTATATATATATATATTCATGTGGTTGTTTAGGATAGGATAAATTCATCCATTTTTTGTGTGGTTTGATGCACGGGTGCTTGTCAGCAGCCTATGGGAATTGGGAACGCCCTTTGGGATGTTCAAGATCATGTCAGGTTCTAGGTTTGAGGGTAACTCAGGTCATTCCATTACCATATTTTATCAAATGAAGTAATTTTTCTAGATTCCATGTTTATAGAAAGTAGTTAGAGTAGAGATAGGAATGTTGGGACTTGAGAGGTATGTTACGATAAATGTCTGGCCAACTCCTATCATAACAAGACTAAATTCTTCATTAGATTTTGGGATGTTTGCCTCTAGTATTGGGTTTTTTAAATATATTAGTTTTTTATTATGGGTTTTATAGTTTGAAATGATTTTTGTTTGGTTTTATGACTATTCTAATGTTATGGTCTCTAGCAATATGCCTTTGAGACGTCTTATATGTGTTCCTAAGGAAGGTGCAGTTGATGTTCGTCAAGGGAACTCGCCATTAGATCATAATATACTAAAGACTATTGTATGTGAAAACATTGTTGTTGATCAATATGTACCAAAACATCAGAACACTGTTGTGAAAGTACGACGAGGATATAGAGGAAAGATAGATCAATTATGAGAATTATTTCACAAAAGCCATTATCATTTAAAGGGATTACTGAACCTCCAGAGGTGGATGGATTACTGGATAAGATCAATCAATTCTTTTAATTTATGGAGACACCTGATAACATTATGTTAAATTACGTAGCATTAATGCTAAAGGGCTCTAGCAAGGGATGTTGGTAATCTGTGGTCTATGAATATATGCACATAAACATGGATTGTAAGGGTTTCGAAACACTATTCTTTGAGAAGTTTTGTTTTTAGGATTTGATGTTGGTGAAGTCTATATATTTCTCATCGTTATAATAGGGATATCATTTTTTGTTTTAATACACCTATAGTTTTGCTAATTTTTTCCATTTTTCTAGGTATGTGGGGAAGAATGACTAGAAAAGAGATCAGAAGTACCTACAAGGGTTTCGAATGGGTATCATATTGCATGTAACTATGCTGAATCATTCTATATATGAGGAGACAATAGATAGAGCTATGATAAAAAAATGAATATCGAAGGCAAAGAAGGATTTTCCACCTCTTCCATTCCATCGGGTGGAATCTTTAGTGGTGACCATGGGATGAAGAGGTAGTGGAAACATCGTCGCAGTAGTAGTAGAGGTGGGTCCTAGTAGCGAGCCTCCTATGAATCACATGTTAAAATATTTAATGTTCCCCTGACTTCCTATTAGTGTCTCAAGGGAGGAGACACCATAATCTCTTCTCCTATTCTTGTGAAGACATATCCTCGATATGGATGGATTGGTCACTTATAGTACCTCTGTCAGGCTATGACTACACCTCATTATGGTTATGGGTTATCATCTACAAAGGCTACTATGGTGTAGTTAGAATCATTAAATACTATAGGACTCCAGGCACCGACATTAAGAGCGAATCATTTTCACATAGTTGATGAGTTTGTAGTAGATTTTGATGTAGGTTCAGAAACTATTAGAGGTATTATACTTATTTAATATTTAATAGAAATATATTTACTTGATACTAGTTCTTATATATCATTTATATCTACAAATTTATTATTGATATTAAGTATCCAATGAAACTTATTTCCATTAAAACTGATCGAGGAACACCTCTTGGTATTGTGAAATAAAATGGGTTCAAGTGTCCTTATTTATTAACGATAGTTGATAAAATGTGGGTATGAGATTTTCTCATTTGTCATCTGGATTTGATTAATGTAGTCATCAGTATGGATTGGATTGTCACTCATTAAGCTAAGATCTATTTTTATCATCGATGTATTTTGTGTCTAGCTGTTGATGAGAGATCTCCTATCTTTCAGGGGGGTGGGACCTAAGTTCTAATTGTGTAGGACCTTCCCTCCTAGAGGTCAAGAGATTTTTTATTGTTTTTGAATTTGATCCATATCACATTTTTTCTATTAATGATGTTATTATTTTTGTTTGAGGCTTTCCTAATGTTTTCCTAGACAATTTATCTTGTATTCATCCAGATAGAGAGAGGTAGAGTTTTAAATTGATATGGTTCCATGTACCCACTCGATACTGATACCTTTTTCTTCTATGGAACCAGAAGAGCTCAAAGAGATCATGATTTCGCTATAAAACCTTTTAAAAAATTATTCATTCTCCCTATCATTTCTCCTTTAGCATCCCCTATGATCATTTCCATGAATATATATGGTTCACAAAATTTATGTGTGGAATATCAGAAGTTGATCAAGGTAATAGTAAAGAAAAAACATCCCATGCCTTGTGTGGATGATCCGTTTGAGCATTTAAACAGAGAAAATTTGTTTTCAAAGATCGATATTCGGTCAGGATATCATCCGATCAGATTTATGGAGTTTGATATTCCGATGATAGACCTTAGGTGATGATATGACTATTAGGCATATCCTGTGATGATTTTTTGTCTAACTAATAATCCTAGAGGTTTTATATATTTGATTTATCAGATAATCCATCAATTTATTAACACTTTTATGGTAGTTTTCATGGTTGATGTTATTTTTTTCTATGAATTTAGAGAGTGATCATGAGAACCATATGATATCAGTTATGTGAATTTTTAGAAGTAGCCATTTCTTTGGAATGCTTTCATAATACTCTTTCTGGATTTAAGAAGTGATGTTCTGGGGGAATCTAATTTTTATCATGGAATATCAGTTGATACAGAGAAGATAATGACTATTTTTTATGGAAGGAACCACATAAAGTCTTTGAGATATGAAGCTTCCTGGGTCTTTCCAGAAATTATCTATGGGTTCTCTATTACTTCTATAAGTTGTTGTCACCTTTGACTTATATTACTAGGAATGCGGTGAAATTTGAATGGGATGAAAAGTGTTAGACTTCTTTTGATGAACTGAAAATGAATTTCACTATGTCTCCAATTCCAATCTAACATGAGACTGATAAAGGATATTTTATGTTTTTTGTTGCTTCTAGTGCTAGTTTGGGATGTGTGCTTATACAGGATGACCATGTTGTAGCTTATGTATCTCTTCACCTTACACCACATGAGATGAATTACCCCACTCTTGGTTTATATTGTGTTGTAGTCATTCATGCACTCAAATGGTTGTGGCATTATCTCACTGGGGAAAATTTCATCATCTGATCCGAACATGAGAGTATACATTTTATATTTTCTCACAAGGTCTCTAATCTCAAAAAGTGTTGATAGGTAGAATACCGTTTGATGGTTGAATTTGATATTTCCTACACCCTGTGGAAAGGAAACATTTTATTAGATAGTCTTATATAGAATTTTCCATCCAAGGATGTTCTGGAATTTATGGAAGAGTGGAATCTTATGGTGATTTTTCATTGAGTTTCATTTGGATGTTTAGGAGGAAATTTTTGGTATGATTTTGAAAGTGTGTTATTACTATCATATCTTATATAGTATATTTTGTAGTGTCAGCAGAATGTGGATGATTTTATAAATAAATAATAATGATATAATAGTGTGGAGACCATTTTATGTTGGTCTATATCCTTACATAGTATGCGTAACTTTGAGAAAAGTATTTTCATCCCAGTATCTATGAAGATTTTAGAAATATTCATTTGTCAGGTTTCATTATGTTGTGTACATCTAGGCATTACAAAGTTGTATAATGACATCTGGATGAGATATTTTTGGCATGGTTTAATGTGGGGCACAAAAGAGTTTGTGACTCAATGTTACCCCTTCATATAAATAAATGCAAAGAACATGAAACCTTCTAGGATGTTCACCCTATTCATTTTATAGTTTGGTAATGAGAAGAGGTATCCATGGAATGTTTTTGGTATACCATGTAATCCTCATGGATGGAATGTTATTTGGGTGAGTGTTGGTTGGTTAATGACATTTAGTCATTTCATTTTGATCAAAGATGACACTAAGGTTGATGATATAGGTAATATATATGTTTAGGATACTGTGAGGTCACATGGGAGTCATTCTTCTAGTGTTTTGGATAGGGATCCTAGTTTTACATCGATGCTTTGGAGGGGTCTCTAAGAGGTGATGGGAAATCTGGACATGTTTAGTGCAACATTCCATCCACAAATATATTGTCAAAAAGAGTGAGTAATTTAGATTCTATAGGTTATGCTACACACATGTGTCTTTCAATTCATAGGATCATCGGATTGCCCTCTTGGAAGGGTTGAGCCAGTTTACTATAATAATTATCAAAGGTCGGTATAAATGTATCTCTCTAAGGAGTTGTATTGTTTCCCATGTTGATCACCACTTTGATGGGATGTGGTGGGTAAAGTATCTTTAGTTTGACCATGTTTGGTTCAGAAAACATCAAAAAATCAACATGATGAACATCGATTATTGCTTACAACCCAGAGTTGATAGAAATCATATGCAGATCAGTAGTGTCAACCTATGGAGTTTTTCATAGGTGGCCATGTTTTTAGGAATTTTCGCCTCAATTGGGTCACCTTCGACATAGAAAGCATGGAAATCTAGCTCCGAGATATGAGATATAATTTAAGGTCACTGAGCGTCTCGAATAGGATTCTTATCAGTTATAACATATTTCTTCGTTGAAATATATTCATTATGTTTTCCATATATCTCAGTTGAGAAAATATCACTCTGATCTCACTCACGTTTTGAGCTGGGTAGAAATTGTGTTAGAACTATATTCTTCACTTTTGGAGAAAACGGTTGAGATCGTTGACCATCAATTGAACGTCTTCCATGGGATCTAGATTCTATTTGTTAGAGTACTATAAGAATAAAAATTAGATTCTCATGAGATTTGTGAATGTGAATCATTAATGAGGGAGAAGTACCCTCATATCTTTATAGTGATTGCATTTCTACATGGCTTCCTAGGGATGGAAAACCTTTGTGGTGGGGATTTTTTAACATCTCCATCTCATTTTATCTCGTACTCCCTTAACCCCAACATGGTTTCCCCTCTTTTATTATTGGGAGGATACCTTAAATGGTGAATCCAAGGATTTGTTATACTTTTACTAATAATTATTAATTTTTGCAGGTTTTAGAGAAACTACGTTTCTTGAAATAGGTTTTCAATGTAATTCATGAAAAAAGTCTTCACACTGTGAATGGATACATGTCGTGACTGTGACGTACATGATGTGAGTTGTTAAAAGGCCATTTTATTTATATGAGGTAAAGGTTTTTTGGTGTATTTGTATTGTGGGGGTTACATGCTCTGTAACTGGGATACACACCCTATAAATACATGTGTATAGTTCTTAAAAATACAATGCATCTATTTTTTGTCCATCATTGTTTATTCATGGGTCTCGAACGAATGTGGTTCTTGGGTGTTTTTCAGCTATTCAACCCCTTCTAAATTGATCTATTTTACACTCGATCTTTGATTCAATTGCGATGTGTCTCTCTAGGTTAGTAACCTTTTCTTTCCATCATTGCCTTTGATCATTGTATCACTATGGATTTTCATATTTGGATCCATTTTTCTAATTTTGTTGATTATTTTAGGTTTCTTCCTAGATCTATTATGTGATCTTGTTCTAGAGGTCTTCTTTTCCCTTAGTTGTAGTGCAATAGGTGTTTATATATGAGGTATATAAGTTTCCTCTGTTCTTAATCCCCCTTTTCTTCTAAATTGAATATAAATTTATATGTATTTGAATCTAGGGCCATCATTGAATTTTTTGTGTTTTAATGATTTTAGTTTCTATTGTGCGCATGTGTTACCCGTGTTTTGAGGTAAGAGGTTCCATCTCTAGCCTATAATAATGGATCATGTTGTTTTTATTTACAAACTGTTTCAGAATGAATGATTTTCAAGATTTTTTGTATGTGTTGAGAAGAGTTTTCAATGAAAAATGTTTTTCATAGGTTATTGTTAAATGTAATAGAAAAATGGATATTTTTGAATCCTTGAAAGGAAATTTGAAATGCTTTTGAAATTTGTTTCAATGGAATGAAATGAATTTCTAAAAATATCACATGGGTTACCTTGGGTACAATGGTGAAGGGCTTATCTTAGGGACATATTTAATTATTTTCTGACTATAAATGTTGGTTTTCATGGGGATTTTATTCTATTTAATGGGAATATTGTTCTAGGATATCGTTATTGACATTGTGTGGGTCAATAATGGGGTATTCCTCTACTTCCTAGTTCTATTGTTCTACGATCAGAATTTGTGCACATGATTATTTGTGGTATGAGTAGTCTGTGGCCTTGAACTGTAGTATTCCTTTGGGTTGTGATACCTAATCTTATCTTTGTTATTTCAAGGAATTAAGAATTTTCCATGATATGAATATTTATACTTATGGAAAATGGTATGGAAAACATACTTCAAAATTGATATACCTGCTTTTATTTTAGATCCGTGAAAAATGAAAATGTTTACCATGTTATCTATAAAACTTCTTTAATTCGTATCATGCCATATTTTTATTTAATATTATAATAAAAGGTTTTTTTATAGAGATACTAGTTATGGAACACCTAGGTGGGATCCTGCGAGCTTATTAGCTCAAACCCAATCCACCTATTTGGTGGTGTATAGACTTTTTTTTCATTCCATAGAAAGGAAAGGAACCACAATGATTTGGGGAGGTTCATGTTATCTTGTAGTTTAGATATTGGTGTGTTTATGTGATTCTATCCCTAGAATCGTTTGGATTAGCATTTTTAGGTTCTAATCCTTTGTTGTTGGATATTTCATGGTGTTTTTAGCATCCTTTTTTAGTTCGTCTGTGTTTCACTATTTATTCTTTTGTTGTATATATATATATATATTCCATGTGGTTTTTCAGGATGGGTGAAATCATTACCTATCTTGTGTTTTTGATGCCAAAGTTCTTGCCCCCAGCCTATGGGGATTTGGAAGGCCCTTTTGGTATATGACGGATCAGGTCGAGTGGTAGGTTTGATGGTATCCCAGGTCAGTTTGTATAAAGTATTTGTAAAAAGGAATTGAAATGTTAATGACAATATGATTATGGATTTAAATAATTATAATGAATAATGTTTAAAAAGGTTTTAGAATTACTATTATTTGATTCTCCTTGTTTATCTTTTTTGTCCCTTCCACCATTTACTATGTTAGATTAAATTTTTACCAATGTATTTTATTTATATGTCCATAAAATGTTTCCTTAGAAAACATTACATGATAATTAATAATTTATAATATATCTTATTTTATTTTATTACAAATGAATATAGGAAATAATTTTATTATGAGATTTAAAATTGCATGAAAATTATTTTCTTGCAGAGGAATGTTTTATGAATGGAAATGATTTCACTCCAAAAGTATGAATATTGTTGATTCTAAAAAATCTTATTTTATTACAGTTATATAAACAATTTTTTTCTGATATTTGAAACATAAAATTTTTTAATTGAATATTCCATTGAAAAGATTAAATGAAAAGATACGAAAACACATTTGAAAAATATTATATTATTTGATATGTCTATAAAAGTCAGTAATTGGATCCCAAATTTAAAATATTGATTCAAATTGATATATATTACTCCATAAAAAGTTCGCATCATGTTCATGTTTTTATGAATATTTATTCATTTTTAAATCACTATAATGTAATAAAATTTAACATATTTGTAAAATGATATGTCTCGCTATAAAATAAAAAATATATCCTAGAAAAAAATCCATAACTTCATTGTATGGAATATATAGTATATAAAACCCAAAAAACAATTTCTATTCAATAAAATTAATATTATAAAACCACACATTTTATCATATCTATAGAAACATATTATACATTGAAAATAAGTTTAGTTAAAATTATAATAATTTCATTTTCAATTGAAATACTAAAATAAAATTAATTAAAAAAATTTTTCTTTTAAGAAACCATAAAATGATTGATATTTATTCATAGGAATCATTCATTACTATTATTTTATACATCATCATAGTGATTGTATCATGATTTTAGTTTGTATATGCGGGAAAACCTATGACAAATTCATCTTCAATCAAAATAGTTTTATGTGAAAAACAGTATTATAGAATAAAGTAGTATAAAGTAAATTTGTGTCATTATATTTTTGAATGACTTATTGTTATAATTTTTTTATTTTTTATTTTTAGGATGTTTTCTATAATACATTTTGTGTTAGATAATTTAAATTATTAGATAATGGTTTTTTATATTAATGAATTGTAATGTTGGTGGTGAATTTAACATGAATATATATCATGAATATTATTATAATTAGACATAGTAGAATGCATGAAATATTTAATGGTAAATAAAATATCTTAGAAAATCATGATTTTATTATAGTTTTAATAGTAGAATATATAGAAAGGTATATAATATTCTAACTACACATTTAAATATTGTATTATTTAGGAATGGGTATATATGAGACAATATTGTATTAACATTCCTTGTGGACTATATATTTTTATATATTTTATATTTTATATTTCATCTAATCCCAAATAACATGGAGTATAACAATTGGATTCCTTAGTATTTAAATATGAAGAGTACAATTATTAGGTAAACCTATAATAGTTTTTTGTTTTATTAAAATCTCAAGGTTTTTAGAAAGGGTCATATAAATTATAAGATTCTTATATAATTTTATTATGGTAGTTAAGATGTAGTTTCATACTATAGGTAATTTGGGTCATGTTGAAATAGATTTTGAAATATTTTATTATGGGATTTCGGTACATCGTCATTAATTTTGATTAATCTCACAGTTTTAGAAGGACCATGATTTTATGTGAACAATAATTGATATGAAATCTTCATGGATTGATATTTCCTCATATTTTTTCTTAAATAAGTTGTAATACCACAAGAAATTTTTAAAATAAATTTCAAATTGTAATAATTTTTTCAATAATTTTCATTACACAAAATAATGTGTTTACCTAAGTTTAAAAAAAATTATATTAGCTTGAATTATATGAAAAATGATTTTATCTTATGTTTTATGAAATTATGTGATTATCAAAAATTAATCAAAACACTTGGATTTTCATTCTTAAAAAAACACATCATTTAAAAAATGAAATTATTATAATACATTATAATTAAATATCATATTTATCACCTAGAAATTGGAATAAAGGGTTTAAATAAGATTAATAAAAATATAAAAATATACCGTTTCAAAAATATATAAAATAAATTGTTTTGATACCAAATAAATAGATATGGAAATAAAAACTATTCGAAAATATAATAAATATTTTTCTAAAATAATATTGTTCTATTCAAGGACATGTTTTTACATAATAAATTAAACAAATAATCTTCTGCGAATTAATTTAACGTAATATATATTATTAATATTAAATAAAAAATATAATATTTATAATATTTGTCTTCATTTAATTAGATAAAATCTTAAATTTATGTTGAGAAATGTTATTTTTTTCAAAAAATAATATTTGTAACAAAATTTCACAATTATTTTAAAAATAAAATTTCAAAATTTAGGAAAATATTTTATAAAAATAATTTAATTTTGGAAATAATAATTTTAGAATTACCAAATTGTGATTTTAGTATCATTTTCAGAGGTGATAAATTTTTTATGAATAATAAATAATTTCTGATTTCTATTATACATTATTATTTTAATTTTTCATTAAATATATAGAAATTGATTTTGTATTATTGGAAAAGATGAAATATTTTAATTATATATGTTTCTTTATTATTAAATTTCATGGAAAAAAATTCTTAATAAATTTTTAAATAATTTTTTAAAGTATTTTGGAGATTTTCTTTTTAATAACAAGCTTTCTCATTAAATTTTAATTTTTATCATTTTAATTATATTCATTCACATCATTGAATTGAATTTCGAAAAATTTATACCATATTATGAATCAAAATTATATATATTATATAATAGTTCAAACAATTTTTCTTACCATTGTGATTATTAAAATCAATGTACACTAATTATCAAGTCTAACGTAAAAGAAGGATTTTCCTAGGGTTAAAATAAATATATAATTGTTTAAAATGAAAAAAACCATCACATAACTCATTTTACATCCATATTTTTTTCTTATAACATTTAGGTTGTAAAATATCCCATTTAGGATACATTTTAAATTTTAAAAAAGTGGGTACACCAATTTATTTTCAAATATATGAATTTTACCATTGTCCTTAATTATAAAATCCCAACCCCTCTCCCCTCTACTTCATACATTGACAGCCAATTTTTTTCTGCGAATACCTACCCAAATAATATTCATAATCCCATAATATTTTCATGAATGGAATATTTTTTTCTAAAACATATCCTATTAATCCTTTTGGTGCAAACCAACAAGTTTATTATGAAAAAGATCTAACATCCTTTAAAAAGAATTTTATATTATTTATTCATACAACTTACTGATTTTATAATTAAACAATTATGATATAATAAAATAATAATCTTCAATATATTAATTTTTTATTATGTTAATGGAAAAACATGTACTCTTCACCTCTTACATAAAAAGGGATATAAAATCACTATTCTAGTGTATGACATAAAACAATATTGTGAACCCATGTCATTCATTTTTTAAATTACCATGACTCAAAAATGGATATATTGTTTTATTGTATATTTATATATTATATTTGTGAAAATATTATAGCTATTTATTTTTATTATATATCATATACCTACTTTAATTCCAATATGTTGGAATATGATTAACTCACTCGTGTGTATATGGGTTTACTTCCATTTGAAGTGCTATGAGTTGTACAATCATTACATGCAAGGTTATAATAAAGCGTTTAATGCATGCGTGTTTTTTGGTCTTCTACTTGCTGTGGAGTTTCACTATGGGTTTCAGTGGTTGCTAGTTCAGATCGGCGGGTGTAAGACCGGTCTGCGTCGACGACATACTCTTCGGAGCGCTCATGGTGTTGTTCTAGACTTCTTTTTGTTATCCTGTGGTGAGATGTTTTCAGTGTTGGGGGGTTGCGATCATTCGTCGACGGATGGTGGGGTTACTCCTCTTCTCCAGTGAGTTCATTGGGGTTTTGGTGTGTCTGATGTGGTCGTTTGTTTTGGTGGTGGTGGGATCTTCTGGGATAAGGTGATGTTGTGGTGATGTTTCTTGCGCGGTTTGATTTGGTTTTTGGTGAAATTTCGTTTGATCTCTTTGATTTTTTCTCTTCGTGATGGTTGCTGGGGTGGAGGTTTTGTTGTTTTATTGCGGAGGTTTTTTCCTCCGATGGTGTTGGTATTGTTAGTCGCCGGTGGAGCTCGCCAGTGAAGACAACGATGGTCGCCGCTGAAGATGACGAAGGTAGCCGGTGAACCTCGTCCATGTTCCGATGAATGTTGGTTTGTCAGTCATCTTGGGGGCATTTCTCGAGGCTGATGATGCAGTTGTAGGCGATCCCGGGTTTCGAGGCTGGCGCGTGGGTTCGCGGCTCATGGTGTGCGGATCGAGGTCCTGCCGCGTCTCGTACGGTGGCAGGTGCGCGGATCTTAGGCATATCTCACTTATTTGGGTTTTTGAAATTTGAAATTTTGAAATTTAAAATTTTTGAAATTTGAATGTAATGGATGCTTGGTTGTGGTGTTATGGAGGCGTGTTGTTCTGTAATGGGTACCGGCAACCCAGAAACTGGCTATTTGAAAAAGGAAAAAAATGATTAGCAGAATAATATTTAGAAAATAGAAATTTTTTTATGTATACATATGACCTATCTTCTCAATTAATGTTGAATTTTATATTTAATATCTTATTATTATGGAATATAATAAACAAAAATTCACTAAATATATATTATATTAATCTAATCGATACATTTATATGTATGATGAGTAAATAATCAATATAAGAAAAAAAATAACAAATCAAAACCAATATTAAAAACCATGTAGTTATTTCATGAAACATGATTTTAACAAATAATTATTAATAAAAAGTTAATTAAATTCTATAAGTAAATAATTTATTGTATGATATATAAACTCATGCTTTTATAATAAATGGATAATTATATTATATGAATTATTCATGGGATTTGGATGTATATGAATGATGTAAAGACTTATGTTAATGGATTCATATTTTTTTCCATCCTACTTAATCTAAATTCACAACTTGTTTTTTGTGGTTTATATAATTCCCCATTTAAATTTTATATCAAGAATATATTTAATTTAATAATATTCAATGTTTTATTTAATGTTATTTGTTATTGGGGCTTGCAATTCAATATATTACTATTGTTGTAAGGGATATTTTATTCAATTTATCATGTTTTGAATATACATTATGTTATTCACCTATATTATTAAATTATGTGAATATAAAAAAATTGGAACTAAATATCTTTAATTTATTTAATCTAACTATATTCAATGTTTTATTTAATTTTATTTATTTATAATTTTTATGATATACTTTTTTCAAAGATGTAATGGTTTTATCATCAAACCTCATTGCCTTTTGGTGTTGTTTGTTTTGCGATTATTTTTATAATAATTAAATTGTATCATTGATGGATCATGAAACTCACTAAATTTATTCTCCACTGCTTATTTCCTGAAAATAAATTTTTATTATAAATTTTTTTATATTTATGTATTCATGGTATTGAATGGATTTTTATAATGTAAACTGATATTATATATATCATTGTCAAAAAACCCCCTTTTAAATTTTAAATACTTTTGACCCACTAATTTCTTATAGACAATTAAATGATATATTTATGTCTTTTAATATAAGGACCAATTTTTTTACTAAAAATGTGAAAGGAATCCTTGTTTTTAACACATAAAACACTTCCAAACATCATAACCACTCAAGAATTTAATGATCCCATTAGAAGATTCAAATGTTAATTTGATGAAATGTATTATTAAAATGATTTATGTTTTAGTGAATTTTTTCTTAGTGGAATGGATATTTTCTTCATGAAATGAGGTAAATGAATTATTAATATTTCATTATATTTTTCTAGTTATATTTTTAATGAAAATAATTATAGTGTTTAATTTTTTTGTTATTTTCATATTGGACGAGATATGATTCCCATGAAATATCTAATATAATCATTCATAATCATTTTCCATCTGAGATGAAGTCCATTGATGTTACATATTCCTTGTAGGTGATATGATATTAGGACACCATTATTATTATTTATCTGAATGGTTTATATTTATTATGAAATTAATTTTATGAAATTATTTTATATTATATGGGTTATATAATGATAATTTTTATATTAAATCCACTTCTTTTTTCCATGTATTATCCTTTTATAAAATTATGAAATGATTATTAAACCTTTTTCTTACCTACTTGTAATTTTATGATGACTGGTTTCTGAATACCATTTAATTTAATCAGTTGAAATAAAATGATTGTTTTATGATATTTTGGAAGATATAAATTTGACTTTCATTATGTGTTGTGTGGGACCAATATTTTCCTATAATTAATTGGTTTATATTTGATATCTCATGAGCTATGGATGTATAGAATTAGGAGTCATGCAAGTTCAATATGGTACATTTTTCCCCTATGATGGTCTTGACTGTTAACCATGACTACTATTATTGATTTCAGTGTGAAGACATTCAACTATTGTAGTTTGTGAAAAGAGTCATTACAACTAAATAAATGTTATTTCGATCTTATATTTATTACAAAAAAAACATTGTCTAATGCTAAATTAATATTCTCAAGGATCATGTTCTTTGATACTATTTGGATTTAAGTCATTTAAGAAACCTTCATTTATTTCATGACATGTGTTTATAATATATTATATTAATTATTTAGATTTAGAATAATATTATCATGTTTTCATATAATTATACTAATCATATGTTAATATCTCCATTTTTTACCTTTATTGTGCATCTGATCTCTCCCTTTCAAATGTTTCCTTTTTCTATGTAATGTAGAAATGTTTCATATAGTTTATTTATATGATTATTACTATGTGGGGAGATATTTTTATGATATTTTTAACATCATTCTTGAAATAATATTATTTTGTTCCATTTTTTCAAATTCATTTTAGCATTATGATCTCGAGGTATGTGTTTCTATAATGTAATAAATATTCATATAATAATTTGTAAAATAATAATATATATATATATATATATGTTATTTTTGTTTCACTATAGTTGGTATCAAAGGATTGTGGAATAATAATTTGGAAACACTGATGAGAACTCATTAGTGATATCTATAAGGACGAATCTACGAATGAATCTATGTATATGAACCTGTCCTAGAATATAAGTAATGTATAGAGTGACAAAATTCCCTGAAATTACATCTGTTTATAGATTGTACAAGTGTATGTGGATCTTGAATTATGGTACCAGGGAGTTATATCTTCAAAAAGGTCACATTGCGGTAGACATTATCATCACATAGTTCATAAAAATGGTTCTTTTTGCACACATGGATTGAAACTAACAAGGGATATGCTTTAGAAATTCAGAAACTCGTTTTTCACCATCATGATAGATTTGAATAAAAATAATTAATAAAAAAATTAATCTATGGTGTTATATATTAAATTTAATCATGATTTATATATCATATATGTTATTTTCCAAGATTTTGTAGCTCCCTAATAAGAGTTTCTTTCCATACACAGTGCCTTTTTGTTTTTCCTAATGGCCTGAAATCGATCGAATAGGGTTAACATTGATTACGGTACACAATGTGATGATTAGAAAAAAATTCTATTATTAATAGAGTGATGAATACTTTAATTATAGCCAATTACTTTCCATGATATGTGATTTATATCATGTACCTTAACCAACTCATTGACCCTAAAAAAATAATTGGATATCCGTTGTTGAGTTTTTGGGTGTTGGAGACCGTAGAGGAAAAATATGTTTGTTATCCTATATGTCAGGAATTTTAGAAGAAGCACTCAAGGTACTATGTCAATAGAATTGGAAGTTGTATTTGGTTTGAAAAATAATCACACAATGGAGTAAATTTCAGTGGAAAAAGTGAAAGGATTAATTAACACTTTATAATAAAATAATGGTTTCCCTATCTTATCAACAATGGTTAGATGTTATGAATGAGGGATTAGTAGTCCATTGAAAAAATAAAATCTATAAATTGAAATCTCATCAAAAAAAATCATCAAGGTTATTTGAGTAATATTTATACTTCAGATGATAAGGGGACAGTTAATGAAATATGAATGGTAGAGACAATTAAAATATTACATTTTGTCCTAAATGTGAGAATAAAGATTAAATTTATATTTATGAATGTTATGGAATGATTATTATTTAATATTTTAGGAAATATGAACTATGTTATGAGATAAAAAGTATTATGTAATTGTTTAAGAATGAATTAAAAAGATATATGTTTCTATTTATTTGAATTAAATAATTATGATTCATGAATCATGAAATATATAAGTATTGATCTATAGATGTTTTTATTGAGGACCAACTAGAATATTCAAAAACAAGACTAATGTAATGGAAATGAAATTTCATAGAAAGGTAATATTTTATTAAAACATGGTAATAATGTATGAAATCCATTTATATATTCATCATGATGAGAAAATGTGGTTTAGTTTGTTTAAATAGATGATGTATTTGGATAATGAAAATTATATGTTGTTGATTACCGAAGAGAAGATATTTGATTTTTTGAGTTAGTGGATGATTTTTTAATTGATTGAGTTTGAGAAATTATTATATGTATGAATTATGTCAAAAAATATGTGGTTTTATTCATGTAATAGGGAATCACATATTATTTCATTGAGTATTTATTGAAACTAAATTTACTACAATGCAATAATAGGAAAAAATTTCATAGTATTCACATATTTTTCAAGTTACCATTAATATTTTTTAATTATATTTTGGGGATAAAATTTACTTTAATTTTTGGATATTTAGTTACTTTCTTCCAAAACTATGATTTTTTTATGTTTCAAAAGGTTAAATATTCAAGGAATAGCTTATATTGAACATTGGATGATGCTTTAGAGATTAATTAATTTCTTTTATATATGATGATTTATGAATATTGGATAATTTATTCTAAACATTTTCTAATGATAATTTCTTTAGAAATGATTACATTTATATTTTGGATCATTAGATACATTACATATTCAAGTATAATAAAATTAAACATCATTTAATGACGTTTTAGATGATGTTAAAAATGATTGAATGATAACCAAGGGATAAAATGTTTAATAAAATATAAAAGGAAACCTAAACCATAGGAATATCATCCTCTTTTGAATTATTCATATTATAGGGACAATATCATATCGATTAGTTCATCCATTGATACTCCCTCTGTTTATTTATTTGTTCAAATTTTCACTCTGAAGTACATACTTACATGGTCTACCACATGTACTTATGTCATTATATTCCCACTATTGAATGATATTTTTTGTTAGGAATAACCATTTTAGATTCCAGATCATATATAAGGTTTATCTGAAATATTGAAACTCACGTAGTAAATGTTTTGTGCAGAAAAATAACAGTATGAGGAATATTTGTGGTAACATGAAGATGACAAGAAGCTATTGTATCATGTTAAGGGTCGGTCCACCCGACCTGTAAAATTTTGAAAAATTTGGTGGTTGATATGTCTGGGGGAATTCTATAACTATTTTTAGAAGTGAGGAAGATGTTTTGAGGTGTGTGGGAGGAAAGAGAGATGTTTTAAGTGCTGTTAAAATTTTATGTAGGTAGGTTATTTATATGGGGTTTTATTCTGGTATTATGTAATTATAGAAGTAGGTCATTTTGTTTTTGGGGGTTAACTATCACTGTATGTCATTATCATGGTAGTTCATTTATGGAGGCGATTCATTTATAGAGGTAGGTCATTTTTGGAGGTAGGTTATCCTGGTGTTAGTTCATTACATCTATATATCATTATGATGGTAGGTAATTTCTGGCAGTGGTCATTTTAGAGGTAGGTCATTCTACTAGTAGTTCATTTCTGGCATTATCTCATTCTGTCTATGTCATTTCTGGAGGGAATTAATTTTTGTAGTTGATCATTTTGGAATTAGATTATCCGGGAGGTAGTTCATTCTGGTGGTATGAAATATCTAGGGTAAGTTCATTCTGTAAGTATGATATTCAAGTGTTCGGTATATTCTTGCATTGGTTAATTCTGATGGAAGTTCATTTCTGGAGGGAGGTAATTTTCAAGGTAGATGATTTTGGGTGGATTTTCAATCTCTTAGTATGTCATTTCATACGGTAGGTTAGTTAACAATGTTTCTATTTTTTAAAAAATATACATATTTTCAATTTTAGCATCATTTATGATGAATATTGAATTTAATTCCACAATTAATGGGTTTTAAATCCATTTCGAAATAGTGTTAAATATTAATTCAATTTGTAAAGAGTTAGGAGAGCATTTTAAAAGTTTAGAATGTGTGGTTATGATGATTTCATCATATAATGAACAATATAAACCACATATAATCTTATGGGTATCATATCTAATCATTAAAAAGAATAGAACATTCTTTCATTCCCACAGTCATTAATTTACTTGAGATGGGTTGTTCAAAATTCTTCTTCCCTATGAGTCATTGATCCCAACTACAGTAGTTGGTTCTAGTTCTTTTGTAGAGTTTTCTCTAGTATGTCAAACCTTTATTTTGGTGCAATATTTTTTGGAAAACCATCTTCTTCAAAAGAAATAATTCTATCGTTTATCAAAATGTGTATCTTAGGGGTTGGTATTTTTATTGTTATTTATTCTGAATATGGGTCCATGAATATTAATAATGATAAATGAACCGATTTAAATTATATCCAGAGGGATAGGGGAATATAAATATTGATCTTACAAAATTTTTGTTTATTATTTTGATATTGTGAATTGTATGGGCACAATTGGAGCAGAAAGTCATGGTCATTGGGGGTCCTTGTTTGAAATGTTATCTTCCGTAAAATAGAATAGATGATGTCTTATTATTTTCAAAACATAAAATTGATTTTTATATGTATATAAAATTGATTAATGTAATGGATTCCCTATTATCATATTGATTGTGAGATATCACATTTACATAATGAAGTGGAATTGAAGAAGAGACACTTTTATAAATTTGAAATTGGGTTTTTTTGTGATATGGAAGGTGATGTATGGAATGGTTGTGGTTTTTATTCACATGTGTGTTGTGATAATAATTTTTAATGTTTTTATTTTTTGGGGGGAATTTGATGATATGTTTTTGTGCAATAGGTTTGTGATGTTTATTATGGTGTATTTTTGTAGAGTGGTTGTGGTGGAGGTTTTGAAGTTGTTGTGCAATAGGTATATGATGGAAGGTTGTGGTGGTTGTGGTTTTTTGGATATAGTAATGTGTATATTGTTGTGTGTTGTTCATTTTTATTTTTCTTAAAATTAATTTATCATGAAATGAGTAATATTAATGTGAATTTCATCTAATTAATTGATGATGAGATGGGTGGATTAAATGGGTAATTGTAATATATGAATGATGGGATGAATGTACTATGAAAATTTTAAATTTTAATGGATTGTGTATGTAACTAAGAATATATAAAATGGATTGATGATAATTAATGACTGAAATATGAATTTTTTACAATGTTTTCCTTTTGTGGAATTTTCATTTATCTTTGGAAGAGAAAGTGGATCATCTTGTGACATGTTTTATTCATTTTTTTTTTGAAATCTTATGATGGGTCTTGGGTGATATTTCCCTATATGTAGATAAACTGTATATTTCTTATGATATCTATGTGATCCCCACTGACATCAAGAATAATGGTCAGACACCGTCATTTTCACATGGGGGTGTCTTTCCCAACATCATGGTGAGAGGATAAATGGATGGCTACACTCCCTTCTCTACTCTATGTATAAGGTGAAGAGAATGAAATGCGTGATATATGATGCACAGATGAAAAATGTTCTGTTCTCAAGTAGTTATGTTATGATAATTGGTCGACCAGACATGATCTTTTGGATATTATATGAAATATAGAGGGTGTCTTGCATTTTAGGAGGATGTTATGAGGTTTATGTCTTTCACGTTCATGATACCCTACTATCATGGTTATTTGATGTGATGTGGAATGATATCCTTGTTGTGTAACAACCCAACATTTTATCAATGAAATTCCTTTATTATAAATATTTCTTATCTTATAATCACGTAAAGAATACATATTGATTACAATACAATCCTTATAAATGAATAATGAGGGAAATAAAATGTATCTCTAGAAGATAAGGAACACATACTGATGAAATAGTAATTTGACCTATGGAATTTTAGTGTGCCCCTTATGAATAGTAAACATACCAATTGAACTGTAACCTCAATAATGAAATAATAAATAAAATTTTTCCATCTTGTAAGTTAAAATATGATATAATTATATCATAATAAATGTATTTAAATATTATAATAATTATTAATTAAGTGATTTTATTTTTCTAAATCATGAATATTTAATTACAATTTTACTAATAATTTAATAAATTAAAAAAAATCTTTTCAGGAAAATATTTCAAAACATACTATTTTTATGTATTATTATTATAATATAATTTTCTGAGACCATAATTAATTTCTCAAAGTGTTAGAAAAACATATTTAATTATCAAATTCGTAATTTTTAAGAAAAATTTGATTTTAATTAAAAATTAAATTCCAAATATTCTGAAAATCAATTTTAAAAATTGTATTTCATTTTTTGAATTCTTCACATCAAAAAATGGTTGGGGTGATTTTTTTTCATTTTTATGATACACGTGAATTTGTTTATGAATTGTAAAATACAGTAATTTATGATAAATGATAAAACTTGATTTTGTGCATAATTCTTGAGACATGAATAATAAAAATGGCCATTGGTTCGAACTAAAATTTCATATTTATTTTTAATTCTCACAAAAATCAAAACTATTCGATGTATTCAGAATAAAAATTAAACTAATGATTAAATAAATAAGAAACCCCTCCTCTCCTCATGTACAAATACCACCCCTCTTTACCGTTTCTCTTCGCACCTCTTAATACTTTTTCATACTAAAAATTCTACTAAAATATCTCTTTATTCCCTTCATCCATGTTTAGTAACCATTTATCTCTTCAAAAGACCAAATAATCTCCCTTAAATAAGTTCTTATGAAAGATATATTCAAACATTAAATTCCTTTTTTTATTTCTTTTATTTTCATTCATGTTCCTTTTTTTCATTTTCTTTCCTCACCTCCATTCATCCAAATGCTAAGATAACTACAATACCTTAAATTTAAATTATTTCTATTATGATAATGGATTAAATCATCATCATATCTTCTTTACACTCCTTTTATACTAGAAATTAATACATTATTCGATATGTGTTATCTTATCACTTTCAAGGATGATGGGTTTTCAATTTCAATTACTGTCTTCATTTATGGTAATGAAATAATTTTTATAGATGAACCAGAATATAATATATGTGATTTTTTTAATTTAAGGTTCTGAAATTTTGTGTGAACATGATATTAATTTATAATGAAAAATGTGTTCGTTGTGATTAAAACCCACTAATTATCCGAAACATTTATCATTAGATATTTTAAATAATGATACATCTTCACTAAAAATAACCAAATGAATTTTATAACCATAAAATCTTATGTATATTCAATAATAACATACAAATTAAATTATTGAAAACCAGTTTGATCCAACATGGTTAACCTTATATTCATATAAGTAAACTAATCATGAAGACCAAGAAATAAAATGCTCCCAAACAATGAAATTGTTCCTCTTAACCCATCAAAAATGACATGAATGAACTTTATAAGGATTTATACAATAAATTAAATGATTTATCGGTTCAATAAATATAATTTAATGAATTTATTTTTATTATCCAGGACATTATGATTAAGTGAATGACACAGTCGGAATTAAGGAAAGAGATTCTTCCAGAACCTCTATTATTCCTTCAGGTTGATCTGTCATTATTTTTACCCAAATTAAGTTATTTTTTATTTATTTATGTACATTTTATAAATTTTGTGTACATCCTCCAAACTCTTGCATGAACATTCATGCATTATTAAATTTCTAGGATATACATTTTTAAGTGCATCCCTCCAAAATTCTTCCCAATAGGCAAACCCATTTAAGGTAACTTCCCAAATTCTTCCCAATTTCAATTACACTCTATCATTAGTTTTAAGAATCCATTGTTTTTTTAATACAGTATTTTAATTATGATATTCTTTTTTGTTCACTTCTAGTTTTATATAAAATATTATTACCTTTTCTATTTTAATGTTACTTTAGTATTTTCCTTAAAACATGACTAAAATATTTTAGTGTTATGATTTATTAAATACTATTATTATAAATTTTAAAATATGTTGTACATAAATTATCATGATATTTTCATTTTATCCATTTTCAATATCCATGAATATTTTAATTCCATTCTTTCAGAAACACTTTTATGATACACCCACCTATTTTAATTTATGAAATGATTATGATACCCAATTATATCCATAAGAATGCTTATGTTTCTGTATGATTGATTATATATGATTCGATATATGGAAATCATATTGATGAACATGTTATAATAGGGTCACTCAGATAGAGCTCCTGTGCATTGGGTAATGTTGAGTCTCATGAGACATTATGTGAAACAGTCTTAGTGGTTATCCAGGACTAGTACTACAATGTGCTATGGTCTTAGTGGTTAACCATTAAATGTGATCATCTATGTGGAATAAACCTTCATTCTTTATAAATTCATGTTTTATGCTTCACCAAAATTTCAATTAATTTATTCTTATATGATACCATGTTTATATTTTATCATTCCATATGTTCCATTCCCTTTTTTATCACAATGTCATTCCTTCTAACCCATGCACTAATGCTTTATTATTATGTTTATTCTACAATGGGTACTTTTAGCTCATCCCATATTGCATGTTATCTGATGGTTATCCAAAGAATATTTATGATCATGATGTATGTTAAGATATCCTTATGAAGATTAAATAAAGAAATGTTTTATTTAGTCACATGTTTTCAATTATATGTACCTAGTATACCAGGACGCTAGATATTACGATCCCTGGATTGAAATATGATGCATTACAATGACAAATATTCTGTAATTAAATATTTAAAATGCTAGAGTCATAATAAATTGGTATCATAGGATGGTCTAGATATTTTTGTAGATTAGGAATAGATAAATTTAGTAATAACCTTTTGTATGAGATGAATTATAAGAAAACATCCCAAAATTATGGTATGAATATATTAAGTGGTTTATCAAGAAAATAGATCCCTATCTTGGTATAAACAAGTGGATATGGATTTATAAAAGATTTATATAGTGGTAAAAACTGAAAAAATGCTTTGAGTTAGACTCGAATTGGAACTGGTGCTTGACAGCGAACCATGATGTACTTCTGGTTTGACACTCCCAGGGGATACACTTTGCTAAATTAAAAATCCTTCTACAATCCATTATTAATGGAACAAAAAATAGATCAAATAACAATATATGTTATGTAACATATCAAGGATAACCTACATCAAAACCTAGGTAATCAAAAGTTATGATATTATTTTCCTTTACGTTATTATCTTTTTATGTTTAATGTATCATTTTATTCTTAAAAACTATGTTTTGAAGACTTATAATTGTATGAACTTTTTATTAGTTAATAGAAGGAAATATAACTTGTGAACACAATCAATGAGATAGTGAATTTAATTTTTTACCTAATTCTATTCCAAATATTACAGGAACGAGTGCTCAAAATTTCATGAAAATAATTTATTAGCTTGATCATGATTGAATAATAATTTGAATCATGTATAATCCCCTCCTCCTCCAATGAAAGTGAAAGTTGATGTCGAATCCTTCATGTGAAAAGGCCTCCCATGTTATGTGTATCTTTTGATCCCCTCCTTGTTGAATAGTGGATTAACTCTATTAAATTGATATTATATGTCCTATAATGACTAGAAGAATAGAATGTTTTGCTGGCGGTAAATCGTTTTTTTGGAAGCTGATTAGTGGTGGACTCGGATTAAGGATACAAAATCCTAGGAAGAAATTTATTCCATGTATTGGGAGTAATTCAAGAAAATTACTTTCAATAAAAAGTTTCCCCAAACCCTACATCTCATAATGGAATTAATGTTCATCAGACATGAGGAGAATGAATATGAGTCCAACAGGGTGGATGAAGATAACTTCATGGGGATTTCAATATACATCTCCATCTTTGTCATGAACATCGATTGAATGGTCTATCAATTCTTTAGAGAACTAATGAGAAGCCTTTGAAAACTGTTGGAGATTCTATAAATTGAGATTTATGAGGAGATTGCTTATTGTACTGTTAAGGATGAAATAGAAATCGAAGAAAAATGTGGAGTCTACATTGGGTGGTTCAAAAAATAAATCCCATGATGGAATGAAGATAATACATCCCTCGTATCAAAATTATTGGAAGAATCATCCTAATAACTATATAATGGGAACCATGTATTTCTTCTAATGTGTAAGAATTTGACATATGGCCAAAAATTGTCAAAGGAATATGATGAACCCACCTAATGCAGAAGAATAAATGTAGGTTAAGATAAAAAATCAGTCTGTAGTGATGTGTTAGAACTGTAAGGAACATGGGAATTTTTATATCAATTACCCTAATCCAAGGATTGTCAGAGGAAATAAACAACAACCTCCAAGGCAACAAGTAAGGATTATGATATCTCTACTGCTGAGGTGGAGTTAGTAAACAATTTGGTGGAAGGTAAGATATTTATTTTTTCATGAAGGGAGAATGTAATATTTGATACTAGCTCTACACATTCATTCATATCTTTTATGTTTAGTAGAACTATTTCAAAACCACCACAAAATTTGGAGGTTATGTTATCTGGGAGAACATTATATGGGGAAATTATTGCATCAAAGGACTATAAATACTCCCGATTAAATGTTTGTTGACTAAACCTCCTAGAAAATCACATCATATCTCCATTAGTGGAGTTTAATGTGGTCTTTGTCTTGTATTGTAAATCATAATACAAGACTAACATCAACTATCGAGAAAGGAAGATCACTATTCACATCCCAAATAATCCTTCAATTCTTTACAAGTGTAAGGATGAAGATGAATGTCATTTACAATCAATGGCTCATGTGTGGGAATTAATTTCTTATGAGAAAGCATATCTAGATCAAATGATTGAGATAAATAAGATAATCAAACATGAAGACATTCCCACTGTGAGGAATTACACTAATGTATTCCCAGAATAATTTCATGGCCTTTCTTCTGAATGAGAGGTTGAGTTTTGAATTGAACATATCCTATATACCTACCTATATCAATAACACATTACATAATGGACATCGTTGAGCTATAAGGGCTAAGGAAGAAGTTACAAGGGAATCTGGAGAAGGGTTTTATACACTTGGGTGTTTCACCATGTCGTGCACATGTCCTCTTTGTTTTGAAAAAGGATGGATCAATGCGCCTCAACATTTATTATCATGAGAAAAATAAAATCATGTTAAATAGAATGTATCCCCTACCTTGTATAGATGAATTGTTCGATCTTATACATGTGGAAAATTATTTCACTAATGTGTACATTCGGTGGGTATCACCTATTAAAGGTGACAAGGGAAGATATTCCCAAAACCGCCTTTCGAGCGAGGTATGGACATTATGATTTTATAGTGATTCCCTTATGACTCACTAATTATCAATAAATATTAATGGATTTAATGATTAAAGTCTATAGATATTATCTATACAAACTTTTGGAATTCTTTATCGATGATATTATGATTTACTTTAAGATAAATGATGAACATGAGGAGTATTTGAATACTGTACTGACGACATTGGAATGTGATAAAAATTATGAAATGTACAATGAATGTGAGTTCTGTATAGAGGAAATATCATTATTTGGGATTGTTATGACTAGAAATGGGATATTTGTAGAACCTTACATGACAAACGGAATAGAAGAGTGGTCTATGACAACATCTATAATGGATAACCGCAGGTTTCTGTGTCAAGCTGGGTATTATCGATGGTTTAGGAGGAACATATAATGATTGTAAAGCCCAATGAACAAGATGACACAGAAGGGAGTAAAGATTGTCTAAAATCAAAAATGTCATTACTATTTTAAAGATTTTAAAAAGAGTTTTATCACTACGCCATTACTCACAATCAAAACATGTGAAGAACTATTTGTGGTGTACAATGATTCATTAATTAAGGGTCGTGGCTATGTACTGATGGAAAATTATAAATTCATAGCCTATGCATAATGGATGTTTAAAATTCTTGAGAGAAACTATGCCACACTTGTTTTGGAGTTGGCGGCTGTGATATTTTCACTGAAAATATGAAGAAAGTATCTCTATGGGGAGAAGTGTGATATATATAATGATCACAAGAATCTAAAATATATATTCACATAGTAGGATAATAGTATAGGTCAAAAAAGTTTGTTTGATCTAATCAAGTATTATGAATGCTCAACCCACAACTATCCTAGTAAGAAAAACCATGTGGCAGATTATCAAAGTAGAATTTATCCTGAATTTTATCAATGATGATAACTGAAAGGGATACAATGTTCTTAGTTTTTTTGAGGATGGACATGGGAATCATTATGGGAGGAACATCATCCATCCTTTCTCAAATAATTTTTCAACAATCAATCATTTAGAAAATAATGGATTCTCATAGAAAATATGTGGAAATTATTAAAAGGGTGGAAGCTATCAGAAATGGGAAATCCTATGAGTTCAATATTGATGAGGAAAGTTATATATTATGTGGTAAACTACTATGTATAACATCTGAACAGGATAAAAAGAAATAGATTCTAAATGACACCCACATCTTAAACCTGTCAAATCACCCAGGGATCACAAAGATGTTTCATGATATCTAATAGAATGTTTGGTGGAACAATATAAATAAGGATATTGCTAAATATACATCAAGGTGCATGGTATGTTGACAAGTGAAGGATGAAAGGTAAAAGACTATGGGGATGATGAAACCACAACCCATTCCAAAATTGTTGTGCGAGAATATCACTCTGGACTTTTTCACTGGAATTCCAATGACATATGGAGGAAACAATTCTATATTGGACATTATGGACCATATTAATATGACAACTCACATTATCCCAATTCTAGAAGACTTATCATTAGATTAGATTTCACGAATATATATAAATATTGTGGTAAGGCTGCATAGAGTTCCATTTTATATTATAACAGATATAGATATAAGATTTACCTTGATGTTCTGAAAAGGTCTCTGACATGCACTAAGTAATGAACTGAACTCTGGTATGGCCTATCATTTTTAAACTGATGAAAAATATGAGAGAACTATTCAGACATTGGAAGATATATTGAGAGCATGTTCTGTGGATTTAAAAATAGGATGGGACCAATATTTTATGCCGGTCAAATTATCATTCAATAATAGTTTCCACTCCATCATCCAAATTACACCATATGAAGCCCTTTATGGGATGTTATGTATAACACAATAATAATGGGATGAATTCGGTGACCATAAGCTGCTAGTACCTGAAATGGACAATGAAATATCGGTGAAGGTTTTAAACCCTTCAGTAGTTTAACAAGGACTCCCAATGACCATAGAAGAGTTAAGTAGACAATCATTGATGGGACCTTGAGTTCAATGCTGGAGATATTTTATTACTCTGCATATCTCCATAGAATATGGTCCTATGATTTGGGAATAATGGAATGCTATGTTCGAGGTAAATCCACCACTTTGAGAATCTTGATTGTGTTGGAACAGTGGAATTTGGAATAGAACATACACAAACCATGTGTAAAGAACATGTCATCTTCCATGTATCCCTATTTAGGATGTAGATACTAGATCCTTCACATGTACTATTTTCAGAAGTGATACACTTGTGGAATGATCTTTCTTATGAGGAGAAACCATTGAAGATATTAGATCATATAGAAAATGTTCTACGAAACAAGACTACTCAGCTGGTCAATGTACTATGGAAAAACCATAAGTATGAAGAGTCAATATGGGAAATGGAGGAGGCAATGAAGGAAAAGTACCCACACCAGTTTATAGCTAAGAATGCATAACAAAATTTCAAGTGTGAAATTTCACAAGTGGAGAAAAATGTTCCAACCTAATGTTTTATCAATGGAATTCAATTCTTATAAATATATATTATATTATAATCACATAATATTACATATATAACACTATAAAATACATATAAAATAATAATGAGTGAAATAAAAATTAATCTCTTGAAGTTAAGATACACATTCTAATGAAATAGTAACATTACATTTGGAATAGTAATGTGACCATTATGAATAGAAAACTAGACAATTGAACAGTATACCCACTAATGAAGGTATAAATAATATATATACATCTTATAAGTGAACATATGATCTAATTATATCATATTATATGTGACTAAATATTTTAAAAATTATTAATTAATTGTTTGTATTTTTGTAAGTTTGTTATATATAATTACAATTTTTAATTAATTTGAAAAATTAAAAACAATATTTAATTGAATTAAATGAATTCATAATTTTTTTTATATCCTATGACCATAAGATAATTTTATTATACTGTATGTAAAATTTTAAAGTGTTAGAAAAAGAGTTTTAATTTTGAAATACGCATTTTCAAGAAAAATATAATAGTAATTAAAAATAAAATTTCAAAAAATTAGAAAATTATTTTCATTAAATTGAGTTCATTTTTTAATTCTACATGTTGAAAAATTGATGGGATGAATTTTTGGGATTTTTCTAAAATACATGTATTTTTTATGAATAGTAAAATACGATAATTTGTGATAAATGCTAAAACCTGAATTTCTATGACATGATTGAGTCATGGATGATGAAAATGGACATCATATAGAACATAAATTCTTTATTAACTATTTTCGGTCAAATTAATCAATACTATTCCTATTCATGAGAAAAAAATATTAAACTAATGATTCAACTAATGGGAAACCCTCTTCTCCTCCACTATAAATACAAGCCCTTATTACCTATTCTCCTCACTCATCTCATGCATTCTTCCTAGTTAAAATTATACTAAACTCTATCCCTATTAACCTATCCAACATAAATCATCCCTTTGACTCTACAAATGAATAAATATTCTCTCCCAAAGTGGTTCTCAATGAAGATATATTCAAGAGGAAAATTCATCTTTTCATTTCTATTATTTTCATTCAAGTTACTTTCATTTATTATCATTCCTCACCTAAATTTATCCAAATGTTATGATAACTAAAGTACCTTAAATGTACTATAATTATTATATGAATATGAAATAATTCATCAACATATCTCTTTTCGCCTACTTTTATTCTAAAATTTAAAACACAATCCGAGATGTGTTGATCTGTAACATTCAAGAACGAAGAGTTTTCAATATATATTTATGTCTTCATTTATGGTTATGATACCATTTTTATGGTTGAAAAATAAAATTATATATATAATATATCTAACTTATTGTTCATTTATTTTTTGTACAGAAGATATTAATTTTTAAATCAAAATGTGTTCGTTGTGATAAAAAACCACCAATTAACCAAAATAGTTATTATTAATGTTTTAAATAATGATTCATCAACACTCCAAATAAAAAATTGAATTTTATAAACATTTAACATTTTTAATGTTCACTAATAGCATACAATTTCAATTCTTGACAACAATTATCATCATACATGTTTATCCTTACATGTATATAAGTAAACAAAGTTTGAATACCAATGAAACAAATGCACCCAAACAATGAAATTGAACCTATTGACCCATAAAAATGGCCATTAATAAACATAATATGTCAATAGTAAATATTTGACATAAATAAGTGGTTTTTTAAATATTAATTATAAAATTTAATTTGATTATCCACAACATTAATATCATGTGAAGGACAACATCATACTTAACGTAATGGATTTTACTCGACCCTCTGTTATTCTTCCAGGTTACTATATGTTTGTTTTTACACAAATTGAGTTAGTTTTTATTTTTTATGTTCATATAAATTATTTTTAAATTATCTAAACTCCTATATAAATACCCATTCATTATTATCTTTTGTGGATATAAATTGTTTTATGTTTTTCCATCTGCAATACGTCCCGATAAGAAAACCAATTTAAGGAAACTTTCCTAATTTGTAACAAATTTCAAGTGAACTATATCATATATTTTAATTCACCATTGTTTTTTATAAAATAAATATTTTTAATATGAAAAAATTCTTTTTTCACTTCTTGTTTTATATATAATATTATTCCTTTTTCTATTTTAATGTTTGTTTATTATTATTTTTAAACCACACTAAAATGTTTTATTGATAAAATTTATTAAATATTCTTCT
This sequence comes from Viscum album, assembly GCA_963277665.1. NCBI lineage: Eukaryota > Viridiplantae > Streptophyta > Magnoliopsida > Santalales > Viscaceae > Viscum > Viscum album. The sequence goes on along the minus strand of OY728138.1, from coordinate 119,238,188 downwards.
TATATTTTGTCACTACCATTTGACATCACTTACAATGTTATATGCCTATTTTACCCTATCAATTTCCAGGTATATTTTAATTCCATTTTTTAATGGACACTTGAATGATACACATATCTATTATGCTTTATGACATGATTTGGATACCCATTTATTTCCATCTGAAACCTTATGTTTATATATGATTGACTATGTATGATTATATATGTGGAAAGATTATTCCGGATCATGACATGATGGGTGAACCTAGATGGTACTCTAATGTATTGGGTAATGATGAGTCTTATGGGACGTTATGTGCAATGGTCATGGAGGTTAGCCTTGACTCATGCTACTATGTGCAACGACCTTGGTTGTTAACCCATACATGTGCTCCTTTACGTGAAATGTTCTTTGAATCATGATGAATTCATGTTTTATATTGCTTGCACAGTACTATGAAATCCTTTTAATATGATCCCATGTTTATATTTCATTATTATATAGGTTCCATTCATTTTTATATCAATATGTTATGCCTTATTACCCATGGGCTAATGATTTAATCTTATGTTTATTCCTTTACTTAGATTTTTAGATAATAACTTTTTACATGTCATCCCTCGGATATCCTATGAATATTTATGATCACAATGGATGTTAGGATCTCCTTATAAATAATAGATAATGAAATTTTATTTTTCCTTTTTTTTTGTTTTACGTACCTAGTATTCCACAAAAAATGACATTACCATATTTGGCATGTAATATTATGATTTACTATGCATAAAATCTAATAATGAATTTTGTAAAAGGATAGGGTTTTTATAGTTGGTAGAAAATGATGGTATATTAATTTTAGGAGATTAGGAATAGATAAATTTAGTTTGATCCTTAAGGATTAGACTGAGTATAATAAAACACCATTAAATATTGGTAAGAACTGAGTTTGTGGTTTATCCATAAAATAAATCCCTGTATGGTTATGAGCAAGTGAATGTGGCTATGGAACATATATATCTAGGGGATAAACCAAAAAACATCGCACTGATCTACACTCGAACAAGAACTGGTTCACAACAACGATCATTGCTTCACTCCTTATTGGATACACTTGAGGGATATGCTTTAGTAAATTCATAATCATAGTATGATCTATTATTAAGGGATAAAAAAAATATCCCATAAAAATATATGTTATGTAACATATCATTTATAACCTACATTCAAACCTATGGAATGAAATGTTTGGATATAATTTTCCTTTATGATTTTATCCTTTTATGTTTAATTTTTTTTATTCTTAATACTTATATACTAAAACCCTTTAATTGTACCTTCATTATTTTAGTTAGCGGTAGGAAATAGAAGAACACATGAAATAAATAAATGTGATAGTGAATGTGAATATTTCCCTAATTATATTCCAAATATGATGGGAATAGGTTCTCCAAACATCACGATTGTACTTTCTTAGCTAGCTCATGTTATGAATATTAACTAGAATCATGTTGGAGACTAGTCCTCCATGTAAAGGTATAGTTTCAATCAAATACTTACTAAAAAAATGATTCCCAAGTTTTTTGAGTCATTTTATCCCCTCCCCATGTAACAATTGATTAACTCCACTAAAAAGATATTATATGTCCTACAGTGCTAAGATGAAGAGTAAGACATGCAGGCAGTCTATCGTTTTTATTGGGAAGCTGATCACTGGTGGACACTGATCAAGAATTGGATGTGCGAGTGGAAAATTGGTTTTATATATTGCGAGGAATTAAAGAAAATGTTTTTAAATAAATATTTTTCTCGAACCATCTATCTCAAGATGGAAATATAGTTTCTCGTACAAAATCAGAAGAAATATGAGTCCATCGAGACATGTGAAGAAAAGATCATGAAGCTTGCAAGATACGCCTCCAAAATTTTAGTGAACAAAGAAATGATGTTAGATATTTTGTTTAGAAAATTTATTACAAGTCTAAAAAAGTGTTTATGATTCAAGACTTCAAGAGTTATGATGAAATTATATGTTGTTCCCTCAATGGTGAAATAAGGATTAGAGACTCTTAATAGTCTGTTGGTCCTAATGAAAAAAAAATTAAATAGAGTCTAATTTGGGAATCTCGAACAACAAATCCCATTATGGAAAGAAGATCAAACATCCCACATGTCAAAATTGTTGGATGAAGCATCTTGGGAACTGTCTAATGGGAACCAAGAATTGTTTTAAATGTTGAGGAATGTGACAACTAGAAAAAACTACTGTAGGGATACGAATAATCCTAGTAATATAGAATATTAAAGGAAGGTCTAGATAAACACTCAACTTATTGTGTAGTGTTACAACTATATGTAAAATGGGTATTATGTAAAAATTTCCCAAATCCAAGGGTAGTCCGAAGAAAACAAATACAACCCCAAGGAAAAATTGAAGGTCTTATGTTATCAGTACTACTGAGGTGTAGATAATAATTAATCCGGTGATGAGTAAACTATAAATTCATTCTAAAAAAAAGAATACAAGATTTTATTTTGGTTCGACACATTATTTCATATCATTAATGTTTAGTATAACTATTAAAAAAAACAATAAAAATTGGAGGTTACCATATCTGTGAGGATAGAGAATGGGGAAATTATTATGTCAAAGTTTTATAACTCCTCCCCAATAACTGTTTGTGTACTGAACCAACAAGAAATATAATTATACATTCTTTAGTGGATTTTGATGTCATCTTGGGAGTGGATAAGATATCTTTATAAAAATAAAACATAAACTTCTAGGAATGTTAGATCACTCTTCGCATCCCAAAGAATCCACCAATTCATTATAAGTGTAAGGAGGAAGATGATTCTCCTTTAGAATCATTATATCATTTGTGAATATTACTGACATAGGAGAAATAACACCTTGCTCAAATGATTGATACAATGGAGAGAATCATGCTCGAATACATTGCCATCATGAGCGATTACACTTATGTATTCCTTGATAAATTTCCTATTCTTACACCTAATCAAGATGTTCAGTTATCAATTTAACCTAATCTTGGATCCCTACATGTAGAGACCCTAAGCATGACGTACAATGACATTACATTTCTTTTTTGGAATACTTAATACATAACAAAAATCAGACACACAAGGTCCGTAATAGTATAGTGTCTTTGGAATCTTGGAACATAATCTTCTAATTGTGGTGAAAGATCTTCAACATCTCCCATAAAGATCTTCCACTTTTTGTTTCCTGACCTAAAACCTTTATTTTTATCATGGGGGAAAATAAAACATAAAAATGGTGAGCTCATATGCTCAGTAAGGGTAAGCATGGATAAAATAAAACATACCATATACATTGGAACTTAAAAACATGAACATAATGTTTAAACATTAAAATCTTGAGCAACGACATAAAACATGGAAGTACATAACGCATAGATCATAATGGAACATAAACCATGATAAAATAGCATGGGTAAAAAACATGTAATTGTGGAATACATTAAGAACATGTAATGATTTCCATAGTAGCCAAGGCATTGCTGCCAAGATCAACTTAGTGGAAACAGTCCCATTCTGAATCGTGTTCACTCCTCATTTCAATCTTGTAACACTGAACCGGATTAACTTACCGTTCCAGCCATGTCTATCTCATGCGATATAAAATCTTTACCCAATGAATTGGAGGGAGATATAGGTCCCACCCATCTCATAACGAAATCATTATTACTTGTGCCACAAAAAACATACATCATTCATAATAAACCAATAAACAAAATGGGTTTCATAAACATCATTCCATCATCACATAATCTATATAAAAGAAATGGATATCATTTTATAATAAGAAAATTGAAACCATTTAAATCATAGAGACATGACACTTGAAACATACACATATGAAATAATTTCATCTTATATGAAAAATGGTTTTGATAAAATACTTGAAATGAATTCTTTAGGAAAATATCCTTTCTTATTGAAAATCAATTTCTTTTCACAAAACATCATGAAATTTTAAAATAAAGTGATTTTGTTGAAAATAGTAATGAAATATTTTGGAGGAAGCTTCATGAATGTAAGGATTTATTAAACCATAAAAATCATTTCATGTCGTATAAGTTAAAAAAATTCTTTTTGTACTTTTGTCGAAAAAGTTAAAAAAGTACCTCATAACGTAAACAAAAGAATGATTCCTTACATAACATGTAGTAAAATTCAAAAAGTCAAAAATGGGTAAAAATGACTTTAAACATACATGAAAATGCTTTTATAAAACATGGACATGGATGATAAAAATAACCCCTGTAAATACTTACGATTAAGCATTCTCGGATAAAAATGAGATTTGCAAAATTTATCCCTTACCTTATGTCTGATATTCTTAGTATGTATCTGAACCTCCTGTATAATGATTTAAATAATTTCATTGACTTATTACAGAATAATATTCATTGTTATGATATCATATATGGTTCACTTATTACTTTATATTACCCGTTCTTTTGTAAATTCCATGTTAAAGGCTGTTTTGGGTAAAATCATTTCATTTGTCATCTGTGTTTTGACTTGTAATTATTCATATGATTACTTAGATCACAATTACATAATTCCTGAATATAAAACATTATTTATATATAATATATATTCATAATATACATATATATAATTGATCGATAAATGATAATAAATACACCGTTCATGGAGACGGTAGGCTGTACGTACGCATGAACGCTCTTTTGTTTCCTTATTGAGTTGAATGGAATTATGTTGATGAAATACATATATAAATAAATCCATTAGATTTATAATTTCATATATTTCATTATTATTGCTTATATATACTTTCTAATCATTCTTAAATGGTTAACATGGAGAATGAATCTCATCGCGTCGTGGAGATGGTAGTCTGTACGTACGCACGAGCGATGATATCGTCTCCATAATTATTGAATTGAATTTGAGTTGATTATACAATATATCAGAATCATTATGATGTTATAATAACTATGTATAGTTATTATTTACACCATTATACCCATCCATGTAAGTTGTTGGTTTAAAAATAGATTACACCACAGTGTGGAGACGGTATTCCGTACGTACGCATGCGGGGTGATTTTGTTTTCCGTAGGATGGATAGAAGGTGAAATGGGGTTGTTTCATATTTATAATAACAAATCATTATATTAGTGATACTGATGTTATTACTTTATAATGAAACAACTAATGTAGAATAAGTTGAAGAAGAAATATTCTTGAAAGAATCGGGAGAAGAAATTACCTCTTCTTCGATACGCCTCTTTGAAACCTCTTCTTAGGGAACTAAGATTGATCTTTAAAGTAGACCAGAACCTCTAGGATGTTTCTAGGGAAGTGGAGAAGATAATTTGTCAGGTGTTTGCCGTGATTGAATGCTCAAATTGTTGTGATGAGGAGAGGGAGGAGGTGCCCTTTTATAAGGGAGGGAAGGGGCACCTTTGGAATTCTTAAAAATATTAATTTATAATAAATTTAACCCCACATAAAAACCTCCAAAAATTGCTAATATTCGAAGATTATATGTGATAGGGTTGTAATATCATCAACCAATCAAATTTAGTTGTGTTTGGATCTTATTTTAATCCTTATCATTTTGATTTATCCTTATTTAATCTATTTAAGTTTAGTTGTGGTAATAAAATTCTAAATTTTAAATTATAACAAATAATTACTTATTTGTTGTGAATATTCCATAATTGTTTAATTTATAACATTATAGACCATATAAATATAAATTTATACTTTTTAAATATTTTTGTGATTTTTAAACAATTTTATAATATGGTATTTTTATAAAATAACAATAGTGTCAATTATGACACTATTCATTTATTTGAATTTAAATAAAATATATACATAAGATATGTTCGAACTAAAATATTTAATAGATTCATAAAAGGTCATATGTATCTATAAAATTAGTGGACCACATTAAATAGTTCATATAAAATTTAGTTTATTATTTTTAAAACCATTTATTTGGTTTATCTCTTAATAAAATAATTACTACAACATTTTTGTATAATTATTTAATATACTTATTTGTTGCATAAAAATCTAAATTAAAATCCTATGATGAATATAAACCTATTCCCTTTCACAATAACACATTTACTCGAATTTAACATCTTAAAATCACAATATTTAAATGATTATATTTATTAAATTATGAAGGTGACAACTTTGGCATCATTTAAAATAAAATAATATAAGTTTCATAATAACTTTTTTAAGGATCCAAACGGTTATATATTAGGTCATTGGATGATTAAGGTGTATATATACACTACCCATAAGTTTTGGTCAGGTATTTGGGCCTTTTAATGGGTATTAATATTTCAATAAAAAATATATTACTTATTTTTCCATTTAATAAATATTTTCTGTATCATTAATGTATCAAAATTAATGACAATTATTTAATCCCTAAAAATTCTAAATAAATTATCATGATGTAGATAATTTGATTATATTTCTGTAGAATATTCATGTTCTATGTTTTAATGATGTTTATCACTAAATTAAAATTATTATACTTATAATATTTAAGAGAGTGACATGTTGTCACTTTCTTTGGTTTTAATAATAATTAAATTATTTTCATGGTCAAAAGTCCATAAAATGAATCTAATCCGACCCTTAGTTGATATGGGTTTACATGTATCCATCCAATAGAATTTTGTCATGTGTTAGGGTAATTTTATAATATTATATTTACTCTTAATTGCCCGATTTACCTTTAACTATGGTAAATAAAATTTACCGTAGTTACTATTCATAATTCCCAAAAATAAAATGTACCCTATTAACATAATTTGGACCCACTATTTCCAAATATGGAATCAATTTTTTCAAATTCAATACACAGAAGTTGCAGAAATTAAATTACAATTAATCCCGTTGTCGAATGGAAACGGGGTTTTGTTTAAAACATTGCAAAAGATTGAATTGATTTAACCTACGAATTCAATGTAAATTCAATGATAATGACATACATTATATTACATGGTAAAAATATATTATATTTATACTTTAAAACCATTAAATATTATAATTTAACCATATAAATTATTACGATGAAAAAAGTTGTTTTTCATTAAAATATAGCGTGTTTTTACTATTCATCAAAATATAAAAGTTACCAGAATAATACGAAAAATTTTTCCAAAGTAAATTTTTAATTATTTATTCCAAAGAAGAATTTTATTTTGTAAAATTGAACTTATAAACATGTCAAAAACTAGATTTAATGTGGGTGCGCCATCAAAAGGCGACAAAACTGCATTTTTTTGAAAAATACTTATTTTACCTGAAAATTTTATTTTGTTCTTATACCATGTTCTAGAAAATGTGTAAGATGAATAATAATGTTATAAAATTAAAAATTTAGTTAATACTATTCATAACAGCTAGTTCATAATAATATTATAATAAAATATCGTTGTTTAGTAAAACCCGGTATTGCGTATAACACAGGCTATCGAGGAAGGTCGCGATTGCGTGTAATGCAAGCCAAGTCGGGGTTGCGTGTTGTGAAAGAATCCTTCATTGTTTCGTATAACAGAATCCAACCATATTTCATTTATACATTGAATATATATATATATATATACTCAATGTTGCGTAGAATAACTATTATCAAAGTTGTGTGTAACATTATCCAAGAATAGTGTTGCATATACTGCAAGCTAATACGGTGTTGCATATAGAGCAAGGTAATATTGGTGTACCATACAACACAAGACATTAATGAAATTAAAAGAATATTTTTCATAAAATCTTGGGGTGTAACATTCTACCTTCCTTAAAATGAATTTTTCCCTCGAAATTCATCGGTGTTATAAATGGTTTAATACTCGAAAGTTTGTTTAATAGAAACCCACATCGTAAAAAGGAATACCAAAACATGGCTTTGACAACTAATGTATGAAATTTAACGGTTACCCAAATTAACTCATCACTGGGTTTCCACGTAGGAGAACATAGGTGAAAATATGGATATGGAAGAAAAATCTGACCATCAAGTTCTGATGGAGAGTGGTAGAGAACATGGATATGAAAAAGATAACAATCATAAAGCTATTGATTTGTGATGATCTAAGGTACCATCTGATTCATCGGATATAAGAGAACTAGGACAAAATTTTTGGTTATCAAGATCATTTCCCTAAAGTTGATGAATTAAAATAAATACTTGCATGATTTTGGTACAATCTCACTGTTGTTCGTGAATTGAACAATTTCCACTTCATCCATTAAAGAAATGAAGTTGAATTTGTTATTCGTGATGTGTTAGAAGATCATGTGATAGAATGATGGGTTATTCCATCTCATTCAAACAAAAGGTTAGAAAAAGTTATAAGTCCATCTTATGGTTAGATTAATCATATATGGTTCCAAAAATGAACTTATACTTCATATATCATACCGCTTAAAACTAGTTTCTACTAAACATGGACTTCCTGTAGGCCAGTGGTAGGCGATAAAGGCCAGTCGCACTTCGGCTGTGGGTTCGAATCCCACAGCCTTGTCCGACGCGATGGGTTGTCTCCCATCCTGCAGGTTGTCCTTTTTCTAAAACTAAATTACTATATCATCCCATCAATAATATCGAAAAAATGTTCTATCCTTAAACAATACTAACTTATGTCCAACATAATCCATTCCAATCTTTTGGCTTATCCATAATATTGTAGTCCATTGTCATATTATAGTGAAAACGATTAACATAGATTTCATATAAGAAGCATGTTAATACCATCGTTGATCCCCATATATCATAAGTTATGTCTTGTTGGTCACATTACAAACGTTCGAAGGCCTTAATCATGTATTCTATTGAAAAACTAACACCCATTGAACCTTAGTGAAAACATGAATGCAGTTAAAAGTTAACACTTTCCACATACCAAAATCCTGAAAATTCTATATACTCAAACCATGATATAACTTAGTCCTTATATCAATCATGAGCACATGAGTACAATCAAACATCTCATTATCTTTTTATTCCTTCATTATGCCCATATCATCTACTTTACAAAAATATCTGAATAACATTCCATGGTTACTGGTACCATTCAACATATACTTTCAATTACTTTTAGGAAAAACAAAAGTGTAACAATCCTTAGATGATTCTTTATTCCATAGTTCCATTAACTCTACAACATAACTCTCGATAAACATACGATCATTCCACTACCTTCTAAAACAACCTACTGAACTTCAACACTTTTTCAGCTCATATATCATTTGTAGTCTCCTCATCATCGTCCACATAAATACTACCCATATGACCATGCTGATTCTCTTCATGAGATTTTCCATTAGGGAATTGGTTTGCATAATGCCCTTACATTCCTCATTTAAAACATCTAATCATTGTTGATGTCGTAGAAATACCATTATCCTTGTCCATGGTGTAAATTGAACCTTTTTCTTTGCACTTACTAGCTTTGTTTCCTTCTTTTCCACACCCAAAGCAACTTCTAGTTCCATTGAAACAATCTCCCTGATACCTCTTCCCACATGATTTACATGACGGAAATTGAACTTTCTTTCCTCTATGATCATCATGAAACTCCATCATTCTCTTATTATCTGAGTCGGGAAACATACCAAAGTTGAGATTATTGATCATATTATGAGATTGCTGATTAGGCATAATAATGATGTTTGGACTTCCAGATCCCATTTCATTTGGTTTGTCATGAATAAAATCATTCCATTTTCCATCATATCCTCCATTATCGTGAATCTTCATGTTTCCAGCCATTTTCTAAAACCCAAAAAGAGTAGTGTGAGAGGCAAAAATCATGCTAGGGAAAACAACATAGTATAGGGGGAGCACCCTCAATATCTAAAATCTTAGGTTAAATTCTATGATCGTTACCGTAGTTCTAGGACTATATCCTATACGTATTCTTATCCTTAGGTACATCCCTAGACATACCTTGGAAATATCTCTAGGGATCTCACTAACATTTTCGCATCCTAGTTTCCAAAGGTTGACTAAACCTTTCCTCTGATACCAACTGTAGAGACCCTAATCTTGAAGTACATGAACATTACATTACTTTTGCGGAATACTTAATACATAACAAAAAAAGACACACAAGGACCGTAATAGTTTAGTGTCATTGGAAACTTGGAACGTAATCTTCTAATCGTGGTGAATGATCTTCAACATATCCCATAACGATCTTCCACTTTTTGTTTCCAGTCCTAAAACCTTTATTTTGATCCTGGGGGAAAATAAAACACAAAAATGGTGAGATCAAATGCTCAGTAAGGGTAAGCATGGATAAAATAAAACATGGCATATACATTGGAACTTAAAAACCTGAACATAATGTTTAAACATTAAAATCATGAGAAACGACATAAAACTTGGAATTACATGAGGCATAGATCCTAATAGAACATAAACCATGATAAAATAGCATTGGAATAAATCATTTAATTGTGGAATCCATTAAGCACATGTAATTATTTCCATAGTAGCCAAGCCATTGCTGTCAAGACCATCTTAGTGGACAAAGTCCCATTCTGAATCGAGTTCACTCCTCGTTTCAGTCCTTTAACACTGAACCTGATTAACTTACCGTTCCAGCCATGTCTATCTCATGAGATATAAAATCATTACCCAGTGCATTGGAGGGATATATAGGTCCCACCCATCTCATAATGAAATCATTATTACTTGTTCCACACAAAAAACATACATCATTAATAATAACCCAATAAACAAAATGGGTTTCATAAACATCATTCCATCATCACATAATCCATATAAATGAAATGGATCTCATTTTATAATATGAAAAGTGAAACCATTTAAATCATAGAGACATGATACTTGAAACATACACATATGAAATAATGTCATCTTAGATGAAAAATGGTTTGGATAAAAAAATTGAAATGAAATCTTGAAGAAACTATCCTTTCTTCTTCAAAATCAATTTCTTTTCAAAAAACGTCATGCAATTTTAAAAGAAAGAGATTTTTTTGAAAACAGTAATGAAATATTTTTGAGGAAGCTTCATTAAAATAAGGCTTTATGAAACCGAAAAAATCCTTTCATGTCTTATAAGTTAAAACATTCATCTCGTACTTTTGTCGAAAAAGTTAAAAAAGTACCTCGTAACGTAAACCAAAGAATGATTCCTTAAATAACATGTAGTAAAAGTAAAAAAGTCAAAAATGGGTAAAAATGACTTTAAACATACATGAAAAAAAATTTATAAAACATGGACATGGATGATAGAAATAACCCCCGTAAATACTTACGAATAAGCAATCTCGGATAAAAATGAGATTTGCAAAATTTATCCCTTACCTTATGTCCGATATTTTTCGTATGTATCAGAACCTTCTGTATAATGATTTAAATAATGTCATTGACTTATTACAGAATCATATTCATTGTTATGATATCATATATGGTTCACTTATGGCTTTATATTACCCTTTCTTTCGTAAATTCCATGTTAAAGACTGTTTTGGGTAAAATCGTTTCATTTGTCGTCTGTGTTTTGACTTGTAATTGTTCATATGATTACTTAGATCACGATTACATAATTCTAGAATATAAAACATGATTTATATATAATATATATTCATAATATACAGATATATAATAGATCGATAAATGGAAAGAAATACACCTTTCATGGAGACGGTAGGTCATACATACGCATGAACGCTGTTTTCGTTTCCTTATTGAGTTGAATTGAATTAAGTAGATGAAATAAATATATACATAAATATAGTAGATTTATAATGTCATATATTTCATTATTATTCCTTATATATACGTTATAATCATTCTTAAATGGTTAACATGGAGAATGAATCTCATTGCGTCATGGAGACGGTAGTCCGTACGTACGCACGAGCGATGATATCGTCTCCATAATTATTGAATTGAATTGGAGTTGATGATACAATATATCAGAATCAGTATGATGTTATAATAACTATGTATAGTTATTATTTACACCATTATACCCATCCATTTAAGGTGTTGGTGGGAAAACAGATTACACCACGGCGTGGAGACGGTATTCCGTACGTACGCACGTGCGGTTATTTCGTTTTCCGTAGGATGGATATAAGGTGAAATGGGGTTGTTTCATATTTATAATAACAAATAAGTATATTAGTGATACTTATGTTATTACTTTATAATTAAACAACTAATGAAGAAGAAGTTTAAGAAGAAAGAAGCTTGAAAGAATCGGGAGAAGAAATTACATCTTCTTCGATACGCCTCTTTGAAACCTACTCTTAGGGCACTATGATTGGTCTTTAAAGTAGACCAGAACCTCTAGGATGTTTCTAGAAAAGTGTAGAAGATAATTTGGCAGGGGTTGTCCGAGCTTGAAGGCTCAAATTGGTTTTAGGGGGAGAGAGAGGAGGTGCCCTTATATAAGGGAGGAGAGGGGCACCTTTGGAATTCTTAAAAATATTAATTTATAATAAATGTAACCCCACATAAAAACATCCAAAAATGAATTATATTCGAATATTAAATGATATAGGGTTCTAATATCTTCAACCAATCAAATTTAGACATGTTTGGTGCTTATTTTAAACCTTATCATTTTGATTTATCCTTATTTAATCTATTTAAGTTTATTTGTGGTAATAAAATTCTAAATTTTAAATTATAAAAAATAATTACATATTTGTTGTTAATTTTCAATAATTGTTTTTTTTATAAAATTATAGACCATATAAATTTAAATTTATAATTTTTAAATATTTTTGTGATTTTTAAACAATTTTATAATATGTTATTTTTATAAAATAACAATAGTGTCAATTTTGACACTATTCATTTATTTGAACTTAAATAAAATATATACATAAGATATGTTCGAACTAAAAGCTTTAATAGATTCATAAAAGGTCATATGTATCTATAAAATTAGTGGATCACATTAAATAGTTAATATAATATTTATTTTATTATTGTTAAAACAATTTATTTGGTTTATCTCTTATTAAAATAATTACTACAACAGTTTTGTATAATTCTTTAATATACTTATTTGTTGCATAAAAATTAAAATAAAATCCTATGATGAAGATAAATATATTACCTTTCACAATAATACTTTTAATCAAATTTATAATCTTAAAATCCCAATATTTAAATTGTTATATTTATTAAATTATGAAGGTGATAACTTTGGCATCATTTAAAATAAAATAATATAAATGTCATAATCACTTTTATGAGGATCCAAACGGTTATATATTAGGTCATTGGAAGAATAAGGTGTATATATACACTACCAATAAGTTTTTGTTAGGTTTGTGGGCCTTTTAATGGGTTTTATTATTTCAATAAAAACTATATTACTTATTTTCCACATAATAAATATTTCTTTTATCATTAATGTATCACCATTAATGACAATTATTTAATCCGTAAAAATTCTAAATAAATTATCATGATCTAGATAATTTAATTATATTTCTGGAGAATATTCATGTTCTATGTTTTATGATGTTTATCACTAAATTAAAATTACTATACTTATAAGATTTAAGAGAGTGACATGTTGTCACTTTATTTGGAATCCATTTTTCCAAATTCAATACACAGAAGTTGCAGAAATTAAATTAAAATTAATCCCGTTGTTGAATGAAAACGGGTTTTTGTTTAAAACATTGCAAAATATTGAATTGATTTAACCTATGAATTCAATGTAAAATCAATGCTAATGACATACATTATATTAAATGGTAAAAATATATTCTATTTATACTTTAAAACCATTCAATATTATAATTTAACCATATAAATTATTACGATGAAAAAAGTTGTTTTTCATTAAAATATAGTGTGTTTTTACTATAATCAAAATATGAAAGTTACCCGAATAATACAAAAAATTTATCCAAAGTAAATTTTTATTTCTTGATTCCAAAGAAGAAATTTAATTTTTCATATTTAACTTATAAAATGTCAAAAACTAGATTTAAAGTGGGTGCGCCATCAAAAGGAGACAGAACTGAATTTTTTGAAAATTACTTATTTTACATGAAAAATTTATTTTGTTCTTATACCATGTTCTAGAAAATGTGTAAGATGAATAATAATGTTATAAAATTAAAATTTTAGTTAATAATATTCATAAGGGCTAGTTCATAATAATATTATAATAATATATCGTTGTTTAGTAAAACCCGGTATTGCGTATAACACACGCTATCGAGGAAGGTCACGATTGCGTATAATGCAAGCCAAGTCAGGGTTGTGTGTTGTGAAAGAATCCTTCGTTGTTTCATATAACAGAATCCAACCATATTTCATTTATACATTGAATATATATATACATATATACTCAATGTTGCGTAGAATAACTATTGTCAAAATTGTGTGTAACACGATCCAAGAATAGTGTTGCGTATACTGCAAGCTAATACGGTGTTGCGTATAGCGCAAGGTAATCTTGGTGTATCATAAAACATAAGACATTAATCAAATTAAAAGAATATTTTTCATAAAATCTCGGGGTGTAACACTAAATATATCAATGACACCATATAGAATGGCCACTGTTGAGTTGCAAGAGTTGAAGTAGTAGTTAGAAGAAAAAATAGAAAAAGGTTTTATATGCCTATGTTCTTCACCATGGGGTGCCCAAGTCCTCATTGTTATGTTGAAATAAGGATATATGCCCAATTCATTGACTATCATGATCTCATTAAAATCATGATAAATAAAAGGTATCCCTTGCCTCAGGTAGACTACTTGATTGATCATCTACATGGGGACAATTATTTTTCTAAGGTGGACCTTTGGTCGGGATATAACCAATTAATGGTGAGGAAGGATGATTTTCCAAAAACTAAATTTTTAATGAGGTATCGAGGCTATGAGTTCATAGTGATACCCTTACAAATTACTAATTATCCAACAATATTCATGTATTTAATGAATACTGTCTTTAGTGATTATCTTGAAACGTTTTGGTATTCTTTATTCATGATATTAGAATTTACTCCACGATAAAGGATGAACATGAGAAGCATTTAAATAAAATAATGACGACTTTTCGAAAGGAGAAACATTATTCCAAGAATAGTAAATATTAGTTCTATGTGGAGAAAGTATCATTTTTTGTGCATGTTATCACCATCCTATCGATATCTGTATACCCCTTTCAAAAAAAGGAAATTGAAGAGTCTCCCAACAAACATCTGTAGCAGCGATCCATAGTTTTCTGTGTCTAGCCGGCCTTTATCGATGACTTTTAAAGAACTTCTCATGATTGTCAAACCCAATGAACAATTAAAAAAATAAGGGACTAAATTTTGTCTTGACTAAATATTGTGAAGAGCACTTTAAAGAGATAAAAAAGGATTATCAATACACCAGTATTGACACTCGAAATAAGTGGATAAATCTTTATGGTGTATAGTGATTCTTCAAAGAATGGTATAGGTTGTGTAGTGATGAAAAATGATAAAGTGATAGACTATGACTCAAGGAAGTTGGGAATCCATGATAAAAATTATCTCATCTCAGATTTCGAGTTGGGGGCTATAATCATTGCATTGAAAATCTGGTGGAATTATTTATATGGGGAGAGTTGTAAGATATATACCGATCAAAAAAGTCTCCAATATATATACACACACAAAGAGCATAATGTGAAACAATGAAGATGGTAAGATCTCATAAAGGATTATTATTTCTCAATGCACTACCATCTCTATAAGGTGAATCAGGTGGATGATGCTCCATGTAAAATGGATCATGCATCTTTATCAATGATGAGAATTTCAAGGGGTCCAATATTCATAGATTTTTAGAAGATGGAACTGGGAGTCATTAAGGGAGGAAAGTCAACAATCCTTTCTCAAATGATTTCTCAACCATCCCTCATGGAGTAAAAAAGCATTCTCAAAGAAAATATGTGGAAATTCAAAAAACGGTGCAATCTTTTATGATTTGGATATCCTCAAAGTTTATGATTGACGAGGGAGGATTTGACTGATTTGAGTTAGTAATATGTGTATAATATGATCCAGATAAAGTGGCATAGATTCTGAATGACTATAATTCCTGATCCAAGATACCCAGAGTTGATGCATTTTTACATAACATTGGCCTGATCACAAGAGATCACGTCCTAAAAAACCGATCATTTTAGTAGATTTTGATATACTGGATACATGCATAAGATTTACATTACATCATGAAATAAAAAAGACAACATTGTGTATCCTTTTAACACAATAATCTCCCTTATATTATCCCTTCAGGTCATTCATAATATACATCTTCGCATCCTAGAAAAAATAAAACCTAGAAAGGGGTGAGCTCAGGTGCCTAGTAAGGATAAAAATATAGCAGAAACATTCATAAATAAGGATAAACATTTAAATAAATGTATAAGACTAAAAAATGACTTTTAAACTTAAACTTCAGCATTATATGGAAAATATAAATCAAAATAATTCCATTATCATATTCACATGGATATTCTACTAGTTGAATAATCACACGTAATAATAATAGATAATTTCATTATGATGGAATGCATAATACTGGCATCATAACCACGTAGTTAATTTCTCGTGCCAAGACTACAAATAAGATTTTTTAGGACTTTTGACATGACATTAGTTTGTCTGATGAGACCAACCGATACATCGAGCGGCTATTGCAGTCTCCACCAGTCACTTACTATGTCCAATGTATCACTCATTTGAAAAGGTTTAAACATAACATAAAAATTCGTATTAAAACTATCATAGGAAATGTTAATACTTTACCCTTAAACCCTGAATAGTATAAAAACACACATCAACACTCAAACATATCACAAAAACATTAATACAATGTGGAAGATTATATCATAAAAAATCATCTACAAACAAGTGTAAAATCCATCAAAGGATGTTGACATATATAAAATCAAAAACATTTGAGAGAAATATCTATTTATATTTTAAATTCAATTAAAAGTCAAATAATTATAAAAGATAAATTGTATTTTGAATATATTCTTATAAAAATTTAAAGTATGCTTCAAAGGGTTATAACAGTAGAAAATAACCACACCAGCCGTGTATGTTAAAAAACATTCATACATTAATTTGTCGAAATAGTTTTAATGTGCCTTCTTTGGAAAACGATGGATAAATTCTTTTCAAAACATTTTATAAAATGTGAAAAAAAGGGTATAAATGAATTTAACCAATATTATAGGAAATTGAAAACATATTTTGAAATAAATTTATCAGAAACACATATGTGGATGATAAAGAAGTCCCAGTAGATACTTACGTATTAACAACCTTATATAATAAAGAGATTATAGAATTAACCCTTAATTTTACTTTTCCTTGGTTGAGGGTAAATTATCATTCTATATAATAGTTAAATAATTTTTATTATATTATTCAAGAACCATATACATATATATGATATATTATATTATCCTCTAATATTTTTTTGTTAATGATATTTCAGTAGTATCATCATTTCGGGTGTTAACTGTTTTGTTTTCCTTTATATGTTTTGTTATGTTTGTCATGTTTGTTATAGATATAATATATCTGATTAATTTATAGAATTATATTATGTTTGTAGAAATTATTGTAATCATCAAATGAAAATTATTCTTGAATGGTTACGATATGGAAATAAATTTCATCGTGTCATGGAGACGGTAATCCGTACGTATGGTCGTGCAACAATACCATTAAATTAATTGTGTAATTGTATGTAATTGGTCAAAATATCATATATACCAAATCAATAAAATGTTATATTTAATATTTACATTGGGAATACTCATTATTATACCCATCCAAATAATGAAGTGTTTGAATAACAAAGTACACCACGACATGGATAGGGTAAGCCATACAGATGCACGTTTAGTGACTTATCATTCATAAGATGGATATAATAACAAATATGGTTGTACAATATTTATAATAACATCACATTATGTATAAGATACTAGATTTATTCTTTTATTATAGAAAAAAATGAAATAGGAAGTGGAAGAAGAAATGAACATTGAAGGATATGGTGAAATTATTAACTCTTCTTCAGGTATTTCCTTTTGAGTTGATCAAAATGGCTCTTTAGGATGGTTTTATGATCAATGTAAAGCCTCTAAGTCAAAATAATGGTAGATGGGAGGATATTTGAGTGGGGTTGGCCGAGACCAATGGATTTTTGGTGTGATTTTGAGAAAATATGTAGTACACTTTTATAAGAAATGTTAAGGTCACTTTAGGAAAATCATGGAATATTTTTTTATTATACAATCATATTCTGTATATAATGGATGTAAAAGGATTAATAATAAGAATAAGATGGGTTTGGGTAGAAAAAATCTCAACTAATAGCTTTTAGATAGGTTTAGGTCACCATATTAACCTTATCATTAATATTTAAGTCTTAGTTAAATAGTTTATCTTTTACCACGTATTCTTGTATTATTATAATAAATAGTAAATAAACTTACTATAAAAAGCCACGTGAATTCCAAATGGTTTGTTATTGATATATCTAAACTTATCTAGGTCTTATGGATGAACCATATATTTTTAATAATATTATATCAATTAATAATATAATACTTGTTTTTAAAACTCATTTACGTCAATTTTGACACTATGTGGTATTTTGTATTAAAAATTCATTTGTGTCAATTTTGAAACTATTTAGTATTTGGTTTTTGTGAAAGACATAACAGCAAGATTACTTTGATCAAAATTAATTGACTCAAACCTAACATGTCATATTAACCTATAAATTTAAGGGATGGCATCGAAAGTCTCAATTTACATTTATTTAGATATTTAGAACATCAATTATTTCAACCATTCATTAATTAGGTAATTAGTGAATCATCATTTTGTCATAAATTAATTTATTTATTTAATTCCTAAAATATATAAATAAAATACCATTTTTAGGAAACATTTTTATCTTTCAAATGAATATTGATAATTGGATTTATCTTATGTATAACCCTATATTACAAATGTATTTTTCATGGAAGTGTTGATGTAGGACTTTAGATTAATTGAGGTATAATTCTTGTATCATCCACACATTATATTTCATTATTTGATACTAGGACCAAAAAATTGTTTATATTATATCTAAATGTGAATTTTATTGGTTTAGATGTGGATCAACTATGTGTGATTATTTTGATTAACATGATGTTATGAGAGAAAGAATAAATTATTTGATAATGAAAAGAGTGTTATCTATATTTTTCTTAGTACTGATTTCCTTAAGGCCATTATATTCATGATATGTCTATTTTTTATGAAATATTGGTGATGTATTGGATGGTTTTGTATTAATATCATATCTACTGTAACTTCTAAACTTCAACATTCAAGTAATAATTGGGTGACACTTATGTTCACCATAGATAATCGGATGTCATGGAATATTGTGTAGGGCCATCTAATTGGAAATAAATTTGGCTCATAATCCAAGTGAAATTTCATTAGAAATTATGATGGATAAGGATAGCATGTTGTCTTTTCACCTGTGATGGATCTATTTCTGGATGTGATTCCTATGTATTTTTGATAATGTCCACCTAAGGAAGATATTGACTTTAAAATTGAGTTACTCACTAGATTAAAGAAATTGTTTAATATTCCTTATTGAATTTCACATATAGTGTTTAAAATTATCAAGACATTATTTCATGTATTTGATAATGATGTTTTTTTTCATCCATGTACATCACCTAGAGATCTATAGTGTGGTTTTATAAAAAGTCTCATTGGACAATGCGGTTGTGAATAGATTATATGAAGTCAAATATGATTATAGTTAGGATCTTGAAACCTATTCCACATATCAAATATATATTTTAAAAACTAATGGGTCCTTGTGTGTTCTCCAAAATTGATTTGAGGATACATTATTATTGGATGAGAGTGAGAACATCTGAAATCATAAAAAATTCAGTTAGGAACTGACATGCATTATATGTGATTATGGTGATTCTAGTTAGGTTGAAAAATTAACAAGTAGTGTTTATTTCATTGATGAAATGAATCGAACACCTGTTATTTGATCAGTTTTTGGTTGTTTTGTTGATGACATATTGGTTTAATCAAGGACTCGTGAGAACCATTCCAAATATATGGACATTGTATTGATCACACTAAGAGAGTATCAATTATATTAAAATACATTCCAGTGTTATTTATAGATTGGAATGTTATATTTCATGGGTTAAATAATTTGAAATAATGGTGTGTCTATTTACATAGAAATGGTTAAATAAGTTGTATCTTGGGAACACCCCAAGAATGTTTTTAAAATTAGGATCTTTTTGGTTCTGACAATATATTATTCAAGGTTCATGAAAGTCATTTCTTAATTGGAATCACCACATTCATGTTATAGTATGATGGGAGTCAGATTCCATTGGTCCAAATCATGTGGGATTCCTTCCAAGAGATGAAGGATAATATTACCATCACAATGAATTTAATCCTACTAGATATAATTATAGAGTATCCCATGTTTTGTGATGAAATCAGGGTTAGGACTGGAGGAATATTGAGGATTTAAGATCATGTCATGGAGTATGAGCCCAAATAGTTTACGCCACATGAATGAAACCACCCCACACCAAACCTTGAGATGGTCATTGGGGTTTATAGATTAATTTGTTAGAGACATTACATTTTAAGAATTATTATTTTGTTTTCTGACAATGTATCACACATTATATCATTAATCAATGGTAATTTATCCTATTAAATTGAACATGGGTCCTATAATTTTAGTATTTCAATTCATTTTAATCCTACATGCTAGGAATGGGGAATAGTTTTTTTGATGTTGTATGATGAATGACACAGACTGAGGAAGTGCGTGAGTCTAGTTCTGAGTGAGGGATAATAGAATACTTTATTGAGATCAATATAGTGGTTTTGGAGGTCCTGAGAGGTATGAAATTGGAATAATTTTCTTTGGATTCAATAGTTATGATCCAAATCAAGCAGGGGAGGTATTGTTACATTCAAGAGGACCCTTAGAAGAGGGATGTAGAAATTTGGGCGTATTGGTAAGATCATTTCTCCTTAGAGGTCTAGTAATACATGGATGCGTAGATAAAGGTTGTGTCATTCTAAGGTGGGGATGTTTTAAGATACCAAAATTATAATGTAGTACATTCATGATTATGTTTCATAAACTCATTTTGGTCAAGTTAGTGAACTATTCTAAATAATATGTGGTAGATCGAGGGTGTCTTGGGAGTTCATGGAAAGGGAAATTTTGAAAAGTGGATTTGACGGGTAAGGTTCATGGATGGAACATGTGTAATAAAATCATGTGACATAATCATGATTCCTATAATGGGAGGGTACATGGTTAAAAACCCAAGCCTGTGGGAGCATGTAGATCATGATAACTTGGAGTGATCTATTTCATAGAGCCACTACATGGTTTGTCAAACTATGATGGGTCCTAGGAAAATGTGTTACCGAGATCCCTCTTGGACATTAGGTGGAACACAATTAGAACATGGTTTTCCAACCGTTCTGCCAATCCATGTGCATCATTAAAAAGGGTAATGTACCCATTTCCCTAAGCCTTTAAGGGTTTTATCAAAATTTTCAACATCATTTCCATCAATAGTATATAGGTTGTGATCATCCTCCTCCCAATATCTTATAGGATGATTCTCCTTCAATACTGGGATGTTTGGAGAATTCTTGTGTGAGAATCAATGATCCCGTTGAGTCTAAAACTCATATTTACATAGTTTCTAAGATAAAGACTTGTGAATGTTTTCTTCACTATAAGAATTCCATGATTTGTTTTACAAAAGTTTATAAGATGGGGAATTGAAGGATCTTTGACTTCAGATCAATATAGAAGGTTTAGATAGTGTACATATATAAACTATATATAAGTGGATTTTTTATATCCTATAGTCATTAATACATAATTTTTTTCATGTAGTTTATTTTTGGAACCTACTTGTTGTCAATTTGGATTACATGGAAGAAAATGGTTATTCGGTTAATGAAATGATGTTTAAAAACCCTCATGATCCCCATGTAATCTTTTGATTATGGACATATTGATCCTATAGACACCCATGGAGTGGAACACTCACATAAATGAGATAGTTTGGGATATTGAATGGTAATTTGATGAGTTGATGATATTAATCAAATTATAAATGTGATTAAACAGTTGACATTGAAAGATGAGATGTGTGGCCAAATATGAAGAGTTACCTAATAGATGGCATGTAATGGGATGCATATTATAAATAGATAACAAGGCATTGATTTTTTGATAAATTAAACGTAAAGGGAAATAAATGGTTTTATTGTCTTTAGATGTTTAATTGGGTTTATTTTCAAATTGATTAAACAATGAGTGGATAGATTTGTTAGAATTTGATTAAATGGGAATGTATTACCAATGTTAATTATATTTAAAAAGTTGGTAGTGATTATGAGCCTATATCAATTATATAAATTATAGTGGGATGTTAGAATAATGCTTCTATATCAAGGGTTGGACCAACTAACCCTCCTGAAGCCCCTATTATGTGTAGTTATTATGGGAAAGGACTAGTTATAATAATCCCAAGGGTATGGAAATAGATTTCTATATCCTTGTTTGGAAAGATGACCACATAATTCCAAATCCCATTCAGATACATGAGCCGAGGATCCGTGTTTTCTGACCAATGATCCTTTGGCTTGTGGATCATGTTGTTAGAATCAACTAATATAGGTTTGATGAAAAAAGGGTAAAATAATGAAATGTAAATGAAATTTATTGATCTACTTAAGGTTAACTGATGTAACATGATTTAGTTTGATATTTTGATTATTACTGGTAATTCTTCATACAATGTTTTAGAGATGATGTTTTTGTGGACACCATCGGGGGTGGACTAAATAGTTTTACTCTAATCCAGTTTAGGATTACCTTAATTAGATGAGAATAATTAATTTTATACATGAGGAAAATGTGAATGACCCTATATAAGTTGGTTTATTTGGGGAATATGGATATGAATGGATGATGGGAAAAAAAATAATGTCAGAAACTGACTAGAGGATTTCTCATCATGTATTTATTTTGGTATTTCATGTACACGATGAACTTTCTGATATGACAATTCATAGTTTTTGATTTATTTGGGGTTTGTACCATGTTTTTGGAAATTAATGTGGTAATTCATGGTCATATTTTTTGTAATTTTTATTATTTATTGTAATAACTCAGGTTTTCATATGAGGTACACATCTTTTTACTTTTTTCTTAAATACATTTTTATAGAATTATGTTATTGCTTAACCTGATCATGAGTGTTTTGGAGGAGTCTGGTTCTTTTTCAGAGCTACGAACCATGTTTTCGGCTAGAAATGGCATGGTTCATGGTTAGTGCATGATCATCTCACAGTTTGTCTAAACTATGCGAGAGGTCTGAGAAACTAATGATTTTGGAAAAAGCAGTTCCACACGATCACCAGAGAGTTAGTCAAACTATGAGAGGTAACTATGTTATGTTCCCCTCTTAGAAAGATTTGTGTACAAACTTTATGCACTATATGGGAAACCATGAAGCCCTTATTGTGTGTGTGTTTTAATTCTAAATTAAAATAATACATTATTTTTAAACCCAAATGGGATTTCTATCATTCATGCACAGAGGACCTCCATGGAGCTCCATTTTGGTTCGTAGACTAGGAATCAAGCCGTTCTCTCTATCGAACTTCTATTTTGATCACCAATCACCTCTACGGATCCACAATAGTAAGGCCTACATTCCTTTTTAGTCCTTATTTATTGTTCAGAACAATGAATGCAATATTTGAATTTAGGATCATATTCCCTAATATTATGTTCATCGTCCCTTATTCTATATTATTCCAAACCGGATGAATCAAGACATGATACATGATGATATCTCTACTACCTTATAGGGGTTGGTGGTATATACTTTCTTTAATATTTTTGGATGTTTTTCAAGAATTTGGCAGAACTGACTTTTATCAGACATATCAGAGAAGTCTCTTTTTTGATAGAGTGGCTTTATGTAGCTGTAGTTGGACCTAGTGAGGTAGAAAATGGGTTCTTTTATGGAACATTGACACTCCTTTATCGTTTCGAGGTCACCAAAGGGGTGCTCCTTAAGGGAATAGATTTTTTATGAATATCTAAACCATGAACGCGGTGTGTGCTTGTGCTTTCCTAGTAAGAGAAATCCCTTAGATACCATTACAGCTTGAATACTCTTCTTAAGAGATGTACTGCCTCATTGGATTTGAATATCATTTAATGCCTAGTGTATTTTTATAGATTTCATTAAGTTTAATGATTTTATATGAGTGGGTATAACTATATGTAAATGACTAGTGGCACGTTAAGTGGTTTGAATGGGAGGATAGTCCCATATGCTTGTTATGATAAAAGGATAGCATGCGTTAGTATACTCATGTATTTTATAGGTGGATGTGAGTGGGTATACTCACATGGAATGGATGTGTAATCTGAATGATTGAATGCTTGAATTCTTGTTTGAGTGGTATGAGAGATTCCATGGACTACTCTCTTTGGATCTGGAATGTGGTAGTGGAATTCATAGGTTGACTCTGTCCCTTGGGACTTGATTATGTGAGCTTCCTTGGGACTTACTACCCTATAATATCTGGCTTTCTTGGGCTCATGTAATACATTCTATTTACATACTCCTAGGACCCCTACTAGTGAATAACCGAGTTTCCACTACGGATTCCCATGGGATATAATGTGATGCCTTGGAAATACTCATTGGATCCAACCCTCCATGTTCTAGATGTTATTACATGGATTCCTTGGTCTGATGACCCCTTGGATCAGGCCCTTGCGGCATGCTACATCACTATAAGGCATGTTCGTGGGATGCTACATCACTATATGTCTTGGCCATGTATCACATGACTTCATTATACAGAGTGGTTGGGGATTTCTTGATACAAATGGATGTATGATGTGGCTGTGTGACCTGCTTGCTATTTGGATATATCTGCCTTGTTAGAAGTAGAATCTCTTTTGTAGGTAGCCTTGATGGAAGTTTTTTTTACATTACATTAGACATATGCCATTTGCATAAGCACTTACATAATACTTGTTTACACTTGCTAGGACCTTTTTAGAAATTCTATTAGAACAGTATATGCCTGGGTGGATTCTTAATGGGATGTTTATCGCACACATTTTTGGGCCTCCATGGGGAAAAATGGATTATATGACTTTATGTGATGATCAGGGAAAGATACCTATTACAAGTTGTAGATTGTGGCTGCATAGGAACAAGATGAACCTTACGATGTTGGGATACCATTGTGGTCTTTTGTTATTTTTGGGAATTGTTCTGTCTTACATTTCCATGTACCTTATTTGGCTATTATCTAGACACTTGTACCATGTGAGCCATTTTTGTATATGAGATAATTTTGATTATTGATATGTATATTCTTGTATTCTTGTATTACATTCAGTTGTATGCTTATTTATACGCTTCCACTATTTTAATTTGTTGACTTCCATTGTGATTATTTGGTTACAAGGGAATATTATCCCCACTGAATCACATAGGACGATTCTGCTAGTCGGTAACCTCTGGAATTTGGGTAGATGCGCTTCAGGAATTGTGACCAAATGGGCTCAGGGCACCGTTTCAGGTGGCATCCAGGTCCGGGATGTCAAAAAGTTGTATTAGAGGGTGTTTTCATTTCAAGTTTGAATTACTATTTAATGATATTAGACATCGATAGGAAGGAAAGGGAATTTGGTAATAAAATGTGCCCATAGTGGCTACCCCACAAATAGGGAAAAGTCAAATTTCCCCAAATTTAGTTTTGATTTTTGGGATTTTGACTACTATAGTTGATTTGATTTTACTATTGTGTGACACACATGAATTATGATATTACAATTGTTGCATTTTTGGGATCTATTTCAGATGAAACATGATGAGATGACGGTGTGTCATCTCATACATCATATAGACACTTTTTAGAATCACATTCCATGCCATCTATGATGCATTATATACTGCATGTTGTTGTGATAGTTGATGTGATAGATGTGCTTGTTGTTGGTTTAGTTGGGTGCAATTGATAAAGGTGTGACACCATTATTCAATCCATAAGGAGAATGTGCCATAATGAATTGGGAAATCATGCACCATTGATATGTAAAGGTTAAATGAACTAAATATGTGTGGTTGGAAAATGAGTCATGTTTTGTGTTCGTGAGGTGTTATGGTCTATAATGGATTCAGAAATTGGCAAAACGTTGGTAAAATTTTATGAATGAATGAATGTGAAATTGAAATGGAACATGAAATGGTTAATAGTGGCTTGACCTAGACCTATATTTTTAGTGGGGGAGAGGAATAGTTTCTAGTGGTTCGATGCCTGTACATTAGACAGTCCTAGCTTTTGGATAAGGATATGAGATTGACGTGGTTTCAGGGAGGGTTTTGACATTTCTTACGCTTTTGAGCTTTGTGTCATGATGTTGTGCTTTCTTGAGGAATGTGTTTAGCATTGTAGAGACATTCCACCATGATGGCCTCAAGTTTTACATAGTGATGGGGGCAATGACCAATCATCAAATATAGTGGGATACATGCTACAACATAATACTCCTATAGTTCTAGCTATGACACCTAAGGCTGTTATGGACACAGGTGCTGAGGAAATGTTCTGTGAGGGATTATTTCCTTATATGTTAACATTATAGGGAGCACCAAAACCAACCTAGTATATGGATAATATGACATGGTTGTTCCAGTAGCAGAATCCTTTTGTGTTTTCAAGGGATGCTAGACCACAGGCTGCAGAGCTGTGGCAAGAGACCACGTTAGCTGTTTTCGAGCATCTGGAGACACCAATGGAGTGGAGGGTCTATCAAGTGACTTACATGATATATGGAGAGGAAATGAACTGGTGTGACCATTTGAACCACGCTGATGGGCTACATGATATAGGTTGGGCCAAATTCCAAATCTGATTCTATGACTAATTTTAACCCACGTATCTTGGAACATAGTGGGATAGTGGGTTTTTTCACCTAGATTATGGTGCAATGACATTTATTGAATACATGGAACACATTACAGAGCTATAGAGTTTTTCACTGATGTATAATACTGATGATCTAACAAGGGAAAGGTGCTTCGAGGAAGGTCTCAGATATGCTATCAGATCTCAGGTCAACATGTTCAGGTTTCTATCTATTGCTGAGATTATGAATCAGGCACTGATTACATTGCGAAACATGAGGGTAGATGGGGGTACAAAATAGGGGAGTGTTGTTTCTCTCCCCAGTGGATCTACATCTTCAGAAAATTAGAATCCTTATAAGGCTTCTCATGACGTGAGTTCTAGTTAGGCTGTGGGTGCTAGATGCATGGTGTTTTTACATTTGTTTGGTAGGTGAGGCCACATGAGAACCTAGTGCGACCATGACCTAGTCGAGTGCTGAGATTGTGGCCGGATTGGGAAATGTAGTGGTTTTACATGACCTTGCCACTAGATGTGACTGGTAGGCAGTCAACAACGTCATTTGGTTTTGGAACAAGGTATTTAGCTCGGCATTAGCCTGAATGATGGATCAATGCAGGCTGGGCTGGCTAGGTTAGTGGTGGTCATGGTTGTGGTAGCCATACACTGATTTCTTAGAGGCAGCAAGGCGGATCAGCTCAGGGTAGCCAGGCAGGGTCACATGGTCTTGGTACGTGGTAGACTTATATAGTGAAACAGACCTAATACGATTAGAATCGGAGCCTGTATATAGTGATAAGTATGGTTTTAGTTGATTCTACCATTTCATATTCCATTTTTGATACAGGTTCCTCCCACAACATTATCTCTACATGAGTGGTAATGAGCCATGTGTTTGTTGTTTTTCATTATGAGTGAGTGTTCACAGTAGACACACTATTAGGAGTTATAAAGGTTGAGGTATGCCAGTTTATTTAGTGTCCCCTTGAGGACGGAGGGTGTCACTTTATCTGGGATCTTTATCACCTTGAGAGGATATGGGTTGACTTCATTCTCATAATGGACTGGATTGTTTCTTATCGAGCATACATTGACTGATATCGACGGTGGGTGACTTTAACATCACTAGAGGGTGAATTTTTTATTCACAATGGTGAATGGGATTTTCATGAAAACAAATATGGATCCAATCATTGTGGGCTAGTGCCTGTAGCTACACCGTTATTCATTCCTCTTTATAGGATGGCTAAGACAGAGTTGAAGGATCTCAAGAGGTAGCTAGAGGATTTGGAGGTGAAGGTGTTCATGTCACATACATGACTTATTTTGAAGTTAAATTTCATTTATTTTCATTTATTTCTTTGTTTTGGATGGTATACAAAGGTTTTATGGAGAAATAGATGAGTTTTCATGAATTGGGCCAAACCGTGAGCCCAATTCTAGATTTAAAAATACATTTTGTTTCCTTTATAACTTTTAATTTTTTTAATATTTTTCCCTCATTCCAATTCCTAAATGGTCTCCTCTGACATATTACCACCAAAATATAAATTTGGAGCCTTTATAATTCCATAATATTGGTGGATATGGGTTTTTATTTAAGATATTGGGCCTGCCCGAAGGCCCATTTCCTTTATTAAAAATAATTTTTAATTTTTTTAAATCTACTTCACTATTTTCATTTTATCGGTTATTCCACCTCCCTCTCGACCCTAAGAAACCCAGGCACGCTCCCATTTCCTTTCCCTCCTCCTTGGAGCTCTTTGAAATCGCGAATTAGGGCTGATCTTTTATAGGGTGTCTCAAATCGTCCAGAATTGAAGAGGTAACTTAATCCCTTCTTAACTCTCTAAATTCTTACTCATTTCCCTCCATTACAGTTCCTAAATTACCTCCTAAATGATGTTCAAACAATCCCTGAAATTTTCCTATTTTCAACTTCAGAAACTATTGTTTTTGGAGTGATTAATTCAGGATACTTCAAGTAGGCGAGTCTATTTCTTTCCTCTTTCAAATTGCTTAGGGTTTCTTCCCTAATGCTTGAATTATAAAAATTCCAGAAGTTAGGGTTCGTGCCTAGGTTCTAAATTACTGTATTTGGGGATAAATATTGAAGTTTTAGGTTTCTTTTAACTTTCTTGAGGTGCGGCGGTCATGCGATTGATGTTTCGCCCCAATATTTGAGGGTTTCGACACATTCGGTAGGTGATTCTGTGGGTAACCATTTAATTATGAGTTAGTTTTCTTGATTAAATAATTTTACATGTTCTTTATGTGCTGTGCATTATTATAAAACCATTTTTGGTAGCACTAGTAGAGCATTTGTTTCTAAAGTTACATATTTTCTTGAAGTGTGTATTTTTTAAATGTATTTCATGTGTTATCTCTTGTGGTAGTTTTGTAAAATGTGGAAGTGATTTGTTAGTTGTTGAATGGGGATTCCAATTATGGTTGGGTAATGATATAGTTCCATGTGGGCCTAAAAATGGGGTTCATTTGAATAGTTTTATTTGTATAACCTTGTTATACTCCTTGAATGTGTTTTATGGATTTGTGTGTTCTCATGGGTATCTTTTGTGATACTATTCAAGGTGATTATATAACATTTGAAAGTGGATTATTACATGTTGATTGGGATGCCAATTCTGTTTTGGTAGGGTATTGGTGTGCTTTTGGCTTAAAAAGATGTTTTTGAAATGGATTTCATGTGAAAATTTTGGGAGTACTCTTTATAATTGTTTTATGAATGTTTTGAATGGTTTATTGGGTTGTGTAATAGGTGAAACTATATCAGAAAATTGTTTTGGAATGAGTATATTTTTAAAAGGTCCATTTCATTTCTGAAAAGGATGTTATGTGATATGTATCATCTTGGAAAACTTTTATTAAATTGTTTGAAGGAGATATTGAGGAGTGAAAGTGATGTGAATATGATGTGCAGTGTTTTGTGTGAGTGTGATGTGAAAGAAAGAATTTTTGATTATGAAAGAAGTGTTATTTTCCATGTGTTTGGGTTGTTATATGAGTTTAAATATCTTATAATTGTTTTATAAAATTGTGTAATGGTTTTGTGGAAGTTTTGAAGAAATGTGAAATGTGTTGTGGGCTATTTTTGTGTGATTCGGATTTCAAAATCATTTTGAATGAAAAATGGATTTTTGTGACTTTTTTGGTATACATATGGTCTGTTTGGTGAATTTGTGCTGTGGAAATGATATTTTCATGTTCAATGTATATTTCTTGATTTGTTGAACTTGTTTGAGCACATGGGGAAAACCTGGGTATCTAGGTGGGTGGACGTGTACTAGTATGCTAGTGAATCCGTGGGGTTTGGCCTCAGTTTCACATAGCAAGATTGACACTGACAACTCGAACTAAACTATGATGATGATGATTGGGGACCACTAGGTTATGGGTATGTTCCCTACTAGTGTCTCCTGCACCAGAATGGATATTTGTGATGGTTACTCTCACCGAGATACGAGGTACCTGGGACCCATAGCTAGCTAGTGCCTAGAGGTTATTTCCTATTCCTTGTGCTCATTATATACATTGTACATACCATCGGTATACAGTATAGTTGGCTGGAAAATTCACTAGTGTGGACATTATTTTTAAAAGTGTTTATTCTTAATGATATCCCACTTGAAAACTGTTTTTATTCAATGTTGCATCTTTTAGAAATTGTAACTGGCTTTTCATGTTTTTGAAAACATACATGCTTTTCGTCTTTAAATTTTTATCACATGGAATATCTTAGTGGTGGTATCCTACTGGTAATTGGATCACACCCTACTTACACCCTTGGGTGTAAGTAGACTTGGTTATTTTTGTTGTCGCAGGTTGGGTACAGTTTTTTTGATCCAGTGGTTCAGGTTTCTAGCAGGTCCTCGGTGGTGAAGTCTTGTGGAGGTGGCTTGAGGGTGGTACCCCTTGCCATGACGGTTCTTGGGATGTCCTTATTTGGTTTTGTACCTTCGGTATAGACCTTTTGAGTTGTTTTAATCTATGTATTTCAGTTCTGAATTTTTGTAAAAGATTCTTTGGTTTGAAAAATCCAGATTTGTTTCATTGGATTATTTTGTTGTTTTATGTTTATAAACTCTGGTAAATCGTTCCAAATTTTCATTTTATGATACCCGGGCACTTGTGCCAGCCCGTAGGGATCGGGAACCCCATTCAGGACTTGTCACGGGCTGGGTTTGGTGCCATTTTTTGTTGCGATCGACTCGTTTCGTTACAAAATGGTATCAGAGCAGGTTCAGGTTAACTCTTTGGGTCATGTTATTTGGGGAAGAGCCAGGATAGTTTGGAGTTAGTATTGTTGTGACATGGAATTATAGTTATGGGTAGTGTGCCTGATCACCACACCTCATAATGCGATTCAAGTTTCCAAGAGAAGTCTGGATTTCTCTAAGTCCTTCAGTTTTCTTGGTTCGATGATGATTAAGGGAAATGAAAAGAGAGTTGGGTTAATGGTCCTAGTGAGCCTACAGGGCCTGGAAAGCCATGTGGAGCCAAGGATATTCCCTAGAACACTCTCTGTGATAGTGAAGTGATTGTATTATGTCCGCCAACCATATTTCCAAGTCACCCACTGAAACTAGTTTCCTCTCGCACTGTTTTGTGCTTAGGTTTTGAAATCTTCGCACTTTGGTTTTAAGAAGTGTAAAGTTTATGTGAAATGATTTTCAAATAAAGAGGGAATGGTTTGTATTATGAAATGGCAGAACTGAATTTTCAGAGTTGTTTTGAAATGTAAAATGGTGCGCTTACACCTCTTTCAAAGCAGAAACTATATTGAAGTTGGTTTTGAAAAGTGTTTCCAATAGAGTTTTTTAATCAATCAGAGTGTGTTTTAATGGGATGAAATGCTTTGAAATTGATGTGAATATCCTGAAAGTGAGTTATTTTCTAAATGGTTGTGACTTTCTGAAAATTTTTGTAAGATGTGATTTGGGATTTTTATCTCGTGGTTAGTGGTTATGAGAAAAAAGGATGTGTTAGTTGACCATTTTGGTTTTGAAAAGTGGAAAGAATTTTTTTTTAACCTTTGGTATTTCCATTAGCAACCACATGAATGGGGTTATATGGGATGATGGATGGTTGATGGCATGACTAGATGAGTTCCGAGATGGATATGAGGAGGGTGTCTGGTGTGGCACAAAAACCTTCATGTGTGAGGTGCATGGGGTACCATTGGTGGATACGCTTACTGCTAAACTGTTTTTTCTCAAAGAATTATTTTTAAAGATAAAAATGATGTCTTGATGAATATTTTTGTAGGGTTTGTATTATGGGGTTTTGAAAATGCTGATGTTGTGGGATGTTTTGATTCCAAGAACCCCGTCTGTTTGAACTGTGTTTTGGGTTTGTGTTTGGTCGGTAAGCTGTTTGTAGGGACAGTTAGTGGTCTCTTTTGAAAAATGTTTTGGGATGACTTTACAGTGGTTCCCTTCATATTTTTGGAGCTGGTTTATGGCTTGTTTTGACCAATGGACCAGATTGGTTTGGTCCTTGGGTTCTCTCATTGGATAAGGTACGCCCCCATTAAAGGTTAATGCATAACTGAAGTGGAGCCCAGATTGTTTCTCCATTGTAAAATCCTCCAGTTGATCAATATAAGGAATCTATTTCTTGAGCTTTTTAGATTGAGTTTACACCCTTTCCTTTATTGGTTTTCTGTATCTTCTTGTAGTGGGAGATTGATTATGGATGGTTGAAAGTGACCTTAGCCTCTTAAGATTCCAAATTTTTCGAAGGTGGAAGTGTTATGGGGTTGATAGCATGGATGAATATTTGGACAGTGTCTAAGAGGAACTCTCGGTCCTTCATAGTATCTTCGAATAAGGAGTTCATGTTAAACTACTAGTGTGGGAAATCTGGTCATGATAGGATATTATGGCCACTTTCTAGAATTGTGTGTTGTTTTGGGATTTTTTACAAGTTCCCTCTCTATAAATTGTTTATATCGGTCGCAATGGTCATGTTTGGTGATTCCTTGTGATTTCATGTGCTCGATTGACCGTAAAGGTGAAAGTTGGGCAATCATCTGAGAGTCTCTATTATGTTGGGAGAATTCCTCCCTTGAAAAAAATATATTCCATTTTAGAGGAAGGTGAGTATAAGTTTTCTTTATTTCGATTGTTTCTCACCCGAACAAACAAGGTGTGATGTGTGTACATCTTCTAATCCCTTGATTCAGTGAAATATCGAGTTAGGGTAAAGTGAGTTCGGAATTTTGTTATGTCTTGGAAAAACTTATCAGGGATTTCGGTGTAGTTGTTGTTTGCAATGAAATAATAATTCTCATTCATGTGGTTTCTAAAGCCTAACTGCAAGGCCGAAGATGCTTCAATATTTTGAGCTCCAGCCATAGGTCCCGGAGAGAAGTTGGTGCGTAGTCAGGGGACACCCCAGTGTTATTTAAACCCTTGTGCAAAGTCCTATACTCAATATGAAAGATAAGAAGAGTTTAATCCTATGGTGTCATCATATTTCTTCTACTATTCATGTTTGGTGGAAATAGGTGGAGGGCCTTGTACCCATTTCATCGCCCAATGTTATTCCCTCCCCCTTTGGTTTCCACTGAGTCTTTAGAGAAAGGTATGAAGTTTGGCTAGACAGGTTGACCACACGGTTTGTACTTGGTTAGTAGTGGCCATGCCCAAAAAGAAACCATGTAGATAGAAGAATCTCCACTGTTAGTTCATGGTTTCCCAAACCCTGTAGAATCACCATGTGGTCGTCCCAACACTTTATATTTTGGGGTCTTTCTGTACCGGCCCATGCTAGTCGATTACGATTGTTGGATCTTATGGTGGGGAGGCTATTTTTTCCCCCATACCAATAACTTAGTCTTATCCATGGTCAAGGATTTTTGGTAGGTAGTATCATTCGGATATATCATGATACGTAAATCTTTCTTGGGTAACCATTGATATTGGAGAGTTCCCAATGTTTTAGTTATAGCAAGGTATGTGTAACCTTGTTCGATGTTGTTGTTCATTTGAGTGAATTACTTGAGTTTTGTTCGGATAGTGTTTGAGGAGTTTTCCTTTGGGATAAAGACTGAATGTGATAGATTGTTTCATGAATGTGGTGTATGATTTTTTTGTGAAGTATTCCTTCCTTAATTGATCAATGGAGGTGTTTTGGCCTTTGGGGGCGAAACCTGGAAATGGAGTACATCTTGGTTTATCAGTTCGGTTTGGCTTTCGTATCTGGCCTTTCTATAGATTTTCTGGGACAGAATGTTTTCATGGTGGGGAGAATTGTCACATACATGACTTATTTTGAAGTTTAATTTCATTTATATTCCTTTCATTCTTTGTTTTGGATGGTTTCCAAAGGTTTTATGGAGAAATAGATGAGTTTTCATGAATTGGGCCAAACCGTGATCCCAATTACAGATTTAAAAATACATTTTGTTTCATTTATAACATTTTCATTTTATAACTTTTTCCCCTAATTCCAATTCCTAAATGGTATCCTCTGACCTATTAACACCAAAATATAAATTTGGAGCCTTTATAAATCCATAATCTTGGTGGATATGGGTTTTTATTTATGATATTGGGCCTACCCGAAGGCCCATTTCCTGCATTAAAAATAATTTTTAATTTTTTTATATCTCATTCGCTATTAGCGTTTCTTCAGTTATTCCACCTCCATCTACACCCTAAGAAACCCAGCCGCGCTCCCACTGCCTTTCCCCCCTTCTTGGAGCTCTTTGAAATTGAGAATTAGGGCTGATCTTATTAGGGTGTCTCAAATCGGCCAGAATTGAAGTGGTAACTTCATCCCTTCTTAACTCTCTCAATTCTTACTCTTTTCCATCCATTACAGTTCCTAAATTACCTCCTAAATGTTGTTCGAACAATCCCTGAATTTTGTATGTTTTCAATTTCAGAAACTATCATTTGTGGAGTGATTAGTTCAGGATACTTCAAGTATGTGAGTCTATTTCTTTCCTCTTTCAAATTGCTTAGGGTTTCTTCCCTAATTCTTGAATTATAAAATTTCCAGAATTCAGGGTTCGTTCCTAGGTTCTACATTACTGTATTTGGGGTGAAATATTGATGTTTTAGGTTTCTTTTAACTTCCTTGAGGTGCGGCGGTCGTGCGGTTGATGTTTCGCCCCAATATTTGGGGGCTTCGACACATTCGGTAGGTGATTCCGTGGGTAACCATTTAATGATGAGTTAGTTTCCTTTATTAAATAATTTTAAATGTTCCTTATGTGCTGTGCATTATGATAAACCCATTCCTAGTAGAAATAGTAAATCATTTTTTTACAGTTACATTTTTGCTTGAAGTGTGTATTTTTCAAATGTGTTTCATGTGTTATCTCTTGTGGTAGTTTTGTAAAATGTGGAAGTGATTTATTAGTTGTTGAAAGGGGCTGAAAATTATGGTTGGGTAATGATATAGTTCCATGTGGGCCTAAAAATTGGTTGTATTTGAATGGTTTTATTTGTATTAACTTGTTATACTCCTTGAAAGTGTTTTATGGATTTGTCTATTCTCATGGGTATCTTTTGTGATATTATTCAAGGTGATTATATAACATTTGAAAGTGGATTATTACATGTTTATTGGGCTTGCAATTCTGTTTTGGTAGGGTCTGGGTGTTCTTTTGGCTTAAAAAGTGGTTTTTGAAATAGATTTTACGTGCAAATTTTTGGTACACTCTTTATAATTGTTTTATGAATGTTTTGAATGGTTTATTGGGTTGTGTAATAGGTAAAACTATATCAGCAAATTGTTTTGGTATGAGTATATTTATAAAAGGTCCATTTCATTTGTGAAAAGGTTGTTATGTGATATGTATCATCTTGGAAAACTTTTATTAAATTGTTTTAAGGAGATATTGAGGAGTGAAAGTGATGTGAATGTGATGTGGAGTGTTTTGTGTGAGTGTGATGTGAAAAAATGAATTTTTGATTATGAAAGATGTGTTCTTTTCCATGTGTGTCGGATGTTATATGAGTTTAAATATCTTATAATTGTTTTATTAAATTTGTTAATGGTTTTGTGGAACTTTTGAAGAAATGTGAAATGTGTTGTGGGCTATTTTGTTGTGATTCGGATTTCAAAATCATTTTGAATGAAAAATGGATTTTTGTGACTTTTGTGGTATAAATATGGGCTTTTTGGTGAATTTTCGATGTGGAAATGATATTTTCATGTTCAATGTATATTTATTGACTTTTTGAACTTGTTTGAGCACAAGGAGAAAACCTGGGTATCTAGGTGGGTGGATGTGTTCTAGTATGCTAGTGAATCTGTGGGGTTTGGCCTCAGTTTCACTTAGCAAGATTGACACTTACAACTATAACTAAACTATGATGATGATGATTGGGGACCACTAGGTTATGGGTATGTCCCATACTATTGGCTCATGCATGAGAATGGATATTTGTGATGGTTACTCTCACCGAGATACGAGGTACCTGGGACCCACAGCTAGCTAGTGCCTAGGGGTTATTTCCTATTTCTTATGCTCATTACATACATTGTACTTACCGTCGGCATACGGTATAGTTGGCTGGAAAATTCACTAGTGTTGACATTATTTTTAAATGTGTTTATTCTTAATGATAGCCCACTTGAAAACTATTTTTATTCAAAGTTGCATCTTTTAGAAATTGTAACTAGCTTTTCATGTTTTTTAAAACATGCATGCTTTTCGTCGTTAAATGTTTATCACATTGAATCTCTTAGTGGTGGTATCCTACTAGGCACTGGATCACACCCTAATTACACCCTTTGGTGTAAGTAGACTTGGTTATTTTTTTTGTCACAGGTTGGGTACAGTTTTTTTGTTTTAGTGGTTCGGGTTTCTAGCAGGTCCTTGGTGGTGAAGTCTTATGGAGGTGGCTTGAGGGAGGTTCCCCTTGCCATGAGGGTTATTGGGCTGTCCTAATTTGGTTTTGTACCTTTGGTATAGACCTTTTGAGTTGTTTTAAGATATGTAATTCAGTTCTGAATTTTTTAAAAGATTGTTTGGTTTGAAAAATCCAGATTTGTTTCATTGGATTCTTTTATAGTTTTATGTTTATAAACTCGGGTAAATAATTCCCAATTCTCATTTTATGATACCCGGTTACTTGTTCCAGCCCGTGGGGATCGGGAATGCCCTTCGACCCTTATCACGGGCTAGATTGGGTTCCATTTTTGGTGGCGATCGATTCGGTTCGAGACAGTTCATCAGACCAAGTAATTCCCCATGATGATTCGTGGACTTTTTTTTCAAAAAAGGAGGATGGGCTCTTTATATTTGGGTGGACTAGAATAAACTAAACTAGTTGACGGTTAAAAATTGATATCCCTTTCGAAGGATAGATGAGTTATTTGACCAGCTTCAAGGAGCTCGAGTGTTCTCAAAGACCGACTTGAGGTCAGGATATCACCAAGTATGGGTTTAACCTGTAAACATACAATGTACAACCTTTCATATAGGGTATGGGTTATACGAGTATCTGATTACACCATTCCATCCCATGAATGCACAAATATTTGTCATGGCGCTGATGAACTGACTTTTCCATCCTTACCATGATTTTTTGTGGTGGTTTTCATGGATGATATCTTGGTGTATTCTCATAATCAACATGACCATGCCAACCATCTTGAGATTGGTTTGAATACACTGATTGATAATAAGTTAAACGATATTCTAGCAATGTTCCGCTTTTTGATGGATCAGAGTCACTTTTTGGGTCACAATATTTCAGGGACACCAGTGTCAGTGGACCTAGAAAAGGTGAGAGAAATAGGTTCATAGGAAAAACCCAAAACATTTTTGAAATACAGTGATTATTTTGTTTATCTGGCTAATACAAGTGTTATATATTGGACTTATCACGCATAGTATAGCCATTTATGGGCATGACTAATAATGGTGTGAAGTTTGTGTGG
The DNA here is from genome assembly GCA_963277665.1 of Viscum album. NCBI lineage: Eukaryota > Viridiplantae > Streptophyta > Magnoliopsida > Santalales > Viscaceae > Viscum > Viscum album. The sequence continues at coordinate 119,200,184 of OY728138.1, read as the reverse complement.
TATGAAGCATGTGAGACAACATTTCAGCAGGTGAAAAGGGAATCTGACATCAACACTAGTCCTGATAATTCTAGAGAAGTTCCAGAGCGACACAATGCAGTGTGATGCTTCTGGAATTCGGATAGGGAAAGTGCTAATGCATGGAGAAAATGTAGTGGTGTATGGGTCTCTATAGGTGGGGCCTCACAAAATGAATTACCCTACACATGATCTCATGTTTTCTAGAGCTGTTCATTCATTTATCTGTTGGAGTCACTGTTTATTGGGATAGAATTTTTTGGTGTTTACGTACCTCAAAAGTGTCATGAATATTATTATGAAACATGATTTGAATTTGAGTCATCAATGGGGTGTGAAGAAAATACATTCCATTGACATTGAGATGGGATAAATGCCTTGTATGGGAATTGCAGTAGCCAATGCACTGAGCATGAGGAATCATATGTAGGTAGTGAAATAGGCCAATAGTGAGTGGTAGCTTATGGAATTGTTTTCTAAGATGCATATAGAGTTTCACAACCGACATGGTCCGACATTCCATTAATCCTTAACTATTACCTCTACCCTATTGGATAGAGTTAGAGTGATGTAGCCATCAGATTCAGAAGGCCTTGTTTTACTGGAATGTATTTCATGTGAGGAACCTCCCCCTGGTTGGACAGTAGGCGATGATGAGATATTTCATATCCATGGATGTTTCTTGGGTCCAGTGGATATATGTGATTAGTTGTTGTAGGTGTTTCATGATTTAGCTTATAAAGTGAATATCGAGATTACCAAGATGTATCGTGACTTGTGATGTCCATACTGGTAGTTGGTAATGAAGAGAGACGCAACTAGTTTTATTACAAGGTGTTCCACCTATCAGTAGGTAAAGGTGGAACATCAGCGAATGGCTGGGATTTTACAGCAGCAAGACATTTTTAAGTGGAAATTGGATGATGTCACGATAGTTTTTGTGATGGGTTTTCCATGGTCTGCTAGATGTAATGATGTTATGTGGGTTTTCAATAAAATACTTACAAAGGTCTCACAGTTCATGCAGATCACGGTGACCTTCTGTGATCATTATCTTGGAAAGTTGTACATCTAAGAGGTCGTAAGACTTCATGGGGTCCCACACACTATTGTTTCAGATAGGGACCCCAACATTATTTCTTGTTTCTAGAAGAGTTTTTAGAGATTTCTGGGTACATAGGTTCTTATGAACACAACATAGCTCCCTCAGATAGATGGTAAGTTAGAGCATACAATAAAGGTGCTAGAGGACATGATGCGAGTATGCGTCCTTGATTTTGGGGGCACTTGGGAGTGGCACAGTTCCTTGGTAGATTTCTTGTACAATGATAGTTATCAAGCGATGATACAACTGGAACCTTACGAGGAATTATAAGGTAGGCCATGCCGATCTCCCCTATGCTGATCAGAGGCATTCAGGGAAGTTTTACTGGGACCGCGTCATGTGCACGAGACTTTTGAGCAGGTCCAGTTGATTCAGAAGCAGTTGGATATTGTGTATTTTCTTCATAAGTCATACGTCGATCACCACAAATGACCTTTAGAGTTTAAGGATGGGGATTGGGGTTTTTGCGTGTTTCACTAAGGTTGGGACACATTAGGATTAGGAGTATGGGTAATGTTTCAATGAGATATGTCGAGCTGTTCGTGATTTTGGAAAGAGTCGGGTCGGTTTCCTATCAGTTGCAGTTAACTGAGAGGTATCGAGCCATATATACAGTCCTCCATGTATCTCAGCTGTTCCTCTATTACTCAGACCCATCTAAAATTTTTCAACCCGAGGAGGTTCAGCTCCAGGTTGATGCATCTTTTGAGGAGCATCTAATTTATATCGTTGACAGGAGCACGAAGGTTCTCTGAAGAAAATCAGTTCCAATAGTAAGGGTGCAATGGAATCATGAACATTTACTAGATAAGACTAGGGATTGGGGGGCCAACATACTTTCTCAGTGGATGGAGTTTTGCTCAGACAAATCTTGAAAACCCATCAAGAGAGAAATTTAAGGGAGAATTTCTAAAAGGGGGAATGTTGTAAGAACCTCGGGTTTCATAACTAGTACTTATCATTTTAATTTTGGTTTAAATTCATTATTGCTGCCTTAGGTGAATTCTTAACATGGTCAGATTTTATTTAAAGTTGTCTAAATATTTTTCGGAGGTTGGAACCAAATTGTGTGCTTGAAATGACATGGCACATGGTTTAAACCCGACCTGCAAACAATTAGACTAAACATTGTGAGAGGTATGACAAACTACAGTTTTGGGATAGAGTTGTTCCATACAGTTACTACATGTTAGTCAAACCATGTAGGGTAACCATCAAAATAACAACACTTTTGTAGAGAGGTGTGCATAGATTCTGCACAGTTTGGTAACCCATATGGGTAAACTTTGAAGCCCTTGATGTGTGTTTTTTTAAATCAAATTATAATAATTTTCAATTTTTAAAACCAAATTGTTTTCTCTCTTCAACGAACAGAGTACCTTCATGGTGCTACATTTTTGGCACCTAGGATAGGAATCGAGCTCTGCTCTCCATTCAACTTCTATTTTGATCACCGGTTGTCTCAATGTATCTGCAACTCTAAGGCCTATATTACTTTTTTAAATACTTGATTCTTTGGAATATCGACTTCTATATTTGAATGTAGGCTCATATGCCTTAATATTCAAATATTCTCTAATCTTCAGTTTACATCCAAAACAAGACGAATCAAGACATGATACTAGATGAGTTGTCTACTATCGAGGTGAGGTAGGTGGTACATAAATTATTTCTTCATTCATTGTGTTTTTTTGGGAATTCAGACGAAATTGCATTTTTTTAACATTCTAGAGAGGTCTTGTTTTCGAGCGGGTATCTTTAATTAGTTACCGTTGCAACTAGTGATTTGGACTTTGGGTTCTATTTTGGTACGTTGGCACCCGTTGGACGTATTGAGGTCACCCATCAAGTGATATTTAAGGGAATATATTTTTTATTCTTGTTTAAGCCACCCAAGGGGTGTGTTCTTGTGCTTTCCTTGTTAGACGAATCCCATAGATTCCATCCCAACTTTATTAGCTTACTTATGGGATGTACTGCATCATTTCGATTGAATATAACGTTATGAATCGTCTATTTGGATTGCTTATAATAAGTGCAATGTGTTTATTTGGGTGGGTATACCTATATATAAATGACTAGTGGCATGAGAAATGGTTCATATGGGAGAGGAGGCCCATATTCTTGTTTGAATAAAAGGTTTGCATTAGTGGGTATACTCGTGGCTTATATAGGTGGATGTGACTAGATATACTCACATTGAATGAGTGTGTAATTGGAGTGTTTGAATGCTTGAATTCTTGTTTGAATGGTTTTTAGATGCCTTGGATTGCTTTGCTTTGATCTAGAATGTAGTAGTGGATACCTTGGGATGACTCTACCATTTAGGTCCAGATTCAATAGGATGCCTCGGGGCTTTTAAGCCCATAGGATCCAGCTTTTTAGGCTCGCATAAGACTTGCTATTGATTTTATCATAAGATCCCAACCAGTTCCTAACCGAGTTTCCACTCGGGATTCCAATGGTATTTGATGGGATGCCTTGGACACACTCCTTTGAGCCAGACCACTGTGTTCTAGACATTATTACTCGGATTCCTTGGATTGATGACACCTTGGATCCAACCCTTTTGATATGGTACTTCACTATACGACATGGTCTTGGGATGATACTTCACTTTATGACATGGACATGGATCACTTCACTTCACTATATAGCATGGATATGGATTTCATGATACAGATGCATGTACAACGTGGCCGTGTGACTTGCTTGTTATTTGGTTATAACAGCCTTGTTAGGAGCTGACACTCTTTTGCATGTAGCATTGAAGGTTGTTCAGTTTTACATTACATTAGAGTTATTCCATGACCATGTGCACATACTTAATGGTTTTTTACACTTTCTAGAACCTTTCTAGAATTTCTATTAGATCTGTATATACGTGGATGGTCTCATACAAGGATGTCTATCTCACACCCTATTTGGGCCACCTTGGGGACCCAAACAATTTACATGGTTTCAGGTGTTGTTCAGGGAAAGATCTCTAGTAGAGTTTGTTGATTTTCGATTTGGGGCTGGGGAGCCTAGGACCAAGCTGAGGCTTTCGATTCTGGGATACCAATTTTTTCTTTTGTTATTTTTGGGACATGTACTGTATTAAAATTCCTTGTACCGAATTTGGATGTTTTCTAGGCAATTATACCATCAGCACCATTTTTTTATATGAGAAACTTCTAGATATTGATATGTATATTCGTATCCAACATTATTACTTTTAGTTGTCTTCTTATTTGAAATCCTCTTCTATTTTATGTTTTTGACTTCCACAGTGATACTCTTGTAACGTGGGCATAGTCTCCCTTTATACTCACCCATGCCCTTGCGACTATTCGGAAGCCTCCGACATTTTTGGAGATGCTCTTGAGGCCTTTTGAACTACCAGGATTGGGGAACCATTTCAAGTGGAATACCATTCTAGAACATAACAGTTATTATTTTATATTCTATATATATCTCTTATATAGATGGTATAGTCTATCCACAATATTTATTAGAACTCCACTTCTAGTTAATAGGCTCCAATGGATGGGAAGGAATTCCATAGATCATGTGGAAAACTAACTTGGGACACCAGTTAATAGCACCCTAGGTGCTATGTTTCATAGGTTATGGATTGAAATGATAATTTTATGTTCTCATACCATTATTCATATTTTATACTTATATGATCATTTATATCAATCTTGTTCACCCTTACTCATAATTATACCTAACCCTTTTATGTTTAACATTCCCTATGTTATGATGAAATGTAATAAGTATGATTTATACAAGAAGGTTTTTACTTATGAATAAACATATGACAGATGATGAAGATATTGTATGAATTTTTTTTATGCTTCACTATTTAGAAATATGAAAAACATATATTATTATATAATTATTCAAAATGAAAATTAATGAATATTCCTCTATTAAAAATTTAATTTATAAGTATGAAATTTATGTACTTCTATAGTTGGTATCAGAGAATAGGTTAATTATCCTTTTCCAACTAGGTTAAGAATGAATTTGTGAGAACCTTATGAATATTACTATGTATAATTTAAAATCTAATTGTTCTGGTGGTGACCATGAATGAACACGTATAATCATAAGGTTTCATAGAAAATAAATTCATAACATGGACAACATATACCATATGTTTTATGATTATGTTGTTTCCCAAAATGATTATAGTTTCTTATACTATTTTTATTGGTTTTAGAAAATGGATAGTACCCAAAGAAATATTGATAATACTAAATGTGACGGACAACTGATTGATTGTACTCTTAAAAAATAAAATGTCATGAGATATGGAACAAAAAATATTGATTCTATTCTCACAGAAATTTATCAAGATATAAATCAGGTTGAGATTGTAAATGATAAAATGAAGGGAACTATGTTTTTGTGATTACATCATGACAAGGAATCAATATTTTATTAGTGGAATTATGGGGCTACTAGTCATAGAGAAATGGATTATTACCACAATATGTTTTTGTTCTCTAGTGTTTGGAAAAGTAAAACCATATTTTCATTATTCATTACATAGAAGGAGATACAGATAAATGTTGGAATCATATCATGAACGTGAGGGGCCATGATAAAATTTACTCTATTGTGTTTTAATAATTTATGATATTATTTTTTAATTAATAATTTCTTCATATTCATTGTATGAAAATGGGGAATAAATTTGTCAATTTAGAACTAAGGGATTGTGAATCAACTATTTTTTTGAACCATATTTTAATTTAATTTGTATTTAAACTTCTGTTATTATCCTCTAACCTGAATATGAGTATTTTTTATTCATTAGTATCATAAAACCATGTTTTAGAAGGGTGTTATTCATATGAGACTACAATAGATAGGAATAAAATATTCGATCTGCTCTCAATATGGGGACAGATATTTGAATAACCGATCAAAATAAATTTATAATAAAAAATGAAAAATTTAATTTAAATAAAACTAAAATGAAAATGGTGAGATTAAAATTTGATTTCATTAATGATCGATTTGTGGGATAAAATATTTGGGATATTTGGGATATTTTTCATATGTGCAATGAATGTTCAATATCACGTCGAATAACAATGTGATTGGAATAAGTAATATAATGATGTGAATAAAGAGAAAACTATCCAAAATTATGTACCCATACTATTGTTATGTAAGTGAAAAATGCATATGAATTATTATCTAGTAACCCAAAATTTGTAGGGTAATAGTAATCATTGATGTAAAAAACTTATAATTCTACTATATAATTTGACATCACATGTCATCACAAATTTTGATGATTGTTATCATAGTGACATGGTGAATTGTACATTTACCATCCACTATACAACTGTTAATGTTTTATTTTTTTTATGTACAAAATCATTCTTATATAATGAAATTGTCACTGGTATCACTTTAAAACCTCACAAATTATATGTTCAATTAGTATTATAAATCGATAAAGGAATGATGATCACTTCCCAAGTCAATGATTTTTTGTTGTTGTTGTTTGTGGGATATTTTGTTTCTGAAAATTTAATAATTATTCTTGTAGTGGAATTCAGAATAATTTTGGACATGGATTGTATTTATTTACATAAGCACAACATAAATTAAAGAGGAAGAAATGATATGTTTGAAATTTTGATATAACCAATTACCTCTAATTAATGTGTTCAAAGATATAAAATAGTTATTGAAATCATGGCCCTTGTATGGGTCATGTTTCCCATTTAAAAACTTTTTTATATGATATTTTTATGGAGAAACCCAACATCGATGGTATTAATAATGTGCATGATTTTATTGATTTATTTATAGATATATTTTTATAAATCAACAATAATAACATATAGATTTATCAATAACTCTCATAGATAGTTCTAAACCTATTTTTATGACACGATATAGAGTATTCCTAATTGAGTAGTATTAATTAAATTAGATATTCCAGGGGAATCATAATAATTGATTCATTCAGCAAAGTGAATCAACTAGGGGTAAATCTATTCATGTTTTCCATGAAATAAGACAAATAAATTCTCATTTTCTTTGATTATCGAGGAAAAAACAAGATTAATCTCATAAACAAGTATCATCTACCCTATATTGATGACATGATTGATCCATTGTGAGAATATCAATTCTAAGATTGATCTTCATTCTTAATATCCTCAATTGAGGTTTAATAATAAATATATTAAAAAAATACATTTCAAACAATGTATGACCACTATGAATTTATAGTGATTCTATTTATTGCTACAAATTCAAAATACATCAAAAGGGATTTGATGAATAGAGTCTTTAGATGATTACATAATCTGTTTTAGTAGTCATTATTTATGATAATGGTATATATTGAATAAAGGATGTGTATGAATATCACATTATTATTTTGATGAATACCTTAAGAATTATAATATTTATGAACAATTTTACAAATGTGAATTTTTTTTGGATAGATTCAATCTTGTGATGTATAATCTCATTTGAGGTTATATCAATAAAACCGTTAAATACATATGTTATTTAGATTTTTCCTAAACCCACCACCAAGATAGAGATTTATTGTTTTGTTGGATTGGATGGATATTTTGAATATATTTGGAAAATTTTTGGTGGTGATCAATTCTAATCACCATGTTAACATGGAAGTGATCCATGTTCCTCTGGATGGATGAATGCAATACATTTTTAAGGAACTAAAAGGAATACTATTCATTTCCCTCATTCATACACTACCATAAAGTGTATAAGGGGTTTTTATATATAGTGATGAATAAATTGAATAATTTTGTATCCTCATGTATAAATATATATTGTTATAGAAAATTCTTCTTATTAACTTAGAGTCCATTATGAAAATTTTACAACAAAGGATTTGGTGTTAGCTGTAGTAATTTAGGAATTAATAATATGGAGGGATTATCATTATGAATAATGGTTTGACAAATTTACAGATCCCAAAAATATCTAATATATATTCACACAAAAGAGGTAAATAGGTTATAGATAATATTTTTAGAATTTATTAGATATTTTGATTTTCCAATACATTTCTCACCTATGAAATATAACATGGTGCAAGATTTCCTTAGATTAAATTATCTCACTAGATTATTTATGATAAGTTTCATTGATGATCTATTATTTATAGACCAAAAAATATTTATCTTAAAATATTTAATGTAGGGGATATATAATTTTTGTATAAAATTATTTTTCAACAATATATTCAAGAAATTATTAGAGAGGAATAGAAGGAAGATGAATTGTTCCAAAAGATGATTAAAAATGTTTTTGAGTTCAACCATTGTTGCAGGGGAATAAGATGGTTTAGAAAATGTCTATGATTCAATTTTTATAATACATTAAGGTGATAATCTATGAAGCTCATATTTCATAATTCCCTATATATTGGAGATGTATGAACATTTAAAGGTGAATTAATGTGTATATTTGGTTGTGTGGAATAAAAAGAGATATTACATAGTACGTTTCATAGTTCATGATATGTAAGCATATATGGGATGTGATATGGATTTATAAGTGGAAGATACAACAATTACTCATAGTAGAATGGAAATTGGAAAATCAAACCATTGAATATTTAATCATAAATAAAAAAAATATAATATGAATTATATTATATAGGTTATAGTTGATAATCATATGATCTTAGATATGTTATCATGTGTTAGATGATGCAAAACAATGGATAAAGAGAATTAGTCATACACTATGGTAATGGCAGTAATTTATAGTGCAACAAAATAAATAATATCCTATTCATATTTGAGGAGTACATTATTTTTTTGAGATGTATTCAATAAGATATGGAGTGATAATTATTTTCAACATATAATATCATTCTAAGATAGATTGATAGCCGAAGAGGACCATTTGAACTCAAAAAATAATGTTGATAGGTATCAAAATTTATCTCAAAGGTGGTTGGGATCAACACCTTCAATTTATTGAAATTTTCTTACAACAATATATTTCACTTATGAATTCAAATAGAACCTTATGAATCCACATATTTTTTGAAGTTAAAAGCATCAAATTTTTTGTTAATGAAAGGGGAAAAAATATATTAAAACTATATATATACATTAGAAAATTTTAAATATGGAAGTTCCATTGAACCAAACATAATAGCTTCAATAGTAAAACAATATAATGATGACAGGCTTTAGAAAGAACTAGTGTTTGATGTTTTTGAAAATAAACTCGTATGAATATCTCCCTAGAAGAGGGTTATGAGGTTTAAAATGAATGGAAATATAATCTCTATGTATATCTACCCTTTTTAAATTAATGATCTTATCGGGATGGTATCCATTTGATTAGTGTGTCTACTGAATCTCTACCATGTTCAAGATATTTTATAGGTATCTCCCATGATGAAGAACATACCTAATATTTCTCATGTACTAAAATCAAAGGCCATACCATGGGATAATGTTCCTTATTATAATGAATAACTAGTAGATATTTTGGATTTTCTAGAGAACGTACTATTGAACATGGACACTTATGTGGTCAATTTGTATGGGTGAAACATCAAATTTGGGAAAGCTATATGGAGGCCTCATTATGTAATGGTGAAAAAGTATCATCAGGTTTTTGTAAGAGAGTGATGAATTTAAAGGATTAAGTTCATTTTAATAATGGTAGAATGTGAAACCCCTAGATTCTTTGAAATATTCCTTTTTTAATAATATAGTTTCCTTAATATCTTATGTAACACATATCTACTATTTTAAGCATAACTTGATACATTAATAAAATAGTATGTTTCTATTATCGCATAAATTATGGATTGATTGGAATGAATAATTTATATTAATATATGAGAAATATAATGACTACAAATTTATAAAATCAATACATTATTTATGAAAATACTATAATTAAAAAATAAATTAATTTAAAATAAAAAATATATAGTTTTTGAAATAATTTTTTGATACATTGAAAGAATTTTTATTCTAAATATTAAATTTATAATTATTTTTTATTTAATTTAATTAAATGTATATATAATTTAATTTATATAATTTTTTAATCATTCATATTTTTTTTATAATTATGATAATAATAAATCTTATTTTCTACTGAAAATATTAATATTTTGTAAAAATCTATTTATATCCGTTCATTCACACATTAATTTAAATTAATTTATTATATTTATATGTTTTAAATATTATAAAATTAATTTAATATTTATAATCATTTTGTTCAAATTCAATAAATATGATCATTTTATTTTATACAATATGAATAAGGATCATGGTAAAATATATCACCTTAGTGAAGGATAAATCAATTTAATCTTAGTAAAAATTAATAAAAAAGGATTATCTGTATAGATTGGGTAAATACAAAAGCTAAGAATGAATATAATTTTCGATATTGATATAAATAAAATTATCATAATATGATAATAGTATTTTTCTTTTTTAGTAAAAATATAATTACCAAAGTTACTTATACAACCCTGATGCTATATTTCCCAAATTAATAAAAATATAGAGGAATTGACTTTAAAACTAATAAATGTGATATAATTTTAATGAGTTAATTTCAACCGTGAATTTTATATATCTCTATGACATATTAAAAAGGTTTTAGAGCATTATATTCGAATTATCCCTACATTGTGATGGATTTAAAATTAAATTTAATAAATTATATCAACACTGAAAATAATAATATTTTATCAAATTATATTCTATTAATTTATATTAATATAATAAATTTATTAAAATAGAACAAGGACATTATTATATGGTAAAAAATTTAATAAAATTGCAATTCATGGAAAAATTTTCACAATAAACATATATATTTTTACAATTATTGTTATAAATATTTGTATGGGAGTTAAATTTTATAAATGTTAAAAAGTATTAATCAAAATTATAATGATTAATATTAAAAAAACATGTCTAAATTCAATTAGTTGATTATATTACAACCCTATCATAACTTTGATTTTAAATCCTAGAAATTTTGAGGCATTTAGATTGGGAATTAATTTATTATAATTTATTATTTTAATAAATTACACAAGTACCCCTCTCCTCAATTATTAAATGGAACCCCTCAATTATTTATAGAAAATTGTTCCTTCTATATTGATGAAACACTTCAAATTATCTATATAACATTCCATAGACAATCCTAGATGTTCTTTTCTCACAAAATACTGAACATATAGCCCTTTAGGGGACATTTAAATTTGTTTATCCAAAGAAGAGGTAATTTCCATTAAAAATAACTTTCTTTTATACTCATACTTGCCTAATCAATGTATATGTTATTTATCATAAACTAAAATTTCAGTATAATAAATATTATTGGTTTTTATTATGATTTTTGAAACACCATCCAATCCATTGGTAAATGATTACATAGTTCTTTCATGTATGTGGACTACCACCAAAACGAATCTATGTGATCCGTAATATATTTTTTATGTAACTTAGTGAATAATGAGGGAAAATAAGATAATTTTAATGGATATATATGATATAATAATTATACTATAAGATTTATTTAATATCTACCTTTCATTATTTACATCATTCAAAAAATGTAATCATTTTGAATTCATATATACTTTCTAACGTCTCTATCAAAGGTGTAAATAATTTTTTGAACTATAATTATCATAGATGATGATAAATATGTATAAAATTAATATATATGAAATTTATATAATTATTAATGTTTTTGGGATGACTAATCCAAGAAAAATAAACGATCAACACAACTACTAAGCTGAAATACACATGATAAATAATATAGGATACACCCGAGATATAGAATTAAGAAGCAATTTTAAATAACAAGGGGTTGCAGAAATAAAATAATTGAATCAAATATGATATTATATGTGTGAAAATTAATATAATATATAATTATATTAAAACAAAATTTATTATACATGTTGTTAGAGTAATATTTAACATTTTTGAACCATAGGGAAGGGTTTTATTTTTCAAAATCATTAATGTTAGGGATTCTTTATTTTTATATACCTACTAGGGATTAATTCTCATCCATATACATGCTCTCAAGAAATGTTATAATATTTTTATCATTATTATATTTTTTTAATTAAAATATTATTTATTTATTTCATTTTAATATTTTTTTAGTGGAATCTTGATGTTATTTTTCAAAAGAGCTCCATTGAGTATTTTTCAAAAAAAATGAAATGAATGTTTTTATATAACTAATATGAACCAATTTTCCATCATTCAGAAAAAAAATATTCTATATTATGCTTTATTTATATGTTTATATTATGTCTTTCAAAAAAAAATTTCATTACACATGCATTGATTTTCAAAAAATAAAGTGATATCAAAATAGAAATGCTATTTTCTTAAACATTTATTATAAGAGATCATTCAATACAATTTTTCATATAAGTTGAAAAAAATTTATGTCATGTAATCATTTATTGGGATAATTTACAAGGATACCAAACTTATTCTCTCTCTCTATATGTATTATGTTAATGACAGACGTATTTTCATGAATCCCATTTATTATCCATGGGTATTTCCATAATTGTATGTTTATCATACAATTTTAATATAATTTTTTTTATACGATGAATCTTTTATGATTACGTGGATCGCATATGTTTTTTTATTTATATTATTATTGATACATATACCTCCCTAAAACATATTGGTTATATACTTATATCCCATGAGTTAAATACAACTGGAATAGGGAGAGAACCCATTTCCATAAGAGACATTATCCACTATATTAGTATTAGTAGGGAACCATGACTACTACGATGGGTTATTGAGTGAACCCATCCCAAAATGATTTTCTTTTAAAAAATCATTGTATATTATGGAAATTATTTTATATTTTTACATTTATTAAACAATTCCTTCTTAGATGAAAAATTTATGAACTCTAGGATCATGATCTTTAAATCATTTTTTATTCATTCAATATGAACTACCAATAATTATTCAACAACAAAAGTATACGATATATGATTTAAATGGAATGGTTTATAAATTTAAATTTTACATTCTAAAATAACATCATCTAATGTTATGATTATATGATCTTTGATATCTCCTTTTTCGACACTTATTGAGCACTAGTGCTTACCCTTTGATATTTCGTCTTATCCCTATGTTATTAAGATATTCATTAAGCATTATATGCCTAATATGGGTTCTAGTTACGGATAAATTTGTGGGTGATTATGTATATGTTTCATTATACACATGATTAGGTTTTATTCTTTCCAAGTAAAATAGAATTACATGATTATGGATTGGATAAAAATGGTATTTGACAAATACTCATTTATTAAAAATGCAATATCTGCATATGAGAAGTATGTGTCAATATAGTTTATACTCAATAAAAATTCAATTTAATAATATAAATATAGAATATATTTTACAAATAATGATTTCTTACAATCTAATGATATTTATTTAAAACAAATATATCACAAAAACTAGATTTTCCTACTACACCAAAGCTGATCGATGATTTATAGAGAGAGAAAAATGATACACCATAAGATTAACTATAAGTTTTCATTATCTAACATTACATTAATAACATTAAAAATAAATATAGATACAATTTATATCATAGAATAAATATAAATATATTTATATAATGTTTTAATAAAAAATAAATAAACACATTAAAAATATCATAACCAATCCATATAATGAAATGTTCTTCATTAATCATTTTAATCAATTATAATAATTCCATAATACCAATTAATAAAATTAAATTATTATTAAAATATAATGAAATAAAATTCATCTTATATCCAAATTAGATATGAACTATACACACTATGAAATCATCATCAACTTCCATCTCTAACCGCTGGTACATTAATCATTAGTACACCATTAATAGTTATATTTATACCAAAATTATATGAGTGAATGTAGTTTTTGAGTCGAATGAAGGTGACATATTTATCTATTACTCTTTTATAGTAATATATAATAGAACGGTCATTCACATACTTTGGTGTAATTAAACATGATTAAATTAAAATAATCATGTTAGGATATCATCCCCTTACATGGAAACCATTCCACGCAATGGTTATATATATGGGATATAATAAAACATTTTTTCATTTTAGTCCATTAAAATATAATCATAAAAATCTAACCCAATTTACCTTATAATTTGTTAATTTCATTATTCCACATCTTCACTTTCCAAAAACACTAGGTAATAATTAATCCTTTTCCTTGCATAAGAGTAATCCCAATGACCCACATAACAGTGGAACAGTAGCTAGAAAATACGTACCTCCATTATAAAAAAAATTAAATCCGTGTTATCCATTATAATAAACCTTTATCCTATATTATATTTACCCAATGGTCTATATTAAACTAAATATTTATCCACATCACTCAATCACCCCTTCACTATGATACATCCATTTCATTCAATTATATTAAATATTTCAAGACTTATTCCAAGTTTTATAACAATTGTAGACACCATAAATTATTTTTAAAAAATAGTTAATGTATAGTAATACTAAACTGTCATATAGCATGCATATTAATTAAATTGACACGAATCGATTATATATCCAATATAGAAAACAATCTTGTTTTATGATATCATTTTAATCATTAAAACTGATTGTAATTTATATTAAAAATAATCACATTTTCTATTTTTTAATTTTATAACATTTATAGTAAAACAAGAAACATCATACATGTTTAAATGATTATAATATTAAATATATATATAATAATTTATTTCTTTTATACCCTCATATTTTTAAAATTATAAAAATTTAGCTTCTACAAACATGTGTGAATGCCTTTTTCAAATTATATCATTGAAAGAATATATTTTGAAAATTATGGGAATCTAAATTGATTCTTATCCTACTATAGCAATTATTAAAACTTATTTGGTTTAGTATATCACATAAATCCAAAAATATTAATCTAAACAAACTATTTATTTTTTTTCTTATAAAAAAGATCCATATACCACTAAATATAAATAATTATTTCATATAAAAAATTCAAGTAACCAATTGTCACATATTTATTTATATTATACCCACGAACTATATAATGGGTTCAATATAGAGAATACATGTTTTTTTTAAATGAAGTGGTAACTCCAAAAATTAAATTACATGTTATAAAAGGGAACCAGTATATCATAAATTAAAGCTAAAATATTTAATTAGAATCTATAATAAATTATCTATAGGTCAAGAAACAACTCAAAAATTTATATCATTCAATCTATTTAAAATTATATAATAGGAATCATATGCTTGAACATTGGTTATTTTTTAGAATAATAAAAAAATAAATGGAAAAATAAAGAGATCTCAGGCATTCTAATGTCTTTTTTGTTGATTTCATTGTTATTTTTTCTCCTCATAATGAGGGCGAGGTTCTTATATTATTAAATATTATTAATTATATTTTAAATAAACTCATTCTATATTTATAAACACTCTGTTATAAAATGTAAATATATAGTTTTAAATTGATTCAATATAACAATATACTGATAAAAACAAAATATTTATAGAAATACTATTATATTCCCCAAGAATAATTATATAGTAATTTACCAAATATATTTCTATATAATGTAGTGACATACCTTTTTTATTGATACAGATCCTAATAGAATATTACAAATTGTAATGACTCAAAGGTAAAATTTAATTTTTTTATATCAGTACACTTGAATAAAAATTAAATAATCAATTGTTTTATGTTAATAATTTATTCTCTTATATTTCATGAACATTTAATGTATAGTGTATTTGATAATTATGTAATAACTCAAAAATAAAATACTAAATAATAAAAATTAGTCACATCCATTTATTATCCATTTTTACACTATATAAAACATCTAAAACAAAACCTAATTTATTTTAATGAAAATTTATCTTGAAATTCAACATGACATGTTAATATCCCTTAAAAATTCCCTAATTTATTTGGAAAACATTAAAAAATGGATGTAAAAAAACAATTTATGGAAAATAAAAACATGAAAACTATTAGTTTAGAGAAAAAAATGAACACCTATAAATATCGTTTTATAAAAAACATAATATCTATAAAAAATAGAATTACCATTATATTAAAATGATTATTTATATTACCTTATAAATAAAATGGTTTCCATGAAAACTTATTTCCAGGAATGGAATAGTCATGTAGGTTCATTGGGAAAACATATCATTGAATGCTTAAAAACACATAGAGATCCATTAAAATATAAAATTACCATATGGATATCTCCCAAAACAATTATCTCATGAATATAATCATTACACAATACATTAGAGTCATATTTGGTAACCCAAATCATATAAGGGTTAATGAGATAACCTAGCTTTATATGTGAACAACCATCATTTAAAGGGTCAAAAGACCATTTCATGAATAATAAATATTTTGTTTTCAACATTTCCTTATAAAATCCTCTAAATAAAATAATATAACCCAAAAGGAAATCCTTTTTTGATATAAGAAAATAATTTTCCTTCAACATTTCATTTTCAGTGAGAAAATACTATAAAAATGTAATAGTATTATTTCTATTTATGAAAACATGAATCACTTCAAAAGATAACATAAAAAATAACTATATTTTAATTAGGAATTTTTTTGTCCTTTTATATGTGAAGAGATTATATTCCTTCTATAATTTCTCCAAACATTCCATATTTAACACATAAATATATTTTATTTTAAAACCCACTAAATAAAGTAAAAATAGTCATAAAATTTTCTTTATAAATATATTTTCTCATATAAAATCTTTCATAAGATCAATTTAAAAATATGAAATATTGAGTTGTAATGAAATCATTAAATTATTTTATTCATTATAATAAATTCATTTACCACATTTACTATATTGGAATCACAACACTCATATAAGGATAAAAAATTACAAGATATTAAATGATAAGAGTATAGATAAATTCCTGAAATAACATGTAAATTTGAGATATTTTTATACCTTATTGAATAATATAGGTTTACAAAAACATAATATTTCCCAATGAATGATAATTTAGATGAAGTCTAATACCTTGAGTTCAATGCATCAATTATGTTCATTAACATCGTTAATAATAAAATAATGTTAATTATAAATATTAATATGGATTTTTTTTATAATTTTTATTCCATTTATTAGACTTATTTACATGTTATAATTTTTAATTAATTATGTATATGTTATATGTTTAGATAATAGTTGGATTCTATATAAAAAAATAATTTGGTTGGATGATTGTGGTAAACAATTTCTTTATTTTGACATATAAAAAATAATTGTAATGAAATTGTTAACATTTTAATTTATAAATTATACATTTTTGATCAATAATGAATGAATGTTTTGAGAAATGTTGTAAGTTATATTCATGGGGATGCTAGGTCATATGTACACATGAGTATAATTTTTTTAACAATCATTATGAAAATGAGGTAATTAATATATAATCACTATAGAATTTACATGATATCATATACCCCATATTATATATTTATAAACATTAATATATGTCGCAAATATAGTATGTTGATGAAAATAGTGGCAGATATCTTGTTGGAGGCAGTAGTCCCCACAAAAATGAATGATGTTATAATTTTTCAGGGAGTGAAAAGGTACGGATGAAAATAGTATATTATTTTTAAAAGTTAGAAATAAGTCATTAATATAATAATAAGTCCATGTATATGAAATAATTTCATTAAAATTATTCTTTTAAACTTCCATGTAAAGGAATAGTGATAAATTAATCTCATGGCATCGCGAGGGGGTAGCTAGTCATACACACTAGCGACATTATCATATCCCCTACATAAGGGAATGTAAAACAGAATATATGATATAATTAATACATAATTATAACTATTAAAATTTTAACAAATATGTACTTTTAATAATCATCATTCCAATCCATGAGTGTTAATGGTTGAAAAATGGCACATTAGTTTGTGAGGAGGTAGTGTACCGTACCCAATAGTGACATCATCGTTTCCACGTTGAGGGAAGATGAGATGGAAATATTAATTGGATAAAAATAAAATAAAATTTAATATTTTAGGATATTAATTTATTATATAATAATATATGATTAAAATTTTATGGAGGTATATGAACAAATAAGAAAAAATTCATACTTTGGATTTTACATATTATAAAAATTTTAAATAGGATTGTAGATAATCCATTCTAATAAAGGATTTTTAGGAAAAACATATTTTATAAGTTGAGGGTGTAAAATTTGTGAAGTGTTTTGGGTATTTATAATTTTAATATATTGTTCTGATGTTTTTCATATGATAGAATATAGGGTGATTTTTTATGTTAGTTTAGTGGAACACTTGTAAATATGTAGATGTAAATTTTGTATATTCATCTTTCACATGTCACATGGGTGAAAAATATAGTTTGGTAGAGAATAAAAAATAATAAGGTCAGAATATGGTGATACATTATAGTTTTGAAATGTTTTATGTCCTTTTAACCAAGATAATTTGAGTCTAACACCCGAGATTAATGATTTTTACCATAGTCATGATAATTAATATTGACTATTATCAATATTAATTATTGAAAAAATTATGTAAAACCAGTTATAAAATACTAATTACGCTAACTCAATATATGGAATTCATTTTATAAATTTATTTTAATATATGTGGGAAAATTTAATTTAAATCAAAACCTGTAGATATGATAACTGACCGGATATTCCATAAGTATATTTATCAATAAAAGGATGATCTTATATTATCTCTACAATTAATAATTATAATTTTACGAATATAGTTTAGTATTTATGGATATATATAATATAAATTCCAGTTTAATCATTTATCATTATTTATTATCTTAATAAATTATGAAATAGAAAAATTGTGCACTTTATAGTAGTTTAATGAAAACCTCGTTTTTAGTAACAAAATAACATATAAAATTTTTCAATATAAATTTGATTCATATGTAATTAAAGAGGAATAAATAATACAGAATAATATAAATTTTTAAATTAAAATAACATTCTTAAAATATTTTTACATTTAAATAAATTAATTTATGGAAAAGAAGAGACTCATAGTAAAAAAATTATATATCCACTATTTTCTGGAAAATAAATAGTATATGAAAATTCAAAATTTCCCCTAATGATATGTTTTATTTTTGGATTTAAATAATCTTTTAATTTTTCATTATGATAATTAAATAAATTTAAGATTATATTTTCAAATAAATCATTAAATTAAATTGTTCTTTGTAAAACTATTTTCTCAGTGATATAAAATTAAATAATAAATGTAAACTCCTGATAATTATATTAATAAAAATGAAACTAAATTATTCAATATTAATTGGGTTTATTAAATTTTCTCCTTTGTTATAATTTTTCCCTATAAAATTTATTCATTTTTTAAAAAACTGTGTATATCATTCCTATATATATTTCTCATATTCCAATGTTACCTCTTCAACCCCATCGTTTTTATATAAAATATGAGACTTATAAATTACCATATAATGAAATAATTTATATCAATGATCATCAATATGAACTGGTTGTTCCCATAAGAATGATTTTTCTCATGCTAAGAAACTACTATGATCAAAACATGAGACTAATCTAGAAAATATTTTCTTTATATCAAAATATGAAATATATTGCATGCCTAAGAAAAAATTAGAGGAAAATCCACATTGAAAGAAACAGATCCAATATTATATAGGATTTAATGTGTTTCAATTAACTATGACCCTCGATTCACATTATGAACATGATCCAAAACAATTTTTCATGGATGCTATTATTTTATACAAGATCACCATTCTTAAAAAAAATATTACTTTCAATTATTTTCGTAACTTTTCTACCTGTTCTAATCCATCCTCAGATATTGTTTAATTAAATACACCTTCTTATCAATTTAATATACCAAATATTTTTTCATAATCATAAATTCTAATAATTAAATAAAACAATATTGTGGCCAATAACCCATTCTAAATAATTCAATAAATGGCACTATATCTGTACCAGAATGAAAAATAATTTTATATGAAAACTAATACATTTATTGTTATTGATACCAACATACATTATAATATAAATAACAATAATAATGATTATATTCCATTTCATGAATCATCTTCTCAAAATAACCATCATTTTATAGATGAAAATTCGTATTAAAATTTAATTTATTACCCAAATATTTTTGAAGCCCTTTCTGAAAATTATATTTGAAACTAGGACCATGAGTGGAACTCCTTGTAAATAGACTATACCCTTTTAATAATGCTGATACATATAATCAAAAATCATTATATCTGAAATGGGATGGAAATTTCATTGGTTAGTTAATGGTTCAATGATAACACAAATAACATTATTATGTCATGGATTCTTTTGTAATACTATCATAAAATCTATGAATCTATCATCCTATTTATACTCCAAAAAATTCTAATAGATGAATCAATTCCATTATTAATTTTTATGATTTTCTAACATTTTAACATGAAAATAAATTAATTTTAAATTCATAAATATATCTTGTCAATGAAGTCTCCCAGTAATACTACTAAGTGTCAGGTTACATATTAGTGCTACCCGAGTGAATGAGAAATGGAGGACTATGAGCTTCACCCTAAAACTCATTATTTAACTAGGGGTCACAAAGAACACATTATATTTTTCCAAATCATAACAAAACATATTTATTAAAATTATAATCTAGAAACTAACACTTCTTAAAATATTTGACATTTTCCTATAATGATTGATCCGTATTTTGAGATTATTTAATAATTTCATACAAGGATAAATTCACTGAAAATTGATCCTAAACAGAGGATTCCCATGTATCCCATATTTATATACCAATTTTAATAAAATAATTAACCAAAGGGTCATATTATATATATAATTTGGTTTATTTTGAATTATTTTTTCGACACAAACTAGTAGAAATTTTTTTTCAACTCGAGCAAGGTAATAAATTATATTATCTTAATCCTTATTAAGGTCCATCAATATTCTCTACCACATGTTCAATTTTTTCATAGTGAATAAATATATTAATATTTATTGATATGTATATATTTCACAATATATTTCATAAAAATGATGCTTCCAAATTTTTTATGCACAATTCAATATAGTTATTTATAGATAATGTTTATGGATATGATACTCATGAGGTTTAAAATAATGTGAAGTAAAATATATTAAATATAAATTATGTATTAGGAAAAAATGTCAATTAAAATAAGAATAAATGTAGATAATAAAATATCCATTTCTGTATGTTCTATCCAAAACAGGTGAATTCAATAGTCTTTTTTTATTTCATTAAAACAATCATCACATTTTTTATGTCGTGGTGAATATAATTAATTTTTTATTAAAAAATTCATATGGAAAGAATTGGAGGGATTTTTTCACTAAAATTAATATTGTAACACACCATTCCAAAAAAACATTGAATAACTTTTCATTTTTTGGATTTTTATATTATTTGAAAATTTTTTCTAGAAGTTTCAATAATTTTTACATTATTAGAAAAAATATATCCATGAAGTCAAATATTGTGAAACATAATATTACATATACTTTAATTTCTATTATGTTTTAATTAAAATACTTTGGTGTCTTTCATATTCATCATGAAATTCAGTGTACACAAAAAAGCTATCAATAAACAAAGGAAAAAAAGTCACCAAATATTTATGATAATATTTATCCATAAGGTCATTAAATATATAAGGTTTATTTGTAAAATAATAGGGAATAATTAAAAACCCACATATCACATATATAGTTTCAAATATTATCATTATAATTTCATCCACCTTCACAATCAACTGAAGACACCTGTAAACCATGTCTACCATTGAAACAAACTTACCTCATAAGATTTGATCATACAAATCATCAATATGAGGAAATATACAGATGTTGTTAATAATGATAAAATTCAATGATATATAATCATTGAAAATTTTCATTGAACCATATTTATTTTCATAAAACAATGAAGGTTTACCCCATGGTGAAGTTATAGTATGAATAATACCTTTATCTAATAAATATTTCAATTGAGATTTAAATTATAAAATCTAAACTAGAGACATTTAATAAGTGTGTTTTGATATCGTCCTACCATGAAGAACGAAGTCATCATTAAACACGACCCCTAGATTTAGAAGAACACATAGAAAATCATCTAAAAAATCCATATATTCATTCAATATTGGGACATCAATAATTTTAGTGGTTTATTCATTTTAAACAATATGAGATTGGTAGCATTCACTTCATCTTTAATAAATTTATTATCCTCTTCACATGTTACTAAATTCATGTAATCCAATAATAAAAAATTATTTTTTCTAAAATCTATCATAGTAAAATAAAATCTAATCCATTCCAAACTGATAATTATTGAAAACTCCCTGATGTTATGTTTAACAAGATTTGTAAGAAATACCATTCCATAGAAAATAATTACACGATTTTTATAAATTTCAGACACTTTATGTCTTCCAATAATAGTTTTTTCCAAAAGTTTTATCTTACATTCATGAGGTGATATTAAAATTTTAACAAAAAATATCACAAAAATGAAATGATTATTTGATAAATTAAATAATAAGGCTTTGTAATATTTTGAATACATATGTATCATACATTTAAAAACAGCATTTTATAGTCCAATATCAAATCGGTAATATAAAATTATTTTCAACAACTGTTTTCATTATATATTGATATCGTATAGCCTGAGGTACTATCATTGAGAACACTTTTACATAATGACCCAAAATATTTCCACTAAAAAAACTCAATGTTGTGTGGATATTCGTTACCCCATTCTTTTATTCTCTTACTATTTTCCACTGTTATTTTCACAACAAATACAAACCTACCACAAAATGATATCCATATTTTCTTACCCCGGGATTTAACTAATTTTTGTTTTCCTAAAAACATCCTTCATGAACTCTTCTTATATTCCTCATCATGAGTAAAATTTGATTCAAAAAACTAAATCAATACTTGTTCAAAATAATTAAACACTCTTTCAATTATCTTAAAATCTATTACATTGAAATATATTTGTAGAATTGCTTTTAGTATAGTTCCAATACTATAAATTTTAATATAAATGTATTAAATATAATTTGTTATGTCACAACCTATAATTTTTTGATTTTCATCATATATGCCCACAATATATTATTATATTCTAAAAAATTCTAGAAATTGTTTCTCTATCTTGAGTTAAAAAACATTGGGAAATTATATAAATCAAAATATACTTAAATGTTCCACATTTTGTATAATCATGATCATATTTTCCTCTTATATAATTAACTAACCACCGTAGTCAATCATTTTAACCATCAAAACGACAAATGGAAACATTAACAATTTGATGTTCCAAACATCCCATCACTTAAAATATATTATCCAGAGCATGTAATCATCCTTTTCTCAGAACAAGGTCATATGGTCCACTGAATAATGGTGGATATAGCCTCATGAAATTTTCTATTGTAGACGTGTTCTTTCATGGTTGATTGGGTTCCTCTCTTTCATTTATACAACCACAATTCATAACTTTTTATCAACGGATCTGTCACTACCAAAAATTGTTCTATTCAAATTCCATTCGTATAGGGATAGTGATTTGGGATGATATTTTTTTCTTGGTTCTTTCCCACTATATCATCAGATATTTTTCTACAAACAAAATATGAATATGATTTTTTTAGTTGAAGAAACATAGTAATATTAAAAAGAAATATCATTTTAACTTAACCTTAAACTATATTCTTTAAGCGGTATTCAATTATAATTTTCCAAAAAAAAATATGTTATCCAATCATCCCTCTAATACCAACTACATGGACCCACCCTAAAACAATACAGAATCATTATGTTTTAGTTAATATTTAATTCTATTATATTTGAGGTCCTTTTCAAGTTTACATTTTTAAAGAGTATAATAACAACACAAAATTTAGAAAACCATACAATAAAAAGTGTACATATCCAATCAGTATCCATTTTTTGACATTATATAAAATATAAAAATGGTTATTCAATTTTTTTGAAAATTGATAAGTACATTCCACATGAAATAATAATTATCCTTAATAATCCATATATAACGTGACAACCATTTTAAAAACATGGGTTGAAAAAACTATCAATAAATAAAATATAAAGATTAAAATTCTAGTATTTAGAAAACAATCAAAACACGTGAATAACCTATTTATAAAAATATAAATTTCTAACCACAAATATGGTTTTTATTATTTTTAAATGATCATATATATTACTTTAATAAAAATTATTTCAATAAAATCTCAGCTGCATGATTAGAAAATTCATGTTTAATCGTTGGTAAATAATCACATAGAACCCCTAAAAATGATTACAAAATGGAATAACTATATGAAAAAATTATAATATAATTATCATAAGTAAATAACCATCACAAAATGCGTTAGAGTACAATCTGGGTTCACCCATCATATAATATATAATGGGCCCCCCCACCGTTTCCTAGGAACACCCTTTATTATCTATGTTTAATAACAATATCATGCATGTAACATTTTAACAATGCATATCTTCATCATAAATCCATTTGAAAAATAATTTGTACACACATTAAAACCCATTTTCGTTATAAAACTATACTATTGTTAAATAATATTAATTTAAAAATTCCAAGAAAATGGAAAGTATGGTTTTCAATATAATAATACCTTAATGTCAGAAAAGGGATCTAAAAATCAAGTAAAAGTCATGGATGCAGAAAGATCTAATGTCAATATATACATTAATAATAGTTTATTCCTTTTGTTGTTTCTAAAAATATTCTATATAGAATAATTAAAAATATTCATTTTGAATACACATTTAAATATATTAAAAAGAGAATAAAATGTACTTTATAAATATTTTATGTTCATTTTAAGCCACTTATAAAATCATTCTGAAAATACATATGTTGTACCCCCAGTTTCTGGTATGTAACCATTAATTGATGCTTTTCTTGTTGTAAAAGTTAAGGGTGACATTAGGGAGAGTCGGGAGATCCTGGTTTGATTTTTTAAGTAAATGAGAAGGTGCACGGTTAGCGCACGGTTAGTCTAAACCATGCATCCAAACCGTGCATGGATGACTGGGGAGGCAGCGGCTTCCGCACAGTCAGCACACGGTTTGTCTAACCATGCACCAAAACCGTGCATGATGGATGGCCGAGGCAGAAGCTAGCGCACGGTTAGTGCACAGTTTTTCAAACTTTGTGGACTAACTATGCGGTCAATTAATTTTAGATCTTAGAATTGTGGATCTAACTCGTTTTGCCATTAATTTCCTTGATTAATCCTCCTAAGCGGCTCTAACTCGGGATTACTATCCTTTGAAGGTTGGGGGACTTCTCCCAGGCGTTCCAGAGGCAATTTTAAGGGTTCTCTTCGTGAATTGAAGCCGGATTCCTAAGGTATGTGATCGTTCTTGATCGTTTCTTAGATCTACTTAGATCTACTTCTCCTCTTCCCTCGTTTTCTAAGTTCTATGACCGTTATGGGTAGATCGAATAGTTTGGATGCCAAATATGACAATATTTGGTCTTGGTTGTGTTTGGAAGAGAGTTCTAGGGCGGATTTATGAGTTTTGACCCGATGTTCTTGAGATTTCTTCATCTGTTGTTTGGTATCACCCTTTGGTAGAAGGCTTCACTCTGGACTCCCCTTGCTATTATTGATTTGGCTTAGATTTCAATTGGTCTATATGAATGAAATTGATTTTTGAAAGAATGAAATAAATATTCTCCAGTGGTGATTTATGTTTTGGGTGAAATTGTGAAATCTTGGTGAATTGATGTGCAAAGTGATGTGGCTTCTTGAATTTAAAATGTTGATTTTAAATTTTATGTTTGCTAAAATTGTAAATGGTTTGATGAAAATGGGTTTTTCAATAAAAAGAGTTTTATTTAAATGGGTTGAGGGTAAAATGGTTTTGATGAAATTGGTTTTCAATGAAAGGGTGGTTTTATTGAAATGGATTGAATGGGTTGAAAACACATGGTTTGATGGAAATGGTTTTCAATAAAAGGTGTTTTATTGAATGGTTTGTTTTCAAATGACTATTGGTATTGGGTGGTGTGTGGTCAAATTTCATTATACGGGGCTTGGTGGAAATAGGACCTTGTGGACAGTGCCAAACATTTAATGGAACATGGTGACATTAAGTACGAGGCTTGGTGAAAATATGACCTTGTGCTCGGTGCCAAAGGTGTAATGGCACATGGGGAACAATTACCTTGTGGCGACTTGGTAGATCGACGAGAGACCACTCCTGAGTATGGAACTGTCAAAACGAAGCATGCATGGTTGATTTCACGGGTTTGTGAAATGGTTGGAAATGATACAAAGGGATTATTGTGAAATTTTTTGAAATCTTATTTTGTTATTTGTTTTTTGGAAAAATAACTTTATGGAAATATTGGTTTTTATTTCTCTTGGAATGCCTTTGGTGGTGAATGGTTTTAAAACATGTTTATATTTAGTTATATACTTCTTTTATGAAAAACTTTTATACAAACTGTTTTTATATAAATGTTTCTAACTCTTCTATCCTAGTGGAATGAGTAGGGAATTCATTGGGGAAACCTACTATGTTTTATACTCACACTGCCTTGGCTCTTTGGTGCTTTTGTAGATCCTGTTTTCCGGTACACAAGTAAAGGAAAAGCATCTCATTATTAGTGGTTGGTGGTGATGCTTGGGAGATGCTGTGGAGCTTGGAGTTTGTGGAGCACAGAGTCGTGGAGTCTCTTGAGAATCTTGGGTTGTTTATCCACTACGCCTTTGTTGCATTGTCTAGTCTTCCTCTATTGTGTACTTTGATGTGGTTGTTATAAATGAAGTTGTTTCTGTTATCTCTCATTTATTCATGCATCATGTAGTTTTGTTAATTTTTGGTTGGTTGGTTTATAGGTTATCTCCTAAAGGGTAAATCATCCCCCACTTGTATTCGGAACCCTTCCGCATATATCGCCAACCTTTTCCACCTTGGGGATGTCGCTTAAGGACAAGTAATGACTCGTTGTGCTCTCAAGCCAATGAGAATTGGCGAGCCATTACAAATGGTATCAGTCTGGTCCTTCCATTGAGGTACAAATGGTCTTGAAGTTGAAATTCATTCTCGTCTATTCTTTGGGTTGGAATCATAGATAGGAGTAGGATTATCGGAACATGAAAGGTATAGCATAAAAGGACATAGCTAACCCCTTTATGATGTACTTCAAGTAACCAGGGTGTTTGGTACATAAGTGTTTTGGATACACTTATAGGAAGATGGAAATCTCATTGTCATGGGTTTTGCCAATGAGATGAACATAGCATGAATTCTAGAGGAATGACTTCCCACTAGGATTTCATATCTCATTGTGAGGAATGAGTTATGATTTTGTTAAAATATGTAAATTTTTGAAAAATAAATAATTGATTTTCAAATGAATGATTTTGAAAAGTGGATATTTGGTGTATTTTGAAAAAATGGTTCAATTTTCCAAAGAATGCGAAATGTTTTAAAAAATGGTTAATCATGGAAAAAGGTTTTTTTTGAGAACAATGTTGTGATAATTGATGTGATAGAATTTCAAATGCTAAGCATAAAATTTCTAGGGAGTGAGATTGACGGAGTTTGTGGTTGGTTTAGAAAATGGCACCTGGTAGGCATCATTGAAACCAACCCAATGAAGCGGCAGAGAATGTGGTTGTACTAGAACAACATGTGAACCAAGAGCTGGTTCACAATAATGTCCAAGATTTTCATGCTATAGATACAGGGAACCGGAGGAATGAACCAAGGCACGTGGATCAAATCATCTAGTTCCTAAAGTAGAATCCACCTAACATTAGAGGTGATGTTGAAACCGAAAAGGCGGAGGGGTGGCTAAGAAGGATGAATCAAATCGTTAATTTCATCGGCACACCAGTAGAGCTGAATGTAATGATGGAAACAAATATTCTTGAGGATCTTGCACGTCAGTGGTGTAATTTAGCGGTGCATGCAAAATTGGATGAATGACTTACATGGGAGGATTTTGAGGAATTGTTCAACAAACAATTCTATCCTCACACATTCAAGATCCTGAAAACAACTGACTTTTTCAGCTTGAAACAGGAGAACCAATATGTCACAGAATATGGGGCTAAATTCATGCATTTAGTCCATTTTTCACTAGAGGTTGCAGCGAGTGTGACGTTAAAGGCACGCATCTTCGAATCATGGCTAAGGTAAGAGATTTGATCGAAGATTGCAGTGCTGTGTATCATGGGTTATATAGAAATGGTGAATAGAGCTATGGTTTCAGAACGTGATATCTCGGGATCGACAGGAGGAAGCATGATGCTACCCACAGGAATGGGTGGGAACTATAATGCTGGGAATAAGAGAAAGAGGGACACCTACTTCCAAGTTGGGAGTGTCAATTAGAACCAGACGACAGGATCAATAAAACTTCCTCCATGACCCTAGAGAAAAGCTAGTTGTTTCCAATGTGGCTCTTTTGATCACGTGAAACGAGAATGTACAGCACCACCGAGAGCATGACACAATTGCAAAAAGATGGGGAATATTCAAAGATACTATCGCAATGCTCCATGGTCGGGTGCTCGGGACAATTCTCATGTGTCTCAAGCATCTTATGATTCGACAGGACGAGGACAACAGAATCAGTCTCATCATCATAATAGAGCTATCCATGGTGATTCCATGAATACTTTGACTCCTTAACCTGGGAAATCGCAGCAAGGCGACAAGGAGAGCAGTGCAACAATGAAGCAATTGTATGGAGCTGAACAGATAATGGTAGATGATCCGGGTGGACCATCTACGGTGAGAGGTACAATTCTTTTGAATTCTACCCTTGTGCAAGTGTTGTTCGATACTGGTCCATCACTTTCCTTTCTTGCTTCTCGTATTGCAGATTTTCTGAAATTAAAACTGGAAATGATACCTTCTGTATTGAAACTGCAAACTCCTCTTGGTGAAAGATAATGTCGTGATTTCTAGTGTATAGAATGTGTTATAACTGTTGATGAAGCTGATTTGAAATGGGACTTCTCCATGTTGAATATGTACTTCTATAATGTAATCTTGGGTATGGATTGGTTGACAACGTTTAAGGCTCACATCTAATGTTATGGGAGAATGGTTAGTTTCACAGCAGAGGACGACATCGACCATCTTTTCAGAGGAGAGAGAATTGTAAAGAAGTGTGCAAAGACCGTGTTGGAACCAATGGTGGTAAAAATCTCTTACCAAATGGAAGCATTGACTTTGGAATAACTGAAAGAGAGTGAGGAAAATATTTTTCCAGCTGTGGTGGATCAATTTCCAGATGTCTTTCCCAAAAACTTCTCAGGGTTACCACCTGTAATAGAAGTGGAGTTTATGATTGATCTCCTTCTGGGGACCAGTCCTATCTCACTTATCTCTTATAGGATGGCACAAATGGAGTTAAAGGAATTGAATGTTCAGTTAGAGGATCTAGGAAGCAAAGGCTTTATTCAGCCAATCGTGTCTCCGTGGGCATCACTAGTTTTGTTTGTAAAGAAAACAGATGGAACCTTGATGCTATGCGTGGATTATCGTAAACTTAACCATGATACAATAACGAATAGATATCAACTTCCATGAATTAATGAACTATTTGATTAATTGATCGTAGCTCAGTGGTTCTCTAAGATTTACTTGCGGTTAGGATATCACCAGTTGTGAGTTCGGAAGGAGGATATTCCAAAGATAGCCTTCAGAAGCAGATATGGACACTACGAATATGTAGTCATTCCTTTTGGTCTTACTAATTCACCAGCGGTTTTCGTGGCCTTGATGAATCAGATATTTCAACGATATCTAGAAGATTTTATTGTGGTTTTTGTGGACGACATATTGGTATATTCAAGAACAATGGCTGAGAATGAGCAAAACTTGGCAACAGTGTTTGAAATCATGAGGAACCATAAGTTGTATGCCAAATTATTAAAGTGTGATTTCTGGATTCCAGAGGTACATTTTCTAGGCAATGTCATTACTGAGAAAGGTGTTTCAGTGGACCCCGAAAAGATATAAGCTGTTCTTTCTTGGAAACTTCCAAATAATGTCTTTGAGATACACAGTTTTTATGGTCTAGATGGTTATTATATATGCTTTGTGCGTGACTTCTCATGACTAGATTCTCCTATACCATCGTTGACAAAGAATAATAGTGTATTTCAATGGATTGAGGAATGTCAAAGATCTTTTCACACGTTGAAAGTCTGTGTTAAATCAGCACCCATCTTGATCTTTCCAGAATTAGGACAAGGGTATGTGGTGTATTGTGATTCTTCAGGATCAGGGTTGGTTTTTGTTCTCATGAAAGGAGACCGTTTTGTTGCTTATGGTTCAAGGAAGTAAAGGGTGCATGAGAAGAATTACCCAACACATGATTTGGAGTTAGCTACAGTCGTCTATGATTTGAAAACATGGAGACACTATCTCTTTGGTGAGATATTTACTATTTTTATGGATCACAAAAGATTGAAACACATTTTCTCACAACTAGATTTAAATATGAGGTAGAGGAGATGTATGGAGTATCTTAAAATGTTTGACTTTGACTTGATGTATACACCGGGTAAGGGAAATTCGGTGGCTGATTCATTAAGCAGGAAGAAATATGCTCAGTTGGAAAATGAAGCTTCAAATGAATGGTAGTTGATGTCAGTCTTAGCTGACATGCTTGTGTAATGTGAAGACCGAGGTGATGTTGTTGTTTTCGTTTCAACTACACTTGTTCCTGATTTGGTGGAGATAGTTATGGAGGCACAAACACATGATGTAGACTGTGTTGCAATGAGTTCCAAACTCAATGGTGGGGAGACCATTGAGGGATGGAATCTGGATGGGAGTTCAGTTCTGCGGTTTCGAGATCGGATGGTTGTACCTTTAACTGCTTAGGAACAACTCCTTCATGCTTACCACCATTCGATAAGGTCTGTACATCCAAGTACATATAATATTTATAAGGCACTACAGGAGCGGTTTTGGTGGAGCGGCATGAAAAAGAAGGTGACCGAGTTCGTCTCGTGATGCTTAAATTTTCACCAGGTTAAAGAAGAGCATTAGAGACCAGTTGGTATGTTACAATATTTATCTATTCCAGTGTGGAAATGGGAGCAAATAGAAATGTATTTTGTTACAGGTCTTCCATGAACAGTCTGGAAGCACGATGCCATTTGGGTGATAGTGGCTCGTCTAACCTTGTCGGCCCATTTTATCCATATTCATGAAACTCATACAGTGGAATCTTCTTAAAAAATCTATATCCGAGAAGTAGAAAAGAGACATGGTGTACTAGAGTCTATCATCTCATATAGAGATCTGAGTTTCACATCTCATTTCTGGAAATACTTACAACAAGCCCTGGGAACTCCGTTGAATATGAGCACGACGTATCATCCTCAGATGGATGGGAAATACAAGTGGATGATACAACCGTTGGAAGACATGTTGCAGGATTCTGTAATGGATTTTGGGGGATCATGGGAGGAGCATATACCCTTAGTGGAGTTCTCATACAATAACATCTATCATTTTTCAATATGTATGGCTCCGTTTGAAGCATTGTATGGGTGCCCATGTCATTCTCTACTATGCAGGTTGGAAATGGGTGAAACTTCACTAATTGGGCTGAGAATTGTCCAAGAAACAATGGGGAATATTCGGGTGATTAAAAAGAGGATGGAGACGTCTAAAATTCATCATAAATCTTAATAAGATCATCGTCGTAGACCGTTGACGTTCATTTTTGGTGATCATGTCTTCTTGAGAATCTCTCCTAGACATGGACATCGTCATTTTGGGATGTTGGGAAAATTATCTCCTCGATTTATAGGCCCCTTTGAGAAACTTGAACGAGTTTGCGAGGTTTAATATCAGTTGGAATTACCACCACAGTTCAGTGCAGTGCATAATGTGTTCCATTCATCTCAGTGGAAGAAGTATCAGCCCGATCCTGACCATGTGATTAGATGGGATCACGTTGACCTAGAGCCGGATGCTTCATTGGTATATATCACGGTGCAGATTGTGGATAAATAGGATAAAGTCTTGAGTGTAAAAAGCATCATTCTAGTGAGGGTTTGGTGGAAACATGGTCAGATTCAGGAAGAGACTTGGGAACACGAGAAATAAATGAAAGAGCACTGGCCAGAACTCATTCAAGAAAGCAACAGTTTTCTACATTCTGGGGACGGAAAGTCCAATGTTGGGGAGAACGTAGTACCCCGAGTTTCTATTATGTAACCCTTACTTGATGCTTTTCTTTTTTTAAAAGTTAAGGGTGACGTTTGGGAGAGTCGGGAGATCCTGGTTTGAAGTTTGAAGTAAATGGGAAGGCACACGGTTAGCGCACATTTAGTCCAACCCGTGCGTGGATGACTAGGGAGGAAGTGGCTTCCGCACGTTTAGCACACGGTTTATCTAACCATGTGGCCAAACCATGCTTGAAGGATGGTCGAGGCAGAAGCTAATGCACGGTTAGCGCACTGTTTGTTAAACCATGTAGACTAACCGTGCGGTCACTTAATGTTAGATCCTAAAATTGTAGATCTAACTCGTTTTTTCGATTAATTTCATTTTTTAAACCTCCTAAGCGGCCCTAACTCATGATTACTCTCCCTTGAAGGTTAAAGGACTTCTCCCAGGTGTTCCAGAGCATATTTGATGGGTTCTCTTGGAGAATTGAAACCGGATTCTAAAGTTATATGATCATTCTTGATCATTTCTTAGATCTACTTAGATATACTTCTCCACTTCTCTCGCTTTCTTAGATCTGCGCCCGTTATGGGTAGATATAATAGTGTGGATTCCATATATGACAAGATTTGGTATTGGTTGTGTTAGTAGGAGAGATCTTGGGAGGATTAATGGAGTTTTGACCTGGCGTTCTTGAGCGTTCTTCATCCGTTGCTTGGTTTCACCCTTTTTGTTGAGGTAGGAGGCTTCACTCTCGAATCCCCCTTCTAGAATTTATTTGGCATAGATTTCAATTGGTTTATTTGAATGAAATTTAATGATGAAATAATGAAATAAATCTTCTATGATGTTGATTTATGTTTTGGGTGAAATTGTGAAATCTTGGTGAATTTATGTGAAAAGTGATGTGGCTTCTTAAATTTAAAATGTTGATTTTAAATTGTAGGTTTGATGAAATTGGAAATGGTTTGATGAAAATTAGGTTTTCAATAAAAATAGTTTTATTGAAATGGGTTGATGTTAAAATGGTTTTTATGACATTGGTTTGTAATGAAATTGTGGTTTAATTGAAATGGTTTGAATGGGTTGAACACACATGGTTTGATGGAAATGGTTTTCAATAAAATGTGTTTTATTGAAAGGTTGGTTTTCGCATGATTTTTGGAATTGTGTGGTGTGTGTTCATTTTTTATTGTACGGGGATTGGTTGAAATAAGACCTTTTGCTCGGTGCCAAACATTTAATGGCACATGTTGACATTAAGTACGAGGCTTGGTTGAAATATGACCTTGTGCACAGTGCCAAAGGTGTAATGGTACATGGGGAACAATTACCTTGTGAAGACTTGGTAGATCGATGAGAGACCACTCATGTGTATGGAACTGTTATAACGAAGCATGCATGATTGATTTCACGAGTTTGTCAAATGGTTGGAAATGCCAAAAAGGGATTATTGTGAAATGGTTCTAAACCTTATTTGGTTATTTTTATAGAAAAATAACTTGTTGGAAAAATTGGTTTTGATTGCACATGGAATGCCTTTGGTGGTGAATTGTTTTGGAAGTTGTTTATATTTAGTTATAAACTGCTTTTGTGAAAAAGTTTTATAAAAACCGTTTTTATATAAATGATGAGAACTCTTCTATCCTTGTGGCGTGAGTAGGGAAGTCATTGTGGAAACCTACTGAGTATTATACTCACCCCTACCTTGGTAATTTGGTGCTTTTCCAGATCATGTTTTCCAGGACACAGGTAAAGGCAAAGCATCTCATTACTAGTGGTTGGTGGTGATGCTTGGGAGATGGTTTTGTGCATGGCGTTTGTAGAGCATGGAGTCGTGGAGTCTCTTGATAGTCTTGGGTTGCTTATCCACTGTTCATTTTGTTACTTTGTTCAGTCTTCCACTGTTTTGTAATTTGATGTGGCTATTATAAATGATGTTTTCGCTGTTGTCTCACATTTATTCATGCATCATGTAGTTATGTTGATTTTTGGTTGGATGGTTTATGGGTTATCTCATAAAGGGGAAATCATCCCCCACTTGTATTCGAAACCCTTCGGCATTTATTTCCAGCCATTGGTGACTTGGGGATGTCTCTTAAGGCCATGTAATGACTCGTTGAGCTTTCAAGACAATGAGAATTGGAGGGCCATTACAACATATATAATGACCAGCCCACCCAGGGCCTGATTGGTAAGATGAATCTCGATACTCCACTTCCCCATGTCCACCTACAGTGGATAATTTTTTTAAATTATCACCGAGTATGGATATATTACATATGTAAGGAAATATCCTATAGTACATGTATACATTCTCCCACGTGCATCTCCATGTAGTAGTGTATAGATAATAATAAAGCTGATTAAAAACATTAAATCATGATTATACCCAACATAATAATATGTAAGAATTATGGGAAAGTAGTAAAAGGGAAATATACAAGACCACAAAATATACTAGACTCCCAAAATCATAAAAGGAGATGACTGATTTTAAATGGATGACATGTAAAATCTTTGATCTCTCTAAAATATAACTATTCAGCTTCCACTATTGACATACTAAAGAAAACACTAGAATACATATAGTTGGCACCATATATGATATCATTTGGAAAAGAACATGTAGGTGTAGTATATTTACACATAAGGCACCCCAAAAACCCTAATCCAAATAGAGTAATTTATATAATTTATTTATCTAAACAAAAATACAAACGAGAAACCTCATCTCCGAAAAACATTAGCGAATCAAAATAATGGGAAAATGGAGCATTAATCTGATATACTAACTCCATTAGACTACTCCATCATCCGAAAGATCATAAGTCTTTAAAAATATTTACGTCCAATTTTGCAAGGCACACTAGGGAACACTGATCCTTATTGAAATCATCATACGAGATTTTGGATCAAGAAATACGTTAATATTAGTCAAATCGATAAAATTAATACTTTAATCAGGTCAAGAAGTGCATGAGGATTTTTTAGGTCCTATCCATAGGAAACAATATCCAATCTATAGTGGATTCCATTAAAAAGGAATGAGACAACTAAATACATAATACAAGAATACTCCCATGCTGAAAATTCGCAAGCTACCCATATGTGGGTTATAATCATATGATTTTTATATCATGCCACACTGAATTCTAATTGGAATAGATCATAATAATTCCCTCAAATATTTATATTCTATACAGAACAAACTTTATTAATCCATAATTTCACCTTATGTCTCATCTAAATTCTCTTAACAACACATCCCATGTGGGAAACTACTTAGGATAAGATACTTGAGTACCTCCAACAGAGTATTGAAGATAGATACCTATGAGGAAAAAGCCTCCAAGAGTAGTACATGGTGTTTACCCTTAGTAAATGGAATGTTATTTGTAACCATCCCATGAATATATTCCTTTTTTATAATCTTATTTTTTAAATGGATAAACTCATCATATACCCTGCAATACATGATGTTTGGCCACATCCAATGCCTTAGGAGTGTCCCTGGTCATACAAAAATGACAAGATCTATTTCCAAACACTACATGTACAATTAAAACATATTGTGTTATTATTGTTAAACCTTATGAACACGATCTTGGATATTCCCAAGTAACTCTATCCCTGACTGTGTCTTCATAAGAAGTACTACCTCATTACAATTTCCTTTAAATCATCTTGTGTTGAAATTTCCCTCAGCCACATTACCGAATCTCACTACATGATGTCTATCCTTATTACACTGTATGGAGTCCCTAAATGTTCTTATTCCTTGAATGGGAATAAAAAACAACAATTTATCATTCAGTACATCTATTTTTTTTGGAAATTATGATTTAGAATCTCACCTATGCCATATAAAATCCCATAATTCTCATGAAAGTCAAAGATCGACCCCCCATGTGGTCTATATCTATTATATAACAGATCAAAAATAATAAAACAATGTATGAAATTGATGTTTTTAAATTATATAAATAAACCAACTTTGTGTTGTTTCTCTAATGACCCAGAACAAAAATGAAATCTAGAACATGATTCTCATCAATTTGTTGAAGATTAGCATAAGAATACAGAGCTCATGGTGCCTCCTCCTCATGGTTTGGCCTTGGGTTGTCTATCTCTACAAGTGGATCCACATAAATATATTTTCAAATTATAATTAAATATAGTAGGATATGTTAGTTTATTTATTTCGTATAAACTAAAATATAATCACATGACTTCTAACACTCACTGTTCAAAACCGATCAATTGTTTTTCATGCCTAGTGTAAAGCATAGACGCTACGCATATCAATGGTATCACGTTTCCAATCCTTGATTAAAAATTGATATTATCCAATATTAAATTTTGAAATATGTAAATTTAATAAAATATATCTAATAATTTTTATATCATAGCATATTGGCTCTCAGGGATACAGAACCTCAATCAGAATTAGTAACTGGCTTTGAAAATATTACAAGAAAATTTAAAATCTAGTACACAAAAAACTTGAGTTGGCATACTCTCCCCACCTTCATGGATTTTCTTCTCAAAAATTAAATTCATAAACAATATTTATAAAATTAATCTCTCAACTAGATATCCAACAATAAGAATATTTATGGAAGGTTACCATTCTATCACAAACACGCACCTAGGGGATCCACTGACCCACAACTGGACATTTCTTGATGGATTCCAAACCCTGTTAAGTGTAATTGAAAACAACTAGACATACATTTCTTATAACATACAAATCAACATCATGGACTGGTCCATGCACATTTTTCATTATCAGTTACAGTTGAAAAGAACTCGAAACCCAAAATGACCATTATCAAATGTTCTACATGCATGTCACCTCATTAACCCAAATAACAATTGAAGAATCAGTTTACAAAGCATGTAGTTGTCCTTCCACCTTTTCCAACTCTTCATAGCCTTAAATGAGGATATATCTCACCCAAAATTTAAAAGGGACACCATAATTTATCTACAATGACTCATGATATGTCCAATCAGACCTCTACTTCAATGGTCAAATATAAAAAGTTTGTTATTCATTTAACTCTCCCTATTACCAGGTAAGGACAACATCTTTGAAAGAATCTTCTATTATATTCATTCCATTAGGTGGTTATAGAAATACTAAAACCCTTTACAGGGACCACCATCACTCTTGAATATGAAAATATGCATATAAACAAGTGGAAAAATTCTAGAATTGATAAATCTAACGAATCGCATAGGAATGATACTTTAGGATCATGTTACGCACCATCCTTCTGTTTCAATCATACACACTTATCTATGGTGAGAGCACTGGTATATAAAAAAACAAAACAACCTAGATCGTATATAGAAATGGCGAAAGATATGGTATATATATCTAAAAGCACCACTATCACATAAAAATTTACAAAAACCATCAATATGTTCACAAGAAATAAT
This sequence comes from Viscum album, assembly GCA_963277665.1. Lineage (NCBI taxonomy): Eukaryota > Viridiplantae > Streptophyta > Magnoliopsida > Santalales > Viscaceae > Viscum > Viscum album. The sequence goes on along the minus strand of OY728138.1, from coordinate 119,162,184 downwards.
AACAAATTAATGTATCCCTGTTTACTAAAAACATTGCTTGAACCTAGTGCTAGTGATAACTAAACTCGAGGACAAAAAATGAAGAACCATATTGATCTGAGCCTCAGTGGAAATAAAATATTGTTTCTTAGGTGTGGGTAATACTCTCTTATTATCACAGTGATATGATACATCAACCATACATAACATCAACTAATTATTTTCCCCCTAGGAGAACATCATAGGGTATCCTATATGAACACACTATCTCATAAGCCCTAAAAAAACCATTAAATACACATCCACCATTGAAACCATTCAGGAACTCTAAAACTCATAGTGTTCATAATAAAAGGATCCTATGATTTCACCGTGTCTCAAATTGGGGAAAATATTAACAGAAAGTGACAAATGAAACATCAAATATAGAAAAAGAGGATAATAATTAACAAGACATACCACTGATAAAATACAAGGTCTTAATTTTATAAGAACGTGATACATAAAACACATCACTTTTAAATTTTCTAGAATCCCATTAAATATAGGTTATTATCCAAAAAAAAATCACAATAAACATCCCTAAAATCTTATTTCTATGGATCTCATCCACCAAACCTCAACACTATCTTTTGTGGATGGATCTGAAACTCACTTGTATGGGTTTGTATCATGTCACAATAATTCGTATAAGTGGGTATATAAAAACTTCTTATGTATTATAATCCACAAAAAATCATTATAAGTTTATAATGATACCTACATAACAATGGATGAGACTCAAACATGAATTATATAGGAAATGTTATCTCACACCTATATAGAGAAATAATACTAAAGAAGTAGAAAGGATACCGACCACCCATCCATAATCTCCTAGATCCCCTAGGTAAAATACATAAATAACATTTATCTACACATTTTCATTTCCATATATTTTATAATAATGGATAATAACATATTGTAGATGTGGTAGTGCAAAAATAAATGTTTCATCCACTTATTTTTTATCCTCCAACTAATATTCCATGTCCAGTGCCAAATAGACCTTCTCGATGATATCACTACCTATATCTCTATAAACCATCAACTATCTCTCCACTAGTAGTGTGAGGGGTGTCACATTCCATTGAAATAGATTAAAATCATACTATGCATTATAATGTCTTTACATCAATGATCTAAATTACCCATGAGGTCTACATGAATGATGTTTCCTTCTGTTTCACACACTAACTATCTACGACTCTTGATTGACCTATAACACAGTTGAAAACAACATTGGTATATCACTATTCATTCTTAACCACATTGTTTCATCATCATGAACTAATAGATCCATCCAAACCTCAATCTAATAAGCCGCATGAAAAGAAGATATTCTACATTCAAGGACTATATCAAGGGAGAGAGATGAAGTAATAAATAAAAACGTTGTAATATTCCTATATGATTCATATTCTAATGATACCATTTTTTTTTAGGAAATAATCTATTTATCGAAGCCATTGTGGAAGGATATGTTAGTTTCTACATAATATTTAGTGTCACATGCATGAATGATGAACATAACACACATTAAAATTGTCTCCCACGATCCCAAATCAAAACCAAAAACTATAAAGATCATAAATATATGGTCACGAGTAAATTAATCCTCTAATATAACTATATGTCAAGATTAAAAACTTGGGCTCACCTGTTCATGGGAATACTGTGCCTCCACAATCCCAATCTCTCTATAATAGGAATAGGGTTTGAAACTAGCACTGAGTATGAATATCAGACATATAATATGCCTTAAAAATGGTACAAATATGAAAACCCCCACATCAATATCCATTTAAAATTATAGATATAATATAAATATATTGTAAAATTGCATGAATATATCTATTTCACATAAGATTATGAAATAATTACAAGAAATATAACAAGTAGAAAAATAAAATACCACTAAAAACTGTAAATGTCTCTACCTTATCTGATGTATGTTAATGCTATCAAATTTTTGACTGGTACAATCATGGGTCTTCCTAGACCATAACTATTCTTCACCAGCTATTGGTCCACCAAGAACAATGTTATGATACATGTATTTTTAAAAATACAAGGCATGTGGGCGATGTTCTTTTATTGGGGTGTGTATATAAATTCACATTATATAATCAAAAATAAAAAAACAAAAGGGAATTACTAATATGAGACATTTAAATCTCCAAAATGCCATAGGATAAATTAATGGGGAGGGAGATTTCCCCATCACGACTAATCCTCGGCCATATAAGACTAGTCAGGTCATCTAACTAATCTTCATCAATATAAGACTGGTCAGGTCATCCATATATAGTATATCATGTTTGAAGAAACATACCATTTTTTCTCCCTAAATATTTTTGATATACTCACCACATACTCTAGATATCATGGTATAAGCCGTAAATTCCTCCACAACAACCAAATCATTAATAAAAAGTAATTCTTATTGACTAAAATTCTCTCCCTAGTCCCGGAAAACTATTATGTCCCACAATTGATAGATATAACACATCATTCTAATGTAAGACATTGGATTTTCTATGTTTTCCCTAATTGAAAATGATTGATAAAATTTTATTTTTTTGATTATTTAAAAATAGAATGTCACTATGTGACTTGTTGGATCTCAAAAGATGAATAGGGTATCACTACCATGACTTTATTGGGAAACTCTACACCCTTGGTGAAAAACTAAAAATAAAAAAGAGTATAAAACACTACCATATTCTTCATTAATTTCTATGAAGAGGTTTGACGACAATAAATTATTGGTCATAAAGACTAGAAAAATACCTCCTTGGGAAAACGTCATAGTTGAATGGAAAAACTGAACTGAGATGATTCATCTGAGAAACAAAATCCATTGGACTAGTACATCATCTAAAAGATCACATATCGATACAATAATTGGGGTTCAAGGAACATGGATCATTGGGGGTATACTAAACCTACTGGATAAATAATATTAGATAGATGGTCTATAACCATTTAAATATTGTTCATTATAATTCTCGATCCCCATAAAGGGTAAAACATAGGAATTTTTGATGCTTCAAGCCTCTAAGAGTGATACATGGTTCAAGACTCTAAGGAATTTACTGAAGTAGACCGAGAAAACTCACTCATGAATATATAAATACACATGTGCTTAAAAAGATCAAGGAATCCTTATGGAGTTCAATATGACAAGATGAGGACATCATGACATACTGAACACTCATTATATTAGACCACGGTAAGTCACTCCAATGTAATCTTTTTAAACATTTCTTTTCGAAGTGTCCTATAATGTCATCGTGCATCAAATCCTATATTCTAATACCATAACAACCAAAACAAAATGTGATAAAAAGTATATAGGATGGGATACTCTAATGCCTCAAAATGAGTCCTAAGGAGGAGGAAGTGTGAGAGAAAAGCATCCATGAGGAGAACATGACATGTACCCTATGTACATGGCATTCCATTCTTAACTGAACCATCACCATGATCCCTCATTGGTACATGGTTTTCATAAATTTAAATAAATGATGTGTATTCTATATATAACTGTGGGTGGACTCATCCATAACTCATGGAATATACATTACAATACATTATAGGATAAAAGTTATTCCAATCAAGACAATTACAATAAATAGAAGGTGTGTTCTTCTAGGTTAGGCACAGTGATGTTCTCCTGGACATTCATGTGTAACAAACCTCACTCTAGTGTATTCATGTCATGAAATAAAATAATTACACAAAATATAACATGGAATGTGTTTCCATATCACCCTTTCGGAAGACATGGTATCACTAAACAATGTATAACCAAATTAAACATCATATTATCCCCAAAATCTTATCTTCTATGAATGGGTAGAACACATAATATATGATCCTACACTACATGTTTATGATCAGAAATAATGAATTAGAATCACCTAGGAGCTATCTAAAAACTAATATGATCTACTAAAAACATAAATCGGGCCCATTAGGGTCACTATTAGTATTATAAGGTATATAAACGCTTAACAATGAATCAAAAATGGACTAATATATAATGATCATAAATCTTATTACCTCATAGTGAATCTTTTGTGTTTAGGGACCACAAAAGTGCTTATAACACAAGGAACCTCGATCTGGTGATGATCATAATAAAAAATAGATCTCAGCGGAGCCTCCACTCATCTATTCCACGTTAGTTCATCAATGACCATATGTTTATCCTCCATACCTCCCTTTATGCATTTGAATTAAGGTGGCTGCGATATATTAGTTTATTAATTTTAATGTACCTAACATATCATCAATATTCCCGCCAACACATTCCATTAAACATGAAACCGACATCGACCAAATTTATGTCTAAACAAGGATAAAAAATTTCTTCTGAACATATCCATGGTCTCAGAATTTCAAAACGGGTCTTGAAATTGGAGTTATTAGAAATTTACTAAAGAAATTCATTAGTGTGATAAAATATCTCTAATATTTTTCATATGACAGCACTGAGTCTCTCAAAGGCCAATGAATCCCATAATAACATAGATCATGGATTTGAAAATATTACAATAGTTATTATAATGTATTAAATGGAAATATATAAATATATTCAATGAATATATAGAATAAAGGTTTGTAAATAAAAAAAATTAAAAATTATCATTTTATAAAAATGTAAGTTACCACATGAACAAAGTTTGAATTGTAAATACATTGAATCGATAAAATAATATAAAACATTAAATATGGCTGTAATAGTGAAATTAGTGAAAAAACATGTAAACATGGATGTATATAAAATTATTTAAATAATATAGGTGCATAACATCAAAATAATCCTCAACTAAAAGAAGATATGGAAAAGTCTCTTATATTGAGACCCACGTGTCAAGTGTGTTATCAATCATAAAAATAATTAACTTATATTAATTAATTATATTCTAAAAAATCATTTTAATTTTTAATATTTCATTTATTTAACATATTAGAATGTTATTCATTATTACTAAATCAAATTATTTTACATCATATATTTGTCTAATATTTGTATTATGTTTCAAAAATGAATTTGATATGTTTACTCTGGTCAAAGTGGTAATTATTGTAAAAAATATTAAATATAAATATTGATATAGTTATCATATTTATATATAAATTATACGTGAAATACCAATCATGAATGATGTTTCGATAAATTATGTTCCATTCATTATTGGTGATGATAGGTTATAAGTATACATGATTAACATTTCTATTTTTTAACGATGGTTAAAGGAAGATGGTAAGAAGTTTTATATCATAATATAATGATTATAATATCTTATATAACATATTATTCATTTAAATATACCATTATATATCATCTATGTGGTGTGGTGATGAAAATAAAATCACATCGATTCATGAAGGCGGTAGTCCACATGTACACTAATAATGTTATCATTTTTTAGTGTGTGAAAATGTAATAATGAAATTGATATATTATATGTTTTTAATGATAAATATAACATGGATGTCAACCATATTTCATGAATATAATATAAACTAATTATAAATATCTTAAATAGATTTAGTGAAAAGTTCTAGTGAAATATGATACACATCGCATTGTATGGAGGTAGTTTGATGTATACATGAGCATTGTTTCATAACCCATACATAATGGAAACTAAAAATTGTATATTTTATATAATTAATCACAATGGATAATTATTTTTTAATATTTTATATATAATTTTAATAAACCATCATACCTAATCGTGAGAGGCATTGGTTGAGAACACATTACATCTGTTTGTGAGACTATAGTCTATACTACACGTGAGAGATGTTATCATTCCCCATTTTCGGGAAGATAATATAGATAGTGTACATTCAATTAACAAAAATATCATAGTATATTATTGATACTTATATTATTATAATATAATAAATTGTGAGGAATTTATTGAGTTTAATGATGAAAAAAAACAAAAATGCATAGTTGGGAATATTACCTCATCTCAGACCACCTCTTAAGGAATATGCATAATGTTTTATAATAAAATTATTCTAAAAAATGGATTATTGGATTATTTTATTGAATTTGTGAAGAGATTTTGTCCAATATCATCTAAAAACAATGGGTGTGACGATGTATGGAATAAAGGATTGAGGAAGATATTTTCTAAGTGATGTGAGTGGAAAAACTATAATTTTTAAAATGAAAATGGGGTAAAATAATTTTTCAAATTCCAAAGGGGTCAAAAAATGAGCATTATATAGAATTTATAATGAAAAAATTTAAAATCCAATATATTTAAAAAAAATTCTAGTCATTTTTACTATTATAGATTAACATTAACCCCACATTAAATCCATTTTTACCATAATCAAGGGAGTTAAATTTTATCTTTTTCCGCATTTATTATGTTTAATTTTTTGATGAAAGTATTAAGGAAATATAAATAATTGTGATTCTAAGTATGGATTTTATTTTACCCAATTCATATAATATAAGTAGTAAATAGTAATTTTAAAAACCTGTCGAGATGATGAAAGAGTGGGTTTTCACATACTGTGTCATTCCCGAAAATGATTCATTTACATTAAATATATGATTATTAATAATAATTTTAAGAATAAATATATTAAAATTCATTTATATTTAATCTGTAAATTTTATTTAAATTAATTTTAATCATTTATTATATTGAATTATTGAATATATGATTCACTTTGAAACATAAAATAGTTTTTATGAAAACCAATTTTTAATCCAAAAAAGAAAACATATACTAAAATCCCATATGAATATGATTAAAAATTAATATAGTGGTTTAAATATAAAAAAAATAATATGTATCTTTAAATAATAGTAGGAATAATCAATTTTTTAATTTAGTGAAATTAAAATACCTTTTTTTAATTATCTTTTAATATTCAATGAATAATAAAAATGATCCAAATGTCCAAAAATTTTAAAACATGTAAATATTGATATTATGATTTCCAAATAAATATTTAATTTTTATAAATAAAATGAAAATAACATGGAATAAAATTTTTAGATAAATTCTTAAAATAAAACTGTTTAATTATAACATTTTCCTTTTTTTTAAAACATAATGTTTTTTTAATTAATATATATATATATATCAATCCATAAGATTGTGATTTATTCTATAGTTACTGAAGTAGATAATTTTTTTTAAACTATGGTTAATGATATGAAAAAATAAAAACATACATGCAATGAAATAAAAAAATATAACCATAACATTCTTGATAGCATGTGTATGATCCACTTCATACATTTCATAAAGAAACACAAGGAATATAACATTCATTACACTCTTTCACATTAATGGATCAAATTTTTTTTGTTATGACATAGGATTAACATACATTTATATTACATTTTTTAAGTAATATTAATTACATTACCTAAATAAATTCTCGATGAATGTAATAATTTAGTTTGATTAAGAAAATATTCTTACTTGGTACATGATCTACAATGTTTCCCAAATGGATATTCCCATTTATTACTCCAATGTAAAAACATTCATCATATCCTAGATAAAAGAAACATTCAAAATGGTGAAATTAAATGATCATAAAGGTTTTATAAAGTATATACATAAGTATATGATTGACATAAGTGTATGAGAACATGAGCATATCATTTGAAATTCATAATATGAATACCAAAGATCATACACATGAGTGATGCTATAATGATTTTCCGAACATAAGACACGAATAATGAAGTAATAAAGTGAATTAATTATTATATAATTACATAGGAATACATCATATAATTATGAAATACATATGTATTTAGAAAACATTATGTCATGGCTACCAACAATGACCTCATAACCAATTAGTCTTGGGCTAATCACTCTTGTACCAACATTGGTCTTGGGATAAGAACTCGTGTACCATCTAGTTTTCGAGCATGTGATACAATGTATATATTATATTTTTTTATTGGGATATAGTAAATGTAACAACTTGTTTTTGGGAATAACCTAAAACACATGTATCCTTTTGTTTCATGACATGGGATAAAACACATCCACCCTCTTGTTTTCCAGAATGGGAAAAGACTTGTGTACCCTCTTTTTTCAAGATTATGCTACAACTCATGCACTATATTATTTTTGATAATGGGATACATCCTATATAGAATATTGTTTTTCTACTTTAGATACAAAAATTGTACCCACTTATTTTTGGGCTTGGGAAACAACACATATACATTATTGTTTTTAGATTGAGATACCACCCGTGAACCCTCTTGTATTCAAGAATTTTCTATAACTTGTGTACCATAATAGATCATATTCCATTTATCGTTACTCAAAAAATTGGAGTGAAATATAGGTCCCCCCAATAAAACTATAAAAATAATATTTATGTGTTCCAAAATATCATTAAACATTCATCATATCATAACCATTGAAACGAAATAGTTATTAAAATCATCTTATATTAAAATAACAAATAATAATTAGATATGATTCTTAATAATTCATTTATATAATAACCCATGAAATGAGGTCCGTTTCATTATGTTAAAAAGAGTGGAAAATATATATGTTTTATAAAAACTATTAATTATAAAAATAAACCATTCTAACGATAAATATTAAATGTTTCCTTCAATCATATTCCTAGTAATACATGATTCACACATTAAGGTTTCATATTAGACGTAAAATAATATCATATGATTATTAAAAACATTTCTTGGGAAAATTACTATTCCACATTGAAAACTGATTTTTAGAACAATTTTCAAAAAAATTATTTCTGAAATATCTCTAAAATAATAAATTTTTAAAATAAGAAGATTTTTTTAAAAAAAAAAAATTATTTTAACTTATAATGGATAATTAATTTGAATTGTAATCATTATGATGGATAAATCTGTATATGATGATCATTCCTCTTGCACTGTTAAAAGTGTAGAAAAGTTCATTGGATATAAAATGAAAAGAATGTTCATTTTAAAAAAATTATGTAAAAAAGAAAACAATGTGTATAAATATCTAATGAAATTAATAATTGAATAGTAGAAATATCTTTAATACATTTTTTAAAACATGGTCTTGAAATAACAAATATTTCATAAAAAAATGTAAATGAAGACATAATTTATTAAAAAAAATAATTATTTATCTTAAGTAAACCATTATGTACAATGGTGCCATTACTTGAAGATATAATTCATGACTAGAGTATCTGAAAATTCATGAAATTTATGGGAGATGGATCATAATATTTCATAAATGGAAGAATACTCATAAACAATCCTGATAAACTACCAGACTATAGAAATTATCTTTTCCATCATTGGTAACATTAAATAAAAATCCCAATGATATAATAACATTAAATGAAGAATACATTATGGTTGAAATAATTATAATTATGATATAACATATAAAATGGATGCATGTACACACTTTAAAGGAAATTTTGTGGAACAAAATAACATGTTCCTCAAAGTAGTAAAATTCAGACAATACTACATTACAGATTTTGTAACTGTTGATCCAAAATACCAATTACAACGGTAACTAAAATCGATATTTGAAAACCCATTAATATAAGGATATTAATCATATTATTCATTCATTGTTAGTATATACACCAGAAAATTAATTAAGTATTCAATATTTCATTAGTCTCACTAAAATAAAAGTGCGACTATAAATCCCCATACTACATGAGTAATTTTCAGATCATGGGTTTTTGAAAGAATAAAATCAATTTAAATAAATAAATTGATGAAACTAACGAAAAAAATGGTATAAAATTTCATAGTGTATTATATACACCACATAATAAGAATATATGGTGAATATAATATATATCTCATAGAAATAAAATTGAGATTAGAAAACCTTTTCATTAAGTTTCAAATCACACTCTAATTGTTCATATATTATATATAACGTATATTTGTTTATTTTAAATATATCAAAGATCCAAATTCATATATATAAAAACACATATTATTTACTTGGGACTTTATATTACATGAGTATTTACGAATCTATGTTAATGTTATGATTCAGGTAATCACCACATTATTTTGTATACAAGTTTTAACATGTTATTCTTGCTCATATTACTTAATACACAATTTCATTATTTATAGAATTTATGAAATGATTTAAATATTATATATACACCCAATTTATTTATTAATAATATTATATAAAATATATAAATAGGTAACATAATACACTTTTCGTTGAAATGATTTGACATACATACACATGAACATTGTTTCAGTTTTCTTATCATATTTAAAAAATAAAAAGTAAATGATTTATATATATATTATCGTTCAAGTAGATTTATTATTTCATAAATAAAATAATTTTTTTTAATCACATCCTTAATACATTCCATGTAATTCGTGAATGAATCACTTTGCTTTGATGAGGAGGTACTCCACAAGTCTGAAAATAACGTTATCATATTCCTAATAAATAAAAAGCATAAAGGTACGTGTTATATAAATATTAATGAATAATAAATACATATTAATTATCATATATTTTATATAAAAATATTATATCCATTAGTATTCCAAAACCTTTATTTGAGGTAATATAAGAAATAACGTTGTCAGTTATTGAGGTAAGAGCCCATCATACCTAGAAATGATGATTGCATATCCCATTTTTTTGTAGTGTAATAAATTTTAGTTCATAAAAATAACTTAAAAACATTTTATTATACTTAGGATACTTATTTTATAATATTATCATTTAGTAAAATTATGTTATGGGTTTAATAATTAAATGAAATAAGTGTTTTCATTAAATAATGTTTCCACTACTTCGGGTATTTTCTTTTTTGTTTTCACCAAAGGACTAACATGGATTTATTTTTTACTAAATAATGTATTCTAGTATGATATTAGGGATTTCAGAAGATTATTTTGGCATGGTTACGATGATTCAAAATGATTGAGAGGTGTTAATAAGTGAGGGGTGAGGTCAATTTTAAAGTGTACAATGTGTGGCATTCATATAAATAAAAAAATGTAATCATATTTTGCTGGTATCCTTTAAGTCATGTTCATCCAATAATGAACCCAATACGATCCAATATGGTTTATTTAATAAATACGTATTGAAAAAAGATTTTATAAGAGTGTCAAGATCTACTATCCATGTATGATTAATGTTTAACAACTATGTAATATCATATTACCTTAACCACTATAATTATTTCTAATTTATTTCACTATTATTTCTACTAATGAAATAATTTGAATTTAATATAAATTAAATTTTATCTTGATTCCAAATATTGAATAAAATATGTGAAATCCAAAGGAGTAAGTTCCATAAATTAATTTAAAATTAATCTATCAGATGGGATCTGAAGTTGGGGTATTGAGTGGAAAATACTCAAATGTTCATTGTGTCTTTCTTCTAAAACAAATATAAAATGATTAAAATATAGTCACTCATAATAATAGATATATATTTTTAAAAATAAAATCTACCAAAAATTAATATATTATTTATGAATATAATTAAATATGACAAAAATGTAGATTTCATTTGAAATTTTGATATATTTCACGATTCATTAAAAAAATAATCTTAATTGAAAAATACTGAAATTTCATCCAACGTATATTTTCCTATACCACATTTGAATTTTTTTCATATAAAATTATTAATGATTATAAAATTTTCATTATAAATATTCTCTGTTAAAAGGTGGAAAACAATGTTTTAGAAAAATATATATTCTTATGCCTATTGTTTTATTTATTCACATTATTTCACTATAAAAACAATTTTATGAGTTTCAAAACATTTAAAACAATTTATAATAATTAAATATCATTATTATCTCTCTGTAAAACTAATTAATGTAATTTATCAACAGAAAATTATTTTTTTGGAATAAAAATAGATATTTTATTAAAAACGCATCCTTTATATTCAATTGAATTTTATTTTCATTACTAATAAAATGTTATGAAAATAATTTATTTAAAAAAACAGGTAAACCATATTTTTATATAATATATAATTTCATTCATATATTCCATTGAAGCTAAAATATGGTTAATATAATAATATTTTAATAATTATTTAATAGAATATTTTACTTTTGTAAAACATGGTCTCATATGTAATTAATGGTATATAAGGATCATGAAATTGGGTGTAATATAATACCAACATAGAGTTACATGTACCATAAGAAAATATAATTTTTTTCATAGAGTCTAATGTAAATTATCTGTTTTCTATAACTCCATCATAATATAGTTTAGCATTAAATTAATTCCATGAAAGAAATTTAATTTACACCATTAAAATTAATTTATAAAAACAAGGGGTGTTGCTTTTTACACCACTTAAAATTAATTTCTCTTTATAAATTAATATATTCTATAGATGGTTTTTTAAAGGACATTTCCTTTAATAAAAACAAATATAATAATTATGATTAATAATAGTTCCTTTAGAATGGGAATAGAAAAACAAAATAGATACCAAAAGTAACTCAAAACTATGATTCTAAATATGTGAACATATATGGGAAATAAAAATTGGGCATGTAAGAAAAGTTTAAATAATTATAATGTATGATTGAGTTCACTAATAATAATAATAAATTGAATGATCAATGGAATGTCATGACCTTGAATCCAAAAAATGTTTGATGATTAATAATACCATCATTTCAATAAAAATAAAGGTATTCAAATAAATATTTTTCTAAATACTTTTCTTGCATTGAGGATTTCCTTTAATGTCCAAGAATATAATGAAATATAGAGACTTGATCTTAATCCATTTTATATGCAAAATACCACAAATCATGTTTTCCTTACTTGGTTTCCACTTCATCTCCAACTCTAAGAAATGATGGTTATTTGTTCAATTCTGATGTACTAACAATTCTTGAGGTATAATTATTATTCCTCACATCAGACTTTAGTAAACATCAATAAATATTCAAGCATAGGTTATCCAATATGAATCTTCATATGGAGAAATAAATCCAAAAATATCAAGAATTATTTCCAAATATTAACTTATAATTTATATAAATTGTTAACCATGTGACCCTTCTCAAATCTAAAAATCCAAAAAATTTGAAATAAGGTTTCCATATATTTCAAAATAAATATTACATTGGTCCACCATATATCATAAATTATTTATTGGTTGTTACATACTATTCATTTGAATAACATTGTCATGTTTTCTTACAATACATGATAATAACATGAATTAACACAAATCCTTATTGAAAATATACAATATTCATTATTATGTTCATAGAACATATTTTATTGGAAATATTACTAAAGTAAAAAAATATAATAAACTCCATCTATGTAATCAAAAAGAAACTTTTCAAAAAATACTTTTACGGGTAATAGTTCATTGATACTTTCATGTTTACATTATCTAAATCAACCATCTATTTATCCAATATAAACACAATTATTACAACATCGTGAATGAATCAAGGGTTACCTTCACATAATCAAAATATAAAATTTCATTTAAATCATATTACATTTTCATCATCACAATTAATCATATCCTTTTACATACATAATGAAAATTTTATACTGAAAATACTTATATTTATTAGGATTCGAACTAGATAATCATTTAAATGTAGAAAATAAATTCTCCAATAATCCCAATTCATTATAATATAATTAACAAAGCTTATTAATCTAAATCATTAACACCCATTTCCTAAAATATGACATATGAATAATGTGTTAACATTTATCAAACCCAATTGAATCAATTTGATAAAAAAAAGTAATACTAGAAAAACACATACATTTTACATATAATTATTTGTGAGTTATTCATCAATAACAAAATTGTAATTCATACAAACTTTTGGTGTTCCTTTATGAGATATCCCTCTATGAAATTAATTTAAATAATGCACAGGTTTTCCACATCTGAGAAATTCAATGTTAACCCAATTATTTTTTATTCTCAATATTTACTAATACTAAAAAAAATAGTGTGAGAAGTAGTTATCATATTATAATATAATATGATCATGAAAAATTATTCATTTGATTTCTAAATAATAACAATTTATTTTAAATTCATGAAACCATGGAATTAATCCATGATCATTCACAGTATTCATATATTACAACATATCATGATGATTAGTATAGAGTATTTTAATTTCCAATCCATATCCCATGAGAGTGCAAACCAGGATATAAAGAATGACATATTATTGTGCACTAGTTCCAAATCACGTCCTACTCAATACAGTGCTTATAGGGTTGTGAACCCAATGTGAATCTTTCATAGAGAAACATCCACTAGTAATATCCATGCGTCGATATATCTCTAGGAAACCACTCATTGAATTATTTAACAAAATTACACGAAACTTTCTTATACTGTGACTCATCATTGGACATATCCTTAGACACATACAATAACATATCCTTATAAATATTCTTTGGGATATCAATAAATCAATTTCATCCTAGATTCCTAATGTTTACTAAACCTTTACATTGAATCAAACTAAAGATATTCATGTGTAAAATAAAATGATATTAAATTTATTTTATAGGAATATTAATAAATTAAATAAATACATGCATGAGGAATATAACAGTTTAGTGACATTTGGAACATAGAACAAAGTCTTCTAACTTTTTTGAAGAACTTCTATGTTTCCAAATTGATATTACCATTTAGTATGCCTACTTAAAATCGTTCTTCTTAACATGGGGAGATAAATATAAGGAAGGGTGAGCTCATATGCTATGTAATGGTACGTAAAGGATATATGTATGCTTACTATTAACAAAATTATATGAGAAAATTAGGATAACATTTAATGATCATAACCTACATTGAAAATATTAGACACATGGGTCGTGGAAAATTTATTGGATTTAAATGGGACATTAATCAAAAGGGACTCAATAGTATGATCCATAATATTCTAACATAGTAATAATAAAAAGATTTTTTAAATGAATATAAACATAGAAAATATAATGTATAGGATACCTACCGAGGATTTCATAACATTTTAGGCATGGGAAATCACCCATGTACATGGTTTATGCTTTGGAAAAAAACCCTTTTACCATCTTGTTTTTCAACATGGGATTTCATCCATGTACCCAATTGATTTTGAGCATGGGATACAAGCTATATGACCTCTTTTTTAAGGACATGAATAAAACCTATATACCATCCTATTTTCAATATTGTTCTATAATTAGTGTGCCCTCGTGTTTTCATTCATGGGATAAACCCCATGTACCCTCTTGTAAAAAGTCTTTGGCTAGAAATCATGTACCATATTTTTTAGGGAATAGTATACAACCAATAGACTCTATTGATTTTGGTATTGGTTTATAACCTTTCAAGACTCTTATTTTAATTCTTTGGATTTAACAGATATACCATCTCTTTTTTTGTCTTGGGATATAACAAAAGTACCCTATTGTTTTTAGGATTAGGATACGACCTGTGTACCCTCTAATTTCATATACAATAATCATTCCTAAACTCATTAGATGAAGATATAGGCCTCAATATTCACACAATGAAAAAAATAATTATATGTGTAAGAAGATCATAAAACATTTATAATATCAAATCCCATTATTTTAAATTTGTATTCAGAAAATTTTATAATAACACAACCAATGGAAAGGAGAAAAATTTTGTAATCATTTTATTATATAATAAACCATGAAAAGAAGTGGGTTTTATTATGGTATAACTCGTGTAATAGTAATATCCCTCATAAACAAATTTTTATTTTAAACATAAACCATTGAAAGAATGTATAAGAATGGTTTCCTAGGATCATATTCCGAGTAATGCATGATTATCACATTATGTTTTCGTAATATATATAATATAAATTTAAATAAAAGATTAAACATTTATTGATGATAATATCCTTTCTTCATGGAAAAATAGTTATCAGAAAATTTAAAAAAACATCATTGAAAACCGCTTAAAAACAAAAAATATACAAAATATCAGGGGGAAATGTTTATTTAAAATTATAATTGTAAACTTTTCAATTATCCATAATTTAAGAAACAACCATGATGGTTGAAAAATTAGTGCATTCCAATCATTTCTTTATTACCATAATATTTTTAGTAATGTTATATGACCAAAAAACTAATGTAAGAATTATTTTAATTTTTATTGTTAAAAGATAAAAAATGGGTAAAAAGGTGTCTTTGAAATCATAGGACAATAGTATAACATTTTTTACAACATTTTTGGAAAAATTTATTAAAAGAACAAATATTTCTATTAGAAAAGTGATATAAAGTCAATAGTTTATAATTTTTTTAATTGTCATATATTCTATACATTGAAAAATTATACCACTACTTCAGGATATCTGTAATTACATTAGAAGTATAAAATTAATTTAAATTATTGCGAATGGATTGTATTATTTCGGTAATGGAATCATAATCATAAATAACCCCGATAAACATTGAGACATTAGAAATACACTATTACAATACAGGTAACATAAAATCAATGTTTTCATGAACTAAAAATATTCAATGAAGCATGAAATCTCATTAAATGAAATTTAATCATTATATAACATTTCAAATGGTATTATATACTGGTAAAATAATTTAGGGTCATAACATTACTTGTGTCTCAATAAAGTATAATTGAGATAAAAGTATTTTAATGATTTATAACATTTTATCTCTAAAAACCTTGAAACATATATAAAAAATGGATATGTAAATAACCATTAATTGAAACATAACAATCATATAATAGATAATTTTTCATAGTGGAACCCACTCAAAATAAATGAGTTTTTCAAAAAACATTAGTCTCATAGAAATAAAAGTGAGAGTAGAAATCCCTATTCTACATGACTAACTTTTTAATCATGAGATTATTGAAAATATAACATCAATTTAATATTTTTATATCATGAAAAAAATTCATTTCATTACATATCATTTCATAGTTCTGTGTATACCCAACAAAAAATTAATTAGTTTTTAATATAGCATAAATCACACATATATATAAGTGATATGAGAAAACCCTTACGTTCAGTCTTGACTCCAATAATAATTTTTCAAACCTCATTTATAATAAATTTTATTGAATTATAAATATGTCATAGAACCATATTCAAATATATAATACCATATATGGAAAACATATAACATTATATAACAATTTTTTTTAACAATTCTATGTCAATGTTTTGCTTTGGGTAATAACTAATTTGATTTTTATACATGTATTGACTTGTTATAATTGATCCTATAACTTAAATAATTATTTAATTATTTATAAAATCTAAAAAATTAACTGAAAAAAAATTAATTAATAATATAGGTATTTATAATACTCTATAAAATAAATAATTTTTAAATGAAATACACCGTTTATAAAGAAGGTAGGTCATACAAATATATGTATATTGTTTCACTTTTATATTACAATTGAGAGAAAGAAAATTAAATTTTATATTTACATGTATATATTTTTATAATAATATCATTATTATATTATAAAATATATATATTATCTTTAAATCTATAATTAATACCTTCCATGTAAATCATGAACAAATCAATAGGATTTGAGGAGGCAATAGTCCACAAACACACAAAAGTTGTTATCACATTTTTTAAAAATGGAAATAATGAGTTAATGTTTCATTTAAAAATTAAAAAAGAAGAAATACATACTATATATAATATATATCATATGGAAAAATATTTTACATCATTATTATGTACCTTTAGATGTCGTATGTTAATAATGATGATTATGAGTTTGCGAGGTGGTAATTTGTCGTATAGATGAATGGTAATTCGATATCCCATTTAATTAAATTTTGTAAAAGTGTATATCATACCATTTATATAAAATATATCAGTATATTTTGGATAATTAGGTTAATATATATCTAGGTAAAAACAATAATTGTTGAGTGGATATTGAAATAAAACAAAACACCTCATTGAATATTTTAACCTTTTCTTCGAGTATTTCCATTGGATTTTCACGAAAGCTCATAATTTGTTTCATTTTCCCTAAATTATATACAATATGATGACATTTAATGATATGTAGAGACTATTCTGGAAGGGTTTTTATAAGAAAAAATGCCTTATAAGTGTGAATATGTTAGTGTATTCATTCACTTTTATGGTGTATTATGTGTGGAATTCTTGTATTTAAAAAATGTTAAACACTACAAGGAGGTCAAAATTTCAACACGTGACTCCAATAATGAACAAAATTTGGTAAAATAGGTTATTGGGTCTAAATTGTATCATTAAATTGATTATAGAGAAGTCTTTAGGTCATTTACCGCCATTAGATTAATGTTTAACCCCTATGTAAACATGTTTTTACTCTAATAATTGTAGTTAATTTTAATTTATTCCACTAATAATATTTTGTAAAAAAACATAGTAGATGATATATTTTATTATTATTAAAATATTTAAATAAATATTTCATTAATTTAATTAATTTAGGGGTATAAATTAATTTAATATTAATCTCATAAACAATATAGGAAATAGGGTTTTTACAGTGAAAATTTTCATAACCTTACTTACACTAACAGAAATATGATCTATACCAATGGTTATGGGCAATATGTTAGTATAGTTCACTTATATGGACCTATACCAACAATTTTTCCAAAACTGATGGTATAGGTCACTAATTTGGACATATAACAATTGTTTTGGACAAACCATTGGTATAGGGGGACCTATACCCACAGTTTGGAGAAATTGTTGGTATAGGTCACTGATATGGACCTATTCCAATGATCTTGTCCAATCTGTTGGCATAGGTCAATAATAGAGACCATACACTAATATTTTCCCCAATCAGTTGGTATAAGTCTACTCGTATACCTACGGTTTGTCCAAAACTATTGGTATAGGTCCCAAAATCAATGAATCTATACCATCTATTCTAAAATCCATTGTTATAGGTCTATAACAACGGTTTTGAGAACTATTGGTATAGTTTCATGAATTTTTATGGAATATTCTTACAGAGATAATTAAATAAATCAACATTTAAAATATTTATGATAATATATATATATATATATGAAATTATGTTTAAAAAACTTAAGTTGGTTAGTGCATAGGTCATTCAATCATAAACCGGAGGTACTGGGATCAAAACCACCAAATTTTTTTTAAATATATATACCAATGTTTTTATGGAACCTTTGGTATAGATTTTTTCATATTAACTATACCAAAGGTCTGGGAAACAGTTGGTAGGGGTCTTTACGAATGCCTTTTTCAAAACCGTAGTTATATACCTACCCCACAACTTACTAGCCAACGGTTTTCCAAACCGTTGGTATAGGATATACCAACTGTTTGGAGGCCTATACCAGCGGTTTCAAACAGTTGGTATATAATAATTTTCTAATAGTGTTAGGAATTACATTTAAATTAACTATAAAAATTATCCATGAAATGAATATTGCACTAATAGATATAAAATTTAACTATTTATATATTAATTCCCATTTATAATATAATTTAACTATTTCTATAAATTGGATGAAAACTTATGTTTTCAATTAAATGCTAATGTTTTTCGTTAGTCATAAATATATAAAATTTCATAGGAAAATTCAAAAAATTTATCCAAACTAATGTTTGAATTTATAATATAAATAAAGAAGATTATGTATTCATTTAAATTCATAAATTTATCAGATTCTAAAAATATTACTTGAAGGCATTAAAAGGTGGAAAATTTGAATGTTATAAAAATACAACTTTTATATATAGAATTGTACTTATTCTAATATAATGCACATCAAATATATTGTACTACTATTAAAAATTATTTTAATTTATAACATATAAATTTCATTGTTGTATATCTGTAACAGTGTTTAATTTAATTTAGAAAGATTAAACACTTTTGTTGGAAAATGTATAGTTCTTTTCTTAAACCAAATCATTTATATATAATTGGTTTTTACATTCACTTATTATTAAACATTGAATTAATTTCATAAAATGTTTTAAACCAACATTTCATAATTTAGTTATTCTGATTCATATCTCCCATTCTATATGTTAGGTGATAATAATAATAATATTTTAATAATAACAATTATAATAAATTATAGTTCAGTAAAACTATAACATTAGTGTAATGCATGCTTTCGAAGGAACTTATCATTTTGTGAAACATTAGAAAAACATAGTGTTTCATGTTCAAAAATCTACCCTATATGTGTCATGTAATGAAATATTTAATAGGTTTTTTGTATAACACATCCATATTTTGGTGTATCATGCTTTGCATTCCATCAACAAAATTTAATTTATTTAGAAAAAAATTATGACGACAAAAATAGTGGTGTTACAATATTATACAATAAAAATAATGTATGATGATTTAGGATGATATAAAAATTAATTTCAAAACCACCATTTTTCCAAAATGATAGATTACATATTGAGGTGATACATCGGGAAAAACTCATTCACCTTGTCCAAACAGAAAATGTTCATAAACATGATTATTAAAATGTAATTTTTTTATTAATCCAAAATATAAACTTATTTTCAAATAAATAATATTAATATGAAATTGTATATAAAAAACAATATATTAAATGATATGACACTCTGACTAAAATATATCAAAATTAAACTTAGATGATTTGGTGATATAATATGTTAATTAAATCCATATAATTCATTACATGAATGATTATTTGATAAATGTACTAAAAAAATATACACGACTAACAAATTATTTACTAAAATCTAATATTGATAAACAAAATCTGTATATAAATATATATTTTGTTAAATTCATATGATAATAACCAGGAATATAAATATATATATATTTATATATACACTAGTAAGGACAAAGAAATCATGTTTTAGAATATTTTTCAACTTTATTCCACATATATATATAAAATTAATGGATATTTCATATAAATGAAAATATAAGTAATTTTAGTTGACTAATTTGGAGTATTTGTGATAACTATTATATGTAATACACCTATAAACCAATTTTTGGAATGTTTTTCATATATCATGGTGTATATTGGATTTTATAAAATGAAAAACCCATTTAAATGATTCAAACTCCAATATCACCCCAAATATCATATGGGTAAGTACCATTAATTTGATATACACATATAAAATTAAACAAATACTTCTATTAAAATAGATCATGTGCATACATTCATCAAATAAAAGATATACCACAATATAGTCTAGGTTATCCAATAATTAATGTATCTATCAATCTAATATTGTAAAAGAAAATTTTTTTAGTGCAACTATAACCCTTAAATAAAGACTAATAACTTCAAAAACATTCCCAATTATAAAATATCTTTACAAGAACAATTATATTTAATTAGAAACAATTTACATCACATAAATCATAGGAAAACCATTAACATTTATGATATCAATCAATATATGTCTCTATAGGTCATAGTTAAATCATTTTCAGTTCTAATAACTACTAATCTATTATTTGTATATAAAGTACCAGAAAAATTATTCAACTCAAATTTAAGTGTATGATATGATTTAAATATTTTTTTGGAATAAAATATGACACATTAAAATTATAAAAATACCCCAATAATTGTTAATAACCATAAGTTTCCACCATGTAGGAAGATAAAAATAAAAACCCTACTGCCATCCTTAGTTGTCATAATACACATCAAGTTTCATACATTGATCAAAAATTTTCACAATATAAATTATTATATGTTTTATATAAAACACCTTTATGGAAGAAAAAAAAAATGACCCCCCCCCCCACATTATTTCTCCATTTATTCTTATTTTCATAATCTATGTTTTTATCCAATAAAAAATATTTAATAATATCATTTCTGACGATGAAATATAATTTTCTACAAAAAATACATTGAACATACATATAGGTTATGACCAATTATTCTTTATGATTGACTAAAATATGATTCCCAAATAATAAATTTAATAATAATATTAATTTACATATCATTATGTGTAATTATAATTTATATTTATATAATTTATGGTCCCATAGTGAAGAATTAAAAGTTCATAAGGTTCTCTCCTAATTAACATGATTTGAAGAGTATTGTTTAATATCATCAATTAATACGAACTTTGATTATTCCATATTTATATAAAATACTACTAATATTAAATCCTTAACAACATTTATTAAATTCACCACTCTCACTATTATTACTAAGAACTATAAAACCATATTTGTACATGAATTTTTATATGGTATATCCATAGAAAAAACATAAGGTTATTAGAAATATTTCTCGTATTGTTCTTTAGAATCTACCAATTAATGGAGAACCAAATTGGTCAATAAAATTTATTATTGAAAGATATTAATTAAGTCACTCTATTACATATATCATTATCTGCAAAATGTTTTAATCCATTATCTAAAATATTGGTGAATATTAATGTATATCCCTTTATTTATAACATTTTTAATGAAAATATTCAGTTAAATCTACTATTAATGATGGTATAATTATATTAAATCAAATGGTGTGATTATATATTCAAAAATAAAAAAATTAATACACATACTAGTATTTCAATGGTAATATTCATTCAAAATTTCATGGGTAATGAACAAAAATGTTCTTTAAATACATAAATGAACTAAATAATATTAGAATTTTTGATTTGTATGGGTTGATCCATGCATGAATCAATAGTAATTTGAGATATCTGGTAATTTTTATATTTTTACATTACATCATAAGAATCTATTCTGTAACATTCCAGGTAAATAAAGAACATGAAATTTTTCATATTTATTAATATTTTTGAATTAAATATTAATTTTAATTTATAGGGAATGCAATGTTCGATGGTGTACCCGATACACAATAATGGGTTTCATTAATATCTTATGTTGCACACTAATAATATAATATTATTATTTTAAATGGAAGTTTACTCATAGTTGTTTTATTATAGGGAATGAATATAACTATCTGAAATATGATTATACATTTTTGTTAAATGTATTTACATTTATAGAATATAATTTAGAGGCTTAAAATTAAAAAATAATATGATTTTAAGAACAAATACTCTAATATTCACTTAATTTTCGATTTTCCACCATTTGATGGAGAACCCCCATTAATTATATTGTTGGTCAAATTTATACATTTTATTTGACCAAATAAATTCTTTTTTTATAATCGGGACACCAAAATCCACTTTGGGTAAATTTTTGGTGTTTTTCTAATAAAATTCATTTTTAATGAATAGTGAAAAATATTGTATTTTAATTCAAATTTTTTTAAATTAATTTATTAATATGGTTGCATTATCTTTTTAATTTGTTTTAAAGTGTAATTTGATTTTATTTACATGATTTAATCCAATGGTGGTCATTTTAATTAATTTAACATTGAAATTGGACATAAACAAGTGCCAATCGTTTGACAGATATTGTTTCGTAAAAACACGCTACTGGTTTTGACAATGGGAATTAATTTAAAATTAATTAATGAAACATCTATGTTTTTAGTATTATAAAATATAAATGATTTTATAATTAGTAATATCAAATATATCTTAGGCTGAATTTTTGGTATTTTTCTGAAAAACATCAAATTTTTGATGTATAGTGAAACCTCTAACTAGAACTTAAAAACTAACTTTTTCATTTAATTTAAATTTTACTACTACTGTTGATTTAATAACAAAAATATGACATACATGATTTTTATTCGTCTGTAAAGCATGGTTGAATAAGATTTAAATAATTTTTGGTGAATAGTAAATTCTGACTGGTATTTAACGCTGTTATAGGTAAATTTGGTAATTCTAGGTAAAAAAATATTATAATAATTCAAAATTACCTCAACACATGTATTAACCTTATTGGATGAGACATCGCTGACCATGGACATCCATTGGTTTATTTTTGGACCCCATCGAACCACATAAGAGTGATAATGACACACTAGATTAATTTATTTAAAGTAAAGACAAAATTGACATTAACAAATATATTTTAGTAATATAATTTTCACATATAGTTATATAAGATATATTATTGATTATAATTATTAATTTTAAATATAAATATATTTCCAAAAATCATGGTTTTTTTTGTAATTTTTAGACGTCAAATAAATAAGATTATTTATGACACAAAAATGATTCAGTATTTACCTCATTAAAAATGATTTAAATAAATAAGATTGTAAATTCTATACCAGTATAAAAAACTTGTCCAATTCGTATTTTAAT
Source organism: Viscum album (assembly GCA_963277665.1). NCBI lineage: Eukaryota > Viridiplantae > Streptophyta > Magnoliopsida > Santalales > Viscaceae > Viscum > Viscum album. The sequence continues at coordinate 119,137,826 of OY728138.1, read as the reverse complement.
ACTTTATTTCGAACATGATTCATATTATATTTCACTTTCATTTGTTTTTGACCTTTTTAAAGTGAAGGAATCTTTATAATAAAATAATTGTTTCAATTATTCCTGAATAGCCCCACCACTCCCTTATAAAAGGACACCACTTATAACCCATTACTCACACCACTAAAGCCCCTTGGGACGTCCAAAAACTACCAAAATAAGCTCTTAATAGCCCTCTCTTCCTTCTAGAAGCATTACCTTAGGCAGAAAACACTTGAAGAAGTCCTTTTGGTTTAAACCAAAGGGAGTTACCTTAATTAAAGGTAACAATTTCTCGGAATTTTTTTATTATATTACTTCTCCAACCCTTAAACTCAATTTATTCATTTATTTTATAATAACAACAATATGATCTATATACTATGATGTTTTTATTAAAATGATTCGAACTAAACTTACACACTCCTCCATTTAATGGTTGAAGAACATAATCTTTCTATGGATGGAAAACTAACGCCTCACGAAGTGATGATTATTCAATTATCTCCTACCGCCTCTCACAGGGGCCAACAATATGGCACTTTATATATATATATAATATATTATTTTCATGTTTTCTTTATTATTCTTTATTTTTCGTATAAATCATATCTTTATTGTTTCCATAATGGGTAAACGTGATTATTTCATTCGAGAAAGTGCGGACTACCTCCCCCTCAAAGTTATACGACTCGTTAATGCCATATATATGACATATAAAGGAATGATTAAATGATATTATATATGATATTATAATTGAATTATAATATACCTATGTATCATTAGGTTTTAATTCTATTAGAATATGAAATATAAATGAAAGTAGCGTTCATACGTACGCACGGCTTATCGTCCCCCTGAACATTGCATTACATTTCATACCTCCAAATATTATGTATAATTATAAATACATATATATACATTATTTATATGATATATATGATATAAAAATCACGAATATCATTCTGGAGGTAATGGATTGTTGACCCTAATGGAATCTCGTAATTATAAGAGGTTCATTTTTTGAATCAAGTACCAAATATCGAACAAACGACCATTATTAATTTAAATGATATACCATTTTCTCTCTCATCAAAATATTTTATAAATTTGAAAGTGACGTCTTTAGGCTATCGAATTTCTGTAAAAGAAATTCTTAACCAAATTTCAATTCTTTTGGTTAAACTCATAATTCTGGATTATGTCATCTAATAAATATGTGTCAATTACCTATGATTGTTTCACACATAATATCCACTTATGTTGAGTGTATTATTATTTGTCATTCATAATTATGTAATAGATTTATTATTAATCTAAATATATTGTCTTTGTAATGGATTTCGTCTTAATTTACTTTCCCTTGAGACTTCACTGTTGTTATCCACCAATTCACTTTATTATGGTGTATATAATGCCCTTTGAAATATTATATAATTAATATACATATTCTCATTATATTATAAGTTTTTTTTATTATATTCTTCAATAATTTTTATTCATGTGTTTCTCAAGTGGTATAAGACTCTTTAACTAACACATCATTTTAAAAGCTTTAAATAATTATTATTCTAAATATTACTCATTAATGTCCTTGTTTTCAAATTGGATTTTAGTCTTTATTATTGGGGACATTTATGATTAAGAACATTAATTCCTTTTAAATAATGAAATTGGTGTGGTACATATTGATTCAATAATCTATTTATTAAATGTATTAAATTGTTTTGAATATGATTTGACTAAGCATTGATTATGTTAATATACTGAAATGATATATTGTGATTAAAATGTTGAAATGTTTTCCGTCCTTTACCCTTACAATACTTTGTGTGTTATGATTTTTTTATGGTATATGGATATTTTAAGGGTGGCCACGTGACAAACCAAATGATGGGTGGTGTCATGATAAACCAGGACCGGTGGTTATGTTATAACCTCCAATGCATTGGGTTTGGAATTAAATAGTATGGCTATTCCATTTAGTGATATGTTTGGAAGTCGACCGAATAATTAATCTATATATGTATGTTTGTGTACCAAGTTACCTTTATATGTTATGTGTTTATTATATGGGATTTATGGTAATATTTTTTTTACACAAGGGTAATCAATGATCTTTTATTCAGTGAATAGTATTTACTACTTTAGAAATATGAAAAGTATTAATTATGAAAATATATTCACGGTTTACTTTTTGTTTTTAAAAAAAATTATAGATTACCTTTTTGTGTATCCCTAACTGAGCTTTTTATGCTCATAATATGTTTTTGAAATGTTTTTCATTGGTTATACAAATGTGTAAGAGAATGGAAGTATTCCAAATGATTAATATCAAGAAACGAACTCCTGTTTTATATAAGGAGTTTTATTTTAGTGAAAATTTGGTTATAGTAGAAGTGTATACTCTATAATATTCAAGTTTATATGAAATATTTATGGCCTAATTTTCTATAACTCTAAACCAGAAAATATTCTTAATGTGATTTCTTGATTTAACTCAAGATTATGTAATTTTTATGGTTGGGTCCATATAGTTGGTATCATAGGTCAGTTTAGAAATCTTTAGGAATTAGGATTTCTAGTTAGACACATGGTTAGTCCCTATATCTATTATTTCAGTTAAATCATTGTTTTATAAATTTTTAAGATAAAAAAAATTCAGTTACAAATGGAAGGAGGAGGATATCAATTGACATTCATATCTCTTCCTGACGACATGATTGAAATAATTATTGTGAAGTCATGTTCGGATGATTGTGAAAGTATTTCTTGAATACAACTTACTTGAAAGTATTATTTTGAGATATCACACATCTCCACTATACGTTGTCATCATCGTTGATCATGGGTTTATTTAATCAAATCCTATTTTCATAATATTCTCATATTTTCAAAAAAGGTAAATATTATCTTGAAATTTTCAAATATTTTACCTTATCAGACGATTTTGAAGAATATGATGATTTTGAAAATGGTTCTAAAGAAGGAAACCCTTGAATGACCAATTTATATTTTTTTTACAATATAGTGTCCTTACACATTCATATGGTATTTTAAAAGGACCCTTAATTTAAAGTTTAAAATCAAATTCGTTCCGAATGATTTATATAAATCATGTTTTATCAATGTTTTGAAATTATATGCCGAACATGATTATTTTTCAAAACAGCTTTTCTGTGAACACCGATATGACCTATGTTGTATAAGGACTATTTTGATGAAAGAAGAAAATTAATTTGAAGGATCTCTAAATCATTTTTTCAATTCATGGACCTTATACATACATGAACGAGATGACGATGAATCTAAGTGGGCATCATGATCAAGGTATGATGTTCTTTATTTTTGGTGATCATTTTATTATATATTATGGTTGTGAAATTAAGAAAATGACAATATATATACGACTTCAAGAATTAAGATGTTGATATCATAATGAATTGGGATGAAAATGAGAGGCATAAGGATCCATTGAGGATAAAACATGTTATGATTATTTTTGACTATTATAAAAATGAAAACACGCAGACCATGTAACAACCTGTCACATTGGACAAAGATGCAGGAATCGAACCCACAAGCAATATGTGATTGAGATTTATCACCTACCACCAGACTATGTGAAGTCCCAGGTAATTATAACATATTCATTTTAGTTAAATGATTTTATTGATCAAGAATAAGTTGATTTGGGATATTAGGTTTTATCAAATGGATATCCTTAGTATAAGAAAATGATTTGGTGATTATGTGAATAAAGTGGTTTTGTAGGACTTTATCTCTTTTGGGAACACTATGTGCTTATAGAAAATAGAATACTATGGGATTTCATTTGTGGAGTAAGGGATGAAATTTAATTTTGGAAGCATATCTTCTTTTATTTTGGACATTCAATGATTTCGGTTATTTATGGATAAGATTAACCTATCATAGAAAATATGTTATTTGGTTAATTATGCTCCAGAATGAGATATTTAGAGTGGTAAATGTTTTTGTACTTAAATATTAAGATTTACTATGGAAGACTACATGATTAAATCATTCTGAATTTTGGGTTTCAACCATATTTAAGATTTTAATGATTTTTAAGGAAAATTGTCTATTGAATGGTCTTTCTTGAACATTGGGTACTTTTTGTTGAACATTGGAGATTAATAGTAGTATTTATTTTTAAAATGTATTATCCATTTTGGATATTATATGATCTCGTACTAACCAATTTGTTTTTAGTTGCTGTATAATGACAAGTGAAATATATAGATTATATTCTGTGGATTATGTGATTCTCTAGAAAATAATTCTTGTGCTTTTGATGTGGAAAAGTCTTTTTGAATGCTCATGGTTTGGAGAAAAGATTATTTTTTTGTAGAAACTTATTAAAGGATAAAATACAACTTGAAGGTAAGTATATTTCCTTATGTTTTATATTCTATGTAGTAAATGAATTCCTCAAAATTATGTAAAGGAACATTATATAAAAACATTTTTAGATTACATTTTCTAATGGGTACTCAAAAACCATTTAGAACATCATAAGTTTATGATTTTCTAGTGGGTAACTTTATCCTAATCTTGTTTTCTATCACTCTCCATCAGAACATGATGTTTTGTTTTTTCATCCATATCGATGTTTTCCTACAAGGAATCCTAGTATGGGTTATCTCGAGTGATCATTGTACTTCTCTTTAATTTCTTTAAAGTGATAGTTTTACTGACTCTTTTCTGATGTGGGACTTTCAATGGAGTTTCCAAGACCAGTTTTAAAATTGTAAGGACGCAATTCCCAAATGGGGGAAAAGTTATATCATCCCAAGTAAATAAAGAACATGATATTTTTCATATTTTTTAATATTTTTGAATTAAATATTAATTTTACTTTAAAGGGTATGCTATGTTCAATGGCGTTCCAGATACGCAACAATGGGTTTCTTTGAAATCATTCGTTGCACACTAATAATATAGTATTATTATTTTAAATGGTAGTTAACGTGTAGCCATTGTATTGTCGGTAATGAACATAACAAACTAAAATATTATTATACATGTTTCTGAAATGATTTTACATTTATCAAATAAAATTTAGTGGCATAAAATAAGAAAATAATTCTATTTTAAGCATAAATACTCTAATATTTACTAGATGGACTATTTACCACCTTTTGATGGAGAACCCTAAAAAAATATAGTTTTGGTAACTTTTAGACACCTTATTTGACCAAATAAAAATCTTTTTTAGAATTGGGATACCAAAATTTACATTGGTTAATTTTTTGGTATTTTTCATATATAATTCATTTTTTAATGAATAGTTAAAAATACTATATTTTAAGTCATATATGATTTTAAATATATTTCATTTACATGTTTATATTATCATTTTAATTGTATTAATGGGTAATTAGATTATATTTTAACCATTTAATCCAATGGTGGTCATTGTAATTAATTTCACATTGAAATTGGACATAAACAAGTGCCAATATTTTTATAGATATTGATTCCTAAAAACACACTATTTTTTGAAAATGGAAAAAAAATTTAAATTAATTAATGCAGCATCTATGTTTGAATTTTTTAAAACAGACAGAATTTTTGAATTCGTAATATCAAATATAGCTTTTGCTGAATTTTTTTTATTTTTCCGAAAAACATCATTTTTTGATTAATAGTGAAACCAATAAGTAGGAGGTAAAAAATTGACTTTTTCATTTAAATGAAATTTTACAGATTCTGTGAATGTAATTTCGAAAATCTGACAAATATGGTTGTTATTAATAAGTAAAATGTGGTTCAATAAGATCAAAATAGTTTTTGGTGAATAGTAAGTTTTGACATTTTTGTACCACTTTTAAAGGTAAATATTGTAATTCAATGTAAAAATAATATTATAATAATACAAAATCAACATAACAATTGTCATAAAATTATTTTATGAGTCATGCCCCGACCATGGTCATCCGTGGGTCGATTTTGGGACCCCGTGGAGCTACGTAAGAGTGATAATGACTCTTTAGATTAATTAATTTACAGTAATGATGAAAATGACATAAACAAATATCTTTTAGTAAATTAATTTTTTGTAGGGTTATAAAATTTATAATTTTTACTATTAATTTTTATTGTATGGATAGAAATATTTCTTACATCATGGTATTTTTTTAATACTTTTTAGACATGAAATAAATAAAATTATTTTATGACATAAAAAATGATGCAGTATTAACCTCATAAATAAATGATTTAAATAAATAAGAATATAAATATTGAAACAATATCCAAAAACTATAAAATTATTATTTTATGATTTTATTTCAAACAACAGTCATCATGTATTCAACTTTAATGAGTTTTGGACCTTTTGAAACTGAAGATAAGCTTATACTAAAATGATTGTTTCAATCATTCCTTAAGAGCCCCTCCTCTCCCTTATAAGAGGACACAACTTCTAATTCATTCCTCACACATATCAAGCCCCATGGATTATCTAAACCAAGAAAAATAAGCTTTCAATATCCCCTCTTCCTTCTAGAATCCTTAATGTAGGCATAAGGCAACAATTTCTCAAGTCTTTTGCTTCCAACCAAAGAGAGTTACCCGAATTAAAGGTAACTTTTTCTCTTAAATTTTTTTCATTTATTTTAATTCTCCGACCCCTAAACTATTTTTATTAAATTATTTTATAACATCACCACTATCCCAAATATACTATGATGTTGTTATGATAAGGATTCTAACTACACATACAGACACCTCCATCTAATTGGTGAAGAGCATAATGTTTCTGTGGATGGAAAACTAATGCCTCATGAAGCGATGACTGTTGAATTATCTACTACCGCCTCTCATGGAGGCCATTAATATGGATCTTTATTTATATATGATATATATTATGTTTATATTTTTTTTATGCTTCTGTATTTTTCATTTATAGGATACCTTTATGGTTTTTTTATTATGGGTAAATGTGATAATTTCATTTGAGAAAGTGCGGACTACCTCCTTCTCAAAGTGATATAAATCGTTAATTCCATATGTGTGATGTATAAAAAGATGGATTTAATGAAAATATATATGATATTATACAGGAAATATAATATAACTATGTATCATTATGTTTTAATTTCATTAAAATAAGAAATAGAAATGCAAGTTGCGTTCATGCGTACGTACGACTTACCGTTTCCATGAATGGTGCATTTCATTTATTAACTCTAAATGTTATGTAATATTATAAAAACATATATATATTATCTATATATGTGATATATATGATATCTAAATCTTGAATATAATTCTGGAGAAAATGGACTATTTACCTCAAGGAAAACTTGTAATTATAAGAAGTCTATATTTGACTCAAATACCAAATATCGACCAAACAACCATTATTAAAATAAATGATTTCATAATGTTTATAACATTGTAATAATTGATATAAAATGAATAATAAAATTGAAAATTGTTCTTAATAATTATTAAATTAAAATTACTTGATTATTCAGGAAGAAAAAGGAACATACAAGTCAAGTCAGACATGAGGTAAGGGGTTTCTTATCTCACTTTTAATTCTGTGAGATTTCAATTGTTCACCACTTATTTATTTAATGGAGTGTATTGTGTAAATCCATTTGATATATATTATCCTGATTTTTTTATATTCATTTTATTATGTGATTCAATTGGTTTTTATTAACTATTGTTCATACGACTCGTTTGATTACAATGCGGTAAGGGGTTTTCATCTCACTTATTATTCCCACGAGATTTGTCCAATATTGACACTATTTGTTTTTGTGTGGTGTATGTAAAGCCCGTGATTTTATTCATTGTGTAATATAAATTATTTTGTTGGAAATCAAATCTTCATTTTATGATCCTTCTTTCAAATGGTGAGTGTTTCATATGTTACCAAATCGTTAAGGTAACCTTTCACCCTCCTCTTTTTAAAATAATTATTTTTTTAATGTCTCATAATTTACATATTTTAATGTTGGGATATGTTCTTATATATCCTTAATGTGGTAAATTTTATATCCAAGTGATGAGATACCATTTTATCTCTCATCTAACAATTTTCTGAATTTTAATGTGACGTTATTAGGCTATGGAATTTATGTAAAGGTACTTTTTAACCCAATTTCAATTAATTTGGTTTAACTTATAATCCTTGATTTCGTCGTGTTATAAATATATGTGAATGAACTATGATAGTTTCACACTTAATATCCACTTATATTGAGTTTATTCATTTTTTTCAGACATAATTATTTAACTGAATAATCCTTAATCTAATGATACCATCTTTATAAGGGATTACTTCTGAATTTACATTCCCTTTAGAATTCATTGAAATTATGTGCCAATTATCTTTTATATGTTGTATATACTGCCCTTTGAAATATTATATTATGAATATCATTATTCTCATTATTTTATATCTCTATTTTATTATATTCTTCAATTATGTTTAGTCATGTGTTTCTCAAGTGGTACACGACTCTTTAACTAAAAAATCATTTAAAAAGTGTTAAAGAATTATTCTTCTTAATATTTCTCCTTAATTTCCGTGCTTTCAAAATGATTTCTAGTATTTATGTATATGGAAATTAATTTTTCAAAACATTAACTCCTTTCAATTCTTCAAAGTGATATAGGGCACATTGATTAAAAAACAATTTATTAAATGTTTTAAATGGTTTTTAAAATGGTTTGATTAAGCATTGATTATGTCAATATTAGGAAATGATATATTGTGATTGAAATGTGGAAATTTTTTCATTCCATTATATTTAGAATATATTATGTGTTATGAGTTCATAATGTTACCTAGACATTTGACAGGTGGTTACGTGATAAACCAAATGATGGGTGGTGCTATGATAAACTAGGATGGGTGGTTACATTGTAACCTCCAATGCATTGGGTGTGGATTTCGGTTATATGGCTATTCCATTTAGTTATATGTGTGGAATTAGATCATATGATTATTCCATTTAAGTATTTTTATGTCCCAAGTTACCTTTATATGTTATTTCTTCTTAATATTGGTTTTGTGGTAATCTTTTGGTTACAAAAAGGAAAGAAATTATCATTTATTAAATAAAGTCTATTTACTACTACATAAAGGTGAAAATTGTTACTTATGATCAATTATTGATGGATTACTTGTTTTTTTGAAAAAAACTAAATGTTTTACTTTTTTTTGTATCCCATGTTGTGCTTTTTATGGCCATCCCATGTTTTTGAACTATTTTTTCATAGGTTATAAGGAAGGGTAATAGAAAAGAAGTAATCAAGAAGATTTATATCAATAAACGAACTATTGTTTTATTTATGGAGTCATATTTTTGTAAAAAAACATGTAATACTAGAAGTGTCTACATTGTAGTATTCAAGATGGAATGTAATATTTATGGCATAATTCATTGATACTTTAACCCTAAAAAGATCCTCAATGTGAATTCTTGATTTAACTCAAGATTAAATAATGTTTAAGGCCAGGTCCTTATACATTCCCCTTGTGGTTAATTAAATTTTTTATGACATTAATTTTTTTTCAATCAAATAATTTATAGGAATCTTATATAGTATTATAGTAATCCAAAAATATATATCAATCAATTATGTAAATTGAAATATAAAATTAAATATTTAATAAATAGATATATATATTTTAAAAATAATAACACATACTTATGATTTTCTAATCAATATAATAGTCATTCCCATAATAGAATCTTATAAAATACCCCTCACACATTCTATGAATCTTGTTCAAAATTACTTATTATATATTATAAAAAAAATATTATTTAATAAAATGTTTAGAATAATCCAAATGTTTAGGAAAATATATACCAAAAGAAAAAACTTAATAATAGTAATCCCCACCTAATTTTAATTGAATGGGTGTAATTTTATATAGGAATCCTTGAAATTCCCCATCATCTTATATACCCAATGAAATTTATATATCTTATTCAAATATACAATAATATTTTTTTTCAATTATCAAACAATATCTCGTTTCCATCTACATATTAATTCACATATTAGTATATTGGAATTGAGATTCTACAATAACACAATAAATTTATACACCTATTTTTTGGACTTCAAATATTAGTAATGTATTACAAATATCCTCATTTATCACTCTATTATAAGTTCTAGACATTAAATTTTAGTTTGTTATGATGAGCCACATTGATATCGAATTCAGGTATAATATCATCTATATGTACATGTTCTTTTCTTTTATTTTTTAGATCAGATGGTAGTACATGTAATTGTTTATCATCGAAAATGTACGATTTGTGTTTATTTAGTTAGTCAAACCACACAATTCACACAATGACGTCACATTAAAAATTTGAATAAAATAATCTAATGCTTCATTGTTGAATCCTTTTGGTTCTGTGATGGTAAAATAATGATAGCATATTACCATGACATATTAATATATCATTACTTTATTCCTAACATCTGTAGAAGTATGAAATATGGTAACTGTATAAATGAAAAAAATATCAAGTTACTTGAAATTCATGAATCATAAAAAATAATTTTATATTATATAAATATATTTGTTGTAAAACATTATAGATATGTAAAATTGACTACATTATATATCCAAAAATTTAATAATTATTTGATATCTATAAAAAAATTATTTATAGATAGGGACTCATGGGGTTTTCATGTGAATTTATTACATAATCCTCCAGTATAAATGTATCGATTCACGATAATTAAAAAAATTAAATATTAAGATGAAAATTAAAAAATAATTGATTTTTTCTTTAATTTGCATGATGATATTTTTTTTACAATATGAGAGTTTTTAATGATTCTACTCTGGTTTATTTGAATATATAATTTCATATTTATTTCAAAATTATTTATTTTACTAATTGGTAGGTAACATAATGTACTGATATTTCCAAGATAGAAACTTTAATTTGAATTAAATCCCAATATGTTGATATTGAGTGAGGGATTTAACCTATGACTAGAATTTCATATGATAAGGTTTCATACATCGAAACAAGATCATTTTGAGATATGAAAATTTTCCATTACAGTCCATGATATAGTATTATAAATATAATTACGATCTCCCCACTCTATTTTTAGCTCATTAATAGTGACATAAAATATAGAATCATTACTGTAATTTATATACACTTTTTAATTAACTTATTTTTCTAATAACACTAGATATTAAATCCATGTGTAAAAACAAATATTGCACATATTTTTTATTCGATTTTTCATGTTATTGTATTTTAAATGATTTTTTTTAATATTTATTTTTAAATAAATCATCATGATTTAAAAATTTATTTTTACGCATTGATATTTAATTTATATTCAAATTACATTAATATAGTGGATATGTATAGGAAAACAATGTGGCTATTTAATAACCCATAACATACCGATATCTCTAACCCCAATTGTTGCATGTTTATCAATGTTGCAATGTGTTGCTATGTCAAGTGACTGATGTATCATAGTATAGTTAACCCATACATATGAACATAATATTCTACATCTATATCTCTCTCCTATTATATATCCATTGGGTTGGGATCTTAAAGACATGCAGTTCTAGTTAATTCATAGTCATATAGAGGGAATGTAAACAAATATATAATAAAAATTTCTAGGGTATTGATCAGAATTAATAAATTAATAAAATTTGTATGGAGGTCATTTTTTTATTTATTGGGTATGATATGACTAATGAGGTGTGAGTTTAATATATACGCAATGATTTACAACATCACAATGAATGATGTAATTTTTGTAGTTTATGGCATGGTTGATAGTGCATCTGTTGCTAAAAATGACAATGATAATAATGGTGATTAAAAAGGATTTGAATTATGTATGGCGATTGATAATGTTTTTATTATATAGAGGACTATATATATTCTATTAAAACATTACATTTTATAAGATATTTATAATGTAGAACTAAATGATTATATATACACAGCACCATGCATTTTTATGTATTGTGGATAAATATTATGTAAATCTTCACCTATGAAGACAGAGGTTGTGGTGGGGATCGATGGTTAACCAATTCATTGCAGTGAAACAACATATCCTTGTAGGGGGTGGGTCCTAAATGATGATATATCTATAAAACAGTCGAATTGGTTGTGTCAAGTGTTGAACTATTCACAAGAGGTCCATAATTACATTAGGGAACACAAAAACAATAATGGATCATTATTACATATAAAAATATAAAGTTAAACTAAAAAAATTCCATCAAATCTATAATTTCTTACATTTAACATATCATCAAATAAAAATTAGCATTAAAATATTTCCCCATTCTATAGAAATATATAAAAAACAATTATATTCCAAAAAATATTATATTATCAGTTGTATAACTAATGATATTTGGATTTTATTTATTATATATATTATTATTTTGATTTTTTTAATAAATTTCATTAATTTATATATTTTTATATTTTTTATTGAATTTTACGTTAAAAATTCTATAAATTTTTACTAATAATATATTTTGTAATAATAGGGTTAACATCAATTGTTTTTATAATAAATATTTGTGAAATATTTATTTTCTTGTGTGTCATTTAATTTCTGCATAATAAATTATATTTATCAATAAAAAAATAAATATTTTACTTAAATTAAATGAAAATAACATCAATTAACACTCCTATAGTATCTATTATGGGTTAAAGAATTGGAATTGATTAATTTTTAAATTAAAAATTATTTTTAAAAAATAAAAATTATACATCATTTGTTCTTATATGGAAATTAAATTTAAGAAATTTATAAATAGATTTAATTAAAATTGATATCAAATAGATAATAATTATTTTCCAATTATTTAATAAGTAAACTTCGATTTTCAACACCCAAAAAATTTATCGATTAGCATGTTTGGTAACCTTTTCGAGGTAATTTTTCTTTAAATTATTATTTTTTAAAAATTTAGAGAATTTATATTCATATATATTAAATTAATCACCTATCATGGATTTATAAAAATGATTTTTCATGTATATATATAAAATAAAATACCAATAAATTAATAAGTAATGTACGATAAGTAACAATAATAAAAATTCTTGAATTAATAATATTTTACACTCAAAAATGATAATTATTACATAATTTTAATTATTATTATTTAATATTATATTCCAATATTTATAATCTTAAATTGGTAAATTGATTAAAAAAATTGAATTAAAATTTTACTATGGTGTGTGAGGGGATAATTTTTTTGTTCAAATATTTACAGGATATAAATAACATAAATTTCAGTAAAATGAGGGTTATTATAATGAATAACATTTTTTTATTAAAAATTATATTTATTTATAAAAAAATAACTTTTAAAGTAGTTATATTCAATGATATATTTATATTGTTATTTTTTTTTCATAATTCTCCAATCTCTAATTTCATTCCCCAGTACTATTAATTGTTCTAAACATTCATGGAAATGTCACAATATATTTCCAATAAATTTTTTCTCTGAAATACATATTAAAAATTTATTTTCCATGTTATAAAATCTTAAACAAAAATTTCACTCATTCAATTAATTCATAATTGGAATATGGGATTTAGATCCCTAAAAGAATCCAAAATCCTTCATCCTGAATGAATATGTTTCAATTATAAGTAAATTTATTTTATTATCTAACTAGTTCATACTTGTTTCAATTTAATAAATTTTATACACAAATATTTAATATAAATATTCATTGTAATGATTATATGTCATAATATTTATGATTTTGTGAAAATTACAGCACTATTGTAGAACTCTATACTCTTACTCCATCATTAGTATTGTAATTTTTTCATCGCCTATTTATATGAATGATTACAAAATTATATGCGATTAATAATTATATATATATATATATATTATTCTAGAGTTGATGAATCCATCACAAATGGTGACTGTACTTGAACAATCAAACTGAAATATTTCAAGAAAAAGACTAGTTTACACTAGAATGTTATTTTAATGATGAAATTGTAAATAAATGGATAATTAGAAATTATATATGAATGAAACATAATATGTTATATATGAAAATTTTATATAGATATAGTTATAGTAAATATAAATTAATTATATATGATATTTTAATGATAATGAAACAAGAGAGAACTTGAGGTATGAGATTTATATTACAGTCTCATTCCATATCGAGATTGTAAATGATATATTTATGTTGAGGGAAATCACATATATAAGAGCATATAAAAAATAACTATTTTATATTTTCTTGTTATTTGATGATTTTTTATTCATTAATACCTTTTTACACTTATTAGAATTAAAATTTGAAACAAAATGATATTGATGAAATGATGACAATATTTTGTCTTTGTTTAAAAAAATTGTTTATTCGGTGTTCATACTATAATTTTCTTGTTAATTTTTTTGATAAATATAATAAATTTTTTATAAATTCCATTTTATTTAAGATTGACATTATTTATAAAGTTTTAAAAACAAATATTTCAGAATGTTTTTTAAAGAACTCATTTTCAACCATTTTCTAGTGTGTGAAATATATGTTTTCATTTTAATAATATTTAATTAATAGATTACCCTAATACCATTAACATTCATCATATTTATTATTTATCTTCAACTGTTCGTGTATTTTCAATGAGAATTATTCTCATAGAATTTCTGAAATATTTAGATAAAAAAAATTCTAACATAAATTATTCTTTGTCATGTTTTTAATGAATTGTTTGAAATAAAGTTTAATGGTATTTTTCATAACAATCAACATTGTTTATGGATTTTTAGACATTAACATTGATATGATCTTGTAATACAATCCAATTTTTTCTCAGGATGTATTATGATGATTATGATTTAAAGATGATTATATGAACCCTCATTCATTCCTTTGAGTCTATTATGTTATGATTAAACCATGATGAATCTTCTTTCATTTCCATGGGTTACATTATGATGATGTGATAAAGTATTTGTATTACATTATCCATTTCCAAGTGTTATGAAATGATGATACAAAAAATTTATTTTGATATTTTTTCCTACATAAATATATGTATATAATTATGCGATTGGTGAATTTTGAATTGAATTTCACTCCATTACATTGTGTAAAAATGGATAAATATTGAGAAAATTATTATATTGAGGAACATGATTCTATATTCACAATATTATGTATGGAGTAGGATTTATCTTCATGATTTTATGTCTAGATGTAGTATCATGTAAATTTTTAATAGAGTGGAGCTAATTTCATGTCTATAAATCTATGAGAACACCATATTTCAGGCCCCCTACTCAATTAATGAACTTATTAATATTTATTAATGCTCACACATTTAAAATAACGTGTTTAGGGATAAATTTTAAATTATTTATGGAATAAAATTGTAATACACTTGGTTTATAATGAAAGAATTACTTTATGGTTTCTTGTAATGTATATGTGTGCTAATTGTTTTATATTCAACTATAACTATGAAATAACATTATACATTATTCAAAAATCACATCTAGATCACACTAGTGGATTATATCAAATATCCATATGATTTTTTATATGTCAGAATTAAAATAGAGTCTGTAAGAATCTTATTTGGATCATAATTATCATCTATTGTAGATAATATACTGTCACGACATGTCCTAGAGGGGCCCGTGCCTCTACTCCCTAATCCCACCTTCAATAGGCCAGGGTCTGGTGACTAGCTCTAAGATGGAATATTCCTAACATGGGAGGAATTTCCTATGTACCTATACACACGCACACATCTCTAAGCCCACAAAAGCTGAAATGTAAAAACCCCACTAAGGAAAAAAATGCATGCATACAACTAAACCCAACCAATAGAGTACAAAGAGAGGTAAAGTACTAAAAGTAAACTAGGCCAGAATACAATCCCACTAAAAAAATAGTCCTAAAACTAAAAATTCCAACCTGTAAACCAAAATGTGTACTAGGAGTACTTCTCGTAGTTGTAGAAACACCACAGCCTATAGGAAACTCATAAAGCTCGGTCTTGTCCTAGTCCGCCCTGGACTATACGAAAATGTTGCATGTCTACACAAGACACAACACATGGGGGAAAACCCTTGCAGGGGTGAGTATAACAATACTCAGTATAGGAACTAGAAAACAAAAAAAGTAATACCCAAATGAAATTTACAGTCAAATATTCACAGTATATGTCTATTGAACATGTTATAGGTGCACACAAACCATATATAGTCAAAACCTAGACCCGTTGTCTATAGATAAGCCACACAATAGCATTCCCCTAATACATATTCTTTTTGAAGATTCTATGAAGCACTCATCTAGGAGAAATCACTCTATGAGTTAGATATCTCTGATGAAGTTCGTCTGAGATGTACTGTCGATCTGGAAAAGTCAGGAGAGATAGATACACTCATTCAAGGAGAACACAATCCTAAGTGCAGAACGATCACAATACATATATGAGGATCACTTCTAATTCCATGGAGGATACCGCGAATCATATGGATTCACCTACTATGTATGGTATCGATTCCATTTGGGTATAGTCACATCAATACCTGACTCTACCTAGGGTCAATGATGGATAAGGGTTCCCGATTTGGTCCTCTCGGAGGGATACCTGACTCTATCATGAAAAGTCATACTGAAGGGATAATACTACTAAAAAAGGAAACAACATATGACCTTAAAGAGAATGAGAATAAGGGTCACTAACCCAAACGATACATGTCCAAGATATGTTGGACACGAAGATCAATCCATGTATAGAAAAGTACACAGTGTGAAGAAGTGTCACATGTCGTGACTTCTAAACAAGGGTATTTCATGTGTACAACGGCCCATGTCGCAAGGCTTGTCGTGTAGAAAGGTAAAAACGCAACATGTAGTACGGATCACATTGCCTGTCCAAGTAATAGGGGTCGTCTCTGTGTATGTGACCATGTGCCCATATAGGTCTTTATACCATGTGCACCATCCCGTGTAACCGGTACACAGTGTAATTCATGCAACCCGCTTGGTCTAGCATTTTAGTGGATTACACAACTGTTTAATCCATCCCGTGTCCATGTATCTCTTGAAATACACATCGTGTCTGCATAAGGACCAACATGAATTATTCGTTAGGGAAGATGTCATGTCATCTCTTCATGAATTGCTAAACCCTAGGCACCGCTGAGCTAGTCCTACACGATGTGTTTTTAGGGATACACGACGTATTCTTTTATAATTTCAAAAAACAACACTCATCTCTACCATACCACAGTTTCTCCTCCAATCATTGATTCGGCCACCCGATTGCCTCTAAACTCAAGATTTGAGGATTTCCTACCATCAAAAATCTGATTCTATCAGTTTCGTGCCTCCGATCGGCCTTGAAAATTCTTTCAAATCCACCCATGCGATGAATGTTAGTTGAATGAGAACTCCAGAACTGTGTCAATTATTATACTCCCATCAATGTTGCATCTCTACTTGGTCATCATGAATTCGGTTCTCCAATTTGAGATCATTGTGTTGCAAAACAAATGTGCAACGATCTGTTGTTCATTGCCCCCACGAAGAAGCGAAGAACACAAGTAAAAATAGGGATGAAATCTAAAATAAATTTTTTGAATGAACCTGATATGTCATTTTTCATGGCGTTGATCCTCTACCATTATAGGATGAAATAGATTAGAATCAAAAAAACCCAAAAAATAATATAATTTACCATGGAATAATTCCCTAAATCAGAAACCAGAAGAAAATAAAATAATAACCCCCTCCCCCCCACAAGAACGTATAATCCGTGGATCAACCTTTTCAAGGGTTGATCTGTCTTCCTCATTTTAACCTAGGAATTGGGAAAAGAATAATCAAAATAACAAAACCATACCTCATTCATCGATGAAGAAGAATATCGTTCATTATATGGGATTTCATCTCGTTAAACAATGATCCATGTGTTGCCGTTCATTGGTGTTAATAAAAAATTCTACAAGGTTGGAAACCCTCTAATGCTCATGAGGATTTTAGGGGAAAACTCTAGGGTTAAGAGTATAACCATAGTTTCATAATAATTTAAATAAAATAATTGACGTTGCACTATGGACACATTTTAAAATAAATTTAATTTTTAATTAATTTTATTTCTTTTAAAATGTTTCCTCTAAAACGCCCCAAAACTAAATTTTGTATCTGACCCACACTAGACGATGGTAGGACCCGGCTAAGGTAAAGGCACCGATCTAAATGCAATTGTGCCCTCATATTTTTGATCTGGGAACCAGTTTAAAAGTTATTGGACTTTTCCAGGAAAACTACTGACGTGCGCTATAAGGCCCCAGCCTTAAACCTTACATAATCTTGATTTATCACAAGATTACACGTTGAGGATCTTTTCAGGTTTAGAGTTTTAGAGAATTAGATCTTGAAACTTCCATTACATTCCACCTTTAAACAAAGTGGTTACATAAAAGACAGGATTCATTCTTCCCAACAACGGAAACATATTTAAAATAAATCTTGGATTCTTTCTTGACACATCCTTGACTCTATCATCTTATCATGTACCTTTCCCATGACCTGTGAAAAACATTTCAAAAAAAACATGGGATGAGAATAAGAAGCTCAGTAAGGGATACACAAAGAATGAAAACTGTTAGTTTTTCAAAACAACAAGTAAAACATGAATACTTTATCAATGTAATACTTTTCACCTTCATGATGTAGTAAAAACTTTTCACTGAAAAAAAAAGTATCATTACTTACCTTTTTGTAACCAAAGGATTACCATAAAACACATATAAAGAACACATAACATATATAAAGGTAACTTGGGACATAAACATAATTATGTGGAATAACCATACGGTCGACTTCCACACATATCACTTAATGGAATAGCCATACGGCCAATTTCCATACATACTTAATGGAATATCCATACGGCCGACTTCCATACCCAATGCATTGGAGGTTATAACGTAACCACCCGTCCTGGTATTCACGACACCACCCATCATAATGTCCAAGTACCATTATTACACATAAAATATGGAAAATATAAACATTTCAATAACAATATTTCATTTGCAATCACAACAAACAATTCCCAGATATTGAATTAATCAATCCATTTTCAAAAACCATTTAAAAGAGATTTTTGAATCAAAGTGTCCCATACCACTTTGAAGCTTTTAATGGAATTATACTTTTAAAACATTAATGTACATATAAATAAATACTGAAAACCATTTTGAAAACACGGACATTAAAGATAAAGATTTAGAATAATAAATTTTTAAAACATTTAAAATGATATTTTTGTTAAAGAGTTTTTAACAAAATTAGAGACTCTTGAATACAAATAATAGCGGAATAACATTTAATCCGAACTTTATAATATCATGAGAATAAAAGGATTAATGATATAATATGTCAAAGGACAGTATACACACCATATAAGAGTGAATTTGTGCATAACAACAATGAACCCTCATTAGAAATGTCAAATGTGATGAAATCCCTTATAAAGAAGGTATCCTTAAATTAAGGACAAATCAATCTCGAAAATATGTGTGAAAAATATAAATAAACCCAATATAAGTGGATATTAAGTGTAAAACAATAAATGTTCATTCACACATATTCAATGGATGACATATTCAATTACTACATGTTGAACCCAAAGAAATCGAAATTGGGTTAAAAAGTTCCCTTGATAGCTTAACGACATCACATCAAAATGAGTTGATGAGAGATAAAAGGTATATCTCATCACTTGGACATAAAATTTACATCAATAAGGATATATTAGAACATATCCCAACATAACAATATGTAAATTAAAAGACCCAACAAAAGAAGTCTTTTAAAAAAGAGGAGGGTGAAGGGTTCCCTTACCGACTTGGGTATCTTTCAAAACATACACCCCATGAAAGAAGGACAATAGATCATTGATGTAAATACTCATAAACGAAATTATATTACACAAAGAGTATAATAATGGGCAGTACATACACCACTCAATGGAATTTGTGGCAAATGTAGCATAAATCTCACGAGAATACAAGTGAGATGAAAAATCCCTTACGAAAATTCGGCAGCCTAACGGCGCCACTCAAAACTTCCAAAATGGATTGATGAGAGAGAATAGGGTCTCTCATCACATGAACATAAAAATTACAGTAAGTGTAATATAAAATATCATCCCAATAAAAAGAAATATGAGCTTTAAAAGGAATGGCATAAAAGTGTATACTTAAAAAGAAAGAGAGGAGTAGGATCCCTTACCTCGGGTCCGACTTGACTCGATCGTTCTTTAAAGTACTTAATAATAAACTTGAGTTAATTTATATTTTCTTAAGAACATTTTCCATGTTCATTATTCCTTTTATATGTCTTATTTCCATGTTATACACATTATGTAATCATTTAAGTTAATAATGATTGTTTTGTCGATATTTGGTTCTTAAGTCGAAAGTGGACTTCTTAAAATTACATGTTGTTCGTGTGGTCAAAGGTTCTTTATATACAGAATGACATTACTGATTTTGATATCATATATATCATATATATCCAGCATATACATGTATTTATAATATTACATAATCATTTAGAGGTAAGAAATGAAATGCACCGTTCATGGAGACGGTAAGCCGTACGTACGCATGAACGCTACTTTCATTTCTATTTCGTATTTTATAGAATAGAATAATAATGATATAAAGGTATATTATAATTCCAGTATAATATCATATATAATATCATTAACTTTTTTCTTTACACATCCCACATATGGTATTATCGAATCAAATCACTTTTAGGGGGCGGTAGTCCGCACTTCCTAAAATGAAGATATCGCGTATACCTATAATGGAAGCCATAAAGGTAAGCCAAAAATGAAAAATACAGAAGCTTAAGTAAAGAATAAACATATTATATATCATATATAAAAATAGTGACATCATAATGTCCACCTTTGAGGGTGTTAAATGAGTATTGAACAATCATCGTTTCGGGAGGCAGAATTTTTCCATCCACGGAAACCGTATTTTCTTTAACCATTTGATGTAGTTGTGTGAGAGTTTAGCTCAAATAAATCTTATAACAACATCCTAGTATATTGAAGATACTGGTGTTGTTACAAAAGAAGTAAATAAAAAGAGTATAGGGGGTTGGAGAAGCAAAATAAAACAAATGAACATGAGAGAATGAATTACCTTTAAAAGTGTAACTCCTTTTGGATTTGAGCCTAAAGGCGTCCTTTGAAAGGATTATGCCCAAAGGAAATCCTCTAGGATTAAGAGAGGGATGTGGAAGGAGTAAATGGGCAGGGGTTGGCCGAGCCAAAGGCTTGAGGATTGTGGGAAAAGAGGTAGAGGTGGGGGCCTTTTATAAGAGGAGAGGAGGGGCACTTTTGGAAATTAAGAAATATTACTTTATTTGAAAATGTGTTTCGGTTTTAAAAGGTCCCACATTGATATAAGTCGTGGATAAGGTGATAAGGCTTCGAAATAAACTCATCCAATAAGTTTTTTACATGTGTAGTTCATAGATTTTACATTATCTTTCCATTTTGTTTAAATCGTCAAATAATGATGTCATCGCTGCATCATTATTATGTCATAAATAATTTACTTTATTTAATGTCTAAAAATTATAAAAAA
The DNA here is from genome assembly GCA_963277665.1 of Viscum album. Taxonomy (NCBI): domain Eukaryota; kingdom Viridiplantae; phylum Streptophyta; class Magnoliopsida; order Santalales; family Viscaceae; genus Viscum; species Viscum album. Next base: position 119,116,096 of record OY728138.1, on the reverse strand, counting down.
AATACTATGATGTAGGAAATCTTTTTAGATTTCCAATTATTATTTATAATCAAAAAGATGACTTGTCTAACCCCACTTAAAAATTGTTTTAGTAAAACATATCATGTTTGTGTCATTTTTACTTTTACATTAAATAAAAAGTTATTTATGTCATTTCCCAACCAAAGTGGATCCATGGGGACCCCAAGTTGGCCCATGGCTTGTATTGGTCGTCCATGACTCACCCAATAGGTGTAGGACATGTTTCATGGTGTTTTCACATTCTTATAATATCATTTTTACCTTAAATTACACTAATTACCACTAATCGTGATTAAGAACTTAATAAGTTACTATTCACCAAAAAAAATTTATAATCTCATTGAACCACATTTTACTTCTTAATGAAAACCATGTATGTCGGATTTTTGAAATTCAAAACACAATGATGGCAAAATTTCATTTAAACGGAAAATCAGCTTTTATAAGTACCACTTAGTGGTTTCACTATTCATCAAAAATTGAAGTTTTTCAGAAAAATCCCAAAAATTCACCCTGAGCTATATTTGATCTTCCGAATTCAAAAATGAAGTCCGTTTTACAAAATTCAAAACATATTAGTCACATTAATTAATTTAATAATTAATTCCCGCTGTCAGAGAAAATAGCATGTTTTTATAAAACAATAAGTATCAAAAGATTGCCACTAGTTTAAGTCTGATTTCAAAGTGAAATTAATTCCAACAACCACTATTGGATTTAATGGTAAAAATATTTTCTAATTTCACTTTAAAACTAATTCAAAATATAATCTAATCATATAAATAAATTAGATTAAAAAGAGGTTTTGAATTAAAATACAACATTTTACACTATTCATTAAAAAATGAACTTTATCGGAAAAATACCAAAAAATTACACAAAGTAAAATTTGATGTCCCGATTCTTAATAAGAGTTTTATTTGGTCCAAAAGAATTTTTAAGAGTGAACAAAACTATATTTAATGACAGTTCTCCATTAAAAGGCGATAAGTGAACCTTTAGTGAAAACTAAGGCATATACGCCTAAAATTGAATTCTTTCTGTATTTTAAGCCTTTAGCTTTTATTGGATAAATGTAAAAACATTTAAAAAACATATATAATCATAATTTAGTAATTTCTATCCATTTCCGCCAATAAAACGGCTACATGTTAACTACCATTTGAATTAACATTATTTTATTATTAGAGTGCAACGTAAGATTCCCAAGAAACTCGTTGTTGCGTGTTGGGTACGCCATCGAGCATAGCGTCCCCTTTAAAGTCATATTAAATATTTTATTCACAAATATGGATAAATATGAAAATTTCATATTCATTATTTACCTGGGGTGTTACATCCTTCCCCCCTTTTGGGAATTGCGTCCTCGCAATTTTAAAATTGCGCTTGGAAACATCCTTGAACGTCCCACATCGGAACAAGGGTCGGTAAAACAATCACTTTAAAATAAAGAAAGATAAGCACAGAGGTCACCCGAGTTAACCCATAATAGGATTCTAAGTATGAAAATATGGACATGGAGGAGAAAACATAGGGTCATGTTCCGATGGAGAGTGATAGAAAACTTGTTTAGGAGAAAGTTAACAATGAGAAAATCACAAACTTGTGATGGGTTAAACGGTGTTGGGTTCCCCAGTAGGAAAAGTTAATAGAAAACATTTTTGTTTTAAGTTACTTTTTATTGAGGAATTTATTCATAAGGAAACATAATCACTTATCATATTGACTTTCAACTTTTATTAGATTCCTTACACAAACTCATATTTTCTCCAAAAGACAAGTATTTAGGAAGACTTGTTCACATTAAGAGTATTATAATCAACTTCTAGATAATCACCTAATCCACAAAAGAGAACTATATACATCCCATGTATTTAGACTTTAACCAAAACCAAAACCAAAAAGGCTAGTACAAGATCAGATAATCCAGAAAAAGATAACCCCTTATAAAAAGAAAATCTATTCTTAATCTCCAAAATTTGTCCAACAAAACCCAAAGTTCAACGAGAACCATTCTATAATCAATTTGTCCATAAAATTCTTCAAATTAAACCAATATAAGATTGAAACCCAAATATTTGAAGGATTTAGTCCCATAGTCTTCCAAGATAAATCGTATCATTTATCTCCAAACAATATCAGTTGCTCCTAAAGTCTCGTTTTGAAAAGTAATTAACTTAATCACATATCCTCCATGATAGGTTAATCATTTTCAAAAATAACCCAAAATCAACTTACTCTTAATTCATAAAATCATATAACTAGAATGAATCAGTCAAACTAACCAGGGACTTCACGTAGTCCAGTGGTAGGCGATAAATACCAGTCGCACATTGGTTGTGGGTTCGATTCCCGCAGCTTTGTCCGACGCGACGGGATGTCACATGGTCTACATGTTGTCCTTTTTCAAAAACTATATAATTCTTAAAACATTCCCCAAAATGAGATAAAATCTTCAAGAATAATCATAACATATTTTAACCTCAAGTTTATCTCATGCCCTTCATTTTCCATCATATCATATAATAACCCATAATTACCTCAAAAGAAAGGATCATATAAACCCTAATGGTTACCTTAATAATTACTACCTGAATTTCCACATCGAGTTGGCCATCCCGTACATGTTGCATTAGAGAACTCACCAAGGTTGAAGTGGTTGATCATGACTCCTTGATATTTGGTTTAGAACAACCACGAGTTTCCTCATTGAATCCTCCATTTTATCTTGTATCTTAATCAGAGAACCACCACAGTTTCCCTCAAACCTGTTGTCTCTTTGGTGCCTGCTAGATTGTAACGCCCTGACCCCAGCTACCTAGAGTCAGTGCATTACTGTGTAACATTGTCATGATCACAAAAGATCAAGTCTCGAAAGACCGATTAGTTTAGTAGCCTTGGAAACACTAGATACATTCATAAATGTTACATTACAACATAAAGTGAAAAACTAATAAAAAAGTCTTCATAGTCCACACTCATATCCCCTTCAGACTATCCCTGCAGGTAATTCATAAAATACTTCTTCACATCCTGGAAAATTATTAAAACATTGAAAGGGGTGAGCTCAGATGCTCAGTAAGGTTAACAATATAGCGGAAGCTTTCATAAATAAACATTAACATTTAAGGCAATGTATAACTAAAACAAAAGCCTTTTAAACTTTAACTTCAACATAATATGGAAAAAGTAAAATGAGATAATGCCATTCACTTCTTCACATGGATATTCTACTGGTCTAATAATCAAATTAAAATCAATAACCACTTTCATAATGAGGGAATGTATAATGCCAAACATTCTGAAAAATTTTGTCAAGGCCTCGGCCAAGATGTCTAAAATGATTAAGGCCTCGGCCAAAACCATAAATCAAATTGGGAAAGGGCCTCGTCCAATTCCACGTCTAGTTGTCTCATGAGACCTACCGATGCATCGAGGAGCTATAGCGGGCTCCACCCGTCACTTATTAAGTCCAATACATTCCTCATATGAATAGGTTTAAACATATCATAAACCATAACATAATCATATCACATAAAACATGCATAAAGGAAACATAACATTTCCACATTTCAATAACAAGATATCAATACAACACATTGATATAATAAAAACGCTTTCAAAACCATTTTCAATACCAAAATAAAAGAAAGTTAAAACTTTGTATTTATTTTTCATTAAAAAAATGATGGCTTGTAGAGGAAGCCGAAACTCAAATAATGATCACGGCGGCGGAGAAGTCGTTGTCGCCACATAAGTACGGAAATAAAAACATTCACTTTTGTCATTTAGCAAAATGCTTTGTATAAAAAAAATTCCTTTTGAATAAACGTAAAAGTCAAAGGGGTTTATACACCGTATAAATGAAAATTGTGTATAAAACCAAATATTCCTCAATGAAAGGAGATTGAGACGATGTTTAAAATAAAATATATCTATTATGTGTATTCACTATAGGTACACATAAAGAACGTAAAAATACAAAATTGGACATAATAATATCATGACATAATTTGAAAGTAGGAGATTAACCCAAAGAATGGAAATTGGGTTAAGAAGTTCCCTTACCTTGTGTCTGACTTGACTCAACCGTTCTTTAACCACCTGAATAATAAACTAGAGTTAATATATACCTTATTAAGAACCATTTCCAATTTCATTATCCTTTTTATATCACTTATTACAATGTTATGAACATTATGTAAATATTTAAGTTAATAACGGTCGTTTTGTCGATCTTTGGTACTTGAGTCAAAAATAAAATTCTTATAATTACAAGTTGTTTATGTGGTAGAATATCCATTATCTCCAGAATTATATTCATGATTTAGATGTCATATATATCATATATATCCAGTATATACATTCATTTATAATATTACGTAACATTTAGAGGTAAGAAATGAAATGCACCGTTCATGGAGACGGTAAGCCGTACGTACGCATGAACGCTACTTTCATTTCTATTTCGTATTTAATGGAATGAAATAATAATGATATAAATTTATAATATAATTACAGTATAATATAGTGTATATTACCATTTACTCCATCCTTTATACATCCCACATATGGCATTAACGATTCAAATCACTTTGAGGGGGCGGTAGTCCGCACTTCCTAAAATGAAATTATCGCGTTTTACCCATAATGGAAATCATAAAGTATTCCATAAATGAGAAATAAAGAAGAATAAGTAAAACATAAACATATTATATATCATATATAAAAATAGTGACATCTTAATGGCCACCTTTGAAGGTGTTATATGAGTGTTGAACAATCATCGTTTCGTGAGGCAGAAATTCGCCATCCACAGAAACCGTATGTTCATTAACCATTAGATGTAGGTGTGTGTAAGTGTAGCTCGAATCCTTCTCATAACAACATCCTAGTATATTGAGGATACTGGTTTTTTTACAAAATAAATGAATAAAAAGAGTTTAGGGGGTTGGAGAAGAAAAATAAAACAAAACAACATTAGAGAAGACATTACCTCAAAATCGGGTAACTCTTTTTGATTTGAGACAAAGGCTTCCTTGGGAAGAGTTATTCCCAATGTGAGGCTTCTAGGAGTAATAAGGGGAATTTGGGAGAGTATTTGGGCAGGGGTTGGCCGAACCAAAAGTCTTGGAAGTGTGAATAAGGTGGGAGAGGTGGGGGCCTTTTATAAGTGGAGAGGAGGGGCACTTTTGGAAAGATTGAAATGTTACACAATGCTTTTCAGATTCTAAAGGTCCCACACTTATATAATTCTAGGCTAAGGTGATAAGTTTTCTAAATATCTCCTCATCCAATAGGCTTTGGACAAGTGAAAGCCTTGGATTTTGCATTATCTTCTCATTTTATTTAAATCGTTAAATAATGAGGTCATCGCTACATCATAATGATGTCATAAATAATTTAATTTATTTAATGTCTAAAAATTATAAAAAAATACTATGATTTAGGAAATCTTTTTATCTTTCTAATTAATATTTATAGTCAAAATTTGGACTTGTGTAACCCCACTTAAAAACTGTTTTAGTAAAATAACTCATGTTTGTGTCAATTTAATTTTGACATTAAATAAATATATATTAATGTCATTTTCCAACTAAAGTGGCTCCATGGGGTCCCCAAGTTGACCCATGGGTTTTCTTGGTCGTCCATGACTCATCCAATAGGAGTAGGACAAGTTTCAAGCCCATCTCATATTATTAAAACATTATTTTTACCTTAAACTACACTAATTACCTCTAATCGCGATTAAGAACTTAAAAGTTACTATTCACCAAAAATTATTTAAATCTCATTGAACCACATCTTACTTCTTAATGAAAACCATGTATGTAGGATTTTTGAAAATCAAATCACAGAAGTGGTAATATTTCATTTAAATGACAAATCAGTTATTTAACTACCACTTAGTGGTTTCACTATTCATCAAAAATTGAAGTTTTTCAGAATAAAGCCAAAATTTCACCCTAAGCTATAATTGATATTCCGAATTCAAAAATGATGTATATTTTACAAAATTCCTAACATATAAGTTGCATTAATTAATTTTATAATTAATTCACGCTGTTACAACAAATACCGTGTTTTTAAGAAACAATTTATATCAAAAAATTGGCAATTATTTATGTCCAATTTCAATGTTAAATTAATTCTAATGACCACCATTAGATAAAATTGTAAATATATATTAAAATTATACTTTAAAACCACAAAATAGTATAATTTATCACTATAAATTATTTTGATTAAAAAAGTTGTTTTTAAGTATTTTTCACTATTCATAAAAAATTAGAAGTTCTCAGAAAAATACCAAAAATTCAACATAGGCTAATTTCGATATTATGAATACAAAAATGAAGTCCATTTTGAAATATAAGATTTCTATAATTTTAAAAAGTGGTTATTACTATTCATAACGGCTACTTTGATTAGTCACGGTGTTTTAGAACTCGAACTTGCGTACAATGCAAGCTATTGCATTATTGAAAGAGAGGCGTATCGTGGAAGCTCGGGGTGTTACATTATCCCCTCCTTCAATAAATTGCATCCTCGCAAAATGATATTTTTCTTTGAAAATAAAAGGTTGAAAAGAGAAAATACCATTGAGGAAAACCCACATCGGAAATAAGGTTAATAAATATATAACATTAAAAGAAAGCAGGATAAGTACAAAGGTAACCCGATATAGCCCATTCTAAGATTCTATGAAAATATGGATATGGAAGAAAAACAAACCATCAAGGTCTGATGGAGAGTTATAGAAAAAAGGATTAGGAGAAAGTTTATCCACAAGAAAATCACAAACTTTTGATTGGTTAAACGGTCATTGAATCTCCAGTTGGAAAAGTTAACTGACAACATTTTTGTTTTAAGTTGCCTTTTATAATGTTGAGGAATTTATTTAGTAGATTGACTAAGAACATAAGGGAATATACATACTTGTTATGTATACTTTCATTCGTTAATAAATTTTTACCACAAACCCAACTTTTACTCCAAATGGTAACGGAACTCAAAAATATTCTATTTATCCTAATTGTATAAGGTTCTAAATGTTAACACATACCATTTAGATTAGTAAAACTATTTTTTAATAACCAGGGACTTCCTGTAGGCTAGTGGTAGGAAATAAAGGCTTGTCGCACTATGGTTGTGGGTTCGATTCCTCCATCTTTGTCCGATGCGACGGGTAATGCCCCACCCTGCAGGTTGTCCTTTTCCTAAAAATATAGTACTATACTATTCCAAAAATAATCTTCATAAATGTTTTAACCTTAAACAATACTATCGAAAGATCAACTTAATCCACTCCAACCTTTATAGTTATCCAAAATACCTCTGTCCAGACTTTCTCTAAAAGGTCTCTTAATTCCAAAATCAATTTATCAGATTCCCCAAACAATGTAAAGTTTCTCTTATTGTCACATACTAAAAATATGATCACCTTCATCATATTAAAACCTTACTGAAATCAACAAGTACTGCAGTACAATCCTTATATATATATCACATAATTCTTATAACCATAATATAATCCTTGAGTCCAAAAGAACCAATACATTAATTATTCCGCTTCAACTGTAGTCACAGCATAAGATTGGCCTTGATCCCTTGGCCTTTTCTGAGATAAGTTTCCTTGACACTTAGGACATTCCTTTGCATAATGCCCCATTTCCCTACAATTGTAGCATTCAACTTTGACATCCTCTTTCTTTCCCTTGCAATCACGAGCCTGGTGACCCTTTTCTCCACATTTATAACAAACTCCCATTCCTTTTAGTCACGTACCAGGGTGATTCTTCCCACAATTATCACATAATGGAAAATCCTTCTTTCCTTTTTTCCCTTTATCTGTCTCTTGTTCCACCGTTCTCTTCTTCTCTTGCTTTACTTTGTTTTCATAAGACTTAGATAATTCCTTTTCTGTCTTGATAGCACACAATACAATATCATCGTATGATGAGAAGGATTGTGATACTAAAGCTCGACGGAGAAATGGTTTTAACCCATCAATGAAACGATCAATCTTACTCCTTGGGTTACGTATATAATCGGCAGCATGCCTCGCTAACCTTATAAAGTTAGCCTCATACTTTGCGACATTCTCATCCTCCTTCTGCCTCAGACTCAGAAATTGCCTTTCCATATCTGCTCGATGGTCACGAGGAAAGTATTTTTCTATGAAAAGCTCTTTGAACTCCCTCCATTCCATATTCGATACGTCATCATCTTCCTTTGTGTTTTGAATCAGCGACCACCACTGATCGGCATCTCCAGTGAGGCGGTAAACTGCCATGACAACCTTTTCCCTTTCATGACTCCCCAAGGCATGGAATGTTTTCTCTAAGGAATTTATCCATTGCTCAGCTACTATAGTATTTGTAATCCCATTGAAGGTTGGTGGTTGTTGCCTCATGAAGCGGTCTAACATTGATCCTCCACGTTGCGGATCAGGGTGCTCCATACGAGTAAGGTTATTATTCATAACCTGAGTGAGTTGTCCCAGTACGGTGAGAAGTTGATCAGCACCAGTTGTATCACTAGCTCCACCATAATTATCTTGAGCAGGAGGGCAATCCCTACATGGAGTGCATGCATTGATACGGTTTCCATTCCTTCCACTAGGCGCCATTTCTAAACAATGGCATAAACTAGATTAGTTAATGAATCAAAATACATAATTCCATACTTGTTAAACACTTTACATAAATTGAACTATTTATGGATATAATCCATAATCATAAAAATAAATGTTTTCTTTGAGGAAGTATGTACCATAACCCTTCATAGTGGTTTGTAAATAAAATGAGAATTATCCTAAGCATATCCCCTGGGAGTGTCGTAACCAAGAGTGCAGCAAGGCCCGTTATCGTGCACCAGTTCCCGTTCGAGTCTAGCTCAAAGCGGTGTTTTCGGGTTTTACCCCTAGGTACATCTTTGCCAGAGCCACCTCTACCTGCTCGTTTCCAGATAGGGATGTATTGCTCGGAAAACTCATAACATCTCTATAATACCAAAATTCAAGGAAGTTATTCTATACTAATCCTCAAAGTCTATCTTTGGGCTATGTGCTCTAATCAGAGTTTATCTAAATCTAGCTTCCAAGGTTAGTACTAAACTACCTCTGATACCAACTGTAACGCCCCGACCCCAGCTACCCAGAGTCGGTGCATTACTTCGTAACATTGGCATGATCACAAAAGATCAAGTCTCGAAAGACCGATTAGTTTAGTAGCCTTGGAAACACTAGATACATTAATAAATGTTACATTACAACATAAAGTGAAAAACTAATAACAAAGTCTTCATAGTCCACACTCATATCCCCTTCTGACTATCCCTGCAGTTCATTCATAAAATACTTCTTCACATCCTGAAGAAATATTAAAACATTGAAAGGGGTGAGCTCAGATGCTTAGTAAGGTTAACAATATAGCGGAAGCATTCATAAATAAACATTAACATTTAAGGAAATGTATAACTAAAACAAAAGCCTTTTAAACTTGAACTTCAACATAATATGGAAAAAGTAAAATGAGATAATGCCATTCACTTCTTCACATGGATATTCTACTAGTCGAATAATCACATGAAAAATCAATAACCACTTTCATAATGAGGGAATGTATAATGCCAGACATTCTGAAACATTTTGTCAAGGCCTCGGCCAAGATGTCTAAAATGATTAAGGCCTCGGCCAAAACCATAAATCAAATTGGGAAAGGGCCTCGCCCAATTCCACGTCTAGTTGTCTCATGAGACCTACCGATGCATCGAGGAGCTATAGCGGGCTCCACCCGTCACTTATTAAGTCCAATACATTCCTCATATGAATAGGTTTAAACATATCATAATCCATAACATAATCATATCACATAAAACATGCATAAAGGAAACATAACATTTCCTCATTTCAATCAAAAGATATCAATACAACACATTGATATAATAAAAACGCTTTCAAAACCATTTTCAATACCAAAATAAAAGAAAGTTAAAACTTTGTATTTATTTTTCATTAAAAAAATGATGGCTTGTAGAGGAAGCCGAAACTCAAATAATGGTCACGGCGGCGGAGAAGTCGTTGTCGCCGTATAAGTACGGAAATAAAAACATTCACTTTTGTCGTTTAGCAAAACGCTTTGTATAAAAAAAATTCCTTTTGAATAAACGTAAAAGTTAAAGGGGTTTATACACCGTATAAAAGAAAATTGTGTATAAAACCAAATATGCCTCAATGAAAGGAGATTGAGACGATTTTTAAAATAAAATATATCTATTATGTGTATTCACTATAGGTACACATAACGAACGTAAAAATACAAAATAGGACAAAATAATATCATGACATAATTTGAAAGTAGGAGATTAACCCAATGAATGGAAATTGGGTTATGAAGTTCCCTTACCTTGTGTCCGACTTGACTCAACCGTTCTTTAACCTCCTGAATAATAAACTGGAGTTAATATCTACCTTATTAAGAACCATTTTCAATTTCATTATCCTTTTTATATCACTTATTTCAATGTTATGAACATTATGTAATTATTTAAGTTAATAATGGTCGTTTTGTCGATCTTTGGTACTTGAGTCAAAAATAAAATTCTTATAATTACAAGTTGTTTATGTGGTAGAATATCCATTATCTCCAGAATTATATTCATGATTTAGATGTCATATATATCATATATATCCAGTATATACATTCATTTATTATATTACGTAACATTTAGAGGTAAGAAATGAAATGCACCGTTCATGGAGACGGTAAGCCGTACGTACGCATGAACGCTACTTTCATTTCTATTTCGTATTTAATGGAATGAAATCATAATGATATAAATTTATAATATAATTACAGTATAATATAGTGTATAATACCATTTACTCCATCCTTTATACATCCCACATATGGCATTAACGATTCAAATCAGTTTGAGGGGGCGGTAGTCCGCACTTCCTAAAATGAAATTATCGCGCTTTACCCATAATGGAAATCATAAAGTATGCCATAAATGAGAAATACAGAAGAATAAGTAAAACATAAACATATTATATATCATATATAAAAATAGTGACATCTTAATGTCCACCTTTGAAGGTGTTATAAGAGTGTTGAACAATCATCGTTTCGTGAGTCAGAAATTCGCCATCCACAGAAACCGTATGTTCTTTAACCATTATATGTAGCTGTGTGTAAGTGTAGCTCGAATCCTTCTTATAACAACATCCTAGTATATTTAGGATACTGGTGTTGTTACAAAATAAATGAATAAAAAGAGTTTAGGGGGTTGGAGAAGAAAAATAAAACAAAACAACATTAGAGAAGACATTACCTCAAAATCGGGTAACTCTTTTTGATTTGAGCCAAAGGCTTCCTTGGGAAGAGTTCTGCCCAAAGTGAGGCTTCTAGGAGTAAGAGGGGGAAGTTGGGAGAGTATTTGGCCAGGGGTTGGCCGAACCAAAAGGCTTGGAAGTGTGAATAAGGTGGGAGAGGTGGGGGCCTTTTATAAGTGGAGAGGAGGGGCACTTTTGGAAAGATTGAAATGTTACACAACGATTTTCGGATTCTAAAGGTCCCACACTTATATAATTCGAGGCTAAGGTGATAAGGTTTCGAAATATCTCCTCATCCAATAGGCTTTGGACAAGTGTAAGCCTTTGATTTTGCATTATCTTCTCATTTTATTTAAATCGTTAAATAATGAGGTCATCGCTGCATCATAATTATGTCATAAATAATTTAATTTATTTAATGTCTAAAAATTAAATAAAATTACTATAATGTAGTAAATCTTTTTATCTTTCTAATTAATATTTATAGTCAAAATTTGGACTTCTGTAACCCCACTTAAAAACTGTTTTAGTAAAATAACTCATGTTTGTGTCAATTTAATTTTAACATTAAATAAATATATATTAATGTCATTTTCCAACTAAAGTGGCTCCATGGGGTCCCCAAGATGACCCATGGGTTGTCTTGGTCGGCCATGACTCATCCAATAGGAGTATGACAAGTGTCAAGCCCAACTCATATTATTAAAACATTATTTTTACCTTAAACTACACTAATTACCTCTAATCGCGATTAAGAACTTAAAAGTTACTATTCACCAAAAATTATTTTAATCTCATTGAACCAAATTTTACTTCTTAATGACAACCATGTATGTAGAATTTTTTAAAATCAAATCACAGAAGTGGTAATATTTCATTTAAATGAAAAATCAGTTATTTAACTACCACTTAGTGGTTTCACTATTCATCAAAAATTGTAGTTTTTCAGAATAAAGCCAAAATTTCACCCTAAGCTATAATTGATATTCCAAATTCAAAAATGATGTCTATTTTAAAAAATTCCAAACATATAAGTTGCATTAATTAATTTTATAATTAATTCCCGCTGTTACAACAAATAGCATGTTTTTAAGAAACAATTTATATCAAAAGATTGGCAATTGTTTATGTCCAATTTCAATGTTAAATTAATTCTAATGACCACCCTTGGATAAAATGTTAAAAATATATTCTAATTATACATTAAAACCACTAAATAGTATAATTTATCACTATAAATTATTTTGATTAAAAAAGTTGTATTTAAGTATTTTCACTATTCGTAAAAAATTAGAAGTTCTCAGAAAAATACCAAAAATTCAACATAGGCTAATTTCGATATTATGAATACAAAAATGAAGTCCATTTTGAAAGATAAGATTTATATAATTTTAAAAGGTGTTTATTACTATTCATAACGGCTACTTTGATTAGTCACGGTGTTTTAGAACTCGAACTTGCGTACAATGCAAGCTATTGCATTATTGAAAGAGAGGCGTATCTTGGAAGCTCGGGGTGTTACATAGATCCATCCATTCACTAAAAATAGAAATGTCAGTGTGAGTATATCAACAAAAACATCATGTACTAATGAGGAAGGTAAACACTAAGATACACTTACTCATTCACTTTATCTAAAACTAGGACTCTTTCTGAAATCCTAACCATTATGATAATGTCACTTATGCTTAAAGAATACCCTAACCTCTAAAGTTATCTAAACCGAACTTTGATACCAACTATAAGGCCCCAGCCTTAAACCTTACATAATCTTGAGTTATCACAAGATTACACGTTGAGGATATTTTCAGGTTTAGTGTTTTAGAGAATTAGATCTTGAAACTTGCATTACATTCCACCTTTAAACAAAGTGGTTACATAAAAGACAGGATTCATTCTTCCCAACAACGAAAACATATTTAAAATAAAACTTGGATTCTTTCTTGACACATCCTTGACTCTATCATCTTATCATGTACCTTTCTCATGACCTGTGAAAAACATTTCAAAAAAAACTTGGGATGAGCATAAGAAGCTCAGTAAGGGATACACAAAGAATGAAAACTGTTAGTTTTTCAAAACAACAAGTAAACCATGAATACTTTATCAATGTAATACTTTTCACCTTCATGAAGTAGTAAATACTTTTCACTGAAAAAAAGTATCATTACTTACCTTTTTGTAACCAAAGGATTACCATAAAACCCATATAAAGAACACATAACATATATAAAGGTAACTTGGGACATAAACATACATAAGTGGAATAACCATATGGTCGACTTCCACACATATCACTTAATGGAATAGCCATATGTCCAATTTCCATACATACTTAATGGAATAGCCATACGGCCGACTTCCATACCCAATGCATTGGAGGTTATAACGTAACCACCCGTCCTGGTATTCACGGCACCACCCGTCATAATGTCCAAGTACCATTATTACACATAAAATATGGAAAATATAAACATTTCAATAACAATATTTCATTTTCAATCACAATAAACAATTCCCAGATATTGAATTAATCAATCCATTTTCAAAAACCATTTAAAAGAGATTTTTGAATCAAAGTGTCCCATACCACTTTGAAGATTTTAATGGAATAGTACTTTTAAAACATTAATGTCCATATAAATAAATACTGAAAACCATTTTGAAAACACGGACATTAAAGATAAAGATTTAGAATAATAAATCTTTAAAACATTTAAAATGATATTTTTGTTAAAGAGTTTTTAACAAAATGAGAGACTCTTGAATACAAATAATAGAGGAATAACATTTAATCCGAACTTTATAATATCATGAGAATAAAAGGATTCCTGATATAATATGTCAAAGGACAGTATACACACCATATAAGAGTGAATTGGTGCATAACAACAATGAACCCTCAATAGAAATGTCAAATGTGATGAAATCCCTTATAAAGAAGGTATCCTTAAATTAAGGACAAATCAATCTCGAAAATATGTGTGAAAAATATAAATACACCCAATATAAGTGGATATTAAGTGTAAAACAATAAAAGTTCATTCACACATATTCAATGGATGACATATTCAATGACTACATGTTGAACCCAAAGAAATCGAAATTGGGTTAAAAAGTTCCCTTGACAGCTTAACGGCATCACATCAAAATGTGTTTATGAGAGATAAAAGGTATATCTCATCACTTGGACATAAAATTTACATCAATAAGGATATATTATAACATATCCCAACATAACAATATGTAAATTAAAATACCCAACAAAAGAAGTCTTTTAAAAAAGAGGAGGGAGAAAGGTTCCCTTACCGACTTGGGTATCTTTCAAAACATACACCCCCTGAAAGAAGGAAAATAGATCACTGATGTAAATACTCATAAACGAAAGTATATTACACAAAGAGTATAATAATGGGCAGTACATACACCACTCAATGGAATTTGTGGCAAATGTAGCATAAATATCACAAGAATAAAAGTGAGATGAAAAATCCCTTATGAAAATTCGGCAGCCTAACGGCGCCACTCAAAACTTCCAAAATGGATTTATGAGAGAGAATAGGGTCTCTCATCACATGAAAATAAAACTTACAGTAAGTGTAATATAAAATATCATCCCAATAACAAGAAATATGAGCTTTAAAAGGAATGGAATAAAAGTGTATACTTAAAAAGAAAGAGAGGAGTAAGATCCCTTACCTCGGGTCCGACTTGACTCGATCGTTCTTTAACGTCCTGAATAATAAACTTGAGTTAATTTCTATTTTCTTAAGAACCTTTTCCAAGTTCATTATTCCTTTTATATTTCTTATTTCCATGTTATAAACATTATGTAATCATTTAAGTTAATAATGTTTGTTTTGTCGATATTTGGTTCTTAAGTCGAAAGTGGACTTCTTAAAATTACATGTTGTTCGTGTGGTCAAAGGTTCTTTATATCCAGAATGAAATTACTGATTTGGATATCATATATATCATATATATCCAGCATATACATTTATTTATAATATTATATAATCATTTAGAGGTAAGAAATGAAATGCACCGTTCATGGAGACGGTAAGCCGTACGTACGCATGAACGCTACTTTCATTTCTATTTCGTATTTTATAGAATGGAAAAATAATTATATAAAATTATATTATAATTCCAGTATAATATCATATATAATATCATTAACTTTTTTCTTTACACATCCCACATATGGTATTAACGAATCAAATCACTTTTAGGGGGCGGTAGTCCGCACTTTCTAAAATGAAGATACTGCGTATACCTATAATGGAAGCCATAAAGGTAAGCCACGAATGAAAAATACAGAAGCTTAAGTAAAGAATAAACATATAATATATCATATATAAAAATAGTGACATCATAATGGCCACCTTTGAAGGTGTTAAATTAGTATTGAACAATAATCGTTTCGGGAGGCAGAATTTCACCATCCACGGAAACCGTATTTTCATTAACCATTTGATGTAGTTCTGTGAGAGTTTAGCTCGAATAAATCTTATAACAACATCCTAGTATATTGAAGATACTGGTGTTGTTACAAAAGAAGTAAATAAAAAGAGTATAGGGGGTTGGAGAAGCAAAATAAAACAAATGAACATGAGAGAATGAATTACCTTTAAAAGTGTAACTCCTTTTGATTTGAGCCTAAAGGATTCCTTTGAAAGGATTATGCCCAAAAGAAATACTCTAGGATTAAGAGAGGGATGTGGAGAGAGTAAATGGGCAGGGGTTGGCCGATCCAAAGGCTTGAGGAGTGTGGGAAAAGAGGTAGAGGTGGGGGCCTTTTATAAGAGGAGAGGAGGGGCACATTTGGAAAGTAAGAAATATTACTTTATTTGAAAATGTGATTCGGTTTTAAAAGGTCACACATTGATATAAGTCGTGGATAATGTGATAAGGCTTCGAAATACACTCATCCAATAAGTTTATTACATGTTTAGTTCATAGATTTTACATTATCTTTCCATTTTATTTAAATCGTCAAAGAATGATGTCATCGCTGCATCATTATTATGTCATAAATAATTTACTTTATTTAATGTCTAAAAATTATAAAAAAAAATACTATGATGTAGGAAATCTTTTTAGCCTTCCAATTACTATTTATAATCAAAAATATGACTTGTATAACCCCACTTAAAAATTGTTTTAGTAAAACATATCATGTTTGTGTCATTTTTACTTTTACATTAAATAAAAAGTTATTTACGTCATTTCCCAACCAAAGTGGATCCATGGGGTCCCCAAGTTGGCTCATGGCTTGTATTGGTCGTCCATGACTCACCCAATAGGTGTAGGACAAGTGTCATGGTGTTTTCACATTCTTATAATATCATTTTTACCTTAAATTACACTAATTACCACTAACCGCGATTAAGAACTTAATAAGTTACTATTCACCAAAAAATTATTATAATCTCATTGAACCACATTTTACTTCTTAATGACAACCATTTATGTCGGATTTTTGAAATTCAAAACACAATGATGGCAAAATTTCATTTAAACGGAAAATCAGCTTTTATAAGTACCACTTAGTGGTTTCACTATTCATCAAAAATTGAAGTTTTTCAGAAAAATCTCAAAAATTCACCCTGAGCTATATTTGATATTCCGAATTCAAAAATGAAGTCCGTTTTACAAAATTCAAAAACAAATTAGTCACATTAATTAATTTAATAATTAATTCCAACTGTCAGAGCAAATAGCGAGTTTTTATAAAACAATAAGTATCAAAAGATTGACACTAGTTTAAGTCTGATTTCAAAGTGAAATTAATTCCAACGACCACTATTGGATTTAATGTTAAAAATATTTTCTAATTTCACTTTAAAACTAATTCAAAATATAATCTAATCATATAAATAAATTAGATTAAAAAGAGGTTTTGAATTAAAATACAACATTTTACACTATTCATTAAAAAATGAACTTTATCGGAAAAATACCAAAAAATTACACAAAGTAAAATTTGATGTCCCGATTCTTAATAAGAGTTTTATTTGGTCCAAAAGAATGTTTAATAGTGAAAAAACTATATTTAATGATAGTTCTCCATTAAAAGGCGATAAGTGAACCTTTAGTGAAAACTAAGGCATATACGCCTAAAATTGAATTCTTTCCGTATTTTAAGCCTTTAGCTTTTATTGGATAAATGTAAAAACATTTAAAAAACATATATAATCATAATTTAGTAATTTCTATCCATTCCCTCCAATACAACGGCTACATGTTAACTACCATTTGAATTAACATTATTTTATTATTAGAGTGCAACGTAAGATTCCCAAGAAACTCGTTGTTGCGTGTTGGGTACGCCATCGAGCATAGCGTCCCCTTTAAAGTCATATTAAATATTTTATTCAAAAATATGGATAAATATGAAAATTTCATATTCATTATTTACCTGGGGTGTTACATGCGCTATTTAATGTTTAAATTAATCCAAACATTTATTTCGAGCACTTCGGGCCTAAAAATTGCATGTTGACGAAAAGTATGGTCCCAAAATAAATCCATATTATATTTAAAAATAATACATGGAATATCTATGACGTTAAATTTTCCCCACCTTAGGGATTTATGTCACAGAATGCCAAAACAAAATCCTACTAAAAAAGATGTGGGTACAGTGCATATATCTAAGCCTCCCACTACAACGTTATTTCCTGTTGATTCTCATGCTGCGACCAGATGTGTACCAAGGGAATTGATCTCCCATGAACGATCATCTCCTTCCAATCCGTGATCATCACCGTGTACTCAACAGTTGTTGCTCCATCCTCAATGTCCAGCTCACCCCTGTCGATGACGTGAAATTGATCATGCACGTACCTCCTAAACTGTGACATGTGGAAGAAATAATTTACCCGGTGTAATTTTGGTGGTAGAGCTAAGTGGTATTCCACCTCTCCATCATTACGTAGTATCAAGAAATGTCTGATGAACCTAATATATATCTTAATTTCTTGACAAAATCTCTATATCCCTCGTTGAGGAGGGACCCTAAGGAAGACATGGACCCCTACCTCAAACTATATAGGTCTCCTTCATTTGTCATCATAAGACTTATGCCAGCTTTGTGCAGTCTACATCCTCTCTCAAATGATCTTCACCTTCTCGGTGGTAGCTCATACCAAATCAGGCCCATGAGTGTTGACTCTCTAGGGTCGGTCCATCAAATATGTGACTGACAGGGTTCCCCCATATAATGCCTCGAATAGTTCAATACCAATGGTGGAGTGGTAGCCATTATTGTATGAAAACTCAAACAGTGGTAGGTGGTTCTCCCAACTGTGACCAAATCCCATGTTATAGGCCAACAACATATCCTATAGAACCTAAATATTTTTCTCCGTCTGACCATCAGTCTGGGGATGGAATGATGTGTACAAGCGTAGTTGAGTCCCAATAGCCTCTTGAAATTCCTTCCACAAACGGTATATAAATTTGGCGTCTCGATATGAGAATATTATTGAAAAGACTCCATAAAGAAGAACTATCTCTTGCATATAAATGTGTCCTAAGATCTCTATGGATCTCTTATAACTGATATCTAGGATGTGGGACGACTTGTTGAGTCAGTAAACCATTGCGACGATGGAATCATGCCCCTTTGACATTTGTGGTAAGACCATCACGATGTCCATCGATATTACTCCACACTTCCACATTGGAACTTTTAGGGGAGAGCTAATCCCATAGGAAAATTGTGGTCAACCGTCACCTACTGGCATGTAAGGCATCATTAATTGAACTCTGCTGCGTCTTTTTTCATGACTAACCTCCAGAACTGTCAACTGAGAATCTGGTAAATCTTCTCCACTCTAGGATGTACCATCAAGTTGGGTGTATGAGACTTTCTCAGGACCTCATCCGGAAATCCCACTGGTACAATAGTGGGTCCTATGAAAATATGTATGTGCTCCCCCTTGAAAATATCCACCAGGAGCTTGTCCTGTTGATAACTGAAAACATATAGCCTCACAATCGACATTCCCAATTTGTGCCTCCATAACTCACTGTAAGTGTGGAGGGGTGACATCAATTGATAGAAGGTAAGAAGTATCCTTTCTTTCCATGGAGTATATCTGTAACTAGGACAACTATTGTGTCACCAGACTCAAATGCTTGTATCTCAATCTTCTGCTAAGAGCATTTTCCACATTGTTCCCCTTCCCAAGAGTATAGATTATCTCAAAATCAACATCTTGGAGGAACTCTAGCAAACACCTCTGTTTCAGATTTTGTTCATTCTATGTTAATATGTACTTGAGGCTCTTGTGATGAGAGTAGATGATGAACTGGTCACCTATAAGATAGTGTCTCCACGTCTTCAACGAGAAGACTACCGCTTCCAACTCGAGATCATAGATCACATAGATCTTATCATGTGGCCTAACCTAGCACAAACCATTATCAATCACTGCCTATCTATACATCATGAAATAGCCAAACATGGTCCCCGATGCGTTAGAGAAAAATACGTAATCGACACACTCCTCTGGTAATCTCATGATCGGGGCCCTCGTCAAACTCTTCCTCAAATGATTGAAATCCTAATGGAACTTCCCCTTCCACATGATGGTTACCCCCTTTTTTGATCATGGCCATATCGGTGATGGTATTTGGGAGAAATCAGGAATGAATCTCCGGTAATATCATATCATCCCATGGTTTCTCCTCACCTATGACATGCTCCGATGTGGCTCCCATGCTAACAGTGCCTCTACCCTGGCTGGGTCCACTACTACTCTATCTTCTAAGATGAAATGTCCTATAATGTGGACCTCTTGAATCCAAAACTAGGACATTGAGAGCTTTTCGTAATGATGTTGCTCTCAGAGAATGTCTAGAACACTCCACAAGTGTTTCACGTGATCATCCTCTGACGCCGAGTAAACAAGAATGGTGTCGATGAATACCACTACGAACTGGTCCAAGTATGGATGGATGATCTAGTTCATAAGTCCCATGAACATTACATGGGAATTCATCATGATGAAAGGCATAACCATGTACTCATAGTTACCATTGTAGCATCTCAATGTTGTCTTCGTTATAACCCTATTTTGTACTCCTAACTCATGGTAACCTCACCGACGGTCAGCCTTCAAGAACCACTGTTCCCCTCTCAGCTAGTCGAAGAGGGCATCGATCCATAGTAGTGGATTACTGTTCTTCTCCATCACCTGGTTCAGGCATCTGTAATCCACACACAACCTCAATCTACCATCTTCCTTCTTGGAAAAAAATACTGGGGAAACCCAGGGTGAAATACCGGGTCTGACGAAACCCTTACTCTTCCAATCCTCCAAATGCACAATATTCTTGCAAAGATATGCGGGAGCCAACCGATATTCTGATATCACTATCAGTACTGTTTAGGGGTGTATGTTGATGTAAAAGTCAATTTCTTTTTAGGGAGGTAGCCCTGTAAATTTTTGTGAAATACATCCTCATACTCTGACACTACTACTAGGAACTGAAAGAAAATAACATATACTACACCGAGGGTAAGGCTAGCCAACTCATGAGTGATCAGCTATACACTCTTATGCATGAGCCCATCCTGTGTTTCCTGAGTCTCCCTTTCACCTACACATGAAAACCTCTTCCAATCAGTGTGGACACACCACACTCTTTTCCTGAAACAGTCAATAATGGCATGGAACGAGGATAACCAATCCATACCAAGAATGATGTCATAAGGCCTCGATGCTGCCACCAAGAGGTTACAACCAAAACTCTTATCTCCGAGGGTATTTTCACACTGTCTGCAATGGTGTGAGATCATCATGTCTCCCCCCGTAAGAGTCTCCAAGCGAATGGATTAAGTCAACAGGTGTACTAGAATTTCAAGGATTCATACAGAACAAGTGGAGAAGATGTAATGACTCGCACATGTGTCTATAAGTATGACAAGTAAGGTAGAGAAGACACAGATCGTAACTCGGATCATCTCCGGAGTCCCTAGGTTATATGCCTCGACTGCATGTAGTTGTCCCGCCCATATCCCCCTACTCCCTAAGCCTGGTGCTGACCTCCTAGGGGTGGTGGAGGAAGTAGATTGAAGAATCTACAACCACCTGTAGCTCTACCTAATCCTTTACCATGTTCGCTACCTGGTGGGTCTATCTGCTCCACACTATGCCTATGCCTCGGTGGTCCATCCACCATATCCCTTCCAGCAGCTCGACGGGTTAGAAAGTATCTATCAAGATGTCCCATACCATCGCAAGAGTATCATCACCTCTCCCTAGGTGGATGACATCTGGCCTGAGAGCCCTAGACATCCAAACCCCTATCCTCGGTCGTCCTGTGACATCTCCCACATCTTCATCCATGTGCCTGACGTCGCCTCCATACTCCCGAGGTCTCCACACCAGCCTACATGATGCTGACTATTGTCGGATGTCTTGGCTCCACTAAGAATCTCTCGATCACCATGGTTCACTCAAGCACTCCATCATAAGTTGGAATTCAAAGTGGCACGACACTAGCTCTGATGTACTGTCATATACCTAGCTCGAACGTATAAGCTCTGAAGTGATTATCCCTTACCATATCCATCGAATACCTATCGAGGTTAGTGAACCTCGATGAATAGTAATCCACCATCAAACTACCCTGCTAGAGAAGAAGAAGCTCCCGGATAAGATCTTCTCTCAGCAAAACTAGTAAAACTCCTCCATTAAGAGTCGCCCAAACTCCGTCCACGATATGTTTTCCTCATCGTGAGTCTGTGTGGTCAGACTCCACTATCGTCCCGCCATACCCTAATGAATTATTGCTCCTTGGATAACCATCTGGTCTGCCGGTGTCCTCACAAGATGGAAAACTGTGGTCACCGCCTCAAGCCAGTCCTCAGCCATTTGAGGGTGGTGCTCGCCTTGGAACCTATGGGCTCTTTGTCTCTAGAACTCATGGTGTGATCTCAGCCTCCTCCCCCCATATTTCGTTACAACAGGAACCACATGCTGCTCCATTGATGGTGATATTGAAGGTACACCACCTGGAAGTAATGGATGGGGAACTGGTCAATGTATCGAAGCCTCGTCACTAAGGGGGTTATCCTCATGGTTGCTCTGTAGAATCCTAGCGGCTATACATCGTAGAGGCATACTGTAAGGATAATTATGTACCATGGTCAAAGAGTATATCAATATAGTTGACACAAAGGACATAGAAAACAAAACCCATTTCTATATGATGCATATAAAAATAACTTATTTACCATGCAACTAGTATTTTGTAGTGACGAGTCGAAAAGCAGGTTATCAGAGTCCTAGTGTATGGATACATCGCCCCTGCGCACCAACACTAGAGTCTCTGGCCTGAAAGACGAGCCCGAAACACATAACACTATTTCCCCAATCCAAACTCACAGACTCTTGGTTCTAAGGTAGAATCGACACCATTGATAACACTCGGTCATGACCCATCCCATTGGGGCCTCTGCCGCAACACCCCTAGCCCACTATTAATAGGCCAAGGGCTGGTGACAAGAACCAAATAGGCATATTACTAATATGGGAGGAACTGCCTATGTAACTACACACACACACACATCTCCAAACCCATAAATGATGGAATTAAAAAAACCACTAAAAATCAGAAGGCATGTATACAACTAAACCCAACAAATAGAGTACGATGAGATGTAAAATACTGAATGTAAATTGGGGTAGAAAACAAGCTCACCCAAAACAAGAGTCTGAAAACTTCAATGTCCAACATGTAAACACGAAGAGGTACTGGGACTACTGGTCATAGTTAAAGTAACACCTTATCCTGTATGGAAGTTAGAAATCTATGTTCTGTCCTAGTCTTCCTTAGACTCTTTCAAAAGGTCACTTGTCTCCACAAGACACGAAAAGTGCAGGAAAATCCAGTGCAACTATGAGTATAACAATACTCATTAGAGGAATCAAAAACCCACAAAGAAATACAAAAAATAATGTTATAGTCTACTATACTCAGTATATGTCATCCAAACATATAATAGGTCAACCCGAACAAGATATACCCAAATCCCAGACTTGTAGTCAAGAGATAATTCACATAACTGCATTATAACACTAGGGATTCAGTTTGAGGATTATACGAAGCACTCATACAGGAGAACTCACTCAACGAGATTGATAGGTTTGATGATGTTTATCCGAGAAGTATTTTCCATCAGGATAAGCCTCGAGAGATAGATACACTCATTCCGAGAGAAAACAACCATGAGTGGGGAAAATAACAATACACATATTAGGATTACTTCCAGGGCCTTGGTAGATACCACAACTTATCCGGATTAACCTACTAAGTAGAGGATCAGCGCCTTCTGGAGTTAGTCACGTCGATACCTGACTCTAACTAGGGTCATGAATTGATAGAGGATCTCGCTCCAGGCCTCTCAGAGGGATACCTGACTCTATCTCATAATGTCCTGTAAAAGGGATCATACTCTCAAAAAAGGAAATGATACCTAACCTTCATGGGGATGAGGAAAATGGGCACTAACACAATCAAAACATGTCTAATATACAGTGGAAAAAAGATCAATCCATGTACTTAAAATTAAATGACGTGTAGAAGTGTCACATGCCGTGTCTTCAGACCCTGGGTATTTCTCGTGTAAAACGTCATGTGTCTCAAGGCTAGTCGTATATAAAGGTCAATACATGGCATGTATTATAGATTACACACTGTGTCTGACTAATAGGGTTTGGCTCTATGTACGCATCTGTGTGCCCGTACATGGATTTATCACATGTGTCTCGTCTCGTGTAACTGGTACATGGGGTAACCCATATAAGCTACCTGGTCTAGCCTTGTGGTGGAGTACATGGCTGTGTACTCCCTCTAAGGTTGGTGTATCTCCCAGGATACACACTGAGTCTGTGTAAGGACCCACATGCCTTGTTCGTAGGGTAACAAGTTTGGTCATCGCTTCGTACATCGCGAAACCTCGTCGCTGATAATGTCCAACATGGATTGTTCTTAGGGATACATGTCGTGTTCTTCGGGGAATTAAAAAAACAACTAATATCACCACCGCGCCCCAGTTTCTCCACTAATCCACGTTTGAGCCACCCGATAGCCATGAAACTCATGATTTGTGGTCATCCTGCCATCACAAAGCTGATTTTGTCATTTTAGGGCATCCGATCGACCATGAAAACCCATTCCAATCCCCCCCGCAAAAAGAATGATTGAAGAAAGTAAACATCTCAACCATGTGGATTCATCTTCCGCCATCACCATCACACCCCCAATAGATCGTCATGATTTGAGATCTCCATTTTGGTATCATTGAGTTGAAAACGGATGTAAAACGACCCGTTATTCGTCTCCCTGAGAAGAACGTGAAAACATAAGTAAAAAGGGGGGAAAAAAATCCAAAAGTAAATCGAGGAAAGAACCTCTGTTGTCGTTTTCCAAGTTGTTGATCAACTCCCATTGTAGGATCAAATGAAGTATAATAAAATCAACCAAAAAAAGATAATCTACCATGGATTTAATCCCTGAATCAGAAACCTGAAGAAAATAAAATAATAACCCTCCTATAATAATGTATGATATGTTGATCATCCTATTCGTGGTTTGATCCATGTTCATTGCTTTAACCCGAGAATGGGGAAAAAGATTCGAAATAACAAACCCCTACCTCAATCGTCGACAAAGACGAAGATTAGATGTTAGTTGGCATTCAATCTCCCTATGAAATGATCCACACATCATCGATCTTCAGTGTTCGTCAAAAATCCTCCAAGGATGGCTCCACTCTATTGCTCCAAAGGATTCTAGAGGAAAACTCTAGGGTTTTGATTCTAACTCTATTCTCCATCCCAATTAAAGGTAATAAGTGTCGTTGAATTATGGAATCATTTTAAAATAAAATAAAATATTAACCTATTTAATTTCATCTAAAATGTTCCCTCTAAAACACCAGAAAACTAACATTGCAGTAGACCTTAACCGGTCGATGTTATGCCCCACCTAAGGTAACGTCGATTTTCTGAACACAACGGTTCCATCATATTTTTGATCTGGGAACCCATTAAAATGTTATTCATCTTTTTTAGGAAAACTTCTCACACACACTGTTTAAAGTTTAAATTAAATAGAAAATTTTCTCCACACACTCTTCACCTCAGAATAACATGCCATCAAATGGTTTGGTCTCTAAATTATTCTATATAACATTTAAAAATAATACACAAAATATCAGAGACATTACAATTACAGTGACAATGTGTTCTTGATAATTTCACCATAATTGGGTCCCCGACTAATATGGAATCAAGTGATGTTAGTATCAACATACATTATAAATTTATATGTTATTGAGTTTATAATAAACACACCATACAATTTTATCTTAATACAATAACTCACTTCTATATATAACATGTTTCATTTTTTTCATATAAAATATATTTCTTAAATTTACATGTCTTAAATTTGGAGGACCTTGTTATGAAAACTGATTTTACTATGTATAGGTATACAATTAATATTATTTTATCTAATGTGGTGTTTTTAATTATTAAATAATTACCAATGGATCAGTTAGTATGGTATAATGATTCAGGGACTCATAGCATTTTATAAAATTAATTGATCTTGATTTATTAGTAACCCCATCACTTTTTTGACTAGTCTTCTTAATAAGGCATTATGGGGGAAGAAATCATTATGATGGGGATAATTTTAACATCAAAAATCAATAGTATTTTATGACATTTGGGTTTCTTTTTCCTTATTTTTATTCATGTGGACCAATAGGTGTTCCGAATTTTTTTAAACATTTATGGTTGTTTTGTGGTTTTGATTATTTTTTATGATTTTAGGGGATTATTTTGTGTTTTGTATTAGGGTGAAAAATGACATTCAGTTATGAAAAGCATCTTGAAGCCTAAAATTTGGCTAGGGAGAGACACTGTTCAAAAATTTACAAGATTTTTGTGGTACGTGAAATATTGAGGTGACCAGCCAGCTAGGGGAACATAATAAGAATATAATTACTCTAGTAATTCCATCGGATTGTTAGGGTAAACCCTTCACCAATACTGTGGGGTTTCTAATGCAGATGTAATTCATCATTGATCCTCTAACAAAAATGTGGTATATTGTAGCTGACCACTAATATTGATATGGAAGAAGAAGTATAGGGTGGAAATATTAGTTCCTGGATATAACATTTATTTTCAGTCTAAAATCATACCCCCAGACTTCCAATAAACCCCTTATGACTATAGTGGCTCTATTAGTGAATCTTTTTCCACTCTATCCATGAATCACCACACATTGATTTACTAATTGTATCATTGAGTAATTTTTGTTATGTATAAATTTAATATTATAGTGAATTCATATTTCATTACTTATCTAAATCATAGATGGTTTTGGATCCTCGGGTATTTGATATATCAATTTATTTACTAGAAATTGTTTTTTCCTAGATCCCCTAATGATTGATTCTATACGTTCATCCCTAAATTTTTTGATCTCATGTATCCTATTTGACAATACCATGATTGATGAACTTCGATTAATAATTTAGTTTCAATCAAATATAACATTTTTTATTCATTTAATTTAGACAAAGTTTTAATTAATGAATAAATAATGAATTTCTATTCTGGATAAAAAAATTTAAATACTGCATTGTCTATTGAAATATGTTGTAACCGACCATCATATATGATGAAAAATTTCAAATCGAATTTCAATATATCTATTGGTGTATGGGTTATTTTATATAACTAGAATTGAATTGTGTTTTTAGTTACGGGACTTCCATAAATGGTATATTTCTTAATTGGATAACGCTTCAATGGATTACCAAAATTTTTAACAGATCATTGTAGGTGGGATAGACCTTAAAGGGTGATGGAAATTGATTCATCATTATATTGACCTCATTATTTTGAATAATGGAATGAATTTATGACATAATATGTGACCTAGAGAGTTCGTGATAAAAACAATTAGACTAATATGCACCACCTAAAAAATCATGTCCCATAACAAATGATTGATAGTCCTTGTAAGTTCGTTTTCAAAAAAAATTCATTTAATGAATTCCATTTTCATGTCATGAATTCCACCATCATTGTTATATGTATTTTTTTAAATTATTAGTATATAATGAAACTTTTATAAACCCCCCCCCCAACCCCTTACATGGGTTTAAATTATAATGGATGTTTTTTTAGGAATTAATTAAACTCATTTCACTACCATTTGAGTCATTTTTTTGTGACAGGTTCCCTATAAAGAGTTATAGAATATTTTATTACTATATATTTCCTATAATCTATGAGATTACATTCATTAAATAATCATTGTTTTATTTTTAATAAATAAATTATATGGAACTATCTACCACATCCTGAAATGTTTCACTATGGTTGAAATGATCATCGACCAATAATGTTAGGGTTTATCCAATGTTTAATAACACATTATATTAAAGGGATATCTTTTAAAGTCATATAATTGGGTATTATTTTTAAGTATTTTTGTTTAATTTAAATAATTTTGTTGAGGTTTTATTGTCTTATGATAGGTAATTTATAGTAATGGACTCATATGCCTGTTGTGCACCAATCATGGATGGCTTGTCAGGGTTCTAACATGGAGACATTGGATGGAAAGTTGGTTTTCATGTTTTACACTCTCCATTGGGTTTTAGATTCCCTGATATAATATAACTAAAAATTATATACTTCAAACTAATTAACCAAGATTCTTTGTTATGAAATGAGAACTCATGGAAGGTAAAGAAGTGTGTTTATACTTGGGTGATATTGTAAAATTGGTTAGACCATATTTGGCTTGGATTTTTCAATTTTTGACAAAGATGGTGTAGAAAACCATCATATTTATTAATTTATTTCATTTTTTTAATAACTATAGTCGCATAAACATTACATGTGTGTGGCAAGACTACATTTTTAAACCACTAATGTGATATGAATTCACATTCATTGTTATCTGAATGACCCCACTAAAATCCCATCCATTTGGTTGGGGACATATAGCCCCCTATGAGGTGTTCCAAAAATTTATTAAGTTATAAATGTGGATAATTGTAATTTAAAAACATGCAATGTTATAAATTTAGTAATCTAGAATGATAGTATTTTTTGATTCATACTAGACCTTATAATTTACCAATGGATATTAAATCGTAGGTTATTTAGTAATTTTAATAATTTAGTAACCTATTTTTTGATAATGTTTTACCATATTGTTATGGGTAACTTGATCAAATCACTTGGTGTGTTTCTTAATAAATTAGAATCCAATAGTTGTATGTTATATTTTTTTGGCCTATATATGTATTTAGTTTTTGACTTGATGACTAGGGGATTCATTATTTCTTCATTGGACATGGAGTGAATTATTTGTTCTGAAACAAGAGAATACAACACATTATATGAGATATTATTCTCCCCCATGGTGTATACACACATGGACTGGTAAGAGAACCCATCAATGAAATTAATTATTGCTCCTTGAATGAGATTAGTATACGTTTTCTCACTTGTGAAATGACCCTCAAGAGTATGTCAGAGACTCGAGATTAGTAATTAAAATGTATACCAATGGTTTAATGAAGACATGTTAGTTGGAAGTTTTCATGATTTAAGAGAATAATCCAATTATTTGGATGATTCATCCTAATATAAGAAGATCTACTACTAGATAATGATTCCAAGCATGGTATCAAATATATTTTTGCTGACCGGGTGGTCACACATGATCTTGAGGGTTAAAAGGTTTTTTGATTTTTTGAATTTTTATATTAATTTAATAATATATTCCCCTAAGTATCATTATATTAAATTATCTATATTCTCATACTGGATTTATTTAGACACTAATGATGGTGTCTTACTATGTTTTACTCAAAACATATTTGGGTTTACATTTCACATGGGTTACCATGCAGAATTTATATGTTTCTTGTATGAACTTGGTTGGGGTGAGTCCAGATATAGAATTTTTTATAAACAGAGCTCAGATAGTAATAATAGACTCGATGGGGATTCACTCGGAGATGATGAAGATAACATATATTTTATTCCATTAATTTGTATATTTGTATCAGTGACCAGTCTAGTCGGTTGATTATTGTATATAAAACATGGATTCTTGGTTTTTACCTCATTTCATGTGATATTAATGGTTTCATATTTACTTATTTCATGTCTAATAAATCACAGTTGAGGATAATTTTAGGTTATTTATACTTTATTTTTCACTGTCTTTTTGGAGGTATAGTCTCTCCACCATACCATCATAAACCCCATATACTAGCTAGTAGAATATTTCATAGTGGAGGATTTCTTGAGGTCATGTTGTGAACTAGTATAGCCACTAGTCATATAATTTTTTATGGCAGAATTATATAATGTGGTATCATATGTTTAATTAATTTTATATTTTTTCATGGGGTTGGGAACTGGTAGACTAGAGATTCTGGAAATAGTTGGATATTGTGATGGATTTCATTGTTGTGCATCATGAATAACTATTCCATAAGGATGTTCATGTTACCAATTATTGGGTATTTTATTCTAATTTTGAATGTTTATATTTTATTTTTTTATCACATGGGTTAATGAACTTGTGGATTGGAAGTATTCATTTATGAATAATAACCATCTCTTTTCCCGAAGTAAAAGTCCAATGAAACTATTTTATTTCACTCATAACCTATATTGACCTGTGGAATCTATCTAATCACGTTAGTCATGTAAGAATCAGATGAAATATTTGAATTATAGTTTGTGAACCCACTGAAGACTGTAGAAGAGTAGCATAAAATTAAAACAATTACTTGTTTTATTTGTATTCAAATAACTTGTTGGTGGTATTCTACTCAAATGGCATGATGTGTATGTGGATCGAATTTTATGGTAGGTTATATTAATCTATTTTTAGAAGATCAACGATAGGGATGATGTACCCTTCCACATGTAGATGTGGTGTAGTTACCATAGTCAGGGTGAATTGTCACATAATTCCTATGATTATATACCCTTACGAGTCTATCTTTTTTGGGTTCAGTTATGTGGTCATGTATTTCATTGAGTCTCATGGTGTGAAAATACTTAGGGGGGATGTATTCCATCATTGATATTGGTTGTCTTATATTATGATTCATTTCGTTATGAGAACTTGGTGATGGTTATTTTCTGAAATATTGATTCTTTATGATGTTGGGATAATAGTATTATTAATTCCCAATGAGTTTATACCTTTTTATTGGTTATGATAAGGGATATATAGTCAAACATACTTTCTTTCATGATATATAGAAGGTAGGTCTTGGTGTGAGACCTATAATACCTTAGATTCGACTCAATACATAGTTATTGAGAATTTTGTTTTATTATAGAAGACAAAATTGCATAAATGTGATTGTTCTTTTTGTGAAATACACAATGATTGGTGTTACTTTATGAATGATGTTTCTTCTTGAGAAAAATAATATGAACATGTTTGGAATTATTTATGTATACATGCCTTAAAATAATATGCAACGCATGGGTAGACGATCATGATGGCAGTCGCATTGGGGGAGGTTTAAGCGTGCTGTTGAGGGTAAATTTTCCTCAGAAGACGATTAGAACCTATGATGATATAAAGAATATTTGAGGTGTATTTTCAAGTGAGTAGTAATGGAATTAACAATGTGTATGTGCTGGGAGAGAAGTTACATGGGAGAAGATGTTGTTTTGAGGCTGATGGACTATGAGGCTTGGTCATCTACATAAATGGTTGGTTGGTCATTTCTTTGGAAATAAAGGACTCATCGTGTTTTGAGTAAGGATTAATGGAAAGATTCATGAATGTTTGTGACCTTGGTATTTTTTTAGAAGATGATATTTGAAAAATTATAAATATGTGTGATTCCATTTGGTATATTTTAATAGGTGTCTCAATAGTATGTTCTTGTCTCATTGAATGATGTAAAGATGAGGAATACCATTTATAATGGAACTGATTGTTGTGGATCGTTTTTATGGGTTGGTTTATTATATTTTAGAAATCATTACATTTTTGGTAGAGGAACTAAAGCATTGTGGGGGTAGGTTTTTGTTATCTTATTCTGACCATGGTGGTTTGGAATATAGTAATCATACGTTATTGAGTTATTCCTAATGATTATCTCTTAATTGAGGATTATAGGTATTTTATTGAAGCCTATGGGATGGAAAAAATAGGAAATATGATTGAGTTTGACTAGAACATATAAAAATATATGAAATCAATGGTTGAGTGCTTGGAGGAAACTATTTAAAATGACTTTCTTTACACCGAACCATGATTTGATCATTCCCAATATCATGGAATAATCATGAGTATGCAATAATGAATTTTTCAATGTATCTATCAACCCAAAAATCATTATGGTTTTATGAAGGCCCTCATTGGGATAAAACTGAGGGAGTAGTATTAGGAAATCTATATACTAGGGATACCACAATAGGATCATATATAATTATTCTCATTTAAGAAGTCTATTTTATTAAACAAAATGGAAAATTGGAGTCCTAGGTGATGACTGAATGTTGTTAAAATGTAATTTATGATTTATTTGGTTATGTGAGAATAATTGACTTGATGTTTGAATGAGAATATTAATGGTGGATGCCTATTGAAATTGATTATGGGTTGTTTTGATGTTGTAAAAATTCATTTCATTTGGTGGATCCTGTTTTGGAAATGGTTCATGTGTTGATACATTCATGATATGTTTCAACTATTGTTATATGATTTTTTATTTTGTTAAAAGGGTGAATTATTATTTTTATTCATTCCTTATATGGGGAATCATTGTTTCTTCACATTTTCATGGTGTGAACCATGAGATATTATATTTTTGAACATGTTTCGGTGGGTGAAAAATGAAAAAAGTGTTGAAGGAATCATTTTGGATGAATGATTTATATGTATATGAATTATTTTATCATGGATCTGGTTTTTAATTTTGAGTATAACACGAGTATAATAAGGTTTGTATGGGAACTTATAATAATATTTCTATGTATTTGGGACTAGTTTCAGGGTAGTGGATACTCTTATATTTTGATTCCGAATCAGAAGATGATATATGTTATAAAATCAAGCATGTGTTTTTACCCTATTTTGCATTAGAATAGGGGAAAATTATAGAGTTGGTCATTGCATCATATGGAATTTTTTTATAGGCGGACATAATGTTGTGGAATGTATTGGATCAAAATTTTTAGTATGAAATTAGTTCTTATAGTGTGGAGCATCACAAATTTTCTAATGCCAATGATATTGAAACAACCATGGCTATAAATTGATAGTTTTCAGAGACTGCTATCTAACAAATATGTTATTTTTATGAATGCTAGATCATATTTATTTATTAACATGCCACCTTATTATTGTTTCACGACAAAATAAATTTTTATTACTATAATAAAAAAACATGTTGATCATGGTTTGGTTACTTGGGTAGTTTGGGTTATTAATGTATATTCTAAATAAGTATTCTTTGGTATGAGATATTTTATGCTGGATAGTGATTATGAGCCTGCAGCCATACAAGATGAATATTATCATTATAAACTTGTATTTCACTTTTTTATGGTATTTCATTTTGAAATCTAGTTATTTGAACATTTTTCATTCGGTTTGAATCCTTAAAAATTATTTTTTTAGATGGAAAATGTTTTAGTGGTTTTTTCAAGATATTAGAATATCCATAATGTAGGAACATTCATTTCTAGAAAATAGAAATAGTTGCATCACGAAATTCATATAATTAATATGATTCATGACATGAAGGGATTTAATGGACTGATAATCATAGAGTTTACTATGTGATAACCAGGGCAAGGAGGAACATCCCAAATAATTGTAATGTCAAACATATTATGACATGGTGAAAATGTATACCAATGTATTGCTATGTCCTTTTCCCTGATATTAATAAAAGTGAAATCAGTTTTTATATTGTGATTTCCTCACATAAAATTTTACAAAATTGTTTAACTGGTGTATTTAATGACGAAATTTTTAAATTATCCTCCCTAAAACCATGATGAAATAATGATGTGAATATTGTTTTTTGTTCTTTTGGGAGAACCACTAAACACATATACACTCAATTATAATTATAATCAGTTAAAATGGACTCCTCATATCATGTTCACATTTTTGTCATTAACATATGATTATTTTTTTCCTCAATGTCCCAATTATAAATTATTTGTTACTTGATATCAACTGACTCATTTAGTATTGAAATATAATAGATCGTTAATTATTTATAAAATTATAAAAATATTGGATAAATATATGGAGATATGGTATTAAAAGTGCATTAATACCCACCCTTTAATGGATATCTTTTAGTTGTACATAATTTGATTTTAATTTATAGAGTATCTAATTATTTTTAAACATTGTTGTTATTATTTTAGAGTGATATAGATTTATTGAAGAATAGATTTAGTTTCATGCTTCTTAAAACCACTGGATAGTTGGTCATTATTCCAAGTAGGAAAAAATTCTAATAAGACATTAAACAAGTCTTTCATTCACAACTTGTGGAAATGTTATAACATCCCAGGACCCACACATCGAACCCCATTGTTAAAATACAATTTATTGTATTTTCATCTCTACTACTGATAATATGCTCTAATTTTTTACATCAATACCTCAAAATATCGAAAGGAAAACATGGATAAATTACTGTTTCGAGGTACTTTCAGATTTAGAGATTTACATAATTAAAGTTGTTTCCTATATAAACATTTCCCATAAAATTAAAGGAAAATTTCTCCCACATAACCTAGATTTTCATTTCCACGTTAATACATCATCATCATCCTTATAAAATCTTTTATAGACATAACTTGTTCAACATACTTCATTATCACATATAGAAAATGAAACACAAGAAGGGTGAGCTCAGATTATATGTAAGGGTAAACATAGGAATTGACATTGGAATATCATCAATGATCATATTAGTGCATATGGGTATCATTAAACTATCATAGTGCATGATAGATTCCTAAAATAACTCATAATCACGGATACTTGGAACATTAAAACACTGAAAAAGGAAGGAGTCAATATAGTTAATAATCTTGTGCCATGTGATATCAATATCAATAATGAGATTCACTATAAACACATAAAAATGATATTAAAACACATTATTTGGAAATGTGGAGCCTCACTCTGATAATAACCATATAATATAATTTCAAAAACCATTTCATTGGAACAACAATTTTATCGACTTATAAAATTATCATTACATAATGTATTTGAGTACTATAACAGACTCACCTGATGACATATGGGAAACCCCAATATGTAATCTATAATAGGATCACTGAACACTATTTGGACCACCCTATCATATACATTGTAACTGGCTCACTCAATACTATCTAGGATTCCCTATCATTTAAGTTGCAACGAGCTCACCAGATGCTTTCTAGGCTTCCCCATCATGAATGATGTCTATGAACCAAAGCACAAGTAAAACTCTGAGAAAAAATAATTATTAAATTTAAAATATTATTAAATAATGGGAAATATATGGTTTTCATGGAAATATCATTTAATTATTAATATCTCATGAAAAAATGGTACTCATAACAATAACATTGGAAAAACGGTAAACTCATATAAATGAAATGTGTTCCATAATAGTCTAATAGAAACATAATTGAATAATGGAAATGAAATGGGTTCCTTGAAAATCACTTTTAAATAGGTTTAACCTATAAAATATAAATGGGTTATATAAAAATCCATTTGAAACATTGTTTACATGTGGAAAAAGAACAAGTTCATTATAATCCCGAAGAAAATATCATAACCCATAGAGAATGAATGAGGTTAGTATGAATAAAAAGTTTCCCCTGTGTATGATAATTTATAATAATGGTTTTTTTAGGAATGGTAATAACATTAAAATATCATATACATCATTCTAATGGAAACAAATCTTTAAACATTCTACGAGTCCCATAACACATTGAAATGATTGAATCATAATACCCATGAAGTAAAAAATTAAAATAAAACAAAAAATATCATGATAATAGTTATATTCATTATATATAATGTCAATTAAGCAGTATATGGACCTCATAAAAAAACACAGGTATATAATATAATAACCATCACAATGAAGGGAAATTGTGATAAAAATTCATTACCTCTTTGGAATCATTGAAACTAAAATCCTCATAAAAAGAGATAATAAAATTGATATATAAAGACACATTAATTTATTTTTCATAAAAATGCAATACATTAATGGGATTTATATACACCGCACTATAATAATTAAGTGGTGATTATGGAATGTATGTCATAGAAAAATAAATGTTAGATGAAGACCCATTACTACATGAGTAACTTTTGTATTATGAGATCAGTGAAATAACAACATCAATTGAAACATCTAATATCATGATGAAAATTATATTCATGATATAATCTTTTATATAGAATAATATACACAATAAAAATTTAATTCGGTACATTAAAACAAATAAGTCTCAATGGAATGTAAATTTTGATGAAACCCCTTACAATTGTGGGAGCATTTGAATCGAAATCCCCAAAAGTAATAATTTTACAATGAAATGATTATATACAAATAATATTAAATAATTCATGATATAACATATCATAATTATTAGTATTTACACCACCCAAAAGAATAAATTATTTAATATGAATTTTATCTCATGTATAAAAAAATGTGAGATTGAAAACACTTACAAATATTGTAACATCCGAATTGGAAACTCCAAATGTAATAATCATCAAATGAAAAATATAAATACGGTGAAGATAAAATAATTAATGATATAACAGATAAATATAATTAGTATATACACAACAAAATAGAAATATGTGTTGAATTTCACATTTATCTCATATATGTAAAATGTGAGATGTAAATCACTAATGTTGAGTCAGATTCATCATGATTTGCCTCTAAAATCTATGATAATAAACTTGTTTTAATTATATAATTTATTTAGAACATTAATAATGTTTTTAAACACATTTATTTCTATAATCACATTTTTTATACAACTATGTAAACAATTAATGTTTAGGTCGTGTGATTTGACCATATTTAGTTTATGTGTCAAAATTTAATTTGATAGGTCAACTATGGTCAAAGGGATAAATATTTAATCATATAAATAATAAAAATAGTGAGAAAATTCTTATATTTTTACCAAACTTATAATTTTAAAATTATAATTGGATTGTCATTTATGAAAAATGAAGCAACATTTTGATCATTGTGATAGTAGGCAATATGCATGCATGAGTAATTATACCATTTTTCAATGATAAATATGAAATCATAGTAACTAATATTTTTAATTAAACAATAACTGATATAGAATAACAAATATTTTATTTGATTATATGTAAATATTTATAAAATTGTAGTTTTTGGTGATGAAAAAAGGATAAGAACATTACATTTAGAATGTGATAGTCCAATGGTCGAGGAACGACATTATCACATTGCAATGTTGGAAATGTAAGGAAGAAAATGACATGTCATATGAATTGAGAGATAATTATATATTAAATATAAAATATGTTTAATTTATATAATATATTTTTTTCAAACCCATCCTTAATACATTCTCTATAAAGCATGAATGAATAAAAATTTTCGAGGAGAAGGTTGTCCACACATCCAAAAATGTGGTTATTATATTCCCACAAAACGAAACACATTAAGTAATGTGTTATATATTGGTTACATTAAAATATATATATCATATGTATCATATATTTCATATAAAAATAGTTTGCCCATCATATTTTCCAACAATGATATGTCGTAATGGAAAAAATGAATGATATCATTTCGTGAGGCGGTAGTCCCCTGTACACATGAGCATTGATTTAATTACACTTTTGATTGATGTGTGTTTGTGTAGGTTGAAAACATACCTGAAAATATCATAATATTCATTATAATAATTCTATTACATATTAACTGAATAACTATAATTTAATGGGTGGAGAATTTAACAATGGAAAAGATCTAACTGAATAATGTTACCCCTTCATTGGGTAACTCGATGAGGTTTGAACCAAAAGGAATTCTTCGTATGATTTGTACTAATGTGATGCTTCAAATATGTGAAAATGGATTTTTGGATATTATTATGATATGTTTTGGATAATACAATGGCCTTTAATATTGTGGATATTTTATGGGCATTGAGTACCCTTTTATAGTGGATATAGATTGGAATTCATTTAATTTCGATAACATAATCACTATTGGAGGTATCCCTTACATAATGTGCCTCTAAAATTGAAAAATAATGTATTTATGAAACATTATGGTCCATAAATCATAAAACAATAATAATATATATTTTTTATCAATTTTTTCATTAGTATTCATGTTCAGTCAACTTTTTTGATATTTTTCTACTCAGAAAACTTTTTTTTTAAAACAACATTTTATCATTAAATTTGATAATTAAATGGAATTTATTTTATAAATTATAAATATTTATTCCAACTACATAGTACTATTCATTAAATAAAAAACTAATGTGCGTGAAACAATAATTTTCATATAAACACTTGTCATGTGAAAAAACTATATTTTAAACATAATCACAGTCATTAATTTTAAATTTTTTCACTAAATATTATGATAAAAATTTAATTTGAACATATTAGAGTATAAATATTATACTTATTACAAAAATAGTATTAATTTTTTTCCCAATGAAATTTTTTTTCCATTTTTAATTTATATCCATCTCCATAGTCATCCTGAGAAAATGGGGTTTTGAAGAGTAAATGTTCCAATGATCACTATGTTTTTATATCTTAATTCAATTTTAAATTTATTCCACTGAAAGAAATTACATTAATATATATATAGTTGATATAATTTATCATTAACACTATTTAAAAATATAATTTAACTATATAATTTTTTTGATGACATATAAGTTTTTAAATAAATTAATATGGTTTGACTATTCAACAAAATATTAATTGTTTTCAAAAAATAAAAATAATTCACCCACAAAGAATTGTTTATTATAATTTAAAAAATATATATATATTTTCAAATATAATTTATAACTGTGTTAATATTTTTTTAAACGATTATTCCATTAGAAGGAGAAAATACTACCTTTTCGAAATAATAATGATTTTTATATGTAAAATTAGTTTTATTCTTATATAATTCGTATAAAACTAACCATAATAACTAAATAATATTTTTAAACATATTATAGAAATATTAATTTATAATTATTCAGTGATTATAAATAATTTAATTTATTAGGAGAATTAACATTTGTTGGAATAAAAATTGTTTTTCATAAAAACATATCCTATATATTCAATTGGGATTTAATTAAATTAATAAATTTTTGGCCACCATATAATTCACTATATAAACTTGTTCAAACGAAATATACAATATTTAGTTAATCATGTTCATTAATTCCATTCGAAAATCTAGGTGATAATTTCCATAATTATAACTGTATATTTATGAATGGTAAGACTCAACATCGCGCATAATAAAAGATATTGAAGAAAATTGATGTTACATACAACCATGGAAAATATTCTTTTGTATATTGTAAAATATAAGCTATGAATTTCATGAATTTCATGATATCACATAATTTAAATTAATTTTAGTGATAGCATTTTTTAAAATCTCAGGATGTTATATCATACCTCTCTTCAAAATTATTTTTTACCTCGTAGTTCATCTTGGTTATCATAGAATTAACTTATTTATAATTACATTAATAAATCCAGCATCCAAAAAAATAAAAAATTGTAAATAAATATCTGAATATATGATATTGGGAAACATATAGGTTATAGAATTTTATGAATAAATAAAATTCCTTATGGAAGTAACGTTGGCAGTAAATTCACATATTGATTTTGAAGGGAAGTTTTTTTCCCATTGACTATTAGAGATCTATAGAGAATGTCAACAAGTGGAATTTAGTGATAAAAACCCACAAATCAAATAGTTGTCGAAATTATAATTAATATCATAAAAAATTATGTTAATATGATATAATATTATTCAAGATCATTTTCCAAAATTTAAAGGATTTCATTCACCATATAGAATGGAAAAATAACAAAATATACATGCTTTATTAGAATAGTTTCATCTGTTAGTCTTTTAAAAAAACGATCATACCATTATTAAAATTAGAAGTATTAAATATAATTTTTATTTAATTACTAAATCTCTAAAATAAAATTTTAATGACCAGATAACCATACAAGGGATAGTAAAGCTACCCCACTTATATTTATATATTAACCCAAAACCAAAATGCTTAGTACATGGTAAGATAAATGAATCTTTTTTATCATTTAGATGATACATTAATCATAAATATTATATAGTAATAATGTGAGTTCAAACAAAATTATTCTACAAAAAATATCCTTAAAATTCCTAAAATATTTCATGATATAGTTTTATTCCTAAATATTAGATGAATTTTATTATATTTTATTCTATGATTAATCATCTATTATTCCTAAAATGAAATCATAGAGGTTTCATAAATAAACCTAATATTCACTTACCCATATTATTATACTTACAAGGATATCAAATTTTCCAGTGGTATGAACTACACCCTTTTGAAATTTGGCTGTGGGTTCTTCTCCGGGACATTACTAGAGGATATGAATAGTCACCTGACCTTCAAAATTTACATTATTATCAATATTACTTATATAATAAATCCTCTTAAAAACACTTCATGTGGATCTATGCAGTTACCAATACAACATCAAAGAAACATATCCAATTTATTCTTTTATAACAAAATTTTTTTTACTATAAAAAGTCATCAAGTGTGTTTCCATAAAACATTGAGCCCATGTTAAACCAATAACATATAGAGACGTGATTATATAAAAAAAAGATAACATCACTTAAAAATCATAAAATCTGCAATGTTAACTAAACCAACCATTGATACAAATGATAACATATGAGGACCCACACCCCATGATCTTGGGAAAAAATCCAAAAGATTACATTTCTAAATATGATGTTGATAATTATGACCCAATTTTTTCTACCAAACCCATCAAAAATATAAACAGAAACATAAATCATGTATATTTTTGAAGGAATTTTAGTTTTATAGATTTATTTGAATAGCACGAACTACTAACATAACAATTCACATGAAATTAAAAATGATTTTTTCCCACCTAACCCATATTTTTATTTCAACACTTATAGGCTGCCATCATCCATATAAAATCTATTCTAGTCATAATTCATTGAACATAATTCTTTATAACATGTGGAAAAGGAAAAATGAGAAGGGTATATTAAATACTCAGTAAATGTAAACATTAGTGTAAACCATTTTAACGACATCAATGAGAGTAAGACTAAAGAAGGGTATAATGATAAAATCAAAGTTCATGAGTGAATCATAAAAGATCACATTACAATAAATACCAAAAGTATCAAATATAAAAACATAGAAAAGGAAACAATCATTATAATCAATAATCATGAGGAATTTTATATCAATCTCGATCATGATAAACATTGTAAACCAATAATAAGAAATTAAAACTCCATTTGATAACATGGAGAATCATTTTCATAAAAC
This sequence comes from Viscum album, assembly GCA_963277665.1. Classification (NCBI taxonomy): domain Eukaryota; kingdom Viridiplantae; phylum Streptophyta; class Magnoliopsida; order Santalales; family Viscaceae; genus Viscum; species Viscum album. The sequence goes on along the minus strand of OY728138.1, from coordinate 119,075,005 downwards.
CCTTTCAAACCCCATTCAAAACCAATTAAATTTGAATAAATGTACAACTAAATTAGAAAATTATGAATACCCAATTAATTTTAGATATATAAAGGGATAACAGTATGCTATCTCTGCCTCCCAAACATGTATTCTATAAGGTATTAAACTGGCGCTATCTAGCCAATCTTGTATATAAACTTTTACAGGCTCACCCAATGATATCTAGGATACCCATCATGTATGATGAAACTATATCATGAGATTATATCTGAACATCACATCTTTTATGTTTTTGAAGAATAAAATACAATGAAACTGATAAAATAAATCAATATTCATTTATAACATTATTATCCAAAGGAAAAATGGTTGTCATGTTAAAATCATTAAATCCTGGTTAACCCATTTAAAAATATGGATCCAATATAATATATTTGAAACATGGTTAACTCATTTAAATTAAATAGATTAATATAGATCCCCTTGAAACACAATTTACTCATGGGAAGAAAATAGTTTTTATTACAATGTCATTTGAAAATTGTTAACTTGTGCAAGAGAAATGGGTTTTGCATCATCAATCGTCGGCGTCGCGGTACATGGCATCACATCATCAATCTCCAGGGAACTAGAGTACTTCGTCGTCTTCGATCGGAGGTCAGTGTTCTTCTTCATTCTTCACATTCTCCAATGAAGTAGATGAAGATTCAAAGGCTTTGAGAAAATCCTCTCCCAATCCTTCTCACACAACAAAAGTATCCCTTAATGAAATAAGACTTTGTCTAATTTAATTAACACACACAAGCCAACGTTCAATTTGAAATTTGAAATGAATTCCCGAATTAATTACATTGAATAACTTAATCAATTAATTAATTAAGAGTGTTGACTTTTCATTAAAGGCAGGTGCGGGTGTGTTACACATTTAATGGGGGTTTGAGGAAGTTGGAAGCGTGGGGTTCGTGTGGGCCCCACTTAACTTATATCCTACTTAGTGGAGTTAAGATATTAATGTGTCCCACTCCAACCACCAAGCTTAGTTTTAAACTACATAGATTAGAAAAAAAATTATACCACAAAATTTTATTTTTATTCTTTAGTTAACCCATTTAATTAATAACCTCACACGAGAAAACGCAACTCTGGAAAAGGTCTTCTTAAGCAATTACTAGCACTGCGGTTTCATCGGTGCCCTTGGATTTCAATTACGAGCACCAGTTCAAATTTTAAGAAAACCTGCTCGTTCGTTTACTGAACATACCTGAACTAAACTTTGAAAATTGATTACGGGCACACCGGGCGTCAGAATCAGGTGTCGTTAGAAAATGTGTTCTTGTAAAATCCCAAATAAATTTAAGAAAAAATTTCCCTTGAATTTTAAGGGTATTTACAATTCTCATTAAGAATTATGATGATGAATTCTCATTATGAATTCTAATACAGAATAGTCATTATGAATTCTGTGATGAAATCTCCTTACGAATTCAGATGACAAATTCTAATTATGAATTCTGATGACGAATTCTCATTACGAATTTTGATGACGAATTCTCATTACGATTTCTGTGATGAATTCTCATTATGTTTTCTACGATGAATTCTCTTTACGAATTCTCTAATGAATTCTCATTACGAATACTGTGATGAATTCTCATTACGAATTCTGTGATCAAATATCGTTATGAATACTGTGATGAATTCTCATTACGAATTCTATGATGAATTCTCACTACGAAATCTCTAAAAAATTCTCATTACGAATTCCAGTGCAGAATTCTCATTATGAATTCTGGTTGTGAATTCTGAATATGAATTATGGATAGAAACATTTATGAAATTCGACTCATAATTCATCTAATAAATAGAATCCGAATATCCTTATAATATAGACTCAGAATATATTTTTTGGTTAGACTCTGAATTTTTCAATTACACTCCGATTTGTTATGTTTGATATAAAAAATGTCGTCCATTCTATTTTAAAATAACTATTGGTTGATTGACACATGTACATGTCCCACCAAAATTTAAGAAAAATATGACTGTTCGAGGAGGGGGATGACCATTTCTACCGAGCCTATTAATTGGAGCTCATTTGAAAGAGCTCAACAATAAGCTGATCACCCTAGAGACCACATGCTGTTATGGTGATTTCTAGAGAGATAATCTTTTCATGATGTGTGCGTACGAAACTGCTTGTTCATATTGCTTCGTGCGACTCTGAATGTTGGTGACTACAATTGAGGGCTTCCGAGGACAGGAAGACAGAGGTTACGACTAGCTTGATGTTTGAGGGCTTCCTTGCTAAGGAAGATAAAGGTTCCAAGTACCTTGAAGTTGTGGGCTTGTGGGGATAGCAATACAGAGACTCCGATCTTCATATCGATGGCTTACCCAGGTGTGGGTAAGATAGACTTTCTGTAAAGTATAAATCAGGGGTCCTTTATCCAAGGTTGTTTGATACCCTTCTATTTGGGTTAAAAGATTTATATCTCGTTACTTGTATTTGTTACAAGTTTATCTTTTCCGATGCATTTTGTATGTTTAATAATGTATAACTAACTTATACTTTCTTACACTTCTATACTCTGATTCAGGTAGATTCTATACGCTTTAAGGTATAATCTCATATTTTAAACATCAGTTAAGTTTCATTTTCCGGATCCATATTTCCGGAACCGGTTTTTCGGAATCACATTCTATATTTAAGCAAGTATATAGAACTAAAAGTTTGTAACTTCATTATTTGTCCAAATCTTTCAGATGGTGTTAGAGATGTTGCGAATTTTCTTAGTTTTACATTGTTTTACTAAGATATTTCCTTGTTTAAGGAATTTTTTAAAGTCTACAATTCACCACCCTCTTGTATATTGAGCATCTATATCATTTGTTCGATCCTACAATTGGTATCAGAGGAGGTCCCTGAAATACTTATACTCACATATAATTATTTCTAGCTCATTTTTTCATTGTTCTATATTTTTCTTTCATAGGAATATTCTCCTTGAATTAAGAAATTGGTTATTAACATATTTTTGTGTAGAAAGTTATTTAAGATAGTAGGAATTAATGTTGGTTCCATCGACAACCTAAATCCTACAAGACCACAAATTTTCTATGGTAGTGATTATGAGTTTGGAGAGATTGAATTAAGACATTCGTTATCAATACAAGAGTAGAAGATTTTGTTATTCTTACTGGAGGATATCAAATTCCTGATAAGGAAGTTAGTACTTTCACAAACTATGAGAAGAATGATTATCAATTAATCTATAAGGTACACAATAAATTACTATGTTCAATGACTAGGAAGATATATAGAAAAATTTCTTCTTGTGAAGAAGCTAACTGTATATAGAAGAAACATGAAGTTACGCATTTTTTTATATCCAAAGTGATTGAGGCTAGAAGATCCATGCTCAGGGTTGAGTATCATGGTTTTAATTTTCCTTAAGGAGAACCACTTTGTAAGGTGCAACCGAGATTCATGTATATTGTGAATAGATTACAATCTATGGGAGATAATGGTCTGGATGATGAAGCTCTTGTTGACATGATCATTGATATTATTCCCAATGAGTATGAATCAATGGGAACTGCTATTGATGAGAACAGTAAGGTTGCTCAAATATCCTTAGATGATCTTTTTGGAAATCTTCTTCAACATGAAACACGGATGAAGAGAGATGTTGACAAAATCAAGAATAAGAATGTGAATGGTAATATTTCTTTTACTACAACATCAAATCATATGAAAGATAAGACTCCTAAGAGAGTAACTAGATCCAAATATAATAAGGTTTTTATCAAATTAAAATCTAGTTAGAAGGATGTCTCAGAGAATGATTTAAAAAATCTTCCTCGAAGGATGAACAAGATAGCTGGATAATGAAATTTCTAATCCATGTATAAGAAGAAGTAATGTAAAGATACTAATGATTCAGAAGTCACATGTTATGAATGTGAGAGAGCTGGACACATAAGACCTGATTTTCCTTTGCTTAAGAAGAAAGAAAGAAAAGAGATGAATTCTGAAAGGAATAGGAAGAAGTATTATAAATCTAGAGCTAAGAATGTTCTGAAATCTAATGATACTTGGAGTGCCAGGGGTGGTGACTCTTCAGATGAATCATCATATTATGAATCTTCTGGAGAGAAGAATATTGGTCTTATAGCCAACTTACCTATTGAAAATCATTGCTTTATGGCTATGGTACACAATTTTGAATCATTGACCAATGTTTCTTTAAATTCAAATGATAGTAAATATTACAACTCTTCGGATGAATAATCCTCTTCTGATAAAGAAAATACTTTACCTACCTATGAAAAAGTTTCTAGGATTTCTTCACTTCTTGAGATTGATAATTCAAAACTCAATAAAAAAACCTGATAAGAAAATTTCTAGGAATACTATTCTTACTATGTAAATATCATATCATTCTAGAGATCTTGATAATAAAAATGATGATTTTTTAATAATTTCAAAATGTCTGGAGAAGTAAATTCTGAGAAGAATAAAATTTCTAAAGATATCGAAAATGTAATTTATAAGAAAAGTGTTTTTGAGCCTTGGTCTAGTTCCAAATCTAATGAATTTGAAGATAAATACTTGGTTATAAAATTCAATTCTGAAATATTTTCCTTAAATAAGTGTCTGACGAACATTACCTTAGTTAAAGAAAATTTTGATAAGATCTATTCTCATATACGACCACTATGAAACAAATATAGATTTGGTTATATGCATGCAAAACCAGTTTTTAGTAACAACTATAACCCAATCTTTAGGTTTTCATAAGGCTTATTTTTATAAAAAGATGAGGGAACACAAAATTTTTCTTTCTGATATTTCCGGATCGTAGAAAGTCAGGATTCCGAAAACCTATCATTTATCTCATTTTCAAGAAAATATGGGAAGTACAAACAACAATATATGGTATATGGATAGTGGATTTTCCTGGTATATGACTGGTATCAAAAAGTATTTTGAAAATATTATCTAGACAAAAATAAGGCAAAGTAACTTTTGGAGATAACTCTAAAGGGGAAATTGTTGGTATATGTAATATTGTTCTTCTTGGTAAAACATTGATTTCCAATGTTTTGTTTGTTAAGGGTCTTAAGCACAACCTCATTAGCATAAGTCAATAATGTGATGAAGGATACCTTGTGAATTTTAGGAATGATATGTGCATAGTACACAATTACAAGGAAGTGTTTATTCACTCTTCTAATAGGAAATTGAATGTTTACACATTGAACATAGAAGACCTTAGGAGACAAGACTTACCTTGCCTAAGTGCAATGGAAGATCATTCTTGGTTGTGAAATAGAAGACTAGGTCAATGTAACCTTATAAACTTATGTAAACTCTCTAAGAAGAAACTAGTTAAGGATATACCGGAGCATATATTTGATTCATTTAAATTTTTTGTTCCTTGTCAATATGGAATGAAACATTAATCTAGTTTTAAATCATTAAATTATGTTTCAACAACTGATGTGTTATAGTTGGTGTACATGGATCTTTTTGGTCCAACACAAACTAGAAGCATTGGAGGAAAATACTATGTATTTGTCCTAGTAGATGATTACACTAGATTTACATGGGTATATTTTCTAGCAAATAAATCCTAAGCTTTTTCTTATTTCAAATGTTTTAGAGCCCCTGTTAAAAATTAGAAAAACCTTCGATTGAAAACTATTCATAGTGATCATTGAGGAGAATTTCAAAATTCTATTTTTGAAACATTTTGTAGTAGAAAAGGTATTGCTCATAACTTTTCAGCACCTAAAACTCCTCAAAAAAATGGTGTAGTTGAAAGAAGAAATGGAATTATTCAAGAGATAACTAGAACCATGTTGAGTGAATATTCTATAGCTAGACATTTCTGGGATGAAGCTGTAAGCACTTCCTGTTATACTATAAATCATGATTTAACTAGTCCCTTTCTTAATAAAGCTCTTTATGAGTTATGGAATGGTAGAAAACCTAGACATTCCTACCTCAAGGTTTTTGGTTGCACATTATTCATCCCGAATACTTAAGATAATATACACAAATTCGCATCCAAATCTTCTGACGGAATTTTAGTTGGCTACTCCAGAACTTCTAAGGATTATAGAGTTTTCAATAAAACACTTGTACTGTTGAGGAAACAGAACATGTAAAATTTGATGAGTTTGATACTTTTGTATTTAAACCATCGAAACCAACATCATCGGGTGTGTTTTCAAAAACTGATTATCAACCTTTGTGAGAAGATCCTTCTAATAAATAAAATGTTCAAGAAAATATTTCTGAAAAATTTACCCCATAAGACTTTCTACCCTATGTTGATGAACATGTTTTAAAAAACCCAAGCCAGGTGTTTCTTAAGAATCATCCCAGTGATAGTATCATTGGTGATGTAAATCAACCCATAAGGACTAGAAGTTTCTTGAGGAATGAAGTATAACATCTAGCATTTAATTCCCAATTAGAACCAAAACTCACTAATGAAGCTTTGTGTGATGATGATTGGATCAAAGCCATGCAAGATGAGCTAAATGAATTCGAAATAAATAAAGTCTAGACCTTGGTTGAAAGACATAAGGAAACCTCTGTTATTGCTGTAAAGTGGGTCTTCAGAATTAAGTGTGATGAAAATGGAGTCATAGTTAGAAATAAATCTATACTAGTTTCCAAAGGCTACATTAAACAAGAAGGAAAAAATAATGAAGAAACCTATTCTCTAGTAGCTAGACATAAATCTATTTGCATCTTACGTTCCATTGTAGTATTATTCAATTTAAAAAAATTTAAAATGTATGTGAAATGTTGTTTTCATAACCGTTACATCCAAGAGTATGTTTTTGTTGAACAAACTCTTGGCTTTGAAGACACAAAATATTCTAATCATGTTTTCAGAGTTATCAAATCTTTGTATATCCTTAAACAAGCCCATCAAGCTTAGTATGATAGACTAACATGATTTTTTCTTCAAAATAACTATGTTAAGGGAAATGAAGATCTAACCCTTTTTATAATGAAAGAAAAGAAAAATGATTTGATTGATAAAATATATGTTTATGACTTCATATTTGGTTCAACTCGACAATCATTAACTGATTTATTTGTGGATCTAATGAAATCTGAGTATGAAATGAGTATTATGGGTGAGTTAACCTTTGACTTTGGTTTTCAAATTTCTAAAAAACCAGAAAGAACCTATATATCTCAACATAATTATATTAAATATCTTCTTAAAAAGTATGGATATGACAACACTAAAAGTATGAGTATTCCCATTGGTACCTCAAACACACTTGATACCGTTGAAGCCAAGAAACCAGTGGATGAAACAACTTTTAGATTTATGATAGGAAGCCTACTATAAATGACATCTAGTAATCCAAACTTCATGTTTTCCGTATTCTTATGTTTCATATATCAATCCAATCCTATGGAATATCATTTAAAAGTAGTGAAAATAAATTTTCGCAACATAAAGGGAACAATGCATCTAGGATTATATTATACTTCTTGAAATGATTTTATTTTAAAGAGTTTTTCAGATTCTGACTTTGGTGGGTGTAGAATTGATAGAAAAAGTTCATCCAAAACTTGTAATTTCTTAGGAGATTCGTTAATTTCTTGCTCATGCAAGAATCAACTATCAATATCACTGTCCAATACGGAAACTGAATATGTAGCAGCTAGATGTTGTTGTGCTCATGTGTTGTGGATACAACACACACTCACTGACCATAGCTTGGGTTTTACTAATACTCAAATTTAGCGTGATAACACAAGTGACATTGCCCTTAGTAAAAACCCTGAACATCATTCCCATGAAAAGCACATAGATATTAGGTATCACTTTTTTGGGGATAACACAGAAAAATGAGATATCATTCTTCAGTTTATTGGTACGCAAGATCAACTTGTTGATATTTTCACAGAATCTTTACCTCCCGATAGATTTGAATACATTAAACAGAATTTAGGAATGATAATCGCAAGGTAATTCTACTTCATTAACTTCTTATTGAAACAGTATCCTTATAGTAATAAACTCTTTTTCATAGGGGTAGTATAGTTGTTTGTTACATTTTCAAAAAATTTTGTAATAAGTTTTTCAAATATTTCATTATAAGCTTTTCAAAATATATTGTAATGATCTTTTCAAAAATTTTCAAAATGAGATTTTCAAATCATTTGTAATGAAATTTTCGTACTGGAACATTCGTAAAGAAATTTTCATACTGGAACTTTCGTAATGAAATTTTTGTAATGGAACTTTTTTAATGAAATTTTCGTACTGAGAATTTTTGCAATAAATTTTTTGTACTGAATTTTCGTAATGAAATTTTCATACTGAGATTTTTTCGTAATAAAATTGTTCGTACTCCTATTTTTTGTACTGAGTTTTTCGTAGTAAGATTTTTGTAGTCAAAATTTCATCATGAAGAATGTCACATATTACGAACAATCATTATTTCCAATCCGAAAGGTATGATTTCCTTACTTAAGTCTTTGTAATCATATTTTACTAGCATGTGTTTTCTTATGTGTTTTTAAATTTTTCGGATTCTTTTTTCTTAAATCCGATTGTTTTTCTTAAAATCTCAAAAGACCGTAGTCATGTTTTCCTTGCAGATTGTTTCTCAACCATCAGATCAAATCACAGTTTTTCTCAACCGTTCGATCAACCATGGAAGATGAACCGTCTCCTCAATGCCTATATAAAGGGGAACCAAGAGGGTTGTCCCACATCATATATCAAGATTTTTCATCTTGAATCTCTTTCCTCCTTACTTAAGGTTGCTCTGATCTTTCCCATGGCCGTTCCGATTTCTTCCGAAGCATTCAGTTCCGGATGTCTGTTGGAGACACTTATCACGATATGACAACTGGGAAGCCCATTTATAAGTGGTTAGTTTATAGGGAGAGGATGGTGCATCCTAATTTATACAAGTATGATTATCTTATATCTATGAACATCATGCTCAATGGATGGGAGGATGTATGCTTATCAACGACAGCGAATCAGGATAGAGTTTATTCAGATTTTCATGTAGAGATTTACGAGTCTGTTTACTTCCTTCTGGAAGATGGAAGACATATGTTTTCATTCAAGTATTATGGGTAGAGTTACAAATTATCTTACAAAAAGGCTTGAATCTTGGTGGGTATATCATATGAAGGTGAAACTGAATTTTGCTCACACAATCTGCCGGATGAGCAATGATGTTTCAATAAAGTTAAGTCTAAGGAATTTCTTGGACTTAAAGATGCTAAGACTGCTAAGATTTCTCATCTCTCATCGAATAATAAGATTCTAGAACTGTCGGTTCAAGTTTTTTCGTACTGATAAGGGGTTATAAGGATAACCTCAAAGAAAAGTGACATTTATATACTAGATTTCTTGGTAAATCTAAGGAAGTTAAATTTGATGTGGCATGTTTTGATTAAAATTAAGAATATTAATGAAGGGAATCTGAAAGCTCAGATTATAATATATATGGACTTTCTTTCCATGTTTTTTATCATGTGTCTTTATTCATTTAAAGTTTCTTGATCTTCCAAGAAAAGAAATTTCAAGGTAATGCTGGTTAGTGACGATACGTTGAAGAGGATGAAGATGGCCTTTTCTGTTGAATCTGAAGAATTATATTCATTACCAGAGGAAGAGGGTGAGGGAGCTCAGAAATATCAACAAACTCTAGAACCATCAAATAAATCTAGAAAGAAAAGGAAATTGAACAAAGTGAAAGTTTCTAAGAAAAACACCAACTCTAAGGAAACTCAATCTGTTCCCCCTAAACTCAAGAAAGAAATGGCTTATCCAGGTGATGTGGTTTCCAAGTGGAGGCAAGATAATTAAAAAAGGAAACAAGTGGAGCCTCAATTAGGATTGGACCCTATTGAGGCTATGGCCTTGAAAGAGAAAGCGATTGATAAATTATAAAAGCAAGCCAAAGAGAAGCAGTTGCAGAAAAAGATATCATAGGTAGAGACTGTTCAATCTCTTCTAAAGGCCAATGAAGTAGCATCTGAAAATTTAGCCATTCTGAAATCCTTTTTTGTTGAAGGTTTTCCTGAAACTCCAGGTGGGAAGTCTCTGGAAAATTCTAAAAAGAAGAAATCAGAGAAGGATTTGATGGTGAGAGTTCAGTAGGATATGGAAGAAATCCAGCAAGCAGAGAGTAGTGGTAGATCTGGTGATGTAATAAAACAAGTTGAAGGCTATCATGAGAAGGATAGTGATTCTGAGAAATTTTCACTCCGGACATCCCAAGCCGGATCATAAAAATGTTTTACACCTAGATTTGAAGAGAAGGGTGAGGAGGAAGTGAACAAGACTTCTGAGGAAGAAAGTCACAATCATGACTTTACACAGGCTGGGGATGTTGAAGTTGGAGCAGAGAAAGAGAAATCTGATGAAGATGAGATTGTTCAACTTTAATAAAATGAAGAAGAATATCTTGATGAACAGACCGCTTCGGATGTTGATAAGGGAAAGGAAGTGGTTTTTGACAGAAAAACGAAAGATATTATAAGAAGGAAAGAAGCTAGAGGATCATCCAAAATGAAGCTGATACAGTCAGAGGAAGAACCATCTCCAACCAGAATATCAGATTCAGAGTCATCTTTCTTTGTACATGACTTTATTGAATGGTCCCTAAAGAAGCTGGTAGAAATCATTCCAATTATTCCATTAATAGAATCCAGATCCCAGATGATTAAGCATAACATAAATCAAAAATTGTACTCTGTATCCATGGTGATAGATAGGTGTGCTAAGCTTGAAGCTGATCAGAAAATCTTTCTTATCAATTATGATGCTCATAGATTTTCTTGCAAGAATATAACCAAGTGGTCTAAGAAATATGTCAAAGAGATGGGAGATCTTGATCTATTCCATGTAGATGTTAATGATTCTTTTGATACCAAAGACTCTAATATCAAGGATCTTAAAAATTCTTTTGTGAAGAAGTTAACTCGTGACCAGGATGTTCGGATATAGGAGGTCAAAGATATGAATTGTATGATAAGTTCTCTTGTCCAATACTATAGGGAATAAAAGGATCTTCGGACTGAGTTGGAAGAAATGGTTGTAAAGAAAGATGAATCTATTAAAGCTCAGGCAGTGGAAATGGAGGCTCAAGATGCTATAATCATTGCATTAAAGAAGCATGTGGAGGAGGACCACATAGAAATAAAAAAAGCTGAAGAAAATTGTCAAAACACTTATGGCCAAGGAAAAACGAAACAAAATAGACCACTATGATCTTTTGTTTTACTGTTTTCCTTGTACTAGTTCTTTCCAGTAGTAATGAAATTTGGGTCACCTGACTTTTTGTTGGTACCATGTACTAATATTTTAGGTACTTTATTATCTTTTCCATTCCCTCGTTTTTTTGGAAATCACAAAGGGGGAGAAGGAAAAAGAATTACTCAAAAGGGAGAGAAGGAAGAATCTAAAAGGGCGAAGAAAAACTTCTATGTAAAGAAGAACTATCCCTAAGTAAGGGGGAGATTATATAAAGGGGATTTCATCATTACAAAGTTATTCATTCTTATATTAAAGAAAATTTCATTCCGTAATTCCAGAATACAATCCTTAGAGTTACGAAGACTAAGGGGGAGTTAGTTGTATTCACTATCATCCATAAACAAAGGGAGATAAGATTTAATTTCAAAGTCTATAAATTTATTCTAAGATCTTATATTCTTTTTCGTAAGGTAGTTTTTTCTTTCCAAAAAGGGGGAGATTGTTGAGACAATTAGGTTTTCCTTATGACTTTTTTATTCCTTCTTGATTAGAAAATCACAAACACCTTATCTTTAAGAAAATATGTTTTTACCCTTGTTTGATTTCTATATAGAAGATTTACTTAAGTAAATTTACATCATTCTTTTTTTCATTGCTCATATCAATGTTTTTCTTAAGTATAAAAATCAGATTCATATCTACAGAATCTTATAATACTTAAATATGAAGAATTTTGTTTTAGGATCCGAATTAACATTCCAAATTCTATAATGAATTCTCATTACGAATTCTGATGACGAATTCTAATTATGAATTCTAATACAAAATACACACTACGAATTCTGTGATGAATTCTCAATACGAATTCTGATGACGAATTCTCATTACGAATTCTCATGAAGAATTCTCATTACGAATTCTGATGGTGGATTCTCATTACGAATTCCGATGACAAATTCTCAATATGAATTCTTTGATGAATTCTCATTACAAATTCTGTGATGAATTCTCATTAAGAATTCTATGATGAATTCTTATTACGAATTCTATGATGAATTATCATTACAAATTCTGTGACTAAATCTCATTACAAATTCTGCGAGGAATTCTCATTATGAATTCTCTGAAGAATTCTCATTACAAATTCCAATGTAGAATTCTCATTAAGAATTATAGTTGTGAATTCTGATTACGAATTATGGATACGATCTTTTATGAAATTTGACTTTAAAATCATTTGAAAAAAACAATTCGAATATCCTTGTAATATAGACTCTGAATATTTTTTTGTTAGAATCCAAATTTTTTACATACATTCTGATTTGTTATGTTTGTTATAAAACGATGTCGTCCATTTGATTTTTAACTAACCATTGGATGAGTAACACGTGTATAGGTCCCTACGAAATTAAAGGAAAATATGAAAAATGGAGGAGGGATCTGACCATTGCTACCGAGCATATAAATATGAGCTAATTTGAAAGAGCTCAACAACAATTGATCACTCTATATACCACACAATGTTAAGGTGATTTCTAGAGAGAGAAGATATTCAGGCCTTGTGCATACTAAACTACTCGTTCAGATTTCTTCGTGCGAATCCAAATTTTGGTGATTACATTTGACGGCTTCCGGGGATAGGAAGGCAGTGGTGCCGAATACCTTGAATTTAAAGGGCTTCCTTGCGGAGGAAGACCGAGGTTCCAACTACCTTGAAGTTGAGTGCTTGCGGGGATAGCAAGACAGAGACTTCGATCTTCATATCGGGGGCTTACACGGGTGTCAGTAAGACATAATTTATTGAATGTATAAATCAAGGGAAATTTATACAAGGGTGTTGTATACCCTTCTCTTTTGGATACAAGATTTATATCTTGTTACTTGTTTTTGTTACAAATTTACCTTTTCCGCTCCATTTTGTATGTTTATGAAAGTGTAACTATCTTAAACTTCCTTATACTTGTATACTATGATTCAGTTAGATTCTATACTCTTTAAGGTAGATTCTCATATTGTAAAATTTTTTTATGTTTCATTTTCCATATCCATATTTCCGGAACTAGTTTTTCGGAATCACTTTCCAGATTTAAGCAACTGTGTGTAGAACTAGAAGTTTGTAACATCATACTTTTTCCAAATATTTCAATTGGTGTTAGAGGTGTTGTGAATATGTTTAGTATTACTTTGTCAAACATAGATCTTTCCTTGTTTATGGAAATTTTTAAAGTGAACAATTCACCCCCCTCTTGTATATTGAGCATCTACATCATTATTTCGATCCTACATTATTTTATACAATAGAGGGAAGAGGAGTGTCAGTCTCACTCAAAGATTCATTTTTCATTAAACAACAATCCATATTACTAATAATCAATGGATAATAATTTTTGGAAGTATAATAGGGATTATTTCAATATATAGGTTGATGGAGGATGAATATGGGAGATAATTGGGTATGAACCATTATAGACTGAGAGGGAAAGTCTCTAAATTCCCACATTTCACGGGCTGTAAAATTTGGCTGAATGATATGCCAGACCATGTGCCATAATTGAAACACTATCTATATAACATGGTCCATGATGAAAAATTTTCTAGAGCAATAATGTTATTTGTAAAACCATGTGGATCTTGAGCGCTCTCCTTTGTTTAAGAGGTTGATTGGCCACACGATTTTCGTCTCTCGAGGTGAATGGTTTATACTAACGGTGCGTCAACACTGCACTATACAAAATGTATCCTATTTTATACTCTAATCATGTAATACACCCCATAACACTTCCAAAACTCCACATACTCCTAAGAACATAAAAATTATCTACAAAAAATTATGTTTACCAAAATATAATCAATCACGTACCATAAAGAGTGGTGAAAATATTTATAATGAAATCATTGTGTGGGATACAATGAGTATACTATTTCTATCACTCCGAGTATAGCTTTGATCATATGTAGAATTGGTTTTTATAATTATATGAAAATTAAAATAACCAGATAGATGTTGTGGGAATTATTGAAAATTATAATTTCAATGATAGAGGGTACATGTAGAGTTTTTGGTCCCCACATATGAAAAGACCACAGTGATGATGTCTTCATTGGTTTTCTTGATGTTTGAATTATTTTATAAACTCAGTAATTGTAAATTCATTTCATTTTTTAATGTAATTTTTGGAATATTTTGGAATAAATATTATTCAAATATTATTAAATTTATTTAATCAATTTTTTTCATTTCCAAAAAATCTATCTCCAATCATTGTTTCTTGTTCCTATTTTTTTGTCACTAAAACATGGTTATCGGGAATGATGTATAGGTTGTGTCAGGTCCATCTTAGGTTTTGATTTAATAGGATATCTGGATTAGTTCCTTACACATGAAGGGTTCCTTTTGTGGTATGAGACTATGAAAGAGTGCTATCAATGATCAGGTTGATGGATATGATTGGTTTTAGAGGTATTTTATAGTTATTACTATATTGGAAGGTAGGAAAATAGTGTCATATATGTATAGTATGTGATGATAAAAATAGATACTTTATAGGAATAAGTAATTTAGGGACAAATGTAATATGAGGTAATGACCATCTTATTAACTAATACTATTATTATAAATTGTATTGGTTTTAGTTTAGATACCATGGAATAGTTCATTAATAACTTCAGTTTTCCTTTGATTAAAAGGGGTAGAACATGATATTATGATGAAATATAATCAATAACTCTTAACTATAAAATATTTCTAGATTTGGAGTCCCAATTATATTTTTATATGTGATGGATGGGCTCTAGGTCAATGCCCTCATTACGCACATGCATGAGATGTTGTGGAAAAAGTGACATTTGATCACCATTGTTTTTGACGTATATGATTATGAAAGATAATATAAGATACATTGATATTATGAACAACATATTCTACAGAATCATGAGGGAATCCATTTGGATTCATTGTTTGAGGATTCTTAGTAATTTTTGCAGATAAAATATCATTTTCTCTTTTCATAGAATAACAAATTTGTATCTATTATAGTGATAACAATGTATTTCATATCAAAATTTAATTTGTTCATATTTATTAAGTAGTGTAATAATTATATTATTTTTTGGAGAGGTTTTGTGCGAATCTTCAAGATGATTTTATATTATAAAAAACAGTTTTTCCCTCAATGAAGACTTGTTAAACCATTGAAAAAGAATATATTTCAATTGGGAGTTTGGGATTATTTTAGGTTCCCTATGTAATATTATTTATGTTTTATAATTTTTGGTGAGGAAATAGATATTAATTATAATAAGAATTTATATCTAATGACCCATCTCTTTATTACTCCTATTATGATACCAAAATGTCTTCAGCACCATGAGAGAGAATATTTTTTAGGGGAGGAAATTGATATGACCATATTTTCATGCAAGGGATGTCATGAAAATTATACAAGTAAAAAATATTCTATTTAGGATTCATTGATAATTTTATGGAATAATTTTTAGATATTTGTGGGTATGTTTCATCACTCATTATTATGTTTTATTTTGTTTAGTTGATCTTGTACCACTTCTATGAAAGAAGTGGTCTCTTTTCTTATATATTTCATTGTTATCTGGGGTGGTAATGCCTGAAATTTTTTTGTATGTCGCGTGTGACTAGAAACCCATGTTAGGTTATACTATTATAGTTTTATAAGTGTATGTGTTCATGATAATGGATTCTATTAAATGATTAGTATAGAAGAGATATAGTATTGATTGTATTTTTCTATGACTCTTCACCTCCATATAGAGTAGAGCATGGTCAGGGATTTCATCATCATCCATAATAAAGAGGTTGTAGAGAATGTATATTATTGATAAATGAGATACACATTATAGGTCTATGAGATCCTGATATCTATTGTGGAGCTATTTTTCTTCTATTTAACTTTTAAGAATGTCATGTTTGATTTGGGACCAAGTCAATCAATTTAATAACTATCCATGATTTATTATTTGGGAAATAATTTGAAGATACATTATATTCCATTGGAATAGACTACGATATTCATACCTGAGATCATCTGTAATATGACTATAGATTCTTTGAGCTTCTTCTAAGGAGACACTTATTGTTTGGATAGTTAATTTGATGGAAGGCAATTCTACATGACATCATAATCAATATAGAATAGATACAAAGGCAATTATGGATTTCATATGGAGTTGTATACGGTTCTATGATTGTGATAAAGTATCTAATTTTTTTTCATTAAGCATGACCCATAGATGTGTTATAGGATTATTAAGTCAATTTATTTCTTGATAGTTAATCTGATGCTAATTTTATATTATGTTCACTCAATATTATATCATATATTTATGGAAAAGAACCCAAATATTTTTCATGTATTGGTTGTGTCACTACCCCCTTAATGGGTGCTCATGTTGGGGTTAGAGTAATAATAATTTATTTCATTATTTTGAGTGACTCCATAGAGGATCGATGTTTTGAGTTGTAGGAGAGTCATTATAGGATTATTTTCTCTGATTGTCTAGTTGTATACTGCTAAGCATGAAATCATGGGGTTCACTACAATTTTTCAATAAAAAATTGTTTAAGGATTTACATGTATATTTATCAATTATCATCCCTTGAATATGGTGATTATGAATAATCCCTACTCTATTTTTATATTGATTATTTATTCTATGTACAAAATTTAGATAGTTGGACATAAAAGATAGGCCATCATTTGGGTATCAATATATATGGGTGAAGTTTGAAGAAAAATGAAGAATTATATATGATGACTTATTATTTATTATGAGTTTTGTAAAGATTTATATTATGATGAAGGATATATTAATACATATGGTATTAGTTAATGACTTGATATAAGATATTTGGTAATGTTTTATTGGGTTTTATATCAAATACATCACTCTGTACTTCATATAAAAGGATTATCATGTAGATTATCTATGTTATATTTTGAGAATAAATCATCATCATTAGTTATAAATGAAGCTATAAAATAATGAGTTATGATATTATGATGTTAATTTTTACTTTCAATGATATATACTAGTTTTGTGTTTCAATTCATCTTTTGAATGTCGTTGTTGCCTTTTAATGAGAATCCCCCATGAATATGGATGAAGGGAAAACATCCCTCCATATTGAAGGCTATTATAAAAAATTTACTCTAGATTTATTGAGGATTTGAACTACTATTAGAGTATTTACAATAAAAAATCAATAAATCATATAAAAAATAAGTGTAAGTTATATTTTGATAACATGAAATAGATGTTTGTTTGTAATTACGTTATGTTTTTGAGAAGGGAGTCCATTTTGAGGTATTTTTTGATATGTCACATCATTAATTGTAAATTGAATTTATATTGAGCACATAAGATGTTATAATTGGGGAAGGATGTAATAGTCAATGGTTGATTATATGAAATCAATCACATCAAGTTGGTAGTTCATGTTATTTCCTTTATGTTGTTGTAGAAATATTTCATTGTAAAAATGTTTTTGTTTTTAACAATCACTTGAGTTCATGATTTATTTTCTCTTAACATGAAAAGAGATTAAGATAGTATAATTAAATGGAATTTATATAGAATTACACAATATTGGATTCTTATACACCTGTAATGGGTAAAATAATTGCAGGAATATGTGTTTAGGAAGTCATTCAATAATAATATTTTTTAGTTTAGGGATTTGTTTAGTGTAATGGAATAGCACAGTACAATGCACAATCATATGAGAGAGTTTTTTTTTGATAATATACTCTTTTCAGATGACTATGTACTCATATTTAATATAGCATGTGTGGGATTCAGTGTCGGAATATCATGATTTGGATGGCTGGTAATATTGAATTCTATCAGGTGACTCCATAATGTACTTCCCTAAGATGACAAATAAAGGTTATTATATTAAGGGAGGATTTAAGTTCACCAGATAATGAATTAAATGGTTCTCCATTATTTACCCTCTCTCTCATGGTAGTCCATCTAGGAATTAAAAATCTGTATTATTTTCTAGGAGTCTAATTTTGGATGTAGTATCAATAAAATGTGGCGAGGATTCATGGATTTACACGGATTATCTTCTACATCATTGATTAGTGTTTCACATCTAGGGTGTTGGTACTTCTAAAACTTGAATTTGGGGTCATTATTGATAATTAAAAATTGTTTTCATTACTAAAAATGCATTTATATTTCATAGATGATCAATATTTATTATGTGGTTTTTTATTATGACTTGGAATTTGGATGTTTTTGTGTGATTCAACTACCTTTGTAATTTTTTCATAGAAAATTAATTTATCTAAAAGATTAGAATAGGTCTATTAAACTATATTTATTCCTGACTATTTTGTTTTATTTTTTTGGTATAATGTTTTATGGATGTTAGCAATTTTCAGGCAAGAACTAGCAATTTTTTAGAAATAAAATGTAAATTTCATTGAAGAGAAGATAAAATAAGAATTGGATCATTATATGTCAAATTATAAGTATAATATTATAAAAATGGGGTTCCAAATTAGAGATCATTTTTTCATGAAAGTTATTTTTCATCAATGAAATGATGGATGGTCATCAGGTTTAGCAGTCTCCCAAGATTGTTGTGCCTTTATTGGTTATTTCATATATGTATTTGGCCTTAAACAATACATAATAGTGAGTATTATAAAATTAATTGATTCTCAAAATTTCTGAATATTTTATGGACTATAGTTTTAGAGAATTAGATCATCACTCATACCAAATATTAACATATAATATACAGTAAAAAAACATATAAAAATATCTATTTTACCATCATATTAATCATTTATGATAAAATTGATTTAGTTTGAGGAAAAATCATCACCTAATTCAACTTCACTTCGGATATTATATTACCCATAATTATATACTTTGAAATATATTTTAAAATGTATGGTGAGAATAAAAATTGGATAGTAATGAATTGTCAAATGAATGAAAACACATGTAAGGTTCACCATTATATTTAATAATCACTAATATATGAAATAAAACATATACACTTGAATAATAAAACTAATTTCTGTTTTCAAGTAACACATTATAAAATTATAGAATGAGGATAAGAACTGAATTTTGAAACATATATAATGAAATGCATACCCTTTTTTATACATGTGTAAGAAATAATTAGAGTGCAGTTAGATCCGTATGAGAAACTCAATGGTATCTACTACCTTCTGGAAAAATAATATTAGAATCATTAACCACTTAATTTTATTTATATTTGGGCTCAATGACCATATAATATTTAATGGGCTCACCCTGAGCTATCTGATCACATGCATCCTATATTCTATATTGGGATCACCAGATACAATATAAGCTATATTAGGCTCATACATATCTCATATAATTCTCACATACCAAAACATGAATAAATTATTTTATGAATGAACATTTTCATCATAAATGATATATAAATTTCATTTAAACATTAATGGGAATAAATTCATGATATCAAAATAAAATTTTCATCGAAAACCACAATTTAAAAACAATAATATTAAATTATTTTAACAAATTCCAATATCAAACAACACCGAAAAAATGATTAACGTTTCTCATTTCATTAATCTTGAATTCTTATAATGTAATCATACCATAAACAATTTAAAATTGTTGGATAATTCATTGTTGTCATATACATTAAAATAGATCATTTTTTCTTTTTATAGAATTCAAACGATCCATACAAATATTCATTTTTTTAAAGGATGTGAAAAAGTGCCTTTGTTAAACCATCAATTCCATATATTTAAAATCATAATTTCTTTAAATAAATGGACATGGAAGGGGATGATATTTTCAACGAAAATATTAAAATATGTTTATTATTTAAGTAAAATTCATTTTGCAGAAGAGATTCATTTAAATAGTAAAACCCATGAAAGAATAAACAGAATATATATCATTAAATTGGATAAATATAGGAAAAAAACTTTTTATAGGGTTGTATATAGACCTCATAAATTCCTATAAGTCCAATCATTAAAATATTTTTCAATGGAAATATATTTTTATAGAGTCCCTTACATTTAGATTGAATAGTCACTTTTGTTTCATTATAATCTGGAATAAAAATATTATGTTATTTATTTACATTATTTAGAGCCATTTTCATTATTATTACACATTCTATTTCATTGTTTATATATATATATGGTTATTTAATCAATTATTTGTATGTCATATGTTTTGATTACATTGGTATTATGAGTTCAAAATGAATTCTATTAGTTTACTATGAACTAAAAGTTCATTATTCGTTATCTATAGACCATTAAAAATGAAATAATTCTAATTTTTCATTAAAAGTTTAATTCTTAATTCAAATATAGAAATATGATTTTTAAAAATGAACTATATTCATCTCATTGTGATGGTGGGTCCAACGTAGGCATGAGTAACATTTCAATTTTCTAAAGGCCATTAAGGAAAACTTGTATGATAAATTTTACCCTTCCATAGTGAACATAATATTTGTAAAAACAAATAATTTAAATATATATTTATATACATATATCATTTATGTGATTTGGTGGTGTAAGAACACTTTCATCATTTTGAGGAGGTTGTATTCCACATGTACACTTGAATGACATTATGAATTTTCCATGAGTGGAATTATAAGAAAGAAAATGATATATATTCATATAATAATGATAAAAAATACTAGATTACCATAGTTATGAACCATATATTAAATAAATATATACTATTTTATTTCCATGAATGGATTTACAGTAAAATTAATTATATTAATTTGTGTTGTTGTAGTCTTTCGTGCACAACAGTGATGTAATAATATCCCCTCGGAATTG
This sequence comes from Viscum album, assembly GCA_963277665.1. Classification (NCBI taxonomy): domain Eukaryota; kingdom Viridiplantae; phylum Streptophyta; class Magnoliopsida; order Santalales; family Viscaceae; genus Viscum; species Viscum album. The sequence continues at coordinate 119,053,887 of OY728138.1, read as the reverse complement.
AATTTATAAGGTATATGATAAAATAATTTCCTCAATTATACTAATTTAAAAAATAACATATATATATACATTAAATACATCACTATAAACATCCATGCTAGAAGATCCTAGAAGAAATGAAATCATTTCATCAGGTGGAAGTCTTCCAAACACACCATGTTGATTTCCTTTATGATTTTATAGAATAAGAGTAGTAAATTAGGGATTGATTTAATAATTTTTTTTCCAATATATGTTATATACCTAGTATGTTTAAAAAATTACTAATATAATTTTGTTTAAAGAGGTTAAATTAGAAATAAAAAGAGGTTTGGTTTACTGTAATACTTATTCTTTCTACTACCTATTTAAATTTATAATAAAATAATTCATATGATGGTTTTATTATTAAACTAAGTCATATATAATTAGTAAAGGAATGCATGAAATATATTTTTATCTGTCATGTTAGATCCAATGTTATTTTAAGTCATGATGGAGGGATAAGTGTGTGCGGTCTTTTATAAATGGGGAGAGTGGAACACATGTAATTTGTTAAAATAAAATTATGTACCCCAATATTTCTAAATACAATAGGATTAAAAGGACCATAATAGGTATTATGAAACTATATTTATTAATTATGGCCATAAAATACATTTTACATACGTGTTTACATTATTTTTACCCTTTTTAATTTTTTTTAATACTATAAGAAATCATTTTATACCTTGACCATGGTAATAAATTATAACTGCCTTCAATATTAATTTTGAACAAAAAATAAATTTAATTTGTTATATAATATAAAATATTATTTCTCCAAATAAATTTTCCATTTATCAAAATTCAATTCATATAATACTAAAACAATATTTACAAATTAAACTCGTAATGAAAATGAAATGAATGTTTTCTAGAAGTATAATATTAAATGAAAAGTTCATTTTATTTTCACAAAATGATTTGTAGAAATAATTAATTTAACTTAATTTAATATTTTTAGGTGCATAATATATTAATTTTACATTAATATATTCTTAGTATGAGTTTTATTAATTAACTAAAAATATTACATATTATTTTTTTTAAATCAACTTTGGAAAAAAAATATTTTTTTTAAAAAAAAATTCATATACTAAAATACAAAATTAAATGATTGAAAAAAATAAGTGTATTAAATATAAATAAATAAAACTTATTTTATGGTAAATCAAAATCCAAATATAATGAGACTATTGATATTTTAATTTCAAATTTACAAATTCAAAAAATATAATTCTAATAATTATTAAAATTATCTTTTAATAAATCCTTATTGAAAAAGAGGTTAATTAAAACTATTTCCTTTTTATGTTAAAAAATTTATTATTAATTAATATTTAATATACTTATATGATTCATATTAATAAAAATTAAAATTATCTGTTCTATCATTATCTATTTTTTTACATTCCTACCCATTTTAAAATTTCATTTTGTTAAATTTAATCACTTATTATAAAAGTGGGTATATCATTTAATCATCAAATTTTAATATTCCAATTGTACCAATTCAACTATGTGTTTTTTCCATTAAAACGAAACATAGAGAATCTATATATTCCACAACAACTTCTCTCTATGATAATTATTATAAATAGTTTCTTACTTATAATTAATGTTCAATTTAAATTGAACTACATCAAGGACAGAAACATGAGATGAATCTTGAATATATACCATTAAAATTAAAAGATAAAATACATTTCATATACAGGATAAACTCATTAAAAAATAGGCTTGGTAAAAAAATGATCCATCATTTTATAGGTTTTTATATGCTCCAAATAAACAAAGAAAAATATTTAGCTCTTACCAAAATGTATAACACTTTTCTATTGAGATTATTTATGAAAAACAGGATCACCTACCAAAAATGAAAAAAAAATTCTCTTATTATCAGTTTAACATTTAATTATTCTCCGAGACATCGTCATATGATGTTGAATAAACTATATCATAATAAAAATATTATCTAACCATTTTTAGCTTATATAAATATTTTATCTTACTTCTTCTAAAAAAGAAGGCATCTTACACCACATTTTATATAATTTAATAAAAGGATCTATTTGTATACTATAATGAAAACTATTAATATATGAAACCTCAAACAATAATGATGTAGTTAACAATATACATTGTAATTTGTTAAAGAGGAATAAATCATATATTCCATGTTCTTAATCATTCACTAATACTGACCATCAAATTGAGAAATGAAATGTGGTAATAAAATTTTATTGTGGACTCCATGAATCATGATGTCCTATACAAAAATAGATTTCAACCTATGTTCCCAATATGACACAATAGGGAGATGAATTATACATAACCTACATATATTATTTATTTATAGTCATGTAATAATATCTAATTACAAAGTATCTTCAATTCTATGTAAATTAATATACTAAGTTAATAAATCAAAAATAATCCTAATCACAATGTAACTTCATGAAGGAATGTGTAATCCCAATAAAAAATCAATTGATATATTTTATCATTTCCACTCTACAATAAGAAATTATTGGATTAGACACATTTTATAATTTTAATTATACATAAAAAAAATATTACCATATTTCAAGGTATGATCAAAATTATCTATTTTAATACAATCCAAAAAATAATAGTCATAATGGTATCAGTAGATCTTTGTGATTTCATGAAGAATGGACAATTGGAAACAATGACCTCCAATCAACAAATCTCTCATGAATAGGATATCACAGGACAACCACAATCACCGTAAAAATATTATTTCACGTTCTTAATCAAAATATATAGTAGTCTGCTCTAAATTATTAAAAAATTAATAATTTACTTGAAAATCATGCTCCGGCTTCTGTTCTATCTTAATTAATTATAATAATGTCAACAACATTGATTCTATGAAAAAATAGAGGATTCCCCTATATCCATGACCTCTATGAAAAAATTAATCAAATCATAATCTAAAGATTCATTTTACAAACATACAAATGTTAATGAATCATTATTTTTATATCTCAATGCATCAAACATTTAAATTTCTTTCCTATAATTGAAATAAATTATGATATCATCATCCGTGATCATTTCCATCCATCTTCATTGTCTCATGTTCTATACATTTAAATTAACATAAAAATCAATTTTTTTTATAATTATATGATTCACACACTACTCAATATAAATAATGACAATATATATTTTAATCCAAAAATAGAGTACCAAATTATTGACCATGTGTTGGGAATTTCATATATCATGTTTTAACGGATGTGTTGAATAACCAATTATCAATTTTTCTATATTTTTTCTCAACCATGTCCCTTTAATGAATCATCACTGATGGATAAAATTATTTATTCAAGAAGTAAAGGATTAATCTTTTTTAATTAATAATCTTCATATATAGTTACTATATATAATCATTTCATTTTTTATCAAAATGAACTGAACTCCTTTTATTTTTACAGTAATTAGTGGGACAGACAACCAACCTTTTTTCAAAAAACCATCCTCAGTATCATTATAATACAAGAGAACTATGAATTTCAATGATATTTTTTGGTATTTATAATTCATCAAAAACATTTTTAGCATTTTAATAGTTATTCCATCTTTATATGGAATATGATAATGGAATGATATTTTTTGAAACCAAAATTTACATTAACGTAATTTTCCACATTGTTTATTTTATTTCTAATTTTTCTAAAATAATAAAGAGGTTTGTTTATTATTCTTCATGATATTTAGAATATATTAAAATATATAAATTAAATTAATGGAAAAACATATCCACTGATTCATGGAAAACACAATTGATAATGTCGAAATATATATAAGGTTCACTAGACAACCTATTGGTTATATGTAAAAACATATAATATCTATATATTTTCTAAAAAAATAATCTAAATTTAATCTCATTCACCATTACCAAATAATATCTAAACCAATTTCCAAATTTGGAAAATAGTAATCCGATATTATCAGATCAAACAGATAATAGATATGGGGAAAAGTATACTTGTTCATGAAATTTATCTTATTCAAATATATTTATAAATAGAAAAGCCTCAGGGAAATTTCATTATTTTCAACAAAACACTAGAACCCCATGATTAAATGAAAGTGAAAAACAACAAGACATTAGGATATCTTCATGTTAGAATAAATATTACATTGTATCTCTTTATACGCAACATCATGTTAATATTACTATACACACAACAACTTGTAATCTTCATTACATACAGGACTAGGTTTTGATAAATTGTAGTGGCACACCTATTTTAAAAATAAACTGAGGAAATTTTATATATATTATTTTTCCAAAATAAACTACAATTTTTAATTAATAATTTCAATATTATATTAGGGTTAATTTTTGGTAATTTTTTTATTAGAGGCATATTTTGATTAATTGTGAAAAGTACTACATTTTAGTTAAAAATTCATTTTTATTTAAAACATTATTAATGATTAATTATATTGTAAATTGGTTTTGAAGTGAAAATAGATAAATTATATATATATTAACACAATTAAGTCATTATAATCATTATTAGATTAAAATTGCACATAAAAACATATTGATCTTGTGAATGATTCCCCTTTGAAAACCTTCATTCTCACCACGTCTATGGTATTAGCATTAATCATAAATTACAAAATTATATTATATGAATTTTAGAATCATTACATACAATGTTTTAATAATTACAATATTTTTCATCTAAGTAGATCAAATTAATTATTTACCTAGATGATTAGTTATGGTGATTAAAATTAATTTCAGTGATTAAGGTAAGATTAAACTTAAAAGGAGACTATAACTTAATATTAAAGACCAAAATGACATGTGGATTTTTCAAAAAGACATTGGAATACAATAATTATACCATATTCTAACTTGGTTCTAATTCTCTATGTTTTCAGGATATTAATAAATAGAAGTTCCCAATATTAATAGTTAAGTGAGGAGGAAGGAAAAAAAGTGATATTTCTTTACATTTAACATTTATAAACTAGTGAGATATTTAAAAACATCATATTTTCTGTTATACATATCCTTGTGAGAGATTAATTGATAAGTTATATAATAAAAATTTATCAATATTTTTTATATATTTTTTATTTATATTAAATTCTTAAGAAATTCCAACGTATTGGTTATTTTGTTATTAATTAAATACAAAAAATGATACTATATATATTATAGTGAAGTAAATTAATTGAATTATTGGATTAATTTAAATTTTAGAGTAATATATAATGTTAAACGAAATATAAATTATTGTATTTTAATTATAATATTTTTTACATATTTTAAAATATAAATTACTAAATAATGTGAAAATTGATATTAAAGTTATTTTACAATAAATAATATTTTATTGAATGATATAAAAATAATAAAATGGGATATTCTAAAAATATATTTTTAAGTATTCTTAAAAAATAAATATGATCAATTAATGATCCAATTTATTTTTTATAATAAACATATTGGCCCATATTTTTTTAAAAATTTGTTAACACAGGACGGGTTTCAGAATTGTTTTAGTGTGTCACATGCACTTGATTTGAAATTAATTTAAAAAATAGATGTATTTTTTTTATAAAATATGTACAATATTAATACTTATTTTTATCTATATTTTATGATACATAAAATATAATTTTAATCTTGATGGAAAAATTATTTATGGTGTCAAATAAGATGCTTTAATAGAAACCCAAATGATAAAATTGAGAAATCATTTTTTCTATGAAGTATAAAAAATTTAGATGCACATATTTCATGTGATCTAGTTTTTAAAGAACCATGAATAAACTCAAATCCATTATTTTTTAATTTTGGAAGCACTATATCTAAGTTATACCACATATTAATTAATACATTATCGAATTTATAATAGTGCCACTCCCCCTCAACAATAAAAAAGAAACAACTCTACCCCTTACTCACACATCTCAAGACAATTTGGATTGTACAATGTTTAATAAAATAGTATCACAAAATACATCCCCTAATTATAGAATTCTCCCCTTGTTTGGTAATATATATAAGAAATCAATTAGGTATAATACAAAAGATGTTTCTCGGTTAAGAGGTAACATACTTCTGTATGTTTGTTAGTTTTATTTCCATTATGAAATCCTAAAAAGAATTAATTATTGTATAAATGATGTATCAAAAATATACTATGATGGTTTTATTCAATGTTTTTTTACCTAAACTTACTTTAACATCCATCTAATGGGTATTGAACATACTGTTTATGTGTATAGTGAACTGATACCTCACTCATCCAGGATTTTTCATTTTTCCATTAACACATCTCATGGAAGAAATTATGATAGAAAATATATTTATATATGATTTATATGAAATTTATAACATATTTATTATTATTTAATTATTTTAGCACAAATAAATCTATACATTCAATTTTGTGTATATTTTATTAAATTGATTTTGGAAGTGTACACTACAACCTCGTAAATGTGATGCGACTCTTCCACTCTAAACAAGAAATGTATATAAGATTTATTAACAAACATATGTAACATATATTACATATATATTACATTATAATTTTAATTATCATATGTATCATTTATTTTTCATTATTTTAAATACAATAGTGAAATGAAAGTAGTGGTCATGCGTAAATACGACCTACTGCCTCCGTGAAAGGTGATCCAAATAATATATAATATTCTAAAAAATATGTACTCAATATATAATATAACTAAGTCCCATTATACATTATCTAGATAATTATATTATTATCTTATAAATAGAAACATTAGGATAAATTCAATACATACTTGAAAGAACTATTCAATTAACAATAGAAATAACAAAAATAATGAATGAGTGTTCACATAATGTAATAAAATATTATAAAAAGTTAATATATTATATTATAAATATTATTTTGTTTCTATTATAAGTTAGTAATATTCTTGAAACCATTATACAGGAGGATAAATAACACAAAACAAAATCAGTGTTAAGGTAATAAAATTTCATCCAAATGTACATTCCAAAGAGACTTAAATGTTATTATGCTGCAATTAACTTTTATTTGGAGTATATACTGAATTTTACAAATTATATCATGATTTAACTTATTCTTATAATATTATGAGTTTAATTTAGTTTCATACCATTCAAGGAAATATTATTCAAATGAAATAAAGTTTCTTGTTATAGTTTTTAATGTATAAAGACTATTCTCATGAAGAATTTTGTTAGTTATTTTATTTCCAATTTCAGTTTCTTTTGTGATTATTAACATTATCCTCAAAAAATGACACAATTTTAATCAGTTTTCTTTATATAATTTCTTGAATATCTATATTCTTATACAAGGTATATTATTATATCCTAAATTGTATATCATTTTAACATACAATGGTCATAGTAAATATTATTTGATTATCTTGAGGATTATTGATAACAATATACTTGTAATTCAATATGGATACTCAAACCGAATTCTTATTTATTTTATTATTTGATATTAGTTATAATTTTTTTGGTAATGAAGGGTGGGTGCATACTTTATATATCCCCCAGATGCATTGATTGGTTCTCGATAAATCAATATGTTGTCCAAATAACATAGGGTTCTATCCATATTTTTAATCCATCTTGTGAAATGTATTAGTGTTATATGTTTTCATGTTAGTCATACATGAATCCCGTTATGAAATAATTTCACTCATTTAGAGTCAATTATTATGCCTCCATGACAATTTTCATCGTCAAATTTATGGATACATTTCATCCTCAGTTTGTTGATCTATATGGAATGGGTTTTAGCTTCAAATATTTACATATTTATATTGCCTTGTCTAGTTATGTGAATGACATGTGTTATCAATTATTTACCATGACATGTTTTCATATTATTGTTTATTCATTTTTTTCTTCAATATTAAATACCCATAGTGAATATTTGATGTCACCCATATTATGTTTTCTACCCCATGTTATTAAGAGGAAATCATTGAATAAACATTCAAGGATTTGGTTTATTTAATATTATTAGGTATGATGTTTTTATATTATATTCACTATTTATTATCGGTATTATGTACGCAATATTAATTTCCATGATGGGTAAATGTGATGGTCTTTTTGGAATTTATTCATTGTAATCAAGCCGATCTAAGAAAATAATGCATTGGCTCAGGACTTTTGATGTCGGGGAAATATAGTTGGTTTTTCAAGGGATGTTTAAAAGTAGGATTGAGAATTAGATTTAGAAACCATAGTTTAGGTTGTAAAACATTAATATAGGCATATAGGATAAGTATACAGTAATATCCAAAAATTTAGGTAAGGTAGTGATTATGTGGGTATTCCTTGCAATACATCCATGTCTATATACTACAAGTCGGCATGTTTTTGGAACATATGTGCTCATGGGAAATTACTCTAAATAGGTGATATGTACCTAGATCAGGCTCACCGAGTACATGAATACTGGCCTTACTACTCATCTATTTTGTCTCTCTCGAGGGATATGATAAAGATAAATCACATTTTTATCCTTTCATTATAAAGGACATAAATGTAATGGTTCTCTAAAAAGTAACCGATGATTATTATTCATGGATTTATGATTTCAATATTTATGTTATATACTATACCATATTCATATTTATACAATTTTAATAATTATAGGTGCTAATATAATATTTTCTATTATTTAGAAATGGTTTCTAGAATATGAAATGAGAACTCCACTAATGCATGTATCTGAAGTTTATGAAGGATCATATTTGTTATGGATAGATCACATAATTTGAATGGAATTATTCTCCAATGTATTATAATCACATAAGTAAATAATATCATGTGATAGAGTGATAGTTAATCAACTATCCAATCCATTTAGCTTTTAAGGGAAGCAAGATGATAAGCAAATGGAAAAGAAAAAAATTGATTAATGGAATATGGGAAATAGGTACATTACAACATGTGATAATTGTGGAATAAAACACCATAGTACATGATTCAAAAGGAATGGGTGATTTCAATAATTGTGGAAAAAAATTTCACCATGATCATAATTCTAAGTGTATGCAAATGGTATCCAATGTAAAATACTACAATAGTAAGGAAATGTGAAACTATGAATATCAATGTATCAAAAGACAAAATAATATATCCAAAATGATATTACTGGATAATAAAGTTATTCTACTACTATATATGAAGAGGATTTATTAATATAAATATTGATGAATTATGTATTTTTAGTATTTTATAATCCATGAAATACTTATAATAATTAGATAATATATGATTATTATATTGCAATGCATTTTAGTTAAGGATATGATATCACATATTGAATTGCAACAATTGAAAATTATCATTAGAAATTTAAAATTTTTAGAAAACACAATATTGTGGAAATGAAAACCATTAATATGTTCCTAATGATTATATAATGATGAAGAAATGATTAATATGGACAAGTGTATACTACCCTAAAAGTGATTAATGACTTGTCAAAAAGTGGTCTATGATACCATTGATGGATTTAAGACATATTTTATCCTAATAGGGATCCTAGTTACGTGAACATTATACTTTTCATTATCACTTATTAAGAAGATGTTTAATTTAACCTATTCACGATTCTAGTTTTTTCAAAATTATTAATTTCAAATATCAATTACTTGATTACTAATACAAGTTTAAATTTTGAGTATACAACTTAGTTAAGGTGGGAATAATATAACACCCCAATACATTAAAATATTTTCATCTTAGAATAAATATTATTTTTTCTATCTTTATACGCAACACCATGTTATTATTCTCTTATACACAACAATGAGTTATCTTATGCAACACATAAGAGTGGTTTGTACCATCATTTAATGGAGAACCTATATTTGATCTAATTTTCTAGAATTTTATGAATTTTTTTTAAAAATATTTTGTTTGAAATTCATAATGTCAAATTTATCATACTTCTAATTTTTGGTATTTTTCATATATTATTCATTTTTGATGAATAGTGAATGATACTACATTAAAATATTTTTTTCTAATATGATCAAATTAATTTTTGACCAAAAATATTAGTGAATGTGAAAAAAATTAATTATTGTGATTAAGGTATGTTTAAGGTCAATTAGGGACTATACATTAATCATAAGGAAAACATGACTTGGACACTTGTCCAATGTCAATTAGATGCAAGTAATTCGACCATATACCAAATTGGTTTGAATTTTATATGTCATTGGAATATTAATAAATTGAATTTCTCTATATAAAATGTAAATTGAAGAAGAAAAAAAATAGAAATTTATTTACAACTAAAAACTATAAAGCTTTGAGATATGTAAAAATAATCATATTTGTAGTTATAAATACCAATATAGAAGAACTAAATTGGATATTTTTATTATAATAATTTATCGGCAATTTTTTTTAATGGTTTAGATACTGAAAATGCTTATGAAATTTAATGGTAGTAGACATTTAGTTAATAAGTTAATAAAAAAATGATTATATAAATATTATAGCTGAAGTGAATTTATTTAATTATAATATTTATTTATTTTTCAGATTAATATATCATGTTACACCACTGTAAACATAATATAATTGAATTATAATATTTTTTTTGATATTTTATAATTAAAATTGAATAGATAATGTCCAATTTGATATTATATTAATTTTAAAATAAATGATATTTATTTATTTATTATTTATGTTATTCCTTTTTGATGTTTTATTATCAATGCTTTATCTTTTTTAAATAGAAAACATTTCTTTCCATTTTATAGATAATCATAGATAGTGTTCTAATTAAAATTTTATATATTAAATTAATTTTAGATGTTAAAATATTAATTTATATTATTTATACTGAGTACAAATAACTCTCTAATAAAACATCTAACATATCAAAAATTTTATAAATCTACTACTCATATTAACTTTGCACTCTTTTATGCTAATTTGTGAAATTTCTTATAAATCCATTTCATATATAAATTTTGACTAAATACTCAATTCACACACTCTTGGGTCTTAATCTCAGACCAAAATTTGGTATTATTTTATTAAAAATATTTTTAAATCCTTATAAACTGTTATTATTTTCATACATTATAGATTTTCATTTTTTTATAATTTTAAATTTCTAGTTATTTATATAACAAATAGGTTTGTTTTTATACTAATATTACTCAATATTTCAATGAGACTAATTATACTAGTGTAAAATTAAAGTTAAAATGCATAATGAATGTTTGGGATTTTAAATCTGGACTTCCAGAGCAGATGAGTATAAAATTCCTACTGCTAATAGAAATTCATGGGATGATTTAAATAAGGATACATATAATAATAATTAAAAATCATTCAATTACGTATACTATTCCTTAAGATATTAATAGGCTCATATAATGTTTGCATGTAAAGAAGACTATGAGATATTGGATAATCTATATGTCTCAATTGAATGAACTAAAAATGTTAAAGAAATGAGGCTTAACACTTAACCTATTAAGTATTATAATATTATGTTGAAGTCCAATGAGCCTATATCTGACATATATCTCATGATTAAGGAGATCGTCAAGACATTAGGCTCACTAGGAAATCAAGTCACTTAAAAAGAGAAAATCACGAGACTCTTGAGATGTATTTTAGATATATGAAGAAGAAAATCCGTGTAAATTTTATAATATTGTGACATAAATTCAATTCATGTAATTGATCTTTTAGGGAAGTTGATGACATATGAGGATATGATAAAGGATAGTCGATAAGAATATCATAAACCAAAAATAAAATTTTTTGCTTTAAAAAACACTTTATCTAAGAAATAATAAAATGAGAATGACCAAGTTCAAGATGAATCTTCATGGAATGAAAATTCATCATATGGTAGTGAAGATTAAATGGGCCACCAAGATATAAGATTAATGAAATTTTATAGATAAAAAAACATATTATTAAATAAATATAACTTTCATGGAAAATACGATAACCATGGGAATCTGAAAAGGGATAGGATAAACGATGATAAATCAATTTAAATCATCTGTAACGAATGAAAGAGAAAAGTACATGGTAAGTCTGAATTAAAAAATTCAATGTTCCTGAAGAAATATGATAACAAGTATCAAAAGGACAATAATTATTTGAAAGATACCTTGAATACATCTAAGGACTCCTCCACAGACAGAAATTCATCTCATGATGAAAAATATGATATGTCAAATATCTGATTTATGAAATATCTATATTAGGTAACTTATGTATCTCTTGGACGAAAGTTTCCATACTCTAGATATGAAGATAAAAATGAGGCAGATGAGAACATGGAAAAATATTAATTTTTTGATTATTGAAACTTTAATGAGGATAATGTTCTTGACCAAAATGAAAAAATAGGAAACACTTAAAATATATCATTTTATTACTATTTCTGTTAAATATAATGGTTGCTTTAAAAAATGAGAAAAAAATTTCAGTTTCGTAAATAAAATACTAATCTTCTACTATCTCATGAACATTTAACTAAAGATGTATAAAATTATAATATTGGGAAAAATATAATTACATAACTTCTTAGGGAAAATTACACCAAACAACACTACAACTATTGGTTGCCAACCTAGATAGAGGAGAAGAATTAAAAATACATTTATTCTTAAATCTAGAATAAAGTATATTAGTTCCAGTTCTAAAATATTTTATACTAAATCATGTACTATAAATAATTATATATGATATTTTACTAGAGGACATAATAGATTATATTTTCTTAAAAAATTACATTCTGCTTACAGGAAATCTGATAGAAATGTACTTTCCAAAATCTTCTATTACATACATTTATGGAACCACGAAAATATGGGTAACAGAATTATTTATTGTCTAATCTCTTTTACGGGTAATATTCTTGAAAAGTGAGTCAATGAACATATGGTAATTTAACAGTGGGTTTTCAATGAATATGACTAAAGAATACTCAAATGAAAAAAATATAATAATAGTTTATGGTGGACATGTCTGCTTTGGTGACAATTCTAAATGAAATATCACTAGACATGGCCAATTTGGAAACACTAATTAAATTTTAATTTCTATATTATTTTAAATGGTTGAAAATATAATATTCTTATCACTTCACAATTATGTGATGCAGGTTTTCCTATAAATTATTAAAGAATGTGTCTAATGTTTTTTACTCTATGAATAATTTAATTTTCATACCTATAGAAATAATAATTATTATGATATTAATCTATATTAATTACATACACAAAATTCTTCATTATATTGTTCCGTTAATAATTAATTTTTTCTTTTTAATATGAGACTATTCCATTGTATCATTCACTCACATAGAAATGTTACTAGAAAATGGTATGTGAAGGATCAACCCAAACATGAGATTCTGAAAAATAATTTATGAAATACATTTAAAAAAGGAAAACAACCAAATATAAACATAAATAAAAGAAATATGACCCAAATTCTAAACCTCTCAAGTTAGTTCACAAGGTCTTTTTTAGACTATATGGTCGTTATTGTTTAAATTGGATAACTAGAGTTACTTTTAAATTACTTGTTTATGTATAATTCGGGTTTCTTTTTAGCTCAATAATTTGATGATAGTTCATTTTTTTACCAAATATACTATATTTATAGAAAATATAAGCAGAGTTAATATTATAAATTTTGAATTTACCTTGTAGGTGTGTTCAAAATTAATTATTTCAAGTCATTTTTAATCAAAAAATGGATATAGTAACAACTTCTCTGCTCATATGAAACCCAAGAATAATGGAGTTATAGAATGAAGAAACAAAACCCTTCAATAAATTTATAGGACTACACTAAATGAATTTATCATACCTATATATTTATGGGAAAATTCTACAAATAATTTTTTTTATGTAATTAGTAGAGTATCAATTATAAATATCATAAAAAACCATATGAACTATTGAATAATTGGAATCCATTAGTTAAAAACATTATATTTTTTACAAAAATTTCTTTCATCTTAATAATAAGTATTATATTTAATTTCATTCCTCCAATAGTGATGAATGAATTTTCCTAGGTTATTCAATCTCATGAAAATCCTATAGAGTATTTAATATGAGAACCGAATGTGTGGAAGATTATGTAAATGAAAACATTGATGAAATATATCCACATTAGACATATGTATCCCTACAAAATTTTTTGAATAGTATATCAAATATAAAATTAATTTTTATTCTTTCTTATTTTTCTAGAAAACAATAAAAAATTCATGTTTAGGAAAATTTACTGACTTTGAACATGTAGAACCCGAATCTGTAGAAGTGCCAGATAAAATCAGCCCATATTTTTCTATTGGAATTGGGACACATATAATAAACCCTTTAGGTGTTTTAGATGGAGAATTGAACAAATCTACACAAACTATATTTTCTCTAAAAAACTAGGATGAACATCAATACTTTTGTCAGATATTGAAAATTAGAAAGTCAATGACGAAACCACTAATGAATTCAAGATAATATATATGCGAGAAGGGATAAATTAGTTTGAAAGAAATAAATTATTGAAACTTGTTGATAGACTGAAGGATACCATAACTATTGGCACTAAATTGGAGTTTATAAATAAAGTTGAAGAAGTTATCACTATAGTAAAGAATAATGCTAAATGAGTTGGAGAAGCTTATAGTCAAGAAGAAGGAAATGACTATTAAGTGACCTTCTAACTTGTATCCCAACATGAAGCCATTATAATACTTCTAGAATTGTCAGATCATCTAATTTTCAATAATTACCCAATGGATATCAAAACTATATTATTAAATTGTTATACAGTTGAAGATGTTTTTGTTGAACAACCAATGATTTTAAAATTCCCTATTTTCCAAATAATTTTTTCAAATTATAAAATTGAATATATGGATTAAAATATTCTGTTATATAACTGTATGATAGGCTCTGGTATTTTTTTAATTCAAAAGGTTTTACAAAATCTATAGTTTACATTACAGTTTTTATCAAAAAAATTAAGGATGATTTAGTTGTTCATATATTTGTAAATTTCATTCTTTATGACTCTTATAGAAATATTCATATGTACTAATTTATCAAAAATGAGCCAAGGTGAATTTGATAATATTCTTTAACTGATATAGAAAGAAATGGAATCCCTTGAATAACTATTTATTTCAAGCATGATGGAGAAGCCAAACTAAAATTTAAATTTTTCCATCAACATATTTTCCTATGAAATGGTGTCTATTCCAACTTGAAGTATTAATAACATTATTTCCATTATCTAATGAATAATGAATAAAAAATCAATTTGGGAATATAAACCATTCTTTATATGTGTGATATTATTAAACCCACGTCATGATATACTTCACTATTTTATTCCATGTACATTTCTTATAGGATAAAATCCAAAGTATGTGTCGGAGAAAATGAAAAGTTTTTAGTATAATGTGGATATTTTTTCATTAGAAATGTTATATAAAAGTTGATGAAAATTTGTTTGAACTTCTGTATAATAAATGGGTGAAGAAAATGAAAATATTAATGAAACGTTTACCCATATTGATCATCCCATATGACCAAAACATATTGATGATCTGGGTTTGGAAGTAAACAATGTAATGGAATACAAAGTTGATGAATTAGAGGTATATATCACTAGTGTAGAAGAATAGAATCTATCTTCTGAATAATGAAGTTATCCTAATATTCCTAAAGAGAATGAAGAAACATCACATGAATATCTTTTACTATAAAAGGATCTTCTCCCAAAGAAACTCTTCTAAATAATGATGATGATGATTAGAATGAGGAATAAATCAATTAATATTAAAATAGATCTAATAACCAATAGAATTATGTATAGAAATCTAATGATTAAAGAGAAAATAAAATTAATCAAGGTAGAAAGGAATTTGGTTATGATGATAAAGTAGAGGATGAAGAATGTGAACCAGAAAAGGTAAATGATGACCATGGAGATGAATAATAAATTGATAAAAATTATGGATATAAAGAAGAAAATAAAAGTTATGATGATAGCTCATATCATTTAGATCGCGATAGAGATTATGTAATGGATGCTTGTATATCTACTACCAATAAAGGTAAATTAGCTGAATAATCAAAGAATGATGTGGTTGAATCTAAGGAACCTAAAAATATTGTTGACCATGTTGATTGAAATTATGATTTTAGTTTAATATAATATGTTCATAATAAAATTGGGGAATTTTTTGTGGGGGAGAGAAACCCCAGTTTTGTATTATTTGATTTACCCAACCCTTTTGACAAAACTACTTCACATTAGTGGTATAAATACCCTTGATATATTGGATTTTTATGGGTTGTCTACATTATAAGGTCCCTTATGGTTCATTAATTATGGAAATGGCCATATCAAATGAGTTTTAACTCAATATGGTGTCTGTTAAGGCATATTTTCCAACCACTACATAGATAACATCAAACTAAATAGATTAGGATGACATAAAATCTTTTTAAGATAATAATTTATCTAGTTTTGGAAAAAATTTGATATCACAGACTACTATGGAAACAAATATTATTGAAATATTTGATTTAGTACATCTGGAGATATTAATTGGAATAATTATTCCATATATGATTCATGAATTTTTTATGTAATAATGGATAACAATACAGTATTAAATGAATTGAAAACTATCAAAAAATTTGTTACTGTTATGAAATCTGAGTATAAAAAATATTTAGATGGTATTGTGAAATGTCTTTGAGTTGTGTCTTTTGAGTCTTCTCCATCAGACACACCTCATTTTATGGTGTTTGATACTGGAAAATTTATATCAATTATCATAGATGATTTAAAAGGTTCCTCATTCTTTACTCATTATCATCATTCTAAAATTTTCAATGGTGATTTTCTCAGATCGATTTTCATATAATAATTTAAAACTATGATGGGACGTTTATATTAGAGAATCTTGAGAAATATTAGTCAAAAAATAGACCATATACATTCCATTTTCATGATATATTCTAAAGAACTGACAATGTCTCAAGAGGATATCACAAAAAAAATTAGATTTTTTTAATTGAAAATATTATATTCCAAGCATTAGTTGACAAGTAAATTTATGTATATGGTTGAAAATTATGATGATGTCAACTGTCACTCAAGAATTCAGAGACCATGTTATATAATAAATGGAACTCACTACTACTCTTTAATCCTTTTTGGAAAACAAGGATGAATTCAAAAAATCTATGGAAAACGGAGAGAATATAATTTTTCAATTTTATCAATATACTGATGCCTTATCTGCATATGGTATAGGACTGTAGTTGTAGCTTCATATTAAATTCACATTCCTTCAACTTATGGTGGACTAATAGTTAGACCTCTGTATCCATATTCTAATCCATAATATAATTATACTTTTTTAATAAATAATTTTCACCTTTAACACCTCAGATTCAACATTTTACCATAACACATACTAAGGAAATCATTCATTTAAGACAAGTTATTTAAAGGTAAAAATCATACTCTACAACATTATATCCTCTTACAGTGCATACTATATTCCCTAGGCCTTCATCTTCTGCTCCCAGTACATATGTTAAAGTAATATTACTTCTAGATTCTAATATTGAGAATCCCTAAAAATAGTCTTTTTGTTTTTTATGTGGATGTAACTAGACAATTTTTTCAATATATATATTTCTTTTCGGATCAATAGTTGTAATTTATCTCTATTTTTACCTTTTGAATAATGCTAAAAGGCAGATATGATAATTACAGCATGTTAATAAATATTTCCATTATGTAATATCAATATATTTTATTATTATTATTGCTTCTATGATATTTTTTATGATGCTAGAATTGTTTCTGTTGTGTTCTGTACTATAATACAATTTGGATATTTCTTTATTATTTCATATTATATATTAATTTGATAATATTAATTCGATGATTTTTGATCATCCAATAGGAGGATAATGTATAACTATCATAATAACCAATTGTGATTATTTATTTTTCTAATGAGTTTACTGTGTTATTTTAGAATTTGGAATTGTTAGATAGATTGGATGAATACTCTAGGTTTGACTCACTAGTAGACTGAGTAACTGCTCCAAAGAGTCACCATTGCAAGAAATATTATCATGATGTTATATGCATGAGTCACTGTTCTTGACATAATGTTCCTGACTCACCATTCCCAACTCATCATTCCTTACTCTCCTTTACTAACTCACCGCTCCAGTGAGTCACAGCTCCAAGGAGAATACATTCTAAAGAAACCTTCATCCTCACATTATTATGAAAAATTCACCACCATCCATGAGTCCCTTTTGAATCAAACAACCTCCATAGTGTCACTCCTCAAAATAATCACCACTACATATCCATTGAAAATTTAAATTGAATATTTATAATGGAAATATTTGTGAAATATAATGCTACAAATTAAGTTTATGACCTTTTATAGAAAACAGTAAAATTTATTTCTGTCTGCATTATGATGTATGAGGTACCAGAGAGAATTTTTAACGTTAGCTGAAGAATAAAAATTAAAAATTATATAAAACATAAGTGAGAGATGTGTTGTGATATAAAATAATTAACATAAATCAACAACTGTGTCAAAACATGTTGTTTAATTTTCATGTGATCATGATTATACTTTAAACATTCAAAGAACAAACGATGAATAATAATAATAATGTACACATAGATCACACATAAACAAAAAAACAATAACCTATAAAATGCACTATTTTAAAAAAGAATTTATAAAATAGACAAGAGATTCATTTCAATATACTTTCAAGGAGTCATGAAGATGTAACACATATCAAACATAATAACACTATCGCTTCCACTCTATTATGATCTTTATTTTTGAGAACTTAATTTTCATTATGATCATTGTGTGGTTATCTAAAGATTGTTAACATAGAATGAATACTGTGAATAATTTGATGTTACAAATATAACTTAAAAATGTATCTTTTTATGCTTATATTCCCAAAGATAATAGTGGAAGAGGTCACTGGGTGGCCTATATCTTTTTCTCGCTCCCATGAAAAACTATGTAAGATGTATTCATGTCCTAGGAAACACTATATAGGCTGTTTTATACATTGATCCCAGGAGCAGCCAAGTTTTATTTTTATACAATATTATTGGTTGTATGTGATCACCAAATGAATCGGACTACATATCAGCATGAGAATGAACCAATGGTTATTATTTATATTGTGTATTTTTAATGATTTATTTTAACTTCTCTATCATTTTAAAACTGAAAACATTTTTTCTAATTTATAGTTAATCATAGATAAAAATTATATTAGAATTTTATTTAGTAAATTGATATAAAAATATAAAATAGTACTTAATATTTTTTTGACTAAGAACTAATCACTCATTGGGAAATATTTTAAAATATAAAAAAATTATAAATCTAATACATTGGTTTACTACTTTTAATCTATTTTGGGGAATTTATTATAAATCCATTTTATTATGAACTTTTAATTAGGGTCTCAATTTACAACAATCCAAAGTATCATAATCAGAAAAAAATTAAATATACTATATTAATGAATAATTTTATGTTTTATTATCTTAAATATTGTCCCATATAATATAAAAACATTGTTTACACAATCCGGGTTTAAGCATTTTTTATCACATCAAATGCGCTTCGTTAACAATTAATTTAGAACAAACATGGATTTTTTATAAATTTCATATCATATTAGTAATTATGTTATTCAATATTTTTTTGATAAATCACCTTTTAGCTTATTATTAATGTTTTAATTAATTAGGATTGAAGAATCGATGATTAAATAAAAACAAAAATGATAACATTGGGCAATCTTAGATGTAACAAAACCAAATTATTAAAACACATACATTTTTGTATGGTAGAGATTTTAATCATTAATGATTCACCATTATGGCCTTATTTTTATATTTGGGAGAATATTATGTAAGGTAGAGCTACTATTACTGAATACCTTTTTTTATTTACAAGAGTTCAATTCCCCCTCCACTATAAAAAAGAAAGCATTCAACCCCTTACTCAAACCTCTCAACCCCCTTTGGATCACCCAACCACTATCCAAATAGTATTATAAAATGAATCCCATAATAATAAAAGCACCCCATTGGGATTAAATCGATACATGTAAGCCTTTTGTTACAAACCAAAATAACTTACCTGATTAACTTGTAACAAACTTTTTAAGATTTTTAGTTTTTCTTCCACTCTTCAAACCCTTAAATATTATTATTTAAGGATTTTTAGCAACCAAATTATCATAAATATACAAGTATGTTTTATGATATATTTTTTACCTAAAATAATAAAATATTCCATTTTATGGTTAATGAATATACTATTTCTATGTACAGAGAAAAGGTTCTTCATGAAACGATGGTCGTTCATTTTTATTTTACCACTTATCATAGTTCCCATTATGATGGAAAATAAATTTATATATGATATATTTGATATTTATAACGTCTTTTATATATTTTAGTTCTATTGTAAAACATTTCTCTATACATTCTATTTTTTTTTTGGCAAATATGATTACATCGTTTGTGGAAGTGTAGTCAACCACAACCACAAAGTGATATGACTATTTCACCCTAAACATAGAATGTATAAATGATGATGTTAATAAATATTTGTAACATATATAACATTGATATGATACTGGGATTATAATATAAATATTTATCATATAAATTTCATTCATTTAAATAAATCATTGAAATGAAAGTATTGTTCATGTGTACATACGACCTATTATCTCCATGAATAGTGTACTTCATTTTATATCTCTAAATATTGTGGACTGTTATAAATATATATGTACATAATATATTAGATAATTATTTAATTTATTAAGTTACAAAGATTATTAAATCAACATCTATGAAATAGGAGAAACAAGTAACATGTCAAAGCATACATTATAATCTTAAGAATTTAACACATGAAATAGTTAAAACAATGAATGATTGTTAACAAAAACGTAATAAAATATTGTACAAAGTTAATATATTTTATTATAAACCTGATTATCTTTTTGTTAATGTATGTATCATAATTTAATACCCTATATAGTTGGATAAATACCACAGAAAAAATGGTAGGTTAAGGAATGTGAATTTCATCTCAATTTGTATTCCATTGAGACTTATTTTTTATTATGTGCAAATTCACTTTTATTTGATGTATATTGATCCTTTTCTATATTATATCATTAATAAAATTTTTATCAAGATATTATAAATTTAATTTTATTTCATATCTTTTGGTAGATTATTATTCAATTGTTTCTAATTGGTATGTGGCATTTTGGAATGTTTAAGGATTATACTATAAAATAATGTTGTTTATTACTATCCTTAAAATATCACTTCATTTTGTGATAGTTAAAATTACCTAGAACCAATAAATTTATTTTTACAATTTTCCATTTGATGATTACTTTAATATACATATTTTAATAAAATTGATAATAGGATTTCATAACTTAAATATCATTTTTTACATTTGATGTTTACTTTCATAGTTATTATATTATTTGGAGAATTATTGATAAAATAGAATTATTTAATCAATAAGAATATTTGATAATGAATAATATTTAATTCATTATTAAATATGAATAATTAGTTTCAGTATTAATGATAGGTGGAGCTCGGACATTTAAAATCGACTTGATTTATTGATAGGTTCTAATGAGACAAAAAATTTGGCCAAATTAAATTGATTTCTATCTATAGTTTTAAACCATATTTTCAAAGGCCTTACCTATATATGTTTTCAAGAACCTTACACGAAACATAAATTAAGAAAAAAATTAATTAATTTAGATTCAGTTATTATTCATCCATGATAATTTTGATCAGCATAATTATAGATCAATTTATTTCCAAATTTATTAATTTAGACTCCATGAGTTTCAGTTCATTACTTTTCCATATTGATATGGCCTTATCTAGTTATTTGAATTGCAGGAGTTATCATATTTTTACCTTATTGTGTAAATTTATACCCATTTATTCATTATTCTTCTTCTTTAAATACACATAATAATACATTGAGAACACACTTATTATGCTTCTATTCCCCAGGTTATTAATTGGAAATATTTGAAATAGTGTTCAATGAAGATTTTTTGTTCCTTTTAGTATATATCATTTTTTTAATTCACTATCCATAATGTATATTGGGTATCAAGTATATAATATGGATTTAAAAGTGTGATAAATAGAATAGTCCTTTGGGAATGTATTCCATATAATTCTTCCAATGTAATAAAATAATTCACCAACTTTGGACTTTTCAGGTTGGGGTGTTACATCCAGCCTGAATAAAACCATTATCTAACAATTGATACAATTTCATTTATAATTAAAAAAATTCCACATGAGAAACTAAAAAATGGTTTATTAAAATATGATTAGAATTAGGGAAAAATTGAAAAGTAAATTCATCCTCCCTTTTATGGAATAACCCCCAAAGAACCATCAGTGAATACATACATATATTCACTCCATATTGAAACATCACTTGTAAAATATATTTTCTGATATGAAAGGTATTTCTTTCAAGTTTTCATGGTTTTCCCTCATCAATTTAAACCATTGGATTTATAATGAATTGGGTGTATACCAATAATTAAGAAGTCCGAGATTTTTGGGACTCCCATATTTAACAGTCCGTTTTTATAGGCTTCTAGAGGGTCACACGCTTTGTAACTAAGATACATGATGTTAAGAATTTATGGATTCAAGTCATTCAAGGGTTCACATTTTGATGGATACACAACATGATTAGTATTTTCATGTTTTTAATTATTTACATATCTTTTTATTAATTCGATGAAACACATTTTTTGGAAGGTATAGAAATTAATTATTTCCCGACGTGTATTGGTATTACATGTCATGAAATACACCGACTGAGTTTTTTTAAATGGGATGAAAATTTGAGATCTCATTTATCATCCTCTCAAGTTTTATTTATCTTGGCCCAAATCCTTCCCTAGGTGATCATGAGGCTCTATAACACTTCTAGATCATCTTGTTTGGTGTTCGATCATCGCTACACTTGCGGTGGATTACCCTTGGATGTTTTCTCCAACATTTATTGTCTTTTTATATTTATCATAAATTGGGATTTCAATGGATCGTCCTAAAATTATGGATCCATACCCAATATTTTTTAATCACATTTATTTGTTTTTTTCGATGTCTTTTATTATTTGTTTTCATTAACGGATTCCATTGAGAGTGTTGGGTTTTAGGATAATTCTAGGTGATTCCATGAATATTATCTCAATTTATTAAACTTATTCTTCTTGATTTATTTTGACCATTGATTAAAATTTTATTTCTCAATATTTATATAAACTTATTTAATAAAATCCAAATATAGTTTATTGGGATATTTAAAATGGTTTCTGTTTGACAATTTGGAAAACCACCAATTCATTTGAAAGTTTTTGAGTTTATGAAAATGTGTTGATTTTAAATTTTCATCTAAATTTATAGTATTGATAGAAGAAATTTAAATTAATTTTTTGTATTTTATTGTGGAAATGAATTTTTAAATTATGGAATTGGTTTTAATGGATTAAAAAATCTGATAGTGTCTTTAAATGTTTTTCTAGATACATAGTAGTGTTATCATATAAAAGATGCATGTTTTTTTAAATCATTTTTTTGATTTTAAATGGAACAATTTCATTTAAATTGGAGAATGGGACAAAATTTTCTTTTATTAAGTCTTAAAAATCACATCATTGATTATGTAAGAGAATATGCAAGCTTAATGTTGTTTTGAGTTATTTTGACTCACTCTATGGTCTTAAAACTTTCTAAAACATACATAAAGTGGGTCAAATCTCTAATGGGGTATTGGAGATCCATATTTGGATATTGTGAGGGGGAGTGTGTATATACATATTTAAAATATCACATTAGTTTTTTTTGTTTCCATATAGCTTGAATACTATCAAACGTATTTTGTATATGACAGTCTTGTTAACAGGTAATTTAAATTTG
The DNA here is from genome assembly GCA_963277665.1 of Viscum album. Taxonomy (NCBI): domain Eukaryota; kingdom Viridiplantae; phylum Streptophyta; class Magnoliopsida; order Santalales; family Viscaceae; genus Viscum; species Viscum album. The sequence goes on along the minus strand of OY728138.1, from coordinate 119,029,709 downwards.
AGATAAAAATGTATGAATAATTTGTAAAAAATAATTAAATTTCTTATGAATTTATATAATCTCTATTATATACATGTTTTTTTATTTCATTGTTAGATAAATATTCAATAACTTGAAATTCATTTTACTAATGTTATTCTTCATCATTCAAATTATATAGAATGATTTGTTTACATATTCTTTAAATTTCCAAATTTTTTATCATTAAAATGAAAAGAATTAATTTGGATAAAATTTTATTGGAAACAATTCGGGAATCCCGGGTGATACCCTAATAATATTTTTTATCCCACACACTACATATGCGTTTTTGTGTTTTTACATAGTCTCTTTCTAGGTTAGAGCAAATGGAAGTGATCACTTGGTGGTGGATCTAACTATTGATATTTGGACATGGTGAGTTCTGTCCATAGGAAAATAAGGTGTTTCCTCTACTTTGGTACTTGGGTTTTAGTAAATAGGGATTGTTTATGACTCATTAACTTTTGTTTAATTTCTTCAATTAGAGTTTCTTATATTATGAATACTACCTCGATCTCTTTTTTCTCCATTGATAGTGGAAAAATCATTTCCACTTGCATGTTGTATGATGTTAGGTGCTAGATACTGAACCATGGGGGTCAGGAATGCCCTTCAGACTATGTCATAGTTGGCTCATTCATCATGTTAACATGGTACCTGGGATATTTCTTGACAATGTGGTATTGGAGGAAGGTAGTTTTGATTCTATTCTTGATGTCAGAATGCATTTGTAACATCTTGTCGAAAAATTTGGGGTTATAGAGATTTAGTTCGTATCCAACTCCCACAAAAATTAATCGTATGTTTTTAGTGGAGGTTAGGGAAATAAATCTTGTTTATTAGTTATTTTATTTTATTTGTTTATTTTTGGATAGAGTGAAATCAAAAAATTTCTTATTCTATTGGTCAGGATCTAGTTTACCATGTTTCTTTCTTTGTGAATTATCTGATGTCTTCCTTGTTATTTTCTGATTTTGGGTAGAATCATTCCTTGGAGAATATGTGTGAACCAGATCCATGAATATGAAACTATTGAACCTCAACATGAGAACTATTTTTTGGATCCAAATATGGTTGAGGTGATTGTGCATACATTCCACGCTCTGAGATATGCACCACCTCAAGTCCACATTCAAGATATAGCTTGTATCCGCTGGGGGATGTTATTAGAAATAAATCTCAATAGTTTATTCACAATAATCCACCCTTTATCAATGGGTCCACTGATCCTCAACATGTTGGGTAATCATTTGGAATGTAAGATCATTTTTTTAATTATTGGAGACACTGAACATTCTCAAAGTGAAGTGTGCCACCTTCAATCTGGAAGGAAAAGAAAAGATGGTGGGACATGATGTTGTCAATAAAAAAATTTAGGGATTAGAATATAAATACATGAAGGTTATCTTAACGAAATTTTTCTATCCATAGTAAATTATTTTGGTTAAGGTTGTGGAGTTTTTCATGCATGAGCTTCCCAAGAGAATCAGGAATGTGTATTCATATCACATTGCTGACTTGGTAATGTTTATTTCGGAGATTGTATCTAATGAAAATATGGTGGGTCAATGGGTGAAGTTTGGAATACGATCATATATCCTTTTATAAGTTGTCTCACCAAATCATCCCACTTATGTTGATGTACTCGATAGGGCGATGATGGTAGAGATGGAACAGGCTGGGAAGTTTGGCTTGACAGTTGTTCCTTTTTCTCCATGGGGAAGCTTCTATTCATTTAAGGGAAAACTGAAGTGTGATGATTCTCAGGATTGTTCATGATGGTAGAGTTATTCTATATCTCTTTAAAAATAATGATAAAGTCCATTGAAATTCTATATGTGTTGAAATTCAAGGAATTCTAGGATGGTTTTCACCAAAGTACCTATAATTGTAGCTCATACGGACATTCATGGAATTATTATAAATAATTACATAAATTATATACTCCACATGGTAAAATATTATCATTATATCCTCCAAAAATTGTGGTGAAAAAATATACTTCATTTATAAAATGATTCATGCCAAAATCAATAAGAACATTGCTACATAATGTAGTTGAATAATCTCCAGATAAAGCAGACACGAGTCCAGAGACTATGGTAGGTACTATTACTATTGAATCATTATTACTGACAACTATATTTTATAATAGTGAAAATTATTTTTTATTTCAACATGTATGTTTAATCATATTATTAATCTTAGGTAGTTTTTAACTTGTACAACGAATATTACTACTCTTCTTAGATCTAAGAGAGAGTAGGGTATCTGTAGTCCAACATATGAATTTTACCTATCATTTTTCAATTTGTCATGATGTTTTATGAACCTCAACATGAATCCTATAGTTGTAATTTTTAGTATGGATATGCTCATTTCCAATAACATTCAGATTGATTATTATTTTTTGTGGGTCTACCTTACTATACCCTGAGGTGTATCTCTTTTTTTTCATGGAGAGTCATACCCAATAACAACCAACGATATGAATTATTATATAGAGTTGGAAGATGTAATACTAGTGTTACATTTTTATATAGAGTAGGAATCATTTAGAGATGATCTACCTCTAGTTTTCATAAATATTCCTGGCATGTTCCCTTCTTATTTCACTTATTTTACACAAGTAAGCGATTTCTATATTTCTAATGTCTAAATGTCTAAACCTCATCTAGTTTCAACTACCTATTACAAATTTGATATAGTTGAAATTAAATTTCATATTACATAATTGGAAAATCTTTTTGATAATGGATTTATATTCCCTAGTGTGTCACATTGGAGGTACCAATTATCTTCTCTAAGAAGGATGGTGGTTATCCTAACTTATTTGTTTATTACAGAATGCATAATCTAGTTATAGTGAGGAAAATGTATCTGTTGTCATGGATTCATTATTTGTTTGATCAGTTGAAAGAGGTGATGTGGTATTTAATGATCAAACATAGATCTGGTTACCATCATTTGAGGATAAAAAAATATGATATTCTAAAAACCACATATCATAGTAGGTATGACCATTTTGAATACTTTGTTATGCCCTTTGGTATAAAAGTTATTCTATAATATTGAATGTTTTAATGAACAAGTTTTTCCAAAAATATATGGATAATATTGTGGTAGACTTTGTAGATTTCATCCTTGATAAATCCATACATGAGGGGGATCATGTGCATCATATTATAATAGTTCTCAGTCTAATGATAAATCACCAAAATTATTCCATGATTTCCAAATGTTGATTCTTTATTTGGGATGGTAAATTCTTGGGACACATGGTGTTAGATCAAGGAATATCGTTTCATCTTGAGAAGGTTAATGCTTCTATAACCTAGGAGAAACCATCTACTTTCATTGATATTTGGATATTCTTTGGATTAATAGGATATTATTGCTAGTTCATTAAGGGCGTCTCAAATTTGTCTTCTCTTATATAAGATATAACATAGAAGGGGGTGTAGTTTTCTAAAAATGATAATTTTTAGTGTTCTTTTTTTGACATAATGTAAAATTTGGCTACTGCATCACTGTTGACACTTCCGGAGGCCTGGTAAGGATATGCGGTCTTCAATGATAAATCATGTTTAGGATTTAGATATGAAATTATATAGGTAAATCATGCAGTTTCATGTTAGTTTAGTTATTATAAGAAACATGTGAATAATTAACCTACTAATGTCCTTCATCTTGAAGCTATGTTTCATTCTCTAAAGAGATGATGGAAATACCATTATATAGAATGGTTTGTCGTGTTTTAGTCCACAAAGTATTGAGTTATATATTCTCTAAAAAAGAACTAAATCAATATCAGAGGTGTTGGGTGGAATACTTATATGATTTTGATTTCAACATCACTTATACCCTAAGAAATGGAATGTCATTGCACATGTGTTGAGTAGGAAATTTCCAACCCATGGAGTGAAATAATCACCCGAAGTGTGGAATTTGATGGATTTCTTCATCGTTTTATATTGTAGTTCAAGAGGAAGGGTTTGTGGTTTCTTTTTTCCATCATTAAATTGAACTTCCTTCTTCTCAAGATGATTATTTACGATCAACATCTTGGTAATGAATTTATTAACATTGGAGAATATCATTACGGTAGGAGATAATTTCCAAGTGGTTAGGAACCAAATAGTATTTTATGTTATCAAACCTTTTTTGGTGTCCCATTTTAATCAAGGAATTATGTTATGGGTATTTTCCATAATTCCAAGTTGGTTATGAACCCTAGAAGAACAAAGATGATCTATAACATGCATGGTATGTTATGGTCTCCAGGGATGAGACATGGAATTTCAGAGTTTTTTATCTTGTTTCTATACATGCCAAAAGGTTAAGGCTGAGCCCAAAAATCCTTTGTGTTCATAGTATCCACTTCTAATCCCTAAATTGAAGTGGTATAAGATCTCTATGGGCACTATGGTTGGGCTTCAACATGACCAGATAAAGAATAATGTCATATGGGTTCTAATCGACATGCTAAAGAAATACAATCACTTAATACACTTTTGAGATACTATCAATGGTGATGAGTTAGAAAATTTATATTTTAATGAGATCATCCCTTTTCAAGGAGTTTTGTCAACTATAGTCTATTCTTGAGATCCCAGATTCACTTATATCTTCAACAAAGGCCTTTAGACGTCACTGGGATCTCATGTACATTTGAGCATGAACTACCATCCACATTGAGATGTCCAGATAGAGTGGGATATGCAGATCCTCGAGGACATGCATTGCGCTTGTGTTCTTGAATTCAGTGGAGCTTGGGATGATCAATTGAGGCTGGTTGATATTTCTTATAATAATATTTATATGATATAAATCATAATGGATCATTTTGAGGCATTTTATTTCGGTCCTCTTAAATCTCATTTTGTTTTGGTGGGAGAATGAAGATAGTTCCTTGGTTGGAAAATGTTTAGTAGAAAATACCCTGAAAATATTTATTTAAAATGACAGATAATGTTGATAGAACATAACCAATTTATGTCTTATGATTATCCTACCACAGTCCTTTGGATCACTGAGTTGGTGATTTGGTGTTCTTTAATGTTTCATCCCGATTGGTTCATCGAGATCTTGGTAGACAAGGAAGTCTTTCATTCCATTTTGTGGGATACTTCGAAGTTGTTGATCAGGTGGGGAAAGTTTCAAACTATTTTCACATCCATTTCAAATGACATAAATACATAACATGTTCAATGTATCACACTTGATAATGTGTTTATCTGATCCATCTCATGTATTGAGATGGACTGATCTGGATATTGAACCTGATTTATCATTCACTGTGGGGCCTATTAAGATATTTGATTTTGTGGTGTGGGTTCTTTATGGAAGGATGATACCTTTGGTTCATTTTTAATGGAATACTTGTTATGATAGTAATGTTGTGTGGTAATGATATGAGTTGATGATAGAGTAGTGGCCTCATCTTTTTTTTCAATGAAACTTCATCCTAGATTTCATTGGATATAGAGTTTTTATGACAGGGAGGTTGTAACATCCCATTATCTATCTGGTAGCTACATCAATTACAATGTCAATGTTTTCCTTTTTAATTTAATTGGTTAGTATTGATAATGAATTGGTAGGATACCTATAATAGTTAAATATGATATTTTTTTACACGCACCTTTAATCATCCTTTTCAGTAGGCATCTAGGGGGTTACACACCATGTTGTGAATGGTTTCTCGCAGTGAGGGATACATGATGGTATAAATAATTATGCATGATAAATGAATTACAATTTTTTTAATTTCATGGTGATTTTTTTTATGGTTATGGAAATTAATGGTTCCACAACATGTATTGCTATCTCACATTTTGTGATACCCCCAATTACTATTTTAAAATGGGAAATGTGAATGAGATCTATTTTCCCCTTCTCTCAAGTATCATTTCTCGAAACCCAATTCCTTCCATATGGTATATTGATTCCCTAAATATCTTATGGAACCTCTTGTTTGGCATTCGATTGTCACTACACTTGAGGTGTGCTTTTAATTTATGTTTTCCCACATTATTTGTACTTCACTATTTCTCTTCCATTAGAAATTTAGTAGATCATCGAAATATTTTCCATTCATGCCTCTTAGTATTGAATATCATTTCTAATTTGGGTTTGGACGTCTTATACACATTCTTTCTCATAGATAGGTGTCGTTGAGAGTGTTGAGTTTCAAGATAAAGGTAGGTGGTTCCATCCTAAGTAGCCAAATTTATTAACAATAAACCTTTATTTTATTTCGTCTATTTATTTTATTTCAAAAAATAAATCATTATTTCAATTGATTTAATAAAATTCAATTCATGTTAATTGGGATATTTTCATTGTCTTTGGAATTAGAATTTGATAACCCCACAATTACATTGAATTTTAGAGTAGTTTATAATTATTTGCGGATTTATATTATATAATATAAATTATAGATTAGATGGATGTGATTTAAATTTAATTTTTGAATTTAATTGTGGAAATAAATTATGAAATTATGGAATTGGTTTGAATGGATTTTATACTTGTATGAGTGTATTATAATGTTTTGATAGAAACCCAGTGGTTTTATATTGCTAAAGAATCATTTTTTTAATAAAATCAGATTTTGTTTGAAATTTATAATTCTAATATAAATAAAAGAATGGTATTTAATTTAAATTAAATAAATATTAAAATAAATTTCCCATTATTAATTATGTAGGAGAACATGAAATATTAAGTATTTTGGTGAATTATTTTTACGCACTCTATGTTACTACAATGTTCTAAAACATTCATGGTGTAGGTCACATACAAAATGGGATGGTGATAAGTTGCCTTTGGCCAGTGTTAGGGGATGTGTGTATACACATATTGATGAGTTCAAATTAGAGGTTGTGGCGTCCTATAGACAAAATTATATCGTACCTATGTTGCTGATGGCCATGTTTCTCGCTTTTTTTATATTTGAGATATAAATATATGCCATAATAGTAAAACAGATTTATGTGCCTTCTGAAGATATATAAACTATTGTATATAAATTTTTTCATTTAATCCATTATTTTAGAAATATTCGAGCACTTGATAATCTTTTTCTTAATGTATTTTCCATAATTTTAATTTTTTAGCATGTTTTGATTAAATATTCTTCAAAAATGACCTACATGTTTATATTTAAAATTGTTTTCATTACATTGGTGAATATTTTATTGGAAACTATTATGGAATCCATGTTGAGACCATACTGGGCCTTTTAGATCACAACATACATGGTCCATCCGGTTTTTATAGATTATATCATTCTAAGATCAATCAAGTGTAAGGTATCACATTGAGGTGGATCCAACTATTGAATATTGGACATGGTGAGTTGTTTCCTTAGGTACATGAGGTGTTTTCTGCTATTTTGGTACTTCGGTAGCAGGACATAGGGGTTGTTTATTCATTGTGTACTTCTGGTAAATAACTCCCAGTGTAGTTTCTTATGTTATGATACTACCTTTATTGTTTTTATTCTTCATTTTTAGTGAAAAAATAAGTCCCACTAGCATGTTGTATGATGCCTAGTACTAGTCACATACCTATGGGGATTGGGAATGCCCTTCGGTCTTTGTTAGGGTCGGCTCGAATATCGGGTTACTAATGATCCTAGGATAGTTTATGACATCACTAATATGAATAGTTTCTATCATATGAATAAAAAGGGGCTGGTAACGTTATCTACCATCCCTTATCTGTTTTATAGAATCATAGATTATTATCAAAGGAATAAAATCATTGAATATTAAATTCTAAACTATATAATATAAAATAAAATGATTAACTAAAATCCAATCCATTGCCAAAATGATATTAAAATATACTAAGGGTAGTTCGAAAAAGATTTCTAGTAAATTCTTCCCCACAGATAAAAAGAAATAGACCCATATAAATAATAAATTTCGTAATATTTAAACATGAATTGTTCACATAATGTTATATAGTCATTATGAGAGGTGATATTCATAATTTTATTGAATATTTATTAGAAATGAAATCATGTAATGCTCTAGAGTATAACAGGTAATTTGAAAAATTAATAAAAACATATTTCATATAAATCCCCACTTCATTTGAATTTCCATCATATAATGTATTAATAAAAATTTATTTTTCAAAAACATTATATTTCAAATCATGATGATTTAAATCCCATGGGAATAAATTCATACATAAATTAGAATAATAAACAACTCATTAAACCAAAAATGACCCACTATGGTATGTATATTGGTTACCATATTATATGTTTTTCAATGTTCTTTTCATTATACAAATTATACCTAATCCAAAATTTACTCCCCAATAAACACAATATACACCTTATAAAACATTCCATGATTTTTTTATGAAAAATGGAATATTTTTTCTCAAATATCATAGATGGTTTCTTCTCTATTTCTTATCAGCTAAAAATTATTTTGATACTGTCATCTCATGTACTATAAATTTTGGAAAAAAGTATGTATAAATTCATTGTATACCGAACCTCTTTCACATGATAATTAAATTCCCAGATGGAAAAATATCTTCATATACAAGGATTCATCATTGAGTAAATGATATTAATTTTTCTATCACTGACTTGAATACAATCTATCATGAACCTAGAAAATCATATAATGTTTTCTTTATATGAATCCAATGATTTATTATATTTTATTCATCATCTCAAGTATATTTTCCCCATACTTAATAGAATAATATTTATCATGAAAAATATTTTTTAATGTATCGCATTATATATAATAATGATATTATTTATATATAGTATACATAACCATGGATCACCATCAATAATACTCACCTTCTAAAATATAATTGGTAAAGGATACATTTTTCTATTTGAAAGATCTCATGAATTAAAATATCATCTCTTGGAATTTGATCATTCTTTTGTCTACCACATGGTCAGATGATCCACTATATTTTGTGGGTTATTTACACATGAAAGTATCTTCAATCAACAAGATTATTTATGATTGTTATTGCTAACATAATGCATGGATAACACAACAATTTATGGATTGAGTCAATTTATCGATCACAATAACATCATATTCCTTCAAAGGTACATCTTTCTCAACTAGATGATTTTGAATGATATTTTCCTATTTATTCCATCCCACAAAATATTTTGGCTTTATAGAATAGAAAATCATTCTGAAAATGATATGTTTAGATAATGAAACATAAAAATCCTCAAATACTATAAAAGTTAAACATAACCCTAATATGAAATATATAAATGGTTGTTTATTCAAATTATGATAAATGATTAGTTTATCAAAAACATACATATAACTAAAAATTTAATAAATGACCACCAAAAATATATAATATAGAATTTTACGTAATGAATTTTTTCTCTATCATGTAGGATCTTTTTAGGTGTTGAGTTTGAGGGAGTTATGACATAACTCATACATTATAAAACCATAATTTATATTATGGAAACATACAAAAAACTATCCATTGTTTAACATTCTATATATATATATATATTAGTTATGAAAAAAAATATTTTTTTTAATGAAAATTTATGACATCATTAAAAAATTAATTCTTCCTTCTCTATAACCATCCAAAATTCTAATTAATTTTTTTTAAAATATGGTGAGAAGAAAATTTCCTAGAAATAACATTTCCCTATGAAGAAAACACACATTATAAACTACATAAAAATCATTAAACCCCATGAAAAGAAAATAATACCACATTTTATAAAATTATATCACCACTTTCAAAACCAGTATTAAACCAATGTGAAAAATTACTACAGCCTAGTTAAACCCGTATTTGAAAACCTCTAGTAACTATCTCCTTTTAAATTATGAAGATGAACATTACCTAATGCCTTGATTCACAATATGGTTGTATGAAAAATATATGATATATTTTTCTCATCCCACACTATCTGGGTTCACCCATTGTAAAATATATATATGGTTCACCAGATTCTATTTAGTCATGCCAATCATATAAAATATATTGATATCACCTAATGAAATCTGGGTGCACCAATCATATAAGATATATATGGATCAATTATTTCTCAAAAAATTGTAAAGTACCATGTCATGAATAAACAAATTAATTCATATAATTTTTTATCAAAATTTTTTTATAAACAATTTTATCCTTGTTTGGGAATCACATTCTCAATAAAAATACCATTTTCATTTAAAACCACATAATTATTTAAAAAAATCATTTTATTGTATTGGGGAAATATAAATGACTAAATAAATAAAAAAATGGAAAAATATCTATGATTTAAACATGAAATATTATAAATTAATCATACCATAAAATAATTTTATTGATGTTAGGAAATGTTTCTCTCACAATATATGTCCAAATAGATAATTCTTTTTTTCTTTTCTAAATAAACGCATGCATTCCATACAAAGATTAATTTTATTGAAACAATTGAATGAATGACCAAGATTTAGTTAATAAAAGATATCATGAAAAAATAGTTATATTCAAAAAATCAATTTCAAAACTTGGTCATGGAGGAGGAAAAGTGTTTGTAAAAAAAATTTAAAAGATGACATTTTTAATATAATGTTTCTTACCACCTTGTAAAAATATCAATCCAAATCCCCATGAATTATTAACCTAAAAAAATAAACCACATTAATTCATAATATAACTCATCAAATGTTCTATATATAAACCTCATAAAATTATACTACTTTATATAAAATAATAAATCCTTAATAAAAATGAAGTGAGATGAGGTCCCTTACATTGAGTATGACTTATCATATATGTTCATTATTATCCAAAATATCAATGTTAACTTAATTATTTACCATCAAAAGGAAAAAATTCATGATATTTATTACTTTAATTACTCATATTATTATTTTATATTTGATAAAATTATTGATTATTTTTTCATTGAATGATTTGATGATATTTGTATTATTTGTTTAAAAGGGCATCAGTAAATTATTTATGGTCAAAATGAAAATTTTTCAACATCACTAGAATTATAATAATGAAAATATTATAATTATGATAATTAAATTATACAATTAAAACCAATAATGATGATATTATATAAATTTTTTTTAAATTACAATCATGGAGATCGGTTTCCATTTCTATGAATGAGTAATGATTCCATATTAATAAAATAATTATCGAAAATATGTAATTAATGTTATATATTTCCATCATGATAATAATATCAAAAATGTTATATTATTTTATTGAAGATATAAATATATATATTATCATTTCCATTTGGTGGGGAAAAACCGTCACATTGCATCATGGAGGTTGAAATCCACACATATGAACGAATGATGATCACTACTAGATAAATAAGATACACCATTAGTTTAGAACAAATTTTTATATCCCTATAACTTGTATTATAAGATATGAAAATAGTTGTATGATCAATTGAAATTATATGCATCGTTACAGATAAAATACAAACAGTTTTAATGGAAACCATTGTTATATCTCACGATAAAATTAAAATACACATAGTATGATTTAAATTGTGGGTATAGATCTATACCAATGTTACCTAGAGAAATGTTTATATACTAAAATACATAAATTATGTATGAATATGTTTCTTTGAACTACTGGAATAGTTTATTTTACATAAATTGATATTATCAACACCATCCCTAAATTCTCAGAGAACATGTAATTAAATTACAAACCATGATACTAGTTTAAGGTAGACGAATGATTATATATTTAGAAGTCAACAATATGGTTTTAAATAGTTGTAAAAATATTTACAATAAAAAATAAATTCCATGATAATCAATTAGTTTTTTATTAGACATCATCCACACGTGTCCCTTTATTATAAACAAAAAAATAGAGTTGATCAATACCTCCCAAATAACCACTAGATCCATAATAAGAAAACATCATAATGGTTATCATCAGTTCCTGGATCACAATCATCATCATCATCATTATCAACATCACCATCCATATCATTACCTATAGTTCCACTATGAACTTCATTGGCATCACCCAATTCATCATATAATTAGATAATTGATTTAAAAAATGAATCAAAAAATTAAAATCATCTTATTTATATGATGTAAATATAAATTTGATATAATTTAGGGACTATTAAGTTTCTATTTTACCACCATCGCACCCAGGTACACTCATTTTTTCCCTCATATATTTCTACTTGGGATTTTTAATGCTCGTGGGTGTGATAGATTTGTAAGGTATTTGATGAGGGGAAATATATAGTTTGGATGATGAATTTACCGGGTCAACATTAGAAATTCACTCAATGATACTCACCATAGAACTATCACAAATAGTCAATTGGTTCAAAGTTATCATATTCATTCCCATCATGGGAAACCAGGGAGCACTAATGAATTTATAAAAAATGTTTCTAAATATGATTTATAATAATAATTTGAAATGTTAATAAAAAACATAAAATTTTATCATGTATATTAATTTAAAACAAATATATCATTTTTCTTCCCACATAGCCATAATAATATATCTCAACTCACATAACCGTCAATTCCAAATTTGGATTTCATTAAATTATGTTCATTACTATAAGACACATTATCGAATAAAATTTAATTGAAAAATAACAAAACAATGACATTTTGGAAGTTATTTGAGATTTAAAATCAACACAGTTCCATTAAAAACAATCGATTGTTAGATTAAATTATAACGATGACTAACACTGATATATTACCATCAATTTTCACAATGGATTTAGATTCAATGAAATGAAACTGTATATGAATAAGTGAATTTAATGATAAAATGAGAAGAATAGATAAATATGAAGATGTGATATATTAATAAAATATTGAGAAGATCATTTATCATTAAAAATTTAAACAACATGGTAATTAAACACAACCAAATATGGATTTGAATTTTATCTATAGATGGAAAACATAAAATAAATAATTATCTAACTTGATATTGTTTTATATTAAATAAGAAGAACCATATAAGTTATCTTCATGGTGTCTACACATATGTTGTTCCCATTTATGAACTAACTATACCATATGCTATACCAGGAAGATCTAGAGACCAGTAGAAGTTGGACCCCTATATATTAAAAATGAAAAATAAATACATAGAGTCAAACAGCACAAGGTACATTCCATAATCGAGAGCGGGTCACACCTCCCATATACTCATCAAAAAACATAGAGCAGTAGTTTAGGATCAAGTATGGAAACATATTACTTATGTCTATATTTTTTATCTTTGAAATGGCATCAACAAACTAGTTGACTTCCCGATAAGCAAGAGATACAATTATTTGAATCTACTTGGAAAGATAGAGGCATTAAATCCAACATAAAAGAAACCACCAAGGAACAACTTTGGAACAAGTTTAGATATCATTGACCACATGTTTTGAATTAGATTGAATTCATAATGGAGACCAACTACGGTGAACAACATGCTTAATTAAAAAATTGACAGCCCAATATACTGATTTCCCGCTAAACTATGGAATGATACAAAATCATCTTATTTGTTAATTTTGGTTCAATTATATTTTTATTTCCTTATTTAATTATTTATTAAATTGGGTATTTTTTCATTTCTTTATTCACTTCATTTTATATTATTTTATTAGTTAATGTGGTCTCGTTTTCATTTGGTCATTTGTTCAATCAGTTAGTGATTTTTTAATTTTTTTGACTAGTAAATATATTAATTTCATGTGAGTTTGTTTGTACCATTATTATGGTATCTCATTTGGTTAATATTTGTGTTTAGTATATAAAATTATTTTTCCATTTGATCATATAGAAATATCATTAGGTTTGTTTTATGTTTGGTCATTTTGGTAGATTTGGGTTTGGCCATTTACATCATTTATGGGTTAAGTCATTGTTGAGTTATATAATTCGATTTGTTCTGGGAAATTTCATTATGATAACTTCAATTTTGGACATTTAGTTTTAAGTAATTAGGTTCATATTGAGATTACATAATATTTATGTTACTTTATTTAGATCATTTTTTCCCATTTAAATTCTTTCATTTCTGGGTTAAGTAATTTTTGGTTTGTTTATTTGGTGAATTTTTCTGTTTAAATCAATTTATTTAATTTGGTTTAGGTTTTTTGGTTTATTTTTTGTTATGTAATTTTATTCATTTTGGGTTATTTTTTATGTTTCGTAAATTTTGTACATTTTTTATCTTCTTTTTATGTTATGTTGTTTATTGGATTTTGGGTTTGGTAAATTGGTTAATTTTAGTGTTTTTTTGGGTTTTGAAATTTGGTTTATTTTTTTTGGTCCTTTAGAAATTAAACTGTTTTTAATTAGCACATTTGATACTTTGTTAATATTGCTGTTGAGAATTGTTAGTTCAATTTGGGTTTAAGTTATTTTTATTTCTTTTTATTTTTATATTTAGTTCATTATTGGTTAGGGTGTTTGGTTCGTCTTGGATTTTGTCAATTGGTTAATTTTGGGATTGGTTATTTGGATTGAAATGATTTTTTTAAAATAAGAAGTTATCAAATGTTTCCCATGAATAATTATATATTCATAAAAGCATGTTTTATATACTATAATGACATAATTAAGATATTATTTATTGGTTAAATTAATATAATTAAATCTTGAATATCGGTATTTCAAGGAATCATTCAATAGGTTTGGAAGAGTAATTTTAAAACAACATATTTGGAGTTTAAGTATTTCCTTCAAGACCAAATTTCATGTTTTAATGTAAACATACATTCTTCTATTAAAGGGAATCATGAGAAGGACATATTATATTTTAGCATAAAAAATATAACTAAATGGGAAATTTCCAACCTTTATATTAATGTAGTATTCCAAGCCCTCGTTATTTGGACAAGAAGATTTTATAGGAATGTTTTATGACTTTGTAATGGGTTTTTAAATCCATTTTATGACTTGATGATTTTATACACTCAAAAAATACAAATAACATATAATGACAACATTATGCTAGTTTGATACTATTATATTTAGGTTAGTTTGATCTGAGTGGACAATAAGACATTACATATAATTAAATTTTATAGATTACTAAAAATATATTTATTAAAATAAATTTATTATTTAAAAAATGAAACTAAAATTATTTTTTTAATATAATGGACATAAGTTACTCAATTTTATATATGATGAATGAAAAGAGAACATGTGTGATTGGTCAAATAATATAATAGGTGGATTAAAAAATCTGTATAACAATTGGATCACTAGATTAGATCCAAATTATTATTGAAAACATATCCAAAAATAGGAATCATGTTTTGAAACAGGTTGACAACAAACACCATAATGAAAAAATAAATTTTTGATCATCAGATGAACAATTTAATGTTTTTGAATAAAGAATGCTACTATTGGAATTATTATTCAATATTTTATCAAATCTAGTCTATTATTGCATAATCCACTCAAAAAATGAGAAATCTGGAATCCTACATGATAAAGATATCCACTAAAATTTCAACATCATCATATAAATACCATATAATTATGTAATAATATTAATATATACACTATTGTAGTTCATATTAAATTACATAGAGCCTTTCATGCTATGTAATTATTGTGTTCCCCATTGTTTGAATATTCATAAAAAAAATACTCTTCCTTTTATTATAATGAATACTTAAAAATCAATATAATTAATGTGAACTAAATTTTCCATACAAACCATTAAATATTAAACACACCTTGAACTCATTACTTATCCAATATATTAATGTTTCAGAGATTATATTATATAAATATTATTGAATTTCGGGACAACATCTACGTTAGAGTTGACTATAATCTTATAAAAAACATATAACTTGTTGTTCTTTGATATCCAAAACAACCCAAGATCCATCTGTTGTGTTACCTTAGTTGCATCACCATTGAGATACACAAACTGACACATAAAAGAGAATATTAATTCATATAAGTACAAAAATAATATAGATATCAATTTAACAAATTTTCATACCATTATATCCACCAATGATTCCTACATTATTTCATTACTGATATGCATCAATGAGACTTGTTTTACATGAATGATAAGGATGTACTTGTGTAATGTTTCCAAAAAATATCTACAGTTTCTTTAATCTTTACCAATAATTTTATTGTGTTTATTTTAGATAACCATTATTATTGTTTGGTAAATCTAAATTTCAAGCATATATTTTCTCCCACTATTCCTATTAAAAGACCGCAATTAATAATATGTAATTTAAATATAGAACCAATTCACAATATAATTGGAAAAACAATATGTTATTTAATTTTTCACACATATAAAGTATCCCACTCTAGGATGATGAGTAGGCTATCATTGTTCCATGGTATGTTCAATATCTATAGACACTGAAGGATGTACCTATTCTAATTCTTTAATTAGGTCGTCAAAATGAATTGGAGTTGACTATAATGGATAAAAATAATTGGATCATGGATCAATATGTAGAAATTGTGGAATAATATACAAGTTGTAAAAAGGATTGAACGAATGTGGATAAATCAGAATATTTATATAAGGTATATGTGGGAAAATCCCTGGAGGTAGTGAAAACATTGTATGAGAAATATAGACAAAACAATATGTTGAGAAAGGAATGGGTGGGAACATACCTAGAGGCTCATGTGGACAATGAAACGGTGTGGTTGATGGGTTATCCACTGGTGGGTCATTGTTTGAATGGGTACAATATGTTCATTGTATAAATCATGGAGAATGATGTTCCCAAATTGAGTATATATTTTCATACATCATATTGAATATATAAAAATGTTTTCACCAGATATATGTGTTTATTTAAATATAAAATACTTTAATTCAGTAATCAAGGTGATTTTTAGATATTATCCATCCTAAGGCATAAACTGGGGAGATTCAGAAAAAAAATTGAGATACACATGGTGTGTACTGTTTACACATGCCATGTTTTATTTCCCTCGAAATAGATCAACAATACTAAAAACACACCCATGTTTCCGGAATAAGTTTACATTCCATGTGATTACTAGGTACACATCATGTTCCCCCTTATAGAAGTAGTTGGTGGATGAATATTGAAATTACACACCATGTGGGGTAGGGTTACATGTTGTGTACCCCATATACCCAGGCGGTGTCGCCTTGAAAGTTAAGGGTTGTGTAGTAGCTTACCCACTATTAGAGAACAATGTCTCCTCTTTACATGACATGAGTGTACAGAATGTAAATTTGAATACATTCTGCGTATTCCAAAAAAATATAAATAAGAGGGATGTCCCTCCTAATTCAATATTCATACTCAAACACAAAAAAGGGCCAACTCCAGAGACGCCCAACGAGAGAGGAAAGGGAGAAGAGAAGAGAGGAAGTGATGCCTCTAACTTCCCACTAATATTAAATCCAATATTTGTGAAAGGATTCACTCAGGTATCACAAGTATGTTTGTCACCGGCTACACTAAGTGTAGCTAAATCACCTATGTGTTAGGGATGTGGATGATTATGGGTTTTTTTTAACAATTTTTATATTGTAATCATGTTATTTATATTTCTATCATAATATTTCAAAATGTCACTATAAAACCGTGTATCAGACCAAGAATGGAATTTCTATGTATTTTATAAGGAATTAAAATTGATAAATCCATGATCATTGCATGGAAATACCATCTCAAATAAGGTTACAATTAACTGAATTAATAGAGACCAATTTCCAGACCAAGTAATTGGTTTTTACTGATTTAAATGAAATTCACCAGATCAAAAAGTTCTGTTATTTTCAAAACCCAAATATGTGAGTAATCATGACTAACACATCCTCATATAAAATTGATTAATTAATTATCCATAATAATCTACCACCCCAATGCATTCTTCCCATTTATCATCAAGATTCAATTATTTGGTGTTTTTCTTTATCTTTAAATGTAATTAATCATGAAATTGAATGTTTAATAACTATGTCTCTGAAACATAAACACATTGACTCTAAATCTCAGCAGACTTCACGTAATTAATTAAAATCTAGAAAAATATAATACAAAAACCTCATTTCCCTATGGATCTATTCAATACTTTCACTATAACAGTATTATGATTGGGTAATTAAATTTTGATTGTCGAAAGAAACACTTTGGAAGAAATGATTAGAAATTATGGAACTATATATGAGGACTTGAATGTTAATAGAATTTTGATTAATCAATATTTATTAATTAAAGTGATAATAAAAATAAAAATTCCAAAAAATTAGTTCTTAACCTCATTTATGTTTTTTTATAATTTTATTTTTACTCTTTTACACTAGTTTTTTTGTACTATACGGGTTCAAAATTGCATGAGTGGTCGAATCACGTATTCTAAGAGCACCCAATCATCAGACATCCTTTCGCTGGATCAGTAGATCCATCGAATGATCTTGCATTGAATAAGAGAACTTATGGACGATCACAACTAGAAAACCCTCATAACTAACATAGAAGAGGAAGATCCAGCTGTTTTCCAAGGTGTTTGACAACCATTTTGTTAAATGACAACCAGAACCAAAATTTAGCTATAGAGAATGAGAATATCAATCATTCTCAAGAAAACATACTAGAGCTGATCCCAGAAAACCAAAAAAATGATCGGCGAGATTTGATCTTGGGTATGGCCCATAACAATCCCATCAGTTCCAACTAGAGAGGTTTTCTTACCGTTATTCAGGTTTGAGGCCTTATTTTTATTTGGAGCAGCAAATTTTTTCCCCCACCTCCTTGAGAGAAACTTTCCACACATCATACCCTTATGGATTACGAGCTTTATTCTATCTAAGTGGATGATATGGGAATTTTCCAACCACCGCTGCTAGACCAATATTTATAGGTCAAGACGGTCATCATGAAACTCATCCAAAACATGAAGAACTTGGAGGATTACCTAGTGAAGAATGCAACATGCATCTCTCTACTTTTTTAGAGATTCGTGACACCTTTTTCTACCATGGGGTGTCCGAGAATTCTAGTCTACTTTGTTTATTACCCATTTCTTTAAGGAATAAAGTAGAGGACAAGATTGAAGGACTTACTAAATTCTCCATCCTCAAATGTGAGGTGTTTTCCCAAATATTCTTATCAAAATATTTCCCACCCTATAAGATTGTGACGTTGAGGAAGAAAATCAACAATTTCCATCAACCTGGCTTAGATTCATTGTATGAATCCTTGACGAATTTTAAAAAAATGTTAGGGAGGTTCCCTCATCAGGGGCTTCTATTGTGAATGCAATAAAAACATTATATAGTGGTCATATGAAAAACACCAAATCTATGGATCATGCAGCTACTGGAGGAATGGTGATGCAAAATCCCTATAAGAACTCTTTGACTTGCTCGATGATTTGTTAAAAAACATCTTCCAATGGCCCTTGGATCAGTTTATTCAAAAGTGTGGCATGAATAACATTGATTCCAATATGATTCATACTTCTCAACATGATGTAATGTCATAGAAACTTTCTTCATTAAATCTAAAAAATGCACCTCAAGCTCAAGAGGTACATCCACCAGCAAGTTGTGAATATGGTGACAATCATGTCATGGGTGACTGCCTGGGGGAAGGTGTTGTTCCTTCAACAAGAAGGTAATCTATGTATCTCATAAAAGAGGGAAAAACATGTACCCTCAATAAAAAACCTTGAACGTAAAGATAACTCAATTTGGAGAAAGCGGAATAACAATAAAAATTCATAATCCTGACCCTAAGGCCAATCGGTTACGGTCAACAGAAATACCAGAATTCATATCCCACACAGCAGCATCATGGATCCTTCCAACAAAACAGGTATCAAAACCATTTTCTAGAGTAAAAATTGAGGTATCCACAACCTAAAGTGGTTTCATAATAACCTCATCTAGAACCCCCATAAATTCTAGTGGTTATGATGTCAAAATTCATAAAAACTGATGAGACACGATTTCAGAGTCGTGTGGAATATAATATAAGCCTCGTGAATCAAATATGGAAACATTCTAATAAAATAACATTAAGAAAACCATTTACATTATTGGGTGACACCGCGGAGAAACCACTGGAGGAAGCCAATTCTATCACTTTACAATGTGGGAATATATAAACCCCGAAAATGATTAAAAATCAATGTGAAAATCTTGTTCCACCTACACCCTCATAAAATCTTGAGGATGATATACATGAGTCCCCCTCAAGCTAGGAACTATGAAAAGAGATGTAAGATGAAACTAGTAAGTGAAAATAGGAGGTTACATATTATGAACCCAACTAACATTTTCCTACATTAGTTAAGTAGATGAATATGGATCAATAATTTACAAAATTCTTAGAGTTTTTCAAGAAGCATCACATTTATATTCTGGTTGTAGTGGAATTTACTCAAATTCCAACATACCTGATTTTTATGATGGAAATACTCTCTAAAAAGTAATATTGAGGATTTGGGAACCATTCCTCCCACAAATGAATTCTCATTGTTGGTACAACACTTTATTTCTTTAAAACACTTTGATCTAGTTTGTTTTAAAATCCCTTTCTTCATAAGATCTTTTGAGTTTGGGAAATCCCTTCATGGTATGGGAGAGAGTGTTAATATAATTCCATATAGAGTTTTCAAAATTTTGGGGTTTAATTATTTACAATGTAGTTAGTGGAACTACATCCAGTAGATTATTCCATAAAATATCCTAAAGGTCTACTTGAGGATGTGCCCATGAAAGTGGGAAGGTTGATTGTTCCTGTTGATTTTATCATCCACGACATGAAGGAAGATCAAGAGGAACACCTCATTCTATGAATACCCTTCTTGGGTTCTGGAAAAGTGATGTTTGATGTTCATCAAGGTTAATTGATCTTAATATTGGGATATGAAAAGGTATCTTACAATGTCCTCCATGAAGTTATGCATGGATCTCTGATGGATCACGAGGACTGGTACGCCTTGACCATGGTGAACGATCATTTGATCCTCATGGAAGATGACATGGAATGTATTTCTATCACTAATGAACCATTAATAAACAGCATAATTCTTAATTATGTATTGAAATATTCGAAATTAATTTTCAACTGGGGTGGTATTTCTTGGAAACATGCAATTATTATGGATATTCTTATGCAGGTTGAGGTAGAACCAATTTTTTCATCTGTTCTGAAATCCCCAAAACATGAAATAAAACCTCTCCAATCATCATTTAAATATGTTTACATGGGAAATAAGAACACATTTATTGAAATATTTAATGCCTCTCTCTCGCAAGAGAGACATCATACAATTCTCCAAGTCCTTAATGAGTGAAAACAATCTGTTTGGTGGATAGTAGATGGTCATAAAAAATTTAGCCCTACATATTTCACCCACAAGGTGCTACTTGATAATGGATTCATCCTGTATCAACTACCACAATAAAGGATAATTCCTCCCATGAAATAGCTAGTAAAGAAAGATTACATCAAGCATTTGGATGCGATATTCATCTACCTGATCTCTTATAGCCTCGAGTAATTCATTTTCAAGTGGTACACAAAAGGGGGTATCATTGTGATTAGTAATGTTATAAAATTTATTATAACATTAATCATAGTCACGAGAAGGATATTATTTTTGGATTACTGAAAAATAAATGATTCCACATGAAAAGATCACTTCCCAGTTCCTTTTATGGTTCAAATACCAGAGCTATTATGAGGGAATGAATTCTATTTCTTTCTAGATGGTTATTCGGTATATAAACAAATTTCAATTTCACCTAAAGACCATGATAACATCACCTTCACATTCCCATATTAATCTTTTTCTTATAGAAGGATGTATTTCAGCATGCACAATGCTCTAATAACCTTTCAATGATGTCTGTTGGAAATATTTTAGGATATGGTCAAGCAGCTTCTAGAGGTCTTTATGAATGATTTTTTGGTCTATGTAAAATAATTCAACACATACATTAGAAATTTATAATTGGTGATAGAATGGTTCAAGAATGCCTATATGGTTTTCAATTGTTAGAAGTGACTCTTTATGGTAAAAACATTGCAACGTATTAGGCCACCAGATTTCAATGAAGGGAATTGATGTAGACCCAACCAAAATTGAAGTCATCTCACAACTTCCTATCTCAAATTCTTGTCTTGGAAATCCAAATCATCCTTGGGCATGTTGTTTTTTTAAAAAATATTCGTTCATGAATTTTCAAAGAACGATCATCAAATAACCATGTTTCGTTCAAAATATTCTTATCTTTGAATTTTACAACACCTGCACCGCAACCTTCAATCATATAAAGAAAAAATTTGTAGAATCCACTATCATGATTACCCCAAATTGGGAAGATAAATATGAGATTATGTGTGGTACAAGTGATTATTCCATGGGATCATTTCTTGGGGAGCAGCTAAATAGGACTATTAGACCAATATATTATGCTAGTAGAGCCTTCAATGAAGAACAAATTAACTACACTACCACAGAGAAGGGAATACTAGGTATAGTTTTCATATTATACAGGTTCCACTCCTCTTTAGTTATATCCAATGTTATTTTCCACATCGGCTGTGAAATAATTAAATATTTTCTAAACAAGAAGGATGAAAAACCATGATTTGTCCTTTGAGTTCTTATCCTCTATGAAATTTACTTGGATATCCATGATAAAGAAGTATGTGAGAATGTTGTTGTTGGTCATCTCTCCAAATTAGAATTTCCTCATTTAAAAAGAGAAGATGATAAAGAAATCAAGGAGGAATTTCCAAACAAGTATCTTTTCTAATCTGGATTTACACCTCATCCATGGTATTTTGACATATCTAATTACATTCCTACACGGTTCGTTCACCCTGAATTATCATTCCATCAAAAGAGATGTTTTTTCTCTGAGGTGAACAGATATTTCTCAGAAGACCCGTTGCTCTTCCCCTCATGTGGAGATGGGTGATCCTCCGATGAATCCCAGAAATATAGATTCAATGAATTATGGAGTTTTTCCATTCCTCCCCACCAAGGGGACATCACAGGCCAGACAAAACAATTGCTAAAATTATGTAATCTAGATATTCATAGCCTACAATGCACAACGATGGCCAGTATTTTGTGACATGTTGTGATAGTTGCTAGAGAACATGTAACATGGGGCGTAGATCAGAAATACCTCAACACTATATACATGAGGTCGATGTCTTCAATGAATAGTGTATTAAATTTCAGGGTCCCATTTATCTATCACTTGGAAACTCTTACATACTAGTTTTGTGTGGATTATTTTTTTAAATGGGTTGAAGTCGCAACCACAACACACAACATTGCAAATTTCATCATTGCCTTTTGTAGAAAAATATTTTCATAATTATTTGAGTTATACGGGCTTTAATAAGTGTCAATGGGATGAATTTCGACAATGTGTTGATGTGAAATGTGTTTTTGGTGTACGATGTGTGGTATAATATTGGGAAACATTTTCATCCCCAACCTAGTGGACAACATGAAGTCTTAAATATAAAATTGATGAAAATCATATAGAAGACCGTAGGAGCCTTATGTAAGGACTGTTCCAAGAAGTTTTATGATGAATTGTGGGAATATAGGAACACCTTCAAAATACCTCTAGGTTTTTCCCCGTTTTGGTTGATTTACGAGAAATCATGTTATTTACCAGTGCATCATGAGAATAAATCCTATTTATCTATAAAGGCTATGAACTACGATCTAAAATATTCATAAGAAAAGAGCTAGTTTCAACAGATGAAACATTATGAGATTTGGCTGGAGGTATATGATAATTTCAAGCTATGTAAAGAGAAGAAAAAGGAGGTCCATGACTGACTAATCTATCAGAAATAATTCTAGACTAGTGATGAGGTACTATTATTAAAAAAATTATATTTTTTTGGTAAATTAACACATCGGTGGTTGGGACCTTTCGAATTGATCAAGCTTTTCCACCATGGTGCGAGGGAAGTTATTGGACCCTACATCCAAACATTTAATGTAAATGGGAAACTTCTAAATCCCCATTTTAACATGGATGACATGGTGGGTTGTATCTCCATTATAAACGTCGGGTAGAAATATGCTAAGGTAAGGTCAAGCCAATGATTGAAAACATAGGTGGTTTCTAGGAGGCAACCCATAGACTACACACCATGTCTCTTATTTTCACACTGCATGTACGTTTCATTATTCTTGAATATTATATTAACAATGGTCGTATAAATTTATATTAATTATTTTAAATAATAGGGATGATTCCTATGCATATAGTGAGGTCAATGGTATGTTTTCGAGCCATCGCCGGTTCAAATCACTCCGTCCCTGCCTTCGATACTTGGTTCATCTGTTTTAACCAGTGTTTGATTAAATGATGTGTGTGGTTCTTTTAAAAATAAAATATTTTTTCATATAAAGAGACCCATTATGGTGATGGAATGTCTATTCATGGCCATAAACCATTTCCCAAAGACCCAGGATAGAATCATAACAATTTGCCCAATTCCATCATTTTTCACCTTAAAAAAAACACAACATGAATTTCAATATACGTTTTGTGCAGCATGTTTTCAGTGACAATGTAAATATTTTCTGATAAAATAAAATACATATAGGTGATGTTGGAAGATTTGTAGAGTCCCGACCCTGGATTCAAAACAACCATGTTCGAACTCGGCTAATCTCCCTGCGTTATCCCTTTTATTAAAATTAAAACCACACAATGTATGTTTTCTTCATTCCATGTAAAAATATACCTCTACATTAAATATTAAAAGTAACTAAATATTGGAATCACTACAAAATTTTATCTAGTATTTGATGTTTTTCATTCAGAACGGCTGGTATCTAGTTTGAATTGCTCCCGTAGCACCATACCAAAGAATGTAGTTCATTTTTCAAATTTTACAACACCCGAAGTCTATTTCAGTGATACAGAACTTTTATATGATTAATTTATTTGGTAAATATATTTTTTCAAATTTTTTATTAATATTCTGTATTTATTATTTAAAAAAACAACTCATACACAACCATTAATATTTAATACACGCCTTGTAGTTTGGGAATAATTGTCGGGACCCATCCTGGCCCAATCCATTGTTACACGACACCCCTCCTCCCCATTTTCTTCCTCTGGAATCCTTCCCGTTGTCCTCCAGCCAATCTAGTTGTTTTTATAGTTTTTGGTATTTATTTACTCTACATTTTTATCCTCAATCCAAGTATGTAGTTCTCTACTCTCTATTAAAATATTTCATAACCGTTTAGGATGATTTCGAATCAGGGGATTGTTTGGGTGTCCTGCATAGTACACACTGTGGAAGAAGAACACATGTCGTGTACCTATTGTACAAATCCACACATTGACCTTTTCATATTTTCAAATACAAATGGTGTGTATGTTGTGTACACATCATGTATATTGCTTTCCCATACCCCTTAAGGACCAAACCATGTTTTATGGTGCATGACCCCTTACCATGTATCCACTCATGATGTTTAAATTTAGTATTCATTGTGTCGTCCGTCCAATTGGAGGAATCTGTGTGGAAGGAGTAAACACCTTTCCTAACATGTTTATCCACACAATGGGTACCCCTTGAACATGGTATGTATTTTATCATATCACATGCTTGATTCGAGATGTGTGTGGCCCCTAACACGGGCACCCCACCATGTAGAAATACACGATGTGTACACTTTTCTACACTCCATGTATATGTTTTCAAATGGCCACACACACTATCAACGTGTAGATCCAGGGTACACAGGATCTTCAAAATATCATACTACATGTCGGGTACCATGAATCTACAAGACATGTTCTCTATTATTATCTATTTGTCACATTTTATTTCTTTCATATTTTTCATATTTTTATTTATTTTATTTTATTATATTTAGGTTGTGGAGGGTGATGATCCCATGATTAGGAAGCGATCTGCTTACACTTATGAGGTAGAGAGGCCCCCGCACACTCAGATTCATCTTCGATATTTCAAGAAGCCCGCATTAAACTACCTAATTTTACCATCCCCAACATTGTCCGCTCTACCTCCTCTTATGATGGTGCCTCACTCTGTGACATCTATTAGACCAGTCGCTTCTGTGGATCCCCACTAAGCCTCTACTACCCCCACTACAGTTGCTTTTAGTCCTTACATAGTGGTTGTCAGCTCTAGTGGTGTTGTACCCCCTTTCGGATCCACCCCATTGGCACGACAATATATGATAGTAGTTGACCAGCCTATGTTGTTCCCTCCATCCTCTACAGACATGTCCTAAGATGTTTCTCCGGTATCGACAGATCCACCTCCTGCATGCATTATTGGCCCTTCTAACTCGGCAATAGAGGCCCAAACTCATCCAGTATGACCATTTACCAACCCTCATCCATATCCATGCTTAATATTTTCTAGGGTCATCCTACAGAAGGCCAATTGTAGTGATTCTCTTGCAGAACTATCTAGATGATTAGCCTCAACCTAAACGTCAGTGTTCCCCATCCCCTTAGCGTCTGAGAGTTGATTGATGAGCATCTTGTCCATATTCCTCTTTTTATGTAACTCTAGTTCATCACTCCAAATTACAGTGATTTTTTTGGAGTTCATAGAGACCTTCTTGTTTAATGGGCCCACATACTGATAGACGCCCACCAATACCGCTACCATTGTTTTCTTTCCTCTAGGTTGCCTCCCTTTTTCCATTACCAAGATAGATTTTGGATGAGGGTGCAGCTTCTACCCCAATCATGCCACCCCACCTCATGTATCCTCAACAACACTCCATGAGCTCTCTAAATTTTTTGTGATGATAAGGGTTCTAGCTGGACCTGACCACAGTTACACCCCTACATCGCAGAAGAGCACACTCACCATTTCTCTGCCACTTTATTTTCATCACTATTGTATCAGCTCCATCCCTTTCCACTCCATGATGATATGGGTGTCCTTTCTAGATGTGACATTGAATTTTTTACATGTATTTCCGAGAACGACTACCTTTACCTCCCTTTTCTCACTACTTATTACTTATAATCATTGATCCTTGGCCGCTAGGGAAACCCAAATGGTAGTTTTTACGTCACTCTATTGTTCCACCACCTATGAATTTTTGATAAATATCTATCTCTCATGACCCCTTAGTATATCCATAGCATATTGACATCCTCATGATTTTCAACATGTGGTTGGTCGAGCATCTGGGTTATTGTTATGCACACATGCAGGATGCCCTGAACCATACCAGGTAATGAGGTGTCCTGGTTTCTCCCGATGGTGTTGCTGATCCCAAAAAACCTCATCCAAAAATGTATTTTCATTCTCCACCCCACCCCAATTATTCCATCCTTTCATATTCATCCACCATCCTCTATTATTCTATTACTTTCATCTCACAAACACCCCCACATCCTCGCCTAATATCCCCACCACCCTACCCCTGGACGACATAGACTAGCATCTAGACCTTCTTTATAACCACCATGTTTCTATTTCTTAGACATAAACACATATGGGGAGTATGTTTCTTCTTATACTACACACACTTGGTCCATTCACTACTAGAGCTTTCACCTACAGATGTACCTCAATCTTCTCCTCTTCCTTCCACAGTATAGAAACTGCTGACATCAGTAGCCATAGATTTAGTTCTACACTCCATCGGTGGCCTAACTCCTACATCCCATACTATCACAAATAAGGTACCTATTGCGCCTACCACACAGATTTCATATTCTATGCCTCAATTTTCTAATGTGGCTGCTTCTCTATTTATAGATTCCGCTGTTGGAGGTGATTCCTCTTCTATGGCGACCCAATGACAGGGTTTTTACTCATGTATTTCATTATTTATAATAATGATGTGATATATGTGGGATGTGATGATGCATATATCTGTTGATTTATTTTTCCCTTACCTTTCCAGTCATTGGTACTCTAGAGTACCTTGGGCTTGTCTATTTCTCCAACCTTCCATATTTATCAATTCACCTTGAGGGGATTATTTTTTAGTGCTTTTTTCGTTTTTTTCCTTTGGATTTACATCTATTATTACCTCCCCTGTCATCACCCACTATTTCCCCACATTATCTCCTCTTCCATGGTATTGAACATGGGGGACCATGTGTTGTAATATGTGTGGGGGAGGGTCTCTGACTACACTAGTCTTTCCCTTGAAATAATCTATGAGACATCACTAATAGTTGAAATATTTTAAACCATGGATTTTTTTAATTATAATTATAAATAATAAATACCTACATTGTAATTTTAAATGTACCAGAATTAGTTAAATTTTTGATGTATTTTTAATTGAAGGATAAAATTTTTTCATTCTAGATTTAAAATCCTAGACATTTACATTTATTAGACTAATTTTTTGTACTCATGTCATGACATGATTGACAATTTATTTTTACTCATTCCTGTTTGGTAATCAAATCCTTTTTTCATATTCTTTCTTATACCATTTTTCTTAAGAGATTCATGGGTAATTCAAAACTACTAGAACATTCATTTTTTTCTCTTCAAAACATAGTGATTTATGAATCAAATTAAAATAATTGAAGAGATTGATTATTTTTTATCCCCTTTGTCCTTAAGTACTACCTTAAATTTTATCTTCATAAACACTGAAACCATGAACTGGCTTGATAGGAAGCTACATTACAAGAATATTTTCCCTTCCCATGCTAATTCTTTTATAATTTTTCATTATTATTCATTTGACAAATAAGGATTTTTTTTGCCTTTGATATTATATGTTGGTGGGACACCACTAATTTATGTGTGTGGGAGAGTTCCACTTGTTCATTTGGGATGTAGTTTCAAAAACCATTATTTATTGTATTATTATTGGTCCCCGTTGTAAATAAAGATATTGAGAAATGAAAAAAATAGGGACCAAATATATTCATTACATGTTATTGAGGTTTTATGGGCCCATATTGGCAAAAGAATTTCACTACAATGATAACCTTTGAGAAATATTGAGAGGCAACACATTTTCATTGATATTTATTTCTGATTATCATGCATTATTGTTTAATAATTCAGCCTCATTTTCAATCCTCTAATGTTATTTCTCACATCATTACCTACCAACCCTTAACCTCAGAAAAATTTGAAAAATATTTTAAAACCTCCCCATTTTAGTGATTTGGCTTTAGAAGTGGAGAATGAGAACTCTTTAAAGACTATAGAAAGAGTTCATATACTTAATATTGAACATAAATCTGATTATATAATCATTATGTGATTAGTGTGGTACTTTTTGGGGAGGTATATCATCTTGTGGCATATAGGTTTATTAAGTGTTAAACAATTTTGAAAAGAGAGGATGGATTTTTAATATAATTTTATATTAGGAATGATTAAAATATATTTGAAAATGAAATATGTTTTGTGCCTTATAAATATTCTATAATTCATATAGTATTTTGAATTATAATTAGTGGAATTATTCCATTTTAGTGTATGGATTGTATTGATTTGATGTTGAAATTTTTCAAAAGGATAGGAAAATGACTATGTGTGGTGGAGTGTGATGTTCCCGAATTGTGTAAATATTTTCATAAATTTTATTGATTATATAAAAATGTTTTTACTAGATATATGTGTTAATTTCAACATAAAATAATTTAATTTTGTAGTGATAATGATCTATAGGTATTCTCTATCCTAAGTCACAAATCAAGAAGGTTCAATAAAAATTGAGATATACATGGTGTGTTCTATTTACAGACGCTATGTACTATTTTCCCAAACATAGTTTGAAAAGACCAAATGCAAGCCAATGTTATCAGAAAATGATTACACGCCATTTGATTACCATGAAAATGTTGTGTAAAAGTAGTTTGTGGATGAATATTGAAATTATGCGCCAGGTGGGGTGGTGTTACACCATGTGTAATCCCCACCAACTAGGCAGCACCATGTTCAATGTCAAGGGCAGAGCGGTAGCTCTCCCACTAGAAGACAAGAATAGCTCAAGTATACCTGACTTGAGTACATGCAATGTACTTATGAGTACACGGTGTGTATTAATAAATATTATAAATAGGAGGGAAGACCCTGCTAATTTGACATTGAAACTCATGCACAAAAAAGGGACAATTCCCAAGATTCCCAATAAGAGAAGAAAGAGAGAATAGAATAGAGGAGGTGGTGTCGTTATCTTACCAATGATCATCAATCCAATGTTTGGGAAATATTTCACTCGGGTATCACAAGTCTATTAGTAACTAGCTACACCATGTGTGGCTAGATCCCCGATGTGTTACGACTGTGTCTGACTATGGGTTTTTGTTTATCAGTTTCTATATTGTAGTCGTGTTATTTATATTTATCTCATAATACCTCAAAAACTGTTTATTAATACCACTAAAAACCATATATCAGACCAGAATAGAATTTTTAGGGATATCCAGATGAATTGAGATTAAAAACAACCATTATTATTGGGTGGGATTATCGTCTCAAAAGATGTTGCAATTAAAAAAAATAGAGGCCAAATTCTAGAACAAGGAATCTATTTATACTGATTCAAATGAAATTCACTAAACAAATGGGGTTCCATTTTTTGAAAAACCATAATATGGGATTTATAATGAGCAACAAAACATCATAAGAAAATTAATTAATTAATTATCCTTAAAAGTCAATTTCTTCATTGAATTATTCCCATTTTTCATCAATAATAATTTTTTTTGTTTTTCTTTATCATTAAAAATAATAAATAAAGAAATTTATAGTTTATTACGCTGTCATTGAAACATAAAAACATCTTCTCTAAATTTCTTCATAGTTATATATAATTAATTAAAAAACTAGAAAAACAAAATACAGTAAATTCATCAATTTGTGGATCAATCCCATTCTTTCACTATACATGTATATAGTTTGGGTAATTAAATTTTTTTTGTCGAAAGTAACACATCGGAAGAAACGATACCAAATAACCCTCCCACAAACCCATACAATTACGCTGAGGAAAAATAAAAATTGGTTAAGATTAATGTCTATAAAAAATTGATAACAAATAACAACATGAATGTAAATGTAATGTAAAATAAAAATATAGAATTATTTTACACATTATGGGAACAGGTGGAGGCATTTAGGGTTCCCGCATTCATTGATCATTATCAAAAAATCACTTCATTAAAATTTCTTCAATATCATTCATAGTATTTAGAACAATGAACTGAAAATTTATTAGAAATATATTATAAAAAATATTCATTCAACATAGAAATAAAATAATAAAAAAATGTCATAACAAGATTTATCAACTATAATTTAGAAAAAAGTTATACATTTTGTAAAAAAGTATCATAAAAATGGATTTTTAATGTGATATAAAAATAAATAAATGTATTGAAAACAAAAAAAATACCAAAATAGAAATGTCATTGAAATAAAAAACTATATTAGTATAATTATATTAGTACCAACCTTAGAAATACATTTCAAGGTAATATAAATTAACAATGAACATATATGGTTTCTTATATATATTACCCAACAGAAATTTTGGTTCAAAATTAATGATTACAATTATAAAATTTGAATAATAGAAAAAAATTATTTTCATCCAAATCAATGTGTATGTAGATGGTGTGAATTTAGACCCCAAAATCATGAAATATATAACATAAAATTTCTTTAATATTGAAACTATATTCATGAATCAACAGATCATTCGCATAAAATACTTTTTTCTACATATAAATAAAATGTATGGTTCATCAACATCTATTAACTGTGTTATTTCTATAAATTTAAATAAAAATACAACAATAATTATATTCATTCACATTATTAAATAAGACCATTTATATTTCATCATAGTGAATCAACCATGAGATTAGTGATCCAAAAACTATATATTGACAACATGTCCATAATAAGACATATTTTCATAGCGAGACCCACTATCTGATTCACATGCATAAAATATATTGTCATAGTTAACATGATAGAATCATGTTGTGTTATAATATTCATTTCTCGATCATTTGAGAAAATTTATAAAAATTTATTAATAATTATTTTCATCCTCAATCCAAAAAAATTTGACCAAAATATTACACACTTAATTCATGATATATTAAGTCAATATGTAAATTCCATACATTAAATATATATGAATAAAAAATTAAATGAATATAAATATTTTAAATTAATACTTGTAATGGTAATAGATTTTATTTCAACCAAGAAAGAAAATATTTTTTATATAATTCCTTTCTCATTCTTTGAAAAATGTATTTATGAACTATACTTATAAAGTGATTATGTTCATGAAAATAATATTTTAATGTATATATAAACGAATTGTTGTGATATAATAAATAAATTTTCATCTTAATTACAATATATAGTCAATGAAAAAATCACTGTTTAACAGGACTATGTCATATTCCATATCTCATGTTTTACTGATAAATATACCCACTGTGTATAAGCTGATAATTCCTCTGACTTGGGGGGGAATATATAGAAATGTGGTCTCAATTTCCCCAAACTAATCATCTAAATTTATAATTTCATAGTAACATATTTGGATTAGAAAAACATCCTTGAAAAAAAGACATTCATTCATAATACATATAGACATTCAAGATGGAACTATAAGGAAGATTATTAATTTAAACATAATATTTCATTGTACACATATATCGTTTGGTGTGATTTATCCACAAAAATATAAAATGGTCCCCCATAAAGATAATTAGTTAGAAATCAACTATTTGTTGCATCATAAATGTGAAAAATGATGATGAAACATTTTATCTAACATAAAAAAATTAATATATCATCTTGTAGTTTTAAAAAAAGTTAATATTTAAACTTTTACCATAATAATACATATAAAAATAGAAAAATATAATAACATTCACCTTTACAATATTAAATAGTAAATAGTGAATTTTTTTAATCAATTCATCGAGAATAATGTCATAATGATGAGTTTTTACGGATTTAATTTTCAAATATCTTTAATAGTATCCTTTTTATTTGTTACTAGAAGAATAATAGGGATCTTTTATAATATATAATACATCCATAAATTTATTTTCATTTAATTTTTTTATCATATAAGATGAATATTAATCATTAAATTTGTTTTTACCAATACATGAAGGATGTGGTTATGGTATAATACTCTAATCAAAGAATCCTCACCAAGTTCATAAGTGTTATTTTTTCTTCCCCTAAAAATTTAGAATAATCTAAAGTAACATTCCACATATAATTTTTTCAATGTAATTTACATCTAAATAATGATGTAACAAATTGTTTGACCAACATTGAAACTCAAAATAGATAATATAATATTCTAATTATATGTAGATTCAGTTTCAACAATATTATTATTTTTATATGTCATATGACTTTTACCAAATCAAATTCCCACATATTTAAACTCATTAATAACATTAGTTGTAGGAATATTATGAGGTGGATATTATGTGTCAAACTCATTATAAAATCATGGTAAATTCATCCAGTTTTTTTATCCATATATATAAATCTTTAATTCCCATTGAAACTAAATCATCATCTATATTTATGTCTTCAATATCATGTATTCTTTATAAAAAGATGATATGATTTTCTCCCTTAATTATATGATTAAACATCATTTAAAAAGCAATGAAATAATTTATAGTATATTGAATGAATTAATACATCTGAAAAATATTTTTTTCGAAAAACATAGAATATGCACACACCCATATCCCAAAGATGATTAAATTACCTTTTTTAAGGTTCCATGTAGGATTTCATATCATTTATAGGATTATAAGTTTTAGATATTAGTATACTCAAAAATTTGAATTTTTTTCCAAAACATTCAAAATGTAATAATATAAACAGGGAAAAAACCAGCCACATTATATGAGAAATTGGATGGTGAAAAAAATGATAAAAACCATTATGGTGTAGTCCAAACCAGACATTTATCTACTCGGCTAAATTTTCAAGATGTTATGTATCAAATGTACATCATGATAATCTATCTTAATGATGAACAAAATAATCATTGTATTTATTTCACATATCATCATTCCATAAAATATGGGTTCATATTTATGTAGACATTAATAGATATTAAATCCTTGCAATCAATGGAATGTTCCACAAGAAATTCAATATCACATTGCATGTTCATCAATATGCTTTTCCCTTCCACTTAGATGTAAAAAATTCTTTATAGTCATTATGAATTCTTTTTTCCTTTCAAATTAATGTGCAATATATTTTAAAAACATATATTTATTTAGCTGAAAATAAATACAACTTAATTACCTATCATTTAATATAATTATTTGATAGAATATATACACCATCAAGTATAAAATCCTATATAAATTATAGAATATAATAAATGGAGGTTAGGTAATTTACATATATGGGTTTCCCATGATATAACCAAATTAAAAATTAAAACATTTTATATTTAGTAGAATCCTAATATACTAGAGGTTTGGCATCATCCAAAAATATTCTCACTCTATCATCACCATATACTTCGTTATTTTACACCTGTAAATTAAAATAATTCACTTCATTCACTGGAAAAATCTCTCACTCTGGATGATTGACAAATGGAAACTGTTCAAATATCACGTTCTTCACACCACATCTTTCTTTCTATTCAAGATTTATAGGCTATTTTCTCATAAATCCATTTTGCTTACAACGAAACATGTTTGTTTGAAATTCATATTTTGTTACATGGTTTATAACTTCTTCCAAATATTATTATAGTCTTAGAAAATAATTAACAAGGAAACTATATACAGCCTCATTCCGAATATTGGGTAAATGAAAAATCTAAACATGAAATATAAAAATTCTTCTTAAAGTCATTAGAAATATGATTCATTTGATAAATCCATTTTCGATCAATTATAAAATATGAAATATGTTATTTTTAAATTAAAAATATAATCAATAACTAGTTCATACCCATGAATGTGTCATAATGAATCTATTTACTTCATTACATGAATGAAGATTCATGATTTTTAGCATTTAAAATCATGAACAAAATATAACAAAATAAATATTAAATCATTATAAGAACATGGATATATGAGATAGATCGAATTAAAAATTAGAAAAAAAAATTAAATCAAAACATGATAGAAGAGAAGAAGGATTCTTAACACAATTCTCTAAAACTGAAGATGACATCAATCAAACAATCCCCTAATAAGGGGAGAACACATGATGAAATGTAAATCCACTACATGTGAGGGAACTATATAATATTGGGTCAATGGGGGGAGGGGGTGGATGGGATTCTGATGGACATGTAAAAATTCAATACTAATAGTTTCGAAAAGACCATTATTATAGATTTACATATACCATATGTTTGAATAAATTGTTGGTATAGAATGGAACCGAGAGCTTTTAACCAATGGTTTATGACGATAATTTGTAATGTGTCTTGGGGATAGCCTCATTTTCCTTTAGTAGTTTCAATTATCATAATTTTGAAGGTTGAGATGGAATATGTAATATAAAAATTTAACAAATATCATTATGAGAAAAAATTCATATTTTTACGTAAAATAAATAGCTATTATAAGTCGTGAGAGGTGATGATCTGGAAAAAAAATTCATCGATTCATGAAGTGGTAGTTTAAAATACAGTTGAATGATTATTTCAAATACCATTTTTGAAATATGAGATGGATTTAAATTATTATATTAAAATAACCACATATCATAATATTGGAATTACATTTATATTTATTTAATAAGAATGGATGAATATTGGGTATTGGATGAAGAAGAAATAAAATTTAAATGTGTTGTTTTGTAAAATGTCTCTGATTTAGCTGACTTGCTTAGGTGAGCACTAAAGTTCATCATAAAATATATATTTTATCAATAAAAATATTCTAGGATGTGGGAATGTATGTAATAATGATATGTGAGTAGGCCATTAACCAGAAATGGGTCTTTTAATATGTTAATTGGAGTGGATATGCGGTGGCCTATTATAATTGAGGTGACTATAACCCTATAAAATTTTTAAAATAATATGGTACATCCACATTATTTATTTTTCAATATGCTAAAAACAACTATTATAAATAAATATATATTATAATTTATAAATGTGTATATAAAATATATTTTTGAAATGTTTTTATGTAATTATATCCTTATATATCTAGATTATCAACTCGTAAAAAAATTTCTACCTTAATAGTGATAATTAAATTTTTTAAATTTCAATAATCATTATAAAAAAATTAATTTTACATTATTAGACATTTTGTAATTTTCTAATTCCAAATATTGAATCCAATTTCCATGTTAATTTTATAGAATTAGAAAATTTCAATCTAAAATTAATCCCACTATTGTGATGAAAAATATGGTTCCCAAGAAGTGTATTATTTTTCAAAATACGATTTTATTTTATCTTGATGACTAGTATAAAAATTATAATAATAAAAATTAATTATTATTAATATTGAATCAATACATTTATTTTTATTCAATCCTAATAATGGTTTATCTACTTAATTAATATTGTGAATCATTTTGAACATTATAATAATTTCCAATAAAATATCAATTTAAATAGAAAATTAAAAATATCCTAAAATCATATTTAATGTATAATGAAACGAAAATAAAATCAAAATTTTTAAAAATATTTATATCACCTAAAATAATATTCAAAATATAATAATACTTATATATTAAATAATTTATGAATAGAAAGTTATATTTTTACAAAAAAAGGTATGTTTCAATAATAAAATATATCGATATTTTCTCATAATACATAAATATCACGCAATGTTTATTTTTATTCTTACTTAATATATGAACTTATTTTATTCAAAATTAAATTATTAAACATTTAGAATTAGCTTTTAATTAAATCCCTATAAAAAAATAATATAAATGATATTATTTCCTTTTTAAAATAAATTATTTTAATAATTAATGTACCTATATGATTCATACAAATAATCTTAAAAACTGTATATTCTATCATTATATTTTTTTAAGGGAATGTCTTGGAGTCATCATTTGTCATATACTACCTCCTCAATGAATGAGTCTGAAGGATGATGTTTTTGATGTGTCCTAGTTTACTACATTGGTCATAATGATTCTCACATCAACAATTAATATAATATCAATGTTCATTAAGATTATAATATATATTATTTCCCATATAGATACATTATATCTATAAAAATGTGGTGGATGGTCATCTTTTTCATTTTTTTTTCATATGGTGACACCACGACAATGAATAGTGCCCCAGAAATAATGAGTTGGATAAATAAATTTAATATATCAGTCTTT
The DNA here is from genome assembly GCA_963277665.1 of Viscum album. Taxonomy (NCBI): domain Eukaryota; kingdom Viridiplantae; phylum Streptophyta; class Magnoliopsida; order Santalales; family Viscaceae; genus Viscum; species Viscum album. The sequence goes on along the minus strand of OY728138.1, from coordinate 118,992,298 downwards.
TTATGCAAGCCTCTTATTTTGTATTAATTTTTTTAATATATTGACTCTTATATATTCTATTTGGGACATCTCTCATCCTTCATTCCTCGTTTTTTGGATTTATTCCGTTAGAGAGGTATCCTCCCTAGTATATTATTTCTTATTTTTTTCTCATTTTCCCTATATTTACTGTAGTTGTGATCTTATTTTTAAATGATTCTTATGAGGTATCTAGCAAGGTGGTTGTTAAAGTGACAATTTTCCTTATTTTCATGGTGATTTTCTATAATTCAACAGGTCGTGATTTATTTGAGAGTTATCTATTATGAGGGTCTGGATATCCAAAATCTATTCCATTTCATACATCTCAGAATAAGAGTTCTCAAAGTGGAGAGAGACCTATTTTCTTTTGAGAACATGGGTTTTTTAGTGTTGGGTTAACTGTTGATAGTGATACAACATTTCATGTTATTTCATATTCCTAGTTAATTATCATCCCCTTATACATAAACCATTAATCATGAAACTGCAATATAGTGGGTGTGGAGTTGACTTTTTTGGGGTTCCATTAGGTATGTTGTGGGGAGATTGGATGTTTTTTGATAAATGAAACAACAGATCCAACTATTTCTATGGTCATTTCTTTTTGGAGTTGTAACATCCCGAAATGGTATATTGTTAATTGACTGAATTATGTGACTCATGTCAACAAGGTGCAACTTCCTTTTTGATAACCTATCTGATTAGAACTCCATATTTAAGCATGCATGGCCTGGAGTAATGATCAAGATGAGTGAACTTCTGGGAAGTTACTAAGGGTGTGTGTGAGAGAGGACAAAACTCACTCGAAGGGACATGTGTTGGCCTATGAGGATATTTATTAGTCAGATGTCTCATGTAGGCACGTGGGTTGGCCCTAGGGTGGGGACCATGTGTCTGCGGGGACAACTAGTGGTACTTGGTGGGCCAGGACACAACGGTAGTGTTAAGGCGGGGTGCTTGTGCTGTCATCAAGACCCGGTTGTCACATTTGGTATTAGAGGAAGAACCTAGCCTTAAGTGGTGTGCACTGCCTCAGTTGAGATGCAAGGACCACAAAGAGGACATTATGCCCAAAAGGGTGGGGGTGATTATGACATATCCAAATGATACGGGGTTAAATGACTAAATTATGTAACTCATGTCAACAGGTGAACTTTCCTTTTCGAGATCCTATCTGATTATAACTCCACAGTTAAGCATGCTTAGTGCATGTGCTGTCATCAGGACCCGGTTGTCACATTTTGTATTAGATGAGGAACCCGACCTTAAGTGTGGTGAAGTACCTCGGTTGAGATGTTGGGACCACAATGAGGACGTTGTTTTCTAAAGGGTGGGGGTGATTGTTACATCCCAAAATGATACAGGGTTAAATGACTAAATGATGTGACTCATGTCAACATGTTTCACCTTCGTATTCGAGGGCCTATATGATTATAACTCCATAGTTAAGCGTGCTTGGCCTAGTGTAGGGATCATGATGGGTGAAATTTTGGAAATATTCATATGGTGTGTGTGAGTGAGAACAAAACACAACTCACTGGAAAGGACTTTTGTTGGCCTGCGGGTTTATTTATTAGTCAGATGTCTTGTGCAGCCACGTGGGTGGGCCCCAGGGTGGGGAACATGTGTCTGCAGGGAAAACTTGTGGTAATTTGTGGGCCAGGACCCGACCGCAATGTTATGGCGGGGAGAATGTGCTTCCACCGGGACCTGGTTGTCACATTTTGTATCAGAGGAGGAACCAAGACTTATGTGTGGTGAACTACCTCGGTTGAGATGAAGGTCCCACAATGAGGACGTAGTACTCTTAAGGGGGGGTGATTCTAACATCCCCAAATGATACAGGGTTAAATCACTAAATGATGTGACTCATGTAAACAAGGTGGACCTTCCTTTTCAGGAGCCTATCTGATTATAACTACCAGTTAAGCATGCTTGTCCTAGAGTAGTGATCAGGATGGGTGACCTTCTGGAAAGTTTCTCAGGGTGTGTGTGAGAGAGGAAAAAACACACTGGAAGGGACATGTCTTGGCCTGTGGGGATATTTATTGGTCAGAGGACCCGTGCAGGCACGTGGGTGGGTCCCAGGCTGGGGACCATGAGTTTTCGGGGACAATTGGTGGTACATGACGGGCCAGGACCGGAAAGAAATATTAAGGTGGGGTGTTTGTGCAGTCACCAGGACCCGGTTGTCACATTTGGTATCAGATGAGGAACATACCCTTTAGTGTAGTGCAGTACATGGGTTGACATGTGGGGCCCACATAGAGGACGTTGTGCTCTAAAGGGAGGGTTATTGTAACATCCCCAAATTATGCAGCGTTAAATGACTAAATGATGTGAATCATGTCAAGAAGGTGTACCTTCCTTTTTGGGAGCCTATCTTATTAGAACTCCATGGTTAAGCATGCTTGGCCTGGAGTAGTGATCAGGATGGTTGACCTTCTAGGATATTTCTCTGGGTGTGTGTGAGTGAGGAAAAAACACACTAGAAAGAATATTTTTTGGCCTATGGGGATATTTATTAGTTAGATGACATGTGCATGCACGTGGGTGGGCCCGAGGGTGGGGACTATGTGTCTGTGGGGGAAACTGGTGGTACCTGGCGGGCCAGGACTTGACAACCATGTTAAGTTGGGGTGTTTGTTCTTTCCTTGGGACGCGGTTGTCATAGAAATCTACATCTGTGTGATTCAATAATGATACAAATATATTTGTAGTACATTTAAGTGGTGTTTGGTTGTGATAAATACATAGTGGTGCATTATATAAAACATCAGACATGAAGTGGTCAGTATTCCATGGTGATAGGTGTTGTGGATCAAAATGAATTTTTTTACATATATCCATATAGTATGTTATTGTGATGGTGAAATATTTCAAGAACAATTTTTAATAATTCATTATTTTTTGGGATTTTAATGCCTTGTCATCATGATCTCTATTTGTTATTTTAACATCTCTTGAATTATCCACAACCAACCTCTTGACCATGAACCTCAATCCACTCAGTCTTTTAAGGGTCTTCATATTTATTAATATATATAATCATTCTTACTTAGTCAATATTATTTTTCATCACCTTTTCATATTTTTCATCTTTCATACCTCTATTTTTTATGATTTATTAATGTTGTATAAATTGTGAATTTATTGATTTGTTTTATAGATTCATACATGGGTTTCAGTTATGGCTACCCAATGATGGATTGTTCTATGACTAAGAAAATTAATCTCCTAAATCGAGGAAAGGGATCCATTTATCCTCCAATAATGAATATAATTTTTATTTTATTGAATATTTATATAATTTTTTAAAGTTATAATAATAATTAATGATTTTTTAATCACATATAAATACTAAAATTTATTTAGATTTTTGTTATCACGTATTTTTATGTCATAATAATAGTTTTTTGGTTTTTTATGATAGCATTCTACGTATTTTTAACACACTGAATTAATTTTTTTAATTAGATTATTATCGAAATGTTTATAAATTCAATTAGAAGTTAATGATGAGGCATGTTTAATTTTATTCATTATTCCATATAATTTACTAAAATGTATTTTTTTCTTAATTATTTTTAGATAACATATAACTATTGATAGATTATTTCTACCAAATCATATTGTTCAATCAAGTGATAAATGAATAAATAAATTAAATATGGTTAAAAATAGTTTGGTGATATTGATATTTATTTAGTGGGTTGTTTTCATGTATTTTAATCAAACTTTTATTTCATTCTTCAAAGGTCCTAGATAAATTTTTTAGCTTTATGATATCATTAATCCTTCTGTGACTTGTCTATATTAGAAGAATTTTTATGAAACAAGTTTTCTTTCCATGATAGGTAATTTTAATGAAACAATTTGCTAAAAATTCAGTGTTTGGATGTATTAGTTTGATATTTTATAATAATACATACCATTATATCTGTAGTTATTTTAGGGACAATCTTGGGACTGATATAATTGGTTGAAAATGGGTTTTACTGTTGTCTGTTATACTAACACCTAATTTTCTTTTTAGTTAAAAAATTTCCATGGATGTTTGATTGGAAACGTTTTTTTCATTGTATTCATTTTCCCAATATTTATATAAGTAGTTATTCTTGGTATATCCATATTTTTTCCAACTTATGATGAGTCCAATTTTTAGTTAACATATGGAAGATTAATGATAAAAATTAAAATAATGCGGTTGAAGTATCAATGAAATATTGAAGTAATGATAATTATAGAATAACCATTTCTTTTGTTGGATTATTATGGGAGGGAATGTAATTTGAATAAAAATTGTGTAAAATAAAAGATTTATCAACATAATTAATTAAACATATCAATGAAATAGTTGTCGGCGTAATGGATATCAATATCATAATGTTGGGAATTATGTGTCTTTAAGAGGTAGATTCTATATTTTTTGTTTGGACTAGGTTGTTCCCTATAGACTTGTTGGGATATATATTTCTTATGTTATATTATTTCATAATCTAAACCACCCATGTTGGTATTTTGGTAGATACTAGTGTACTCTAAACGGTGTTTCCCCAAAATATTGTCTTGAAGGAGTAGATGGTTGACTACACCATCTCCCCTCTTTCTTCTCCTACTATTATTACTTAATGGTATGCATGTTAGTTGCATTTTTTATATATGTTTGTAGTAGGATATAATGGATTTTTATTATTTTACTAAAATGTATCTATAAATATATTATTCATAGGATTATTATAGGCCCAATGTTTATATGTGTGATTTCACTAGGTATAATAATTGTTGTGAATGTTGTGGTGGATCTCGAAATAAACATTGTTACTATATAGATATTAGGATATTGATGATATTATAATGGTATGTATTGTGTTTAGTTTTTTTATAATTTACATTGATGCATGCATCTTTATTGAGATATACAACTCAAGATGTGAAACATTGGGTGAGTCAGGAAAAATATATTCAAGGAGGAAGTATCAAACCTATATCATTTATAGTATGTTTTTTAATATGTTATTAACAATATACTATATTTGGCTATATAGACATAGTTATTTTATGAACAATTTATACCTTATTAGTTTATGAATTGGATTCATTTCTCATTCATCAGGCATTACTATTAAATTTATCATTTACATAAGTGTCTTTGAAAATGTACCATCATATTATACTTGTTATGTTCTCCCAATATCTATATAATCTATTATTAATGCATATAGAACCAGTATGGAGATTTTTCTGGAAATTACAATCATGAGGCGGTGTTAAAGAATTTTCTAGGATTCAACATTACATTAATGGAATCTATTTTGATACATCTATATTCCTTTTTTATTGTTTAGAATATATTGAATAACATATATGATTATAGATCATTTATTTCCCATATTCTTGGTTTGTATTTTTTGGCATTTTTTGTTTACAATTTCCACTTAAGTGCATTGATTAGAATATTTAAGAAATCTGAGGATGTATTTTGACTCCTCAGATGATCTCCATAATCCAAAGTGTGTTATGTGCCTGATTTGGTTTGTGCACGCAAATTAAAAGGTCACATACAATCTTATTACACTCCATATTCGATTTCAAACGTCTGCATTTGGACCAACCATCTTCCACACCACCACTGGGATATTGTATTATAACTAGAGTCTTAAATCAACAGTAATAGTAAATATATGGATGTCAAATCGATGTTCTCGTGCATGTAAGACGAACCCTTCCATGAATGTATCAAATTAATGATGTCAACGTACTGGATCTTGCATGAAAGGTCTCACATGGTTCCCACTTTGGGTAGGCCCACTAGGGATTCACGCTCACCCATTTCCATTTTCCAAAGTCAAGTGTCCTCAAAGGAACCTTCTTACATGAAATAACCACCCTTGTGAATTAAATATTTCACTCGAGCACCTTCCCTTTGTGATTATGACTCCCATACTGCACATAAGTATTCAATCACGTGTGTGGCCCTTCCTATTCACTTAATATGTTATCCTTATCCCAAGGAACCTTTTTACAGATTCTCTTGCATGAAACATCCTTACCTCACATGAAACTACACAATGTGGACCTCTAAGCTTGTGATCACTCATTTCATGGTCCACCAACAACTGATCCATGTAATGATTCCCTATAACCATCTTCTTCTCATAGTCATTATATAAACTATTACTTCTTCCAATATCCAAGTTAATGTGCACCACTCAATTGATCACCATTCCAACAAATTGATTCTTGTCATTTTGTATCGCTTTGTCACCCCATTTATCGGACATTATGACTTATGAAATTCCATGGGTTAATGATTGAGTCCTTTTTATCCAAGATGCAGGATATTAAACTAACAAGCACCCTCGTCCCTAACACATGACGTTAAACTAGGAGTGTCCACATGATTTGAAATCATGGGTGGGATCAATGGAGAATGAGCATCAGGGCCCTCTCACTCAACTCTCCCATTGTGGTTTACCTCCTTTTTCTCTTCGTGGAGTCTCCATGTAATCTCAGACACACATGGTATGGTTTTCCTTATATAGTGTCCATTTCTCCAACGTACATCTTTACACCCTCCTCAGGATTCCTTCATGGTGTAATTTGTTATATCCATCTCCTAGGTCTGATAACCATGCATAATCCCTAGACAATCCTTTGTGGATTCACCTTTCATGAAAATCCTTTATGTTCTACTACCATCATTTATTTCTCACATTGAACATGAATCACATGGGCTTAGAGTTTAATAGTGTCTGTGATATCTTCTCTAGGCCTCTAACAATGCATAATTCATATGCCCCTCATCTAGTATTATGTTAATCTATATCAACCCAAACTATGTAGACATGGATCCTTGTATCGTAGACAATTTACATAGGAAGCCTCCCTATTGTTTAATCCCATTACACCCAAAAATTAAAGCATTATATGCATTTCACGTCAGTTGAACTTCATCCGAGATGACTATAAACTGTATGACCTTTTGAACTATGTGGTCTTTGATCCATTTAGGATATGTAGGAAGCTTATTATAGGTCTAAACCAAAACAATTATAAACACTAGTACACCATCCTTAGGTATTTACCTTCCTGATGTGATACATTCTCTTTTTGGAATGCATCTCCCATATCCACCACTCATAGGTGTTCTGATCCCCATGGGATGCTAACCATGAATAAGCCCCCCAAAACCCATATTACATCAACCAAGGGTTACAATATTGTAATGGTCTGCTAACCAGCACATATAGTTATAATGTATTTGGTTTTTTGTCCATTGCGTATGCCCTAAATCTATCCCGACCCTTGAACTATGTGGATTTTTATTCTCAGACAGTGGGATGTGTAGAAATCTACCCCATGGTTCAATACCATCACACATTTCCCATCTTGATCCCTCCATAGAGCCTATGCATCTTGGAAATATCATTTCCCAACACAGGGGTTCTACTTCTTCTTGTCCCCTATCCATGCAATCCATTCTCATGAGTTGCCTCCTCCAGTGACTCCTCGCCCCCACCAGAACTACATGGACATTGATCCATGCCTTCGATGTTGGGTATGTTCGAAACCTCTATGAGGTTCTATCCCAAAACTATCCTATTCATGTTAGTTACATCTTGTTCTTATCAACCGCTACATCTAATGATCCATAATTCATATTCCTCAGGACACCACATCCTAGTGAATTCCTTTCATCCCTTCAGGCAACTAATCATTCCAAAGACCCATCCATCCAATTGCTTCTTCTCATGGCACCTAAACCATGTGCAATCCATATGTCCCCCATATGAAATATGTGTGGTTTGATCCCTGTATTGTACAAAGGGTACGTAGAATGCCTTTTTTCCCCTTCTTTGGGATTCACCTTTTCGGATCCACCCACTACAGTGTTCCAATAATCCTTCACGGTGTGATACATCTCTTTTTTGGGACACTCCATCCAAGGTCCATCCTCATGGAAGTTTTTACCCACCCACTATTAAATCATGTAGGTTATTCCTCCAATAAGAATTTTCATTTGATCAAATCATGTTAGTATGTTGATTAGTATAATCCATCTTCCATGGATGTTAAAATCATGGTATACCCCTTGATACGAATTGGAAACTAATGAAATTATCAAATGAATGCATCTTGTATATGAATACATGAATTTGAGGTGGGTTTCCTCAGTATTACTCATCCTCATGATGCCTTCTAATAAAATATAAATCATGTGTGCAATAGTTAGATCACCAATACATCTCAGTGATGGACAACATGACTACTTTTCTAACCAATGTATTCTACCCTGACTTAAGCCCTTCAGAGTTTCCTGATATAAGTAGTTTAATTAATCGATGTCCACAAAGAGATGGATCTAGGAAGGGTTTCACAAACAACATATTAATCGATAAAGGAGACCCAGACTAGGTGGCATGTTCAAGGAGGAATACATAGATGGAGAAACCAACATATCAAGATCATTTTACGATCAAGCATCATACATTGCTGAAGAGGTGATGAATGCCTACAATCTTTTGAAAGATAGAATTTCAGGTACAATACATAACCAAGTGAACGTCAAATTATTTTGGGTAATGCACCCCAGAGAAATAACTAGAAATATAAATGGTCAACCCGATGTGAATCTTTTTAACTTCAACCATGGGGATTAGTTGAATTCGAGAAATTGAAAGAAAAGTGTGTCACTGGATACAACAATCTTGAACTAGTCTCTGCTATGAAAGTAATGGGTCTGGGATAGATCTAACATGATTCTTGGGGAGTTAATTGTTTGGAATTTAGGACTCTGGCATCATAATCCTGTATATTTCTATCCATCCATGGAATACTAAACCATGCTACGACACTGTACACTTCTATCCTATAGTATATTCATATAACTAAATCATCATTATTTATAGAACCCAATCTATAGGAACACATTTACCTCTTACCCACAATAGAAAGGGAAGTGTAAATGATCATGTGCCCATCCAGCATAGATCCCCCTCCACCATGAAATCATCCACAACCATGATTACCGGGCACTAACACCCCATCTCCCCATGGTTAACTTCACATAGAATGATACTAGGGTAGGACACATTGAAGAGAACCTACCCCCTAGGGTAGTACCGATTCTGTTGGATCCCCGAGGGGTTGTCACTCAACATCCAATAAACATACATGTCCTTGAAGACCCTACCGTGTCATTTCCCATAATCTTGATCCCCATCAAGGGAAAATATAACATTTGGAATGTTATGCCCTCTGACCCGTTTGGCTCGACATTAAATATAAAGGATGATCCCAAAAATGTTGTGTTCCTCCATAGAATTACGGAATAAAATAATGTTATTGGTTATCTCCTTTCCAAGCATGTTGTAGAGTGACAACCATACTATGGAGATCCCTAGTATGATCCCAACAATCCTTCATCAGGGCTATGAGGGTATGCACGTTTTATCTCTTGTGATTTTCCACCCCATTGATCTAAACAATCCTGCATATCCTGATAGGATAAAGGCTTGACATTAGGAAAATTGGACATGGTAAGAATCACCAAATCTACCCAAGAATCACATGAATATTATCTGAGACCCAGTCCCATAGGTCATTAATTCAGTGGACACTGATACATCCATTCCTTATCCTTCTTCCTCCCATAAGGGTGGGTCAATCCTTCAAAATGGTAATAAATCCTCTGTTACTGCTGATACCATCCTGCACTCTTGTAGAATTTAGTCCCCCAGAGATGGCACTCATCCATATGATCTTCCCACCATGGAATGGTTATTCAAATGATGAAAATCCGCATTATTTGGTAAATACCATTGAGAAGGTGGGCCCTGACATGGCTCCCAGTGATGAAGAGAACAAGTAAGATCCTCCTAATTTCCCTATTCGACACCGTCTTTGACGAATCCTAGTATACGTGAATCATTAATATCCACTAGCCAGTGCTTCTTTCAAATCCATGCATGCTACTAAGACCAAAAAATAGTTTTAGTGAAGATCTCATCACACACAATCATCTCATTATGTATCATCATATTCACAGCTTTATCCAATTTTACACATTGATATGGTAGAGACACCAAGATCACATTACGATATACCCTGTCCTGCTATTGAAAATTTATTAGTAGTTGGTAATATACTAATGGTCATTTTTCATGGTTCTACTAGTGAGAAATGGGATATTCCTAGAACCATCTAGAAACCAAAAAATCCACGTGTAACATATTTTATATCACCATTCATAGATAAACTACCTAGAAGAAAAAATGTGTACCAGGTGTGGAAGTGTGATCTGATTAAGCACCTTTATAGCATCCCTACAAAAGAGATCAATCCGTGAGGCTCTATATCTATCTAAAAATATCTGTGAAGACCTCAAATAAGATTTTAGAATCCACTTAAAGTACCAAACAGAGTAATAATTTTCTTATTCTTTTCTTGATGATGATGTTGGGCATGTAGAGTGCCAAGCGATTATCACATTTTGATGAGAAGATGAAGGTTATCCCATACTAGGGAAAATTCTCCAGATATAATTATATATAGTGTTTAATGGAATAGAAGTTAACCATTTTCTTAGGAATGCATGTTCTGGGATTAATATCATTATGACACAAACACAACACAAATTGGGGTTGTTTGAAGAAGATCTAGATCCCCCTGACCATAAGATTGAAGGTTCAGACCGGAATGAGAAGAGGAAATGTGGAATGGTCTTTATAAATACCCATTTTAGTATCATGATTTCTATAAATCAATTCATTTTCATATTACATGGAACCACCTACAATGCCATGATGGGTAGACCCTGGCTCAACCTACAATAAAAATTTCCCTCGTCGTGTCATCAATGCCTTTGTTTCATTCTTATTAGATGATTGGGCATTCTCGAAGGTGATGTGTCATCCTATTCCTCTAGTGAAGCCAGACACCTAGAGACCGACTTCTATAGAAGAAAGTACATGTAGGTTCAGTCCAATGAAGATGTGTGGAATGTCATTGTCGACGACCCCTGAATGGATCTTGATGATTCCATTTTCCTCCCAATTCACTAGTTTGAGGCCATGAAACCAGACCTGGGACACATCTTTTTTTTGAAAGGAGTGGGATGTGAATTAATAGGTATAAGGAATGTTGGAAGAGCACATCCAACTCCCACAAAAATTAGGCCCGAGCCATACTAGAGACATTAACCCCTATAAGTTATTGGGATGTTTTCCCTCATGGAAAATATAATAAACCATAATATCTTATTATTATGAGATGGGTTGAACCGACTAAATCCAACAAGACTCCAATTAACATGATAGGCCCCCTAGGTCAAATTTCTTATTGACCCGGATCAATATCATTTGTCAACATGGTGTCAAAAGTGCAGGATTCTCCCAAGGAATATTTCCATTCTTCTTATACAGACATTAGTATTTCATTAGGATCATTCAATTCAAGAGAGTGTCCTCTCATTTATGATCCTCTCACCATGGATTATGAATATGATCTTGATGATTCTAATATTTCATTTGAAGAAGGTGTCTCCACCAGCATCGATGAGATTGTACAGGTGAATCTCTATACTGAGGCATATCCACGACAAACACTGATCATATAATTTATTCCTAATGAAGAGCATGATAAATATGTGTATTTCTTTCAGTTACATAGAGAAGTATTTTCCTGGAGATATGAATAAATAACAGGACTCATTCTTCAGGTTTCTTATCCACCATATGCATCTCTTTTCATGTCAATACGAGTTCAAACAGACTCCCAGAAAGATGCATCGCTCTTAGGGTGTTGTGGTCAAGGTAAAAGATAATAATCTCATCAAATCCCACTTTTAATGTATGTCTAGTACCTCAATTTTATAGCTAAAATAAATCTTATTTGGAAGAACAATAGTCTGTTTAGAGTCTATATAGTCTTCTGGGATCTCAACAGAAACTATCTGATGAATGATATTCCCCTTCCTATGATATATCTATAGATCAATGCCACTATAGGATTCCATGAACTCTCTTGTATGGATGGGAAATATGGGTATAAGAAAATTCATATTTCTGTAAAGGATGATGAGTCCACAGCCATCAGAGCACCGCAAGATGACTTTTTTTACCAATTAATACCATTCAGTCTGATGAATAAAGAAGCTACATATTATTTTTCCATGCACCACATATTCAAACTAATCCTAATGGAATTTAAGTAATGATATGTGGATGATTTGGTGGTCAAATCCCAAAAGTTTCATGACTATCTCAGATATCTGGAGTAATTTTTTTCTTCTTCTGCACCCACCATCAGATTATGAACCCTTAAAGTGTTACTTTAGGGATACATATGGAATGTTTCTTATCTTTTTCACCTGATATAGAGGAATCATTAATGATTTAGAGAAGATAATATCCATTAGTACTAAGCCTCTTCCGATTAACCTTTCAAAGCTCTAAGGATTTAGTGGCTACATATCCTACAAATTATGATTCATTGTGAATATTTCTAGAAATTGTTATCCCATATCTCTGTTTTTTGAATACTAGTGTCTTCAACTAATGGCATAAATAATTTAAGACCTAGTTTTATTATATTAAGAAGTACCACCTATATCCTTTGGTTCTGATGCAACCTATATCTAGAAAGTAGTTGTTCCTCTATGTGACCACCCAAAAATGATCCCTTGGTACACATATTTCTCAAAACAATAATGTAGGGATATAGAAATGTTTAAATTATCTCAGTATCATGCCCCTTGACATAGAGACATGATATTAATCTATCGATAATACCTATTTCGATCTAGTTTTTTAAGTGACGAATTCTTGTCACTATCTCCAACATCACGCTATACTGGTGGTATCCCATGTGGATCTGATAAAGTATATTATAAATCATTCTTTTTTGATGGGTCATCTAGGTCAGTGGGAACTAATCCTCTTGTATTTTGACATCATGTTCATCTCGGATAAAGCTATTAAGGGTCTATCACTAACAGACTTCCTTTCTGCCCATGCATCTCCCGCAAAGAATTCTATCGATCTTGAATTTGTAGTTGAGGACATTTTATCAGTGGAGAAGAACACGAAATATTGAAAAATATTCTTCAATAGTTCTTATTGAAGTCCCACCAGCAGAAGGATCAATGATCCCAGACTTTGCAGGGTGGGCTTGGGCATCATCTTCATCTCACATATACAAGATTTTTTCCCTTCTCGTTATTATTGTCAGACTACTGCACCAACAACGAGGAGGTGTATCTATATCTCATCACTGGTCTCGAGTTGTCCCCTGAGGATGATTTTACCCACCTACATGAGTAGGGGAACTCCAACATGATTATCATAAAGTTCAATAGTGACTATGTCGTCAGGAAGCTGGAGCTCGTGCTCCTCCTACACTGCAATCTTTAGCTGATGGCCCAGTTTCCTTCTCTACTGAAGGTCACCAAAAATCCTTATTCATAGAATGGTATTGAAGACACACTTTATAGCGATAATTCATCACTCACATAGCCTATCCTGGATGACCCCTTTATTCATATGATGTATCAATGGGTCATCATCCCTATCGCTTCTGATGATGATGATATCTAGAAGGTATGTCACCTTACCAATGATTCATCCACACTAGGACCTCTATGCCCCCTCACCGTAGCAGAAGATAACTTTATATGGAAAAATACTATATCTGACTTCCATTAATACAAATATCATTCGGAAGACATATCTAGATATGAGTGAATTCATATTCACGCAATGCAGTTTACCCTCTAGAGTGGTCCCATCATTGAGCAGATTACCTACAAGCGTGGATTCGATGGAGTTCTACTCCACTACCTTCAAGGAGATGAGATTTAACATGTCAGGTAGGAATTCGATGCCATTCCTACAGAGATCATCAGACATGGTTGCGCTCTCCCACCATATTTGATGTTCGGGTTACATTTTTCAGAAAATGGTTTATGACTATATTGAGTTCTCCAAGAGCTGTCATATGTTCCAAATTCATGCCAAATTTTTTTTATCATCCACCAAAACCCTTCTAGACTACCACATACTCCTAACCCTTTGAAGTATAGGGACTCAATGTCATGGGACTATATCCACCAGCAATACATCGTCAATGAATGTCTATCCAGACCACCCCAAATTTCATTTCCTTGTGGGTAGAAATGATACCACCAAAGGAAGTCAGTGACGATTCTATCATTGATTTTGTGAGATTGAACATCATTCATTAGATTAGAGTCTATCATGTAATTATAACTAATAAAGACATCATCTTCTGCGTAGTTGATCTAAAAAATTATACAATATGTACAAATTCCTATCTAACCACACTTATCATTTTCATGCAAAATAAAATGGGAAGATTGAGGCAGTCAACAAGACCCTATCAATCATTTCACATAATATGGTTGGTCATAATAAAAATTGTTGTCCAGGAAATCTCCCCAACACTATCTGGGCTTACCAGACAATAACTCGTAGTTCCACCAAGGTAACTCAATATTCCTTATGGTATTAGACATAGGTTTTCATTACTATAGAGATTCAGTTACCATCACTCCAAATAGCTGATTATGATCAGAAAACGTCAAAATATACTTGTGAAGTCTATCTGGCTGAGTTGGATGCCCCTGACAAGAATAGGTTGTGAGCCTTTTGTAATCTAAAGAGGCACCAGAACAAGATATCCAGAGCATTAAACAAAAATATCACCTATGTTGCATCCTCCAAAGTGACACAGTATTAGATCTGAGGATGCCAATGATACCTAGTTCGAAGCCACAAAAACTAAAACTGAAATGGGAGGGACCTTAAGTCATCAACATGGATTACCCCAACGACACATATTCTTTGGTCAACATGGATGGGGAGTGAATTACTACTCCACAAAATTCCAAATTCCTCTCGAAATACTTCACATGTGGATCTCTCTTCTCCGTCTAGAACGCAATATGTAAAGCATCCCAATATCATTGCCCACATGACATAAAACTATACCCTCATCCTTAGTACATAATGATGATACTACACGGTATTCATGAACTACATATGGCTGGATTCCCACCTTAGTAAGATACATATGAATTCCCAAACATTTTTCCTATAGGTCTAACCCCAAGTCTACTGACCTATCTCTTCTTCATCCAGGCTGCAGGACATAAAACTGCCCACCATCACCATCCCACATGAAGATAAACTATACCATTGTCCATAACATGTTATGTTAAACTACCTATCATTCATGAACTATATAAGGCATGATTTCTTCCCTCAAACGATATGTTGGAACACCTGAACATTTTTTCATTGGGTCTAGTCCTAGATTCCTAAAATTTACATTTATTAATGTCAGGACCCTAGTCTTAGTTCTCCTTGGTGATTTCACATTATTGTGGGGGGTACCTTTTTTATCCTCATTCACGCTAATTTTCCAGCATATGTACCATGTGCCCACCCATTCGGAAAATCACATTCACCACACTCCTAACCCCATGATTTTAAAATGAATGATATTCAAGAACTAAGTGAGTCATGATTCCCATCCTAATAGTATATGTAGGAACACTCAAGATTTTGTCTCAGGTCCATCCCAAGATCTATTGACCTCTCTCTTCTTTGTATGGGCTGAAATATGTAAAACTGCCCAATATCACCAGTGCACATGACATTAATCTATACCATCATCCTTACCGAATTATTTTAAACTACACATCATTCAAAAAAAGGTATGTCTTGATTATTTCCCCCATAAGATATGTAGGAATTCCCATATATGGTTCTTTTACACTAGCCAAAGTTCAATATCCCCATTATTTTGGGGGATACGTGGTGTGGTATGAATCCTCTTTGGTATTCATTAACATCAGTTTTGTTACCTATCCATGTTTTTTATACCCATTAAAAATCTCATGATTCCTTTTGTTAGGTTCTACATGACATTAAAACTGTGATCCCCTTGTCTTGCATTACATTAAACTACTACCCTTGTCCTTACCACATGACGTTAAATTGTACAACAATCATGAACTAAATGTGGCTTGATTCATGCCCTTATAAGAAACAAATGAACACACATACATTTCATCCTCAGGTCTAGACCTAGGAACTATAAAACATGTTATCTCTCTTGACACTTTGCCTAAGTATATTACATTGGTATTAGGTATTGTGGTGTGGACTTATTTGGTCCCCATTCATGACATTCTTTCAGTTATCGCATCACATATCCCTTTTAGGTGCCTCCCCATTCATCCTTGTATTTTCCTCATGATGATAAATTACATGAAATTCATTAACTACATGTGGAATTATTCCTATCTTTATGAGATATATAGAAATTCTTGAACATTTTTTATTTGAGTCTAACCCCATGTTCTTCCCATTCACCCACTCGGAATGTCTTTCCTTTAAGGAGCACATGGTGTGGTATGTGATTCATTTTCCCTCAGTCACACAACGTTTGGACATTCATACCATTAACATCCATTGGGAAGACCTTCCTTTTATTTATGACTTTACAACGTGATTTTAAACTACATTGGTCTTCATAAACTACATTGATTCCCATCGTAATGAGATTTGTAGGAATTTATAATCATTTTGCCTTTGGTTCTAGCCCAATGTTAATCAACCATTTTTCCTCTTTCCCCAGGAGTATTATCGATTCATCCTCCCCTAGTTAAATCCATCGACATTTATCTCTACTCATTAACATTATTACATGTTCTATAATATGAGACTTAGTGTGATGGATACTGTATGTACATTCTCTCATTCCACCACCACGCATTGCATACGTTTTATTTCGGTCTCCGTCATATTTCATATTCTAAGGGACCCCAAATGGTATGTATGCTTGACCTTAAGGCTCAAATACAATTCTGGGCCAACACCTCAAAGGGTCTTGAACAACACCATGAAACATATTCCACTCACATTTTAAATATAGTCATGGGTTGTCCCTGAGTTTTTTTTTCTATCCTAGTTTACACTATATAGAGAATGTGTTTTGAATACGGTAAAAAACAGTTCTCCATCATTATTCCTACCGCATTAACTCCCAAATGTTTTTATCATGATTCACATTCCTTATCAAATCGTTATTTATATATTTAATTGTAACTCTCTTGGTTCTATCTATTTGTTCACCTTTACACATTGGGTGGATGGGTTAGATATGTTGGGTTGTCATAGATAACACATCTTTGTTCTCCTATTGTAAGGTTCTTTATGTTGAAAAGATCTTATTTTCCCCTTTTTCCCAGTCTGAGCTGGGGACACATGGTATTAGGGTTTTTTAAAAGGTTTATAATTCTATGATTGAATCACATTCCATATGGTCCGTTCACTAAGAACCTAAACTAGGAGTTCATGTTAGAGAGTCTAGGCATCAAGAATTTAAAATGTGTAAGTATTATCTTAGGAATTTCGGATGTGGTGTGTTCCTCTTTGGACCTCATTAATGTGAGGTTTCTTTATGTTGATATTACTACACATATACAATATATGATAGTCTATGATATATGATCATAAACCAAGTTATTAATTATCCAATTTCACATGTAATTAAACTGTTTGAAAACCCTAATTATCATCATTTCAGAGGATATATCCCCGATTAGAATTGTCCATTTTCTACACCATTATTCTAGAACTATGTGTGGCTTTATTATCATCCTTATGAGATATGATGAAATGCCCAGAATATTTTCTGTTGTCTAGCCTCCATCCATTTGATCTGTCTGGCCTCTTTTATTGGGGTCTTCTTGGAGTACACGGCTGTGATTGATCATATTTGGTTCTCAATTACATCACATTTACAATAATCGGGCCATGGACATCCGTTGAGTGTATTCTTCCTGATATTCGTCTTCACCACAATACATTCAACTACATGGGTACTATCCAGACATCACATGTCCACCTTACATGGGTCTCCATTGAATTCCACATTCGACAAGACCCCTAAACATTATGAATTCTTATCCTTACAGATCTCATCTAATTCTAGGCCAATATCCCACGAGCCTTGATTGACATATTGATGTTGGTTCCCCCCCAAATTTCAAATATGGCGAAAAGATGACCCTTAGTTATTTTCTCGCATCCCATGTCAGAGGATATATACAATGTTTTTAAAATGTGGTCAATAGTTATCTTACATCATTATAACACATCCAATGTGTTCCAAATATTGGGTACAATGCTTCATATTTTCATGTCCCTTTGTTTAACAAGACCCCTAATATTGTCCCTATATACATCTGCATATGTAGAGTAACAATGTTGACCAGTTCCATATCATCCCACCAAATATTTTTCATTAACTTTTTTTCAATATCATGTGATGGGGAACTCCAATCATCACCCATTTTTTCCATAACAAGCATGTATCACGTGCAATTATGAGTTGGGATAGGGTAATACCCAGAAGTAGGACTGCACTACACCATGGTCTGTGACTTGTCAACATAAAATAGAATCTATTTCATCCAATCTTTATGGTGGTAAACTATGTCTCCATGACCCACATGACTCTAAACTGTGTCATCCTTATGTACTCCATTAAAATGCATGGATCAGTCTTTTCATATAACATTAATTTGTTATGTCATTATCTTGGCTGCACGAAGATAAATGAAACCACATTGTGATGTTCTTATATGAGATGGAATCACCATGAGAACTGGTTATCGACCATGGAATTTGTCGAAACGTATAAATGGATTGATTCCTACAGTGAAACCTGAAATATTCATCCTGGGCTTTCAAAAAAATACACCTACATGGGAACAAACAAGATATATAATGTCGGGTTATGTACGACACCACATGTTTCCCGCATCACTGTTATTTCCATTTTTTTTTGGCAATTTGGGCATGGGATCTCCTTCTATAATGTGTGATAAGGTGTGGACTTCTTCAGTCCTAATTCATGAAGGGTTGTGTGCTACACCACATGTTTCCCATTTTGAGTTTAATTGTTTATTCATACCAAAATAAACTATTTCTCAACACTTGCCCAGCATGATGTTAAACTTCCTTAATCCTCAAGGACTAGATGTGGATCGATTATCATCCATTTGAGATATGTAAAAAATCCTGGGAATTTTTCCTCGCGACCAGCCCCGCATTCACTTAACTTCTTGGCCCAGTGACCCCAATTCCATTATGAACTCTAGGACCATATACTAGGATCCTCTAGTCCATGTAAGACGATTTTTATCTATTATCCAGTATCCAGAGAGTATAACCTTAATCTATGTGGGACGTCGTTTTCATATGATGTTAAACAATGTTTTGTATCTTCTTCCTAACAGTAGAATGATAAATTATGTGACTACCATCTTGTTTGGAATCCTGTAAAACTGAAAGGCATTCATCATCCATGTTAGAGAGGAATTCTCTAAAAGAAGGCGAGATCTTGATTCAGATCAGTGTACTCATCCGATTATCTTTATTCATAGTGGCATAATTTTCACTTTGTTTGAGTCCTATAAAACATCCCATAACTCAACCACATGATTTACATGCCATATTGTTTGGATTTTCATTCTATTTAATGTTCAGTGGATCCCCCTAATAGTATGGGGGCTCAACCATAAGGATACCCTATCACCCTGTGCCAACATTTTCGGAGGCCATCATATGAAACTTTTAGTTTTTCCCCATGTTTTAGAATACATTTTTTGGATTTACTTCATTTTTTATCCCCATTCCAAGCTAATGTGACATGGATGTTGTGGTTAACATATTCTCAAAAGTAATCTGACTTCATCATACCTCCCTCACTTTGTTTCCAATTTTTTCTATCATGATTCACACTTATTATTACCCTTTGTTATGATTGATTCTAATGCCCATGACATTACCATACCCATGTGATAGTACTCATCAAGAAAATAATATTGGATACTCTATGATCCTTATTACCCAGTCACAACCCTTCTCTTAACACAAATAGTCTAGGAGGCTAGTCAACAATGAAAAACCTTAGGTATTCAATGTTTAGATGGATATCTAAGGTAATATATAGATAATTATGTGATGATCTATTGTTTCTCATAATGGGAATAAACCACATGAACTTAGGTATTGATCAATATTCATTTCACATTTATGAAAATGATTTAGTAACAAGTAAAAAAGTGTATCCATGCACATAGTTTTGGAGTAGCAATAATAAATAAATAAGATGGAAGATATGTTTCATGAGTTTGACCAAAACATTTGCCTTATTGATCACCCCTTCGATGGACTGCTGCATTTTTTCCACCCTATGGAATGTAGCTTCAAGTATTTATTCAATCTCCCTTAGATCCCTTTGTTCATCAATAGACATGATGTGAATCTCATCAGCCCTGAATTTCACATTTTCCCACTCGACATGTTGATTAATCATTTGATGGTTCACCTGAACTAGTTGCTCCTAGTATTTCGCTAGCTGGGTTATCATCCATTCAATGAACCTAGACTGATTCTTGTAAAATTGGACATATTCTCCCATCTTCTCATTAAGGCATCATATTTCATACTCAGTCTCCAATAGTTTCTCGATATCCTTAGTTTTATTCCTGAACTAGGAATAATCTGAGTGTTCGATTCTCTCCCACATATTCTAAGTAAGATAATCCTTGATTGTCTTATAGTGGTGTTGAGCATCCACCTTTATAAAATAATGGAAACACAACCAGGTGCGGAGTGAACCATTCAAATCATCCATTAATCCGCTGAGTGACTATGGAATAATTTTATGAAATTACATGCCTTGCGTCATGTCATGAAACTATCCATGGAAACATCATAAGATGAATCATCTTGCTATTCAGGATGTGTTGGTCTATATTCTGGAAAGATGACTAAAAGTTCTGTGGAAGGGACTTCCTCTAGAATTACCTTTATGGTAATAGGATATATTATATTTGGGAAGATATATTCATTCATCTCCTCCTCATTGTCTTCTCCCTCTCCAGCTTCAAGTTATACCTTGGTAGTGGAATCACCTGTGATCACAAATTCTTTCTGACAGAGTACTATGGTCGAATCTTCTGGAGATATTGGTTCTTCATGAATAGTTAGAGTTAACGGTGGATCGCTAGAAGATGTCCCATATTTTATATATTAACGGGTTTCCATCCTCGTTATCAATTTGCTGGAAACTGGTGCTTGGGGTAGTCGGGTTTCAGATAACATTTTTGGGCTCTTATAGTTAGAAACTTATTAGAGCTATGTGTAGTTGGATCAAGGGCTCGTGTCACCTATGAATCTAATTCCATAATAGATAACTCATATCTATATTATTTTATAATTTATTTCATCCCTTCAAGTGTATTGGGAACATTATGAGGTTCTATGGAAAATTCTCCAGTCAAAATCATTTCTCCACCAATGACTGGTCCTCCCTGTTGCTTAACACCAGAAGCGGGCTCAAGGAGATGTTATTCTATGAATATCAACGCATTTGTACCCCATGTAATGGGATATCCACTTTCATCATAACCAATATGTTCCTAGATAGGAAAAAGTGATTTCAGTGGATTCAACTAAATGAGAGAGAAGGGATCTCGAGTTCTAGAAGATGAAACATACCTCGAGATACTTGGCAATTTCCTTGTCAGAGCATATGATTTAACCACACTCAAATTGGTTCCACTACTGGTCCACTATCCCTTTAGGACCCTTATATTATGTTTCATACTTTTCATCATCCAATTCTTCTTCTTTCTCCTCCTACTCTACTTCATTGTATTATTATTCCTCTTCAACTTCATCATCCTCCTCTGGTGACATCTCCTCGTGGTCATGCTCCTGATAAGAATTACATTAACCATGAAATGTAGCTATTTATACTACCCTAATGGTATTCATAAGAATCCATGGAGGTTTGGTATGCATGTAAAAGATGAATTTTCACCCTATCAACCACCATCAAATGCCCTACATCAGACAGATCGAGCCTTGTGTGCACCATTATTTTCCACAATTCTTCAATTGTCATCGATTGATGTGGAATTATACAAGAATACTATTAGGATATGAAAATGGAATCAGCAGTTAGCGATAGTAGACAATTTAGTTGATTCTATGGTTCCCCTTTAGTTGGCCCACAAGGTCGCCTATGGGACTAACCCACTTCATATGATCGAGGCGTGACGACACCTTATGATCCTCTGACCACTAATGTTCCCGTTTTCTCCACCCTAGCCACATATATTTCATTTGGTATTTCCTCATGAAAAGAACCTCACATTTCATATTGTCATTAAGAATATATGCTTTTATACTTGATCTTCAAAATTCATTTTTGTAGAATTTCATATGGATACGTCGCTACCAAGTGGCTAGCAAACTCTGTTTATAGGCCGACATCAACATCAGTGGGGGTGTAGTAATGACTTCACACAATCCATAAGTTGTGAATGTGATCCAAAAATAGTGTAAGAGGAAATTATTCCACATAACCTAATCATTAATATAATCCTTTTTAGGAATTCACTGCACACACCGAAACTATTAGAGAACTATGCTGGCATGTGGGGTTTGTAGTTGATTATCTTATTGATCCGAGTAACAAGTACACCACCCCTGATTCTCTTCACATAATCCCCTACTCTAGTATTCCTCATGGTTCATACACCATATGACTGACCAATGAGTGAATTGGGTGGAAATTGATGTTTTCATGATTACTGATCATGAGATTAATCACATCCTCATTAAGGGTCTGTGGTCAAACCCTAGAAATGTTCACCGTAGATGGTTGTGTGCCATCACATGGATATTAAATGGAATTTGAGAAATCATACACCCCACAATGAGCTGTGACACAACCATGAAGAATTCAAAAAATAGTCCATATATTCTCTTGGGTGTTCTCCCTATTAAGATGTTCCCCAAAATGAAGTACAACCTTGCAAAAAAAAACACTCCCAGATTGACATTGTGATGGGCTTCCATGATCTTTACCATCACCAATTTCTCTATACAAACTCATATCCTTGTATCTCTTACAAGAAGAAACCACCTTCTCAGAATGAAAATAATGAAAGCATCATATTGCACATGCGTGCCCCAAATTTCCTTCACACTGAATCCACATGAGTGGTATTCTCCTAATTCCAGGACCACCATGTATGATCATGTATTACCCATCTATGATGCGGCCAGACACTGCTTCCCCCACCCGATCATCCTCACATTTATTTCCCTCTTTCGAAAAAGGCAGAACGTTGAAGGATAAGATATGTACATTTGGATGCACATGATCTTTATCTTATCTTTCACAATCTCCAGAAGATGCCTTGTTAGAATGGGGGGTCTCAATCTGTATCCCTAGACATTCAAATTTTGTAAGAATTAATCATATTGGAACCCTTCCAAATGGATGTCTCCAATGTAGTGGATGTCCCAAAGATTGATGACATCCTTCGAATGGTGGAGATGGAAGGGGTTTGTGTCTAGAAACCACCGACTGAATAGCTCCAGAAGCATGTCCTACTAGCAGTATAAATGGAATTCAGATGTCCACATACACTCAAATAAATCTATGTGTCGAAGCTCCATCTTGAATTCCTCGCATGAATGGTGTGCCGAGTATTCCCATGACAACTCAATTGTGAGGTTTCCTACAATCCTCATGTCCCAATCTTATTTCCATCCCTTGGTCTCATTAGTGATACTAATCTCGGATTTTCTTGCATTGTGGGCATGAGATTCATCAGCAAATGGTTCGCTCTCTAAGACATTCATGGTATTCAGGTTCTAGACATTAATAACAATATCTCTCGCTTCCCTAAAATTATTATCATTGTTCAAAATATCCATACATGAAAGGCTACCCTAAAATTTCTCCCATGACTAGGGTGAGTTCATCTTTTAAACAGACATCGACCCCTCCTCTAGATTGCTGAGGTTATATAGATGGAGGCTATCAATCCGGGCATAATCATTTTGAGCATGTTTCAACTTTCACAGATGAATCTGATTATCCTATATCACCCTTATTGAATGTGAAATCTGAGGGTTCTTGATCATCTCGACACTTCATGCAGCATTGGAAACAACCATCTCAGCAATAGTCTACTCAGTAGAAATCTCGATCATGCCTCAAAGGAATAAATGGTTTGGCACAAAAGATGAATGTTTGTCACACAATGAAAAAAATGGTGAACAAGATGGATTACATTAATGAATGAAAAATATAGTTATGATAGACTCACCCAAGATCCAGTGCTTTCACATATGGAACCGACTGAATTTAAGATCTTTCATACAGAACGATAGAACATTGATGCATGAGAGAAGATAAAATGTTATATTGATAGTGAATGTAATGTTACCTGGATCCCCACATATTAATAGGTTTGAAAATTATCTTCAACGTGCACTTAGAGATCATTATATGTCCGATCAATCATTTTTCATGCTCCACTAGAAATGAATTGTGCTCATCAGAGATTCCCTTAAAACCTAATCTTCTTTTTCCTATTTGCCTATGATTATTAGGGGTATTTGGTGGTGCAAAATTCTAATTAAGGCCATATATTTTCATTTTTGAGCGACCCTAAGATAAATTATTACTATGTGGATAATCCAAATAATTTAAAGCTGGATTCATGCAGGATTTCATTCATGTGTGCAAGGGAAAACGTTGTGCGGAAGCCTCTTATGTGCCCAATGTGACATCAAATGACCGCATCCACACTAACCAACTACCACACCATCATCATTTTTTTTCATATAAGTATAAGCGTACCCACACCCTTAAGGGTAACAATCAAGAAGTACATTCATTGCTCTTATGAAAGTATGTTGATCCTTTCCGTGACTGCATGAATGTCATTATGTCAAGGTATTAGATGTTTCACGATAGTTATCCCATGGGTCCTCTATTGGGTGGGCGCACCTGGGCTTGACCCTCGCCCATTTCCATTTTTCTAAATTCAAGTGCACGCAAATGACCCCTCTTTCATGAAATCCTTACCCTTGTGAAGTACATATTTTACTTAGTCCATTTACCTTTATGCATATGACTCAAATATTGTGAATAAGTCTTCAATATTGCATTCATACCTTCCCACTTACTCATTGAATTTTCCTTACTCTATGGTAGAATGTTCAATATTCCCTTGAATACATCATCTTTATCTTGCGTGCACCTCCTCAGTGTGGCCCTCAATTCTTTTGCGTAGTTATTTTCTAGTCCCACATGCGGTGTTCAATTTTATGTTGCCTTGGCTCATGCTTCTTCGTATAGGAAAAACAATAGATATTTCTTCTTCACATAGCCTCTCTAATGTGGACTCCTCAAATGACCACTCCTCCGACCAATTATATATGGGCATTTCTTGTGCGTTCCTTCCCCCCGTGTGGGGGTTGGTAAATGTTATGTATGTACAAGTGGTGAGGATTGATTCCTCCTTTTCGAAGTTGTAGGACATCAAATTGAAAATCACACTAATCCCTAACACATGTTATTAATCTATTAGTGTTCTCATGCATGGAAATGATACGTGGGATCAAAGGATAATTAACATCAACACTCTGCATATCCTCTAACCTTTTTCACTTCGTCACCATGTGCTCTTTAATAAGTCCTCACGTAACCCTGAAACACACTGATAGGGTGTTCCCTATATGATTATTATATCCTCCTCATACATTTAAGAACCCTACTCAGGGTTTCTTTCTGATGTAAGTTCCAATATTTGTCCCTTTTGTCACGACCCGCCCTCGGGGTCCGTGCCGTGACTACCCCAAGCCCGCCTTCCATAGGCCAGGGGCTGGCGACTAGCACCAAGGCGTAAATCCCAGTAAAAAGGGAAGGCATTGCCTTAGAAAAGTAAACACACACCACAGAGTAAACAAGCGGAAAGTAAACACTAAGCAAGCAGAGTACGACTGAAAGTGCGGAAAAGTAAATGGGCCAGAATACAAACCCAAACTGAAAGTAAAGTACAACTCGAAAAGGGAAAAAACAGCAACTGAAAAGTAAAAGCCGCTACTCCGAGCTGTCCACTGGAAATCCCACCTGAAGGGTGGGTACAGATAGCTCCTCTGCTCCACGGGTCCCGCCGTCCGCTCCGTGCACGTCCCGCCCAGTGGTCCACCTCCGGGTACCGTCCCGCTCTACAAGCCTCAGCTAAGTCAACGCTGTCCGTCGTCTGCAACCAACACAACGTAGTGCGGGCGAAGCCCGTGCAGGGGTGAGTATAAGCTACTCAGTAGGGACCCCGAGACCCCTGAAGGTCTCTCAAATCCACAAAGGATAAACTACGAAGAAAAGTACAATCACGAAGTAACAACCGACACTGCTTAGGTATATGCCCATACATATACCTAAGTCATCAATTAAAATACGCTCCAACCTCCGAGCCCAAGTACAACTCAGTCCACGCAGGAAAGTATACGTATTCCACATAGGAAAGCAAAACATAATCCACGCAGGATTGCACAACATAACCCACACAGGAGAGCAACAGGATTCAGCTCACACAGGTATACTTCTTCAAGGACGATAAAGATGATCACTGATCCATCTAAGTCGTCGGACCCACGAAGGATCGATAGGTAACTAACCCCCGCAGAAGACCCACACAGGATCGGGCTCACACAGAACCTGTAGGCGCTGGCTCACACAGAACCGCTGAGCGCAAGGACCCACACAGGATCGGGCTCACACAGAACCTGTAGCACTGATCCACGTAGGATCGCTGAGTGATGTAGTCGTCGTCGTCGAATCCACATAGGATCTCTGTACTGTCGTCGTCGAATCCACACAGGATCTCTGTACTGTCGTCGTCGCTGTCACAGTAGCAGTCGTAGCAGTAGTAGCAGTCGCAGCCAGCACTAGGGTTCCCGCACAAAGCAAGCTCGTTCGGAGGGTTCGCTCCACGAGCCGAGAGGCTGATACATCAACTGTCACGAAGACTAGGGTTGATGTATCCAAAAGTTCCGTATCGTCAACAGGAACTCAACGTAACAGACAGCGCGTCGATCGGACGCCCGGTCTTAGAGTTATTGGCATTTTCGTCTCCGGGGCCCGGTTGGTTTTTAAGGCAAAACCAACCCGACCGTACTCCACCTGCGTCCAAACCTCGGGCGGAGTATGCCAAAAGATCCGTCTCACTAAGAGGAACACTACGCGACTGACGGCACGTCAATCGGACGTCCGTAGCTCAAGATATGAGCGTTTCCGCTCCGAAGGCCCGGTTGGTTTCGTGAACGAACCAACCCGGCCGAACTCAAAGTAAACCGAAACCTTGAGTGCGATATACCGAAACGACCGTCTCGATCCAAGGATCGTGTTGCCGCTGACGGTTCGTCGATCGGAGGTCCGAGTCTCAAGTTATGAGCGAAAAACCAAAACTGGTCCGAAACGGGGGGGTCTGGGTCCGGGCCGACCCGGCCCGACCCCCCCCCCCCCCCCTTGGGCGGCGCGGTGGCCGGCGGCGGCGGCCGGCGGCGGCGGACGGCGGCGGCGGGCGGCGGCGCGGCGGCGCGGCGGCGGGCCGCGGTGGCGGCGGCGGGCCGCGGTGGCGGCGGCGGGCCGCGGTGGCGGCGGCGGCGGGCCGCGGTGGCGGCGGCGCTTGGCGCCGCACGTGGGTGGCACGCGGGGGGCAAGGCCCCCGCTTTGCTGGAGGGCGGCGCGGCAACTGGCCGCGCCGTTTTTTTAAAAAGCGCCCCCCCCCCCTCGTGGGGGGCCTGCTGTGCGGAACAGAGGGGGCAGCCGGCCCCCTCCCTTTAAAATAAAACCGCCCCCCTCTTTAAGAGGGGGGTTTTGCCAGCTGGCCGGGGAATTAATTCCCCGGTTTAACGGCATCCGGCCGGCCAGCCGGCCGGCCGGTTTTTCTCCAACGGGACCGGAATTTCCGGTCCCCTCTTCGGCTTCCGACGCCGGCGGCCCGGCCGCCGGTTTTCTCTTCCGCCGCGGCCCGGAACCGGCCGCGGTCTCCTCGTCCCGCCGCGGCCCGGAACCGGCCGCGGTCTTCTCGTCCCGCCGCGGCCCGGAACCGGCCGCGGCGTTCGTCATCCGGCGCGGTGCGACGGCACCGCGTCCCTTCGCCGTGCTTGATATTATTCAACGTGGCGCGACGGCGTCGTGTTCTTGTTGTTTCTTCCAAGGTGCGTGCGACGGCATCGCGTAAGATATTCGCACGTTCGTCCGCGTGGTGCGACGGCACCACGCCACTTGCTTTCCTCCGCAAAATAATTAAACAAGAACGATGGAGGGGGGTTCGGCCGTGTTCGTGCGGTCCGGCCCCCCTCTCATTAAATTAATAACGCAACTTTAAACATTTAAAAGTCTCATGTTTGACATGCGAAAACCAGGATCAAGAAACGGAATAAATAAATATTGAATCAACAACCCCTACCTCGGGTTTAAGATTCAAAGGTTCGGCTACGCTCCGCGGAAGACGGCGTCGCGGAGGTCGGGTGTCGCGGTCGTCGTTCGTCAAATCCGTTGACGAAGAGTTATGCCCGAAGAGACACGTCGTTGGCGGATCTTCGTTTGCCGACGAAGAAGGTCCGATGAGGGTGCGGCGTTCCCTCTTGATGACACCGAGGACGAAGAAGAGAGGCGTCGTTCTTCGTCGGAGTTTGAGCGTTCTTCGTTCTTCGTCAGAGCTTGAAGATGAAGAGGAGCTCTCAAAAAGCTCTCAAGGGATTAAACAAACAACCCAAAAACAAATAAGATTACATCTTATTTTATTAACACATAACTCAAAAGAATTTCAAAGTTTTGAAATTCAAAAAGACTTAACTCCCATAATTAATTAAGAGTAACATAAGCCAATTAATTAGGGGTTAAGTATGTTGAGAGAATTTGAAAAGATTAGGGGTTCGTGTGGGCCCCACCACACTTATTCCTCCCAAGGGAGGTTAAGTGGGTGTGGGTCCTACTTCCAACCTCCTTTGATAGGTTTTTAACTAGTTGTAATAAAATTGTTCTTCACAATTTTATTTAACTCAAACCAAAAAAAAACCCCAAAACGTAACTTTCAACCCGCAACAAACGCAACTCCCGAAAAGGTCTTTTTAAGCGAATATCGGCGCTGCGAGTTCATCGGTGCCCTCGGATTTCAATTCCGAGCACCGGATCAAAAGTTAGGAATTCCCGCTCGTTCGTTCACTGAACGTACCCGAGCCAAACTTCGGAAATTAATTCCGGGCACTCCGGGCCTCGGAATCAGGTGCCGTCAGAAACCGCGCTCTAGTAAAATTCTAAAGAAAATTAAGAAAAAATTTCCCTTGAATTTTACGGGTCTTTACATTACTCCCACCTCAGGGCTTTACGTCCCCGTAAAGATACAACAAAAACTAGGGAAACAAATGAGGGTACTGAGCACGCATCTGAGCCTCCCGCTCCCATGTGCTCTCCTGGAGATTCCCGTGCTGCCATCTGATGCGCACAAGAGTAATCGATCGCCCACGCAGGACCCGCTCCTGTCGATCCTCTATCTCCACCGGGACCTCCGTAAAAGTCGCCCCATCGTCAACGTCAAGCTCCCCATGGTCAATGATGTGCGTCGGGTCGTGCACGTATCTCCTCAGCTGGGATACGTGGAAGACGTCGTGCACCCGGTGCAACTGAGGTGGTAGAGCCAGGCGATAAGCCACCTCGCCAATCCTGCTGAGAATCTGGAAGGGTCCGATGAAGCGCGGAGATAACTTGCCGCCTCGGCCAAATCTCCGAATACCACGTCGAGGTGAGACCCGCAAGAAGACGTGGTCGCCATCCTCGAACTCCAGTGGCCTCCGCCTCCTGTCAGCGTATGACTTCTGCCGGCTCTGAGCTGTCCTCATCCGCTCCTGGATGACCTGGACCTTCTCTGTCGTGGCCTGGACCATCTCTGGTCCCACCAGTGCTGACTCTCCGGGGTCTGTCCAGCACAAAGGAGATCTACATGGTCGGCCGTACAACGCCTCGTACGGTGCCATCCCGATGGTGGAGTGGTAGCTGTTGTTGTACGCGAACTCCACCAAGGGTAGGTGGTCCTCCCAGCTGCGACCAAAGTCGAGGACACATGCGCGGAGCATGTCCTCGAGAGTTTGAATGGTCCTCTCCGTCTGACCATCTGTCTGAGGGTGAAAAGCTGTGCTAAGACGTAGCTGCGTCCCGAACGCCTCCTGTAACCCCTTCCAAAGCCGGGAAGTAAAGCGGGCATCCCGATCGGAGACGATAGATGATGGCACGCCGTGGAGCCGCACAATCTCCTGAACGTAGAGACGTCCCAAGCTCTCCACTGATCCCTGCTCTCTGATGGGTAAGAAGTGTGCCGACTTGGTGAGTCGGTCAACAATCACCCAGATGGAGTCGTGACCTCTAGAAGTGCGTGGAAGTCCAGTCACGAAGTCCATAGATATGCCGTCCCACTTCCACTCCGGAACCTCCAAGGGCTGTACCAAGCCTGCTGGTACCTGATGCTCTGCCTTCACCTGCTGACAGGTGAGGCATCGAGAAACGAACTCTGCTACAGCTTCCTTCATGCCCGGCCACCAGTGCTGTCGTCTGAGGTCCTGGTACATCTTCGCCACTCCAGGATGTACCGCCAAAGGAGAAGTGTGAAACTCTCTCAGCACTTCCTCTCGCAATGCGACTGGTACCATGGTACGTCCTCTGAAAAGGATGTCGTGCTCTGCTCCAAGGGAGAAACCATCAGGTGCCTGTCCCGAGGATATCTGTGCACGCCGCGTCTCACAGTCAGCGTCCCCGCGTTGTGCCTCCCTGACCCGCTGCAGTAGTGGAGGAGTGACTGTGAGAGACTGAAGAAAGGCTGCTCCATCACTATCCACGAAGGATATCTGCAAAGAGGCTAGCTGCTCCGTCGCCTCCTCAAGTAGCTGAATGCCCGTCCTCCTGGTGAGGGCATCGGCTACTACGTTTCCCTTCCCAGGAGTATAGACTATCTCAAAGTCATAGTCCTGGAGGAACTCGAGCCATCGTCGCTGTCTCAGGTTCAGGTCCTTCTGCGAGAAGATATACCTGAGACTCTGATGATCGGAAAAGACCGTAAAGCGCTCGCCCATCAGATAGTGTCGCCATGTCTTCAGAGCGAAGACCACTGCTGCTAACTCCAGGTCATGGGTAGCGTAGTTCTTCTCATGCGGCCTCAACTGACGTGATCCATAGGCGATCACTGCCCGCTCCTGCATCAGAACACATCCGAGTCCGGTCCCTGATGCATCGCAGTAGACTACGTACCCTACTCCCTCCTCAGGCAACCTCAAGATAGGTGCGCTAGTCAATCTCTGTCTCAGCTCCTGGAAGCTCTGCTGACAACTGTCTGACCACACGAAGGGTTTCCCCTTCTTCGTCAAAGCTGTGAGTGATGCCGCAACTCTGGAGAAGTTCGGCACAAATCTCCAATAGTATCCAGCTAGTCCCAAGAAACTCCGAACCTCAGTCACGCTCCTGGGTGGCTCCCATGCTAACACAGCCTCAATCTTCGCGGAATCCACTGCAACTCCCGCCTCAGAGATAATGTGTCCCAAAAAGTGGACCTCACGTATC
Source organism: Viscum album (assembly GCA_963277665.1). Classification (NCBI taxonomy): domain Eukaryota; kingdom Viridiplantae; phylum Streptophyta; class Magnoliopsida; order Santalales; family Viscaceae; genus Viscum; species Viscum album. The sequence continues at coordinate 118,960,750 of OY728138.1, read as the reverse complement.
CAGAACTGGCACTTCGAGAGCTTACCATAAAGCTGGTGCTCTCGGAGTGTGTCAAGAACAACTCGCAAGTGATAGGCGTGCTCCTCCTCTGTCGTAGAGTAAATCAGAATGTCGTCGATGAAGACCACGACAAACCGATCGAGGTATGGCTGAAAGATCCTGTTCATGAGAGCCATGAACACTGCTGGAGCATTGGTTACACCGAAGGGCATAACCAAGAACTCATAGTGGCCATACCGACATCTGAAGGCCGTCTTCTGCACATCCTCGTCTCTGACTCTGAGCTGATGATAGCCTGACCTGAGGTCTATCTTCGAGAACCACCGTGCTCCCTTGAGCTGATCAAAGAGGTCATCAATCCTCGGTAGCGGATACTTGTTCCTCACTGTCACCTGGTTCAGGCGACGATAGTCAACACAAAGTCGCAAGCTCCCGTCCGCCTTCTTGGAGAACAATATCGGGGAAGCCCAGGGTGAAACACTGGGTCGGATGAACCCCTTGCCCTGCAAGTCCTCCAACTGTACCCGTAGCTCTCGAAGCTCGGCGGGGGCCATCCGATATGCTGGAGTGGATATCGGGGCTGTCCCGGGGTACAAGTCAATATAAAAGTCTACCTCTCTGCGAGGAGGTAGCCCTGGAACGTCGTCGGGAAAAACGTCCGCAAACTGATCCACCACTGCAGGAAAACCAGGACTCCGCACGTCAACTGCTCCAAGGATAAGGCTAGCCAACTGATGAGTGATGGGCTGTCCTCTCCTCCGCGGAAGTCCATCCTGTGCTGCTAAGGCTCCCTTCTCGCCGGTGAAGGTGAACCTGCTCCCGTCGGTGCGTACACATCGCACCTTGCGCCTAAAACAGTCAATCTGTGCATGGACCGTAGACAGCCAATTCATGCCCAAGATGACGTCGTAAGGCCTCGACGCTGCTACAAGAAGATCCCAGCCGAAGCTCTCGCCTCCTAGAGTAAGCTCACACTGCCGGCACCAGTGCGTAATCGTCGAGTCTGCTTCCGTAGGAGTCTCTAGCCGTAAGGATCGAGCCAACGGCTCTGTCGGAATCTCCGAGCTCCGAACAAGGGCAGCGGCTATGAAAGAGTGACTCGCTCCTGTGTCTATAAGAACTGCAGCAAGGGTGGAATAGACACAGATAGTACCTCGAATCATCTCGGGTGCGCCGTGGTCGTAGGCCTCTGCTGCCTGGAGCTGTGCCTGTCGCTGCCCGCCAGCTCCCTGTGGTCGGGGTGGACCTCCTGGTGGTGGTGGTGGTAGAGCCTCAAAGCGTCGGCCACCACCAGCTGCTCGTCCAGCTCCTCTGCCTCGTCCGCCTCCTCCCTGCGGACCGCCACGGTCGACCCTCTGCCTCTGCCTCGGTGGTCCATCAACTGACTGCTGCTCCTCGGCACGACGGGTCGGGCAGTCGCGAGCCATGTGGCCCTGCCCGCCGCACGAGTAGCACTGTCTGCCTCTCGTAAGACTGGCTCCGCGCTGTGTGCCCCGCACTGCTGAGCCAGTGCCCTGAGAACGTCTGCCCGAAGGTCTGGTCTGTCTGGACCCCTGAGTCATCCGTCGACTGCCTGCTGCAGATGACTCTGCCACGTGCCGCCCTGCGGTGGGTCGCTGTGCTGGTGTAGACTCAGCAAGGAAGCTCTCGATCAGAAGGGCCCGCTCCAGTACTCCTGTCTGAGTCGGTATGCTGAGGGAGATCAGCGATGCCCTGATCTCGTGTCTCAAACCCTGCTCGAAGGTCCGGGCCCGGAAGAATGGGTCCCGTACCATGTCGGTCGAGTAGCGCGAGAGATCGGTAAATCTCGCCGAGTACTGAGCGACCGTCATGCTGCCCTGCCGCAGCTGTAGAAGCTCCTGGATACGCACCGCACGAAGGGTGGCTGGGACGAACTCCGAGCGGAAGAGGCTCTCAAAGTCCGTCCAAAGTAGAGATGCCTCATCGTGCACCTGGAGCATCAAGCTCCACCATCGTTCAGCTGCTGCGTGTAATAGGCTCGCAGCGAGGATCACCATGAGGTCTGCTGGTGTCCTCACTAGCCTAAACACTCGAACTACTGCCTCCAGCCAGTCCTCTGCTGCCTGGGGATCCGTCTCCCCGCGAAACCTGGGCGGTCGCTGGCGCTGAAACTCATGCAGTGCGCTGAGGCGACGTGCATCGTCAGCGGCTGCTGCTGGAAGCATCGGGGGCTCGGCGGGTAAAGCTACCGCCGGTGCCACTACTGAAAAAGGGCCCTGCACCGAGGCCACGTCGCTCGGTGGGCTGTCGTCACGCTCGACTCTCGGAACCCTAGCTGGCTGCCGTCGTGGGGCCATCCTGAAAAGGAAACAGGTGCGCCACGGTTAGAACAGTATACCTGGTGAGCTGATATAAGTAATCACAAAGAAAACTTGAGACTTTCATAAAGCAGATCAGTATACCCGGTGAGCTGACACAAGTAATCACAAAGAAAACTTTAAAACACACACGCAATCAATGTTTTTGTGCATTAAGTCGGAAATCAGAAGTCAGGGTCCTGGTGTACGGATACGTCGGCCGCCGCACCAACACTGGACTCCCTGGACTGATATCCACACTCAATACGCTAAACATTATTGCTTCACATAGAAAAGATCAGAGTTCGCGGTAGAACCGAACTCCTCTGATACCAATTTGTCAGGACCCGCCCTCGGGGTCCGTGCCGTGACTACCCCAAGCCCGCCTTCCATAGGCCAGGGGCTGGCGACTAGCACCAAGGCGTAAATCCCAGTAAAAAGGGAAGGCATTGCCTTAGAAAAGTAAACACACACCACAGAGTAAACAAGCGGAAAGTAAACACTAAGCAAGCAGAGTACGACTGAAAGTGCGGAAAAGTAAATGGGCCAGAATACAAACCCAAACTGAAAGTAAAGTACAACTCGAAAAGGAAAAAAACAGCAACTGAAAAGTAAAAGCCGCTACTCCGAGCTGTCCACTGGAAATCCCACCTGAAGGGTGGGTACAGATAGCTCCTCTGCTCCACGGGTCCCGCCGTCCGCTCCGTGCACGTCCCGCCCAGTGGTCCACCTCCGGGTACCGTCCCGCTCTACAAGCCTCAGCTAAGTCAACGCTGTCCGTCGTCTGCAACCAACACAACGTAGTGCGGGCGAAGCCCGTGCAGGGGTGAGTATAAGCTACTCAGTAGGGACCCCGAGACCCCTGAAGGTCTCTCAAATCCACAAAGGATAAACTACGAAGAAAAGTACAATCACGAAGTAACAACCGACACTGCTTAGGTATATGCCCATACATATACCTAAGTCATCAATTAAAATACGCTCCAACCTCCGAGCCCAAGTACAACTCAGTCCACGCAGGAAAGTATACGTATTCCACATAGGAAAGCAAAACATAATCCACGCAGGATTGCACAACATAACCCACACAGGAGAGCAACAGGATTCAGCTCACACAGGTATACTTCTTCAAGGACGATAAAGATGATCACTGATCCATCTAAGTCGTCGGACCCACGAAGGATCGATAGGTAACTAACCCCCGCAGAAGACCCACACAGGATCGGGCTCACACAGAACCTGTAGGCGCTGGCTCACACAGAACCGCTGAGCGCAAGGACCCACACAGGATCGGGCTCACACAGAACCTGTAGCACTGATCCACGTAGGATCGCTGAGTGATGTAGTCGTCGTCGTCGAATCCACATAGGATCTCTGTACTGTCGTCGTCGAATCCACACAGGATCTCTGTACTGTCGTCGTCGCTGTCACAGTAGCAGTCGTAGCAGTAGTAGCAGTCGCAGCCAGCACTAGGGTTCCCGCACAAAGCAAGCTCGTTCGGAGGGTTCGCTCCACGAGCCGAGAGGCTGATACATCAACTGTCACGAAGACTAGGGTTGATGTATCCAAAAGTTCCGTATCGTCAACAGGAACTCAACGTAACAGACAGCGCGTCGATCGGACGCCCGGTCTTAGAGTTATTGGCATTTTCGTCTCCGGGGCCCGGTTGGTTTTTAAGGCAAAACCAACCCGACCGTACTCCACCTGCGTCCAAACCTCGGGCGGAGTATGCCAAAAGATCCGTCTCACTAAGAGGAACACTACGCGACTGACGGCACGTCAATCGGACGTCCGTAGCTCAAGATATGAGCGTTTCCGCTCCGAAGGCCCGGTTGGTTTCGTGAACGAACCAACCCGGCCGAACTCAAAGTAAACCGAAACCTTGAGTGCGATATACCGAAACGACCGTCTCGATCCAAGGATCGTGTTGCCGCTGACGGTTCGTCGATCGGAGGTCCGAGTCTCAAGTTATGAGCGAAAAACCAAAACTGGTCCGAAACGGGGGGGTCTGGGTCCGGGCCGACCCGGCCCGACCCCCCCCCCCCCCCCTTGGGCGGCGCGGTGGCCGGCGGCGGCGGACGGCGGCGGCGGGCGGCGGCGCGGCGGCGCGGCGGCGGGCCGCGGTGGCGGCGGCGGGCCGCGGTGGCGGCGGCGGGCCGCGGTGGCGGCGGCGGCGGGCCGCGGTGGCGGCGGCGCTTGGCGCCGCACGTGGGTGGCACGCGGGGGGCAAGGCCCCCGCTTTGCTGGAGGGCGGCGCGGCAACTGGCCGCGCCGTTTTTTTAAAAAGCGCCCCCCCCCTCGTGGGGGGCCTGCTGTGCGGAACCGAGGGGGCAGCCGGCCCCCTCCCTTTAAAATAAAACCGCCCCCCTCTTTAAGAGGGGGGTTTTGCCAGCTGGCCGGGGAATTAATTCCCCGGTTTAACGGCATCCGGCCGGCCAGCCGGCCGGCCGGTTTTTCTCCAACGGGACCGGAATTTCCGGTCCCCTCTTCGGCTTCCGACGCCGGCGGCCCGGCCGCCGGTTTTCTCTTCCGCCGCGGCCCGGAACCGGCCGCGGTCTCCTCGTCCCGCCGCGGCCCGGAACCGGCCGCGGTCTTCTCGTCCCGCCGCGGCCCGGAACCGGCCGCGGCGTTCGTCATCCGGCGCGGTGCGACGGCACCGCGTCCCTTCGCCGTGCTTGATATTATTCAACGTGGCGCGACGGCGTCGTGTTCTTGTTGTTTCTTCCAAGGTGCGTGCGACGGCATCGCGTAAGATATTCGCACGTTCGTCCGCGTGGTGCGACGGCACCACGCCACTTGCTTTCCTCCGCAAAATAATTAAACAAGAACGATGGAGGGGGGTTCGGCCGTGTTCGTGCGGTCCGGCCCCCCTCTCATTAAATTAATAACGCAACTTTAAACATTTAAAAGTCTCATGTTTGACATGCGAAAACCAGGATCAAAAAACGGAATAAATAAATATTGAATCAACAACCCCTACCTCGGGTTTAAGATTCAAAGGTTCGGCTACGCTCCGCGGAAGACGGCGTCGCGGAGGTCGGGTGTCGCGGTCGTCGTTCGTCAAATCCGTTGACGAAGAGTTATGCCCGAAGAGACACGTCGTTGGCGGATCTTCGTTTGCCGACGAAGAAGGTCCGATGAGGGTGCGGCGTTCCCTCTTGATGACACCGAGGACGAAGAAGAGAGGCGTCGTTCTTCGTCGGAGTTTGAGCGTTCTTCGTTCTTCGTCAGAGCTTGAAGATGAAGAGGAGCTCTCAAAAAGCTCTCAAGGGATTAAACAAACAACCCAAAAACAAATAAGATTACATCTTATTTTATTAACACATAACTCAAAAGAATTTCAAAGTTTTGAAATTCAAAAAGACTTAACTCCCATAATTAATTAAGAGTAACATAAGCCAATTAATTAGGGGTTAAGTATGTTGAGAGAATTTGAAAAGATTAGGGGTTCGTGTGGGCCCCACCACACTTATTCCTCCCAAGGGAGGTTAAGTGGGTGTGGGTCCCACTTCCAACCTCCTTTGATAGGTTTTTAACTAGTTGTAATAAAATTGTTCTTCACAATTTTATTTAACTCAAACCAAAAAAAAAACCCCAAAACGTAACTTTCAACCCGCAACAAACGCAACTCCCGAAAAGGTCTTTTTAAGCGAATATCGGCGCTGCGAGTTCATCGGTGCCCTCGGATTTCAATTCCGAGCACCGGATCAAAAGTTAGGAATTCCCGCTCGTTCGTTCACTGAACGTACCCGAGCCAAACTTCGGAAATTAATTCCGGGCACTCCGGGCCTCGGAATCAGGTGCCGTCAGAAACCGCGCTCTAGTAAAATTCTAAAGAAAATTAAGAAAAAATTTCCCTTGAATTTTACGGGTCTTTACACCTTTAGTCTGCTAACCATGCGTAAGATCTACACAATCCATCATGGAAAAAAATTTCACGACACACATGTCTATTCTACAACATTCTCTTGTTTCTCACACCAAGAGCAACTCAAGTGGGAATATATTTTAATTATTTATATGAAATATTATCTAGGATTCTTACCAGATGTAAGTCCCATTCCACTTTCCTCACATGACGTTAAACCACATCCACCGTAACTATGTGAGAATTGATACTTGTATCCTAGAGAAGGTACATAAGAAGTTTCTTGGAGGTTCAAGCCCCTCACTACCAATAATAACATTGTTCTTTTCCTTTCATGTTGGTTTACCTACATTATTCATGATGATAAAATGTATTCACTTCTAATATATGCATTCTAAGAACCCATTTAGGTACATTGGAAACCTCTCTGAGGTCCAACACCAACCAATGTTAAACTCTGGTACTCCCACATAAGGTATGTACCCTCATAATGTGATATATTACCTTTGTGGGATGCAACATATAGACCCTCCACTCAATGGTTTTCTTACCCCCATGGGTCTCTAACCATGTATAATCCCCCACACAACCCATATTCTATCCACAATGTGTTCCCATCTTGCGATGGAATGCTAAACATCTGTAAGCCCCATGATATATCATAGTTTCTATACTTATTGTATGTAATTATCCATGACCCACCCTAGAACTATGTAGACAGTGATTCCAAACCAGTGGGATATATAAGAAGCCTCCTCGAGGATCAATCACACCATTCATTTCCAATTGTGATCCCTCCTTCAATCCTTTTTTTCTCGGGATGTTCATGCCTGATCTTGGGGTTCTAAATCTTCTTCGACACTATCTGTCAACTCCACTCTAAGGAGGCTCCTCCATCGGTGAATCATTAACCCAACATGGACTATGTTGAAATTGATCCCCTCCTGCAACACATGGTACATAAGAAAATAACTCTATGTTCAAGACTGACACTATTATCATCACATTAGTTCAATCCCATTCTTCCCATTCACTATATATAATAATCCATCGCCCTTCCGGATTTTATTCGGTCCCCCACGTCCTGGTGAATTCAAATAATCCACTTGGGAATCTTTCCATGCATAATCCCCATCTGTCCAATTTGCTACTTCTAGAAGCACTCAGGATTCTAACCACATGTAATCCCTGAGTCCCCCTATGAAATATATGGGTTTTTATCTCTATCTACTACACATGATATGTTGAGAGCCTCTATAAGGTTTTGTCCTAGCCAATAGTATTCCTTGGAGTCACATTTTCTAGGATCCAAATTCTCTAATCCACCCTTTTCGATGTTTCAATAACTCTTAATGCATTGAAACCTTCCCTTTTGGGGAAATTCCATGTAGAGTTCGTCATTATAGACGTTTAAACCCATCCACCTTGTAATACCTCTAGGTTCTCTCTCCATGGGGAGTATGAATCTAATACACTATTGTTAGTGTTTCAATCAGTCTGATAAATCTGTTCTATATGTTAAACTCATGGCATACACTATGTAAAATATTGTATGTCTACAAAATCCTCAAAGAAAAGCCTCAAAAATAAGATTCTCTACATTTGAAAATGGATTCCTTAGGCCTCTCCCCCTTTATAATCCCTCTAATTAATGGATAATTCATGTGTTCCAATATTATGTCATCTAGACATTCCATTGATACCCAACGTGTCTACTTCCCTGACTGATGTTTTCTACCCTGAATTTCCCCTTTGTAATCTCTTCACATAACTAGTGTAATTAACCGACATCCACAAAGATATTTCAGTGATAAGGGTTTTATAAATAACTTCTTAATATAAAATGGTGACCTTGACTAGGTCACGATTTTTGAGGAGGAATCCATAGTTGGAAAAACTGAGATCCCATCGTCTATTTTTTTGATCATGTATTATACTTCTCTGAAGAGGTAATTAATTCCACCCTCCTTTTGAAAGAATGAATTCGGGGTGCAATGCATATCGAAATGAATGTCAAAGACGCTTGGGTGGCATTAACTTTTAGAAGCATCAGAAATAATGTTATTACCTTATTTCTTATTCTATAAAATCATATATGGTTATTCCCTAATTTCTCCCAATTAAATACCCTCAGTTATATTTTCCATCCTATGGATTAATGATAGAGGGATTCATATTTAATTATATATCACCATTAATTATCAAGAAAGGTTGGGTTCTTTCTAGTGGACATGGTCGGAAAGCCTATTATTAATTATTAAAAACATAACGTACAGAGGTTGTTCCACAGATCATCTATAGAAATTCATTTTATTTGATTAAATTTTCATTGTTCTATGATCTCTTAATTTTATTAATTAATTATAGAGATTTAATAATTAATACAGAAATGGTTTATTTTCTAAAAAATAAAAAATCTTACTATATAATGATATATATATTACCCTATCAAATAATACCTAGAAGAATTTAAATTCAATATTTATTATACAGTGATACATTTATATTTCAATAGGGGACCCTAGTTTGGGGAAATTAACAACTATTTTTTTTATTTTTCAGTTCAATACTGAAAAGTAATATTTTTAAGTAGTAATTATTCATTAATTATAATTTCTTCAATGACCCATATAAATATAAATGATTAATTATATTGATAAATAGTTTATATAAATAGAATGTCGTGAAAAACACAGTATCCCTAGGACAAATTATGATTAGAATCAAAATAAAGGAAATCAGAAAAAAAATTCTAATAAACACAGATTTGAATTAGGGAATATATTTTCCACTAATAAGTTTTTGCATTCCCATAAAATCCTTCTAAGTAATATTTTTATTTTCCATCCATATTCATGGTAAATTCTTTCCTTTTATAGAGTTAAATAAATAAGTAATAATTGATTAAAAAAACTTATTCCTATTTATCACTGAAATATTTGAAGTCATATCTGATCCACATGAGCATAAAAATATAGTACAATACAATATTTCAAAGAGACCATTAATTTTCCCTCTAGAATTGTGTTATATGTGATCATTTCTAAATTTTAATCCCATATTATTCAAGTGGTGAAATTATTTCCCTGATAAATCCTTAGACACCCATCATAAATTAACCATCAGGTTCACATGATCATAAACAATAATTTTAATTGTTTCATATAGTTTCCCCTAATTTATATTTAAACATTTTCAATCATCTATTACCCATAAATGTTTTCCATGATCTCTATATATAATGAATTATGTATAAATATGGTAATTAATTTTATTATAGCAATTCAAAATTATAATTCCAATGATGAATATGATGATTCAATTTTATATTAGGTTTAAATCATAGAGTTATAATTTATTCTATTTTTTGAATTATTATAATAAAAATATATTAATTTTTAATTGAGTTGAAAATAACATATTAGAAATATGTGGTTTTAGTATAATGAACATACAATATAGATCGTTATGTATGGATTGTAGGTTCAATGTTTCTTATCCCACAGAACATGGTGTTTAATTTGATTATGATGAGTATAGAACACTATAAAAGGTAGAAATAAAGATTCCACTAGGTATGTAGTGGTTCCTTCTTTTTAAATGAGAGATCATTCTATAGTGATTACTTTTCCATTATCAGTTTTTCAACGGTCTTAGAAAGTTTTCTCCTATCATAATGTTTTCTAAAAATCTTTTTAAATTTAAAAGGGTGTTATTTTAATGAATCATGTATTTTAAATTTTATTGTTATTGGTTTAAATAATAAACTTAACAATTACTAAATATTTTTTTAAAATTCTTTTAGAAAGTCATAATTTTATAAAAATTAATTTTTCCCTTAATAATGACCCCACTCTTTTGTAAGGGTATATATTTTTTTGGTAACAAAAACTAATTTTCCACCAACTAAAAATGGTAAGTGTGTTTCTTACCACATATATAAATATGAAGTATGATTTTTTGGTTTTTTGATGGTATGTTTCCCATTGCATAAATGGAATCCCTCTCATGGGTTTTATATTTGTGGTTTTGCGGCAACGTGTAAGATTAACAAATTCAGTTATCATGTAATGATAGATATATTAAGAAAATTTCCATTTCACAACTAAAATTTATCATGTTCATATCTTTACTATTTTTTTCTATCATTACATTATTAAGGGAAATCATAATAACTCTTTTAGAACTCTCTTTTTTCTCCCTATGGTAATTGTAACTATTGTGGCCAAACCTGTGGGTTTTTATCCATGTTTCACATTATAATTTATTTTTGAAATGAAATATATATTAAATGGAGTTTATAAATATTATGAGAATAAACCAAAATCATAAATATTTTAAATTAGAGGAGTTTTAAAATTCATTTGATGGAAAAAAATATATATATATTACGTAGATTAAAATAAAACGTTTTAAATTGAGTTTTCAATTGATATTATAGGGTGACAACTATATTGTATTAAAAATATATATTTAACCCTAATTCTTGTTCCATGTACTTTTTTCAGGACTATGTGATTGACGATTTTCAATTATTTAATTGAAATATTTCTGTGATCAATTCGAGTTCCAAACTCATCATTCTAGGAAAATAATTTTTTCTCCCTAGTATAATTATGGTGAATATTGAGTTAATATTTATATATGGTTATGGGATATGATTAATTTATTATTTTTGATATATTTATTTGAACATGAATTAGTTTCTATAAATAATTTTTTGAATGTAACTTCAAATAGATAAAATAATGATGTCAAAAGAGACATAACAATTTGTAGATTGGTCACAATAAATCGTAATTAACATAACATGGGGGAATAAAGAGAAGATATTACATATATAGGTAATGTAATACTACTATTTAGTTCTCGAGAAATAATGTAAATTTTATTATATATATTTCATGAATAAGAGATTATTTTATAATAAAATTGATGTATTACTGTGATATTTATTTCAGGTCGTTTTATCAATAATAACCCATTCTATATAAATTTCATTAAATAGGTAGAAAAATATATAACAATATTCATTGAAATTAATTGTTAATAACATACATACAAATAATATATTGATGTAGTGATTTTAGATATCATTTCAGGAGAGTGATAATTTAATTTATTTTCTCTTATATCATCTTCATAATATGATAATGGATTGAACTGGAAAAATTATGTACATTTAAATAATAAATAATTAAAATAATATATTTTTATTTCATTACTCAATATAGTTATATAATTTTCTAAATATAGATTACTGAATAATTCTTGTTGAATTATAATAAATATTGATGGATCATTTAATTTTAGAAGTATTTTTTATTCCTATTGAGTTAATAGATAGTTTTTAATCCATTTATTATGTTTTATATTTTTTTATCACAGCCTATTTATGTTGCAAGTAAAAAAAATTTAAATAAAAAAATTTAATTGAATCTAATATAATGTAATTATTTTTTATCATTGAAAATAATGAAATGATCCTATTATTCTAGAAGCATGTTATTATTTAATTTTCGATATTATTAGAATCTCATTATAGTTTTACTATTTTTAGAAACCAATAAATATATAATTAGTTAATTTAATTAGAATATTATGTGATTTTTTTCTATTTATAATTGTTTTGGGGCTCACAGAGCACATTTTTGTTTGTAGAAAACCTAAATTAAAAAAATTTATTTCCATAGTTCACCATGAAGATGTGTGTTTGAAATTTATTATCATAACTTGTGTGAAAGATCTATGATGAGAGTGACATTTATGATTTGATTTAGACAATGTATTGTCAAATTATTTTTCAAAACTCTAGATGAATATCCAAGGAATATAAAAATATTTAATTTCATTGATGGTTGTAAAAAAATTATTTGGCATAATCGTGTCACGAATAACACAAGAATGGTTTGGTTTAGTTGAAATCAAATACTTCTCATCAAAATACTGTTATTTTCTTTATATTACTTTTAGATTGTAAGATGGTTATTTATCAATAAACACAATGATAGGATTATGTTTGATTGTTAAACTAATGTAAATCATTGATTATGGTTTCATATAACGAGTACCATAAAAACAATAGTTAATTTCCATTTCTAATTATTTTTTAAGTGAACGTGTATTGTAATCAATGATTATAAATGATGATAATTTTTTTGATAATATTCAAGTAACAATAGTGTTTAAATAAAATAGATATTAAAATTAATATAATAATCATATATTTGAATATATAGTTAACCTAAATTAATATATGTGTATTTATTAATTAATTTATAAAAAATTAATTTACAAAGATGAGAAATAATATCTTGTTCCATAGTAATGGTAAATAGGTTTCATAGATGAGAATATATATTGTTGAGAGTAAGACCATGTAGTTTCCCCAAGTGTGTTGAGTGTTATATATTTTATATTATTTAATTTCATATGCCTCACTAACCATGTTTTAAGTTCAATAAAAATGTAATCAATCTAGTTTGTCATACAAAAATTATGTTTAGTTATGCATTGGGTGCCATACAACACCACCTACCCCACAATGCTTTCACATGTAGTGTTAATAGCTAGGAATATATGGTCTCTGAATGATCAAGGAATATAATAGATCCTAAATTGAATTTTTATGGCTCTTGTTGTTATGATAATGTTATGTATTGATTGTCTCGTATTGAGATTGTTACACATACATGTATCAGGTCATGGTGGATACTTATTCCCAAGGGTGTACATGTGTGGTCGATTATTCCTATGGTATAATTCATGACACAAGATATGGGGTTAATTATATTGTTTCCCTTTGATAATGTATTTGAGTTGAATAATGGGATATATTTTGTTATATGGAATGTGAAATGTAAATATTACTATTACATTGTGTTCAAGATGATTTATGGAATGCATAACCAAGAGATATGAGTTATTAGGGTATGTGAGATACAAAAATTTTCAAATATAATGTGTAATTTAATCATTTATATATGTTATTTTATATATAATTATTTATTGTTTTCAATATATGGTGAACATTTCAAGGTGACGATGGAAAAATAGTTTTTCATTTTTAGTATATGAAAGGATTTGTTGTTTTAATTTTATTTTATTCAAATTATTATTCTTAATTAAAAGTATTCTTTAATGTATAATCCCATACCAAATAACTAGTTTTGAGTTATAATACTACATGGCATGATGCATGCATCTCCATACACAAGGGGTTGAAGACTCATTAGGACACCACCAATGTTTCAAAAAATTGTTGTTCTCAAAACACAAATGTATGGAAAAAAATAATTCGATGTAAATAAAAAACCAAAAAACAACTGATTTTGCACTAACCATGCTGCCACAACCCTTGGTTGAACTTTCTTTGGATCTATTCTAGATGGATAATGAAGGTGTCAGATGAATCAATGACTACGAACTTGTATAATGAATCATGATTATCGACTTCGTTATGCAACAAATTGTCACAACTATGAAAAAAGATATGTACATTTTGTGTGAGTGGGAAATGAGGGATAATCATCGTGCATTAATTTTGGTGTATGAATACCGACAACGAAGAGATAGTTGATGTCATTAATCATTGAATCACACCATTTAGAAACATACTAGGGACCAAGAGCTAATCTGTTTCCCCTATTCATTGAGTGTATCCCATGGAATCTGCTCAGCAAGAATATTTTATACTATGTTTGTATAAGGGTAACAAGAGATATTTATCATTCCATAATATTTTAGTTTAAATAATGAGAACTGAGAGCTATTCAACTTCCTTTATTCATCAGAGTACAACATCGAGTAACATAATAGGGGCGAAGTGGTAATATGCATCCCCTATTTATTAAGGGAATCCGAAGGAATCATTGTGTGCCTTCACCGGGTATTGGACCCTATTATTTAGCCATGCATACCACTCCTTCAAAATATTTCACAAGCATCTATGATCTACTAAATTGCATCCACTAGGGATTGTAATTTTCCAAGCCCATGAATTATGCCCTCTTCGTTAGTCAGGAACAACCCTCCACCATTGGATAACACAAGTTGAAGGTCCACCTTTCATGACTCCAAGATCAAAACCATGAGGTATACAAATCATGGCAAAATATATATATAAATTCAAGAATATCACATCATCATTAGTAAAGTATCTCACAATTTACACAAAAGCATAGAGAAATGTCAATAAACAACTACAAGTATGAATGGTATCAAGTGTAATATATTGTTTCTAAGGCTACACACCTACCCACATGCATTCAATAAGTTTTGTTTCCATTTAACATGTATGAACATAATCATATTGATGTAAGTCATTTGTAAACAAGCCCAAAAGTTTATGGAACAATCAACATTAATAGTTTGAAACCATCTCTATGTTTTTGTAACGTTCAGGAGATACATATATTTCATGATCTATTGGCATGTCAGTGCATGATGTATATCAGAGGATTTGTATGAATTGTAGAATTTATTTAATTTCTAAATAAATAAACAGTTCATATTAAAATTCATTCTTCCTGTAGAAAAAATTTAAAAATATCATTAAATTTATCACATGTGTGGATAAATTTTAATGATCATATTACACTTTTAAAAGTATCATGAAATACATTATAATGAATATTAATTTAATTTTGTCCCATATTCAAATAAATTAAATATTTATTTTATCATTTGTAAAAAGTCACCTGAATTGAGAAGTCATCACTTTTAATTTTATCATGTGCACAGATAAATTAAATTACTATTTCGTTATTTTTAAATTTATATTTGAAGATGACTATCTATCTTTGATAATTATAAGTTATTATAATTATGATTTCCTAATTTTAAAATCATCACATATTCTGATAAATTAAATTTCCATTAAATAATTTAAATTTTCGATTGATAAAACAATGTATTAATAGCATGATAAAATTATCAAATTAATCATTCATAAAATAATGTCATTATATTTTATTGTTGTCAATTCATAGTTTCTGAACATTTATCATTAGAAAACTATTTATACATTTCTTAATATATATAAATTTTTTATCCCCATAATAATTTTTATAAATAAGTCTGATAGAAAACAATGAAATTTTAATTTAATGCTTTTATCATAAACCATCAACACATTTTTGTTAAAATAATTTTGATAATTTATTTCAAAACTATCATTTGATAAACCACACATAAAAACACTTTAATAAATTATAATAAAATTTCATTTGATTTTAAAAAAAATAATTAAATAAACACACAAAAATACTCATTGATTATATGTAAATAATTTTAAATAGAATTTAGTATGATTAAATACTAAATAAAAATAGTTGTTTGTTTAGCCTACATTTTTTATAATACTCATTTATTTAAAAGAAAAAAAGAGTTTAATAAAATAGATAAAATAAAAATAACAAAAATAAAAGAACTGAACATTGGGCTGCACTGTGCTAGGAGGACGTAAGGCCGATGAGGTTTCCCCTTTGTATCCCAGTTCATGGTTGTTTTTCTCCTAAAATTAGACAAAGTGTTGTGGTGATTATATGGGTTTAGATGTTGGGTTC
This sequence comes from Viscum album, assembly GCA_963277665.1. Taxonomy (NCBI): domain Eukaryota; kingdom Viridiplantae; phylum Streptophyta; class Magnoliopsida; order Santalales; family Viscaceae; genus Viscum; species Viscum album. The sequence continues at coordinate 118,944,998 of OY728138.1, read as the reverse complement.
ATAAAGGGGTATTAGAACACGTGAGGTTTTAAAATATGACCATAAATTCCATATCAACATTGAATCATAATCACATGTTTCTCACCATTAAACACCAAATTGATTATTGTGGAGTAATTTAATTTCACCCATTAACAAATTTTAATTTTTAATGGGGATGAATGGGATGATATTGATGATTTTTCAAAACCTCTCATGCCTCACATGGAGGAAGGGTGTGTGATTCATGGGGGGTGGGGGATGCATGAGTAGTGAGAACCAACTTTTTATCTTTTAATTTAATAGATTTTTTAATTATATATCTTTTTAACACAATTTAACAAATTTATAAATGGTCAATAAATGGGTCCAGTGTACATAAAAAATTATACCTCTATAGTAAACTCTCATTTCCGGACACAATGGAGGTGTATAATGTTTTGTGTTATGTATCATTTGGGTGATATAAAGTTATATACAATAATTTAATATATTAATTTTTTTTTAAAAAATTAACTTATGTGCGGGTAATACAAAATAAAATTTTCTTTTAATGACATACCCTTCATAGGGTAAACAACGTATTTAATAAAAATCAATATTTATCAATGATAAATTATTTTTTCTATTTAATTATTTATTTTTATTAGACATTGTTATTATTGTATAAATATGGATGTTACAATTCTCCCCCTATATCAACTTCTCATCCTCATGAAGCATGTCTAGTTATCTTACTCGAAAAACTCAGGCCTATGATCTAAAATATCGGACTCACATTCTAACGTATCTTCCAGGATCCGCCTATGCTACCACATGACCCAGACTAGTGGTACCATCTTTCCTTGTAACTCTTTCTTTCGTCGATCCATGATTCATATTGAACGCTTCATATAAGATGTGTAAGTCTCGAGAACAACTTCCTCGCAATCAGTATCACATGTAAGATCAAGTATATACCTCTAGAAGCTATGACATAGGTAAAATATCGTGTATACCACTATTGAGTGAATGTTGTTCTAGATGAAACACATCATCCCTTATAAGCATAGTGACATAAATGGTTTCAACAAATCTGGTCATAACTAGACATCATTCCTCAGAATCATGTGCCATAACCATGGGTTATCTCTAAGGAAAACCCAATCTCCTACAACAATCTCCAACGGTCTCTCCTATGGTCTACATAAGAACTATTTCCACTCTAAGAAGTGACCAATCTCTTATGTATTATCTGCAATCTCTCAGAGGTCTCTTGAACCATGTTGGTTCCAACAATAGATACCTATCCAATATCAATCCAACAGAGTAGTCAGTGACACAAACTCTCATAAATAAACTCTTATGGTACCATATGAATTTAATCATGATAACTATTGTTAAATTAAAACTCATTCAACTCTAGGTGATCATCCCATGCTCCTCCAATGTCTAGTATGTATGATCATACCATATCCTCAAGTATGTGTATTGTCTTCTGATACTATCATTCAGTCCAAGAGTGGTACGTCGGGCTCAATATTAAGTTAGTACCTAGATCATTCTACAATCCAATCCAAAATTGTTCAATGAAACATGAATCATTATCAGAAAAAATTCTCAAGATAACTCCATGCATGAGCACAATCTCTCAAACAAAATGATTTTCTAACTCATCCACTGAGTGAGTCTCTCTGATTGGTAAGAAGCGGGACGACTTCATTAAATAATCATCTATACCCCCAACTATTTCAGGACTCCATGGGGTCATTGGTAATCCAATCAAAAATTCTATATTAATATCCACACAATTCTATATAGGTATTTTGAGTGACTAAAATATCCCTTTTGAATGCTAGTTCTTATCCTTCACCCAATGACATGTAAGGCATCGAGAGACAAAACCTAAAATCCCCCAATCCTACCGTGGACACAAGAACAATTGTCAGATGTCATAGTACATCTTTGAAACTACAGGATGTATCAACCATCAAGAGGTATGGTAATATCAAATTAGTTTCTCTTAAGTGGAATTAGGAACTACTACCCTTCCATGGACCAAGATCATCTCATTATTTTCCATCGACCATCCGGGGGTCAGGTCACCTCTAGCTAGCCATTCTCTCATCATGTAACACTTTAGGTTTGAATCATGACTTATACTCATCCTCTCCGTAAGAGAATATGTAATAATCAAGGGATAGAATATTACACATCATTGATCCACTAATGAATAATCCCAGTTGTCCTCCAACAAGCACATCTATTGCCAATTCTCTTCTGAGGACATCTCGACATTTTCCTGCCCAACCATGGTCATGTGGTTAATGTAATCTACTATTATAATTTATCTTTTAGTGTAATATTTCATAACAATGTAGAATGCCTATAGATATTCAACCCAACTCCTCTTCCTTTGATTATGATCCCTCTTAATAAAGATATTGAGAAATCTCTTTTGATTTGTGTAAGTAATAAATCTCTCACCGAAGACATAATGTCTTCATCATTTTAGTTCCTAGAAAACTATTTCTAAATCCATTCCATTCCTAGGAAATTTCCTCCTATTGGTTCATAGCTGACAAGAGCCATAGGTTCCTAGCATTTCTCCTTGAATTAGTACTTCTCCTATACTAACTCCTAATGAATCACAATACACTACATAACCAATCCCATGATCTAGAAGTGTTAGTACCTGAGTTGTCATTTTCTTTTTGATTAGATCAAGGATGGTATATTCACAGTGATCTGACCACTGAATCGTTATCACCTTTTTCTTCAATGTTTTCATGGGTTCTGTTATTTGGTATAAGTACTAGGTAAACCATTAGTAATGTCCCAGTAAACCGAGGAAGCCCCTAATCTCAAACACGTTTTGGGGATGTGTCCATGACACAACCACTTTGATCATATTTCATTTTAATGATATACTATTTTAAAATAAAAAATTTCCAAGGAACATCACCTCTTTAATCCAGATGCCTTATTTTGACATCATAACGTAAAGCCTCTGAGCTTATAGAATACTCATGACTATATCTAGGTTCTTAATATGTTGTTCTGATGTTTTTTATTGATGTGAATATTTAAAAAAATCAAAATGATAATTATTTCATGTATGGATGAAATATGTTTTTCATTAGGTCCAGAAACACAACTGGTGCATTAGTTAATAAGACCGAAAGACATCACAAAGTACTCATAGAGTTCATATCTACCCTAAAATGATGTATTTGTAATTTCATCCAACCGAACTCACAACTGGTTTTAGCTTGATCAAGGAACATTTTGGGAGAACCACCAGTATCCTGGTGGTTGTAAAGAAAATCAATCCAATAAATAGATATTGGTTTTTTACTATAACATAGACCAACTTCTAGAAATCTTCATATATACAAAGACTATAATTTACCTCCTATGAGAACCACATTGGAATCCCATTGAGAAGTATCTGTCCATATGAATTGTTTCCTCTCGCAGTTTTCTAGCTGAAAATTAAGCTCATTATTCTCGATTGCAACTTTATGATATGGGGTATTGAAATGGTCCCAATAACAACATAATCACAATATTATTATAACATGATAATCTTGTAGAGTCTACTAGGTACAATATTTCAAAAAATATTTCATCCCATTATTCAGCATCAAGAGAGCCTTATGATCTATAGAAGGATAAAGAATGATGTAGTACAAATTCATGGAAAACTTGACAATAGAACTGAACTCTTATTCCTACAATATAAATAACGAAAAAAATTCAATTTAAGAAGCATACTTCCTAGACCACATAGCATGTGTTGGAGGATTCTAAAATTCATTCTCTATCACATCTTGTGGTTATGCAGGCACATAGTCCCTTGTGAAAGCATTCTGACATGCTTCCCAAGTCATCCCATAAGACTTTGTAGAGGTGAAAAATTCTGTAATGTGATTGAACACACATGATAAAATAAATAGAGTGGTTAAGATAATTCATATTCAGTATGTTGGTCACACACAGTTTAACCTAACTTGTATATGGGACCAAACAAGGTTTTCCTAGGATCCTACCCACAACTCATGGTATACCCCTCACATCACTAACTCATGTTTCAATCCCTTAATGATGGTCATAGTAATCATATATGTAAAACACAAAATCATTCATAGTTCATCTTATTGATACCAATAAAGATATATAACATATTATTACTATGTATATATATCACACAACAAAACTATCCTGAATAGAAAATGCATATCAAGACAAATAAGTAAGGAACTACAATGGAGCACAATAATAGGTATATGTACGGCTTGTTAACCTACATTCCATGTCATTATACATGACCTTATGTGAAATATCATATAACATCTTGTACTTGACCGAAAGAGAATCAATAGTAACAACAAAAAATAAATTCCCCCCAGGACCAGTATTCCATTCGGTCTATACATATTAATAATTCCCCTGCCCAAGTCCCAATTTCTTATCTCTTGTCTAACATGTCCTATCATGACCCGTCCCACAGGTCATGTTCTATGTGCACCCAAAAACTGTATCCAACAGTCCATGGTTGTAGATTCGCACTGATTAGTAATATCTAAAAAATGAGAGGCATTTTCATATGTACTGTTACACATGCACCCATCTCCATGACCATAAGTGATGAACTCAAAACACTAAGTAATAAGGAATTAAATCCTCTATTATAAAAACAATAGAGTATGAACGTAAAAAAAAATTAAATGGGTCCAGAATAGATGCCCAACCAAAATGGACGGTACAATATCTCGAATATCGACTGTAGGAAACACTAACTAAATGGTAGGTACATAAAAACTGTCTAAAGTTGTAGAGACCCGGAGCTTGACGTACATGAACATTACATTACTTTTTCGGAATACTTAGTACATAAAAAAAACACACACACAAGGATCGTAATAGTTTAGTGTCTTTGGAAACTCGGAATATAATCTTCTAATCCTGGTGAAAGATCTTCAACATCTCCCATAAAGATCTTCCTTTTTTTAATACCTATAACCTTTCTTTATATCCTGGGGAAAAGAAAACATAAAAGGGTGAGCTCAAATGATCAGTAAGGGTAAACAAAATAAATATCGATCACATCATATACATAAGCACATAACTTTTGGAAATCTTAACCTGCAAAAGAGATCATGATTTCATAATATGGGATAAATCATGGCAGTGAAATGTAATCACAATAATCATAACTTAAAACATGAAACTTTGTGGGATACACACATAATCATGGAAAATCATTTCTTGTTAGTCATGACTCATTTCCAAGACTATCTTAGTGGACAAAGTCCCTTTCTTAACTGAGTCACCCTCGTTCCAGTCCTGTTTCACTGAACCGGTATAACCTACCGTTCCAGCCATGTCTATCTCATGAGATAAAAAATCTTTACCCAATGCATTGGAGGGAGATATAGGTCCCACTCATCTTATAATGAATCCTTTCTTATGTGTGCCACATAATCATAAACCATACATCATAGTGTAACCCATGTAATAAAAATGGGATTCTTAAACAACATGACATCATAAAACAATTCATATAAGATAAAGGAATTCATAAAAATGTTTCCATCACAACATAATCAAATCCATGTAATAATAGGGATAAAAACAGAACCCTTTTATTATCTTAGAAGGAAAATAATTTTGATAAAATACTTGAACTCCATTCTTGAGGAAAATATCCTTTCTACTTCAAAAACATTTTTCCTTTCATAACATGTCATACGACTTTAAAATAAAAGAAGTTGATTAAAAATAAACTTGAAAACTTCTAAAGGAAGCTTCTTGGAAATAATGTTTTAAAAATCCATTCATGCCGTATAAGTTAAAAAAACATTCTTGTACTTTTGTCGGAAAAGTCAAAAAGTACCTCGTACGACAAAAGATTCCTTTCATACATATTACTAAAAACTCACCGAAGGGTAAAAATGGATTTAAACAATTGTAGGTGGATGGAAATAATATTTCATTTTGATGAAACATGGATGTGGATGATAAAATACACCCCAGTAAATACTTACGAATAAACAATCTCGGATAAAAATGAGATTGTGATATTTCCCTTACCTTAGGTCCGACTTGCTTTGTAAGTGTCCGAACCTCCTATATAATGATTTAAATCATGTTATTGACTTATTCCAGAATCATATTAATTGTTATTATATCATATATGGTCCACTTATGACTTTATATTACCCGTTCTTATGTAAATTCATGTTAAAGTAGCTTTTTGGGTTGAATCGTCTCATTTGTCATTCTTGTTTTTAACTTGTAATTATTAATATGATTACTTAGTTCATGATTACTTAATTACAGAATATAAAACATGATTTATATAAATATATTTATAATAAATCAGTAAATGGAATGAAATACACCGTTCATGGAGACGGTAGTCCGTACGTACGCATGAACACTGTTTTCGTTTCCTTATTGAATTGAATGGAATTAAGTAGATGACATAAATATAAATATAAATAATTCCAGTATCATTATCAGGTCAAATATTTAATTAGTACTTATTATATAAACTTTATAATCATTCATGAATGGTTAATCATTGAGAATGAATCTCATCGCATCGTGGAGACGGTAGTCCGTACGTACGCACGAGCGATGATATCGTTCTCATGGTCGTGGAATTGTGTTGAAGTGTATGTATACTATTTCAGTATCAATATCACTTTATAATAATCATATATAGTTACTCATTACACCTTTACACCCATCCAATTAAAGTGGTGGCGGAAAATAGATTACACCACGGCGTGGAGACGGTATTCCGTACGTACGCACGCGCGGTGATTTCCTTTTTCCGTAGGATGGATAGAAGGTTAATTAGAGTTGTTTCATATTTATAAAAACATATCAGTATATCAGAAATACTTATGTTATTACTTTATCATGAAACAACTAAAGAAGAAGAAGTTGAATAAGAAAGAAATTGAAAAAGATCGGTAATGGATATTACCTCTTTTTGACGCACCTTTTCTTAGCCTCCACTTAAAGAACTAAGGATGGTCTTTGAAGAATACCAGGACCTCTAGGATGATACTAGGGAAGTGGAGAAGGGAATTTGGCAGAGGTTGGCCGAGCTTGAGTGCTCAAATTGGTGTGAGGAGGAGGGGGAGGAGGTGTCCTTTTATAAGGGAGGAGAGGGGCACCTTAGGAATATCTCAAAATATTATTTTATATTAAAGTCAAAATCGGTTTATAATGGTTCCAAAGGGTCTTCTTTAGAAGCTAAAGTGGGGATGGGTCTAAAGCCTATCAACCAATAGGATTTAGACATGTTTAGGGTATTATTTTAACCTTATCAATTAGATTTAACTCTAAGTTAAATAATTTAACTTTTACCGTGTCTTTTTGTTTTCTTTCACTATATGGATAATACACTTACTATAACATGCCAAACGAACCCAAAATTGTTTTTTATTAATATATATATCCTTATCTATGTCATTTTGCCGAACCATAGATTTTTAGGAATAAATTAACAATTAATAATATAATATTTCATTTAAAAACTATTTTGTGTTAATTTTGACACTATTTGATATATGATTTTTGTGAAAGGCATACCAGAATTATATGTTCGAACCAAGTTGATTAAATCAACACTAATATATCATAGTAACCTAGAAAATTATTTGAATTCATAAAAAGTCTAAAATTTCATTTATTTTGGTGTTTATAACATCAATTATGTCAATATTTCATAAATAAGATAATTACTGCATCATCTTTGTGTCATAAATAAATTATCTTATTTGATGTCTAAAAATTACGAATAAATTACCATTATGTAGGAAATCTTTTTAGTTTTCTAATGAATATTTATAGTCGAATTTATCTTATGTATAACCCATATTAAAAATGTTTTAGTAAATAAACTTTGATTTTAACTCTTTTAACTCTTCTTTGAATTAAATAATAATAAATGTCCTAATCTAATCCAAGTGGGTCTAAATGGTCATATTTTATTCATAAGGTTGTTTTTGGTCGAATTACACTTATCCAATAGAATTAAGACATGTGTTAGGGTAATAGTAATATCATATTTACCCTTAGTTACCCTATTTACTATTAACCGCGGTAAAAAAAGTAAAAAGTTACTATTCACCAAAAATTATTTTCATCTCATTGAACCACATTTTAGTCATGATATTAACCGTGTCTCTCGGATTTTTGAAATTCCATTCACAGAAGCGGTAAAATTAAGTTTTATGAAAAATTCAGTTTTTTAACTACCACTTAGTAGTTTCACTATTCATCAAAAATTGATGTTTTTCAGAACAATGCCAAAATTTCATCCTAAGCTATATTTCATATTCCGAATTCAAAAATGAAGTCTATTTTACCAAATTCATAACATAGAAGTTGCATTAATTAATTTTATAATTAAATTCCGCTATTAAAACAAATAGCGTGTTTTTAAGAAACAATATCTATCAAAAGATTGACACTTGATTATGTCTGGTTTAAATGTGAAATTACAACCAATGACCAACATTGTATTAATTTGTAAAAATATATTCTAAATATACATTAAAACCACTCAAATTAATAATTTATCACTATTAATTATTTCGATTAAAAAAGTTGTTTTTAATTATAATTTAGTAATTTTCACTATTCATCAGAATATGAAAGTTATCCGAAAAGTACCAAAATTTCACCTTAGGCTAAATTTGATACTCAGAATCCAAAAATGAAGTCCATTTTGAGAGCTAAAATTTCTAAAATTTTAAAAGGTCGTTATTACTATTCATAACAGCTAGTTTTAAAAATATTTTAATAGCATATCGTTGTTTAGTGAAACTCAGTATTACGTACTACACACGCTATCGAGGAAGGTTGTGATTGCGTGTAATGAAAGGCAATTCAAGGATGCGTGTTGTGAAAGCTCATTTTGGTGTAGCGTACAACACAAGACATTAATAAAATTAAAAAGAATATTTTTCATAAAATCTCGGGCTGTTACATTCTACCCCCCTTAAAATGAATTTCGCCCTCGAAATTCGTCGGGGTTATAAATGGTTTACTATTCGAAAGTTTCTTTAATATAAACCCACATCGTTAAAAGGAATATCAAAACCAATCTTTAAAAACAAAAGTATGAAACGTAATGGTTACCCAAATAAACTAATCATTGGGTTTCCACATAGGTGAAAATATGGATATGGAAGAGAAATCTAACTATCATATTCTGATGGAGAGTGGTAGAGAACATGGCTATGGAAAATCCAGCATTCACAAAGCCATAAATTTGTGACGATCTAAGGTACCATCTGATTCATCAGATATAAGATCACTAGGACAACATTTTTGGTTTTCAAGATCGTTTCCCTAAAGTTAAAGAATTTGAATTAGAATAAATACTTACTTTATTTTGGTACAATCTCACTGTTGTTCGTGTCTTTAACAATTTCCACTTCATCTCTTAAATAAATGAAGTTGAATTTGTTATTCGTGAAGTGTTAGCAAATCATGTGATAGAATGACGGGTCATTCCATCTGTCTCAAACAAAAGGTTAGCAAAAATTATATACATAAGTCGATCTATAGTGAGATTAATCATATATGGTTCCTAAAATGGACTTTATACTTCATATATCATACTGCTTAATATAATAAAACTAGTTTCTAATAAACAGGGACTTCCTATAGGCTAGTGGTAGGCGATAAAGGCCAGTCACACTTCGGTTGTGCGTTCGATTCCCACATCCTTGTCCGACGCGATGGGCTATCGCCCGTCCTGCAGGTTGTCCTTTTTCTAAAACTATATTACTATAACATCCCATCAATAATATCGAGAAAACATCTATCCTTAAACAATACAAACTTATGTCCAACATAATCCATTCCAATCTTTAGGCTTATCCATAATACTGCAGTCCACTCTCATAAAATAGTGAAAACGATTACCAGAGATTTAACACCATCGTCGATCCCCATATATCATAAGATATGTTTTGTTGGTCACATTCCAAACATTCAAAGGCCTTAATGATGTATTCTCTTGAATACCCATTGAACCTTAGTGAAAACATGAATGCAATTAAATGTTAACACTTTCCACATACCAAAATCCTCAAAATTCTATATACTCAAACCATGATATCACTTAGTCCTTATATCAATCATGAGCTCATGCATACAATCAAACATCTCATTATCGTCTTATCCCTTCATTATGGAAATATCATCTACTTTCCAAAAATACTGGTAGCATTCATCACATACTTTCAAAACATAAGGAAAGACAACAGTGTAACAATCCTTAGATGTCTCTTTATCCCATAGTACCATGATATTACTTATACAACATTACACTTGATAAACATGTAATCATTCCACTACATTCTTAAACCATTGACCGAGCTTCAACGATTCTTTCATCTCACATATCATTTGTAGTCTCATCATCATCATCAACATAAATACTACCCATACGACCATACTGATTCTCTTCATGAGACTTTCCCTTAGGGTATTGGTTTGCATAATGCCCATACATTCCACATTTAAAACATTTAACCATTGTTGATTTCGTAGAAATACCATTATCCTCATCCCTGGTGTTAACTGAACCTTTTCCTTTGCACTTACTGGCTTTGTGTCCTTCTTTTCCACACCCAAATCATCTTCCAGTTCCTTTGGAACATTCTCCTTGATGCCTCTTCCCACATGATTTACAAAGGGGAAATTGAACTTTCTTTCCTCTATGATCATCATGAAACTCCATCTTTCTCTTATTATCCGAGTCAGGAAACTTACCAAATTTTACTTTATTGATCATATTATGAGATTGCTGATTCGGCATAATAAATATGTTTGGACTTCCAAATTCCATTTCATTTGGTTTCTCATGAAGAATATCATTCCATGGTCCATAATATCCTCCATTATCGTGAATCATCTTGTTTCCAGCCATTTTCTAAAACCCAAAAAGAATAGTGTTAGAGGAAAAAATCATAATAAAGGGAGAGTAACTTCAATATCTAACATCTTAGGTTAAATTCTAAGATCGTTACCATAGTTCTAGGATTATATCTTATACGTATACTTATCCTTAGGGACATCCCTAGACATACCTTAGAAATATATCTAACGATATCACTAACGTTTTCGCATCCTAGTTTCCAAAGGTTGACTAAACCTTTCCTCTGATACCAACTGTAGAGACCCGGAGCTTGACGTACATGAACATTACATTACTTTTGCGGAATACTTAGTACATAAAAAAACACACACACACAAGGATCGTAATAGTTTAGTGTCTTTGGAAACTCGGAATATAATCTTCTAATCCTGGTGAAAGATCTTCAACATCTCCCATAAAGATCTTCCTTTTTTTTAATACCTATAACCTTTCTTTATATCCTGGGGAAAAGAAAACATAAAAGGGTGAGCGCAAATGCTCAGTAAGGGTAAACAAAATAAATATCGATCACATCATATACATAAGCACATAACTTTTGGAAATCTTAACCTGCAAAAGAGATCATGATTTCATAATATGGGATAAATCATGGCAGTGAAATGTAATCACAATAATCATAACGTAAAACATGAAACTTTGTGGCATACACACATAATCATGGAAAATCATTTCTTGTTAGTCATGACTCATTGCCAAGACTATCTTAGTGGACAAAGTCCCTTTCTGAACTGAGTCACCCTCGTTCCAGTCCTGTTTCACTGAACCGGTATAACCTACCGTTCCAGCCATGTCTATCTCATGAGATATAAAATCTTTACCCAATGCATTGGAGGGAGATATAGGTCCCACCCAGCTTATAATGAATTCTTTCTTATGTGTGCCACATAATCATAAACCATACATCATAGTGTAACCCATGTAATAAAAATGGGATTCTTAAACAACATGACATCATAAAACAATTCATATAAGATAAAGGAATTCATAAAAATGTTTCCATCACAACATAATCAAATCCATGTAATAATAGGGATAAAAACAGAACCCTTTTATTATCTTAGAAGGAAAATAATTTTGATAAAATACTTGAACTCCATTCTTGAGGAAAATATCCTTTCTACTTCAAAAACATTTTTCCTTTCATAACATGTCATACGACTTTAAAATAAAAGAAGTTGATTAAAAATAAACTTGAAAACTTCTAAAGGATGCTTCTTGGAAATAATGTTTTAAAAATCCATTCATGCCGTATAAGTTAAAAAAACATTCTTGTACTTTTGTCGGAAAAGTCAAAAAGTACCTCGTACGACAAAATATTCCTTTCATACATATTACTAAAAACTCACCGAAGGGTAAAAATGGATTTAAACAATTGTAGGTGGATGGAAATAATATTGCATTTTGATGAAACATGGATGTGGATGATAAAATACACCCCAGTAAATACTTACGAATAAATAATCTCGGATAAAAATGAGATTGTGATATTTCCCTTAACTTAGGTCCGACTTGCTTTGTAAGTGTCCGAACCTCCTGTATAATGATTTAAATCATGTTATTGACTTATTCCAGAATCATATTCATTGTTATTATATCATATATGGTCCACTTATGACTTTATATTACCCGTTCATTTGTAAATTCATGTTAAAGTAGCGTTTTGGGTAGAATCGTCTCATCTGTCATTCGTGTTTTTAACTTGTAATTATTAATATGATTAATTAGTTCATGATTACTTAATTACAGAATATAAAACATGATTTATATAAATATATTCATAATAAATCAGTAAATGGAAAGAAATACACCGTTCATGGAGACGGTAGTCCGTACGTACGCATGAACACTGTTTCGTTTCCTTATTGAATTGAATGGAATTAAGTAGATGACATAAATATAAATATAAATAATTCCAGTATCATTATCAGGTCAAATATTTAATTAGTACTTATTATATAAACTTTATAATCATTCATGAATGGTTAATCATTGAGAATGAATCTCATCGCATCGTAGAGACGGTAGTCCGTACGTACGCACGAGCGATGATATCGTTCTCATGGTCGTGGAATTGTGTTGAAGTGTATGTATACTATTTCAGTATCAATATCACTTTATAATAATCATATATAGTTACTCATTACACCTTTACACCCATCCAATTAAAGTGGTGGCGGAAAATAGATTACACCACGACGTGGAGACGGTATTCCGTACGTACGCACGCGCGGTGATTTCCTTTTTCCGTAGGATGGATAGAAGGTTAATTAGAGTTAATTCATATTTATAATAACATATCAGTATATAAGAAGTACTGATGTTATTACTTTATCATGAAACAACTAAAGAAGAAGAAGTTGAAGAAGAAAGAAATTGAAAAAGATCGGTAATGGATATTACCTCTTTTTGACGCACCTTTTCTTAGCCTCCACTTAAAGAACTAAGGATGGTCTTTGAAGAATACCAGGACCTCTAGGATGATACTAGGGAAGTGGAGAAGGGATTTTGGCAGAGGTTGGCCGAGCTTGAGTGCTCAAATTGGTGTGAGGAGGAGGGGGAGGAGGTGTCCTTTTATAAGGGAGGAGAGGGGCACCTTAGGAATATCTCAAAATATTATTTTATATTAAAGTCAAAATCGGTTTATAATGGTTCCAAAGGGTCTTATTTAGAAGCTAAAGTGGGGATGGGTCGAAAGCCTATCATCCAATAGGATTTAGACAAGTTTAGGGTATTATTTTAACCTTATCAATTAGATTTAACTCTAAGTTAAATAATTTAACTTTTACCGTGTCTTTTTGTTTTCTTTCACTATATGGTTAATACACTTACTATAACATGCCAAAAGAACCCAAAATTGTTTATTATTAATATATATATCCTTATATAAGTCATTTGGCCGAACCATAGATTTTTAGGAATAAAATAACAATTAATAATATAATATTTCATTTAAAAACTATTTTGTGTTAATTTTGACACTATTTGATATATGATTTTTGTGAAAGTCACACTAGAATTATATGTTCGAACCAAGTTGATTAAATCAACACTAATATATCATAGTAACCTAGAAATTAGTTGAATTCATAAAAAGTCTAAAATTTCATTTATTTTGATGTTTATAACATCAATTATGTCAATATTTCATAAATAAGATAATTACTGCATCATCTTTGTGTCATAAATAAATTAGCTTATTTGATGTCTAAAAATTACAAATAAAATACCATTATGTAGGAAATCTTTTTAGTTTTCTAAAGAATATTTATAGTCGAATTTATCTTATGTATAACCCATATTAAAAATGTTTTAGTAAATAAACTTTGATTTTAACTCTTTTAACTCTTCTTTGAATTAAATAATAATAAATGTCCTAATCTAATCCAAGTGGGCCTAAATGGTCATATTTTATTCATAAGGTTGTTTTTGGTCGAATTACACTTATCCAATAGAATTAAGACATGTGTTAGGGTAATAGTAATATCATATTTACCCATAGTTACACTATTTACTATTAACCGCGGTAAAAAAAGTAAAAAGTTACTATTCACCAAAAATTATTTTCATCTCATTGAACCACATTTTAGTCCATGATATTAACCGTGTCTCTCGGATTTTCGAAATTCCATTCACAGAAGCGGTAAAATTAAGTTTTATGAAAAATTCAGTTTTTTAACTACCACTTAGTAGTTTCACTATTCATCAAAAATTGATGTTTTTCAGAACAATGCCAAAATTTCATCCTAAGCTATATTTCATATTCCGAATTCAAAAATGAAGTCTATTTTACCAAATTCATAACATAGAAGTTGCATTAATTAATTTTATAATTAAATCCCGCTATTAAAACAAATAGCGTGTTTTTAAGAAACAATATCTATCAAAAAATTGACACTTGATTATGTCTGGTTTAAATGTGAAATTACAACCAATGACCAACATTGTATTAATTTGTAAAAATATATTCTAAATATACTTTAAAACCACTCAAATTAATAATTTATCACTATTAATTATTTCGATTAAAAAAGTTGTTTTTAATTATAATTTAGTAATTTTCACTAATCATCAGAATATGAAAGTTATCCGAAAAGTACCAAAATTTCACCTTAGGCTAAATTTGATACTCAGAATCCAAAAATGAAGTCCATTTTGAGAGCTAAAATTTATAAAATTTTAAAAGGTCGTTATTACTATTCATAACAGCTAGTTTTAAAAATATTTTAATAGCATATCGTTGTTTAGTGAAACTCAGTATTACGTACTACACACGCTATCGAGGAAGGTTGTGATTGCGTGTAATGCAAGGCAAGTCAAGGATGCGTGTTGTGCAAGCTCATTTTGGTGTAGCGTACAACACAAGACATTAATAAAATTAAAAAGAATATTTTTCATAAAATCTCGGGCTGTTACAAAAGTCAACAAAGAATATCTCGTCTACCGTACCTCTATATAAGAACCACCTAGCCCTGATCCACCAAGGACTCCAACAAAACATCAATAGTCAAGAAAAGACATGATGCATGCAGGCATGGAATAAGCTAGGGTGAGTAATCCCATACTCAATAGGAACCCCAAAACCAAAAATATAGACCACTTTGAAATAAATGAATTACACCACAAAGGAAACACATGAAGTGCATCAAAAAGAAAACACATTAAGTACACCACAATGGAAACACACAATGTATAGTAATTGTAGTCATCTCACATAATTAAAAGTCCGAAACACAATGTGAATGATTTCCTATTTTATTCCATAGATCCCTCAATCTCTATGACACTAGATGTTTCAGTGGCCCACAACGTGTCGATGGTTCGTAGAGTGCCGATGGTGTATAGAGCGTGGATCATGCATGGAGCATCCTTGGTGCACAAAGTGTCAGTGGTGCATGGAGCGTGACTAGTGCCCAAAGTGGTGATGGTGTCTGGGAAGTCAATGGAACACAGAGCATCAATGTCCCAAATATCATAGATGGAACAATGAGTGTTGATGGCACTTGATGAGTCCACGACACATAGAGCGTCAGTGAATCATGAATCATCGATGGGTCATGTAGCCCCCCTTGTCACATAGTCACCTCCATCCATAATATTCTTATCATAAAACACTTTTTCTGGGAGACCCTACTCCACAATCTATTATATAATTAACCAACATCCAAAAATATCACTTATAGCAGATCAAAATAAATTCTTCTTCTAAAGGGACCCAACACCATAAATAGAACATCAAACTGACACACTACTTGATTGATATTTCCAATTTAATAAAAAGGTTTTGGTCCAGTTCACCTCAGACATCACCCGGTCTATTTGGCCACCCCAACTCTTTTTTATCCGTCTTGGTGGGCCTGAACCAGCCTAACACGATCGGTTTCTGGTTCATGGCCTAGTTTTCCTAGCATGGCTCGTGTCACGCGGGTCGGTTATTCTCCTCCTGAAGGGGACCACCATGGCCACGTCCCCCTGGTCCATGTAGTTTTTCTACCATGTGGCCTTATGGTTCCCACCATTCAATGTATTTTGAGACCTTGTTGCAGGGCTGGCACAAATCATCCTCAATGTCCCACATCCCTATTACCAAATATTCTCCCAAAAAATTGTCTTTGAGCTATGTCCTTCTGTAGATGCTTCTGCTACCTCTTTCCACTGTGCAAGTATGATGCCCACAACATGCGCTTCCATGGGCTACTCCTCTAGCGCAACCCCACTGGACTGTGGTTGTGCACTCCATCGTATCTTAGCCTCCCACCGACTAGCATGGTTCCCTCACCACCATTCACCCTTCTAGCGGTCTTCCAATCACCGTACCCTCCATCTTGAGCCGACACAATCCAATTGTGCTCCTATCAAACATCTGGTATGGCATCTCAATTCACATCCTTCGATTTCATATTGTTTCTCCATGGATCGGGGGTGCAGAAATCTATTGCTCGCGTATGGATTTAAATTGTGAATAAAACACTACGAATGCTATAATTATTTGTGAATTAAGCACATGAACACAAAATGAAAAGAACATGGGATTTTTTCATCCCTAATCCTTTCATGTTAGAGCGATCATGAAATACCCAACAACAAAATAGTCACCAAGATATATCCCAATTAATCATGCTATATTTATCCACCTCATAAGAATAGCCTATCCACATATCAACCTTTTCGTGTGTTGGTCCTATTTCTTAATTTTATTCAAATAAGGGGAAATAATATCACAAATATATTGACACCATACCATGATGATTGGATCAGTCGTTGAAAAAGAACAAAGGTCTGGGTCAACGTCGATCCTCAGTCTGCCAAAGTTCATCATCGGTAGATAACATCCTTCTTCTTGCCTTAGGTGAATTCCAGGATTATGGTGATAACCCTGAATTACTCTACCATGTATTATTGAAAAGGTAAAACGCCACTGCATCAACATGTAATGTTGAATAAAATATTTTAATTAGTTATTTTATTGATGTCTATGTCCAAATTTTGACTATCACCCTCATCCCACGATGGTTGAGGTTAGGACCCACCTAAGGAAAACATCCCCATAAGAACTCATCTGTGGTCTCATATTTCCTATCTAATTGACAATTTATGAGTTATTAGTAACTCCAATTAATAAATAAAGTCTTAAAATATTTATTTATGGTTATTCCCATGGTTAATGTTTCTATTGATGACCACAACCGACTAATGTTAGGTCACTTATAGGGTAAAAACTATACTATGAGATTAATGGTACCTTCATATTTTAAATCCAAGAAATTATTTAAGAGTTATTTCATATTTTCATAAAATATGTTCGTGTGGGATATTAAAAAATTCACATTTTTTAACAATCATTGTAGGTACCCTGGGCCTCAGAATCTCATGTCGTCTTAGTGACTGGTCTTAGATGTTTCCCAAATAATATATAAAAATAAAATCTGTAATATTTGAGTCATTAAATTCTCCCCACAGTAGTTCTTTATATCCTTAAAATCCAAAACAAGTTCTACTCAACAAAAAGGTGAGGGTACTGAGCATGATTCTGACCCCCCCCCCTGCACCCAAGTACTCTCGTGATTGTTCATGTGTTTCCACTGAATGCACAAAAAATGAATTGACCACCCACGAATGATATGATCCTGTAGATATTCGGTCTCCATCATGTACTCCACAAAAGTCATCCCATCGTCATTGTCCTGCTCTCCCTAGTCGATGACATGTGATGGATCATACACATACCTTCTTAACTAAGATTACTAGAAGACATCATGAACCTGGTATGACTATGGTGGTAGAGCTATGTTATACACCACATTTCTAACATTACATAGAATTGGAAAATGGATGATGTATCTCATATATAACTTGTTGACCCGTCCAAATCACTGCAATCACCATCGAGGTGATACATTAAGGAACACCAGGTGTCTCTCCTCAAAATATAGAGGCCTCCACCTCTGGTCAGTATAAAAATTATTTCATCTCTATGAATTTCTTATCTTATCTTGTATTATCTGATACTTCTCGATTGTAGCCTATTCCAACTATGGACAACTGAGTACTGACTCCCATGGGTCTATCCATCATAGCGGTGATGTTAATGGTTGTTCTTATAAGGCCTCAATAATATTCATATAAATTTTGGAGTGGTACCTTTTGTTATATGAAAACATTAGCAGAGTTATGTGGTCCTCCCTAATGAGGCCAAAATCAAGAATGAAATCATGTTGAATTTTCTCTAGAACATGTATGGTTCTCTCCATCTGGCCATCTATCAAGGGATGAAATGTTATGATCAAGCGCAGCTGAGTCCCAAAAGCCTACTGTAATCTCTTCCACAATTGGGATGTGAAATGAGAATTTAGATTTGAGACGATTGTTGATGGTACTTCATGAAATCGAACTATATCTTACACGTAGAGGTGCCCCAAGAATTCTACTGAACTCTGATCACATGTCGGAAAAAAGTGGGTAAACTAGGTGGTCAGTATGCAACCACCCAAATGGTATCGGGTCTCCTTGATGATCATGATAAAACATCCACGAAGTCCATCGACATCTCATCCCACTTATACTCTAACAAATCATGTGGTTGGGTCATTCCCACCAGAACCTAGTGTTTAATATTCACTTTCTAGAATGTTAGGGATCACGAAATGATCTCTTCCACGACTTTCTCCATCCCCAACCACCATAACTGAATGCATAGGCCCTGATATATATTTTCCAATTATAGTTTTACTACTAAAGGGGAAATACAATAATCCATCAAGACCTTCTCTTGAAACATTACTAAAAATATAGAGTGCCCAATAAATAGAATGATGTGATCCTTACCTTTTAAATACCCATCATGGGCATGCATTGTAGACATCTGAGAAAATGTAGTATTGCTGTCAGTATGTCCTATTTGTGCCTACCAAATTCGCTGTAAGAGTGGAGGGGTTACCACCATTGATTATATTTATGCTACTTCATCAATATCCATAAAGGATATCAGCAAAAAGGATAACTACTCTAATTACTCATTCAGTAGTAGTGAACTCGATCTTCGATTGAGAGCATCTTCCACCATGATCACCATCCTAGGATTATTTTGTATCATGAAGACATAGTCATGTAGTATCTCTAGGAAATACCTCTATCTCAAGTTATAATCTTTTTGAGAGAAGAAAAATTGTATATTCTTATGGTCAATGTAGATGGAAAATATCTCACCCATCAGTTATTGTTGCCACATCATTAATGTGAATACTACTGCTTCCAACTATAGATCACGGGTTACATAGTTCTGCTCATTCTTCCTCAACTAGTGTGAACAATAATAAATTTCCACTTCCCATGCATCATAACACAACAGGGCCTCATTCCTAATGCACCACATATCACCATGTACTCAACACCATCCTATGGTAATCTCAAGATGTGATTGCTCATCAACCTTGGTCATAGCTCCTAAAAACACTTCTAAAAAAACTATATCTACAGAAAATTCTTCCCCTTCTATGTGAAGGTCATGAAGGGTGATGGAACCTTATATTAGTTGGGTAAAATTCATTGATAGTACCCATATTGGCCTATAAAACTTTTCCCCTCGGTAACACTGATGGGTGGCTTATAGGCATGCATCGCTTCAATCTTCCTCTGATATTCAACATATCTAAACTATAAAATGACAAGACCAAGATAGTAGAACAACAGAATCTATAGCAACCACATTGATAATTACAATAATTCGGGTGCTCTCAAAATGTTTCTAGGACCAAACTCATGTGTATCACATGCTCCTCCTCGGAAACCATGTACACTCGGATTTCAACATAGAAGACCACAATAAATCAGTCTATATTAGGTAGGAAGGTCATATTAATGAGTCTCATGAACACTTTTGGGGTGGATTTAATGAAAAATGTCATCACTATGTACCCGTAGTGTGAATATCGACATCTAATGGATATCTTTAATACATCATCTTCTATACATGAAGAGGATGATATCCAGATATGAGGTCTATCGTCAAGGCCTGCCTCACTATCACCAGCTGATAGAATAGGTCATAAATCCTTGGTAGTGGATACTTATTCCTCACGATCACTTGATTATGGCATTGAAAGTCTATATATAACCTCAATATCTATTCTACCTTAATGGAAATCAAAACTGGAGTTAATGGGGTGAAATAATGTGTCTTACGAAGCCCTTCCATTACAATTCATTCAGTTGTATAATCAACGCACCATAATATCCATTCAAAACGAAGGTGTGGATATCAGTGTTGTCTTGGGGGAATTATCAATGTAAAATTACATCTCTCTATGGGTAGGTATTCCATAAAATCATCAATAATTATTTCTTCATACTCCACAACCACTACAAAAAAATTGGAGACTCATATAATCCACCATACCTAGTGTGAGGCTAACCAAATGGTGAGTGATCAGCTACACGCTCCTATGTGTGAGTCCATCATGTTCTTCTTGGGTTTTCTTTTATATAAAAATTGAAATAAGGGTCCCATCTTCTTGGACACACAATACTATTCTCTAAAAAATTCAATATGGGCATGGACTGTGGATTACCAGTCCATACCAAGAATGATGTCATAAGGCCATAATACTTACGCCAAGAGATCACAACCATGTATTCTACCCCTAAGTGTAAGGTAATACTATTATCACGTGTTTTTTAACACAAAATACCCACTTTTAGGAGACTCTAATCATAGGTATCAAGTAAATGGTTCCATAGGATTCTTCGTATCTTGAACAAGGGCCGCGGTGAGAAAAGAGTGATCAACACCTGTGTCTATAAAAAAAAATTTAAAGTGGAAAAGGAAAATATCATACCCTTAATAATATTTTGATCATTGGGTTCATAGGCCTCTATCAGAAGAACCCAGCCTCTTCCATATTCACAAATTCCATGAGCCCATGGTGGAGAACCTGAGGGTGGTGGTTGTATTACCTCAAAACTCCAACAACCTCATACTTCCTATTTAAAAACTATTCCACATGTTTCACCTAGAAGACCACCATGTTCTTATTTTTCTTTCTTCCTCAGAGTTCCCTACACCATCTCATAATCTGTCTTATGATGGGTCAGACAATCTCTATCCAGATGTCCCTGACAGCTGTATGAGTAACATAGTCGGTCCTTCATATAACTTTCTCTTCATTGGGAACCTCACACTGATGTAATAGTGTGTTCAGGTCATCCCCTAAACTTTTTAATCCACATAGATCCTTGTTTCTACTATATATTACCTACGGTAGAAGATTCAGCTACCTGAATCCTTGTGGTAGCTCCAACTCTCTGTGTATGCTCCACTAGAAATCCCGGCACAGGAAGATAACACTCTAGTAACTACAAATATTTTTTAGATGATAACGGATATCATGGATTCCATGATCTCCTAGAATATCCCCTGAATGATGATTTGAATCCCACAAAATAGGTCTCATGCTATATCCATCAATTATCGAGAAAGATTCATAAATTTATCAATGTACTCTGCTATTATATGACTACCATGCAACTGATGTAGTATCTCTTACATATTCACGGAGCGTAACGCTGCTAAAAATATCTCCTCCCTGAAGAGACACTTGATGTCATTCCAAATTAGGGTTTTCTCCTCATGAGTATGGATCACTAATATCCATCAAATCCTCAATGATCCATGTAGAAGACTCACATGTAGGACCGTCATATGGTGGATATGTGTCCTCGCTAGGTGGACGACATGTGTAACAACCTCTATCCAATCCTCAGTTGCCTGGGGGTCAAAATCACCCATGCACCTCAGAGTTCGATGCCTCTAGAACTCAAGAAATACACTCTTCCTTCTATACTAGTAACATTGGTAGGAACTTCATCTCTCTGGATGGTGGAATCACAACTACACCACGCCGAGGTTCTATCACTAGTATTGGTCCCAGTACCGATGCCTCATCACTGGGAAGATCATCCTCACGATAATGCATCAGAATACTGGATTGTTGTCTACAGAGAGGTATTCTGATATAGATCATGACGTACAATAGTCAATAGACTATACCTATTGAGCCGACATTATATCATGAAAGATAAAGGAATACATTCAATCCAATATGATGCATGTACACTTTATTTTTTTCCTTGCAACTAGAGTTTTCATATACGGAGTTGAAAAAAATAATTCAGAGTGTAAATGTATGGATACATCATCCGACACATGACCACTGAAGTCCCTTGTCTAAAAACCAATAAAAAAATAATATTATTTCTGCAAACCATTCAAATCGAATGTTAGTTGGTTTGGTTGAACTATTCCCCTATGATACCACTTAGTCCCTACTTTTCCCCTAGGGACCATGCCTTGTCCACCCAAAGCCCACCTCCAATAGGAAAAGGGATGGTGAATAAAACCAAATAGTCATATCCCACAAATGATAGGAATTTTTCTAATTACTGGTAAACATGCACCCTCTATATGTCCAAATGTGTGGAATTGAAAACACTATGTAAATAAGCATTCATACCTCTATGATACCAACAATAGAGTAAGAAAGTACAAAAACATGAAAGTAAAGTGGGATAGAATAAAAAAATACTCAGTTTGCACCCCAAATCCATATGTTATACCTATCTCTAAGAACCACTAGGCCCCGGTCCAACAATGACTATGTCAAAACAACAATCGTATGCGTAAGACAAGACACATAAGGTAATTTAACTTGCATGGGTGAGTAGATAAATACTCAGTATGAACCCTAAAAAAATAAATGGAACACCACTAATAAACAAACGATGTACACAATAAAGGAAACACATGAAGAACAACATGAAAGAAACACATGAAGTAAACCCTAAATGAAACCCATGATGTAGAGTCAATACGGTCTGCCCACACATGTACAAGGGTAAATCACGAAGAGTAGAATTTCATGTTGTAGTTAGCAGATCCCTCAATCTCCATGACACTGTAATTTTCAATGGAAGACATGGATTCATTAGAACCAGAAGCTTTGATGCCACACGGAGCATTAGGGGCACACAGAGCATCTGTGGTGCCTAAAGTGGTGATGGAATCTTGGATATAGATAGATCATGGAGCATGGATGTAACAAGGGGAATCGACGGAGTACATGTAATCGATGGTTCTTGAAGTGTCAGTGTCACTCAGAGCATCGATGGTTCAAGCAGTCCCTCAAGTCACATAGTCAAAACTAGCCATAGGATTCATTTTTCATCACACATGTTCTAGTATAATTGACCCCTTTAGCCATTAGGTAATAATCCAAATTCCACAAAAAACTCAATTAGATTAACTCAAAATAAATTCCTTATCACAAGTGTCCCATTTCTAAGAACATATCATCAATAAAACACACATATTGAATGATATAACCAATTCAGAAAAAAAGATCTGGTCCGGTATGGGCCCAACCCAGTCTAGTCCGCTCGACCTGACCCGACTCGGTTGGTCTAGGCTCACCCAAAATGGACTGTCCAAATGGTCCACTAGACCACCCAGTTCTCCCATCCTAACTATCATCATGTGGAATGGTATTGCTTTGCTGGATGTGGCACACCCTTGTCGCGCCCCCTAGTCCATGTGGTCTCCTGACTATATGAACAAATGGTTCTGTCAACCAACATAGTGACAGACCGCATTGTGCAGCTAGCACACCTCATCCTCCTATTACCATGGACTTATTGTTGCAAGGTACTACACTGAGGGGGCTATGAGACGAAACCTTTTACATCCTCCATTGTGGCCTCCTACAATGTTTCATGTCCACTATACACGGCCTGTGCCTATCCACTGCCCATGGTAGGTGCCACAACCGGATCCTCCAAAGGCATGGTTCTGTTGGACTACAACTATACACCCTGTCGGAACCCGACCTCCCACCGCGCCATGCGCTACCCTCACCTCCAGCAACCCAACCAGAGGCCCTCTATACATTAGTCCTTCCGCCATGAGTCATCTCATACCTTCTTCACACATGTCACACCTCTTCAATGTCACTGCAGATGAAAACAATCTTTCTTGGAAAGTTGTGGAATCATGGGAGTGACGATCAATCCATCACACATGGTTTTAAAAAGAGAAGAACATAAGAACAACATGATAGATTTATGGGGAGGGTTAATAAGCACAAGAACACCCAAATAATAGATCATGGACTTGATCATTCATCCTTGACCCGTTCATGTTAGTGGGATCATGAATAATTGAAAAAATGAATAATCAAAAAGATCTATTTCTTTTAATCCCATAATAATTATCCACAATGAAAGAATGAATGAGTTGTGTGTCAACCTATTCATGGTTTGGTCCACATTTTTCATTTGATTTAATTAATTGGAACATAAATCATAGATATCAATAACCTGCATCGATGATTGGATCGATTGTTGATGAAGAATAGAGGCCAGTGTCATTGTCGATCCACGATTTGTCGATGTTCGTCGTCGGGAGGTAGCTTCATTATCCTTGTCTCTAGGTAATTCTAGGGTTATTGAGATAACCATGATTTTATTTGACATATCTAATTTAAAAGAGAAACCACCTTTTTGTCAACATGAAACATTCAATAAAATATATTTCCATTAGATATTTTACTCACACCTACATCAAAAATATAACATTAACCCTCCACTAGCATCAATGTATGTTAGGCTCTACCCAAGGAGAAAACACCCTTACGAAGTCAAATATCATCATTGATTTTCAATATGAGAATTATTTTAGGAGATATTATGTTTAAAAAATTAAATAAGTTTTATTTCATTATTTTTTTATAGTTACACCCCTGGTGATTTTTTTCTACTGATGACCAGTAACATCAAATGTTATCTCTAATAATGTAAATCTACTACTCTGAGCTGAACGACGCCATCAAATTTCAGATTTTTGGAATATTTTACGATTTATTTCATATTTTCAAAATATTCGTTAGTACATTCTATTAAAAAAATAACATATTTTAAACAACCGTTTCTAGAACCACCATCCTCAAAATCGAACACTGTCTAAAGGCCAAGTAAATGAAATTTTCCAATTAATTTCTATAAATAAAATCAGGAAAATCAGAGTCCTTATATTTCTCAACCAAACATATGAGATGTACCATGTTAATGAGTCCTAGTCCTTTTATTTCATTATGTAACATCCTGACCTGAATCAATATGTTCGATTCAGAATGTTACATGTCCTCATGTGAACCTCCTCATATGCTAGAGGATTCTGACAATCAACGAGGGTCCCATGTAGATTATTGGGGATACTATAACCTCTGAACTGATTTTTTTGTTCAATAATCAATAGAAATAATATAAATAATCATAAATAAAAGGAATATATTTTAATACAACATACATATAACGTAACAACTGCAATTGTGGCAGGAAAACCAAGTATGTAGAAGAAGGAAAACATCAAAGTAAATAATAAATCATCCACAGAGTACTCTGGTTCCCATGTCGGTCTGCTCCCACTCTATGATCCACCATTCAACCATATTACATAGTATTATTTCCCTTCATAACATATATGTTCATGAAATACCCATGAACCCTAAAATGACCTAGTTGGGTGTGAGTTCAAGACTTAGTGGGACAACAACACATCCTAATATGGATGTTCTAAGAACACAACTATATTCTATAATAAATAATGCAATGTAAACAATGAATCCAATACTGAGAAGTTGTGTCCTTACCGTGTTTCCGAAACGACCAGTGGTACACACATTAGCGCTATGCTAGATGGATAGCCCTAATCTTAGATGAATCAATGATTATCCAATATCAAACTGTTGGTCACTAAACAAGCTACCCCACCACCCATTCGTACCTATATAGACTCTATTTCAAATGGATAACCAAGGTGTAAAATGAATAAAAAATTATCTACTAAGCATATGAATCATGAAGCTGGGCGTTTTCATGTGACATAGTATCAAAGCATTACAATAAGATATGTAATCCATGTGTGAAATGGAAAATAGATCTAATCTCCTTCTCTTAATCATTGAGTTTAAATAATATGTACCGAGGGAAAATTAGTTACATTTAGTCATAAAAGCACAACGTCGTGTTGTAACGTCCCGGTTCCAGAAGCCACCCAGAGGCACCACGTACTTGGTTGGTCACATGGCCTCAAGCACATTTCCCAAAATGCCAGATGTTGCCGACTAGCAGTGAGGGCCTTGGGTGTGATAGTGGGGAGACTATTCCCACCTTTTACTTCTATTCCCATGGACTTATTGTTGCAATGTACTAGACTGAGGGGGATATGAGCCGCAACTCGCTGCATCCACCATCATGACCTCATAAAATGTTCCATGTCCACTATACATGGCATGCACCTATCTACCGCCAACGACATGTGCCACAACAGGATCCACCTCAGGCATGGTCCCGTTGGACTGCAACTATACACCCTGTCGGAACCTGACCTCCCACCGGGCCATGTGCTACCCTCACCTCCAGCAACCCATCCAGGGACCCTCCATTCGTTACACCTTCCACCATGAGTCATCTCATACCTGCTTCAGACATGTCACAACTCTTAAATGTCACCGCAGATGACAACCATCAGTCTGGGATAGTTTTACAATCATGGTCGTGATGATCAATCCATCACACATTGTTTTAAAAAGAGAAGAACATAAGAACAACATGATAGATTTTGTGGGAGTGGTAATAATCACATGAACACCCAAATAACAGATCTTGGCCTTGATCATTCAGCCTTGATCCGTTTATGTTAGTGGGATCATGATGAATTGAACAACTGAATAATCAGAAGGATCTATTTCATTTAATCCTATAATAATTATCCACAATGAAAGAATGAATGAATTGCGGGTCAACCTATTCGTGGGTTGGTCCACAATATTCATTGGATTTAATGAATTGGAAAATAAATCACAGATATTAATAACCTACATCGATTATTGGATCGATCGTTGACGAAGAACAGAGGCCAGTGTCGTTGTCAATCCTCTATTTGCTGATGTTCGTCGTCGGGATATAGATTTTTTCTCCATGTCTCTAGTTATTTCTAGTGTTATGTAGATAACCATGAATTTATTTGACCTATCTTATTTAAAATAGAAACCACCTATTTTTTACATGCAACATTTAATAAAATATTTTCATTATATATTTTACTCACACCTACATCAAAAATCTAACTTTCACCCTCGACCAGTGTCGATGTAGGTTATGTTCTTCCCATGGAAAAAACCCCCTTATAAAGTCAAATATCATCTTAGAATTTCAATCTGAGTTTTCATTTAAGAGATATTATGATTCAAAATTTAAATAATGTTTATTTCATTTTTTTTATAGTTACGCCCCCGGTGATTTTCTCTATAGTTGACTAGTGACACCAAATGTTATCTCTAATAATGTAAATCTACTACTCTGAGCTGAATGACGCCATCTAATTTCATATTTTTAGAATATTATAAGATTTATTTCACCTATTCAAAATATTCGTTAGTACATTCAATTAAAATCATAAGATTTTTTAAACAACCGTTTCTAGTACCACCATCCTCAAAATTGCACACCGTCTAAACTCTGCATCAATGAATTTTTCCAATTAATGTCTACAAATAAAATCACGAAAATAAGGGTCATTATATTTCTCAACCAAACATATGAGAAAAACTATGTTAGTGAGTCCTGGTCCTATGATTTCATTATGTAACATCCTCACCCTAATCAATATGTTCGATTCAGAATGCTATATGTCCTCATGAGCACCTCCTCATATGCCATAGGACTCTGACAAACAATGAAGGTCTCAAGTGATTCATTGGGGATAATATACTCCTTGAACTGATTTATATGATCAATAATTAATATTAATAATATAAATAATCAAATATTAAAGGAATATATTTAAATACAACATACATATAATGTAAAAACTTCCATATTGGCAAGAAAACCAAGTATGTAGAAGAAGTAAAACAATAATGTAAATAATAAATCATCCACAGAGTGCTCTGGTTCCTGTTTCGGTCTTCTCCCACTCTGTGATCCACCATTCAACCATCTTCCAAAGGATTATTTCCCTTCATAAGATATATGTTCATTAAATAATCAAGAACCCTAAAATGACCTAGTTTGGTGTGAGTTCAAGACTAAATGGGATACCAAATATGCATCCTAATATGTATTTCCTAAATATACAACTGTATTCTATCATAAATAATGCAATGTAAAAAAAGAATCCAATACTGAGCAGTTGTGTCCTTACAATGATTCCAAAACCGCCAGTGGTACATACTTTAGTGCTATTCTTGATGCATAAACCTAGTCATAGATGAATCAACGATTATCCAATACCGAACAGTTGTTCACTAAACATGATACCCCATCACCCATATGTATCTATATCGGCTCTATTCCAGATGGATAACCAAGGTGTACATTGAATCAAAAATTAACTACTAAGCTAGTGAATCATGAATCTAGGCGTTTTCATGTTACATAGTATCAAAGAATTATAATAAAATATGTAATCCTTCAGTGAAATGGAAAATGGATCAAATCATCATCCATTAATAATTGAGT
This sequence comes from Viscum album, assembly GCA_963277665.1. NCBI lineage: Eukaryota > Viridiplantae > Streptophyta > Magnoliopsida > Santalales > Viscaceae > Viscum > Viscum album. The sequence continues at coordinate 118,915,999 of OY728138.1, read as the reverse complement.
TTAAATACTATGTTTCGAGTGATAATTAGTTACATTTAGTCATCAATGCACACCGTCATATTGTAATGTCCCGGTTCTAGAAGCCACCCAATGGCGCCCCATACCCTGTTGGTCCCATGCCGTCAAAAGTACTTCCTTGAATGCCAGATGCTACCGACTAGCAGGGAGGGCCTGGGGTGTGATATTGGGGAAACTATAGCCTCATTGGAATAGTAACACAGTGGAAGAGAAGCAAATATACAATTGCGGAAGTAGTAAATATCGAACAAAATAAACTGTAGAAGACTGAGATAATAAAAAACTTGAACACACACACACACACACATATATATAAATGATGCATGGTATACATGTAGAGGAAAAAATCCCACAATTCACAATGCTGAATACAACCAGTAGTAAACAAAGTGAGAAAAGTAGATAAAATCCTCAACATCACAAGCCACAACTTGGTCGAATGCTCTCCATATCCACAACAAATGAAGTACCTGAAGTAGATGTGAACTTTCCCTTGTCTATAGATGCATCAATATAATCCATTTGGGCCAAAACAAATGACCCAAACCGGGTGTGAGACGAATCCCAGTAGGCAACCACCACAAGATCCATGCCTAACCCCTCTGGTCCAACATAACAAATACAAGCATCCCTTTGGGCAGCACACACAGTCCCACCCCTCTGGTTCATCTAATATATTGACTCTATGGGGAAGAAGTCACCGTCAATTCCCCCTATTGTCTCGTATAATAACAAAATATTCTCTAGGAAAGAACTTAAGTCACATTCCTTCTATGGCCCACGTTGTGGAACTAAAGTCACTCTAAGGAAGCATTCAACGTCAATTCCCCATGTGGTCTTTCAAAGTAAATTTTTAATACACTCTGGAAAATCCCTAAAAATCTATTCTCCATATAGTTTATACACCATGTTATCATGGAACCATGGATGTCAAGAAAGTGTAGTTGCGCATAATGGAAAACGTTATCCTCAAGAAATACTTGGCTAGAATTCGTCATCACAACAACAAAACAGAACAACAGTCACACCATCATAAAATACTAGGCATGAGAAAGTAAACAGCTGCCTATCATGCAATCAAGACCCAATATCCAAACCAAAAAAAAATGCATGGGAAATACATCAAAATCATAACAAAAAAACTCATTCCAAAACAATAAACAACTAATCAAGCATGCCAGCATATCAGAGAAACAATAGGGCTAAAACAGTAAACTCACAATAGCCCGTTCATATGTAATGGGAAAATTCACACATGAAACTCAATGAATTTAAATAGAAGGGAAAAAACCAACTACCTTTGGGTTAGGAGATAAATATACTTGAACCTAAAAGATTTAATCTCCTTATAATGTCGAAGATATACAAAAAATTCTAAAACGTTCAACCCACAATAACATGGAAAATAAGCAGAATCACAGAACGAGGCTCCAGTCGAAGAGAGAACTCACCGATGTGATTTCAACTAAACCACCGGTGTTCGACTCGGAGGACAGAAAAAGGCTAGGCGTTTCATCGAACTCGATGGCGGTACCTTCACTCTCGGACAAACTCGTCCTAGGAGATGTACGATCTGTCTGTCAGACGTGACCCCGGTGATTTTAATGATAAAAATAAAGTACACGGCGTGTACCCATGATGTATACAGCGTATACATTCCTTTTCTATACTCTAATTTAGGCGGCCTTCACGTCACCCCACAGGACCGTGTGTGTAGCTACTACACGACCATCAAACGACCTCATGCGGCAAGGCAGTACAGGGTGTGTACTTAGATAATTTCCAAAAACTCCTCTTATCTCAAAAACTCTATGAAAAAGAAAAACATACCTAAATATAAGACCTGGGTTATTAAAAACATCCACATTTAATGAAATTAGTCTTCGAATTTCCCTATCAAGGTGGCGTAGAAGAAGAAACCCCAGACAACTCCAGCCACTGGGCTAGTACATCGGCATCCCTCTCCCAAGTCTCATCATGTACCCTTTCGTGCTGCTATAGCACTCCCACAAGAGGAACAAACCTACAACTAAGAACCTTACTACCACGATCGACAATCCGGGTAGGATGCTCCCTGAACGATGCATCCTCTTCCAGCTCATCCTCCTAAAGTTGAAAGACAAGATACAGGTCAATGAAGTAACGTTGATGCTGAGAAATGTAGAAAACATCATGCATTTCCTGGTACCTCTCAGGTAACTGCAACCGAAAGGCATCCAGAACCATTTTCTCAAACACCTCAAATGGAACGACATACCTCGTCGAAAGCATAGCCTGTCTACTAATCCTATTGTGTCCCAATGTCAGTGTGACATGAAGGAAAACCTAATCTATGTCCTTTAACACCAAAGGTTGTCTCCGCTGATCAGCATAAGACTTCTATTGAGACTGTATAGTATCCATCCTATTTTGAATCATCACTATCTGCTCTATGGTCACCTAAAAAATGCGAGATCCAAGAAAAGATTCCTCTCCTTCCTCCAGAAAACATAAGGGTTATTGGAATGGAATAACACACAAAGCCTCATGAGGTTCCATCTTAATAGTTGTTCGAAAACTATTGTTGTATGCAAACTCCAGAAGAGGAATATGCTTCTCCCAAGAACCTCCAAAATCTAGGAAGCATGCTCGGAGCATGTCCTCAAGCACCTGAATCGTGCACTCAGACTGGCCATCTGTCTGAGGGTGGTAGGCCGTACTCAAAAGAAACTTTGTACCAATGCTTTCTATAGCCCCTACTAGACCCGATAAGTAAAACGTGCATCCCTGTCTGAAACAATGTACTATTGAAC